>OY728166.1:1231783154-1236783154 GCA_963277665.1 Viscum album
TTAGTATATAATTCATTTTAAATAAAGTTTATTACTTGTATTGGATCATTTAAATAAAATATATTAAATATGTTCAAGGAATTATTGGTAAAATAATTTAATAGCATTCAATAAAAAGGATTTATAAAGAATAATAATTTAGTGTATCACAGTCAATGAAAAATGATTTAAAAAAATATTGTTTTTATTATATATTATATGTGTTTATTTAAAATATAAATCTTTAATATTTCGAGTATAAAATTTAATCAAACATGTTTTTTATATATTCAAAAAAGTGAATTAATATTTATTTAATAATTATTAATTTTTAAGTAATAAGAACAAATCCACTTTTATTCTTAAAATATAGTTTTCTAAAAAATTATTTTTATGTGTTTTTTTTTCTTATTTAAATTTGATTTTAATTAATTTTATAAATTTAATTTAATAAAATAGATTTAATATTTTGTATATTCTCCCTTGTACCAACATATTACCTTAATCTCATTTACCATCCTTGCATGTCTCCTAGATTTAATTGACATATACCTTAGCATGAATGTTCTTGCGCTACACATTGGGGGCCTGAAGCTTCTTCTTTATCTCCTTAAATTCATTGAGGTATCGTCTCTTTAGGGTCTCAAACTACTTTCTTGATTTGATTTGAGATTCTCATTATTATATATCTTTAATATATTCATTAAAGGTTATTGGTCATTGAAGGAGTGCATGATAGCTGGCTTGATGGACCTTTATCATTTCCACATTATCTTTACGATAACAGATGACCTTGCCTCTACTTGTTCCAAATGTCAATATCAATTTCAATTAGTTTGGTTTTCTTTGTTCGGATGGGACTATAGTTTCCACATTAAGCATAATCATCATTCCATGGCGATCTGGGTTTGTTTTCTGGGCATTCCCCTCCCTTTTAAAAATCCCACAATCCTAAAAAATCTATCTAATTTGGGTGGAAGATTATAAGATTATGATGATAGATCGAGACCCCTATGTTACCTTATAGCTCCCTGTATATGTTTGGGAGTATATATATCCAAGACCAAAGTATTTTTAGTGTGGTCAAGGTTGGTAAATATTTTATATGTCATCAGTTTGTGATGTTTGATTCCTAGTTCGATTATTATTCTCCATGCCTCAAATTAGGTCACTTTTAACAGGAGTATCGTCACCCAATGAAAGGGGATTTAAATTTTAAATGGCTCTAATCTTGAATATGAGGGTAATACTAAGGCTCTTAGTAATTCTTTTCTAAGTTATAAAGAAATTACTAGTGAGTTTATCCTAAGATAGTCTGCCGGTGTGACTACTTATGTTCAAACTGTTAGGTTCACAACCCCTAGTTCTGGAAATGGTTCCTTTTTTATTTAGATGGAGTTCCTCCCCTCCTCCCAAGGAAAACTATGTAAAGAATTCAGAAACCCACTATGGATGTGATGAGTCCAGTTTTATGCTCTAACAAATTGGGGATCTCAAAAACTCAGGGAGATTATACTCTAATTAGGAGTAAAAGTTCCAAATGTAAGCATCTAATGTTGTGATATATTTATGCATTATTAGCACATAAGATACCAGTGGATGTGGTGTGTCATTTCATGGTTCCCTATCGTCTGAGGACTGGTGAAGAAGGGTCTGGTAATCCTTCTAGAAATAATGTTGTGTAGGAAAATCTCATAACCTCCAGTGTACATATTGATGTGTTAGATATGGATGAAAAATTTAGGGTGAAAATATATTTGAAAATATGGGTGTAGTCAATATGGGAAATGATGAAGATGAATTTTTGGAAGCAAAAAAGTGGAAAAAGAAATAATCCAGAGTTAAAGAATACAATCGAAGTAAACAGAACATCTTTATATAGAGGGATTTGATGATATTGTAGCGGAGCTCCTAGGGTTATATGATTCTTTACAGAGAATATCCAAATGTGAGTTGGATGGGAAATATAAAAATATTCTTTTTGTGGGTCCAAAATTACCAAAAATGGTAAATTTGATTTGGTTTGTTATCCAGTTAATAAAGTAAGGAAAACCAGAAAGAGGGAGGACTACTATAAACTACCCAAAACAATTATCACCAAATCGAAAATGAAATATGAATGCCCAAATACACATATTAAACCTCCCTAAAAGGGTTAAATTTTTCTAAATGAACATTAAATTAATAACTAACCTACTATATAAGTATCCACAAGAAGGAAGGAGGAATCCTTGGAAAATACAGATTATTCTCCCATGTAATCCCTAGTGCATTCAGATGTGTTAGTTTCTAGGTTGATAGTATCCAATTAGAAGCATGAGAAAAAAAAATTAAGATCCTAGAAAAGTGGTAATAACACCTGATAAAGGGGATCTAATTCAAGCCTGTGAAATTATTAATAGGCAATAACTTTGTAGGGTTAGTGGCAATGGTGAAATGCTGATTAGAGAAAAAGATGAACCTACAAATGGATTGGACATTTTTCTGCACTCTGAGGATGAGATAAGGGAAGAAGACTTTGAAATAGAATCCCAAATAGAGGATACTAAAATAATTCTTGAAATAAATATATTATTTTACATCAATAAGGAACAAAATAAATGGATTAGATCCCAAGATTATATATTGACCCATGGATTCAATTAATGGAAAATCAATCTAGAGGAGCAAGTTAAGACATGGGATAAAATAACCTACTTATTTGAATATCTCATCAAATAAGATCCAATGAGTGAATACTTATCCATTTACTAGAGTCTTCAAAGGGTTTACAGTTCCAATATGTTAAAATTTATCTAGAATGGGTAAGTGTTTTCCTATTATGCTTATGTTTTTTTTCATGAATATTAGGGTTCCCACTCTACCCCATAGTTTAATTTTTGAAAATAAATATTTACAATTGGATTAGAGGTTATGAGTTAATCATTGATATTAAATTTACACATTGAATATAATTTCATGTAAAATGATACCTTTTGTAACACCCTGAGATTTTAGTATATATTACTTTAAGTAAATATCATGCTGAAAAACATGTGATATATACAACACCAAACTAAATTAAGTAATAATTTAATAAAATTCAAGTTCAACATCAATAAAATATATATATATAATGTTCAAACAAATAAATTAACAATCATTGGTAAATGATATTAAATAAGGTTAAGAACACTTAAAGATTGAAAAGGTCATTTTTCTATAAAAGAAATTTTCTTTACATATTCATTTAAAATATAATTTTGTGAATTGAATAATTTTGAATTCAATAAATAAACTTAATTTTTTAATTCATCATTTCAAAATTTTATTAGGGTTAATTTTTGTGATTTTTCTGAAATGGATGATTTTTTGGTGAATAGTGAAAATTACTGAATTTAAAAATATTGTCACTTTTATGACATTATCGTGATATAATAATGAATTGAAAATTTCTTAAAACTTTTAGATATAAAAAATATATAATTAATAATAACTTAATTCATTTAAAAATATAATGTTTAACTTAGAAATCTATGTTTGTCATTTTGGAAATTTAAGTAATGCTTTTATTCAAACAAAATCTATTTTTGGTTATTCTCTTTTAATAAAGTATTCACAAGGTTACTTTCAGTTTTTATTTGGTTCAAAATTAAAATAAGTATCCTTTGAGTAAAAATAATTCAATAATTTCCATGGTAATCAATATTAAAAATGATTTTGGTATAAAAACATTCTTATGCCTAAAAGGGGTATTTGTCTAAAAAATGTATTTCATTATGTTACGCATAATTATTTTAAAAGTAATATATAACACTTAGAGAAATTGAATCCTATAAAATTTATTCCATATTTGGGATCAAAATATTAAATTTTTTTAATATTTATAATTTTATTTTTTAGTCATAATGAATTGTCATCATGGAAAAAGTTTGTTACCACGATAAGGCTTAAAAGGGATAACTGGAGGTTAAACTAAGAGATAAGGCTTCAAATATCACTTAACATTTTATGAATTTGATTGTATGAGTATATTTAGACCATAAATTATCCCATATTATATATTTTACTAAATTTGATCCACTTTCCATGACAAATACATTTATTATATTTAAAAATTTGTAATATTTACAGGAGTGACACTCCCCTCACTTATAAAAGGGAGCCTCCTATCCTCACTCCTCATCACACTTTTAGCACCATATATAGATCAATACCTACCCAAATCAGTTACCAACTTTCCTCCCAATTTATTAGAGGTCTTTTCTCACCAATATATCAATCCTATAAGGCTTAAGGTGTGATTCAAAGAAAGATGTCTAATTAAGAGGTATAAGTCTTAACCAAATTCTTTTAAGTTTATTTCTTCTTATACATCATTAAAATATATTATAACCATGATAATATAATGAAATAAATAATTTTAATATAATAAAATGATATTATGTTGATGGAAAAACTATTTTCTACCTTCTTTTCATCCAAGTGAAAATGAAAAGGTCGCTTGTCTATATGTGCAGAATATTGTCACCATGAAGTGATGTATTTCATTTTTCATAACCTCCTTGCATAGATGGTTATAAATATGGAATTATTTTATTTATATGATATTTATAACATAATTATGATTCTGTAAATATAATATATTATCCTTCTTCTTACCCTCCCATCCGTTGGAAAATACAAACGTTGCTCAAGCGTACAAGCAGACTATTGCCTCCCTAAACGATGTATTTTGTTTTTTATTTCCATATCACATGGTTGATAATACATATGAATTTAATGAATAAATATGATATTTATAAAATGATTAATATTATTTAAAATTTATATTATCGTTATATTATAAAATGTTTTTACTCATTTAGCAGTTATAACGTGTTCTTGTTTTTTTCGGTTTTACCACCTACAAGGACATTATTATAAATTTTATGTCAATAATGATTACGGAATATTTTTCAATTTTAATATTATAAAATAATAATTAATTTATTATTATTTAATAATTATTTACTTGTAATATCCAAAATTCCATTTACCTATAAAGTCAATTCTTTTTCTAAATTTAATAATCACCAAAAAACAGAATTTTTTAGTGTTCTATGAAAACCATTAACATAAATTCCATAAAGTTATTATAAAACTCAAAAAAAATTACAAAAACATGATTTAAATATTCATTAACATTTATTATATTATGAAATCATAACCAAGATTCAAGGTTTGTAACCATCAAATTAGAACATGCATGGAAAACAAAATAGTTAACACAAAAATATGGTTTTTAACTAAGAATTACTATTAAGAGGGTAATAATAAATTATAGAAGAATGATATATAGTAATATAATTATGAATATGGTTCTATTATATATTTATAATACGTTTAAATTTATTATTCCATAGTTTATAATGTGTTATACCAAGTGGAGGTTTGAGGTAAGAGGAATTTTAACTCAATTTCCTTTCATTAGGTTATATCACTTCTTTATTGACTGTGTTATACCAAAATTATATTTTTTATGACCTAAAAAATTTTATATTATATTTACAATTTTTATGCAGATTTAAATTTTTTACACATAATCATTTCATTTATGTATTTCTATTTCAAATGTTATGAATCTTTGAAATGGTTTCTCATCTTATTCTTATTTATTTAAGATATATTCTATATTCGTAAATTTTTTTATATTGTGTGGTGTATATAATTACTTGTGGATTTTTCTATAATAATTTCATGAAACTCAATGGATTTACAAATCTATGCTAATTTTCATCTTTCATGGTCTTTCGATTCAATAGATACCAGTTTTGTAAGGCATTCCTCATCTCAATTTCTCTTCACTGAGACATGTTCTATATCTACGGTCTTCTTTCTTTCTTATGGTGTATATACTAACCAAAAACGTATTTTATGATGATTTTTAAAAGAAAATTTCATGTATTTAATAATAAATTTAAGGTTATCTCTTTCATTGGGTTTTAATTCAAAGGTTTCCAAAGTTGTAAGGGTTTATGCTGTAATCTTACTTTTATCGAGATTATTTATGTTTCGATTTTTATTTTGGGGAATTGCATATTCTTTAACTATTAAAACTAAATGATTTTATTATTCTATAATTATTTCTAGGGTTTTAAGTATTCTTTAAATTATCCCCTTTTTTCTCCCAAAAACTAAAATAATGTTTATAAGAAAAGATGATCATATTTCTCATCTTTGGTTGGGAATTTTTTTATTTCATATCTGTGTTCTTCAAAATTGTTTTATAGAAGTTTTTATATAATTTTAAATAATTTATAAAGGTATTTTTATACTATATTTTACTTTTTTATAAATGTTTTAATGGAATCTTCTTGTATTTTTCCAAATGTTCCATTTTTTACTTCTTTACAAAAATATGAATATAATGTATTTTAAATGTTTACGGCATGAATAGATTTTTGGTACATAATCACATTTCCTTATTATGAAGCTTAATTTATAAGTTTCCATGGTTTTACAAACAAAATAATATTAATATTTTTATATTATTTTTATTTTTAAAAATTTATAAAAGGAAAGGATATTTATTCTTGTTTTCAAGACATCCTTTTAATGCTTTTATAAAAGTCTTCTTCATCAATGAAAACATCCCTTAAGGATTTCTATGATTATCTATGGATATGATGTTATGATATCATCCCCCTAATTTCTATGTATGGCTTATGATGATGATGTTTTAAATGATATTTTCATGAAATCTGTTTTTCTCTCCTAGGTTAATTAAGCAATGAAGGAATGATGAACCATATTATGCACCTATAGTATATATATGTATGGTTTATAATTATGTGATGAGTCGATTTATTACATCCCTCCAATGGATTGGATAATGTTTTATATTGCATCAGATAATGAATTTTATATGAGGACATTATTTCGGGTAGTTTTTATCACTTTTTTGTGAATGGACATGATTGAAACTTGTTATTTTCACAAGTTAGTGGATAGAAATGATAATTGGTAGATATGTTCACAAGTTTTTGGGTGGAAATGATTTCAGTTATCTATGTTCACAATTTCATGATTTTATATGTTTTTTATTTATTCCATAAACTAATCACTTATTATTTTGGTATGATCTCATGAATTATGATTGATTATTGATGTTTCTTTGCTCTTATGATTCATGTATTTTGATATGATGAAGCCTTATTCCATGGATTGGTTTTTATAGAACATGACTTGCTGGTTATGTTTTTGTAAGTTATGATCATTTTCTCATACCCATATGATCATTTTTTTCTCACTTATGATTTTTTATTGATAATACAAATGTTTACACTTACTGATTCTTTGAGCTCACCCTTATTATATTTATAATTCCCCAAATTATGAATAACTCAATTAAATAAGATATGTCTATGAAGGTATCATGTGTGGAGAATTTTTTCGGAGATTTTGAATAATTTTTATGAAATAATAAATTCTAGGTATAGTGGGGAAAATGTCTATTTGATAAGAATGGCATGGGTTTTGTTAATTAAAGTGGTTTTCCTAATTCTCTAAAACATTAAACCTAAAAAGATCATGGGTATTCAAGTGAATTATTTTTATTTATTAATATTCAAATTATATAAGTTTAATTTCAATCCAATTATTTTGGTTTTATGTTCATCATGTAAAGAATAATTTTTTTAGCACTAGATCCAAGTCTACGGGTCAGAAGCATCTCAGTTGGTATCATCTCAGGGTTTAAATAACTTTAGTGGTTGGGAAGTTATCAGATAATTATATTTTAATATTTTTTTATACCATCAAGGATTGAAAGGTCTAAGGTTAATCATATGTTTAAAATGAATAAATACACTTTTGAGGTTTTAGGTGTTGGGATTTTAAGGTGGTTAATGATGTTTTTGGAGTTGTTTTAAATATATGATTGAGGAATATATAACCCTTAGGTTTAACATGTGATTTAGTGTAAAGGTTATTTAGGAATAATTTAATCAGGGGAATATGTTTAATGGTACACATAACCTTTAGGGTTAATATGTTCTTTCATGTTGAAGTAATTATGGTTAATTTTGTTAACAGGTTATTATATTTCAAAATCATATTTTTTATAGAATATATAACCATGGGATTGAAAATGTATTTAGTGATTAGGTGGTTAAATCTATATAGGAATAAATTTACTATATTTTTGGGAAAATTGAATGAATTAAATTGAATAGTAAATTAATGTTTAGTATGGTATTTTTTCATCTAAATGGTTGATATTATTTTTGAAATAATGATTGAGTTAAATTTTTGAAGCATATATTATTTATTTGTTGGGATTCATGTTATTTTGGGAAAATATTAGTATATTTTAGAGAAATTATTATTAGATTATATAAATTTTTTTTATGTGCCTTTATGAATGATTAATATTGTTTGGGGATAAATGTTATGTTAATTTTTGAAGAAAATGTAATAAAATCAATTTGTTTTTTAGGGGGGGTTTAAAATTTAACCTAATATATTTTGAAGAATTTTAAGGTTAGTTATTTTTGGAATTATTTATTTTGAATTTTGGGTATTATTGTTGATATTTTTGAGATTAATATATTATTTATTCATATGAAGGTTTATTAATTATCTTTATTTTTCTAACCATTTTTTGTTTTAGTAAATGTATAGAGATCAGAACAATAACATTTCATCACTTTTATGGATCCTATGATCCTTTTAATTTAATTTTTGTTCTTCAAGAAATAAAAACTAATCATGATTATTTATAATTCATAATATGATATGTGTCATGACCCAACTGAACTGGGCTCGAGCCACAACTATATCAAGCCCACCTCTATAGGCCAAGGGTAAGAGACAAGTTCTAAAAGGCATAACTAGTATGGGAGACCTTTGCCTAGTGTACCTGTATGCATGCACCCAACCATATCAATGAAAAAGAGAAGAGGAATAATAATAAAAGATGTCATGCCTAGAGAATAGTTGTGCAATTAAAACATCTTGGGAGTACAAAATTATGGAATCATATTCTAGAAATTAAAAAGGGGAAAATACACACCCTACCAGAAAGATATCCAAACCTGATAAAACTAGAAAATTGTAGTGTTAAGAGAGCTTGGTTCCATATCTCTAAGCCCTAACTACCATACTTGGTCTACTCACTAGGGTATCCCTATTCTCCTCTATAATCATCATCAACCTATATGTCCTCTACATAAGCTGTGATGCATACAGGAAACTCTCATGTAGGGGTGAGTATATATATACCTAGAAAGACATCCCAAAAGCTAGAGGGGGTAGGAATAGACAGATCAAGAGTGTAATGAAAATCAATTAATATATGCTCTTAAAATAAACCTAGATGAAAGTGAAAGGGGGTATCCATCTCATAGCTCATCCCTTGAAAAGAGTTTTCCATCAATTCCTAGAGTTCCATCAACAATTCCCAACATCTCACACATCTATCTTGTATAAGAATCCATTTCAAGCCACAACTTTCAACTATGTCTCATAGTTTAGGGGAAATAATATCTAATTAGAGGACCCATGCCCTGGTATAACTAGTGTATTATACTCAATAGATAGAGGAATCATGCCTTGATCCAACAAGAGGGTGCCACTCCTGTAGTAAATGAACCATGTCATGGTCTAACTGGAAGGTGCCACTCTGATAGATAGAGGACTCATTCCCTATCCTAACAGGAGGGTTTCACTCTGGTGATAGAGGACCCATGCCCTGACTCCATGAGAGGGATCCACTCTGGTGGATGGAAAGAGGACCCATGCCCTGTCCCAACATGAGGGTGCCACTCTAGTGGTAGAGGACCCATGCCATGACTCTATGGGAGGGTTCCACTTTAGTAGATAGATAGAGAACCCATGCCCTATTCGTACAATAGGGTTCCACTATAATAGTTTAGGAACCATGCCCTGACACCATAGGAGGGTTTCACTCTAATGGTCAAGGACCCATGCTCGGACTCTATAGGAGGGTTCCACTCTAATCTCTCTGAGGATCCTGCATAATCACTACTGTCATCAAGCATTTCCTAAAGAAGATTAATTTTTGAAACATCTTACATCATATCTCAAAATCAACCATGAAGGAAACCATCATGTTCTAGATGAAAAAAACTTAGGATAGGCTACTCACAAGCCAAAATCCATGTCCAAATGAAGGAGATATGAGAGGTATGAGTTCCTTCAAAAAGGATGGTACATGATGTGTAAGGAGACCCACACAGCATGTGGTCCCACCCTACTACATGGAAATGTACCTTATAGTACACGAATCACTCTCCATGTAGCCCTACACAGCATGTAAAAGGACTACACGACGTACCTCATCCACCCAGGGTCTTGCTTGTGCTCCTGGACATGTCCATGTACCCTGTCCATGTCTATGTACACTATCAATTCCGGTGTCCATGTACTTCCAAAGTACATGTCGAGTCTCAGCACCAGGTCAGATGATGTGTGTGGGCCCCATACAATCTGTAATATTTATCTCACCCAAAACACTATTCATCGCTTCTAGGGGATACACATAATGTTCTCCTCAGACCACACAAAGTGTAGTTGTGTTTTTTTCCAAAATTCCAGATCCACTCCCTGTGATCCAAATATAGCTTCTTTGCTTCCATTTCCACCAGACGCCCGCCCAAATCAAAGGGGAGTATTATCATTTGTTGATTCCATCCCCCCAGTGGCCGGAAATTAGTATCTCTCTATCCACGATGGTTTTTTTTCTGTAACACAAACTAACACATTCCTGTTATAGGGCATGAAAAAAGAAAATTTATTTTCATAATATCGCACAAAGGCTGACCAAGGTCGTCTCACTTGAGGAGATTTCTCAATTATTCAAGTACTTATTCTATCTCACCTAAACTACTTATTTTTATTGTTTTTTTATTCTAATAATGTAATGAAATTAAGAATACAATTGAAATGTTAATAATTATAGTAACATGAAATTAAAAAATGAGCTTATTAAATAAATAACTTGGACTTTGTGTTTTGGTTTGTGGGTTCCATAATTCTCCTTGTTTGTGTTTAGATTAAGTTTGATAATTAAATTTTGATATCTCATGCATAAATTGATATTATTTTATTTAGTGGTGTTAACTCTTGAATTCATTTATCAATCTTAATTTCACCTCATCCTATGATCAAGGTTGATGGCATGACTCGATCAAGTGTGTGACAACTCCCAGGACCTGGCTCTATCGTATGTCATTTCATCCACTAAATTACTTAAATCCATCATATGAAGAGCATATATCCAGTAGAAAGGAGGGAAAAGATTTAATAAAAGAATAGAAATAATTTTGAGATCAATTTTGTAGTGGGTGATCACCACACCCATACACATCACTCTTACTCTTCACAAACTTAATAAATCATAAGAATTTATGTTCGGAAAAAATAAAATTATCACATACATCCCTTGAGACAGGCCTCGAGTTAGCTCCTCATTTTTTAAGGTAAGAGGTCACGGTGGAATGATAAATAAAAATATAATGATATTAGGTTTATAAGAGAAATAGGTATCGAATAATAAAATGGAAAAAAATTTAATATAAAAAATGCATGCATTACATGGGAAAAGAAAACTAAAATAAAAAAGAAAAGAAAAGTGAAATATTAAAGTAGTATCTATCATTTATAACTTCCATATCTAATCAATATTCTGCTCAATCAACCCATATAGTCTTATTTATAGTCATGAAAGACACTCCATGGTGTCATAAATGACCATTAATGTGTTTCAGGACATAATGGGTCATCAATAGTTGAAATTTGGGTTCCAGAATCTATCTTTAAAAATATTGCATGTATTACCCCCTCTTTTTGGCTAAATTAGTGAACCTGGTCTTCTATATTTTTTTTATAAATTTTTATTTTTACATAGCAATTCACGCTTTATACTCTATTTTTAGAAAAAGTTATAGCCAAATGACTCTGAGATTTTGTTTAGGAATAATGCTTCCTAAATATTTCATCAATTTTGAGTGTTCAATGGACCCCTTAATGAGTGCATAACTACTTAAATTTTTATAAAAAAATATAATATTAGTACTATTTAAAATAAAACCGGAATCATCTCAATTGGAGGTGTTTATCTTGAGTTATGATTCATTTCCAGAGGTGGGGTCCTCTATGTCCTCTCGAATGTTTTATCAACTTGAATAATTTTTTTAGGCCTTAATTTGTTAGAATCATCTCTTGGTAAAAAATAAAAAAATTGGGTCTCGTAAATCAAATAATCCTAAGAAAATAATCACACAAATTGTAATTATATTTTAAAAGTTATTCCCAAAATAAAAAAGTGATTAAAATCAGTTAAAATTCCAGAATCATGTAATTTTCACTTTTTAGCCCAACACATACCATAAATTAAAAATTGATGATAATAAGCTCAAATTTATAAATTTAGAGGATTTAAATAATTTAAATAAATATAAAAAATGAGTAAAATATTAGCTCTGTAAATTCTCCTACACATAAACCATGATTTTCCTCAATCATAGAATCTCAACATTGAAAATTAGAGGGTACCAACATTAAAAATATTAAAATTCAAAAGAAATAAAATAAAATAAACAAACCATATTTTAGAAAATCCAAAAAAAATATTGATTTATATTCTCATTTTTCAAAGAAACAATAAACTCAATTATTTTACTTTATCTCTTTTGATAATGGTGGATCTTCTCTTCTCATTCATTCAAGTTCCTCAATTCATTATTATTAAACATGCCAAATCATGACTTACCTAAATTTTCCATCTTTTCACTAATCAATCATGATACAATTTAGTTTGATTTATACTCATATAATGAATACATGATCCTTATATAAAGGCTTTTAAAGGAACTACTTTCTCTACTTTCTAAAGACAAAAGTCTCATAAAATCGTGAGGTACTTCATTAAAGGTTCAATTGAATCTAAGGATTAAGGTTGGTAGGAATTGATGTTTGAAAATTAAAGCCCAAGGAGGAGGTTTATATCTTAAGTACAATGAATGATATCAAAAATAACAGTTTAATTAAATTCTCCCATTCAAAGTAGCAACACCCAGTTCCCAAAAACTCAAAGTAAATGTAATGATCAAATAAAGCATAATAAATTATTTGTGAGCCCTCTTGAATATATTTTTTTTCTTTTGTAATTTTTTTCTTTTTCAAAGAAGCTTTTAATTTTTTTCATTTTTGAAATATATGAATAGAATAAACCTCACAACCAACACCTAACCACATATGATAAAAATATCTAGTTTGGTAATGGTTATTTTTGGTTTTTCCAAATTACAACCCATTTTTCTCATATTTTTGGTTCTTTTTACATTTTAATTTTTTTTAATTCAAAATGGGAAAACAATTAAGTATCATGAATTAATCAAAAGCTGGAATTTATTCCCATAATAAGAACCTCCAAACATTTTCCTTACAATATAAATGATCCCTTACACCATGATTCCCTTTACCCCCGCACTTAAACTTTAAAATATCATGAAAAATATGAAGAGGGTGAGAATAGATAAAACTGGCTTGAAACATGCCTCATCCCTAACAAGGTCATTCATGGTTTCTATGGTTTAAATAAGGATTGATTTAAAGGTGGTATTTTAAGGATAAGTTATTTTTAAAAGATACCTCAATCATTTTAAATGATTATTTTCATAATCATATCTTTGACAAGTTCAAATGAAAATTAAAGTACGTGGAATGTACCAAGATCTATCAAGAAATATACTGAAGAATAAATAAGAATCACTTGCTCTATAAATACTCTCAAGAATGAGACATATTATTTGGGACAATCACTAAATTCATGATTAATAATAACAAATCAATTCACATGAATTTCATAAATTCGAAGCATGAAAAATGATAGGGAAATTTCCTTTACATGAATCAATTAATTCCCTCAAATCATGGGTCCTCATTTTAATATCCATGATTCATTTTAATCATCTAATTATCCATTGACTCATTCAACTTTATTAACATTGATATTTGAAATGTGGAATCATAGGATTACTAAGAAACTCGTGTCTCCTAGTTAAGTCAATTAAGGAAATAATTCTAGTGTGGTCACACAATTTTCTAATTTAAATCTCAAAACATGTTTACAGACAAAAATATAGGGGGTTTAAAAGATAAACATTTAAATTGAACTCCCTTTTGAAATTAATCTTAATAATTTTTCATCCTTGGATATTTTTGTATTCTTTATTCCATCATGAACCTACAAAATAAAATTACTTAATTAATTATGTGGATTATTTCATTAAATCTAAAAAATATAGGAGGGAGTGGGATGCATGGTGGACTAATCTAAAAATGAAAATGAAATATAAATTTTTAGAAATCATGTAAAGATAAATATCGGAATGATCCCCTTAGTGGGCCCTGGGTTTTTGACTACCTCTAGATGGAAAGTACCAATGGTTCTCCATAGTCTATTGGTGGGTATAGTTTCTTATATTTGAACCACAACATGTCGTTCTTTCTAGATTTCACTTCTTCTTATTTATTGAAGATAATTCTATTTATATAGTACACAAGATATTACCCCCTCTCAATGTGGTACATATTACATGGTGGGGGTAAGATGAAGTATGGAACCTCCTCCTCCTTTGTTTCTATTTATGAAACCTCATATTCTCTATCTAGTGTTTTCTCAACAAGGGATGCATGAAAATAATAATCTAAGGGTGGTTTTTAATGTAATTAATATGAACAAAATTTAAATTCAAAGAATTAATTTTTAAATATTACCTTTTAATGTTGGAAGTGTGTGTCTTTTACTCTTCTGATAGATCCACTGATATATATTCTCATACTCCCTATAGTAAATGTTTAATGTTTTTAGAGAATTACATATGTTCCTCAATAGGTGCATTTTTAGTTTCTTCATCTTATTATAAGTCATATAAAGGATTGACCAAATATAAAACGTCATAAAAATAAGAAGTGATACTCAGGTCAGATTTAATAAAATGAAAAATTAAGGAGTTCAAATAAATGTCATCTCCATGATTTGGATGTGGTTCAATAAATTATTCAGTGGTATATACCTCTTGAAGTTTTATTTCAGTGTATTGAGGTATGAAGTTATGATCCTCTATCCTTTCTTCAAATTCCACCCCTTGGGTGGTTTATTTCTCTTCCATGGCTAGAGTGAAAAGAAATGGTATCATATCTTCTAATTTTTAATGACTAGGGAGATAATTTTGTACCTCGTACTCATTCCATAATTCATTTATATCTTGTTGATCTCCCACACATACATTAGTAGGAAATTATTCCTCATCACGAATCCACTCTAACTTATCATGGTCATCTGGGATCTAATTCAAAAAATGGTTGGTTTTTTAATGTTATTTAAGTTTTTCCTTGACCTATTTTTTTCTTCACTAAAATTGGGAAGCTCTAGTGGTGCTTCTTCTTTGTGTATATCAAGTTGTTATTCACACTCATTCTAGAAGACATTCCAATCTTATTGATCTCCTACATATGAATCGTCTTTTAGTTTCTTCATTAATGGACGAGAAAAATCAAATTCTCTTTCCATTTTTCTCTCCAATTCATCCAGATTATCACTCATCCTTTGTAACCAATCATTTATATCACTATAATCAACTCTTTGTTCTTGATATTTCATTTGTGAGTAATCTTCCCATGTAGAATAATAGTATCATGGATACTTCATGGGAAAAAATTATGGGTTTTTTAATATGAACAACAGTGAAAATATATCTACAAAGTGAAAATAGAAAAAGATAAGTAAAATACTAATTAGATACCAATAACTAGTGTCAATTTTGATGCATGATTGTCATAGGTCATGGAAAAGAAAAATTTATTTTCCTAATACAGTACAGAGACTGACCGTGGTCATCTCACTTGATAAACTTTCTCATTTGTTAACCTACTTATTCTATCTCACCTAAACTTCTTTTTTCTATTCTAATAATGAAATGAAATTTATAAGATGAATGAAATGGTAAAACTTATACTAACATTCAATGATATAATGAGATTAGTAGTGAAAGAACTTGGCCATTTTGGTTTGTTTTGTGGGTTCCATCATTCTCTTTTTTTTGTGTTTATATTATGTTTGAAAATTCAATTATGAGATCTTTTGCAAGAATTACTATTATTTTATTTAGTGGTGTGAAATCTCAAATTCATTTAAAAATATTAATTTCAACTCCACCTATAATCAAGGTTGATGTCACACCTCGATCGAGAGTGTGACATCTCCCAGGACTTGGCTCCATCATATGTCATTTAATCCACTGAATGGATCAACACCATTGAATGAAGTGATTGTATCCATTATAAGGGAGGGAAAATAATTAATAAAAGATAGAAATGATTTTTAGATCAATTTCTTATTGAATGATCGCCACACTTGTTTACATCTCTATTGTTGATCACAAATTTAATAAAGGATAAGAATTTAAGGGCATAATAAATGAAATTTCCACATACCTCCCTTGAGCCAAGCCTCATGTTATCCCTTTATTTTTTAGGGTAATAGGTCACATTTGAATGAGAAATAATGATAGAATTGTATTAGTATTATAATATAAAGTGGTATGTAAGAATAAAATGGAAGCACTTTAATAAAAAATTGCATGTGTTACATGGGAAAAGAAAACTAGAATAAAAAGAAAAAAGATAAATCCTAAAGTAGTAGCTTTTTTTCACATATTCCCTTTATAATCTATATCCTCTTCAATCCACCCCTATAATATTAGATATAGGAATGAAAGAGGCTTCAGGGTGTCATAAATGACCATTAATGTGTTTCGGGACATAATAGGTCATCAACAGTTGAATTTTTTTTTCTAGAATCTATATTCAAAAATCTCCTGCATGTTAACCCTTATTTTATAATGAATTTTTGAATGTGTTATTATAGAAAGATTTTTCAAAAAAAATCATACTTGAACTCTAAATTTTAGATTCATCCTTCATTTATAGAAGACGTTATGGCCAAATTACTCCAAGATTTTATTCTGGATAGATGCTTCCAAAATATTTCATCATTGTTGAGCATTAAATAGTCCCCTTAATGAGTGGATAACTTCTTAATATGTATGAATCATCTCTTGATCCAAAATAAAAAATTGGGGTGCATAAATTGAGGAATCCTAAAAAAAGAATCACTCTAATTGGAATTATATTTTAAAAGTTATACACAGAATACCAAAGTGATTAAAATCTACTAAAATACCAAAATTAAGTAATTTCCACATTTTATCACAAAACACAACATAAATCCAAAATTTATGTAAATAATATCAAATTTAAAAATATGGAAGGTTTAAATAATTTAATTACATATAAAAAATGAGTAAAATATTAGCTCTATCACACGTCTCCCTTCATAGTCATTCGGTCCTAGATTCTAGGTCTATGGAAATCATCACCCAAATCCCTCAACACATACGGATCCATCCCCAAATCATTGATCTATTTATTTTACCAGAATATATCGTGAATCCGAGGTTCTGATCATGCTTGGTCCCTCCCGAAAATAGCCAAATTGTAACCCTATGGTCCAACAATGAAGAAGGTGAAGATCAGTGGGGAAAAGCACATAAAAAAGGGTGAAAAAATCCTTTTCCAAACGTTCTTGGACAATGAATTCAAATTGAGGATAAACAGGGTGAGAAATCATGTCACGACTGGAATGAAAAAATTAAATAATAAATTTTTATTTGGAAATGGATCATACGAATGTTCCAATTGATGAGATCAAAGAAATGGGAATGATCATGATCAATAATTTAATCATAAGGTAGAAAATACACATATAACGAGTCCTACCTCAATTAAAATCATTCATTTATGAAAAATGTGATTGTTGATAAAGGAGGGAGATCTATTTCATTTACTACATCTCAATTCACCTAGATCTTGTTACTGATCAATCACCTGATCTTGATTTGCCAACAAGGGTGGTAGAATCTCCTCTCAAGGATCTCAGGGTTATACAGTTAACCCTATAAATTCACCATAATAGCGTATTTATAGAGAAAATTATTTATGTCATTTAATTTAAAATAAATAAATTTATTTATTTATTTTAATTAAATGTACCCACCAATAGCCACTTTATCTGAACGTCCCGCAGTGACCAACTTTAGGTCGCACCTAGGGTAAACCTTGCATTACTAATTCAATTGTGGTCTCAAATTTCTAATCCAAGACTTATTTTAAGATTTATCCCATAATTTTTTAAAAACCAAGTGCAGGTAATATAAAATATATTTAATATATTTAAGAAATTAATTTCAGGACACCAGACCTTAGAATCACACTCCATCCCAATTCCTGACTCTAAAAATATTTCTAGACATATTTTTATGTCTTACAAAGAAAAAACAAAGTCCCTGCATTATTCCCTCCTTTAATATTTTCATCCTAGAAAAGAAAAAACTAGACAAAAAGATCAAGATACTGAGCCTGCATCTGGATATAACACTCCTAGGAGCTCTCCTGCATGGTCCCGTGTTACCACAACACATGGAACAAAGAGATGGTCCATCCATGCAAGGCCCTCTCTTACCAATCCTTGATCTTTATTGGGTGATCCACTAAATTGGTTCCATCCTTGATGTCCAACTCACCCTATTCAATAACATTATGGGATCATGCATGTGTCACCACAGCTATGAAAAATGGAAGATTTCATGCACCCACTCTAACTATGGGGGTAGGGCGAGGAAGTAAGAAACACCACCAACCCTCTACAAGATCTTGAATAGCCTAATGAACCTCATGGATAGCTTTCCTCCCTAATTGAACCTCTGCAATCCTCATCATAGGGAGACTTTTAGGAAAACATAGTCTCTATGCTTAAACTCCAAGTGCCTAAAATGTCATTTTTCATAAGATTTATGCCTACTCTAAGCCATCCTCGTCCACTCATAGTTCACCTAGACCTTCTCTGTTATCACCTGCAGCATCTTTGGCTTGATAAAAGATGTATCTATGACCTTAGTCCAACATAGAGGTGACCTCCAGGGTCTCCCTTATAGGGCCTATAAAGTTTTTATGTCGATAGTAGAGTGGTAGATATTATTATATGAAAACTCTAACAATGGAAAGTGATCCTCCCAACTCTGGAAATATTCTAGCACAAAATACCTCAACATTTCCTCCATCACCTAGATAGTATTCTCAGTATTTCCATATTTATCTTGGTGAAAGGTTGTACTCATCTTCATCTAGGTCCCAAATGACTCCTGCAAGCCTATCTAAAACTGTGAAGCGAACCACACATCACAATCAGAGATAATAGTTGAGGGGACCCCGTGAATGAAAATGATATATCGTACATAAAAATTCCCCAAGATCTCTGTCAAACTCTAATCCCTAATAGCAAGGAAGTGTTCTAACTTTATAAGTCGGTCAACTACAACCCAGATGCATCATGGTCACTCACAATCCACAGAATCCCTAGCACAAATGTTATTGATATACCATACCATTTCCACTCTGAGATATCAAGAGTCTACAACAAACCTATAGTAACTTGGTTCTGATACTTCAGCTACTGACATGTGAGGCACTGAGAGAATAACATAGTCATGAATTACCTCATCGAAGCCCACAAAAACTACCACTTAAGGTATTTTTACAACTTCCCCACACCAGAATGTACTACTAAAGGAGAAGTATGAAACTCTCTCATCACCTCCTATCACATCATGATAGGGACCACCATCAATCCCTAGAATAGGATGACATTACCTCCTTCATAAAATCTATCTATTGAATCTTCTAAAGATATCTAGTCATGTAAGACTTCACAGTCGATGTCTCCCAATTATAACTCTCTCACACACTAGAGAAGATGAGGAATCAACATAATTGATTAAAGAAAAGATACACCCTCCTTCTCTACTAGGGTCAAATGAAAGGAATATAACCACCCAAACGCCTCATGCACTTAGAGAGATTAGTACTTCCTACTTATGGAATCTACCACCACATCTCCATTCCTAAGATTATAGACTATTTCAAATTATTAGTCCTTAAAGAACTCCAACCAGTGCCTCTATCTTGAGTTCAATTATATTTGTGTGGATACATACCTAAGACTTTGATAGTATGAGTAAACAGAAAATCATTCTCCCAAAAGTTAGTGTCTCCACATCCTCAGATAAAAGACTAAAACTTCCAACTATAGTTCATGTGTCATGTATTTCCACACAATTGGTCTCAACTGCATCGACCCATATGCAATCACTACCTAACTCTTCATCAACACACAGCTGGTCCCATATCTAGAAGTATCACAATACACTATGTACTCCAAACTTTTCTCTAGTAGTCTCAAAATAGGAGTTCTCGTCATCCTTACCATCAACTCCTCGAATGCTCTCTAGAATTGATCAGTCCAAGTAAAAGGATACACTTTCCATGTCAGGTAAGTCAAAGGGGATTTAATCCTAGAGAATTCTACCACAAACCTCTTGTAGTGCCCCACTAAGCTAAGAAAACTCCTCACCTCTGACATGATCTGGGGTGGCTCCCATCAAATCACTACATTGATCATCACTAGTTCCACATCTAATCTATGATTAGAAATTACATGCCCAAAAATTGAACCTCATGGATCCATAATTATCACTTAGAGAGCTTATGATAAAGATGGTGCTCTTGAATCAAGTCTACGACCATCCTCGAGTTATTTACATGTTTTTCCTTTGACGTGTAGTATATAAGTATATCATAAATGAAGACAAAAAAAATTAATCCAAGTATGGCTCGAAGATTCGGTTCAAAAAATCTATAAACACAATGGGGGAATTTATCGCACCAAATGGAATCGCCAGGAACTCATAGTGTCCATAGCGGCATCGGAATGCCAAATTCATAATATCAGCATTGAAAAATCTCAATAAGTGGTATTCATACTTGAGATCAATCTTTGAGAACCATATTGTGCCTTCAAACTGATCAAAGATCCAATTAATCCTATATAAAGGGTAATTTTTCTTTATCATGACCTAGTTCAGGAAATGATAATCCACACAAATTCACAAGATCTCATATTCCTTTTTTTTAAAAAACATTGGAGCTACCTAGGGGGCACACTGGGTCTGATAAAAAATTTCTCTCAAAGGTCCTCCAACTATAATTTTATATCCTATATCTTGGTACGGACCATCTGATATGTCAAAAATATATTAGGGTAGTCTTTGGATGCTAGTTCGTGAAAATTTCCATCTCCCACCATGGAGGTGGTCAAAGAATTTCCTCAGGAAATTCTTATATAAAATCCACCCTAATTGAATTAATATAGATACCTGAAGAGCCTATTGTGCCAAAGGATACACTCAAAAACTGGTGGAAGATGGTTTGCAGCCTTATTCTTGTAAAACCCACACATCTTACCATGATATATCTCTCACCAACGAAGGAGTATCTTGTCCTATTAGTGAAAATTCATCTGACTCATCTTTGGTGACATTAAATCTGGGATTAGATAATAGATAACCAATCCATACCAAATATGATGTCATAACCTTTCATCATGATGACCAAAAGGTCTCATGAAAAACTCTCTCCACTAGCGATAGCTCACACTGTCAGAAGATAAAAGATATCAAATAATTTTTCCCCATGGTAACCTCAAGGCAAAGCACCTGCGATAACATCTCAACCGGGAGCTCAATATATTACACCAGGAGTAAAGAGATGAAGGAATGAATTGAACCCATGTCTACTAGTACTGAAGCAAAAGTAGTGTAAGCATAGATCATACCTCTGATCATCTCATGAGCTACCGGGTCATACACCTCCATTGCCTACAGTTTCCCATGATCCTGAATTCTAGATCCCTGAACCTAACATGGGATGCTTGGTGGTGGTGGGAGGAGCTCATAACATCATCCACCACCCACTGCTCCTCCTATTGGAACCCCACCTTATCCTATTCCAACTCTACCTTCCTGGGGGCCACCCTACCCTCGCCTGGGAGATCCATGATCATGCCACTGCCTTTTCCATAGAGGTATATCGCTGTCTTTCAACCTTCCATAACATTTCTATAGATTAATCATGTGTCACATAAACTCTCTCATCACATGCATAGCATCATTACTCTCTAGGATATTCTGGTCCTCTATGTAGTCCTTGTGCCACCTAACCACATGCCCAAGTTTGATCTTGGTAAGATCTCATGCACTGAGATCCTACTGATTGGCACCTGCTAGCTACTGCAGATGACTCATTCCTATAATACCCACTACCAACTCCAACTTCTTGTCATCCCTTTGATAGGAATCTCTCTCTCTCTCTAGCACCCAATCCAACACTCTGGCATAATTGGAAATGCATAGGGGTACCACACTATAATGGATGGTTCTATGGAGACCCTGCTCAAACTTCTACGCCCGAAAGTAGCTATCTCGAATCATGTTGAGGGAGTGTAGTTTAAGGTAATTAAACCTCTAAAATACTCATCAATCATTATACCTCTCTATTTTATCTAAAAAATATCCTAAATAATAATTGATCACAATATTGAGCGTTAGTATTCCTCACAAAACAGTTATTGGAAGTAAGTCCATGAGAGTGTCGAATCATCATGTATCTAAATGACTGGACTCCACCAGAACCTAATTGCTCTGTGGAAAATACCAGATACTAGCACAACCACCTGATCAATCAGTGTTTGAATAAGTCTAAAAACTCATATCACTAGCTCTATACAATCCTCTACTATCTGGGGATCTTTCTCACCAAGAAACCTCAGTGGCCTCTGGTGATGGAACTCGTGGAGTGTGATAATCCTGTATGCATTCTCAACCTACTTTGATGGTACAATCTACTACTCGATAGGTGGGGGTACAGCTACCTATCCACCTAGAGGAAGAATCTCATGTGATGGTCCCTAAACTGAGGCTTCATCACTCATCATATCATCATCACAATCCTGAATCAGTAACCTGGATGACTATCTTTGTGGAGACATCCTGAAAATTTAATCAAGATGTACCACAATTATATGAGAATATATATATATATATATATATGTGGGGATCTTAATAAAAAATAAAAATGAAAAGATTCAATCATTTATGATGAATTTACCATTGATCCCTATAACCAATTCCTTGGTATTCTGATTTAGCAAGTAGGTAATCTGATTCCTGGTGAATGGATACGGCAGCCTCTGCCCCAACATTGGTTTCCCTGGCCTGAAAGCCAAACTTGAGACAATTTGAAATTGTGGGCCTAAATACCAACAAAATCATTGTATGGGGAAAACTCCAAACATCTTCCTAGAGAATCAACTTATCCAATGCCAATATTTCATGACCTAATACAATGGGGATCGAGCCATAACTACCCAAAGCTCACCTTCATAGGCCATGGGTTGGCGGAAATCATCGAAAGTCATAGCTAGTGTGGGAGGTCTTTTCCAAGTGTACCAGTATCTACACACCCAACCATATCCATGCATAATTTTAGAGGAATAAAAATAAAAATATAAAACATCTATAGAATAGATATGAATGTAAAAAAACCAGAGATTACAAGAGTTCGATAGCATAATCTAGAAACTTAAAAAGGGAAAAAATACACACCTAACCAGAAAGATGACCCAGCCTAGAAAACTAGAAAAGTGAGGTGTTAAGAGATTCTAGATCTATATCTCCAAGCCCCAACCACTGTATATAGTCTAATGAATTAATGTATCCCTATGATTCTCTATAATCATCATCGACCTATCCATAATCTTTATAAGATACAAAATGTAGGGAAAATCCCATTCAGGGGTGAGGATATACATACCCAGTAGGATGCCCCGGAATCTAGAGGGGGATTAGTAAGAGACATGATAGGAATAGATATCTCAAACCATAGAAAGAGTGAAATTAAAACCAATGAATAGGGATATATGATCCTAAAAGAAACACATATGAAAGAGAAATGGCATATCTGTCTCACATATCAACCCATGAAATGATTCTTACATCAGTTCCAAGAGGTCCATCAACAATGTCCATCATCTCATGTGCCTATCTTATAGAATAATTCATGTCAATCTACACCTTCCCGATATTATGCACATTCAAGGGAACACAATCTCTAAGTAAAATACTCATTCCATAATATAATAGGAGGGTTACACTCAATAGATAGAGGACTCATGCCCTAATTCAATAAAAGGGTGTCACTTTTGTAGTAGAGGACCCATGCCCTGATCCAACAGTAGGGTACCACTCTGTTAGATAGAGGACTCATGACCTATCCCAATAGGAGGGTTCCACTCTAGTGGTAAATGACCCATTCTCTAACTCTGTGTGAGAGATCCACTCTAGTGGATTGATTGAGGACCCATTCCCTATCCCAATAGTAGGGATCCACTCTGATGGATAGATAGAGGATCCATTCCTTATCCCAATATTATGGTGCCACTCTAGTGGATAGATAGATGACTCATGCTATGTCCCAATAGGAGGGTTCCACTATGGTGGTAAAGGACCCATGCCCTGACTCCGTAGAAGGGTGTCACTCTAATGAACAGATAGAGGACCCATGCCATGTCCAAGTAAGGAGGGTGTTACTCTAATGGTTGTGGAACCATGACTTGAATCTATAGGAGGGTGAAGCTCTAATGTTCAAGTACCCATTCCCTAACTCCTCAAGATGGTACCACTCTAATATATTTGAGGATCCTACCCGATCATCGTTGTCGTCGAGCATCACCTAAAGAATTATCACACCTAGAAAATCTCACATCGTATCTCAAAATCCACCAAAAAGGCTCCCATCATGTTATATACTAAAAAAAACTTAGTATAGGCTACTCGTGATCCAAAATCTGAGTCCAAACAAAGGAGATACATGAGGTAGGAGTTCCTTTAAAAAGGACGGTACATGGTGCGTAAAGGGACCCACATAACAAGTGGTACCGCCCAACTATATGGCCATGTCTCAGCCATTATGCAGATCACTACCCATGTATCCCTACATAGCGTGTAAAGGGACTACACAGCATGCCTCATCCACCTAGGATCCTGCCCGTGCTCTTGGTCATGTTCATATACCCTGGTTACATCCGTGTACCCTGACAGAGTACTCTAGCAATGCTTGTGTCCATGTACTCTCAAAGTATACATTGGGTATCCTACATTGGGTTACATGGTGTGTGGGTCCCCACATATTGTGTAATATTTTTATCACCCAAAACCATAGCCACCGCAGCCAAGGGGGGCTATACATCATGTGTTCTTCAGAATAAACGGTGTGTAGTGAGGTTTTTTTAGAATTTCAAATATACTCCTTGTGATCCAAATCCATCATTTCTGCTACCTTTTCCACCTATAACCATCACAAAATCAAAGGTAAAGGCTACCGTTCATTGATTCCAACCCTCTAGTGGTTGAAAATTGGTATCTACCGATCCAGAGTGGTCTGTCGCCTGCAACGCAGACCTCCCATCATATTCTTTTGGTCCTAGATTCTGGATCCATGGGAATCATTACCCAAATCTCGCAACACATCCCAATCCATCCCGGAATCATTGATCGGTTCATTTCAGGTGAATCTTCCTCAAATCCAGGTGTCCGATCACACTTAGTCCCTCACAGCAATAGTCGAATCATGACCCTATGGTCCAATGATGAAGAAAGAAAAGAAAAGTGGGGGGAAAGCATATAAAAAATGGTAAAACAATCATTGTTTAGGCATTCCTTCCCAAAAAGTTCAAATTGGGGATATCTAAGGTAAGAAATCATGGAACAATAGGAATAAACAAATTAAATAATCAATTTAATTTGACAAGGGCTTATGTGAAGGTTCTAATTGAAGTAGATAAAAGAAATAGGAATGATCATTCTAAATAATCTAATAATAAGGGTGGAAATACAAATATTACAAGTCATATCTTGATTCGAATCATTATTTGATGAAGAATTCACTCTCTAGCGAAGGAGGACGATCCATTGCATCTGTTGCGTCTCAATTCGACTGGATCTGGTTATCGATCAATCTCTCAATCTTGATTCTCCAATAAGGATAGTAGAAACTCCTCTAAATGATCTCAAGGTTATGATAATAACCATAGAGATCCTCTATAATAGTTTATTTATATAGGAAACTGTTTAGGTCATTTAATTTACAACAAATAAAATTATTTATTTATTTTAATTAAATGCACCAGCCAATGACCGCTTTATCTGAATGCTCCAGGGTCACTAACTTTATGTTAAAACTAGGGAAAACCTTATGTTCTAGATTGAACCGTGGTCTAAAATTTCCTATCTAAGACTTCATTTAATATTTATCTGATTATTTCTGAAAAACTATGCACAGATAATATAAAATATATTTAGTATTTTTATAAAATTAATTTCAGTCACACTGAGTCTCTGAATCACATGTCGTCTCAGTTCCTAGATCTAAAAATATTTCTAGATATATTTCAAAGTCTTAAAAGGAAAAAATAGGGTCTCTAAAATATAAAAAAGAGATATAAAAAATTCTTGAAACATGATCAAAGGGATAAATTATGCTTTTGGGATAAAAATAAATCAAGTATCTATATTTCCTCATACTCCAAATCTCAATGGTAAAATGATTTCTCAAGATTAATTAAGAGGAAAATAAATCTATTGAGTTTTATATGGAAAATATTTATAAACTATTAAGTAATTTTTTTTTGAAACTCGTTCACAAGTACAAGTCTCATAATGGTAAATTCATGGTTTGAGAAATATTTAGGAAATAATAAGTTTTTCAGTCTTAACATAGGTATAAAAGTTCTTTTATAACATTATCATGATATAAGAATGAATTAAAAATTTATTAATCCTTTTAAATATACCAAATATATATTTAATAATAAATATAATTCAATTACAACTATAATTTTGAACTTATAAATCTATATTTTAATTTTTGGTAATTTATGTAATGTTTTTGGTTAAATAAAAACTATTTTTTGTTATTATCTTTTAATCATGTATTCAAAGGATTGATATTGTTTTTATTTTGGTTTGAAGGTTTAATAATTATTCTTTTATTAAAAATAATCCTATTAATTTTATGTGAATCAAAATTATACCTGATTTTGGTATCAAATCATTTTTATTCTTAAAAGGGGCATTTTTTCAAAATCATTTTTTGTTATATTACAGATACTTATTATTAAAGGTATTTTTTTATACTTATAGAAATTAAATATATTAAAACGGATTCCATATTTGGGATCTTTATATTCAAATTATTTAATAAGGCTCATTTTATTTTTTAGTTATAATTAATATTTACCATGGTTAATTTTTTTTACCATGATAAAGGTTAAAAGGGTTAATGAGGGGTTAAACTTAGATATAAGGCTTTAAATATCACTTAAAATTGTTTAAAATTGATTTGGTAAGTGTATATCAAACATACCATATCCCATATTTTAAATTTAACTAAATTGGATCCACTTACTATTAGAAATACATTTATTATATATAATATGTCTTAATATTTAAGAGTTTCACTCCTCTCACTTATAAAATAGAGCATCATATACTCACTCATAAACACACTTTGAGAACCATATATTGACCAATAACACAAAAATCACTTCTAAAATTCCCTCCCCATATCTTATACGTCTTATTATCGCTAAAATACCATTCCTTGAAGGCTTAATATGTAAGGAAAATGAAGATATCTAAGGAGGATGTATAAGTCTTAATTGAATTCTTTCATGTTTATTTTCCTACTTACAACTCCTTAAAAACTCTTAAAATCATCCAAATATAATTATATAAGTTTATTTAATATACTTAAATGTTATTATTTTGGTGTAACAACTACTTTTTACCTCTTTTCATCCAATGGAAAATGAAAACGCCGCTTGTGTGTTTGTGCGAAATACCGCCTCCATGAAGGAGTGTATTCAATTTTTCATCACTACATCACAAGGAAAGTTATAAATAGCTATTTATTTGATTTATATGGTATATATAAAATAATTATGATTCTATAATGATACTTTATTATCAGTCTTATTACCCTCCCATTCATTGCAAAATGAAAACATCGCTCGTGCAAAAGTGAGGACTATCGTCTCTATGAACAACACATTTCGTTTTTCATTACCATATCACATGTCTTTTCATAAGGATGGATTTAATTAACAAATTTTATAATTATAATATGATTAAGATTCTATTAAATTGATAATATCATTATAAAATAGCATGTTGTTACTCATTCAATCATTATAATGTGTTCTTATTTTGGTTTCTTTTACCACCTATATAGACATTGTTAAAAAGTTTAAGTCATGAATGATTCAAGAATGTTATGAACTGGTAATATTATTTAATAATTATGAGTTTATGAACTTTACATAATTCTAGAGTGGTAATTTTCAAATGTTTATTTACCTATCAATTCAATTCTTTTGTTAAATTCAATAATCACATAAAAAGGAAATTTTTAAGCATTCCATGTGAAATGTTAGCATTAGTTTCATAATGTGATTTTGAAAATATAAAACTATATAAAACACATTATTTACGTATTCATGAACAATTTTCATATGATAAAACCTAGCACAAGGTGTCAGAACCATAATTTTTTAATCTGAATATGGGTGGAAAACAAAATAGTTAACACAAAATATTAATTTTAACAAATAATTACTATTGAGTGGATGATAAAAAATTATTAGATAATCATATATAGTAATATAAGGATGAATTTGGTTCTTTTATATATTTTTAGCAAGTCTAAATTTATTATACATTAGGATAGAATGTGTTTGACCAAGCAAAATTCCTGGGTAAGGGGATTTTTAATTCAATTTCATTTTATTAGGTTATATCACTTCTTCATTGATTATGTCATACAAATATTATGTGTGTTGTGGACTATAGTTTTTTATGTTTTATTTACACTTGTATTATGTTGATTTAAATTTTTTCCCACATAATCCTTTAATTTATGGATTTTTATTTTAAATGTTATGAAACTTCTTATGGTTTTCTCATCTCACTCTTATTTCTATAATATATATTCCATATTCACCACTTATTTTATATTATGTGGTGTATATACTTCTCTAAAACCTAAATGTTTTTATAAAATATTTTAAATAATTTTAATTCTTAAAAAGATTGTATTGAATGAAATCATGATTTTAAATTAACCTCAATATGCCCATAGTATAAAATGAACATTATAACCTAACTTTTAGGTTAGTGGGAATAAATATAACTAACTTATAAAAATTTATTATGAATGGAAAATATAAATAAATTATATTTTTGTATTTTTGTTAATTTATTTAAAATTAGTAAATTAAATTAATTAAATATATTTGTTATATATTTAATAAAATATTTTTGATATTAATCTAATAGATATTTTTGTCATATGGTATGAATAAACCCTATTTGATGTATAAAAACCTATAATTTTCTAAAGGGTAATTTTCCACCTTTTAATAGAGAACCCCTTTTAAATTAATATTTTGACATGTTAATAGTTTTTATATGATAAAATAAACATTTTCATTGGAATCGAGATATAAAAATTTAATTTGGATTAATTTCTGATATTTTTTTGATAACATTCATGTTTTGATGAATTGTAAAAATACACAAATTATAATTGAAAACCACTTTTTTCATAAAAATTATTTATATAGTTAAATTATAATATTTAATGGTTTAAACTATAAGTATTATCTGTTTTTATCATTCAATATAATGTATTTCGTTAGCATTAATTTTACATTGAATTCAGATGTAAAAAGCATTTCAATCTTTTGTAATATTTTAACTTTAAAACCCCCTTCTCTCTTTCTAACAGTGATATTAATTTTAAATTATTTACTAAATCTTATATACATTTAATTTTTAAAAATAGATTCCATATTTATAATCAATAAGTCTGAATTATGTAAATATCTTACTTTATTTTTGGGCATTACGAATAGTTACTTCGGTAATTTTTATTAATACGGTAAAAGGGTAAATCAAATAATTAAGGGTAAAAATAATATTATGAAATTAGTCAAAAAAATTCCTAATATCATTGGATGAGTTTGTTTCAACCTAAATCGTTATTGGGTCGAAATGGTGTCTTTTGGAAGCCACATGGATGATATTATGACATTTAATTTATTTTATTTAAAGAAAATTAAAATATGTCTTACTCAAATTTTAATAACTATATCATTTTTAATATAAGGTTATATAGAAGATAAGTTCGATTATGAATACTCATTTTAAATCTAAAATGTTTTTCTCTATCATGATAAGTTATTTTTAATTTTTATGAAATAAATAATTACCTTAAAGACTTATACTTCAGTGATGGAGAAATTATTTAATTGATGGTAAATCAATAAAATAATTATTATTAAAGTGATAATAACCATTAAAATAATCAAACACTTGACCAGATCTTATTGGAAGAGTATATCTCTATCATAACCATCCAAGGGTCTAGTTACTGACCATTTGGAGCCTTATAGAAGAGATTATGACACTTATAATATTTTATTTAAAGTGATGATAAACTTGTCACATTCATGTTTTAATAAGTATGACATTTTTAATGATGGATTATACAGAAGATATATTTGATTATAAGTATTATTATTAAATATATAGGATTTATCTTGTTCATAGTATTTTATTTTTAATTTTTATTTAACAAATAGGCATATTAAATAATTACACAAAACTATTGTAATAATTATTTTATTAAGGAAAATATCAAATAAATATTATTAAAAATATTAAAATAAATAAAATTTGGGATAATTAATATATCTAATGAATTTTATACATGAACTTGATCTCTAAGTAATATAATAAAATAATTTTTTCAAAGTTAACATGTTATCTTAATATTTTTAAAAATCAATGAATTGAATAGTGTCAACGTGGGGATGCTAAAACAGGCCAAAGAGGCCAACGCTATCGTGTTTGATTACAGGGTTCCGTTGGAGAGGTGCTCCGCGGGAGCGGCGGCGGAGAAGGGGATGCATATGAATGGTGTTCCCATCGGCGTGTACGCGTCGGAGACGGTGGGGTGTGTGGAGGTGGACGGGTAGGGGCGGTGCGTGGCGGGGACGTCGATGGGGGGCTGATGAACAAGATGTCGGGGTGGATCAGGGACTCGCCGGTGATCAGAGCGGGGATATACGCGTGCGGGGTGTACGGGGTGTCATGAACGGGGGAGGGGGCCATCATCTGGGGTACTCTGGCGTGGGAGGAAGTGGCAGTGATGGAGTACAAGGGGTTTTAGTTGCAAGAGGCGGTGGAGTATGTGGTTGGGGAGCGGCTGGACGAGGGGCAAGCGGGGCTGATCGTCGTGTCTGTCAACGGGGAAGTGGCATGCGGGTTCAACACCAATGGGATGTTCTGGGCGTGTGAATCCGAGGAGGGTTTCATGGAGGTTGGGATCTGGCCTTAGGGTTAGGGAGTTCTGTGGACCTCGAGGAAGGCCCAGTGGCATGTGGTTGTAGGAGGGGTATGTTCTGGTCCTTGAATTATATTTATGATTTTTTAAAAAAAATTGAAGAACTAAGTGTCAATTAAAATGATAAGGTTTAAATTGATAGAAAAACTTGTCTAAAATTTATTGGTTGATGATATTACAACCCTATCTCATATAATATTCTAAATTGGGAATTTTTTGAGGGTTTTGGATGGGTTTTTTTTATAAATTAATATTTTTATATTTTCTCAAAGTGTCCCTCACCTCAATTATAAAAGGGAACCTCCTCCCTCACCTATTCACTTCACTTTGATCCTTCAAGGTCAAAAATCACCTACCCATTTCCTTTATTAACTTCTCTTTTTACATTCTACATATTCTGATCTTCTTCAAAGACCAACACTTGTGCATTAATAGGATATTTAGAAGGAGCACGTTGGAGAAGAGGTAATCTCCTATACCCATTCTTTCAAACTTATTTCTTCTTACACTTACTCTTCATGATTTGTTTCATTATAAATTAATAACTCATGTATCACTTATATATTTATATGTTATTATGATTATGAAATAACCATATTCTACCTTCGATCCATCCTACGAAAAATGAAATCTCCACACGTGTGTACGTACGACTTACCGTCTCCACATTGCAGTGTAATATGTTTTTCACCACCACATTACTTTTATAGGTATAGTGGTGTAAATAATAACTATATATTATTATTATAACATTATATTTATTCTGAAATATTATACACCATCCACTTCAATACCATTCAATAATTAAGGTAATGATATCACCGCCCGTGCATACGTATGCCCTACCATCTCTACAATGTGATGCAATTCATTCTACATGATATTAATTAAATCATGATTACATAAATAAATGGAATGAATAAATATTATATATGTTATACTAATATCATTCTGAAAATTATATAACTATAACTTAATAAGAGTAATAAGAACTTATCCGACAAAACATGTGTAAGAAAATAAAGAAGTTAACACCCGATGGACAAGTAATAATATTACTAACAAACAGATGATAATATGATCATATATGATATCATAAAAATTAATATGACTCTGAAATAAGTCAATGAAATAATTTAAATCATTATAAATGAGGTTTCTATACATTCACAGGAAATCAAACCTATGGTAGGGGATAATTTTTCAATCTTATTATTATCTGAGATTGTTTATACATAAGTATTTACTCAGGAATATTTATCATTCATGTCCATGTTTCCTAATTATGTATTCCAAAATATTCTTTCTAATATTCTACAATTGTTTAGATTAAATTTTACCAATTGGTAAATTTTTATTAAATGTTATGAAATGAATATTTGGTCATTCTCTATACGACGTACATTTTGACTTTTATGGAAAAAGTACGAGGATGATGTTTTTTTAACTTATACTACATAAAAAGATTTTTATATTTTCATAACATCTTATTTCCATGAAGCATCCTCGACATGATTTCAAGTTTATTTTTAAATAATTTCTTTTATTTTAAAATTGATTAGCATTTTGAGAGAAGAAAACATTTTTGAAGAAGAAAATATATTTTCCGGAATAATTAATTGCAAGTGTTATATCAAAATTATTTTCCATCTAAAATAAAATTATTTAATAGGGTTTTGTTTTAAGAGTAATATACTTATTTTTTCTATGGTTTTATTTTTTTTTTATGATGGATTTTTGTTTATGAAATATATTTTTTTACAAGTATTATGTTATGGTGCTTAAAGAAACCCATTTTATTCCTTAGGTTATGATGAATGATTTATGTTATTATAGAACACATAAGAATGGTTTAATTACGAGATGGTGGGGACCTATATCTCCCTCCAATGCATTGGTTAACGATTTATATCTCATGAGATAGAAATATATGGAATGGGAAATGATCTTGGTTCAGTAGTATAGTGATGGAATGAGGAGTGAACTCAGTTCAGTAATGGACTTTGTCCACTATGATAGTCTTGGAAATGATACTTGACTAATATGAAATGATCTTCTATTCTTATGTATATTCCACAAAATTTTATATCTTATGTAATTACTTTTGGGATTACATTCATTGATTCTTATAAAATTTTATGATTTATCCCATGGCATGATATCAAGATCTTTCATATACAGGGTAAGATTTTCAAATGTTATGTTCTTATGTCTTATGATTATGATATGATTGATATCTCCCTTGTTTACCCTTATTGATTATCTGAGCTCACTCTATCATATGTTTCTTTTCCCCAATTCATTAATAAGTATATTAAGTAAAATATGTCAAAAAGGGGTCTAGTTATGATGAAATAAGTGGGAGACAATGAAGATGTCTTATGAATCATTTGTTTATGTTTCTTAGTTTCTAAAGAGACTATACCTAAATGGTCCTGACATGGATTTGTTATATTTTGTAATGAATATTATTCCATTTTTAAGTAATATCAATGTATGTAAATTATGGGTCATTATATTTTGTATCAAAGGAAAGATATATTTAACCTTTGGAAAGTAAGATAAAAAACCCTTAAAACCCAAAGGATACGTTGAAATATTGGTTACAATACTAGTTGTTTATAAATGATCATGAATAACCTAGGATAAAACATAAAGTTTCCTAAATTGAAATTTTATTCTTGGTTATGTGTTTTTTCCATTATTATTAGTGTTTCTCAAACTATGTTTCTTGATTTTAGTCAATGGCTGGAACCCGTATGAATCACATTAATATTGAATGTGATGGGAAATGAAATGATTGTCCTCTTGAGCAACCAATTGTTATGGGATCTATAATGTAAAATATTGCAGCTATGATCACACAACTTTCTCAAGCTATGAATCATGCAGGACTTCAAAATGATCAAAGGAGGGAACAACAATCTGTTGATTCCTTCATGAGGCAGCATACACCATCTTTTTGTGGGTCTTCTGATCTATTAGTGGCTGAACAATGGATCAGTACCACTAAAAAGATATTTTCATTTCTCTAATTTTCAAAACATGATAAATTCATCTTAGAAGTCTATCATTTGGAAGGTTAAGCTAATCATTGGTGAAATATTATACATGAGAAAGAGATTAAATTGAATCCATGGAATGGGGAGATTTCAAGAACTCATTTTTCAATAAGTAATTTACTTATATTCTTAGAACATAGATAGATAAGTAGTTCCTTGAACTTAATCAGGAGAATGATTAATTCATTGGTACCTACAAAGAAAATTTTACAAGACATTCAAGATATACTTATATAATTATTATCCAACTAGATAGTAAAATTGATCGATTCTTTAGTGGTTTAAAACCCATTCTCCAAAGGGAATTATCCATAAGGGACTTTAATAGATATGAAGAAATCACTCAATGTGATCTCAAGGTTGAGATAGAGATTAGAATTACCCATCAGTCCAATGGGTTTGATAATAAGATAAAAATGTAATTCAAGGTAAAATCTAAAGACCAAACTGAAAAGAAAATGACTTTTCCCTAATGCCAAAAGAGTGGAAATAAACATGGAGGAAATTTTCTTAAAGGTACTATAAAATGTATTAAGTTTGGGAGATATGTTCATCAGGTCGATGAATACTAAAGTGATGGGAAAAAACATGTCTAATGATACGAATGGAGAAAAGGCTACACAAAATTCACCTCCTATACTTCAATATTACAACTAAAAGGAATTATAGAATTATGCAAATCAATTCCCTAATCCAAGGGTTATTAATGATGATCGACATTAGAAAACTCTTAAGGCCAAAGACAAAGTCAAGTCACATGCAATCACTATCAGTGATGTGGAGTACAGTAATGAAGTGGTGAAGTGTACAGTTACTATCCACTCTAAATTAGAAAATGTTTTATTTGAGTATGGATCCACCCACTCTTTTATTTATGAATAATTTTATAAGGTTATATCCATATTACCACAACAATGAGATGTTGAGTTTTCTATAAAAACTCATAAGGGATCAACAGTCGCATCAAAAGTTTATATTTCTTCTATTGTTGAAGTTTGTGGGAAAGTGATTCCTGCAAATCTTGTGATCTTTCCTATAGTGAAATTTGATGTGATTCCTGACATGTGTTGGCTTTCTCTAAATGGATCTCATATCAATTTCCAAGAAAGGGAAGTCTCATCTCATATTCATGATCAATATATGATCATCTATAGATGAAAGTATGAATATAACCTTTTAGTAGAAATTTCTTCTATACTCTGGGTCTTGATTTCAATAAATGAAGGTTATCTATCTGAAATAGTTGGGGAGAAACTCAAAATTAAGAATACGCCCATTGTACGGGATTTTGATGATGTCTATCCTAAATAATTACCAGGTCTTCCACCAAATCATGAAGTTGAGTTTTCAATAGAACTGATACCGGGTGTTATGCCTACTTCAAAGACACCATATAGAATGGCACTAATCGAGTCACAGTAATTAAATAAGAAACTCCAATAGAATATTGACAAGGGATTCATATTCCCTATTGCATCACCTTGGGGAGAACATATTCTATTTTTTAATAAGATATATGGATCAATGAGACCCTGGATTGATTATCGAGAACATAAAAAGATCACTATCAAGAACAAATATACTCTTCCCTATAGTGATGGCTTATTTAACCAACTATACAGAGCTCAATAATTTTCCACGATTGATCTTTGTTCAGGATATCATCAATTAAGGGTCAAGAAGGAGGATATACCAAAGACAACATTCTATGCAAGGTATGGACACTATGAATTTATAGTGATTCTTTTTTGTCTTCCTAATTCCCACATTATATTCATGGATCTAATTAATATAGTCTTCAGAAACTATCTGGATCAGTTTTGTGGTAGTCTTTATAGATGATATTCTTTTTTATTCGAAGAGAAAGTAAGAGAATGAAGATCAATTGAGAATTTTACTAAAAAACCCTGAGAAAGGAGAATCTTTATGAAAAAATTACCATATTTGAATTTTTTCTTTAGAAAGTTTCATTTATGGGTCACATAATATCAAGAGAGGGGATATCTGTGGATCTAACAAAAACATATGTTAATGAAAGTTGATTGAGACCAAAAACGGTAATTGAGATCCAATGTTTTCTTGGTTTGGCTGGATATTATCGATGTTTTGTGAAATATTTTTCATGATTATCTAATCCACTCACCAAGTTGACTCAAAAATTATTTAAGTTCATGTGGATAGAGTAATGTGAATATAATTTCGAAGAGATAAAAATAAGGTTAGCCGGCGTACATGTGCTCACACTTCCTTATAGTAGAGAAAGGTTTTTAATCTAAAGTGATGCATCAAAGAAGGGGTTTAGTTGTGTCCTCATAAAAAATATACGGTGATATCCTATTCCTCATGATAATTAAAAATCTATGAGAAATATTAACCAACACATGTTTTGGAGTTAGCTGTAGTAATCTTTTCACTAAAGATATGGATTCATTTTCTTTATGGTGAAATGTGTGATATTTATAATGATTATAAAAGTTTAAAGTATATTTTCACCCAAAATGAGGTAAATATGCATCAAAGAATATAGTTGGAGTTGATTAATGATTGTGACTACTCAATACATTACCACCCTGGGAAAGAAAATAAGGTGGAAAATGCTTTGAGTCGAAAGGACCATGTTAGATTATCCATGATGAGGATCAAAAAAGATCCAATATTTATGGATTTTCAAAGGATTAAACTTGAAATTTTAAAGGAAGGGGATAAATATTATCTTTCTCAAATAAATGTTCAACCATATATACAAGTATAGATTAAGGAGGTGCAGAAGGAAGATGTGGAGCTATAAAAGAAGGTGAGAAATGTTCTTGAATTCAACCTTGATTATGATGGAATAATAAGGTTCATGAACTGGATTTGTATTTCTCTTATTCCATAATTAATGAATAAGATATTGGATGTGTCTCACATTTATTCATTCTCTATTCATCCCAGAATCACAAATATGTACAGGAACCTGAAAGAGTTTTTCTTGTTGGATGACATGAAAATAGATGTTGCCAAATATGTCTCTCAGTGCTTGGTTTGTCAATAAGTTAAGGATGAGAGATAGAATTCTAAGGGTATGTTACAACCATTAACCATACTAGAATGTAAATGGGAAAACATCACTATGTACTTTGTCATCAGACTTCCCAAAACATCTAATGGTCATAATGTTATATGGGTTATAGTTGATCACCTTACAAAGTCTGCACACTTAATTGATATTATAGAGGATTTCTCTCTTGATAATCTTGCCAAGATATATGTAAAGTAAGTTTTAAGATTTCATGGAGTACCACTTTCCATTATATATGGTCAGGATCCAAGGTTTAACTCATAGTTCTGGTGAAGTCTTTAGCAGGATCTGGACATAGAGTTATGTTTCAACACTTCTTATCATCCTTAGATAGATGGTTAGTTTGAGAGGATAATTCAAAATCTAGAATACATATTGAGAGTTTTCTCTATGGATTTCAAAGGTGGTTTGGATAAACACCTACCTTTGGTGGAATTGTCTTACAAAAAATATATTTTACTCTAGTATTCAGATGCCTCTTTATGAATCCCTCTATGGAAAGAAGTACAGAACTCCAACTAGATGGATTGAAGATGGGGAAAGAAATCTATTAATACCTGACCTTGTTGATGAAATGGAATAAAAGGTTATATCTATTAAACAACACATAAGAGAAGCTCAGAGTTAGAAAAAAAAAGTTATGCCGATAACTGATGAAAAGACCTAGAGTTTGAAGTGGGTGACAAGGTGTTTCTATGAAAATATCTTAGGAATATAGTAATGCAATTTGGAAAGAAGTGCAAGATAAACCCTAGGTATATCATTCCTTTTGAAATTTTGGATCACGTTAGGATGGTAGATTATGGATTGGCGCTTCCACCAAATCTATATCAAGTTTATGATAAGTTTCATGTATATCTCTTGAAAAATTACATACCTGATCCTTCACATGTACTAAACTTAGATATCATACCACTAGAGCAATATCTTTCTTATGAAGAACAACTGATAGAGATTCTGGATCATAGAGAAAGAGTTCTACGAAACAATACTTCTAGCTTGGTGATAGATTTATGGTGGAACCAACAATTTGAGGAAGCTATATGGTAACTTGAGTACATTATGAGGTAGAATTATCTACACCTGTTTATTTCCAAATAACAAATTTCAAGGGAGGAATTCAGTTTAAGGGCGGTAGAATGTACCACCCGAATGTTTTTATGAAATATTTTCCATAATTTTAATTCCTCAATAGCTTTCATTTCATGTAATCTTGAGTTTAAACAAATCTCCAGACACCCTTAGTATAAAATGACCATTATAACCTAGTTTTTAGGTTAGCGGGAATAAATATAACTAACTTATGAAAATGTATTGTGAATGAAAAATATAAATAAATTATATATTTTTATTTTTATTAAGTGATTTAAAATTAGTAAATTAAATTAATGAAATATATTTGTTATATATTTAACAAAATATTTTTTATATTCATTCAATAGATATTTTTTTCATAGGGTATGAACAAACTCTATTTGATGTATAAAAACCTATATTTTTCAAAAGGGTAATTTCCCGCCTTTTAATGGAAACCCCTTTTAAAATAATATTATAACACATTAATAATTTTTATATGACAACATAAACATGTTATTTGGAAGAGGGATGTTAGAATTCACTTTGGATAAATTTTTTATATTTTTCTGAAAGCTTTCAAGTTTTGATGAATAGTAAAAATACACTAAATTTTAATTAAAAAAAAACATTTTTCATCAAAAATAATTCATATAGTTAAATTATTATATTAAATGGTTTTAAATTATGGATATAATATATTTTTATCTTTAAATATAATTTATGTCATTATAATTAATTTTACATTGAATTCATATATAAAAACATTTTAATCGTTTGTAATGTTTTAACTTTTAAAACCCCTTATCTCTTTCTGACAATGGGATTAATTTTAAAATAATTAGTGAAAATTATATGATTTTAATTTTTAAAAATGGATTGCATATCTATAATCAGTAATTAAAACATATTTAAATAACTTTTATTTTTTATCATTATAAATAGTAACTTTGATAAAATTTATTAATACGGTAAAATGTTAAATCGAGTAATTAAGGGTAAAAATAATATTTTTAAATTACCCTAACAATTTTCCTAATATAATTGGATGAGTGTTTTCAACCTAAATCATCCTTGGTTTGAAATGTTGTCCTTTAAAAGCCACTTAGATGAGATTAGGACATTTAATTTAATTTATTTAAAGAAAATTTAAGTATGACTTACTCAAACTTTAATAACTATATCATTTTTGAAATAAGTTTATACAGAAGATAAGTTCAATTATAAATAACCATTTGAAAGATAAAATGTTTTTATTTATCATGATAATTTATTTTTATTTTTTATGAAATAAATAATAACCTTAAATACTTAAACTTTAATGATTCATAAATTATGTAGTTGATGATAAATCAATAAAATAATTATTATTAATGTGATAATAACCATTAAAATAATCAAACACTTGACCAAATCTTATTGGTGGAGTATATCTCTTTCATAACCATCCAAGGATCTAGTTATTGATCATTTGGAGCCTTATAGAAGAGATTATGACACTTATAATATTTTATTTAAAGTGATGATAAACTTGTCACATTCATGTTTTAATAAGTATAACATTTTTATTGAAGGATTTTGTAGAATATATATTCAATTATATGTATTCTTTTGAAAATATATAGGATTTATCTTAGTTATACTATTTTATTTTTAATTTTTATTTAACTATTTTCATATTAAAAAATCCCACAAAATTGTTTTAATAATTATTTTATTAAGAAAAATAATAAATAAATATTATTAAAAATATTAAAAAAATACATATAATTTGGGATAATTAATATTTCCAATGAATTTTATATATTACCTTGACCTATTAGGAATATAATAAAATAATGTTTTTTTAAGTTTACTTGTAATCTTAGTATTTTTAAGAATCAACGAATTGAATAGTGTCAAAATTCAAACTATTGATTGTTTATCAAAATAATGTTTTATTAAATTATTTATAAATAATTAAAAAATTAAAAATTATTAAATAATTTTTATATGTTGTACAATTTTATAATTTATTTATTTATGGTCTAATTTACATAATATAAGTAAATATTTCACCCTTTTAATATTGAAATATTTGTTAACATAATTAAAAATTAAATAGAATAACTAAGTGTTAATTAAATTTATAATGTTTAAATTGATAGAAAAATGTGTCTAAAATTTATTTTTTGATGAGATTAAAACCCTATCTCATGTCATATTATAAACTAGTATATTTTGGAGGTTTATGGATGGGGTTTTATTTTTTATAAATTAATATTTTTTGATTTTCCAAAAGTGTCCTACACCTCAATTATAAAAGGGCACCTCCTCCCTCAACTCTTCATTTAACTTTGAGCCGTAAATCTAGGTCATCCCCTACCCATTTCCATTATCAAAATTCCTAGTTACATTCTAGAGTTTCTGGTCTTCTTCAAAGACCAACTCTAGTGCTTTAATAGGGGATTTAGAGGGAGCACGTCGAAGAAGAGGTAACCTCCTCTACCGATTCTTTCAAACTTATTTCTTATTCTACTTCCTATTCATGAGTTTTTTAATTATAAAGTAATAACATTAATATATTATATATATATATATATGTTATTATGATTATTAAACAACAATATTTCACCTTTTATCCATCCTACGAAAAACGAAATCACTATGCGTGCGTATATACAGCTTACCGTCTCCAAACTGTGGTGTAACTTTTTTCACCACCACCTTAATTGGATGGGTATAATGATGGAAATAAATAATATATATGGTTATTATAACATTATATTTATTCTGAAATATTATACACCATCCACTTCAATACCATTCAATAATTAAGGGATTGATATCGTCGCTCATGTGTACGTACGGCCTACCGTCTCCATGATGTGATGTGATTCATTATACATGATATTTATTAAAACATGGTTATATAAATGAATGGAATGAATATATATGATATATATTATACTAATATAATTTTCTAAATGATATAACTATAGTCTAATAATAGGAACAAGAACTTTCCCGACAAAACATGCGTAAGAAAATAATGAAGTTAACACCTGATGGACGAGTAATAATATTACTAACAAAAGGATGATAATATGATCATATATGATATCATAAAAATGACTATGATTATGAAATAATTAAATTAAATTATTTAAATCAATATATTGGAGGTTCAAATACATAGAAATGAAATCGGACCTAAGGTAAGGGATAATTCCACAATCGCATTATTATCCAAGATTATTTATATGTAAGTATTTACTGGGGAATATTTTTCATCCTTGTACATGTTTCCTAATTATGTATTCTAAAATATTATTTATATTCTTATTAAATTTTTTAGAGTTAATTTTACCCATTGTTAAATTTTTATTTAATGTTATGAAAGGAATCATTTTTCGTTTTCGATACGAGGTAATTTTTGACTTTTCCAACAAAAGTACAAGGAGAATGTTTTTTAATGTATATGGAATGAACGGATTTTTATGTTTTAATAAATCCTTATTTTCATGAATATTCCTCTACAAGATTTCACATTTATTTTCAAATAAATTTTTTTCTTTTAAAATTGAGTGGTATTTTGGGAACAGAAAATATTTTTGAAGAAGAAATGATATTTTCCTCAATAATTAATTGCAAGTGTTATATCAAAATTATTTTACATCTAAAATATAATTCTTTAATAAGATTATATTTCATGTATAATATCCTTATTATTACTATGGTTTTATTGTTTTTATTATGGATTTCTATTAATGAAATCCATTTGTTTTATATGGATTAATTTATGGTGTTTAAAGAAACTCATTTTATTTATTGGGTTATGATGAATGATTTAAGTTAATGTGGAACATGTAAAAATTATTTCATTGTAAGATGGGTGGAACCTATATTTCTCTCCAATTCATTAGGTAAATATTTATATCTCATGAGATATACATGGATGGAACGAGAAATGATCTTAGTTCAGTATTACCGGGTTGGAACGAGGAGTGAAATCTGTTAAGTAATGGACTTTATCCATTATGACAGTCTTGGTAATGAGTCCTGATTAATATGAAATGATTTTATATGCTTATTTTTATGCCAAAAAATTTTATGTCTTATGTATGGACTTTTAGGATTACGTTCATTGATTCTTATAAACTTTTATGATTTATCCCATGGAATGATATCACGATCTTTCATATGTAGGGGAATATTTTCAAATGTTATGTTCTTGTGTCTTATGATTATGATATGATTGATATCTCCCTTTTTCACCCTGTCTGAGCATCTGATCTCACTATTTCATATGTTTCTTTTCCCTATGTCTTGAAGAATGGAGCTGAGTAATATATGACAAAAAGGGGTCTAGTTATGTCGAAATAAGTGGGATACAATGAAGATGTCTTATGAACCATTTGTTTATGTTTCTCAGTTTCTAAAAATACTATACCTATATGGTCATGTCATGGCTTTGTTATATTTTGTAATGAATATTCTTAAATTTTAAAGTAATATGAATGTATGTAAAGTATGGGTCGTTATATCTTCCCTATGTATTTTTTATCAAACTCTCATGAAATTGAAGGGATTAAAAAATCCTTCTCAATTTTTATCTTTCAAATAATTTCTATTCAAGAGATACCAATGTGATAATTGTTTCCCCATTTCAACTTTCCTTTATTGAGATATGTTCTTTATTAACCACCTTTCTTATTTTTTTTATGTATATTCTGACCATGAATGTATTTTATGATACTTTTAAAGAAAAATATAGAGATTTACCAATCTATCTAAGGTTCTCTCTTTCATGAGGTTTTAATTCAAAAGTTTACCATATTTGTAAGAGTTTATGAAACAATCTCACTTATATTGGGATTGTTTAGGTTTCACTTTCCATTATAGAGAATTTTATGTTATTTCTCTCATAAACCTAAAATATTTTCTTCTACTCTGATTATTTATAGGGTTTTCAAGTATTCTTTCCATTTCCCCACTTTTTGGTACATAAAAATACCTAAAGAATGTTCCTATGAACAGTCAGCCTTATTTATCTTTTTTGTTCCGGAATCTCTCTCATGCATATCTATGCTATTCAAAAAAAATTAGGGAAGTTCTTATCTACTATTAAATTATGGATAATGTTATTTCATACTATATTTGACTTTATTAACCATATTTTAAAGGAATCCTCATGTTATTTTCCGAACATTTCATTTTTTACTTCCTTTACAAAAGTGTGAAAAGAATGTTTTTTAAAAATTTACAATATGAATTGATTTTTTCACCATTATTTCATTTATATATCATAAATCTTCCTTTATATATTTCCATGTTTTTATAAATAAAATCATTTTCCAATATTTCTAGGAGTTTTTATTTTTAAAAGTTACAAAAAGAAAAGAATATTTATTCTTATTTTCAAAGCATATTTTTAATGATTTTATAAAATTATTTTTCATCTATATCAATATAATTCAAGGATTTTAATGATTAATTAGGAATAATATCTTATGATACCATCCACTACCTTTCTCAGGATGTATTATTATGATGTTTTTTATATGATTTTATCATGAAACCTATTTCTTTATGATGGATTAATGAAGCTAGGAAGGAATGATAAATATTGTTTATCATTATGTGAGGGGTGTGTCTGTGATAGCACTTCAATGCATTGGATAAAGTTTTATATCTCATAATATGATGAAGATTTTTTGTGTAAATGGTTTTGGGTATTTATGTTCACATGTTTGTGCATGGACATGGTTACGGTTAACTATGTTTATAAGATAGTGGGTGTACATAATAGTGAGTAGCTATTTTTATAAGTTTGTGGGTGGAAATGATTTTAGTTATCTATATTCACAATTTCATGATTTTATATGTTTTTATTTATTCCAAAAACTTATGAATTATGTTTATGATATGTTCTTGTGGCTTATGATCGATTACTAATGATTTCACACTCTTATGACTCATGTCTTTTATTATAACAAATCCTTATACCATGACCTGATATTTATGGTCTATGAATTTTTGGGTATGTTTTCATAAGTTATGATCTTTTATCATACCCATATGATCATTGTATTCTCACTTATGATCTTCGATTGATAATTCATATATTTACTCATACTGAGCATCTGAGCTCACCCTTCTTATGTTTCCATTTCCACGGGTTATAAAGAATGATATTATGTATGATATGTCTATAATGGTATCGTGTGTGTATAATTTTATAAGACATGTTAAATATTTTTTATGAAATAAATAAATTTTGGTATAATGGGAAAAATTCCCATTTTATGAGAAAGACATGGGTTTTGTTACATAAAGGGTTTTTCCTAATTATTTAAAACTCTAAACCTAAATAGGTATTGCATATGTAAGTGTCTTAATTTTTTATATACATTGTAGTTATAAAAGTTTGAATATGGGTATCTTAAGTTGGTATCAAAACTATTATGTAAAGAATAATTTTTTAGCACTGAATCTCAGTGTGCAACACTAGGGCAGCTTACGCTTTCACATTAAGGAATGGGAATTTTTGGAAATGCCACTCAAAACTCAACTATAAATGGACCCCTCCATTTCTCTTCCTAAACTAAACCTATCCTTAGATTATCTCGTGGATACATGCCCAAATTCCCTCTCCTAAATCCGTATTCCATATTTGGTTTCCCCTATTTTTAAGAAGGATTCCTAAATCCATCATTCTGAAGGAACCTGTTTGGAGAAGGGGAAAATTCATTAAAGTATCTAGTTCTTCACCATATTTTTCAATTACATTATCATATCCACTATTTATAAATATCATCCACCACTGTAATTATGTTCTATGAACATCATTTTTCTTCTTTAAAAATGATATTACTATAATATAACTCTGTACTCTTCATTCTATAGTATAACGTGTTCTTATTTGGGTTGATCCAACCACCTACATAAATTATGTTATACTATCTTCAACATTTTCAACATAAATGAGTATAAATACATAAATAATTATTATATATGATATTAAAGACTAATTTATGCTATGCATTTGGTTTTTTAATGGTGGCATGAAAATGAAGGGTCATTAAAAGTAACTTATTATTATTGGTAAATTACCCAAAAGATGTTCATCGTGGATTCCATTATCGCAAACCACACACATAACTTCCATAAAATTAACATGATATTGTATAAATAATTAAGAAAAAATATTCCAATATATTAAATAATTTAGGAATGGTGAACTTATTGTTAAAGAACAAGTAGCGATTTTACTTTTATGAAACTTGTACGAAACAATAAAAATTACTAGTATCTGGCGATGAAAAAAAATAATAACTAAAAAATATATGTATAATAAAAGAATTATAATTTAAGATTATAAAATGAAATATATATTAATAAGATTATTAAATAAGTGATTAAGGTGGTTGTGTTTATTATACCGGATGTTAAAGTGCTTTCTTAGAAGTTGAGAGTAGAGGTAATGGTTTTTTTTTTCAATCTCGCTTTGAAATTGAGATTATTTATATCTAAATTTACATTGGGTGACATTATATGTTATTTTAATCTAAAAACCCATATATTTTCTTCTCCAATATTTATTTTTGGGTTTTACATGTATTGTCACCATTTTACCTCCAATTGGTTTATAATTCACAGTGTGTGTAAGTGAAAATATCCTTATCTCTTCTTTTGAGTCAGAGATTTTTTCTTTCATGTCCATGTTTCTTAATATTATTTTATGGATGTACTTAAACCTGATTATATAATTACTGGAGTTCATTTTCTATTTACTTTTATTTTCTTTTACAAAATTTTGGAAGGAATCTTTTTTAATGTTTTCTGGACAGTTACTTTCTCCCACTGTTTCATTAGTTTTCTTTACAAAGCTTCCTTTTTATGTTTATATGTTTCTACAAAGTAATTTTTATTTAAATTCTCATTCTTTTACTAAATATATTTTTTAATAAATTATTTCCTTTTAAAATAAAAAGTTATTATAAAATAAATTATATTTTTTATAATTTTTTGAAGCAATTTTATAGTGCTCTAAAAAAGTGATTTTCATCTATACCAATATACTTCAATATTTTTTACATTCCACCAAAGATGTGATCTAATGATACCATCCAACTTCTTTATCTAGGTATATTTTGATCATGTATTGTGGAAATTTTCTTGAAACTCATTTCTTTATCATGACTTAATTACACTATGATGGAATTATTAGGCAAAAATCTCTCAAGGAAGCATTGAAGTATTTTTCGGTTGATTGTTTTTATTGACAAAGCGGGGTTTTTTGTTGAAAAAGAGGGTTTCCATAGTGAATTGTCAATTTCCATAGATATTATTTACAAACCATGTTTACAAAGAACCATGAAAAGGGAATGTAATATCTAGAGGTGGTATAGAAAAAACAGTTTCGAGGTAGCGTCGTTTTTCAGTGTTTACCAAATTTTTGGGCCTCAAAATAAAAAAATGGAGAAATGTGTTTTTGGTAAAGGAATTTGCATGAAATATTGAATGTGGTTTAGAAACTTTCTCACAAGGCATGTTTCAGGATTAGAACATTGAAAAATAGAAAAGGAATGATGTGTACGAAATATTTGAAAATGTGTGTGAAAGATGAGGTTGTGTGAAAGAAACTTGTGTGCCCAATGTGATGTAAAATTTGGTTTTTCATGTTTGAGGAGGATCTTGCATGACACATCAAATCTTCCGTGCAGGGGTCTGCGATGCCTATAAATAAGAGTTTACCCCCCTCATTCGATGTATCTCAACACTTAGAGATAATCCGAGCTCCAGGTCACGTAAGAATTTCGTGAAAAGGGTATTGTAAGAAATATTTTGAGTTACATGCAAGCTAAGGAAGTTGTGCATAAGATTTGAGTTTCACATAAGATTCAAGTTGCACACAAGGGGTGTTTCATGAAAAAAGTGGAATCTTGTGCACAAGGAATAAAATTTGCACACAAAACACAGTAAGGGTTGCGTGAAAGATTTAGAGTTTCCCAGTACATTTGTAGTAAAGTGATCTTTGTCAATGAATGAAAGTGGGACATTAATAGATTTTCTACATATAGTAGAGGATGAATTCATTTGAGATAATGAAGGGACCTTTAAGTTTAGAAACTTTGAGTGGATCTTATGAAGAATAAGTGAGCACACTTCAGTTGAGAGAGAAGTGAACTTTCAAATTGTGATTGATTGTAAACCAGGAGGGACAATGAGTCCACTACAAACTTTGTAAATAGTAGTGAACTTTTAGTGAATTTGGTAAATCAGAATATCACTAGTGTATATTCCTTGGATGTAGCTCAGCAATGGTGAACCAAGTAAAATAAATTCCCTATGTATGTTTTAAAATAAGTTCATACTCTGTAATGGGAAGGAGAGAGAATAGAGTTTTGTTTAACAACAAAAAAAGATCAAAAGGGGAAATTGTTATAATATTCCATACCCTAATTCACCCCCCCCCCCCTCTCAGGGTATCTATCCTAGTGTACCTAACAATTGGTATCAGAGTGAAAGGTGAATATTAGTGTTTCTCTCTTAATGGAGGTTATCAATCATTAAGAGATTCTGGTCTTCGATGGGAATAATTTTCAGCTACGGAAGAATCGGATGCAACACTACTTTCGATCTTTGGGAATGGATGTGTTTACAGTATTGATGCATGGTATTTTAGATGATATCAATAGTGGTGCTTTATTAGGAGCTGAATGAAGGAAATTGGATGCAGATTCCAAGGGAATAAATGCTTTAGGGGGATCCCTATCCAATGTAATATCTACGAAGGTGATGTCACTAAAAACATCACATGCTATGTGGAAAAATACATTGAACATATATGAATAAGATTAAAAGGTCAGAGAGGAAAATCTGCAAGTTCTTTCAAACAAATATGAAGATTTGAGATGAACCCAAATGAGTCTATTGATCTATTCTTTGATAGGGTAAATGTTGTAGTGGAAGACATGTGTGGTCTTAGAGAAGTAATTGAAGATATTAAAATTGTGAAGCGTTTCTCAAGGAAACTTCCACCTCAGTTCAATCCGAATGTTTCAGTATTGGAAGATAAATATCCAAAAGAGATGACACCGGATAACTTTCATAGTACCCTTATAGAATATGAAATGATAAATGATGATAATGATGTTTTGTAAAAGGGGAAATCTAAATAGGAGGCATTCAAGGACATGAAGAAGCTCACCATTGAAGATTCTTAGGAATAAGAAGAGAAAGATGAGGTAATTTTGTTCCTTTCCTCAAATATTCAAAGAAGAAAAGGAAAGTTCAATGGAAAACTTCCACTATTATGTTTTTGATGTGGAAAGGTTGTTCATCTTGTGGAAAGGTGCACCAAAAAGTTCCAAGAACATGATGAGGATAAAGTTTAAATCCCCATGAAGGAGACTTCATCCTATGTAAAAGGAAATAAACAGTTCAAGAGAAAAAAAAATTATGAAAAATAATCTTCTTTCAAAAGAATGAGATAGTTCATATGAATCTAAGGTTAAAGAGGTTTAAGAGATAAAGAACTGCAAAAACTAGGGAGATAATGCTATGGTGGCAGTCGTAGGTAGCACCCAAAAAAGGGAAGAGAGTGAAAATGATGAAGAATAAGTTGAAGGAAGAGTAGATATGGAGGCTAAATTAGAAGCATCACTTGAAGAAATGGATGTTTAGAGATACAAAATGAAGAAATCTAACAAACTGGTTCATGAAGCCAAACTCTATATGCAGAATAAGGAAGAAGAGAATTCCAAGCTAATAAAAGAAATTGAAAAACTTAATCCGTCAATTCCAGAGAGCTCAGAGAAGGTTTTGGAGTTAAAGATGAAAATTGATAAATGGAAAAGTGAAATCGATTGTTTAACTAACATTATAAGGGATCAAGTCAAATGTGTCGAAGAACTTAAAGGGGAAGTTGTTGGTTTGTGAAAAAAAGTTAACAATCAAGAAAAAATATTGACTCCCAATATGACATTAGCAAATAGGATCACTCAGAAGGTGGAAAATATGGAATTGGAGCATAAAGGTCCAACAAAACAAAAGAAATGAACAAATATGAATGATGAGGCAAGTATGGGTATTGATCGTAAATAGAAAGTAACCATGGTTGAAGTCAGACTACAAGCATCCTCTCTGAGATTGAATATTTATTTGGGTACGAAGTATAATCAAAAGATTTATAGGACCTAAGGAATAGTTAGTGGTGTAGAACTGACACATAGGAATTCACCTCACATTAGTTGTAATTATTTTGGAAAGATGGTACATTCACAAAATGTGTGTTTCATATCCAAAATATATATAAGGGTATAAGAACAGAAATGGTAGCCAAACAGAGTTTAGAATAATATAACATCTTTCTAGGGACATTTATTTTGGTGTGGAGGATTTGGGAACATGTATAGATATTGTACATCAACCATGTAGAGGAATGTGCCAAAGCAGAATCAAAGTGGTCTAAAGTAGAAAATCAAAGAATCAACATGTGATATTAAAATTTAAAATTGATTTTCATTCCTAGAGGATGAAGATGGACCATCATACTCCAAGGAAGATCAATATTTTCAATCTATTTCAAGTATGAAGTCAAAAAAATGGATCAAGGAGAGGAGATATGAGAAGGAAGTGGTTGCAAAAATTTCCCTTAAAAGCATCAAACCGATCTGGTGTATGGATCCTTGAATGTTTTTGCACATCCCATATGACAGGAAATAAGGATCTTGTTTTAGGTATAAAATATGACAAAGGAGTTGTCAAATTTAGAAATTATGAATTCCGAAAGATAATTGGCTCAGTAAAGGCTAGGTTTGGGGGCAACGAAATGAGATGTGCTGATGTCTTGGTAGTGGAAGGTCCCAGTCAAAACATGCTTAGTGCCATTCAACTATTTGACTCAGGTCATTTTATAAGATTTACTAAGAAGATTTGTGTTGTTAAAGGAAGAGATAGTGTAGTTATTCTATACAGAAAAATAACAAAGGCAAATCTATACCTTATAAGTAGGGAATAAGATATGTGTTTTTCTCCCGAGAGGAAGAAAACAAGTCGTGGCATAAACGTCTTGGTTATCTATTACAACTATCCCTAGAAGATTTGGTAAAGTGTGATGCAGCTAGAGATCTCCCTAAGCGATCACGTGATCATACTCATACATGTGATGCATGTCAACAAGGGAAGATAATAAGAAAGACATACAAGGAAAAGGAATAGAAGACAACAAGAGTGCTTGAATTGGTGTATGCTGGTGTATGTGGAACTATCTCACCAAGATCCATTGACAGAAAGAGATATTTCATTCTTTTCATTGATGGTTATAGTATAATGGAATGGGTATTTTCCATTGTCCACAAGTCTGATGTGTTCAGTTGCATAAAGAAGTACCATAGGGAATCAGAAAGGATGCTTGGAAAGAAAATTTTGAGGTTTCATACTGAAAATGGTACGAAATTCACAAATATTCAAGTATAAAACTATCTCAAGAAACACGGGATAAGGAATCATGTTTCATCAGTAAGAAATCCCCAATATAATGGAGTGGTTGAAAGAAGAAATTTGATCATCGACAATATGGCCATAACAATTCTTATTGAGAAAGACCTACTAGATAAATTTTGTAAGGAGGCAGTTTTGACATCGGTCTACATTTATAATAGGTCTTTGTTGTGTCTGAAGGAAGGAAAGAATTCTAATGAGATATTATACAGAAATAATCTAATAGTAAAATACATTCGAATATTTGTAAGTATTTTTTTTATTATCAAAAAATAAAAACATAGGAAATTTGAGTCATGTGGAGATGAGGGAATATTCCTTGCCTACTCAGGAAAAAGAAAATCATAGAAATTATTTAGCAAGAGTCTAGGAAAAGTAGTTGAGATTAATGATGTCAGTATAGTGGAAAATGAAGATAATATTCAACAACACAGTGAACAATTTCCTAATGAATTTGATGATGAGGTAAGTAATATGGGGCGATCAGAAGTGGAAGATGCTGATTCAGAAGAAGAGACTAACAATGAGAAAGAAGACGTCAAGTCTGTATCTGAAAAGAAGCCAAAGATTCAAGATTAAATCGATAGGTAGAATATCATTGGTGATCAGAAAGTGCATGTTCAAAAAAGAAGAATAAAGTCATTATAGTTGGAATCTTTCTTATCTCAGGTAGATCCGAAATGTTTTGTCGATGCAGTTGGTGATGAGAACTGGGTTCAATCTCTGAATGAAGAGCTGTATCATATTGAGAAGAATCAAATGTGGGAGATTGTGTTAAGTCTAATAGATAAGAATGTTATTGAGAATAAATGTGTCTTTAGTAACAAGATGAATGAAGATGGTGCAGTGTTTCAAAAAAAAATCATGACTAGTGTGCAAAGGTTACTCCCAAATAGTGGGTACCAGTGTCTATGAAACATTTGCACATGTTGCAAAGCTGGAGACAATCAGACTATTCTTGTCCATTGTAGTGAAACATAAGTTCAAAGTATTACAAATAAACATCAAATATATATTTGTTAACGGGGTCCTAGAAGAAGAAGTGTATATTGAGAAACCAAATGGTTTTCTAATTCATGAATATGAGAACAAAGTTTTTCAGTTGAAGAAAGAACTATATGGGATGAAACAAGCACCAAGATCATGGAATTTGAGACTTGATTAGTATTTGAAGAATCTTGGATTTCAGCATGGTGGAGTTGATTACAATATCTATTTCAGAAATGATAATAGTCAAATGATGATGGTGCTGGTTTATGTCGATGACATAATATTTTGTGGATTAGATGAAGCCCGGTGTATACAGTTTTCCAAATTCATGAAAAGTGACTTCGAAATTTCAATGATTGGTGAGTTGACATTTTTCCTTGGTTTATAGGTGACACAAGGAAGTAATGGAACTTTTATTTCTCAACACAAATATTCCAATGAGGATCTAAGAAGATTTGGAATGGAAAGTTCCAAGGAGATGAAAACTCTAGTTGTTACCTGGATGAAACATTCAAAAGATGATGATGGCAAGGCAGTTGATATCACAGAATACAAGAAAATCATTAGAAGCTTATTGTTCTTGACAGTGACAATACCTGATATTGTATTTTCCACATTCTAAGTATTGAGATATCAAATTAATCCCATGGAAAGCCATGTTCTTTATGTAAAAAAGAATAATTCGGTATATCAAGGGCACAATGAACTCTAGCTTGAAGTATAATGACAAATCTTAGAGAGATTTATTGGGAAACACATATACAGATTGTGATAGTTCAATAGATGATATGAAGTCAACATTAGAAGGTGCTTTCTGAAGGTTCTGGGTGCAGTGGAAGCACGTGGGTGGATGTACCCACTTGGCTTTTTGTCATTAATAATGATCAATCTAGGATCAATACGACGATAAATGCCAGTCTCCACAGATCGAAACACAGAAATAGACAGAGAAGAAGGTTTGTCTCGGTACCACAAACAAGGATCGTTACAGGTTGATTATAATTAATTTAATCAATTGAAAAGAAATAAGTTTTGGGTGTTCTTTCTTCATTGATGTTCTTGATCACGTTCCGATGTGATTCTTCGTTGCGTCACAGAAGCCAAGTGTAGACTTCCTCTAGCAGTGATTCACACGTGTACCTCATATCTCGGGACGTCACCAAAGGAGTCTCTGGGTGCTAGCGTGGATAAACCTTTTCTTGCGTTGTCCACCTTAGATCGTCTTGATCCGATGGAAGAGGATCTCTCTCAGTCTTGAGAGCGTTCTTGGAGGAAGAGGTTCTTTCGGCCTTGAAAGAATTCCCCAGAGTTGTTGTGCACAACGATTCTGTTGTGTTGGAAATGAGTTGGGGTTGTGAGGATATTTATAATCGAGTTTGAGGTTGTAGAGTTATGACAATAAATAAATATGTTACGCGTTTCATTTATTTCATTAACCCTTATTGAAAACCCCCATGTCGAATAATTAATTCCTTGACATGCGCTCACACTGATTATAATAAATATCATTTAATAAAATGATATTTCCTCAAAATCCTGACTGGAAAAACTACATGGCATGTATTAATAAATACACAGCATGTACGTTTTTTTCATTGAAAACTACATGGCATGTACATTCAATGTACACAGCGTGTATATCTTGTTTTCATTTATTCATTTCCTTTCCAAAATGAAAACTACACAGCGTGTACATTTAATAATACACGGCGTGTACTTGTTTTCAAAATAAAACTACACTGCGTGTAATCATTGATACATGGCGTGTATTTGTTTTATTTTATTCTTCCTCCAACATTAAAACAATTTAGGCTTCCTTGAATAATTATTAAACCACGTACGGGAATAATCTTTATTCTACTTGAGATACTTGAATACACTTAGTGTGTGACCCTCTAGGCCTCTTTCTCGTTGGCATTAGGCGGGCTTGCCTAAAGTCCAATATTACTATCTAGAAATGGGTCAAGGTACCCAAGAGAAAGAAGTTGACACCGCATTGACGTATCACCACATACGAACGCTTACTGTGTAATTTAATCCCTTTGTCTCAATATCTCATCAAGCAGGTTTCATGGCAGTTTCATAAACCTATATGCTTGATCCGTCGTTCTTTGACTACCTGAAATAAACTCGTCATTTACACCATGGCCATGGAATTTCATGAAACAGTTCTATTTCAATCAAAGGGTCGAGATATCAAATTCCATAAATGGAAGGGACAAATCCTTCCTCGACTTATCCATTAACAACATGTCACTCGTGATGCACCCAACGTACCCTACTTCCTGCCAACTATCTGCGTGACAGTTTTCATTAGTAAATATAAGTACGCGAGTCATGACATGAGTTAATGATAATCTTCCAGTCTAAGGACCATTACACATGCTCATAGATAGCAATGTCCGATGACACCAAGACATGCGAAATTGCTATTGGCGGGTCTGTTCTCATAATCTCCCATCTTGGATATTACCAAGTGCGAACTCCATGAGAGAGAGTCTCGTCTTCTTACGAGTACTCGCACATGACGGTATGTATACTATGTGTCCTATCATAGTATGTCATCCAACCATAGAACTTTATTTAAGAATATTGTTTTAATATTTCAAGGTTCTCATCATAGTTGGGATCTGCCATGACCTTATTAATGCAACAAATATTCCAGGACATTATTATATTATAGTCATGCAGAACAATGAACAATATATAATAAGTGAACATTCATGTAATCAAAGTACAAAACAGTTGGTTCTCAGGACACTAACCCTTACAAACTCCCACTTGGACTAGAGCCAACTGCCTATGACTTTTAGTCTGCTAGACCTCACATGATGATCATGTTTCTGCTGAGTCAAGGCTTTAGTCAAGGGGTCCACCACGTTGTCTTCCGTGGAAATACTTCTCACTGCAACTTCACCTCTTTGAGAAAAATCCCTCAAGAGATGATACTTCCGAAGTATGTGCTTTGTCCACTGATGTGACCTTGGCTCTTTTTCAAGTGCCACCGCTGCAGTATTATCACAATAGAGTGTGATAGGATCTTTATTGCTCAGTACTACATCTAGCTCTTGGATGAAGCTTCGCATCCATACTACTTCTTTAGCTGCCTCAGAAGCTGTGATATACTCAAACTCCGCTGTAGAATCTGCCACCACACTTTGCTTTGAGCTCTTCCAGCTCACTACACCTCCATTAAAATTGAAGGTGTATCCAGTCTGCGACATCATGTCATCTTGATCAATCTAGAAACTAGCATCTACATTTCCTCTAATGACTAGTTTCTCATCTCCTCCATAAACCAGGAACATATCCTTAGTACGCCTCAGATACTTAAGGATAGTCTTGACTGCCATCCAATGGTGGTCTCCTGGATCATCTTGATATCTACCTACCGCACTTAATGCGTAAGAAACATCTATCCTCGTACATAGCATAGCATACATGACTGAACCAATCGCAGATTTGTAAGGGATCCTTTCCATTCTCTTTCATTCCTCATGTGTCTGAGGACACATTTTCTTGGAAAGATAAATGACATGTGACACTAGCAACAATCCCCTCTTGGATTGTTCAATACTGAACCTCTTCAGTATCTTGTCAATGTATGTACTTTGACTCAGGCCCAACATTCTCTTGGATATATCACGATGGATCTTAATCCCAAGAATATATGATGCCTCACCCAAGTCTTTCATGGAGAAGTATTTATGCAACCATGCCTTAACTGACTGTAAGAAAGGTACTTCATTTCCAATTAGTAATATGTCATCAACATATACTATTAGGAAAACTATTTCACTTCCATTAAACCTTTTGTAGACACAAGGCTCACATTCATTTTTAACAAATCCAAATTCTATTACAGCTTCATTAAAATGAATGTTCCATGACATTGATGCTTGATTTAATCCATAAATGGATTTCTGCAACTTACATATCTTTTTGGCATCCTTTGGAGTCACAAACCCTTCAGGTTGTGTCATGTAGACATATTCCTGGAGGTTCCCATTAAGAAATGCTATTTTGAAATCCATTTTCCAAATTTCATAGTCATGGTAAACGGCAATGGCCAATAGGATTCTGATGGATTTCATCATCGCAACTGATGAAAAGGTTTCATCATAGTCAATTCCTTGACGCTGTCTAAAACCTTTTGCAACCAGTCTTGCCTTATAGGTGCTGACTTTTCCCTCCATGTCCAGTTTCTTCTTGAATTCCCATTTATTACTAATAGGCTTTACATCAACTAGAGGATCTACCAAAATCCAGACTTGGTTTTGGTACATGTAATCCATTTCAGAATTCATGGCTTCTTTCCACTTGGAAACGTTTGTGCCTTCAACTGCTTCCTTGTAGGTAAGAGGATCATCATTGTCAACCAATAATGAGTCACCATCCTCAGTGACAAGAAAGCCATATTGTTCTAGTTCTCTCACCTCTCTCGTGCTCCTATGCAGTTCTTGTGTCTCTGGAACAGATTGTTCTTCCACGGGGCTTTGTGGAATCTGTTCTTGTACCAACTCCTGTGTATCTTGAGCCTCAACATCATCGAAGTCTATCTCGCTCCCACTATCTCTTTTGGAGATGTGATCCCTCTCAAGGAATATGGCGTGTCTTGCCACTGTAACCTTTTTTTCTGAGGGGTTGTATAGGTAATATCCTCTTGTTTCCTTGGGATATCCTATAAAGATACACTTTGTGCCTCGGAGTGCAAGATTGTTACCTGAAGAGGCCTTAACAAATGCTTCGCTACCCCTCACATGTAAATTCGATAACATGGCTTTATGTCCACTCTATAACTTGTATGGAATACCATTTATCAATTTAGTTGGTACTTGGTTTAGTATGTGTGTTGTTGTTTGTAATGCATATCCCCAAAAGGATAATGGAAGACTCGCATGACTCATCATTGATCTCACCATGTCCAACAGGGTGTGGTTCCTCCTTTCACTTACACCATTCCACTGGGGCGTGTATGGAGGAGTGAGTTGAGATAAAATCCCAAACTCCTATAAGAAATCAATTAAGTCCTGATTAAGATATTCTCCTCCTCTGTCTGAGCGGATTTTCTTAATCTTTTTACCAAGATGGTTCTCAACTTCATTCTTGTATTCTTTGAACCTATCAAAAGAATCTGACTTATACCTCATTAGGTAGATATATCCATATCTACTAAAATAATCAGTAAAATTTATGAAGTATGAGAACCTTTCTTCAACTGGAAATGGTTCACACACATCTGTGTGAAATAATTCTAGAAGCTCTTTATCCCTTTCACCTTTCCCAGTAAATGGGGCTTTGGTCATTTTTCCTTGTAGACACGCATGACATACACCAAGTGGTTTTAGTTCGAAAGAATCTAAATACCCATCTTGATTTAATTTTGTCAAACGTTTTTCATTGACATGACCTAGCCGGTGGTGCCAAAGTTGAGTGTTGTATGATTCATGCGAATTAAATTTGTCATTGATTTCCATTACTTGGTTTGTGTATTCTAACACATAAATACCGTTATATAAATGTGCCCTACCAAAACAAATGCTATCTTTATAAAAGTAGCAACATTCATTTACAAACTTGAACATGAATCCATCAGTATCTAATTTGGATACCAAAATAATGTTTGTAGTAACATAAGGCACATAATAACAACCCTTTAACACCAAGATCATTCTAGTTGGCAATGTGAGGTGGTAGTCCCCGACAGCTATAGCAGCGAGTCTGGCTCTGTTGGCTGCTCGTAGATCCACCTCACCTCGGTCAATCTTTCTGAATCTACTTGGTTCTTGTATTTGGATACAGATGTGAGTACCACAAGCAGCATCTAATACCCAATTGGTAGAAACAGATAGATTTCATTCGATAACAAATGCACCTGAAGCTTCCCCTTGCTTCCTTGGCTAGGTGCAGTTTTTCTTCCAGTGGCCCTTCTTGCCACATGTGAAACAAACAACATCTTTTTCCCTTGCCTCCCCTTTGATCTTCCTTTTCTTGGAAGGCCTTGAAGAAGCTTTGGGCTTAAAGATCTTTGCCTTCCCTTTCCTTTTATTCACCATAAGGATTGAATTTTTTTCACGCTTCATGTCATTATCCACTTGGCGAATAATGATAAGAAGATCAGACAGAGACTTCTCAATGTTGTTCATGTTGAAGTTCACAACAAAGTTTGAGAAGCTCTGGGGGAGTGATGCAAGAATGAGATCGATACCCAGTTCTTCGGGGAGTTTAAACCCTAGAACCTCCAAGCGCTCAATGTAGCCAATGAGCTTGACTACATGAGGCCCGGCTAGGGCACCCTCTCCAAGCTTTCTCTGAAATAGAGCCTTGGATATCTCAAACATTTCCTATCTTGCTCTCTCCTGGTATAGACCACAGAGGTGCTCGAGCATGCTATAGGCATCCATGTCTTCATAAGACTTCATGATATCACTAGACATCGATGATAGCATCAAACATTGAACGTCGAGAGCGTCGTTCAAATGTTGATCATAGACCAGGAAATCTTCATCACTCTCCCCTGGGGTAGGAGAATCAGGAAGTGAGGACTCCATCACGTAAAACTTTTGTTCATGGCGTATGATAACCCGAAGGCACCTAAACCATTCCTGAAAGTTACTGCCAGTGAGGATATTGTCTTTATCTAGAATTGATCGCAGAGAAAATGTGGTTGACGAGTTTGTCATTTCGATTCTACAAATTAAAAGAGCATATTTATCAGTACTTTCTTGATTAAATTTTATGAAAAATAATAAATGAATTTATTAATTCTCCCACTATTTTATCAAGTCCCAATGGCCCTCACCATTGAACTCAGAATGTCCAGTTGCTTTGACATTCTAGTGGCAAGGATCCATATTCCCCTTTGCATAACCCCAACAAGGGTTGGTCAAGCTATTTGAAGGTATTTAGGTCGGCAGGTCTTTGCCAACTGTGAGCTTACAATTCCTTGATCGGTTGAGTGGACTCCCCAATCCTAAAATCCTGACTTGGATTTCCTCAACTCTTGCCTCCAATATTACATCAAGTTTATAAAGGGATACTCCTATTGATGTAATATGGTTAAGTCAACCCGAAACCTTTCATAAGGGATTCCTTTATAAAAGTAAGTGTCCCAACAAGGGTTGGTCAAACACATAGTTTTATTGAGTCTTGCCCTTAATCAAGTAACGGAAGGCTTGGTCTGGCTTAATATGGTATTTGAGGGATTTTATTCTTTATGCATAGTTTTGCATTATCACATGCTTGTTAATATTAAGTGATGCTTTCTTAAGTGATTAACCATGTTCCGATAATGTTTACGCATAGTCCGGTTTTTATTTTATTCCATCTTTGCATGCTTGTTCATTTTATTAATTATGTAATCACGACAACATATACATAATAAATAAACCATGAAATCAGACAGAAATAAAATAAGATGGCATGATCATGAGCTTTTATTGGTTAGCTTATCTAGCGGTTTTGAGAAGCTAACCCTGACCTAGGGAAAACACCTTGAACCTGATGGTTCATGTTTTGCAGCTCCCACTTGTCCACCTTTGTATCTTCTTGGGTTGGTTTCACCTCAGCTTTGGATTTCGAACCATCTCCTCTGGCTTGAGAGATCCTCCATTACATGGGGTTTACATTAAATAAACCATGGGCATGTAGTCCCTACATTTTATTGGAAGAAGGATCATAGGCCAACGAATTTAAACAAATTTAAATGAAACCATACACACATACAAGGGGTCTTTGGTCTAGCTCATGATCATCCATAGCATGCAACGACATGTACGCATATTTAGAATTTAAATTCTTTTAATCGTTCTATTATTTAAGATAAGTCGTGATTGAAATTAATTAATTATGATCTTATAATTAATCAATTTCTTATCTTAAATTCATTTCTGAATTTCCTTGAGATTCTTCTCATCCATATTCCTTGTACAGGTCTTTGTACTTTTGGAGGAAACCTAGTGAAATTTATAGAAAGTAGATGGCGTGTAGTTTATATTTACACGGCGTGTATTTCTTTTCACCTTTTATCCAAAGTACACGCCGGGGGCTTTGGCGTGTTTTCTATACATTGTAAATTTTGGAGTACACGGCGTGTACTTCCTTGTTATGCGGTAACCGGCCTGGCGATCCCGTGTACGTGGTACGCGGCTTCTCCTTTGTACACAGTTTCACTTGGGCCGGATCGGACTACACGGTGTGTTGCTCCAACATACACGCCATGTATTCCGGTTCCCACGTGCCATTTAATTATGGTCAACACGGCGTGATTAATACTTAGGCATAATCAATTCACACGGCGTGGTTTGGTAGACCAGTGCCAATTCGTTGAACCTAAGTACACGGCGTGTAGTTGTAATTACACGTCGTGTAATCCTGTGTTGTAAAGACATAAAGAGAGGCTCATCTGGATGAGTTACTCATTTTTATTTTAATCAAAAATTAAAATTAAAAGGTCGTTTCTGTGATATGAATCGAGAAACAAAGGAGGAAGAATAGATCTCGTTTATTCAGATTTATAGAACGATTTATTTCAAATTGAATCAAATATAAATGCGTAAATTATCAATGAAAATTAAATAACTATAATCAACGTTGTAACCTCCGATCTGTGGGTACCAATTGAAGGTTCCGGGTGCAACGGAAGCGCGTGGGTGGATGTGACCACTTGGCTTTTTTTCATTAATAATGATCAATCTGGGATCAATATGACGATAAATGTCAGTCTTCATGGATCGAATCACAGAAATAGACAAAGAAGAAGGTTTGTACCGGAACCACAAACAAGGATCATTACAGGTTGATTATAATTAATTTAATCAATTGAAAATAAATACCTTTTGTGTGTTCTTTCTTCATTTATGTTCTTGATCACGTTCTGATGTGCTTCGTCATTGCGTTGCAGAAGCCAAGTGTATACTTCCTCTAGCGGTGATCCACATGTGTACCTCGTATCTCGGGATGTCACCAAAGGAGTCTCCGGGTGCTAGCGTGGAGAAACCTTTGCTTGCGTTGTCCACCTTAGATCGTCTTGATCCGATGGAAGAGGATCTCTCTTGGTCTTGAGAGCGTTCTTGGAGGAAGAGGTTCTTTCGGCCTTGAACGAATTCCCCAGAGTTATTGTGCACAACGATTCTCTTGTGTTGGAAATGAGTTGGGGTTGTGAGGATATTTATAATCGAGTTTGAGGTTGTAGAGTTATGACAATAAATAAATGTGTTACGTGTTTCATTTATTTCATTAACTCTTATTGAAAACCCCCATGTCGAATAATTAATTCCTTGACATGCGCTCACGCTGATTATAATAAATATCATTTAATAAAATGATATTTCCTCAAAATCCCGACTGGAAAAACTACACGGCGTGTATTAATAAATACACAGCGTGTACTTGTTTTTCATTGAAAACTACACAGCGTGTACATTCAATGTACACAGCGTGTATATCTTGTTTTCATTTATTCATTTCCTTTCCAAAATGAATACTACACAGCGTGTACATTTAATAATACACGGCGTGTACTTGTTTTCAAAATAAAACTACACGACGTGTAATCATTGATACACGGTGTGTACTTGTTTTATTTTATTCTTCCTCCAACATTAAAACAATTTAGGCTTCCTTGAATAATTATTAAACCACATACGGGAATAATCTTTATTCTACTTGAGATACTTGAATACACTTAGTGTGTGACCCTCTAGGCCTCTTTCTCATTGGCATTAGGTGGGCTTGCCTAAAGTCCAAGATTACTATCTAGCAACAGGTCAAGGCACCCAAGAGAAAGAATTTGACGCTGCATTGACGTATCACCACATACGAACGCTTACTGTGTAATTTAATCCCTTTGTCTCAATATCTCATCAAGAAAGTTTCATGGCAGTGTCATAAACCTATATGCTTGATCCGTCGTTCTTTGACTACCTGAAATAAACTCGTCGTTTACACCATGGCCATGGAATTTCATGCGACAGTTCTATTTCAATCAAAGGGATGAGATATCAACTTCCATAAATGGAAGGGACAAATCCTTCCTCGACTTATCCATTAACAACATGTCACTCGTGACGCACCCAACGTACCCTACTTCCCGCCAACTGTCTGCGTGACGATTTTCGTCAGTAAATCTAAGTGTGCGAGTCATGACATGAGTTAATGATAATCTTCCAGTCTAAGGACCATTACACACGCTCGTAGATATCAATGTCTGATGACACCAAGACATGCAGAATTGCTATTGGCGGGTCTATTCTCATAATCTCTCATCTTGGAGATTACCAAGTGCGAACTCCATGAGAGAGAGTCTCGTCTTCTTACGAGTACTCGCACATGATGGTCTGTATACTATGTGTCCTATCATAGTATGTCATCCAACCGCAGAACTTTATTTAAGAATATTGTTATAGCATTTCAGGGTTCTCATCATAGCGGGGATCTGCCATGACCTTATTAATGCAACAAATATTTCAGGACATTATTATATTATAGTCATGCAAAACAATGAACAATATATAATAAGTGAACATTCATGTAATCAAAGTACAAAACAGTTGGTTCTCAGGACACTAACCCTTACACTTTCTATCTTGGTGGTTTTTTTATTTCTTGGTTAAGCAAGAAGAAAGATTGAATTTCATTGAGCACTATAGAAGTTGAGTATGTTACTTCCACTCAAGCATTCACACAATTATTGTGGATGAAGCAACAACTTGATGATATGGGTTCTAAAGTGATGTCTCTGATCAGACTTCAGTGTGAAAATTTGAGTGCAATCAATATTAGCAAAAATCTAGTTCATCACTCAAGTACAAAACACATTGAGATTAAATATCACTTTATCAAGGGGAAGGTGGATCAATGATTTTGATGTTGGAGTATGTGCCTATTGAGCTATAGGTTGTGGAAATTCTGATAAAGTCCTTACCCAAAAAAGCATTTGAGAGGCATCGACAATCTCTGGGAGTTTAGTCGACTCCCTTCACTTAAAAAAAAGTATGGACGTGGGACCCCCTCTCCGCGAGGTATGGTGTGTTTTTTCCTAATGTATTGATATGTGTTCATTCCAATGTTGCAGACAACAAAGGAGTAACCTTTGGGTTCATTGAAAAAGGGGGAGAAGGTGTGGAACCTTAAGGGGGAGAAATTGAAGAAGGGAGAAAATGTCTTTGTCAAAGACCTGGGGAGAAGCTGATAGGTGGAGCTGCAAGATAGGGGGAGCAGTGAGATAGGGGGAGAGTTTTAAATCCGATGATGCTAGAAGTGATTGATCATAAAATTTATATCACAACAACTGTGGTTTTTGATGAAATCAATTGATTGGTTTCAAGAATTGGTGTCAGGAATGAAGTGATTCATTGATAAACATTGTATTATATTATTGTTTCTCACACCGAGCATTTCTCATGTGAGCTTAGAGTGTGTGTTGAGTAATTCATTGATCCCTATTTGAATCGGATGAAGTGAATGGTGGCAGAAGATGAATGGACCTATAAAGTGGTTTCATTTTATGAAAGAGTTATCAACAAACCCAAAGGGGGGATTGTTGGGAAAAAATCTCTCAAGGAATCATTGAAGCATTTTTCGGTTGATTGTGTTTGTTGACAAAGCAAGTTTGTTTGTTGACAAAGAGGGTTTCAATGGTGAATTGTCAAGTTCTGGAGATATTATTTACAACCCATGTTGAAAAATAACCATGAAAAATGAATGGAAGATCTGGAGGGGGTACAGAAAGAATAGTTACAAGGTGGTGCCATTTTACAATATTTGTAAATTTTTTGGGACTCAAAATCGGAAAATGGGGAAACATGTTTCTGGAAAAGGAATTTGCGCTCATGATTGAAGGTTGTTTGGAAACTTATGCACAAGGAATGTTTCGGGATCAAAATGTTGAAAAATGGCAAAGGTATGATGTGTGTGAAAGATTTAGAAATGTGCGTGAAAGATGAGGTTGCGTGAAAGAAACTTGCACGCCCAATGCGACATCAAATGGGGTTTTGTGCGCTCGAGGAGGATCTTGCGCGACATGTATAATCTTCCGTGTAGGGGTCTGCAATGCCTATAAATAAGAGGTGACCCCCCTCATTCAAAGTAACTCAACACATAGAGATAATCCAAGCTCCGGATCATGTAAGAATATCATGCAAAGTGTGTTGCATGAAAGATTTTGAGTTGCACAGAAGCTAAAGAAGTTGTGTGTAAGATTAGAGTTGTGCATATGATTAAAGTTTCATGCAAGGGGTGTTTCGCAACAAAAGTGGAATCATGCACGCAAGGAATGAAAGTTTCACTCAAGACGTAGTAAGGGTTGTGCGAAATATTTGGATTTACCCAGTACATCTGTGGTAAAGTGGTATTCATTAGTGAATGAAAGCGGGACATCAATAGATCATCTACACACAGTGGAGGATGCATTCATTTGAGATAGTGAAGGGACCTACAAGTCTATAAATTGTGAGTGGATCTTATGAAGAATAAGTGAGCACACTTCAATTTAGTGAGCAGTGAGCTTTCAAATTGTGATTGGTTGTAAACTAGGAGGGACAGTGAGTCCACTCCAAACTTTGTAAACAACAATGTGCTTTTGGTGAATTTGGTAAATCGGCACATCGTCGGTGTATGCTCCTTGAACGTGGCCCAGTGAGGGTGAACCAAGTAAAATTGTTGAGTCCTATACATGATTTAAAATTTGTTCATACTCTGCAATGGGAAGGAGGGAGGAGAGAGTTTTTTTAACAACAAAACAAGATCAAAATGGGAAATTATTTTAATCTCTCATATCCTAATTCCCCCCTCATGATATCTAGCCTAGTGGACCTAACATGAATAATGAATGTTTCCATGTTCATGCGGAACACATATATATGATTTTTCATGATGTGGTGGATGTAATATGAATTATATATTCCTCCAATGCATTGGATAAAGATTTGTATCTAATGAGATGAAAAATGGACTAGGGAGTGAACCCAATTCATGAAGTTTATGGTAATGATGAGTGATCCCGATCCACTATATTGTAGGACTTTGTCAACAATGTGATTGAAGTCTTGGAAGTAAGTCTTTAAATAAGAAATGATTATCTATGTTAATGTTTGTGCCACATTTCTATGTTTGTGCCACAAATCGATGTTATGTCACATTACTATGTTACACTTCATGACTCATGATTATAGACTCATGCTTCTACACTCCTGCGACTCATTTCTTATGTTACACCAAAAGCCATATGTTTTTATTCATGATTTATAATCCAGGTTTTGTTGGTTATGGTTTCCTTATGATGTGTTCATATACCATGATTAAGTTCTCATACTCACATGTTCATCGTATGATCACTTATGATCTTTAATCAATATCTCTTATGTTTACCGTTACTGAGCGTCCAATCTCATTCTTTCCTTATGCTTCCATTCCCCAGGTAATAAAGAGGGGTATTATATGTAATACGTCTAAAAGGATGACATGTGTAGCAAATTTTGTGGAAGATTTTAAAGACATTAAGAGATAAGAAGTTCATGTAGTTAATTACCAAAGACACAAACCTATTGGTTCGAAGGTGGGATTTATTGTGATATGTAATGAATATTCACGTAATAAGAGGACTTTAAGAAAGTGTTTTTTTGATAAATATTGTCTTTGAACTTTTCATATTAAAATGGTGATAGAATTATTTGAGTTGAAAAAAATGGAGGATGAATCCATTAGTGTATATAAAGAAAACTTCAAGAGACTCGTAATGTATGCCTTTGGTTTTATCATTGACCCCGAAAGAAAAATTGATCATTTCGTCAGTGGCCCGAAACCAAGTCTTTGAAAACTGCTAGATATAAGAGACTTTTGTAGTTATGGAGAAATTTTTTTATATGGTCTCATGGTAGAAATGAAAATTAGGGAGTCTTATTAGTCTCATGGTTTTGGGGACAAGAAGAGAAAGATGGAGTTTCATGAAAACTCAAATGATAAAATCCATGGAGGAAAAAAGATTCATCTTCTTATATGATGGGAATTTGGGAAGAAGCATGGAAAAATTGTCTCAAAGGAACAGGTGAATGTTTGAAGGGAAGATCATCAAACGCATCAATGATGAAAATATGTTGAGAGGTCAACTTATGAAATGGATGAAAAAAAACAAAACCTAATGCACCACCCACACTAAGAAGTATGGACATTGCACCAACCAGTGCATCAATCCAAGGGTTAATTACGTCAATCGATGTCACCAACCTCAGAAGACAAAAAAATTATGTCAAAAACACCATTTAACATTGTTTTTTAGCATTTAGTGACGGTTAAAATCACCATAAATTCCAACGTCATGAATTATTTCATAACACTTTAAAACCCACTAAAAAACATTTTGCGACAATTTTAAATGTTTATCGATGGTTTCCTATTTTGTAAATGAATTTTTTAAAAAGAAATATATAGTGTCATTTCTTAAAACATTATTTTTTTTAGTATTACTTATTAATTACTTTAAAATTCAACATATATATATATATATATATATATATGTAAATGGTGATATTTTAACCCTTAATGTGGTGTCTAAATAGATTTTAATATACTGATATATATAGAAAAATACATATAAATGCATATATGCATACATATATTTATTCATAATTTATAAATACATAAATATAAAATATAATTACATATATATTTATATAAATATTGTTATATATAAATTTATAAATATGTGCAAATATATATAAATATTAATTAAGTATATATACAAATACAAATAAATATACATAAACGTATATAAATACATATACATATAATTAAATATAATTATACACACATTTAATTTAATGTAAAGAGGAAAATACAGAAAAACCTCACTTTGGCGAAGGAATAACTGAGTAAAGTGGTTCCAAAAGAAAAGAGGGGATGAGAAATATTAGACCTTTGAATTTCCTACTTAAACATAATGAGACATTAAGACCCCTTAATCTCATCCTCAAATGAAAGATGATTAGTTTTAGGTCTAAGTGAAATACTCAAAATAGATCATCAGAGTTCAAATATGGGTTTGTTGAAAGGGGGTCAAAATATTCTAGAAATTTCCCAAAACCCCAAAAATCCTGTACGAAGCAGATCCATTTGATGCTAATACCTTAAAGACCTTGTGAAGCCAAGGAAAAAAGCTTATTTGAATATTTCCCTGCAAACCTTTTTAAACTCTCACATGAAGCCTTCTCATCTTCATTACCTTGAAGAAAAACCAAAAATTGAAGATTTATTTCTGATCTTAATAGCACTAAGAAGATCGGTTGGGGAGAGGTTTCATCGTTGGAGGACCTAGAAGAAAGTTCCTTGATGGATCTGATAGCCAAGGAGTGTTGCATCCCTGGACTATTTTTTCCATGTTGATTTCTTCAATTGGTATAAAGTGAAGCCTTCATAGTCCATTAAAGAATTCTTCACCTTATGGTTGCAAGAATGGTAAAAATTATAGACCAGAACTTCAGTGGGTGATAAAGGGATAACATCTTCCTCCTCTATAAGGAATATAGCTTATCCTTTTTTGTATCCTGCACAATAGCTAAGGTTTCTGGACTCGCAAAAAACTGAAACTCAGGCGTCACGTGTGGATCAACTTCCTTACCAGCAAAAGCAACTCTCTCCAAGCTGGGAGAAATGAAGTTTCTCTTCATGGTCTCCTAGAAGAGGGGCAGAGTCAGCATTGGGTTGTCCATCATCAGCTAGAACCTTCCCTGCACAAAGCTGGGAGCCCTCTAAACTAGAAACAACTTCCATCTTTGTTAATTCTGCAACAGACTTCTTCTTCCTAGCAGCTTCACCACTTCCCTTGCATTTTACTTACCAGAGTCCCGATCTTCAAAACCATGAGCCAAAATGGTAGCCTTGCCTTTAGGAGAAGAGGCGTCCATAAGAGAAACATCTTCTCTATCATATTAGTCACATACAGTACCTAGAATACCCACATCAACTGAATGATCTATATAAATAAAAAAACCTAAGGAGGAATCGGCTTTATCCTTGAATGTGTCATTCAGCTGCTGCCCGGGATAGCCAATGGAACCAAAATAAAAAGTTCTATTTGCATAATTAATCCCTGCAACCAAGGTTGAATTGATTCCAACTTAAGAGGAGTCTATTACCCACAAGCATCTGTATTTCTTCCAGAAAAAAAAAAGAGAGAAGTTGACTTGCCCGGTCCATGCATCACTAACTTGTCTTGTTTCCTGACTCCCTCCAATGCAACACCAAGGTTGAACTTTCTTCAGTGGTCTCAAGAGAGAGCTATTCTTCATATTCCACTCTAACTTGGATAGTCTGGAAGCAGATTCGAAATGGCCTCGTGGATGGCAGAACATAGAGTAACTAGGAATGTCTTCATGATGATCTTTCTGGAAGAATCGCTCTGAACCATTCAAAATCAACACTCCAGATGGAATCTCCAATGACACATCAAGTTCAATACACACCTGAGCAACCGAAGACTGAGAAAGACCGAGAGAAAAGGAGTCAAACAAGATTGGAGTAACGGGAAACATGGCAATGGCGGAGAGAACATCTGATCTAAACAAATGATGTGGGAGGCCGATAAAGTGGGCCTAGGTAGGCAAGACTGGGGATTCAAATCCCACAATAATGGACAGTGACCAATTAGTGACAACCAAATTTCAACTGGAGATCATCCACGAGTCACGATTCCATCATCTGTATAATTCATCTGCGACATCAAAATGAAGAACAACGCGAAAATCATCCAAGAGGTAAATTTTAGCCCTAAGAAAGCCGATAATTTCCATCGTTGTGTCAATAGTGGAAAGATTTAGTCGGAACCCCTTGAAAGAACCAATGAGGGTGAAGCAAAAATTAGTAGACAATGTTGTAATTTCTTCATCTAAGAATGCGATAGCAGGACCAGCCTTGACCCTAAAGGGGGGAGACGAAGGAATTGGGGAAGAAGCCGACTCTGTGAATCTCCAAGAGGGTGCACCACTAGATCAATTTTTTAGGGAGCATCGAAATGCTAACCCAAATACAAATGAAGATCGTGATCATCAGATTAAAACTATCTCCAATAACGCGCGGTGATCATACAGATTGAGAGGAGGAGCCCCAACGGGTGGAACACAATTGAGGAGCAGCATTTCTCCAGCGGGATCCTCCACAAATAAATATATATAAATCCATATATTTATATATAATTAAACATAAATATATATAGATATAAATAATCACATATAAATAAATAATTATATGTATACACACACCTACATATATATATAAACACATATAAATATATAAAAATATACATAAATACATATAAATATCAATAAATAGATACATACATACACACACATATATATATATATATATATAATAAAACAGTTTGGACTATGAATTTGGTAACTCAAAACCATAACCTCACAAATTTTATTGAAAAAAGTTGAGTCAACGCAAACATGGTGTCGCATGAGATGCCCTTAAAATAAAAATGGAGACCCAAAAGACCCCCTAACCACATGGTCATTGGGCCCTATTAATTTTGTTCGGCTTGAAGCCCCTATACCACGACCCAAAAGCCCTATCAAGTCATCCTTGAGTCATTGCGTAAACCAACAAGCCATATGTGAATGGCCTAAAGGCCCATATGAAAAAAAAACCATGAAAGGCCCAATGTAAGCCAGTCGCCAGCTTGTGCCCATCAGATCAATATCATTCCTACCTCCAAACCCTTTGCAACCTCGAAGTCAACCTCACCCAGTTGTCACCAGCCAACGCAAGATGCATCCCGAGGTCGTGTCTTGACGTCATTTTGTGTATTGAGGCAATATATCACCCAACGCCTCGAGGTCGACCGTCCATTGCACATCGTCATCGGCATGCTCCCCTCATCACCATCAGCATAAACCCGATCGTCATCCCCATCATCGGGCATGCCTCCCGTCCTTGGGAACCATCCTGTGCCCAAGACCCGTCTAGGACACTTGCGAAGACAACTCGTGTCCTAAGGTCATATCTGTCTCCACAAGTTCTGAGGCCATCGTCATCCAATGATAAGGTCGTTGTAGGCCTGATCCCCGACGACACCCATTACAGGCTCCAGATCGCCATCCATGTCGTCAGGCAGGGCGTCATGTCGTCTGAAGTCAATGTCATCCTAATTCATGCATCCTCACCATAGGTTTCCATCACCATCCAATCCATCGAGGTGGATCACCTTTATTGTATGCACGATGTGCAAACCTTCCATCATCAAAAGGCTTGTCATTGGGTAGGGGACCATTTTTCCAAGCTGCATATGTCGATGACCTTCTTCCAACGCTAATCCCATCGTCACCACTTCGACCTATTGCGTGCTATGTTAACTAATTGTTGCTTATAGTGACCAGTCGCACTATCGTTGCTCCCTAGATGATCTCCCTACATATATAAATATAAATATTTTTATATTTATATACCCACATAGTATGTATATATATATATCTAAAATATATATATAAATAAATATACATAAATACATATAAATATCTAGAAATATATATAACTATAAATAAATATACATAAATTATATAAATACACACACACATGTAAATATTTATAAATATAAAAAGATACATATAAATATCTATAAACAACTATGATTATATGTAATTATAAATAAATATTCTTATATATATAGTTATAAATACATACGTACATACATATATACATATATATGAAAGGTAAAGGGAACGCCGCTTTCTTATTAAGGAAAAAAATTATTCTTTTAGACATAGTTTAGAGGTAATCCTTACAAGACCCAAAGACCCATTGACTCGAAACCCCATTACAATTTGATTGTCTGGAGGCCCTGTGACTTGAAGGTTCAAGCTGAGCTGCCAAACTTCATATCATGATCCCGGTTTTCCCGCTACGACGCCCCCCTCACCAACAACCATTTCATTGCACTGTCCCACCATGAATAAATGACAGAACACCCCTTTTAACCCACGTTTGGGTAGAGGTCCAAATGTTAGGCTTCAAAACACTCATCGCTCTTTCGAGTAGTCCAGCCAACAACGCCTACATGTCTTTATGTCACGCGCTCCTACTAAGATGTGCCACATTGCCTATCTATTTTTCACCATTCACACGATGCATCACCTCCTCTACCAAGAACCATCCCGATGTGTTGCCCTTTACAAATTTCATGGAAGAGCACCCCATCTTCTGAAGTAGTTGGAGGGTCAGTTGATAAGTGTCAATGCATCTTATCGCTCTTTCAAGCAGTCCAACTGTCAATGCTTTATGAAACCAAGATGCACTACTTACCTAATGTGCTACACTGGTCGATTGGTCACTTTGCTTTATCTACTAATTTGTGGTGGCTCGAAGGCTTTGTAGCCTGAAAGCTAGTTATGGAATGAAGGATCTATGGCCCATGGGCCCAAACCGGTTTCCCGAAGACCCAGATTGGATCAATATATATGGCTGCTACAATACCACCACAAATACCTGCTACAGTAACCAGGAAATATCCCTCCACTGAGATTTGATCATGGGTTTCATGCAGGATTACGAGGTGTGTTAACTACTCAACTACCACCCAAACTATCATATATAATTAAACACACACACATATGTATATACACACACAGACACACCCATATAATATACGTAAATATATATATATATATATATAAATATAAATGAATATACATCAATACATTTAAATATATATATATATATAGTTATAAATAAATATATAGAAATAAATATAAACACACAAACATATATATAAACACATATAAATATGCAAATATATATACACATATATTTATATATATAGCCTCATTATATATATATGTATGTATGTATAAATATATAAATATGTAAATATATACAAATATACATAAATATACATAAATACATATAAATATATATATAATTATACATAAATCTCTCTCTATATATATAAATACATACATATATATAATTATATATAAATGTATGTATATATATATAAACATATATTTATATACACATATAAATATCCATATGCATAAACCAACACAATAACTATAAATACATATAAATATAAATACATATAAATACATATAAATATAAATACATACAAATGCATATAAATATAAATACATATAAATATCTATAAATATATATAAATATAATTAAATATACATAAATATATATAAATATACATGCATATATAGAATTAAATATAAATAAATATATATAGACACACACAAACATATAAATATCTATAAACACAAACACCCACACACACAATTCATAACCTTCAACTTCCCACCATAAAGAATGTACCCATGGTAGAATTTATCCCTAATTGGCCTTCGCTCCCTTCATTCTCATCCAACTCCTTTAGAGAGCTCAAATAGGGGGTTCTCCTTAAAGTGGCTCAAGGTAAACATAACTTAAATAGTATAATAATCTCATGATTTACATAGCAACCCATACTTTTCATATATAGATTTTCATCTTAATAGGTGAATAATCAATACATAATGTTACGATCCACGCCAAAATTGTATAGGTCTAGTATCTTTGAAAACATGGATACATAAAAAATGGTTCATAAGTGTACAAAACCATCTACCACTAAAATCTTTACAACTAGCACCCCTCTTAGACATATCATACTTAGTAGCTTTCTTAATAATCTGGGGAAAGAAACACAAGAAAGGGTGAGCTTATATGCTCAGTTAGGACTGTAACACCCCATTACCTTTCTTTCAGGTATGTTCTAATATCTTGTTTTGGTTTCCCTTTTTCATCGAGTGCATTTTTTCCGACCTTGAATTGGGAAGATACCTGTAATAGTAAAGTCACATATTTGTTGTATTTTTCAATATAAATCATGGAATTTCTACTGCTCACTGAGCACTTACACATCGTGTAAATGAAGTACACATTGTGTAATGGTTGTTGGGCAGATGATGTGAACTGGGTACATGGTTTAAATGGTTTACATACTATGTAATAGGTACATTCCATGTATTATAAAAATCAGGTTTTTAGTTAAAAATTTGATGGGTTTTTCAATGTATACAGATCCCTATGATTATACGGCCTACAAATGGATTATACATCATGTAAATGTCACAGTGTTTGTTTTTAGGGTGTCATATGAATGATACGTGTCATTCTTTCCAAGTGTAGCCCTCCTATCTCGACCTAGAGAGATTCCTAGGTGATTTTGGGTGGATCCTTTCTATCTGAATTGATTCGTTCAACAATTGATCAGCTAGGTTAGGCACTTCATCTCTTCGAGTAATCCTTTCCTCTCGTTTTCTCTTTCATTTTTTGTTGTGGCACCATTTATGGTAGGGATTGGTAATGAGATTGTATTTCCTATCAATCCTTTGTAGTTTCTTTTCATACCTAGTCTTCTAAAGAAAAATCTTGTGATTTCTAATCCCCATTGTCAAAGGTGGTTAGGTTTTCTATATCCTTGAGGTAGGTGGATTTTTTCAAGTGTTCTAATCTCTTTAATCTCTTGTTGTTCTTATTATTTCCTTGAGATTTGAAATGGAATTACATGTGTTGAAATGGAAAAGGGAATGGGTTCAAATTTGAAAAGTGTTTTTTCTTTGAAAACAAAATTTTCCTTGATTTGAAATGGAAAATAGATTTTCAAACCCTGAAGTAGATTAGGTTGGATTTGAAATGGTTTTATAAAGAATGAGAGAATGGGTTTTTTTAAGAAAAACTGAAATTGACAAACATTACACAGAAGGAACCTTGGGTACGTTGGGAAAGATACATGGGTAGCTTTACACAAGTAGTAAATTGGGTTATTTCCACAAACCTATATCCATAGTTTTAAGACCATGGATATAGATAGGCTATAACCACGATTATGTGGCTTATAGAAATTCTTTTGAAAACCATGGCTATAGGTCTCTCGCCCTTGCATGTGAGAAACATTTTCCCATGAAAAATTGAACGGGAAGCCCTTTTTCCATTGTTTTTATGATACTTCCATGGTTTTTAATAATATATATAATATTATATATATATATATATATATATAACCAGAGAACAGTGTGGTGTATTGGCTATGCAGTTGAATACTATAGGTGAGGTACAGAGATCAAATCCGTCTACTAACAAATTATTTTGGGGCTATTGCCATGGTTTTTCAAGGCTATAGCCATAGTTTTAACCATGGAAATAGATGGGCTATTTCCATGGTTCAAAATGTGGCCATAGGTCAACTAACACAATTGGTAATGATGAGACCTATTTATATGGTTTTCAAAACCATGGAAATAGCCCACCTAATGCCATAATTAAAATTGTGGCAATAGGTCCAACCCTACTGCCATGGCGATAGCACCCACAGTTGAAAAAAACCATGGTCGTAGCCCACGACCACGGTTTTGGGCCGTATTTCCATAGTTTTCAACCATGGAAATAGGCCAATTTTCTAGTTGTGTTAACACTTTTGACACCACTAGGAGGTGACCTCTTGTATATCGATGGACAGTGGAAGGACTCAATATTAGTTGGATCCAACCTTATTCCGTTTTTACTCATGAGTGTCTAGTACGTATTATCCCATAGGCTAGAGCCTGACTAGTAGGTGAATTGTTTGTTCTAGTTGTTTATTTAATGATAACTTATTTCAGGGATGTTGGCTGACACACACACACACACATTTCAATATATTTACCTATTTTATTTTGGATTTGGAAAATATGTCATGGAATTTGTGAAAACTGAAGGATTATTTGAAATAGGTTTTTAAATTGTTTATTTATAAAAATGATTGAAAAACTATTTTGTTTTGAAATCTTGGACTTCTGCATTATGGTTATTAGAACATGTATAGATATTTTGGTGGTATCCTACCGATCTCTGTTGCTCACACCCAACATATTCTCATGGGAATATATAGACCTTGATTTATAGGATATAGGTAAAGGGAAGGACATTTGGTAGTATGCAGGCTTCTATTTACGTTGTTGTTTTGGTTTGGGATGGTTTGGAGGTGACAATTGGTCACATGTATACTCATTGTCTAGATTTTTTGTACTTTCTAGTTTATCATGTTGGCTCAGTTGTATCTCCTATTGTTTCCACTTTGTACTCTGGTTTTATGACTTTTTTTCCTTATATATAAGACTTGTTTTGCTATCTTTTTTTACCTCACCTCGTAATGGGATGACTTGGGTGACTAGTTTGGTTGGTCGGGGTTAGTCTGTTATAATTTGGTATTAGAGACATACTCCACCTAAAGCGAGTTAGCACTGCCTGAGTTATTTTAGTTTCATTAGTAGATAGAAGTAGGATCATCAAAATTCTAATAGTGGGTGTAGAAAAGGGGCATGTCCATCTTACTTCTATGACTAAATCTGAGTTTCCATGGGTGGTCGGAAAATCATTACTAAGTCTAAGACCTAGTATTTATGTTGATTTGAATAAATTGTATGGGATTTTTTTTAAATCAACCTATTTAAAAATTCTATGGACATGGTGTGTGTATGGTTTTTTGGATAAACTAAGTGGGGAGTTTATTGTGATGGACCTATTCCATTCTAGAGGTGTTGACCTTTTTTGGTAGAATTCATAACTACAATAAATTTACTGTTTTATAGTATTGTTTTGGATTCTTGCTTTTTGTTCACTGGTTCTGGAGTTTCATATGACTGATTGGTTATTGTATTGTGTTTAACAGACAATACATCCTAGGAGATCTCTTCCAAATACAAGAGTGGAAGCCGCGAGGTAGGTTCTGCTAATAAATCCTCTAATGGATCCTTCTTTGGTTGAAGCACTGATCTGTACTATTCAGAATCTAGGATTAGGGGTGGAGTAATCACAAGATGAGTAGTGGACCACGACTTGGAATTTACAAAGTAGTACCCACCCATATTCTATAGTGAAAATGTGACCAAAGAATTAGAGGAGTGGCATGAATGGATTGACAAATCTTTATCTTCTTGAAGAATCTTAAAGATTTTAAGGTGAGTTTTTCCATGTATATGCTCAAGGGGCTAGGAAGTAGATGGTGGGAGTCAATAGTGAAATCTAAGTTGTACGAAGGTCTTACCTAGATTTCTTTCAATAAAATATTTACTTATCATTTTTATCCTAGGACTTAAAATGTAGAAAAGACCCAGGAATTTCCAACCATGGACCAAGGGGAGTGTACCATTCTAGATTAATTCACCCATCTTACTGAGTTGGTGCATTTGGAAACAGATCATATCACCAATGATTACCTAAACGCACGAAGGTTCAAGATGGGTTTGAGGGATGATATCCAGTCGGTGCTAGTTCTTTTGTTCCTTCTGACCATTGTGGAGGTAATGGATAAAGAATATTTTTCCTAGGCATACATAGATGGGAGGACATTTTTTGGTGTAACTTTAATTGGTGCAATGAGTAGCCAGGGTGCTTCTTCTAGTCAAAAAAGGAAGTGCATGAGTGCTTGTCTTTCTACAGGACCAGTCTTAGGGGATTATTTAATTAAGAAACTGGTTATTTTCCACCAGTGTGAGTGTAATGGTCATGCCAGGAATCATTATATGGAGGATCCAAGTACTTTTTATCTTTGTGGGTGATCTTGCTGTCTAAAATGTTTCTGTGATAATATTTCCCAGGGAAGTAAGGTGGGATCCACTTTCACCAAGGGGTCACAGGTACATGTTGATGTCCCAAAAGGTGGTGGGTCACATTACCAAGACAAGGGGGATGTCTAGGTGGCTAAGTACATACAGTTATATGTGGTAGAGTGTGATCTAATGGAGTCTGAAGTAGGGCCAACTACTGTTAGGGGTACAATGTTTATTTCATCATATATGGTGCTAGCTTTGTTTGATATAGGTTTAAATCATTAATTTATATCATCAAATTTAGTTGACATGTTGGGTTTGCATTCAGATATTTTTCCATTCTTTTTGGATCTTTCCACCCCTTTGATAAAGTGGTCTGTATAATATTTCAAGTACACCACATGTCGATTAATGATATACGATGCTATGGTGGTTTGGGATTTCTTAGTGCTTGATCTTGACATCTTTGAATTGATTATAAAAATGTATTGGATGATCAACATGAAGGAACAAATAGACTATAATTATCATCAGGTACAGTTATTATCTACCAATGGGGTCACTCATATTTTCTAGGGTAATTAAGACTCTATATTAGGAAGGGCAGGGCCTATTATTCCTTATTCCAGAATAATCTCATGCTAGTTGTCAGAAATGTTCCTTGATACAGTTGACCCTTTATTGGGTGGTTAGATACCTATTATTGTGTGTGCATACAATAAGGTATTTCTAGATGAGTTTTATGGTTTAATTCCATATAGAGAGGTCGAGTTTACCATTTGATTATTGCTTGGAATGATGCCCATTTCTATGTAGTTCTATCAAATGGTTCCTACTGAGTTATCTGAACTTAATGTCGAGCTTGAGGACCTAGAGGGAAAATAATTTATCCATCCTAGTGTTTCACCTTGGGATTTTCCTGTACTCTTTTCTAAGAAGGAGGATGGAAGTATTATAATTTTTATTGAATATAAAAAGTTAAATAGGATGACCGTTTAAAAAAAGTATCCTATACCTAGAATTGTTTATCTCTTTGATCAGTTTAGAGGTACTAATTAGTTTTCTAAGATTGATCAATGGTCTGGGTTCCATCCATTGAGAGTTTGACATAAGGAAATACCCAATACAATGATTTAGAGTTGATATTGACATTTAGAGGTTCTAGTTATGTCATTCAGACTCACTAATGCTCTTGTGGTATTCATGGATTTGATGAACCGAATACTTCATCGCTTCTTGGACTCTTTTGTTGTTGTGTTTATAGATTATATCTTGGTATACTCTAGGTTAGAGTATGAGCAAAAATATAATTTGGATATCATTCTTTGAACCTTAAAGGAACATCATCTATATGGTAAACATCCCATGTGTGAGTTTTGGATTTGAGAGGTAATGTTTCTGGGGCATGTGATATCTAAGAGGGGAATCTCAGTTGATCCTAATAAGTAATAGGTAGTTATATATTGGGAGAATCCTATAAATGTTTTTGAGATTCGGAGAATCCTGGTATTTTTAGGTTTATATAGATAGTTTATTTAGGAATTCTCCAAGACCAAATCTTTGATGATAGATTTAACCTTTAAGGGTGTAATGTTTGAATGGAATGACAAGTGTCAGAGATCCTCTAAGGAGCTGAAGATGAGATTGAATTCAACACCAGTTTTGAATCTTCTGGAACCAGGTTCATATTATGATGTTTTTTGTGATGCTTCTGGTATGAGTTTGGGAAGTGTTGATGCAGGGGAAATATTTTGTGGCTAAAGGCTCTCACCAATTACATCCTCATGATATGAACTACCCTACCCATGATATCGAGTTGGAAGCTGTTATCCATGCACTCAAAATGTTGTTTCATTATCTCTTTGGAGAATGGTTTATGGTATATTCTGATCATAAAATCCTAAAGTATATTTTCACTCAGTTAGATCTGAACATGTGAAAAGATGTTGGGTTGAGTCTCTTCAAGCCTTCGATTTTGATATCGTATATACCCTTGGGAAGGGAAATGTGGTTTCTGATGTGTTGAGCAGAAAATTACCAACACAAGCCATGAAAGAATCAGTTGATTAGTGTTCTTTGATGAGTTTGTTTTCTAAGATGATCTTGGGAGTGAAGGAGGTTGGTGGAAAGGTGTTCTGGTATTCGATAAAGGTTGACTCATCATTTGATGAGTGAGTTTAACTTAAGCAGTTGACAGACATTGATAACTAATGCTTTAGAGAAATAAAAAATGGTGGGGATACCTTGTACGAGTTTTCTAGGTCTCCCAGTGGAGCTTTGTGCTTCTAGAGTAGGTTGGTTGTTCTATTTTCCTTGAGACAAGGGTTGGTAGATAGAGGAAACTGTTCATGTTAGTCTCTGCACCTTGGGGATACAAAAATGTACTATGATTTGAGATATAGGCATTGGTGGTTGGGGATGAGGTGGTCCATTAAGGATATTGTATCATGATGTCTCACTCATCAAAGAGTCAAGGTAGAACACCATAGGCCTTTAGGTTTTTTGCAACCTTTACCCATCCTGGTATGGAAGTGGGATGGGATTTCCATGGATTTAGTCATTGGTTTACCATCGAATCCTAGTGGAAAGGATTCAATTTGGGTGATTTTTGAAAAACTCAATAAATCAATGCATTTACTACCAATCTAGGAGGCCATGAAAGTTGAAAAACTTAGGGACTTATGTGTTCGATAGATTGTGAGACTTTATAGGGTTCCCTCTATGGTTGTTTCTTGTCAGGGACTTGAGGTTCACATCCAAATTTTAGAATGTCTTGAAAGAGTAAATGGGTTACCAATTGAAATTAAGCACGAATTATCATCCATAGATAGATATACATATAAAAGGGATATCTAGGTTCTTGAGGATATGCTCTGGACTTGTGTGCAAGATTTTGGTGGATATTGGGATAGATAGTTTACTTTGGTCAAGTTTTCCTATAAAAATAGTTACCAGGAATCGATCAGGATGGCACCCTTTGCAGATTTATATGGTCATCCATGTTGATCTCCCTTGTGTTGGGCAGAGTTGGAAGAGTGGTCCTTGGTTGGTCTGAGTGTAGTTCAGGAGATGAAAAAGATGGTGAAGTTGATCCAGAGATATTTGATCCCAACAAAGAGTCATCAGAAATATTATGCGGACCTTCATCGCTAACTGCTAGAGTTTGAGGTCAGTGATCAGGTATTTCTCAGAGTTTCACCTCACTTGAGACATCGTTGGTTAGGTAAGTAGGGTAAGTTGGCATCGAGGTTTGTGGGACCCTTTGAGATTATTGAGAAACTGGGGAGGGTGGCCTATCAATCACTTTTAACATCTATCTTGACTTCTATACATGATATGATTCATGTTTCCCAGTTGAGAAGGTATATACTAGATCTTTCCCTATGATTATATGGGAGGATATTGATCTTGAACCTGATACCACTTTGGTTGAGAATCCAGTTCAGATTTTGGATCGCTATGATAAGGTATTGCATGGTAAAGTGATCCCCCTGGTCTAGGTACTCTAGTAGTGGAGATATGATTTCCATGAGACATGGGATCCATAATCATTGATGAGGTAGCAATGAACTTCTCTTTTTGTAGATCTAGGATCTTGAGCTCTTTTTGGGGACAATAAGCTTTTATGGTGGAGAGATTGTAACACCTTGTTACCTTTCTGTCACGTATGTTCTAATCTCTACTTTTGGTTTCCCATTTTCTTTGAGTGTGTTTTTTACCATTAATTGGGAGGATACCTATAATTGTGAAGTCACAAATTTTTTATAATTTTAAACATAAAACCCGGACTTTCTGCTGCTCGTTGAGCACTTACACACCGTGTAAGTGAAGTGCACGTCGTGTAATGGTTGTTGAGAAGAAGCTGTGAATTGTGTACATGGCATGAATGGTTTACACTCTATGTAACATGTACACACCATGTAAGTATAAAAATCTAGTGTTTTATTAAAAAGGATATGGATTGTTTGGCGTTTAAAAAACCTTAGGATTACATAATGTTCAAATGGATTACAAGCCATGTAAATGCCACAGTGTTGGTTTTTAGGGTTCCTTACAAATGATATGTTACATTCTTTCTTGGTTTAGTCTTTTTATATCAACCTATAAATATTCCTAAGTGATTTTGGGTGGATCCTTTCCATCTGTATCAGTCTTTTCAACGATTGGCCAGCAGGGTTAGGCACTTCGTCTCTTCGGGTAAGCCCTGCCTCTCAGGTTCTCTTTCATTTTTGGTTGTAGAACCATTTATGGTTGGGACTGGTAATCATATTTTATTTCCTATCAATCCTTTGTAGTTTCTTGTCATTCCTTGTCATCCAAAGGAAAATCTTGTGGTTTCTAATCCCCATTTTCAAAGGCAGTTAGGTTTTCTACGTCCTTGAGGTAGGTGGATCTGTCAAAGTGTTATAATATCTTTAATTTATTGTTGTTCTTATTGTTTAATTGAGATTTGAAATGAAATTGAATGTGTTTAAATGGAAAAGGGAATGGGTTCATGTTTTAAAAAGGGGTTTTTTCTTTGAAAATGAAATTGGACTTGATTTGAAATAGAAAATGGATTTTTAAACCCTGAATTAGATTGACTTGGATTTGAAATGGTTTTATAAAGAATATAACATCCAAATATTTTTTTAAAGGAAACACTATATACAATTTAAAACAATATGCACCACATCGAGCTTAAACAAATGACTAAATATTATTATTTAAATGTGATAGTTATCACCTAGCCGTTATAATAGAGGGAATGGATGATATTGACTAAATGATGAAAATATAGATTAATAATGTTTGTAAAATAAATTCATTTTTTACCAATTAATTATGAATGAAAATATAAACCAATTGAATATAAATGATGTGTTTTTATAAAAAAAACTTTTTTATGCCCATAATGACATTTTAACTTAATAAATTAAATTAATCACTGTTAGTAAAATATATTAATGAAATTTATAATTAATATATTCAATAATTTTTTTTAAATTCATCAAATAAATTTTATAGGATTAAGATATTAATTAATACTATTTTAATCATAAAAGCTATATTTTTATAAAAGGTCATTTTCCCCCTTTTTGATGATGCACATGTTTTAAAAATAAATTTTGAAAATTTTATGAATTTTATTTAAAAAAAAAATTTTTTTTAAATTGGAATATAAAAATAACCTTATAGTGAATTTTTGGTATTTTTATAATAAGTTTCATTTTTTGATGAATTGTGAAAAAAACTGCATTTTATTTGAAATTTTATTTTTTTTAATTAAATTTTATTGTAATTTTTTTTGAATTTGTTTTAAAGTATAATTAGTTCAATTTTACATCAATAACACCATTTTATTTCATTGGAATCAATTTCACATTGAAATTGGATATAAATGTTTTTCAATCTGTGGAAGTTTTGACTTTAAAAACCTGCTTTTTCATTTTGTCTGCGGGATTAATTTTAAATATATTTTTTCCAATTCTGTTAATTGAATTAGGTAAAATGGATTCCATGTTTATAATAAAAAGTTCCAAATTAGGTTTTAATGTCAATTTCATTTTTAGGTATATAAAAGCTTCCATGGTAAAAAAAATTATTTATCGTGTTATAGGTATAAAATGAAATGGGTTAAAGTTAAAAAGGTAAACATTTAAAATAAATAAAAAATACAAACTTTAATGGTTGGTTGAGGTAGTTATAGACCCTAAACATCCCCCATAATATTAATTTTCATCCAAAGTTGTGGAAATTAATTCCACCTCAATGTGGTTAGCTTTAAATATAAAATAATCATTATTTTAATCACTTAAATCCACCACTCTTCAAGTATAAATACCACTCTCACTACCCCATTTCAAATAAAAAGAATTGTAGCTCCAAATATATCTACCCAAACCTCTTATAATCACTCCCACAAAGTCTAAGTGCTTCTAGTCTTACCAAAATACCAAATCCAAGGTCCTCAAGGGTCTCCTAAGGAGGTGATATTCAAGACAAAATTTTCTCAAAGTACCTCTCTTAATTTCTATTTTTCTTTTATTTTCTCCCCACCTACTTCACCCATCAAGTCATGATAAAACTAGAATCATGTATATACTGGAGTTTTATATTTATAATGTAATATATCACATACATTTCATTTTTTGTATCATCTTATTCAAAGAAATAAAACTATTGTCCAAATTATGTCGGTTTACCATCTCCATGAATAATGATTTTTCATTTTCCATTACCACCTTCATGGATGGTCATAAAAGTTTAATTATGGTTAAATAATATTTAAATATGTATATTATAACATATATAATTTTATGGAACTAATATACACACATAATATCAAATAAGACAAAACTAATTTGTGATGCTCAAAAAACCACCAAAATAAACTAAATATTTATCATAAAATTTTTATCTAATGAATCATCCTCTTGTAAGGAAGAAAAATGATATATGAGACCATTAATAATTATATAAGACCATTAATAAAATTTAGCTCCGCTACTAGATTTTTAATTCCATTTTACAGGAACATCTAAAATTTTATACAAGTAAAACTGACCACGAAACGATGAAATGAAAACACCCGAAACCATGAAAATAATGAATTATTATTAATGAATGGGTCATAAGATATTATAAAATCATTAGATAAGGTATTATAGATATAAATATATTTCTTTAATTAGTTAATATAATTATTTAAACCATTATATAGTAGGTTTGAATATGTTTTAATGAATTCGAACGAGATGTAAGAGATTTCATAACCTAATTTCCATTCTTTGAGTTAAAATTATACTTCTTGATTATGTTGTGATAAGAATGAATGTGAAATAAATTTTTAATATATTATTTGTATTTAAACTTGGTTTATGTGTATTTATATTGGATACACATTATCGATTCATTTGATAAATTCTCATTTTTCCAAAATGATATTTAAAAGAGACTTTCTTTTAAAAAATTATCTTCTTAATGTTTTCTTAAAACTCTATTTTCATACATGTTTTTTTACTAAAATTGATTCACGAAAATGTTTTTACTATTATTTTATGTTTTTAAGTCATTTTCACTATTTTTTTGTTTTCTAAATGTGGTTCTTTGTGACTTTTCTGAAGGAAAAAAATATAGAAGGAATGTTTTTTTAACTTATACGACATTATAGGTTTTTCCAACCATCATGACACTTTAATACTTTGATTCTTATTTTATAAATTCTCATGGTTATTTTTTAAGGAAATTATTTCTTTATGATGCACGAAATTTTTCAATTTTAAAAGTTTTTTTTAAAAAGAAAGGGTAATTTGATATCCAAAAGTGATTTTCTTATGAATTTAAAATAATTTTTAAATTATTTATGATTAAAAGCATAAAATAATTTTACCCATTATATGGTAATTGATAATTAAACATGGGGTGGCTCAGATATCATTAGGAAATCCCATTATTGGATAACATGGGTTGGCCTTGATAGCATCGGTAAAGCCTGTTATAGATTAACATGGGTTGACCCAGATAGCTCTAGATAAGCCCATTATAGCTTAATATGGGGTGGTCTAGATAGTGTTGGGTAATACCATTACAACTTAACATGGGGTAGCCTAGATAGCACCATGTAATCCCATAATATCTTTTATAAGTGTGATATATTAAATAAAGTCCCATGTTACCTAATTAAATTTTATATTATTGTTTATGAGTTTTGATGAAAATCTATTGAATTTCAAAAGGTAAGATATTGATTTTTTTTTGAAAATATGATTCTTTTTTCTGAATAAAAATGTTTTTTTATGATTTTTTTATAGATTTTCATGGGCCTAACATCTTCCCTTCATTTATGTCCCTTACTGAGATTTTGTGCTCATACCTAGTTTTAAAATGTTTTTATAGTATTTAAGAGAGAATAGAGAAAAGGATGAGATCAAGGGTAAAATTTTGAAGATTGAGAAAGAAAAGAAACCCCATTTTTTTTTAAAAGTTTTGGTGTGTGAAAAAAATGTAAATTTAGTAGAAGTGTCTACATTGTAATATTTGAGTTGTTATACGTGAGTCATGACCTAATTCTCTAAAACTATATACTAAAATGATTCTTGGAAATTTAATAATTTGGAATCTAGTTTAAAATAACTAGAATATGTAATGTTTAAGGCAATGTCCTTACTGTTAGTATCAGAGTATGGATTAGATAAATTTATAGGTTAGGATGTTATTTGAGTATAATTTAACGATCCTCTATAACAACAACAGTTGTTATTACCTGGATAATTTTGGAGGTGTATGGAAAATTAAATGGATTGAATAAAAACCTAAATCAACTAATATATAAGAGGGTTTAAGGATTAGAGTATTATAGATTTTTTATGGTATTATCTTTTCCCAATAGATTATTTTTCTTTTAATAAATCATTTCATATTTAACTGATTTTATTATATATATATTAATTATTTTTTGTCAAGATTGAAGGAAAGTGATCTTTCAAAACCTTCTTATCCCTTCTAGATGATTTAATTATAACTATCATTGCAAAATCTTATTAAAATGATTTTTAAAACTTTCAAAGTATTCTTATCACCTATATGAAATTATTTGACATTTCTAACACTTTTTTCTCAACAAATTTTATGGGTTATGGTATCTTTTTCATTTTTTTTCAAAATCTATAATTTACCATCTCTCTCGAAAACTTAAATTCAACCAATTACATGACCATTTACTTTTTGGAAGTTACCCATAATGTCAAAAGATAAAGGGGATATCAAAGAAATCCTAAAATCTTGATTTAAGGAAAGAATTGTTTTCTTATATTCTATGTATACAACATTTTTGGGTTGATATTGATGTATCATAAGGATGTAATTCATTTTTTTTGATTTTAGGAATAAATTATAAAGGAATAAGATGAAAAAACATGCTTAATTGTTTAAGAAATAATTTTAATGAAGGATGTGATTATGTTTTGAATTTTCAATTTTTTAATATAGTATAATTTTACAAATATTTTGGGAATCCTAGAATGCCTAATGATTTTTAAATAGTAGGTTTTGTTTTCATAAATTTGGAAACATATGTTAGATGGGATCGATACCTTTGATATGTAGTTAAATGGTGATAATTTTTAAGGTACATGTAACCCTTAAATTTATGATATGAAAAAGGTTATTTGAGTTACTATGCCTTTACTTTTAGTGGAAATATGTTTAAAGGTATTTTCGATTTTTTTGTTTATATGATCTATGAATTTGATGTTATTACGAGTTCATAATTTTGGGATGAAAAATGAAAGGAATGAGATAAAATTCGAGGCTAAAATATATTAATTTTATTTTTAATGATGTTTTAATAATTTTATAAGGATTATATTAATATAGTTTTAGAAAAAGGATAACCTGCAGGATGAGTGACAACCCATCACATCTGTAAATGTTGTGGGGATCAAACCCACAACCGATGGGTAACAAGGGTGCATTGTCTACCACTGGACTACATGATGTTCTGGTTATTATGAAATTATTTTTATTTATTAAAATATCTGACAAATAAAAGTTAAGTTCAATTTTAGAACATATGTTTATCATATTGATAACCATGATATTAGAAAATGATTTGGTGATTAAGTGATAAATGTTATTTAGGAAGTCATTCACTATTTTTGGAACCTTATATAATACAATTGGATTCTATTTGAGAAATAAAGGAAGAATTATATTTTGGAATCATATATGATTTTTGGTGATATACGTTATTTATGGAAATGATTATGTGACTAGGGAAATTAAATTTTAGTATGAAACTTTAAGAGCGATTGATATTATTTGATGAAAAATATTAAATTTATCTTGGAAGAATATGTGATCAAATCCATCTAATTTTTGGGGTTCAGATTTAGTCTGGAATATTGTGAGGTGTTTTAAGGTTAGTTATTTGTTGAATTATCTATGTTGAACTCTGGGTACTACTGTTGAATTTTGGATATTTAATTACTTTTTTATATATAAAGGATTATTAAATTTGGAGATTTACATTATATTGTATTTACTATTTTGGTTTTGGTTAATTCCTAAAGGTAGGAAGAATAGATAATTAGCACATGAGCCTCATCCTGGTTGGTGAGGACTCTTAAGTGCATCCAGGCGACCCGGGATCAAATCCAGGTAGAGGCATAATTTTCCGGGTACTATAGAAGCACTGTAGCAGGTATTGTAGCGGGACTATAGTAGACACTTTTTGGCACTGTAGCAGCTGGAAATTTTCCCCCGTTTGGGCCTTTGGGCCACCAATTTGGTTCCCGAGTCCATTAAGGCCTTTAGGACACCCAAGACTTTGGGCCAGTAAGACCTTAAGTCCACCTCAAGCCTTTCAGGCCACCTTAAGTGAAAATGAAAACCAGACAACCTACAAAGAACAAGCTCTATAGGAGGATGAGCAAGGAGCTTTCACTGTAGCAGAAGCTGCACAGATTGTAAGAATGAGAGGGTATGACACCTACCATTGAGACAAGCCTGTGCATGCATGTGATAGCCTAGCCGAACAGCCATGAAAAGGTGGAGAGCTGATTTCACGATGAAGATGCTGGGGAGGAGCAGTTCTAAGTAGTTAGTTTAGGTTGTATGTAATGTTTGAATCCTACGGGCAATGAATTCCTCTAAGACCTACAGGCCATGTAATACTTATGCCTACATGACTTGTAAGGGTTCCACCTCACCCCTTAAAAGGTGGATTATCAAAATCAATAAAAAAATGAAGGCCTTCGGGCCATTGGATGGTGGAAGAATAGATAATTATACTTTTATGGATTTTTTGATCCGTAGAAGTTGATTCTGATGCTTAAGGTATGGAAATTCATATTGAATACTCATTATTTGGAGAAAATATGATGATGAAAATCTACATGTCAAGTAAGTATATTTCCTTATGTTATTAGTTTAAGTAGTAAATGAATTCCTAAAATATAGGAAAAAAGGATTTTGAAACAAAAAATTTATCCAATTTAATTTCATAATGGGAAATCAATGCTCTTTTAAGCTATCAAAAATTTATGGTTTTTTGATTGTTAACTTTATAATGACCATGTTCTATATCACTCTCCATTATAACATAATAGTTATAATTCTCTACCATTTACATTTTTTTCCTAAATGGAACCCTAGCATGTGTTATCTTAGGTGACCTTTGAACTTCCCTTTCTTTCTTTTAAAGTGAAATTTTTATTAACCTTTATTCTGACCTGGGATTTCAATAAAGTTATTTTGAAAATTCAAAACATAGTTATTGAGATCAAATTTAAAATTACGAGCTTGAAATTTCTAAAAGGGTGGGGAGAATTTAACATCCCATGATTTTTATGAAGGAATCACTATATTAAATGTCAAACAAGATACATCACATCAAGCTTAAACAAATGACTAAATATTATTATTTAAATGTGAATGTTATCACATAGCCATTGTAATGTCAGGAATGAATGATATCAAATAAATTTGGAAAATATAAATTAAACATGTTTATAAAATTAATTCATTGGTTACTAATTAATTAGAAATGAAATTAAAAACCAATTGAATATAAATTATGTATTTAAAAAAACTATTTTTAGCCCATAATGACATTTTATATTAATAAATTTAATTAATAATTATTAGAAAAAGATCTTAAATAATTTTATATGTAATATATTCAATAAGTTTTTTTAAATTTATCTAATAAGTTTTATATTCTTAAGAAAAGAATTAATCATATTTTAAGCATAAAAGCTATATTTTTATAAAAGACAATTTTTCCGCCTTTTGATGGCACACATGTTTTAAAAATAAATTTTGAAACCTTTATGAATTTTATTTTAAAAAATGAACTTAATTTTTTAAATCATAGCATCAAAATTACCTTATGGAGAATCTTTCTTATTTTTCTGATAAGTTTCATTTTTTGATGAATAGTGAAAATACTTCATTTTATTTGAAAGATTCTTTTTTTTTCAAATTTAATTTTATAATAAAATTACATTTTAAATTGGTTTTAAATTATAATAAATTCAATTATACATCAATAAAACCAATGTAGTTTATTTGAGTTAATTTCACATTGAAATTGGATATAAAATCATTTCAAACTTTGGAAGTTTTCACTTTAAAAACATGTTTTTATGTTTTGTCTGCAAAATTAATTTTAAATATAATTTTGAATATTATTTGAATTAATTTAGGTAAAATTCATTTTATATTTATAATCATAAATACCAAATTAGTCTTTAATTTTAATTTCTTTTTTAGGCACAAAAAATTTACCATGGTAAAAAAATTATTTACCATGGTATATGTAAGAAATGAAATGAGTTAAAGTTAAAAAGGTAAAGACTTAAAATAACTAAAAACTAAAAAATTTATTTATTGGTTGAGGTATTTATTGACCTAAATAGACAATAAAAAATTAATTCTCATCCAAATTCTTGGAAATTAATGCTACCTCAATGTGGTTGGATTTAAATATAAAACAATAATTATTTTAATCACTTGAATCCACCTCTCCTCAAGTATAAATACTACCCCTCACCACCCTATTTCGACTCACAAGACTTTTATCTCCAAAACTCTCTACCCAAACCTCTCCTACTCACTCTCACTGTGTCCATGTTCTGATGGTCTTATTAAAAGACCAAATCCAAGGTCCTCAAGGGTCTCTAAAGGAGGTGATATTTAAGAGGAAATTTTCTTAAAGTACCACTCTTAATTTATATTCTTCTTATATTTTATCCCCACCTAATTCACCAATAAAGGCATGATAACTCCATAATAATTTAAATACTTGATCTTTATGTTTCTAATGGAACATATCATTTCCATTTCATTTCTCATATCCTCTTTTTTTAAATAAGTGAAACTATTGTCCAAATTATGTTGATTTATCATCTCCATTAATAATGATTATTCATTTTTCATTAACACATTCATGGCTGGTCATAAAAGTTACATTATGGTTAAATAATATTTACCAAGATGAAACTAGTTTGTGATGTTTCAAAAAAACAATCAAAATAAACAAAACATTTATCATTAACGTTTTATCTAATGAATCACCCTCATGTAAGAAATAAAAATGATATATGAGAACATTAATACTTATGGAATATAATTAATATAGTTTCATTCCACATCTAGAGTTATAATTCTATTTTACAAGAATGTGCATAATTTTATTCAAGTAAAATTGACCATGAAATGAGGAAATGAAAACACCTGAAACCATGAAAATCATGAAATATTATTAATGAATAGGTCATAATATGTTATAAAATCATCACATAAGGTATTATAAATATGAATATAGTTATTTAATGATTTAATAACATTGTTTAAACCATTATACATGAGGTTTGGTCATGTTTAAATGAAGTTTAATGTGAGGTAAAGGATTTCATAACCCAATTTCCATTCTTTGGGTTAAAATTATACTTCTTGATCATGTCATGATAAGAGTATATATAAAATGACTTTTGAATATCTTATGTTGTATATACACATTTTTTATGTGTATTTACAATGGAGACACATATTCAATTCATTTTATTAATACCCATTTCGTCAAAACGATATTTATAAGAGACATTATTTTTTTAAAAATATCTTTTTAAAGTTTCCTTTAAACTCTATTTTCTTCAATGTTATTGTTTTCTAAAATTTATTAAAAATATTTTTTTACTATTGTTTTATGATTTTTATGTAAATTTTTACTCTTTTTTGGGTTTTTACAAAATGGTTTGAAATAATTCTTTTTTTTATTTTCTAAAAGTGGTTCTTTGTGACTTTTCTAGCAAAAATATAGAAGGAATGTTTTTTAAATTATACAACATGAACATATTTTTACCACCATCATGATGCTTTAATAATTTTATGCTTATTTTATAAATTTTCAAGGTTATTTTAAAAGGAAATTGTTTTTTATGATGTACACAGTGTTTTTATTTTAAAATTAAATTTTTAAAAATAAATGATAATTTAAAAATTCATTTTTTTTAAAATAAATGGTAATTTGATATCCAAAAGATATTTTCCCATAAATTTAAATGATTTTTTGAAATAATTTGTTATTAAAATCATAAAAATGTTTTGTTAATTATATGGTATTTGATAATTAAACATGGGGTGTCCCATATAGCATCGGGAAATCCCATTATAGATTAACATGGGGTTGCCTAGCATCGAAAAATCCCATTATAGCTTAACATGGGGTGGCCCAAATAGCACTGGGTAAGCCTGTTACAGCTTAACATGGGGAGACCTAGATAGCACCAGGTATGCCCATTGCAGCTTAACATGGGGTGGACTATATAGTTTCAGGTAATCTCACATTGTATTTTGAAAGTGTGAGATGTTAAATGATGTCCCAAGTTACCCACATAACTTTTATATTATCATTTATGAGTTTTTAGTAAAATATATTTCTTTTCAATTGGTAAGATATGGTTTTATTTAAGATGAATATTTTTTCTGAGTATATATTTTTTTATGAAAATATTTTTATGGATTTTCATTGGACTAACATTTTCTCTTCCTTTATGCACCTTAATAATATTTTGTTCTCATAATAAGTTTTAAAATATTTTTCATATGATTTAAGGGAGAATAGATACAAGGATGAGATCAAGGGGAAATTTTGAATATTGAGCATGAAAAGAAACCATGTTTTTTTAAGTTTTGGTTTGTGAAAAAATGGATATTGAGTAGAAGTGTCTACTTTGTAATATTTGAGTTGTTATATGTGATTCATGACCTAATTATATAAAACTATAAACTAAAAAGATTTTGGTAATTTAAAAATTTGGATTATAGTTTAAAAATACTAGAATATGTAATGTTTAAGTCTGGGTCCTTACAAATATTTTGTGCATGGTTTTCAAAAAAAATAGAAATTGAAAAACATTGCATAACAGGAACCTTGGGTATGTTGGTAAAGAGACATGAGTAGCCTTAGAGTGTGGGACACCACTAGGAGGTAACCTCTTATATATCAATGCACTGTGGAAGGACTCAATATAAGTTGGATCCAACCTTATGCCTTATTTTTCTCATGAGTGTCTAATACGTATTTTCCTATAGGATAGAGCCTAACTGGTAGGTTCATTATTCTTTTTGGCTGTTTATTGCATGATAGATTATTTCATGGATGTTGGCTCTCACACACACAAACACACAAACACACACACACACACATATATATAGGTATCTTTACATACTTTATTACGGATTTGTAAAATATTTCATGCACTTTTTGAAAACGTAAAGATTATTTGAAAAAGGTTTTCAAATAGTTTATTTATAAAAATTCTTGAAAAACTATTTTGTTTTAAAAGTTTGGACATATGCATTCTGGATATTAGAACTTGTATAGATATTTTGGTTGTATCCTACCAGGCTTTGTTGCTCACACTATACTTCTTCCTATGGGGGGATGCAGACCTTTTTTGTAGGATACAGGTAAAGGGAAAGGAATTTTGTAGTATGAAGGCTTATCTTTACATTGTTTTTTTTGTTTTGGGATGTTTTAGAGGTGATGATTGTTCACATGGAGACTTGTTTTCTAGACTGACCATACTTTCTAGTTTATCTTGTTGTCTCAGTTGTATCTTCCATTTTTCCTTCTTTGTACTCTGGTTGTATGTCTTTTTTCCTTATATATAATAATTGTTTTGTTATATTTGTTTTACCTCACCTTGTAATGGGCTGACTTGGGTGACTAGTTCGGTTAGCCCAGTTTGGTCTAGTATAAGGGAAAAAACGGAGATATCAATCGATGATCATATGAATGCATAAAATAAGGGCATGATATCATAACTATAACTTAAAAATTTCATACCCAATCCATCAAATATCACAAAAATGAGTCATAAAATAAATCATAATCTTTTCAAAAGGCATGAATCAAAAGAGTGATAAGTGTTCATAAATCAATCATAAACCATAAAATCATGTCTTAAAAGTGTGGCAGCATCATAAGTTTAAAAACCATTTCATATGTAAATATTAATTATCAATATCATAAAATCATTATAGGTCATCCATTAACACCTATTTACCATAGTGGATCAAGCACATGGACTTGTTTCCCATACTGGACCAAGCACATCGGCTTGTTTCCCATAGCAGACAAATCACATTGACATGATTATCATAGAAGATCAAGTACATAAACTTGTTTCCCATAATTGTCTTATGGGTTATAATAATTTACCCAATTTATTATAGGGATATATAATTCTAGTTTCACCCATTATATAATGAAAACCATACATTTTGTTCCAAAATATCATAAAACATTCACCATGTCATGACCTCATAACCCGTGCAAAGAAAAAGGGTTTCACAAACATTTCATTAATTCAACGTAGCATAACCCATGAAAATAAATGGGTTTTATAAAAATATTATCATCATAATCATAAACCATCCTGATAAAGAATATAGATCATATAATTGGATCATATCCCTAGTAAAACCTAATTAACATAAAATGATGCTATCATAGATGAAAATTTCTTTAAAATATCACTGAATCATTTCTTTAGAAAATATCCTTTTCACTTTAAAAATTAATTTTAAAAATAAAAATATTTACAAAATATTATGGGAAAAAAATTATTTGAAAATAACCTTGGAAACTTGTAAACAATGCTTCAACTTATTGATTGGTCATAATGGTGAGAAATTCCGTTCATGCTGCATAATTTAAAATAAAACATTCCTTTCACACTTTTGTAAAAAAATAGAAAAGGTATCTCATTTAGAAATCAATAAGAAGGTTCATTTTAAAAACCATGTTTTGAAAATTAAATCATGTGTAAAAATTATTTTAAACAATAATATAATATTATTAAATAATTCTTTAAAATATTTTTTTAGAAAACATGGATATAGAAGAAAATGGATTTTAGACTGAAGGGATAAATAAAATTGGTTTTCAATAAAAGGAACTCTTTAAATCTCTTGACTAATTAAAGTGAGTAAGATTAAAGGAAAAAATATATTCTCAAGAAATAACCATAGGAGATGAAAATTAAATGGATTTATCAGATAAGGAGTTTATAAATTTCTCAATGTAAATTCAAGCATAAACAATCCCTATTAAAATTGGATCGAAACATAAATCTCCTACCACTTTGGTATCATTTGATTGTAATCCAATTAAAAGAATAACTTCAAATGAAACTTTAAATGTAATTAAAATAAGTATTATCATGATATAACATGTAAATGGGTGGTATATACGCCTCATTAAAGAAGATAGGTGCATGTCATAACATATGTCCCAAAGAATATAATTTGAGATGATAAACCCTTACCTCGAGTTCCACTTGCTTTGAAAGCACTCGAACCACCTATATAATAAGTTTAAATTTATTATAATTCTATTATAGAATCATGTAAATACTTATAATATCATATATTATCCCTTTATAACATTTTAACACCCATTTATTAATAATACCTTATTAAAATCATAGTTTCTAGGTTTTAACAATTTCATTTTTTCATAAGAATTTTGGTTCTATAGAACCGGTCCTCGTACCTTGATAATAGTTCCATAATCTCTAGAATATTATTAATTTCATAAATACCATTTATATTAATTATATATATTTATATTCATCATTAAAATTTATAGATATTAAAATTAATAACAATGTTCATTGGGACGGTAGGCCCTATGTACACATGAACACTATTTTCACTTTTCGATAGATGGAACAAAATAAAGGTAAATAATAATTCAACTTTCTAGAATAATGATTATATCATATATATATATATCATATATTCATTAAAAATATCCTTATTACCATCCAAGAAAAATGTAAATTAAAAACAAATCACATCACTTCGTAGAGGTGGTAATCCACACGGACGCATAAGCGATGCTATCATTTTCTAACTGATTGAAAGGAAAGAAGGTAGATGTGATATTATAATTATAGAAGTATAATTATGTCATAAGTATCATATATAAAAATTTAACCCATCATAACACTCATCCATAAAATATGGCGATAAAAAATGAATTGTATAATTATGTGGAGACAGTAAGCCTTACATATGCATGAGTGATACATTAACATCCCATTTGTTGGGAAAGAGGATGGACAATGGTGGTTTCATAATCATAATAAAATTTCAGAATATTTTGGATACAAAATTTATCATTTTATTATAAATAAAATAAATTTATAGGAGGTAAAATAAGAAGTAAAGAGAAAGTGATTGGTTAAGACAATTACCTATTCTTTGAAAGAACTCTTTTATATCTCATCTTAAGGATCCTAGGGTTGGTATTTTTTGAAGCAAAAAACATATAAAACATGTATAAGGATGTTGGGGAGTGATGTTTTCAAGGTTTGGTCGTTCTAGATAGCTCAAAAGGTTTTAATAATTGAAGGGAGGAGGTTTCCTTTTATAATTAAGGTAATATAAACTTTTGGAATTTCATAAAAGATTAAATTATAATAAAGTAATTCTTAATAAAAATACATTAAAAATGGAAATATATTCAAAGATAATTTAGGATGTGATTTTAATCCCATAAACCAATAGAATTTGAATAGGTTTAATTAGTGTTTTAAACCTTATCTTTTTGGTTTAATCCCTCAGTTAACTCATTTTAACCTTAACCACAATAATGCCTTCTTCACTCTTAAAGGGTTATAATTTTACTTATAAGGTAACTATTGAATAATAAATGGAATAAATATGAAATTTTCAATCATAATATTGTCATAATTATCCTCTTTGTAAGTTTTTTTATAATTTTTAAATTATCTAACGAAATATTATTTCCATAAAATATCATTTACATTTTCAACACTATTCATTTAATTTGACTTTTAATGACATCAATAAAAAGATGTAATTAGAATATAAACGTTTAAAAAATTCATAATAAGTTATAATTATCTAAAAAATCCTTGATATACACTAATTTCTCTAAATTACATTACTTTTAATATTTATAAAATCATTTATTTAATTTTTCTATTAATTGAATAAAAACTATATTAGCATTGCATAATAATTTAAGGTAATTATTTCCTTAATAAAATTTTTAAATAAATTATCATGACAAAAATATAATTTACATTTAAAATACCCTGTCATAACCCAACCCAATGGGGCTTGAGCTGCAACTGCCATAAGCCCACCTCTACAGGCCAGGGGCTGGCTAAAAATGTTGAAAGATAGAACTAGTATGGGAGGCCTTTACCTAATGAACCTGTATGCACACACTTGACCATATCTGTATAGAAGTACAAAGGAATAATAATGTAAATATGCAATATATTAATTATAAACCATGCATTAAAAACCTATAGGGTGTACAAGAGTACAACAATGTAAATTGAAAAGTAAAGGGGAAGAACACATGCCCAACCAGAATGATGTCCCATCCTGATAAAACTGGAAAAGTAAATTCTGAGAGAGCATAGTTTTAAATCTCCAATCTTTGACCACGACACGCTGTCAAATACATCAGGTATCCCTATGCTCCTCTATAATCACCACTAACATGTCTTTCATTTGTATAAGATACAACACATGTGGGAAAATCCCATGAAGGGGAGAGTATATACATACCTAATAGGACACCCCAAAAGCTGAAGGGGGTGTAGTAAGAGAAACAATAGTAATAAAAATCTCAACCTAAAGTAAGAGAGTAAAAAAATCCAATTACATGGATACAAATATATATATTCTCAACATAATAATACCAAACGAGAGGGAAAGAGGATCTCTATCTCATAGAACAACCTAGGAAATAATGCCATTGGTTCTAGAAGGTCCATCAATGGTGCCCAAAATCTCACATGTCTATCTATATAAGTAACCATGTTTAGGGCCCATGCCTCTCCACTGTGTCTCACACTCGAGGGGACACAATCTCTAAGTAGAGGTCACACACCTTAGTGCTTTAGGGGGTTCCAACCAGTGTAAAGAGGACCCTCGCCCTATCCATTAGGGGGTAAAAATTAGTACATAGAGGACCCACACCCTTTCTGTTAGGGGGTACCACTCAGTAGATAGATGAACTGCACCCTAACACTATAGTGGGGTTCCATTCAATAGATAGAGTACCTATACCCTGACACCATGTGGGGCGAGGTACCACTTAGTAGATAGAGGAACCATACCCTAATGCCATAGGGGGTACAATCAGTCGATATAGGACTTGGACCCTCATGCCTTAGGGGGTACCACTTAGTAAATAGAGGATCCACACCCTAATATCGGGGGTACCACTTAGTTGATAGAGGACCCACACCCAAAATCTATAGGGAGTACCACTTAGTAGATAGAGGACCCACACCATATTCATAAGGGGGTACCACCCTAATGATTCTGCTCAATCATTGTGGTCATCAAGAACCACCTAAAGAATTATGATAATAAAGACACCTCAAATAGTATCTTGAAATCCACCAGAAAGTCCACCATCATGTTCTATGTGAAAAAAACGTAGTATAGGCTACTCACGGTCCAAAATATGAGTCCAAATAAATAAGATATGAGAGGTATAATGTTTTTCAAAAACAAATAATGGGGTACTTGGTGTGTAAGATAACCCACACGATGTGTGGTCTCATTTCATTTCTTGGATGTTTCCCTTTTGGTACATGGATCACCACTCATGCAACACTATATAGAACGTAGAGGGACTACACAGTGTGCCTCAGCCACCTGGGGTCCTAGTCGTGCTCTAGGCCATGTCTATGTATACTTTCCCATGCATGTGTACCACAATACCGAACATGTCTTCCCACATGGGGTCCTTCTCATGTTCTACGCTACACAGCTTTTCCTCCTAGAGAGGGTCACACGACATGTGACCTAGTCACATGGTGTGTGATCCTTAAATTTTCCAAAAACCTAGTGTCACAGCCACAGGGGAACTACATGGTGCGTGTTCATCCCAGCACATGCCGTGTAGTAAGGTTTTTTCACAGAAAGTTATATATGATTACAGTGTTCCAGATATACCTTCATCACACTGATACACACCTACTTCTTTCCCTAAATTGAAGTTATAATCCCCAATTCATCATTACAAGTAATCTGGTGGCTGAAAATCAGTTCTATTGATCCATGGGGGTTCGTTGTAAACCCCGAACACCCTCCCAAACTTCTCGTTCCACACCAAATACTTCTTCAGAATTTAGATCCAAAAAGCATACATATAAAACATGAAAATCCTCTGAATCCATCCTTGATTTACCAATCCATTCCTCGCATGCAAATCTATTGTGAATCTGGGGGTCCAATCGGGCTTAGTCCTTCCCTAAAATGTCAAATCGAGACCCCACAAAACAATTAGTGAAGAATTCATATAAGGATTGTGATAAATGCACAGAAAAGTTAAAAAATATTTTTACAAGTTTTCGTAGAAAAAGAATACAAATTAGGATTCCATGGGGTGAGAAAATTGAATAAATTTTTTAAATCGGTACATAGGTTCATGAAAATGATTTATTTAACACAAATCGAGAGATAGATTCGATCATGCTCAATATATTTTATCAATTGAGGAAGAATCCAAAAATTTAAGAGTTATACCTATATATTGAATCATTTGATGATGAATAACAATCTCACCAATGAATGAGAGGGGTATTTGCATTCGTTGTACCTAGACCTACCTAGATTCAGAGTCTTGTCATCATCTCATATCAATTCTCCAATTAGAGGTGGAAGAAGAATCCTCTCAGTGGTTACATGGTTATGTAAATAACCTTGGTAATCCACTCTAACATGGAAGTTATAGAGGTATTAAAAATTAGGTTATTTAATAAATTAAATAAATTTAATTATTTATTTTAATTAAACACACATGCCAATGACTATTTTATCCAAATGCCCCGTGCCAACCAACTTTAGGTTGCACCTAGTGTAAACCTCACATTCCAGAATCAACTGTGGTCTCAAATTTTTGATCTGAGACTTCATTTAATATTTATCTCATTTTCTTTAATAAACCTTGTGTGAATGATATAAAATAAAATTAATATTTTTATAAAATTAATTTTGGGAACACTGAACCCTGGAATTTCATGTCGTCTCAAAACCTGGATCCAAAAATATTTCTCGATATATTCCAAAGTCTTATAAGGAAAAATGGGGTCTCTATATTATTACCTACTTTAAGATTTCCATCCCAAAAATAAAAACTAATAAAAAATTTCAGGATACTGATCCTATGTCTAGATCTCCCGCTCCTAGGAGCTCTCCTACATGCTCTCATACTGCAACAACATAAAAACCTAGGGGATGGTCCATCCATGTAGGGTCCTCTCTTATCGATCATCAATTTCCACTAGGTTCTCCACAAAAGTGGATTCATCCTCTATATCTACCTCTCCCTAGTCAATAAAATGTGTAGGGTAATACATGTATCTCCTTATCAAAAACACATGGAATACATCGTGTACCTGCTCCAAATATGGGGATAGGGCAAGCCAGTAAGAAACCTCACCAACCATCTTCTAGATATCGAATGACATGATGAACCTGAAGGATAGCTTGCCTCCCCAGCAGAATCTCCACAATCCTCTTCATGGGGATACTTTTAAGAAAACATGGTCTCCATTCTCAAACTCCAAGGGATTATGATGTCGATATATATATGATTTCTTCCTACTCTGGTCTTTCCTCATCCATTCACAGATGACGTGGACCTTCTCTATCGTTGCCTACACCATCTTTGGCCCAAAAAGAGATGCCTCACCGATCTTTGTCTAGTACAAGGGAGACCTATTGGGTCTCCTATATAGATCCCCAAAAGGTTCCATGCTAATAGTAGAGTGGTATATACTGTTACATGAAAACACTACCAAAGGAATATGATCCTCCTAATTCTGATCGAAGTCAAACATGAAATCCCTCAACATATCCTCCAGCACCTGGATAGGGCACTCGGTCCACCCATATTTATAAGGGTGGAAGGCTTTACTCATCCTCATCTAGGTCTCAAATACCTCATGTAGTACTCTTCACAATTGTGATGTGAACTGCACATCACAGTCAGAGACAATAGTTGATAGAACCCCATGAAAGAGAACAATCTCCCGTATATACCACTACCCCAAACTCTCCACCAAACTCTGCTCCCATATAGCAAGGAAGTTCATCAAATTCATGAGTAAGTCAAATATAACCTATATTACATCATGGAATTATTATTTGCATGGAATATATATCACAAATTCCATGGATATTCCCTCCCATTTCCACTTTGGGATCTCAAGTGGATAAAAAAACCCACTAGAACCTAGTGCTCAAACTTCATTTGATGAAAGTTGAGGCATCGAGAGATGAACCATGCCATTATCCATCTCATAAAATCCCACGAACTGGGTCTCTCTCACATGATTAAGGAGTGGAGGAGTCAACTCCATTTATTAAAGAAAAGTTTCACCCTCCTGCTCAACTAGGGTCAGCGGCAAGGTAACCAACTACTCAGATGCCTCCTACACCAAATGTGTTTGGGACTTCCTACCAAGAGAATATGGTACATAATTTCCCTTACCTAGAGTATAGACTATCTCAAATTCATATTCCTGCAAGAACACCAACCAACACCTCTGTCTCAGGTTCAAGTCTCTTTGTGTGCAGTCATACCTGAGACTCTAATGGTCTGAGTAAAAAACAAAGCAGTCACCTAGAAGATAGTGCATCCACATCCTCAAGGAGAATATTACTAATTCAATCTCTAGGTCATGATTCATGTAGTTTTTCTCATGGGGTATTAACTTCCTTGACCCATATGTGAAAACTACCAACATCTGCATTGACACACAACTGATCCCATCTCTTGAGGAATCACAATATAATTCGTACTCCATTCCCTCCTCTGGTATTGTCAAAATAGGAGCACTCATAAGAATAAACCCCAACTCCTTAAAGGTCCTCTAACACAACTCAATCCAGGTAAATGAACACCCTTTCTATTATTGGCCGGTCAAAGGGGATAAAATCTTAAAGAAGTCTTCCATAAACCCACTATAATACCTCACTAAGCCAAGAAACTCCGCACCTTTAACATGATCTTGGGTGACTCCCAAGAAATAAGTGCATTGATCTCAGTCAAGTTAATAGCTAATCCATTCTTATAAATGAAATTAACTTGTATGTGAATCTCATGGATCTAGAAATGACACTTTGAGAGCTTACCATAATGATGGTTCTCCTAAAGAAAATCTAGGACCATCCTTAAGTGCTTTGTATTCTCTTCCTCTGACACAGAGTATAATAGTATTTCTATGATGAAGGAAACAACAAATCAATCCAACTATGCCTAAAATATATGGTTCATCAAATCCATAAAAAAATGGGGAAATTTTTCACACTAAAGGGAATCACCATAAACTCATAGTTTCCATAGAATCATCAGAATGCCAACTTCATAATATCAGCCTTGAAAACTCTCAATTGGTGGTAACCAGAACTGAGATTGATCTTTGAGAAACATATTGCTTCTCAAAACTGGTCAAAGAGGCCATTAATCCTTAGCAAGGGGTATTTGTTCTTTATCAATTATTGGTTTTGGCAATGATAATCCACAGAAATCTGCAATACTAGAGATGCCCATAGGGACACATGAGGTCTGTTAAAAACCTTCTCTCGAAGGTCCTCTAATAGAAATCGTAGCTCCTAAAGCTTTGTAGGGGCCATCAGATATGCCAAAAAAGATATTATAGTGGTACTAGAATAAAAATTGATTAAAAAATACATCTACCACCTTGGAGGTATCCCCAGAATGTCCTTAGGGAATACATCCATAAAATCTTTAATGATTAAAGGAATCCAGAGGATTGAATAGCCTACTATACCAAGGGATACACTTGACAATTTATGGGTGATGGGTTGCATCCTTCTGCTCGAAAAACCCACACGTCCTTCCATGATATCTCTCTCACCCATAAAGGAGAATCTTGTCACATTAGTGAAAAGACATATGAATTATCTGCGGTGATTATTAATCTCATACCGGACTATGGACAACAAATTCATACACAATATGATGTTATAGGGTTCTATCTTGAAGACCAAAAGGTCCCATGATAACCTATCCCCACCAAGTGATATATCTCACAACTAGATGATAAAAGATATAGAATAAGCATTCCCTATAATAATTTCAAGAAAAGTCTACTAGGATAAAACATCAACTAAGAGATCCAACTCTCACACCAAGAGTAAAGTGAAGAAGGATAAATCACAACTATTTTCACTAATACTAAAGCAATCATATAATAAACACATATCATACCTATAATCACCTCATGCACTATTTTTTCACACGCATCCATAGCCTAAAACTGTCCATGACCTCAACTGCCATCTCCCTAAGCCTAATGTGGGACAATTTGTCATGGTGATAGAAGGATATCATAACATTTTCCGCCAACAATAACTCATCCTATTAGATATCCACCCACTCCGCTACAAGCTTTGCTTCCTTAGGGGCTACCCTTCCCTCATCTAAGAGATCCATGATTTTAGCGCTACCTCTACCGTAGTGGTCCATCCTCTATTTTTATACCCTTCTCAGCACATCTGGTTGGAAAATATCATGCCATGTGACCTCACCCACAACATGTATAACATGAACTCTCTCTGAGATGACCTGGTCCTTTGTGTTGTCCATATTCCGAATCAACACATGCTTGAGTCTAGTCATGAGGAGGTATCCTACACTGAGATCCTACCAACTGGTGCCTGCTAGCTACTGCAGATGACTCAACCCTATAACATATGCTGCTAGCTCCAACTATTTGGCATCCCTCTAATAGAAATATCTCCATAAACAACTCCCATTCCAACACCCCAACATAGGTGGGAATTCACAAGGTAACTACACTGGCACATATTTCTCTATAGTGATCCTACTCAAATTTTTGATCCTGGAAGTAGCCATCACAAATCATATCAAGGGAGTACTATATAAGGTTTGTAAACATCAAAACATAATCATCCACTTAAATTTCTCCCTTATGTAGCTCTAGAAGCTTTTAAATCCTAATCGAGCATAATAAAGAGGGGTAATACTCCTCATGAAACAACTCTTGGAAGTTAGTCCATGAGAGTTTCGACTCATCATGAATCTTTATAACTAAACTCCAAAACACCCAATTTATTTGTAGAAATGACTAGCTACCAGTGCAACCACCTTACTAGTTAGTGTCTGTATAATCTTGAATACATGGATAACTGACTCTAGTTAATCCTCCACTGCTTGGGGATCTGACTCACAATAGAACCTCAACGACCGATGGTGCTATAACTCAAGAAGAATGCTAATCCTGTGTGCATCCTCATCCTACTCTAATGGTATGATCTACTACTTGATAGGTGGTGGTGATGCTAAATATTCACCTGAATGAAGAATATTGTGAGATGTACCTTGAATTGAGGCCTCATCACTCATCTGATTGACTTCATGATCCGAATTCGGTAACTTGGATGGCTGTAATCAGGGAATCATCCTGAAAATTTAGTCAAGATGCACCATGATCTGATGAGAATATATCGATATATATATAATGGGGAGATATCTCAAGTAGGATAGTCAAAAATATTCAATCCTATATGATGCATGCACTATTAATCCCCACAATCAATGTATCGGTACTCCAATTTGACAAGCAGGTAATCAGAGTTCCAGTGAATGGATACATCAACCACCAATACTATCACTAGGCTCCCTGACCAGAAATCCGCACTCAAGACACCTTGACATGGTTTCCCTAAGTCCCAACCAAATCCTCATAAGGGGAATAATCCAAAAATCATCCCAAGGAATGAAATATTATGTTACCAATCTATCACAACCCAACAAAATGAGGCTTGAGATGCAAATACCCCAAGCCAACCTCTATAGGGAAGGGGATGATGATAATAATTGAAAGGCATAAATAGTATAGTATCCCTTTTCCAAATGTACCTATATGAACACACCTGAACATCACTATACAGAAGTGCAGAGGACTAATAATAAAAATATGCATAGATTATAAACCATTCATGAAAAAACCTCTAGGGTGTACAAGAGTATGACAATGTAAAATGAAAAGTAAGGGGAAAAAATACATTCCCAACATGAAATATGCACCAACCCAAAAAAAGTAGAAAATTAAATTCTGAGTGATCCCAGCTCTAATTCTCCAAGATTCAACCACTATACAGGTTCAAATACACCAGGTATCCCTATGTTCCTCTATAATCATCACTGACCTATCCATCTTCTTCATAATACATGACACATATGGGAAAATCCCATATAGGGGTAGGTATATGTTGGAGTTAGTTCTCTAGAACCAACATCTTTTTTACATTATGATAAAGATATATTCATTTTATGGATATTAATAAACTCCTTATCACAACATGATTATTATTCGACAAGACATTGTATGTGATAATTTCTTAAGAGTAGTTGTCACACTAAAAGGTCATAGTAGATCCCTGCTATGATGAGAACCCAGAAGTACCATGACACTATTCTTGAAAATATGTTCTATATCCAAATGATATCATTTTAAGGGACACAAATGATATAGGCTATTAGGGTTTGAGAGTCATAGGACTTTGAGACACCTTCCCATGGTGTACACCCTTGGAAATTTCTAGGAGGATATTATGAGAACAAGACCCACCAGTAGTAAATCTACATTTATAATTATCATTGGATGTTCTTATCCACGAATGTGTGTATTAGTCCCCATAAATTAAGATTATTATCAATGGGTATTATGAATAACACACTTAGATGTATTGGTGAAGACTATGACAACATATGTTCACGGTGAGGTAGGATATGGTGGGTGTGTCACAAGTAATATTGAATTAATGAATAATGTGAGAAAGGATTTTTCTCTTCTGTTCCATAAAGAAAGTTGATATCTCATGAACTTTGATGGAATTATATAGCCTAAATAAATCCATGGACATGGTGTTCTATAGGCAAGTTCAATTTTCATAAAGTCAAAGAATAAGAAATTGAGCATAAGGGTTGATGGAACTTACATGCAACCTGCTTGATTGGAGATATTGAGACAAAGGGATTATATTACACGATAATCATTTGTATGAGGTGACATTTCATTGTGGAATTAAATTTTTTTCTCTATGGGTTACTTGGCGTGTTTCTAGACGATAACCTTGTACTTTAGGATGTTATGCCTAATTCTACTAAGAAAGGTGCCTAAAGGGTCACACACTAAGTGTATATCATATCTTAGTTAAATAAAATATTATTTATTATTTATCAAGTTGAATAAATATTATTCTTAGTTGTGGTTTAATAATTATTCATGGATTCTTGATCCCCTTTTTTTGACACTAGTCATTTGAGAGAATATAATGTGGGTGAAATAATTAATAAATATTTATTTTCTATTTAGTGAATATAATATTTATATATTTATTGAAGAATAATGAAGTGATATTTTTTTAATAAATAAATAGAAATTATTCAAGGTATAATAAATATAGTGGAGGATTGACAGACCAAGTTAATGGTCCAACAATAAATAGTAATATTGAATATTATTTGATTAAATAATAATTTAATTATAACTCGCAAGATAAGAACATGTCAGGAAATAATAATGTTGATAGTATTATTTGACATGAGGGGTTTTCTAGGATTAATAAAATAATTAAGGCACTTTTTAAAATTATTTATAATTACCCTAATGAATTAAATGCCTGATTATATTATTCTATTATTATCCAAGTGCTAGCCAAGTGATGATTATTATTTTTGTGAAAAAAAATTGGAGAAAAGCTCTCAAGCCCAAAGAGTTGTTTCTTATCCAAGAACACTCTTAAGAACAAGGGTGATAATTATCTATCGGATCAAGGAGAATGCTTTGGAAGCTATTCTCAAGGTGATCGAAGGAGGGCATCACAAGTTAAGGGTCTTCTATGCTGGCACCCAAAGATGCCTTCAGTGATGTATGAAGATACATGAAACATGTGTGGATCACCACTATAAGAGATCTACCCTTGATATCTACAAAGCAATGACAATTCACCTACAAATCCGTGTCTAAACACATCAACGAAGAAAGAATCACCTTGAAGGTAATTGTTTAATTAAATTAAATTAATTATAAACAAAATATGTTGATCCTCTCTCTTGGTTCTGGGTTTCTATTCCTTTGTCTAAATCCTTGATTTTATTCCATGGAAACTGGCGTTCATCGTCGTATTGATTCCTTATTGTTAATTGAATATGGAAAAATTAAAGTTGGGCATCGACCCTCCCGCGCTTCCGCTGTACCCGGAACCTACAAGTGGTATTAGAGTGGAGATTTTATTATCTATAATTATTTATTTTTTTTAATTATTTACGCATTTTAATTTAGTTTTTTAATTCAATATTAATCTTTATTTTTAATATAAATGACTAGATCTATTAATTCCTATATCGTTTCTCGCAGATCTAACAGAAATAATTAATTTTATGTTTAAAATTAAATCAAGGAACTCATTCGGAGGTGCCAAGGGTTCTGTCCAGGTAACAGAGAAGTATAAACCATGTAGTCAGTTCTACATGCCATGTAGTTGTGTTTAGTGCATCAGGATTACATCGAAAATTACTCAAGACGTGTTCATTTATGACACGTGGTGTAGTTAATTATTACACCGTGTGTTGACCAGGACAGACGAACACACGGTTATCAGATTACACACCATGTGGCCCACTGGACACAACGTGTAGTCCCTTCGGGTCAGGGTCGATTTGTGTATCCCATACATGGATTTCCTGGATTGTGACCATGTAACATGGAGTCTAAAAGATGTGTGGCCCACTGGACATGCCATAATGTAAACCTCACACACCATTTCCCTAGGTGTGTACTTCAGATGGATGGTGTGGAGGGTGCACACCGTGTAGTCGGATCTATACACCATTTAAATTTTCTAGATTATGCATATTTAAAATTTATTATTATATTATGTAACCCTTGAGACGTGTACCTTCGTGTGGGTGTAAAGTTGGGACACAACATGTGATAGGTGTTTGATATATATATATATATGTTTAATTAATATCTACGTATTGTTTAAATATCTGCACATCATGTATGAGTTGTATTACAATTATAATTATGTGTGCATGCTACATTTCATAATGAATAAAGTATATACAACTATAATACATGTTGGGTAGTTTTGTATGCATATTCACCAGGTTATCTCCAAGGTACAAGTTATGTACATAGTTAATTTTAAATGAATTTATTAATTAGTTTAAAATTATAATGGATGAGAATCTCAAGGAAATTCATAAAAATATTTAATATAAAAGGATTAATTAATTAAAGATAATAATTAATCGATTCAAGCATGATTTATCTTAAATAATAATATTTATATAATTGAATTCTAGTTTTATTAAATGTATAATCCATTGCATGAATGTAGATGATAATGAGTTAGACCATACCTTTGTATGTGATCGATTTACCTTTTAATTTATTATTAAATTAAATTGGTGTCTTGTATGCCTTATCTCCTCATTAATATGTAGGTCTTTCATTCCCATGGTTTCATTTATGTAAACCCCATTTTACCCCTCACCTACGTGTGTGTAAAATCATATGTAATGAATGGAGATCCCAAGCTAGTGGAGGTGATTCTTGTTAGGAGCTAAGATGAAACCAATCCAATGAGATACAAAGGTGGACATGTGGAAAGATATAAACACAAACCTAATTGGTTTAAGGGGTTTCTCCCCTAGATCAGTGGTTAGTTTATCAACCTCTATATAAAATTACCATTAGAATAAGATAATTATCATACCCTTTATTTTATTTATGTCAGTTGTATGGATATTCATTAGGGATGTTTTGTTGCGATGACATAATTAACGAATTAACAATCATGCAAGATGTAACTAAAATAAATTGGCTTATGAATAAATATTATCTAATAAATGGTTAATCACTTAGGATTATCCCACTTAATATTAACAGGCATGCGAAAAGATAATAAATATAAATTTATTGATAAAGGATAAAATACCTCAATAAAATATTAAGTCGGTAAAGCCTTACATTACTTTGGTTAGAATCAAACCATAGTTCAAAGTGATTGACCAACCAAATTTGGAGTTCTTTCAATTATCAGATAATTCTAATATGAGGTTTTGGGTTGACTTGAATTAGTTTACATAAAGGGTTGATTGCCAAAGCAGGACTTAGTGTAACCGAGAGGCAAAGGTTGAGGAAATCCAAAATTAAGGATTTTAGTATTAGGGTGTCCCCTCAACAGATCAAGGAGTTGTGAGTTAATGTAGTTAGCATTTGGAATACCTACCTAAATCCTTTTAAATTTCTTGACCATCCAAAATTAGGTTAATGCAAAGGGAAATATGGATCCTTGCCTCTATAATGTCCAAGCAATATTATGTTCTGAAGCCAATGGTGAGGGCTATTGGGTTTTGATAAAATAGTGGGAGACTAAATAATATTTATTTATTTATTTGTCTTAATTTTATTAGATAAAGTACTAAAACTCTATTCATCTTACTTTTAGAAATGACATTAAAAATGACACCAAACATGTCATTTTGATCCATATTTGAGAAGGAAAACCTTCTCATTGACACTAATTTTTAGGAGCGGAAAAGGTGCCTTTGGGTCATCCTTATTCATGAAAGGAAACTATATGTGATGGAAGAACCTTTAACAATTGTGCTTGGAAATGAGGCGAGTGATAAGGAGCTCTCTGTATATGAGAAACATCTGAATGATTCTACGGATGTTCAGTGACTCATGCTATCATCCATGATCAATGAGATTTTGAAGCAACATGAGGAAATGGATGATTATAGCATGATGTCTCACCTTCATGATCTCTATCAAGAGAAGGTGAGATAAGAGAGGTATGGGGTCTCTAACGCTTTGTTCACCACTATCTTGGAGGGTTAGTTCCATCTAGGCCACATGTATTCCAGCTTATTGGCCGCATTGAGCTTCTAAACATCTTAGGTATTAAATTCACAGATGAGTTGCATATAGATATCATACTATCATCACTACCCAAGACCTTCTCTAGTTTTTTTGTGAATAATAATATGAGAAATAATGAGAAGAGTATATCAGAAATTCCTACTTTAATTCTCCAAGTGGATAAGGACATGGGGCATGAAAAACTTGCAGTCCTTATAGTGAATAGGAAGAGGAAGGACATGGAAAATAGACCTAATAATTATAAATAGTATAAAGACCTTGAGAACCATCCGACCTAGAAGAAGAAGATCCAAGGGCAGGGAAAGGAAAAGGGGGAAATGTTTTTTTCATATGTCAAGTCAAGCCACTAGAAGAATAACTACACCTAGAGGCAAGGTGAAGAAAAAGGTGTATTCCTTATTGAGGGCAATATTTTAATTTATACACATTGGGTATTAGATACATCTTGTGGTGATAATGTCTATATTAAAATTCAGGAACCAAGTAGATTTCAGAAAATTACCAGAGGATAGGGGGATCTACAAGCTACTAATGGTTCAAGGATGGATTCTCTTGCCATTGGTGACTACCACCTTTCATTGCTGACTGGGATGATTTTGGTTTTACATGACTTTTATTATGTAACAAGTGTGACCAAGAACATAATTTATATATCAAGTTTAGATATATATGGGTTTATTTTCAAATTCATAAATAAAAGTTGTTTCTTTTATAAGAACAACATATGTTAGGGTATGAAACATTTAAATAACATTATGTTTGTATTAAATTACAAAAAATAAGTGTTTTAAATAAATAATGAATCAAGTTCACATGTCTCATATAACACCATGTTGTGGAATCACTTTCTAGGTCATGTAAACTAGAAGCGCTTAACAAAGCTCTGTCAAGATGGTTATTTAGAATCTCTTGAGCTAAAACAACTTGAAAGATGTCACACTTTTTTACAAGGGAAAATGAAAAAACCACCATTTGGTGTATAGGGTGAAAGGTCCATATATCTTCTAGGATTGGTACACAATAATGTGTGTGGACCATTTCTAGTAGAATCTAGAGTTGGATATTCTTACTTCATGACTTTTACTGACTACTTGAGTAGATATGGATATATTTTCATGACGAGGTATAAGTTTGAGTCCTTTGAGAAATTCAAGGAATTAAAGAATGAAGTATAGAATCATCATGGTAAAATGATAAAGAGGCTTTGATCATATTGAGGTGGAGAATATCTTAACCAAGAGTTCATCGAATTTTTACGAGAGTTTGAGATTCTATCACAACTCACTCCACCTTATACACCATAATGGAATGGTGTTAGTGAAAGGAGGAATTGTACCTTGTTGGACATGGTATGTTCAATGATGTGTCATGAAGATCATTCATTATCCTTTTGGGGACATGCATTACAAATTTCGGCATACACATTAAACCGAGTACCGACTAAGGCAGCAAATAGAATTCCCTTATAGTTATGGAGTGGAAAGAAACCCATTTTGTCACATAAAAGTGTATGGGGATGCGAGATGTTTTTTAAGGATTTATCATGAAATAATATAGCACCCTAGGGAATTAGGTGTATCTTTATATGGTATCCTAAGGAAATATAGTCATACTACCTATACAACACCTCAGACAAGAATGTAACTGTCGCTAAACAAGCTTTCTTTCTTGAGAGGGAGAACATCCTAAAAATGATAGTGGGAGAAAGATTGAATTCAATGATGTTGATGATCAAGATACATAAGAGTTGGTATTGGAACAAGTTTCATAGGTCCCCATGGAAGAAGTAGTTCTTGAAACACAAGTACTGTGTCAGAGCTCAAGAGAGGTAAGGGAACCAAAGAGATGTGGTTTTTCCAGTCACCGAGGATGGTGACTCATTATTGTTGTACAATGGTGAACCTATCTCCTACAAGGAGACAATAGATATATCATAAGCTAAAAGATGGATAAAAGCTATGATTTATGAGATTGATTCCATGTATCAAACCCAAGATTGGGTTATGGTCGATGCACCGGTTAATATAAATCTTGTTGGGTGTAAATGGGTATTCAAGAAGAAAATGGACATGAAAGGTAAAGTAAGTACCTATAAAGAAAGTCTAGTGGATAAATGTTTTGAAAAACATCAAGGAATTGACTATGATGAAAACTTTTCACCAGTTTCCTTGTTTAAATATATAAGAATCATACTTTCCATAACAACTTACCAAAACTATGATATTTGGCATATGGATATCAAAATTGCATTCCTTAACGAGAACCTTCAGGAAGATGTCTATATAACACAACCAGAAGGTTTTGTGACTCCAAGTGATGCCAAAGGGATTTGAAAGTTTTATAGGTCCTTTTATGGATTGAAGCAAACATCCAAGTCATGGAAAATTCAATTTGATGAATCTATAAGGGAATTTGGTTTTATTAAGAAATAATGAGAGCCATGTGTTTACAAAAGTTTTAATGGGAATGCGGTCATTATCCTAGTAGTATATATTGATGACATATTCCTTATTGAAATTCAAATACTAGTCTTACAGTCAGTTAAATATTAGTTGAACAAGTGATTATCTATGAATTACTTATGTAGAGCAACCTACATTATAGGGATCAATATCATTCATAATAGAGGAAAGAGTCTTCTTTGACTAATCCAAAGTATATATATTGAACAGATACTAAATATAATTAGTATAGAACAATCCAAGAGGGGATTTGTTCCAATGCCACATGGTTTACATCTTTCTAAGAAAATGTTTCCCTAGACACAACAGGAGAAATATATAATGAGTAAGATCCCATACGGTTCAGCGATAGGATATATCATGTATGCGACGTTATGTACTAAACTTGATGTTACCTATGCATTGAGCATGGTAGGAAGGTATCAAGAAGATCTAGGAGAACAACATTAGACTATTGTTAAGACTATACTTAATTATCTGAGAAGAACTAAGGATATGTTCCAGGTGTATGGAGGAGACGAGAATCACATCATCATAGGGTATGATGATGCTAGTTTTTAGACAGATCAGAATGTTCTGAAGTCACAATCGGGATATGTTTTCTGTCTCAACAGAGGAGCTGTGAGCTGGAAGAGTTCAAAGCAGCTAGTTGTACCAGATTCTATAGTGGAGTTTGAGTACATAGAGACTTATGATGCAACCAAGGAAGACATATGGATTTAGAACATTTTCTTGGATCATTATGTGTTACCTAGTAGTAAAGAACCTATCACATTGTATTTTGATAATACTATAGCGGTGGCTCTTTTAAAAGAGACAAGGTCACATCAATGGACAAAGCACATACTCTAGAAGTATCACCTCTTGAGGGATTTTTATCAAAGGGGTGAAGTTGAAGGGAGCAGAGTATCCATGGAAGAGAACATGGTGGACCCCTTTACTAAAGGCCTATCTAAGTATAAGCATATGTATCATGTGAGAGCTAGAATACTTAAGGTTGTTAGCAGTTGGATCTAGCGCAAGTGGGAGTCTGTTGAAGTTAGTTCCCTAGAACCAACTTCTTTTGTACTTTATGATAAATATATATTCATTTGATGGATATTAATAAACTTTTTATCACATTATGATTGTTCTTATGAATGAAATTGTATGTGATAATGTCCTAAGAGTATCTTTGGAACTAAAAGGTCATAGTGGATCCCTGCTATGATGAGAACCTGAAAGTGCCATGACACTATTCTTGAACATATGTTCTATATTCAGATGATATAATTTAATGGGACAAAAATTATACAAGCTATTATGGGTGGAGACTCATAGGACTTTGATTCACCTTATAATGGTGTACGCCCTTGGTAATGTCCAAGAGGATATTATGTGAACGAGACCCGCGAGTAGGAAATCCACATTTATAAGTGTCATTGGATGTTCCTATCTACATAAGTGTGTATTGGTCCATAGACTTTAAGATTATTATTAATGGGTATTATAAATCATGTACATAGATGTATTGGAAAAAACTGTGATGACATATATTCGCAGCGAGGTATAATATGTTGGGTGCGTCATGAGTAATACTGCATTAATGGATAGTGTGAGAAAGGATTTTTCCCTTCTGTTCCATAATGAAATTTGATATCTTAGGCTCTTTGATAGAAATTATATAGACTAAATAAATCCATGTTCATGGTGTTCTATAGACAAGTTCAATTTCCGGGAAGTCAAAGAATGAGAAATCGAGCACATGGGTTGATGGAACTTGCATGCAACCCACTTGATTGGAGATACCGAGATAATGGGATTATATTACATGGTAATCATTTGTATGAGGTGACATGTCATTGTGGAATTAGCTTCTTTATCTATAGAATCCTTGGCATGTTGGTAGACCCTAACCTTGGACTTTAGGTTGCTCCACCTAATGCCACTGAGAAAGAGGCCTAAATGGTCACACACTATGTATATCCAGTATCTCAATTAAATAATACTTTATTTATTATTTAAAAAGTTGAGTAATATTATTCTCATTTGTGGTTTAATAATTTTATATGGATTCCTAATCAAATTTATTTTAACACTAGTTATTCGTGAGAATATAATGTGGGTGAAATAATTAATAAAATTTTATTTTATATTTAGTGAATATAATATTTATATATTTATTAGTGAATAATGCAGTGATATTTTTTTATAAATAAATAGTCAGTATTCAAGGTTCAATAAATATAATGGAGGATTGACATTCCAAGTTAATGGTACAGTGATAAATAATAATATTGAATATTATTTGATTAAATAATAATTAAATTATAACTCACAATATAAGCACATGTTAGGAAATAATAATGTTGCTATTATTTTTTGACATGGGGGTTTCACTAGAATTAATAAAATAATAAAGTAACTTGTGAAAATTATTTATTATTTCCCTAGTAAATTAAATGTCTAATTATATTATTCTCTTATTATCCAAGCCCTATCCAAGATAAGATTATTGTTGTTGTGCACAACAAATTGGAGAAAATCTCTCAAGCCCAAATATTTATTTTTTCTTTAATAATTCTCTTAAAAAAATAGTGATCCTCCTCCACTAGATCAAGGAGAACACTTTGGAAGTGGTTCTCAAGGTGATCTAAGGTATACATCACAAGTGCCAGGATCTTCTGTTGTAGCAATCAGATACTCCTTTGGAGATGTTCAGAGATACATGGAACATGTGTAGATCACTTCTAGAAGAGATCTACCCTTGATATCTACAAAGAAATAATGGTACACCTGTAGATCTATGGCCGAACGTATCAATAAAGAAAGAATCATCTTGGAGGTAATTATTTCATTTAATTAAATTAATTATTAAAAAAATATGTTGATCCCATCTCTTGGTTTTGATTTTCTATTCCTTTGTATAATTCCTTGATTCAATTCCTTGGATATTGGCATTAATCATCATATTGATTATGGATTGTTCATTGAATATGGAAAAAATTAAAGTCGGGTACTAACCCTCCTGCGCTTTCGCTGCAACCGGAACCTACAGTATATACATACTTAGTAGGAATCTTTGAAATCTGAAGGAGGAGAAGTGAGAGATATGATAGGAGTAGACATCTCAACCCAAAGTAAGACTGTAAACAAATCCAATGACATGGATATATATATATATATATATATATATATATATTCTCAACACAATAATCCCAAACAATATAGAAAGGGTTTCTCTATCTCACAGCCTATCCCAAGAAATAGTTACATTAGTTTGAGAAGGTCCATCAATGATTCCCATCATCTTGTGTGTCTGTCCATATAAGTAACCATGTGGAGGGCCAATTCCACACCACTGTGCCACACAGTCAAAGTGGGCACAATCTCCAAGAAGAGGACCCTCATACTAGTTCTTCTGGGGGGATACTTAGTGTAAGGATGACTCATTCCCTATTAGATTGGGGGTACAACTCAGTAGGTAGAGGACCCACACCCCATCCGTTATGGGGTACCACTCAGTAGATAGATGACTCACACCCTAACTCCATAGGGGTGTACCACTTAATAGATAGAGGACCCACACTCTAACTCCATAGGGTGTACCACTCCGTAGATAGAGGAACATCACCCTAACACCATAGGGGGGGGGGGGTGACACTCAGTAGATAGAGGACCCACACCATAATTCCATAGGGCTACCACTCAGTAGATAGAGGGCTCACACCCTAACACTATAGGGGTTACCACTTAGTAGATAGTGTACCCACACCCTAATTACATAGGGGGAACCACTTAGTAGATAGAGGACCCATTCCATATCCATCAGGTGGGTACCACTCTAATATCCATCTCGATCACTACCGTTGTCGAGCACTTCCTAAAGAAGCATCACACTCAGAATACATTTCATCATATCACAAAAGCTACTATAAAGGCCAACATCATTTTCTACTAAAAAATATTAGGATAGGATACTCACATGCCAAAATATAATCCCAAAGAAAGGAGATAAAAGAGGTAAATGGTTCCTCAAAAAGTAATAATGTGGTTCATGGTGTGTAAGGGGGCCCACACAAAAAGTGGTCCCATTCCACTACCTAACTGTGTCCCTTTAGGTACATGGATCACCACCCATATAGCACTATATGACATGTAGAGGAACTAAATGGTGTACCTTAGCCACCCAAGGTTCTGCCTGTGCTCTTGGTCGTGTTCTTGCATACTTTCCTGTGTCCATGTACTATGGTACACGACATGTATTACCACATGGGGTCCTACTCATGTGCTCCACCACATGGATTTTCCACCCAGGGAGGGTCACAAGTCGTTTGACCCAGTCACATGGTGTGTGATACTTAATATTTTCAAAACCCTAGAACCATAAATGTAGGGGTACTATACAACAAGTGTTCATCCCAATACACGCTGTGCAGTCGAGCTTTTCACAAAAAAGTAAGATTTTCTTCCAATGTTTTGAATATGCCTCTTTCTTGTCAATCTATTCCTATTTCTCACCTAAAATAGAAGGGGGAATCACTCGTTCATCATTTCTAGCCATCTGATGGCTGAAAATCAGTTTTTTTGATCCATGGGGGTTCACCACACGCCCCAAATGCCCTCATATACTTCCTATGTCACACCAAATCCTGATTCAGATCTTGGATCGACAAAAAAATACATTCATAACATGAAAATACTCTAAATACATACTTAATTCTCCAATCCTTTCCCCACACATGAATCCATCATGAATACGGGGGTATAATCAGGCTCGCTCCCACTCAAAAATGTTGAATCGGGACCCCTTAGGCCAATAAAAAAAATGCAAAGGACTGAGAGAAATAAAAAAAGAGAAAAAATTTATGGCCAAGAATTCTTGTCTAAAGAATACAAATTAAAATTCCTGGGGGTGAGAAAACATAACAAAAAATTTAAAACTATTATATAGGCGCATTCAAAGGCTTGATTTAACAAAAATCAAGAGATAGATTCGATCATGATCAATATATTTAATCAATTGGGGTAGAATACACAAATTGATGAGTATTTCCTAGATATTGGATCATTTGATGATGAATAACATGCTCTCCAACAAATGATAGGGGTCATTGCATTCGATGCGCCTTAATCTGCCAGGATCTGAAGTCTCATCATCGTCTGATCTTGATTTTCCAATGAGAGGTGGAAGAAGACTCCTCTCAATGGTCCCAAGTTTATGTGGCTAACCAGGGTGATCCTCCATAATATATATTTTACAAAGGGATTCAAAATTAGTTCATTTAATTAATTAATTAAATCAAATTATGTATTTTTATCAAACACACCAGTTAATAGCTGTTTTATCAGAACGTTGTTTGCTAAACAACTTTAGGTCACGCCTAGGGTAAAAATCACATTATATAATCAACTGTGGTCTCATATTTTTGATATATGACTTCTTTTTAATATTTATCCCATTTTATTTAAGAAAACATGTGCGTGTGATATTAAATATATTCAATATCTTTTTATAAAATTAATTATGGACACATTGGGCCTCAAAATCGCACTTTGTCTCAACGCCTGACACTAAAAATATTTCTAAATATATTCCAATTTTTTACAAGGATAAAACATGGTCTCTAAATACCCTTTAATAACTAAAATTATACTCTTTTCTTTATGTAATAATTTAATATATATTAAAGTCAATAGAATGAAATTTTTTAATTTATCATTTACTTAAATATTATAAATGTCATTATCAAGAGAAAATGACACAAAAATACCATATATTCGAATCCTGGATGAAATTGGATGAAATAAACTCATCCAATAGGATAAATTAAAGTTTTGTTTTATTTTTAGACCATATTATATTAGTTTTAACCCAAATTAATGCATTTTACCTTTACTATGATTTTTTTACTATGGTTATTATTCATTATGACAAAAAATAAAAGTGTACTATTTACCAAATTTGGGCCCCATAATTCCAAATATTGAATATAGTTTTCAGGATTCAATTATTATAAGTTGTATATGTTAATTTAACATAAAAAACACAAAAAGCAATGAAAAAACGTTTTTAGGAAAAAAGATTTAAGTATAAAAATATTTTTATATTAAATTAATTTACATCATTCATTTCAAAGACCATAACTATATTTTTTTAATAAAAATTTACTAATTATATTCTAAAACTAATTAAATAAATATATATATATATATATATTTTAATACATAAAAAATACATTTTTTTTGTAAAATCAGTACTTTTCATTTTTCATTGAAAAATCAAACCGTTCAGAAGATTCTCAAAAATTCATCATAAGCTTATTTTGATATAATGAATTATAAAATAATATCATTTTTATAAAATAATGCTTCTAAAAGTTACAAAAAACCAATTTTAATATTTTCTTACAAAAATTAATAATTTTTTTGAAGAAAACGTATTATTGAGATTAAAATGACTTTACTAAAAATTCAATTCTCATTTCCTAATAATTAATACATAAATTTTTATTGAGTAGGTATTATATATATATATATATATTTTACATTGTTGTTAATATGATTCATACATTCCCATTCAATAGCTTAGTTATAATGATAATATTTCATGTCTCATTTAAGATTGTTATCATGTATCTTGTACAATATCGAATATAGTGTTCTTTTAAAATCTCAGGGTGTTAAATTCCCTCCCCTTTAATAAATTTCATCATCAAAATTTGAGCCTTCAATACTAAATGGTATGATATTTTAAAATTCATTTTTTTGAAAACCCACTAAAAGGCACTGTCGTCGGTGCTTTCAAATGATGTTCAGTTTCAGCTTACTTAGGTGCAGTAGAGTGGCTGACCAAGGTCGTCTCTAAAAGGAGGATGAAAAATTAAAAAACTTCTTAAAGTTATTCTAAAAATAAAATAAAAGATAATAAAAACTCTACTTGAAAATATGGGGTGTTTATCTCTTATAAAACTAGAATAAGTTTGCTGGAAGAAGATTGCTTTTTTTTTTGTTTTTAATTTTGAAATGAAATTAGACGCAACAAGAAGATGTTTTTTATAAAATATTTTAAAAGGAATAATCGATCTAACTCAAGCTCTTTACTAAATTATTTATCATTATTATCTAAATTAAAATCCACTTAATTATTATCCCTTAACTTGTTAACCCCTAAACCATACGAGAATTAACTCTACCACAAAAATGAATTGAATTAAACCCTAGGCTAGCTTTGAAACATGAAATCACGACACCTTACACTGATTAATGTTCTAAATCTATCTTATGGCCACTGGTAAATTAAGGCACATGTATATTCTGGAAAATGAGGATGAATTGAGCTTAGGTATTATATTTTAACTCTACATATTTATCCCGTGTGGTCTTGTTTTACCGATTAAGTTTGCGCTCTCACAATTTACACAATACTCGACCTCACGTGTTTTTGTGTTAATTGTTCAATTGCTTGGTTAGTTTATTATAATTTAAAAACTCAATTCATGGATCATGTTATGTGAATTATAGTAGCTTAATAATTCAAAATAATTAAATTAAGAGGGTAGAAGATAGATCGATCACTAAGAGAATTACTCTTCCATGGGTGGTGTGGCCATCGTGGAGACATTTTTCATTAGCAAAGGATTGAAAGGGTAAAACCCAATCTCATCTTAACTCTTGATTCCAACCCAAATAGGATGAGTAAATAATAAGATAATTAAACAAAACAGAATAAAATAGAAGAAATAAAAGAATAACAAATAAGTTTATTACACAAATGAAAACATTACAACATGAAGAAGAGAAGAAGGCATTGATGAGGGGATCCTTGCTTCAAAAGCTACCCCTCTTAAAATGGTTGGAGAATTTGGGTGAAACCAATTATACTCTGCCTTCAATCTCTTAATGCACGTCACAAACCTTCCAAATGAGAAAAACATTAATTTATAGATTGGAGGGGAGGCTAGGTTTAAAGTAGTATCACGTGTGAATGGGGAATCTCGGTCAAATATTTATGCCAACTTGAACCGCCCATTTGACCACCAAAACATGTGAATCAGTTGTCCTTCTATAAGGACGATTCATGAAAAATTAGGTTGTAGATACCCTCTAAAAATTTAGGAATAATCCAAGAAAAAATGAAGAAGATATGGCCCAAATACAGAACCCATGTCCAATCTGGTGAGTCCAGCCCAACTTTGACTTCATGGCCCATTTGCACCAACCAAATGCATGGTTTAACTCCAATGTCCTGAATAAAAGTTGTAGAAAATTATGTGAGGAACAATTTTACAAAAATTAATTTCAAATAAGTCATATTAAAATATTTATGTGTGAAATACTACAGTTCATTTTAAAAGGGTAAAACTGGAATTTTCATCAAATTTTCAAATGAATGATCTAATCCCAAATATTAATTAAATGAACATAATTACCACAATGTGGGGAAATTATATCATTTATTGTCAATAAAATATTCAATAAAATAGTGTTTTATCAAATCCACCACACTTACCCTTTTTCACTCCTGGGAAAAACCTCATATCAAGTAAACATCAATATCAAATCAAAACAAATTTTAAAACACATATCCTTGTGATCCAACAATTCCACACCAATAAACAAAAGATATCATGACTCATAAAAACCATTATTTCACGTTCTCTATTTATATCATTCAATATATTTCCACTTCATTTATCCTTCCATGCACAAAACACTTACCTCACTTGAATTTTCTCTTATCACACAAATGTCAATTTTTTAGAAATGTCTTTCTCATCCAAAATCATACAGGGGTTACCATAGGTTTGATAATTTCCTACATCACCACCCGATATGAGTCAAGGACATATGTTTATCATGAGGAATTTTTATGATTGTTCTGTGGATTTTAGTTGGTAGGATTTAGATGTGAAAATTTTTGAGGTTGAATGAGGAGGGTTTGACTCTTTTTGAAGAAAAATTGAATTAATCTAATTTTCACTTAAATACGGTCTCCTCCTTAATCCCCATAGAATCTATTCAGGTTCATAATCATGAAATATAAAGGAATTTGCACAACATTCAAAATTTCAATCTTCTCAAACATGGTTTTCTTGAAAGCTACAGATAGGCACAACTTTCTCCATCTATTAGAAGCTCTAGAAAGGCACAACTTCACTTATCATGAAAGCTCCAGAAAAGGAAAAACTTTCAATATAATTATTTTCTTCAGAAGAAAACACATCTCTTTAGAATTTAATTTTCCTCCCAAAGTATCACAGAATGTGGTAGCACAACACAAGACAGATCCCCCCCCACACTTATGTTTAACTAGATTAAGCAATTTCACTTCAAGAGTTGGTTAGATAGGGAAAATTGGATTGTAATGTGGCTAACCTAATAGGTTGTTCATGGATTATAAGGGATACAAGGATTTAATGTTAAAGGTAGGCCATTATAAAAAATGATTCTTTGAAATAGGGTCTTTAATACCAAACAAATTCCTCAACCATTTAAAATATAAGTACCTCAAACCCTCAAGTTTTGAGAGGAATAAATCAAATTCTGGTTAAATCAAGCATGGTTTGGTTATCTCAAGAAATGAGGTAAATTTAAGGAACATGAAAATAATGGTTCCGAAGCCTCATAGGAAAGTGATTTTAAATATAAAGATAGTGAGATGTGTCATGGGATTCAAAATTCAGAGAACTTTTAATGAAGCACATGAGCCTTAGCCCAGTTGGTAAGGACTCCATAAGTGCATCCAAGTGACCAGGGATAAAATCCAGGTGGAGGAATAATTTCCAGGTTACTGTAGTAGCACTGTAGCAGTACTGTAGTAGGAACTGTGTAGTAATGTAGCAGATACTGTAGCGCGAACTGTAGTCGACACTATTTGGCACTGTAGTAGTCGGGACTATGCCCCCGTTTGGGCCTTCGGGCCACCGATTTGGTCCCTGAGTCCTTTAAGGCCTTCAAGAAACCCAGGCCTTCAGGTCAGTAAGGCCTTAGGGCCACATCAAGGCCTCCGGGCCACCTTAAGTGTAGATGCAAACCAGATAACCTACAAGGAACAAGCTCTACAAGGAGGATGAGCAAGGAGCTTTCACCACAACAGAAGCTAAACGGATTGCAAGAATGAGAGGGTATGAAACCTACCATCGGGACAAGCCTATTCATGCATGGGAATTCCTAGCCAAACAGCAATGCAAAGGTGGAGAGATGATTTCATGATGAAAATGCTGGGGAGGAGCATTTCCAAGTAGTTAGTCTGGTTTGTATGTAATGTTTGAAGCCTACGGGAAATTAATTCCTCTAAGGCCTACGGGCCATGTAATACATACACCTACGGGCCTTGTAAGGGTTCCACCTCACCCCTTGAAAGGTGGATTATCAAAATTAATAAAAAAATGAAGGCCTTTGGGCCATTGGAGGAGAGAACTTTTCATGAAATTTCTAAATATTTAAACATGAAACAAAGTCATTTTTAGCACTCATTTAGGCTTAGTTTTAAGAGATAAATTGTTTCACTTATTGATATGGATTTCAAAATGGTGATGAGAATCATTTCAGCTAAGAAGTTTGAAAAACACACAAAAAATTGAAAGATAAACACACAATTTTTTTGTTTTTTTAAATCATTGAAAAACAAGAAAACAATCAAAATTACTAAACTAAAAGGTTCCCTCCCCCACACATAAAATATTTTATTGTCCTCGATGTGAACCCATGATATGATATATGCACATGAAATGTATAATTTTAAATAGGACAAAGAATAAAGAAGTGAAAGGGTTAGGAACAACCTGATATGCTTAAGTGATGATGGGGTCATGCAGTGTGATGAAATCCACTACATTAGTAGGAAGTCCCTCAATATATTTATTCAAACATTTCCCATTGACTATAAATCTCCTTCTTATGTCCTCTTGTGTGATCTCCATAGCACCATAAGGAAAAAAATTATCCACAACATAAGGATCTAACCATCTGGAATGCAACTAACCAGGCATCAGCTTCAGTCGTGAACTGTAGACAAGGACTTTCTCTCCAACTTGAAATTCTCTTTTCTGGACATTTTTTCGTGAGATTCTTTTGATCATTCCTTATATAGCCTTGAGTTCTCATATGAAAACAATCTAATCTTCTCAAGCTCTTGAATTTTTAGATTCCTTTGGATTCTATCTTGGGCCAAATCCATGTTGCATTTCTTTATAGCCCAATAATCCTGATGCTCAACTTCCACAGAGAGATAACACGTTTTCCCAAAAACAATCCAAAATGGGGACATACCAATGGGTGTCTTGTATGCTGTCCTATAATCCCACAAGGCATCATCCAAGTGCTTGCTTCAATCCTTTCTATTCGGCTGCACGGTTTTCTACAAAATTTGTTTCAACCCACGATTTGAAACCTCGGCCCAACCATTTTTTTGTGGGTGGTATGGTGTTGATGTTTTGTGTATCACCCCATACTTCTAAAGCAAGGAATCCAAATTCTAATTGAAAAAGTGTTTCCCTTGGTCACTGATGATGGCCTTTGGTACTCCAAACCTACAAACAATTTGTGATTTGAAAAAGTCCAAAACAACATGAGAATCATCAGTCCTACTGGCCTTATCCTCTACTCATTTTATCACATAATCAACAGCAACCAAAATATACAAAAAAAAAAACAAAATGAACTTGGAAAAGGACCCATAAAATTGATGCCCCATACATCAAAAATCTCACAGAATAGTATGGGTTGTTGGGGTATCTCCTGTATTCTAGAAATGTTCCCAGTGGGTTGGCAACGAGAGCATGACTTACAAAACACATGGGCATCATGGAATAAGCTAGTCTAATATAATCCAGAGTCCAAAACTTTCCTAGTTGTCTGTTGGGGTCCAAAGTGTCCACCACAAGCAAGTTATGATAGAATTGTAGAACAGACTCAAACTCATGATCAGGAACACACCTCCTAATAACTTGGTCACTACACATGCGCTATAGGTATGGATCATCACAAACATAAAATCTTGACTCACTCATTAATTTTTAGACTTGATGTTTATTTAAATTTGTAGGGATTTCAGAGGCAACAAGGTAGTTAACTAAATCTGCATACCAAGGATGCATACCTAAGATGGAATAAAGATGCTCATTGGGGAAAGTGTCCCAAAGTGGTACTTGGTCCAAGGGGTCATCCTTTAGTGTGTGTGTAATCCTACTCATGTGGTTTGCCACCATGTTTTTTGACCCCTTCTTGTCATTTATCTCAATATCAAATAATTGAAGGAGGAGCATCTATCGGATTAGCTTGGGCTTTGAGTCTGGATTCTTCAGTAGGTAACTCAGAGCTGCATGTTCAAAAAAAAAACAACTACTTTAGAGCCCAATAAATATGAATAGAATTTATCTAAAGAAAATATAACAGTAAGAAACTTCTTTTCTGTGGTTTTGTAGTTTTATTGGTCTGAATCCAATGTCCTTGATGCATATGCAATCACATGTGAACGTCCCTCCACCCTCTGAGATATGACAGCTCTTACCGCAAAGTTGGAGGCATCACACACAAGCTCAAAAGGAAGCTCCCACCATGGGGGATATATGATAGGTGGAGTGGTAAAACATTGTTTTAGCTCATCAAAGGAATTCCTACAAGAATCATTAAACCAAAAATCAGAATCCTTTTCATGTAATCGGGACATAGGAAGAGAAATCTTACTAAAATATTTGATGAAGTGCCGATAAAATCTTGCATGCCCTAGGAAATATCTAACATCATGCACAAATGAAGGATATGGTAAGGATGAAATAATATCTACCTTAGATATATCGACCTCTATCCCATGTTTTGACACTACATTCCCTAATACAATCCATGCTCTACTATAAAATGACACTTTTCAATGTTTAAGAATATATTCTTCTCAATACAGAAATTCAAAACCTTTCCCGAACTATAGATACAATCAGAAAATTAAGAATCATACAATGTAAAATAATCCATTAAAACCTCCATGCAGGTCTCAATAAAATCAGAAAAAACACTCACTATTCATCTCTGGAAGGTACCTGGGGCATTACAAAGTCCAAATGGAATCCTTCGGTAGGCAAATGTATGGAATGTACAAGTGAATTTGGTCTTATCATAATCCTCTGGAGCAATAGAAACATGAAAATATCCAAAAAATCCATCCAAGAAACAATAGTGTGGTTTCCCAGTTAGTCTCTCAAGAATTTGATCAATAAATGGGAGGGGGAAATGGTCCTTTCGAGGGGATTGATTTAGTTTCCTATAATCAATACACACATGCCAACTGTTTTGCACCCTCATTGGAACTAACTCGTCTTTCTCATTTTTAACAACAGTAACACCACTTTTCTTTGGCACAACTTGAATAGGACTCACCCACTGGGAATCTGAAATGGGATAGATTATACCTGCCTTGAGCAATTTTTCAACCTCTTTTTTAACAACCTCCAAAAGTGTTGGATTGAGTCTCCTTTGTGGATGCCTCACTGGTTTATCCCCATCCTCCAAAAGAAAACTATGCATGCAAATGAAGGGGCTAATACCTAATATGTCATCCAAGTTCCACCTGATTACCTTAATATTCTCCCTTAAAATATTCAAAAGTTTCTTTTCATGTTCAAAAGAGAGATTTTTAGTAATGAAAATAGGTAATTTCTCACCACTTAACAATAATGAGTTTTGAGATTAGGTGGAAATGGATTGAGTTCTAATGTAGGGGGTGATGTATGGAAAGAGAAATTTATGGAACTGAAATATGTGCACAATGAACATCAGTATCAAAATATAAATCATCAAAATCAGAGAATAAGGCATCAAATACATCAGCATACTCAACAGTCATGTCATAATCAGAGTTCACATGATCAAAATCAGAATATGAATCCATTTCAAAATAAAATCTAAGAGAGTCTTGTGCATTATAAATAGGTGTGAAAGTACTCTTAGACATAAAACTTGAACCAATACTCATAATCTCCCTAAGCGCAGGATAATCAAATTCCATGGGGTTTTTATTTGGTGGTTCAAAATGGGTGATAAAAAACACAGAATGGTCCTCTAGGGGGTACTTTAGGGAATCCATAATATTAAATATCACAACTTCATCTCCAAACTGCATGGAAAGTGTATCCTCATGGAAATTTATGATTGTTTTTGTAGTTTTGAGGAAGGTTATACCTAAGATAACAGGAGCACGATAACTTACCTGATCATCCTCCATGTTAAGCATGTAAAAATCAATTGGAAAGATCATGTCTCTTACCTGAAGAAGTAAATCTGCAAGTACTCCGGCTGGATATGTTGTAGCTCTATTCACCAACTGCACCACTAATCTCGTCTACTTTAACTCACCAACCTATAAAGAATAGAATATAGAGTGAGGCATCACATTTATGGAAGCTACCAAATAACAAAGAGAATCATAAAAGTGCAAATCCCCTATGGTTCATGGGATAGTGAATGTCATGGGACCCATTCACTTTGTTGGAATTGCTAGAGTTGGTTTAATGAGCACTAACACATTCCTTCCAAGATTAATCCTTTCATTTCCCTTGAGCCCTCTTTGATTGGTACAAAGTTCTTCTAAGAATTTTGCATACCTTGAGATTTTCTTGATGGATTCATGTAGAGGAATGTTGATCTCTAAACACATGAATTTATCTAAAACATTTTTTTACATCGCCTATTCCGCCATCTTCTTGGTTTGAACAACCCTGTTTGGAAAAGGAAGGGGTTTAGGAGGAAAATCATTAATCTTTTACTTACCTTTATATTTCTACTTGGGTTTCTTATCAGCCGGTTTTGAATGGGGATTCTCCAGAGTTGAGGTGAATCCCGGTGGAATGATAGGTGTAGATATATCAGTTGTTTTCTTCCCACATCTCAATGTGATGGCATTGACATTCCCATTGGGATTTGGATTAGGTTGGGAAGGAAGATTTCCAGAGTTCTTACTTACCAGTTCATGGAGGGCAGTGGTAAGCTGGCCCATTTGTGTATTCCACTCCCATAGCTCTGATCCTTTACTCTTCATATCATTCTATTGATTAAGAAAAATATTCTTCAAAAGGTCGTTAGTGTTAGAATCTAACTTTGGTTTAGAGTTACCTTGTTGTTGACTTTTTGATACTTGAGCTTCAAATCGCCTTTGGGGTTGTTGGAAATCCTGTTGGAAAGGTGGAAGCTGCTGCAAGTTTTTTGAAAAGGGGGCCTTTGTTGTTGTCCAGATCCATACCTCATGTCTGATCGATCCTTCCACCATTGGTTGTATTTTGGTGCAAATGAATCAAACTTCTTTTGGGGTTGTGGATTTTGTTGTTACTGATATGGTCTCCCAGGGAATACCGCTGAACAATCCTCTGACTCTTGTAACTTGGGGAAACAGTCAGTTGGGTGGTCTGTTTCAGTGAAAATGCCACATGTCCTCATAGGAGTGGGTTGGGATGTTTTTTGAACCAATTCAATCTACCTCACAATAGTGTTCAATTATTCTAACTTAGTATTAATCAAATGACCTTCAAAAGAATAAGTACTTACCTGATATACTCCTCGAACATGTGGTGTACCTCGATCACCAAATTGTTGGGAGTTTTGTGCCATTTGGTTAATAAACACACGTGCATCTACTGGTGTTTTGTCAACCAATGCTCCTCCAGTCGTGGAATCCATCATGCTCCTCTCCATGGGCATGATTCCTTCACAGACTGATTTGGTGATGTGGGAAGCTTTCACACAACTTCTTGAATCGCTCCCAGTACTCATATATTGACTCCCCTTGGGCTTTCTTGATCCCTAATATCTCATTTAGAATGGATGTGGTCCTTGATGCTGGAAAAAATCTCTGCAAGAAAAGAGGTTTCAAATCGTTCCAACAAGTTACATCTTCAGGTTGTAAATAATACATACAATCATTCGCAGCTCCATCAAGTGATAATGGCAGTGCTCTTAGTTTGATTTGATCTTCAGAAAAATTTCTTGGTTTTAAGGTTGAGGAAACCACATTAAATTATTTCAAATGTTTATTTGGATCCTCACTATATAATCCATGAAACTTTAGAAGGAGATGAATTAACTCATATTTCAGTTCAAAGTCCGATTCGAGATTTGGGTATGCAATGCAATTTGGTTTATAGTTAATATCAGGTGAAGCCAATTCCTGAATGTTTCTATTAAGTTTATTTCTATTATTTTTAGACATTGGTTCTTTTTTTAGGTTTTGAAATAGAAGTGTTTCCAATTTCAATGTTCTTGGAGTGGAGGAATTCTTCTACTGATTGAATGTTTAAACTTCCCGTAGACTGAGAATGTCTGATTCGATCCCTAAGGCTGAGTTCAATATCAGGTTCATGATCTAAGAGATCTTGGGGATTAGTTCATGTCATAAAAAAATTAAAAGAAGGAATGTGGACCATAGTAAAATAAAAATGAGAGGTTTGAGTTGATGGTCCAAAAATAAGAAGAAAATAATAGAAGAAAAAAAGAAAAAAAAGAAAAAAATAGATTGGGTAAAGAAGAAATAAAGAAGAGAAGAAGAGAATCAAATTTAAAATAACACAACCACCTCTAATTAGTTAAAATAATTACTTACCTCCCCGAAAATGATTCCAATTTGAAAGGTGTTGTCATGGGCGCTTTCAAATGATGTTCGATTTCGGGTTACTTAGGTGCAACAGAGTGGATGACCAAGGTTATCTCTCAAAGGAGGAAGTAAATTAAAACAACTTATTAAAGGTATTATAAAAATAAAATAAAATAGAATAAAAAAACTTCTTGTAAGAATGGGGGGTTGTTTATCATTTATAAAACTAGAATAAGTTTTCTAGAAGAAAATTTCATTTTTTTTGTTTCTAATTTTAAAATGAAATTCGACGCAAGAAGAAGAAGTTTTTTAGAAAATATTTTAAAAGGAGTAATCAATCTAACTATACACATTCACTCAATTATTTATCACTATAACCTAAATTAACATCCACTTAATTATGATCCCCTAACTTGTTAACCCCCGAACCCTACGAGAATTAACTCTACCACAAAAATGAAGTGAATTAAACCCTAGGCTAGCTTTGAAACATGCAATCACGACACCATGCTTTGATTAATGTTATAAATCTAGCTTATGGTCAGTGGTAAATTAAGGCACATGTACATTCTAGAAAATTAGGATTAATTGAGCTTAGCAATTATATTTTTACTCTACAAATTTATCTCGTGTGTTCTTCTTTTACCGATTAAGTTTGCGCTCTTATAATTTACACAATACTCAACCTCGTGTGTTTTTGTGTTAATTGTTCAATTGATTTATTAGTTTATTATAATTTAAAAACTTAATTCATGGATCATGTTGAGTAAATTATATTATCTTAATGATTCAAAAAAATTAAATGAATAGGGTAGAAGATATATCGATCACTAAGAGAATTACTCTTCCATGGGTGATGTGGTTATCATAGAGACGTTTTGCATTAGCAAAGGATTGAAAGGGTAGAACCCAATCTCATTTCCACTCTTGATTCCAAACCAAATAGTATGATTAAATCATAATATAATTGAATAAAATAGAATAAAAGATAAGAAATAAAAGAATAATAATGAAGTTTATTACACAAATGAAAACATTACAACATGAAGAAGAGAAGAAGACTTTGATAAGGGGATCCTTGCTTCAAAATCTACCCCTCTTACAATGGTTGGATAATTTGGATGAAACTAATTATAATCCACCTTAAATCTTCTAATGAACGTCCCACCCCCTCCCAATGATAAAAACACTAATTTATATAGCGGAGGAGAGGCTAGGTTTAAAGCCATTTCAAGTGTGAATGGGGAATCTCGGACAAATATTTTATGCCAACTTTTACTACCCATTTGACCAAAAAAACGTGTGAATCATCTGTCCTTACAGCAGGAATATTCATGTGAAATTGGGTTTTTGATACCCTCTCAAACTGCGGACCTAATCGAAGCACGAATGATGATGTTATGGCCCAAATACAAAACCTATGTCCAATCTGGCGAGTACAGCCTAACTTTGACTTTATGGCCCATTTGCACCAACCAACTACACGATTTAGCTCCAATGTGCTGAATAAAAGTTGTAGAAACTTAAGTGAGGAACATTGTTACAAAACATTAAGTTCAAATAAGTCATATTAAAATATTTATGTGCGAAATACTATAGTGCATTTTAAAAGGGTAAAACTTGAATTTTCATCCAATTTTCAAATGAATGATCTAATTCCAAATATTCCGTAAATGAACATAGTTACCACAATGTGAGGAAATTAAATCATTTATTATCTATAAAATATTCATCAAAATAGTGTTTTATCACCCACATCATAAAAATGGTTAATAAAACTTCCTCTTGAAAAGATGGAAGGAGAAATATGATGGTTATCTAGAATAACACATATATAGGTTTCTAGATAGGGGAAAATTAGTGGGTGGTAAAAATATAGACATGGAATAAAAATATTATGTCTATAAAATTATATAGAGTGATATATAACATTGATTATAAGAATGTGAATGACCATGAAAAAGTTAATGAACACAAAACCATAAATCTATGAGGTGTGAAAAGACCATCAACTCCTCAACATTATAGCTAATATAAAAACATTTTTATTTCAGGATCCTTTTCCTAGAGTTAAGGAATTTATTTACAATATAGAATAAGATCATAAGAGAAATATACTTACTTGGAAATTATAATTTTATCCTTAAATCAATTTCCACCATAATATTATATATTTCTCTAAACGATGAGTATTCAAGATGAAATTTTTATACCCAAAACAGTAAAATAAACTTCTTATAGATTGAAAACGTATATCAAGATAATCCTCCTATATTTATGAATTAATAAAAACCAAAAAAATGTTATAACAAGGTAAATTAATTCCCAAAATGAAGAAAACATTATATGAATAAATAAAACATTAATCTCCAAATCCTCAATAATGACATCCAAAGTTCAAATTAGATTATTCCATATATAAATCTATAGAATAATCTAAGTCTAAAACCAAAAAATAAGATGTACTTAATTTACATATTATTCCAAGATCAATGTAACATTTCTCTCCAAAATATACCAAAGAATATATATTCCATAATCATATAATCTTCAAAGTTTTCTTATCATTTATATAAATAACTTGAATCATCATAAATCCACGTTAAAATAATATATGCTTTCAAAATATAATTCAACCTTAACCCCAAAGGTAGAACCCATCTTACCAAAAGTATTTCCATTTACCTTAGGCATAAAATGTTACTAAAATCAAATTAATGTCTATCTTTTAAATAAAATCAAAGTCATGCTAAATAAGAAGTCACATAGGCTAGTGGTATGTGTTTCACCCTTGTCTCCCTTAATTTGTGGGTTCAAGCCCCATGACCTTACTGAATGTCACATATTTTGGATCGGTATGTGGTTTATCCTTTTTATAAAACTATATTAATATATTTTAGATAATGTTCCAAAAAATATGGTGAATATCATAAAAAATAACCTTAACATTTAATTTTTTTAACCTCAAAGGTTATTTCATACCCTTCATCTTACATTTTTAAAAAAAGAATTGGAATCGTCCAAAATAGTATAACATGTTAAACCCAAGGGTTATATATATTTAATACTAATGAAACATTTACCAAATTAGCATTAATCACCATGATAAATCACTATATAATCTTATAATATAGTAAAATTCTCTAAAATATCCTAAATCAAATTTAGATACTATCCTGAAAGGTACTCATTAGCTTGACTATAAATATCTTCAAAATATCTCATTATAAATGAATTACATTTCGATCATTAAGATTATCTATATACCACCATCCAATAGACCATAATTTTCTGGCCATCAAATCATATATTAATCCAAAGGTTTCTTTAAACCTCAATAGAGTAAGCCAAATCACATTTTTCATTTTCAAAAGGCCGCTTTAGGATTAGCGGGAAACCTACATTTCAAACAAAAGCTGCGCGAGAGTCCACAAAATTCAATATCAAATTGAAACTTAAAGAAAAAATCTTCATCCATCCCACTTTCCAAGAATCTTGATTCCCACGCTTGCCTCGAGATGTATGCCTTCCAAAGTCTCCTTTCCCCTCCCTCACACCGGTGAGACCCACCAGAATCACCATCGCCACAATCCACCATCGTCATCTTCATAAGACAACATCATTAACCAGAATGAACATCAACAACAGAAAAACCATAAATCACCACAAATCCCCTTCCATCACGAGTTATTCCCACTGCAAACCATCACAAGTGATTCGAAAGAGAAAATGCTAGAAAACAGATTCAGAACGAGCAGGACCAAAGTCGAAATGTAGGACCTGCAAGCAAATCTTCAATCCAAATAGGCCGAAGAAGCATAGCTGATCATCTCACAGCAAAAAACAACAAGATTCCCATAGAGATTCATCCAAAGAAAACCAACACAAAACCGCAGAATCGAATCAACAACAACAGGTGAATCCAAAAATGAGAAAGAAGAAAAAGTATGAGAGAGAAAACCCATCACCAAGCTTGGACACGATAGATTAACCAAACACAACCCTTCACCGCCAACATCCTAACCGGAGAAAACCACCACAAGCCTTAAAAGCATACAATCCTTCGTATCATGACCACGTCCCTCAAGCTTTGGAAAACCAGGACGATGTCGCGCCACCGGAAACCGCGATCCCACAAACGCTCCAAAGAGTGAGCCGGTGAACAAAGCGACCTCATCACAAACCGGACTTACGCCCGAGTATCGTGAACCGAAGCACCACGAAGTCTGAGCTTGAACCAAAATAGGAGGGTGAGCTGCAAACACGAAACAGAGGACGTTAGAAGAGTACATAGCATATCCACCATGGGGTGGATGAAGGCAGTAACAGGGGAAAACCTAGCACCGAGAGCCCCTTACAGGATCATCCATATGTCGGAGGTTCCAGGGACACCTTTACTCCCTCAATAGAGTATTCTTCCTAAAACCCAAAAAAAGTTTCAAATCACTTAAAACATTAAAATGGGGGTGTTTATGCCTTTGAAATTATGATCAACCTTGTAATTATAAACCCATGATGGTATCCATAACTTTTAAGTTTACCTCCCATGAAAAAATATATGCCTCCAAAACTAACACAATCCTTATTGATCAAAGACAACCTAAATCACTTTGTCATCAAATCATTACCCAATTTCTAGGTTACAGATACTATCTCATTAATATTAATCATCCCTTTATCCCAACTAAACATTATCACCTTAACAATAAATCACTTTTCTTAGTTATCATAACCATTCAACACATGTTTTCAAACCCTTAATGAAAACTAACATTGAATAATCCTCAGATGTTTCGTGATTCTTATATCTAAAATCTCATTGATATAATTCTTAAATCCCTATACATAAAAACTTTAATACCTTAACTTCAAATAGTGGCATATCATATGTCCTTCCTTGGTCTAGGAACTAACCCTTGGATTAGGGAATTACCTCAGATTATGCCCAAATTCCCCAAACATGAGATATTGAACTAAAAAAGGTAACTTGGGATAAAATTAATTTTTCTCCATAAAAATATTCATTTTTCCTCAATAATTACTTACTCTATTCGCTTAATTTCCACACACAAAATATTCTTGTTCCTTTAATACATTACCTTGAGTGATTCTTCATACATTATCAACATGTAATAAGTTGAATCTTCTTTCCTATATAGTATTCATTAAAATATTTTATTTTATTAGGTGTGTTAAGAAAATCACCCAAGTAGTGATTTTTAATGATATAATGGTATATATGATTAGGCATAATCATAAGGTTTTACATTCCAACTATCATTTTATTTAGTTTCTAATTGGGAAAATCATTCAATTATTCTTCAAAACTAACATGAATTATATTGGTTCCATATCCATTGACTAAAACCAAAAAGTATAGTGTGATAAAAAATAATCATCATAATAAATCATGAGAAATAATTTATAGGGTGTCTAAATCATGATGACACTTTTTACAATCTGTGACACCTTAGGTTTAACCTAGGTCATCTATGATCATTACCAAAACATTAGGATATTATCATATACTTATACTTATCTCCAAGATTATCACTAATGTTTTCTCATCATAGTTTCTAAAGGTAACTAAACCTTTCTCCAATACTAACTATAGAGACCCATACTCTTCACACATATATTTTACATCTTAATAGGTGAATAATAAATACTTAATGTTATGATACATGATAGAATCATATAGCTATAATATATTTTGAAACATGGATACATAAACAACTAGTTCATAAGTGTAATACATTATCTCCCACTAAAATATTTATAACTATAACCCTTGTTAAAAATATTATACATAGTATATTTCTTCATATCCTATGGAAAAGAAACATAAGAAAGCGTGTGATCTTATTCTCAGTAAGAGGAAACATAAGTGATATCAACCGATGATAATATGAAAGAATAGGACAAGAATAAGGGTATGAGGTCATAAACATAAATTATAAAGTTCATAACTAATATTTCAAATATCATAAAAATGATTCATGGAATAAATCATTATCATTTCAAAAGACATGAATCATAAAAGTGATAGTCTTTCATAAATCAACCATGAACCATAAGTTCATGTCATAAAAGTGTGGAACCATCATAAATATAGAATGATTTCATATGTCAAGGTTAACTAATAATACCATAAAATCATAAAAGATAATGTATTAAAACCTATTTCCAATAGTGGATCAAGAATATTTACTTGTTTCCCATAGAAGATCAAGAACATTAACTTGCTTCCCATAGCAGATCAAGCACATCAACTTGTTTCCCATAACTATCTCATGAGATATAAAAATTTAATCAATTAATTAGAGGTATATATAATTATGATCCCACCCATCACATAATTAAAATTATAAATATGCATTTCAAAATTTCATAAAACATTCACCATATCATCTCCTCATAACCCATACAAATAAAATGGGTTTCATAAACATTTATTTAATTCAACATATCATAACCCATGAAAATAAATGGGTTTCATAAAGATATAATCATAATAATAATAAACTATAAATATAATAAATTAGGATGTAATAATTGGATCATATCCCCAATAAATCATAATTAGCATAAAAAGATGTTATCATAGATAAAAATTCCATTAAAATATCTCTGAATCATTTCTTGATTAAAATTCCCTTTCTATTTTGAAAAACACTTTTCAAAATAAAAATATTATGATAAACAATTATTTGAAAATAAATTTGGAAACTTGTAAATTATTATTAAATTTATTGAGTTTTCATGATGGCATGAAATTCCATTCATGTCGTATATGCTAATAGAAAACATTCCTTTCACAGTTTTTAAAAAAGTCAAAAAGTACCTCGTTCAAAAAACTACAAGAAGATTCCTTTCAAAAACCATTTTGTAAAAAGTAAATCATGGTTAAAAATGAATTTAAAAAATCCTAGGATAATATTAAAATCATTATTGATTTTTTTTAGAAAACAGGTATATGGAAGAAAATGGATTTTAGACTAAAGAGAGAAATAAAGTCGATTTTCCATAAAAAAACAGCCTTTAGATATATTGAATAATTAAAGTGAAGAAAATGAAAGTAAAAAATATATTCTCATGAAATAACAATAGGATAATAAAATGAAATGGATTTATCAAATAATTATTATATAATTTTCTCAATGGAAATTAAAACATAAACAATCTCGATTAAAATAGGATTGAAACACAAATCTCTTACCACTTTAGCAATATTTGAATTGTAATCCCATTAAAATAATAACATTAAATGAAAATTTAAATATAGTTAAAATAATTATAATCATGATAAAAACTATCAAATGAAAGTATATGTGCATCATAAAATTATATAGATGAATGACATAACATATATCCCAAAGAAGATAATTTGAGATAATGAGCCCTTACCTTGAGTTCCACTTACTTCAAAAGCACTCTAACCTCTTGTATAATAAATTTAAATGTATTATATTTCAATTATAGAATAATTTAAATAATTATAATATCATATATGACCCAATTATAACATTTAAATTACCATTTATTTAAAATCCCTTATTAAAATCATCGTTTCTGGGTGTTAACTATTTCGTTCTTTTTCATAAGAATTTCGGTTCTGTAGATTCAATCTTTTTACATTGAGCATGGTTCCATAATATATATAATATTAATAATGATATAAATATAATATATATTATATATATATATATATATATTTAGATTCATCTATAAAAGTTAGGGATAGAAAAATGAATTACGCCGTTCATTGAGATAGTAGGTTGTACGTACACATAAACAAGTTTTCACTTTTAGATAGATGAAGTGAAAGAGAGGTAAATAATAATAAACCATTAAATAAAAATTGTATCATGTATATATTATATATACATTAAATATATACTGATTATAATCTATGTAAAATAGAAATGAAAAATAAATCACATCACTTTGAGGAGGTGGTAGTCCACATATACGCACAAGCGACATTATCATTTTCCAACTGATTGGAAGGTAGGAAGGTAGATGTGATATTATAATTAAATAAGTATAATTATTTCATAAATATCATATATAATCATTAAAACCATCATAATACCCATCCATAAAATATGGTGATAAAAAATGATTTGTATCACTTTATAGAGACAGTAAGTCATATATACGAACGAGTGATACATTCACTTCACATTTGATGGAAAAAAGGATAGATAATACTGGATTCATAACCCTAATAAAATTTTAGTATATTTAAGATGATTAATTTATTATTTTATTATAAATACCATAAATTTATATAAGTTAACTGAATAATTAAAAAGAAAGAGATCAGTTAAGGCAATTACAACTTCTTTGAAAGAACTCTTAAGAATCACAGGGTTGGTCTTTTGGGAAGAAAAAAACCTCTAGAATGTGGATAATAATTAAAGGGAGGTATTTTTATACGTTTTGGTCAATATATATGGCTCAAAATGTGTGAATAAGTGATGGGAGGATATGACCTTTTATAATTGAGGTGAGTGACACTTTTAGAATTTCCTTAAAGATTAAATTAAAATAAATACATTCTATAAAAAAATGCTTAAAATAGACATGAATTCAAATATAAGGTAGAATTTGATTGTTATAACATCAAATAATTAAATATTTATAGGATTAAGTGGGTTTTTAAACCTTATATTTTTGTTTAACCCCATAGTTAACCCATTTTAACCTTAACCATGATAACTAGGGTTTTTACTCTTAAATGGTTATAATATTACTTATAAGGTAACTATTGAATCAAAAATGAAAAAATGATGAAATTTTAGACCATATTTTATCATAATTTTCCAATTTCAAGATTTATATAATTTTTAAATAATTAGTAAAATATTATTTCTATAAAATATCATTAATGTCATTTTTGACACTATTCATTTAATTTTTCTTTTAATGACAACAAGAAAAAGATGAATTTAGAATATAAACAATTAAAAATTCATAATAAGTAATAATTATCTAAAACATTCATGGGAAACACTAATTTTTCTAAATTACATTACTTTTAATATTTTTAAAAACATTTTTTTAATTTTTTTGTTAATTTAAAAAATACTGTATTAACGCTGCGTAAGCATTTAAGGTAATTATTTAATTCATAAAAATTAGAAATAAATTACCATGATAGAATAAAATAATTTATATTTAAAATACCCATTCAAAACTTAACTTATGCTCTTTTTTTCATATGTGATAATTTAAGAGGTATTAATGTTAAGAGATTGATATTTTTTACTTAATCTTTTACTTAAATATTCGAAATGAAATTATCAAGGAATAATGACACAAAAATTCCATATAATAGATACTAGGATGAATGTTTCTGAAATAAACTCATATGATAGGATATATTAAAGTTTTGGGTTGATTTTTAGACCTTATTATATTAGTTTTAACCCTAATTAACCCATTTCTCCTTTACCATGACAATACAAAATTACTCTGGATACTATTAATTATGAAAAAAGTAAAAGTGACCCATTTACCAAATTTGGACCTCATAATTAAAAATATAGAATCCATTTTTCAAGATCCAATTCCTATAAGTGGCAGAAATTAATCTAACATAAAAACGCAAAATGCAACGAAAAACAATTTTTTGGAAAAACAACTTTTAAGAATAAAAATGTTTTTATATTGAATTAAACTATAAAATTAATTAAAAATTCCATAATTATATTTTGTTTAATAAGAATGAACTAATTATATTTTAGAGATCATTAAAAATAGCATTTTAATTTATAATTACTTAAAAATAAAATACATTTTTCAACAAAAATTAGTATTTTTTACTATTCATTAAAAAATAAAACCTTTCCAAAAATTATCAAAAATTATTCATAGGTTCATTTTGATATGTTGAATTAAAAATTATATAATTTTAATCAAATTCAACTTCTAAAAGTTCTATAAATTAATTTTAATATTTTCACACAAAAATAAATATAAATTATTTTTTGTAGAAAACATATCTTTGAAGCATAAAATGACTTTACTAAATTTTCAATGATCGTTTCCTAAGAAATAATCAATAAATTTTTTATTGAGTAAGTCATATATATATATATATATATATATCACAATGTGGGTAGCACCCCGATCTAAAACACCCAGTCTAAGATGGAATGCCACATGACCTCATGTGTGCCTCCTGGTATGCAAGAGGATACTGAATAGGAGTGAGGGTCCGAAGTTTATCAGTGGGGAGACTATACCCTCAGTATCAAATCCTTACACAAAATAATATAAATAATAATATTATTATAATCAGAGTAACATGTGGAAACTAATAATAAAATGACACATAAGTCATATAGATAAATAAATTGTCTCCCAAAGTAGAAAACCAAATAAGAGTATAAGTGCATGAGATAAAATAAATAAAATCAAGGTATACTCTAGAGTATATCATGGTATTGCTCCCATTTCCATGCTCCTCATCTCAATTGTCTTCCACAAACTACTTTCCCTTACTTGAATCCCTATGCATGAAGTCTACATGCACATTGAAATTACTGTACAAGGTGCGAGTGATAAAACCCAGTATTATACCACCAATTCATCCTTAAAAAAACATGAACATTATAAAAGGTGTAATCCATGATAATAATAAATGTGTAAGAAATCATAACAGACATACAATCATATATCAAGTAGTTTCATGCTAACCAAGCCTCCATAAACCCCCCCCCAGAATACCTTCTTTGGATCCATGATGAAATATGGTCAAGGGTCATCATAAATGAACAAAAATTAGCCACATGTATGGTAACATGTCTCTAGGTATCCTTAAGGAATCAAGATGATCATGGTACTTGGTATCCTCAAGGAATTGACTTTCGACACATCACTTAGTATCCTCAGCAAGTTCTTGTGCACAGAAGACCACAACCTCCAACTCCTTGACTCAGTAATGGCCCAGATCTGTGTAGCAATCGACTTGCGCTCTCCACTTTCAGACCACATGCTTCTCTAGGTTGAAGGTTCTGAGGATTGGATGTAGCCTATATTCTACCCTTTAGTTCCTTGGTTTTTCTTTAGCTGTCACTTACTGGGACACATGGTGTCAGAGTGCAGGAAGTGATCCTCTCCTAGAATGTCTTCACACAAGAGGCGTCAGACAAGCGGACCCCAAGATTCAATGGTGGCCTCTCCACCACTGGCTTCATCTTCCGTTAGGGGGCTCTACTTTGAGCAGACCGCTACTCAACCCTCTCTTCCCCCTCCCCCCACTGTTTCCATACCCCCCTCTCCCCCACCCCTTCCCTCCCCATGCATGGTCCTCATCCCCCTCCCTTTGGTGCCGCCCCCGTCCTCCCTCCCCCTCCACTCTCCTATTGTAAATCCATCAGTCCTTTTGTGCCCCTCCTACCTCCACCTCCCCCATATTTGTCTACCCCACCCCAATCCCTATAGGTCCTCCAAGGGGAAAGAGATCATCTGTGACTCCTCTCCCCCAACCTCTTTCCCAAAGTCTCTTGCCCCCCTTTCTTTGTCGTTCGAGTTCTCTAAATGCTTCAGTGCTCTTTCAAACCTATAGGATATCCCTTCATGCTCATCGATGGCCCCTAAGGGGGTTCATTCTCCATCACAGTCCACCAAGGTGGAGACTCAATCGTTTTATATCAGCAACTCGGCTTCAAGAAGGATTCGAAGAAGATCTCAATCAAGAAGAAGTACCGCCTCTTCAAGGAATCCAACTCGAGGTCCTATCTCACCTAGGGCCAATACCATCCCCCCTATTTTAATGTTATCAGTGATCATTTTGAACTCCTAGGGCCTTGAAACCAGGGTTAAAATGGACATCATTTCTTCTAAATCAACTAAGAACAAGATTTATCTGGTTGTGATACTTGAGCCCAAGAAAAGTGTGGGTAGGCTGGGGGAGTTCTCCAAAAGAATGGGGATACAACATTTTATGCATAGAGAGCCTATTAATCACCAGATATGGGTCTTTTAGAAAGGAAAAATTAGTGTAACGAAGCTCAGGGTCTCAGACCAACTTTTATCTATTTGGGTTGATGAAGGTAACTGACACTGTTCTTTTCCTTTGTGTATGATAAGTGCAAGGTAATGATTCGAGAGCTGATTTGGATGAATCTGAGGTCCTCCAACCCTGGGAGGGAGCCATGGTTGATGGGAGGTGAGTTCAACATGGTCATAGATATATCGGAGAGGAAGGGTGGCACTGCTTCTTCGTACAACAATAGTTTAGCCTTGTCCTCCTTTACGACCCAAGAGGGACTCCAGGATCTGGGTTTTTCAGGTGGTAGATTTACCTGGTGAAATAATCAAAGAGGTAACCGGTTCATCTAAGGTATACTGGACCGCTATCTTGGGAACTTCCATGTGATCTCCCTATTTCAGAATTCATAAGTCATTCATATGGTATGTTCCCTTTTGGACCATTCCTTGCTTCTTTTTCACCTCAGGATAGGTACCCAAAGAGAAAGGCATTTTTTCTTCTCTAATAGTTGGAATCAACATCCATAATTCTTGGATGTGGTGAAGTAGTCTTGGATTCTCTACTAACAGGGTGGAACTTGGGTTTCTCTCCAAAATAATCTATGGAGCCTACGGTATGCCCTTGTTTCCTGGGCTAGTTCCCTTCCCTTGGAACAACCATTCTAGGATGAGCTTATGAGCGACATCAAAGATGCAGATGCTAGCCTAGAGGAGACATGGAATGAGGATGTCATCATCTCCCTATGGAACAAAAAATAAATTTTGAATGAGATGCTTATAAGGCATGAAAGACTCCTTCACGAGCACTCTAAGGCTATCTGGATCAAAGAAGGGGACCATAATTCAGTATATTTTCATTCCTGCATGAAACAAAATAAGTGGGGACAGGTCCCTAATATTCTACATGAGGATGGATCCTTCACCAGCGATCTTAATATGATATGTGGTAAGGTGGAATCCCATTTTGAGTCCTTACTTTGCAAACCCAACCCATGCATGCAATAGGGCTAACTCGGTGGATAGTTTGAACTCTTTGAGTCTATCCCCAAAGTGATCCATTCCCATATCAATGATTATCTAAGGGAAGGGATGGAGGAGAAGGAGGTGTGGTATGTTGTCATGAACCTAAACCCAGATAGCACGCTGGACCCGGATGGATTTTCGGGCTCTTTATTTGTCATCTCATGGACTATTATCAAAACTGATCTCACTTCAGCAATGCCAGATTTCTTCTGTGGGGGTGATCTTCCTCGGGCAGTAGGTTCCACTACTCTTATTCTTATCCCCAATGTTAAGGACCCCTATTCCATCTCCCACTTCTGGCCCATAATTATGTGAAAATTTGTGTATAAATTGATGGATAATATCATCAACAGAAGGATCATCCGTCATATTCACAACTGGGTATTTGATGAGAAATATGAATTCATTCAAGGAAGTTCCATGCAAGGGGCTATGGGTATTTCACATGATATGGTTGGAGATGTTAATAGGAAAGTGATGGGGTCTAATTTTTTCATTAAGGTTGACATGGAAAAGGCTTATGACTGTATGGAATGGAGTTTATCATCTGTGTTATGAGAAGTATGGGGTTCTTAGAATGGAGAATTTATATTCTTTTCCGCTGTTATAGCTTTCTGTGGTTCAACATTATTTTTACGGGGAAGAACTATGGGTCCCTAAATTCAGTTAGAGGTATGAGATAAGGGGACCCCCTATCCCCGAGCCTCTTCAACCTGACGCAAGACTCGCTCATGAGATACTTTTCCTTGATGATCCATTGTGGTCGTATTCATCCCTATCACTGTGGGTCTCACTTCTTTGGGATTTCCCACCTATTATTTACTGATGATCTTGTATTGTTTATCAACATTAGCAATTCTTCCATAAGGGGGTTTAATGTTGTCATGATAGAGTACTACAAATGGAGCGGTCAAGTCATCAATCATGATAAAAGCGAGGTGTACCTCCCCAGATCCTGCCCACACAGGTGCATGATTGCGGTTGAGTCCTCCCTAGGCTTCAAATGCAAGAGATTTACTATGACTTACTTGGGTGGTCTAATAGCCTCTGGCAGGGTTAGAATTGAATACTTCGATACCTTAATCAATAATATTATGACCTGAATCAATAACTGTAAGAATAGGTTCTTGTCCTTTTGTGGTAGAATCACACTAATAAAAAATATTCTCTCTTCCATCCCTGGCCATATTCTCTTTTTCCAAAAGGTTCCCAAGGTAGATGGTTAGAGGTCATCTTCAACACCTTCCTATGGGATGTTCAAGGTGAGATAAGACTCCATTGGGATTCCTAGGGCAGGCTCGCTAGACCTTTTGAACAAGGGGGAATCAATGTGCGAGACGTGGGGAGGGATATGTTCTTCCTTCAAGGGAAAATAGCCTGGGAAGTGATTGAGGGTCGGTCCCTCTGGGTCTTTTTCATTATAAGGAAGTATGAATTTGGTTTTAGATAGACTGGAAGGGATCCCTCCCCCTTGTGGAGATATCTGTGTGAGCACATCCTGGGGCTATAAGACTGTTCCAAGTGGATTATGGGGTGCAGTGACATATTCTTCTAGGAGTGAAACTAGGGGGTCAGGGTTTTGGGCTTCCTAGGCTTCCCCACTCCTTCCTTAACCTTCAATGAAGCCTGTATACATCCCCCCTCATCAAGGTTATTCTCAACACCCACAAGAAGTCTGTGTTTAACAGTATCATGATGGATTCATCCCCTGACCAATGTATATTCATAGGCTCTCCCTCGGGTAGATTCTTAGATAATTACTATAGACTTTATAATCTCCAGCAGCCAGACTCTGACCCTTGGGGGATACACCTCTTAAGAAAAAACATCCCTCCCAAGTACACCTTTCTCATCTAGAGAATATGTAATCATGAAATACCTTCAGAGGTGGATATCAAGGGAAAGGGTGTTTAGCTGGCCTCTAAGTGCACCTGCAATATTTACCCCAAGGAGGAGTCCTCACTCCATCTATTCTTTCAATGTGAGTGGGCACAGAACCTATGGAGCAATTTAGGGGAGTTTGGGGGCGATGCAGGTTGGTTAACCTCTGTTGATGATTTCCTTGTGCAATGGTTTGTTGGTGTGGGTAACAGGTGTGAGGAAGAGGCTCATCTTTCCCTTCTTGCTACAGGTTGCTGAACCCTATGGTAGGCAAGCAATTAGGCCAGGAACTCCACCCCATCCTTCGAAGTAGGTTGTTACCATTCAGGCCAAATGCCTTTTTGTGGAATTTGTCAGGCTTCTTAGGAACATAGAGGAAGCCCCCTTGCTCAGGTGGTTTTTCAACAGTAGGATTCCCCTATCCCCACCCAGTTCCCACTTAGTGGGGTGCTGGGTGAGATGGTCCCCTCCTCCCCAAGGCCTTAAGATCAACACTGATGGGGCCTACAGTCAGGGGAGCATGCGTGAGGGAGAACTGGTTTGTGACTCGTCTGGTTCAGTAAGCCATGCATTCTGCGCTTCTTATGGTGCAGGTGACTCTTTGATAGTAGAGGCAATGTCCATCCTCACTGGTCTCAAGCTATGCAGCTCTAAGAATATCAGACTTTCCTTTTTGGAAACCGACTCAAAAATTTTATAAAGTTACCTCATCAGAACACCACCCCCACCATGGACCATCGCATACCTGATCTGTAAATGCAAGGATCTCCTCTATAGCAATACTGAGATCCAGCATACATGGTGTGAAGGTAACCATACAGATAACTTCTTGGCCTCCAAGGCTACCCTGGAATCCCCTCTTTCAGTTATTTTTAATCTCAGATCCTTCCCCCCAGGTGGAGTGGATGTGGTTATCAGGGATTCTCTTGGTCTCCTCTTCTACAGACCCCCATGATGTGTATCTTCTTATTTTTCTTTGAAATAAAAAAGTAGTCATTTAGTAGTAGAGAGTATATCATTCATAAATTAATGAATAGTACATTTTGTGAGAGTCTCTCTCTCTATTTATAGTGGATGTTCTAAAATACCCAGTAGGGTTCTACGACTTCCGTTTATTTAACATCCATTAAATAAATAATTATGAAAAACTAAACTGTGTCAATATTATTTATTATTTTATCAAATATGTATAATATATATCAAATATATTACATGATAAAACCCAAGTTATTAAATCAACTTGTAATTCCCACTTAATATTAAAAAAACCTGGAACATTAAAATAATATTTGTTTGAATAATATTGTCAAGTATATACTTAACTTGTAAATATTTTTAATAAATAAATTCAATACCAATTATTCTTTACATGAATAATGTAAATTTATTTATTTATTGATGATAGATAACTTGGACAACACTCAGACCCCATGGTTGGGTCCACCATGTCCAATATACCTATTCAACTGAATAGGGAATATTCTTGAATATGCTATTGTGTGTGACCTTCTAGGACCTTATCTCAATAGTAGTGAATAATATCCACAGACCAAGAGCGGAGTCTAGAAACCCATCAAGGCCCCTAAAGAGATAAGGATAGTCATAGTAATGACAACCAAAACTACTACAAAATCAACCATTAAAAACACTAAAAATGTCCTTTATCAACACTAGATAAGCATTGACTACTAGAGAAAGATTAAAAGCCCGAGTCTTTTATCAGTTCTAAAAAAGTGCTGATAAAGGGGAGTATTACAGTGAGCTGTTATAGTACAATGTTTCACTAGAGCAGTGTGCTGTAATAGCACACCACAACACTAAAAACACCACTAAATCAGAAAAATCAAGTATGAATACATTATTTAAATGAATAGAACAATCTAGGATTGTTTTGTCAGTTTTTCCGATGTGATGTGCGTTTTAAACTAAAATGATACTTATATATTGAAAAAACACACTTGGAGTCATACCATTCATACCCTATGTTATATTTAGGTGTGATTGATTCTTACACAACTCAAATGACTTATGGATCATTTACCTAAAGTATCAAAACAATATGAATGTGTTTTCTTTGTTTTGAGTACATCTCTTTTATTTTATACTAAAATGTCATTTTAAACTGGAAACACACGCTTTTACTCATACCAGTCACATCATGTAGTGGATTGATGTGATAATGATTTCCACATATCAAAAATGACTTATGAATTATCTCCCTAAATTATGAATTCAATCTGAGTGCATTTTCTTAGTTTTCAGTGAGTAACACTTTTTAAACTAAAATGTTGATTTTCAATTGATAACAGACACATTGAGTAATACCGGACACATTGTGTATTATATTGAGGTGAGTCTGATTCCTACACATCAAAAATGAATTATGTATCATATCCCTAAAGTATCAAAACAATATGAAGGTGTTTTCTCAGTTTTGAGTAGGTGAGTTTTCTTTTTTACTAAAATTAGTGTCATTTTTAAATAAAAAGATTCAGTTGGAGTCATATCGGTCAAACTATGCATATAATTGAGGATCAAATCATTATTACATGTCCCAAATGTCTTATGGATTATTTTCATAAAGTATCAAAATAATCTTAATGTGTTTACTCAGTTTTTGAGTATGCCACTTTTCTTTTTTACTAAAATGTAATTTTAAACTAGAAACACACACTTTGACTCATGCAGATCACATCGTGTATCAGTTTGACATGATACCAATTCCTACACATCAAAAATTTATTATTAATCAATGTCTTATATTATCATGAAAATATGATCACATTTTCTTAGTTATCAGTGAGTGACATTTTTTGAACTAAACTATTAATTTTAAACTGGTAACGTACACATTGAGTCATAACGTGAACATCATGTATCGAATTGAAGTTAAGATGATTCTGACATATCAAAAATGGATTATAGATCATTTCCCTAATGTATAAAAATACTATAAATGTGTTTTCTTAGTTTTGAGTAGGCCAATTTTCCTTTTTATTAAAATCGATGTTGATTTTAAATAAAAAGATGCACTTAGAGTCATATCGGTCACACTGTGCGTACAATTGAGGAGGGACTAATTCAAACATGTCCCAAATGGATTATGGATCATTTTACTAAAGTATTAGAACAATATGAATGTGTTTTCTTAGTATTTAGTAGTTTAGTTTTCCTTTTTATTATAATTAATTCCATTTTTAAATAAAAAGACGCACTTGGAGTCATACCAGTCACATTGTGCATTATATTGAGGTACAAGAGATTCCTACACATTTCAAATGACTTATGGATATTTTTCTTTTGGAATCAAGACAATATGAATGTGTTTTCTTAGTTTTGAGTATGTCACTAGTTTTTTTAATAAAATGTTTATTTACTAAAATGTTTTTTTACTAAAATGTCATTTTAAACTGGAAACACACAATTTGACCTATACTGATCACATCATGTATTAGTTTGATGTGAGACCAATTCCTACACATCAAATATGACTTATGAATTTATTTCCTAAATTATCAAGAAAATCTAAGTGAATTTTTTTTTATTTTTAGTGAGTGAATTTTTTTGAACTAAACTATTTATTTTAAACTGATAACAAACACAATGAGTCATAGTTGTCACACTTTGTGTCAGATTGAGGTGATCCTAATTCCTACATGTTTCAAATGACTTATGAATCATTTCCTTAATTATAAAAATAATCAGAATATTATTTCTTGGTTTTTAGTATGTTATTTGTCCTGTTTACTAAAATTAATGTCAATTTAAAAAAATAAGTACTTGGAGTCATACCTGTCACACCATATGTCAGATTGAGGTGTAGTTGATTATTACACATTACAAAGTCTAAAAAAACCCTGACTATCAATTTAAAAACATTTCTATTATCTTTATATGTCAAACTTCCAACACTGCATATTGACTCGATGTTCTTAACTGATTTTTTTCTCATTGCTGAAAATAAGAAGAGCAGAATAAGATCATGTGCCCATTATATCATGAGAAGTCACCACAATGTACACATAATATTCCTCTACACTCTTAGTTCTCAATAATGAGAATGTTTTTTTTGCTAACAACATCGAATCAATATAAAGTGTTGACAGCTCAACAAATAAAGGCAATGAATATGGAAAACATGGTTACATTGGCAGAAAGAATCATTCAATCTCTTTTATGGCTTGTTGTAGATAGTTGAATGAAAAATATGACTTCCAAAAAGTCATGTGAAAAAAGAAATAAGTATTAGATAAAAAAGATAAGGAAATTAAATTATAAATATTAGATAAAATGATGAAAATATTAATTAAATAAGTTGTAGAAATTCACCTTTTTCTGATGGTTATATGTATTATTGATGTATTTCCTTTTTTTCATTATCTCATTTGTGGGCTCGAAGTTCAATCCCTCACGATCATGAACACCTTCGAAGAAACCACCTCAAATCAAACAAAAGAATCCAATTGTGTATGAAAAAAATTATTATATGAATAATAATAAAAATAAATAAATGAAACATAAATATGAAACAATAAATTAATTATATGGATAATGATTTTGTCGTTAAATCATTTTTGACCATAGGGATATGCCGATAGTAAAGAAAGAATAATGATAAAAATAAATAAAAATAGATCTCACCAAACAATCAATCAACAAGTGAGGAGGATGAGGATAAAATAAGGGTGGAACCAAAAGGAAATGTTAAAGAATTATTTGTTTTTGTATGGATTAAATTAAAACATACATAGTGTTTATTAGATTTATGATTAAAGAAATGAAGTTATTTTTATGAATTATTAATGAGTGGGTTATCATTTCAAATATGGCTATACTTTTATAAAATACAAGAAATACAAGTAAGGATGAAATCAATGAAATCAATGAATAAAATGTCATTTTTAATATGAATGTTTCGGTGAAAACTCGAAGGAGTAAGACTCTACAAAAAACCTCATTTTTTTCCAAGTAGAGCCTAAATCATTTAGAGAGGCTGACAAGGATGATAATTGGATCAAATCTATGCATGAGGAGTTTGATCTGAATAAGAACAATGTGACATGAAGAGCTTGATCTGAATAAGAATAATGAAGTCTTCTTATGGATCATGTTGTTGCATATATTGTTCTAAAAATGTCCATTAGTTTAATAATAAATGAGTTTTTTAGTAAAGTTTTTGTCCTAATTATGTAAAACTCTTAACATAAAAGGTTATGGTAATGTATTGTAATGAAACATTGTTTATGTCATGTAATTAAAATGGTCACATCTATGGGGTATCATATTACCAATAGAAGGAAATAAAAATGGATTTAATTTTATGTTAGTAAACTATAAAATTCAATATAATTAATAATCCAAAATAAAAATAGCATGCCATTAAATTATTAAATCCAAAATAATAAAGTTTACTTAAAGTGGGATTCAAAAGGTGTAATGATTTTATCCATGAAAAATATTTTTTATTTAAAAAAATAGATTCTATTAAAACTTATTTATTAAATTTACATAAACTAATTTTAATGTTTTATTATATCAAAATTAGTTAAATATAGTGGTATAAGATTTATTCTTGAATTATTTAAAATATTCCCTAAAATTTAAATAATAGAAAACTTTTCTCATTAAATAAGTTACTTTTCAAAGAAAATATGAAAATTTTAAAATTTTTGATCAATCCTACAGGATTAAGAAAAATAAATTCCATCAACAATGTTCTATTCTTCTACACCACATAATGAAATCGTATTTTGTTTCATAAAACACCATGATGTTGGGGTTTTACTAGAAAATGATTCATTCCAATTATTTATTTTATGATTATATTTCAATAACCAAAATCAAAATATCAATTACATTTTATCTCAAAATTAGTTTTTTTTCCTGTAAAATATTGTCCAAGGATTATAGAACCTTAAACCTTTTTGATTTTTCTTTTTTATAGAATTTAATTCATAATATTTAAATTCAAATAGAAATATTTCAAAAATAAAAATTGAAAGCATTTTATTTTTTCAAGAAGTAGTTAAATAAAAAAGATAACAAATCAAACATATAAAATGTTTTTTCTCATCTTATTTTACAAATTCACCATAATAATTTGATTATTACATTAGTGACCCCTAAATCTACCCCAAGCCTCATGAAATAGTTCACAGTCATCCTAATTAAATACATTAATTTTACACCATATTTCAGTGCTCATTATCCTAGGAAAATATTTCCTGAAAAAATCATTATATAGTTGTTCCCATGTACTGCCAGATATTTCATCATCCATTTATTAGAAACAACTTCTAGAATTACCTTTCAAAGAGAAGGGGATAACCCTATATTTTAGTCCCTCCTCATTCAACCCTATCAATGCCAATTATTACACGACATAATATTAGACCCTAGTGATGTCGATATTTCATCATCCATGTGATTTGCAATGTAATATTCAAAACCAATGACAATACCGACCACTATATGGATGAATTTTTCAAAAGTTAATGATTGAAAAAGGTATATGTCATGGAATATAGGTATTGGTAGTGTATTATACCTCACAAAAACATGACCCAACATTGGGTTTGACATATTTCAAGTCACACAGTATAAATGTTGTCCCAAGGAGACCCACATGATATCGGGGAAGACGATAATTCAATATATCTACAAAACAATGAATTTTGTGTTGTTTTTTATAGGATAGTGCAACTAGACTTGTTGGGATACATAGATGTGGGATGAGAAGGATCAGTGGAAAACTAAGGAAAATTATAGATATTGAAAAACCTATATTTTGTTCGAGCTGTGGTTGCGTTCAACCCTAGAGTCACTTGATACTTGGATTCGAGCCTTGGAAAAGTTGGAGCCTTGATTCTAGCCTAGATTCGAGCTTGGATTTGATAGCAAGGTCCATCGACAGGAGGTCACTTCCACATAGATTTTCAGATATCGCAAACTGGTTTTCAATAGTTAAGGTTCTTAAAATAGATCACGACAATTTTATTAGCGCTTCAAAAAAGTGTTCATAAAGATACCTTTTATCAGCGCTAAGTAAATCAGCACTGATAAAATGAATCATTGTCAACGTTTTTTGCACTGATAAATCTCTATGTTTATCAGTGCTAAAAAAGCACTAATAAATACTTACATTACTTTTAAATAAATAATACTTAAAAAAGTATAATTATTATATATAATTATAATACTTATAATAATACTTTTTATAAAATAATAATTTTATAATTCTTTGAATATATAATTATTTTTTTATAATTATATAAATACTTTTTAATAAAATAATATTAATATCGTTATATATATTTATATAATTATATATATAAACATAGTAAATATATTCATTATTTAAATAATTTTATTAAAAGTTTATAATTATTTATTTATAATTATATAAATATTTTTTAAACAAATATTATTTATTTAATTATAATTGTAAATGTATAAAAATAGTAAATATATATTTATAAATATTTTTATTTGTAAATATTTTTTTACAAATGTATTTTTAACGTTATTAATGAATATTTACTCTTAAGTTCATGCATGCTAAAAATGAGTAAAATTGATTAATTAGAAATGAGTATAATATATTAAAAATTTGGATAAGTTTGATTAATATAAATCATTAAAAAACTAATATATATTGAAATAAAGATTAATACATATTGAAAATATTAAAACACAGTAAATATATATATATATAATATAAATAATATAAATTGATTAAATTCTAAAAAAATAAATTTGTGTGTGTGCATATGTATATAATACGTATATGTGAAATCAATATAATACATTTGATCTATGATATAAATTTAAAAATCAAACGACATTCAATTATGTCCATTACTCGATGCAATTAGTCGGTATTTTTAATTCATGTTAATTTTTATTTATAAACCAATAATCACTAAATACATTACTATTTAATATAAAGCATAAAATAATATTTTTTAATATATAAATCATATTTATATACATTAATATATATCTATATATTTAATATATATTATTTATTAACATTATCAATAATCATCTATTTAATAAAATGTTTAATATTTTTCTCAATTTACTTATTTTTAATTTTAATTTGATTAATTTTTTATTTTCATGTATCTATATATTTAATTCATACTATTTATTAATATTTATAATTTATATATAGTATAATAAATTTATTCATTTTTATTAATAATTACTTAATTAATAAAATTTGCAATATTATTTTTAATAAAATCATTTTTTATTATTTATTTATTTATTTCATTTTATTTATTCAGACATTTATCAGCGCTAAAAAAGAACTGATAAATGATACCTTTATGAAAGCTAAAAATAAAGCGCTAATAAAGGGAACCCTTTACCTCTAACACCTGAGACTTTTATGTTATATAAATCATCAAAGGAATCTTTTTCTACACAACACTTGCTTGACTTGCTTTACACGAAATCGCGACCTTCCTCGATAGCTTGCATCGTACGCAATATCGAGTTTCACTAAACAACGATATGCTATTAAAATATTATTAAAACTAGCCGTTATGAATAGTAATAACCACTTTTTGAAATTTTATAAATTTTATTTTTCAAAATGGACTTCATTTTTGGATTCGGAATATCGAAATTAGCCTAGGGTGAAATTTTGGTATTTTTCTAAAAACTTTCAATTTTTGATGAATAGTGAAACCACTAAGTGGTAGTTAAAAAACTGAATTTTTCATAAAACTTAATTTTACCGCTTCTGTGAGTGGAATTTCAAAAATCCGAAAGATACGGTTAATATTAAGGACTAAAATGTGGTTCAGTGAGATGAAAATAATTTTTGGTGAATAGTAACTTTTTACTTTTTTTACCACGGTTAAAAGTAAATAGGGAAATTAAGGGTAAAGATGATATTATTATTACTCTAACACATGTCCTAATTCTATTGGAAAAGTGTAATTCGACCAAAAACAAACTTAGGAATAAAATATGACCATTTAGGCCCACTTGGATTAGATTAGGACATTTATTATTAATTTATTTAAAGAAGGGTTAAAATAGTTAAAATCAAACTTTAATAAGTAAATAATTTTTAATATGGGGTTATACATAAGATAAATTCGACTATAAATATTCATCAGAAAGATAAAAATATTTCCTACATAATGGTATTTTATTTGTAATTTTTATACAATAAATAATTTAATTTAGTTATGACACAATGATGATGCAGGAATTATCTTATTAATGAAATATTGACATAATTGATGTTATAAATACCCAAATAAATGTAATTTGAGAATTTTTATGAATTCCAATAATTTTATATGTTAATATGATATGTTAGTGTTAATTTAATTATTGTTTTTAGAACTAATCATTCTGTTATGAGTTTCACAAAAATCAATTACCAAATAGTGTCAAAATTGACATAAAATAGTTTTTAAAACAAATATTATATTATTAATTGTTATTATATTCCTAAAAATCTAAGGTTCGGCAAAATGACTTAGATATAGTTATATATATTAATACTAAACAACTTGGGGTTCGTTTGGCTACTTATAGTAAGTTTATTAACCTTATATTATAAGAACACAAGAAGACACGATAAAAGTAAAATTATTTAACTTAATGTTAAATCTAAATGATAAGGTTAAAACAGGAACCTAAACTTGTCTAAATTATATTGGATGAGAGGATTTAGACCCATCCCCACCTTATCTTAGAAATATATCAATTTGGAGCTATTTAAAACCAAACTTGACTTTATAATAAAATAATATTTTTAGTTTTCCCAAAGGTGCCCCTCTCCTCCCTTATAAAAGGGAAGCTCCTCCCCCTCTTCCTCACACCACTTTGAGCCTTCATGCTCGGCCAAACCCTGAAAATTTCTCCTCTCCACTTCCCTAGAGACATCCTAGAGGTCCTGTTCTTCTTCAAAGACCAATTTTAGTGCCCTAAAAGAAGGTCTCAAAGAAGCACTTCAAAGAAGAGGTAATGTTCGTTACCGATTCTTTCATCTTTATTTATTCTTACACTTCTTCTTCTTTAGTTGTTTCATTATGAAGTAATAAAATCAGTATCACTCATATACTGATATGTTATTATAAGTATGAAACAACCCTATTTCACCATCTATCCATCCTACGGAAAAAGAAATCACCGCGTGTGTGTACGTATGGAATACCGTCTCCACGCCGTGGTGTAATCTATTTTCCACCACCACCTTACTTGGATGGGTATAATGGTGTAAATAATGACTATATATGACTACTATAAAGTTATACTTATTATTAAATAGTATACATACACTCCAATACAATTCCATGATCATAGGAACGATATCATCACTCGTGCGTACGTACGGAATACCGTCTCCACGATGTGATGCGACTCGTTCTACATGATCTTCATTTCATAATGATTATATAAATGAATTGAATGAATTAATATGATATATATTACACTAATACCATTCTTTAAATTAGGTATCTATAACCTAAATAGAAGAATAAGAATTTATTCGACAAGACACACATAAGAACAAAAAGTTATAAACACCTGAATAACAAGTAGCAATGAAATATTACTACTAAGAAGCTAAGAATATGACCATATATGATATCATAAAAATAAGTATGTTTCTGGAATAAGTCAATAAAATTATTTAAATCATTATACAGGAGGTTCAGACACTTACGAAGAAAAACGGACCTAAGGTAAGGGAAATATCACAATCTCATTTTTATCCGAGATTGTTTATACTTTGAAATTTACTGGGGTGTATTTTATCATCAAAATCCATGTTTCCTCAATATGTAATATTATTTCCATCCACCTACAATTGTTTAAATCCAATTTTACCCTTCGGTGAGTTTTTAGTAAAATATATGAAAGAAATCTTTTGTCGTTTTTCGTACGAGATACTTTTTGACTTTTCCGACAAAAGTACGAGAAGAATGTTTTTTAACTTATACGGCATGAATGGATTTTTAAAACATTATTCACAAGAAGCTTCCTTTTCAAGTTTTCAAGTTTATTTTTAATCAAAGTCTTTTAGTTTAAAATTGTATGACATGTTAAGAAAGGAAAATTGTTTTTGAAGTAGAAAGGATATTTTCCTCAAGAACGGAGTTAAAGTGTTTTATCAAAATTATTTTCCATCTAAGATAATATAGGGTTCTGTTTTTATCCCTATTATTACATTGATTTGATTATGTTGTGATGGAATTTTTTTTATGAATTCATTTATCTTATATGAATTGTTTTATGATGTCATGTTGTTTAAGAATCCCATTTTTATTACATGGGTTATGATACGATGTATGGTTTATGATTTTGTGGAACACATAAGAATGATATCATTATGAGATGGGTGGGACCTATATCTCCATCCAATGCATTGGGTAAAGATTTTATATCTCATGAGATAGACATGGCTGGAACGGTAGGTTATACCGGTTCAGTGAAATAGGACTGAAACGAGGAGTGAACTCGGTTCAGAAAGGGACTTTGTCCACTAAGATAGTCTTGGAAATGAGACTTGACTAATAAGAAATGATTCTCTATGATTGTGTGTGTATTCCACAAAGGTTCATGTTTTAAGTTATGATTATTGTGATTATATTTCACTGCCACGATTTATCCCATGTTATGAAATTATGATATCTTTTGCAGGTTAAGATTTACAAAAGTTACGTGCTTATGTATATGATGTGATTGATATTTATTTTGTTTAACATTATTGAGTATTTGAGCTCACCCTTTTGTATGTTTTCTTTCCCCAGGTCAGGAAAAAGGTTATTAAGTAAGATATGCCAAAATGGACTATAGATATGATGAAATAAATGGGAGACAGTGTAGACGCTTTATGAACCAGTTGTTTATGTTTCCTAGTTTCTAAAGACACTATACCTATACGGTCCTTTCGTGGTTTTGTTATATGTTGTAATAAGTATGCTTCAATTTTGAAGTATTAACAATGTATGTAAATTGTGGGTCGTTATAGTTGGTATCAGAGGAAAGGTATAGTCAACCTTTGGAAACTAGGATGTGAAAACCTTAGTAAGAACCCTAAGGATAAGTCTAAGCATAGAACAAAATCTTAGTGTTTTATAAGTGGCCATGAATAACCTAGGATAATACCTTAAGTGTGAAATTTTATTCTTGATTATGTGGTTTTCCTATTATAATTAGTGTTGCTCACACTATTCTTCTTGGTTTTAGTCAATGGATGGAACCCGAAGGAACCGTGTTAATGCGGAATGCGATGGGAAATGCGATGATTGTCCCCCTGAGCAACCAAACGTTATGGGTGTTGGAATGAAAAATCTTGTAGCCATGCTCACACAACTTTCTTAAGCTATGAATCACGCAGGACTTCCAAACGAGCAAAGGAAGGAGCAACATTCTGTTGAATTTTTCATTAGGCAGCGTCCACCTTCTTTCAGCGGGTCTACTGATCCATTAGTTGCTGAACAATGGATTAGTACTACTGAAAAGATATTTTCAGTTCTTCAATGTTCTGAACACGATAAATTCATCCTAGCAGTGTATCGTTTGGAAGGAGATGCTGATCAATGGTGGAATCTTATTAAGAATATGAGGCAAAGGGATGAAATTGAGTCTATGGAATGGGACGAGTTCAATAACTTATTTTTCAATAAGTACTTCCCTCGTATTCTCTGAACAAAGATGGAGAAAGAGTTTCTTGAACTGAAGCAAAAGGATGATGAATCTGTTGGTACCTATGAAGCAAATTTTACAAGACTTTCAAGGTACGCTTCTGGTTATTATCCAACCTGAGAGTAAGATCGATCGATTCTTTAGTGTCTTAAAACCAAGTCTTCGAAGGGCGTTATCCATAAGGGACTTCAATAGCTATGAGGAAATAGTTCTATGTGCTCTCAAAGTCAAGATGGAGATTGGAGTAACCCATCAGTCATATGGGTTTGATAAGAAGAGGAAAATAGAATTCAAAGGAAAATCTAAAGAGCACACTGAAAAGAAGATGAGCTTTCCCTTATGCTCAAAGTGTGGAAAGAAACATGGAGGGATTTGTCTTAAAGGGACAAGTAAATGTTTCAAATGTGGAAAGGAAGGTCATCGGGCATTTGAATGCCGCGATGATGGGAAGAAGATGTTTAATGATGCAAACAAAGGAAGGGATACACAGAATGAACCTACTACACTTCAATGTTTCAAGTGCAAGGAGATGGGACATTATGCCAATAAATGCCATAATCCAAGGGTTGATGATGATGTTCAACGTCAACAAACTCTTAAGGCTAAAGACAAAGGAAAGTCACATACAATTTCTATCAGCGATGTGGAGTACGATAACGATGCGGTGAAAGGTACACTTACCATCCACTCTAAAGTAGAAAATGTTTTATTTGATTCTGGATCCACCCACTCTTTTATTTCTAAAGAATTTTCTAAGGGTATCACCGTATTAAATCAACAATTAGATGTTGAGTTAGCTGTGACAACACCTAATGGCACAACAGTCGCATCAAAAGTTTATAATTCTTCTCCGATCGAAGTTTGTGGGAAAGTGCTTCCTGAAAATCTTGTGATCCTTCCTATAGTGGAATTTGATGTGATTATTGGCATGGATTGGCTTTCTTTATATGGAGCTCATATCAATTGCCAAAGAAGGGAAGTCACATTTCATATTCCAGATCAATCTATGATCGTCTATCAATGCAAGGATGAACATAACCTTCTAGTGGAAATTTCTTCCATTTTATGGGTATTGATTCCACTAAATGATGGTTATTTATCTCAAATGGTTGGTGAGAAACTCATGATTAAGAATATGCCCATTGTATGGGAGTTTGATGATGTCTTTTCGGAGGAATTACCGGGTCTTCCACCAAATCGTGAAGTTGAGTTTTCAATAGAACTCGTACCGGGTGCTTTGCCTATTTCAAAGACACCTTATAGAATGGCCCCAATTGAGTTGCAAGAATTGAAGAAGTAACTCCAAGAGAATATTGATAAGGGATTCATACGCCCTAGTGCGTCACCTTGGGGAGAACCTGTTTTATTTGTTAAGAAGAAAGATGGATCAATGAGACTCTGCATTGATTATCAAGAACTTAACAAGATCACTATCAAGAACAAATATCCTCTCCCACGCATTGATGACTTATTTGACCAACTACGTGAAGCTCAATACTTTTCCAAGATTGATCTTCATTCAGGGTATCATCAATTAAGGGTCAAAAGGGAGGATATACCAAAGACGGATTTCTGTACAAGGTATGAACACTATGAATTTATAGTGATGCCATTTGGTCTTACTAATTCCCCTGTTATCTTCATGGATCTGATGAATAGAGTCTTTATAGACTATCTTGATCAATTTGTGGTAGTCTTTATAGACGATATTCTTGTCTATTCAAAGAGCAAGGAAGAACATGAAGATCACTTGAGAATTATATTGAAGACCCTGAGAAAGGAGAAGCTTTATGCCAAATTTACCAAGTGTGAATTTTGGCTTCAAAAATTTGCATTTTTGGGTCACATAATCTCAAAAGAGGGGATATCTGTGGATCCAGCAAAAAAAGAGGTTATCGAAAGATGGTCGAGACCAACAACAGTAACTGAGATCCGAAGTTTTCTTGGTTTGACTAGATATTATCGACGTTTTGTGAAATATTTTTCATGATTATCTAATCCACTCACTAAGTTGACTCGGAAAGGAGTTAAGTTTGTCTGGACGGAAGAATGTGAAGAGAATTTCAAGGAGTTGAAAAGAAGGTTATCCAGTGCACCTGTGCTCACACTGCCTTGTAGTGGAGAAAGGTTTGTGATCTATAGTGATGCATCCAAGAAGGTATTGGGGTGTGTTCTTATGCAAAATGATATGGTGATAGCTTATACATCACGACAGTTGAAAATCCATGAGCAAAATTACCCAACACATGATTTGGAGTTAGCTGCGGTAATCTTTGCATTAAAGATTTAGAGGCATTACCTTTATGGTGAAAGGTGTGATATTTATACTGATCATAAAAGTTTACAGTATATTTTCACACAAAAGGAGCTGAATATGCATCAAAGAAGATGGTTGGAGCTGATTAAGGATTATGACTGCTCAATCCATTATCACCATGGGAAAGCAAACAAGGTGGCAGATGCATTAAGTCGACAAGACCATGCTAGTTTATCCATGATGAGGATCACAAAAGATCCAATATTTATGGATTTACAAAGGATGGATCTTGGAATTATAATGGAAGGGGAAAAATCTTATCTTTCTCAAATGAATGTTCAACCATCTATACATGTGAAGATTAAAGAGGCATAGAAAGAAGATGTCAAGTTACAAAAGAAGGTGAGAAATGTTCTTGAATTCAACCTTGATTGTGATGGGATAATAAAGTTCAGGAATCGGGTTTGTGTTCCTCCCATCCCCAAATTAAAGAAGGAGCTGCTGGATGAGGCTCATAGTTCTTCATTCTCTATTCATCCTGGAAGCACGAAGATGTATAGGGACCTGAAATAGTACTTCTGGTGGGATGGCATGAAAAGAGATGTTGCTGAATATGTCTCTCGATGCTTGGTTTGTCAACAAGTTAAAGCTGAGAGACAGAAGTCTAAGGGGATGTTATAACCATTACCCATACCCGAATGGAAATGGGAAAACATCACTATGGACTTTTTCACAGGACTTCCTAAAACATCCAAAGGCAATAATGCTATCTGGGTCATAGTTGATCGTCTTACAAAGTCTGCACACTTCATTGCTATTAGAGAGGATTTCTCTCTGGATCATCTTTCCAGGATATATGTAAAGGAAGTGGTAAGATTTCATGGAGTACCACTTTCTATTATATCCGACCGGGATCCGAGATTTACCTCGAAGTTCTGGAGAAGTCTTCAGCATACTCTGGATACAGAGTTGAGTTTTAGCACTACTTATTATCCTCAAACAGACGGTTAGTCTGAGAGAACAATTCAAACCCTAGAAGATATATTGAGAGCTTGCTCTATGGATTTCAAAGGTGGTTGGGATCAACACCTACCTTTGGTGGAATTTTCTTATAATATTAGCTTTCACTCCAATATTCAGATGGCTCCTTATGAAGCTCTCTATGGAAAGAAATGTAGGACTCCAACTTGCTGGGATGAAGTTGGGGAAAGAAAGCTATTAGGACCTGATCTCATTGATGAAATGGCAGAAAAGGTCAGATCTATTCAACAACACATAAGAGAAGCTCAGAGTCGATAGAAAAGTTATGCCGACAACTGAAGAAAAGACCTAGAGTTTGAAGTGGGTGATAAAGTGTTCTTACGGATATCTCCCTGGAAGAGAGTCATGAGATTTGGAAAGAAGGGGAAGTTGAGCCCTAGATATATCGTTCCTTTCGAAATACTGGATCGTGTTGGGAAGGTAGCTTACCGATTGGTGCTTCCACCGAATCTCTCTCAAGTTCACGATGTGTTCCATGTATCTCTCCTAAGAAAGTACATACCTGATCCTTCACATGTACTTAGCTCAGAAGTTGTACCGTTGGAGAAAGATCTTTCTTATCAAGAACAGCCGATAGAGATTCTGGATCGTAGCGAAAAAGTCCTACGAAACAAGACCACTCGATTGGTGAAAGTTTTATGGAGGAACCACCAATTATAAGAAGCTACATGGGATCTTGAGGATATGATGAGGGAGAGGTATCCTCATCTGTTTGTTACAAAGTGATGAATTTCGAGGGCGAAATTCATTTTAAGGGGGGTAGAATGTAACACCAGAGACTTTTATGTTATATAAATCATCAAAGGAATCTTTTTCTACACAACACTTGCTTGGATTTCTTTACACGAAATCGTGACCTTTCTCGATAGCTTGCGTCGTACGCAATACCGAGTTTCACTAAACAACGATATGCTATTAAAATATTATTAAAACTAGCCATTATGAATAGTAATAACCACTTTTTGAAATTTTATAAATTTTATTTTTCAAAATGGACTTCATTTTTGGATTCGGAATATCGAAATTAGCCTAGGGTGAAATTTTGGTATTTTTCTGAAAACTTTCAATTTTTTGATGAATAGTGAAACCATTAAGTGGTAGTTAAAAAAACTGAATTTTTCATAAAACTTAATTTTACCGCTTCTGTGAGTGGAATTTCGAAAATCTGAAAGACACGGTTAATATCAAGGACTAAAATGTGGTTCAATGAGATGAAAATAATTTTTGGTGAATAGTAACTTTTTACTTTTTTTACCACGGTTAAAAGTAAATAGGGTAATTAAGGGTAAAGATGATATTATTATTACCCTAACACATGTCCTAATTCTATTGGACAAGTGTAATTCGAACAGAAACAAACTTAGGAATAAAATATGACCATTTAGACCCACTTGGATTAGATTAGGACATTTATTATTAATTTATTTAAAGAAGGGTTAAAATAGTTAAAATCAAAGTTTAATAAGTAAATAATTTTTAATATGGGGTTATACATAAGATAAATTAGACTATAAATATTAATTAGAAAGATAAAAATATTTCCTACATAATGGTATTTTATTTGTAATTTTTAGACATTAAATAATTTAATTTATTTATGACACAACGATGATGTAGTAATTATCTTATTAATGAAATATTGACATAATTGATGTTCTAAATACCCAAATAAATGTAATTAGAGACTTTTTATGAATTCCACTAATTTTATAGGTTAATATGACATGTTAGTATTTATTTAATTAACTTTTTTCGAACTAATCATTCTGTTATGATTTTCACAAAAATCAATTACTAAATAGTGTCAAAATTGACATAAAGTAGTTTTTAAAACAAATATTATATTAGTAATTGTTATTTTATTCCTAAAAATCTAAGGTTTGGCAAAATGACTTAGATAAGGTTATATATATTAATAATAAACAACTTGGGGTTCGTTTGGCTGCTTATAGTAAGTTTATTATCCTTATAGTATAAGAACACAAGAAGACACGGTAAAAGTAAAATTATTTAACTTAATGTTAAATCTAAATGATAAAGTTAAAATAGGAACCTAAACTTGTATAAATTATATTGGATGAGATGATTTAGACCCATCCCCACCTTAGATTCTAAATATATCAATTTGGAGCTATTTAAAACCGAACTTGACTTTATAATAAAATAATATTTTTAGTTTTCCCAAAGGTGCCCCTCTCCTCCCTTATAAAAGGGAACCTCCTCCCCCTCTTCCTCACACCACTTTGAGCCTTCAAGCTCGGACAACCCATGACAATTTCTCTCCTCCACTTCCCTAGAGACATCCAATAGGTCCTGGTCTTCTTCAAAGACCAATTTTAGTGCCCTAAAAGAAGGTCTCAAAGAAGCAATTCAAAGAAGAGGTAATGTCCGTTACCGATTCTTTTATCTTTATTTCTTCTTACACTTATTATTCTTTAGTTGTTTCATTATGAAGTAATAACATCAGTATCACTCATATAATGATATGTTATTATAAGTATGAAACAACCCTATTTCACCATCTATCCATCCTACAGAAAAAGAAATCACCGTGCGTGTGTACGTACGGAATACCGTCTCCACGCCGTGGTGTAATCTATTTTACACCACCAACTTACTTGGATGGGTATAATGGTGTAAATAATGACTATATATGACTATTATAAAGTTATAATTATTCTGAAATAGTATACATACACTCCAATACAATTCCATGATCATAGGAACGATATCACCACTCGTGCGTACGTACGGAATACCGTTTCCACGATGTGATGCGACTCGTTCTACATGATATTCATTTCATAATGATTATATAAATGAATTGAATGAATTAATATGATATATATTACACTAATACCATTCTGGAAATGAGGTATCTATAACCTAAAGAGAAGAATAAGAATTTATTCGACAAGACACACATAAGAACAAAAAGTTATAAACACCCAAATAAAAAGTAGCAATGAAATATTACTACTAAGAAGCTAAGAATATGACCATATATGATATCATAAAAATAATTATGATTCTGGAATAATTCAATAACATTATTTAAATCATTATACAGGAGGTTCGGATACTTACGAAGCAAAATGGACCTAAGGTAAGGGAAATATCACAATCTCATTTTTATCCGAGATTGTTTATACTTTGAAATTTACTGGGGTGTATTTTATCATCCACATCCATGTTTCCTCAATATGTAATATTATTTCCATCCACCTAAAATTTTTTAAATCCAATTTTACCCTTCGGTGAGTTTTTAGTAAAAGATATGAAAGAAATCTTTTGTCGTTTTTTGTACGAGATACTTTTTGACTTTTCCGACAAAAGGATGAGAAGAATGTTTTTTTAACTTATACGACATGAATGGATTTTTAAAACATTATTTACAAGAAGCTTCCTTTTCAAGTTTTCAAGTTTATTTTTAATCAACTTCTTTTAGTTTAAAATTGTATGACATGTTAAGAAAGGAAAATTGTTTTTGAAGTAGAAAGGATATTTTCCTCAAGAACGGAGTTCAAGTGTTTTATCAAAATTATTTTCCATCTAAGATAATATAGGGTTCTGTTTTTATCCCTATTATTACATTGATTTGATTATGTTGTGATGGAATTATTTTTATGAATTCCTTTATCTTATATAAATTGTTTTATGATGTCATGTTGTTTAAGAATCCCATTTTTATTACATGGGTTATGCTACGATGTATGGTTTATGATTTTGTGGCACACATAATAATGGTATCATTATGAGATGGGTGGGACCTATATCTACCTCCAATGCATTGGGTAAAGATTTTATATCTCATGAGATAGACATGGCTGGAACGGTAGGTTATACCGGTTCAGTGAAACAGGACTGAAACGAGGAGTGAACTCAGTTCAGAAAGGGAATTTGTCCACTAAGATAGTCTTGGCAATGAGCCTTGACTAATTAGAAATGATTATCTATGATTTTGTGTGTATTCCACAAAGTTTCATGTTTTAAGTTATGATTATTGTGATTACATTTCACTGCCACGATTTATCCCATGTTATGAAATTATGATCTCTTTTGTAGGTTAAGATTTCCAAAAGTTATGTGCTTATGTATATGATGTGATTGATATTTCTTTTGTTTACCCTTACTGAGCATTTGAGATCACCCTTTTGTATGTTTTCTTTCCCCAGGTCAGGAATAAGGTTATTAAGTAAGATATGCCAAAATGGACTATAGATATGATGAAATAAATGGGAGAGAGTGTAGACGCTTTATTAACCAGTTGTTTATGTTTCCCAGTTTCTAAAGACACTATACCTATACGGTCCTTTCGTGGTTTTGTTATATATTGTAATAAGTATGATTCAATTTTAAAGTATTAACAATGTATTTAAAGTATGGGTCTTTATATTACCTGTGCTGATAAAGGATACCCTTTATCAGCGCTAAAAATTAAGCGCTAAAAAAGCAATGATAAAGGGTTAAATTTATCTGTGATTTTTTAGCACTGATAAATATGTCATTTATCAACTATTTTTTGTAGTACTGATAAATACCAGCACTGTTAAATACTTTTTTTGTAGTAGTTCAACCTATGAACACACACCGTGTACTATAATCTCTTTGTCTTTAGATATCTCATAAAGTAGGATACACACTTGTGTCATATCACTTTTCTTGATTTATAATTTTTTGATCTAACCAGATGGATTTACCTTTCGACTACCTTAACCCAGGATTGATAAAGGTACTACCATCCTGATCCATAAGGCTTGAGATATATTATTTACTCAACCCAGAAGAGACAAATCCATTCTTGACCATTCAATCAATGTCATACCACCAATGACACACCCAACACAAGTTACCTCACCAAGATTTCAATATCATTGTTTTTTCTTGCATCAAAATACATGATCACATTACACATATTGATAATGATCTCAAGTTAGGAGACCAATAAACATGTCCTTAGATATGAACAACCAATGAAACTCAAAACATTTGGTGTTCCTATTGGGGGGTCTATCCTCATGATCTCACTACATGCAATCAAAAAGTGAGAACTTCTAGAGAAGAAGTCTCAATGCTTATGAGCCCCCATCACCTGATAGTCAAACATCTACTGTGTCCGGTCAGTAAGATGTATCTAGACCATTGGATCTTTGTTTAATATTAATGTCATAGATTCTCGAGGTTATCAATATAGTCTCTGATCTTCTATAACCTTTTTATATGACAATTAATCTCTAGACATTACCATTAAATAGTGGACACATAAATATGTACACTATAATAGTAAGTAAACATCATGTATATCTAACTGTATAAACAATATGGTAATCTAAAAGTACTGTATAGTTGGGCCTAGGGAACCCAATATTACAACACTCTCTCTTTCACTAGATCCAACATGCTATCTTTCCCTATTATCTCTCACATGATAAAGATAATTTTTCTTCTAAGTCACGACTTTAGTTTCCAGGTCCACTACGTTTCTGTCACATGGCTATTCTGCTATATGCGACCTCAACTCCTTGATTAAAACTTCTCAAGAGATGGTATCCCTGAGTATATACATGTTGTATATTTTTATAACTTAACATCTTGTCTAGATCCAGTAACAGATTTACCATTATGATAAAATTTTACTATCTAGGTGATATTCTAAGAACTAGAACAAATCATTTCATTTAGTAACTGTTTCTTAGCTTCCACATAATCTGCAACATACTTGGTTTTTTTAGGTATGGACACCACTGGCATTTATGAGCTTGTATCGCTCAACACCTTATCCTAAGTGTAATACTAGATCGAATTATTCTAATGAAGACTAGTTTGTGTCCCCTTAAACTAGTATCTTATCCTCTCCACTTACCAGGTACAAATCTTTTGTACTTGCTGAAATAAAACCAAATAGTTTTGACTGCTCTACTTGCAGTTCTCCTAGATATAACTAACATTTTCCTACTATATAATATATGTTGTAAATATCATATCTTTTACATATCATAGAATATGCAATTGATCCATCGCTGCAGCGCATGGAACTCAACTCACCACTTAATCTCATTCTATTCCATTGCATGTATACTTGGAGGGATTTATTCCATGTGACATTGGTAAAAATTATCTATTAAATTGTTAATTCTTGTAGTTTTCAACACCATGTCATTATATTTATGATTGACTAGGTCTAAGAAACCATTAGATCTACCTCAGTAGATCATGTTCCCTAGAACTTAGGTTGTTACTTTAAGTCAATCACTGAAGAATTTATTTCAACCTGGTCATAACTTAATATAGGAACAATATTTGTTTTCCATATACTTCCAAAAATATTTCTCTTGGAAAACTATGATTCTCCCACTACCCTCTAGTAGACACAAGGTAAACATTCATTCCAAAAGAATATTCTATGATCTGATTGCTTACTTCAATAAAAAATTGAATTTCAGTGACATGAAACCTCTATTATAATTTTATGACATGACCAAACCTTTATGGTTGTGTCGTATATACACCTTCGTACAATTGGTGGTCACAATATCCAATGATCAATAAAATTATCATAGAACATATCTATGAAAATAAAACTTCTAATGGATTTAGGCATACTGACTTGGTATAACCAATCGAGCCTTATTGGTACCACGCTTGTACCACCCATGTATCGACTCACTTGAATACCCACCTCAATATTCACTATAATGATCCCCTTTTGACATTGATACATGGAATCCATTATTGAATTTTAATTGACCTTGTCAATCTTAGATGATTTCCATATACTGCTTACTTGTAGGAATTTTTATTCTCACTAAATAATGTATCACTAGACACGGTGAATATAAAACCATCAATATGGTTTTAAACTTCCTATATTGTAAGTGCCTCTAGAACACTCATATTCCACATGCACTTGTGAAACTAGTAACTATGAAAAATATTTATGCATCTTTAGAATTTACTAAACTCATGTCAATATTGATACCACTATCTCAAGTAGAGATGTGGACCATTTGATAGAAATGCAGTCTATCACTTGACTAACACTTTTCTAACTTAGGGATTTATGTAATATCCTAAACAACTACTAGGATAACTACTGAGATGCACAATAAGTTTCTCTTTATGTAAGTTTTTTTATATCCTAACAAACTTATTTTATCTATGCACATGTCTTATGAAGTAATAGATTACATAATAATATGACTTATATGACATTCATTTATCATTTTATTTGGAACATGGTTATGGGATATCTCTGTTATTGTCAAATCACATCATGAAATATAATAGAAGTTTTTTTCAAATGGAAAAAATGAAACTACTAACATCATTAATCTGATGTATAAAATGCGTGTTTAGAAATTTCTCCATGCTACATTTTTTTGATCAATGTTAATATGTAATACTTATCATCGATCCTCCTTATTAACATCAATGTCATGATGCAGATAAGGTAATTTGTGTTTGGGAATTACTCCATGCTATATTATCATGATCAATGAATGCTTGGTCAAGATATTCTTCAGCATGCCAGCCTAAAGCAACTCATCTCTTCTAACTATGCATATACTTCACTGTCACATTCCTTAATTACTTAAAGATATCTTATGAAGTATATTTACCACTATATTACCCCTATAATAGTTTAAACTCTCTTTGTGAACTAATTCTGTAATCTTTGCAGCATTTCTTTATTTATAAAGGTTTATTTATCCAAACTAAATATGTCGATAATACAAAAGGTGTTTAGCTTTACTGAGCCTAAAAACTAAATTGGGTATATAATTCACATCCCATTTTATTTTTACTTTACAAATAATAATCTTTCCAAAACTGGGTAAATAAGTCTTACATTTTATATTCACCACATTTTTGACTATGATTCATGTTCCACTAAACTATTTGTTGAGTCTGAAACACCAAAAACAACATTCATTCCTAAACCTAGAATAATGTCTCCTTATGTAAAAAGGTCACATGAAATAAGTGTTTTGATTTTACTCAACAATAGTTTGACTAGAATCATTCACTTAGAAATTATAAGTTATGTGTTTCTCACCACTGACTAAGGAATCACCCTTTCTCAGCCACTTGGAGAATACACATGACTTCTTGTAATGTTTCTATTACTTACTTGGTCACTATATTTCAATACACATATATGAAAGGAATATTGTATTTAATACCCAAGCAGTGTGTAAGAAACATTATATTGATGAATATACCTAAATAAGAATTGGGTACTTGCTTCTTCAATTCATTTCATTGCTTTTAAATTTCATATTTATTTCAAGTTATGTGATGAAAACAACCTCCTCTCAAGTAACCAACCTCATTTCATTGAATGACATTGTGAATGTGACTTTGAAATTTTATATTTCATTGGAATTTTCACTTTTCCTTTTAACTTATTCATTATAAGAATTAAATATTGTGCTTTCTTTAATGTTATTATTTACTTGGTTAACCTTACCTAAAAGGTAATGAAGCATTTACTCCATCCTGTTCATTTTTTAACCTTAAAAGAAACAGGAGTTATGGGTGTAATGGATATAATAATGGGATCCCTTGAAAGATCATGATCCATATTTCATATTTACACAAATCTAGTGTAATCATCACATTCATATCTTACTTCACTTTCTCTTTGTAAGCTACTCTGAGATGATCCTACAAGTTATATAATTGATGTACCAATGTTGTAACTCCAACTAACATCATATGTTAATGATAGCATTATGACATTACCATTATACAATTTATACATTTGTCTCTTGTAAGAAATGTAACACCCTCGCTTCAAGAGGTGGATTAATAGGTATAGGGACACTAGAACCTCAAATTTTCAATATAGTAGTATTGTGTGTAAGTGTTTTTACTACACTTGGAAATTCGTGCTGGATAGGACATTGAATTTTTCCAATTTATCGTAGTATTTCTTATGAAATTACATTCCATTTTATAAAAAAATAATTTATAGAAAATTAGTACTTTAATATTGATTACTGATTTAGAAATTATTGATTAATTAATCATTAAATGTCTCAAACTATTTTATTGAATTCTAGGAACCCTTTCTACTAGAATCTAAATATTCTGTCGCTTGAGTATTCTAGTGGTAAGGATCCATGAACCTCCCCTCATAGTCTACATGATTTGGCTACACCACTACTTGAAGGGTTCAAGGTAGGAATTTGGTTTTCCAACCACATTAACTCACGGTTCTTTGATATGTTGAGTGAATTCCCAGCTTCTAAAATCATAAACTTTATTTTCTCAACACTTGCCTCTAAAATTAAAATAATACAGCTTTGGATACTTCTTTGCTGCAACTTTAGTTAAGTCAACCCATCACTCTGATAAGAACGTCCTGATAGTAAGATGTGCCCTCATCTTTGGCATGAGAAGCACCCCAAACACTCAGTTTTGTTCAAATTTGAATGATGGAAGCCAGTAATTATTTTATATTTCTTTGAGGGTTTTTATGCTTTTCTCTCGAAGAACGTCATTCATTTCTATTAATCTTGTTCGTCTATGTTATCATGCTCACAACTGAACCTTAATAAAAAAAACATACATTGATTTTTTATGCATTTTATTATTTATTTTTTTATGTATTTTCCCACTATTATAAAAATTCATAAAATAATAAATAAATTCTTCAAGGTAATCAGCTACCTGATTGATCTTGAGCATTTAAAAAGACATAGGGGAATACTTGAGTTATCGTTTGACTCGTGATGCATCTCACCCTCATCCAGTATGTCCGCTTCTTATCTGGAATACCACCTCTTCGTTTTAGGATCCACATAACATCTTAAGTACCACCTCGTCGTGGCGGGGTCCATATCACGTCTTGAGTACCACCTTGTCTTGGTAGGGTCTATGTCACGTCTTGCACTTTCATGGTCAATGTATAAGATTACTCGCTTGCATGTGAGGGGAACTAGGGGTGAAATTTACATAATAAGAGTTTGGACACGCAGACCCTTATACAGATTGACCAAAAAATGATGATGAGTTAATATTTAATTATTAAATACTTATTACAATCATCACACACATGTAATAAAATAATTAAATGTAGACATAGACAGATCAGTGCACACAACCAATAATTTGGTAAAAATAAAGCATGATAAAAAATTAAATTACAAAAAAGCATGAGGGAATTAAAATAATTAAATGAACTAAAATTCAAATAATTTATTTAAATCACATTCAGTCTCTTAATTAATTTAATTTTAATACAAAAAATTAAATTAATTAATTTTTTTAAAAATAAATTGACATGAATTGCTCACCCAATTCATGTATGAAAAAATTTATTAAAACCAAAAGTTAAATAGTTTAAACCACGAGGTGTAATGCACTTACACCAATAGATAATTACAGAGAAACAAAATAAATGAAGACTCAAACAAGAGGCCTCACACCTGCAACACCATCATTAAGGGGGCCGCATGTCTGTCTCTTCCTCTGTAGTAATATGAAGGGAAGGTCGACAGTAGAGGACTGCAACCATCCGCGAAAAAGACAATTAAATTAATTAATTATTTAATTTAATTTAATACCAAAATTAAATTATTTTTTATCCTATGTATTAAAAAAAATTAACCAAATTTCATATTTTACTTAATTTAATTCAATTCTAAAATTAATTTAATTAATTTAATTAACTTAGGCCTCCAAACTCAGCATAGAGCTGTGTGGGTTGGGCCGAATCCATACATGCCTATTTCAGGTCGTGCAACCCCTGCGTAGGACTATTCTGGTGGGAAACAACATGGGTCTTCAATGCTAGAGGAGGAGCCACTACGGGAAAGGGATGTGCTGGGGAATGGGGTGGTGCTCTGGTCATCGTCTCAGTGAGGTTGAGGTCTGCTGCCACGTTCGGATATGAGGAGGGGACACCAGAAGAGGGAGCTCACTAGCGATGAGGGCGATGATCGAAGGAGGCTCGATAGCTATCCAAAGCCGGTGGGGTGGCAATGCTTGAGGTAGAAAAGGAGCGCCGGTCCGGTGCACGCCAGTAGAGGGATGGTCTAGATGCATATGGTGTGACTCTGAGTGTTGACAGGACTCCAAGGGGAATTTCCACACCATCAGCGGTAGGTGGAGGTGGGAGACACTGGGGGCCGACTGGCCACCCACCTTTTGACCTTTTATTTTTTTTATTATATGAGGATAAATCCGCATCCGGCCACCATAAAAAATCCAAATCTACTTCATCCGCTCAAAATGTTTTTATAAAGATCTCATATGGCTACTTAGACTATTGAAATTTTTTATCATTTTTAAACAAAAATAATAATTATATTATTATTATTAATATTATAATATTATAATATTCTAATTATTATAATATTAAAATTATTATTAAATAATAAAATAATAATAATAGTAATTATTATTATTAAAAATCCACAAAACGAGTGGAATATAAGATTGTCATAAAATACTATTCCAACCACGTTGTCTAGTGAGAATAGTTCGAATTAACCAAAATCCTCATCGCAAGTTTTAAATGATAAAAGTTTTAATACCCATAAACAATAAATCAATCCATATTAAAAACATAAAATGACCATAACTTGTCCATTCGAAATCAGATCAATGCGTGATTTGTTTTATTGAGACCGAAATAAAATCCTCTACTTAAATTTAAATAAATTTAATTTTTCTTAGATTGGAAAGTTTACGTGATTCCTCTAATACCAATTGAAGGTACTAAGGTCATAGAGGAAGCTGGTGGGGTGGGGATTTTTAAATTTTTTATCATCAGGATGACATGAATTGTGGTTACCGACAATTCGAGACCTGATACGGTCTGAGAATTTCACATAAATTAAATTGGGCACAAAATTAAAATGAACACATGCCTTGTTTAAAACCAAATCCATGCTCAACATCTACTTGTAGCTGGTGATAAATTCATGAAGGATCCATAACAGCATCCCTCTAGATCACCCACACACTCTTCAAAAATATGCGGGAGCGTCGATTGTCAAATTACGAGTACTAGTGCGATGATCCAATGATATCTTCAACATCCCAATGATCACTGTGAGCATCTTACTTTGATTCTTGAAGGTGTTCTGGGATCATCACTCAGAGAGAGAGACTCTCTCTCTAGAAAGCAGGATAAAGATAATCTTCTTCAAAAATGAATGAATAATACATTGTGTGAGAGCATCTCACTCTATTTACAGTAGATGTTCTAAAATACCCGCTAGGGTTCCCCAACCCTCGTTTATTTAATGTCCATTCAATAAATAATTATAAAGAACTAAACTACCACAATATTATTTTTTATTTTATCACATACTTGTAATATATATCAAATATATTATGTGATAAAACCCAATTCATTAAGTCAACTCATAATTCCTGCTTAATATTAAACGAACCTAGAACATTAAAATAATATTCATTCAAATACTATTTTCTCATATTTTCTTAACTTGTAAATAATTTTAATAAATAAATACAATACCAATTATTATTTACATGAATAATATGAAATTATTTATTTATTGGTGATCGATAACTTGGAAAACACTCAGACCCCATGGTGGGGCCCACCATGTACAATATACTTATTCAACTGAATAGAGCGGATTCTTGAATACACTATTGTGTGTGACCCTCTAGGACCTTATCTCGATAAGAGTGAATAATATCCACATACCAGGATAGAAGTCTAGAAACCCATCAAGGACCCTAAAGAGATAAGGATCATCATATAAACGATAACCAATATATGAATACACACTGTGTACTATAATCTATTTGTATTTAAATATATCATAAAGCAGGACGCACACTTGTGTCATCGCCTTTTTCTTGCTTTATTATTTTTTGATCTAAATAGATGGATTGACATTTCTACTACCTTGAACAAGGATTTATAAAGATACTACCATCCTGATCAACAAAGATCAATATATATTACTTCCTCAACCCAAAATTGACAAATCCTTTCTTGACCATTCAATCAATGTCAAACCACCAATGATGCACCCAACACAAGATACCTCATCACGATTTCAATATCATGGGGTTTGAATTGCATCAAAGTATGTGATTAAATGACACACATTGATAATGACATCAAGTCAGGAGAAAAATACACATGTCCATAGATAAGAACAACCAATGACTCCCAAAACATGTGGTGTTCCTATTGGCAGGTCTATCCTCATGATCTCACTACTAGAGATCCCCAAGTGCGAACTTCATGAGAAGAAGTATGAATTCTTATGATCCCCCAACACCTGATAGTCAAACATATACTATGTCCAATCAGTAAGATGTATATAGAGCATATAACCTTTTTTAAGATTAATTTCATGGTATCTTGAGGTTCTCATTATAGTCTAGGATCTGATATAAACTTTTTATATGATAATTAATCTATGGGAATTACCATTAAATAGTGGATGCAGAAATATATGCACTATAATGGCAAGTAAAAATCATGTATATATAACTATATACACAATATTTTAATCTAAAAGTAATTTATAATTGGGTATATGGCACCCATTATTACAACAAATGACCCCTGAAAGGGTAACATTACACGATGGTCCATCCATCACAAATACCAAGAACCAATCTCCAAGGTTATGATAACACAAAATAAGGCAGAGCATGATAAGACAAGTATATCATGGAATCATGAGAAATATAGTAACATCATATAACAATATGTCAATCAACATCAAGCGTGGTAATAAATGACTGAAAATTAATTTTTTATTGAAACATAAGCCCCTTTTAAAGGGTGTGGGGGAACCCAAAAAGACTTCAAGACTTAAAAAACATCTAACCCCCACAGTACAAAATCCAAGGCCAATTCCAGATCAAGACAACAAAGAAACACCCCTCCCCAGCATGAAAAAAAAATCATAGTACCAGTTTTCATCTTCTCATTACTGCTCGACTAGCTTTCCCGTGCAAGGATGAACAGACCTGGTACCGATGAAAATTTCCATAGCCTCTCAAACATCCAAATCCGAAAGCAATGATCATATGAAAACTCACTGCTCTGAACCTATTCTAAATTATTCCCTTTAAGTAGAACTAGTATATCCCCTTAAATCACAAACCGCAGGGCCAAAAAACTCAATCTCTTCAAGTCATCAATGACATAATTCAAAAAAAACCAACAAAACAACCCATCAGAGAACCTAAATCATACACTGCACTCCAAAGATGATGAACCACTGCTGTAACCGAAGAAATCCCGCCGCACCCAAAGGCACACTACAACTCCACAGATGCAGCAAACTGGAATGGAAGAAGAACCAAGGAGCGTGAAACCAAGTCAACGTCGCCCAGGACTAGATGACTTGAAAGCACGTCGAGGGACCGTCACCGTTGAGGGGATCCGAGTAGGACTAAGCCAACAACACTACTCTGGGATGGAGTCAGATAGAACAAAATCACGGAATAACCCCCACCAGTTTCCAAAATAGACGAACCATGGGAAGCCGAAGGGGCCAATGAGGGATCCGAAAACTTGGCCAACAGTGACTCTACAAGAACACCAATGAAGCATCCAACAACAAAAACTTCAGATCGAACCCAAAACCTGCAAAAAAAAGAAAACTCACAGAAATGCCAAAATCCCAACCCCCCCCCTCCAAGCCGCTCCAGATCCATCGACGAGCCACACCAGAAGCAATGATGGAGCCATCACCGAGACACACCTTGTCACCGAGATCAAGAAGCCAACACCATGCCGAGCCACACTGATCCAAGCCTAGATGTTGACACCACATAGAGCCACATTATCGTCAAGGTTGAAGTCGACGACAAAGTCACACCGAACCATGTGCCACCAAGCCACTCCATCGAAGAGATGATCCAGAGGAAGCCAATGTCGAGACCGAGCCATGCCGGAGGAGGGAAGAAATCAAAATCAAAGGAAAACCCTATCTTTCACGAGAAGAAAAATGGCGTTTCTCAGAGGCCACAAGCATGGTAATAATACACTCTTAGAAATTATCATGGAAACTAGGATCATATATGGGTATCACAAAAATGCACACACCCAAATGAAATCGCCACTAATCATGAACAACAATCCATGACAACATATGAATCACACCATGAAAAAAAGTGAAAAGGAGAGCCCCAAATAGCAATGAAATTACTACCTAAAGGTTGTTTTCAAAGAACTAAAAGGTTCATCAAAGGGATCAAGGAAAAACCATATCACACACCCACAAAGAATGGATCAGACATTAAGGAAATATATTATAGATTATAGTTCATCATGAGATAAGTTTAGAACAAATACTCAAGATAATTCCATATGAAGGTCATTTTAGAATCACATAACTTAAGGTTTCCATAAACAGAGTCAATTTTGAGGTATATAGAAGGAAGGGATGCCAATTCATAGGATCCATTTTTGATCAAATAAAGGATCATAAATTCATTGTAAATTTTATAATAGAGCCTCAAGGTCTAGACAATGATCATTGATCCATCATTTATCCATCAACCGAATAGAGATTCAAGATGAGAATCATGGAGAATAAGGCCCTATAAAGATCATTCTATGGAATCTTACCTAGAAACATACACCATTCTTAAGAATTATAGTTTTGTCCAAGGGATATTTCATTTAAATTCCAAATAATACATTAATTTACCAAATAATCATTAATAGATTAAGATTCCATCATAAATCCACCATCAATAATATTTCTAGAAGATAATTCAAAAACACTTACCCGTTGAATGCTCATTGTTAAAGGTATATCTTTTTTAGATCAAGAAATGATATCAACTTGCTAGTTCTACCAATGATCTATGAAGAAAAGTTAAATTCATAACCATATAATCAAATAAAATACATATTCTACATATATCTATGATCATCTCAAAATGAATAAGAGGAAATTAAAATATATCTAAGAATAACATACTGGTCAAATGCCACCAGATTGGTCAAAGGTTGATGGGACAAGGGGAGATGGATGGGAGAGAATTAAAGACTATGGGGAGATATATAATTCAAAATAGGCTAAAGTGGGTTGGATTTGGATATTAAACAAGGTGAATAAATATTTACAATTAAAACCCCTAGGGTTTATTAATTTCACCCCAAAACTTGGTGCACTGGTGGACTGCTGGGGTCTATTGTAGCCAACCAATCTATTGGAACCCCACTGGCTGGATAGTGGGTTCCACCAGCCATCCAATGGTTATTTTCTATCTACTTCACAACTGAGCCTTTATACCACTCATCCAACTTCAAAACTTTAACTATTTTTACCAAAAACCAAACTCTTAAAAACCCACATAAGAGTGGAGCCAAAATAGAATGAAGAAATTATGAATCTTTAGCATATCATACATCATGAAAAAGTGTAGATGTTACATCTTGACCCTTTTCTGAACATCTTATATAATATAATCATATTCATAACCTAGGGAATAAAACAGAAGAAATGGGTGAGATCAGAATCTCTATAAGGTAAAAATATATCATAATTTATTAGATTATAAACATGAAGTATAACACAAAAAACACATAAATATTTTAATAAAATATCATAAGCACATATATGATATTCATAAAACATAATAGATAAAAATAAGATCATAAAAATATCATTAAGGAAGCATAAAAGTTATGAAGTGGCTCAAAATACATATAAATAATCATAAAACATGTGTATCATGATATAAAAGTATAGAATACAATATAAATAATGATTAATCATGAAAACATGACATTTTATAGAAATTAAATACATCATGAAAATTGGGTATAACTTGATAAATAACCTGTAAATATAGAACAACCTTAAGCATTGTGAAACCTTGGTAAGAAAACCCATTATTCCCACTCCAATGGGAAAAAACTCATTAGGTCCATACATAAAAGTGTGATCAAGCTCCTAATGCCCACTCTTGTGTGAACAAACTCATTATGTCTACACCTGACTATCTTATGAAATATTAACTTAAACCAATGCATTAGAGGGAAATAAAAGACTCAAATTATCATAATAAATATATATAAATTTGTTCCACTTAAAAGAAATCATCATAATATCATAAAAAAACCATGTAAAAAGAATAGTTTTATAAACATCAAAATGGAAATCATTCATTTTTCATAAAGAACCCTTATAAATAAAATGGGTTTCATAACACATACAAATGGTATAAAATAACAACATGAATGAAATATGTTGGTACCAAAAACTTATCACCCATAATAATCACATAATAAAAGAAAATATAGGGTGAAACATGAAACATAAATCCATTGGATATTTGAATATAATGAAAACCAAATCATGACAATATCTTTTTGAAAACATTTTTTATTCATTATTGTATGTCATAGTTATGAGTCTCATTTGTTTTCTAAAATAATAAGTTAAAAGGAAACCATTCATGTAAATATATTTTGATAAAAAACTATTTTTACATATAAATAAATATAGGACAACATTCAAAATGGGATGTATTGGATAAAAAAGTTCAATAAGAAATTGTATAACTCAAAGAAAGGAGTTTGAGTTACCAAGTCCCTTACACTTACCCTTAATTTACATGAATGATCTTTAACATCCTGTATAATAAAGATAAATATAATAATTACCTATTCCATAAAATTATTAATATATTTTTACATTTACACTATTTATTAATAAAAATTCTCTTCGTGTATTAGATTTTTATAACCTCTTTTCAACATCGGGTGTTAATAATCCAGACCATTTTGAATTAAGTTCATAAAAGTGGTGTTGATTTTCATTTTTATCCAAAATATAATCAATTAATAATAATTAAAGTTAATTTAATTTATGTTTTACAATGACCTATAATTCTATAATTCCATTACATGGTAGTTTTAATCACAATTTGTTAAGACAAAAATGACTATGAACCTGTTTTGGGTTATTTACCGATATATATATATGAAAATATAATGATTGTTAATTTTTATGTTATAAAAAAGAAACATATTAATTATATATATTATATATACTCATAAAATATATACTAAAACCATCCATGATGGTTGTAGTGGAAAACAAAATGAATCGTTCCATGGAGGCGGTAGTCCGCAGGTACGTATGGACGATGGTTTCATTTTTTCAAAGGGAGGAAGAAAGAAAAAAATGGTTTATAATTTAAGGAACTTAAATATGATGTAAATATCATAAATATTTAGTAAATTCATCTTTTTAATCATCTAGGTTAGGTGGTGATGAAAAAAAAGACGTTACATTGTGGTGGTAGTGGTCTGCACAACACATAGTTAATAATTTTATTTTTTCTTAATAGAAAATGGAAAGTTGGTTAATGATTATACCATAAATATAATAAAATACCACTGTAATAATTATATTTATGATATAATTTTAAGGTGGTTAAATTAAATTTTAGGTAAAAGAAATGCACATAAAGAAATATAAAAGAGGGAGGAGTGGTTATAAATATATACCTTACAACTTGGATTATCTCTTTTATGAAGGGGTTAAACCTTTTAGGGATAGTAATTTGATATGTAAAAAACTATTTAAGGTGTATATGAGTTTTTAGTAGAGGTTTGGGTATATTTTAGGCCAAACTTAGAGTTTTTTAGGTTAAGTGAGGAGTGGAGCGCCCATTTGAAAAGTGAAAATAGTCAACTTTTTTGTAAATATCCAAAGGTTTCTAGTAATGGGAAGTCACTATCATGGAAATTGGATCCAAAATTGAGAACAAAATTGATAGTATAAGGTATAAGGTCAATAAAAAACTCAAAAACTCATTTAAAAACATTTTTTTTAACATGTTTGGATCTTTACCGCTTAGGTTACTAATTTTTACCATTTTGATTTTTACCACAATAACAAGTTTTATCCTAGATAATTTATCCTTTACACCCAAAAATAATATAGTGCTTATTAAATAAATTGGATATACTAATTCCAAACTTTAAATCCATTTAATAATATAAAATTTCTAAAAGTGATAAACATTAAATTTTAAAATAATAACAGTATAATATATTAAAAACAATTTTTTGAAAACTATAACTTAAGTTATAAAATGTAAAATATGAGTTTAGAAATTAAAAAAAATATTATTTAAAATTATAAAGTCACATATAAAATACATATTTGGTCTTATAAAATGGTTTCATGAAATTCAAATTCATACTTATATATAAATAATTTCATAAAAGTCTTGTTATTTGTAAAAACAATATTTTCACTATTTACCTAAAAATCATTTTTTTAGAAAAATATCAAAGAATTAATCTTAAGATAATATTTCCATGATAAATAAAAAAATTATGTTAGTTTTTTCAAATTCACATACTATAAATTATAAATTTTATTCTTAATTAAAAACATAAAATATAGCACAAACTATTTTTTTATAGGAAAATGAATTTTGATATATTATCTATTATTCTTATCATTTACTATAAATTAATAATTAAACTAATTTAAATCCTCAATTATTATAAAAATATATTATACTTAAAAAATAAGTAAATTTCATAAAAAATATTTTATTAGTTGCTTATCTACACTAATTGAGTCAATGTTTAATGTGAAATTTGTTTTGTTTTATTTTTATTTTTTATTATATATATATAAATATGTATCATAATTCTATTACCACTATTTATATATTCCAATTCTATTGATATATTATAACATTCTATAATTTTTTTTGATTTTGGTGTTGCGTGTGGAGAAAGCTATCAAACCTAATATTTATTTAACAAGAAAAAAACTCGGGTCATTACATTCAACCCCCCTTAAAAAGAATTTTATCCCCAAAATCCTATTATGTGGAGTAAAACAAGTGAGAGTACTTTTATCTCATTATTTCCTTAGCTTCACATGTACTGTAGCATCCCAGCCCGGTTGCCACTAATCTAGTAAGCTGAGCTGGTTCATAACATGACCTCAGGTGCAACTCCCTATACGGTAGAGGCTTCTGACTAGTAGTATGGGTCAAAAAAGATACATGGTGAGACCATACTCTCTTTAACAGAGTAAACCATTAATGAAAATAAAAAATACTCAATATCATTCAATAATAATAAGTAAACATGTGTTGTATATCCAAATCCTGAAACTGGGTAATAGCCCACAAATCGATACAGAAATATATTCCATGTAATGAGAGTATATAATTTCAAATGAAAAAAATAATGACACATTTTCAATATCTCAATTCAATTCCTAACATCAATTGTAGTCCCCTTTTCCATACTCTATACCAATTTAACTATCTAACAATGGGCCTTTTCCCTTATCTAGACCCAAAACCATGATATTTTCATGGGTATCATAGACATCCTGAGTAGGGCATGAGTACTACATAGTAAGGCACCACCAATACTGTCTAAAGAAATATCTAGTCAAATAATAATTGTATGAAAAAGTGTGATGGAATAATACCAATAATACATGAAAGAAAACATGTTTTAATTTAACCAATTACCAATTAACTTTATAGGCCTTAGGCTATAAAAGTCTAGGCCAGGTACTCTAGCAGATAACACTTTACATAAAGAGTAAGGGTTCTTCATTTATCATTCAATCATTGATATAAAATAGTTATATCCATGTGACCACATCATGTCAAACCATTTGTGTCTGAATCGTCATGTTAACACCCAATTCAAGAGTTTAAGACACCATACTTCTCACCCTAATCATAGGATTTAGAACTCCATGTTCGACCTTCCTAAACCAAGGATAAAGAACACCATGTTAAACCTTTTAAAACAAGTATAATGAATTCCATGTCCAAAATCCTTACCCATGGGTCAGGAGTGTCATTCCCCACACCACAACATTAATAAAAAATCATTTCCAAAATTCAACATGTTTTGTTTTAATACATTATGGCAACAAGGATATCCATTATTCTCAAATTCTAATTAATAACGTGGTCTACCACATTCAACCCCATTTGACCAATTATCAAATTATACAATTTCAATAATTCATCCAACTCTCATAAAAATGAACCATTCATCAAAATAATTTAATAATTCACACATAAGACCCTTATCATCATTTTTCATCACATTCCTTTCTCATGGAATTTCAAATTTTAATTCAAGTCATGCTGAAAAATCACTTAGTCCCCATTATCACACCATGTAACCCAATAATTATTTTAATCCCACAAACCCTTTATTTCCCTTTTCACATCTCACATTTACTATTTTCAAGGGATTGGAACACACATTGGGTGGCCATTAAGCTTAGTCTTTAAACATCCAAAGGACCTAATGAGATCCGTGGATGGTGTCACATAACACTTTAAGCCCTAGTTTATCATTATATTACAAGAACCAAATGCATATACCATTGGATCATTAGTAAACATAACATATACATAAAAAACATCAATATTGTGGGAGAGATAATTAGACTACCTACCTCAAGCTTTCAGATAAGAACTCTCCCAACCTTGGCCCTTAGTTCAATCCCAAAAAACCACTAACACCAAAGATAAGAATTCCCTAGAAAATTTAGGGTTTATGAGCTTCAAAAGAATAGAAAATAACCCAGAATTATTCTCCTAGAAAATAGAATAAAGAGGAATTTTAGACTCTCTTAGGGATTTAATTTATACTAAATGACCCTTTAAATACCTAATAAATGAAGGATAATGATCCTTGGAAGAGGGGAGAGCTACTAGTTCTCAACCTAGGTTTTTGGGGGAGGAAATGGGGTGGAAATTGGGTGAAAATCATATAAAAATTAGTATGGAAAAAATGATCATTTTCCCACTTTAAAAGAGTCTCATAGGTTTCCTCAACGGTTTTACAAATAGTGTGCCAACCACCCGACCTCCTTTATCCAAGAGAGGCATAGGTCACATGGTTTTTTGGGGATCCCACATAGTTTTACAAACAATGTGGAGGCTTTGAGGTTGGTTCTATCCAAGACCACATGGTTTATAGGACCCCCTTTTATGGTTTACAAATCGTTCATCCCCTCTCTAGGCAAACAATTATAGTGCAAGATTAGTACTAACCACGCACCAACCATGTGCCATGCCATGGATGTCCACTTATTCTCCCATTTCATGTCATAAACCCTTAGGAAACCCTCAATACCTTCCCTAATTCTGGGAAGCATTCCATTGGCCATTTAAAAGCGAGTTTAACCAAAATTAAAATAGAAAACATACCTATTCAAGGATCAGGATCTTACAACCTCCCCACATTATAACATATCATACTCAATATACTCTCATGATAATCACTAAGCCTCCAAGGTAAAAGGTGAAGACACTAGGCCCACAAACAAGCTTCCCACTCCTAAGTTTTCCCCAGAACATAGACATGTTTCCACAACACGCAGACCAATAAAATGGAATTACGCTGAATAATTTTATCACTATGGTCGACAATTGGAATCAGATGATCCTCAAAGGATGCATCAACCTTAATCTCAATGTCATAAAAATAAATCAAATGAGAAGGATCAAGGTGATACCATCAAAGATTTGACACATGAAAAACATTATTCATAACATTAAACTACTATAGATGATCCAAATGATACACTATCAGCCTAATCCTCTCCACAATCTAGAATGGCCCCACATACCTAGGACCCAAATTTCCCTGTTTCTATATATGACGGTGACCCAATATTCTATTGATTCTGAATCCGATGGATAAATAGGCACTAAATTTCCCTATTTATGATGGATTGTTTTGATCAAAATTTTACTTCTATCTACTTTGATCTATAACCATATGATTCTGAATCAACTGAACCTACTCTAACATCTCCTTCATGATAATTGATCCCAATAACCCTATTTCTCCCATTTCCATCCAACACAATAATGATCTATATGGCATACCATAGAGCACCTCATATGGTTCCATATGAATAGTCACCTAATAAATACTGTTATAGGAAAACCAATAAGTTATAGGTGCCTCTCCCATGTTCCAAAAAAATCTAGGATGCATGATATCAACATATCCTCTAACACTTAGATAATATTCTCATATTTACTATCCTTCTGTTGGTGAAAATATATACTCAAAAAAAACTAGGTACTTAGTACCTTCTATAATATTTTACAAAATAAAAAAGTAAAACAAGGGTCCATATCTAAAAAATACTCTAAGGAACCTCATGCAAATTCAATATCTTCCAAACATACAAGTATCCCAATTTAGCAATGGAGAAAGTCTCCCTGATCAGTAAGAAATATTTTACCATTTTCAACTAATCCACAATTAACCATATTGCATCATTATTTTGATGATTCCTTGGTAACCCCAACAAAAAACACATTATAACATCTTCCCACTTCTATTTCAGAATGGGTAATAAATGTAACATACTATAAGGTTGTTAGTGACCAGCCTTCACTTGCTAATAGGTGTATCATCATGTCACAAAACCTATGATATCCTTCTTTATTCTGGACCACCAATACTTTCTAAGAAGATCACAATATATTTTGTTCTTTCCAGGTTACACCATCCACTTCAAGTCATGAAACTCATGAATTAGATCCTTGTCCATATAAGTTGGTACAATAACATGGAAATGAATGTAGATGATCTCATCACTATCAACAGTCCAGTCGGAAGGTGTATCCCCACCATCAAGACTATCCCTCAATTCCAAGAATTTTAGATCCTCATACTACCTTTCCTTAATCTGTCTTATAAAAGAGGACTCAATGGATATGGAAACAAGAGTCACCTACCCCTACTATTGAACACCTATATGAATCACAATGAACAAATCCACCATCTTCCACTCAGAACATGACTCCTGGACTACTTGAGTCTGTGTATTCTAAATCAAAGAATCAACAACATTGTTTCCCATCCCCAATGTATAATCTATCTAAAAATAAATGGATTGAATCTACTCAACCCATACCCACTAATGAAGATTTAAATCACATTAGGAAAATATATAATTGAGGATCTTATGATTAGTATACATAATAAACTTCTTTACAAGAAGACAATGACACAAACACTTCAAGTAATAAACCATTATAGCTAACTATAAATCATGCATAGGGCAGATTCATTCATGTGGACTAAATTGTCATGATCCATAGGCCACAATTAGATCTACCCACATCAACACAACCCCAAGTCTGATCCCAGATGTATCACAAAACTAGGTATATTCTTCACCTAGTTTGGGTAATATCAGAATTATTATTGTGGTTAAAAGTATATTTATCTCTTGGAAATAATTCTCACATGACTCAAACAACTCAAAATTTATATCCATATTAGTCAAGCCTTAATTAAGTAATTCAATGTGTGGAAATTATTTTATAAACCATTAATTATAACTCAAAAAACCCAAAAAGATTTAGATACCATTTTTTTTCTCTCCCAAGAAACAACTACTTGATCCTTTCGGGGTATACTGAAACACCTTCCTTCAAAATAATACGACACAATAAATATACCTTGTTGATCTAGAAATGAAACATAGATAGAATGGAATATAGTCGATGTTGTTTAAATTTACTCAAGATGATGTCAAGATGTTTGGCATGATTGTATCGAGTATGGGGGTACAAACATATGTCATCAATGAATATGACCACAAACTAATACAAGTATGGGTGAAATATCCAGTTCATCAAAGCCATTAAAATAGTAGGATAATTCATTATACCAAACAGAATCACCAAAAAATAATACAAGCCATACATTCTTTTGAATGCAGTACATGGTGTATCACAAGGTCTTACCCTCAACTGGTTATACCTTGATCTCAGATCAATACCATAGAATTAAAAAGCACCTATCATCTAGTCAATAAGATCATTGATACATAGAAGATGATATCGATTCTTAATCAACATATGGTTCAACTTCTAATAATTAATAAACAAAATCAAGGATTTGTCAACCTTCTTGGAAAATAAAACCAGAGATCCCCAAGGTGACGTACATGGATGGATGAAACCTTTATCATCCAAATTATCCAATTTATTTTTGAGATCTTGTAGCTATTTCAGTGTCATTCAATAAGGCAAAATATAAATTGGATCAACTCTAGGCATCAATTCAATCATGAAATTAACATATCTCTAGGGAGGAAACCTTGAAAATTCCTCAGGAAACATGTCCTGAAATTTATAGACTATAGGAGGGAAAACATCATACTCCACTCCCCCATATTCAAGCATAATACTCACCAATTGAGTTGTAAGCTTACTTATCCATTGGAAAACTGTCCGTGCACAACCTTCCTAAATATTCTACTCTCCAATATGAACATGAATATCATCCTTAGGAGATGTGAAAGTCACTATCCTATGGTAACAATCAATGTGTGATTCATATAAAACCAGCCAATCTATTCCTAGAATCAGGTCAAAGCCTGACATCTCAAGCATAAAAAAGTTCCAAAGAAGATAGTACCCACCAATATCAATGGGAAACTCTAAAATGATGAATACCCTCCAATCGCATCCCCAATGATGTATTGATCAAGATAATACCATACATAAACTGCAATGTTAGACACAAACCATTCTAAAATTGAGTAGATATAAATGAATTGGATACTCCTATATAAAATAGGGCACTTGTGATCAATTTTTTTTAAGGATCATGCCTCAAAAAGTCGATGGTCCAACCTCCCTACTGATGAGTACAATTTAGACGACATAAAATTGACTTATTCCTCTACACTAGTATCCAATATGAGTCTTGTGAACTACATTGATCTACTAATACATACACTCTTTCCCTGAAGTACCACATATACCACCTCGACTAGTACAACTAGTGGAACTCTAAACGCCTGACTGATACGAGGTAGCAGATCCCCTGGGTGATCTGCATCAGCCTAGGCCCTCCATCACTACCCATATGCTAATGGTTCCTAAAAAACCAATGTATATGACTCATCTTGCTGAAATATCAATACTCTAATGGTGATTGAGGATATTTACCAAGCATGTGACATGTTTTTCCACACAGATAGCAGACTATATGAACACTGCCCTGAGAGGCCAGTACCGTCCCTTGGTTTCCCTATCCAATATTTCCTTGATGAAAGTTATCTCATAATGAAACTTCCTACCATCAGATTACATACCACATGATTATTCAACTAAAACCACCAATACAAAATCAAGGGATCCTTCAAGTTCCCCTTAGAAATGAGATCCTGATTCATCACCTCATTATAGTCAAAAGATATTAACTTGTAAATTAATCTCACCCTTGAGTCCATCCTAAAAATGATTTTACCTTGTTGAATAATCTCTCACTAGCATCGAAACAAAATGATATAGGTCAGTGAATCCATAAGAATAATCCATCACTGACATATTTCCCTAGGTAAAACACATGAACTTTAAAACCCTTTCCTACCTCAGGGTATATAGGTGAAAATTATCCAAGAACTTCACTTGGAATTTCTTCCAAGACATACCCTCTATCTACTATTCCTGGACTTGAATATCCCACAAGCGCTTCACTAGTCCCTGTAACATATATGTTTCCAAATTGAACCTTTTATCTGGAGGGGTATCTAAGTTGGATAATATCATTTAGAAAAACACAATCCAAAAATATACTACCCTAGGTCCACCTCCCCGAAAAATATTGGATTTTGTTGGAGCTAAAACTACGTAATCATCTTAAACATACTCAGAGATCCCCACACCGAGTCACTATCCATAAACTACAAAAAATGGGAAAATTTATCATGAAACTTCTCTTATTACCTATTTCCAAGAATCAATAGGTTTTTTTATCTTGCTACTGGGGGTTCATTCTTGGAATTTCCCTCCTATCACCTTATCGATAAACGTCATCATGGAGGCATCTTTATACAATGTGAAATGAATGTTTCAAGGCACATATAAAGTCATTTCATAGTTTTATAAAAGAGTGGTCACAACTAGCCATAAAAACTACCCACATAAACTATCCCAAGGACCATAACCGTATAACTATCACAACATCCAACCATCCCTATCTAGGTCCATGGATAACTCTAGGTAAACTAAAATTACAAATTTAAAACATCACATTAGATACCATTTCAATATCTTTAAAATCATTAAACAGTTTCAAATTACTCATCAAACACTATTTTAACAATTTCAATTTAACATATTCAAATTTGAAACAATTTCACCATTTTTTTTATTAGGAATCATTTCTTTAAAATAACAAAATAAATAGAGGATATTTTTTTACATTCCCCATAATCCAAATAGAACCTGGTTTCCCATGTGTACTTAACATGATACATTCTACATAAATCCATCAGAGCCTAAAATAATGTATTTATACAAAAATCTCATGCCATGTTGTCCCACAAGTAAAATCTCAAAGAATAGTGACATCACACAACAAGTATATCACCCAAGGGGAAATAAAATCCAACTATTACAATGAACATCAAGAACAATAATCCCACCATGGGAACTTAGATTTCTCCCACACCTGGGTTCGAAAATCACATGCATGAGCTATTTACAAGGCATGATTTACCATAGTATCTTGTATACCTTTCCCAAATAACAAAACAATAGAAAGGAAACCCCTATGATTCCACTTTGTAATATCTCATATTGGAATCCACTAATCCAGTGCCCCAAGTTAGTTCATCACGTGACCTCAGGCACACCTCCCCATATTCCAAAGGTTGTTGAATTTCAGTGAGGATCTAAATAGATACATGGGGACACTATACCCTCTTTACTAAACTAAACCATTATTGAAAATAAAAAAAATAACATGAAATAATAATAAATATCCATGCATCACATATCTAAATCTTACAGATGAGTAAGAGCCAAAAAACTAATATAGAAATATATGTCATATCATGAGAGTGCATAGTAACAAAGGAAAACCAAAATAAAGACACACTAAAAATATCCCAAGTCGGGCCCCCACATCAAGTTCAGTTCCCTCATCCATGCTCCATACCAAGTTAACAATCTAACATCAATCCTTTTCCATTATCCATACATACAACCATGAGATCTTCTCAGGAACCATATGTGTCCTGAGCAGGGTGTGAATACAACTCAGTAGGACATAACCAATTGTGTATAAAGTAATATACAATCATATAATAATATTATGAAAAAGTGAAATAGAATAATAATGATAAGACAAGAAATAAAACATGTTTTAATTTAACTAATTACTAATTAACCTTATAGGCCTTAGGCTCTAGATTTCTAGGCCATGTACTCTAGGGGTCAACACTTTATATAAAGAGGAATGGAGTTTTAACATATCATTAAATACTTGATATAAAAGAGTTCCAACCAAGTGACCACATCGTTTCAAACCAATTGTGCATGAATCATTATGTCAACACCCAATTCAAGAGTATGGGACACCATGCTCATCACCATAAGGAAAGGACTTAGAATACCATGTCTGACCATCCTAAAACAAGGAGAAGGAACACCATGTACAACCTCCTTAACCAAGGATAAGGAATTACATGTACAACCTCCTTAACCATGGGTTGGGAGCGTCATATCCCACATAACAACATTAATAAAAAATCATTTCCTAAGTTCAACATGTTTTATCTTTAACACATGATGGAAACAAGGATGCCCATTACTCTCAAATGATCATTACTCACATGGTCTACCACATTTAACCCCATTTGACCAATTATCAAATTATACCATTTCAACATTTCATTAACCTCTAAAAATAATGAATTGTTCATTAAAATCAATTAATAATTCACATATCCCATTTAATATTTTCAAGGGTTTGGCACACCCCTTGGGTGTCCATTAAGCTTGTTCTTGAAATCTCCAATTGACTTAATAGGATCCATGGGGGGTCTCACATAACACTCTAAGCCTATATTTATCATTATTATTCAAGAACAAAATTAATATCTTGTTTTCAAATTATCACAGATCACATACACATAAGAAGACATCAATACTATATGAGAAAGCATTGGATCACCCACCTCAAGATCATAGACAAGAACTCACCCAACCTTGGCCCTGTTTTCAAGCTCAACCAACCACTAAAAAATATAATAATTCACTATAAAATTAGGGTTTAGTATATTTAGAATAAGGTAAAATAACCCACAATGATTCTACTAGAAAATATAATAAATAGGACTCATAAACTCACTTAGGGTTTTGATTTTCACTAAACAACACTTCAAACACTTAAGAAACATAGGAGAATGATCCATTTAATAGAGGATAGATCTTGGTTAACACTCTATTCTATTAGGTAAGAAAATGGGGTGGAAATAAGTTTAAAATAATATAAATATTAAGAGGATAATGTTTTCATTTCACCACTTTTAAACAGGTTCATGGTTTAAAAAACCATGCACCAGCAATGATGCCTCTTTTTTCCAAGAGTGGCACGGGTCACACAGTTTTTTGGGGAGCCCACATGGTTTTCTAAACCATGCAGAGGTTGTGTGGTTGGTTCTTTCTAAGGATTCACAGTTTCTAGGCACCCCTTTCATGGTTTAAAAATTGTTCACCCCTTCTTTAGGGTGCATGGTTCTAGTCCATGGTTAGTACTAACCATGGGCCAACTGTGTTCCATGAAATGAATGGCCACTTCTCCCCCATTTCATGTCATGAACCCTTGATACACCCCTGATACCTTTCCAACTTCTGGGAATCATTGCATTGAACATTAGAAATGGATTTTAGTCAAAATTAAAACAAAAATAAACCTCATCAAGTATTATAATCTTACATATAGACTCCTGATACTTATGAGTTCACCATAGAACTTTGACTAGATAGGTGGTATTGTTTCTTAGAATCTTGTCTCTTCAATCCAACATTTACATAGGTTTTTATTTATATGAAAGGTCATATTCCATTTGTATAGATTCTAAGACCAGTATATGTGATGGATCTGGTATGTACTTCCTTAAAATAAATATGTGAAACACATCATACACCTGATAGGGATTTTAAGGGAGTAATGAGTGATAGGATATGACCCTGAAATGATTAAGGACCTTGAAGGGATAAATTTATCTAAGTCTTGTCTTTTATTTCTTCCCAAATCACATAACTCACTTCCATAGATATATTTAAAGGAAAACTTTGTCACTAACTTCAAAATATATATCTTATTGATGATTATATTCATAAATATTCTATTGAATATTTTCCACTTGGATATGTTACTGAATGGGTTTAACCTTCCCTAGCATTTCTTGGATATGGTCAAGACCTTTTAGCTTCCTCTCACCAACTAATCCCAGTATTTTGGAGTCCAACACATCTTCTGATATGGGGCCTTATACGGTTGCATATGAATTATAGAATGGAAACTATTTTTATTTGATAACTCTAACGGGGGTGGTGTGGATCTTAACATCCTTTTAAATCCATAAAACAAGATATTAACATATCCTCTAGATTTTGAATTTTTCTTCTAGACTGATCATCTGTATGGGGATGATAAGAAATGATAAAGACCATCTCCATCTACAATTATTTTTAAATAATTCTTCAAAACCTTGAAGTAAAGATTTAATCTTTATCAGATACAATGTATAGTGGTACTCCATACATCCCCACCACTTCCATTATTTATATCTTGGCGAGTTGGCCAAGGGAGAAATATTCTTTGATGGAAATAAAATGCACTGAGTTTATAAGGCGATTGAATATAACCCAAATAGAATTATGGTATTTAGTCATTTTTGGGAGTCCCATAAAAAAATCCATGGTGATGTTTTCCCATTTCTATACTGGTGTGGGTAATGGTTCAACATACCATTAGAATTTTTTCATTAATCCTTAACTTACTAGAATATCAATAATCGAGATATGTATTATTCAATTTATCTCTTTATATTATCCCACTAGCAGTTTTGTTTTATATCTCTATAAATATTCATACTTCCCAAACATTTAGAGAAGGATGAGAAATGTGCATCATCCAAAAGTTACTTCTTCAATTACAGCTTTGATGGGACACATATCCGGTTTCCAAACCTTACAAATCCATCTTTATTAAAGTTGAAATCTAGAATATTCACTTCCTTTTTCTATAGTTATAAATCATATTTTTGGGATTGTTTGGTCTTCATGTGGATAAAAGGATGAGTAATCATTTGGGAAAGATTGTATTTCTCTCCCACCATTATTAATTCAAGATTTATCCTCTACAAATCCATGACTATTTAGCCCTTTTCAAACCTCATTATGGATAGAGTATCATAGTATTTCTTTATTAGAGAATTATTCACTTCATTTTCCTTCCCTAGGTGGTAATATATTGACTAGTAATAATCTTTTATCAATTATAACCATATACTTTGGTTCATATACAATTCCTTTCATGTGAATATATAATTCAAGATATTGTATTTAGTATATATATCACACTTTTCATCATATAGATAATGTCACCAAATATTTAATGCAAAGATCACTCCTTTTAGTTCTAAATCATATGTTGGGTAATGTTTCTCATGAGTCTAATTTATGTGAGGAATATAAAACTACCTTATTATTCTATATGAAAATGCAACCCAAACCCTTTTTCGAAGCATCACATTATATTACAAACCCTTCCCCACTACAGGTAATGTAAGTACAGGAGTAGTGGCCAACCTTTTTTTAGTTCCATAAAACATTATTCACATTACTCTCTATAAAGTAACATCACTCCCTTTTGTGGTAACTTGGTTAGTATATTTTATTACCATGAAAAATTTCTCACAAAGTTCTAGTAATATCTTGTTAACACTATAAAACTATATATCTCAGTTACAATGGTCAGTTTGAGATATTTATTGATTAATTCCTCCATTAATGGATCTAATAATATTCCCTTTATTGTGATTACATGACCTAAGAATGAAATTTTTTGCATCCAGAATGCATAATTTATAAATTTAGAATAAAAATGATTCTTTCTAAAGGTCATTAACATGATCTAAAAATGATCTTCATGGCCTTCATTTTCCATTGAATTTATAATAATATCATCTATAATACAACTAGAAATTGATCAAGGAGGTATCTAATGCCCCTATTCAGTATATCCATAAATATAGAGGTAACATTCATAAGTCCAAAGGGAATCAATATAAATTCATAGTGTCTATACCTCATATAAAAATCTATCTTGTAAATATAATCCCTTTTAACCCTTAAGAGATGATATCCAAATCAAAGGTCAATCTTCGAGGAGTATCAAGATCATCTAAATTGATTGAATAAATCATCAATATAGGGTAGAAGATACTTATTATTAATTGTAATTATATTTATCTCACGATAATTAATGAAAATACACATAGAACCATCCTTATTTTTTTAAAATAGGAATGGTGAACCAAAAAATGAAGCATTGGGGCTTATAAAACCCATATCCAAATTTTATTAAAGTTGATTATTTAACTCCTACAATACAATGAGAATAATTTTATATAGACTCTTTGAGATAGGAATCGTTCCATGTAAGAGTTTGATTGAAAATTCAAACTCATGCTCTGGGGGAATACCAGACAATTCATTTGAAAATAAACCATTATATTCTTATACAATTGGAATGAAATAATTATTCAATTTCTCCCCAATCATTTGAGTCATGAGTCCCTAGTTGTTAGGTATCATGACCCATATTATAGAATTTTCTTCCACGTGGAGTTTAGAATAATCTGTTCATTTATACATGATAATATAATTATTTGGGATATGAAAAAGTCCTTCTTCTCCCAATAGTTGATATGGTATCACTATAGGGATAACCAATCCATAACCAATATTATGTGAAATTTAACCAAGGTAAGAAGAATTATATCCATAGGAAGTATAATCCCACAAATATTTATTAGAGTATATTTATAAATCCTAGATTCAGTCATTGTGACAGTAGGGGTTTTCACAGATATTTCAATATCCATTATTTTAGGGGGGGGGGGGGTGATTCCACATTCTTAAAAAAAATTTGTGATATAAAAGAATGAAATGAAACAAAATCAAATAAGGTATTATGAGATCTAGAAAAGTAATAAAGTGTACCACACATCACTTTATCATCATGATCCACTTTAGCGGTAGTGATCATGAATGCCCTTCCCAATTCCTTTGATTTGGGAGGTTGATGGGGATTATTTTATTTATTGGCCTAAGGATTGGGGCATTAATTCACATAATGTTCAAACTCCTTTCACTTAAATCATTGTATTGTGGATAGATCATTAGCTTGGAAATTATTCTATTATATTTAATTAATAATCCTATTAGTCTTAGTTTCACAATTGCAGGCTTGATTTTTTACTTTACTAATATTGAAACACTTCTCCAATTCCTTGAAAAAATTACCCGAGTGATTTATCCCACATTTATTTCATATAGAAAATTTGACATTTTTTACCACAACATGTCTTATCATTGGTGCTTCAATGATACTCTACTTTCATTTTTTCTTTTCTCAGAAATATTGGGAGGTTCCAGATTCCATATATACCTTAATATCATATCAAACAATTTATTTGCATATATTGAAGTCTCTTATGGATAGAACCCTCTGAATACTAGGTTTTAATATGGTAAATAAGTAATCAATTTTTATCTCAGTATTAAAGATGAAACTGTTGGCATACCTCTTGAATATTCTGAGATTTACTTCATATATTCTAATAGATTCATCTTATTTTTTCTTCAATTCTAAGAATTATTGCTCTATTTTTATGAAAATATTCTGAGGAAAATACTTAATGAAAAATATCTTTTTGAAATATTCTTATTTCATAGAATATAATTCCTCCTTTTCCATGGTATTATTAATGAGACTCCACCACTATTCAACATTACCTTCTAGATGATAGACTGCCAAAATAAGTTTCTCAAGGTCTAAACACTATAGAATGGAAAATATTTTTCAATTGCATTGACCCACTACTTAGTAACTAGTGGATTATAAAATCTACTAAAATAGGGTGGATTTTCTATCATAAATGACTCAAATAGTGAGTTACTTACTCCTTGGTTACTTCAATAAATTTACTTGATTAAGTTTTTTCCCACAACTTGAGATAGTTGAGTGATCATTTCCATGAGGTTTTTCATTATATCCCCAAATAATTAGGTTTCATATTTGTACAATATCCATATTTCCAATTTCACCCATTATTAACTCAATTATTTTGAGTTCCTGCCATTACCATTAAAAAAGAAAAATTAGGAATGATTATAATTAAATTAATGAATATCCATAAAAGGAAACTATAAACGTAGAAGGAGGATTTCATAAATCACATTCATACATTAGACTATAAATCTATAGGTTTCAATATAGGCTATAAATGGTTTTATTTATAACTAAACTAGTGGTATATATTTAAATTCTTTATATTGATTTGTAATTATAATGCGAATAACCAAAGAATATCCCCTGAGAGTGTCTAACCTAGTGTGTAGTTGTTCCTCTTTATCATGCACTGGGTGATGATTGAGTTAATACCTAATCTTCCTTTTTTGGGGGTTATCACCCCCAGATACTTTTATTCTAGATATTACCTCCACATGAATTATCTATACAAGGATGTAATTTCTAGGATAACCACAAAATATATACTTTACAAAAACATCAGGATGTTAAACTATTCATACAATCACCCCTTATACTTTTACCTTAGGTTTTTGATAAAATTCTCTAAATTAATCTCCAAAAATAACTGAACCCTACTCTAATATGAACTAAAGTGACCCAAGTTAAATATAACTTAAATAGCACAATAATATCATGATTTATATTGTATATCTCATAAAAAGTTGCACAACCCAAGGGATTAAAGGTGTAGTGTATTGTATACTATCTACTTAAACATCTTATTTTATAACAATTGCAAATATTTATCCATAATCATGATACTTTAGACCCTCTTATAGAGATATCACATGATATAATCACATTCATAACCTAAGGGATGAAAACATAAGAAAGTTGTGAGCTAAGATGCTCATTATGAGTAAAACATATCATAATATATTAGATCATAATCATGAAGGAGAAAATGTGTAAGATATAAATATCTTAATAAAATATAATAAGTATATATATGATAAATATAAAACATGATAGAGAAACATAAGACCATAAAAAATTGTTAAGGAAGCATAAAAGTTATAATACAGCTCAAAGTACATATTAATAATCAAAAAACACATGAGGATGTTAAAAAAGTGTGGAATACTTAAAAAATAAGGCATAATCATAAAAACATAGAATATCATGGAAATTAAATACCATGATAAAGAACATAAATATATGTCACAACCATAAGCATAGGAAAATATTTATGATCACACCCATGATACTTATTCCTAAGTGAATAAAAACATTATGTCTATGCCTAAAAATGTGAGTAAACCCATCATGCCCACACCTATGTGAACAAACTGATTATGTATACACCTAACTATATCCTAATATATAAACTCAAACCAATGAATTGGAGGATGATATAGGACTCCACTCATCATCATCCATATATATGCGTTCCACTTAAAATAAATCATCACTATATCATAAAGAACCCATGAAAAAAGAATCGGTTTCTTATACATCCAAATGGAAACCATTAACTTTTCATAAAGAACCCAGGGAAATAAAATGGGTTTCATAACACATCCAAATGGTATAAAATAACATCATGAATTAAATCATTTGATATAAAAAACTTGTTCTCCCAAAATAATCACACAATAAAATAAAATATATGGTGAAACATGAAACATAACTCCATTAGAGATAGATCGTTTTAATATAATTAAAACCAAATCATGGAAAGAGATGTTTGAAAACATTTTGTATTCATATTTGTAAAGGGCATAGTTATAAGTATCTTTTAAAAAAGTATCCATTGTTTTAACAAAATAAGTGAAAATAAAAACTTTCATAGAAATAGATATGAATAAAAAATTATTTACCCTAGAAATAAAGAGAAAACATTATTCAAAATGGAATGTCTTGGAAAAGAAAAGTTCAATAATAAAATGTATAAATCACATAAAGGAGTTTGATTTACCAAGTCCCTTACCTTTACCCTTTATTTACATAGAAGTTATTTAACCTCCTTTATCATAAAAATAAACATCTTAATCACATATTTTAGAACCTTATTCACATATATTTTTTCTGTACTATTCATTAATAGAAATATTCTTTATGTACAATATTTTTATAATCCATTTTCAACATCTGATGCTAATAATCCTGATTGTTTGAACTAAGTTCATAAAAGAGGTGTCAATATTAATTTTCACACAAATATAATCATTTAAAAACCATTATAGTTAATAGAATTGAATTTTTTTATAAATACCTATAATTTTATAATTCTATTACATGAGAGTATTAGTTGTGTTTTGTGAATATGAAAATAGTGATGAACTAGTGTTGAGTTATTTACCAATATCGATGGATTACCTTATAAAAATTGTTAACATTTTTATAATCCAAAAAAAAACATATTAATGATATATATTACTTATATAAATCATATATACTCATAAAATATACTAAAACCATCCATGAGGGTGGTAGTGAAAAATAGAATGCACATATATTTAGTTAAATCATCTTTTGGACCAACCAAGTTAGGTGGTCAAGGAAAATGAGACATGCTATGTCATGGAGGTGTAGTCTGGACAACACATTGTTAACTATTTTATTTTTATTAATAGAAAAGGAAATATGGTTAATGCTTGTAACATCATTATAATAACATAAAAATATAATAATTATATTTATGGTATCATTTTTAATATGGTGAAATAAAATTTTATGAAGGAAAAATGAACATAAATGAATAAAAAAGAGGGAGAATTGGTTAGAAATATATACCTTACTACTTGGTTTATCTCATTTTTGAAGGGAGTTAAACCTTTAAAGGATGATATTTTGAGAATATCATAACCTATTTAAGATGCATTGGAGTGTTTAAGAGAGGTTTGGGTAGATTTATTTTTTCTGGACTTAGTGGGTTTTGGTCTGAGGTTAAGTGAGGATAGGAGTGCCCCTTTTATATGTGAAAAGGAATGTATTTTTGTAAATACTCAAAATTGTCAATAATGGGAAGTAACTCTCAAGGAAAGTGACTCACAAATTGAAAAAAAGTCAATAAGAGAATATATAAAGCTTAAAAATCTTAAAAAACTCAATTAAAAACATACTTTAACATTTTTTTCCTTTACATCTTAGGTTACCCATTTTAACCATTCTAGTTTTACCACAGTAACTAGTTTTTACCTAGGTAATTTATCATTTATGGATAAAAATAAAATGATCCTTATTATATAATTTGGATTTTCTAATTCCAAATTCTAAATCCATTTAATGATATTAAATTTTTAAAATTGATACAAATTAATTTTAAAATAATAAATGTATAATATATAATTTTTTTTTGAAAAATATTACTTATGTTCTAAAATGTCATATATGGGTTTATAAATTTAAACCAAAATTTTTAAAAATCATAAAGTCACTTTTAAAATAAATATTTGGTCTTATAATTTTTTTTCATTAATTTCTAAGTCATACTTGTATACTAATAATTTCATAAAAGTTCTGTTATTTGTAAAAATGATATTTTTCATTATTCAACTAAAAAGTAATCTTTTTATAAAAATCCAAAAATTTAATTTTATTCTAATATTTTAATTTTAAATAAAAAATTAAGTTAATTTTTTTTAATTTCACAACCTAAAATTTATACATTTTATTTTTAATTAAATACATAAAATATAGTGAAAACTGTTTTTTATAAGAAAATTACTTTTGGTATATTATCTATTCTTATTATCATTTCCTATATATTAAGAATTAAACTAGTGTTAATCATTTAGTCATATCAAAATTTATTATACTTTAAAAATAATTATATTTTAGAGAAAATATTTTATTAGTTTCTTAACTTCACTTGTTGAGTCAATGTTTAAAGTGAACTTTATTTTGTTGTTCTTATTTTTTAATTTTAAGCGCACACACACATAGTTCATAATTCCATTACCACTATTTATTCCATCAAATTCTATAATTATCTTATAAAGTTATATTTTTGTTTGATTTTGGTGTTACATGTAGAGAAAGCTGTCAAACATAGTATTTATTTTAGGAGAAAAAACTTGGGTCATTACACTCCTCTTCTTATATGATTCCAATGACCTATTTTTATGATTCTTAAGTATTATTCAAACGTAATCCTCCACTTTTTATTCTATTTTTCTTTCATCTTCCTATTTCTTCCATTTATTCTTGATTTATTTTTCTTCCATGAAACCAATTGGCAATGGTGGTAAAACCTAGGGTTTAAGTTGGGCTAATCATAAGTTTTTTTCCTATGGCCTATAGAGGTAGTTTCCTTCCATTTATTTTCTTCTACCATCAAGGTAAAGTTAAGGCATTTGTCTTCATGTAAACTTCTTTTATTTGACATCCTTTTGATGCTTGAAATTTCCAACATTATTTATACACAAAAAATGTATCTATTATTCAATTATTATGGATTCCCAAAAGGATTCCATGAATTTTTATCAAATTAATGTTATTTAAAATAGATTTTATGAATATTTATATATAAATTCTACTTGTATGGTTTTTCACATACAAGGTTTTTAACAAATTTTCTTTGAGATTATTTAAATTTTAAATGGTTTTGTAAATAAGGATTTTAATATAATTTGATTTCTATAAAATGGGTTATCATTAGTAATAAATTATTATTTCCTAAAAGGTATATTTATAAATAATTTTTTTTTGAAAAAATGTCATTGAGACTTTTTTGGTTCCTTAGGAGGTGTTTCTTATGGTTTTTTACATGGAATTATGATTTATCATGGTAGATTTTTTATTTTATCTCATTATGATTTTTGGTGAAGTCCACTTGGTCACACCACTTGAATTTTGGATATGTGATTTATGTTGTTATGTTATTTATTGTAATATGGAATTTATAAATGGGTGGTGATTTGGAACTTGGGTATGACCCCAATATAACCTTGGGTATATTTATAGATATTTAGGATGAGTACACCTTTAGATTATTTTACAACACTGACTTGAGTCCCATAGTGAAGTTTATTCCATAACCATGGTATTGTCACCTAGAAAGGCTTGTAGGGTAAGTTAGGGTAGGCTTTCTATTATGTTAACTGTAGGCTGGTAGGTTTTCCACAATAAAGGTCCTAGATTATCCCAATAAAATCTAGGTTTCTATCCCATGTTATGGTTCATTCCATGAGGTTTCTACTTTTTTTTTCATGTTTTATTTTTTTTGTGATTTAACTTATGAGGTATTTTACCATATGTCTCTCACTCCATGTCATTAACATTATTATTATGTTTCTTTTCATTTTTTACACATATATTACCTTATTATGATTATATCAAAGTTACATAGTTTTTGAAATAAAATTTAACATGATTTTTTACCCATTTTAAAGAAGAAAAAAATTGAAATTTTATAAATGTATTTCAAACTAGTATTGTGAGTATGATATATAAAATAAATAATATAGATTCATGGTGGTATCCTATTGGGATTTTCATAAAACCTTATATACACACCCTAGTGTTTATCTAGCTCTATATTTTATTGATATATTCTACAGGTGTTGTTTTGGTATTTGGGAATGGTCTACTAACCCAATTATTGGCCATGGTGGTGGTGGCATATAGATTTGTCCGCATAACTCATAAAGATTAGGGTATGTTTTTATTTTATTCATGTTATAATGGTTTTGGAGATTTTATTCTTTATAATTGAGACACTGAATTATTATTAGTTTTCATGTTGGTTTGATTTCACTTTATTAATTCTTTATTACATATAAAGGGAAAATATTTTCCATCATTAATGTGATACCCTTTGTAAATAGTTGTCATCCCATGGTGATTGAGAATATTCCTTAGGTTGTGTGGTTGACCGATTTGGATATCGTGGACAAGTAACTTGGGTTGGTTTGTTACAAAATTCCGTCACAATGTAAGATGGTAGTAGAGTGGTAGGTAAAGGTAGGATTATCAAAAATTGGGAAGTAATTCATGGATGGGATTTATCAATACATTCATGGTGGAAACCCAAGTTACCATGGGAATTCTAGATTGAGTAGATCTATCAACCCTTAAATATGTAGCTTTTATTTACATTCATTTTGGTTATAATTTTTTTGAATCATCATTCAAGATGAATTATGTTATTTTTAATTTTATATATCATGGAATATATCTAATTCATAAAATTCCCCTATGGACATATTTTTAATCTCTAGATGGTAATGATAAGTAATATAGATGATTAACATACTCTATGATGTTTATTAATGTTTTTGTGGTTTATTTCATTTTATTTGTAAATGTAAAAGTGGATAAGTAAATATATTTATAATTATTTTTGAAACTGAGACCTAAAAATGTACTTTTTAATAACTCAAATAAGGGAATTACTTTGATTTTTAATATTATGAGATTTGTAAATAATGTTTTTATGAAATTTTATAATAAAATAATATTATTTTTACTCTAATTAATGTGTTTCCTAATGAACCTAATGCTTTATATTTTCAGTTTTAAATGTAAGTGAAAGATGATAAAATAATTTATTACTTTTTAAAATATAAAAAGTCACTATATTTATTGAATTTATTGAAAAGAATCCATTTATAATCTATAAATTACTTGAAACTTGAGTATTGTATGTATTTTTATGCAAACATGTATTTTTATGCAAACATGTATTTTTAGAGTGAAGTTAGTTAGTTTATCATAAATAAAATGTATAGTGATTGTTAAATGGATTATTCCAATGAAAATATAATTATAAATGGGTTACCAGTTCATTTTTTTTGATTATTTTTCTTTTTCTATAATGATTTTTGGTGGACCTAATTATATAAGGTTGTAACTTGTGACAGGTGGAATATTTATAAAACCTTATATTTGTTTTTATTTGAAAAGGATTTCAGCTCCTTTCTAAATTATGGGTTTTTAAGGGTTACTTTTGAAGGTTCTTGGGTGCAGTCGAAGCATGTTGGGTAGTTCCCAAACAATTTTTTCCATCAACTTCTTTGGATTTATCCTCAAAACTAGATAGAAGTGTGTTCCTAGAAACCATGAATAGAAGATGTTTTCAAATATAATTTATAATTAATTTATTTAATTAAAGAATTACCTTATGATTAATTATTTCTTCACCAATGAATATGTAGACCACTGTTATCATACCATCATTGTGTTAGAGGAATCAAGGGTAGATTTCCTCTAGCGGTGATCTATACATGTTCTGTGAACCTATAATCATTACTGTAAAATTCTCCAAGTGTTATCATGAATGAATCTAATGCTTGTGATGACCACCATTGATCACAATCATATTCTTTAAGGGAGAAGGGATTTGATCCAATGATGGAAGATAATTTATCTACTTTGTTCATAGTGTTTTAAGGAGGTATATCTCTAGGGATTGAGAGGATTCTCTTTATAACTCATTGTGAACAATGATAGAGTGAAGCTTTTCCATCTAAAAAATTTCATAACCAAGTTTATATATTGCTAGGGTTAGAAAATAAATAATTACACATGGAACCTTATTATTTTCTTAATTCTCAGAAAACCCATATGTCTAATAATTACATAATTATTATTATTAACTTGAAATGTGTAAACTAATGGAAAAAATTATTATCAAAAAAATATATAAATATTATATTCACTAAATGGTGTATAAATATTTATTAAAAATTAAAATAACTAAATAAATAAATATTTTGTTTCCTTATAAGTAAAACATTGTAAATAAATATTTTTTATTTATGTAATTTAATAAATAATTACCCAATGAATAAATATTAATTAAATATTAAAATCACATATATATTCTCCTGAATATATGGTGATTAAATATCTATGATCAATCCAACATGAATAAACATTATACCATGTATGAAAAAATATTTATCCAACATGTTAAATTCATATGTAATTTAACAGATGTTCTAAGTACACTTAGTGTGTGATCCTCTAGTCCCCTTTCTTAGTGGCATTAGGCTACACTGCCTGAAGTCCAAGGTTAATATCTAGTAACATTCCAAGGCTCCCATAAAGAAAAAATTTAATGTCCCAATGACATGTAACCTCCTATGAACATACACCATATAATATAATCCCTTTATCTCCATATCTTTAATCAAGAAGGTTGCATATTAGTGTCATAAAACTATAAGCTCGATGTATCTTTCTTCGACATTCTAGAAATAAACTTACTAAAAACACTAACATGGTTATGGATTTAATTAAGAAATTATATTCCCATGAAAGGGTCTAATATATCATATTCTATTAAATAACATAAGGGATAAACTAATTCTAACATTATTTATTAATACAATATCACTCATAACTCATCCAATATATCATATCTTTCCATGAGCTTATATTATCACAATTTTCATCAATACATTAAAGTACATGTCTCATTATATGTAATAATAATAATAAAGTCTAAGGATCATTACACACATCTATAGATAGGAATACCCAATGATACATATAAAGGTGAACTTTCTATTGGCATGTTATGTTCTCATAATCACTTATCCTGAAATTTAATAAGGGCGTACATAATGAGAAAGAGTCTAAAATTTTTATGAGTTTTCACTCCAGATATCCTATATCATTTGTGTCCCATCAAATGATATCATCAATTAATAGAAATTTTATTTGAGAATAATCTTATGGAACTTAGGTTCTCATCATAGTGGGGAACTAATATGAACTTTCAGTGCAAAAAATACCCTTAGGACATTATCACATACCATGTCACATAAAATAATAATCATGATGTGATAAGTTATTTTATTAATATTTAAATACATAAATATAGGCAATCATAGAGTTCTTAGAAGTGGGTTCTAGGGAACAAACTCCAATAGACTCGACGTGCACCAGAACCAACCACTAACAACCTTCAGTATGATATTTATCATATTATATTCATGATTATGATGAGATAAGGATTTATTCAAAGGGTTTACTATGTTTTCTTCTATGAAAACACTGCTCATAGTGACTTCATCCCTTTTATAGAAAAACCTTAATAGGAAATATTTATAAAGTATGTACTTCATCCATTTATACGACCTTGTATCCATTGCAAGAGATACCACTGTAGTATTATCACAATATAATGTGATTGGATATATACCACTAGGTATCAAATAAACCACTTAAAAAAAGTTAAATATCCAAAAAAAATCTTTGGTTACATCATAAGTTGCTATATACTCAGACTCTACTATAATATCAATGAAAACTAGCTGCTTTGAATGCTTCCAGCTGACAACTCCTCTTTTGTCACTGAAGATATATATTGAATATGAAATATAATCATTATAATCTATTTGAAAATTAGAATTATCATATCTTATGATGACTAGTTCCAAATATCCTCAATATACAAGGAACATATATTTTTTACACCTAAGATACTTAAGGATAACCTTAACAATAGACTAATACTATTATCCTAGATCATATTGATATATACCTACCATGATTAATTTATAGGAAACATCAAGACTAGTACATAACATGACATACATGATAGAACTTGTCATAGATAAATATGAGATCCTACTCATTAATATCTATCTATCCTATTGTGTTTGAGGGAAAATTTTCTTATAGAGATGTATACCACATGACATTGGAACCAATCCACTCTAGAATAATTCCAAATTAAATCAATTTAGTATCTAGTAAATATATGTACTTTGACTTAGTATAAGAATCATTTTTGATCAATCATGAATGATCTTGATTTCTTGTATATATGATGTTTCATCTAAGTCTTTCATAGAGAATCACTTGTTTAACTATATGTTAACTGACTATAAGACTGGTATGCCATTTACAATAAGTAATATGTCACTACCATAATCTACTATGAAGATGACCGATCTAATACTAATCCTCTTGTAAAAACATGTCTCATATTAATTATTTTATGAAAAAAAATTATCTTATTTCTTTATCAAACGAAATGTTCCATGACATCGATGCATGATTTAACCCATAAATGGATCCTTAAGACTTTCATATCTTATTAGGAATTCCTAGAGTCATGAAGCCTTCTGGTTATATTATATATAAATCTTCATTAAAGTTATTGTTGAGGAAATATATTATGAAATCCATATAAAAAATCTCTTATCCATGAAAATATGTTCTATAAAGTATAATTATAATGGATTTAAACATGGAATCTAGTGAAAAGTTTTCATTATAGTTTATTCCTTAACATTGTTTAAACCTTACATCAACTAGCCTAGCTTATAGGTATTCAATTTACCTTTAATGTCTAGTTTTATCTTAAATAACCATCTACACCCAAAGATATCTACATCAACTAGAGGATCAACCAGAACCCAGAATTAGTTCAGACATATAGAATCCAACACATAATTCATGACTTCTTTCCATCTTGCAACTTCTGATCTTTATACTGCCTCTTTTTAGGAAAAAGGATCATTATTTTAAACCAATAACGACTCACAATATTTAGTGACAACAAAACCATATCTTTATATTCTATAACCTATCTAGTTATCCTATAAAATACTTTTGTTTTGGGATCAATATCTTCCATAGGGACCTATTGCATATATTCTTATATCAAATATTGTGTATATTGAGCATCAAATTCATTGAATTCAATATTTCTTTCTATATAATCCTTGAGGATATGATCTATCTAAAGAAAAATGGTTTTTATTATGATTTTAACCTTCTTATATTAGGGTTTATATAGATAGTATCCTATTATTTCCTTAGGATACCCTATAATGATACACTTTATGCCTCAGGGTGCTAGTTTATTTCTAGAGTTGGAATTAACTAATGCCTCAAAACCCCATTCATGAATATTTTTAAAAATGGGTTTCTTTCCACATCATAACTTGAAATGAATACCTTTTTATCTTTAGTTAGTTCATGGTTTAGTGTGTATGCTATAGTGTGTAACGAATATTCCAAAAGGATAATAGAAGACTTTCATGAATCATCATTAACCTTACCATATCAATCAAGGTACAATTACTCCTTTTACTAACAACATTAAATTATAGTGTATGAGGATATGTGAGTTAGTATTTAACCCCACACTCATAGAAAGTTAATGAATTATTGGTTAAGTTATTCACTACCTTGACCTAATCAAATCTTATTTATATTTTTACCAAGTTGATTCTCTAGTTTATTCTTGAATTTTCTAAATTTATCAAAAGATTCCAAATTATAATTAATTAATTATACATATACATATCTATATAAATGTTTATTAAAAGTTATAAATTAATAATAACCAACTATAAATTCTATTGGAAATGGTCCACACATATCAGTGTGTATGATTCTTAGAAACTCTATAGCTCTTTCACCATGAACATAAAACCCTCGCTTGGTTATTTTTCCTTATGAAAAAACATGACATATTTCAAGTGGTTTTAGCTCAATATATTCTAAGTAGCCATATTTATGGAGCTTTACCAAACACTTCTCATTTACATAAACAATATGGAGAATCCATATTTGGGTTGAAAATAAGTCATGTGAACATGATTCATTATCATTTTCTAATAATTGGTCTTAATAATTTAATATATAAAAATAGTTATTTAAATGTTCCATACCATAACATATGTTGTCTTTATAAAAGATACAAATTTTATTTCTAAACTTGAAAATAATTCCATATGTATCTATTTAGGATACATAAATTATGTTTTTCGTAACTATTTGTACATAATGACAATATTTTATATTCAAGACTATCCTAGTTGGGAATGTAAGGTGGTTGTCTCCAATGGATAATGTATTCATCCTTGAACCATTGGTGGCCCGTAAATACACCTTTAATATAGAAATATTTTAGAATATACTAGGTTCTTAAATTTGAATACATATTGGAGCACAAAAAGGTATATCTAATACCCAAAGTGAATATATAGAAAGATTTCACTTGATAATGAATTAACATGAAGATTTACCTCACTTCTTTAACTAGGTGCAGTTCTTCTTTTGGTGGTCCAACTTTCCACATGAAAAACATACTATATCGTTTTTCCTTTTACCACCTATGGATATTCCTTTTTCTTGTAAAGAAATTGATCAGTATCCTTAGACTTTAAATTAGTCATGTTCCCCTTTTCTATATTCCTCATTTTATTTACCGCCATAAATACCATATGATTCTCATGCCCCATATCTTTATCAACTTGAAAAATAATAGTAAAAAGTTCTCAAAGAGTCTTCTAACTATTTTTTATATTATAATTAACAATAAAACTAGAGAAAATCTTAGGCAGTGAGGATAAAATAAGATACATATGTAGCTTATTAAGGATTATAAAGCCCAATATGTTTAAGTGCTCAATGTATCCAATCATCATGACAACATGAGGCCCACCTGACGTTAAATCTCCAATATTTAACATAAACTGAGCATTATAGATCTCATTTCTCTCTCATATCATTTTCTAATGATAAATATCCCTAAGTGATAGATTATGCTATAAAAATCCATATCATCATGTTTCTTTAAAATCTCACCATATTTGGATAATAATATGAAACACTATACATTTTTAGAATCATCCAAATGTTTCATATAGAGAGACAATTCATTATCACTAGCCTTTTTTCTATGAGTCATAGGAATAATGTTTTCCAGCACATATAATTTTCATTCATGGAATAATATAACTTGTAAACACCTATACCATTACTATAAATTAGAGAAAGTGATAAGGTTATCCTTCTCTAGAAAGGATTGCATTGATATAGTAGAAGTCGTATGGGTTTCCATTTATATAATAAATAAGAGATGAATTTTAGTACTTTATCTAGATTACTGATTTTGATAATAAATTTTAAATTTACTAACCTCCCATTATTTTTATAAAAACCTAACAAACCACACCATTAGTTTTGAAATATCCCATTTCATATATATTCTGGTGTAAAGGACCCATATTCCACTTCTCATAACCCAAAATTTGTCTTGGAAAGTTATTTGAGGAGATTTAGGTTGGCATAATTTTTACAAGTGCATTAACATGAAGTTCCCTGATATGTTGAGTGAGCTCCCCAATCCGAAAATACATGATTTGGATTTCCTTAACCCTTTCCTCTCAGTTAAATCACATCCTACTTTAGAAGTCAACCCTGATGTGAATTAAGTTATGTCAACCCAAAAATCAAGTTATAATTCCATGATAATTGATAGCACATGAAATTGGATAGTCAATCACATAAACTATGGATTGATTATAAATTATGTAGTGGAACAAAATACTAGCTTAATATTGAATTTTTATGGATTTTATTTTTGGTGTAAAATGCCAATTTTATCTTGTTACATTTTTTTAATATCAAGTAGATTTTACTTAAGTGATTAACCAAGTCTTGATAATGTTTACACATATTATAAGATTTATTTTAATTCTATATTTCATTCTTGTTAATTAATTTTAATTATTTAAACATCCATAAATAATCTGTAACACCCCAAGCTTCCACGGTACGCTCCTCTTTGAATAATACAGTAGCGTGTGTCGTACACAACTTTGAGTTCTAACACACACCACAACCAATCAAACTAGCCGTTATGAATAGTAATAACTACTTTTTGAAATTTTATAAATTTTATATTTCAAAATGGACTTCATTTTTGGATTTGGAATATCAAAATTAGCCTAGGGTGAATTTTTGGTATTTTTCTCAAAACTTTCAATTTTTGATGAATAGTGAAAAAACACTGAGTTATTGTTTAAAAATGAATTTTTATTTAAATAATTATTTATTTTATTGAAATTTAATTAAGTTCAAAATAGATACATAATACCTATATAAGTTCAATGTAATTCATTGGATTTAGTTTAGAATAATTTTAGATATATAAAAATTTTATTGAACTTTTCACCGTCTTTTACCCAACTCCTAGGAGAATTTGGAAATTCACATAAAACTTAATTTTACCACTTCTGTGAGTGGAATTTCAAAAATACGAGAGACACGGTTAATATCAAGGAGTAAAATTTGGTTCAATAAGATAAAAATAATTTTTGGTGAATAGTAGCTTTTTTACTTTTATTTACCACGGTAAAAAGTAAATAGGGCAATTAAGGGTAAAAATGATATTAATATTACCCTAACACATGTCCTAATTCGATTGGAAAAGTTTATCTCGACCAAAAACAACCTTAGGAATAAAATTTTATCATTTAGGTCCACTTGGATTAGATTATGACATTTATTATTATTTAATTCAAAGAAGAGTTAAAAGAGTTAAAATAAAAGTTTAATTACTAAAACATTTTTAATATAAGGTTATACATAAGATAAATTCTATTATAAATATTAATTAGAAAGATAAACATATTTCCTACATAATTATATTTTATTTATAATTTTTAGACCTTAAATAATTTAATTTATCTATGACATAATGATGATGCAGTAATTACCTTGTTAGTGAAATATTAAAATAATTGATATTATAGATACCCAAATAAATATAATTTGAGACTTTTAATGAATTAAAAAAATTTAATAGATTAATATGAAATGTTATAGTTGATTAAATGAATTAGGTTATAAGTAATAATTCTGTTATGATTTTCATAAAAATCAAATTCCAAATAGTGTCAAAATTGACATAAAAGAGTTTTTAAAAGAAATATTATATTAGTAATTCATATTCTATTCCTAAAAATCTAAGGTTCGGAAAAAGTACTTGTATCATGATAGGTGTATCATTAATGGACCACTTTGGGGTCACTTGGATGTATATAGTAATTTTATTAACTATATAATATAAAATTACAAAGTGACATGGTAAGTGTCAAACTAATTAACTAAGAGTTAAAACTAAAAGATAAGGTTAATATAATGAACCAAACCTGTCTAAAATGTATTGGTTGAAAGGATTTTGACCCATACTTACATTATACTTTGAATATTCTACTTTTGAGCCATTAGAAATCGAATATGAATTTATTATAAAATAATACTTTAAGTTTTTCCTAAAAAGCCCCTCACCCCTCTTATAAAAGGGCACTCCACCTTATCATTAATTCACACCTTCAAATCCATTTTTCTCGGACAAAATCTTCCCAAATATCCTCCCAATATACCTAAATTCATCCTAGAGGCCTTAGTTTGATCATAAATCCAACCTAAGGATCCCTTTTGATCAAATCAAAAGGAAGAACCCGAAGAAGAGGTAACGTCTTCACCACCCTCTTTAAAGTTCCTTTCTTCTTCAACTTCTTCTTTCCTTGTTATTTCCATTATAAAATAATAAATCCATTATATTATATATATTTTTATGTTATTATAAATATGGAACAAACAAATTCATTATTCTATACATCCCTTGAATGACATGTCACCATACATGCGTACGTACGACCTACCGTCTCCACGTTGTGGTGTAATTATTATTCAATATATTATTATTTATATGGGTATAATAATGATGTATAATTCATGTAAATAATAAATATAACATGAAAATTATTATTTATATATTATATACCATCCAATTATATATTATTTGAATATCAAAAGAATGATATTGTCGCTCGTGCGTACGTACGGACTACCGTCTCCACGAACGCGATGAGATTCATTCCCCATCGTATCCATTCAAGAATAATTTTCATTTGATGGTTAGAAATAATGTTTAAAGACTTAATATCATTCTGGATATGAATATGATACAACCTATCCATAACAAACACGGCTTATGTAACAAAACATATAAAAGAAAATGAGTAAGTTAACACCCGAAATGATGATAATATTAAGATTTTATTAACAAAGCAATGTTAGAAGATCATATATGATACCATGTTAATATATATTATTCTTGTCTAATTTAATAAAAATTATTTCACCATTATACAGGAGGTTAACCTACCATCAACCAAGGAAAAGTACAAGGTAAGGGTTTATTTCACAATCTCTTCATTATCCGAGGTTGTTTATACATAATTATCTAATGGTACCTCTTTATCATCCACATCCATGTTTATTAAAAATTTATTTCAAAACATTCTTACTATTTTACAAAATATGGGTTAAAGTCATTTATACCCTTGTTTGAATTTTTATAAGAATTTTATAAAGGAATCTTTCTATCATTTTCCAAACAAGGTCCTTTTTAACCTTTTCGACAAAATTAAGGTAAGAATGTCTTTTTTTAACTTATACGACGGGTGTGGCTATTTTCCACCATTATAAAATCGTCGAAGCTTCCCTTAAAAGCTTATAATAATATTTTCAAAATAAATTTTTTCTTTAGAATTTTGTGACTTTTAAATGATTTCAAAAAAAGAGATATTTCTCTCAAATAGTTTTGATTTCATCTATGTAAACATCCTTTGATGGATTTTAAGCTTATTTGAAGTTGATTCATTATGGTACAAAACATCCATATTTTATTTAAGGTTTTGTGGTATGTTTTACTATGGATGTGTTATTTTTATACCATTCATGGTTTATGGAGAAAGTATTGACATTTCGTATGCTAGTTTTAATACGAATGTTTATGTTATGTTTAACCTGTTCATATAAGGAATGCATTGGAATTAATAAGTGATGGGTGGAGCCTGTTATAGATCCTCGATGCATTGTTAGGTCTCATGAGACAAAATAGTGTCTTGACACAAGGCCTTGACAAAATCTTATTTGTAGTCTTGGCACGAGGCCTTGGATACGTGGTTATGATAGTCTGACATTATGCATTCCATCATTATGAAAGTGGTTATTGATATTGCATGTGATTATTCGACTATTAGAATATCCACGTGAATAAGTAAATGGAATTATTTAATTTTATCTTTTCCATATTATGATGAAGTTCAAGTTTAAAAGGCTTTTGTTTTAGTTATACATTTCCTTAAATGTTTATGTTTATTTATGAAAGTTTCCGCTATATTTTTATCCTTACTGAGCATCTGAGCTCACCCCTTTCAATGTTTTATTTTTCCCAGGATGTGAATAAGTAATTTACGAATGACCTGCAGGGATATTATGTGGGGATATGAGTGTGGACTATGAAGACTATGTTGTTGTAGTTTTCATTTTTATGATGTAATGTAAGACTTATGAATATATCTAGTGTTTCCAAGGATACTAAACCAATCTGTCTTCCAAGATTTGATATTTCTTGTGATCATGCCAATGTTATGTAATAATGCACTGACTCTGGGTAACTGGGGTTGGGGAATTACATAATCAACCATGCAATTGAAATAAATAAATAAATGAAGTAGTATGGCTAGTATCTTATCTATTGGTTTGAATATATTATATTAAAATACAATCCCACTTTAGTCACAGTTTCTTAAAGAGTATAATGTCACATTCTCCATGGAAGTTTCAATACTTTGTGAAAAGTTTGAGATAAGTTTTTGATCCATCTATAATATGGTCACTTCAAGTGAATATATAGTCTCTCTAAGTCCATATAGGAGATTCAAAACTTTTCAAAAATCCAACTATATCCTGCAGCCACATCACATCAATTTATGTTCAATTAAAATCACATGGAAGTTTTAAAAGTTAACCAAAATCCTATTATTTTCATGTGGTCAGTTGACATAGAATGCAGTCACTCTTTCTAATCCTGCAATTTCTTGGATACTCATGTAGTTGGTTGAAGTGTTTGCAAGAAATCCAACCTGGTTCATTAGATAGGCATGTGGTTATTTCATTTTCCATGAATCCACTTTTACCCTTTATTAAAATTCAATAGATTTCTAAATGACTTCATGTTGTTGATCAAAACCATCTTGTGGTCGATCAGTAACCCTTACAATCACTTGATAACTTAGAAATTTTTTTATTTTCTAACTCATGGTAGCTGGTTTGGATTCACAGTCAACGAATATGGTTTATGATTAATAAAACAAGGAATTATTAGACTAAGCCAACAAATTTTTATATTGAAAACATGCACTTGATTATGTTATGATACCCATATGACCATATTATTCTCATATACGATTGATATCTACCATGTTTACCCTTATCAAGAATATGAGATCACCCTTTCTCATGTTTACCTTCCATAGGTTTGGAAGTATTTTTTTTAGTATGATAACTCTATATGGGTACTAAATATAAAGAATATTTGTGGGTGATATTGAATAATGTTCATAAATATGTTGATTATGTATCTAGTATATAAAGTCACTAAGCCCTTATGGTTCTAAGTAGCGTGTTATTGTGATATGTATTAAATATTCATAAAAATGATGTAATATTTATGCATGTAATGATTGGGTCACCACAATTAGCATCAGAGTAGCGTTAAGTTATTTTTGGAGATTAGGTTATGAGGATAGAACCTATGAAAATATACGATGAACCAAAAGTGATATATGATGAACATAATGTGTCATAGGCAGATGAGAAGGTGTTATATATTAGAAAATATGAGGAGTGAATTTATTATGGTTGCTTACTTTGATTATTGTTGTTAAATACTTATATTTTATGTTTTTGGTTTTAGTCATTGGTTGGAACTAGAAGGAACGATGATAGTAATGAATGTGATGGGAAATGCAATGACAATCCTCCTGAGAAACCAAATGGATTGAGAGCTGGGATGCAACTTATTGTGACTATGATCACTCAACTATTTCATGCTATGAGTGATAATGAAAACCATGTTGATATTTAAAATGAGCCAAGGATGGAGAAACACACCATTGAGTCATTTATATGACATTTTCTACCCTCATTGTATTGGTATTCTGATCAACTAGTTACTGAGCATTGGATCAACGTATTGGAAAAAATATTTTTCATTCTAAAATGATCAGACCATGAGAAATTTTTTTTGGCTATGTATCATTTGGAAGGTAAAACATATCAATTACAAACTCTCATCAAGAAAATGAGGGACGAGGAAGAAATTAACTATATGGAATGGGAGGAGCATATTAGGGTCCTTATCAGTAGGATTTTTTTGTAACATAATAACCCTTCTTTGAGGTATACATCTACTAAGATTTTGATAAAATTTAAGAAATACTTTTATATACATTTTCTTTACTGAATAGGATTGAAATTAGGATCATTTCAGTGGTCTAGGTATAAAAGGTTCATAAAAGGACAAAATTTTATAACTAAGTATGCTGTAAGGACACTGGCTAGCTGATAGAAAAAATAAAAGTCCTACAACTTTGTTAGTCTCATTGGCGAGTCAATGGTACAACAGCTTATTAGTGAGATCACATCAGTAAGATGACAGGCTCTTGGATGAGATTTTAAGTGGGGGATTAATTGCAATTCTACCAAGACACCTCATTTTTTATCTATTTCCTCCCTACCAACCTTACTCAACCTATATGGACATAAGGGTCCCTATTTGGTGATTTTTTACTCTTATCAATTTATTCTTGGGTGTTTGAAGTGTCATTGGTTGTGTTTGGTTCCTATGGGTAATTCTAAACTCATACATGAATTAAAACCCTAATTATCCAAGGGTTTTGTTTAAAAAATATTATCTAATAAAATTGGGGCTATTTTAGGTTTTATGTCACATCATTCCTAATTTTATCGTTAATTCTTATCAATTAAGATTTTGTGTGATGGAGGCCGGTGGTCTCATGCTATCCCTTGATTTTTTGATGTTTTCCATGTGTAAATGATGTGTTTCCATACTGACATAGTGCATGATTATCATTATATAATTAATAATTGAATTTTGGCCCAAAATTAAATGTTCCATACCCCCTTATGGGATCCGAGTGGTCCATTGGTATGTAAATACCAAAACATAGGCCACCACGTATGGTGTACCAACCTTTGAGAATTGAATGGGAATTAAGAAAAAATTAAATGGAATTAATGAGATGAATCCAGTAGTTTTATGGACTTATTTAATGATTAATGGGTTTTTAAAAATTCTTAGGATGTATCCTAGATACAAGAGAACTAAATTAAATGATTTATTTAATACCTCAGATTAAAATTTTAATTGTTGAATCATTTCTTAATGGAATTTGATGGATAATCGAATAATGAAATGATAAACTTGTCTTGTAGAATAAAAAAACATTATTATGAAATTGGATATATGCCCATTATTATATATTGATGGGGGGCCTTGGAAACTATTCCATGAATCTAGTGTGCCTGCTAATATATATTTTTGGGGGACCATAGATATTGTTCCTTTGATCTGGTCTTCCTTCTAGTTTATATTGTTTGGGGAACATGGACATTGTTCCTTGGATATGGTGTGATCATTATTATATATTATTGGGGTACCTTAGATCTTGTTCCTTAGATATATTGTTCCCATTATTATATATTTTTGAGGGACCTTGTACATTGTTCCTTGGATTTAGTGTGACTATTGTTTTATACTGTTCAAGGAACTTTAACATTGTTCATTGGATCTAGTGTTCCCATTATTATATATTGGTGGGGGACCTTGGTAAATTTTCCTTGTATTTGGTGTGCTTATTATTATATATTTTTGTGGGTCCTTGGGTATTGTTCCTTGGATTTGGTGTACTCGTTAATTCATATTATTGGGGGACCTTAGACATTGTTCCTCAGATTTGGTTTTCCCATTATTATATATTATTGGGGGGATTTAGAACTTTTTATTTGGATATGGTGTCCCCACACCATATATATATTCATGATTATGATACTATGAAAAATGATATACGGAATTTTTCAAAGAAGTCATGGTTGACCCGATGTGTTATCCTAGACTTGAGAGTAAAAAATAGCATTTTTTCACTTATTTTTATGTTGTACTTAAATTTTATTACACATTATCATACAATTTTACTCAAAAACTGGATATGATTTATAACACATTGGTGGTGGCCTACTGAGTTGTACTCACACCCTACTTGGGATTCCCTTGGTACTAAAGAAAACTTCCTAGTTGTAGGTCAGGATAGGGGAATATTACCTATGATTGATGGATGATATGATATGCCAGGATTGGGGTATGGAATGTTGGAGGTAGTTTGGGTTTATTTTTATAGTTTATGATTATTTTGAGATTTTTTATTTATGTATCATGAATTTATTTTATGATATCATGGTTGTATGTTTTGTATTATTTTTTCACTGAAAGTGATATCTGGTTATGATGGTATGCGATAGATGATATCATTTTTATTATTTATAATATTTATATGTTGACCAGAGGGTATAGTATCCCCATTACATCCTTTAGAACCTCACCTCTATTTGGAAATATCTAATATACTTGGAGTTGTGTTTGAGGTTTTATAGCTACTCTGTTCAGATACTTAAGAATAAACCAAGTTGAGGTTATTAAAAAGTTGTATCAGGGGGTTTACTTTTCTTATCTTACTATTTAGGAAATTTAGATAGGATATAAGATGTTTTTAGGACTTGGTAAAAAACTCATACTTGGGAGTATCCAACCCACATATGAGGAAGTTCTAATTTACCAGAGGACAGACTGCTCATTATGTTTTTATCTTTTGAAATAGTCCTATTTTCACCTAGAGTGATGCACTTGATGTTTTAGATTCAATGTTTATGGGTTTTTACTCATGGTACAGTATGGTATGAGGAGAAATATTCTTTCATTATCATAAATAAATAGTGACTACACTTTTTTGTGTATTTACTTACGATAAGTAATTGGGTAAAAATGATTCCCTTATAACTTATGAATTGTGGGTTATAAATAACATGTTGTTATCCTTATCATGAATTTACATAAAAATTATTTTATAATTATTATAATGGGTTGAAGGTTTGTGTTTTACATTGTTGAGAAATTCCTCTATGAAAGATTCTGACATTGAAACATGAAGGTGGTGATGCACACACCCCTTTAGTTGTTAGACTAGTATCAGATGACAAGCTCTATGTAAGCTTATTGAAAGTTATGTAATTGATGGAGGAGAAGAATTCATGAGCTAAGTCAATTATGTATGAACAAAATAAATAGTTTTAGATTTAATACACACCAAAAATTATAGGGGAAGGTGTCCCTTTGGCAGTAGAGTTTTGGGTGGAATCAATTTGGAGCATCTTTGACTATATAGAGACTCAACCAGAGAGAATATTGAAAATTTATTCACAAATTATTCTAGGATTGAGGTGGTAATTTTTTTCTATGATAAATAGTACATGGGACTAACTTATAAGCACTAACATACCATATTATTCAATGATTTATTCTAAAATCCTTGAGGGTTGATAAGATTAGAAATTTCATACTCCTGAGAAAAGATATTTGACATTAATGGATTACACTACCCATTTTATAGATCTATAATATTTTCCCTGACTATAGAGAGGAATTAAGTGTCTAGAGTTAACTACTTTGAGGAAAACCTCCAATATAATATTAGATTGCTGGTGAATGTATTCTGCTAGAATACCTTTTCAAACATGGTAAATCGGACCATCATTAATGAGAGAAACCTAAAGGAGGCCCTTGGTGGTGGGTAGAAAGTTTATCCATGATAAATGATAGTGGATCATATGGTAGTAGGAAGTATCAATTCAATAATTTTTGTTAGTGAAATAGTGTAAAACATAGCCAGGGAAGTGGTTAGTAACTTCATGATAGAAACCGAGTGAAATATTTTTAGTGTGGAAATCCTGGTCACAAATAACCTCAGTGTAACTAACTACCTATATAGTGAAATATTAATCAAAATATGGGTAACCTATATTGATTTTTTAGGAACCCTCTACATATTTCCATTATTTAAGGATTCATATAGAAATATGATTTTGGGATGAGATCATCCACACCATACAATACATGCACATGGAGTTCTACAGGACGTACAAGATGAGGTGGGAGACACTGTACCCCATGGCCAGGGTAGAAACACCAATAGAGTAGTGTAGTACAGTGGGGTTAGGCTAAGAATCATATCTCTAGGATAGGCTAGATTCATACCATATAACCTTCACAATCTAATCACGATTTAAACCTTTCTATAGTTCTAGGCATGATTTTGGTAGATTCTTCATTATCATATGTTTTATTTGATATAGGAGGATCTCATTATATTATGGGTATTTGGTTCATTTAAAGTTTATAACATTCTATAGAGTACTAATTTGGGGTGATGACCATAGATACACCACTAAAGAAGTATTTGAAGGGTATTCATTACTGCAGAGATGTGATCTCAAATTTGCAGGTCATCGATTTCTTTAGATTTGTGCTCAAAACGGACAGAATCAATACAATTCTTAGGATAGATTAATTAATACTATTTGATATCATTTATACTATAACTAACATTATATATCTTTCAAATATCCTTATGTTAGTAGTAATATTTGTGTAGGGGAGTGGGTTTTACAGGTTGAATATACAAGACCTGATCATTAGCGGTTGGGTGGAATTACAAATCAGGTGTATCAGATCATATTGGATGATGATAAAATGTAATAGAATATATATATTATACTTTTTGATCAATTATGTGATGTTTTTTGAGACTATTTATCATGATTTATGCTCTATAGGGAAGTGGAGTTCACCATAGGACTCATGCTAATGGTAGAGCCAATTTATATCCCACCTTACGATATAAACCCCATATAGCTTCAAGAAAAAAAATCAATTATAGGATATAGAATCCAAGGGATATATTTGGATGAGTATGTCACTATGGGGTTCACCAGTCTTATTCACTAGGAAGGATAATAGTTATTTTAGGTTGTGCATGGATTATCATAGGTTAATTTTGGTGAATATTATGAATCGATATCCAATTCCACATACAGATGATTTACTTGACTAAATAAAAGTATACCACATTTTTTATAAGATTTACATGTTATTGGGATATCACTAGATGATGGTCAAGCCCTTAGACATACCTTGTACCTACTTTAAGAGTATTTATGGCTTGTATGAGTACTTGGTCATGCCGTTTGGATTAATGAATGTGCCTATATTGTTTATATACTTTATGAAATGGGGTTTTCACCAATTATTAGATAATTTTTTGGTTTTTTTTCAATGATATTATCATATACACTAATTAGGAGTAGGAACATTAATGACATCTGTAGATTGTTTTGGAAACCTTTAATAAGAACTGATTATATGCCAAAATATCGAGGTTCACTTCTGGAGAGACCAAGTATAATTATTAGGGCTTGTGATATCTATGAATGAGTGTTTTTGGACCTTAAGAAGGCAAGATCAGTGGATTCTTAGAATTTTCCTAGGATTTTTTTTTGAGATCCATAGATTTTTTGGTTTGTTTAGGTATTATCACAAATTCATCCAAGACTTATCTCATTTTTTAGCACTGATTTTGAATCTAACCAAGATGGTTGTGATATTCATGTGGTCCAATTCTGGTGATAACTCCTTTAAATATCTAAAATAACTTTTGACCACTTCATCAATTTAGACCTTACCCGATATGGGTAAGGAGTATACCTTGTATTGAAATTCGTCTGGTGTCAGGTTGAGTACAATCCCAATGCTAAACAATCTTATGGGTTCATGATAGTGAATGAAGCATAAGATGAATAATTTGACACATGACCTGGGTTAGAAAACTACGGTTCCAAATTTGAAATATAGGCGGAATTACCTATTGGGTGAATGGTTTATAATGTACATGGACCATAAGAGTATGAAATGCAATTTATCATAGCATGATTTAAAAATTTGACAGTGGATATGAGTTAAATATATATGGTCTTTTGACATTGTGATGGTGCATAACCCAAGAAATGGAAATGTTGTTGCTGATTATTTGAGTAGGAAAACTCAAACTCAGGTTGTATAGGAGTCCAGCGATGAGTGGAAGATGGTAAATATTTTTTTATAGATACATTTTTATGTTTTAGAATATTAGGGTCGAACAACTCTTATGTCTTTATCCAGTACTCCATCACATCTCAATAGGATAAATAGGAGGTAGTTATTGGGTCTAAAGTGACGAGCCTTAAAGGGTATCATTTATAGTGGGAAGTTTTCTCCCAAATGAACTGTTTATGAGAATGAGATTCTTCCTATCTCTAATTTTGTATTAGTTCCCACAAGTAGGCATGAGGAATTTATGAGTGAATTTTATGCTTTGAAATGGGAAGTAAATCCATGTTTGACCAAGATATATGATCACATTAATAGATAATTATGGTGGCCTAGGATGAAGAAGAAGATAATGAGTTTTGTGATGAAGTGCTGCAACTATCAATATGTAAAGGATGAGCACCTGCGACCCACTCATCTTTTTTAGCCTTTTCCAATACCTGAGTGGAAATGGTATGATTGCACTATAGTCTTTATGACTAGTTTACCAAGTACACCCTATAGAAATTATTTTTATGGGTTATTGATGATTTATGAACTAAAGTTTCCCATTTAATACCGATTCAGAGGAGATTCACTATGGTATGGGAAATATCTATGTTCAAGAGATAATATTCCTATAAAAAGTGCCATAGAGTATCGGTTTGTATCTAGATTCCCTCATTACCTTATACTTATGGAAGGTATTATAGAAATCAATTTGTATGAAAGTATACCTAAGTATTAATTATCATCCACAGACTGATGAATAGTTTGAGTATATTATTTATATTTTGGATGATATACTAAAAGAACACATCTTAGATTTAGGGGGTTCCTATGAGGACCACTTGGATTTATAAAAATTCACTTAAAATAATAGTTATCGTTCTTCAATTCAGATGTCACTATTTGATGCTTTTTATAGTAAACCATATTGCTTACCCTTATGTTGGTTAGAATTTTGTGAGTTAGTTATTGTCATGACCACTCTCATGTAGGAGACATATGAGCATGGTTAGTTGATTTGGAAGTAGTTTAAAACCTCATATAGAAGGTAAAAGAAGTATACTAATCATGGATGGATACCTATGGAGTTTTATGTTGATGATCTAGTATTTTTACAAGAGTCACTAAGGTTGGGACCTCGCCATATTTGAAAGTAGTGAAATTTGGCACCTACGTCTATTGGGATGTATACGATTGTGGTGAAGATCAATGTCATGGAATATATATTAGTTATACACACCGTTTCAGTTCCATGAATGATGTTTTTCAAGTGTTTCAACTTTTCTTGTATCACCCTGATTATTCTCATGTGATTGACACTGTTGATATGAATAGTACAAAAAGTATTTATCACGTTGGACTTTTCATGTCATTCATTCATTACCGATGTGAAAAGGCATTTATCTGGATTTATCACATTAGCCTTTTCATGTCGGTTATTCATTACGGACATGAAAAAGGAATTAATTTGGATTTATCACATTGGATATATAATAATTGACATGATAAAGTGATTTACATGCTTTTTTATGTCATTTATTATGTAACTGATGTGAAAAAGTAGAGTATGTTTCTTTATCAAATCATTTTTATAACACCCAACATGATAAAGCAAGTTACCTCCCTTTCTCACATTAGTTAGATAATAAAATATGTGATAAAGACACTTTATCATGTCAGTTATTATCTAACAGGTGTGATAATGAAATTTCATTGCCTTTTCACATCGGTTATATGATAACTGAGGTGAAAAAAATAGATATATCATGTTTTTTCTTATGTAAGAGATGTTATATACCATAATTTTTTTTATGAATCGTTAGTTTGAATCATTTCAATATTGTTCTCTCTCACGAAAGCCAACTCTTTTCTCTCACATGGAAGCCCTAACCTTCATTTCTTCAATCCAGTGGACTCGATTCTTGGTTTTCTATATTCATAGATCCTTAGGTTTTTTCTTTCTAATTGTTGCACATTCGATCTGATCTAGTCTTAGGTAAGCCTCAAACATTGATCCACTCTTTCAGTCATTCAATGGTGCAAAATCCCTAACTTTTGTTTTTTTATTATGTGTACTCAAATCTTGCATTACCATCTTCTTAAACCCCTAAATTTTGTCGGTCCCTTCATTTCATGTTCGAATATAGATCTTATCATCTCAAATATCAAATTAACATATTCATATACCTTAATTATGAATTGATTTAAGTGAAAACGTGTGTAGATTACATTATATCATAATGTTGTGGTGTTTCTTCTAAATGGAAAGGCATTTGCACTGAATTGTTTCACAGATGTTTACATTGAATACCATTTTAAATTTTTTACATTAAATCTAAAAATGTTTCTTATTTGGATGATGTTTTTGAATCATTCATTATTTATGCATATATTTCCATGTATATGGATAAATTTAAATTAGTGTTATGAACTTATTAGTGACTTAGTAATCTTAAAATTTAATATATACATGAATTTAAATTTATATACATTTTAATATATAATATCATATAACTAGTGTATATGCATATAAACACTTTTCTTTTGATGTGGGCATATTCTTAAGTTGAAAAAACATATATTAAATATGTAGTCTTTATATGATGAGTTACTATCAATATAGTATTGACATTATTGGTGAATACAAAATAGAAACTGTCAATTGGTTCCTTTACATATCATGTTATATTCTGATTGAAATATTTTAATGGAATTACACATACATCACATGGTATTCACACTGAATGCATTTTTCTCCTCATAAATTTGTATTTTTATTGTATCAAATGAAGTAGAGTCTAATATTTAAAATGTGGGTTATTAGAATGTTATAATAAAATAATTTTTTTTCATATAATACACAATATGTAATATGATTTTCACAATTTTCATAATACACTAGACATAAATAATATAAAATATTAATTATAGATATATAAATGTACAACATTACAAATTTATCACATATTGTTTGAACTCTACTATACGATTAAATTATAGTATGAATTAATGTTTCAACTCATAATTTTTGGGTATTTCATATAAAAAAATTCTTAGAAAATTTGATGATAAAGATACTAATAAAAATGGAAAATGCGCACTTGATTTGGACTCTCTTCAATAATATTCAATTTGATGTTTCATATAATTTAATTTATAAGAAAATTATAAATGAGATACTGGTTTAAATATATTTTATTTTGTAAATTACTTCCATGCATGTATTTTTATGATTTACCATTTATATTAAAGCTTATATTCTATTATTGTCTATAATTTATAATCATACTTTTCAAATATGCATATATTTGTTTTATATTTCAAAAGTGTGTTCCTTTAAAATTATGGAATCATTGATATAAATTTAAATTTGGTTTATCTTGAATATATATATATATATATATATTTGATATTTTTTATAGATAATAATGAGTCTAAGTTGGATTATATCACTTTGAATAATTGATGAATATGCGGAAGGTGTTGATGATTTTTTTTTGAATTTTCTAAATAAATTTTCCAAACAATGACATGTTTTTCTGTTCATACCTGAAATATTTAAAAATAATTAATTTGAAAAGAAAATACATAAAAGATAATTTAATTTTTTTATGGTTTTAATTTAAGTTACAATACATGGATTCAGTATTGTGAAACTGTGCATAATTTCAGATCTCTTGATGATGATGCTTTTCAAGATGATAAATACGATCAAATTAAAGAAATGTTTCATGATATTGAAGTAGATACAATTGAAAAAGAATTCAAAATTGATCATCTATATGGAGATATTGAAAAACCATTGTATCCAGGTTGTATAGAATTTATGGTATTATTGATGATGTTAACATAGATTAACTTGTAGATAAAACATGGTTGGAGTGACAAGAGTTTTACAAAGTTTCTACAATTTTTGAATGATATTCTTCATAAATAGAATGATCTTCTAGATTTACATTATAAAGTGAAGAAAATACAATGAATGATGAGATTTGGGTACAAAAAAATACATTCCTACTCGAATGACTGTGTTCTATATAGGAAGGAAAACAAATATATTTTAGGGTGTCATAAATGTGGAACATCATGGTATAAGTTGAAAGAAAAATCAAAGGCTAATTTAGAAGTTATAGAGACCCCTGCCAAGGCATTTTGGAATCTTCCTATAATCCCTTGTTTGAAACATTTATTTTAAAATTCACATGTTTCAAAAAGGTTAAGATGACATTTAGATGAGTAGATATGTGATGAAAAATCACAAAATCCAGCTGATTTTCCAAAGTGGAAAAAAATTGATTACAAATTTCCTATATTAGAAAATGAAGTTAGAAATATAAGACTTAGACTATTCATATATGGAATGAATCCATATAAAAACCTTAGTATCACACATAGTTCATGGCCTTTTTATTGGTAATTTACAACTTATCTCTTGAATTACGTATAATGAAAAAATCTTTCATATCGAGTTTAATGATATATAGACCAAAAAAACATAAAAAAGATATTGATGTATTTTTTTCAACATTAATTGACATATTGAAACTATTATGGGTTGAAGTTACAAGGGCATATGATTCTTATAAAATGGAATATTTTCAACTTTATGCAATAATCATGTTCACTATAAATGAATTTCCATCATATTTTTTTTGGATATAGTGTTAAGGGGAATAAATCTTGTACAATTTTTGAACAATAGACTTCATATTATCAACTACATCATGGGAGAAAAACAATATAAATATTTCATCAATTTTTTTTATCTATGTATCACTCTTACAGAAGATTAAAAAAGGATTTCAAGGACTCACATGAATTTGATATTTCTCAAAAACTTTTATCCACTAATCATCATTTTGAGAGGTTGAAAAACATTGACCTGACATTTAGAAAGACACATAAATCTGGTTATGATAGAAATATTTGGAAGAAAGGGTCAATATTTTTTGAGCTACCATATTTAAGATATCATGAGGTCAAACATAACATTTATGTAATGCATGTGGAGAATAATATCTATGGAAGCTTGATTGGAACATTGTTAGATATTAAAGGAAAGACTAAAGATGGGTTGAATGAAATATTGGAATTACTCTCAATGGGAATATGTTTAGAGTTGGATCCCACTCCTAATGTAAGGTGAACATTCCTACCCCCATCTTCTCCTACATTATCCAATTGGGAGAAAATTAGTTTTTTTTCAATGTCTTCATGACATCAAAGTTCCATAGGGTTATTCTTCAAATGTAAAATTTTTTGTTCCTTTAAAGAATTTGAAGTTAATAGGTATAAAATCTGATGATTGTCACATCATAATACAAAAACTCCTACCAGTTTCATTGTGTGCAATATTTTCTATCCATGTTAGAATAAATATCATGAAGGTGTATTATTTTTTCAATTAAATTTATAATTAGGTGATTTATTCGAATGATCCGAACACTTTGGAGAATGATTTAGTTTCTATACTCTTTCAATTGGAAATGTATTTTCCTCCATATTTTTGATATCATGGAAAATTTAATGGTTCACTTAGTGTAAGAAATGAAGATTTGCCGACCTATATATCTACATTTTATACATCCTTTTGAAAGGTATATGAAGATATTGAAGGGGTATTTTAAGAATCCATATCAACTTGAAGCATCCATTATTGAGAAGTGTATTCCTTAGGAGGTTTTAGAGTTTTGTACAAGATATTTATCTACAGTGGTGCACATCAATTTTCCTACATTTCTCCATGAACAAGTTAATTATGGGTTAAAGGGTATCCGTGGATTAAAAGTCAATTATTGATAGGCGAACAGATTAATAAAGTACATTTCTACATCATGAATAAAATTTATTATGCTCAATCATATATAAAATTTCATATTAATGTGTTAAAACAATGTTATCCAAAGAAGAAAGATATTTGGATTTTTAATGATCATAAAAAATATTTCTTCCATGGTTTAAAGAGATCATGATTGGTAGATCAGATGCATAAGAAACATTGATATGGTTAGTGGGAGATCTGAGTTTAAATTTGATAGCATGGTATGAGTATGACATTAACGACTATACATTTCATATGAATGACCGAGACAACATAGGTGCAGTTCAGAATAGTAGTGTATTGATGTTCACAACAGTATTGCATTTTTCGAGTGCCAAATACAAAAAAACAATGTCCACCTCAAATATATATTATAGAGTCATTGAAGAAATATGGGAGGTTTATTACATTAAATTTCAAGTTCCAGTGTTTAACTGTAAGTGGTTTATCGTTAATAATAGTGTTCGACATAATGAATTTGGAATAACACTAGTTAATTTGAATAAATTGGAATACATAGATGGTCTTTTTATTATAGAAACACATGAAAAAAAATTATATTTTCTTAATCAATATGATATGCAGTGGTTTATAGTTTTACAAGGGAAAAAAGTATGTTGGTGATGATAAACTTATTGAAGATACTAATTTATGTGATATCCCTACTTCCATGGAAAGATTAAAAAATAATATTGATGAGCACATCATAGATATAGTTTTCTCCATACATAAAGATCATGGTGAAGGAATTTGGTAAAAAAAAAATCCTTTAGTGCATTACTAATATTAAAAGTAAAATATAATTATTTTTGGTTTACTTTTTTAAAATTCATAAATTGATAGATATTTTAATTTGATTTTCTTTATTAAAATACGTATTATAACTAATATGTTAAATTGTTTGTTTATATTAGTTTAGTTATGTTTAGTTTACCATGGATACCCTTATTTAACGTATATATTAATTTATTTAATTGAAAACCAATTATTTTTGATTTAATATGTTAAATAAAATCAAAAAATATTTTATAATAGTATATTTTAAAAAAATTATTTTTGGTGTAAAAATATTTATCAGGATGGAGATTTTTTACTATTCGAACACCATTTCTATATTTTTATTCATCCATTTATGTAATTTCATCTATAATTAATATTGTTATAATTTTAGTTAACTATAACAAATATTAATAAAAATGTGTTAAGTTTAGTTTAGTTTATTATTTGTTTGATAATTGTTCATTTTTTTACATTTGTATATAATAGTTGGTTTTTTATATTTTTGTAATAATTTCTGTGGATTTTGATTGTTATATAATGATAGATCAATCATATAATCCACCATATACCTCTAGATATGATCTTAATCATACCTTTAGGGAGGAGTGTACACATTCTTCTATTTATGATCCTCCTCTTTCTTCTTTACATGAGACATCTACTTCCATGGGGAAAAAAGAGTTCTAGGGTTAGTAAACATGGAACCACACATTTACCAAAATTATTAATTTCCCATAACTAGGACTAGAGAATACCAGTAGAATTTGATGATAATGATATTCTAAGAGGTCCAAATTAAAAACAATTGAAGGATTTTATAGTAATGTAGGGTAAAATCAAAGTTAGTATTTTGTTTTTTGATTGGGGAAGTGTTGAAAAATTGACATTATCACAATAATGGGAGACCATTTTGGTAATATCAATTTTTATTATTTCATTTAACTTTTAATGTTTATAGTAATATATTTACCCCCTTCTTATCATATAACATATGATATACTTGATACTAGAGGAGTTGGGAGGAAATGTTTCTCATTGTATGTAAGGTGATGAAGGGATTTTAAATCATCCCTCACATCACAATTCATTTTTGGGGATATAAAACATCATAATAAATGCGATGTATATCCATTTATATATGAAGATACATGGAATCTTTTTTTGAATGCAGATTACATGAAGAGTTTTGAGTAAGTAAAATGTTACCTTTTAGAAGTTTTTTATATTAATAACCATGCTAATGATTTATTTATTCATAATTATTAATTTACAATAATCAAGGATATCTCATTCGGATATCTAATCTAGAAATATATACCCTTATAAGTTATCTTGGGGATGGTATATGATATAATAAGAAAAAATGATAGCATAAAAACTTCGAAATTTAAGATTTGAGTCTGTAAAGTCTGCAAAAGTTTCCCCTCCTCCCCTCGTTAGACATAAAAAATGGAAGAGGGCTCGAATGGTCCCAAAAGTGAAATATCTCATTAAAGAGTCAAGAGTTATAACTGAGAGGATTTTAAGATTTTTACTTTATTTAAGTTATATCAACTATTTATATATTGTGATTCATTATAGTTCTTTAAAAAAATTACATATAGAATTATCTTGAAGATAAAATCACACAAGGGGTCTCTATAGATGAGGGTAGAAAGGATATATTAGCTACATTATTGGTAAAGCTTGAACACCTAAGGACACCCGGTGGGAATACCGGTAAAAAATAATTTCCACGTTCAAAATCTTCTTCAATAGAGGATGTTTATAAAAAAATAGAATCTTTGGAAGCTGAAGTTTATGATATTTGTGTGATGATGGAGGACAAGATCATAGATTCTATGCATTAAATGTTTGTATACATGTAAATACTATTTCCAACTTCTAATCCAAATCCTCCACCTTCTCTAGTGGATCCCACTCCTCCTACTTATTGTACTCATACATATCTATCTTCCGAACCCACTCCTTACTATCTTACCCCTACACCCCCTCTTACACGACTTCCTCGTTAATGTGAGTTATATTTTGATGATCCCCATAATATTGTTACATATGGGATGAAATTTTATATTGGCTACACCATTCATCATCAATAAATTGAGATAGATAATCACAGGGTCACTGTATAGGTTATTATAAATAGGTCTGCAAAAATACCATGTTCTACCTATGAGGTGAATAGTTGGACAAAGTATCAGTCATTTTTTACTTTATCCATCTATACTTCTTCAAAATATTACCATAGATGTATGTATATATTTTATCTTTTATTTTTTTTATATTATGTTTATTTTATCATTTTAAAGTTTATATATTTATCTATTTTTTCACAGGAATACATTAAAGGTAAATTATTACTATATATAAAACAAAAAATAAAAATTTCTATGAATTTAGATACAAATTCTACTAGTCTCAATATATTGTTAATATATTCATGTTTTTTATTGAATGTATATGATATTTCAATTGAAGTTGATATTTATGGGTGTATAATGACTTTGGGGATTTTGAAAAGTGATATCATGGAGCCTGTAGCTGGAGATCGGTTGGGCATAAACATGATACAAATGTTTTCCATGTAAGTGTATTAAATTTTTTTTCCATTAATTTAATTTATTAAAAAATTATAATTATGTTTTTTTTGTATTAGGTATCTTTATAGAATTTGTATAGAGCATGAAAAGATAGATGTGTATAGATTTATGGACCCACAGTTTATTTCAACTATAGCTAGGACAATGACTAATACAAAAAGAAGAGTTTATATAGATGAAAGATTTTAGAAGAATGCATTTATTTAGTTCTGGATGTTTCTATATCTTCAAGGGAATGAAACATATTTCTTACAAAGTGTTATATATCTTTTAACATTATTAATATTAACATTAAATTTTATTATATATTAATGGCCATTGGATGTTGTGTGTTTTTTCCAATACAGAAGACATTGTACTGTTTAAGCTCTATCAATGGGTAAGTGTGAGAAAATTTTAAGAATGTATTGAAAATATAAGTTTAAATATTTTAATACTTGTTTATATTATAATTACTAATTTTATTTCATATTATTTTAAAACAGGTCATGGAATTTATTTAGAGAGATGATAAGAAATAATATCACCAAGATCAAATTTCTACAAGCTATGAAGAATTTTCATTTACAATTACTAAATTTTGGATATATTACTTAAAAATGTTATTTTGAATTAAAATTTACTTGGAAAATCATTTTAGAAATAATAAGGTGTAAAATAATATGGAAATTATTTTTTAAGATTAATGCATGAAATAATTTTAACTGGGACAATTAAAATGTTCTATAAGGTTATATTTTATTATAATGTTTTCTTTAATAATTCATTTGTTTTATTTAAAATAATATTTAAATGATTTATTTATTATTTATATAATTTTCATGACCCACAACCTTATAGTTCATATGAGTTAGGACACTTAAAAATCAAATGGGATAATAATTTTATAGGTTTGATTGATTTTTAGTTCATTTTTAATATATATTGTAAATTTGAAAGTTCAATTGTAAGTGTCTTTTGATGGTTGTTTTTCTAGTTTTTCTACTACCTTTTCTATTGGTTCATTTATTTTTTCTACTATAGAGACGATGAATCAATATTATTATTTTTTAAAAAATTTATTTTCAGTTCAGTTATTGGATAATGAATGTGAAAAAAATTATCTTGGGTTTTTTCATGTTGGTTATCGAATAAAAGATGTTAAAAAAAATTATCACATTATTTTTTAAAAAAAAATAACATGATAAAAATATTTTTATTATCAGTTATTGGATAACCTATGTGAAAAACATAAGGTGATTTTTTTCTCATTAGTTATCCAATAAACGATGCACAAAATGGGGTTTCACATCTTTTATTAAATAAATTACATGAAAAACACAAATATATATTTATTTACAATGTCATTTTTAATTAACTGAGATTAAAAAATTATTTACAACGTCACCTTTAATATCATCACCTAATAAATGATGTGAAAAATTAAAAAAAATAACATGAAAAATCATTTATGCACTACTGTATCTAGAATGAAGCTAATATATTTTTTAAGAACATCTAATTATTATAGTGGATCAAAGTGAAAAGACCCTGCATAGAAAGGAAATTCCTCCAATACGAGTGTTCTGGCACCACATACATATCCAAGAGGAGATGTGGGAGCAAGATCATAATATGTGAGCCCAGTGGCCTACATTATTCGATGATGATACTCAATAATACTTGTGAGGGTAGTGTGGTGATGAGATGTTATATGGTTGTGATATTGAAACACCTCAACCCTTATTTGAGTTATATTTCAATTTAAATTTTGAAAAAATTTAATAAAAACTTTTAGTTATGCATTATTTCATAAATAAGAGTGGCATTTAGAGAATTTCAGGGGTCCGAGGCATAGAGATTTAGAATAAGGACCCGATATAGAATTTGGGTCTATTGTAGGGACACTTACTAGATGATGACAAGACATAGGCCAACCAATGGGCAAAAAGATTAATCGCAGCTCTATTGGACTCATCAGCCAACCAGTGAGCCAACATCGACTAGTCGGCGGTCCACTGGCTCACTGGTGAGATCTCAGTGGCTAAAAACTGGGCACATGGATGGTATTTTAAGTGGGAAAACATTGTAATTTTATTTGGACACCCTATTTTATATTTATTTATTCTCCCCACCCTAACTTGATATGTATTGTTATAGGGTTCCCTCCTTGGTGATTTTAGACTCCTCTCTCTCTGTTCTTGGGAATTTGAAGTGATGTTGGTTGTTTTTGATTCCTAAGGGTAATTATAACATCATATATGTCTTAAATACATGATTACACTTGGTTTTTATTTATATAAATTCAATTTGATGAATTTGGGACTGTTATAGGGTTCTTAGCCTATTGCGATTGATTTGATCAATGATACCTTGTAGTATTGATGTTTTTACTTATGTATATGATGTGTGTTCATGCTAACATAGTGTGTGTTTAGCCTTATATAATTAATAATTGAATTATTGCCCTAAATTAAAATGTTTAGGCCATACCATGGGATCTGATTAGTATATTTTCATGTAAATATCTGAACTTAGGACACCACATAAAGTGAACCAACCTTTGATAATTGAAAGGGAACTAAGAAGAAATTAAAAAGAATTAAAGTGATGAATTTTACAGTGTCATGGAATCAACTAATGATTAATGGGTTTTCAAATATTCTTAGGGTGTATCCTATTTACAATATAATTAAATAAAATTATTTATCAACAACCTCTGATTAAATATTTACTTGATGAATCCTTTCTTAACAAAATTTTAATGATAATTGGATAATGAAATTATGAACTTGTGTTGTGGAATGAAGAACATGTGATTATAAAATTGAATATATTTACATTATTAGATGTTGGGGGGACCTTATTTTAGGTATCATAAGGAGGAAAATAGATCTAATCAATTCTAAAAAGGAAAAAACTCTGATACCAATGTTTGTTCATGTGAATTATTTTGTTTGATTACATATGTTTTTCGTTTAAAAACCTTTTTGAATTTTTATAAATTATTAAACTACAGTTATAGGTTTTGGGTGATCCTTATACCTTTGTATAGATAATAGATTAATCTTCATTTTATTAGTTTATAAGGAAGTATGAAAAATCTTTTATTGTACTCTAACAATTCAATTACATTGATACCACTATTTTAGAAACTATACTATTTTCAGTTTTAAAAAGTTTATGTATTTATTTTAATGAAACTTATACATTTATAATTTTTGGTTGAAACTTGGTTTTATAGATATCCAACATTTTTATCTTTATTTTTATAGTTTACATAAAAGTTTGAAAAGGTCTTTTGGTTGGTGATAAAATTGTTTGAAGTTCTGCTATGCAGTTTCATAGAAGCAAATTTTCCAGAATATTTTACTTTTTTTGATGATTTTTAGAATAGTGGATATTGGTTTTATTTAATTATTAATTAATTATAAATATAATAAATTTTTATAAATATAATTAGTTTTAACCAAAGTCTGATTCTACTTCTATGATCCCTTAAAAATTCGTTGAATTTTGTTCATTTATGATGTCCAGTTTTTCTTGCGAAGTATGGTTTGTACCCTACTTTCACAATAGTGAAAAGTATGGTTCATCAACTCTACGTTTATTGTTCATATTCCATATGCTATGTTTACTAAACATGAATAGTGAAAGGTATGGTTCATCAACCCACATTTACTGTTCATCTTCCATATGCTACGTTTACTGTTCATGAATAGTGAAAAGTATGGTTAATTCCCTACACTACTTTACTATTCATTTTGCAAAGTATGGTTCATTCTCTATGCTACATTATTATTCATTCTGAAAATTATGGTTCATACCCTAAATTACTGTTCATTAATAGTGCAAAAACCCTATGTTACTGTTCATGAATATTATATCAACCCTATGTTATTGTTCATTTCTGAAGTTACTATTCATTATGTGCGTTTTTTTTACAATTGATTTTCTGCATATATATGGATTATTTTTAATGGTTTTTATGATGAAAAAATTCTCATTAAATCTAAGGATTTTTATCAAAGAGTTTTTAATGTTTTGGTTCTATATTGGGAGAGGAAAATTAATAAATTTTCCAATGTCTTTTTCCCTTTAATTTTGGTAGTTTCAAAATTGTTTAAATTCAAATATTTGAATTTTCTTACGGATTGTGCTGTTAGTTTCCCAGAACTGTTTTGTCTAAATTTAAATTTTTTAAGACATTATTCCTTGGATATGGTGAGACTTTTATTATATATTATTGGGTGACCTTGGAAATTGTTCCTTGGATCTGGTCTGCCCATTATTATATATTTTTGGGGGACCTTGTAAATTTTTACTAGAAACTGGTTTGCCTATTATTATATATTATTGGGGAACCTTTTATATTTCTCCTTGGATATGGTGTGTCTATAATTATATATTGTTGTGGGACCTTAGATATTATTCCTTGGATTTTTTGTGCCCATTATTATATATTATTAGGGTACTTTAGACATTGTTATGTAGATCAGGGGTACCCATTATTATATATTATTGGGGGGCCTTGAAAATTGTTCCTTGAATCTAGTTTTCCGATTATTATATATTATTGGGGGACCTTGGACATTGATCATTGGATCTTGTGTGCCCATTTTTACATATTTTTGTGGGACCTTAGACATTGTTCCCTAGATATGGTATACCAATTATTATATATTATTGGGGTACCTTAGACCTTGTTCCTTAGATATGGTGTTCTTATATATATATATATATTCATGATTATGCTACTATGGACAATGATATTTAACACTGGATGAAGTAGGTATGGTTAACCCATAGTGATATCCTGAACCCAAGGGTTAATGGTATATATTTTTTAGTTATTATTCCATATTAATTCACTTTTCATTCACATAAAAATTCATTTTTACTCAGAGTAGATATTATTTAGACACCATTGGTGGTAGCATACTTAGTTGTACTAATATGCTACTTGGGCCGACCATGGAACTTGAGTAGACTTTATGGTTGTAGGTTATAACAAGAGATATTCCCATGTGTTTAATGGATGATATGATATATCTAGATTGGAGAAAGGAACGTCAAAGCTAGTTTGGGATTATTTTTCTAGTTTTGGATTATTTTGGTATTTTTTATGTATGTTACATGACCTTATTTTTTGATAGCATGGTTATAAGTTTTGAATTATTTTGGAACTTTCCATGATATTTGGTTTTGATGGTATGTGATGGATGATATCATTATGAAATATATTATAATTACTACTCTAGAAAAATGTTACTGTATCCCAAATAGATCAATTTAATTCTTAATTCTAGTCGGCATTCTTTAGAATACAAGGAGGAATTATTTAGGGTATGCAACAACTCAATTTAGTTTCTTATGAGTGAACCGGGCTAATTAAGTTATGATTTTACTTGAAATAATTATAATAATATAGAGAGAGTATTTATGGAGTTGAAACATAAGGATGATGAATCCATTGGTATCTAAGAAACAAACATTATTAGATGTTCACGGTGTGATTTTGGTTTTATCATCGAACATGTGAGTAAATTTTTTCGATTCTTTAATATTCAAAAATCATTTCTTTGAAAGGAATTATCCATAAGAGATTTTGGTAGCTAATAATAAATCATTGAATGTGCTATGAAGCTATAAATAAAGAGTGTAAAATCTAATTATTCTTATGGTTTTAGTGATAAAAAGATAAAAATGGAACTTTATGGAAACTTGAATGGTTAATCCCATGTAGGAATGAAATTCCAACCATCTATATGAAAAAAATATGGGTGAAAGAACTGAAGATATTTTTTAAAAGAAACTTAAAAATTCATCAAGTTTGTAAAGGTTGGTAATAATGATAATAATTTCCATCAAGGGATGAAGAGGTGGGAAAATACAATAGATGAGAAGAAGGATTCAACCAATTAATCTCAATGTTTTAGATGCATAGAGATTATGTATTATGTGAATCACTTACATATTCTAACAGCTAGTGATGATAGTATGCCTAAAAAATCCCATAAGAAAAGGGATAAAGGGAAGGAATTTTCTATCCCAACTAAATTGGGTTAAGAAAATAACATGGTGAAAGATACACTTATCATACACTCTATAATTGTAGATATCTTATTTGATTATTGTTTAAGACACTATATTATATTTTAAATTGATGTAATTTTGGAATGTATTGGTTATCATAGAATAGATAATATATCAATTAATATGGAAGGGAAGTCACCTTTTATATCCTAAATAAACCTATAATCATTTATTTATGCAAGTATGAGTATGAAACTCTAATGGAAATTCCTTCACAGATCCCATATTAATTATTGTGGAAGGGAAGTCACCTTTGATATACTGAATCAACCTATGATAATTTATTAATACAAGTATGAGTTTTAAGCTCCAATGGGAATTGAATCCATTACTTGGATCATAATACCTATTAATGAGGGGTATTTATCTCAAATGGTTGGGGATAAAATCAACATTGATGATACAATTATTACTTAGAAATTTGTCGATGTATTTATTAAATAATTTCATGGTATTCCTCCAAATATTGAAGTTTAGTTCTCAATAAAACTTATTCTTGGTTCTACACCCATTTCAAAGACTCATTATAAAATAACCCCAATTGAATTAGAGAAACCAAGGAATCAACTCTAGGAGAATCTGGAAGAGGGATTTATATGTCCTAGTGATTCACCATGGGGTGTAATAGTTATTTATTAAAAAGAATGACATGTCAATGTGATTATTCATTGATTATCATGATCTTAATAAGACCACTATCAAGAAAAAGTACCCTATAACCCATATTTATGACTTGTTTGATTAACTATAGGGAGATTAATACTTATCCAACATTGAACTTTACTCTGATTAACATAAATTATGGTTTAAAAATGAGTATATACCTAAAACAAACTTTTATACAAGGTATGATCATTATGAATTAATAGTAATTCCTTTATGATATACTAATAACCTCACTATCTTTATGGATATAATGAATACAGTCTTTTGAGTTTAACTCAACCATTTTTTGAATGTATTTATAGATTATATTATTACTTATTCCAAGATAAAGGAAGAATAAGAAGATCATTTATAGATTATGTTGAATACCTTGATGAAGGATAAGTTTTATTCCAAGTTTAACAAGTGTGATTTCTATCTATATAAATTATCATTATTGTGTTATGAAATCAAAAAGTAATATATATATTTTAATCCTTAAAAAATATTAGTTATTGAATAATGGAATATAACAACCACAATGACTTAGATCCAGATTTTTCTTTGATTGTATGGATTTTATGGAAGTTTCATGAGGAATTATTATTGTTATCAAATCCATTGACCAAGTTTATTTAGATGGTTGTTAAATTCCTTTTGGAAAAATGAATTTGAAGAAATTTTCAAGTGGTTAAAAAATAATATAGGACTTTACATATGTACTCACATTTCCTTGTGGTGGGGAAGAGTTTGTGATATATAGTGATTCTTCAAAGAAGGTATTGTGTTGTGTTCTTATGGAAAATGACATAGTTGTAGCTTAAGCCTCATGTCAATTAAAAGTTCTTGAGAAAAAGTACCCAAAACATTATTTGGAGTTAGGTGTGGAAATATTTGATTAGATTATATAGAGGAATTAATTTTATGGTGAAAGGTGTGATATATATTGTGACACATTATGGTTCTATTTTCATATTATAATATTGTGGTGGTTTTCCCCTTGGAGTTTAAGGGGTTCTTGGTCAAATTGTTATTTTATAGGAGTTTTACAGGGGTACACAGTTAAGGTTCTTAGTTCATAAACTTTGTGGGATCCTTAGGGGAAACTATTCTCATTTTATAGGGATGGAAAGAGGAGATTTCATGACCTGTTCATGGTTTAAAAAATTGTGTGAGGAAACCATGAGACCCCGGGGTCTTGGATAGTGGAAGACGTAGAGTCTGCACACGGTTTGGAAAACTGTATATCCTTCCCAGTTTGTGGTATTTTTTTCATTTCCCATCCTTTTTAATTTGGGCTCCCACCATAAAATTCCCTTAAAAAACCTTGACCCAAATTCCTTCCAAGGGCTTCTTACATATTCTTTAAGATTCTCCAAGTGGATTTAAGGTGGTTTCTTAGTGAATATTCACCCAGTTCAAAAGATAAGATATCCTATTATCTCTTTTTATTGGTCTATCTCTTTTTATAAAACTTCTATAACCATAAAGTTAAACATTGGTAGATTTTATTTGTTAGGATTGGTAGAAATTTTGGATTTGGGATTTTAAAGGTTGTGATCCATCTTAGGATTCCCTTTCTAGCGGATTTTATCAAAGGTGATATGATTCCACCACTTGAGGTAGGTGTTTCCATTTTAGTTATTTTTATTTAAGAGTTCCATGAATCCTTAATGCTTTAAAATTGTTTTTGAGTTAAATCTAATATGTTTATGATAGCTAATCTAGATTTTCTAAAGGTTTTTCCATGCTTGGGTGGGGTTATCCTTGGAAAAAAATGGGTGAATTGTCTTATGCAATGGAACTTGGATTTGAAATGGTATTTTATTAATTCCTTATGTTTGTTAAATTTCTAAAGAGAATTCTCATTGAGAAATGAATTTTCTCAATGGTTTTTAATATACATGTGGGTTTCAAAGTGGGATTCCATTATTGTGTAAAAATTATTTCCTTATTTTAAAGGGGCGGTATGGTTTTACTAAGTGAAATAGAGTTTCCCTTGGGTGATACGACTATGTTTATGATTTATTTCATAATTGTTTTTTAAATTAAAATGGTCTTAAAAAGGATTTACTAATTTATATGATACAAGTGAAGGCCTGGTTGTCACTTTTAGAGGTGATATTCATTGTGCCCTTATCGAGCCCCCTTGTGTTGTTGCAGATGTTGTGCTTATCCATGTGATGGATGATTTATGATGTGATTCTTGATATGTGATGTGTTGGGGATATTTTAAATGGTATTTTAATATGTGTGATGGATTTGATTGTGGTGTTCTACCTAGGTACTTGTTATTTTCATGTAATGACATTGTTTTCTCATGGACCACATTCATTATTATTCTATAAGGAGATTGAGGTCAGTAAGTGGGAAGTAATGGGAACCAAATACAACTAGTTGATATTACAAACTAGATAGTTTCCCCTAGTTTAGAGTCATGTACTGGCTAATGGGTTATCTCCAATGAGGCTCGTTAAGAATAATTAATATGAAACATGTGTGTGAGTATATTAATTTTTGGCAGTTTAGGAACACTTTTGGTTGTGTGTTGTGTTTTCATAGAAGAACCCATGTTGTTGCCTAATGATATATATCCTATGTTTTGTCTTTTTTTAGATATTCACTTGTGTGTTTCTTATTTATTGTATGGAATTGATTTATGTGTTGTTATTCATATATCATAGTCATATTGTTGACTAGTTTGGCCATTTATTGTAATTATTGTGAAATTTTATGGATGTGTTTTATTATAGTTACCTTTTTTCTTTTATCACCTTTGAGTTGGGTGTATAAGAGATTTTAAAGTGAAAAAAGGGGAAATGATTTTCAAGTGACTCTATTAGTTTTTATGCTTTTGAAATGTTTTAAACCATGTGTAGGTTCATTTTTAAAAGTGTGATGTTTTTAAAGGGAAATGGTTGTCACTTTTAAATGGCATGGTTTTTAGTAAAACATATTCATTTCATGTTTTATGCAAGTGACTCTTCGATAAATTTTATATTTCATAGTTTTTCCCATAATATGTAAAGGAAAAATGAAAACTTATTTTACCATTATTTTAAAAATTATAGTTTTAGTTTCTTTAATAAAAGGAATGAATTGGAATCATAGTGGTATCCAACTTGCTTCAGCTCACACCCTACATGCTCACATTGGTGGGTATGTATTCTTCATGTATTATGAAGTTTTCTTTAGGTATTGGATTTCAAATTGGATCTGGTGATGCCTTATTCAGGAAGCAGTCAGTTTTTGGGATTGTGGTGGTGGTATAAGTGTGACTTAAAGATGGTAATTAGGACTTTGATTTGCACAACTGGTTAGATAAAGTTAAATTTAACCTCTTTGGTATTATGTTTTGATTATTTTAGCTTTCATTATAATTTTTTACTCTGTATTATTTGATTATTTATTGAGTTTCACTTTGGAATGCATATTTGTGTATCTATATTTAAGACGTTTTGGACATTATGTATAGCTTTATGAGGGTGAAATTGTCCCCAACAGCGATATTTGATACCCAGAACACATTTTATGGGCCCAGGGGACCAGGGATGCTCCTTGGGTATGTGGCGGGTTGGTTTGGGTGCTATTTTGGATGGAGGCCTAGTTTGGTTAATTACATATATACTAGAAAGAAAATTATAAATTATAAATTCATATAGAAGGAGTTGAATATGAACCAAAGGATTTGGTTATAATTGATTAAAGATTATTAATGCTTGATATATTACAACATTAGAAAAGAAAAAAAGGTTGATGCTAGTTTGAGTCAAAAATGATTATTCATGATTATATGTGATTCATATTTAAAAAGATATTATACTCATGTAATTGCAATGAAATTATAAGAGAACGTAAGAAATATTATATTTCCCAAGTGACTGCTCAACCTTCCTTCTATATAAACATCATGAAGTTGAAAAAAGAAGATGGTGAACTAAAAAGAATATATGGAACATTCCATAGATCAACTTTAATAATTATAGAATTATTAGATTTATAACTTGAATATGTGTTCTATTGATACCATAATTTAAGAAAAATCCATTGGATAAAACAAATAGATCATCATTTTCTATTCTTCATAGAAGAACAAAAATATAAAAAGATCTTATGAATCAATTCTAGTGGGACAACATGAAAAGGAATATTATAGATTATCTATCCCAATGACCAGTATTCCAATAAGTCAAGGAAAAGTGGGAAAAGTATAATATAATGATTTAACTGTTACCAATTCCAGAATTGAAATGGGAAAACATCACCATGTATTTTATCTTAGGACTCCCTAAGATATCGAAGGGAAATAATTCTATTTAGGGAATAATTGATCATTTAAAAAATTCAATTCATTTTATTACTATCAGAGAAGATTTATCAGTTGATTATATTTCTAGGTTTTATATTAAGAAAGTGGTAAGATTTCATGGAGTTCTAATTTCCATTGTATGTGATTGGGATTTGAGGTTTATCTTGAAGTTATGTAGAAGTATTTAGATGGAATCGATTATAGCGTTGAGCTTTAATACTACATATCACCCTCAAATATATAGTTAGTATAATAAGAACATTCAAAACCTATTATATATGTTGAGATATTGTTACATGGATTTCAATGGATGTTGGGATCAATACCTTCCTCTAGTTGAATTTCCTTACAAAAATGTCTTCCACTCAATAATTAAAATGAATCATTATAAATCCCTTTATTAAAATAAATTTATAACTCTAATAATCATTAAGATATATAAATAAAAGTTGGATACAAGTTATTTCTATTTATATCACCATGGAATAATGTTTTGAGATTTTGAAAGAAGGAGAAGCTAATCCCTAGGTACATCAGTCTCTATGAGATTCTTGATTTTATCGGGATGGTAGCTTATCAATTGGAACTTCCACCAAACCTCTATTATGTTTATGACGTGTTCCATATATCTCTTCTACAAAAGTACATAAAAAATATATAACATGTACTAAAGTCATAGGTCATACCACTGGATCATGAGATCTCTTATAAATAACAACTAGTTGAAATATTAGACCATAACGATAAAGTGCTATAAAAAATAATACTCACCAGGTTAAAGTTTTATGGAAGAATCATAAACTTAAGGAAGCTATGTGGGAACTAGAATATGTAATAATGAAAAGGTATACCTATTTTTTCATTTAGTTAGTATAATTTTTAGGGATAAATTCATTTTAAGGTGATATAATGTAGCATTTTCATGATTTTGGAATATATTTTCCATTTAAAATAAATTTGAAGTTTCCAATAGTGGTATTTATGTGAAATACTAAACATAAATGAACTACAATTAAAATATTATATTATTTATGACCTAACAATTATATTAGTGGGTATAAATTAGACTAACCTAATTATTAAATATATAAAATAAAATATTTCCTTAATAAATTTTTGTTGAAAAATTACAAGGAAAATGATTACTCAATTTGAAATGCTAAGAATAAAATCATTCAATGTTAAGTGTATATATTTTCTTGATTTTTCATTTTTATACACATTATGAATTGTTATCACTAATGAACTTTGATATTGATAAAATATATGGGTAATGAATAAATAATAATTCACACATGGGCTATCATTTTGAAAAAAATGAAGACAAAATCATTCAAAAGTAAAAAGGGAATTTTTTTAGAAAAATGGATTTATGAGAACACTATATTTATATAAATTAAAATAATTTCTATTAATGAATGATTTTAATGAAATATTTTTTATAGCACCACCAGTTTCAATTAATTAACCCTTTATTTATTATTTTTAAGTATGTAATGTGTTTGGGTAAATTTTTTGAGGCTTTGTAAGACCTTGGAATTGTTTTGGGGACTTTTAAAAAGGTGAATAGTTGATTCACGATTAGTGGAAATCAAGAAAATCCTATAGGAAATTGTGCACAATGAGATAAGGGATAAGGGTAAGGCACACAGTTAGAAGCATGGTTTTTACAAACTGTGAAACCACCCAAGATAAACTATAAAAAGTGGGACAAAGATATTTTTCATGGTTGACACATGGTTTGTCTAACCGTTTGGGCCAACCGTGAAAGGTACCCCTTGAGGTAGAGGCTAGCATACAATTGGAACATGGTTTTCCAAACCGTGCGACTAACCATGCACAGTTTAAAAATAATATCCTAAAAAATTGTATTCGGTTATGATTAAACATTAAAACCTAATTTTCCCACCATTTCATCCCTAAATCAAAAATTCTTCCTCCCAAAGGTTTTGGAAGCTTTCCCCATTAGATCAGAAGTGATTATAAGGTGTTTCTTGGTGAGTTGAATCCCAATTCCCTTCACAAGTCCTTGTTTGTGGTAGTTTTTCTTTGTTTTTCTTAGATCTAATTTCTTCCCTCACTTAGTTTCTTATATCTAGCCCTTTTGGATATATCTAAGGTTTTTGATGCCAATCATGGTTAGTTTTGTCCTTTTTGATGTTAGGGGAAGAGATATAATATGGGTTTTTGGAGATTTAATCCAGTTTTGCGGGTGCTTTCATGTAGTTCTTCTTTTTTTACATAATTCTTAAGGTAAGTGAATTTACTCTTGAATCATCTTATTAGAACTTGAAGGATTAGTATAAAATTGATTTTTTTCTTTAAATTGACTGTGAAATTGGTGTGAAAATATTTTTGGAAACCTTCTTTAGCGATGGTTTGTGGAATTGTGAAATTGTTGAGAAAAGTGATTTGATAAATGATTTTAAAATGTTGACTTTAAAATAGTTGCCTGGTTTGATTCATTGAAAAATATTTTTTGGAAAAATGTTTCAATATTTTTTTATTGAAATGGTTTTGGCACAATAGTATTGGCATAGTTTTTGGGCATACATGATAGTGTGTGTTCATATTTTATATGAGGCCTTGTTGAAATATGACTTGGTTCTCAGTTCCAAAGGTATAATGGCACACAAGATATTAGTTACCTTGTGAAGAATTACTAGATCGATGAGAGATCAATCAGGAGTATGAAGCTACCAACTAGGCATTTATGGGAGGATATGGGGATTAATATGGGTTATGCCAATTATATTTGTGAATTGGATTGGAAAACTTGATTGGTTTCTATCAACTGAAAACAATTTTGGTTGGGAAAACTATTTTTATTAGAAATAGTTTTGGTTTTATGATAAACTATTTTAATTTTTTTTATATAAATTATTTTATATAAATTATATAACTTATTATATCCTAGTTGTGTGAGTAGGGATCTTTTTTGGGGAAATCCTACTAATTTTCATTACTCACCCCTACTTTGGAACTTTGGTTTTTTGTAGATATTGTTCATTAGGACACATGAAAAGGTAAATTTTCACAATTCTTTACTGGTGTATTATGATACTTGATCTGTATTATAGAGTTGAATCATGGATAATGTTTGGATTTGTGGAGTTATGTCTCTGGAGTTCTTGGGTTTTGTTGGTTTTATTTTCTATTTTATACTTTTATGTTAGTTGTATTCCACTATGTACTTTGTTGTAGTTTGGTTTTGATATTAATGGTATTACTTTAAGTTTTCCTACATTGTTATCATGCATAGTTTATTAGTTATTTTTTATGGTATGTTTTGAGGGGTTGTTTTATTTCTCAAATGGAATATCATCCCCCACTGTATTTAATCCCTTGGAATTTATTTCTAACCTTTAGTGCCTTGGGGATGTTACTTAATCCCAAGTAATGTTTCACCACCTTCTTTAGCCAATGAGGATATGTGGGATGTTATAAGAGGTATCATCTTTTCAAGTACTTGACTTACAAGTGGTATGAGTCTTGGTTATTCTTTCACTCAGTTATCTTTTCACTGTCATGGAGTTGAAATTTATTCTGGTTTAGTCCTGGAGTTGGGATGGTAGAAAGGATTAGGATTTTTAGGACTTGAAATGTAGAGCATAAAAAGACATAGCTAACCTTTTTATGCTTAACTTCATGCTACTAGGGATTTGGGTACATATGTGTTTTGGAGACACTTATAGGAATTGTAATCTCATTGTCATGGGTTTAGCCAATGATACATTCATGACATGCATCATAGAAATAAATTCCTACTAGGAGTACATATTTCATTTTGAGTAGTGATATATGGTTTTCTACAAAAGTTTTGATTTTTGAAAATTGTTATTTTTTTTCAAATGTGTGATTTTGAAAAGGAATGAAATGGTTATTTTGAAAATGGTATGATTTTCAAAAGCATGGGGAAATTGTAAAAATGGTTGAACATGGAAAATGTTGAATTTCGAAAAGAAAGATTTTGACATGTGTGATGTGGTAGAATTTGAAATTTTTAAGCCTTATGTTTCTAGAGAGTGAGACATATATCATTTTTTTGTTTTTGGAAAATGGAACCCGGTAGGCATCGTAGAAACCATCCAAAGGAAGCTACTAATAATGTTGTTGCACCTGAGCCACATTTGAACCAACCGCTGGTTCAGAGTATAGTCCAATCCTTTTAGGCTATGGAAAGAGGAAAAGAGGGATAAACCAAGAAAGTGGATCATTATGTACAATTAATGAAGCAAAATCCACCCATCTTTCAAGGTGATTCAGAAACAGAAAAGGTAGAGGTGTGGCTGAATAGGATGAAAAAATTCTACCATTTCCTTGGAAAAACTAGCAGAGTTGAAAGTAAATATGGTGGAATATATTCTAGCGGATCTTGCATGCTAATGGTGGGATTTAGCAGTTCAGTCTAAATTAGTCAAACGCATTGTATGGGAGTATTTTGAAGAATTGTTCAATAAAAAAATTCTATCCTCATAAATTTTGGATTGCAATAAAAATGGATTTATTCAGCTTGAGATAGGATATCCTCACGGTGATAGATTACATAGATAAATTTATGAGTTTAGTCCTATTCTCACCCAAAGTTGATGCTATTGCATCCTTAAAGGCATAAATATTTGAATTGGGGTTGAGGTAGGAGATTCACTTGATGATTTCCATAATATTTATAATAGGTTATATATAGATGGTAAATAGAGTAAAGGTGTAATAAAATTAAATACCATGAGCTATGTGTGGAAGGAGTATGTTGTTACTTATGGGAAATGGTGGAAAATATAATGCGGGGAGTAAGTGAAAGGGGGACACTTATTTCCAAGGTAGTGGAATGGATCATAATCAAATGTATGGATCAGTAAATATTCATTCAAGAACCAATATAAAAGATTTAGGTTTCTAATGTGGTTTATTCAACCACATCAATCGATAGTGTATGACACCATCTAGAGCATTCCACAATTTCAATCAGATGGGGCATCTTTAGTGTTATAGTCACAATGCTCCAAGGTCAAGTGTTCAAGACACTTCTCATGTGTCGTAGATGTCACATGATTCGATGGGACGAGGTCATCAGAACAATTATCATCAGAAGAATAGAGTTAACCATGTTTATTCTAGGAATACCATGACTCCTCAATAGAATAAATCTCAATAAGTCAATAAAGAAAAAAGGGTTATGAGAAATAAATTATATGGAGCTGAGAAAGTTATCGTGGATGATTAATTTGGACCATAAATGGTGTGATGTATTATTCTTTTTAATTATACCCTTATGAATGATTTATTTGACATGGTTGAATCCCTTTACTTTATTACTTCTCGTGATGTTGATTTGATGGGTTTAAAAGTTGAGATGATGCCTTCAGTTATGAAACTGGAAACTCTTCTTGGTTAAAGAGAATGTTGAGACTTTATATGTAGATCATGTTCTATAACTTTCAATGGAGTTGAGTTGTTATGGGACTTCTCTATTCTTGATATATAAATCTATGATATAATCATGGGTATGGATTTGTTGACTATGTTTAAGGATCACATCGACTGTTATACTCGAAGGGTTTATTTTACAGCTGATGATGGGGTTAAGAATATCATCCGAGTATACCAGTATTTAAAGGAAGGTGAAACAGGCATGTTGTAACCATAAGTTTGAATGATCTCATACAGGATAGCATCGTTGACTTTGGTATTGATAGAAGAGATCAAGAATAGCAGTTTTCCATCACTTATTAATCAGTTTCTGGATATTTTTTCCAATAATTTCTTAGGGTTTCCACCCATAAGATAAGTAGTGTTTATAATTGATATCCTTTTGGGGACTAGTACTATTTACCTTCCATATTATTAGATAGAACCAACAGAATTAAGGGAACTAAAAGTGCAGTTGGAAGAGCTGGAAAGAAAAGGGTTCATTCAGCCTAACACATCTCTGTGGGAAGCACCAGTCTTGTTTTTCAAAAAGGAAAATGGAAATATTTAGTTGTGTGTGGACTATCGTAAGCTTAACCAAGTTACGATATAGAATAGGTATCCAATTCCACGCATTGATGATCTTTTCAATCTATTTATGTGAGATCAATGATTCTCTAAGATAGACTTGCAATTAGGATATTACCAATTGTAGATTCGGACAAAGGATATTCCAAAGACCACTTTCAAGAGTAGATATGGACATTATGAGTATGTGGTAATGCCCTTAGGTCTTAAAAATGTACTCAAAATATTTATGGAATTAATGATTCATATATTTCATAGGTATTTGGATTCTTTTTTGGTGGTTTTTATAGATGAAATATAGGTGTATTCAGGGACAAGGGATAAGCACATGAAACACTTGAAGACAGTGTTGGGAATCTTGCAGGATCATCATTTGTTTTCCAAACTATCAAATTGTGATTTTTGGATAAAATAGGTACATTTCCTAGTCCATGTAATCTATAAAAGATTTGAATATATGGATCCATAAAATATAGAAGTTGTTATCTATAAGAAATCACCAAAGAATGTCTTTAAAATAAAAAGTTTCTTTGATCTAGCTTGTTATTATCGATGATTTTTTCATAATATTTCACAACAATATTCACTAATGATATCTTTGATAAGGAAAAATGTTCTATTCCAATGGGATGATTAATGTAAAAAATCTATTCAAGAACTTAAATTTCACATTACATCATCACCAATCTTGATTTTACTAGAATCAGGATAAGGTTTTGTGGTGTATTATGATGCTTTAAGATTAGGGTTGGGATGTGTTATCATTTAAGGAGATCATGTTGTTACTTATATATCAAGACAATTATGATTTAATGATAAGAACTACACAACACATGATTTGGAGTTAGTGGTTATAGTCCATGCTTTGATGAATTGGTGTTATTACCTCTTTGGTGATACATTTACAGTTTTTACAGATCATAAGAACTTGAACCATATTTTATCACAAATGTACTTGAACTTTAGATAAATAATATGGATAGAGTATCTCTAAATTTTTGACTTTGACTTTATGTATGAACTAGGTAAGGTAAGTTCAGTGGTAGATGAATTTAGCAGAAATTTCTATGCTCAGTTAGAAAAAGAAGCTTCAAATGAGTGGTAGTTGATGTTGGTCCTAGCTCACATGCACTTGGAATATGAATACAAAGGTGAAGTTGTGGTTTTTTTTATAGTGTTTTTTGTTCCTAATTTTGTGGAGGTAGTTTTAGGAGGAAAACAACTGATTCTAAACGTGTTGTAATAAGGTAAAAACTCAATATTGGGGAGACCATTGAGGGATGGAGGTAGGATGGGAGTTTAGTTTTGTGTTTTTGAAATAAAATGGTCTTACCTAAGACTTTTCAAAAATAAATTCTTCACGCTTACCACTATTCAATATGGTCTTTTAATCTTGGAATTCAAAATATTTTAAAGGCATTGAAAGCATAGTTTTGGTGGGTCAGTATAAAAAGGAAGGTCATTGAGTTTTCTATGAGATACTTAACATTTCAGCAGGTTAATGCATAGCATCAGTGACTAACATGTATGTTACAATATTTACCTATTTCTATTTGGAAATGGGAGAATAAAACCATGGATTTTGTCACAGGTCTTCCAATAATGGTTCAGAAACATGATGTCATTTGGGTGATAGTGTATTGGCTCACAAATTCATCCCATTTAATCTCTATTCGTGAATCACATACAATGGTGGACTTGTCAAAAATATATATTTGCGAAGTGGTAATTAGAATGGTTTACTGACGTCAATATTATCGAAAAAATACCCAAGGTTTATGTCTCATTTCTAGAAATACTTATAGAAATACCTTATGACTCATTTAACTATGATTATGGAAAATCATCCTTATATGGGTGGACAATCCAAACAAATGATACAAACATTAGAAGACATGATGTAGTCTTGTGTATTGGATTTTGGCATCTCATGGGAAGAACATGTACCGTTAGTGGAGTTCTCATATAACAATAGTTATCATGCCTCAATACTATGGATCCTTTTTAATCATTGTATGGGAATACTTATCATTCTACACTTTGTTAGATAAAAATAGGTGATACATCATAGGTTGGACTGAGCCTTGTTCAAGAAACAATGGAGAAGATTCAGTTGATCAAGAAACAAATGGAGATGACTCAGATTCGTTATAAATCATATAAGGATAATCATAGACGACCTTTATCATTTGAGGTGAGTGATCATGTGTTTTTAGGCTCTCTATAAGGCATGGAAATCATCATTTTTGGAAGTAGGTGAAGTTATCTCCTTGATACATAGGCCGTTTTGAGATACTTGAATGGGTTGGTGAGGTGGAATATCGGTTGGAATTATAACCATAGTTCAGTGCTGCACATAATGTGTTTCATTTATATAAGTTGAAAAAGTATCATCAGGATCTTGACCATGTGATTCGATGAGATCACATTGACCTAGATTCAGATGCTTTTTTGGTGCATGTGTCAGTACAGATTGTGGATAGGTAAGAGAAAGTCTTGTGTTGGAAAAACATTGGTCTAGTGTGGGTTTTATGGAAACACAGTCAGATTCAGGGAGAGACTTGGGAACATAATAATGTTATGGTAAATCAATGACACAAAACCTTTTATTACTATAATAGTTTTCTACTTTCTAAGGATGGAAAGGCCAATGTTGGAGAGAATGTAGCACCCTTGGTTTCATGTAAGTAACCCTTTCTTTATGATTTTTTAAGCATGTATAGTGTTTGGGTAATTTTTGGGAGGGTTTTTAAGGAATTTTTATTACTTATGGGACTTTTATAAAGGTTCATAGTTGGTGAAAAATTAGTGTAAATCGTGCAACTCCTATAGGAAACTGTGCATAGAGAGACATGGGATAAGGGGAAGGCTCACAGTTTGTCCAAACAGTGCGACCACCTAGGAGAAATAATATAAAGTGGGAGAGAGATATTTTTCATGGTTAGAGTAAATTTTGTTTAACCATTTGGACCAAACATTTTATATTCCCCTAGATTCAGAGGATGGTGCATGGTTAGCACATAGTTTTCCAAACCGTGCGACTAACCCTTCACAATTTAAAAATAAGATCCTAAAAAAGTGGATCTGGGTCAGGATTAACCATTAACCCCTTTATTTCCCTCAATTTAATCTCTAACTCAAAAATTATTCTTAAAAAAGGATATTGAATCTTTCCCCATCGAATCAGAAGTGACCTGGAGGCGTTTGTTGGTGTGTTAAAGCCCAATTCCCTTAGTAAGTCCCTGTTTGTGGTAGTTTTTCTTGATTTTTATTAGATATAATTTCTTAAAACTCTATGTTTCTTAGATATAGTCTTCTATGGATTGATATAAGATGTTTTATTTCTATCATGGTTAATTTGTCCTTGTTGATGTTAGGGGAAGAAATCTAAGGTGAGTTTTTGGAGATTTAACACGGTTTTGTGGGTGTTTTTATGCAATTCTTTGTTTTCTCCATAATTCTTGAGATAAGTGGATTCAATATAAATTCCTATTATTATAAATTGAAGGATTAGTTTCAAATATATTACTTTAATTTAAATTTATTTCAAAATATCTATAAAAATCTTGGTGGAAACCTTCTTTAGTGATGGTTTGTGGAATTGTGAAATTTTTGTGCAAAGTACTTTGATAAATGATTTTAAAATGTTGATTTTAAAATTTTTTCTTGGTTTGATTCATGGAAAACGTTTTGGTAGAAATATTTTCAATAAAAGTTTATTTTATTGCAATGGTTTTGACATAATTGTATTGGAATGGATTTTGGGAATACTTGGTGGTGTATGTTTATATTACATACGGGGTCTGGTTGAAAAATGACTTGGTGCTCGGTGCCAAAGGTGTAATGGAACACATGATATTGGTTACCTTAATATGACTTGGTAGATCAAATAGAGACCTCTCATGAGTATGGAACTAATACCCATGCATGTGTGGATGGATTCATCTATGTGGGGATTGGTTTGGGTTATACCAAATGGATTGTGAAATGGAATGAAAAAATTTCTTGGTTTCTTTCCATGGAAAATAGTTTTGGTTTGGAAAACTATTTGTATTAGAAATAGTTTTGGTTTTGTGATAAACTATTTTAAACTATTTGATATAAATATTTTTATATAAATGTGCAAAATTTTTCTATCATAGTGGTGTGATTAGGGATGTCATTTGTGGAAAGACTACTAAGTTTCATTACTCAACCCTGTTTTGTCACTTTGGTGTTTTTTCAGATATTATTCATTAGGACACATGAAAAGGTAATGTATGACACTTATTTAGTAGTTAATTGTGATACTTGTGTATTATTGTATAGTTGGATAAAAGAGTATGTTTGGATATGTGGATTTATGCATTTTAAGTCCTTAGGTTTTGTTGGTTTTGTCTTCCATTTTGTACTTTGATGTTAGTTGTCTTCTATTATAGTACTCTTTTATAGTTTGGTTTCGATATTAATGGTATTAATTTTATTTGTACTAAATTATTATCATGTATCATTTACTAGTTATTTTTTTATGGAATGTTTTGATTGGTTATTTTATTTCTCAAAGGAAAAATTGTCCCCCAATTATATTGAAGCCCTTGAAATTTATTGCTAGCCTTTGGCGCGTTGGGGATATCGCTTAAGGCCAAGTAACGTTCTAAAACCTTCTCAAGAAAATGAGTAGGGGAATGATTTTACATTTATATTATATATTTAATCAATTAAATCCACATCGATATAATTATTTTTAGTAAAATAATTATAGTAAGTTCATTTTATATATGAAAAATGCATTTTTCTAAGAATTATTTTAATCGCATTTTGGATATTTTTTTATTAAATTTATCTCTACCACTTATAAGAATTGAATTTGGTAAAATAGTATATATATTAAAAAAATCCATGTCTAAATTTGTTAAATAAATCATTTTTATTTATTTTTTCATAATGAATAACAACTAAGGTAAAAATGCATTACTACAATATAGGTTAAAATGGTTAATAAGGGGTCAAACTAAAGAGTTAACAATTAAAATAACCTTAAAAACATGTTTAAATCCTACTAGTTGAATTTATTTTGACCCTATATCATTATATATTTTAAATTTATAAAATTTGGAGGCAATTTTCCATGAAATAAACCTTATATTATTTTAATGTTTATAATAATTATAAGTGTACCACTCCCATCACTTAAAATTATACATTCCATCCTCAATTTCTCAGACCTTATTGATCCACTTAGCTCTAAAAAACTCTAAAACAAAATCTTCCCAACTGACCACATTGTCGTGACCCATCAAATGTATTATGTTTTTAAGGTTGATTTATAGTCTAGGGTAGACCGTAGGTCTTCTATCAAGGAGCGTTGGTAGGTTTAGAGTGTGTATTTTTAATAAAAATGACTAAGAGAGGGGGTGGTTTTGAAAAGCGTTTAAAATAATAACTTAGTTGAAATAGCTTAAAAGTTGAGTGACCTAGTGGATTTTCAAAAATATGAGATGAAAGGGTCGATGTGATTTCACTACACACATATCAAGTTCATTGTTCATAGATTTTCATCTTAGGTTTAGAGTAATTCTTTGGTTGGAGTTAATTGGAATCCCGATTAATTCCTAAGCTTTTATTTCAATGCTTTAAGGACCAAACCTTGACGTAACAATCATATTGTCAAGGTACAGTACTTATGCATGGAATAAGAGCTCCCAAATCATATTGAAATCTCAATAATGTGGGTATGAAAAGGATTCTTTTGATGTCCAATCGGAACAACACAAGTCACGCACTCAAAACCTCACACTGATCAGTTAGAAATTAAGAGCATAACACTCACATTCATCAAATCAAGCATTCAAATCTGAAATAAAATAAGATACATGGAATAAAATGTTTAAACACCCAAATTAATCCAAACCAGTAGCTAGTATATGTATCAGAACTCCCTTGACATGTGTGTATCTCCCTCACAATGAACACCCAACTTTTAGATCGACATCGGGAGGAGGAGGAAGCTCGGGTGGAACTCCTTCTTCATCCTTGATTCCACTATGAGGATAGGGGACTCCAGAAACTCCAAGGTGATTAGGAGACTCATCTAGGACTCCAAATTGGAAGCACTTCACTTCTTTTCCGAACTTTCAAATGAGGTTCCCTTGGTGCCCTTTTATAGGAAAATTGGAAGGTGGTTTTAGGCACACAGATTTCATAAATCCACTTGTACCATGTGTTTTGGTCTTTATACAGCCTTATCTAGATTTGGATAAAATAAAAAAGTTGTAACCCTACCTATTTAATGTCTCCACCGAAATTTTTACACCATTTGGACAACTACATATCAAGATATTGATAAAATACACAACACCACATTTGACTTGGTCCAAATTTGGTGGCTTGGACAGATCAGTTTAGATGGGCCCCATAGAAGCCGAATCAGGATTGGGTTCCTTAATATTAAATCTTTCCTATAACATTCTGGACAGGTCCACCAAATTTCATCCCATTTGGATGCACTGATATAGTGTAATATGCAAAAAAGTGGACAGATGTCCATGGATCCATGCAATTTTGGCCCATTTTTCTTCCACTTCATCAAGGGCCCTCCAAATCACCTCCACCTACATTGAAATAATAAAAACAAGTAAAATTTCCCATTATAATGTTGATTAAAATTAATTAAATGATTCAAACATAAAGTTAAATTTATTATTATATTTGGAATATTCATTACAAAACTAGTTTAAAACAGCGGTGTAAGGGTGGAATAAGACAGTGAATCGTGATACGATCACACCCCCACACCTAAACATTTGCACTTCTGGGAAAAATCACATATCCAAATAAAATTATGCATATATATATATATATATTTCAAACATAATGAAGATTTAATATTTGAGGAAATTTTATTTAAAGTAATGTGATCAATGAAAAAACCACACCAAGGAGTTCTTCCCAGTGAAGATGGAAAAAGATGTCTCATAAATCATATCACAATAAAATTAAAAGAGATTTATGACAAAAACATGAGCAAGGAATTCAAAGGCCAACCATTACAATAACTCTCCATGTGTGTGTGTGAAAACCATTCCATTATATTCTTTCCACTTTCTATTAAATAAATATAGGTTATTTTACCATTATTCAGCTTTAAATGATTTTTCACCGAACCTGTCCTACATCCTTTGCAGTCATATTTCAAGACCCACTCATTTAAGAATTCCCAGAAGTCAAACCATAATCTCCCGACCTACATATCCCCATATGTTTCACATTTCATCACTCCCCTCATTTATTATATTTTTTTGAAGTTGCATTTGGAAAAAATCTCACACTCATCTCTCAACCCTTGTTTGATCTCCTCACGACACTAATTGAAATAGTTATAACAAGATCAAAGGTTGAGGAGGAGTGGTTTTTGACCTGCCCAAGACACAACCATTTTTTTGAGGGTGTACAACAGTTAGACATTAGGTACACACGCATAGGTCAATCTGGTACAGTAATGAAACAGATCAGATAAGGAACGAACGTATGGAAATATCATTTCAAGCTGAAAAATATTAACCCAAGATATATTAATTAACTTATATTAAGTAAGAAATATTCACACTTTGTGGTTTGGTGAAAAAATGTATGGAGATATTAGTGACACAGTTTTCCCAAAACTACTCACACAAGGGGCATCAATCATCTCGAATATTTCACAGTGATACAAACATTTATATCATTGACATAAAACCAATTCACTAAAAAAATTACTCCTTGATTGTAAACTCATACACAAATTCTTTTTAGCCTTCGTTATGGTATTTTTACTTTCCCCACTTTATGGTCTCCAAATCATGGAACTTCAAAATTGTTGATGGGGAAAAATGAAAATACCGCAAAGAATGCCAAAAAGAGAAAACAAAAGGAGAAAATGATGAAAATTCCTAACTAACCCAGGAATGTATCCACCCCCCACACCTAGATTATGTAGTGTCCTTACTGTAGTAAAAGAGAATGTGGGAAGGAAGGATAAAACCTGGTGTATGTGATTCATAGTTTGCTTCTTGAACTTGGAGTTCCTCCATCAGGGACTCTAGAATGGCTTCATAAAAGTGCTTCACCCGCTGCCCATTGATAGTGAATGTTTGCTTGGTTTCTTCATTTTGGACCTGGACAACACCAAATGGATAGACGTTAGTAGCAGTGTATGGTCTAAACCAGTGAGAACGAAGATTACCGGGATGCAATTTAAGACTTGCATTGTAGAGGAGGACCTTCTTCCCAATATGGAACTGACAATGAAGGATAAGACAATCATGGGCAGCCTTGGTTCTCTCCTTATAAATCCTGGAGTTTTCATATGCATCTCTTCTCATTTACTCTAGCTCCTGAATCTGCAACTTCCTTTGAGAACCTGCACCAGAATGATTATAATTGCATTATTTGATAGCCTAGTAGGCCCGATGCTCAATCTCAACAGGGAGGTGACAACTCTTTCCAAAAACAAGCCTATAAGGTGACATTTCAATGAGAGTTTTAAAAGCAGTACGGTAAGCCCATAATGAATCATTGAGTATAAGACTCCAATCTTTTCTGTTGGGTTAGACCGTTTTTGAAGAATTTGTTTTACCTCTCTATTTTACACCTCAGCTTGACCATTAGTCTGTGGGTGATACGTAGTAGATACTCGATGACTGAACCCATACCGACGCAAAAGTGATTGCATTGTTCAGTTGCAGAAATGAGAACCCTGGTCACTGATGATGAACCTAGGTAATCCAAACCTACAAAAGATCTGAGTTATAAAAAATTATACAACTGTTTTGGAATAATCTTTCCTTGTGGCCCATGCCTCTACCCATTTTAACACGTAATCAACAAGCAAAAGAATGTAAAAGTTTCCAAAATAATTGGGAAATTGCCCCATAAAGTCAATGCCCCAAACATAAAAAATGTCATTAAAGAGAAAGGGTTGTTGTGGCATTTCATTCCTTTTAGAGACATTCCCCACTCTTTGAAAACGAGGACAAGATTTAAAAAATTCATGGGCATCACAAAAAAGTGTTGGCCAAAAGATAACAGAATCAAAAACTCTGCGAGCAGTCCATTGGGGACCAAAGTGGCCCCCACAAGAAAGAGTGTGGCATAATCTAAGGACAAATTAAAACTCTCTATCAGGAACACAACGCCTAAGGACCTGACTGCTACATGTGCGCCAAAGGTAGGGAGCATCCCAAATGTACCAATGAGACTCATGTTTTAGACGACTGGCTTGGTTTTTGTTGAAATCAATAGGAATACAAGATTCTACCAAATTAGAGGTTAAGTTTTTACTAGAATTTCTACAGTATAGCAGAAACCCTAGGTCATCTCTCGACAGAGCCTTAGATCACTAATTTCAAAAGAAGGTTCTGATTAAGTTAACAAAATTTAAATTAAATTAAGTGGTTGGGGGTTCTATGATTTTAAAATAGAAATTGAAACTATACTACTAAGTGAGAGAAACTGGTTGGAGAAATCGTGATCAACCTAGGTAAGTGTCCCTTGATGCTCAATCCATCATCGCTCTCAAGGGAATGAGAAGGATCATTGATTCCTTGATTTTATACCCACTGAAACCAGTGGTATGTGAGTTCTTACCAGGTTACCACCTAGAATTTGATCGATCAATGTTATTGATTATCAACGACCGCTCATAATCAATAAAACTATGTTGATGTAAGAACCGAACTCAATCAAGGCATTACATCAACAATGTGATGAGATTTCTAGATTTGGGTCTTTATCAAAATTGATCTCAATACAAAAACATGAATATTCATGGGTTATAACTTCTAGATATCATCAAACAAGTCAATTCAAAAGCAAACTCATGAAAGAGAAGAGGTGAGAAAAGAGGCAAACACACTCAAATCATCACAAGATCTGGGTTATGCATGGAAGCACGAGGATTCCTGTTCCTTTGATTTATATTTAATCATACCAGAATAAACACATATTCATAAGGTAAAAATTAATAACAATAGACAACAAACCTGGAAATTAAATCACCTTACGAAGATTAAAAATGTAGAGCTCGGGATTACAATAATGTACACCCCCAAGTTGATCACTAAGAAACTTAGAAGTGCATGATGGAGAGGGGAACTAAAATAAATGAAAGAATCTCTCCAATTAGACTCACCTTCATCCCCGAAAACGGTGCCAAAATTTGATCATGTTGTCATGACACATCAAATTTATTATGTTTCTAAGGTTGATTTATAGTCTATGGTAGACCCTAGGTCGTCTCTCAAGGAGCATTGGTAGTTTTAGAGTGTGTATTTTTAATAAAAATGACTAAGAGAGGGGGTGGTTTTGAAAAGAGTTTAAAACAATAACTTAGTTGAAATAGTTTAAAAGTTGAGTGACCTAGTGGATTTTGAAAAATATGAGATGAAAGGGTCGATGTGATTTCACTACACAAATATCAAGTTCATTGTTCATAGATTTTAATCTTAGGTTTAGAGTAATTCTTTGGTTGGAGTTAATTGGAATCCCGATTAATTCCTAAGCTTTTATTTCAATGATTTAAGGACGAAACCTTGACGTAAAAATCATATTGTCAAGGTACAGTACTTATTCATGGAATAAGAGCTCCCAAATCATATTGAAATCTCAATAAGGTGGGTATGAAAATGATTCTTATGATGTCCAATCGGAACAACACAAGTCACGCACTCAAAACCTCACACCGATCAGTTAGAAATTAAGAGCATAACACTCACATGCATCAAATCAAGCATTCAAATCTGAAATAAAATAAGATACATGGAATGAAATGTTTAAACACCCAAATTAATCCAAACCAGTAGCTAGTATATGCATCAGAACTCCCTTGACATGTGTGTAGCTCCCTCACAACGAACACCCAACTTTTAGCTCGACATCGGGAGGAGGAGGAAGCTCAGGTGGAACTCCTTCTTCATCCTTGATTACCCTATGAGGACAGGGGCCTCCAGAACCTCCAAGGTGATTAGGAGACTCCTATAGGACTCCAAATTGGCAGCACTTCACTCCTTGGACGAACTTGCAAATGAGGTTCCCTTGGTGCCCTTTTATCGGAAAATTGGAAGGTGGTTTTAGGCACACAGATTTCATCAATCTACTTGTACCACACATTTCGGTATTCATACAACATTATCTCTCTTTGGAGAAAATAGAAAAGTTGTATCCCTAACTATTGAATATCTCCACCAAAATTTTGGCACCATTTTGACAACTACAAATCAAGATATTGATAAAATACAGAACACCACATTTGACTTGGTCCAAATTCGGTGGCTTGGACAGATTAGTTCGGATGGGCCCCATAGAAGCCGAATCAGGATTGGGTTCCTTAATATGAAATGTAGCCTATTAAATTTTGAATAGGCCCAAATAATTTCATCCCATTTGGATTCACGGATGTCGTGTACTATGAAAAACAGTGGACAAATGTCCATGGATCCATGAAATTTTGGCCCATTTTTCTTCCACTTCATCAAGGGCCCTCCAAATCACCTCCACCTACATTGAAATAATAAAAACAAGTAACATTTCCCATTATATTGTTGATTAAAATTAATTAAATTAATAAAAAATAAAGTGCAATTTATTATTATATTTGGAATATTCATTACAAAACTAGTTTAAAACAACGGTGTAAGGGTGGAATAAAACATTGAATCGTGGTACGATCACCAACTTACCTATACATGTTCTAGAGGTTTTTGTGTTCTTATAAGGAATACTCATGGGACTTTAATAAAGATTAAAATGCGGTTTCTAAAATAAGAGGTAATCATCTTAACTGAATACTTTTAAGTTTATTTCTTCTTATACCACCACCAAATATTATTTAACCATATTAACAATGTGAAATAATTAAAATTTTATTTCATAAATTTTATTATTTTAATGGAATATCTGTTATCTATTTACCATCCAACCCAATGTAAAATGAAAAAATCATCATGTATACGTGAAGGCTACTACCACCATGGAATGATGTAATTCATTTTTCATCACCTCCTATCATGAAGGGTTATATAGATGAAGTTAATGATTATGTATTATTTTTGTGATATTTTTTTATTTTTAAATAAAAAATTTTATATAACTTCTAACCCTCCAATACTTGGGAATACGATAACATCGCTCATCCATATGTGTGGACTAACACCTCCACAAATCCATGTGATTCATTTTTGATTTCCAATTTACATGTATGGTCCTAAGAATATATTTTAATGAATATATATTATATTTATGATTTTATTATGATTATTAAATGATAAAATTTTATTTAAATTTATTTTATTTTTCAATTTTAAAATGAAATCAGTGTTCATGCATACGTACGAACTACCATCTCCTCGAACGATGTATTTAATTTTTCTATAATCGGCTTTCTTGGATGGTTTTAAATGTGTATATAATGGAAAAATATTATATATATGAAATTATTAACATTATATATATGATGAAAATAGGACCATGGTTTATGTACCACAACTAATAAACCAAAACATATATGAAAAACAGAACATTGAACACCCATATTGATAGTTTTAAAGAGGAATTATTACTAAAGGAGTAATTATAAATTATAAGTAATTCATATCTGGTAATATAAGTTTAAACAATATTATTTTATAAACTTATAATAAATCTAAATTTATTATACAGAAGTTTAATTTCATGTATGAATAATGTTAGGACCAATGAAAAGGATTTATGTTATAATTTCTATGATTTTTAGGTTTTTTTAATGTTTCAATTTCTACTATGGGAAATTTTATGATCCTTCTCTCCTAAAACCAATATATTTTATACTAATATGTTTTTCCTATACTTTTCTAGTATTATTACCATTTCCATACTCTTTGGTACTCAATAAGATTGAAATAATGTTTTTATGAAAAGATGACCTTAATTATACTTCTTTGTGAGGGATATTTTTCCTCCATGTACATGTTATTAAAAAACTATATAGAAGTTTTTTATCTTCACTAAAATGTTTAAAAAAGTTATTTTATACTAAAATTTAATTTCTCTATAAATTATTTAAAATGATATTTTCAAATTTTTCCCACATGACTTACTTTTGACATTTCATAAAAGTGTGAAAAGAATGTTCTCTTTTAACATATATAGTATAAATGAATTTTAACATAATCATGTAAATTAATTATTAATAAGATTACTTTTTATGTTTCAATTTTTTTTAAAAATAAAATAATATTCCCATATTTTGTGAATTTTTTTTTTAAATTCACCAAAAGAAAAGGGATATTTTCTATTTATTTTAAAGCATATTTTCAATGATTTTATAAAATGTATTTTTCATTTATGACAACATAATTTAAATATTTTTATGCTTCACTAGGATTATTATTTTATGATACTATCCACCTTATTTCTTTGGATGGATTATAATGATGATTTTCTGAATAAATTACCATGAAACCCATTTATTTTCACAGTTTAATTAAATGATGATGGAATTATGATGTTTTAAGGAAGTCATTATGAAACTAGATTATTTCCCACATGTTAATTAATATTTGAAGGAATAATGAATGAATTTATATTATTGTGAAATATATATGAAATTTTATTATTATGTGATGGGAATTTCAGTTATATCCCTCCAATGCATTTATTAATGTGATATATATATCTTAGAAGATGATGATGATAAGCATGAGAATTATTTTGAATTGATAGGTTCATATACTGACATTATTGTTTCTATAAAAGATCATAATATTATTCATAGAAATGATTGTGAATAACTATGTCCACATATTGATGAATGAGTATTATTGATGTTATATATTCTCAAAAAAGAATGCATGTACATAATTAAAAATATATTTTTTATATAATTATGATTTCATATGATTATGATGTCATGTTCCTATGTTATGACTCATGAATGATGACTTATGATTTGAGACTTTCATGAATCATGTTTCGAAATATTATATGATTTTTGAGTAATGTACTATGATTTTCTATGTATGAATATTTTACATTGAGAACATGCACTTGATTATGTTATCATAACCTTATGATTATATTATACTCACTTATGATTAATATATCCCATCTTAACACTTACTAAGCATATATTCTAACCCTTTATTATATTTCCCTTACAAAGGTTATAAAGGGTGTTTCTATGTATGATAAGTATAGAATGGTACAAAATATAAATAATTTTTATTATAGATGATGAAGATTGTTTAGAAATAAGTTGATTAAGTATCTTGTCTACAAAAAACTAATCCTTTATGGTTCTAGGGAATATATTATTATTATTATTATTGAATATTCATCTAAAATGATGTAACATTTATGTATACAATTCTTTTGTTTCCTCAATATTGGTGGGGTCTTATCCAGTTTTGAGAGCTATCCAGGTGGTGCATCATCCACTAGACCTATTTTGGTGCCATTACATCCACCTAGGATTTGATGTCATTAATGTATCAACCACTAGTGATATTATACCAGTGGCACATCATCCACCTAAAGGATGGTATTGGTGGTGTATCATCTGCATATGGATATTTTCTTGGTGATTCATCATCCATATAGATACTTATGATGGTGGTATGTCATCCAACTAGAGAGTGATATCAGTGGTATCTCATCCACCTAATTGATTTTTATTGGTTATGTCTCTTCCTCCTAGGTTATGGAACAATGGTATATCATCCACCCATGCATGGATAATTATGGTGTATATTTTACTTGAGGCCAGTGATGCCTCATTCATTGTGTGATGTCATAATTTTCATTTCTATTAGATTGGTTATAGATCATTATCCTTGATGATTTTTTATGATAATACATCATTAACCTAGTGAATATTGATGGTGATATATCATTCACTATGACTACTATGATTAGAATGATGTATCATTCATCCTTGAGGTTTTTTCAGACCATAGATTATCATCCCATTCTAAAAATTTCTGAAATAAGTATGTTCACCTATTTTTTGGTTAGTAAACCCCATGTGGTTCTATATTTGTTTATTTATTTTGATTTATTAACACTTCATATAAAACAAGAACCTATATTTACTGGAATTTATGGGAATGCCATTAGTGGTGGACTGCTGATTTGTAATCACTCCCTACTCAGGATCCTTAGTACTTGAGAATAATTTATGTTTCATTACCCAGGTATGAGAATAGTCCCAATAGTTTTGGATGGATGAGCTAGCAGAGTTTGGTTGTAGTGGGGAGATGAGATTAGGCTAGAACATGGGATTGGTTTTGTTGATATCTCCAATTATATTTATTTTTGGAACACATTGTATATTATTTTCTAATGAGAGATCAAAATTATATTTGTATTTTTGGTATAATATGCACAATAGTTCATCTTGATACACCTTATTTTTGAAATTTAATATTTTCTAGAATTTATCCATGTAATCTATCTTATAAGATATTATATTGGGATGATTATTCTTGATTTTATCTACATTTTGTTTTATGGCTATTTATATCTGAGGATAAAGTATACCCCACATGATATATGTCAATTTCATCACTAGTTATCAGTCTATAAAATTTAGGGAGGTACACATGAGGAATGTAATGACCTGGTTTGGGTACAGTGGAGGTGAATCATATCGGCGACTTCACAAGATAGTAATTCCCAAACTCTTGCATACACTTCTCCCTTTCCCATGAGTTGGGGTTTTACCCTTGAATCTTCCTTGGGTAGTGTTTTCTAGATCATAGTATAATGGTAAAGGTATCATGGCTTCCTAGACATGGTTATATCAGATCTTGATCTATAGAAGTAATGAAGGTATGTTAAGTATAGACACTCTCGACATAGTGATTTAACATTCATATTTGATACTGATATATGAAGCTCTTGATTTTATTCATATATAGTGTTTTTGTTGATAATCATTTTAATTTAATGTTTATATATTTATATAAATAGGTTGATTAATCTAAATCATACAACCTTGGTGGTTGTCTATTGAGTATTATATGCTCACACCCTGTAAGTGAACTGTGGTAGACATGTAGTTCCATGAAATATTTTTCATGCACATATAGTTATTAGTAGATGTTAGGTTTTATTTTATTATTGTGCATGGTCATTATTGGAATGAGTTGTTTTATACTAGGTGATAAGATATAGATTATAGATTTTTTAACACTTAGTCACGTGAATTAGGGTTTAATTTTATATTAATTAATTTTACCTAGGATATTGTTAACATGATAAATTTATTCTAATCATGTAGAATTAGTTTCTAATTTAGTTATAGTTAAATATAAAACGGGAAATATTATATCCCAATAGTATTATATAAAGCCCAATGCTTGTTTCTAGCTTGTGGTTATTAGGAAGTGCACCTGAGGCCTTATGGTGGCATGGTGTGGTTTCATTTTGGTGATTGGGTTAGGGTCATTTGAAAATTGAATCAGAGCAGGGAAATAATATCATTTCTCACTTAGAGTTTTCCTGATGGTTGGGTCTGATAGAAAAAAGAATATAAGATACTGAATATTTGAGAAGTAACCCATTAAAGGTATCACAAACCTTTATGGTGGAAGATCAATTTAATAGGGATGTTTGGGTTGGTTGGTAAGCACTTCCATTATAGATGAGGCATATGTTTCAATACCTCATCTGTGGGTAGGAAATAATTAGTAAAGTGTATAAGTATTAGTGGGGGGTTATTTATTATGTCCATCAACACATCATAAGATCATTAATATGATAGGATATGTATTTTTTATATAAAGATTAGTATATGTGAATGACCTAAATTAATTTAATAGAAGATAATGAAGTAAATAGTTCTTTCATGCATACCTTATTAGTTTCTATTTTATCAATTAAAGTTTCTCACATATATGATTGTATTGATATTAATTAAATAACCATTTTTTGTGTTGTGTTATTAAAATTGTTTTACAATTTGTGTTCTTGAGAATGTCACTTTTTATGGAAAATTTTATCTCATGATAATGTCCTCTATTTTTGTTTATATCTCCATGATACGTATGCCTATATTGTTCTTTCATCTTGCTAGTTTTATTAATTTAAATCATTATTTTATCACTTCCTTGTTATGATTTTCAAGTTAGAATTTATTTTTTATTTGATTATGTTTCTATTTAATAATTTATTTTTTTGTTGTGTTGGGTGCTAATTTTTATTTTTTCATTCTACAACCTAGAGTTATTTTTTGGTGATAAGTACATATAATTTTCCTAAATGTTAAAAAAATAATTTTCTTAATTGTGTTTATATAAATGATTAAGAAGAATTTTAAATGGAATTGAAAAAATTTTCATTAATGAATGGGTGGTATGTATTTTATTTTTCTAAAATCAGTGTTGTAAAAATGATATTGAAATGGTATTTCAAAATGGAATTTTGAAAACAATTTTGGAATGTAATTATTTTGATTATTAGGAAAATAATAAGATAAGAATAAGAAACGTGAAGTGATTCATATGGTGGTGAGTACCTTAGATTATATTAAACTAATTCATGGTATTTAAATTATCATATGGGTGGTCGTATATCTAAGGTGTTGAGATATTATGGTGGTCAGTATCTTACTTTGGGTTTTAATAGTTATAATATGGAAACATGATGGGTAATTATGTAATATACTAGCATGTTGATTGAGGATATTAGGGTTTTATAGTATTTGGTCGGTTAGACCATATATTGGACTTTTGATTGAGATGTGAGAAATGTGTTTTGATGTGTATTTAAGGTCTAATGTTGTTAATGTAATTATTATTTGGTTATTTTATGTTGATATGAGAGTTGTGTATGTTGATTTATTGGATATGTTAGTGTTTTTTGTGGAGACTTAGGGGTAGTGAATCATTAGAAATTATTATTCCATGAATTATTAGGGATGATAAGTTATATGGTGTGGTGGTGTAAATGAATCATGTCCTTAATACTATGATTTAATATCATAGTCAAGAATTTTGGATGGTTAAATTCTGAGATAGTTTTAATTTTGGGTATCAGTTGAGAAGTTTCTTTTAATTTTAGGATTTAAGCCTAATTTTTGATGTCTTAGGATGAATTCATAGGTGTTTCTAGATGAGGCCAGAGGTGTTTTTAGGAGTTAAATAGTGTCTCAATATTGGTTCCACCTACGGTTTAGAACTTTAGGTGACACTAAGTGCCCCCTAAACTTGATAGAGGCCTAGGTGGCCCGAGAGTGATACTAGGTACCTGATGTTTCTATATTGAGTAACTGGTATCCTCTAGGTGTGTTTTTATGGATATCAATTTTGTTATTTTTTCCTTATCTTTTAATTATCTTTCTTTCCCTTCAAAAACAATTTATTCTATGATCCCAGAGAGACCTCATATTCCCTCCTCTTGGACTCCTCTTCTCTCTCCTTTTGAACCTTGATCCTAGGCAGTTTTATGGGAGTTATTCATCCAAAATAAATGTAATAACTCCTAAATATATACTTTTAATTTATTTATTTATTATAAATAGGTCTTATGATATGGAATTGGATCTAAGTATTAGTTAAATGCATTGATATACCCAGTCTCTTCCATGTTTGGGTTAAGTAAGGCCTAGATTAATGTGTTCAGGAGTGTTTTATTTTTTTTTGCAAGGCCTATTTGGATCCTGATTTTATTATGGGTTTCTTGGTTAGAGAGATTTATTTAGGGATATTTGGGTATTCTTTTGTTGGGTATTTATTTTGGTTAATAGTTATCATAATTATTGTGATGTTCACCTTAGTCATTAGAAAGGTTTAAATTTGGGTTTTGATACTATCATTTTGGTATTATGGGTAATTGATTATAAATGTTTTTATTCTGTTTTAGGGGATTCTATGTCTCCATTGGTGAATGAATGAATTAACATTAAAACTATACGAATTGTTGGTGGTTCTAACCCATATAAAATTCCTCAGGACTTTCATTGGATTTGTCTATCAATGTTTTCTTTAACATAATAAATGGAATTCTGATTACAATCTAAAGATATGAATTAATGGTTTTTAGTGAATATGTTAATTTTATTTTCAAATAAATTTATATTGAAAACAACCTTTTTAAATTATGGTTTAAGTGGTTTTTGAAAAAATTTATTAATATTGACATGATAATTATTTATTATTTAGTATTTATGGATGTTTATATTATCTATAATATGTTTATATTTTCTATATATGCTTGATGTATTAAATTTATAACCTTATTTTCTCTAATTAAAATAATAAAGGGTAAAGTAAATAACATTATAATTGATTAATTAATTGTTAATGAATAATAAAGGGTATTCTTGTTCCTAAATGAAACTAGTAAAATAATTATGTTTTTATTTAATCTCAAAGTATATGTTTACTGTGTTGTGACCTTTATAAACTTATAATTTGGTTAAGAAATTGAAACTTATATATCTAGTAATATAAAACAATTAATTTCATTGTGTAAGAAATTATCTTGGGTAATTGGTCTATAATTCTTACATAACAAGACCGTTTCCATGTCGAGCCTTTGTAGACTTAAAATAGGTATGGAGATAAATAAAATAGATTGAAGTAAATTAAGGACCATGGGTAGTGTGACTATATTTAATTTGATTCATTATTTATTGTATCCTTCATCATTTATTGTCAAGGATATCATTAATTTCTCTTTTAACCAGCATGAGTCACAAGTCAGTGATCCCCACTTAACTTTTGTTAAAAGGTTTCATCAATGGCGAGGTAACAAATGGGTAAATTGAGTAGGAAGTAATGATTTGATTTATAAATACCTATATATTCATTAACTGAGTTATTTAATTTCTAAGAAACTATTATTCCCATATTTTCCATATATTAGTAAACTTGGTATGGGTTTTATATATAATAATTAAAATGTAACTTGGATTTATGAAATTAATTCTTTTTTAAAATATATTGAACACTATTTCTTCTAAAATAATAGATTTCAAGGAAAAATTATTATTATTATTGATTCATGTACTTAAATGAACAATTTTTTAATTTTTTTATATATGAATACATATTTTTTAAAGGGATTTATTTTCAAGATAGTGTTTTAAATTGAACACATGTGCCTCATTGTATTCGTAAAAAGGGTTAATATAAGTATGTATTTGTTATGACAGATACTATACTTGATCTCTTACCAAGTATTTTACTAGTTCACACTAGTCATTACCCATGATAAATTTAGTTCCTTTATTATCTATATTTTAATAAACCATGAAATATTTCTCACCTCATAATTTAGGACTAGTATAATTTTCATCAAGAGTATCGTGAAGAGAATATGGTATCATAAGCTACATAAATATGGATGGAAATTTTTGTACCTATTGGATTCCATAATATAATATTCATTGGTTATTCATGTTTTATAGTATAATATTACGTCACTAGGAATTATGTTTTTTTATTTGATTTGAAAGCATGTCCATATTTTGTTGTGTTGAGCATTAGATTTGTTATGATGGAATTGTTACATGAAAATAATTGTTACTTTGATATGTCAATCATGTTATTACTTTATCATACCAAACATATTTATTTTTATAAATAGTATTATTTCCTTGAGCATGGCTACTGTTTAGATAGTTAATAAGATTTATAAAAGGGGTATTTAGATGTCACATAAATTTTGAGAAGGTATGGATTATCTGGAGAATAATGAATGAGATAGTATCACAACACCCTGACTCTAGTATACCCCTTCCACTATTCCCAAAGGGATGTTTTGGTAGTGTCCTAAATCTTATACACACCTTTCCATTTTTATGGGATGAGTTTCTACCTCGAACTCATCCATGAGAAGTATATATATGAGATTAGTATGATGGGAATGGCATTATAGTTTCCCAAACCTAGTAATCTCAAATTCCTAGCACTAGGATTGAAGTAGATATGCTAGGTATGGACCCTCCCAGTATAAGGATTTGTAATTTATAGTTCTCCCTAATTTTTTAAGTGCTTCCTTACTTGTTGTGGATTTTTTTTCTTGTTAACCATTTTAAATATGTTTTTAAATATTTTTTTGTAATTGTTTTGATTAATCTAGATATCACAGGTAAGTGTATTTAATATATGTTTTAACCTTATTAGTTGTTTAATGATTATTATATGATCACACCTATGTAATTTGGTGGACATATAGTTTTATGGTATATTTTATACGTTTCTATAGTTTCTAGTAGATGTATTGAGTATTTATTATTATTGTGCATGGTTTTTAATATCATGATTCAAGTTCTACTTGGTGATGGAGTTGAAGACTATAAATTTTTTTTCCACTTAGCCACATGCATTAGAGACTTATTTTGTATTATTTAATTTTACCTAGGATATTTTTAATGTTTTTCACTCATTCTAAATATGTATAATTAACTTATAATTTTCTTATAGTTGAAAGAAAATGGGAGAAACCAATCTCACATCGGTATTCTCTGAAGCCTTAGTGTGTGTCTCCAACCTCTAGTGATTGGGTGGGGAACTCAAGGCCTTGTAGCATCCTGGATTGATGTTATTTGGGATATAAGGTCAAGATTATTACAAAATAGCCTCAATTGTAGTATTAGGTTTTGAGTGTTTATAACCTATAAAATATGTATAGAAAGTCCCATTAGAAGGCTGGTGGGATCCCATTGAATGTGTAACTACCTAAGTTTTTCCTCCTTAAATAAATACAATGTTTGATAGATTAATCCACATTAAACACTGAAATCAAAAAACAATATACCCTGGAAGGTAAAAATAATGGATAAATAATTATGATATATATATGTAAATAAAAAAAATAAGAACAAAACAAAAAAAATTTACTTTAAAAATTGACCCAACTATTGTAGTTAAATAGATAATAGATTATTTTTTATAAAATTTACTTAATTTTTATGTATAATATTTCTTTATATGAATAAATTATAAAAAACTCTTTAACTATTAATTTATAGGAAATGAAAAGAAGAATAGACAATATACCAAAATTCATTTTCCTATAAAAATAGTTTTCAATATATTTTATGTGTTTAATTAAAATTTAAATTCATAAATTTTAGGATGTGAATTTAAAAAAATGACTTAATTATTTAATTTATCATGGAGATATTATTTTAATATTAATTTTTTATATTTTTTAAAAAATATTGATTTTTAGGTGAACAGTGAAAAATACCATTTTTACAAATAACATGAATTTTAGGAAATTATTGGTATATAAGTATGAATTGGAAATTCATGAAATATTTTTATAATAAAAATTATTTATTTTATAAGTGAATTTATAATTTTTAAAAATTTTGGATTAAATTTATAAAACCATATTTGACTTTTTAGAACTTAAGTTATATTTTTTTTTAATAAATTATACATTTATTATTGTCGAATTATTATTTATCAATTTTTAAAATTTAATCTTATTAAATGGATTTAAAATTTGATAATTTGATATTTAAATAACAAAATAAGCACCACTTCATAGGAAAAATTACCTCGGTAAAAAATAGTTTCCGTGGTAAAAACTAAAATAGTATAAATGAGTAACCTAAGAGATAAAAGGAAAAACATGTTAAAATAATGTTTTAATTGATTTTATGAGGTTTTTTATTGACCTTATACCTTATCCTTTAATGTATTTCTCAATTTTGGTTCCACTTTCCTTGAGAGTGACTTCCCATTATTGAAATCCTTTGGATATTTACAAAAATGCAACCACATTTTCACTTATAAAAGGGGAAATCCTATTCTCACTTCCCATAACACCAAAACTCACTAATTTCATCCTAATATACTAAAAAATATCATAAAAGATTATATAAACCTTAAATATTTTTTTTCTTAAAATACCATCCCTAAAAAATTTAACCCCCTTTTCAAAGGAGATAATCCAATTAGTAAAGTATAGATTTTAACCACTCCTCCCACTTTTCTATTTTATTATGTGCATTTATTATTCCAAAAATTTCATTTAACCATATAAAAATGATAGATTCAACATAATTACTAAACTATTATGTTATTATAATGATAGTACACGCATTATCCATTTTCTATTTTCTATTAAGGAAAAAGAAACCATTAACCGCGTGTTGTGCGAACAACCATCTCCACAACGTAACATGTTTCATTTTAATTCACCTCTTAAACTGGATGGTATAAAAAAAAATAATTATTTATGATATATAAATTAGATTTAATTTTAGAAAATTATAAACCATGTTACTTATTTATTTCTATCTTTGAAAAATTAAATCATCAACCATGAATACATACAAACCACTACTTCCATGGAATGATGCATTCTGTTTTTCACCACTACCATCATGGATGGTTTTAGTATATATTTTAATTATATATATAATATATATAATTAATATATATCATTAATATGGTTATTTTATTATAAAATGAAAATTAATGATCTTTATAAGGTAATCCATTGATATTGGTAAATAACCCAAAACTAGTTCATCAACATTTTCATCTACACGAAATTAGACTAAAACTACCATGTAATTGAATTTTACCATTGTAGGAATTTTAAAAAATCAATTACAGAAACTTTAATAGATTCAAAATGATAAAATTTATTAAAAAAAGGAATATCAATATCAATTTTAAGAACTTAGTTCAAAATAACAAGGATTATTAACACCTGATGTTAAAAAGAGATTATAACAATCAAATACATGAAAAAAATTGTTATTAATGAAGATTATAAATGGGAATGTATATGAATAAAGTTATGAAATAGGTCATTCATATTTTTATCTTTATGATATAGAAAGTTAAATAACCTTGTTGGAAATCAAGGGTAAAGGTAAGGGACTTGGCAACTCAAAATCCTTTCTTTGAGATATATTATTTCTTATTAAAAATTGTTTTTCCACGAACTTACATTTTTAATTATGTTCTCTCTTTATTTTTTTGGTAAAAATAGTTTTTTTCCAAATACTTTTCCATGAAAGGTTTTATTTTCATCAATTATTTTAATAAATAAAGGCACGTTTTTGAAAATTAACTCATAACTATGAATTTTACAGTGATGAATACAAAATATTATTAAAAATATCTTTCCATGATTTGGTTTTCATTATCTTCAAATGATTTACCTTTAATGGAGTTATTTTTTATGTTTTACCCTATATTTTATTCTAATATGATATTATTTTGGTTGATCAAATTTTTAGTATCATATAATTTAATTTATTATGTTATTTTATAAAATTTGGATATTTTATGAAACCTAGTTTATTTCCAAGGGTTTTTTTTGAAAAGTGAAATATTTTATTTTTATTTATAAGAAACCCATTATTTTTTCTATGGGTTCTATATGATATGATGAAGATTTATTTTGAGTATCACAATTATGTATGGATGATGATAGATGGGGTCCGATATCTCCCTCCAATTCATTAGTTTAAATTTTTATCTTCTGAGATTTTCAAGTGTGGACATAATGAGTTTGTTCATATAGGTGTCGGTATGATGGGTTTGATCATATTTTTATGCATGTAAATAATGATCATTTTCACATAGGCATGGGTATAATGTGTTTTCTCATAAATATTTTCCTATTCTTATAGTTGTTGCACATTTACAATTTGTTTATCAAGTTATTCCAAAGCTTCACTATGCATTTCATTTCTATGGATATTAACCTAAGAGAGTCACCTAATCCTTTTTTCTTCCTTCTGTTTTCCCTTATAACTTTTTTATTACTCATTAAATCTATGATCCATCAATTATAATGATTTTATTATGATGAGTATATTCCCTCAAACCCTTCCTATTTATGTTTCTCAATTAGTTTCTAACAAATCCATCTCAAATCATTAATTCTAGGGGATTTAATTTATTTTTTAGATTTTAGACGATCAAGGGTGATTCAACCCATGATGCTAAATGGGTCTGATCCTAATAATACTGGGTAGGTAGTCCCTATAATTTTTGATTAGTTTATATATGTTTTCATGGATGGTTTAATATAGAGATTTGGTATATTGGTTTATCCAATTATAAATTTGGATGATAATTCTTTGAGTGTTTTTTGTAAGGTTGATTAAGGTATTTATCCATAACTAATATGCCACATTCAGGTCACTATAATTGTACTCATTTAACTTGATTATGTTATCATATTATTGTTGAATAGAGTTTTAAGTAGATAAAATAAAGGGACTCCTTCCTTGAGTTGAGTCTTTTATAGTCCATAGTAATTCAATAGAGTGATTTTCAATATTAGTTCAAGAGTGATGAGTCATTACTTGGATAATATTTTATCTTTAGTTGAAATCATTTTGATTAAAGTGAGTCATTGTAATGTTAACCTATTGTTTTGAGTAATATACATAGAATAAGTATTGTGTGGTTTATTTCTTCCATGAGTGTAACCCTAATGATGTTATACTAGGGTGGTTGGTGTCTAAGGAGTGTATTTCCTAGAAAAATCAAGATGGAAAGATTATAAGTGTATATAAAAAATCTTATTACCTTTTACAAGTGAATTGGTAAAAAAGGTTTATATTTTACAAATAGACCATTGATATAGGGTAACCACTTCTCTCTATATATCAGGCAACACACATATAAGATGTTGGAATTAGTTATCTAAACACCTTTATGGAAAATAGATTTATATTATAAACACTTTTATTAACACTATTTTTTTTGAAATCAATTAAATAAAATTATTTTTTCCATGATATGATTGGTATGTTACTATATCACTGTTTATTTAAGTGGATTATATAGTTTTCTTTTATTCTTTCCATATATATACATGATTTTGGTAAAATTAAAGGATGGGTAATGAACATATGAATTTTTATATGTTGTTCATGTTGGATATCATTTTTATGCATGCGTTGTTATATTTTTTAAAAAAGTAGGTGTAAAAGAGATATAAAAAAGGTTATTGATTATGGGATAATATATATATATATATATATATATATTTGTGTGTGTGTGTTGATATGATTTTTTTAATTTATATTAGGAGAGGATCCTCTTAAATGATGATGGATATATATATATATATATATATATATGATTTTATTCCTTCAAATAATGTCATAGGCCTCCTAAGAAAGGGTATGTGTGTGTGCATGGTTGATTCCCTCATTTGGAGGGTAACTAGTTTCCACCAGGTTGGTTTTTGATCATAGATTGTATCAGGTATAGTTGGTTTCTAGTGTTTATTTTTAATTACATTAAAACATTGCCCCATGTATATTATTTTTTATTATATATGAATTTATATGATAAAAGTTTTACCATCATATTTTATTTCTTACCTATTTTGTTCTACTGCTACATTTCATATCATGCATTAACTCGTATATATAGTGGACTATATTAGAGACACCATTGTTAGTGGACTACTAAATTATGTACTTATACCCTGCATGTGAAATTCAGTGGAAATATTGACTATATATCTAGAATATGCCTTAGGGTTTGAGATTTAGGACTAAGGAGAAGATATAGTATCTTCACAAGGATCAGAATACAATACTAAGATAATGTTGAGGTCATCTATTATTTTGTATCATTTTTTGATACTATTACTTATTTCTTGTATATGATTGATCTATTAATCGATCATTGTTATGATGTATAAAAATATGAAATTGTGGGGTGATTATGTTATTACATGTTAATATTGTTATTACAACATGGTATACCTTAGAATACTCCATTGAGATACAAAGTTTCTCCACACTTTGAGAGAGTGAAATATAACAATTGGTCTTCTAGCCTAAAAACGTGACCAGTTATAAGGCCTCAATGTTTAATCAAAAATTAGATCTTTACCATTGGATTGTAAGTCAATTGTCTAAGGGTATTCCCTTAGTCTTCACAACATTAGACCATCATGATTTCCACCAACCTTTTGGAACATAAAAATCAAAAATCAAAATATTGTTCACAACATGGTATGCCTTTCACTATAATTATTTGTTTTAAATTATTATTGTTATCTATTTTATGATTCCTCATTATATATATATTATTTTAAACCATGATAATGGAGGTATAGTCTCCTAATATATTATCATTACTCCCTCACTATTAGTTGGAAGCCTCTAGCATAAGGATAAGCATTCCCGAGGCTATTGTAATGGCCCCAAACCCAGTCACTCAGTGTTGGCAGGTTATTTATTACATGGTAATCAAAATAAATGATATTACATTACCAAGATCAAGGTTTAATTGTCCTCAAGAGACTAAATACATAAATATTACATTACATCATGAAAAATGCAACAATTGAGTAAAGATCCTTATTTCTTAATTCCATCCATATGACCAATCATATATAGTTTTCCACATCATTACCTAAGTAAATGAGAAAAAATATAAAGTGTGAGATTAAATGATGAAAGTGTAACTGATTTTCTCCTATATACCATTCAAAGTTCATATGCTCTACTAATGTGTATAGCATCACTCAGGTCGAATCATCGGTGATGATACTTTTTAATAGTCAATTGTTTTAAGTTGACTGTGCTTTGATTGGGGGGTTGGTTTGCTGATCTTAAATGAAGTTATTAATGTTTGGTGTTTCATTTAACAATTTTAAAAATATTGGGGTGAGTTCATTTTTAGTGATTTAATCTTGTGATATCCTTGATCTTTGCTTTATATTGAATTTAAATTAACACCCACTTCACAAGATAACGTTGATTGGAATTCCTAAGTGTTAAGGCTTTAATCCAAGTGTTAACTTATCTTTGGGTTCAAATATCAATAATATATTGTTTATGGTGGTGTATTTATGGTTCCAATAAACCATATAAACCACATGTTAAACAAAACAAGTCATTAATCCATGACATGTTAAGTCCAACATACACAATGTTAAATTAAAGAATACTTATCGAGCAAAATATCTCAATCGCTTAACATCTCTAAATATTGACTCAACCCAATGGTAGATTTACTCATCCTTTAAGATGGTTATTAATATGGTAATATATTATTATGGTGATGAATTATAAATATAACAAAAATAATGGGATAAGATAAGATTAGTGTGTCGAAAACACACCATCGTTGAAGAGAGTTAAAAAAAGACATTCGATTGAACGAGGAATCAAAAGAAGGGAAATGGTTTTAACATGATTTAAACTATTTTAAGAACTTTAATATTAAACAATATAAGGTGGAATGAGAATAAGAGATATTTAATAAGAAACTTGAATTAAAATAGAATTACAAAGACAAACACTTGTGAAATTACAAAGGAAGAAAACTGAAAAAGTAAATTAAAACAAAGAGAGGAGGAAATGTCTCTCAAGTAAAAACTTTAGTATGGAAGGTCCTCCCAAGGATTTTTCAAATCTTTAGTCATGCTAATGTGTGATTATATCTTCTTAAATTCCAACCCTTGCAAGGAGAAGAGGGGGATGTATTTATAGCTCAAGGTGGTGAAATGTTTTAATTCCAAAACTACCCCTCCACTTGGCTCGACGATTTGGACATCCATATAGCTGAATCATGAGATATAAACTTCTTAACAGTTATAGATAATAATTTTTCATGAAGAACCTCAAAATTTTGAGGCATTTGGACTTATGGAGCCAAAGTTATGGTCGTTTGATTAAACAATGTTAATATGTCCATTTCAATCCAAACTTTTTAATGGCCAATATGTGAATGGGTTTTGGAATATGAAGATTCCCTCAAATTTGAACACTTTATTCAAAAAAGTAAGCCGAAAATATCTTCTATTTCACACTATAAAATCTCATCTCCATGTGATGTCTATATCAGGAGACAAATCAATAATGGCGTGCTAATTTCATTTCCCAAATAGAATGGTGGGATGGGTTTAAAATCATCAATTGGGCCCATTTTATTTGTAGTTGGGCCTTGAAAATTTTATCCATGATGAATTTAATTGTCCCCCGAACATTGGAGGATAATTAAAGGTGTTGGAATTTTGGAGTGAGCCCAGTAATTCAATCTTCATAGCTTATCCAGTTTCATCACAAATTCTTTAGTACTTCTTGTGTGATCCATATGACCCTTAAAATTGTAGAAGTGTCCAAAGACCCCTTCTAATGAAATTTTGGATATTGAATGAGGAATCCAAAATAACAAGAGTCATGAAATATGGATAAGTAAGGTGAGAGTTATTATTAAAACATTAAACAGACTTGAATCTTGCTGAATTCAAATAGTGCACTAAAATTATATTGAATATTTTAACATTAATATTTTACAAAAATTATGCACATTTCATATAAAATCAGTAAAGGGAGTATATAATAAAATTTTAAAATATTAATAACATCAAATCCCCAAAATGTAGTCATATTCATGTCCTCATGTGCAATAAATATAAAAACATAACAAAATTATTTTTACATACCAACAAATATTAAAATTTTGTTTTCCCAATCATGGGAGGTTTAGAAAATTTCATTCATCAATATTGAATTACACCACAAGTTGTTACAGAAATAATGTTCCAAAAACAATTCATTTTTTCATGATCAAATTTAGAAATGGAAAATAGTGGAACACAAAACTTACTCCTCTCAAGATGATAAATTAATTTATGGAGCTTCATTCATTCACCAACCAAAAGTGAAAATATTAGTGTGTCTATGAGCTATCAGCTTCCACTCCCTATCCTAAAGTGCTCAAAAATCAAGAGGTCTTTTTAGGGGTTTTTTCTTTAGCTATGGGGTGGTAGGAAGATGATATCCAAAAGATAGGAAAAATAGGGTAAAACACCAACATGGAAAAAGCAATACACATTTTGTTTGAAATGAGACATGAAAGGAAATTGAAACACATATTTAAGATGGAATGAAAATGTGAAAAAAGACATAAAAGAGGAAGTAAATTTGAAGTGGATGAGAAGATGAAATATTTACAAACCAAAAAACTTCTCCCAATGACATAAGTGTTTTTTTTTCGAATGTTGAACTTCAAACAGATCTCACACTCATCTCCCAACCCTTATTTGATCTCCTCACAATACTAATTTTAATAGTTATAACAAGATCAAAGGTTGAGGAAGAGTGATTTTTGACCCACCCATGACACAACCCATTCTTATTTTCATTTTTTTGTATTTTTTGAACAATTTTAAATATAATTTGTACAAAATAAAAATATATACATTCCCAAACCCACTAAAGGAAAAAATCTCCCCCACACTTAAATTTATGCTTTCCCTCAAGCATATGATAACATGGTGAGAATTAATAAAAGTGTACCCAAAACTAAATCCATCCCCCCTACACATAAATTCTAAAAAATTATTCAATGAAATTACTTGATGATAATGGGTGGGATAAGGTATTGGGATTGTAATGTGGATATCAATGAAAATGTTTTCATAGGATCTAAGGGGCTTTCAAAAGGATGATTAATATAAGGGAAATGGGAGGATATTTGTCTATTGTGATTCTCATGAGGTTCAGAAAATGCCTCTATCATATTAATACACACAAAAGTTTGAAATTTAGCTTTAAGGTCCACAAACTCAATATTCTCAAAATATGGGAGAAAACACACATTTTGAAAAGATGACCATAGGTAGAGATGGAATTAAAGCAAATGTTGTTCCTCACGGGTGGTGAAAATCATTTTCCAAATAAAAAAATTGAGCATTCAAAATTTTATGGTTTTGAAACAATACTCTTCATCCAAATTTATGAATATACCACAAAAATTTTGAGATGAAATCATGTCTTTTGACTCCCCAAAATGGTTTGAAAATATATGAAAATTGGAAGGTGAGTAAGTATGACTCTTGATTTTTCCTATTTTTTTAAATGATTTTTTTTGTTTTTTTGTTTTTTAGGTTTTTTTTAGTTTTTTATAAAGACAAATCCACACAAAATAGGAATATTAAATAAAAAAGTGTGAGGAGGAAAGTGGTAGAAAATCAAAATGAGAATGAGGGAGTAAGAAGAAGAAAGAGAGAGAGAGAGAGAGATATGAGAGGAGTTAAAGGAAAAGAGGTGTCCCCTGGTTTGGATTTGGTGGGTCGCCTTCTCCATCTAGTGGAATGTCTACTATAGAAGCTATGGATCTAATGAAAGTTGATGGCTTCTTGGGGAATGTTTCCTCTCTAGTGATGATTTGGAAAATTTCCATTACTTAAAAAGAGAATAAAAAACAAAAAACATTATTCATTTAATAAAAAACTAAAATTAAATTAATGATTCATAAAAGTAAAAGAAAACTTAGGTTGCCTCCCAAGAAGAACTGCATTTATTTTTCTAAAACTGGATAGTTGTTTTGGACTACCCATAGTCTAATGGTGGCCACTGTATTTTCTCAACTCCAGTGTGCTTCCAAAAAAACATCCCCTTTGGGATGCTGGTTTGTTCATTGGATAATTTCTCCCCTTCCTTGATTTTTTTCTTGCAATTAAATGGGGGTGGAAAGAGAATATGGATATCATCCCTTTGGTCTTAAACTTGTGGAATGATGTTTTCCAAAAAGTGATGGTTTTCTATGCTCGGAAATTTATGAAGATGCTTCAATTCTGATGGTGAATTTTTGTATGGTTTAGATAACATGAAATTAGAGTATGAGATCCCTATTTTTTGTAAATAATTAATTTCATCACTTACTGATGTGTAGTAATGAGGATCACTAGAGTCATAAGACTGATTTTTTTTCAATATACTTAATATCAATGTTGTTTTCCAAAGAGTGGTCAATTTCAACCTCACTAGTGATCACTTTATTAATTAGGGAATAGATAACACAAACATCAATTCCTTATGCAAAATATAAACACATTGGTTCAGGGTTCACCTCACATATAACATAATTTTTAGAATCATTGATAGGAAATGAATAATGATGGATAATTTGATATGAATCAATAAATGATCATGTTATTTCATTTTCCCCTTTACCGTCCATGTTGGAGCAGTGGATGTCAGTGGTGGGATGAGATTCCAATGAGTTTTCAAGATCCTTTAGATCAATGGAGTTTTCATTTGTAATGTCTTCATTAACTTCTCCATTTATGACTTGTTTAATGAAGATGAAATATTCACAAAATACTCTATCATTAGAACAGGAAGAACATGATGGATAGGGATTCAACACACTCTAAGAGAGACTTTCAGAACCATGGATAGATAATAAAGATTGATTCTCTGGTGTTTATAGCATGGATTGAAAAATATTGAACTTGACCAGTTGGTCACAAATTCCATGGATAAGATACTGGCATGGACATCAATTTTTATTTTATATGTTATAAGCAAAGGTCTTCCTATAATCAGAGGAGATTGGAAAGAAGTTTTCTCACTTTCCATGTCAAGGACATAGAAGTCAGCTGGGAAGATAAAATAATTGACTCAGACATGTACATCCTCAATTATTCCCTCAGGACTGGATATGATTCGATTGGATAAATGGATGAAATCACCTGTTGGGTGTAAAGGACCTAGACCAAGGTTGGAAAATATGGATTTGGGCATGAAATTTATCAATTCTCCTAGGTTTATGAGTGCATCATCGAATTTGAAACTTCCAATTTTTCATAGAACCCTAAAGGTCTCTGGATCTTTTCACTTTATGGGAATTGACTGTTGGGTGGAAACATTTTCGAAGGTCTTAAGTTGCCTCTTATGGGAGAACAATTCCTTAAGAAAATTGGAATACTTAGGGATTTTTTTATATAATCTAATAGGTAATATTGACATCAACACATATAAATATGTCAATAATTTCAGGATCGAGTTCAAAGGACTTCTTTGGATTTGAAATGGCCTGAGGAAATGGAATTGTGTTTCTAAGTGGAATGGAAGGAGGTGAGGGAATGGTTTCAGGTTCATTTTCATGTTTCTTTTTCTTTTCATTTTCTAGTTCAAAAATCAAGGGGGGGGGGGGGGTTGGGGGACTTATCATGAGGCATAGAAAATTGCTTCCCATATCTTAGTGCAATTGCACTTACATTACCCTTGGGGTTGGGTAATAGTTGAGTTAGGAGTTGGGAAGAATTTGATTATTGTTTCTGGCTCAGGTGGGATGCAAGTTAACCAATTTGTGTTTCAATGTTTTTGAGGATGGAATGGTTGAAGGAGGAAAGATCTTCCACTGAACTTTCCATTGGTTTCTTGGAAGAAGAGGCTTCACCCAGATTAGGATTACCTTGATTTTGGTTCTTGGGAAAGTGAATGTATTGGTTTGGGAATTGGGAAGGCTCACTAGGATAGTGGAATCCAGGAGGAGGAAGAGGAGGATTGAGCCTTTGAGGTTGAGAAACAAAAGGGTAGGGTTGTTGGAAGTTACGAACACCTAGACCATATTGGAATTCATTTGGGTTTTGAGGATGGAATTGAGGGGGATGAGAAATGGGATTACCATACCTCAATCCTTGGTTGAAGGTAGAAGAGAATGACTCAAAGTGGGTTTGGTTGAAGTTTCTAGTGAACTGACATGATTGTTGAGGGTTGGTGTTCCTCTGAGCATATGCGGTATTGAACTCCATTGTTCTAGATGAATCAGATGGATCCTCTTGAAGTTGTGGACATGTGTCAGTTGGATGGGATGTGGAGCTATAGATTCCATAGTTTTTGATATATCCAGGGAAGATAGATTGTGGAGAAGATAAGGTTGGGGATTTGGGTGCCACATCTAGTTGTTACACAAGACCTATAAGTTAACTCATCCACTCTGTCATCTTGCTCGTCTCTATAGATTTATTATCTTGGTCTTGTTTGACTTGAGCATGTGATCAAGTATGGAATTGTTGTGTGTTTGCATCCATGTTTCTTATGAGATCTCTTGCAGCTATCTGAGTTTTATCAACAAGAGAACATTCACTTGAGGCATCAATGTGAGTTCTATTCCTAGCCAATAACCCCCTATATAAGTATTGGATCAAGAGTTTGTTAGGGATTTGGTGGTGTGGGAAGGTTGTAACAAGATTTTTGAACCTCTCCCAGTACTCATTGAGTGACTCATTTGGGAATTGACAAATTCCAATTATTTCTTTTCGGATATAAGTAGTATGAGAAGCAAGAAATAATTTCTCTAAAAATAGTCACTTCATTTCATTACATGTGGTTATGGAACTAGTAGGGAGGTAGTAAATCCATGACTTGAAATTTTCATCTAAGGATAAAAGTAATGCTCGGAGTTTTATTTGTTTCTCAGAAACCCCTTGAGACTTCATGGCAGAGCACACCACTTAGAACTCTTTATGGTGGAGATGTGGATCGCTACCAGCTTGCCCATGGAAATGAGGGTGAAGATGAATCAAACTCGATTTGAGTTTTAAGTAAGCCTCTAGGTTTGGATATTGAATACCATGATGTTGGTAATTCATATAAGGGAAAGCAAGTTCATTAAGTGTTTTTCTTCCTAGGATTGGCCATATCTAATTCAACTTGTTGGATGAGGATTGGCTCTTGAATTAATTTATTATCCATAATGTTTATCCTAACTTGATGAAGTGTTATCTCAATTTCAGGGTCAAAAAATCTTAGGGATTGTTTGGGAGGCTACAGGGCATTCAGAGAGATTTTGGAAAAAAGAGGATGATGTGTTTTTCTATGTGTTTTTTTTTATTTTTTTTTAAATTTTGTTTTTTTGTTTATTTAAAATAACTAGAAAATAATGAATACTTAATTGCACCATCCTCGGCAATGACTCCATTTGAAAGAGTGGCTAATTTTTTCCTATCGACCATTCAAAGTTCTGATGCTCTACTAATGTGTATAGCAACACTCGGGTCGAATCCTCAGTGATGATACTTTTTAATAGTCTATTTTTTTAGTTGATTTTATTTTGATTAGGGGCTCGTTTGAAGAGATTAAATAAAGTGATTACTAATTGATGTTTGATTTAAAAATTTTATAAAAATTGGGGTGAGTTTATTTTTATGGAGTTAATCTTATGATATCCTTGAGATTTGCTTTATATTGCATTTAAATTAACATCCACTTCACAAGATAACATGGATTGGAATTCCTATGTGTGAAGGATTTCATCCCAACCTTAAATTAAATTAGGGTTATAATATCAAAGATTATTTATGGTAGTTTATTTATGGTTCCAATAATCCATGTAAACCACACATTAAACAAAACAATTCATTAATACATGACATGTTAAGTCCAACATACACAATGTTAGATTAAAGAGTACTCATCGAGAAAAATATCTCAATCACTTAAAATATCTAAATAATGACTCACCCCAATGGTATATTTACTCAGAAATTAATATAGTTATTAATCTGGTAATATATGAATATGGTGATTAATTATAAATAGAATAGAAATAACGTGATAATAAAAGAGTAGTGCATCGAACACACATGACCATTGAAGAGAGTTAAAAAAAGACTTTTGATTGAATGGGGAAGGAAAAGAAGGGAAACGGTTTTATCTTTATTTAAACTATTTTAAGAATATTAGTATTAAACTACAGAGGGTGGATGAGAATAAGAGACATTGAAGAAGAAACTTTCATTAAAACAGAATTACAAAGACAAACACATGTGAAATTATAAACGAAGAAAACTACAAAAGTAAATTAAAACAAAGAGAGGAGGAAAGGTATCTCAAGTGAAAACATGAGTATGGAATATCCTATGGATCCTTTGGAAAATATTCAGTTGTGCCAATGTGTGCTCATCTCTTCTGAGATGCCAACTCTTGCATGGATTGGAGGGGGATGTATTTATAGCCCAGGTGGTGGACAATTTGCTTTCCAAAACTACCCCTCCACTTGGCTTGATGATTTTGACATCTAGAAAACTTAATCTAGAGATACAACCTTATTCAAAGTTATAGGTAATAATTTTTTCTAACTAATCTTAAAATTTGGAGGCATTTAGGCTTATGGAGCCAGAGTTAAGGCTGTTTTATTAAATAATGTTAATCTGTCCATTTCAATCCAAACGTTTTAAAGGCCAATATGTGAATGTGTTTTTGAATATGAATATTCCCTCAAATCTGAACACATTATTCAACAAAGTAGACCTATAATATCTTATATTTACCACTACAAAATCTAAGCTCTAATGTATGTCTCTATTAGGAGAAAAGGCAATAATGGTGTGGTAATTTCATTTCTCAAACAGAATGGTGGGATGTGATTAAATTCATCAGTTGGGCCCATTTTATTTTTAGTTGGGCCATGAAAGTTTTATCCAAGATGAATTGAATTGTCTCCCGACCATTGTAGGAGAATTAAAGGATTTGGAATTGTGGAGTTAGCCAAGTAATTCAATCATCATAGCTTGTCCAGTTTCTTCACAAATTCTTTGGCCCTTCTTATGTGATCCATATGACCATTTAAATGGTAGAATTGACCCAAGACCCCTTCTAATGAAATGTTTCATATTGAATGATGAATCCTAAAAAATAATAATCATAAAATTTGGATAATTAATGTGATATTTATTATTAATACATTAAATGGACTTGAATATGGAATAATTCAAATAGTGCTCTAAAATTATATTTAATATTTAAACATTAATATTTCACACAAATTATGCACATTTCATATAAAATCAGTAGATGGAGTATAAAATAAATTATGAAAATATTAATAAAATCAAATCCCCCACACTTAGTCTTGTTCATGTCCTCACGTGCAATAAATATAAAAACATAACAAAATCATTTTTACTTACCAAAAAATATTAATATTTTGTTTTCTATAATTAGGGGAGGTTTAGAAAATTTCAGTCATCCATATTGAATTCCACCACATGTTTTTATAGAAAAAATGTTCAAAAAACAATTCCTTTTTTCATTCTCAAATTTAGAAATGGAAAATGGTGGAACACAAAACTTACTCCTCTGAAGATGATAAAATTAATTTATGGAGCTTCACTCATTCACCAACCAAAAGTTAAAATCTTAGAGTTTATACGAGATCTCAGCTTCCACTCCCTATCCTAAAGATATCAAAAATCAAGAGGTATTTTTAGGGGTTTTTCTATGGCTATGGGATGGTAGGAAGATGATATCCAAAAGATTAGAAAAAGGGGGTAAAACACGAACACGGAAAAAGCAATGCACATTTTTTTTTAAATGAGACATGAAAGGAAATGGAAACACATATTTAAGAGGGAATGAAAATGTTAAATAAGATACAAAAGAAGAAGGAAATTTTAAGTGGATTAGAAGATGAAATATTTAAAAACCACGAAACTTATTCCAATGACATAAGTGTGTGAGATGGTATGTGAGTATGATATACTCTATAATACCAAATGTAGGATCGAATATGTGAACATGAGATGCTCAAATACAAGAGGGAAGGTGAATTGTACTTTTAAAAATTACTTTGGAACTTTTAAAGATGGTTATGTTTAACAAGGTTAAACAAGATAATTCACAAGACCTCTAAGTTCTAACAACTTGCTTGATTCCAGAAAAGCGATTCCAGAAATGAAACTTAACAAAAGTTTACAATAACTAAGATTCTACCTTAAATCATATATAATCTTATAAGATCAGAGTACAAGTATGAGGACGTATAAGAAAGATATACTTTCCTCAATAATACAAAATGCAGTAGAAAACATGAAACAAAACTAGTACAAGTAGTAAATATTTTAACCCAAAGAGAAGGGTATCCAACAACCTTGGATAAAGGTAACTTGATTTATACTTTCAAGAAATTCTGTCTTACCTACACCAAGGTAAGACTTCGATATGAAGATCAGAGTCTGTCTTGCTATCCCCGCAAGCCTTCAACTATCAGGTAGTCAACACCTCTGTCTTCCTATCCCCGGAAGCCCTCGATTGTACACAGAAACAATCGGAGTCGCACGAAGAAAGTCTGCATGAAGAAAAGTTTGAACAAGCCATTCAAAATTTCTTCCTGAAGCCTAAGAGTTTATAAGAGCCTCTCTCTAGAAATCACTTCAAAAGCATATAGGAACAGTTGTGAAAGATGTTGTCAAGTGTGTTCAACTTCTTTCAAATGAGATTCTATTTATAGGCACATCTCCAATGGTCATCTCCCCCATCAAACGATCATATTCTTCCTTAAATTTTAGAGGGACCCGTACATGTGTCACTCAAACAATGGTTAGTTTATAACTGAAAGCACGACATCGTTTTATAATAGAACAAGGGTAAGCATGACTAAAATCTGATATTCAGAATGTAACGAAATGAAAGTTTGGATTCAACCAAAAAATAATTCGGAGTCTATAATATAAGGATATTCGGATTCTATTTTGTAGGAATTCAGAACCTGAATTCTATAGAATTCCAAAGTCTGAATTTCAATGAAATTCGGAATCTGAATTCACCAGAATTTGGAACCAGAACTTACAAAGTTCGGAGTCAGAGTTCAAGAGAATTCGGAGTCAGAACTCATAGGAGTTCAAAGTCAGAATTCAGAGAACTCGGAGTCAGAACTCAGAGATGTTCGTAACCAGAATTTGGAGTTGAACTTTATGAGAGTTCGTATCCAGAATTCAGAGTTGAACTTCATGAGAGTTCGTATCCAGAATTCGGAGTTGAAATTAAGGAGAGTTTGTATCCAGAATTCAGAGTTGAACTTCATGAGATTTCGTAATCAGAATTTGGAGTTGAACTTCATGAGAGTTCGTATATAGAATTCTTAATCAAAATTTGGTATCAGAACTCAGTGAAGTTTGTAACCAAAATTCTGAGAATTCGGATCCTAAAACAGAATGCTTCATATCTAGGTAATTATACGATTATGAGATTTTGGTTTCAATCAGAGTTTTACACTTAGAAAATTTATGATATGAACAATAAAATCTAGGTAAGGGTAAATTTCCTTGGGTAAGGAAATTTTCCTTATAGAAGTAAAACAAGGGGTAAAATGAGGTTTGCCTTAAGATAATGTGTTTGTGATTTTCAAAACAAGAAGAAATGGTAAATTCATAAGGAACCCTTAATGACTCAACAATTTCCCCCTTGAAAGAATGAATGGAAAATTCATAAGGAAAACCTTATCAACTCAACAATCTCCCCCTTTTTGGAAAGCACAAACATCCTTACGAAAAAGAATATAAGGACATAGAAATTTTTTTCTTAACATAAAAAATAAAACTTATCTCCCTTTTCACATTAACAAAGATGAATACGACTTACTCCCCTTAGGCTTTGAAACTCTAAGGATCATATTCTAGATTTCTAAAATGAGATTTTCATTATCTAGGGTATGAAAATTTTTGTAATGGGAAACTCCCCCTTAGATAAACCCCCCCTTACTTAGGGGATATTTCTTACTTATAAATCTTTTTCCTTCTCCCCTTTAGAATTATTTTTCCTTCTCCACCTTTGTGATTTTCAAAAAAAGTTTGAGGGAATGGAAAAAAATGGTACATGAAATATTAGTATAGAAATCCAAACAAAAGGAAGTACCACAATTCCATTATGATTGAAAGCATTAGTAAAAGGGAAAAAACAACAAGATATCGGATTTGAGTCTATTTTGTTTCTTTTTCCTTGGGCATTAGCTTCTTCACAATTGTCTTCATCTTTTTCAAATCTTTTTGATCCTCATATTCTTGCGTTTTTAAGGTTATGATCCTCTCCTCTTGAGCTTTCAGGGCATCTGCCTAAGCATTCAGCAAGTCATCTTGCTTTACAATCTTTGCTTCCATCTTAGTCCGGAGATCCCTCTCTGTTTTCAAACTTTGGACAACATAGATCAACTTCCCATTTAGATCTTTGATATCCTGAATCCGAACATTCTGCTCAAGGGTTATCTTTTTCTCAAGGATATCTGTAAGATTCTTGATTTTGGAGTCTTCAGTATCAAACGCGTCTTTGACATCTTATTGAAACTGATCAAGCTCACTCAAATATTCATTGATTTTCTTCGACCAGAGAGTCATTTTCCTGTATGATTTTCTGTGGGACTCATAATTGATATGAAAATTATTGTGTTCTGGCTCAATATTCACAAATCTATCCATCACTATTGATACAGAGTCTGAATTTTGGTTCATACTGTGATAGAGCATCTTGCATCTAGATTCTATTACCGGAAAGATCGGAATGGTATCCTCCAGCTTCTTTAGAGACTGAACAAAAAAATCAGTCCCTAAGGCCGATGAGTCCGAATCAGACATTTTTCTTGGAGATGGTTCTTCCTCTAACTCTATCAGCTTCCTCTTAGAGGATCCTCCATCTTACTTCTTCCTTAGAATATCTTTTGTTGGAGTATCGACAACCACTTGTTTTCATTTGTCAATTTTCGGAATAGCTTCTTCATCAGGAGACTCATGCTCACTTACAGAAAACTGTACAATCTTATCTTCATCAAATTTCTCTTTCTCAGCTCCAACCTCAATGTCTTCATGGTGTATTAAGTGATGATTTTGACTCTCTTCCTCAGACAATTTGTTGACTTCCTCTTCACCCTTCTCAACATCTCTGCGAGTAGCAAGTTTAGAAGATCCAGCTTGAGAAGTCCGGATTGAAAATTTCTCAGAAGAAATTTCCTTTTCCTGATACTCTTCAACTTTATTAATGACATCATCAAATCCCCCACTGCTCTCAGCTTCTTATACTTCTTCTATAGCCTTCTCCTCTTCTAGAGTCTTCTCTTATGGTTTTTCCGGAGTCATAAACTTCTTACCCAGAGTCTCAGGTAATGATTCCACCAATCTCAACCTCTAACATCTTCTTCTTTAGATTTTTTTCTTTGGCTTGATTCTCAAGCTCTTCAACAGCCTTTTCTTTCAGAGATTTGGCCTTAGAAGGATACAAACCGAACTATGGATCCCCTAATTTTCTATTTTTCTTATCCTCCCTCCATTTTGCTACGACTTCATCAGGGTAGGCCTTTTGCTTCTTCGGTTTAGGAGGTTCGGATTGGACTTCCTTATACTTGGGGGTTTTGTTTTCTACTTCCACTTCCTTCAGCTTTATTTTCTTTCTGGCCTTCTTTGATGGTTCAACCAGAATTTTCTGGAATGGCTTCTGCCTCATCCTCAGGAAGATCATAAAATTATACTGTCTCCTATGAGAAACCAACCTTAATTCTTTTGAGGGTGTCATCACTAATAAGAATCACCTTGAAATTCCTCGTCTTAGAACTACAGGGGATCTTGAAAGATTAAAGACACCAAACTATCAGCTTGGAAAGAAGGGTAGGATACATAATAATATGAGCTCTCAGATTCCCATTCTTGATGTTCTATATCTTAATGAGAATGTGTCTCATCAAATTGATTTTCATTAGATTTTCCAAAAAATCTAAGATATACATGTCACTTTTCTTAAGGGTGTCCTTATAACCCTTCCTCGTTATGATAAAACCTTGAACCCATAACTATAGAATCCGATTATTGGTAGATAGATGGAAAATAATTGATGTCTTTACATCAGTAAGCCCAAGGCATTCCAAATCCTTCACCTTGATGAAACTTCCTTGAACATCCAGCAGCTTGTGGGAGAAAAATTCATCTTCTCATTCATATGAGAGCCCCACCAAGCTCCCAACATTGGTGTAAGAGAGTTTGTACATCTTACCATAACTCTTAAAATAGAATTTTTCCCTACCTTCTTCCTAAAAGAAACAAGCTGACTCATAAAACTCTATGAGGAGATCCAGATACACAAGATCTTGATCCCCTGGCTTCGAAATGGCTACACTCTCCCAACCATTGAGCTTGATATTCTTTGAAATAATAGAATCAAATTTCTTGAAGAAGTTCGGATGCACAAACCTCTCCCTATATATCTTCCACTCCGTAATCGGCTTGAAAATGGACATATCTTGAGAAGGAGATTCTGCAGACATTCATACTTGAGAACTTCTGAAGAATTCGGAACGAGCTTTTGTAGAGAGGTAGAGCTTTGGCACGCACAAACTTTGAAAACCGATGTGGGACAACCATCAGGGGTCCCCTTTATATAGGTGATGGAAGTGACCTTTAATCTTCCAAATCCAATCTAATGATTGGGAAACCTTCTGATATTATCTAACGGTTTATATGATATCCACAAGGAAAAAAAATTTGGTTGAATATGATCTTTTGAGGTTTTAAAAGAAAAAACATTCGGATTTAAGGAAACTAGAATCCGAGAAATTTTAAACACAAAAGAAACTAACAGCAAGTAAAAGGTAATTACGAAAAACTCAAGAAATAATCATACCTTTCAGATTGCTAGGAAGATTATTCGTATTGAGGAATATTCTTCTTAAAGAACTTTGGATTAAAAAAAAACTTGAATACGAAAAAAAAACTTCATTACGAAAATTCCAAATAGAAAAATTTTCATTACGAAAATTTCAGGTTTGAAGATTTTCATTAGGAAAATTTTGAAAAACCAACTATGAAAATTTTCATTACGAAAAATATAAAAAACCAACTTCGAAAATTTATCATTACGAAAAATTTGAAAAAAAAACTATGAAAATTTTTCATGAAAAAAAATTTGAAAAACCCACTACGAAAATTTTTCATTACGATTTTTTTTGAAAAACTTCAATAACAGATGTACTTTCCCTATGAAAGGGAGTTAATTACTATAAGAAGATTGGTTTAACAGGAAGTTAATTGAGGAGGATTACCTTACGGTTATCATTCCTAACTTCTATTTAATGTATTCAAATCTATCGGAGGGTAAAGATTTTGTGAAAATATCAGCAAGTTGATCTTACATTCTAATAAATTGAAGAATGATATCTCATTTTTTATGTGTGATCCCAAATAAAGTGATGCCTAATATCTATGTACTTTGCACGAGAGTGGTGTGCATGGTTTTTACTAAGGGAAATGGCACTTGTGTTATCACACAAAATTTGAGTCTTATTAAAACTCAAGCCATAGTCTGTGAGTGTGTGTTGCATCCAAAACACTAGAGCACAACAACTTCCAGGTGATACATATTCAGCTTCAGTAGTGGAAAGTGCTACTGAGTGTTTTTTATTTCAAGACCAAGAAACTAATGCATCTCCTAAGAAATGAAAAGTTCCATATGTACTATTTCTATCCCTTTTACATCCACCAATGTCAGCATTCGAAAAACTTTTTAAAACAAAATCATTTCCAGAAGTATAAAAGAGACCTAAATCCATGGTTCTCTTTAAGTAGCGACAAATTATTTTCACTGCCTTTAAATTATATTCCTTAGGATTGGATTGATATCTTGCACATAAGCACACTGAAAACATTAAATCTGGATGACTAGCTGTTAAGTAATGTAAACTTCCAATCATACCTATAAAAGATGTTTGATCTACTGGTTTCCCAGCTTCATCAAGATCAAGTGTGTTTAAGGTACTAATGGGAGTACTTATATTTTTATTATTGTCATATCCATACTTTTTAAGAAGATATTCAATATACTTATGTTGGGATATATAGATTCTTTTTGGTTTTTGAGAAATTTGAATACCAAGGAAAAATTATAACTCACCCATTATACTCATTTCAAACTCAGATTTCATTAGATCCACAAAGGAATCAGTAAAATATTGCTGAACTGAACCAAATATAATGTCATCAACATAAATTTGAACAATTAAAACATTTTTCATTTATTTCTTTATAAAAAGGGTTGGATCTGCATTTCCCTTGACATAGTTATTTTGATGTAAAAATCCTATAAGTCTATCATACCAAGCTCGAGGGGTCTGTTTAAGTCCATACAAGGCTTTGGTAAGTCTAAAAACATGATCAGAATGTTTTGTATCTTCAAAGCCAGGAGGTTGTTCAACAAAAACTTCCTCTTGAACATAACCGTTATGGAAAGCATGTTTCACATCCATTTGAAAATGTTTGAAATTGAAGAATGCTGTAAAGGCAAGTAAAGTACAAATAGATTCAATTCTATCTACTAGAGCTTAGGTTTCTTCATATTTTATTCCTTCTTGTTGATTATAGCCTTTAGCAACCAATCTATATTTATTTCTAACAATGATTCCATTTTCATCACATTTATTTTTGAAGACCCAATTTACTCCAATAATAGAAGTTTCCTTAGGTCTTTCAACCAAGGTCCAGACTAAATTCCTTTCGAATTCATTTAGTTCATCTTACATGGCTTTAATCCAATCATCATCACCTAAAGCTTCATTAGTGCTTTTTGGTTCTAATTGGGAAAGGAATGCAAGATTTTCTACTTAATTTCTTAAGGAACTTCTAGTCCTTACAGGTTGACTGATATCACCAATGAAACTATCACTGGGATTATTCTTTAGAAACAACTGGTTTGGGTTTTGTAAAACTTGTTCATCAACATAGGGTAGGAAATCTTCTGGGGTTAAATGTTTTAGTAGTATCTTCTTGAACATTTTCCTTATTAAAAGGATTTTCTATAAAAGGTTGATAATCAGTTTTTGAAAACACATATGAGGACGTAGGTTGGGGTTGTTTAAAAACAAAAGGATCAGTTTCATCAAATTTAACCTGTACTGTCTCTTCAATAATACAAGTGTTTTTATTGAAAACTCTATATGCATTAGCAGTTGTGGAGTAGCCTAAGAAAATTCCTTCATCAGATTTTGGTACGAATTTATGTAGATTATATTTAGTATTCAGAATGAATACCTTGGAACCAAAAACCTTAAAGTAGGAAAGTCTAGGTTTTCTTCCATTCCATAAATCACAGGGAGTTTTATTAAGAAAGGTTCTAATCAAAAAGCGATTTATAGTATAACAAGCAGTACTTATAGATTCAACCCAAAAATGTTTGGCTACAAAATACTCACTCAACTAGTTCTAGTTATCTCTTGAAGAATTCTATTTCTTCTTTCAACAACACTATTTTATTGAGGTGTTCTGGGTGCTGAGAAATTGTGGGTAATGCCTTTTCTACTACTAAAAGTTTCAAAATCAGAATTTTGAAATTCTCGTCCATGATCACTATGAATAGTTTTCAATGGAAGCCTTTCCTCATTTTTAACGTGGGATCTAAGAATTTTTAAATAAGATAAAGATTCATATTTCTTTGCTAAAAAATAGACCCATGTAAATCTAGTGTAATAATCAACCAAAAAAATACATAATACTTTCCCCCAATGCTTCCAGTTTTTGTTGGACCAAAAAGATCCATATGCACTAGCTGTAATGTATCAGTAGTTGAGACTTCACCGACTGATTTAAAACTTGATTTATGTTGCTTTCCATATTTACAAGGATCAAAAACTTTTGAAGAATAAAATTTAAGCTCCGGTATATCCTTAACTAATCGTTTCTTGGAAACTTTGGATAAGTTCCTAAGGTTACATTGTCCTATCCTTCTATGCCACAACCAAGAACGATCTTCCATTGCACTAAGGAGAGGTAAGTCTTGGATCCTAAGGACTTTTAAGTTTAGTGTGCAAACATTCTATTGCCTATTGGCGGAAAGAATAAACTCTTCCTTGTAATTGTGTACTAAGAACTTACCATTCCTAAAATTCCCAAGGTAGCCTTCATAACATAACTGAATTATTCCAATGAGGTTGTGCTTAAGTCCCTTAACAAATAAAACATTTGAAATCGATGTTTTTCCAAGAAGAACGATGTTACCTATACCAATAATTTCTCCTTGAGCTTTATCTCCAAAAGTTACTTTTCCTCTATTTGTCTTGATAATATTTTCAAAATAGTTTTTGTTACCAGTCATATGCCAGGAACATACACTATCCATGTACCACATATTTATATTGGTACCTTCCCTATTTTCTTAAAAACAAAAGAGTTATACTTTCAGAATCCAAACTTTCATGGATCCGGAATTGTTAGACATCAAAATTTTGGGTATCCACATTTGTTTAGAAAAATAAGCTGTATAAAACCCAAGAGATTGAACTTTATTCAAGGAGAAATTTTTCTTCCAATGCCCACCGCTTCGACATTTAGTGAGAAAATGTGCTCTAGAAGGAACAAAATAGTTGTTTTTGAAAATAGGTTTTTGTGAGTATAACCTACTCCAGTAGTGTTTCCTTGATGTTTAATTTGAGAATACATCTTATCAAAATTTTCCTTCCCGGAGGAAAATTTTGCAAGAAGCTTCTTAAGAGAAAATATTTTGGATTTCAGTCGGATGACTAAGTTCCTATCCTTAGGAATCATTTCCTTAGAATTAGATTTTTCCTCAAAAAAATTTATCTTTAAAATAGCATTCTTAAGATCATTAGAAATTTCTTCTTTATCAAAATTTTCTTTCTCAAGGTCTTTATAAAGTTTTTCTAAAAGCTCTTCTTTATCTCTAAAATCTCTAGAAAGATCTGAAATCTCTTTTGTAAGAATTTCTTCCCTATTATTTTCCTCGTCAAATGTCTTAGAAATTTTACAGTTTCTTGCTTCAAGTAACTTGGAAAATCTAGATACTTCTTCATATGAATATTTTTCTTCATTTTCTAAGGATGAAGTATCTTCATTAGAAGTATTATTTTCAGAATTGTAATTATTATCAAGAGATAAATTTGTTAAAGCCTCAGTAGAGAATACCCTGGCCATAAGACATATATTGGGGAAAGAAGTAGTAGAAATAAATCCCATATTCTTCTGTACTAATGAATCATATTTAGAAGATTCACTTTCTGAAGAGTCTCCACATATAGCACTCCAAGTATCATTAGCTTTAAGGCTTTTCTTGTGCTTTTATCGATAGAATTTATTCTTATTCCTTTCTGAATTCCTTTATTTTTTTCCCTTCTTTTTCAACAAAGGACAATCAGGTATGATATGACATGTTCTTTTACATTCATAACACGTACCTTCTCCATCTTTCTTGTCTCTTTAGTATTTCTTACTATACTTATTTTGATGGTTCTTTTGAGCTACAATCTTGTTCATTCTCCGAGAAAGATTTGCTAATTTATTCTCAGAATTTTCTATGTCACTAGATTCTGACTGAATAATGACTTTCTTTGTATTTGATCTGGTTACTCTTTCTAGGGTCTTGGCTTTCATATGTTTAGAAGTGGTTGTAAAACAAAATCCTCTATTCCCATTCTTCTTCTTAACATTTTCAGCATCTCTCTTCATTCTGGTTTCATGCTGAAGAAGAGTTCCAAACAACTCATCTAAGGAAATCTGAGTGACTTTCATGTTCTCATTAATAGCTACCCTCTTGGACTCCCATTCATTTGGCATGATATCTATGATCTTGTCTACAAGAGCCTCATCATCCAAACCTTTTTCTCCCATAGATTGTAAGCTATTCATGATAGTCATAAACCTTTGATGTACTTTGATTATAGGTTCTCCATAATGAAAGTTAAAGCTATGGTATTCAATTCTCAATATAACTCTTCTGGTCTCTATGACTTTAGATGTACCAAAATGTGTAACTTAAAGTTTCTTCCAGATACTGTTTGCAGCTTCACATGATGATATTTGACTATATATATTCTTATTCATGGAACATAACAATGTATTTCTGACTCTGAAGATTAATTGATATTCCGATTTATCCTGATTTGTAAAGGTTCTCAATTCCTTATCCAGAATCTTATAATCTCCAGTCAGCATTAGAAAGTTATCAACTCTCGTATTGATAACACAAGTCTGCATCCTATCCCTCCAGTACTCATAATCATTTCCATCAAAAACTGGAGGTCTGGTAGGATTTAGATTATCAATAGAACCAACATTTAAACCTGCCATCCTTAAGACAAATCATTGGCACAAAAACTTGGTAGCAATATGAGTTTGTAAACAAGAAAAAATATCCTAAGAAAGGAACTAGATATTGTGTCTCTGATAAAGAATGAATCCGAACTACGTGATTCTGAAAAAAAAGGTTCCGAAAAAGTATGAATCCAAAAAAAACATGATTCTGGAAAATCAATTCTGAAAATTATGAAGAAGAAGAATTTTACTCTGAATCTAATTGTGGGATTAATTCAGAAGTAACCAATCCTCTGATACCAATTGTGAGATGGTATGTGAGTATGATGTACTATATAATACCAAATGTAGGATCGAATATGTGAACATGAGATGCTCAAATACAAGAGGGGGTGAATTGTACTTTTAAAAATTCCTTTGGAACTTTTAAAGATGGTTATGTTTAACAAGGTTAAACAAGATAATCCACAAGACCTCTAAGTTCTAACAACTTGATTGATTCCAGAAAAGTGATTCCGGAAATAAAACTTAACAAAAGTTTACAACAACTAAGATTATACCTTAAAACGTATAAAATCCTATAAGATCAGAGTACAAGTATGAGGAAGTATAAGAAAGACATACTTTCCTTAATAATACAAAATGCTGTGAAAAAAGGTCCCTTGATTTATACTTTTAAGAAAGTCTATCTTACCCACACTAGGGTAATCCCTAGATACGAAGATCAGAGTCTTTCTCAATTGTACACAGCAACAATCAGAGTCGCACGAAGAAAGTCTGCACGAAGCAAAGTTTGAACAAGACGTTCAAACTCTCTGCACGAAGCCTAAGAGTTTATAAGAGCCTCTCTCTCTAGAAATAACTTCAACAGCATGTAGGCACATTGGTCAAAGATGTTGTCAAGTGTGTTCAAATTCTTTCAAATGAGATCCTATTTATAGGCACAACTCCAACGGTCGACTCCCTCCTCCAATATTCATATTCTTCCTTGAATTTCAGAGGGACATGTACATGTGTCACTCAAACAACGGTTAGTTGCTAAATGAAAGCATGACATAATTTTATAATAGAAAAAGTGTAAGCATGATTAAATATGATATTTAGAATTTAACTAAATGAAAGTTTGGAGTCAATCAAAAAAGAATTTGGAGTTTATAATACAAGGATATTCAGATTCTATTTTGTAGGAATTCGGAACCTGAATTCCATAGAATTTCAGAGTCTGAATTTCAAGGAAATTAAGAATCTGGATTCAACAGAATTCGGAAGCAGAACTTACAAAGTTCGGAGTCAGAGTTCATGAGAATTCAGAGTCAGATGTTAGAGAAGTTCGTAACCAGAATTCAGAGTCTAACTTTATGAGAGTTCGTATGCAGAATTTGGAGTTGAACTTCATGAGAGTTTGTATCCAGAATTCGGAGTTGAACATCATGAGAGTTCGTATCCAGAATTCGTAGTTGAACCTCATGATAGTTTGTAATCAGAATTCAGAGTTGAACATCATGAGAGTTTGTATCCAGAATTCGTAATCAGAATTCTGTATCAGAACTCATAGAATTTCGTAACCAGAATTCTGAGAATTTGGATCCTAAAACAAAATGCTTAATATCTAGGTAATTATATGATTTTGAGGTTTTGGTTTAAATCTGAGTTTTACACATAGAAAATTTATGATATGAATAATAAAATATAAGTAAGGGTAAATTTCCATGGGTATGGAAATTTTCTTTATAGAAGTAAAACAAGGGGTAAAATGAGGTTTGCCTTAAGATAAGGTGTTTGTGATTTTCAAAACAAGAATAAATGGTAAAGTCATAAGGAACCCTTAATGACTCAACAATATCCCCCTTGAAAGAAGGAATGGAAAATTCATAAGGAAAACCTTATCGACTCAACAATCTCCCCCTTTTTGGAAAGCACAAACATCCTTACGAAAAAGAATATAAGGACATAACAAAATTTTTCTTGACTTATAAAATAAAACTTATCTCAATTTTCACATTGGAAAAGATAAATATGACTAAATCACCCTTTGGCTATGGAACTCTAAGGATCATATTATAGATGATAATAATGGGGTTTTCATTATCTTGGGTATGGAAATATTCATAATGGGAAACTCCCCCTTAGATAAACTCCCCCTTACTTAGGGATATTTCTTACTTATAAATATTTTTCCTTCTCCCCTTTAGAATTATTTTTCATTCTCCCCCTTTGTGATTTTTAAAAAAAGTTTGAGGGAATGTAAAAAAATGATACCTGAAATATTAGTATAGACATCCAAAAAAAATGAAGAACCACAATTCCATTACGATTGAAATAATTAGTACAAGGAAAAAAACAAAAAGATATCGAATTTGAGTCTATTTTGTTTATTTTTCCTTGGGCATCAGCTTCTTCACAATTGTCATTAGTTTTTTCAGCTCTTTGTGATCCTCCTCTGCTTTCTTTTCTAAGGCTATGATCCTCTCCTCTTGAGCCTTCAGGGCCTATGCCTGAGCCTTCAGCAAGTCATCTTGCTTCACAATCTTTTCTTCCATCTCGGTCCAGAGATCCCTCTCTGTTTTCAAACTTTGGACAACATAGCCCAAATTCCCATTCATATCTTTGACATCCTGAATCTGAAAATTCTACTCAAGGGTTAAATTTTTCTCAAGGATATCTGTAAGATTATTGATTTCAGAGTCTTCGGTATCAAACTCTTCTCTGACATCTTCTTGAAACTGATCAATCTCACTCAAATCTTCATTGATTTTATTCGACCATAGAGTCATTTTCCTACAAGATTTTCTGTGGGCCTCATAATTAATAAGAAAATTATTGTGTTCTATCTCAGTCTTTAATCGTATTTCCATCACCATTGATACAGAGTCTGACTTTTGGTTCATGCTATGCTGGAGAATCTGGCATCTATATTCTATTTCTGGAAAGATCAAAATGGTATCCACCAGCTTCTTCAGAGACTGAACAACAAAATCATGCCCTAAGGCTGGTGAATCTGAATCAGACATTTTTCTTGGAGATGGTTCTTCCTCTAACTCTATCAGCTTCCTCTTAGAGGATCCTCCAGATTCTTTATTCCTTAGAATATCTTTTGTTGGATTATTGACAACCCCTTGTTTGCCTATGTCAATTTTCGAAATAGACTCTTCATCAGGAGACTCAAGCTCACTTCCGGATATCTGTACAATCTTATCTTCATCAAATTTATCTTTCTCAGCTCGACCCTCAATGTATTCAGGGTGTATGAAGTGATGATTGTGACTCTCTTACTCAGACAATTTTTTGACTTCCTCTTCACCCTTTTCATCATCTCTGGGAGTAGCAAGTTTAGAAGATCCAGCTTGAGAAGTTCGGAGTGAAAATTTCTCAGAAGAACTTTCCTTTTCCTGATACTCTTCAAATTTCTTAATCGCATCATCAGATACACCACTGATCTCAGCTTCTTTTACTTATTATGTATCCATCTCCTCTTCCACAGTCTTCTCTTGTGGTTTTTACATAGTCATAAACTTTTTACCCGGAGTCTCAGGTACTTATTACACCAGGAAGAACTTCGGAACATGGATATTCTTGGATGCAACCTCAGTGGACTTCAAAAGAGATTGCACAATCTCTGCCTCTGACATCTTCTTCTTTAGATTTTTCTCTTTGGATTGCTTCTTAAGATCTTCAGCAGCCTTTTCTTTCAGATCTTTGGCCTCAGCAGGATTCAAACCGAACTGTGGATCCCCTGATTTTCTATTTTTCTTATCCTCCCTCCATTTTTCTACGAATTCATCAGGGTAGGACTTTTTCTTCTTTGGTTTAGAAGGTGTGGATTGTACTTCCTTATAATTAGGGATTTTTTCTTCTACTTCCACTTCCTTCAACTTTCTTTTCTTCCCGGCCTTCTTTGATGGTTCAGCTTTCTCAACATTTTCCGGAATGGATTCTACCTCATCCTTAGGCAGATCATAAAATTCTCCTGTCTCCTTGGAGAAACAAAATTTCATTCTCTTGAGGGTGTCATCACTAATAAGAATCACCTTGAAATTCCTCGGCTTGGAACTGTAGGGGATCTTGAAAGATTCAAGACACTGAACTATCAGCTTGGAAATAAGGGCATGATACATAATAATCTGAGCTCTCAGATTCCCATTCTTGATGTTCTGTATCCTAATGATAATGTGCCTCATCAAATTGATTTTCCTTAGATTTACCAAAAAATCTAAGATATACATGTCACTTTTCTTAAGTGTCTCCTTATCACCCTTCCTCAGTACGATAAAACCTTGAACCCATAACTGTAGAATCTGATTATTGGTAGATAGATGAGCAATCTTTTCTATCTTTACATCAGTAAGCCCAAGGCATTCCATAGACTTCACCTTGATGAAGCTTCCTTAAACATCCAACAGCTTGTGGAAGAAAAATTCAGCATCTCCTTCATATGAGAGCCCCACCAAGCTCACAGCCATGGTGTAAGAGAGTTTGTACGTATTACCATAACTCTTAAAAGAGAATTTTTCCCTACCTTCTTCCTCAAAGAAACAAGCTGACTCATAAAACTCTATGAGGAGATCCAGATACACAAGATCTTGAGCCCCTGGATTCGAAATGGCTATACTCTCTCAACCATTGAGCTTGATATTCTTTGAAATAATAGAATCAAATTTCTTGAAGAAGTTCAGATGAACCAACCTCTCCCTATATATCTTCCTCTCTACAATCGGCTTGATAGTGGAAATATCTTGAGAAGGAGCTTCTACAGACATTCAGACGTGAGAAATTATGAAGAATTCAGAATGGGATTTTGTAGAGAGGCAAAGCTTCAGCACACACATTCTTTGAAAACCGATATAGGACAACCATCGGGGGTCCCCTTTATATAGGCAATGGAAGTGACCTTTCATCTTTCAAATCCAATCTAACGGTTAGGAAACCTTCTGATATGATCTAATGGTTGATATGAAAGCTGCAAGGAAAAAAATGGTGGAATCTGATCTTTTGAGTTTTTAAAAGGAAAGACATTCAGATTTAAGGAAACTAGAATTCGAGAAATTTTAAAAACAAAAGAAACTAACAACTAGTAAAAGGTAATTACGAAAAACTCAAGAAAGAATCATACCTTTTGGATTGCAAGGAAGATTATTCATATTAAGGAATATTCTTATTAAAGAATTTTGGATTAAAAAAAAACTTGAATCCGAAAAAAAAACAACACTACGAAAATTTCAAATCCGAAAAGTTCCATTACAAAAATTTCAAGTCCGAATATTTTAATTATGAAAATTTAGAAAAACCAACTATGAAAAGTTTCATTAATAAAAATTTGAAAACCCAACCATGAAAATTTTCATTACGAAAAATTTTAAAAACCAACTACGAAAATGTTTCATTACAAAAAATTTAAAAAACCAACTACAAAAAATTTTCATTACGAAATATTTTGAAAAAATTCAATAACAGATGTACTCCCCCTATGAAAAGAAGTTCATTACTGTAAGGAGATTGGTTTAACAAGAAGTTAATTGAGGAGGATTACCTTATGATTATCATTCTTAACTTCTGTTTAATGTATTCAAATCTATTAGAGGGTAAAGATTTTGTGAAAATATTAACAAGTTGGTCTTGCGTTCCGATAAATTGAAGAATGATATCTCCTTTTTGTGTGTGATCTCTAAGAAAGTGATGCCTAATATCTATGTGCTTTGCACTTGAGTGGTGTCCAGGTTTTTTACTAAGGGAAATGGAAATGTGTTATCACAAAAAATTTGAGCCTTAGTAAAACTCTAGCCATAGTTTGTGAGTATGTGTTGCATCCACAACACTTGAGCACAACAACTACTAGCTGCTACATATTCTACTTCAGTAGTGGAAAGTGCTACTGAGTGTTTCTTCTGGAAAGACCAAGAAACTAATGAATCTCCTAAAAAATGAAAAGTTCCGGATGAACTCTTTCTATCCATTCTACATCCACCAAAGCCAGCATCCAAAAAACTTTAAAAAAATCATTTCCATAATTATAAAAGAGACCTAATTCCATGGTTCTCTTTAAGTAGTGAAAAATTATTTTCACTGCCTTTAAATGAGATTACTTAAGATTGGATTGATATCTTGCACATAATAATACTGAAAACATTAAGTCTGGACGACTATATGTTAAGTAAAGTAAACTTCCTATCATACCTCTAAAAGATGTTTGATCTACTGGTTTCCCAGCTTCATCAAGATCAAGTGTGTTTGAGGTACCAATGAGAGTACTTATACTTCTAGTGTTGTCATATCCATAATTTTTAATAATATATTTAATATAATTATTTTGGGATATATAGATTACTTCTGGTTTTTGAGAAATTTGAAAACCAAGGAAAAATGTTAACTCACCCATCATATTCATTTAAAACTCAGATTTCATTTGATTCGCAAAGGAATAAGTTAAAGATTGATGAGTTGAACCAAATATAATGCCATAAACTTAAATTTGAACAATTAAAACATTTTTCTTTTCATTCTTTATAAAAAGGGTTGGATCTACATTTCCCTTGACATAGTTATTTCGAAGAAAAAATCCTGTAAGTCTATCATACCAAGCTCGATGGGCCTGTTTAAGTCCATAAAGAGATTTGGTAAGTCTAAAAACATGATCAGGGTGTTTTTTTACTTCAACTCCAGGAGGTTGTTCAAAAAAAAATTCCTCTTAATCATAACCATTAAGGAAAGCACATTTCACATCCATTTGAAAAAGTTTGAAATTGAAGAATGCTACAAATGCAAGTAAAATATGAATAGATTCAAGTCTAGCTACTGGAGCATAGGTTTCTTGATAGTCTATTCCTTCTTGTTGATTATAGCCTTTAGCAACTTATCTAGCTTTATTTATAACAATGATTTTATTTTCATCACATTTATTTCTGAAGACCCATTTTACTCCAATAATAGAAGTTTCCTTAGGTCTTTCAACCAAGGTCCAAACTTTATTCCTTTCGAATTAATTTAGTTCATCTTGCATGGCTTTAATCCAATCATCATAACCTAAATCTTCATTAGTGCTTTTTGGTTCTAATTGGGAAAGGAATGTTAGATGTTCTACTTCATTTCATAAGGAACTTTTAGTCCTTACAGGTTGACTGACATCACCAATGATACTATCATTGGGATGATTCTTTAGAAACAATTGGTTTGAGTTTTGTAAAACCTGTTCATCAATATAGGGTAGGAAATCTTCTGGGGTAAATGTTTCTATATGTATATTCTTGAACATTTTCCTTATTAGAAGTATTTTCTATCAAAGGTTGATAATAAGTTCTTGAAAACACATCCGAGGATGTAGGTTGTGGTAGTTTAAATACAAAAGGATCAGTTTCATCAAATTTAACATGTACTGTCTCTTCAAAAGTACAAGTGTTTTTATTGAAAACTCTATATGCCTTAGAAGTTGTGGAGTATCCTAAGAAAATTACCTCATCAGATTTTGGTGCAAATTTATGTAGATTATCTTTAGTATTCATAATGAATACCTTGCAACCAAAAACCTTAAAGTAGGAAAGTATAGGTTTTCTACCATTCCATAACTCATAAGAAGTTTTATTAAGAAAAGGTCTAATCAAAACACGATTTATAGTATAATAAGTAGTACTTACAGCTTCAGCCTAAAAATGTTTGGCTATAGAATACTCACTAAACATGGTTCTAGTTATCTCTCAAAGAATTATATTTCTTCTTTTAACAACACCATTTTGTTGAGGTGTTCTGGGTGCTGAGAAATTTTGAGTAATGACTTTTCTATACAAAAAGTATCAAAATAAGAATTTTGAAATTCTCCTCCATGATCACTATGAATAGTTTTCAATGGAAGGATATTCTCATTTTTAACTTGGGCTCTAAAACTTTTGAAATAAGATAAATATTCATATTTCTTTTCTAGAAAATAGACCCATGTAAATCTAGTATAATCATCAACCAAGACAAATACATAATAATTGCCCCCAATGCTTCTAGTTTGTGTTGGACCAAAAAGATCTATATTGTAAAATCCCAAGTAAGTAATGAATAATATATATTTTTATCTATGTCTATTAATGAATTAGATAGTGTTTTAGAGGCTTAAAATGAAAATAAATCCAATCTTAAGCATGAAATACACTAATATTTTTAAAAGATTGTTTTACTGCCATTTGATGGAAAACCATTTTTAAATCTATATTTTGACAATTTTATAAGCTATGTTTGTCAAAATAAACTTATTCTTTATGATTGGGACATCAAAATTTACTTTGTGTGAATTTTTGGTATTTTTCAGACAATGTTCATTTTTTTAATGAATAGTGAAAAATACTGCATTTTACATCAAAACTTCTTTTTAATATAATTTATCTATATGATTATATTATATTTTGAATTGGTTTTGAAGTGAAATTAGAATATATTTTTACCATTTAATCCAATGGTGGTCATTGGAATCAATTTCACTTTGAAATTGGACTTAAACTGGTGTCAATCTTTTGATACTTATTGTTTCATAAAAACACGCTATTTGTCATGACAACGGCAATTATTTATTAAATTAATTAATGTATCTTATATGATTTTAATTTTGTAAAATAGAAATCATTTTTGAATTCGGAGTATCAAATATAGCTTAGGGTAAATTTTTGGTAATTTTCTGAAAAACTTCAATTTTTTATGAATAGTGAAACCACTCAGTGGTACTTATAAAAACTGATTTTTTGTTTAAATGAAATTTTGCCATCTTTGTGTTTTGAATTTAAAAAAATCCGACATACATGGTTGTCATTAAGAAGTAAAATGTGGTTCAATGAGATTATAATAATTTTTTTGGTGAATAGTAACTTATTAAGTTTTAATCGCGATTAGAGGTAATTAGTGTAGTTTAAGGTAACAATAATGCTTTAATAAAATGAGATGAGCTTGAAACATGTACTACCATCATTGGTTGTGTCATGGAAGACCAATAAAAGCCATGGGTCAACTTGGGGACCCCATGGAGTCACTTTGTTTGGGAAATGACATAAATAACTTTTTATTTAATGTTAAAGTAAAAATGACACAAACATGAGTTATTTTACTAAAAGAATTTTTACATAGGGTTATACAAGTAATATTTTTGACTATAAATATTCATTATAAAGATAAAAAGATTTCCTACATCATAGTATTTTTTTTATAATTTTTAGACATTAAATAAATTAAATTTATTTTTGACATCATGGTGATGCAGCGATGACCTCATTATTTAATGATTTAAATAAAATGGAAAGATAATGTAAAATAGAAGACCTAAATATGGACAAAACAAATTGGATGAGTGTATTTAGAACCCTTATCACCTTATACTCGAATTATATCAATGTGGGACCTTTTTAATCCGAAACTCATTTTAAAATAAAGTAACTTATTTTTTCTTTCCAAGAGTGCCCCTTCTCTCCTCTTATAAAAGGCCCTCACCTCTACCTCCTTACCCACACTCCCAAAGCCTTTGGCTCGGCCAAACCCTGCCCATTTTGTCTCTCCACTTCCCTATCTTACTCCTTGAAGCCTCAGTTTGGGCATAAGGCTTCCCAAGGAAGCCTTTGAGCTCAAACCAAAGGGAGTTACCCGATTTTAAGGTAATGTCTTCTTTTGAGTCCTTTTGTTTTATTTTGCTTCTCCAAACCCCTAAACTCTTTTTATCCTTTTATTTTGTAACAAATCCAATATCCTAAATATACTAGGATGTTGTTATAAAAAGGATTCGAGCTACACTTACACACACCTACATCTAATGGTTAACGAATATACTGTTTCTGTGGATGGAGAATTTATGCCTCCCGAAACGATGATTGTTCAAAATTCTTTTAACACATTCAAAGGTGGCCATTAAGATGTCACTATATTTATATATGATATATAATATGTTTATGTTTTCCTTAAGATTCTGTATTTTTCATTTTGGGCATACCTTTATGGTTTCCATTATGGGTAAACGCGATATCTTCATTTAAGGAAGTGCGGACTACCGCCCCCTCAAAGTGAGTTGATTCGTTAAATACCATATGTGGGATGTATAAAGGATGGAACTATGATATTATATATGATATTATACTGGAATTATAATATACCTTTATATCATTATGATTCCATTCTATAAAATACAAAATAGAAATGAAAGTAGCGTTCATTCGTATGTACGGCTTACCGTCTCCATGAACGGTGCATTTCATTTCTTACCTCTAAATGATTATGTAATATTATAAATGCATGCATGTACTGGATATATATGACATATATGATATCTAAATCATGAATACCATTCTGGATATAATGGATACATGAACAACTTGTAATTATAAACGATTTATTTTTGACTCAAGTACCAATGATCGTTAAAATGGCCGTTATTAACTTAAATAATTACATAGTGTTCATGACATGGTAATAAGTGATATAAAACGAATAATGAACTTGAAAAATGTTCTTAAGAAAGTAGAAATTAACTCAAGTTTATTATTCAGGACATTAAAGAATGATCGAGTCAAGTCGGACCCGAGGTATGGGACTTCGTCTCAATCTCCTTTCATTGAGGCATATTTTGTTTTATACACAACATTCTTTTATACGGTGTATAAACCCCTTTGACTTTTACGTTTATTCAAAAGAAATATTTTTTATACTAAGCGTTTACTAAACTAAAAAAGGGAATGTTTTTGTCGTACGTATGCGGCGACAACGACTTCTCCACCGCCGTGACCATTATTTGAGTTTTGGCTTCCTCTACAAGACATACCTTCATTTTAAAAGAAAAATAAATACCATGTTTTAATTTTCTTTTATTTTGGTATTGAAAATTGTTTTCATAATGTTTTTATATCAATGTGTTGTATTGATATATTGTGATTGAAAGGTGGAAATGTTATGTTTCCTTTATGCATGTTTTATGTGATACGATTATGTTGAGGTTCTTGGGCATTATTAAGAAGACGGGTGGTTCCGTGATAGACTAAGGGCGGGTGAGCCCGATATAGCTCTCTAATGAATTGGGTAATGCGAAGGAGTGAAACGTTAAGGTTTCTCCGAAGAGATTTAAGGAATATACTGTGATGGGTATTCCAAACGTAACCAAGAGGGTTACTCCCTACGTAAGAATGTTATGAATGCCTCAAGTTACCTTTATGTCTTATGATTTCTATGATTTATTCATGATTTGATGAGGTATGTTAAAGTGCTTATGTTTTATTGGTAAATTATGATTTCATTCTTATGTATATATGTACCCATGTTTCCTTTCCATATTTTTATAACTCATACTGAGCTTTTTATGCTCATACCAAGTTTTTGAAATGTTTTTCACAGGTCAAGGGAAAGGTACATGATATGATGATAGTGTCAAGGGAGTGTCAAGAAAGAATCCGTGTTTTATTTTTAAATATTTTTCTGTTGATGGGAAGAATGAATATTGTCTTTTATGTAACCACTTTGTTTAAATGTGGAATGTAATACAAGTTTCATGATCTAATTATCTAAAACTATAAACCTAAAAAGATCCTCAATGTGTAATCTTGTAATAACTCATGATTAAGTAAGGTTTAAGGCTGGGGCCTTATAGTTGGTATCAGAGGTCGGTTTAGATAAATTTAGGAGTTAGAATTCTATTAAATGATTATCCAAAAATATTTTTTATGGTCAAATTGAAGTGATATAGCATTTGAAGATTACCATGTTTCTTCATCTAAGACATGTTTTTTCAGAATGGTTTTATGCAGAGGAAACAGGGAAGCAGTGCTAGGAAGGCATACAAAAGGAAATAACCTTCTGAATCAGCATCCTGAGATGGTCGGAATTGGAACTAAACAGTTTGTTGCAGTAATGGCGCAGTTGAATCAAGTGATAAATGGTGGTGGTATCCATGCACGAGATCAGTCAGATCAACCGCAGAGGAACATGTCAGTGGTGGAACATTTCATGAGGCAACATCCCCCATCATTCAGAGGATCATCTGACCCTGTGTTAGCTGAAGGGTGGATTAAATCACTGGAGAAGATTTTCGATGTCATGGGGTGTTCAGACAATCAAAACGATAGTCTTGCTATTTACCGTTTGGAGGTTGAAGCAGATCAGTGGTGTCAATGGTCAAAAATATCAGGGACGCTGATGAGATTGATGCTCTCGACTGGGATGAATTCAAAGGTATGTTTCTTGAGAAGTATTTTCCTAAGGCTATTTGACTTAGTATGGAAAAGAAATTCTTGGAATTGAGGAAAGAGGAAGACTCAGTGGCTGCCTATGAAGAAAGTTTCACTCGATTGGCAAGGTATTCTCTAAATTTTATCCGAGACCTTGATAGTAAAATCAATCATTTTTACTAAGGATTAAAGCCAAAATATCGAAGGGCATTAGCTTCTCGTGAGTTTAAAAGTTATGTAAAGCTTGTTCGATGTGCTGAGAAGGTGGAAATGGAGTTTTCCGATGATCAAGTGTTCTATAACAACCAACAGAAGAAGAGACCGAGGTGGCAGGAGAAAGGTAAGAATTCTTCAAAAAATTCTGATGGTAAGAAAACTAAGTTTCCAGTTTGTGATAAATGTGGCAAAAGGCATGCTGGGGAATGTCTTCTGAATTCTGGAAAGTGCTACCGATGTGGTAAGATGGGACATAAGGCTCGTGATTGCACTGAAAAAGATCAGGGTGATGGTAAGACCAAATTTGATTTACAGTTAGTGAAATGTTATAAGTGCAATGAGATGGGTCACTATGAAAACGAGTGTCTGACAAAGAGCTTGAGTGATGGGAAGCAGTTAGACTACAAGAAGAAAGGGGTGGTGAAATCCTTTTCAACTACTTCAGCAGATGTCGGGCCATCAAATGAAGTTGTATCAGGTAATTTGTTTGTTTTTTCAGATTATGCTAGTGTGTTGTTTGATTCGGGGTCTACACATTCTTTCATCTCTGAAACCTTTTCTAGTAAAATGGGAATACCATCTCAAGAAATGACTCCTGAACTTTTGGTAAAAACACCTAGGGGAAATGTTGAGGCAAAAAGAATTCATAAGAATCTTCCTATCCTTATCTGTGGAAAGAACCTACTTGAAAACCTTATTATTCTACCTCTAGTAGAGTTTGATGTTATCCTAGGTATGGATTGACTCTCTATTTACCATGCTAAGATTGACTGTAGAGCTAAAGAAGTTTCTTTTCAGAAAGACTTTCAGTTTGTTTATAAGAATGAACCCTTACTTTTGATAACATATCAAGAGGCCGAGAAACTTGTAAAAGATGGAAATGAATGTTACCTTGCACACATCATTGAAAATAAAGGAACTGTTCAGATTAATGATGTGCTAGTGGTAAATGAGTATCCTGATGTTTTTCCTGATGAGTTCCCTGGAATAATACCAGATCGGGAAGTTGAGTTTACTGTTGACTTAGTTCCTGATGCTAAGCCAGTTTCAAAACCCCCTTATCGAATGGCTCAAATTGAACTTTTAGAGTTGAAGGAGCAATTGCAAGATTTATTAGAGAAAGGTTTCATTCGACCTAGCACATCACCATGGGGTGCTCCTATTTTATTTGTTAAAAAGAAAGATGGTTCAATAAGACTTTGCATTGATTATAGAGCCTTGAATAACATCACTGTTAAGAACAAATATCCTTTGCCTCATATCAATGATTTGTTTGATCAGCTCCAGGGAGCTCAGTATTTTTCAAAGATTGACTTGAGATCGGGGTACCATCAGCTAAAGGTAAAGGAAGAAGACGTTCCGAAGACTGCGTTTCGTACAAGATATGGCCATTATGAATTTGTAGTAATGCCTTTTGGGCTAACTAATTCACCTGCTATATTCATGGACTTAATGAATCGAATTTTCCGTGAGTTCTTGGATAAGTTTGTAGTGGTTTTCATTGATGATATTTTGGTGTTTTCTAAAAGTAAAGAGGAGCATGAAAGACATTTAAGGGTTATCTTGCAAACCTTAAAAGAAAAGAAATTGTATGGGAAATTCAGCAAGTGTGAGTTTTGGTTGCAACAAATTTCTTTCCTTAGTCAAATTGTTTCTAAAGATGGGATAACTGTTGATCATGCAAAAACAAAAGTTGTGGAAGACTGGCCAAGACCCACAAATGTGACCGAGATTCGTAGCTTCCTTGGTTTGGCAGGCTATTACCGAAGGTTTGTTAGAAATTTTTCACAGTTATCTAGTCCAATGACTAAGCTAACTCGGAAGGGTGTTAAGTTTATCTGGACAAAAGAATGTGATGATTGTTTTCAGGAATTGAAAAGAAGATTGGTGAATGCTCCAGTTTTGGCACTACCTTCCAGGAATGGTGAGTTTGTTATATACAGTGATGATTCATTGAAAGGACTTGGTTTCGTCCTAATGCAGAATGATCAGGTAATTGCATATGCTTCACGACAGTTGAAAACTCATGAGGTAAATTACCCTACACATGATTTGGAATTAGCTGCTGTTGTTTTCTCTTTAAAAATTTGGAGGCATCATTTGTATGGAGTAAAGTGTGAAATATATACTGATCACAAAAGTTTAAAGTATATATTCACTCAAAAAGAATTGAACATGAGACAAAGGAGATGGCTAGAATTAATCAAGGATTATTATTGTACAATTCATTTCCATCCAGGAAAAGCAAATAAAGTGGCTGATGTTTTGAGTCGAAAAAGTAATGCTTCATTAGCAATGTTGCGTTTGGAACGTGATCCTCTGGTTAAGGATTTGATGAACTTTGGCATAGAAGTTGTTGGTGCAGGAAGTTCTTCTGTTTTGTTTCAGGTATCAGTGAGATCATCTCTATCAGATAGAATCAAGCAAGCACAAAATCAAGACAGTGAGTTACAGAAAAAGGTAGAGATGGTTCAGAAAGGTAAGTTGCCTGAATTCAACATTGATAGTGATTGTGTTTTGAGATTTGGGAAGAGATTGTGTGTGCCTTGTGATTCACAGTTGAAGAGAGAGTTGTTATGTGAAGCTCATAGTTCTCCGTTTTCAGTTCATCTTGGCAGTACTAAGATGTACAGAGATCTTCGGGAATATTACTGGTGGGATGGAATGAAAAGAGGTATTGCTGATTTTACTGTGAAGTGTTTGACTTGTCAGCAGGTTAAAGCCGAGGGGCAGTTACCAAAAGGGATGCTTCAGCCTTTACCAGTGCCAGAGTGGAAATGGGAGAATATATCCATGGACTTTGTTGTGGGATTACCAAAGACATCTCGAGGTAATAATGCAATCTAGGTTATTGTGGATTGCTTGACCAAATCTGCTCATTTCCTTGCTATACGAGATACTTTTTCCCTAGATCAACTTTCCCGTTTGTATCTTAAAGAGATAGTTAGGTTACATGGACTTCCTCTCTCCATTGTATCTGATCGTGATCCCAGGTTCATTTCTAACTTTTGTAAAGGCCTTTAGAAGTCGTTGGGTACTGAATTAAATTTTAGTACAACATTTCATACTCAATCATATGGGCAGTCAAAACGAACAATTCAGACCTTGTAGGATATTCTACGAGCTTGTTCGATGGATTATCAGGGAAGTTGGGACCAACATCTGTCTTTGGTTGAATTTTCCTATAATAACAGTTTTCATTCCAGTATACAGATGGCACCATTTGAGGCGTTATATGGGAAGCGATGTCGAACTCCAGCTTTCTGGGATGAAGTGGGTGAAAGAAAGTTGATGGGACCAGAATTGGTAGAAGAGATGACAGAAAAAGTTCAGCTGATTCAGAAGTACATGAGAACAGCTCAGAGCAGGCAGAAGAGTTATGCAGATAACCGGGGGAAGGATCTATCTTTCGAGGTAGGTGATCATGTTTTTCTCAAGGTTTCTACTTGGAAAAGTGTGATGAGATTTGGTAAGAAAGGAAAGCTGAGTCCAAGGTTTATTGGACCATATGAAATTCTGGAGAGAGTTGGATCGGTTGCATACCGGGTGGCTTTACCTCCGAGTTTATCTCAGGTACACAATGTTTTTCACGTTTCGATGTTGAGAAAGTATATGCCAGATCCATCTCCTGTTTTGAGTCCAGAGGTAGTTCAGCTGGAAGAGAACCTATCTTATGAGGAACAACCGGTCCAGATTCTTGACCACAGGGAGCAAGTGTTACGGAATAAGGTGATTAATCAGGTAAAGGTTTTGTGGAAAAACCACATGATGGAAGAGGCAACATGAGAATCTGAAAATGCAATGAGGGATAAGTACCCTCATTTATTCGATAAGTAAATAAATTGCGGGGTCGCAATTTTCTAAAGGGGGGAAGGATGTAACATCCCAAGTAAGTAATGAATAATATATATTTTTATCTATGTCTATTAATGAATTATATAGTGTTTTAGAGGCTTAAAATGAAAATAAATCCAATCTTAAGCATGGAATACACTAATATTTTTAAAAGATTGTTTTACTTCCTTTTGATGGAAAACCATTTTTAAATCTATCTTTTGAAAATTTTATAAGCTATGTTTGTCAAAATAAACTTATTCTTTATTATTGGGACATCAAAATTTACTTTGTGTGAATTTTTGGTATTTTTCAAACAATGTTCATTTTTTAATGAATAGTGAAAAATACTGCATTTTACATCAAAACTTCTTCTTAATCTAATTTATTTATATGATTAGATTATCTTTTGAATTGGTTTTGAAGTGAAATTAGAATATATTTTTACCATTTAATCCAATGGTGGTCATTGGAATCAATTTCACTTTGAAATTGGACTTAAACTGGTGTCAATCTTTTGATACTTATTGTTTCATAAAAACACGCTATTTGTCATGACAATGGGAATTATTTATTAAATTAATCAATGTAACTTATATGATTTGAATTTTGTAAAATAGACATCATTTTTGAGTTCGGAGTATCAAATATAGATTAGGGTGAATTTTTGGTAATTTTCTGAAAAACTTCAAATTTTTATGAATAGTGAAACCCCTAAGTGGTACTTATAAAAACTGATTTTTCGTTTAAATGAAATTTTGCCATCTTTTTGTTTTGAATTTCAAAAAATCCGACATAAATGGTTGTCATTAAGAAGTAAAATGTGGTTCAATGAGATTATAATAATTTTTTTGGTGAATAGTAACTTATTATGTTTTAATCGCGATTAGAGGTAATTAGTGTAGTTTAAGGTAAAAACAATGCTTTAATAAAATGAGACGAGCTTGACACATGTCCTACCCTCATTGGTTGTGTCATGGCCCACCAATAAAAGCCATGGGTCAACTTGGGGACCCCATGGAGCCACTTTGGTTGGGAAATGACATAAATAACTTTTTATTTAATGTTAAAGTAAAAATGACACAAACATGAGTTATTTTACTAAAACAATTTTTACATAGGGTTATACAAGTCAGATTTTTAACTATAAATATTCATTAGAAATATAAAAATATTTCCTACATCATAGTAGTTTTTTTATAATTTTTAGACATTAAATAAATTAAATTATTTATGACATCATGATGATGCAAAGATGACCTCATTATTTAACGATTTAAATAAAATAGAAAGATAATGTAAAATCTAAGACCTACACATGGCCAAAACCAATTGGATGAGTGAATTTCTAACCCTTATCACCTTATACTCGAATTATATCAATGTGGGACCTTTTGAATCCGAAACCCATTTTAAAATAAAGTAACTTATCTTTGCTTTCCAAGAGTGCCCCTCCTCTCCTCTTATAAAAGGCCCCCACCTCTACCTCCTTACCCACACTCCCAAAGCCTTTGGCTCGGCCAAAACCTGCCCATTTTGTCTCTAAACTTACCTCTATTACTCCTTGAAGCCTCACTTTGGGCATAAGTCTTCCCAAGTAAGCCTTTGATCTCAAACCAAAGGGAGTTACCCGATTTTAAGGTAATGTCTTCTTTTGAGTCCTTTTGTTTTATTTTGCTTCTCCAACCCCCTAAACTCTTTTTATCCTTTTCTTTTGTAACAACTCCAGTATCCTAAATATACTAGTATGTTGTTATAAAAAGTATTCGAGCTACACTTACACACACCTACATCTAATGGTTAACGAACATACTGTTTCCGTGGATGGCGAATTTATGCCTCCCGAAACGATGATTGTTCAACATTCTTTTAACACCTTCAAAGGTGGCCATTAAGATGTAACTATATTTATATATGATATATAATATGTTTATGTTTTCCTTAAGCTTCTGTATTTTTCATTTTGGGCATACATTTATGGTTTCCATTATGGGTAAATGCGATATCTTCATTTAAGGAAGTGCGGACTATCGCCCCCTCAAAGTGAGTTGATTCGTTAAATACCATATGTGGGACGTATAAAAGATGGAACTATGATATTATAAATTATATTATACTGGAATTATAATATACCTTTATATCATTATGATTACATTCTATAAAATACAAAATAGAAATGAAAGTAGCGTTCATGCGTACGTACGACTTACCGTCTCCATGAACGGTGCATTTCATTTCTTACCTGTAAATGATTATGTAATATTATTAATGCATGAATGTACTGGATATATATGACATATATGATATCTACATCATGAATACCATTCTGGATATAATGGATACATGAACAACTTGTAATTATAAAGGGTTTATTTTTGACTGAAGTACCAATGATCGTTAAAATGACTGTTATTAACTTAAATAATTACATAGTGTTCATGACATGGTAATAAGTGATATAAAAGGAATAATGAACTTGAAAAAGGTTCTTAAGCAAGTAGAAATTAACTCAAGTTTATTATTCAGGACATTAAAGAACGATTGAGTCAAGTCGGACCCGAGGTATGGGACTTCGTCTCAATCTCCTTTCATTGAGGCATATTTTGTTTTATACACAACCTTCTTTTATACGGTGTATAAACCCCTTTGACTTTTATGTTTATTCAAAAGGAATCTTTTTTATACGAAGCGTTTACTAAACTACAAAAGGGAATGTTTTTGTCGTACGTATGCGGCGACAATGACTTCTCCGCCGCCATGACCATTATTTGAGTTTCGGCTTCCTCTACAAGCCATACCTTCTTTTTAAAAGAAAAATAAATACCATGTTTTAATTTTCTTTTATTTTGGTAATGAAAATTGTTTTCATAATGTTTTTATATCAATGTGTTGTATTGATATCTTGTGATTGAAAGGTGGAAATGTTATGTTTCCTTTATGCATGTTTTATGTGATATGATTATGTTGAGGTTCTTGGGCATTATTAAGAAGACGGGTGGTTCTGTGATAGACTAAGGGCGGGTGAGCCCGATATAGCTCTCCAATGCATTGGGTAACGCGAAGGAGTGAAACGTTAAGGTTTATCCAAAGAGATTTAGGGAATATACTATGATGGGTATTCCAAACGTAACCAAGAGGGTTACTCCCTACGTAAGAATGTTATGAATGCCTCAAGTTACCTTTATGTCTTATGATTTCTATGATTTATTCATGATTTGATGAGGTATGTTAAAGTGCTTATGTTTTATGGGTATAGTATGATTTCATTCTTATGTATATATGTACCCATGTTTCCTTTCCATATTTTTATAACTCATACTGAGCTCTTTATGCTCATCCTAAGTTTTTGAAATGTTTTTCACAGGTTAAGGGAAAGGTACATGATATGAAGATAGTGTTAAGGGAGTGTCAAGAAAGAATCTGTGTTTTATTTTTAAATATGTTTCTATTGATGGGAAGAATGAATATTGTCTTTTATGTAACCACTTTGTTTAAATGTGGAATGTAATGAAAGTTTCATGATTTAATTCTCTAAAACTCTAAACCTAAAAAGATCCTCAATGTGTATCTTGTAATAACTCAAGATTAAGTACGGTTTAAGGCTGGGGACTTATATATATGCACTATCTGTATTTCATCAGTAGTTGATACTTCACTGACTGATTTAAAACTTGATTTATGTTTCTTTCCATATTGACAAGGATCACAAACTTTTGAAGAATCAAATCTGAACTCCAGTAGATCCTTAAATAATCCTTTATTGGAAAGTTTGCATAAGTTCCTAAGGTTACAATGTCCTAACCTTCTATGCCAAAACCAAGAATGATCTTCCATTGCACTAAGGCAAGGTAAGTCTTGGATCCTAAGGTCTTCTAAGTTTGGTTTGTAAACATTCTCTTGCCTATTGGAAGAAAGAATAAACTCTTCCTTGTAATTTTGTACTAAGCGCATATCATTCCTAAAATTCACAAGGTAGCCTTTATCACATTACTGACTTAAGCTAATGAGGTTGTGCTTAAGTCCCTTAACAAATATAACATTTGAAGTCATAGTTTTTCCAAGAATAATGATGTTACCTATACCAATAATTTCTCCCTAAGCATTATCTCCTAAAGTTAATTTTCCTCCTTTCGTCTTGATAATCTTTTAAAAATAGATTATTTACTAGTCATATGCCGGGAACATCCACTATCCATGTACCATGTATTGCTGTTGGTAAATTCCCTATTTTATTGAAAACAAAAGAGTAAGACTTTTGGAATCCAAAATTTCTTGGATCCAGAATTGTTAGACAAAAATTTTTTGGGTATCCACATTTGTTTTAAAAAATAAGCTGTATGAAACCCAAGATATTGAACTTTATTCAAGGGGAAATTTTTCTTCCAATGCCCACCACTTTGAAATTTAGTGAAAAAAGGTTCTATAGAAGGAAAAAAATAGTTGATTTTGAAAACCAGGTTTTGGTGAGTATAACCTAATCCAGTAGTGTTTCCTTGAGGTTTCATTTGAGAATACATCTTGACAAAATTTTCCTTCCCAGAGGTAAATTTTTCTAGAATCTTTTTAAGAGAAAATATTTCAGATTTCAGTCTGATGACTAAGTTCCTATCCTCAGGAATTATTTCCTTAGAATTATATTTTTCCTCAAAAACTTTTATCTTTAAAATAGCATTATTAAGATCTTTATAAAGTTCTTTATCAGAATTTTCTTTCTAAAGGTCTTTAGAAAGTTTTTCTAAAAGCTATTCATTATCTCTAAGATCTCTAGAAAGATCTGAAATCTCTTTTGTAAGAATTTCTTCCCTAGTATTTTCCTTGTCTAATTTCATAGAAATTTAACAGTTTCTTGGTTCAAGTAACTTGGAAAATCTAGAAACTTCTTCATATGAAGGTATTTATTCATTTTATAATGATGAAGTATCTTCATTAGAAGTATTATTTTCGGAATAGTAATTCTTATCAAGAGATAAATCTGTTAAATCCTCAGCAGAGCGTACCTTGGCCATAATACATGTATTGGGGAAATAATTAGTAACAATGAATCCCATATTCTTCTATGTTAATGAATCATATTCAGAAGATTCACTTTCTGAAGAGTCTCCATAGCTAGAACTCCAAGTATCATTAGCTTTAAGGCTTTGCTTGTGCTTTGATCGATAGAATTTCTTCTTATTCCTTTATGAATTCCTTTCTTTATTTTCCTTCTTTTTCAACAAAGGACAATCAGGTATGATATGAAATGTTCTTTAACATTCATAACATGTAACTTCTCCATCTTTCTTGTCTCTGTAGTCTTTCTTCTTGTACTTATTCTAATGGTTCTTTTGAGCTACAATCTTGTTCATTCTCTGAGCAAGATTTGCTAATTCATTCTCAGAATTTTCTGTGTCACTAGATTCTGATTGAATAATAACTTTCTTTGTCTTTGATCTGGTTACTATTTCTGGGGTCTTGGCTTTCATATGTTTATAAGTGGTTGTAAAAGCAACTCCTCTATTCCCATTCTTCTTCTTAACATTTTCAGCATCTCTCTTTATTCTGGTTTCATGCTGAAGAAGAGTTCTAAATAACTCATCTAAGGAAATATGAGTGACTTTCCTGTTCTCATCAATAGCTGTCCTCTTGGACTCCCATTCATTTGACATGATATCTACGATCTTGTCTACAAGAGCCTCATCATCCAAACCTTTTCTACCATATATTGTAAGCTATTCACGATAGTCATAAACCTTTGCTGCACTTTGCTTATAGATTATCCATAAGGAAAGTTAAAGCTATGGTATTCAACTCTCAACATAGCTCTTCTGGTCTCTATAACTTTAGATGTACCAAAATGTGTAACTTCAAGTTTCTTCTAGATACTGTTTTCAGCTTCACACAATGATATTTTACTATAGATATTCCTAGTCATGGAACATAACAAATCATTTCTAACTCTAAAGTTTAATTGATATTATGATTTCTCCTGATTCATAAAGGTTCTCAATTCCTTTTATGGAATCTTATAATCTCCGGTCAGCATTAGATATTTATCAAATCCAGTATTGATAACAAAAGTCTTCATCCTATATCTCCAGTACTCATAATCATTTCCATTAAAAACAAGAGGTCTGGTAGGATTTAGATTATCAATCGAACCAACATTTAAACCTATCATCCTTTAGAAAAATCTTTGGCACAAAAACTTGTTAGTAGTATGAGTTTTTAAACAAGAGAAAATATCCTAATCAAGGAACTAGATATTTTATCTCTGAGCAAGAATGAATCCGAACTATGTGATTCCGAAAAACAGGTTCCGAAAAAGTATGAATCTGAATAAAATATGATTCCATAAAATCAATTCCAAAAAGTAAGAAGAAGAAGAATTTTACTCTGAATCTAATCGTGGGATTAATTTAGATGTAACCAATCCTCTGATACAAATTGTGAGATGGTATGCAAGTATGATATACTCTATAATACCAAATGTAGGATCGAATATGTGAACATGAGATTCTCAAATACAAGATGGGGGGGGGGGGGAATTGTACTTTTAGAAATTCCTTTGGAACTTTTAAAGATGGTTATGTTTAACAAGGTTAAATAAGATAATTCACAAGACCACTAAGTTCTAACAACTTGCTTGATTCTGAAAAAGTGATTCCGAAAATGAAACTAAACAAAAGTTTACAACAACTAAGATTCTACCTTAAAGCGTATAGAATCCTATAAGACCAGAGTACAAGTATGAGGTAGTATAATAAAGATATACTTTCCTCAATAATAAAAAATGTAGTGGAAAACTTGAAACAAAACTAGTAACAATTATTAAATCTTTTAACCCAAAGAGAAGGGTATCCAACAACATTGGATAATGGTCCCTTGATTTATACTTTCAAAAAAATCCTATCTTACCCACACCAGGGTAAGCCCTCGATACGAAGTTCGATGTCTGTCTTTCTATCCCTGCAAGCCATCAACTATAAGGTAGTCGACACCTCTGTCTTCCTATCCCCGGAAGCCCTCGATTGTACATAGCAACAATCAGAGTCGAATGAAGCAAGTCTACATGAAGAAAAGTTTTAACAAGTCATTCAAACTTTCTACACGAATCCTGAGAGTTTATAAGATCATCTCTCTCAAGAAATCACTTCAAAAACATGTAGGCACAGTTTTCAAAGATTTTGTCAAGTGTGTTCAACTTCTTTCAAATGAGCTCCTATTTATAGGCACAACTCCAATGGTTGGCTCCCTCCTCCAACGGTCATATTCTTCATTGAATTTCGGAGGGACCTGTACACGTGTCACTCAAACAATGGTTAGTTGATAACTGAAATCACTACATCATTTTATAATAGAATAAGTGTAAGCATGACTAAAATCTGATATTCATAATGTAATCAAATGAATGTTCAGAGTCAACCAAAAAAGAATTCAGAGTCTATAATACAAGGATATTCAGATTCTATTTTTTAGGAATTTGGAACCTGAATTCTATAGAATTTCAAAGTCTAGATTTCAAGGAAATTTGGAATCAGGATTCACCAGAATTCCGAACTAGAACTTACAATGTTCGGAGTCAGAGTTCATGAGAATTCGGAGTCAGAACTCATAGGAGTTCAGATTCTGAATTCAAAGAACTCAGAGTTAGAACTCAGAGAAGTTCTTAACTAGAATTTAGAGTCGAACTTTATGAGAGTTCTTATCCAGAATTCAGATTTGAACTTCATGAGAGTTCATATCCAAAATTCGGATTTGAACTTCATGAGAGTTCGTATCCAGAATTCGGATTTGAACTTCATGAGAGTTTGTAACCAGAATTCAGAGTTGAACTTCATGAGAGTTCGTATCCAGAATTCATAATCAGAATTCGGTATTAGAACTCAGAGAAGATTGTAACCAGAATTTTGAGAATTTGGATCCTAAAACATAATGCTTCATATCTAGGTAATTATATGATTCTGAGGTTTTGGTTTCTATCCGAGTTTCACACTTATAAACTTTATGATATGAACAATAAAAATCTAGGTTAGGGTAAATTTCCTTGGGTAAGGAAATTTTCCTTATAGAAGTAAAACAAGGGGTAAAATGAGGATTTTCTTAAGATAAGGTGCTTTTGATTTTCAAAACAATAAGAAATGGTAAAGTCATAAGGAACTCTTAATGACTCAAAAATCTCCCCCTTGAAAGAAGGAATGGAAAAGTCATAAGGAAAACCTTACCGACTCAAAAAAGTATTCATTTTTTTTTATTTTTTTTCAAAGTTTAAACTTGAAAAAAATTGCATACTGTAACGCCCCGACCCCAGATACCCAAAGTCAGTGCATTATTACATAACATTGTCATGATCACAAGAAAGATCAAGTCTCGAAAGACCGATTAGTTTAGAAGCCTTGGAAACACTAGATATATTCATAAATTTTACACTACATCATAAAATGAAAACTACAAAAATATAGCCTCCATAGTCCACACTCTTATCCCCTCATACTATCCCTGCAAGTCATTCATAAATTACTTCTTCACATCTTGGGAAAAATAAAACATAGAAAAGGGGTGAGCTCAAATGCCCAGTAAGGATAACAATATAGCGGAAACTTTCATAAATAAGAATAAAAATTTAAGGCAATGTATAACTAAAAAAAGCCTTTTAAACTTGAACTTCAACATAGTATGTCAAAAATAAAATGAAAAAATGCCATTTACTTATTCACATGGATATTCTACTAATCGAATAATCACATGCAATATCAATAACCACTTTCATAATTATGGAATGCATAATGCCAGACTATAATAACCACATAGCCAAGACCTCATGCCAAGACTACAAATAATATTTTTCCAAGGCCTTGTGCCAAGACACTAGTTTGTCTCATGAGACCTACCGATGCTTCGAGGAGCTATAGTGGGCTCCACCCGTCATATATTAAGTCCAATGAATTCCCATATGAAAAGGTTTAAACATAACATAAACATTGGTATTAAAACTAGCATACGAAATGTAAATACTTCATCGATAAACCATGAATGGTATAAAAATAACACATCCACAGTCAAACATATCACAAAACCTTCAATACAATATAGAAGTTTTTTATCATAATAAATCAACTTCAAATAAGCGTAAAATCCATCAAAGGATGTTGACATAGATGAAATCAAAACACTTTTTAGAGAAATATCTCTTTTTTTGAAATCATTTAAAAGTCACATAATTATAAATTAAAACATTTACTTTGAAAATTTTCTTATAATATTGTAATGGAAGCTTCGAAGATTTTATAATGGTGGAAAATAGCCTCACCCGCCGTATAAGTTAAAAAAAACATTCTTAGCTTAATTCTGTCGTAAAGGTTAAAAAGAACCTTGTTTGAAAAACGACAGAAAGATTCTTTTATAAACCACTTATAAAAGTCAAAAAGGGTATAAATGAATTTAACCCATATTCTAGTAGATAGTAAAAATGTTTTGAAATACATTTTTAAGAAACCTGGATGTGGATGATAAAGAAATCCCAGTAGATTATTATGTATAAACAACCTCAGATAATGAAGAGATTGAAAAATAAACCATTACCTTGTAATTTTCCTTGGTTGGGGGTAGGTTAACCTCATGTATAATGGCGAAATAATTGTTATTAAATTATACAAGAATTATATACATTAATATGATATCATATATGATCTTTTAACATTGATTTGTTCATAATATCTTAGTATTGTCGTTGTTTCGGGTGTTAACTTACTCGTTTTATTTTATATGTTTTGTTACGTAAGCCGTGTTTTTCATGGATAGGTTGTATCTTAATCATATCCAGAATGATATAAAGTCCTTAGATACTATTATTAATAATCAAAATGAGAATTATACTTGAATGGATACGATGGAGAATGAATCTCATCACGTTCGTGGAGATGGTAGTCCATACGTACGCACGAGCGACAATATCATTCTTTTGATATTAAAATAATATATAATTGGATGGTATATCATATATAAAGAATCATTATCATGTTATATTTATTATTTACATGAATTACACATCATTATTATACCCATCCAAATAATAATTTATTGAATGACAATTACACCACGACGTGGAGACGGTAAGCCGTACGTACGCACATATGGTGACATGCCATTCAATGGATGGAAATAATATCGAATATGGTTTTACCAGATTTATAATAACATCACAGTATATAGAAGATACTGGAGTTATTATTTTAGAATAGGAATAACAAATGAAGAAGAAGTTGAAGAAGAAAGGAACTTGAAAGAGGGTGGTGAAAACATTACCTCTTCTTCGGGTTCTTTCTTTTGATTTGATCAAAAGGGATCCTTAGGTTAGCTTTCTGATCCGAATAAGGACTCTAGGTTGTAGTTATGGAAGTTGGGAGAGTATTTGGGCAGGGTTTGTCCTAGCCAAAAGGCTTTGGATGTGTGAATTAGTGAGAAGGGTGAGTGCCCTTTTATAAGAGGGGTGAGGGGCACCTTTGGAAAAGATAAATATATTATTTTATAATAAATTCATATTCGGTTTCTAATGGCTCCAAAGTGGATTATTTAAAGTTTAAGGTGGGTATGGGTCGAAAACCCCTCAACCAATAGAATTTAGATAGGTTTGGGTCATTATATTAACCTTATCTTTAAGTATTAACTCTTAGTTAATTAGTTTCACTTTTACAATGTCTCTTTGTATTTTTATATTATATGGTTAATAAAATTACTATATACATCCAAGAGACCCCCAAGTGGTCCATTAATGATACACCTATCATGATATAAGTCTCTTGGCCAAACCTTAGATTTTTAGTAATTTAATATCACTTAATAATATAATATTTCTTTTAAAAACTCTTTTATGTCAATTTTGACACTATTCAATAAATGATTTTTGTAAAACTCATAACAGAATGATTACTTCGAAAAAAATTAATTAAATAAATCCTAACATGTCATATTAACATATAAAATTTATTTTATTTATAAAAAGTCTCAAATTACATTTATTTGGGTATTTATAGTATCAATTATTCTAATTTTCATTAATTAGATAATTATTGCCTCACCATTGTGTCATAAATAAATTAAATTATTTAATTTCTAAAAATTATAAATAAAATACCATTATGTAGGAAATATTTTTATCTTTCTAATTAATATTTACAATCGAATTTATCTTATTTATATCTCTATATTAAAAATGTTTTAGTAAATAAAATTAGATTTTAACTCTTTTAACTCTTCTTTGAATAAAAAAATAATAAATGTCCTAATCTAATAAAAGTGGACCTAAATGATAATATTTTACTCCTAAGATTGTTTTTGGTCGAGATACATTTTTCCAATAGAATTAGGACATGTGTTAGGGTAATATTAATATCATTTTTACCCTTAATTACCCTATTTGCTTTTAACCGTGGTAAATAAAAGTAAAAAGTTACTATTCACCAAAAATTATTTTCATCTCATTGAACTACATTTTACTCCTTGATATTAATCGTGTCTCTCGTATTTTCGAAATTACACTCACAGAAGCGGTAAAATTAAGTTTTATGAAAAATTCAGTTTTTTAACTACCACTTAGTGGTTTCACTATTCATCAAAAAATGAAAGTTTCCAGAAAAATACCAAAAATTAGGCCTAAGATATATTTGATATTATGAATTGAAAAATTATGTCTATTTTACTAAATTCAGAACATATAATTTTCATTAATTAATTTAAAAATTATTTCCCGTCGTCAAAACAAATAGCGTGTTTTTAAGAGATAATAACTATCAAAAGATTGACACTTGTTTATGTCTGGTTTAAATGTGAAATTACATCCAATGACCAACATTGTATTAAATTGTAAAAATATATTCTAAATATACTTTAAAACCACTCAAATTAAAAATTTATCACTATTAATTATTTCGATTAAAAAAGTTGTTTTTAATTAAAATTTAGTAATTTTCACTATTCATCAAAATATGAAAGTTATCCGAAAAGTACCAAAATTTCACCCTAAGCTAATTTCGATATCATGAATCCAAAAATTAAGTCCATTTCGAAAGATAAAATTTATAAAATTTCAAAAAGTAGGTATTACTATTCAGAACGACTAGTTTGATTGGTTGTAGTGTGTTAGAATCTCGAAGTTGCGTACAATGTACACCATTGCATTATTCAAAGGGAAACGTACTGTTGAAGCTTGGGACGTTTCATTGTAAATTTTTGATGTCCCCATTCTAAAAAGTAAATTTATTTAGTCAAATTGAATATTTAAAAGTTAAAAATATTTGATTTAAAAAGGGTTCACTATTAAAAGTTTGTAAAAGTGCAATTCTGAAAATGAATTTGTTCTTACATTATGTCTAAAAAACTCATAATATGGATTCTAAAATTATAAGGATTATATAAAGTTTAAAATTTTGTTAATACTATTCATAACCTCTTTTGAACGACTTGTTTAGTAATTCATGGTGCGCTTGAACTCGGTGTTGCTTGTAGTGCAAGTTATTGAATTATTTTGAAGAAATAACACACTATGAAATCTTGGGGTGTTACATTCTCCCCTTATTCAATAAATTGCATCCTCGCAATTTGAAATTGTTTTTTCAAAAATAAAAGGTTGAATATAGAAAATATCTTTGTGGGAAAACCCACATCGGAAATTGGGTTAATAAAATTTAGTCTTAATAAGAGGAAAAGAGAAATGAAAGGGTCACCACCAAATTATGATCTCTATTCGGAGAACATTGGTGGCAATTAGAGACATACAATTGGAGGAAAAACGTAAATATTTATAGGTAGTGATTGAGGTCATCAATCACAAACAAGTGTAAAATTGAGGGCCTTAAATTCATCAATCTATGATGATTTAAAATACCATCGGTTCAACAAAACATATGGTATTAGGATAACATAGTTTTTGTTTTAAGATCCCTTCACTACAGTATAAGAATTAATTTCTTCATTGAATAAGAGAAGAAGAAAAATATATACTTGACAAATAGAGTCTCATCCTTTAACTAAGTTCTACCATAAACTCATCTTTTACTCTAAAAGATAATAAAACTTAAAAATAATATTCTATTTATCATATTCATATAGGGTTAAAAAAATGAATTTATAATTCATCTAGCAGAACCATTAAAAAAAAATATTCAATCCATGACATCACATGGGTCAGTGTTAGGTGATACACCCTTGTCGCCCTTCGGTTGTGGGTTCAAGTCTCGCGGCCTTGCCGGACGGGACGGGTTGCCGCTCGACCTCCTGGTTGTCCTTTTATGGCAATCCAAAATAATCCAAACTAGAACTATCCAAAATACTTCAGTCCAAAATTTATAAGGAAGGTAAACACAATGAAGATCCCTTTTACCGCATAATAACATGTGAACACCTTCATCATGTATTCTTTTAAAACACTGCAACATCCTGAATTACCATAAAACCTTATTGATTACATTCATGATCCCTTATTCCTTAAAGAATAATATATATACTCCTTCAATCCAAAATTTTTGTAAACCCAAACAATGACAGAATATACAAATCATTAATCAGTTTCAAGGTAGTCAAGAATATCCAATATAATTTATCCAAATCAATCATGTATTATTCGAAAATCACTACCTCGGTATCAGAACCATATTATGGTTTATCTTCCTCTCAACCATATATTTTCCAAAAATTTAACCTGCTATTGAGTCACTTTTCTTTGTTCCACACAATCTCAAGTCCTTAATGAAATAGTACTGCAATACAATCCTTATATACTCCATAATTATTATAACAAGTACATTGTTGATACAATACTCAAATGACATAATCAGCATAAGAACTCTAATAATTCCTCTTCATCTGTGGTAGTATCATAACTTGATTATTATCCAATAGCATCATTTGCGGAATAGTCTGATGACTGGGACATAGGTTCGCGTAGTGTCCAAACTCCTTGAAAATGAAGCATTGTACATTTGAAACCATTTTCTTACCCTTGCAGTCATGTACTTTGTGCCCTTTTCCTCCACACTTATAACAAACTCCCATTCCTTTCAGGCAAGTTCTAGGGTGTTTCATTCCACAGTTATCACATATGGGAAAATTATTCTTTTCCCTCTTCTCTTTATCCATCTTTCCCTCTTCTATACTTTCCTTATCTTGCTTCCCTTTAAAGCCATATGACTCAGTAAACTCTTTACTTATCTTATCAACACATGATATTATTTCTTCATATGATGATAATACATGGGAGACTATTTCTCTTATAAATTCTAGCTTAAGACCATGAAAGATATGATCCTTCTTTCTCTTTGGATCATGTGCATTACTAAAGTTCTCATTCCTTATACTGGGCGCCATTTCTAAACAATGAAAAACACTAGATTAGTTTATGAATAACAATACCTAATCCCAAACTTGTAAAACACATAACATAAATTAAATAGTTTATGGATATAATCCATAATCATAAAAATGTCTCCTTTGAGGAATTATATACTCATAAACCCTTCATAATGGTTTGTAAAGAAAATGATAATTATCCTAAGCATATCCCCCGGGAGTGTCGTAACCAAGAGTGCAGCAAGGCCCGTTGCCGTGCACCAGTTCCCGTTCGAGTCTAGCTCAAAGCGATGTTTTCGGGTTTTACCCCTAGGTACATCTGTGCCAGAGCTGCCTCTACCTGCTCGTATCCAGATAGGGATGTATTTCTCGGAAAACTCACAAAATCTCTACAATACCAAAATTCTAAAAAGTTCTTCTATACTAATCCTCAAAGTTCATCTTAGGTCTATGTGCTCTAATAAGAGTTTATCTAAATCTAGCTTCCAAGGTTTGTACTAAACTTCCTCTGATACCAACTGTAACACCCCGACCCCAGATACCCAGAGTCGGTGCATTATTACATAACATTGGCATGATCACAAGAAAGATCAAGTCTCTAAAGACCGATTAGTTTAGTAGCCTTGGAAACACTAGATATATTCATAAAGTTTACATTACATCATAAAATGAAAACTACAACAATATAGTCTCCATATTCAACACTCTTATCCCCTCATACTATCCCTACAGGTCATTCATAAATTACTTCTTCACATCCTGGGAAAAATAAAACATAGAAAAGGGGTGATCTCAAATGCCCAGTAAGGATAACAATATAGAGGAAAATTTCATAAATAAGAATAAACATTTAAGGCAATGTATAACTATAAAAAAGCCTTTTAAACTTGAACTTCAACATAGTATGGAAAAAATAAAATAAAATATCATCATTTACTTATTCACATAGATATTCTACTAATCGGATAATCACATGCAGTATCAATAACCACTTTCATAATGATGGAATGCATAATGTCAGACTATCATAACTACATATCCAAGGCCTCGTGCCAAGACTACAAATAATATTTTTCCAAGGTCTTGTGCCAAGACACTAGTTTGTCTCATGAGACCTACCGATGCATCGAGGAGCTATAGCGGGCTCCACCCTTCACATATTAAGTCCAATGCATTCCCATATGAAAAGGTTTAAACATAACATAAACATTCGTATTAAAACTAGCATACGAAATGTAAATACTTCATCCATAAACCATGAATGGTATAAAAATAAAAAATCCACAATCAAACATATCACAAAACCTTCAATAAAATATAGAAGTTTTGTATCATAATAAATCAACTTCAAATAAGCGTAAAATTTATCAAAGGATGTTGACATAGATGAAATCAAAACTCTTTTTAGAGAAATATATCTTTTTTTGAAATCATTTAAAATTCACATAATTATAAAATAAAACATTTACTTTGAAAATTTTCTTATAAGCTTGTAAGGGAAGCTTTGAAGATTTTATAACGGCGGAAAATAATCGCACCCACCATATAAGTTAAAAAAACATTCTTAGCTTAATTCTATCGAAAAGGTTAAAAAGAACCTTGTTTGGAAAACGAAGGAAATATTCCTTTATAAACCACTTATAAAAGTCAACAAGGGTATAAATTACTTTAACCCATATTCTAGTAGATAGTAAAAATGTTTTGAAATACATTTTTAAGAAACATGGATGTGGATGATAAAGAAATCCCAGTAGATTATTACGTATAAACAACCTCGGATAATGAAGAGATTGAGAAATAAACCCTTACCTTGTACTTTTCTTTGGTTGGGGGTAGGTTAACCTCCTGTATAATGGTTAAATAATTGTTATTAAATTATACAATAATCATATACATTAATATGATATGTTAATAATATCTTAGTATTATTGTTGTTTCGGGTGTTAACTTTCTCGTTTTATTTTATATGTTTTGTTATGTAAGCCATGTTGTTCATGGATAGGTTGTATCTTAATCATATCCATAATGATATAAAGTCCTTAGATACTATTATTAATCATCAAATGATAATTATACTTGAATGGATACGATGGAGAATGAATCTCATCGCGTTCGTGGAGACGGTAGTCCGTACGTACGCACGAGTGACAATATCATTCTTTTGATATTAAAATAATATATAATTGGATGGTATATCATATATACATAATCATTATCATGTTATATTAATTATTTACATGAATTACATATCATTATTATACCCATACAAATAATAATTTATTGAATGACAATTACACCACGACGTTGAGACGGTAAGCCGTACGTACACACGTATGGTGACATGCCATTCAAAGGATGGATGGAATATCAAATATTGTTGTACCAAATTTATAATAACATCACATTATATAGAAGATACTGGAATTATTATTTTATAATAGGAATAACAAATAAATAAGAAGTTGAAGAAGAAAGGAACTTGAAAGAGGGTGGTGAAAACATTACCTCTTCTTCGGGTTCTTCCTTTTGATTTGATCAAAAGGGATCCTTAGGTTATCTTTATGATCAAACTAAAGCCTCTAGGTTGTATTAAGGTAAGTTGAGAGAGTATTTGGGCAGGGTTTGGCTGAGCCAAAAGGCTTTGAATGTGTGAATTAGTGAGAAGGGTGAGTGCCCTTTTATAAGAGGGGTGAGGGGCACCTTTGGAAAAGATAAAAATATTATTTTATAATAAATTCATATTTGGTTTCTAATGACTCCAAAGTGGATTATTTAAAGGTTAAGGTAATTATGGGTCGAAAACCACTCAACCAATAGAAGTTAGACAGGTTTGGGTCATTATATTAACCTTATCTTTAAGTATTAACTCTTAGTTAATTAGTTTTACTTTTACAATGTCTCTTTGTATTTTTATATTATATGGTTAATAAACTTACTATATACATCCAAGAGACCACCAAGTGGTCCATTAATGATATACCTATCATGATATAAGTCTCTTGGCCGAACCTTATATTTTTAGGAATTTAATATCAATTAATAATATAATATTTGTTTTAACAACTCTTTTATGTCTATTTTGACACTATTCAATAATTGATTTTTTTAAAAATCATAACAGAATGATTAATTCGAAAAAAATTAATTAAATCAATCCTAACATGTCATATTAACCTATAAAATTATTGGTATTTATAAAAAGTCTCAAATTACATTTATTTATGTATTTATAATATCAATTATTCTAATTTTTCATTAATTAGATAATTATTGCATCACCATTGTGTCATAAATAAATTAAATTATTTAATGTCTAAAAATTATAAATAAAATACCATTATGTAGGAAATATTTTTATCTTTATAATTAATATTTACAATCCAATATATATTATGTATAATCCTATATTAAAAATGTTTTAGTAAATAAACTTTGATTTTAACTCTTTTAACTCTTCTTTGAATTAAATAATAATAAATGTCCTAATCTAATACAAGTGGACATAAATGATAATATTTTACTCTTAAGATTGTTTTTGGTCGATATAAACTTTTCCAATAAAATTAGGACATGTGTTAGGGTAATATTAATATCATTTTTACCCTTAATTACCCTATTTACTTTTAACCGTGGTAAATAAAAGCAAAAAGTTACTATTCACCAAAAATTATTTTCATATTATTGAACCACATTTTACTCCTTGATATTAACCGTGTCTCTTGGATTTTCGAAATTCCACTCACAGAAGCGGTAAAATTAAGTTTTATGAAAAATTCAGTTTTTTAACTACCACTTAGTGGTTTCACTATTCATCAAAAAATGAAAGTTTCCAGAAAAATACCAAAAATTAGGCCTAAGCTATATTTGATATTATGAATTCAAAAATAATGTCTATTTTACCAAATTTAGAACATATCAGTTGCATTAATTAATTTAAAAATTAATTCCCGTCGTCAAAACAAATAGCGTGTTTTTAAGAGATAATAACTATCAAAAGATTGACACTTGTTTGTGTCTGGTTTAAATGTGAAATTACATCCAATGACCAAAAAATTATTAAATGGTAAAAATATATTCTAAATATTCTTTAAAACCACTCAAATTAATAATTTATCACTAATAATTATTTCGATTAAAAAAGTTGTTTTTAATTAAAATTTAGTAATTTTCACAATTCATCAAAATATGAAAGTTATCCGAAAAGTACAAAAATTTCACCCTAAGCTAATTTCGATATCATGAATCCAAAAATGAAGTCCATTTTGAAAGATAAAATTTATAATATTTTAAAAAGTAGGTATTACTATTCATATCGACTAGTTTGATTGGTTGTGGTGTGTTAGAATCTCGAAGTTGCGTACAATGCACGCCATTGCATTATTCAAAGGGAAACGTATCGTGGATGCTTGGGATGTTTCACTGTAAATTTTGATTTCCCCATTCTAAAAAGTAAATTTATTTAGTAAAATTGAATATATAAAAGTTTAAAATATTGGATTTAAAAAGGGTTCACTATTAAAAGTTTGTAAAAGTGCAATACTAAAAATGAATTTGTTCTTACATTATGTCTAAGAAACTCATAATATGGATTCTAAAATTATATGGATTATATAAAGTTTAAAATTGAGTTAATACTATTCATAACCTCTTTTGAACGACTTGTTTAGTAAGTCATGGTGCGCTTGAACTCGGTGTTGCGTGTAGTGCAAGTTATTGAATTATTTTGAAGAAAGAACACACTATGAAATCTTGGGGTGTTAAACACACTCATCTCCCAACCCATGTTTTATCTCCTCACGATACTAATTGTAATAGTTATAATAAGATCAAAGTTTGTATAAGAGTGATTTTTGACCCACCCAAGACACAACCCATTATTATTTTCATTTGTTTGGATTTTTTGGATTTTTTTTACACTTTTCAATATCATTTGTACAAGATACAAATATATACATTCCAAAACCCCACTAAAGGAGAACCTCTACACCTCACATAAATTGATTCTTTCCCTCAATAATGTGATAACATGATGAAAATCAACAAAAGGGTACCCAAAATGAAATCCATTCCCCCCACACTTAAATTCCAAAAAATTATGCAATGAAAATCCATGTTGATATTGGGTGGGATAAGGTATTGGGATTGTAATTTTTCTATCAAAGAAAAGGTTTTCATAGGCTCGAAGGGGATTTCAAAAGGAGGATTAATGTTAAGGAAATGGGATTATATTTGGATATTGTGATTCTCCTGAGGTTCATAAAATGTTTCTATCATATTAATGCACACTAAAGTTGGAAATTTATCTTGAAGGTCCATAAACTCAAGATTCATAAACGGGGTTGAAAAACACATATTTTAAAAATATGGCAATAGGTAGCCTTGGAATTAAAGAAAATGTTGTTCCTCATGGGTGGGGAAAATAATTTTCCAAATAAAAAAATTGAGCATTCAAAATTTGATGGTTTTGACACAATAATTTTTATCCAAATTTATGAAGAAACCACAATATTTTTGAGATGAAACCATGTCTTTTGACTCCCAAAAATGGTTAGTCAAAATTCGAAAATTACAAGGTCAGTAAGTATGATTCTTGATTTTTCATATTTTTTTTTAAATTCGTTTTTTACGTTTTTACGTTTTTTAAGTTTTTTTTAGTTTTTTATAAAGACACAACCACACAAAAGAGGGAGAGTAAATAAAAAAGTGTGATGAGGAAAGTGAAAAAAAAAACAAAATTAGAATAAAGAGGAAGAACAAGAAAGAGAGAGAGATATATACAGAGAGAGAGAAGAAAAGTTAAAGGGAAATAGGTGCCCCTGGTTTGGATTTGTTGTGTCAATGTCTCCATCCAGTGGTGTGTTTACTATAGAAGTTTTGGATCTGATGTAAGTAAATGGATTCTTGGGGAATATTTTGTCTCTTGTGATGCTTTGGAAAATTTACATTACCTAAAAGAGAATAAAAACAAAAATCATTATTCATTTAATGAAAAACTAAAAGAAATTAAAATTTAAAAAAATTAAAATAAAACATGGGTTGCCTCCCAAGAAGCATGGAATGTATTTGTCTATAGCTGGAGAGTTGTTGTGGACTACCCATAGTTCGATGGTGGCCACCGTATTTTCTCAACTCTAGAGTGCTTCTAGAAAAACATCCCCGTTGGGATGCTTTATTGTTCATCGGATAATTTCTCCCCTTCCTTGATTTTCTTTATTTCAATTTAATGGGGGTGGAAATAGAATATGGATATCCTACCTTTGGTCTTCAACTTTAGGAATGATATTTTCCACAAAGTGCTGGTTTTCTATGATTGGAAATTCAAGAAGATTTTTAAATTGTGAAGGTGAATTTTTGAATGTTTTAGATAACATGAAATCAGAGTATGAGATCCCAATTGTTTATAAATCATTAATTTCATAACTTAACGATGTGCAGTAATAAATATCATTAGAATCATAAGACTGAATAAATTTTTTAATATCCTTAATATCAATGTTTTTTTCCAAAGAGTGGTTAATTTCAACATCACTAGTGATCACTTTATCAATTAGGGAACAAGTAGCTCAAACATCACTTCCTTATGAACAATATAAACACATTGGTCTAGGGTTCCTCTCACTTATTACAAAATTTTTAGAATCATGGATAGGAAATGAATAATGTTGTATAATCTGATATGAATCTATAAATAATCATGTTATTTCATTTTCCCCATTACCATCCAAGTTGTAGCAGTGGATGTCAGTGGTGGGATGAGATTCTAAAGAGTTTTCAAGATCCTTTAGATCAACGGAGTTTTCATTTGTAATTTCAACATCAACTTCTCCATTTATGACTTAGTTAATGAGGATGTAATATTCATAATCTCCTCTATCAGTAGAATAGGAAGAACATGATGGTTTGGGATTCAAAACACTCTCAGAGAGACTTTAGAAAGCATGAATAATGAATATAGATTGATTCTCTAATGGTTATCACATGGATTGAAAAATATTGAACTTGACCAGCTGGTCACAAAATTCCATGGATAAGATGCTGTCATGTACATCAATTTTTGTTTCAGATGTCATAAGAAAAAGTCTTCCTAGAATCAGTGGAGATTGGAAATAAGTTGTCTCATCTTCCATGTCAAGGACATAGAATTAAGCTGGGAAGATAAGATAATTGAATCAGAAAAGGACATCCTCAATTATTCCCTTCGGACTTGCTGTGATTTGATTATCTAACTAGATGACAACACTTTTTGGGTGTAAAGTACCTACAATAGGGTTGGAGAATATGGATTTGGGCATGAAATTTATCGAATCTCCTAGGTCTATGAGTGCATCATTGAAGTTGGAACTTCCAATTTTTCATGGAACCATAAAGGTCCCTAGATCATTGCACTTTATGGTAATAGAATGTTAGGTGGGAAAATTTTCGAAGGTCCTAAGTTTCTTCTTGTGGGTTCACAATTCCTTAAGAAACTTGTCACAATTAGGGACTTGTTTTATGGTATCTAAGAGGGGAATGCTGTATTAAACACATCTAAAAATGTCAAGCATTTCAAGACCGGGTTCAAAGGACTTCTTTGGATTAGAAATGGATTGAGGGAAAGGAATTGGGTTCCTAAGTGGAATGGAAGGAGGTGAGGGAATGGATTCAGGTTCCTTTTCATGTTTATTTTTATTTTAATTTTCTAGGTCAACATTCAAAGGGGGCTTGGAAGAATTATCTTGAGGCATATAAAATTTCTTCCCTGATCTAAGTGTGATTGCAGTTACATTACCCTTGGGGTTGGGTAATGGTTGATCTGGGAGTTGGGAAGAATTTTATTGTTATTGCTGGCTCAGTTGGGATGCAAGTTGACCAATTTATGTTTCAATGTTTCTGAGGCTGGAACGGGTGAGGGAGGCAAGATCTTCCACTGCACTTTCCCATGGTTAATTGGAAGAAGAGGCTTGTACCAAATTGGTATCAACTTGATTTTGGTTCTTGGGAATGTGATTGTATTGGTTTAGAAATTGGGAAGGATCACTAGGATAGTGGAATCGAGGAGGAGGAAGAGAAGGATTGATCCTTTGAGGTTGAGGAATAAAAGAGTAAGGTTATTAAAAATTACAAACTCCTTGAACATATTAGAATTGGTTTGGATTTTGAGGTAGTAATTGAGGGGGATGAGAAATGGGATTACCATACCTCAAGCCTTGGTTGAATGTAGAAGAGAAGGGCTCAGAGTGGGTTTGGGTGAAGTTTCTAATGAACTGACCTGATTGTTGAGGGTTGGTCTTCCTCTGAGCATATACTGCATTGACCTCCATTGGTACGGATGAATCAGATGCATCCTCTTGAAGTTGTGGACGTGTATGAGTTGGATGAGATGTGGAGATACAGATTCCATAGTTCTTGATATGTCTAAGGAACATAGATTGTGGAGAATATGAGGTTGGGGATTTGGATACCACCATTAGTTTTCACACAAGACCTGTAAGTTCACTCATCCACTCTGTCATCTTGTTCGGCTCTATAGATTTACTATCTTTAGCATGTTTGAATTGAGCATGTTCTCGAATATGGAATTGTTGTGTGTTTGTAGTCATGTTGCTTATGAGATCCCTTGCAGCTATAAAAGTTTTATCAACAAGAGAACCACCACTTGCGGCATCAATGAAAGTTCTCTCCACAGTCAATAACCCCTCATAGAAGTATTGGATCAAGAGTCGGTTAGGGATTTGGTGGTGTGGGTAGATTTCCACAAGATTTTTGAACCTCTCCCAGTACTCATGGAGTGACTCATTTGGGAATTGACGAATACCACTAATTTCCTTTCGGATAGAAGCAGTACGAGAAGCAGGAAATAATTTCTCTAAAAATAGTTGCTTCATGTCATTCAATGTGGTTATGGAACCAGGAGGAAGGTAATAAATCCATGACTTTGTAGTGTCTACTATGGAGAAAGGGAATGATCAGAGTTTTATTTTTCGATCAGAAACCCCTTCAATATTTATGGTAGAGCACACCAATTGGAACTCATTAAGGTGGAGATGTGGATACTCACCGGAAAGCTAGTGTAAATGAGGGAGAAGATGAATAAAACTCGATTTGAGTTATAATTAATACTCTGTGTTTGAATATTTAATACCAAGAGGTTGGTAATTCATATTATGGGCATCAATTTCTTTAGGTGTTTTTCACCTAGGATTGGCCATATCTAATCCAACTTGTTGGATAAGGACTGATCTTGAATTATTTGATTATCCCTAATGTTACTCATAACTTGGTAAAGTTTTCACTCAATTTCAGCGCCAAACAAATTTGGCGGATTTTTTGGGAGGCTATGGGGCATTTAGAGAGATTTTGGAAGAAAGAGGAAGATTGATTTTTCTTTGTGTTGTTTTCAATTTTTTTTAAAATTTTGTTTTTTTGTTTTTTTACAATAACACAAAACTAACAACTATTTAATTTCACCATCCATGGAAATAGATCCATTTGAAAGCACTACCGATTATATCTTATCAATCATTGAATGTTCCGATTCTCTTCTAATGTGTATAGTAGCACTCGGGTCGAATCCTCGGTGATGATACTTTTTAATTATAGATTGTTTTTTAGTTGATTGTATTTTGATTGGGGGGTTGGATTGCAGAGCATAAATGAAGTGATTAATGATTAATTTTTTATTTAAAAATTTGATAAAGATTGGGGTGAGTTCATTTTTAGGGATTTAATCTTGTGATATCCTTGAGCTTTGCTTTATATTGCATTTAAATTAAGACCCACTTCACAAGATAACATTGATTGGAATTCATAAGTGTTAAGGCTTTAATACAATCCCTTAATTAACTTAGGGTTCTAATATCAAAAATACTTTGTTGATGGTTGTGTATTTATGGTTCCAGTAATCCATGGAAACCACACGTTAAAAAAAAATGTCATTAATCCTTGACATGTTAAGTCCAACATACAAAATGTTAAATTTAAGAATACTTATCGATAAAAAGATCTCAATCGCTTAACATCTCTAAATAATGAATCACCTCAATAGTATATTTACTCATCCATTAATATGGTTATTAATATAGTAATTTATGATTATGGGGATAAATTATAAATAGAATAAAAATAATGGGATAAGAAAAGATTAGTGCGTCGAACACACACGATCATTGAAGAGAGTTAAAAAAAGACTTTCGATTGAATGAAGAAACAAAAGAAGGGGAAGGGTTTTAAATTGATTTAAACTGTTTTAAGAACATTAATACTAAACCACAGAAGGTGGATGAGAATAATAAATATTGAAGAATAAAATTTCATTAAAACAAAATTCCAAACACTTGTGAAATTACAAAAGAAGAAAACTTCAAAAGTAAATTAAAACAAAGAGAGGGGGAAAGGTCTCTCAAGTGAAAACTTTAGCATGGAAGGTACTACCAATCCTTTGTAAAATATTTTTTAGTTCCAATGTGTGCTCCTCTATTTTTAAATTCCAACTCCTGCAAGGAGAGGAGGGGGATATATTTATATCCTATGGTGGTGGACTATTTGCATTCCAAAACAATCTCTCCACTTTTATTGATGATTTGGACATCTAGACAGCTGTATCTTGAGACATAACCTTCTTCAAATTTATGTATAATAATGTTTTCTGACTACTCTCAATATTTGGAGGCATTCAGACTTATGGTTCCAGAGTTATGGCCATTTTATTAAACAATGTTAATCTGTCCATTTGAATCCAAACATTTTAAAGGCCAATATGTGAATGGGTTTTTGAATAAGGAGATTCCCTCAAATACAAAAACATTCTTCCACAAAGTCAGCTTCCAATATATTATATTTCACACTACAATATCTCAACTCGAATGGATGACTCTATCAAGAGAAAATTCAATAATGGTGTGTTAATTGCATTTCTTGAACTGAATGGTGGGCTGGGATTAAATTCATCAGTTGGGACCCTTTTCTTTGTATTTGAGCCTTGAAATTTTTATCCAAGATGAATTGAATTGTACCCCGACCATTAAAGGATAATTAAAGGATTTGGACTTATAGAGTGAGCCTAGTAATTGAATCTTCATAGCTTGTCTAGTTTCTCTACAAATTCATTGGGCCTTATTGTGTGATCCATATGACCCTTCATTTGGCAGAATTTCACCAAGACCCCTTCTAATGAAATTTTGGATATTGAATTAGAAATACTAAAAAACAAGAATCATAAAATTTGGATAAGTAAGGTGAGAGGTATTATTAAAACATTAAACAGAATTGAATCCGGATGAATTCAAATAGTGCTCTAAAATTATATTTAATATTTAAACATTAATATTTCACAAAAACTATGCACATTTCATATAAATAAATAAAGGGGGTATATAATAAATTAGGAAATTATTAATAACATAAAATCCCCACACATATTCTTGTTCGTCTACTCATTTCAAATAAATATAAAAATGTAACAAAATCATTTTTACTTACCAAAAAATATTAAAATTTTGTTTTCTCCAATCGGGGGAGGTTTAGACGATTTCACTCATCCATATTGAATTCCAACACAAGTTGTTACAAAAAAATGTTTGATTTTTTTTTTATTTTTTTCATTCTAAAATTTAGAAATGAAAAATAGTGGAACACAAAACTTACTCCTCTTAAGATGATAAAATTAATTTTTGGAGCTTCAATCATTCACCAACCAAAAGTTTAAATCTTAGAGTTTGTAAGAGATCTCAGCTTCCACTCCCTATCTTAAAGTTCTTAAAAATCAAGAGGTCTTTTTAGGGGTTTTTCTGTGGATATGGGGTAGTAGGAAGATGATATCCAAAAGATTGGAAAAAGGGGGTAAAACACCAACATGGAAAAAGAAATGCACATTTTAATTGAAATGGGACATGAAAGGAAATGGAAACACATATTTAAAAGGGAATGAAAATGTTAAATAATACACAAAAGAAGAAGGAAATTTTAAGTGGATGAGAATATGAAATATTTAAAAACCACGAAACTTCTCCCAATGGCATATGTGTTCATTTTTTTTATTTTTTTCAAAATTTTAACTTCAAATAGATCACACACTCATCTCCCAACCCATGTTTTATCTACTCACTATACAAATTGTAATAGTTATAATAAGATCAAAGGATGCGAAAGAGTGATTTTTGACCCACCCAAGACATAACCCATTCTTATTTTAATTTTTTTGGATTTGTTTGAACTTTTTTTAGACTTTTAAATATCATTTGTACAAGATAAACATATATACATTCCCAAACCCCATTGAAGGACAACCTATCCCCCACACTTAAATTGATGCTTGTTCTCAAGAATATGATAACATGGTGAAAATCAACAAAAGGGTACCCAAAATGAAATCCATTCCCCCACACTTAAATTCCAAAAAATTAAACAATGAAAATCCATGTTAATATTGGGTGGGATACGGTATTGGTCTTATAATGTGTCTATCAAAGAAAAGGTTTTCATAGGCTCGAAGGAGATTTCAAAAGGAGGATTAATATAAGGGAAATGGGAGTATATTTGGATATTGTGATTCTCCTAAGGTTCATAAAATTATTCTATCATATTAATGCACATTAAAGTTGGAAATTAAGCTCAAAGGTCCATGAACTCAATATTCACAAATGGGGTTGAAAAACACATATTTTAAAAAGTTGGCCATAGGTAGCCTTGTAATTAAATCAAATGTTGTTACTCATGGGTGGGGAAAATCATTTTCCAAATAAAAAAATTGAGCATTCAAAATTTGATGGTTTTGACATAATATTTTTTATCCAAATTTATGAAGAAACCACAATATTTTTGAGATGAAACCATGTCTTTTGACTCCCCAAAATGGTTGGAAACAATTTGAAAATTCCAAGGCGAGTAATTATGATTCTTGATTTTTCACATTTTTTTTAAATTCGTTTTTTACGTTTTTTAATTTTTTAAGTTTTTTTTAGTTTTTTATAAAGACACAACCACACAAAAGAGGGAGAGTAAATAAAAAAGTGTGATGAGGAAAGTTAAAAAAAACAAAATTAGAATAAATAGGAAGAACAAGAGAGAGAGAGAGAGAGAGAGAGAAGAAGAAGAGTTAAAGTGAAATAGGTGCCCCTGGTTTGGATTTGGTGGGTCACCGTCTCCATCCAGTGGTGTGTTTACTGTAGAAGTTGTGGATCCAATGTAAGTCAATGGCTTCTTGGGGAATGTGTCCTCTCTAGTGATTCTTTGGAAAATTTACATTTCCTAAAGATAATAAAAAACAAAAATCATTATTAATTTAATGAAAAACTAAAAAGAAATTAAAATTTCAAAAAATTAAAATAAAACATGGGTTGCCTCCCAAGAATCACTGCATTTATTTGTCCACAACTGGACAATTGCTGTGGACTACCCACAGTTCGATGGTGGCCACCATATTTTCTCAACTCTAGAGTGCTTCCAGAAAAACATCCCCTTTGGGATACTTGATTGTTCATTGGATAATTTATCCCATTCCTTGATTTTTCTTAAAATTATATTGGGGTGGAAAGAGAATATAGAAATCCTCCCTTTGGTTTTCAACTTTAGGAATGATGTTTTACACAAAGTGCTGGTTTTATATGAACAAAAATTCAGGAAGATTATTTAATTCTGAAGGTGCATTTTTGTAAGTTTTTAATAACATGAAATCAGAGTATGATATCCTGATTGTTTGTAACTCATTAATTTCATCACTTACCGTTGTGTAATAATAAGGATAATTAGAGTCATAAGACTGAATAAAATTTTCAATATCCTTAATATAAATGTTTTTTTCCATAGAGTGGTCAATTTCAACCTCATAAGTGATCACTTTATTAATTAAGGAACAAACAACACAAACATCACATCCATCAGGACAATATAAACACATTGGTCCAGGGTTCACCTCACATATAATTTTTTTAGAATCATGGATAGAAAATGAATAATGTTGGATAATCTAATATGAATCAATAAATTATCATGTTATTTCATTTTCCCCATTACCATCCAAGTTGGAACAGTGGATGTCAGAGGTGGGACGAGATTCAAAAGAGTTTTCAAGATCCTTTAGATCAATGGAATTTTTATTTTTAATTTTAACATCAACTTCTCCATTTATGAATTTGTTAATGATGATGAAATATTCACAAACCCCTATATCAGTAGAATAGAAAGAACATGATGGATTTGGATTCAAAACACTCTCAGATAGACTTTTAGATGCATGGATAGAGAATACAGATTGATTCTATGATGGGTATCGCATGGATTGAAAAATATTGATCTTGACCATTTGGTCACCAAATTCCATGGATAATATACTGGCATGGAAATCAATTTTGGTTTTAGTTGTCATAAGAAAAGGTCTTCCTAGAATCAGTGGAGATTGGAAATAAGTTGTCTCACCTTTGATTTCAAGGGCATAGAATTCAGCTGGGAAGATAAGATCATTGAGTCGGACAAGGACATCCCCAATAATTCACTCAGGACTGGTTGTGCTTCGATTGGGTAACTGGATGACAACACTTTTTGGGTGTAAAGGACCTACACCGGGGTTGGAGATTATGGATTTGGGCATGACATTTATCAAGGATCCTAGGTCTATGAGTGCATCATCTAATTTGGAACTTCCAATTTTTCATGGAACTGTAAAGGTCCCTAGATATTTTTACTTTATGGGAATAGTCTATTGGGTGGAAACATTTTCAAAGGTCCTAAGATTCCTATTGTGGTTTAAAAATTCCTTAAGAAACTTGTCATACATAAGGATTTGTTTTATGGCATCCATGAGGGGAATGTTGACTTCAACACATCTAAACATGTCAAGCATATCAGGATCGAGTTCGAATGACTTGTTTGGATTAGAAACATCTTGAGGAAAAGGAATTGGGTTCCTAAGTGGAATGGAAGGAGGCGAGGGAATGGATTTAGGTTCCTTTTCATGTTTATTTTTATTTTCACTTTCTAGGTCAACATTCAAAGGGGTTTGGAGGACTTATCTTGAGGCATAGAAAATTTCTTCCGTGATCTAAGTGAAATTTCACTTACATTACCCTTGGGTTGGGTAATAGTTGGGTTGGGAGTTGGGAAGAATTTTATTGTTATTGATGGCTCAGGTGGGATGCAATTTGACCAATTTATGATTCAATGTTTTGGAGGATAGAATGGGTGAAGGAGTCATGATCTTCCACTGCACTTTCACATGGTTTCTTGGAAGAAGAGGCTTGTCCTGTATTGGGATTTCCTTGATTTTGGTACTTGGGAAAGTGATTGTATTGGTTTGGGAATTGGGAAGGCTCACTAGGATAATGGAATCCAGGAGGAGGAAGAGGAGGATTGATCAATTGAGGTTGAGTATCAAAAGGGTAAGGTTGTTGGAAGTTACCAACTCCTTGACCATATTGTAATTGGTTTAGATTTTGAGGCGGGAATTGATGGGGATGAGAAATGGGATTACCATACCTCAAGCCTTGGTTGAAGGTAGAAGAGAAGGGCTCAAAGTGGCTTTGGTTGAAGTTTCTAGTGAACTGACTTGATTGTTGAGGGTTGGTGTTCCTCTGAGTATATACTGCATTAACCTCCATTGGTCCAGATGAATCAGATAGATCCTATTGAATTTTTGGACATGTATTAGTTGGATGAAATGTTGAGCTACAGATTCCACAGTTCTTGATATGTCTAGGGAACATAGATTGTGGAGAAGATGAGGTTGAAGCTTTGGATACCACAACTAGTTGTCGCACAAGACCTATAAGTTCAATAATCCACTCTGTCATCTTATTCTTCTTTATGGATTTTCTATCTTGAGCTTGTTTTACTTGAGCATGTGCTCGAGTATGGAATTATTGTGTGTTTGTAGCCATGTTACTTATGAGATCTTTTGTAGTTGTCAGAGTTTTATCAACAATAGAACCACCACTTGTGGTATCAATGAGAGTTATCTCTATAGCCAATAACCCCTCATAGAATTATTGGATCAAGATTTGGTTAGGTATATTGTGGTGTGGGAAGGTTGCAACAAGATTTTTGAAACTCTCCCCGTACTCATAGTGTAACTCATTTGGGAATTGAAAAAAACCACTAATTTTCATTCAGATAGAAGAAGTATGGGATGTAGAAAATAATTTGTCTAAAAATAGTCACTTCATGTAATTCCATGTGGTTATGAAACCAAGATGGAGGTAGTAATTCCATGACATAGTATTGTCATCTATGGAGAAATGGAATGCTTAGAGTTTTATTTGTTCATCAGAAACCCCTTGAGGTTTTATGATAGAGCACACCACTTGGAACTCTTTAAGGTGGAGATATGGATCCTTACCAGCTAGCTTGTGGAAATGAGGGAGAAGAATAATCAAACCTGATTTGAGTTATAATTAGGCCTCTATGTTTTGATATTGAATACCAAGAGGTTGTTAATTCATATTTGAGGCAAAAAGTTCTTTAAGTGTTTGTTCCCTAGGATTGGCCATATCAAATTCAACTTGTTGGACGAGGACTGATCTTGAATTATTTGATTATCCCTAATGTTCCTCCTATCTTGGAGACGTTTTAACTCAATTTTAGGGTCAAAAAAATTTTATGGATTTTCTGGGAGGCTATTGGGCATTCAAAGAGATTTTGGAATAAATAAGAAGATGGGGTTTTCTTTGTGTTTTTTTTCAATTTTTTTAAAATTTTGTTTTTTTGTTTATTTGTAATAAAACAAAACTAACAAATACTTAATTTAAACATCCCTGGAAATAGTGTCATTTGAAATCATGAACAATTGTCTTCTATGGACCATTCAAAGTTTGGATGCTCTGCTAATGTTTATAGCAGCACTTGGGTCGAATCCTCAGCGACGATACTTTTTAATAGTCGATTGTTTTTAGTTGATTGTATTTTGATTGGGGGGTTGGTTTGTAGAGAATAAATGGAGTGATTAATGATTAGTGTTTCATTTAACAATTTTATAAATATTGGGGTGAGTTTATTTTTATGGAGTTAAGCTTGTGATATCCTTGAGCTTTGCTTTATTTTGAATTTCAATTAACACCCACTTCACAAGATAATGTAGATTGGAATTCCTAAGTGTTAAGGCTTTAATCCAAGCCTTAACTTAACTTAGGTTTCTAATCTCAAAAATCTATTGTTGATGGTAGTGTATTTATGATTCCAATAATCCATGGAAACAAGTATTTAAAAAAAACAAGTCATTAATCCATGACATGTTAAGTTCGACATACACAATGTTAAATTTAAGAATACCCTTTGAGAAAAATACTTCAATAACTTAACATATCTAAATAATGACTCACCTCAATGGTAGATTTACTCATCCATTAATATGGTTATTAATCTAGTAATATATGATTTTGGTGATGAATTATAAATTGAACAAAAAGAACGGGATAAGAAAAGGGTAGTGCGTCGAACACACACGATCATTGAAGAGAGTTAAAAAAAAGACATTCGATTGAACGAGGAAGCAAAAGAAGGGAAAGGGTTTTGACTTGATCTAAACTATTTCAAGAAAATTAATATTAAACTACAGAAGGTGGATGGGAATAATAGATATTAAAGAATAAACTTTCATTATAATAGAATTACAAAGTCACACACTTATGAAATTACAAACGAAGAAAACTGCAAAAGTAAATTAAAACAAAGAGAGGAGGAAAGGTCTATAAAGTGAAAAAGTGAGCATGAAAAGTCCTAAAAAGCCTTTTAAAAAGCTTTTTTAGTTCCTATGTGTGCTCCTCTCTTCTAAACTGCCAACTCCTTCAAGGAGAGGAGGGAGATATATTTATAGCCCAAGGTGGTGGACTGTTTGCATTCCAAAAATACCTCTCCACTTGAACATATAGGAAGCTGAATCATGAGATATAACCTTATTAAAAGTTATATATAATAATTTTTTCTGACTAATCTCAAAATTTGGAGGAATTTGGACATATGGAGCCAGAGTTATGGCCATTTGATTAAACAAAGTTAATATGTCCATTTCAATCAAAACTTTTTAAAGGCCAATATGTGAATGGGTTTTTGAATAATAAGATGCCCTCAAATCCGAACACTTTCTTCCACAAAGCCAGAATACAATATATTCTCTTTCACACTAAAAGATATAATCTCAAATGGATTCCTATATCTGGAAAAAATTCAATAATGGTGTGTTAATTGCAATTCCCGAACCAAATGATAGACTGGGATTAAATTCTTCACTTAGGCCATTGTTTGTTGTATTTGGGCCTTGAAATTTTTATCCAAGATGAATTGAATTTTCCCCCGACCATTGGAGGAGAATTAAAGTATTTGGACATCTGGAGTGAGCCCAGTATTTGAATATTCATATCTTGTCCAGTTTCTCTACAAAATCTTTGGGCCTTCTTATGTGATTCATATGACCCTTCAAATGGAAGAATTGTCCCAAGACCCCTTCTAATGAAATGTTGGATATTGAATTAGGAATCCTAAAAAATATGAATAATGTAATTTTGATAAGTAAGGGGAGAGGTATTATTAAAAATTAAACATACTTCAATCTGGATGATTTCAAATAGTGCTCTAAAATTATATTTAATATTTAAACATTATTATTTCACACAAATTATGCACATTTCATATAAAATAAATAAAGGGAGTATATAATAAATTATGAAATTATTAATTACATAATATTATAAATAATAAAAAATGTACAACAGAATCTAACATAGAATAAGAAATACAATGGGAATATATAATAAATTGATTCTGAGAAACATAATCCATGGTTGGAAATGGTAATAAATGAGTAAATGAATACATAATTTTGTAAATTTTAGTAATTCATAATTCCATAGATCATAAAGATACCATTTAAACCTTATTACAATAAATCATATATAAAGTGTAAGATCTCTCCCATTACCCAATCTTAGTTATCCCATGAGACTTACCTATGTACCGAGGGGCTATATAATTCAAAGACCTACCCATCACATAAAATGAAATTGTATTCTATCATATACTAAAAATAATAGGATATTAATGGTATAATTTTCCTGGATGAATAATGTAGAAATGAATGACATAATTTCTCAATGAAACCTATCATACAATACATTCTTATATAGAATAATGGATTATACAGATTATCTATAGATTTTATTAGTAAATGAATTAATAAGAATGGTTAAGTGAAATTCCTTGAATCTTAAATGGAATAAGTGGGGATTAAAAATTTTAAAATAGGTACCCTTATCAAGTGATGAATATGGATATGTAGTTATTAAGAATGTTACAAAAAATTGGATTATCAATGAGTTTAGGAAGTAGATAGAATGTATTTGAAATTTTGAGAGGCTAAAGAAATCGTCGATAAATACCAATATAAATATAATAAAATAATTCATTATTGTTGGTAAATAACATGTGAATAATCCATAACATATCCTCTAGGAGTGCCAAACCTGGTGTGCAACATGGACCAGTTGTTATGCACCAAGTGAAGATCAATTAATTTGAAACTAGAATTTTTCAGTATTATTACCCACCAGTACATATATGCCAGAGCCATATCTGCTTATTTGTATCTAGAAAAGGATTAAATTCCTTGGATAACCAAAAAAAATATATTTTTTACCCAAATTTAGTATGGGTTATAGTTATGAGAAATTTTTATAATTATAACAGTTTATGAATGTAGTATAATGGGAGAGAATGGTGATATCCCATTGATAATAAAATAAGGAATTTATTTAAATGGGGAATAATAAAATTTCAAATTGAAATGAAAAGTAATTGGAAGTAATAACATAATTAAAGAAAGAGAAGAGGTTACAGACCCTTACCTTTAAATGTAACTTCTTAAACCTTGAAATTTGAACCTTAGAGACTTAAAAACTCATTGGGGAGACTCTTGAAAGAGAAAATAAGAGGACCATTATGTTAAATGGTTTTAGAGTGTTGTGGAATTGGAGAATGAGTGGGTATTTAAAGAAAATAAGGGATAATTATTTATTAATTTCTTAAAAATATGACTTTGAAATCTAGGTGATGGAAAATATAGAACCATTGGCTTACCCATGGGTTTGGGTCATGGTTTTTAGAATTTAAGTCATGGTTTTTGATATATTAATTTTCTAAAACTGAGATCATTTTTATATTACTTTTTCTATGGGAATATAATTGTTCCAAAAAATATTGTTTTTAAAACTATAATTTCTATTTTAGATTTTGGAAAGTTAATTATATGTTTTTAAAGTAATTTTAATTCAATAAAATATATTATATTTATGTAATAAATTATTTTTTTGTTGTGTATTATCTTTTATTAATTATTAAATAATTTTTACATCATAATTATGTCATTATACATCCCATAAATCCTTACTGTATTTTACTATATAATGAAAAATTTGACCATCTCATAAATTTATGAAAAATTCACCATTGGATAATTTCAAAGTGATGGTTTCATATATAATTTACTTTTTATAAAAAAAATTTATATATGAGTTTTTAATTTTTAAATGAAAATATTGTCATATTTCTTAATCTTTTGTTTTTTATAAAAATTTATAAACTTTGTATTTTGGTAAATCATATTATTGTTAAGTCATATTTTTGTAATTATATTACTATTCATTGATTAATATAATTTTTTAATTAATAATTTTATTATTATCAAATTATTTTATTTTCTTTATTAGAAACTTCTATGATTAATTGTTTCATTACTATTACAATGGTCATATTCTAATATCCATACCCCAATAGTCAAATTCAAATAGTCAAATTCAAAAGTTCATATTACCCCTTATATATACACTTCATTATAATAACCTCAGTTCATTCATATCCTTATCTTTATTCTTATACAATATCCATTCCATTTTTTATTGTTTTCTTTATAATAATAATGTATATTATATATTTTTTATTCATTTTGAAGAATTATCCTCTTAGATTTAATATTATGGTGGTGCCTTATATTGTTGTGTGTTCTATTTCACTAGTTATGAACATTATTTTGAATAAAATTTTATAGTTTTGTGTTGAACTTTTTCGTTGTAAAATTATGGTGAAATAATTAAAATTTTATTTTAAAGTATTTATTTATAATAATATAATTTAGGTTCTTAAATTCTCCCCATTAAATAATTTCATCGTTATAATTGTAAATTAATCCACAAAATAATAATAATAAAGTGATTATCATTGCATATTATGGATCCTATGTTTCCTCTTTTAAAATTTGATTTTTCTAAAGAACCATCACTAATAGAGTTGTTTAATTTCATTGAACTTTCTCCATCATATCAAGAATCTAAATCTAATCTTCATTATATGAAAATTATGATTATAAATGGAATTGATCCACCATTAGAACATAGGAAGGGTTTTGACATAAAATTCCTAAGAAGTGATATATAAAAGGATTTATACAGTCAAGACATGTTTGTTGATAGAAAATCAATATGAAATAGTTCCTACCTACTATAATATTTTAAACAGTCTAATACACCTTGATATTGGCTTCCCTTTCTTTTCAAATATCATGAAACCTTTACATGGAGATATCCTCAGAAATATATAGTCCCCCACTTGGAATTAAATATCCTTTATTCAATTTTTAACATAACATTTCTATCTACTTTGGGATTCCCTGATATTCTCTTGGATGGATATTAACTTTTTTGATGTATCCTTTATAAGTTTTAGACCAAATTACTTCATTTTTCTATCTTTGTCCCAAAATTTTGGAGCTTGATATCACTTTCTATACAAAGATTCATATGTTTCCATTTTAATTTTAGTGTGGAAACTATTATTTTATGAAAACATCACTAGTGTTTAATATCAATCCCAACTTCATTAAAATCAAGATAGAATGACCTTATCATGTCCTCCAATGTTTGGATGGTATTTTCAGACTTTCCTTATATTTGAGGGTGATATGATTTTATAATATTTAGCTCTATATAAAAAGCATTCTGGATACTCCCCTAAAATTTTGTTGTAAATTTTATTTTCACAATCAAAGACTATAGATAAGGGTGTTCCATTAAGTCTAACAACTTTATTTATATACAACCTATCAAGATGATCCATATGTAAATTTTCTTGAATTAAAAAGAAATAACCAAACTTTGTAAGATGATCAAGAATAAACCATATAGCAGTATGTAACTTGGATTTATTAGGAATAATAGTGAAAATATCTATAATAATATAATACCACTTCCACTCTAGTGTTGGTAAAGGTTACACAACACTGCATGGGAAGTTTTATTATATCCTTCACCCATTGAAATATAAATCATCATACAATATTATCTATAATATATCACTTTATATTTTCCCACCATAAATGTTCTTGGACACCCCTATACTTCATCATGCTTCCTGGATGTATAGAGAAATTTTAACTATGGGATTCATCCAATAAATCATTCTTTATCTTTGGTATTGATAGAACACATAACCTCTTACCGAACCGTAGAACTCCATTATCATCAATATTAAAGATTGGTAATTTTCCTTTATTCACATCTATATTATTATTTTTTAAGGCCTCATCATAAATATATGATTTTCTAATCGCCTTCAATATATAAGGCTAGGTAATTACATGGAATAATATTGATGTTTCCATTCCATTTCAACTGCCATGTCCATTCTTACTAAATATTTAAGAATTAGATTATTCTCTAAACACAATATGGATTAGATTCCATGGTATTTTCAACTCAATGCATATGATAATTTTTTATTTATTTTGAAGGATGATAAGGTATAGAAAAATAACAATGCTTGAGTATTTACAATCATATAATTTACCTCATATTAACATATTTCTGAGAAAATATTAATTTTAAACTCTTATGATTGGTGTACATATCATATCTCTCTCTATAGAGGTAATATGTCTATATCTTTAGTGAAAAGATCACTTACAAAAAATATAAATCATGAATCAGATAATTTACTACAAGGGAATTCAATTATTGATATTAATAAGATACCACTCTATCATTTTTTATTAGAACACATACAATATCTTTCTTTGATGTGTCATTATCAATTAAAAACCATTCTTTACCATATGGAAGAGTCAATATAGGTATATTTACCAACTATCCATCTTATTCAGAAAAACCATATTAACATTCCTTTTTCTATGTGAATTTGACCACCTTATATGTTATCTTGGTTAATGGAATATCTAATAGAGTTAATTTTTCAAAAAACTAACAATAGTTTCCTAACAAGGTATGAAAACTACATATTTTATTTATAGTGGTTGGTTTTGGCCATTCCATGACAAATGTTTTTCTATGTTTCAATATATATACCATCCTTGGATAAAATATATACAAGAAAAGATACTTATTTAATCCAAAGTTCACATTTATTGAATTTCACATATAACATATTTTTTCATTAGAACCTCAAGTGAAAATCGCAAGTGAGTTTCTTTATCCTCATTATTATTAGATCACATAAGAACATTATAAATAAATAACACCATGAACTTAACAATATAATACTTTAATACTATAAAAATCAAGTATATAACATGAAGGGTGAATTTTTTAACACAAAATGAATTATTGTTAACTCATAATGACCACACCTCATACAAATTATTATCTATAGCATATCCTCCTTCCTAAACTTTAAATAATGATAACTAGAATGAAGATACATCTTTATTAAGTGTTAATGACTTTAAAATTTATCAAAGAGTCCATCAATATAAGGAAACGTGTAATTTTTATTTTTAATATTTCCCTATAACCAATACACAAACTCATTGATCCATCTTTCTTATTTACAAATGAAATGAGTTCTCCACATTGCGAAACACTTAAATGAATGAAGTAACTATCAAAAAAGGATTTTAATTTATTTTTCAACTAAACTAACTCAACTGAAGTCATTATATATGGAGGATTAGATATAATTTTTTCATTATGGATAAGATAAATAGAGAAATCAAATTCTTTGTCTGGGGGAAATCCAAACAGGTCATCAAGAAACACATCAATATACCCCAACACAGTAGGTACATCTTCAATCATGAAAACCTCTTTACCCATTATATATTGAATTTCAACTATATCTTCCTCTAGGATTTATTTAAGGAGATATACAAATGGGTGGTTCTAGAAAAGTTTAGGGTAATGAAATTCTTCCTCTAAAAATATGTAATTCTATACATGCATCACAAATTATAACATCATTCTCCCTGTAATAGATTATTTATTTATAACTTGAGATCCAATATATCTCTAATATTACATCAAAATCCCCTATAGATATTATGATTAGATTAAAAACTAGAAAAAACCCATGTATTATAATTTAAACTTATTTATATATAATTGTGGCAATCAATGTACAAATCAGAGATCTTACTTGATAAACCACTCTTTAATTCATTTGGAAGTGATTGAAAATTATTAGTAAATATGCTTGTTCTAAATGAGTTTACACATATAAGATAGAATTATGTATTAGATAAATTTTATTGTATAATATAAGTAACATATATCACACCATTTTGAGCTTCAAATTTAGCTATAGTTATTTTAAAAGTTTGGCACTGATCTACATGCTTCTTTTGAGGAAGATTCCCTTAGTTGTTAGGGATTTGATTAAAGTAATAGATCATCTCATTATAGTTTAATAATTTTAAATTTAATACTTATCTATTGCCTTCAAACAATTGAGATTAATGATGTTTCTCTCTATATTTAAAGCATACATCCAACCCCTTTAAGAACATCCCTATGAATTTCTTCCTATATTTATTACATATAGGGAAATCAACTCTTCCTTTATTTTTGTTTATAATTATTATTACCACTTGGTGATTAACCATCCTATTATTTTCAAGTTTTAATCTATAGAATATATATTTTAAAAACTTTATATCAATATTTATAACACTTGTTTCAACATTCTAATATAAGTAAAAAGTTAAAGAGACCAATGATATTTGAATAATTGGCTTCAAAACATTAAAGAAATAGTCAATCATAATAACAATCCTATGTAGATAATTTTAAATATAACACTATAATATTGTGAAATTATCTTTATACACAAACATAGTTTCTTTTTCCATTTTCCACAAATATAATAATTTCATTTTCATCTCATCACATTACTCTTGAGGAAAATACTATTCTAGAAAATGAACTTTAAACATATGACACTATATATATTCTATCTTCTATACATTATTAGTACTTTTAATTATGGACCACCATTGGTCAGTATCTCCCCATAAATAATAAAAATTCATGATAGAATTTTTATTCTCAGTACTCCCCACTAACATAATGATATTTTCCAAGGCCTTAACCCATTGATCTTCTACCATGGGATCATTGGACCCGCTGAATAATATGTGTTGTTTCCTTATTAAATGATCTAAATAGGTTGATCCTTATTGAGGGGAAATATGATACTCCATGAAGGCCAATTTATTATTATAAATTGATTAAATTAACCTAGGATAGTAATAATTTGTTCAACACCAACATTAAATCTATTATATTGATTATATAGACAATCCCCACAATGTTCTCGATATTTGTATTGGTTTTTATTTCTTATAAAATGTTATATTATATTTATAATGTCATGTACTATTTAGTAATATTATACTCTAATAATATATAAGACAAGAATAATTTTTCCATAATGTATTGTCCTATTCATATAATATCTAATAAAACCATTATAAAATAAACTCTATATTTTTCTAAATATAGAATCTATATTGTATTCCTATGTTCATTTATATCTAGTTCCTAATATTTCTACCAAAACTTGATATTAAATGAACTATAATTCCTCAAACCTTAATCACTCATAGTTGGTGGGTTATTTATTACATGGTAATCAAAATACATGAGATTACATTCCTAAGATCAAGGTTCCATATTCATCAAGAGACCAGATACATAAATATTACATTACATCATGGAAAATTACAATAGTTGAGTACAAATAATTTTGTATTAGTATTATCCATATGTCTAATAATACATAGTATTCCACTTCATTACCTACGGAAATGGGAAACTAAAGTAATGGGTGAGCTTAAATGCCTAGTAAGGGACAACGTAAAGAAGATGCTAACATGGAATTCACAATAATGGCAACATAAAAGAAATTGATGCCACATAACATCATCTATGGATGGAAATGGTGATAAATGTGTAAATGATCACAAATTATTTACATTTTAGGAATTCATAATTTCCAACATCAGGCCTTTCTCAAAAACATCATAAATTATGAGTAAGGATGCTCCCATTACGCAATATTTTTTGTCACACAAAAATTAATAGCACATTGAGGGTCTATAAAATTATAACCCCACATATCAAAGAAAAATATAATGTATTTCATCATATAATAAATGATAATATTCTATACATGGTATAATGTTAAAGGATGAATAGATTAGAAATATAAGGCATAATTTCTCAACGAAACTTATTGTGAAAGACTTTAGCATATAAACATTAGTTTATACATATTTTCAATATATTTACCTATTAAATCAATTAATAATGATTTCTAAGTGAAATACCATGACACATATAGTGAATAATTAGGGATTCAAAGTGTACAACTAAGTATCCTTATTAGGTGATGAATATTGATTCATAGTTATTTGTAACTATACATAAAATAGGATTATTAATGAGTTCTGGAAGTAGAAAAATTGTATCTAAAATGGTGGGAGGGAAAATAAAATAAATATAAATCTACATATATAAATATAATAAATTCCTTTGTTATTGTCAATAATTTTTTTTGAATCATCCAGAACTTATCCACCAGGTGTGTCAAACTAGGTGTGCAATAAGGACCCCTTGTTGGCCAATGAGTAAAGATCAAGTAAAGATCTATGATAGAATAACATCCTATTTTTTGGATCCAAAAAATGGTGTCATTTTTAGGAAAACCACCCACTTAATTTTCTTCACCAAAATTTAAGATAGTTTTATAGTTGTGGGAGTGTTTAAACATTATAATGGTTTATGAATGTAGTAAAATGAGAAGTAATGGTGATATATCATTGATTACATAATAAATATTTTATAAAAATAAGGCATAATGACACTTCACATTGAAATGAAATGGAATTGTAAGTAATAACACAATTAAAGAAAGAGAAGACGTTAGAGACACTTAACTTGAAGGATAACTTCATAAAGCTTGATATGATAACCTTAGAGCCTTGGAAAATACATGGAGGGACTATTAAGAGATAAAATGAGAGTAATAGACGGATAAATGTTTTCTTATTAGAGAGGACTGGTATAATTTGTGGGTATTTATAGAAAAATATATATAATTATGTATTAATTTATAAACATAGGCCTATGAAATATAGGTTGTGGGAAATATATAAAAATTTAATTAACAATGGATTTGGATCTTGGTTTTTTAAATATATGAATTGTTAAATATTTTAATGTTTTAGAAAATATATCCTTTATTTTATATTACTTTTTCCAGGGGATTATAATTTTTTATAAAATATTATTTTTAAAACCTCAATTTCCATTTTAGATTTCGGAAAGTTATTTATAAGTTTATAAAATCACTTTAATTCATTAAAATACATTTTTTTGTAAAATAACTAATTTTTTGTCTTTTATTATCTTATATTAATTATTAAATAATAATTATTTCATAAAACTTAATAAATATTCTTAGTATATTTACTATTTAGAAAAAAAATTGAATATCTTAGAAAATTATAAAAAATTAACCATTAGATATTTTAAACATGTTAGTTTAAAATTTAATGTAATTTTTTATCAAAATAATTTTATTTATATTGAAATTTTTATTTTTAAATAGAACTCATTTTTTATTTCAAAATCATGCATCTTCCATAAAAAATCAGAAACTCTTTCTTTAGTAAATCTTATATGTGTTCTAATTTATATGTGTATACTTATATTACTATTAATTAATTAATATAAATTTTTTAATTATTAATTACATTATTGTACTTTTTTTATTAAATTTTATATGAAAATTGTATGATTAATTATTTCATTTCAATTAAAATAGTTAAATTTCTAATAGTCAGATTCAAATGTTCAGATTCTAACATCCATATTATCCCTTATCTATGAACTTCATTCTAACATCCTTATATCATTAATATCCTTCTCTTCATTAGTATACCATGTATATTCCATTTTTTATTATTTCTTTATAATAGTAATTCATCTTATATATTTTTCATTTATTTTAGAGCTTCATCCTCTAGGGTTCAATATTATAGTGCTGCCTTACATTGTTACGTGTTTTGTAGCACTAATTAAAACCATTATTAGGAATTCAATTTTTTAGTTTTGTGTTGTAATATGTGTGGTATATTTATAATGAAATAATATAATATTCATTATTATTTATATATTTACTATAATAGAATCTTGGGTCTTACAACTATGTTGTGATTTGACTTGAGTTGTATGGATGATTCCATGTCTGGGATATTACAACTAGAACCCAATAATTTGAGGCATTAAAAAATCATCATCATAATAATTTTCTACCATAATAATATAAAAAATCATTTCACTCAAAAATAATAATCTATCCTGGACACTGATTCATCATTGAAATATTTTATTTGGCCTTAAAACACTCATTGCACTTTAAATATGAAACTCTAATAACCCAACCACACTATTACCTATATAATGGAATAAATCATAACATTTAAGAAATATCCAATATTTTTAATTATAATGAGATTTCCATCTTATAGTTCTATGTACTTTTAAGGACCTATTATTGAGAACTCAATCTTCCTAATGGTTCTCCCCATCATAGGTTTTAATTATCAAAAATATAACTCACGTTGCTCAAAAAATACAAATATTAATTCATGCAAGGATCTTTGAGACTAAAACACACATGGAACCTCAAACCTCCCTATCAAACTTGTATCCTCGACCTATACTCATACAGATTATCCATCACTCCTAGTACACCCATAAACCATGGAAAACTAATCCACTATTCAAAATAACCATTTTAAAATGCCTGGGTCACTCCCAATTCATTTTTCAAAACCAAGAAACCCAATAATAATCCTATTTTAGATTTTAAAATATTATAAATCATTTTATACCTAAAAAATTATATAAGTTATTTAAAGATCCACATGGATTTTAAATTTTTTTTTGTAAAAAATGAAAATAACAATTCTTCATTATTTTTAGTTTTTTCCTAAAAAATAAATTTCATTTACAACACACATTTCAATAAATTTTGAAATCATTTCCAATTTTTTTTTTAAAACTATAAAATCTGAAGCCTCCTTTCATCATATTTTTTTTTCCAAAAAACCCAATTTTTTAGGTATTCACACAACCTTATAGTTAAAAAAATTTAATGCATTTTATATTCACTAAATTCCTAAACATTTAAAGTGAAAAAAGTTCATAAATTATTTTTATACACACTATCAATCACAGAAAATCCCTTTTCAAAATACATTTTTCCATAATTACAAAACACTAAACAAATTTCCTTATGGTGGAAAAATAATCAAAATCAAGCAATCAAACACACCATTTGAGTGACTTGTTTGAACTAGTTCTATTAATTTTCCACTAATGATTTAAAAAAAATATTAGATAAAATTGTTAATATATATTTTATATTAATTAATCATCCAATGATATTCACCTAAATCAATGTCTCTAATAGGTGAAATTATAATTCTATAATCATTCCACTATCATGATTTATGAACAAATGAAAAATAATATGCTTCATAGTTTCTTAAAACACATCCCAAGAATCATATATTCCATACTTGGAATGCTCAAACCAAAACACAACTCATACCTAGAGTGAAAATTACAATCTCAAGGAATCTATTGGAAAAAAGGGTTTTGACCATGGAAAAGTTATAAAGGAATGTTCTCAGTCAATCTCCCAAGTCCTAACTTCTAATCTCCACCTCTAAATAAAAATTTACCATTAGAAAACATAATTTACTAATATATTATTTATAATTACCTAGGCTTACCTATATGATATTTTCTTTCAAAATATACATGTAAAAAACCTAACCCTAGTAGCACATAGATAGTGGTTAATTTATTACATTGGAACTAGATACAATTGATCACATCTTAAGGGATAACATATTTTAGTTATCTTGGAAAACTTGAAAAATGATTGATTAAAAAATTATATTTTAAAAAATAAACAAAAAAATTGTATTTTACATAAGAAAATTATTATTCCCTCCATAATATCAATGAATATAAATTATAATACACTTAAAAAAATCACAGGGAATAGAATAAAAATTAAAAACTAAGCTTAGATGCTCAGTAATAGAAATGCATACAGTGGAAGCTATCATAGAATAAGTAAGGTATGCATAATATGGAAGGAATAAATGTTGATCACATAATGCCATATAAATAATCACATGACCTTGAAAATTATCAATGGATATCATAACTATTAGAACAATAACAAGGAAATTAATAACTTATTTCATATTAATCAAATTCATAATATCAAACATCTTAAACTTACAATTGAGGCCTCATGCCAAGACATCATACAAAAATGGGTAAGGCATATGCCAAATACCAAAACTTTTTTTTATCATGATACCTACCAATGCATTGATGGGATATATAATTATAGTATCCACCAAATAATTAATAATTCCAATACAAAACACTAATATTTTATGATTTAGTTCACTATAACATTTTTTATTCTTTGATAGATTAGTTTCTCCACAACACTGTGTTTAAATAAACCAGGTTTAAAATATTATTATTTAATGTGATATTTATCACCTAGAATTTGGGCTAGTGGGTGTAAATAGGTATAAATAAAATATAAAAATGCATGGTTTAAAAATATATAAAATAAATTCATAAAAAATCAATTTATTATAAATGAAAAAAATAACTTGGAAGTAAAATAAATGTTTTTCAAAAAAAATTATTTTTATGCACATAATGTGTTTTATCTAAATAAATTAATAATTTAATATTGATGAATAGTTTTAGTGAAACTTATATAGTATATATTAAATAAAGTTTTTTAATAATAATTTTTTTCTAGGAATGAGATAAGAATAAATCTAGTTTTATGCTAAAAATATACTTTTCTAAACAACGGTTTTGTTTTGTTTTGCAAACATATTTTTAAATGAATTTTTCCACATATAGAAATTGAATCATGAAATTTTTTCTCCATATTTTGAATAAAAAGGATCAAATTTTGTAAATAAGGCTCTTTTATTTTTGTTCATTATAAATAGTAACTTTGGTAAATGTTTGTCACCTCGGTAAGGGTAAAACGGGTAAAAGAGGCTTAAAACTTTGAGATAAGGCTTTAAAATTTCTATAAAACTTCAATTTACCCTTTTGGATGAGTGGATATCGATAATTATAATCCAAGTATCCCAAATGTGTCCACTTGGTACAATTTTTCTGTTATTATGACATTTATATTAATTTAAGAAAAGGATAAATAAAAAATGTCACTCTCTTGTATTTAATATATCTAACATTTAATCATAAGAATAAAAAGAGGGTATGTTTAATTATAATTTTTTATTTCAAATATATTTTATTTTTTTCATGATAATTTATTTTTAATTTTTAACGATTCAATAATTACCTTAAATTCTTACTCAACCCCAACATAGTATTTATTCAATTAATAGAAAAATAAAATAGATGATTTAAAAAATATCAAAATTAATAGAATTTTGATGGATTATTATGTTCCATGAATTTTTTAGTTATATATAACATATTATAGATGAGTTAAAGGTTTATATTCTAATTCCATAACTATCTTGGTGACTTTAAAGTTGAAGTAAATGAATTGTTCCAAAAATTAAGTTATTGATATTTTATAATAAAAAATATTTTATTAAATGATTTAAAACTCGTAAAAATCATAAATATAGACAAGTGAATTAAATATAGTTGAAATTTTCATCCATGGTTCATTTATGGGTGAATTTTTCTTTTATGGTAAAATTCATAACTATTAAAGAGTATAAAACTTTGATATTATGGAAATTGTTAAACAGATTAATAGGGGGTTAAAACTAAGAGATAAGAGTTAAAAAATCACTTCAAATTATCTAAATTGGATGAGAGGAATTTGAATTATCATTATTATGTCTTCAAAATATATCAATTTTGAGTCACTTTATTATAAAGAAATAATATATATTAATTTAATAGATTAATTAATTTGAAAAGTGTACATCCCCTCACTTATAAAAGGGAACCTATTCTCCCATCTTTCTCACAACATTTAAGAATTAAATAATGAACATGTACTACCATAATACCTTCCAATATTTTTTGACCACATCCTAGATCTTTTAGTATTTACAAAATACCATCCCTTCAAGGTGTCAAACCCGTCCTTTTTATATTATTTATTTTATTATTTTTATTGGGCATTAGATAGTTTGGGTCGAGGACCGACTTAAAATTTCTGAGCCCTTATTTAGAAACGAATGTTTCTCTCTTGGTTGCATCCAGCGCACTGCATTCGAAGTCTCGCGGCCTCACCTGGGTCGCCGCGCGACCTCACCCAACTCGCCGCACGTCCTGCCCGATGTTTAAGGGAGATGAAAAAAATATGCGACGAATAATAAAATGAGAACACAATGAAAATTGAGACGACGCTGCCTTGGGTGAGGCACTACTCAGGTGGGGCATGATTTTGAAACCGTGTAGCCTCACCTGGTCCATCAGGTGACCTGCCAATGCCCAATTAATTAAATGAAATGACTTGATGATAAATAAATAAAATTAAATGTGATAAACATTTTAATAAATTATTTTAGTGATCATAACAATAATATTATTTAAGGATGATAATTTTATTATGTTTATTAATATTATCATAATCATTCTATTAAAAATTGTCATGAGTCACGCGGGGTAACCGTGCAGTTTCCGGACTCCTTTAAAATAAAAATAATCAAACAAGATTTAAAGAATTATTTTAATGATGTTAAAAGGGTAATTATTATTATTATTATTATTATTAGGATATTAATATAGTTATTAATATTATTAATCACATTATTATTATTAAGAGCATAATCATTTTTTAATATTTTCATTATTATTAATATTTCCACCAATATATTTATGTTGAATTATTTATTATTATTATTATTTTTCCTTTTCGTTTTTTATTCACTTTTTTTTATTTATTATTTTTTTTATTTTCTCTTGTTTTCCTTTTGTTTTTCCTTCCCTTTTCCCCCTTTCTCTCCAGCCCGTCACACCCATCTCCCCTCTCCCTTCATCCCATCGTGCCCCAACCCCCAAACCCTACCTCCTCTACCCACTGCATGACCGCCACCCTCCCCTTTGGCCGACGCCTTCCCGTGTCTTTGCTTCTCCTGGCTGAGCACCCCCCCCCCCACCGGCACATCTACTCCTGGCCGAGCCCCCCCTCCCCGTCGCACCCTTTCCCTCGCTCGGAACTGCATGACCCCCCCCCCCCCCCCGTCGCCAGAGACCTCCCTCACCGGCTTCCCCATCTCGTCACGCCGCTGTTTTTCTCCCCGGTCTAGACGCTGCCACCCCCACGTCCGGACATCCAAAACTCATTCTCGGTGAACCTCCAAGCCGGTGCCGCTTTCTCCTGCTGCCTAGTGCTGCCTCGCCAGACTCCCCCAGCCTGCTCTCTGTCCGACCATCCCTCCCTGATCGCCCCGTCGCACAGCCGCACCCCCTACCACGGTCGGCCATCGCACAATCGCGCCCCCTACCATGGACATCCCCTTGGCCACACAAACATTCTCAGATGGTCTTTTTTCCATGCAGCGTAACTTTGGCACCTCTCCAATGTGCTCAGACAGCCACTCATATCTCCATCGTAGGTGCGTTCTGTTTTGATTAATTGCTCTTCCTTTTGGTTGAATTGAGGGTAGGATATTCATGTTGTTGGGGTACAAGTTGTGCTGATTTTGGTCCAATCTTAATAATTTTGTTGAAATATTGTTTTAAGGTTCATATTGAGTTTGTTGTGGTGTGTTTGATTAGCAATTAGAGTTGTACACTAAAATTTCTGGAGTTTATTCACCCGAGGTAGGTGGTTCCACATCTAATCATTATTTGATGATTTAATTTTCAAAATTAATTTGTTTAGCATATTATTTAATTAATTTGTGTATTTGAGAAGTTGGTTTGCATTGATGTTTGATTTTTATTTAAATCATTAAGTAGAATGTTTATGTTACATGTGCGTTTTCTTTTGAGAACTTATATCTAGTTAGTTGGTAGTAATTTTTCTATTTTGCAGTTTGTTTTTCATATGTGAAATTGGTGTCAATCGCGCCTTCAACATGGTGTTTCAAGTGATTTGTCATAAGTGAAGGCCTTGTGTGTATTGAGTAGGTTGTTGCCATGAAAACCTATGTTGATTTTTCTACTAGTGTTTTATAAAATATTATTTTGTTTAGTGAAAATGTGAAAAGTGGCGGTTTATGTTCTTGAGTAGCGTTCATATGTGTTTTGTCCAAAAAGAGGGTTTTAGTGGAATTTTGGTGTTTAAAGTCATGTTTCGTATTATGAAATTTCTTAATAAAATTTCTAGTGAATTGTTTAATCTAGAAAGTGGTCTTTTAACCATGCGGTTGGGTTATTAAATGATGTGAGTTTTGGAATTTGTGTTCTTGACATGGCATTGGGTGTGTTTGGCCATGAAGGAGGGATGGGTGGTTTTTTTGTGTTAAGTCGTGTTCTGTTTCACATAAAATAATTTGTTGACAAAGAATTTAAGGTGTTTTAGTAAATAATTATAAACAATACAGAAATTGTTTTAATTGAGTTGGGTGAAGTCTTTTAGTGTTCGTACTATTTCAAATGTATTTTTGTGTGTGTGAAAGTGTGGCATTGGGTTATGGTAACACCCTATCTATTTTATTCATTTGAGTTTGACATGAAGTGTGAAATTGGAACATCTTGAGCACAAAAAGGGGAAGCCTGGGTACTAGGTGGGCGGACTAGATCTAGCGTGCTAGTGAGACAGAAGTGGTTCTAGCCCAATTTCACTTAGCTAGTTTGACGATTACAACACTAACTAAACATTGGATGATTAGTGGAGACCACTAGGTTATGGATGTGTTGCCCTACTAGTGGCTCGTGCATAAGAAAGTTTTTTATGTGGTTCCTATACTACTGTTCACCGAGACCCGATGTTCTAGGGTCCCATTTAATTTTCTAGTACCTATAGGTCCTCTACCACTTTTGGTGCTCCTGGACTACTATACACTCACCGTCGGAATACGATGTATCTTTTGAGTTCTCTTGAAGGTTTGAGTTTTCTTTACTGTAAGGGTGTTTTTATGTTGTTTCCGTTGAAAGTGCTTTCTTTATAGAAACTGTTTTTTAGTTGTTCAAGATTTTTTGTCCTTTCTTTTATTAAGAATGCAAATGTTTTTGTCATTTAATGTTTACACGTGGAACCTTTTTGTTGGGTGACGTCCTACTAGGCTCCTGGATCACACCCTACATACACCTTTGGGTGTATGTAGACTTTGTTTCTTGTGTGTTCCAGGTTGTGACATCGTGCTCAGCGATGGTGGTTTTGGTCGTTGATGGTCTTCTCGTGCAGGTTGGTGTTGAGGCGTGTGGATGCTACACCAGTCTGGTACTTTGAAGGTTTGAGTGGGAGTTCTAGTTTCTTTTGTTGTCGTTTATTTTTTTGGATGTTGGTTCTAGTTGTAAAACTTTAAATTTGATTTTAGTTTGGTTTTTGGTTTCTTTCAGTTTTGGTTTTTTTATCTTATCAGTTGTTTTGTGTTTACTATTTTGGGTAAATTGTTCCCATGTGTTAGTTTTGATACCCGAGCACTTGTGCCAGCCCATGGGGATCGGGAGTGCCCTTAAGGCCTTGTCACAGACTGGGTCAGGCGCTGGGTCGGATGGCGACCCTTCCTGGTTCGTGAAAAAATGGTATCAGAGGGCAGTTTTGCACTCTTGGGTCGTGTTCTTTTGGGATAGAGTCACGATAGACGGGAGTTAAGGTTTTTGGGACTCGACGTCCTGGCTACGAGTAAGGTTCTTGTCCAGCACACCTCGTGGTGGGACTCGAGTAACCAAACTAAGTTGAGGATTGTTTAAATCTTGGGTCTGTGTGGTTAACCATGTTTGGGGGAAATTAAAAGGGGGTAGGGTCAGTGGTCCTAGTAAGCTCGCAGGATCTGGCAAGCCATGTGGAGCCGGGGACGCTATCCCAGAATACCCTTTGTGGTGGTGGCGTGATTGACATATGGCCACCGACCATATGTTCCAGTCACCCGCTGACATTAGTTTTCTCTTGCATCATCCCTTGTCTCATTGTTTTGAATTCATGGAAATCTGGTTTTTAATTAAAAATGATTTGGTCTTGGAATTTTTTTTTGAAATGAATCTCTTTAAAAAGAAAACAACGACTAAGGTTTGAAAAGCATGGGTCGAATGTTTTGGTTTTGAAAAATGGAACTTTTTGGTTTTGATCCTTGGTGTTCTCGTGGGAAACCACATGTATGAGTGTATATGGAAAGATGAATGGTCAATGGCACGAGCGAATGAATTCTTGGATGGATATGAGGTGAGTGCCGGTGTGGCATGGGAACATGCATGTGTGAGGCCCATGGGACACCGGTGGTGTTTGTGAATAACACTAGCTTTCCTTATTTTCAAAGAGTTTTGTTAAATTAGAATTTGGTGTGTTAATAACCGGTTATTGTGTGGTGTGTCCTTGTGTTTTTGAAATGTCGGATGTGAGGAATTTTGAGCCGAGGATCCTTTCTGAATGATTTGTTTCCTATGTTTGAATTCTTATTTGTAGGTTGGTACACAAGAGTGTAGTTATTGAATTCTTTCAAAAAGTGCTTCGGGAAGCCCTTGTAGTGGTTCTCCCTGCACGTTTAGTGTTCTCTTGTGGTATGTCTTGACCATTGGACCAGTTTGGTTGGGTCTACAGTTCTCTCTCTTGACTAGTGTATGCCCCCCATAAAATGTTAGCATGCGATTGAAGTGCAGCCATAGGTAATTCACTGTTGGCCAACCCTCCAGTTGATTAAAGTGAGGACTCTCCCTTTTTAGTGACAATGCTAAGTTTTTACCTTATCCATTTCGGTTAAGAGGATCCTCTCGCCGCGGGATGATAGAAGAGAGAGGGGTTGAAGGGAGCTTTGGTCTCTTTGAGTTGTCTTAGTTGTCATGTATGAAGTTTTACACTATTGAGTCTGAAGCCCCCTGGAAATGGTGAAAGGAATTCCAGCGGGGAAGAGTGAAGGCAGTTCAAAATTATCAGTGTTGACTAGTGTCTTGATGGGATTTGTAGTACTTTCATTGGCCGCAAGGGTCATGTTTGGTGATATCTTGCAGTGTGAGTTCTCTTTGAAATTACAAGGGTGGATTTCATAGGATCCTTCGAGAATCCTTGTTCTCATAGGAGTGTGTCCTTCTCTTAGGGAGTTTTGATTTTTCTGTCAAAATGGGAGTGTTTGTCGTGCTTCTTTCTTTCTTAAGTTTCTTATATAAGGTGACGAGATGATGCATGTGCATCATCTAAACCTCTATTTTTGTAAATGTTCTGTGTGAGAGTAGTTGGGTGTCGTGGTTTTTCATGTCTGATGGTGTTGTCTCGGTTGCGGTGTGGTTGTGTGTAACACCAAAAGGAGAAGCTCCATTCCAGAGTCTTCAAAGCCTGACTGCGAGGCAGGAAATGCTTCAAACATCAAGGCTCCATCCATAGGCCTCGGAGTGAAGCTGGAACGTAGTTAGGAACCCCTGGAGTGGATGGGACCCTGACTTTATTTCAGTCATCAATGTTGAAAGTCAGAATAGTTTAAATCATTTCCTGTAGCTATCCCATTCCGAATGACCCGTCTGGATGTGTGAGGTTTTCATGGCTATGCTAAAGCGTGGTCGTCTCTTACCTTAATGTCCTGGGGGTGGAATCCCACCGGGTTTAATCAATTTTAGTAGTCCTTATGGGCTCTGTTAGGTAATTCGGTCTCAAATTTAAATAGTGCTCATCTAGGGACATGAAGATGTTGGTTTGTCTTAGGTAGTGGTTTTGACACCCTGGTAGTTGGGATCGACCCTCCCTGCCCCTTGTGGTGGGGTGTTTGGTCGCCGTCGGGAATTTTTCAAGGTTTTGTATCTTTCTCCAATCCCAATGTTGGGGAGAACCATATTGGGTCTCGCACGAATGTCTCTGGAATGGATCAGAGTTAGAATTTTCTTTAATGGTGGGGAGTCCGCTCGAACCTCCCTGTTTCGATCTTCCAGTCCTGCCTTGGGTGTTTGTAGGTTCTTAATGGTGGGGAGCCCCTCGAGATTTCCCATGTTGATCTTTAAGTTATGTTTCTAAAGATGGCTTGGTGATAAGTGATAAGAGTGTTACTTGGATGTGGTTTGATCTTGTTTGTTCATTCTATCCAAATGGGGTGGTTTTCATTTAATAGTTCTTGAGATGTTTCAGCTTGTGAAGTTGGTTTCCATGGGTGCGAGAGTTATTTTCGTTGGTCAGTCAACTGGATGAATTCTAACTCTTTGGGGCTGGAGAAATATATCAGAATGTCTTTACGAGTTTCTTGAAGTTTTCATTGAGTCACTCTCTCTGAGCATGATGCTTTTGCCTCTCTTTGATTGATTTTTGTGGGGGAACCCCCTTGGAACCTTAAAGGACTTTGGTTTTCTTATTTGGGGTTTGGTTCTAGTTGTGGTTTTTCATGGATGGAAAACATTATGGTGGGGATAATTGTCACACCCATCCTTTTTATATTATATTATTATTATTATTTTTATTAGGCATCAGATAGTTCGAGTGAAGGCCCGACATAAAATTTTTGAGCTCTTATTTAGAAATGAATGTTTCGCTCTTGATTACATCCAGCGCACCGTAGTCGAAGCTGCGTGGCCTCACCTGGGTCGCCACGCGACCTCACCCAGCTCGCCGCACGGCCTGCCCGATGTTTAAGGGATATGAAAAAGATATGTGATGAATAATAAAATGAGAACACAATGAAAATTGAGACCACGTGTCCTTGGGCAAGGCACGACTTGGGCGGGGCACGATTTTGAAACCGCACAACCTCACCTGGTCCACCGGGTGACCTTCCAATGTCCAATTAATTAAATAAAATGACTTTATGATAAATAAATCAAATTAAATGTGATAAAATTTTTAATAAATTATTTTAATGATCATAACAATATTCTTATTTAAGGATGATAATTTCAATATGTTCGTTTCTATTATCATCATCATTCTATTAAAAATTGTCATGATCCACGCGGGGTAACCGCTCAGTTTCCGGACTCCATAAAAATACAAATAATCAAACATGATTTAAAGGATTATTTTAATGATGATATAAAGGGTAATTATTATTATTATTATTATTATTATTATTTTTAGTATTGTTAGGATATTAATATAGTTATTAATATTATTAATCACATTATTATTATTAAGATCATAATCATTATTAATCTTGTCATTATTATTAATATTACCCTCAATATATTTATGTTGAATTATTTATTATTATTATTATTATTTTTTCTTTTCTTTTTTTAGTCACTTTTTTTTCTTTTCTATTGTTTTCATTTTGTTTTTCCTTCCCTCTTACCCCCTTTCTCTCCAACCCGTCACACCCATCTCCCCTCTCCCTTCATCCCATCGAACCCCAACCCCTAAACCCTACCTCCTCTACCCGTTGCATGCCCGCCACCCTCCCCTTTGGCCGGTGCATTCCCCTGTTGTTGCTTCTCCCAGCAGAGCACCCCCCCCACCGGCACATCTTCTCCTGGACGAGACCCCCCACCCCGTCGCACCTTGTCCTCCGCTCAGAACTGCATGAACCCCCCCTCGTCGGAGACCTCCCTCGCCGGATTCCCCATCCCTTCGCGCCACTACTTTTCTCCCCAGTCCAGCCACCGCCACCCCCACGTCCGGGCAGCCAAAACTCCTTCCTAGTGAACCTACAAGACGACACCACCCTCTACTACTATTCGATGCTTCCTCACCAGACTCCCCCACCAGCGCTCGCTCCCTATCCAGCCATCCATCCCTTCTCGCCCCATCGCACAACCACACCCCCTGCCCCGGTCGACCGTCGCACAACCACGCCCCCTACCGCGGCCAGCCCCTTGGCCGTACAACCCATCTCAGATGGTCTTTTTTACGTGTGGAGTAACTCCAAAACCTGTCCAATGTGCTCAGACAACCTTCCATATCTCCGTCGCAGGTGCGTTATGTTTTTATTAATTGCTCTTCCTTTTGGTAGAATTTCAAGTAAGAGATTCATGTTATTGGGGCGCAAGTTGCACTGATTTTGGTCCGATCTTAATAATTTTGTTGATATCTTGTTTTAAGGTTCATCTTGAGTTTGTTGTGGTGTGTTTGATGAGAAATTGGAGTTGGACACTAAAGTTTCTGGAGTTTATTCACCCGAGGTATGTGGTTCCACATCTAATCATTATTTTATGAATTAATTTGCAAACTTAATTTGTTTAGAATATTATTTAATTAAATTTTTTAGTTGCGAAGTTGGTTTTCATTGAGGTTTGATTTTTATTTAAATAATTAAGTATCATGTTTATGTTATATGTGTGTTTTCTATTTAGAAATTATATCTAGTTAGTTGGTAGTAATTTTTAAATTGTGCAGTTTGTTTTCCATCTGTGCAAGTGGTGTAAATCGTGCCTTCGACATGGTGTTTCATGTGATTTGTCATAAGTGAAGGCGTTGTGTGTATTGAGTAGGTTGTTTCCATGAAAACCTATGTTGAGTTTTCTACTAGTGTTTTATAAAATCTTCTTTTGTTTTTTGAAAATGTGCAAAGTGGCGGTTTATGTTTTGGTGTAGCGTTCATATGAATTTTGTCCAAAAAGAGGGTTTGAGTGGACTTTTGGTGTTTAAAGTCATGTGTCATATTCTGAAATTGCTTAATAAAATTTTTAGTGTATTTTTTAATCAATAAAGTGATCTTTAAACCATGCGGTTGGGTTATTAAATGATGTGAGTTTTGTAGTTTGGGTTCTTGATGTGGCGTTGGGTGTGTTTGGTCATGAAGGAGGGATGGGTGTTTTCTTTGTGTTAAGTCATGTTATGTTTCTTTTTAAAGAATTTGTTGAAAAAAAATTTAATGTGTTTTAATAAATAATTATTAACAATGCATAAATTGTTTTAATTGAGTTTGGTGAATTATTTTGGTGTGCGTACTATTTCAAATGGATTTTTGTGTGTGTGCAAGTGTGGCATTGGGTTAAGGTAACACCCTATCTATTTTATTCATTTGAGTTTGACATGAAGTGTGAAATTAGAAAATCTTGAGCAGAAAAAGCGGAAGCCTGGGATCTAGGTGGGTGGAGTAGATCTAGTGTGCTAGTGATACGGAAGCGGCTCTGGCCCGGTTTCACTTAGCTGGTTTAACGATTACAACACTAACTTAACATTAGATGATGAGTGGAGACCACTAGGTTATGGATGTGTTTCCCTAATAGTGGCTCGTGCACAAGAACATATTTTTTTTGTGGTTCATATACTACTATTCACTGAGACACGATGTTCTAGGGTCCCATTCCTTTTTCTAGTATCTATAGGGCCTCTTCTAGTTTTGGTGCTACTGGACTACTATACACTCACTGTCGACATATAGTGTAGCTTTTGGGTTCTATTGAAGGTTTGAGTTTTCTTAACTGCAAGGGTGTTTTATTTTTATTTTTATTTTTATTATTTAATTTATTTCTATTGAAATTTATTTCTTTATAGAAATTATTATTTTAAGTTGTTCAAGCTTTGCTGTCCTATATTTTATTAAGCCTGCAATTTTGTTTTCATTTAATATTTACACGTGGAACCTTTTTTTTGGGTGACGTCCTAATGGGATCTTGGATCACACCCTACATACACCTTTTGGTGTATATAGACTTTGTTTCTTGTGTGTTCCAGTTTGTGAAATCGTGCTCAGTGATGGTGGTTTTGGTCGTTGATGGTCTTCTCGTGCAGGTTGGTGTTGAGGCGTGTGGATGCTGCACCAGTCTGGTCGTTTGGAGGTTTGAGTGGGAGTTCTAGTTTCTTTTGTTGTTGTTTATTTTTTTTGATGTTGGTTCTATTTTTAATTCTTTAAATTTGATTTTAGTTTGGTTGTCTGTTACTTTCATTTTTGGTTTGTTTATCTTATCAGTTGTTTTGTGTTCACTATTTCGGGCACCGGGGCGGATGGTGACCCAGCCTGGTTCATGACAAAAGGTTTAATGTGTAATCCAAAAAAAAGGTTTCTCAACGAAGAGGTATATCTATTAAATAAATGTTTTCAATTTTATTTCTTCTTATACCAAATATAAATACATTGTATTCGTTATAAAATAATATCTTTAGTATCTTAAATATACTGAATAGTTATTATGATCCACCTCATTTCCATCCTAGAGAACGAAAAAACATATCACATGCATACGTATGACTTACCATCTCCTCATAGCGGTGTAACTAGTTTTTCATCACCATATTTCATGGTTGATATTTATGATGATTTGAATGTTTATATATGATATTTATAACATAAATATGCATATATAATTATAATATCAAATCTACTATCATAGTACGACATTGTATTTTCATTTATTTTATTCTTTTCATAGATATGGTTTTTTTGGTTGAGGGTTAGGTCGAGTTATCAGTTTGAATTTTTATGTTTTTGAGTTTATAGGTGAGTTTGGGCCTTATGCATAGTTTGTGTTCACAGTTTTGTGGTAAACGATATGTTGAGGCTTAGCTCTTTTCTATTTCATTTTATTTGTGAATGGTTTGAATTTCATTGATTGGACATAGTTTGGGGAAAATGATGCAAGCCATAGGAGAAACCATGTGGGTTGGGGTCTGGGGCATGGCACATGTCCTGTACACGGTTAGGAGAAACTTTACAGAACACATGAAGGGAGGTTCTACAGTTAGATAGAGCTGCGATTCATGGTTGGTGCAGAGTTTCCCAAATTATGTATCCAAGCCTGATGGGATGCCCCTCTTCTCCAGTAGGGTGAATACTATTGGTGCTTTGTTTTTAAAACCATATATCCTAATCGTGTGAGTTTCATAGATCATTAAATGTTTTAAATTATAATCATTAGCCAATTGTGTTTTATCCCCAATTCTGGATTCTCCTCCCTTGATCGATCTAGGAATACCAGGGGCTCTAAGAAACCCTCCTCCCTTGCTTCCATTCCTCCATTGAATATCCTTGAATGTTCCTAGGTATGTTTCTTTGAGTTTTTTGTTGATTTATTCCTCTAATCTTCCTTATATCTTGGTTTTTTGATTTTCCTTGGGTTGTTTCTCTCTTGTAAGAACCCTAGATTCTAGGGTTGATGTGTGGTATGACATCTTTGATGTTAATGGGTCTATGTTTCTTTTTGGTATTGGTTCTTCCTTCTCTTGAAGTTTCATTGTGTGTGTACACTATTGAGGTAGGCGTTTCCATCCCTTTCCATTTTAAAGAATACCATTTTATTCTTGAGAATTTCTAATTAATTTCTAAAATTGTTTATTAGGCTTGTGATGTTTTTATTGTTTTATTGTGGTGTTTTCATGTTATAAAATTATGTGTAAAAGGTTTTAAAAATGGGTTTTTTAATTATGGCCATATATATGTTTGTAAGGTGTTTAATGAAATTTAAATTAATCTTTTAAATATGAAACATTGTATTTTTATATTGTTTATCCTTGGTTATATTATTGATGATATGGTTGTTTTTGAATTGGGGCATGTGAGTGTATTTTTTTTTGTTTTTTATGGTTTGGTATTTAAGGGTGGATTCTTGTGTAAAGTTGATGTGATTATTTAATTAAGACATTGGTTACATTTTATGGTTTATAAACAAGCGTACTATTGGATGAAGGCATATCCCTATGTGCACGGGGTTCACATAGGGATAGGCACATGAATAATAATGGATTTCTTTAAAAAATTTCTCCTTAAACCCTTGTTCTCTTAAATAGTTCCTTGGCTTCAAAATTATTCAAAGTGGTTTCAATGGTGTTTTCTAAAGAAAGGCCCATTTGGAATCATAAATCATGGTTTTAGTAACTAAGTGATGTAAGGGCCCGTTTGGTACATTTTTGGCATGTTTTATGTTTTCAACTTGGTTTTGAGAATGGTTTGAAAATAGATTTGTATTTGAAAATTTAATGGCATGGTTGGTACCTTGTGTTTTACTTGGGAAACAAGTTTTTAAAGTGATGTGATATGTAGTCCTGGTTGGAATTTCAGAATGGTTTGAAAAATAGTTTGAAAGATTAAAAGGCGTGAAGGCCCGATTGATATTTTATATTGTTTGAGAAAGTTATTTTTAAACTTGTATGATGTCACAAACCAATTGGAACTTATGAATGGATTATTGTAAGCTGGGAACCATTATGGTTGACCCTTCGAGGAGTGGGAAAATGTATGGGCAGCGTCAGTGTTTGTTCTAGGAAAGAACAATGATTTTGGTATATTAGTTTGAGCCACACATGTGAGAACCTCCCCATTCAACATGTAATATTATAATCAAATTCCTAGGATTCATCTAGAGGTTCGAGTAAAGGTTGCTTGTTGGCCCCGATTATATGGGTTGGTATCCCCTTGATTGGTTGAATCCAAGTGGGACATGCCACTTGATTGGCTATTTTAGATTGGCGAGTTGGTTAGTAATTATGGAGTTTCACCATACATTGGAAGGTGAGTCTGAATTGAGTATATCTAGGGATCAATTCTAAATATGTTTAAGAAATGACCATGATTGAATATCTATATGTTCTATTTACTTGTAGTGTTTGTTGTATATTATCCTTACTAGTTTATGCTTTCTTTATTTTTTTACATTACTTTTAGCATAGCCTGTTTGATCTAATAGTATGGATTTTTAATTGGGTTTTGGTTTTGAACTTGGGTTTGGAAGTGAAATACCATTTCAAATAGAAAATGCATTTCTTTTATTTTATAAGGAATTTTGGGAAATCGTGTTTGGGGCTTTAAGGTGATTAAAATTCTATTATCTAAATTTATTTCAAACGAGTGTTTATGGACTTTTTTGAGAAAGGAAATGAATGGAATTTGTGTGGATTTCCTATTTAGAAGTTGTATGCTCACAACCTACTTATGACACTCAAAATTTGTAGATGTAAAACCCCAATATTTTTATGAGATATATTTTTTTTAAATTTCTTTGATGTCTCGTGTTGTACGCTACACCAAGATAAGCTTGTACAATATGCAACACCGGCTTAACTTGTGATATATACAAAACTATGTTAGGATTGTGTTATACAAAATTTTAAGTTCTTTTGATATAATTCATTTCACGCAATACTCATTATAAGTAAAAAATAAAATATTATTATGTCACCTTATAATCTAGTCATTATAATGGAGGTATGAATAATATTAACTTTGTTCTGAAAAACTATATAAATGAAAATAAGTGAGTTTATAAAATAATAAAATCACTATTGATGGATTTTATTAATGAAATATATATTTAATATATTCAATTTAATTTTTAAAATTCATCTTTTATGTTTTCTAGACATGATATAAGATCAAATTCAATTTTTTGGATAAAAGAAGTAATCTTTTAAAAATACAGTTTTGCCACCTTTTGTTGGAACACCCATTTTAAATATAGTTTTTGATACTTTTATATATTATATTTAAAAAAATAAACCATTTATTTAGAACCAGTATATAAAAATTTACTTTGGATGAATTTTTGAAATTTTTCTTACAACTTTCAAGTTTTGGTGAATAGTAAAAATACCTTAAATTTTAATTGAAAACAAATTTTTTCATAAAAATAATTTATATAGATAAATTATATTATTAAATGGTTTGAAATTATAAATATATTATATTTTTATCATTAAATATAATTTATGTCACTAGATTTAATTTTACATTGAATTTTGATGAAAAAACATTTTAATCTTTTGCAATGTTTTAATTTTTAAAAACCGTTTTTCAATCTCACAATTAGATTAATTTTAAATTAATTACTACAACTTATATGTTGTAAATTTTTAAAAATTGATCCCACATTTGTAATTAGTAGGTCCAAATTATGTAAATAACTTTCTTTTATTTTTAGACATTATGAATAGTAACTTCAATATTTTTTATTAATACGGTAAAAAGGTAAATCAGGTAACTAAGGGTAAATATAATATCATAAAATTACCTTAATAATTATCTTAATGTGATTGGATGAGTTATTTTCAACCTAAATGATCCTTGGGTCGAAATAATACCCTTTGGAAGTCACTTGAATGAGAATAGGACATTTAATATATTTTATTTAAAGAAAAGTTAAATACGTCTTAATCAAATTTTAATAACTAAATAATTTTTAATATAAGGATATATATAAGATAAACTAGATTATGAATAATAATTTTAAAAATAATTTTTTTTTATCATGGTAATTTATTTTTAATTTTTAGAAAATAAATAATTACCTTAATGGTTTATATATTGATGATGAATAAATTATTTAACTAATGAAAAATAAATAAACTAATTATTATTAAAATAATAATTAATATTAAAAGACACAAACACTTGGAAAAAATATTATTGGTCGAGTATATCTCGACCATAATCATCCAAGGATCTATTTATTGATCATTTGGAGCCTTATATAAGAGATTATGACACTTATATTAGTTTATTTAATGTGACGTTAAACTTGTCACATTCATGTTTTAATAAGTATAACATTTTTAATGATGGATTTTACAAAATAAATATTCAACTAAATGTAATATTATAAAATCTAGTGTATTTATCTTCATCATAGTATATTATTTTTATTTTTTATTCAAGAAATAAGTGTATTAAATAATTATACAAAACTGATGATAAAATTATTTTATTAATAGAAATATCAAATTAATGTTATTACAAATATTAAAATAAATATAATTTGGGATAAATAATATGTAAAATTTATTTATATATTACCATGACCCCATTATATTATAATAAAATATTTTTTTCGATGATAAAATCTTATCTTTATATTTTTACGAATCCTAGAACTAAATATTATCAAAATTGACACTATTGTTCTTTTGTCAATTTTTTTTTATTAAATTATTTAAAAATAATAAAACATTTTAAAAACTATATAATAAATATTATATAGTCTAAAATGTTCTAAATTATTTATTGATGACATAATTGACATCAAATAAGTAAATATTGCACCCTTTTAATATTTAAATATTTGTTACCCCTTTTAAAATGAAATAGAATAACAATGTGATAAATTAAAATGATAAGGTTTAAATGGAAAAAAAATTGTATAAAATATATTGGTTGATGATATTAAAACCTTATCTAATCTTATATTATAAATTAGAATTTTTTTTTGGTTTTTGGACATTGTTTTATTTTATTATAAATTAATACTTTTGGAGACTCCAAAAGTACCCCTCACATCAATTATAAAAGGGCACATCCTCCATAACCTCTTCACTTCACTTTGAGCATTAAAGATCATAAATCCCCTATAAATTTCCCTTATCAACTTACTTAGTAATATTATAGAGGTTCTGGTCTTCTCAAAAGACTAACTCTAGTGCCTTTAAGAGAAGATTTAGAGGGAGCACATTGAAGAAGAGGTAATCTCCTCTACTGATTCTTTCAAATTATTTCTTCTTCTACTTCATATTCATGAGTTTTTCCATTATAAAGTAATAAATCGAGTATAAATTATATTATGAGATGTTATTATTATTATTATGTAACAACCATATTCAACTTTCTATCCATCCTATGAAAAAAATCACTACGCGTGCGTACGAATGAATTACCATCTCCACGATGTGGTGTAATATTTTTTTCACCACCATCATAATTGGATAGATATAATGATGGAAATAATATATGTATATGTTTATTATAACATGATATATATTATGTAACAAAATATATACCATCCACTTGCATACTATTTCACAATTATGGGAATGATATCATCGCTCGTGCATACGTACGACTTACCATCTCCACGATACGATGTAATTCATTCTACATGATATTCATTAAAGACTTATTATATAAATTAATGGAATGAATAAATATGATATATATTTTAATAATACCATTTTTTAAACTATATTACTATAACATAAGAATAAGAACAAGAATTTATCAAACAATACATGCGTAAGAAAATAAAGAAGTTAACACCTAATGGATGAGTAATAATGATACTACAAAACTGTTGATAATATGATCATATATGATATCATAAAAATGAATATGATTTTAAAATAATGTAATTACATTATTTAAATCCTTATAATATATGTCCATATATATACATATGATATCAGACCTAATGTAAGGGACTATTTTGTTTCACTTTTATTCATGTGGGAAATATGCATTATACACCGCCTATTTCTTTTGAGGGGTATTTATGCTGCCCATGAATGTTTTTATGATTCTTAGTATTAAGGTCATGATATTTACATATGCATACAATTTTATTTATCTTATGAGACATATTATTTGATTGATTATAAATTGGTAAGTGATAATTTCTCAATATCATTATTATCTGAGATTGTTTATACACAACTATTTACTAGAGTATATTTATCATCCACATCCATGTTTCCAAAATATTTAATATTATTTATATTATTGTACAATTTTTAAAATAAAATTTACCCATTGGTTAATTTTTATTAGATTTTATGAAATGAATCTTTTGTCATTTTTTATATGAGGTGATTTTTGACTTATTTGACAAAAGTACGAGAAGAATATTTTATTTTAACTTACACCGTATGATGAGTTTTTATGTTTTCATAGAACTGTATTTCTAGGAATATTACTTTACAATATTTCAAGGTTATTTTGAAAGAAATTATTTTATTTTAAAATTTTGTGGGATTTTGAGAAAATAATTTTTTTTTGAAAAATAAAGGATATTTTCCTCAAGAATTAATTTCAAATGTTATATTAAAATTATTTTCCATCTAAGATGAAATTATTTAATAGGGTTATGTTTCATGTATAATAGCCTTATTTGTACTATAGTTTTATTGTGTTTATGATGTAATTCTATTTCTGAAATCCATTTGTTTTTCATGGATTATGTTGTGGTGGAAACCCATTTTATTCCTTGGGTAGTGCTATGATTTATGTTTTTATGGAACACATAAGAATGATTTAATTATGAGATGGGTGGGACTTATATCTCCCTTGAATTCATTGGGTGATGATTTATATATCATGAGATATAAATGAATGGAATGTAAAGTAAATTTGGTTGAGTAATACAGGGATGGAATGAAAATTAAATTATGTTCAGCAATATAGGACTAAAATGATAAGTAAATCCGATTCAATATAAAACATTTTCCACTATGATTGTTTTGGTAATGAGACTTAGATAATATGAAAACGATTTTATATGATTATGTGTTTTCCACAATTCAATTTTTTATTCCAATGTTATTTTCTCATGGCTCATGTTCCTTTTTGATTTTTTCTTTATGAACTAAAATGATTTATTTCACGACTCAAGATTTTGATATTTGTTATACATGGTATGATTTTTAAAAGTTACATTCATACATTCTTAAGTTTAGGTTTTGTGTAATATTTTCCATGTTTACCCTTAATAATTATTTGAGATCACCCCTTTTTATGTTTCTTTTTTTCCAGGATATAAATAAGGTTATTAAGTAAGATGTGTCAAAAAGGGTTTCTAGTTATGAAGGAGAACACAGAAGATCATGTAGATGTTTTAGGAACCAGTTGTTTACGTTTACCAATTTATAAAGACACTAAACTAATACAGTATTTGAGTATCTATTTGTGTCATGTATTAATTATTTTTTAAAATTAATGTATACATCTATATATGTCAAGATTAGGGACTTTACAGTTGGTATCATAGTGAATGATTAGTCAACATTTGGAAACTAGAATGTGAATCTTTAGTGAGATCCCTAGATACATTTCTAAGGATATTTAAAGGGATGTACATAAGGATAATTATAAATACAGGTTAAAATCTTATATTCTTTGTAACAATCATGAATAACCTACTATTAAACCTAAGGTGTCAAAGATTGAAATATTATAAGCAATTTCCTTTGGTTACGTGATTTTCATCTATGATAATTGTTTCTCACATTTTTCTTTCTGGTCTTAGTCAATAGTTGGGACTAGATATAACACTGTTAACATTGAATTATTTAGATGTGGAAAGTATGGGAATTAGGAAAATGGATTTCCTAAGTGGAAATATCATGAAGAGAATCATGAAGGTGGTACGAGTATTAGTTATACTACTGAGGATAAAGAGATTATAAATGACATGTGAAAGGTATGTGATGTACTTCTAGTGTTGTTTAAATTAAACATAAGAAGAATGATTATATTAAGGTTGATTAAAATTAATACATGATTTACATTTCACATTCTTATAATGAATGAAATAATGAATCCTGAGTAATGGGTTAAGAATAAAGTTGTACAATTAAAGTGTATATGTTTTGGAATTAAATGATTATGTACAAGTGATTTCAGTATAAGTTTTTCATTAAAGATTAGAAAGGATATTTTAAATAGTTATAAGGACCTATAAAAGTGATTTAAGGGTAAGGTAATATATTTATATAACACATGATTAAGGGAAAGATAACCCTTAATATGGCCCTTATGTTAAGATAATGATATTTGGATAAAGATATATTGGATTTGAATAAGTAAATTGGATGATAATAGTTTCTTCGGAACTAATAATGGATTTGTTTATAGTGTGTTATGATTTAATGGATGAATTATACAAATTTTTGAGATTTAATGAATATATCCAATAATTATTGGAATAAGGAAACATGCATGTTTTCAATATGGATATATGGTTATTCAGGTTATTATCAAGAAAATACATTATAAATGTGTTCACATGTTTGGAATGTGACCAACAAGAGATACCTTATGATATAAACCTGATAAATGTTAAGCTGATTTAGTTCACCTTTTTCTATAGTTTTGTACTTTCATCTTTCAGAAGGATTTTAAGGTTATCAATTCATGTAAAGTTTAAGTTAAACATCAAACAAAGATTTTTAGAATAAATTATTATCTCTCTATAGGTGAACTTATGCATATTTTGTATCTTTTTCTAACCTTTTTGTTGTGATAAAGATATATGGAAGGACCTATCATTCAATTTATGGATCAAATGATCTTATAACACTTCGGGAATGAAAAATTCAACTTTATTTATTTGAATAAAAGATAAAGTGGAAATTGATCAAGGCATGAACAATGGTGAGATTGTACTGAAATCAAGTAATTATTGAAAACCAAAAATGTTAAATCAAATAACCAAAAATGTTAAATCAAGTGACCAAAAATTTTGAAATCAAGTAACCTTTTTGTTGTGAAATCAAGTAATTATTTCTTCCCATATTCTTCAAATTTAGGGAAAGGATCTTGAAAACCAAAAATTTTATCCTAGAACCTTCTTATCAGATGAATCAGATGACCCCTAAGATCATCATAGATGGATGTGTTATTGTGAAATTTTTCCTAACCATGTTTTCTATAACTATCCATCAGAACTTGATAGTTAAATTTCTCTAATATATCCATGATTTCAATTCCCACCTTTTTTCTCCTATGTTGAAACCCAATAATGAGTTACTTTGGGTCACTTTTATGTTTCTATCTTTCATTTTTAAAACGAATTTTTAGTATTCCTTTTTATGATGTGTGTTTATATGAAAGAAACTTTAAAGTATTAAACCTTTTATAACCCCGACGAATTTTGTAATGACCCAAAGTTTCATTAATGGAAAATCCATCTTGATCTTATTAAATGTCTCTTTATATAAAATGTTTTTATATAATGTCAACTTCATTGGTTTTATGATAAGAATTGTGACCATTAATTTTATATCCATTGAACAGTGATCACATGATTAGTATAAATATAGGGCTTTAACACATCAAATTTTACTTAGACAAAGGAAGCGATGACCTCATCCAGTAGAATTGCCCCATACGAAGCCCATTTATTGGAGCTTGGAAAAGAGGTGGAATACTTGGGCTTCGCTCTTGACCAATACTAAGATGAGCTTTACCATGTCAAGCTCAAATGGGACCATCTATGGGAGAAGTGGAATTTGATTGAAATTACCACTCGAGCGATGTTATCTAAGCCACCCCAAGAGTCTGTCACCATCGCACACCTAACCCTTAAGTCTTATGCAGATGTTTTAAGGGGTTATGTAACTAATCAATATTACTATGTTCATGTACATTATTTTTGTATATAATAATGAATATAATTTCTTGTCATAATTGCTACATTGTAAATAGGTTTTAAAGTACAAATGGAATTTTTAGTTATTATTTAATTAAGAAATCTATTTTATTAAATTAAGGGATTTTTTAATTAAATCTTATTTTAATAAAATATTATTATTATGATTATTAGACTAATTTTATCATATATAAATGATCATATAATTGTATGAATGCAATTATAATTTTTATTAAGGTTTGAAATCCATTTTTGTCAAAACACGTGAATTTTTGATAAATGTCGGTTTTTATTTTAAAAGTGAAAATTAACATATTTATAAAAGTATTTAGATAAAATAAATTTTATTTTTGGAATCAGGTCTTTGAAATTATCCAATGGTGAATTTTTCATAATTTTTTGAGACAGTCAAATTTTTGAGTAAAAATTAAATAACGTTTAAATATATAATGTGTTTTATGACATCACAATGACCCAATAGTGATGTAATAAAATACAATAATATTTATGTTCGGCCAATATATGTTTTACCATTAAAATAATGTGAATTTTGGTTTCTTTGGATTTCTTTTCAAAGCATTAATGGACCCCTCAAGATTTATTAAACACCTTGTCTTTTTAAATTAATTTCTATGGGAGTGTGACTCACCTCAACATACGAAACCCTAATATTTTAAGAAGTTAGGAACTTGGAATTATAAAATATTATTTTCCTCTTCCCTTTTCCAAAAACCATGGGAAAAAACCATGTTATGGTTTGTGGTTTGGATTAATTTAATATAAGGGGTACCAAACCTAAATAATAAAGAATTCCCTCACCTTTCCTATATAAACCCACCCAAGCTCCCACTTCCTCCTCACTCAAAGCCTTTGGAGTTCGTCCAACCTATGCCCTAATCTCTCTATAATCCTCCCAAGGTTCCCCAAGCTCCTAATAAGACTCTCACAAGCCTCTCTCTAGCCTTTGGAAGCACACTTCGAAGTAAGGGGTTTTTTCTTCTTTTCTCATATTTGTCCAATTTTCATTAAGTTGTTTTACCCTTTTAATTTCAATTATTAATGTTGGGGTATGGTTTCTCACCCCCATAATACTTCCCTCTTTATGTTTGAATTATGGGAGACCCCTTTATCTCTCATTAAATGCCTCCCATGTACACCCGTTACTATGCTGAAATTGTGAAAGGAACTTCTCTCTTCTCTTTTACATTCAAGCAATTATTTTGTATCAGGAATCTAATTTCCATTAAAATTGTTGGGACATGTATATATATGAACTCCTTACTTTCCATTACATGTAAATATAATGAGGAACCCCTTTCTCTCTCATCAACCATTTTTATGAATTCTTATGTCACGCCATTACGCTGCCGAAATCGCACTGATTTTCTAAGGCAATGTCATTGTGTAGTGAATACCGTGACCATTTCTCCATCAAGGGTATTCAACTTTATGCACATTTACTTATTTATTGCAAAGTTTCATGTAATAATTCCAAATTCCTTTATCTTGGAATAAATTATTATGTTTTATAAATCCATGTTTTATGATCCATGTGGCACACTTATGCATGAAATGAAATGTTTAAGAAGGGTGCGCCCTTATAGCGCTCCAATGCATTGGGTAAAGTATAGTATCATGATACATCATGTGCAATGAGTGTTGAATCATGCTAATTCAAGTGCAATGATGGTTTACTCGTGCTTTATGTGCAATGAGGATTTACTAATGCTCCATGTGCAATGAGCCTTAGATCATGCTAATTCCATGTTAAGTGTTGTTGCCACATTTCCATGTTATGATTATCATGCTTTATCATGCCTTTATGTTCATGTTTTTCTTATGATCTATTGATATGCCTATTTTATAACATGTATTTTACTCCTCATGTTGTTCCATGTGTACTCCCTTACTAGGCTTTATAGCTCACCCTTTTCTTATGCATGCCCTCAGGTTATCCCATCCAATGATAAGTACGAAGGAATGTAGTGGTCATGTAAAAGAAGTTTTCAATAAAGATGTTGTATTTCATGTTTTAAGTTTTTATGTAATGACCCTAATCCCCAAAGACACTACACCTCTCTATATTCTTTGTTGTATCAAGTGAAGTTTTATGTAATAAATCATGTTTAAGTTGTAATAGAAAGAAGGGTTTCCATAGTTGGTATCAAAGGATAGGTTTGGTTATTTTTGGGATCAGGATTAGAAAACCCTAGTAAAGCCTTAGATACAAGACTAAGTATAATAAAAACATCCCTATGTTTTGGTGAGTATTGAGTAAGTGGGTTATCAAGAAAATACATCCCTGTCTGGATACGAGCAGGTAGAGGCGGCTTTGGCACAGATGTATCCTAGGGGTAAAACCTGAAAACACCGCTTTGAGCTAGACTCGAACGGGAACTGGTACACTACAACGGGCCTTGCTGCACTCTTGGTTACGACACTCCCAGGTGATATGATTTGGTAAATTCACAAGCTTAGTATGAACCCTTATTAAGGGAATTAAAAAAAATTCACCTAAGAATATATGTTAGAAAATAGATCATGAAAAGCCTAGATTGAAGCCTATGGACTCATGATTTAAGGAAATGAAAGTTTATTTATAAGTCATCAGCTTTTGTCTTTGGATTACCCTTTATGTGTTACCCCTAACATTCCTTTTATTCCATCCAATGGCCGGTAATAGGAGGACTCGGGCTAACAACCAATGTGAAGATCAGTGTGATGACTACACTAATGAGATGCCCAATCCAATGGGAGCGGGAATCGAAAACTTTGCCATGCTTCTCTATAAGCTAACTCAAGAATTTAATAGAAACACGGGTCAAGAGGAATGCCCAAACCCCCTAAGAAAGAAAAAATCGCTATCGAGAGCTTCATGAGACAAAGGCCTCCTACTTTCAGTGGATCATCCGATCCCACGATCGCTGAACAATGGATCAACTCCATTGAAAAGATCTTCTCTATCCTTCAATGTTCTGAAAAAGAGAAGGTTCTCCTGGCAGCTTATCATATGGAGGGTGAATCTGATCAATGGTGGACGTTGATCAAAAATACGAAGCCTAAGGAGGAGATCAAGGCGTTGGAATGGAAGGATTTTTGGAAGATGTTTTTTGATAAATATTTTCCGCGCACCCTCCGACTTAAGATGGAAAGGGACTTCCATTCCCTCAAGCAAAAAGACAAAGAATCTGTTGGAGCGTACGAGGAAAACTTCACAAGGATTGCACGATACGCTTTCGGCTTTGTCATTACCCTCGAATGCAAGGTTGATCGCTTCTTTGGTGGGTTGAAGCCTAGCCTACGGAAAGCATTAGCGATCCGTGACTTCGACAGCTATGAGGAAATTATCCGATGTGCCCTCAAGGTCGAAATGGAGATCGGAGAATCACAGGGGTATCATGGGGATAAGAAACGTAAGGTGGACTTCAATGCTGGTGGGACGATGGATGAATCCAACTGTGCTAAGAAGATCCAGCACCCCACTTGCCAAAAGTGCGGAAAGAAGCACCATGGAAATTGCCTTAAGGGGACAAGGAAATGCTTCAGGTGTGGAAGAGAAGGGCACCTAGCAGTTAAATGTCAGCAAGAAAGACCCGCAGCTGCGACAGAGGAGAGGAACACTCCGTTTTAACCTCAATGCGTTGTTCAATGCTACAAATGCAAAGAACTGGTTTATTTTACAAATCAGTGCCCTAATCCAAGGGTTTTCGGAGGCAACCAACAACCTCCAAGGCAGCAAGGAAGAGCCTTTTCCATCACTTATGCCGAAGTGAACCCCGACAACAAAGTGGTGACTGGTACGCTTGTTATTCATTCAAGAATAGAAAACGTACTTTTTGATTCAGGTTCTACGCATTCTTTTATATCTCAAAAGTTTAGTAGAACAATCCCAACACCACCACAAATCACGAAAGTGAAGATGTCGGTGAGTACAACAAATGAGGTAATCATTGCATCCCACGAATATAAGTCCTCCCCTGTTATAATCTGTGGATTGAATTTCCCGGAGAACCTCATCATACTCCCTTTGGTGGAATTTTATGCAATTCTTGGCATGAATTTGCTTTCCTTATATAGATCCAACATAAATTTTTGGGAGAGGTAAATCACACTCTATATGGAGAATTGACCCCCGATTCTTTACAAGTGTAAGGAGGAAGATGAATCTCCTTTATCTCCATCATATCAAGCATGGATATTACTGCCCTATGAGCACGCATAACTGGCTTAGATGATTGATTCCAAGGATGAAACCCTCCTCGAGGAAATGCCTATTGTGAGGGAATTTGATGAAGTGTTTCCCGAGGAACTTCCTGGTCTTCCTCCTAGAAGAGATGTTGAATTCTCAATTGAACTTATACTTGGGGCTTTACCAATATCCAAGAATCCATATAGAATGGATGTTGTAGAGCTTGAAGAGCTGAAGAAACAACTACAAGAGAATTTGGATAAAGGGTTTATATGCCCAAGTGCTTCACCATGGGGTGCACCAGTCCTATTCGTCAAGAAAGAGGATGGTTCAATGCAGATTTACATCGACTATCGTGAACTTAACAAAATAACGATAAAGAACAAGTATCCTCTCCCAATAATTTATGACTTGTTCGATAGGCTGCGTGGAGCACAATACTTCTCCAAGGTGGACTTGCGGTCAGGATATTATCAAGTAAGGGTGAAGAAGGAAGATATCCCCAAGACTGCTTTTTGCACAAGATACGGGCACTATTAATTCATAGTAATGCCTTTCGGACTCACCAATGCTCCAGAAATCTTCATGGACTTGATGAATAGAGTCTTTAGAGATTACGTAGACAAATTTGTGGTAGTATTTATAGATTATATTCTAATATACCCCAAAACCAAGGAGGATCATGAGGAGCATTTAAGAACTTTACTAGAGACTTTGCGCAAGGAGAAGCTCTATGCAAAGTAAAAAAAGTGTGAGTTCTGTTTGAAGGAGTTCTCATTCTTGGGCCATATCATCACAAGCAATGGGATATCTGTGGATCCCTCCAAAACAGATGCAATTGAGGGATGGCTGAGGCCAACATCGGTAACAGATATCCATAGCTTCTTGGGGTTAGCTGGATATTATCGACGATTTGTGAGAAATTTCTCATGATTGTCCTACCCTCTTACCAAGCTAACTCGAAAGGGAGTAATGTTTTCATGGAGTGATGAATGCGAAGAAAGCTTCAAGGAGTTGAAAAGGATGCTTATCACTGCGCCCGTGCTCACTTTACCCACAAGTGGCGAGTTTTTTGTGGTATTCAGTGATGCTTCGAAGAAGGGCATAGTTTGTGTGCTGATGCAGAATGATAAAGTGATATCATATGCCTCAAGGCAGTTGAAAATCCATGAGTGAAACTATCCAACGCATGATCTAGAGTTGGCGACGATGATCTTTTCCTTGAAAATCTGGCGGCATTATCTCCATGGAGAGAAATATGAGATATATACTGACCACAAGAGTCTTAAATATATATTCACACAGAAAGAGATTAATATGAGCCATAGAAGATGGATAGAGCTCATCAAGGATTATGACTGTTCAATCCATTACCACCCTGGGAAAGTGAACAAGGTGGCATATGCCCTAAGTAGAAAGGATCCAGCGATTCTATCAATGATGAGAATTGAGAAGGATCCAATCTTCTTAGACTTGATGAAGATGGACATGGGAATCATAGAGAAGGGAATATCATCAATCCTTTAACAAATGATTGCTCAACCATCTCTTTTGGAAAGGTTAAAGGATGCTCAAAAGGATGATGTGGGAATTCAATAAAAAGTGGGAGCTATCGAAAAAGGTAAATCCTCGGAGTTTAATGTTAATAAAGAAGGAATTGTGCGGTCTGGGAAAAGACTATGTGTTCTATCAAGTCCGGAGCTGAAGAAAGAACTTTTGGATGATGCACATAGTTCAAATTTCTCTATTCACCCAGGGAGCACAAAGATGTATTGAGATCTCCGAGAAAATTTTTGGTGGGATAATATGAAGAAGGAGATTGATGAATATACATCAAATTTCCTGGTGTGTCAGCAAGTGAAGGCATAGAGGCAGAAGTCTAAGGGGATGATACAACCATTGTCCATACCAGAATAGAAATGGGAAAACATCACCCTGGACTTTGTCATTGGTCTTCCGAGGACATCCAAAGGTAAAAATGCAATATGGGTTGTTATGGATCGACTTACAAAGACTGCACACTTCATTTCTATTCAGGAGGATTTATCATTGGATCAACTGGCATATATATATATCAGGGAAGTGGTAAGGTTCCATGGAGTACCACTATCTATTGTGTTTGACCGAGATCCAAGATTCACCTCTACGTTTTGGAAGAGTTTTCAACATGCTCTGAATACTGAACTGAACTTCAGTATCGCCTGTCATCCTCAAACTGATGGCCAATCCGAGCAGACTATCCAAACACTTGAGGATATGTTGAGAGCGTGCTCAATGGACTTTAAAGGAGTATGGAATCAACATCTTCCTCTGGTTGAGTTCTTTTATAATAACAGTTTCCACTTGAGCATCCAAATGGCACCATATGAAGCCCTGTATGGGAAAAGGTTCAGAACACCGATATGTTGGGATGAGGTCGGTGAACGTAAGCTGCTTGGACTAGAAATGGTCGAGGAAATGGTGGAGAAGGTGAAAACCATTCAGCAGCATATCAAGGCAGCCCAGAGTCGACAGAAGAGTTATGAAGATAATCATCGATAAGACCTTGAGTTTAAAGTTAGAGACATGGTTTTTCTACGCATATCTCCGTGGAAGAAGGTCATGAGGTTTGGAAAGAAAGGGAAGTTAAGTCCAAGGTACATAGGCCCCTTCGAGATTCTTGATCGTGTCGGGGCTGTGGCCTATCGACTAGCACTTCTGCCTACTATGTCCAAAGTACATGATGTCTTTCATGCATCCCTCTTATGGAAGTACATACCGGACCCTTCACATGTACTCTCTTCTGAGGTGGTACAATTGGAAGATGATATTTCTTATGAGGAGCAACCAGTGAAGATCTTAGATCATATAGAAAAAGTTCTACTAAATAAGACAATGCCCCTCGTCAAGGTGTTGTGGAGAAACCACAAGTTTGAAGAAGAAACTTGGGAATCGGAGGAAGTGATGAAGCTGAGTTACCCACATCTGTTTTAGTGTGGGAAAAGGAAAATTTCAAGGGAGAAATTTCTTAAGGGGGGAATATTGTAACGACCCAAAGTTTCATTAATGGAAAATCCCTCTTGATCTTATTAAATGTCTCTTTATATAAAATGTTTTTATAAAATGTCAACTACATTGGTTTTATGATAAGAATTGGGACTGTTACTTTTATAGCTGTTGAATAGTGATCACATGATTAGTATAAATATAGGGCATTAACACATCCAATTTTACTTAGACAAAGGAAGCGATGGCCTCATCCAGTAGAATTTCCCCATACGAATCCCATTTATCGGAGCTCGGAAAAGAGGTGGCGTCCTTGGGCTTTGCTCTTGACCAAGTCCAAGCTGAGCTTCACCATGTCAAGATCGAACAGAACTGTCTACGGGATAAGTGGAAGTTGATATAAATTACTACTCGAGCGATGTTATTCGAGCCACCCCAAGAGTCTGTCACCATCGCACACTTACCCTTAGGTCTTATGCAGCTGTTTTAAGGGGTTATGTAACTAATAGATAGTACTATGTTCATGTACATTATTTTTTTATATAATAATGAATATAATTTCTTGTCATAATTGATACATTGTAAATAGTTTTTAAAGTACAAATGGTGTTTTTAGTTATTATTTAATTAAGAAATCTATTTTATTAAATTAAGGGATTTTTGAAGTAAATAATATTTTAATAAAATATTATTATTATTATTATTAGACTAATTTTATTATATATAAATGATCATATAATTGTATGAATGCAATTATAATTTTTATTAAGGTTTGAAAGCCATTTTTTGTCAAAACCCGTGAATTTTTGATAAATGTCGGTTTTTATTTTAAAAGTGAAAATTAACATATTTTGAAAATTATTTAGATAAAATAAATGTTATCTTTGGAATCAGGTCGTCAAAATTATCCAACGGTGAATTTTTCATACTTTTCTAAGACAGTCAAATTTTTGAGTAAAAATTAAAAACCGTTTAAATATATAATGTGTTTTATGACATCATAATGACCCAATAGTGATGTAATAAAATACTATAATCTTTATGTTCGGCCAATATATGTTTTAACATTAAAATAATGTGATTTTGGGTTTGTTTGGCTTACTTTTCAAATCATTAATGGACCCCTCAAAACTTATTAAACACCTTGTCTTTTTAAATTAATTTCTATGGGAGTGTGACTCACATCCACATAAGAAACCCTAATATTTTAAGAAGTTCGGACCTTGGCCTTATAAAATATTATTTTCCTCTTACCTTTTCCAAAAACCATGGGCAAAAACCATGGGATGGTTTTTGGTTTGGATTAATTTAATATTAGGGGTACAAAACCTAAATAATAAAGAATTCCCTCACCTTTCCTATATAAACCCACCCAAGATCCCACTTCCTCCTCACTCAAATCCTTTGGAGTTCCTCCAAACTCTGCCCTACTCTCTCTATAATCCTCCAAACTCTGCCCTACTCTCTCTATAATCCTACCAAGGTGCCTCTAGCCTTTGGAAGCACACTTCCAAGTAATGGTTTTTTTTTCTTCCTTTCTCATTTTTGTCCAATTTCTTTAAGTTTTTTTCCCTTTTAATTTCAATTATGAATGTTGGGGTATGGTTTCGCACCTCCCTCATACTTCCCTATTTATGTTTGAATGATGGGAGACCCCTTTATCACTCATTAAATGTAACACCCCAGGTAAATAAAGAATATGACATTTTCATATTTATCCATATTTGTGAATAAAATATTAATATGACTTTAAAGGGGACGCTATGCTCGATGGCGTACCCAACACGCAACAACGAGTTTCTTGGGAATCTTACATTGCACTCTAATAATAAAATAACATTATTTTAAATGGTAGTAAAAATGTAGCCGTTGTATTGGCGGGAATGGATAGAAATAACTAAAATATGATTATATATGTTTTTAAATGTTTTTACATTTATCCAATAAAAGATAAAGGCATAAAATACGGAAATAATTTAATTTTAGGCGTATATGCCCTAGTTTTCACTAAAGGTTCACTTATCGCCTTTTGATGGAGAACTGTCATTAAATATAGTTTTTTTACAATTATACATCCTTTTGGACCAAATAAAACTCTTCTTAAGAATAGGGACATCAAAATTTACTTTGTGTAAATTTTTGGTATCTTTCTGATAAAGTTAATTTTTTAATGAATAGTGTAAAATGTTGTATTTTAATTCAAAACCACTTTTTAATATAATTTATTTATATGATTAGATTATCTTTTGAATTTGTTTTAAAGTTAAATTAGAATATATTTTTACAATTAAATCCAATAGTGGTCGTTGGAATTAATTTCACTTTGAAATCAGACTTAAACTAGTGTCAATCTTTTGATACTTATTGTTTCATAAAAACACGCTATTTGCTCTGACATCGGGAATTAATTATTAAATTAATTAATTTGACTTATATGTTTTTAATTTTTTAAAATAGACTTCATTTTTGAATTCGGAATATCAAATATAGCTTAGGGTGAATTTTTGGGATTTTTCTGAAAAACTTCAATTTTTTATGAATAGTGAAACCATTAAGTGGTACTTATAAAAAATGATTTTCCGTTTAAATGAAAATTTTCCATCATTGTGTGTTGAATTTTAAAAATCTGACATACATGGTTGTCATTAAGAAGTAAAATGTGGTTTAATGGGATTAAAATAATTTTTTGGTGAATAGTAACTTATTAAGTTTTTAATCGTGATTAGAGGTAATTAGTGTAGTTTAAGGTAAAAATAATGTTTTAATAATATGAAATGAACTTGACACATGTCCTAACATCATTGGATGTGCCATGGCTGATCAAGACAACCCATGAGTCAACTTGGGGACCCCATGAAGCCACTTTGGTTGGAAAATGACATTAATATCTTTTTATTTAAAGTTAAAGTAAAAATGAGACAAACATGAAATGGTTTACTAAAACAATTTTTACATGGGGTTATACAAATCAGATTTTTGACTATAAATATTAATTAGAAATCTAAAAATATTTAATACATCATAGTATTTTTTTATAATTTTTAGACATTCAATAAATTAAATTATTTATGGGATCATGATGGTGCAGTGATGACCTCATTATTTAACGATTTAAATAAAATGGAAAGATAATGAAATATATAAGACCTACACATGTACAAAACCTATTGGATGAGTGGATATAGAACCCTTATCACCTTATCCTCGAAACACATCAATGTGGGACCTCTTAAATCCGAATACCATTTTAAAATAAAGTGACTTTTCTTTACCTTCCAAGAGCGCCCCTCCTCTCCTCTTATAAAAGGCCCCCACCTCTACCTCCTTACCCACACTCCCAAAGCCTTTGGATCGTCCAAACTCTGCCCATTTTGTCTCTACACTTCCCTCTCTTACTCCTTGAAGCCTCAATTTGGACAGAAGTCTTCCCAAGGAAGCCTTTGAGCTCAAACCAAAGGGAGTTACCCGATTTTAAGGTAATGTCTTCACTTGAGTCATTTTGTTTTATTTTGCTTCTCCAACCCCCTAAACACTTTTTATTAATTTATTTTGTAACAACTTCAGTATCATAAATATACTAGGATGTTTTTATAAGAAGGATTCAAGCTACACTTTCACACACATACATCTAATGGTTAAAGAACATACTGTTTCCGTGGATGGTGAATTTCGGCCTCCCAAAACGATGATTGTTCAACATTATTTTAACACCTTCAAAGGTGGCCATTAAGATGACGCTATATTTATATATGATATATAATATGTTTATTTTTTCCTTAAGCTTCTGTATTTTTTATGTTGGGCATACCTTTATGGTTTCCATTATGGGTAAACACGATATCTTCATTTAAGGAAGTGCGGACTACCGCCCCCTCAAAGTGATTTGATTCGTTAATACCATATGTGGTACGTATAAATGATATATTTAATGATATTATATATGATACCATACTGGAATTAAAATACTATAATGTATCATTATGTTTTAATTCCATTAAATATGAAATAGAAATGGAAGTAGCGTTCATGCGTACGTACGGCTTACCGTTTCCATGAACGGTACATTCCATTTCTTATCTCAAAATGTTATGTAATATTATAAGTAAATATATATAATTGATATATATGTAATATATTACATCAAAATTATGGATATAATTCTGGAATTATAAAATATATATATATATTTCATTTTGTTTTAATTCCATTAATATGACAAAAAATGAAAGTAGCATTCATGCGTACGTACGACCTACCGTCTCCATGAACGGTGCTTTTCATTTTTTATCTCCAAATGATATGGAATAGTATGAAATGAATATTTAATGGATATATATGATATTATAATCATTAATAATATTCTGGAAATTATTTACTTATAACTACATGGGCAATCTTTTTTCAAACAAGATCATTTTTGACTCATGTACAAAACATCGACAAAAACGTCTGATATGAACTAACATTATTAAACAATTATTATAACATTATAATATGTGATATGAACTGAATAATAATCTCTAAAGGAGGTAATTAGGCAATTATTAATTGACCAAAGTTTATTATTCAGGAATATAAAGAAACGAACAAGACATGTTGGACTTGAGGTAAGGGATCCTACTCCTCTCTTTCTTTTTAAGTACACTCTTTTATGTCATTCCTTCTAAGATCAAATTTCTTGTTATTGATATGTTATTTTATATTAATATTACTGTAAGTTTTATATTCATATGATTAGAGACCCTATTCTCTCTCATCAAACCATTTTGGAAGTTTTGAGTGACGCCGTTAGGCAGCCGAATTTTCGTAAGAGATTCAACCTCTCTCTCTCTTTTTAAGTACTCTCCTTTATGTCACTTCTTTTAATCTCCTCTTTGTTATGTTGGGGGATGTTCTTTTGTATTCCTCTTTCTGTAAACTTTATGTTGATATGATGAGAGACCCTATTTCCTCTCATCAATCCATTTTGGAAGTTTTAAGTGGCGCCGTTAGGCTGCCGAGTTTTCGTAAGGGATTTTTTTCATCTCACTTTTATTCCCGTGAGATTTATGCTACATTTTCCACAATTTACTTTGAGTGGTGTATGTACTGAATATTATTATACACATTGTGTAGTATAATTTCATTTATGGGTATTCACATCTTCATTGTATGAACCTTCTTCCATGGGGTGTACGTTTCGAAAGTTACCCAACTCGGTAAGGGGACCTTTCACCCTCCTTTTTTTAAAAGACTTCTTTTGTAATGTCTTTTAATTAACATAATATTATGTTGGGATATGTTCTTTTATATCCTTATTGATGTAAATTTTATGTCCAAGTGATGAGATGCCCTTTTTATCTCTCATCAACTCATTTTCTGAATTTTGAAGTGATGCCGTTAGGCTATCGAATTTTACCAAGGGAACTTTTTAACCCAATTTAGATTTCTTTGGGTTCAACATGTAGTTATTGAATATGTCATCTGTTGAATATGTTTAAATGACCTTTTATTGTTTTACACTTAATATCCACTTATATTGGGCGTATTTATATTTTTCACACATAATTTTGAGATTGAATTATCCTTAATTTAAGGATACCTTCTTTATAAGGGAATTCATCACATTTGACATTTCTACTGAGACTTCATTGTTGTTATGCACCAATTCACTCTTATATGGTGTATATATTGTCCTTTGGAATATTATATCATGAATCCATTTATTCTCATGATATTATAAAGTTCTGACTAAATTTTATTCCTCAATTATTGTATTCAAGTGTCTCCAATTTTGGTAGAACCCCTTTAACCAAAATATCGCTTTAAATGTTTTAATTATTTGTTCTTATTAATATCCATGTTTTCAAAGTGGTTTTAAGGATTTATTTATATGGATATTAATGGTTTAAAATTTTAAAAGCTTCAAGGTGGTATGGGACACTTTGATTCAAAAATCTATTTATTAAATGTTTTAAATGGTTTTGGAAATGGTTTCTTTTTGAATGGATTAATTATTTCAAAATCCTAAAATGTTATATTGTGATTGAAATGTGGAAATGTTATCTTTACTTTATGCATGTTTTATGTGATACGTTTATGTTATGTTTCTTTGGAATTGTTATTAAAACGGGTGGTTCCGTGATAACTAAGGGCGGGTGAGCCCGATATAGCTCTCCAATGCATTGGGTAACGTGAAGGAGTGAAATGTTAAGGTTTCTCCGAAGAGATTTAGAGAATATAATGTGATGAGTATTCCAAACGTAACCAAGAGGGTTACTCCCTACGTAATAATGTTATTAATGCCTCAAGTTACCTTTATGTCTTATGATTTCTATGATTTTTTCATGGTTTGATGAGGTATGTTAATGTGCCTATGTTTTATGGGTAAAGTATGATTTCATTCTTATGTATATATGAAATCATGTTTCCTTTCCATATTTTTATAACCCTTACTGAGATTTTTATGCTCATCCCAAGTTTTTGAAATGTTTTTCTCAGGTCAAGGGAAAGGTACATGATGTGATGATAGTTTCATGGATGTGTCAAGAAAGAATCCATGTTTTATTTTCAATATGTTTCCGTTGATGGGAAGAATGAATACTGTCTTTTATGTAACCAATTTGTTTAAATGTGGAATGTAATGAAAGTTTCATGTTCTAATTCTCTAAAACTCTAAACCTAAAAAGATCCTCAATGTGTAATCATGTAATAACTCAAGATTAAGTAAGGTTTAAGGTTGGGGCCTTATAGTTGGTATCAGAGGTCAGTTTAGATAACTTTAGAGGTTAGGGTATTCTTTAAGTAAGTGGCATTACCATAATGGTTAGGATTTTAGAAAGAGTCCTAGTTTTAGATAAAGTGAATGAGTAAGTATATCTTAGTGTTTATCTTCCTCATTAGTACATGATGGTTTTTTTTGATATACTCACACTGACCTTTTTGGTTTTAGTAAATGACTGGATCTAATAGGTACCAAAGTAACAGTGGATGTGAAGGAAACTGTGACAGTTTTTTGAGCAAGGAACTGAATAATATGGGAGCTGCAATGAGAACTCTTGTGATTATCCTCAACCAACTATCTGGAGTCATGATTGACCACCTAAACCTTGGTGATTTCTCTGAGGCATCATATATGCGAGAAACAAATCCCTACGGAAGTAAAGGTAATAATCATAAAGGTAAGTGTGTTCAAAAACCTATGTGTCAAAGATGTGGAAAGAAACACCTAGGAAAATGTTTCAAAAGGACAGAAATATGCTATTGATGTGGAAATGAAGGTCATAAAGCAAGAACTTTCCATGGAAAAAGGAAGCATCCAGTTGACTCGAGGAAAGGGAAAGAAGTTCTTTCTGAGGGATCAATTGAATGTTTTAAATGTGGTGTGCATGGTAATTATGCAAACACATGTCCTATGAAGAAGTTTCGTGAATGGGATCACCAAGAGCGTACAAATGTTCGTTTACCAATACCTAATGCCATTCCGATTGAGGATGAAGTAACTGAAAATGACCAATCAAAGGTATGTATTATTTCATGACTATTGTTTTCCTATTTTCGAATCTTAGGATATGATTCATGATTTTGTTTGTAGGAAAGAGGTATTTTAGAATAAGTTGGAAAGGAATGGTTAATGGATCATGAAGAATGTTGAATGAATAAAATGTCAACATATAAGGTCTTCATGAGTTATGGTGAAATTCTTAAGAGTATTAAGTCTCTTTTGATGATGGGGTTACATTAGAAGACTTTTTATATTATGTGTAACCCTGATGTTTAATATAGGCAAATTTTATTCAAGGAATAGTTATCTTTTCTGTTGTGTACATAGTTATAAAGAACCATTTGGGTTTATATGATCCTTACTTTTGAGGTAATTATGGGTAACTATATGTTATGATTGAAGTGAAAGGAATGAGATAAAATTGAGGTTAAATTATGTTATGGTTATTTTTGATGATTTTATCCCTTTTTGGGGAATGATTTGAGAATTATATAGTTTTGGAAAAGGGACAACACGCAGACCGTGTGACTACCCGTCGCATCGGACAAATCTGCAGGAATCGAACCCACAACCAAAGTGCGACTGGTATTTATCGCCTACCACTGGACTACATGAAGTCCCTGGTTAGTTTGACTGATAATTTTTAGTTATATGATTTTATGAATTAAGAGTAAGTTGATTTTGGGTTATTTATGAAAATGATTAACCTATCATGGAGGATATGTGATTTGGTTAATTACTTTTCAATACGAGACTTCAGGAGCAACTGATGTTGTTTGGAGATAAATGTTTCGATTTAACTTGGAAGACTATGTGACTAAATCCTTCAAATATTTGGGTTTCAATATTATATTGGTTTACTTTGAAGAATTTTATGGACAAATTGTTTATCAGATGGTCCTCATTGAACTTTGGGTTTTGTTGGACAAATTTTGGAGATTAAGCATAGATTTTCTTTTTAAAGGGTTATCCTTTTCTGGATTATCTGACCTTGTACTAACCTTTTGGTTTTGGTTTTGGTTAAAGCCTAAAGAAATGGGAAGTATATAGTTCTCTTTGGTGGATTAGGTGATTCTCTAGAAGTTGATTATAGTACTCTTAATGCGAACAAGTCTCCCAAAATACTCGTCTTTTGGAAAAAAAATATGAGTTTGATTAAGGAATCTAGTAAAAGTTGAAAGTCAACATGATAAGTGATTGTGTTTCCTTATGAATAAATTCCTCAATAAAAAGTAACTTAAAACAAAAATGTTGTCTATTAACTTTTCCTACTGGGGAATTGAATACCGTTTAACCCATCACAAGTTTTTGATTTTCTTATGGTTAACTTTCTCCTAGACATGTTTACTATCACTCTCCCTCAAGAACATGACCATTTTCTTTTTCTTCCATGTCCATGTTTTTCTACATATGGGTTAAATCGGGTGACCTCTGTACTTATCTTCCTTTATTTTAAAGTGATTGTTTTACCGACTCTTGTTCCGATGTGGGACTTTCAAGGATGTTTCCAAGCTCAATTTTAAAAATTGCGACGATGCAATTCCCAAATGGGGGGAAGGATGTAACACCCCAGGTAAATAAAGAATATGACATTTTCATATTTATCCATATTTGTGAATAAAATATTAATATGACTTTAAATGTGAAGCTATGCTCGATGGCGTACCCAACACGCAACAACGAGTTTCTTGGGAATCTTACATTGCACTCTAATAACAAAATAATATTATTTTAATTGGTAGTTAACATGAAGCCGTTGTATTGGCTGTAATGGATAGAAATAACTAAAATATGATTATATATGTATTTAAATGTTTTTACATTTATCTAATAAAAGATAAAGGCATAAAATACAGAAATAATTCAATTTTAGGCGTATATGCCCTAGTTTTCACTAAAGGTTCACTTATCACCTTTTGATGGAGAACCGTCATTAAATATAGTTTTGTTCACTCTAATACATCCTTTTGGACCAAATAAAACTCTTCTTAGGAATAGGGACATCAAAATTTACTTTGTGTAAATTTTTGGTATCTTTCTGATAAAGTTCATTTTTTAATGAAGTGTAAAATGTTGTATTTTAATTCAAAACCTCTTTTTAATCTAATTTATTTATATGATTAGATTATCTTTTGAATTGGTTTTAAAGTGAAATTAGAATATATTTTTACCATTAAATCCAATAATGTTCATTGGAATTAATTTCACTTTGAAATCAGACTTAAACTAGTGTCAATTTTTTGATACCTATTGTTTCATAAAAATACGCTATTTTCTCTGACAGCGGGAATTAATTATTAAATTAATTAATGTGACTTATATGTTTTGAATTTTTTAAAATAGACTTCATTTTTGAATTCGGAATATCAAATATATCTTAGGGTAAATTTTTGGGATTTTTCTGAAAAACGTCAATTTTTGATGAATAGTGAAACCACTAAGTGATACTTATAAAAACTGATTTTCCGTTTAAATGAAATTTTTCCATCATTGTGTGTTGAATTTAAAAAATCATACATACATGGTTGTCATTAAGAAGTAAAATGTGGTTCAATGGGATTAAAATAATTTTTTGGTGAATAGTAACTTATTAAGTTTTTAATCGCGATTAGAGGTAATTAGTGTAGTTTAAGGTAAAAATAATATTTTAATAATATTAAATGAACTTGAAACATGTAATAACCTCATTGGATGTGTCATGGAAGACCAAGACAACCCATGGGTCAACTTGGGGACCCCATGAAGCCACTTTGGTTGGAAAATGACATTAATATCTTTTTATTTAAAGTAAAAGTAAAAATGAGACAAACATGAAATGGTTTACTAAAACAATTTTTACATGGAGTTATACAAATCCGATTTTTGACTATAAATATTAATTGGAAATCTAAAAAGATTTCATATATCATAGTATTTGTTTTATAATTTTTAGACATTACATAAATTACATTATTTATGACATCATGATGCTGCAGTGATGACCTCATTATTTAACGATTTAAATAAAATGGAAAGATAATGTAATATATAAGACCTAAACATGTCCAAAACCTATTGGATGAGTGGATTTCGAACCCTTATAACCTTATCCTCGAAACACATCAATGTGGGACCTCTTAAATCCGAATACCATTTTAAAATAAAGTGACTTTTCTTTACCTTCCAAGAGTGCCCCTCCTCTCCTCTTATAAAAGGCCCCCACCTCTACCTCCTTACCCACACTCCCAAAGCCTTTGGCTCGGCCAACCTCTGCCCATTTTGTCTCTCCACTTCCCTATCTTACTCCTTGAAGCCTCACTTTGGGCATTAGTCTTCCCAAGTAAGCCTTTGAGCTCAAACCAAAGGGAGTTACCTGATTTTAAGGTAATGTCTTCACTTGAGTCCTTTTGTTTTATTTTTCTTCTCCAACCCCCTAAACTCTTTTTATTCATATATTTTGTAACAAATCCAGTATCATAGATATACTAGGATATTTTTATAAGAAGTATTCGAGCTACACTTTCACACACCTACATCTAATGGTTAAATAACATTCTGTTTCCGTGGATGGCGAATTTCGGCCTCCCGAAATGATGATTGTTCGACATTCTTTTAACACCTTAAAAGGTGGCCATTAAGATGACACTATATTTATATATGTTATATAATATGTTTATGTTTTCCTTAATCTTCTGTATTTTTCATGTTGGGAATACCTTTATGGTTTCCATTATGGGTAAACACGATATCTTCATTTAAGGAAGTGCGGACTACCGCCCCCTCAAAGTCATTTGATTCATTAATACCATATGTGGTACGTATAATGGATATATTTAATGATATTATATATGATACCATACTGGAATTAAAATACTATTATGTATCATTATGTTTTAATTCCATTAAATATGAAATAAAAATGGAAGTAGCTTTCATGCGTACATACGGCTTACCGTCTCCATGAACGGTACATTTCATTTCTTATCTCAAAATGTTATGTAATATTATAAGTAAATATATATAATGTATATATATGTAATATATTACATAAAAATTATGGATATCATTCTGGAATTATAAAATATATATATCTCACTCATTTTGATTTAATTCCATTAATATGACAAAAAATGAAAGTAGCGTTCATGCGTACGTACGACCTACCGTCTCCATGAACGGTGCTTTTTGTTTTTTATCTCCAAATGATATGGAATAGTTTGAAATGAATATTTACTGGATATATATGATATTTTAATCATTAATACTATTCTGGAAATTATTTACTTATAACTACATGGGCAATCTTTTTTCAAACAAGTTCATTTTTGACTCATGTACCAAACATCGGCAAAAACGTCTGATATGAACTAACATTATTAAACAATTATTATAACATTATAATATGTGATATGAACTGAATAATAATCTCTAAACGAGGTAATTAGGAAATTATTAATTGAACAAAGTTTATTTTTCAGGAATATAAAGAAACGAACAAGACAAGTTGGACTTGAGGTAAGAGATCCTACTCCTCTCTTTCTTTTTAAGTACACTCTTTTATGTAATTCCTTATAAGCTCATGCTTCTTGTTATTGGGATGTTCTTTTATAGTAATCTTACTTTAATTTTTATTTTCATATGATGAGAGACCCTATTCTCTCTCATTAATCCATTTTGGAAGTTTTGAGTGGCGCCGTTAGGCTGCCGAATTTTCGTAAGAGATCCAACCTCTCTCTTTCTTTTTAAGTACTCTCCTTTATGTCACTTCTTTTAATCTCCTGTTTGTTATGTTGGGGGATTTTATTTTGTATTCCTCTTTCTGTAAAATTTATTTTGATATGATGAGAGACCCTATTTCCTCTCATCATTCCATTTTGGAAGTTTTAAGTGGCGCTGTTAGGCTGCCAAGTTTTCGTAAGGGATTTTTCATCTCACTTTTATTCTCGTGAGATTTATGCTACATTTGCCACAATTTCCTTTGAGTGGTGTATGTACTGCCCATTATTATACACTTTGTGTAGTATAATTTCATTTATGGGTATTCACATCTTCATTGTATGACCCTTCTTCCATGGGGTGTACGTTTCGAAAGTTACCCAACTCGGTAAGGGGACCTTTCACCTTCCTTTTTTTAAAATACTTCTTTTGTTATGTCTTTTAATTCACATACTATTATGTTGGGATATGTTATTTTATATCCTTATTGATGTAAATTTTATGTCCAAGTGATGAGATTCCCTTTTTATCTCTCATCAACTCATTTTCTGAATTTTGATGTGATGCCGTTAGGCTGTCGAATTTTACCAAGGGAACTTTTTAACCCAATTTCGATTTCTTTGGGTTCAACATGTAGTTATTGAATATGTCATCTATTGAATATGTGTAAATGAAATTTTATTGTTTTAAACTTAATATCCACTTATATTGGGTGTATTTATATTTGTCACACATAATTTTGAGATTGAATTATCCTTAATTTATGGATACCTTCTTTATAAGGGAATTCATCACATTTGACATTTCTACTGAGACTACATTGTTGTTATACACCAATTCACTCTTATATGGTGTATATACTGTCCTTTGGAATAATATATCATGAATCCATTTATTCTCATGATATTATAAAGTTCTGACTAAATGTTATTCCTCAATTATTGTATTCAAGTGTCTCTAATTTTGGTAGAACCCCTTTAACCAAAATATCGCTTTAAATGTTTTAATTAATTGTTCTTATTAATATCCATGTTTTCAAAGTGGTTTTAAGGATTTATTTATATGGATATTAATGGTTTAAAATTTTAAAAGCTTCAAGGTGGTATGGGACACTTTGATTCAAAAATCTCTTTATTAAATGTTATAAATGGTTTTGGAAACGGTTTCTTTTTGAATGGATTCATTATTTCAATATCCTAAAATGTTATATTGTGATTGAAATGTGGAAATGTTATCTTTACTTTATGAATGTTTTATGTTATATGTTTATGTTATGGTTCTTGGGCATTGTTATGAAAACAGGTGGTTCCGTGATAAACTAATGGCAGGTGAGCCCGATATAGCTCTCCAATGCATTGGGTAACGCGAAGGAGTGAAACGTTAAGGTTTCTCCGAAGAGATTTAGGAAATATACTATGATGGGTATTCTAAATGTAAACAAGAGGGTTACTCCCTAGGTAAGAATGTTATGAATTCCTCAAGTTACCTTTATGTCTTATGATTTCTATGATTTATTCATGGTTTGATGAGGTATGTTAAAGTGCCTATGTTTTATGGGTAAAGTATGATTTCATTCTTATGTATATATTAACTCATGTTTCCTTTGAATATTTTTATAACCCTTACTGAGATTTTTATGCTCATCCCAAGTTTTTGAAATGTTTTTCACAGGTCAAGGGAAAGGTACATGATGTGATGATAGTGTCAAGGATGTGTCAAGAAAGAATCCATGTTTTATTTTCAATATGTTTCTGTTGATGGGAAGAATGAATACTGTCTTTTATGTAACCACTTTGTTTAAATGTGGAATGTAATGCAAGTTTCATGATCTAATTTTCTAAAACTCTAAACCTGAAAAGATCCTCAATGTGTAATCATGTAATAACTCAAGATTAAGTAAGGTTTAAGGCTGGGGCCTTATAGTTGGTATCAGAGGTCGGTTTAGATAACTTTAGAGGTTAGGGTATTCTTTAAGTAAGTGGCATTACCATAATGGTTAGGATTTCAGAAAGAGTCCTAGTTTTAGATAAAGTGAATGAGTAAGTATGTCTTAGTGTTTATCTTCCTCATTAGTACATGATTTGTTTTTTGATATACTCACACTGCCCTTTTTGGTTTTAGTAAATGGCTGGATCTAGCAGGCACCAAAGTAACAGTGGATGTGAAGGAAACTGTGACAGTTTTTTGAGCAAGCAACTGAATGATATGGGAGCTGCAATGAGAACTCTTGTGATTATCCTCAACCAACTATCTGGAGTCATGATTGACCACCTAAACCTTGGTGATTTCTCTAAGGAATCATATATGCGAGAAACAAATCCCTACGGAAGTACAAGTAATAATCATAAAGGTAAGTGTGTTCAAAAACCTATGTGTCAAAGATGTGGAAAGAAACACCTAGGAAAATGTTTCAAAGGGACAGAAATATGCTATAGATGTGGAAATGAAGGTCATAAAGCAAGAACCTGCCATGGGAAAAGGAAGCATCCAGTTGACTCGAGGATAGGGAAAGAAGTTCTTTCTGAGGGATCAATTGAATGTTTTAAATGTGGTGTGCATGGTCATTATGAAAACACATGTCCTATTAAGAAGTTTCATGAATGGGATCACCAAGAGCGTACAAATGTTCGTTTACCAATACCTAATTCCATTCTGATTGAGGATGAAGAAACTGAAAATGACCAATCAAAGGTATGTATTATTTCATGACTATTGTTTTCCTATTTTGGAATCTTAGGATATGATTCATGATTTTGTTTGTAGGAAAGAGGTATTTCGGAATAAGTTGGAAAGGAATGGTTAATGGATCATGAAGAATGTTGAATGAGTAAGATGTCAACATATAAGGGCTTCAAGAGTTATGGTGAAATTCTTAAGAGTATTAAGTCTCTTTTGATGATGGGGTTACATTAGAAGACTTTTTATATTATGTGTAACCCTGATGTTTAATATAGGAAAATTTTATTCAAGGAATAGTTATCTTTTCTTTTGTGGACATAGTTATAAATAACCATTTGGGTTTATATGATCCTTACTTTTGAGGTAATTATGGGTTACTATATGTTATGATTGAAGTGAAAGGCATGAGATAAATTTGAGGTTAAATTATGTTATGGTTATTTTTGATGATTTTATCCCTTTTTGGGGAATGATTTGAGAATTATATATTTTTGGAAAAGGGACAACACGCAGACCGTGTGACTACCCTTCGCGTCGGACAAAGCTGCGGGAATCGAACCCACAACCAAAGTGCGACTGGTATTTATCGCCTACCACTGTACTACATGAAGTCCCTGGTTAGTTTGACTGATTCTTTTTAGTTATTTGATTTTATGAATTAAGAGTAAGTTGATTTTGGGTTATTTATGAAAATGATTAACCTATCATGGAGGATATGTGATTAGGTTAATTACTTTTCAATACGAGACTTTAGGAGCAACTGATGTTGTTTGGAGATAAATGTTTCGATTTAACTTGGAAGACTATGTGACTAAATCCTTCAAATATTTGGGTTTCAATCTTAGATTGGTTTACGTTGAAGAATTTTATGGACAAATTGTTTATCGGATGGTCCTCGTTGAACGTTGGGTTTTGTTGGACAAATTTTGGAGATTAAGCATAGATTTTCTTTTTAAAGGGTTATCCTTTTCTGGATTATCTGACCTTGTACTAAACTTTTGGTTTTGGTTTTGGTTAAAGCCTAAAGAAATGGGAAGTATATAGTTCTCCTTGGTGGATTAGGTGATTCTCTAGAAGTTGATTGTAGTACTCTTAATGCGAACAAGTCTCCCTAAATACTCGTCTTTTGGAAAAAAAATATGAGTTTGATTAAGGAATATAGTAAAAGTTGAAAGTCAACATGATAAGTGATTATGTTTCCTTATGAATAAATTCCTCAATAAAAAGTAACTTAAAACAAAAATGTTGTCAATTAAATTTTCCTACTGGGGAATCAAATACAGTTTAACCCATCACAAGTTTGTAATTTTATTATGGTTAACTTTCTCCTAGACATGTTTACTATCATTCTCCCTCAAGAACATGACCCTTTGCTTTTTCTTCCATGTCCATGTTTTTCTACATATGGGTTAACTCGGGTGACCTCTGTACTTATCTTCCTTTATTTTAAAGTGATTGTTTTACCGACTCTTGTTCCGATGTGGGACTTTCAAGGATGTTTCCAAGCTCAATTTTAAAAATTACGAGGATGCAATTCCCAAAAGGGGGGAAGGATGTAACATCCCAGGTAAATAAAGAATATGAAATTTTCATATTTATCCATATTTGTGAATGAAATATTAATATGACTTTAAAGGGGACGCTATGCTCGATGGCGTACCCAACACGCAACAACGAGTTTTTTGGAAATCTTATGTTGCACTCTAATAATAAAATAATATTATTTTAAATGGTAGTTAACATGTAGCCGTTGTATTGGCGGGAATGGATAGAAATAACTAAAATATGATTATATATGTTTCTAAATGTTTTTACATTTATCCAATAAAATATAAAGGCATAAAATACAGAAATAATTCAATTTTAGGCGTATATGCCCTAATTTTCACTAAAGGTTCACTTATCACCTTTTGAGGGAGAAACGCCATTAAATATAGTTTTGTTCACTCTTATACATCCTTTTGGACCAAATAAATATCTTCTTAAGAATAGGGACATCAAAATTTACTTTGTGTAAATTTTTGGTATCTTTTTGATAAAGTTCATTTTTTAATGAATAGTGTAAAATGTTGTATTTTAATTCAAAACCTCTTTTTAATCTAATTTATTTTTATGATTAGATTATCTTTTGAATTGGTTTTAAAGTGAAATTAGAATATATTTTTACCATTAAATCCAATAGTGGTCGTTGGAATTAATTTCACTTTGAAATCAGACTAAAACTAGTGTCAATCTTTTGATACTTATTGTTTCATAAAAACACGCTATTTGCTCTGACAGTGAGAATTAATTATTAAATTAATTAATGTGACTTATATGTTTTTAATTTTGTAAAATAGACTTCATTTTTGAATTCGGAATATCAAATATAGCTTAGGGTGAATTTTTGGGATTTTTCTGAAAAACTTCAATTTTTGATGAATAGTGAAACCACTAAGTGGTACATATAAAAACTGATTTTCCGTTTAAATGAAAATTTTACATCATTGTATGTTGAATTTCAAAAATCCTACATACATGGTTGTAATTAATAAGTAAAATTTGGTTCAATGGGATTAAAATAATTTTTGGTGAATAGTAACTTATTAAGTTTTTAATCGCGATTAGAGGTAATTAGTGTTGTTTATGGTAAAAATAATATTTTAATAATATGAAATGAACTTGACACATGTACTAACCTCATTGGATGTGTCATGGCCGACCAATAAAACCCATGGGTCAACTATGGGACCCCATGAAGCCACTTTGGTTGGAAAATGACATTAATATCTTTTTATTTAAAGTTAAAGTAAAAATGAGACAAACATGAAATGGTTTACTAAAACAATTTTTAAATGGGGTTTTAAAAATCGGATTTTTAACTATAAATATTAATTGGAAATATAAAACGATTCCCTACATCATAGTATTTTGTTTATAATTTTTAGACATTAAATAAATTAAATTATTTATGACATCATGATGATGCAGTGATGACCTCATTATTTAACGATTTAAATAAAATGGAAAGATATTGTAATATATAAGACCTACACATGTCCAAAACCTATTTGATGAGTGGATTTAGAACCCTTATCACCTTATACTCGAAACACATCAATGTGGGACCTCTTAAATCCGAATAACATTTTAAAATAAAGTGACTTTTCTTTACCTTCCAAGAGTGCCCCTCCTCTCCTCTTATAAAAGGCCCCCACCTCTACCTCCTTACCCACACTCCCAAAGCCTTTGGCTAGGCCAACCTCTGACCATTTTGTCTCTCCAATTCCCTCTCTTACACCTTGAAGCCTCACTTTGGGCAGAAGTATTCCCAAGGATGCCTTTGAGCTCAAACCAAAGAGAGTTACCCGATTTTAAGGTAATGTCTTAACTTGAGTCCTTTTGTTTTATTTTTCTTCTCCAACCCCCTAAACTCTTTTTATTCATTTGTTTTGTACAAACTACAGTATCATAAATATACTAGGATGTTGGTATAAGAAGGATTATAGCTACACTTTCAAACACCTACATCTAATGGTTAAAGAACATACCGTTTCCGTGGATGGCAAATTTCGGCCTCCTGAAACGATGATTTTTCAACATTATTTTAACACCTTCAAAGGTGGCCATTAAGATGAAAATATATTTATATATGATATATAATATGTTTATGTTTTCATTAAGCTTCTGTATTTTTCATGTTGGGAATACCTTTATGGTTTCCATTATGGGTAAACGCGATATCTTCATTTAAGGAAGTGCGGACTACCGCCCCCTCAAAGTGATTTGACTCGTTAATACCATATGTGGTACGTATAAAGGATATATTTAATGATATTATATATGATACCATACTGGAATTAAAATACTATTATGTATCACTATGTTTTAATTCCATAAAATATGAAATAGAAATGGAAGTAGCGTTCATGCGTACGTACGGTTTACCGTCTCCATGAACGGTACATTTCATTTCTTATCTCAAAATGTTATGTAATATTATAAGTTCATATATATAATGGATATATATGTAATATATTACATCAAAATTATTGATATCATTCTGGAATTATAACATATATATATCTCTCTCATTTTGTTTTAATTCCATTAATATGACAAAAAATGAAAGTAGTGTTCATGCGTACGTACGACCTACCGTCTCCATGAACGGTGCTTTTCGTTTTTTATCTCCAAATGATATGGAATAGTATGAAATGAATATTTACTGTATATATATGATATTTTGATCATTAATAATATTCTGGGAAATATTTACTTATAACAACATGGGAAATCTTTTTTCAGACAAGTTCATTTTTGACTCATGTACAAAACATCGACAAAAACGTCTGATATGAACTAACATTATTAAACAATTATTATAACATTATAATATGTGATATGAACTGAATAATAATCTCTAAAGGAGGTACTTAGTCAATTATTAATTGACCAAAGTTTATTATTCAGGTATATAGAGAAATGAACAAGACAAGTTGGACTTGATGTAAGGGATCCTACTCCTCTCTTTCTTTTTTAGTACACTCTTTTATGTCATTCCTTCTAAGATCATATTTCTTGTTATTGGGATATTATTTTATATTACTCTTACTGTAATTTTTATGTTCATATGATGAGAGACCCTATTCTCTCTCATCAATCCATTTTGGAAGTTTTGAGTGGCGCCGTTAGGCTACCGAATTTTCGTAAGAGATCCAACCTCTCTCTTTCTTTTTAAGTACTCTCCTTTATGTCACTTATTTTAATCTCCTCTTTGTTATGTTGGGGGATGTTCTTTTGTATTCATATTTCTGTAAAATTTATTTTGATATGATGAGAGACCCTATTTCCTCTCATCAATCCATTTTGGAAGTTTTAAGTGGCGCTGTTAGGCTGCCGAGTTTTCGTAAGGGATTTTTCAACTCACTTTTATTCCAGTGAGATTTATGCTACATTTGCCACAATTTACTTTTAGTGGTGTATGTACTGCCCATTATTATACACTTTGTGTAGTATAATTTCATTTATGGGTATTCACATATTCATTGTATGACCCTTCTTCCATGGGGTGTACGTTTCGAAAGTTACCCAACTCGGTAAGGGGACCTTTCACCCTCCTTTTTTTAAAAGAATTCTTTTGTTATGTCTTTTAATTCACATAATATTATGTTGGGATATGTTATTTTATATCCTTATTGATGTAAATTGTATGTACAAGTGATGATATGCCCTTTTTATATCTCATCAACACATTTTCTGAATTTTGAAGTGATGCCGTTAGGCTGTCGAATTTTTCAAGGGAACTTTTTAACCCAATTTCGATTTCTTTGGGTTCAACATGTAGTTATTGAATATGTAATCTATTGAATATGTATAAATGTCCTTTTATTGTTTTAAACTTAATATCCACTTATATTGGGTGTATTTATATTTGTCACACATAATTTTGAGATTGAATTATCCTTAATTTAAGGATACCTTCTTTATAAGGGAATTCATCACAGTTGACATTTCTACTGAGACTTCATTGTTGTTATGCACCAATTCACTCTTATATGGTTTATATACTGTCCTTTGGAATATTATATCATGAATCCATTTATTCTCATGATATTATAAAGTTCTGACTAAATGTTATTCCTCAATTATTGTATTCAAGTGTCTCTAATTTTGGTAGAACCCCTTTAACCAAAATATCGTTTTAAATGTTTTAATTATTTGTTCTTAATAATATCCATGTTTTCAAAGTGTTTTTAAGGATTTATTTATATGGATATTAATGGTTTAAAATTTTAAAAGCTTCAAGGTGGTATGGGACACTTTGATTCAAAAATCTATTTATTAAATGTTTTAAATGGTTTTGGAAATGGTTTCTTTTTGAATGGATTTATTATTTCAAAATCCTAAAATGTTATAATGTGATTGAAATGTGGAAATGTTATCTTTACTTTATGCATGTTTTATGTGATACGTTTATGTTATGTTTCTTTGGAATTGTTATTAAAACGGGTGGTTCCGTGATAACTAAGGGCGGGTGAGCCCGATATAGCTCTCCAATGCATTGGGTAACGTGAAGGAGTGAAATGTTAAGGTTTCTCCGAAGAGATTTAGAGAATATAATGTGATGAGTATTCCAAACGTAACCAAGAGGGTTACTCCCTACGTAATAATGTTATTAATGCCTCAAGTTACCTTTATGTCTTATGATTTCTATGATTTTTTCATGGTTTGATGAGGTATGTTAATGTGCCTATGTTTTATGGGTAAAGTATGATTTCATTCTTATGTATATATGAAATCATGTTTCCTTTCCATATTTTTATAACCCTTACTGAGATTTTTATGCTCATCCCAAGTTTTTGAAATGTTTTTCTCAGGTCAAGGGAAAGGTACATGATGTGATGATAGTTTCATGGATGTGTCAAGAAAGAATCCATGTTTTATTTTCAATATGTTTCCGTTGATGGGAAGAATGAATACTGTCTTTTATGTAACCAATTTGTTTAAATGTGGAATGTAATGAAAGTTTCATGTTCTAATTCTCTAAAACTCTAAACCTGAAAAGATCCTCAATGTGTAATCTTGTAATAACTCAAGATTAAGTAAGGTTTAAGGCTAGGGCCTTATAGTTGGTATCAGAGGTCGGTATAGATAACTTTAGAGGTTAGGGTATTCTTTAAGCATAAGTGGCATTACCATAATGGTTAAGATTTTAGAAAGAGTCCTAGTTTTAGATAAAGTGAATGAGTAAGTATATCTTATTGTTTATATTCCTCATTAGTACATGATGGTTTTTCTTGATATACTCACACTGACCTTTTTGGTTTTAGTAAATGGCTGGATCTAGTAGGAACCAAAGTAACAGTGGATGTGAAAAAAACTGTGACAGTTTTTTGAGCAAGAAACTGAATAATATGGGAGCTTCAATGAGAAATCTTGTGATTATCCTCAACCAACTATCTGGAGTCATGATTGACCACCTAAACCTTGGTGATTTCTCTAAGGCGTCATATATGCGAGAAACAAATCCCTATGGAAGTACAGGTAATAATCATAAAGGTATGTGTGTTCAAAAACCTATGTGTCAAAGATGTGGAAAGAAACACCTAGGAAAATGTTTCAAAGGGACAGAAATATGCTATAGATGTGGAAATAAAGGTCATAAAGAAAGAACCTACCATGGAAAAAAGAAGCATCCAGTTGACTCGAGGAAAGGGAAAGAAGTTATTTCTGAGGGATCAATTGAATGTTTTAAATGTGGTGTGTATGGTCATTATGCAAACAAAAGTCCTATGAAGAAGTTTCGTGAATGGGATCACCAAGAACGTAAAATTTTCGTTTACCAATACCTAATGCCATTCCGATTGAGGATGAAGAAACTGAAAATGACCAATCAAAGGTATGTATTATTTCATGACTATTGTTTTCCTATTTTTGAATCTTAGGATATGATTCATGATTTTGTTTGTAGGAAAGAGGTATTTTGGAATAAGTTGGAAAGGAATGGTTAATGGACCATGAAGAATGTTTAATGAGTAAGATGTAAATATATAAGGGCTTCAAGAGTTATGGTGAAATTCTTAAGAGTATTAAGTCTCTTTTGATGATGTGGTTACATTAGAAGACTTTTTATATTATGTGTAACCCTGATGTTTAATATAGGAAAATTTTATTCAAGGAATAGTTATCTTTTCTTTTGTGGACATAGTTATAAAGAACCATTTGGGTTTATATGATCCTTACTTTTGAGGTAATTATGGGTTACTATATTTTATGATTAAAGTGAAAGGCATGAGATAAAATTGAGGTTAAATTATGCTATGGTTATTTTTGATGATTTTATCCCTTTTTGGGGAATGATTTGAGAATTATATAGTTTTGGAAAAGGGATAACACGCAGACCGTGTGACTACCCGTCGTGTCGGACAAAGCTGCGGGAATCGAACCCACAACCAAAGTGCGACTGGTATTTATCGCCTACCACTGGACTACGTGAAGTCCCTGGTTAGTTTGACTGATTCTTTTTAGTTATATGATTTTATGAATTAAGAGTAAGTTGATTTTGGGTTATTTATGAAAATTATTAACCTATCATGGAGGATATGTGATTAGGTTAATTACTTTTCAATACGAGACTTGAGGATCAACTGATATTGTTTGGAGATAAATGTTTCGATTTAACTTCAAAGACTATGTGACTAAATCCTTAAAATATTTGGGTTTCAATCTTAGATTGGTTTACTTTGAAGAATTTTATGGACAAATTGTTTATCGGATGGTCCTCGTTGAACTTTGGGTTTTGTTGGACAAATTTTGGAGATTAAGAATAGATTTTCTTTTTAAAGGGTTATCCTTTTCTGAATTATCTGACCTTGTACTAACCTTTTGGTTTTGGTTTTGGTTAAAGCCTAAAGAAATGGGAAGTATATAGTTCTCGTTGGTGGATTAGGTGATTCTCTAGAAGTTGATTATAGTACTCTTAATGCGAACAAGTCTCCCTAAATACTCGTCTTTTGGAAAAAAAATATGAGTTTGATTAAGAATCTAGTAAAAGTTGAAAGTCAACATGATAAGTGATTATGTTTCATTTTGAATAAATTCCTCAATAAAAAGTTACTTAAAACAAAAATGTTGTCTATTAACTTTTCCTACTGGGGAATCGAATACCGTTTAACCCATCACAAGTTTGTGATTTTCTTATGGTTAACTTTCTCCTAGACGTGTTTACAATCACTCTCCCCCAAGAACATGACCCTTTGCTTTTTCTTCCATGTCCATGTTTTTCTACGTATGGGTGAACTCGGGTGGCCTCTGTATTTGTCTTCCTTTATTTTAAAGTGATTGTTTTACCGACTCTTGTTCCGATGTGGGACTTTTAAGGATGTTTCCAAGCTCAATTTTAAAAATTGCGAGGACGCAATTCCCAAAAGGGGGGAAGGATGTAACACCCCAGGTAAATAAAGAATATGACATTTTCATATTTATCCATATTTTTGAATAAAATATTAATATGAATTTAAAGGGGATACTATGCTTGATGGCATACCCAACACGCAACAACGAGTTTCTTGGGAATCTTACGTTGCACTCTAATAATAAAATAATATTATTTTAAATGGTAGTTAACATGTAGCCGTTGTATTCGTGGGAATGGATAGAAATAACTAAAATATGATTATATATGTTTTTAAATGTTTTTACATTTATCCAATAAAAGATAAAGGCATAAAATACGGAAATAATTCAATTTTAGGCGTATATGCCCTAGTTTTCACTAAAGGTTCACTTATCGCCTTTTGATGGAGAACCGTCATTAAATATAGTTTTGTTCACTCTTATACATCCTTTTGGACCAAATAAAACTCTTCTTAAGAATATGGACATAAAAATTTACTTTTTGTAAATTTTTGGTATCTTTCTGATAAAGTTCATTTTTTATTGAATAGTGTAAAATGTTGTATTTTAATTCAAAATCTCTTTTTAATGTAATTTATTTATATGATTAGATTATCTTTTGAATTGGTTTTAAAGTGAAATTAGAATATATTTTTACCATTAAATCCAATAGTGGTCGTTGGAATTAATTTCACTTTTAAATCAGACTTAAACTAGTGTCAATCTTTTGATACTTATTGTTTCATAAAAACACGCTATTTGCTCTGACAGCGGGAATTAATTATTAAATTAATTAATGTGACTTATATGTTTTGAATTTTTTAAAATAGACTACATTTTTGAATTCGGAATATCAAATATATCTTAGGGTGAATTTTTGGTATTTTTCTGAAAAACATCAATTTTTGATGAATAGTGAAACCATTAAGTGGTACTTATAAAAACTAATTTTCCGATTAAATGAAATTTTGCCAACATTGTGTATTGAATTTAAAAAATCTGACATACATGGTTGTCATTAATAAGTAAAATGTGGTTCAATGGGATTAAAATAATTTTTTGGTGAATAGTAACTTATTAAGTTTTTAATCGCGATTAGAGGTAATTAGTGTAGTTTAAGGTAAAAATAATGTTTTAATAATATGAAATGAACTTGACACATGTCCTAACCTCATTTTATGTGTCATGGAAGACCAAGAAAACCCATGGGTCATCTTGGGGACCCCATGAAGCCACTTTGGTTGGAAAATGACATTAATATCTTTTTATTTAAAGTTAAAGTAAAAATGAGACAAACATGAAATGTTTTACTAAAACAATTTTTACATGGGGTTATACAAATAAGAGTTTTTACTCTAAATATTCATTGGAAATCTAAAAATATTTCCTACATCATAGTATTTTTTTTATAATTTTTAGATATTAGATAAATTAATTTATATATGACATCATGATGATGCAGTGATGACCTCATTATTTAACGATTTAAATAAAATGGAAAGATAATGTAATATATAAGACCTACACATGTCCAAATCCTATTGTATGAGTGGATTTAGAACCCTTATCAGCTCATCCTCGAAACACATCAATGTGGAACGTCTTAAATCCAAATACCATTTTAAAATAAAGTGACTCTTCTTTACCTTCCAAGAGTGCCCCTCCTCTCCTCTTATAAAAGGACCCCACCTCTACCTCCTTACCCACACTCCCAAAGCCTTTGGCTCGGCCAACCTCTGCCCATTTTGTCTCTCCACTTCCCTCTCTTACTCCTTGAAGCCTCACTTTGGGCAGAAGTCTTCCCAAGTAAGCCTTTGAGCTCAAACCAAAGGGAGTTACCCGATTTTAAGGTAATGTCTTCACTTGAGTCCTTTTGTTTTATTTTTCTTCTCCAACCCCCTAAACTCTTTTTATTCATTTCTTTTGTAACAACTATAGTATCATCAATATACTAGGATGTTGGTATAATAAGTATTCGAGCTACACTTTCACACACCTACATCTAATGGTTAAAGAACATACTGTTTCTGTGGATGACGAATTTTGGCCTCCCGAAATGATGATTGTTCAACATTATTTTAACACCTTCAAAGGTGGCCATTAAGATGACAATATATTTATATATGATATATAATATGTTTATTTTTTCCTTAAGCTTCTGTATTTTTCATGTTGGGCATACCTTTATGGTTTCCATTATGGATAAACGCGATATCTTCATTTAAGGAAGTGCGGACTACCGCCCCCTCAAAGTGATTTGATTCGTTAATACCATATGTGGTACGTATAAAGGATATATCTAATGATATTATATATGATACCATACTTTAATTAAAATACTATAATGTATCATCATGTTTTAATTCCATTAAATATGAAATAGAAATGGAAGTAGCGTTCATGCGTACGTACGCCTTACCGTCTCCATGAACGGTACATTTCATTTCTTATCTCAAAATGTTATGTAATATTATAAGTACATATATATAATGGATATATATGTAATATATTACATCAAAATTATGGATATAATTCTGGAATTATAACATATATATATCTCTCTCATTTTGTTTTAATTCCATTAATATGACAAAAAATGAAAGTAGCGTTCATGCGTACGTACGGCCTACCGTCTCCATGAACGGTGCTTTTCATTTTTTATCTCCAAATGATATGGAATAGTATGAAATGAATATTTACTGGATATATATGATATTTTAATCATTAATACTATTCTGGAAATTATTTACTTATAACTACATGGGCAATCTTTTTTCAAACAAGTTCATTTTTGACTCATGTACCAAACATCGACAAAAACGTCTGATATGAACTAACATTATTAAACAATTATTATAACATTATAATATGTGATATGAACTGAATAATAATCTATAAAGGAGGTACATAGTCAATTATTAATTGACCAAAGTTTATTATTTAGGAATATAAAGAAACGAACAAGACAAGTTGGACTTGAGGTAAGGGATCCTACTCCTCTCTTTCTTTTTAAGTACACTCTTTTATGTCATTCCTTATAAGATCATATTTCTTGTTATTGGGATGTTATTTTGTATTAATCTTATTGTAATTTTTATGTTCATATGATGAGAGACCCTATTCTCTCTCATCAATCCATTTTGGAAGTTTTGAGTGGCGCCGTTAGGCTGCCGAATTTTCGTAAGAGATCCAACCTCTCTCTTTCTTTTTAAGTACTCTCCTTTATGTCACTTCTTTTAATCTACTAGTTTTTTATGTTGGGGGATGTTATTTTGTATTCCTCTTTCTGTAAAATTTATGTTGATATGATGAGAGACCCTATTTCCTCTCATCAATCCATTTTGGAAGTTTTAAGTGGCACCGTTAGGCTGCCGAGTTTTCGTAAGGGATTTTTCATCTCACTTTTATTCCCGTGAGATTTATGCTACATTTTCCACAATTTCCTTTGAGTGGTGTATGTCATGCCCATTATTATACACTTTGTGTAGTATAATTTCATTTATGGGTATTCACATCTTCATTTTATGACCCTTCTTCCATGGGGTGTACGTTTCGAAAGTTACCAAACTCGGTAAGGGGACCTTTCACCCTCCTTTTTTTTAAAAGACTTATTTTGTTATGTCTTTTAATTCACATACAATTATGTTGGGATATGTTATTTTATATCCTTATTTATGTAAATTTTATTTCCAAGTGATGAGATGCCCTTTTTATCTCTCATCAACTCATTTTCTGAATTTTGAAGTGATGCCGTTAGACTTTCGAATTTTACCAAGGGAACTTTTTAACCCAATTTCAATTTATTTGGGTTCAACATGTAGTTATTGAATATGTCATCTATTGAATATGTGTAAATGAAATTTTATTGTTTTACACTTAATATCTAATTATATTGGGTGTATTTATATTTTTCACACATAATTTTGAGATTGAATTATCCTTAATTTAAGGATACCTTCTTTATAAGGGAATTCATCACATTTGACATTTCTACTGAGACTTCATTGTTGTTATGCACCAATTCACTATTATATGGTGTATATACTGTCCTTTGAAATATTATATCATGAATCCATTTATTCTCATGATATTATAAAGTTATGACTAAATGTTATTCCTCAATTATTTTATTCAAGTGTCTCTAATTTTGGTAGAACCCCTTTAACCAAAATATCGCTTTAAATGTTTTAATTATTTGTTCTTATTAATATCCATGTTTTCAAAGTGGTTTTAAGGATTTATTTATATGGATATTAATGTTTTAAAATTTTAAAAGCTTCAAGGTGGTATGGGACACTTTGATTCAAAAATCTCTTTATTAAATGTTTTAAATGGTTTTGGAAATGGTTTCTTTTTGAATGGATTCATTATTTCAATATCCTAAAATGTTATATTGTGATTGAAATGTGGAAATGTTATCTTTAATTTATGAATGTTTTATGTTATACGTTTATGTTATGGTTCTTGGGCATTGTTATGAAAATGGGTGGTTCTGTGATAAACTAAGGGGGGGGGGGTGAGCCCGATATAGCTCTCCAATGCATTGGGTAACGCAAAGGAGTTAAACGTTAAGGTTTCTCCGAAGAGATTTAGGGAATAGACTGTGATGGGTATTCCAAACGTAACCAAGAGGGTTACTCCCTACGTAAGAATGTTATGAATGCCTCAAGTTACCTTTATGTCTTATGATTTCTATGATTTATTCATGGTTTGATCAGGTATGTTAAAGTGCCTATGTTTTATGGGTAAAGTATGATTCCATTCTAATGTATATATGAACTCATGTTTCCTTTCCATATTTTTATAACCCTTGCTGAGCTTTTTATGCTCATCCCAAGTTTTTGAAATGTTTTTCACAGGTCAAGGGAAAGGTACATGATGTGATGATAGTGTCAAGGATGTGTCAAGAAAGAATCCATGTTTTATTTTCAATATGTTTCCGTTGATGGGAAGAATGAATACTATCTTTTATGTAACCAATTTGTTTAAATGTGGAATGTAATGCAAGTTTCATGATCTAATTATCAAAAACTCTAAACCTGAAAAGATCCTCAATGTGTAATCTTGTAATAACTCAAGATTAAGTAAGGTTTAAGGCTGGGGCCTTATAGTTGGTATCAGAGGTCGGTTTAGATAACTTTAGAGGTTAGGGTATTCTTTAAGCATAAGTGGAATTACCATAATGGTTAGGATCTTAGAAAGAGTCCTATTTTTAGATAAAGTGAATGAGTAAGTATATCTTAGTGTTTATCTTCCTTATTTGTACATGATGGTTTTTTTGATATACTCACACTGACCTTTTTGGTTTTAGTAAATGGCTCGATCTAGCAGGCACCAAAGTAACAGTGGATGTGAAGGAAACTGTGACAGTTTTTTGAGCAAGAAACTGAATGATATGGGAGCTGCAATGAGAACTCTTGTGATTATCCTCAACCAACTATCTGGAGTCATGATTGACCACCTAAACCTTAGTGATTTCTCTAAGGAATCATATATGTGAGAAACAAATCCCTACGGAAGTACAGGTAATAATCATAAAGGTAAGTGTGTTCAAAAACCTATGTGTCAAAGATGTGGAAAGAAACACCTAGGAAAATGTTTCAAAGGGACAAAAATATGCTATAGGTGTGGAAATGAAGGTCATAAAGCAAGAACATTCCATGGAAAAAGGAAGCATCCAGTTGACTCGAGGAAAGGGAAATAAGTTCTTTCTTAGGGATCAATTGAATGTTTTAAATGTGGTGTGCATGGTCATTATGAAAACACATGTCCTATGAAGAAGTTTCGTGAATGGGATCACCAAGAGCATACAAATGTTCATTTACCAATACCTAATGCCATTCCGATTGAGGATGAAGAAACTGAAAATGACCAATCAAAGGTATGTATTATTTCATGACTATTGTTTTCCTATTTTGGAATCTTAGGATATGATTCATGATTTTTTTTATAGGAAAGAGGAATTTCGGAATATGTTGGAAAGGAATGGTTAATGGATCATGAATAATGTTGAATGAGTAAGATGTCAACATATAAGGGCTTCAAGAGTTATGGTGAAATTCTTAAGAGTATTAAGTCTCTTTTGATGATGGGGTTATATTAGAAGACTTTTTATATTATGTGTAACCCTGATGTTTAATATAGGCAAATTTTATTCAAGGAATAGTTATCTTTTCTTTTGTGGACATAGTTATAAAGAACCATTTGGGTTTATATGATCCTTACTTTTGAGGTAATTATGGGTTACTATATGTTATGATTAAAGTGAAAGGCATGAGATAAAATTGAGGTTAAATTATGTTATGGTTATTTTTGATGTTTTTATCCCTTTTTGGGGAATGATTTGAGAATTATATAGTTTTGGAAAAAGGGACAACACGCAGACCGTGTGACTACCCGTCGCGTCGGAAAAAGCTGCAGGAATCGAACCCACAACCAAAGTGCGACTGGTATTTATCACCTACCACTGGACTACGTGAAGTCCCTGGTTAGTTTGACTGATTCTTTTTAGTTATATGATTTTATGAATTAAGAGTAAGTTGATTTTGGGTTATTTATGAAAATTATTAACCTATCATGGCGAATATGTGATTAGGTTAATTACTTTTCAATTCGAGACTTTAGGAGCAACTGATGTTGTTTGGAGATAAATGTTTCGATTTAACTTGGAAGACTATGTGACTAAATCCTTCAAATATTTGGGTTTAAATCTTAGATTGGTTTACTTTGAAGAATTTTATGGACAAATTGTTTATCAGATGGTCCTCATTGAACTTTGGGTTTTGTTGGACGCATTTTGGAGATTAAGCATTGATTTTCTTTTTAAAGGGTTATCCTTTTCTGAATTATCTGACCTTGTACTAACCTTTTGGTTTTGGTTTTGGTTAAAGACTAAAGAAATGGGAAGTATATAGTTCTCTTTGGTGGATTAGGTGATTCTCTAGAAGTTTATTATAGTACTCTTAATGCGAACAAGTCTCCCTAAATACTCGTCTTTTGGGAAAAAATATGAGTTTGATTAAGGAATCTAGTAAAAGTTGAAAGTCAACATGATAAGTGATTATGTTTCCTTATGAATTATTTCCTCAATAAAAAGTACCTTAAAACAGAAATTTTTTCTATTAACTTTTCCTACTGGGGAATCGAATACCGTTTAACCCATCACAAGTTTGTGATTTTCTTACGGTTAACTTTCTTCTAGACATGTTTACTATCACTCTCCCTCAAGAACATGACCCTTTGCTTTTTCTTCCATGTCCATGTTTTTCTACATATGGGTTAACTCGGGTGACCTCTGTACTTATCTTCCTTTATTTTAAAGTGATTGTTTTACCGACTCTTGTTCCGATGTGGTACTTTCAAGGATGTTTCCAAGCTCAATTTTAAAAATTGCGAGGACGCAATTCCCAAAAGGGGGGAAGGATGTAACACCACAGGTAAATAAAGAATATGAAATTTTCATATTTATCTATATTTGTGAATAAAATATTAATATGACTTTAAAGGGGACGCTATGCTCGATGGCATACCCCACACGCAACAACGAGTTTCTTGGGAATCTTACGTTGCACTCTAATAATAAAATAATATTATTTTAAATGGTAGTTAACATATAGCCGTTGTATTGGCGGGAATGGATAGAAATAACTAAAATATGATTATATATGTTTTTAAATGTTTTTACATTTATCCAATAATAGATAAAGGCATAAAATACGGAAATAATTCAATTTTAGGCGTATATGCCCTAGTTTTCACTAAAGATTCACTTATCGCCTTTTGATGGAGAACCATCATTAAATATAGTTTTTTTCACTCTTATACATCCTTTTGGACCAAATAAAACTCTTCTTAAGAATAGGGACATCAAAATTTACTTTGTGTACATTTTTGGTATCTTTCTGATAAAGTTCATTTTTTAATGAATAGTGTAAAATGTTCTATTTTAATTCAAAACCTCTTTTTAATCTAATTTATTTATATGATTAGATTATATTTTGAATTGGTTTTAAAGTGAAATTAGAATATATTTTTACCCTTAAATCCAATAGTGGTCGTTGGAATTAATTTCACTTTGAAATCAGACTTAAACTAGTGTCAATCTTTTGATACTGTTTGTTTCATAAAAACACGCTATTTACTCTGACAGCGGGAATTAATTATTAAATTAATTAATGTGACTTATATGTTTTTAATTTTGTAAAATAGACTTCATTTTTGAATTTGGAATATCAAATATATCTTAGGGTGAATTTTTGGGATTTTTCTGAAAAACTTCAATTTTTGATGAATAGTGAAACCACTAAGTGGTACTTATAAAAACCGATTTTCCGTTTAAATGAAATTTTTCCATCATTGTGTGTTGAATTTCAAAAATCTGACATACATGGTTGTCATTAAGAAGTAAAATGTGGTTCAATGGGATTAAAATAATTTTTTGGTGAATAGTAACTTATTAAGTTTTTAATCGCGATTAGAGGTAATTAGTGTAGTTTAAGGTAAAAATAATGTTTTAATAATATGAAATGAACTTGACACATATCCTAACCTCATTGGATGTGTCATAGCCGACCAAGACAACCCATGTGTCAACTTGGGGACCCCATGAAGCCACTTTGTTTGGAAAATGACATTAATATCTTTTTATTTAAAGTTAAAGTAAAAATGAGACAAACATGAAATGTTTTACTAAAACAATTTTTACATGGGGTTATAAGAATAAGAGTTTTTACTCTAAATATTCATTGGAAATCTAAAAATATTTCCTACATCATAGTATTTTTTTTTTATAATTTTTAGATATTAGATAAATTAATTTATATATGACATCATGATGATGCAGTGATGACCTCATTATTTAACAATTTAAATAAAATGGAAAGATAATGTAATATATAAGACCTACACATGTCCAAATCCTATTGTATGAGTGGATTTCTAACCCTTATCAGATCATCCTCGAAACACATCAATGTGGAACGTCTTAAATCCGAATACCATTTTAAAATAAAGTGACTCTTCTTTACCTTCCAAGAGTGCCCCTCCTCTCCTCTTATAAAAGGACCCCACCTCTACCTCCTTACCCACACTCCCAAAGCCTTTGGATCGGCCAACCTCTGCCCATTTTGTCTCTCCACTTCCCTCTCTTACTCCTTGAAGCCTCACTTTGGGCAGAAGTCTTCCCAAGTAAGCCTTTGAGCTCAAACCAAAGGGAGTTACCCGATTTTAAGGTAATGTCTTCACTTGAGTCCTTTTGTTTTATTTTTCTTCTCCAACCCCCTAAACTCTTTTTATTCATTTCTTTTGTAACAACTGTAGTATCATCAATATACTAGGATGTTGGTATAATAAGTATTCGAGCTACACTTTCACACACCTACATCTAATGGTTAAAGAACATACTGTTTCTGTGGATGACGAATTTTGGCCTCCTGAAATGATGATTGTTCAACATTCTTTTAACACCTTCAAAGGTGGCCATTAAGATGACAATATATTTATATATGATATATAATATGTTTATTTTTTCCTTAAGCTTCTGTATTTTTCATGTTGGGCATACCTTTATGGTTTCCATTATGGATAAACGCGATATCTTCATTTAAGGAAGTGCGGACTACCGCCCCCTCAAAGTGATTTGATTCGTTAATACCATATGTGGTACGTATAAAGGATATATCTAATGATATTATATATGATACCATACTTTAATTAAAATACTATAATGTATCATCATGTTTTAATTCCAATAAATATGAAATAGAAATGGAAGTAGCGTTCATGCGTACGTACGCCTTACCGTCTCCATGAACGGTACATTTCATTTCTTATCTCAAAATGTTATGTAATATTATAAGTACATATATATAATGGATATATATGTAATATATTACATCAAAATTATGGATATAATTCTGGAATTATAACATATATATATCTCTCTCATTTTGTTTTAATTCCATTAATATGACAAAAAATGAAAGTAGCGTTCATGCGTACGTACGGCCTACCATCTCCATGAACGGTGCTTTTCATTTTTTATCTCCAAATGATATGGAATAGTATGAAATGAATATTTACTGGATATATATGATATTTTAATCATTAATACTATTCTGGAAATTATTTACTTATAACTACATGGGCAATCTTTTTTCAAACAAGTTCATTTTTGACTCATGTACCAAACATCGACAAAAACGTCTGATATGAACTAACATTATTAAACAATTATTATAACATTATAATATGTGATATGAACTGAATAATAATCTATAAAGGAGGTACATAGTCAATTATTAATTGACCAAAGTTTATTATTTAGGAATATAAAGAAACGAACAAGACAAGTTGGACTTGAGGTAAGGGATCCTACTCCTCTCTTTCTTTTTAAGTACACTCTTTTATGTCATTCCTTATAAGATCATATTTCTTGTTATTGGGATGTTATTTTGTATTACTCTTATTGTAATTTTTATGTTCATATGATGAGAGACCCTATTCTCTCTCATCAATCCATTTTGGAAGTTTTGAGTGGCGCCGTTAGGCTGCCGAATTTTCGTAAGAGATCCAACCTCTCTCTTTCTTTTTAAGTACTCTCCTTTATGTCACTTCTTTTAATCTACTATTTTTTATGTTGGGGGATGTTATTTTGTATTCCTCTTTCTGTAAAATTTATGTTGATATGATGAGAGACCCTATTTCCTCTCATCAATCCATTTTGGAAGTTTTAAGTGGCACCGTTAGGCTGCCGAGTTTTCGTAAGGGATTTTTCATCTCACTTTTATTCCCGTGAGATTTATGCTACATTTTCCACAATTTCCTTTGAGTGGTGTATGTCATGCCCATTATTATACACTTTGTGTAGTATAATTTCATTTATGGGTATTCAAATCTTCATTTTATGACCCTTCTTCCATGGGGTGTACGTTTCGAAAGTTACCAAACTCGGTAAGGGGACCTTTCACCCTCCTTTTTTTAAAAGACTTATTTTGTTATGTCTTTTAATTCACATACTATTATGTTGGGATATGTTATTTTATATCCTTATTTATGTAAATTTTATTTCCAAGTGATGAGATGCCCTTTTTATCTCTCATCAACTCATTTTCTGAATTTTGAAGTGATGCCGTTAGACTTTCGAATTTTACCAAGGGAACTTTTTAACCCAATTTCAATTTATTTGGGTTCAACATGTAGTTATTGAATATTTCATCTATTGAATATGTGTAAATGAAATTTTATTGTTTTACACTTAATATCTAATTATATTGGGTGTATTTATATTTTTCACACATAATTTTGAGATTGAATTATCCTTAATTTAAGGATACCTTCTTTATAAGGGAATTCATCACATTTGACATTTCTACTGAGACTTCATTGTTGTTATGCACCAATTCACTCTTATATGGTGTATATACTGTCCTTTGAAATATTATATCATGAATCCATTTATTCTCATGATATTATAAAGTTCTGACTAAATGTTATTCCTCAATTATTGTATTCAAGTGTCTCTAATTTTGGTAGAACCCCTTTAACCAAAATATCGCTTTAAATGTTTTAATTATTTGTTCTCATTAATATCCATGTTTTCAAAGTGGTTTTAAGGATTTATTTATATGGATATTAATGTTTTAAAATTTTAAAAGCTTCAAGGTGGTATGGGACACTTTGATTCAAAAATCTCTTTATTAAATGTTTTAAATGGTTTTGGAAATGGTTTCTTTTTGAATGGATTCATTATTTCAATATCCTAAAATGTTATATTGTGATTGAAATGTGGAAATGTTATCTTTAATTTATGAATGTTTTATGTTATACGTTTATGTTATGGTTCTTGGGCATTGTTATGAAAATGGGTGGTTCTGTGGTAAACTACGGGGGGGGGGGGGGGGTGAGCCCGATATAGCTCTCCAATGCATTGGGTAACGCGAAGGAGTTAAACGTTAAGGTTTCTCCGAAGAGATTTAGGGAATAGACTGTGATGGGTATTCCAAACGTAACCAAGAGGGTTACTCCCTACGTAAGAATGTTATGAATGCCTCAAGTTACCTTTATGTCTTATGATTTCTATGATTTATTCATGGTTTGATCAGGTATGTTAAAGTGCCTATGTTTTATGGGTAAAGTATGATTCCATTCTAATGTATATATGAACTCATGTTTCCTTTCCATATTTTTATAACCCTTACTGAGCTTTTTATGCTCATCCCAAGTTTTTGAAATGTTTTTCACAGGTCAAGGGAAAGGTACATGATGTGATGATAGTGTCAAGGATGTGTCAAGAAAGAATCCATGTTTTATTTTCAATATGTTTCCGTTGATGGGAAGAATGAATACTATCTTTTATGTAACCAATTTGTTTAAATGTGGAATGTAATGCAAGTTTCATGATCTAATTATCAAAAACTCTAAACCTGAAAAGATCCTCAATGTGTAATCTTGTAATAACTCAAGATTAAGTAAGGTTTAAGGCTGGGGCCTTATAGTTGGTATCAGAGGTCGGTTTAGATAACTTTAGAGGTTAGGGTATTCTTTAAGCATAAGTGGAATTACCATAATGGTTAGGATCTTAGAAAGAGTCCTATTTTTAGATAAAGTGAATGAGTAAGTATATCTTAGTGTTTATCTTCCTTATTAGTACATGATGGTTTTTTTGATATACTCACACTGACCTTTTTGGTTTTAGTAAATGGCTTGATCTAGCAGGCACCAAAGTAACAGTGGATGTGAAGGAAACTGTGACAGTTGTTTGAGCAAGAAACTGAATGATATGGGAGCTGCAATGAGAACTCTTGTGATTATCCTCAACCAACTATCTGGAGTCATGATTGACCACCTAAACCTTAGTGATTTCTCTAAGGAATCATATATGTGAGAAACAAATCCCTACGGAAGTACAGGTAATAATTATAAAGGTAAGTGTGTTCAAAAACCTATGTGTCAAAGATGTGGAAAGAAACACCTAGGAAAATGTTTCAAAGGGACACAAATATGCTATAGGTGTGGAAATGAAGGTCATAAAGCAAGAACATTCCATGGAAAAAGGAAGCATCCAGTTGACTCGAGGAAAGGGAAATAAGTTCTTTCTTAGGGATCAATTGAATGTTTTAAATGTGGTGTGCATGGTCATTATGAAAACACATGTCCTATGAAGAAGTTTCGTGAATGGGATCACCAAGAGCATACAAATGTTCATTTACCAATACCTAATGCCATTCCGATTGAGGATGAAGAAACTGAAAATGACCAATCAAAGGTATGTATTATTTCATGACTATTGTTTTCCTATTTTGGAATCTTAGGATATGATTCATGATTTTGTTTATAGGAAAGAGGAATTTCGGAATATGTTGGAAAGGAATGGTTAATGGATCATGAATAATGTTGAATGAGTAAGATGTCAACATATAAGGGCTTCAAGAGTTATGGTGAAATTCTTAAGAGTATTAAGTCTCTTTTGATGATGGGGTTACATTAGAAGACTTTTTATATTATGTGTAACCCTGATGTTTAATATAGGCAAATTTTATTCAAGGAATAGTTATCTTTTCTTTTGTGGACATAGTTATAAAGAACCATTTGGGTTTATATGATCCTTACTTTTGAGGTAATTATGGGTTACTATATGTTATGATTAAAGTGAAAGGCATGAGATAAAATTGAGGTTAAATTATGTTATGGTTATTTTTGATGTTTTTATCCCTTTTTGGGGAATGATTTGAGAATTATATAGTTTTGGAAAAGGGACAACACGCAGACCGTGTCACTACCCGTCGCGTCGGAAAAAGCTACAGGAATCGAACCCACAACCAAAGTGCGACTGGTATTTATCACCTACCACTGGACTACGTGAAGTCCCTGGTTAGTTTGACTGATTCTTTTTAGTTATATGATTTTATGAATTAAGAGTAAGTTGATTTTGGGTTATTTATGAAAATTATTAACCTATCATGGCGAATATGTGATTAGGTTAATTACTTTTCAATTCGAGACTTTAGGAGCAACTGATGTTGTTTGGAGATAAATGTTTCGATTTAACTTGGAAGACTATGTGACTAAATCCTTCAAATATTTGGGTTTAAATCTTAGATTGGTTTACTTTGAAGAATTTTATGGACAAATTGTTTATCAGATGGTCCTCATTGAACTTTGGGTTTTGTTGGACGCATTTTGGAGATTAAGCATTGATTTTCTTTTTAAAGGGTTATCCTTTTCTGAATTATCTGACCTTGTACTAACCTTTTGGTTTTGGTTTTGGTTAAAGACTAAAGAAATGGGAAGTATATAGTTCTCTTTGGTGGATTAGGTGATTCTCTAGAAGTTTATTATAGTACTCTTAATGCGAACAAGTCTCCCTAAATACTCGTCTTTTGGAAAAAAATATGAGTTTGATTAAGGAATCTAGTAAAAGTTGAAAGTCAACATGATAAGTGATTATGTTTCCTTATGAATTATTTCCTCAATAAAAAGTACCTTAAAACAGAAATTTTTTCTATTAACTTTTCCTACTGGGGAATCGAATACCGTTTAACCCATCACAAATTTGTGATTTTCTTACGGTTAACTTTCTTCTAGACATGTTTACTATCACTCTCCCTCAAGAACATGACCCTTTGCTTTTTCTTCCATGTCCATGTTTTTCTACATATGGGTTAACTAGGGTGACCTCTGTACTTATCTTCCTTTATTTTAAAGTGATTGTTTTACCGACTCTTGTTCCGATGTGGTACTTTCAAGGATGTTTCCAAGCTCAATTTTAAAAATTGCGAGGACGCAATTCCCAAAAGGGGGGAAGGATGTAACACCACAGGTAAATAAAGAATATGAAATTTTCATATTTATCTATATTTGTGAATAAAATATTAATATGACTTTAAAGGGGACGCTATGCTCGATGACATACCCCACACGCAACAACGAGTTTCTTGGGAATCTTACGTTGCACTCTAATAATAAAATAATATTATTTTAAATGGTAGTTAACATATAGCCGTTGTATTGGCGGGAATGGATAGAAATAACTAAAATATTATTATATATGTTTTTAAATGTTTTTACATTTATCCAATAATAGATAAAGGCATAAAATACGGAAATAATTCAATTTTAGGCGTATATGCCCTAGTTTTCACTAAAGATTCACTTATCGCCTTTTGATGGAGAACCGTCATTAAATATAGTTTTTTTCACTCTTATACATCCTTTTGGACCAAATAAAACTCTTCTTAAGAATAGGGACATCAAAATTTACTTTGTGTAAATTTTTGGTATCTTTCTGATAAAGTTCATTTTTTAATGAATAGTGTAAAATGTTCTATTTTAATTCAAAACCTCTTTTTAATCTAATTTATTTATATGATTAGATTATATTTTGAATTGGTTTTAAAGTGAAATTAGAATATATTTTTACCCTTAAATCCAATAGTGGTCGTTGGAATTAATTTCACTTTGAAATCAGACTTAAACTAGTGTCAATCTTTTGATACTTTTTGTTTCATAAAAACACGCTATTTACTCTGACAGCGGGAATTAATTATTAAATTAATTAATGTGACTTATATGTTTTGAATTTTGTAAAATAGACTTCATTTTTGAATTTGGAATATCAAATATATCTTAGGGTGAATTTTTGGGATTTTTCTGAAAAACTTCAATTTTTGATGAATAGTGAAACCACTAAGTGGTACTTATAATAACTGATTTTCCGTTTAAATGAAATTTTTCCATCATTGTGTGTTGAATTTCAAAAATCTGACATACATGGTTGTCATTAAGAAGTAAAATGTGGTTCAATGGGATTAAAATAATTTTTTGGTGAATAGTAACTTATTAAGTTTTTAATCGCGATTAGAGGTAATTAGTGTAGTTTAAGGTAAAAATAATGTTTTAATAATATGAAATGAACTTGACACATATCCTAACCTCATTGGATGTGTCATAGCCGACCAAGACAACCCATGTGTCAACTTGGGGACCCCATGAAGCCACTTTGTTTGGAAAATGACATTAATATCTTTTTATTTAAAGTTAAAGTAAAAATGAGACAAACATGAAATGTTTTACTAAAACAATTTTTACATGGGGTTATACAAATCAGATATTTTACTATAAATATTCATTGGAAAGATAAAACTATTTCATACATCACAGTATTTTTTTCATAATTTTTAGACATTAAATAAATTAAATTATTTATGACATCATGATGATGCAGTGATGACCTCATTATTTAACGATTTAAATAAAATGGAAAGATAATGGAATATAGAAGACCTACACATGCCCAAAACCTATTGTATGAGTGGATTTAGAACCCTTATCACCTTATCCTCTAAACAAATCAATGTGGGACCTCTTAAATCCGAATACCATTTTAAAATAAAGTGACTTTTCTTTACCTTCCAAGAGTGCCCCTCCTCTCCTCTTATAGAAGGCCCCCACATCTACCTCCTTACCCACACTCCTAAAGCCTTTGGGTCGAAAAACCTCTGCCCATTTTGTCTCTCCACTTCCCTCTCTTACTCATTGAAGCCTCACTTTGGGCAGAAGTCTTCCCAAGGAAGCCTTTGAGCTCAAACCAAAGGGAGTTACCCGATTTTAAGGTAATGTCTTCACTTGATTCCTTTTGTTTTATTTTGCTTCTCCAACCCCCTAAAATCTTTTTATTCATTTATTTTGTAACAAATCCAGTATCATCAATATACTAGGATGTTTTTATAATAAGTATTCGAGCTACTCTTTCACACACCTACATCTAATGGTTAAAGAACATACTGTTTCCGTGGATGGCGAATTTCGGCCTCCCGAAACGATGATTGTTCAACATTATTTTAACACCTTCAAAGGTGGCCATTAAGATGAAAATATATTTATATATGATATATAATATATTTATGTTTTCCTTAAGCTTCTGTATTTTTCATGTTGGTTATACCTTTATGGTTTCTGTTATGGGTAAACACGATATCTTCATTTAAGGAAGTGCGGACTACTGCCCCCTCAAAGTGATTTGATTCGTTAATACCATATGTGGTACGTATAAAGGATATATTTAATGATATTATATATGATACCATACTGGAATTAAAATACTATTATGTATCATTATGTTTTAATTCCATTAAATATGAAATAGAAATGGAAGTACCGTTAATGCGTACTTACGACTTACCGTCTCCATGAACGGTACATTTCATTTCTTATCTCAAAATGTTATGTAATATTATAAGTACATATATATAATGGATATATATTTAATATATTACATCAAAATTATGGATATAATTCTGGAATTATAACATATATATATCTCTCTCATTTTGTTTTAATTCCATTAATCTGACAAAAAATGAAAGTAGCGTTCATGCGTACGTACGACCTACCATCTCCATGAACGGTGCTTTTCATTTTTTATCTCCAAATGATATGGAATAGTATGAAATGAATATTTACTGGATATATATGATATTTTAATCATTAATACTATTCTGGAAATTATTTACTTATAACTACTTGAGCAATCTTTTTTCAAACAAGTTCATTTTTGACTCATGTACCAAACATTGGCAAAAACGTCTGATATGAACTAACATTATTAAACAATTATTATAACATTATAATATGTGATATGAACTGAATAATAATCTCTAAAGGAGGTACTTAGAAAATTATTAATTGAACAAAGTTTATTATTCAGGAATATAAAGAAACGAACAAGACAAGTTGGACTTGAGGTAAGGGATCCTACTCCTCTCTTTCTTTTTAAGTACACTCTTTTATGTCGTTCCTTCTAAGCTCATCTTTCTTGTTATTGGGATGTTATTTTATATTACTATTACTGTAATTTTTATGTTCATATGATTAGAGACACTATTCTATCTCATCAATCCATTTTGGAAGTTTTGAGCGGCGTTGTTAGGCTGCCGAATTTTCGTAAGAGATCCAACCTCTCTCTTTCTTTTTAAGTACTCTCCTTTATGTCACTTATTGTAATCTCCTATTTGTTATTTTGGGGGATGTTATTTTGTATTAATCTTTCTGTAATCTTTATGTTGATATGATGATATACCCTATTTCCTCTCATCAATCCATTTTGGAAGTTTTAAGTGGCGCCGTTAGGCTGCTGAGTTTTCGTAAGGGATTTTTCATCTCACTTTTATTCCCGTGAGATTTATGCTACATTTGCCACAATTTCCTTTGAGTGGTGTATGTACTGCCCATTATTATACACTTTGTGTAGTATAATTTCCTTTCTGGGTATTCACATCTTCATTGTATGACCCTTCTTCCATGGGGTGTACGTTTAAAAAGTTACCCAACTCGGTAAGGGGACCTTTCACCCTCCTTTTTTTAAAAGACTTCTTTTGTTATGTCTTTTAATTCACATAATATTATGTTTGGATATGTTCTTTTATATCCATATTGATGTAAATTTTATGTCCAAGTGATGAGATGCCCTTTTTATGTCTCATCAACTCATTTTATGAGTTTTGAAGTGATGCCGTTAGGCTGTCGAATTTTACCAAGGGAACTTTTTAACCCAATTTCGATTTCTTTGGGTTCAACATGTAGTTATTGAATATGTCATCTATTGAATATGTTTAAATGCCATTTTATTGTTTTAAACTTAATATCCACTTATATTGGTTGTATTTATATTTATCACACATAATTTTGATATTGAATTATCCTTAATTTAAGGATACCTTCTTTATAAGGGAATTCATCACATTTGACATTTCTACTGAGACTTCATTGTTGTTATGCACCAATTCACTCTTATATGGTGTATATACTGTCCTTTGGAATATTATATCACGAATCCATTTATTCTCATGATATTATAAAGTTCTGACTAAATGTTATTCCTCAATTATTGTATTCAAGTGTCTCTAATTTTAGTAGAACCCCTTTAACCAAAATATCGCTCTAAATGTTTTAATTATTTGTTCTTATTAATATCCATGTTTTCAAAGTGGTTTTAAGGATTTATTTATATGGATATTAATGGTTTAAAATTTTAAAAGCTTCAAGGTGGTATGAGACACTTTGATTCAAAAATCTCTTTATTAAATGTTTTAAATGGTTTTGGAAATGGTTTCTTTTTGAATGGATTCATTATTTCAATATCATAAAATGTTATATTGTGATTGAAATGTGGAAATGTTATCTTTACTTTATGCATATTTTATGTGATATGTTTATGTTATGGTTCTTGGGAATTGTTATGAAAATGGGTGGTTCCGTGATAAACTAAGGGTGGGTGAGCCCGATATAGCTCTCCAATGCGTTGGGTAATGCGAAGGGGTGAAACGTTAAGGTTTCTCTGAAGAAATTTAGGGAATATACTGTGATGGGTATTCCAAACGTAACCAAGAGAGTTACTCCCTACGTAAGAATGTTATGAATGCCTCAAGTTACCTTTATGTATTATGATTTCTATGATTTATTCATGGTTTGATGTGGTATGTTAAAGTGCCTATGTTTTATGGGTAAAGTATGATTTCATTCTTATGTATATATGAACTCATGTTTTCTTTCCATATTTTTATAACCCTTACTGAGCTTTTTATGCTCATCCCAAGTTTTTGAAATGTTTTTCACAGGTCAAGGGAAAGGTACATGATGTGATAATAGTGTCAAGGATGTGTCAAGAAAGAATCCATGTTTTATTTTCAATATGTTTCCATTGATGGGAAGAATGAATACTATCTTTTATGTAACCACTTTGTTTAAATGAGGAATGTAATGCAAGTTTTATGATCTAATTATCTAAAACTCTAAACCTGAAAAGATCCTCAATGTGTAATCTTGTAATAACTCAAGATTAAGTAATGTTTAAGGCTGAGGCCTTATATTAAATGCCTCCCATGTACACTCGTTACTATGTCGAAATTCCGAAAGGAACTTCTCTCTCCTCTTTTACATTCAAGCAATACTTTTGTATCATGAATATAAATTCCATTAAAATTGTTGGGACATGTATCTATATGACCTCTTTACTTCCCATTACATTTAAATATAATGAGGAACCCCTTTCTCTCTCATCAACCATTTTTATGAATTCTTATGTCACGCTGTTACACTGCCGAAATCGCACTGATTTTCTAAGACACTATCATTGTGTAGTGAATACCATGCCCATTTATCCATAAAATGTATTCACCTTTATGCACATTTACTTATTGATTTTAATGTTTCATGCATGAATTCCACATTCCTTTATCGTGGAATAAATTATTATGTTTTATGAATCCATGTTTTATGATCCATGTGGCACACTTATGCATGAAATGAAATGTTTAAGAAGGGTGCGCCCTTATAGCTCTCCAATGCATTGGGTAAAGTATAGTATCATGATACGTCACGTGTAATGAGTGTTGACTCATGCTAATTCAAGTGAAACGAGGGTTTAATTGTGCTTTATGTGGAATGAGGATTTACTCATGCTCCATGTGCAATGAGCCTTGGCTCATGCTAATTCCATATTAAGTGTTGTTGCCACATTTCCATGTTATGATTATCATGCTTTATCATGCGTTTATGTTCATGTTTTTCTTATTCTCTATTGATATGCATATTGTCTAACATGTATTGTACTCCTCATGTTATTCCACCTGTACTCCCTTACTTGGCTTTATAGCTCACCCTTTTCTTATGAATGTGCTTAGGTTATCCCATGAAATGCTAAGTACGAAGGAATGTAGTGGTCACATAAAGGAAGTTTTCAATAAAGATGCTGTATTCCATGTTTTAAGTTTTTATTTAATGATCTTAATCCCCAAAGACACTAAACTTCTCGATCTTCTTTGTTGTATCAAGTGAAGTTTTATGTAATAAATCATGATTAAGTTGTAATAAAAAGCAGGGTTGCCATAAATTTCGAGGGTGAAATTCATTTTAAGGGGGGTAGAATGTTACATAGTGATATTTTTATGAGATATTTTTTAATTTATTTTATGTCTTGTGTTGTACGTTACCCCAAGATATGCTTGTGTAATATGCAACACCGACTTAGCTTGAAGTATATGAAAATCTATTCTTGTCTTATGTTATACACAATTTCAAGTTATTATGATAGAATTAATTTCACACAAGACCGAGTGTAAGTGAAAAAATTAATATTATTATGTTACCTTATAACCTAGTTATTATAATGGTAGGTATGAACAGTATTAACTTTCTTCTGAAATCTTATTTAAATGCAAATAAGTGAGTTTATAAAATAATAAAATCACCATTGATGGATTTTATTAATGAAATATATGTTTAATATATTCAATCTAATTTTTAAAATTCATGTTATATGTTTTCCATTAATGATTTAAGAACAAATTAAATTTTTTGGATAAAAGAAGTAATTTTGAAAAAAATAAATATTTGTTACCTTTTGATGATACAACCATTTTAAATCCAGGTTTTGACACTTTTATATAATATATTTAACAACATAAATTTTTTATTTAGAATAGGGATATACAAATTTACTTTGGATGAATTTTTGATATTATTCTAAAAACTTTCAAGTATTTATGAATAATAAAAATACACTAAATTTTAATTGAAAACAGCTTTTTTCATTGAAATAATTTATATAGTTAAATTATATTATTGAATGGCTTTAAATTATAAATAGAATATATTTTTATCATTCAATATAATTTATTTCATTGTCATTAATTGTATATTGAATTTTGATGTAAAAACATTTCAATCTTTTGCAATGTTTTAACTTTTAAAACTTGTTTTTCATTCCGATAGTGAGATTAATTTTAAATTAATTACTAAAAATTTTATGTTTTGAATTTTTAAAAATGTATTTCATATTTTTAATTAATAGGTACAAATTATGTAAATATCACTCTTTTATTTTTAGGTATTATAAATAATAACTTCAGTAATTTTTATGAATATGGTAAAAAGGTAAATTGAGGAACTAATAGTAAATATAATATCATAAAATTACCTTAACACTTGTTATAATGCTATTGGATGATTGTTTTTTGACATAAACCATACTTGGGTCGAAATTATACCCTTTAGAATCCACTTTTATGAAATTAGGACATTTAATATATATAATTTAAAGAAAATTTAAATATGTGATACTCAAAATTTAATAACTAAATAATTTTTAATATAAGTATATACCGAAGATAAATTCGATTATGAATAATAATTTGAAATCTATTTTTTTTCTTTATCACAGTAATTTATTTGTAATTTTTTAGAAATAAATAATTACCTTAAAGGTTTATATTTTGATGATGCAGAAAATATTTAATTGATGAAAAATCAATAAACTAATTTTTGTTAAATTAATAATTACCATTAAAAGAGCAACAAACTTGACCAAATATTATTGGTAAATTATATCTTGACCATAAGAATCCAGGGGTCGATTTTGTGATAATTTTGATCCTTATAGAAGACATTATAACTCTTATATTATTTTATTTAAAGTGATGTTAAACTTGTCACATTCATGTTTTAATAAGTATAACATTTTTTATTATGTATTTTACAAAATATATATTAAAATAAAAGTATTATTCTTAAATATAGTGGATTTATATTCATAATATTACTTTATGTTTAATTTTAGTTTAGTAAATAATTGTATTAAATAATTTCACAATACTGATGTTGAAATTATTTTACTAATGTAAATATCAAATTAATATAATTAAAAATATAAAATAAACATAATTTTGGATAATTAATATATAAAATGATTTTTCTAGATTATCTTGAAACAATATAGATATAATAAAATATTTTTTTCAAGGATAAAATATTATATTGATATTTTTAAAAATCCAATAGTTGAATATTATCAAAATTGTCACTATTGTTTTTTTTTGTCGAAATAATGTTTTATTAAATTATTTCAAAATCACAAAACATTTTAAAAAATATATAATAAATATTATATATTCTAAAATGTTCTAAAAAATTTATTTACAATTTAATTAACATCAAATAAGTAAATATTTGACCCTTAAAATATTGAAATATTTATTACCCTAATTAAAATGAAATAGAATAACTAAGTGATAAAATAAACTGAGAAGGATTAAATTGAAAAAAAAAACATGTCTAAAATTTATTGGATGATGAAATTACAACCTTATATAATCTCATATTTTAAATTATAACATTTTTGAGGTTTTTGGATGTGGTTTTATTTTATTATAAATTAATACTTTTGGAGATTCCAAAAGTACCCCTCACCACAATTATAAAAGGAAACCTCCTTCCTCATCTCATCACTTTACTTTGAGACATCAAGCTTGTCCATACCCTAAAAATTTAGATTATCTACTTACATAGTTACATTCTATAGGTTCTAGTCTTATCAAAAGAGAAACTGTACTCCTTTAAGAGGAGATTTAGAGGGAGCATGTCGAAGGAGAGGTAATCTCCTCTACTGATTCTTTCAAATTATTTATTCTTCTACTTCCAATTAATGAGTTTTTTCCATTATAAAGTAATAATTCTAGTAAAAATTATATTCTGAGATATTAATATGGTTATGTAACAACCATATTCCACTTTCGATTCATCCTATGAAAAATAAAATCACCACACATGGGTACGTATGACTTACCGTCTTCACGTTGTGGTGTAATATGTTTTTCACCACCATCTTACTTGGATGGATATAATGATGAAAATAATATCTATATATGTCTATTATAAAATAAAATATATTCTCGAACAAAATATATACCATCCACTTCCATACCATCTCATAATTACGGGAATGATATCGTCACTCGTGCGTACGTGTTACCTACCATATCCACGATGCGATGCGATTCATTCTACATGATTTTCATTAAATTATGATTATATACATGCATTGAATGAATAAATATGATACATATTATAATAATACCATTTTATAAATTATATAACTATAACCTAAGAATATGAACAAGAACATATCTGACAAAAAATGTGTAATAAAAGTTAACCCCCGATGGACGAGTAACAATGTTACCAAAAAAATGAATGATAATATGATCATATATGATATCATGAAAATGAATATGATTCTGAAATAAGTCATTGAAATTAATTAAATCATTATACTTGAGGTTTGGATTCATACAAATGATGTTAGACCTAAGGTAAGGGATTATTTGGTTTCACTTTTATTTCGGTGGGACATATGCCTTATACAACACCTATTTCTTTTGAGTTGTTTTTTAAGGGTCCCTTGAACAAGAGGCGAAGATATTTATTCAAAGATAATAAATTACAAAAGTTAGAAATATGGGATCTTATTACAGTCACTATTATAAAAATGATGCAAATCAACTGGGAGCGCATCTGACCAAGTGAGAGTCCTGTCAACACCCAAGTTGGAAAGCCCATCAACAACCATGCCAACCTCACGAAAAATGTGTGTAATGATAAAATTAAGACTCATAAGGGAATCCATGAAATCCCTCAATTTAGCTGCCTACCTCCATGAATGTTTTTATGATTATTATTATGAAGGTTATGATATTTACATATGCATAAAATTTTCTTTATTTTATGAGGTATACTATTCTATTGATTATAAATTGGTAAGATATTATTTCACAATATCACCATTATCTGAGATTATTTATATACAACTATTTACTGGAGTATATTTATTATTCGCGTCAATGTTTCATAAATATGTAATATTATTTATATTCTTATAAAATTATTTAAATTAAATTTTACCCATTGGTGAATTTTTATTAAACGGTATAAAAGGAATATGTTTTCATTTTTCAATAAGAGGTGTTTTTTGAATTAATCGAAAAAAGTACAAGAACAATGTTTTCTTTTAACTTATATGGTATGATGGGTTTTTTATGTTTTTTAACACCATATTTCCATGAAGCTTATATTACAAGATTTAAAAGTTATTTTCAAATAAATTATTTTCTTTTAAAATTATGGGGCATTTTGAGAAAAGAAGATGTTTTTGAAGAAGAAATGATATTTTCCTCAAGAATTAATTTCAAATGTTATATCAAAATTATTTTCTATCTAATATGGAATTATTTAATAAGGCTGTGTTTCAATTATACTATCTTTATTGTTTCTATGGTTTTATTGTGTTTATGATGGAATTTAATTTATTAAATCCATTTTTTACATGGATTATGTTATGGTGGGAACCCATTTTATTCCATGGGTTATGCTATGATTTGTGTTTTTGTGGCACACATAAAAAGGATTTCATTATGAGATGGGTGGTACCTATATTACCATATAATGAATTGGGTAATGATTTATATCTCATGAGATATATATGAAAAGAACAAAAAGTAAATCTGGTTTAGTAATATAAGGCTGGAACAAAAACTAAATCTGGTTTAGTAATACAGGGATGGAACGACAGGTAAATCCGGTTTAGTATATGACTTTTTCCACTATGATCATCTTGGTAATGAGGCTTGGATAATATGGAAATCATTTTATATCCTTATGTTTTTGACAGAATTCAATTTTTTATACCAAATTTTTTTTCTCATGGATCATGTTCCTTTATGATTTATGCATTATGAACTACCACGATTTATTTCATGACTTAAGATTTTGATATTTTTTATACATGGTATGATTTTATAAAATTTATGTTCATACATTCTTATGTTTATGTTTTGTGAGATATTTTCCATGTTTACCCTCACTGATTATTTTAGCTTAACAATTTAATGTTTCTTTTCCCTAAGATATTAAGAAGGGTATTAAGTAAGTTGTGTCAAAAGGGGTTCTAGTTATGAAGGAAAACACTGAAGAAAATATAGATGTTTTATGAACCATTTGTTTACGTTTCCAAGCTTCCAAATAAAATAAACTAATATAGTATTTGGGAATCTATTTTTTTCATTTATTAAGTAATCTTCAAAATTAATTTAATATCCCTATACGTCAATCTTAGTGTCTTTACAGTATACCTAAGCTATTTTTTTGGCTCAAGTTTCAAGTTTGAGTGTGTTCCTTAGATCCGGTTGGTCTTGTGGTTAATAGTGACCAAGAGGTCACATGGAGATTGATTTTTCTTCAGTTTGGTTTTAGTTTTATTTTTTAGTTCTCATAATTTTTCAGATATTGTATCCGGATTCTATTTATGTATTTATTGTTATAATTTTTATTAGTGGCGATGTGTGCTCTATTTGGTTATTTGATCATGGTTGTTTGGGAATAAACCATGACCCTTTAGATTAAATTTGATGATTTATACCAGTCTCCATCTTGGGAGGATTGGGAATGCCTCTCGGGCCTTGTCTCAGACCATGTTAGGTGTTGGGTCGGAGTGTGTGCTAGACTATTTCATAACAAAATTGAATCAGATAATCCATTTATTATTTGGGGAATCAGGAAGCTAGAGATTAGGAATGTTGGGACTCGAGAGATAGTCATGATAATGACGTCATGAACCCTTTGTAGTTTTGAACCTAAGTTTCCAAGGGTAGTCTAAGATTTGAGTCTTTTTCATTTGTTTTTGATTTCAGGGTATGGATAGGGAATGACAATGGTGAGAGATGGTGGCATGTGTAGATCTCACATGGAGTAGTAATCCATGTCGATTCTGAGTGCACAATTAAATTTCCTCCTAGTGGTTGGTTATTTCTTGGGGCATGGCCCACTAACCATTTCTCTAGGTTTTTCATGGACACTAGTTCCATATTTTATGAGTTTAGTATGAGTTATTTTTTGGTTTGGATTCAGTTGGTGTGGGTTATTTTTGATATGGAAAATGGTTTTTGAGAAAATAGGGTTTTCAAAAGGAAAATGGTTGTGGAATTTTATTTTATTTTGAATTTGGATCTTGGTGGTTGGAGAGTATTTGAAAGAATGTTTGGTATTTCGAAAAGTGGTCTTGGAGGAAGGTAGTTTTGGGGATTGGAACAGAATGATGGTTTTTGATAAGAGGATTTTGGTTTCGTTTTTTATGTTTTTCTTATGAGTTAGTTATTTTGTTTTACAATTATCTTTTGATTGATGTTGATTTTGATTATGCATTTTTCTTCTATTTAGAGTATACCACCTAGAAAGGTCCCCAAGGTTTCTAGCGATTCTCATCTAGTTTCTGATTCTACCCAAACTACCAGTGGAGTGGTGGGATTGAGTTCTTATGAGTTTTTTTGGTCTTTCATAGTGATCGTGGTATATTAGAGGTAGTTTAATGGCTTCAGGAAGTTTAGAGTGTCTTCATATTATAGGGAACATCCAAATCTATTAGAAACCATGCTGTTTCAGGGTCATTTTAGGGTCTAACGTTGTATTAAAGGGAAGTGATTATCCCAACATCACAACAAGTTGTGATGACATGGGAGATTTATAAGACCACTTTTGTCAAATGGTTCATACCAGAGTAGGTGAAGGCAAGGAAAGTGGTGGGGATATTAGGTGATCAATAAGGTCAACAAACGATGAAGGCCTATATTGACCATTTCAAGGATATGGTTTCATTTTATTTAGAAATAGAATCATAGAATCAGCTAGAATATTCTTTTTCTATTTGGAGCCTTGGTTCAGAGATCATAGAGGATGTCCCCTCATTCAGTAAAGTTCAATTCTAGAAATTAGTGGATGAGGCATTTCTTAATGAGTTAGTTCCTGAAATGCTGTTATAGGAAGTTGATGAACCAGTCATTCTTGACACCCATGAAGGTTACTCATCTTATGAGACATGTGTTCCAGAGTATCCCAAATATAAGAAACCTCCTCCTTCAGTTCTATACTCTCATTAATTAGACCATCTGCTTGTATGCTTCTAGTGTGGTCGGTTCAAGAATTAAAATTCATCCTATCATAATTTTCTGATAACATGTCAACTATGTGCCCATTTGGAAAATTAGAAAAGTTATGTGGGTGGAGATTACTGAAGAATAATTCTCATTCAGATGATTTAAGCTCCTAACTACAGGGAAGCAGATTCTTCATAGAACTAGGGATCTAGCCATAGGCCTCTGAGTGAATCTCTTTACACAGTCTCGATTTTTGTGGTACGAGGGTGATTATGGTCTAATTTCCATTCCTAATGTTTTAGTAGAGAAATTTAAAGTTTCTATATTATTGTGTTCCTTTTGTTTTAATTTTATCCTTATTGTAAAATAAGTTTGGTGGTTTTGTTTTCTTTGTAACTCTATATTGTTGTTTCATGGAAGTAGATCTTTGAATGATCATCCTTTCATGAATTGGTTTCAATTTCCAGTTGTTCTCATTTTGGAAATATTTAAGGTTTATGGAATTGGTGAATTTTGGTTGAATTCGTTGTTGGGTTTGGATATATTATATGAGTTTCCCATTTTTGTGTAGGAGGTTTTTGGTTTTTTTTAGGAGTTCCCGTGTTGGTCGGCCCATGGCGGTGTTGTTGGGTGTTCCAATATAGGGGTTTTCTAGGTTTATTAGGGTTGGTCATGATAATTAGGTTCTAGTGGTGGGGAGAACCCTACACTTTTTCATGTACATTTTCATCAGGAATCCTTTTAGATTTGGTCGTGTGTGACTTGTTAAGTGGAAGGTCACCAAGAGGTTTATGGTTTTATTTGGATTCCCTCAGTTTTAAAGTCAATATTTTTTCATGCTTAGTTGGGTGACTTTTGGGGGAGGAGAGTGTTTGCAGTGGGGATTATTTTCACACCCTGACCTTGGATTTTACTTTATTTTATTCTTTTCTTGGATCTGGTTCTTTTGGTTGAGGTTTGGGTCGATTTTCATATTTGATTTTTTATGTTTTGGAGTTTCCAACTGGTTTTTGACCAGGTACACGCAAATGTTTGGGATAAAACATGCATATTATAACGAATGAGGTGTTTCCAATTTTATTTTATTCTTTCAATATTTGACTTTCACGACATAGGAACTATTTGGGGAAAGACATGTGAGGACTAAGAGAAACCGTGTGGCTAAGGGGTTGGTTTCCGGGGCATGGTGAATAACTTACATACAATTATAAGAAACTGTGTGGTAAGTGTGTAGGGATGTTCTATAATTGGATAAATATGTAGTTCATGATTTCCCAAACTATTCAACTAAATCATACGAGTTTTCCCAATTCACTAATAGGGTGCACACGTTTAGTGCATGGTTTTTAAAACTACGCGGCCTAAATGTGTGGGTTGCACAAATTATTAAAAGCATGAAATTATAATCTTTCCACTCTCATGTTTTAACTTTAATTTAGGTTTCTCCTCCATTTATCAACCTTGGTGCACTAGGAGGATTCAAGAAACCCTCATCCCTTGCTCCCCTTCCTCCATTGAAGATTCTTCAGGGTTCTTAGACAAGTTTCTTTGAGTTTTGGATTATTTATTCCTCTCCTATTACTTCTCTCATTGTTTCTTGGTTTTCCTTGGGTTGGTTCTCTCTTTGCCAAACCCTAGATGATAGGGTTTATATGTGGTTTGATTTATTTGATTTTAGGGGGTTCTGATTTCTTTTTGGTCTTTGTATTTCCTTCTCCCAAAGTCTCATTGTGTGTGCACATTGTTGAGGTAGGTGTTACTATCCATTTCATTTCCAAAGAATACCATTTTATTCTTTAGCATTTAAAATTAATTTCTAAAAGTGTTTATTATTCTTGTGATGTGGTTTTTGATTTATTGTGGTGTTTTCATGTTGTAAATTTTTGGGGAAGTGGTTTTAAAAAGTATTTCTTTAATTATAACCATATAGATGCATGTAGGGTGTTTGATGAAATGTAAATTGTTCTTTTAAAAATGAAACTATTTATTTTTGGATTGTGATTTCCTTGGTTATATTGTTGTTAAAATGGTTTTTTTTGAAATTGGGATTTTGAGTAGATTTTGGTGCTTTTTTGTGGTTCGGTATTTAAGCATGGATTCTTATGTAATGTTGATATGATTATTTAATTAAGACCTTGGGTACTTTTAATGGTTTATAAAAAAGTGTACAATTGAATGTTAGCATACACTATGTGCACAAGGTGTATATAGTGATATACACACATGATATGGTTTTCATTAAAAATGTTCCCCTTAAACCCAAAATCTTCTAAATTGTTCCTTGGCTTCATATTTATTAAAATTTGGTTTCATTGATTTTTTCTATAAAAGGACCATTTGTAATATTAAAGCATAGTTTGAGAAACTAAGTGATGAAAGGGACTTCTTGACACCTTTTGGAATGTTTTATGTTTTTGAATTGGTTTTAGAATGTTTCCCAAATGGATTTGGATTTTAAAAGTTAAAGGCTCGGTTGGTAACTTGTGTTGTCCTTGGGAAAATGGGTTTTAAAGTGACATGATATATAGGATTGAACGGTATTTCAAAATTTTTGGAAAAATAATATAACATTTTTAGTGGTGTGAAGGCCCAATTGGTATTTTATATTGTTTAGGAATTTTATTTTGAAACTTGTATGATGTGATGGCCTAGTTGGCACTTTTAAATAGATTTTGTTGATATGTAAACCTCTATGGCGGACCCTCTAACGAGTGGGTCATCACATGGGTGGTGTTGGTGTTTGGGATAGAAATGCATGGTGGATATGGGTTATTGGTTTTCAAAATGTGTATGAGGACCACCACATTCACCATGTACTAAAATCATGGGATTGTGAGGTGTTATATATATTTTTGAGCGATAGTTTCTTGTAAACCCTGAGTATATGGGTTGGTACTCCCTAGTTTGGATGAGGCCAAATGATACGTACCACCAGATTAGATAGTTTAGAGTTGATAGTTAGTTATTGACTATGGATCTGTATCATACACCAACAAGTGATTCTGAATTGAGTATGTATAGGGATTTCTTCTAGAGATGCTTAAAAAATTCCCATGAATTAATATTTGTATGTTCTATTTACTTATAATGCATTTGGGATATTAACCTTTCTAGTTAATACATGCTTGATTTTTTCCTATACTTTAATCATAGCCCGTCTAATCTTCTATTATGGATTTTTAATTGGGTTTTAGTTTTGAAATGGGTCTTGGAAATTCAAAACCATTTTTTGAAGGAATTCAATGTGCATTTTTTTAAAATAGAATTTTTGGGAAACTATGTTTGGTTCTTTAAAGTGATTAAAATACCATTATCTAAATGATTTTCAAACCATTTTTATGGAATGTTTTTTGAAATAAAATATATGGACTCTATGGTGATTTTCTACTAAGATGTGGTATGCTCACACCATACTTGTTCCACTCGACATCGGTTGACTCGAGCTATTGTGCTGGTTTGGGTTTCTAGTTCGAGTGTGTGACTTAGAGCAGGTTAGTCATGTGGTTGGTAGTGACCAAGAGGTCATGTGGAGATCGAGTTGTATTCGGTTTTGTTTTAGTTTTATTTTGTAGTTCTCATATTTTCCAGCTATTGTATATAGATCATATTAATATATTTATTGTTATTTGTTGTGTTGTTTTTTCTACGTTCTCTATTTGGTTATTTGATCCTGGTAGTTTAGACAAAGAATTTTTCTCTTTGAGTTATCTTTGATGCCTGACACTAGTCACCAACCTTGGAGGATTGGGAGTTATTCCCAGACCATATCTCAGACCAGGTTGGGTATCAGGTTGGATGGTAGCCCAAAACGTTTTGTGACATCTACCTTCTTACCTTCCTATCTGTTGGAAAATGATAACATCGCTCGTGCATACGTGTGGACTACCACCTCCACAAAATAATATGATTTATTTGTAACTTCAACATTACATGGATTATAATTAGGTTATATTTAATGAATATATATTATATATATGATTTAATAATTACTTTTAAAAGGTGAATTATTATTTACCTTCCTTTCATTCCTTCCATCAAAAAGTGAAAACAACATTTATGCATACATACATCCTACCATCTCATTGAAAGATGTAATTAATTAGTATATCTCTATGTTTCATTGATGAATCTAAATATATATATGATAGAAATATATTATATTTATATATTGGTTAATATTCTGGATATTATGGAGATAATAGAACCATGATAAAAGTATAAGGTTTGGAACCACCAAACTCAAATTCTCATGAAAAATAAAACAATTAACAACCAAAAATGACGATTATAAAAATGATTTTTTATTAAATGGGTGTTGAAATTTTATAAGTGGATCATATAATATATTATAAGTATGTAAATGACTCTATTATATAATTATGATAAATTTAAATTTATTATATAGGAGGTTATTTCACTTTTAAAGTAATTCAAACTCAAGGTAAGGGTTTTATGTTTTAATATCATTGTTTATCGAGATTGTCCATGATTAAGTTTTTGATGATGAAATTTAAAGATTTATCTCTCAATAATCAAATGAATTTCTCTATACTATGATTATTTATTGAGATTACATGTTTTAATTTCATTTTCTTTTCTTTAAGTATTCAAGATACTGAAAAAATATTTTTAAGGAAAACCATCTTTATTTCTCTCTTCTGTTGAAAATCCTATTTATTACATATACATGTTTTCTAAAAATGTTTTCAAGAACGATTTTATGTTATCTTATGATTTTTTAAATTAATTTTTACCATTATTTAATTTTTATAAAATGTTTTAAAAGGAATATTATTATCATTTTCTGAATGAGGAAATATCTTCTTTTTACCGAAAAAGTGAAAGGAATCTATGTTTTAACATATATGAAATGAATGAAATTTTCCACCATCGTGACCGCTCAATGATAAATTTCTTTATCCCACCCTAAAATGATACTAATATTTTATTTTATATAATATTAATCATATTTTAGTAATAATTATTTATTTTTAATTTTGGGTATGTTTTCTCTAAAATTGGGAGTTTTTGGGAATGCAGAGCATGTCACACAATTAAGGTGCACAATTTATCCAAATATGTGGAAACCATGTTGCGACCTCTATAATTTTTACAGAGCTGAATCACATGGTCAAATTTTTTTTTTCCAAACTATATGGCCTACCTATCCATGGTTCTTGAAAATCCCAGTTGAGGGTGCATAGTTTGGTCACTCATACTGTCAAACTGAAGGCAGTGCCCCATAGTTAAAATTTTGAAATATCACATTTTTAACATTAATGAAATAAAACCTCTAAAAGGGATCTCTCCCTCACCCTCATCACTCTTTATTTAATAACCCGTGGGGGGGGGGCTCCCGACCTCACTTGACCTCCTCCTCCCCTATATCCATTTTTATCGATTCTTCCTTTGATTATTGGTTCAATCTTCTCAGGTTTGTATTTCTGATCCTCTAACACCCCGAGATTTTATGAGATATATTATTTATAATTTAGTTGATGTATTCTATTATACACTACACCAAGATTATCTTTTACTATATGCAACACCGTATTAGCTTGCTGTATACGCAACACTATTCTTGGCCCGTGTTACACACAATTTCAAGTTCGTTTTGTGGAATTTATTCTACGCAACATTAAATATATATTTTGTTTAATTTATAAATAAAATAATTTTTGATTATGTTATACACAACACCAAATGGATCCTTCACTACACACATCCCTAACTTGGCTTGCATTACACGCAATCAAGACCTTCTTCAATAGCGTGTGTAGTACGCAAGACTGAGTTTCACTAAACAAGATTTTATTATAATATTATTATGAACTAGTCGTTATGAATAGTAATAACCAATTTTTGAAATTTTATAAATTTAATCTTTCAAAATGGACTTCATTTTTGGATTTGGAATATCAAAATTATCTTAGGGTGATTTTTTGGTATTTTTTTGAAAACTTTCAATTTTTGACGAATAGTGAAAACACTGGGTTACTATTTAAAAACTGACCTTTTATTTAAATAATTATTTATTTTATTTAAATTTATTTTAGGTAAAAATTGATACATAATACATATATAAGTTATATGTAATTCATTAGAGTCATTTTATAATAATTTTAGATATATAAATATTTTATTGAACTTTTCACCGTCTTTTACCCACCTCCTAGGAGCATTTTCAATTGTACATAAAACATAATTTTACCACTTTTATGTGTTGAATTTCAAAAATCTGAGAGAAACGGTTAATATCAAGGAGTAAAATGTGGTTCAATAAGATAAAAATAAATTTTGGTGAATAGTAACTTTATTTTTATTTACCACGGTTAAAAGTAAATAGGATAATTACGGGTAAAAATGATATTATTATTACCCTAAAAGATTTCCTAATTCTATTGGATATGTGTAATTCGACAAAAAACAACCTTAGGATTAAAATATGACCCTTTAGGTCCACTTTTATTAGATTAGGACACTTATTATTATTTTATTTAAAGAAGAGTTAAAAGAGTTAAAATCAATGTTTAATAACTAATACATTTTTAATATAGGGTTATGCATAAGATAAATTCAACTATAAATATTCATTAGAAATATAAAAAGATTTCCTACATAAAGGTATTTTATTTATAATTTTTAGACATTAAATAATTTAATTTATTTATGACACAATGATGATGCATTAATTACCTTATTAATGAAATATTAACATAATTGATGTTATAAATACCCAAATACATGTAATTTGATACTTTTTATGAGTTCCAATAAATTTTTATGTTAATATGACATGTTAATATTGATTCAATTAACTGTTTTCTAACTAATAATGTTGTTATGATTTTCCCAAAAATCAATTACCAAATAGTGTCAAAATTGACATAAAATAATTTGTAAAACAAACATTATATTATTAATTGTTATTCTATTACTAAAAATATAAGATTAGGAAAAATGACTTAGATAAGGTTATATAAATTAATAATGAACCACTTGGGGTTCGTTTGGCTTGTTATTGTAAGTTGATTAACCATACAGTGTAAGAAAACAAGTAGACACGGTAAAAGTTAAATTAATTAACTTAAAGTTAAATCTAAATGATAAGGTTAAAATAGTAAAATAAACTTGTCTAAAACCTATTGGTTGAGAGTATTTCTACCCATACCCACTTTAGCTTCTAAATAAATCAATTTGGAGCTATTAGAAACCGAATATGACTTTATTATAAAATAATATTTTTCCTAAAGTGCCCCTCTCCTCCCTTATAAAAGGGCACCTCCCCCCTCTTCGCTTTACACAATTTTGAGCTTTCAAGATCAGACAAACCCTGCCCATTTCCCTTATAAACTTCCATAGAAACATTATAGAGGTTCTGGTCTCCTCAAAAGACCAACTATAATGCCCTACGAGGAAGCTTAAAAGAGGTGCGTCGAAGAAGAGGTAATCTCTTCTACCGATTCTTTCTAGTTTTCATTCTTCTTCAACTTCTTATTATTTAGTTGTTTCAATATAAATTAATAACATCAGTATCAATAATATAATAATATGTTATTATAAATATTAAACAACCCCATTTCACATTCTATCCATCCTACGGAAAATGAAATCACCACGCGTGCATACATACAGAATACCATCTCCACGCCGTGGTGTAATCTGTTTTTCCACCACCACCTTACTTGGATGGGTATAATGGTGTAAATATAAACTATATATGGTTATTATAAAATCATACTGATTCTGAGATATTATATCATCTAATCCAATTCCATTCAATAATTATGGGAACAATATCATCGTTCGTGCGTATGTACGGATTACCGTCTCCACGACGCGATGAGATTCATTCTCGATGTTAACCATTCAAGAATGATTAAAAAGTATATATAATGAATAATAATGAAATATATGACATAATGAAGCTACTATATTTATGTATATATATATATATATATTTCATCTACTTACTTCCATCCAAGTCAATAAGGAAAGGAAAACAACGTTCATGCGTACGTACGGCCTACCGTCTCCATGAACGATGTATTTCATTTCATTTATCTATCAATTATATATATATATATATATATTATGAATATATATGATATATAAATCATGATTTAAATTCTTGATGTAATCAAATCATGATATAAGTAATAATAATATCAAGAACAACAATTCCAAACACATACGATAAATAAAACGATTTTACCCAAAACACTGCTTTAACATGGAATTTACAAAAGAACGGGTAATATAAAGTCATAAGTGAACCATATATGATATCATAACAATGAATATGATTCTGTAATAATTAAATGAAATTATTTAAATCATTATATATGAGGTTCAGATATGTACGAAGCATATCAGACCTAAGGTAAGGGATAAATTTTCCAATCTCGTTTTTATCCAAGATTGTTTATTCGTAAGTATTTACTGGGGTTATATTTATCATCCATGTCCCTATTTTCTAAAAATGGTTTCATGTATGTTTAAAGTAATTTTTACCCATTTTTTACTTTTACTACATGGTATTTAAGAAATCTTTTTTTTACGTTACGAGGTACTTTTTTGACTTTTCTGCTAAAAGTATGAGAATAATGTTTTTTTAACTTATACGTCATGAACATATTTTTATGGTTTCATAACGCCTTATTTTCATAAAGTTTAATCTACAATATTTCATGGTTATTCTCAATAAAATCCTTTTCTTTTAAAATTGTGTGGCATTTTGTGAAAAGAAAATGATTTTTAAGAAGAAAGGATATTTTCCTCAAGAATTCTTTTTAAGTGTTTTATCAAAACCATTTTCCATCTAAGATGACATAATTTCATATGTGTATATTTCAAGTATAATATTTCTATAATTTAAATTTTTTCACTTTTCTTATGATGAAATGATATCCATTTTTTTTATATGGATTATGTTATGATGGGATGATGTTTATGAAACCCATTTTTATTATTTGGGTTATGATGAATGATTTATGTTTATGTTGTGGCACAAGTAAGAATGATTTCATTATGAGATGAGTGAGACCTATATCTCCCTCCAATGCATTGGTTAAAGATTTATATCTCATGATATAGACATGGCTGGAATGGTAAGTTAATTTAGTTAAGTGATACATGACTGGAACGAGGAGTAAACTCAATTCATAAAGGGACATTGTCCACTAAGATGGTCTTGGTAGAAATGCCTTGGCTAATATGGAAATCATATCATGTGATTAATGGTTTTAAAGAATTAAATGTTTTATTCCCATGCTATTTTATCATGATTGATGTTCCTTTATGATCTATGTCGTACGTACTACCAAGATTTATTTCGCAACTCAATATTTTGATGTTTAAACTTTATGTTCATGTTTTGAAGTTCAAATGAATATGGTTTGTTTTATTTTCTCCATGCTTACCCTTAATGAGAGTTTGAGATCACCCTTTATATGTTTTCTTTTCCCCAGGATATAAAGAAAGGTTTTAGGTAAAAAAGGAAGTTCTTTATGGGATATGTTGAAGATCTTTCACCAAGATTAGAATATTATGTTCCAAGATTCCAAAGACACTAAACTATTACGGTCCTTTGGTGTCTATTTTTATTATGTATTAATTATTCCGCAAAAGTAATGTAATGTCTATGTACATCATGTTTGGGTCTCTACAGTTGGTATCAAAGGAAAGGTTTAGTTAACCTTTGGAAACTAGGACACGAAAACTTTAGAGAGATCCCTAAAGATATTTCTAAGGTATGTCTAAGGATGTCCCTAAGATTAAGTATAAGTATAGGTTATAGTGCTAGAATTATGGTAACAATATTATAATTAAACCTAAGATGTTAGATATTGATGGTACTCCCCATTTATTATGTTGTTTTTCTATCATGATTTTTCCTCTCACACTATTCTTTTTGGGTTTTAGACGATGGCTGGAACCCGAAAGAACCATGTTGATCAATATAATGGACGATGCAATGATTTTACTCCTAAACAAAACAATGTTATGGGAGATGGAGTGAAAAATATTATTGCTATACTTACACAAGCTATGAATCCTTCTGTACTTTTGAATGAGAAAATAAGGGAGCAATATTCTATTGAGTCCTTCATGAGGCAACGTCCACCTTCTTTAAGTGGGTCTTCTGATCCACTTGTTGCTGAACAATGGATTAGTACCATTGAAAAGATATTTTCCATACTTCGATGTTCGGAACATGAAAAAGTAATTCTGGATGTTTACCATTTAGAAGGTGAAGCAGACCAGTGGTGGACTCTAATTAAGAATACAAGGCCCCAAGGTGAAATTGAATCCATGGAATGGGACGAGTTCAGGAACTTATTTTTCAATAAGTACTTCCCTCGTATTATTTGAAAAAAGATGGAAAATGAGTTCCTTGAGCTTAATCAAAAGGATGATGAATCTGTTGGTATATACGAGGTGAATTTTACAAGGCTTGCAAGGTATGCATATGGCTTTATCATCCAACCTGAAAGTAAAGTTGATCGATTCTTCAGTGGCTTAAAACCAAGTATTTGAAGGGAATTAGCTATAAGAGACTTCATTAGCTATGAAGAAATTGTGCATTGTGCTATCATGGTAGAAATGGAAGTTGGTGTTATATATCTATCTCATGGTTTTGACAAGAAACGAAAGAGGGAGTTCAAGGAGAAATCTCAGAACAATGGAGAAAAGAAGATGATTGTTTCTTTATGCTCAAAGTGTGGAAAGAAGCATGGTGGAGATTGCCTAAAAGGTACTAGAAAATGTTTTAAGTGTGGAAAAGAAGGTCATCGAGCAGTTGAGTGTCAAAGTAATGGGAAAAAGGTAGCTAATGATGTTAATAGAGAAAAGACTACAAAGAACGCTCCACCAACACTTCAATGCTACAAGTGCAAGGAAATGGGGAATTATGCTAATCAATGCCCTAATCCAATGGTTAATGATGATCGCCATGAGCAACCTCTTCAGGAAAAAGAAAAAGGGATGTCACATGCGATCAATATTAGTAAGGTTGAGTATAACAACGATGTGGTGGAATTATTATGTGTTTATGTAAAGGGATTCCAAAATAATGTTGTGGAATCTCATTTATAGTATTGTGGAACATTGGAATATCTATGTAATGGTTTATTATGGTTTTAGATAATTATATGGTACATGTAAACATGAAAAGTGATTGAAATATTTTTGGGGAGTAGATGATATGCGCATAATGAATGGATAAGGAGAAAATAATATGTTTGATAGTATTCATGAGCTCATGATTGATATAAGGACTAAGTGATATCATGGTTTGAGTATATATAATTGTTGGGATTTTGGTGTGTGGAAAGAGTTAACTTTTAACTGCATTCATGTTTTCACTAAGGTTCAATGGGTATTAAGTTTTAAAGAGAATACATGATTAAGGTATACACATGTTTGGAATGTGACCAACAAGATACATCGTATGATATATGGGGGATAAATAATGGTATTCACATGATTGGTTGATGAAATTTCTAGTAATCGTTTTCTTTATACTATAAGATTAGACAGAAGTATTTTCGATAAGCCTAAAGGTTAGAATGGATTAAGTTGGACATCATATAGAATTTTTTAAGGCTATAACTTTTTCCAATACTATTTTTGTAATGTTATAATAGTGTAGTTTTTGAAAAAGGACAACCCATAGGACGAGCGACAACCCATCGCGTCAGACAAGGTTGCGGGAATCGAACCCACAACCGAAGTGCGACAAGCCTTTATCGCCTACCTCTGGCCTACAAGAAGTCCGTGGATAGTATAAACTAGTTTTATTTTATTATGAGGTATGATAGATGAAGTATAAGTCCATTTTTGTAATCATATACGATTAACCTCACCATAGATGGACTTATGTATATTTGATAACTTTTGCTAACCTTTTATTTGAGACAGATGGAATGACCCATCATTCCATCACATGATCTGCTAACACTTCACGAATGAATAATTCAACTTCATTTATTTAAGAGAATAAGTGGAAATTTCTCAAGTCATGATCAATGGTGAGATTGTACCAAAATAAATTAAGTATTTCTTCTAATTCAAATTATTCAACTTTAGGGAAATGATCTTGAAAACCAAAAATGTTGTCCCATTTCCCTCATACCCGATGAATCAGATGGTACCTTAAATCATCACAAATTTATGGCTTTATGATTGTTGGATTTTTCATATCCATGTTCTCTACCACTCTTCATCTAAACATGATGGTTAGATTTCTCTTCCATATCCAAATTTTCACCTATATTCTCCTATGTGGAAACCCTGTGATGAGTTACTTTGGGTATCCATTATGTTTCTAACGCGCCTTTTTAAAATGATTATTTAGTATTCCTTTTTATGATGTGGGTTTCTATGAATGAAAATTTCAAGTAGTAAACGATTTATAACCCCGGCGAATTTCGAGGGTGAAATTCATTTTAAGGTGGGTAGAATGTAACACCCCGAGATTTTATGAGATATTTTATTTTTAATTTCTTTGATGTCTTCTATTATACACTACACCATGATTAGATTGTACAATACGCAACACTGTATTAGCTTGAAGTATACACGACACTATTCTTGGCTCATGTTACACACAATTTCAAGTTCGTTTTATGGAAATTATTCTACGCAACATTAAATATAGATTTTGTTTAATTTATAAATGAAATAAGTTTTGATTATGTTATACACAAGACCAAATAGAGATTTTACTACACGCAGCCCTGACTTGGCTTGCATTACACGCAATCAATACCTTCTTCGATAGCGTGTGTAGTACACAAGACCGAGTTTTACTAAATGAGATATTATTATAATATTATTATGAACTAACCGTTATGAATAGTAATACCCAATTTTTGAAATTTTATAAATTTAATTTTTCAAAATGGACTTCATTTTTGGATTCGAAATATCAAAATAAGCCTAGGGTGAATTTTTGGTATTTTTCCGAAAACTTTCAATTTTTGATGAATAGTGAAAACACTAGGTTACTATTTAAAAACCGACTTTTTATTTAAATAATTATTTATTATATTTGAATTTATTTTAGGTAAAAATTGATACATAATACCTATATAAGTTCAATTTAATTCATTAGATTCATTTTATAATAATTTTAGATATATAAAAAGTTTATTGAACTTTTCACTGTCTTTTACCCACCTCTTAGGAGCATTTGCAATTGTACAAAAAACATAATTTTACCGCTTTGGTGAGTTGAATTTCTAAAATATGAGAGACACGGTTAATATCAAGGAGTAAAATTTGGTTTAATAAGATAAAAATAATTTTTGGTGAATAGTAACTTTTTACTTTTATTTACCACAGTTAAAAGTAAATAGGGTAATTAAGGGTAAAAATGATATTATTATTACCCTAAAACATGTCCTAATTCTATTGTATAAGTGAAATTCGACCAAAAAAAACCTTAGGATTAAAATATTACCCTTTAGGGCCACTTGGATTAGATTAGGACACTTATTTTTATTTTATTTAAAGAAGAGTTAAAAGAGTTAAAATAAAAGTTTAATAACTAAGACATTTTTAATATTGGGTTATACATAAGATAATTTAGACTATAAATATTAATTATAAATATAAAATGATTTCCTAAATATTGTTATTTTATTTATAATTTTTAGACATTAAATAATTTAATTTATTTATGACACAATGATGATACAATATTTACATTATTAATGAAATATTAACATAATTGATGTTATAAATACCCAAATAAATGTAATTTGAGGCTTTTATGAGTTAAAATAATTTTTTATGTTAATATGACATGTTAGTATTGATTAAATAAACTTTTTTATAACTAATCATCCTGTTATAAGTTTCACAAAAATAAATTACCAAATAGTGTCAAAATTGACATAAAATAGTTTTTAAAACAAATATTAAATTATTAATTATTATTATATTCCTAAAAATATAAGGTTCGGAAAAATGACTTATATAAGTTTATATATATGAATAATGAACCACTTGGGGTTCGTTTGTCTTGTTATAGTAAGCTTATTAACCATATAGTGTAAGAAAACAAGAAGACATGGTAAAAGTTAAATTATTAAACTTAGAGTTAAATCTAAATGATAAGGTTAAAATAGTAACCTAAACTTGTCTAGAACCTATTGGTTGAGAGGATTTCTACCCATCCCCACTTTTTCTTCTATTTAATTCAATTTTGAGCTATTATAAGCTGAATATGACTTTATTATAAAATAATATGTTTCTTAAAGTGCCGCTCTCATCCCTTATAAAATGGTACCTCCTCCCTCTTCTCTTTACACAATTTTGAGCTTTCAAGCTCAGCTAAACCTTACCCATTTCCATTATAAACTTCCATAGAAACATTATAGAGGTTATAGTCTCCTCAAAATACTAACTCTAGTGCCTTAAGAGGAAGCTTAAAAGAGGTGCGTCAAAGAAGAGGTAATATATTCTACCAATTCTTTCAAGTTTTCTTTCTTCTTCAACTTCTTGTTCTTTCATTGTTTAATTATAAATTAATAACATCAGTATAACTAATATACTGATATGTTATTATAAATATTAAACAACCCCATTTCACCTTCTCTCCATCCTACGGAAAATGAAATCACCGCGCGTGGGTATGTATGGAATAGCATCTCCACACCGTGGTGTAATATGTTTTTCCACCACCACCTTACTTGGATGGGTATAATGGTGTAAAGAATAACTATATATGGTTATTATAACATCATACTGATTCTGAGATATTATATCATACACAACAATTCCATTCAATAATTATGGGAATGATATCATCACTCGTGCGTACGTACGGATTACCGTCTCCACGACGCGATGGGATTCATTCTCCATGTTAACCATTCAAGAATGATTATAAAGTATATATAATGAATAATAATGAAATAAATGACATAATGAAGCTACTGGATTTATTTATATATATATATATATGTCATCTACTTACTTCCATTCAAGTCAATAAGGAAAGGAAAACATCGTTCATGCGTACGTACGACCTACCGTCTCCATGAACGGGGTATTTCATTTCATTTATCTATCTATTATATATATATATTGAATATATATGATATATAAATCATGATATAAATTCATGAAGTATGTAAATCATGATATAAGTAATAATAATATCAAGAACCAGAAGTCCAAACACGTACGATAAATAAAACAATTTTACCCAAAACGCTGCTTTAACATGGAATTTACAAAAGAACGGGTAATATAAAGTCATAAGTGAACCATATATGATATCATAATAATAAATATTATTCTGTAATAAGTAAATGAAATTATGTAAATTATTTTATAGGAGGTTTAGTTACGTAAGAAGCATATCAGACCTAAGGTAAGGGATAACTTTTCCAATCTCGTTTTTATCCGAGATTGTTTATTCGTAAGTATTTACTAGGGTTATATTTATCATCCATGTCCCTGTTTTCTAAGAATGGTTTCATGTATGTTTAAAGTCATTTTTAACCATTTTTGAGTTTTACTATAGGTATGTAATGAATCTTTCTTTTGTTTACTTTATGAGGTACTTTTTTGACTTTTCTGGCAAAAGTACGATAAGAATGTTTTTTAACTTATACGACATGAAAATATTTTTATGGTTTCATAATGCCTTATTTTCATGAATTTTACTCTAAAATATTTCATGGTTGTTATCAATAAAGTCCTTTTCTTTTAAAATTTTGTGGAATTTTGTGAAAAGAAAAATATTTTTTAGAAGAAAGGATATTTTCTTCAAGAATTCTTTTCAAGTGTTTTATCAAAACCATTTTCCAGCTAAGATGAAATTATTTCATATGTGTATGTTTCAAGTATAATATCTCTATGATTTACATGGTTTCACTTTTATTATGATGAAATGATATCCATTTGTTTAATATGGATTATGTTATGATGGGATGATGTTTATGAAACCCATTTTTATTCTTTGGGTTATGATGAATGATTTATGTTTATGTTGTGGCACAAGTAAGAATGATTTCATTATGAGATGGGTGAGACCTATATATCCCTAAAATTCATTGGGTAAAGATTTATATCTCATGAGATAGACATGGATGGAACTGTAAGTTAATCCGGTTCAGTGATACCGGACTGGAACGATGAGTGAACTCGATTCAGAAAGGGACATTGTCCACTAAGATGGTCTTGGTAGCAATGCCTTGGATACTATGGAAATAATATCATGTGATCAATGGTTTTCCAGAATTAAATGTTTTATTCCCATGCTATTTTATCATTATTTATGTTTCTTTATGATCTATGTCTTACGTACTGCCAAGATTTATTTCGATACTCAAGATTTTGATGTTTAAACTTTATGTTAATGTTTTGAAGTTCAAAAGTATATGTTTTGTTATATTTTCTCCATGGTTACCCTTAATGAGCATTTGAGATCGCCTTTTATATGTTTTCTTTTCCCCAAGATATAAATAAAGGTTTTAGGTAAAAAAGGGAAGATCTTTATGAGAGATGTTGAAGATCTTTCAACAAGATTAAAAGATTATGTTCCAAGTTTCCAAAGACAATAAACTATTAAGGTCCTTTGGTGTCTGTTTTTATTATGTATTAAGTATTCCAAAAAAGTAATGTAATGTCTATGTACGTCAAGTTTGGATCTCTACAGATCCACTGTCACTTTATTCTTCCTTATTTTTTCCCTCACTATGATATAAGGTTGGATTAAACAAAGGGTTTTATTATAGTTTAATATTTGTGCATTTCTTTGTAGCTATGGTTTATTTATATTTTATTAGGTTCCTTGGTCTATATTATGATGGAATTTAGCCTCACACATCAAAGGAAATGAGTACATTTTTTGTTTCTGGTAGGTTACCCTGTATATGAGTCTTTAATTTGAGAACTATAATTTATTGATGGTGTTTGGGTGTTTTGTTATATTATGAGATCAATATATCATTATAAATGGTTGGGATAATTGGAATGGGTTTCTACCTTGTAATTTATAATTTTACAATGTTTCCTCCATGTATTTTCTTCAATAAATAATGTTTTCAAGATTGTTTGAAATAAAAATAACCTTAGATGTTTTTTATAACTTCTAATTAGAATTAAATTTTAGATTTTGAAAAGTGTGATAATTTTTTGTCCATTATTCAAGTTTTCCATGAATTCTTAATGGCATGTTTGGTTCCTAAGGATCTTCCAAATGGTTTCTAATTCTCTTCCTTATTTTTAAATATGACTTATAAACATATCCTTATATATATATAGGTATCCAATTTGGTCATATTAAATAAGGTCATGTAAATATGTTCATTAGTTTAAGGGGCATATATATATATTGTGGTATATATGCATCTAAGAGTAAAGTTTGAAATTGGAACTATGAAAGATTTAGATCATAAATAATTTTTAATTGATAAATATTTATTTAAAAATTTTAAAGCCCAATTGGTACCTGTAAATTATTTCTCATAAAGAACACACCCCCATGGAAGTCCTCTAGTACAGGGAGGGTCTTCACTTGGATGATGTTGGGAGGTGGTCCATAAAGATGAGATTGTAGTATATATGTACTTAGTTGTGATATCATGTGAAGGAATACTCACCTCCCATTTTTTATAAAGTCATGGGATCATAGGAATATTTGTGGGAGTCAAGAGATAGATTCTATTTAGCCCGGATTAGATGGACTAGATCCTCATTATAGGGAAAGTCCATGTGTGTTGTTCCACTGATGATGCTAGTTTAGAGTAATTGGGTTGGTTATAGACTATGGATCACATCAACAGGCCAATATATGGTTTTGAAGCGAGTACTTCTAGGTCATCTTCACTCAATTTCTAGGAATCTCCCATGATGACCATTTTATTTATACTCTATTTTACCCTATTTTTTTTGGAATTTATAGGATGATTACACTGTTATGATTTATAACTAGTAACTCTTACTTCATCACTAATTTTATATATATCCCACTTTATTATATTTTTATCACTTTGAAAAATGATTTCTACTATTATTATTTACCACTATAATTGTTCTTTCATCACATGTTTCTTCCTATAAATGGTTTTTTAGAAATTATTTCACTCTTTGGATTTTTTTAAATGTAAATGGGAAAATAGTTTTTTGAGATACTAACATACTACTTATTTTTAAAGGAAAGGAAAACCTAATTTTAATATATTTTTATTTTCAAACTAGAATGAAATGAATTTTCTTTTTAAAGGTAAGGCATATGGGATGGTTTCTCATTTGCCATCTATATTGAGCTTATTGATCACGCCTACATTTTTATTTTTTAGTTGTAGGTCCATTGTTACACCGATTTGCATATGGACTTTCCATTCATTTAAGAATATTGAAATTGGTTGTTTGGATAAATTGTCATGATTTTACAGCCTAAACATGTATTTAGATGGTATTTTATTATCAATGGAATTACTAAGATGTTTCAGTACCAAATGGAAGATTTTCATGGTAATTAGAGGTATTTGGAACCTTTTTTCCATGGTTCATGCTATTGATGAGTCACCCAAGCTCGGAAAACCAACCCTGAAGACCACACGGAGTTTGTAACACCACGACAGAACTTACCGCATAGCCGCCACATGGTTTGAAAAACCATGCATACCCTCTAAGAAACCATGCTGGGTGTATAGGTTCAGAGGAAAATGCTTACTGCACGTTCTCCACATGGTTTCCTAATCCATGCAAACTATCCTAGGTACCCGTGAACCTCCATTTACGTGGGTTGAACCTTGATCATGGTTAACACACAATTTAACTAATCATGCACCTTAACCATTCAGAAGTCAAGAGCCCACTACCTACCTTTTATCTCCCCCTCATTCCCATCCTTTGACCAAGGATTTGGACCCATAACTACCCTAGAATGGTGGGGGGATAAAATATTAATTATCCCTAGAAAATTTTGAAAGAGGATCATCATTTAGAGAAAAAACATCTTCGGAGAGAAGATCTTGAAACCCATTCTAGGAATTTTTTTAGAGGATTTTTATTGTGGTTATTTGGAATTTTTTCTTTCCGTATCAGAAATAATGATCATTTTAGGAATTAAGAGTTTGTGTTTCATCATTTATTCTATGGGTACCTAATTACATTCACATGTTGGGGATGTGGAAAATGTAGATTCTTTGATAATTAATTTTCTTGTTGTGTTTGTGTTGTTTCATTTTCCACTTATAAATTCCTCTGAAAACTATTTATATATCTCATTGGAAACTCCATATCAGGCCAAGAAAAGAGATTCTAGGGAACTATAAGGACTTTATGACAAGTAAACCCATTATCATTTGGTGAACTTTTCATCTCAAAAGGGGATGTTTTAATAATGTTTATAGAAATTAATTTTCAGACTATAAAATTTATATCTATTAACTTAATCAAAACTCTTTGGACCAAGGTAGTTACACTACTTTTGAAACCTAGATATGTGAGTTATTATGAACAATATAATAAAATAGTAAAATCAATTCTCAATGGCCTCTAGAAACACCCATAGCCCCGATGCATATCTACCATTAATTGTTACAAAATAATTTATGTGTTTTCCGTTTTAAAGAAAACCATTTAAGAATTTAATGAGTTAATAATTTAACCATCAGAAAAAACTTCAAAAACCTTAGTTATCAAGTCTAAATTCAGAAAAACTTCATTTAATTAAATACTATTCAATAAACAGAGCACATTGACTCTCCCTATGGATTTAACCAATACTTTTGATATACTAGTTATAAGAGTGGGTAATTCAATTTGGGATTCCGAAAGTAACACTTCAGCTAAAACAACACCAAATTATTGAACCGTTGCTGAGGATAATGTTAAATAATGTTCTTTTTTAATTTGAGTTTTTATTAATTAAGTGAAAATAAACATAATAAATTCTAAAAAATTAATTTCTTAACCCCATTTTTGTTTTTGTTTATTTTTGGTTTTTCCATATTACACTTGGTGTGTTGTTTGGTTTTTTTTCATACCATAGGTGTATGAGCCACCACATTACTCAATATAAAAGTTCCGACATAGTAGAAACACTTCTTTTTGACCCTAAAATCAATTGAACATTATTAAAGTGATGTCAAACACTTATGAGAGAACACAACTAGAACGATCTCATGGAGAATTTGAAAGATAAAAAAATAGTTTCTATCCATGGAATTAGACAATTGTTTTCACACAATGGGAACCAAAACTAATAGATCACTAATAATGGTGATCCGAATCAACAACCTCTGGCCAATTTTATAGAATATGTGCCATATAACCTTCTATGATTGTTGACTCAATTTATGATGGAATTTGGACAAAAATAACCCTAAAAATATTTTCCACCAGAACCGTTTCCATATGCGCCTCAAAATCAAATCCCTATTTTTCACAAGAACATAAATACATGCCTCAACCTAATCCAGAACAATTACAGCCACAACATACTCCTATGGAGTATGGGAATACCTATATTCATGGGGCAGATACAAGTATAGTTATACCATTGGTGCGAGCCCATAATTTCGATATTAATCTGACTATCATGAAACTTATTCAAATTGTGGTGCAGTTTGGGGGTTTACCAAGTGAAGGACCCAATGTTCATCTCTCCAATTTTCTAGAAATATGTAATAAATTCTGTTACCACAGAGTTTCCTATGATTCCATTCATATCCACTAATTACCATTCTCATCAAGGGATAAATAAAAGGACTGGATAAAAGGGTTACCTCAGTGCTCCATCTATAATGACCCATACTTTACATACATTGTTAATACTTCAAAATTGAATCACACTTATTACAACATATAACAAAACCACGAAAGGACCGTATAGGTATAGAGTCTTTAGAAACTAGGAAACATAAACAACTGGTTCATAAAGCATCTACTTTGCTTCCCATTCATTTCATCATATATAGAGTCTCTTTTGGGCATATCCTACTTAATAACCTTCTTCCTGACCTGGGGAAAGAAAACATTCAAAAGGGTGGGCTCAAATGCTCAGTAAGGGTAAAAGAAATATCAATCACATTATATTCATAAGAACATAACATTTTGGAAATCTTAATCTGCAAAAGAGAGCATAATTTCATAACATGGGATAAATCATAGTAGTGAAATGAAATCCCAATAATCATAACATAAAACATGGAACTTTGTGGCATACACACATAATCACAGAGAATCATTTCTTATTAGTCAAGACTCATTTCCAAGACTATCTTAGTGGACAAAGTCCATTTCTGAACCGAGTTCATTCCTTGTTTCAGTCCTGTTTCACTGAACCGGTTTAACCTGCCGTTCCAGCCATGTCTATCTCATGAGATATAAAATCTTTACCCAATGCATTGGAGGGAGATATAGGTCCCACCCATCTCATAATGATACCATTCTTATGTGTGCCACAAAATCATAAACCATAAATCATATCATAACCCATGTAAAAAAATGGGATTCTTAAACATCACATCATCATAAAATAATCCATAAAAGGATATCGTAAAAATAATTCCATCATAACATAATCAAATCAATGTAATAATAGGGATAGAAACAGAACCCTATATTATCTTAGATGGAAGATAATTTTGATAAAACACTTGAACTCCATTCTTGAGGAAAATATCCTTTCTACTTCAAAAACACTTTTCCTTTCTTAATATGTCTTACAATTCTAAACTAAAAGAATTTGATTAAAAATAAAATTGAAAATTTGTAAAGTAAGATTCTTTGAAAAAATGTTTTAAAAATCCATTCATTCCGTATAAGTTAAAAAAACATTCTTCTCGTACTTTTGTCGGAAAATTCAAAAAGTACCTCGTACGAAAAACGACAAAAGATTCCTTTAATATATTTTACTAAAACTCACCAAAGGGTAAAAATGTATTTAAACAATTGTAGGTGGATGGAAATAATATTACACATTGAGGAAACATGGATATGGATGATAAAATTCACCCCAGTAAATACCAAAGAATAAACAATCTCGGATAAAAATGATATTGTGATATTTCCCTTACCTTAGGTCCGATATGCTTTGTATGTGTCCAAAACTCCTGTATAATGATTTAAATAATGTAATTGACTTATTCCAGAATCATACTCATTTTTATGATATCACATATGGTCATATTATTAGCTTCTTATTAGTAATATTTCATTACAACTTGTTATTCAGGTGTTTATTACTTTTTGTTCTTATGTGTGTTTTGTTGAATAAATTCTTATTCTTCTCTTTAGGTTATAGATACCTCATTTACAGAATGTTATTAGTGTAATATATATCATATTCATTCATTCAATTCATTTATATAATCATTATGCAATGAAGATCACGTAGAACGAGTCACATCACATCGTGGAGACGGTATTTCGTACGTACGCACGAGCGATGATATCATTCCCGTGATCATGGAATTGTATTGGAGTGTATGTATACTATTTCATAATCAATATAACTTTAAAATAATCATATATAGTCATTATTTACACCATTATACCCATCCAAGTAAGGTGGTGGTGGAAAATAGATTACACCACGGCGTGGAGACGGTATTCCGTACGTACGCACGCGCGGTGATTTCATTTTCCGTAGGATGGATAGATGGTGAAATAGGGTTGTTTTATACATATAATAACATATAAGTATATGAGTGATACTGATTTTATTAATTCATAATGAAACAAATAAATAAGAAGAAGTGGAAGAAGAAATAAAGATGAAAGAATCGGTAACGAACATTACCTCTTCTTTGAAGTGCTTCTTTGAGACCTCCTTTTAAGGCACTAAAATTGGTCTTTGAAGAAGACCAGTACCTCTAGGATTTCTCTAGGGAAGTGGAGAGGAGAACGTGGAAGGGTTTGGCCGAGCTTGAAGGCTCAAATTGATGTGAGGAGGAGAGGGAGGAGGTTCTCTTTTATAAGGGAGGAGAGGGGCTCCTTTGAAAAAACTAAACATATTATTTTATTATAAAGTCAAGTTCGGTTTTAAATAGCTCCAAATTGATTTATTTAGAAGCTAAGGTGTGGATGGGTCGAAATACTCTCATCCAATAGAATTTATACAAGTTTAGGTTCCTATTTTAATCTTATCATTTAGATTTATCATTAAGTTAAATAATTTTACTTTTACCGTGTCTTCTTGTGTTCTTATACTATAAGGTTAATAAAATAACTATAACAAGCCAAACGAACCCCAAGTTGTTTATTATTAATATATATAACCTTATCTAAGTCATTTTGCCGAACCTTATATTTTTAGGAATAAAATAACAATTAATAATATAATATTTGTTTTAAAAACTGTTTTATGTCAATTTTGACACTATTTAGTAATTGATTTTTGTGAAAATCATAACAGAATGATTAGTTCGAAAAAATTTAATTAAATCAATACTAACATGTCATATTAACCTATAAAAGTATTTTAATTAATAAAAAGTCTCAAATTACATTTATTTGGGTATTTATAACTTCAATTATGTCAATATTTCATTAACAAGATAATTAGTGCATCATCTTTGTGTCATAAATAAATTAAATTATTTAATGTATAAAAAATAAAAATAAAATATCATTATGTAGGAAATATTTTTATATTTCTAATGAATATTTATAGTTGAATTTATCTTATGTATAACCCTATATTAAAAATGAGTTTCTTATTAAACTTTGATTTTAACTATTTTAACCCTTCTTTAAATAAATTAATAATAAATGTCCTAATCTAATACAAGTGGGCCTAAATGGTCATAGTTTATTCCTAAGGTTGTTTTTGGTCGAATTACACTTATCTAATAGAATTAGGACATGTTTTAGGGTAATAATAATATCATTTTTACCCTTAATTACCCTATTTACTTTTAACCGTGGTAAATAAAAGTAAAAAGTTACTATTCACCAAAAATTATTTTCATCTCATTGAACCACATTTTACTTACTGACATCAACCGTGTCTCTCGGATTTTTGAAATTCCACTCACAGAAGTGGTAAAATTAAGTTTTATGAAAAATTCAGTTTTTTTAACTACCACTTAGTGGTTTCACTATTAATCAAAAATTGAAAGTTTTCAGAAAAATACCAAAAATTAGGCCTAAGCTATATTTGATATTATGAATTAAAAAATGATGTTTATTTTACCAAATTCAAAACATATCAGTTACATTAACTAATTTAAAAATTAATTCTCGTCGTTAAGACAAATAGCGTGTTTTTAAGAGATAATAACTATCAAAAGATTGACACTTTTTTATGTCTGGTTTAAATGTGAAATTACATCCAATGAAAAAACATTGTATTAAATTGTAAAAATATATTATAAATATACTTTAAAACCACTAAAATTAATAATTTATCACTATTAATTATTTCGATTAAAAAATTTGTTTTTAATTAAAATTTAATAATTTTCACTATTCATCAGAATATGAAAGTTATCCGAAAAGTACCAAAATTTCACCCTAAGATAATTTCGATATTCCGAATCCAAAAATGAAGTCCATTTTGGAAAATAAAATTTAAAAAATTTCAAAAATTGGTTATTACTATTCATAACGGCTAGTTTTAATAATATTTTAATCGCATATCGTTATTTAGTGAAACTCGGTATTGCGTACGACGCAAGCTATCGAGGAAGGCCGCAGTTGCGTGTAAAGCAATCCAAGCTAGTGTTGTGTGTAGTGAAAGATTCCTTTGATTATTTAAAAACAAAATATTTCAAATAAAAGTCTCGGGTGTTATATTCTACCCCCCTTAAAATGAATTTTGCTCTCAAAATTCGTCACTTTGTAACAAATAGATGAGGATACCTCTACCTAATCATATACTCAAGCTCCCATATAGCTTCTTCTAATTGGTGGTTCTTCCATAAAACTTTCACCAAGTGAGTGGTCTTGTTTCTTAGGACTTTTTCACTACGATCCAGAATCTCTATCGGTTGTTCTTCATAAGAAAGATCTTGCTCCAGCGGTACAACTTCTGAGCTGAGTACATGTGAAGGATCAGGTATGTACTTTCTCAAGAGAGATACATGGAACACATCGTGAACTTGAGAGAGATTCGGTGGAAGTTCCAATCGGTAAGCTACCTTCCCAACACGATCCAGTATTTCGAAAGGACCGATATATCTAGGGCTCAACTTCCCCTTCTTTCCAAATCTCATGACCCTCTTCCAGGGAGATATTCGTAAGAACACTTTATCACCCAATTCAAACTCTAGGTCTTTTCTTCGGTTGTGTATAACTTTTCTGTCAAATATGAGCTACTCTTATGTGTTGTTGAATAGATCGGACCTTTTCTGCCATCTCATCAACAAGATCAGGTCCTAATAAATTTCTTTCCCCAACTTCATCCCAGCAAGTTGGAGTCCTGCATTTCTTTCCATAAAGAGATTCATAAGGAGCCATCTGAATACTGGAGTGAAATCAATTATTATAAGAAAATTCCACCAAAGGTAGGTGTTGATCCCAACTACCTTTGAAATCCATAGAGCAAGCTCTCAACATATCTTCTAGAGTTTTAATTTTTCTCTCAGACTGACCGTCTGTCTGAGGATGATAAGCAGTGTTGAAACTCAAATCTGTATCCAGAGTATACTGAAGACTTCGCCAGAACTTTGAGGTAAACCTCGGATCCCGATCAGATATAATAGAAGATGGTACTCCATGCAATCTTACCACTTCTTTTACATATATCCTGGAAAGCTGATCCAGAGAGAAATCCTCTCTAATAGCGATGAAGTGTGCCGACTTTGTAAGACAATCAACTATGAACCAGATAGCATTATTGCCTTTGGATGTTTTAGGATGTCCGGTGACAAAGTCCATAGTGATGTTTTCCCATTTCCATTCGGGTATGGGTAATGGTTGTAACATCCCCTTAGACTTCTGTCTCTCAGCTTTAACTTGCTGACAAACCAAGCATCGAGAGACATATTCAGCAACATCTCTTTTCATGCCATCCCACCAGAAGTACTCTTTCAGGTCCCTATACATCTTCGTGCTTCCAGGATTAATAGAGAATAAAGAACTATGAGCCTCATCTAGCAGCCCCTTCTTTAATTCAAGGATGGTAGGAACACAAACCCGATTCCTGAACTTTATTATCCCATCACAATCAAGGTTGAATTCAGGAACATTTATCACCTTCTTTTGTAACTCGACATCTTCTTTCTGTGCCTCTTTAATATTCACATGTATCGATGGTTGAACATTCATTTGAGAAAGATACGATTTTCCCCCTTCCATTGTAATTCCAAGATCCATCCTTTGGAAATCCATAAATATTGGATCTTTTGTGATCCTTATCATGGATAAACTGGAATGGTCTTGTCGACTTAATGCATCTTCCACCTTGTTTGCCTTCCCAGGGTGGTAATGGATTGAGCAGTCGTAATCCTTAATCAGCTCCAACCATCTTCTTTGGTGCATATTCATCTCCTTTTGTGTGAAAATATACTTTAAACTTTTATGATCAGTATAAATGTCACACCTTTCTCCATAAAGATAATGCCTCCAAATATTTAATGCAAAGATTACCGTAGCTAACTCCAAATCATGAGTTGGGTAATTTTGCTCATGTATTTTCAACTATCGTTAGACATAAGCTATCACCATATAATTTTCATAAGAACAAACCCCAAACCCTTCTTGGATGCATCACTGTAGATCACAAACCTTTCTCCACTACAAGGCAGTGTGAGCACAGGTGCACTGGATAACCTTCTTTTCAACTCCTTGAAATTCTCTTCACATTCCTCCGTCCAAACAAAATTAACTCCTTTCCGAGTCAACTTGGTGAGTGGATTAGATAATCGTGAAAAATCATTCACAAAACTTCGATAATATCTAGCCAAACCAAGAAAACTTCGGATCTCAGTCACTGTTGTTGGTCTCGACCATCTTTTGATAACCTCTGTTTTTGCTGGATCCACATATATCCCCTCTTTTGAGATTATGTGACCCAAAAATGAAACACTTTGAAGCCAAAATTCACACTTGGTAAATTTGGCATAAAGCTTCTCCTTTCTTAGGGTCTTCAATATAATTCTCAAGTAATCTTCATGTTCTTCCTTGATCTTTGAATATACAAGAATATCGTCTATAAAGACTATCACAAACTGATCAAGATAGTCTCTAAAGACTCTATTCATTAGATCCATGAAGATAGGAGGGGCATTAGTAAGACCAAATGGCATCACTATAAATTCATAGTGTCCATACCTTGTACGGAAAGTCGTCTTTGGTATATCCTCCCTTTTGACCCTTAATTGGTGATACCTTGAACGAAGATCAATCTTGGAAAAGTATTGAGCTCCTCGTAGTTGGTCAAATAAGTCATCAATGCGTGGGAGAGGATATTTGTTCTTGATAGTGATCTTGTTAAGTTCTTGATAATCAATGAAGAGTCTCATTGATCCATCTTTCTTCTTAACAAACAGAACAGGTTCTCCCCAAGGTGACGCACTAGGGCGTATGAACCCCTTATCAAGATTCTCTTGGAGTTGCTTCTTCAATTCCTGCAACTCAATTGGGGCCATTATATAAGGTGTCTTTGAAATAGGCAAAGCACCTGGTACGAGTTCTATTGAAAACTCAACTTCAAGATTTGGTGGAAGACCCAGTAATTCCTCCGGAAAGACATCATCAAACTCCCATACAATGGGCATATTCTTAATGGTGAGTTTCTCACCAACCATTTGAGATAAATAACCTTCATTTAGTGGAATTAAGACCCATAAGATGGAAGGAATTTCCACTGGAAGGTTTTGTTCATCCTTGCATTGATAGACGATCATAGATTGATCTGGAATATGAAATGTGACTTCCCTTCTTTGGAAATTGATATGATCTCCATATAAATAAAGCCAATCCATGACAAGAATCACATCAAATTCCACTATATGAAGGATCATAAAATTTTCAAGAAGCACTTTCCCACAAACTTCGATTGGAGAAGAATTATAAACTTTTGATGCGACTGTTGTGCCATTAGGGGTTGTCACAGCTAACTCAACATCTAATTGTTGAGGTAATACAGTGATATCCTTAGAAAATTCTTCAGAAATAAAGGAGTGGGTGGATCCAGAATCAAATAAAACAATTGCTACTTTAGAGTGGATTATAAGTGTACCTTTCACCACATCGTTATTGTACTCCAAATCACTGATAGAAATTGCATGTGACTTTCCTTTGTCTTTAGCCTTAAGAGTTTTTTGACGTCGACCATCATCATCAACCCTTGGATTTGGGCATTGATTGGCATAATGCCCCATCTCCTTGCACTTGAAACATTGAAGTGTAGTAGGTTCATTCTGTGTATCCCTTCCTTTGTTTGCATCATTAGACATCTTATTCCCATCATTGAGGCATTCAAATGCCCTATGACCTTCCTTTACACATTTGAAACATTTACTTGTCCCTTTAAGACAACTCCCTCCATGTTTCTTTCCACACTTTGAGCATAAGGAAAAACTCATCTTCTTTTCAGTGTGTTCTTTAGATTTTCCTTTGAATTCCATTTTCCTCTTCTTATCAAACCCATATGATTGATGGGTTACTCCAATCTCCATCTTGAATTTGAGAGCACATCGAACGATTTCCTCGTAGCTATTAAAGTCCCTTATGGATAATTCCCTTCGAAGACTTGGTTTTAAGCCACTAAAGAATCGATCGATCTTACTCTTAGGTTGGATAATAATACCAGAAGCATACCTTGAAAGTCTTGTAAAATTTGCTTCATAGGTACCAACAGATTCATCATACTTTTTCTTTAGTTCAAGAAACTGTTTCTCCATATTTGTTCGGAGAATACAAGAGAAGTACTTATTGAAAAATAAGTTCTTGAACTCGTCCCATTCCATGGACTCAATTTCATGTCTTTGCCTCATATTCTTAATAAGATTACACCATTGATCAGCATCTCCTTCCAAACGATACACTGCTAGGATAAATTTATCATGTTCAGAACATTGAAGAACTGAAAATATCTTTTCAGTAGTACTGATCCATTGTTCAGCAACTAATGGATTAGTAGACCCGCTAAATGAGGGTGGACGCTGCCTCATGAAGGATTCAACAGAATGTTGCTCCTTCCTTTTCTCGTTTGGAAGTCCTGCATGATTCATAGCTTGATAAAGTTATGTGAGCATGGCTACAAGATTTTTCATTCCAGCTCCCATAACGTTTGGTTGCTCAGGGGGACAATCATTGCATTGCCTGTCACATTCCGCATTAACACGGTTCCTTCGGGTTCCAGCCATTGACTAAAACCAAGAAGAATAGTGTGAGCAACAATAATTATAATAGGAAAACCACATAATCAAGAATAAAATTTCACACATAAGGTCTTATCCCAGGTTATTCATGGCCATTTCTAAAACACTAAGATTGTGTTCTATGCTTAGACTTATCCTTAGGATTCTTACTATGGTTTTCACATCCTAGTTTCCAAAGGTTGACTATACCTTTCCTTTGATACCAACTATAACGACCCATACTTTACATACATTGTTAATACTTCAAAATTGAAGCACACTTATTACAACATATTACAAAACCATGAAAGGACTGTATAGGTATAGAGTCTTTAGAAACTGGGAAACATAAACAACTGGTTCATAAAGCATCTACTTTGCCTCCCATTCATTTCATCATATCTAGAGTCCCTTTTTGGAATATCCTACTTAATAACCTTCTTCCTGACCTGGGGAAAGAAAACATACAAAAGGGTGAGCTCAAATTCTCAGTAAGGGTAAAATAAATATCAATCACATCATATTCATAAGAATATAACATTTTGGAAATCTTAATCTGCAAAAGAGAGCATAATTTCATAACATGGGATAAATCATAGTAGTGAAATGAAATCCCAATAATCATAACATAAAACATGGAACTTTGTGGCATACACACATAATCATATAGAATCATTTCTTATTAGTCAAGACTCATTGCCAAGACTATCTTAGTGGACAAAGTCCATTTCTGAACCGTGTTCATTCCTCGTTTCAGTCCTGTTTCACTGAACCTGTTTAACCTCCCGTTCCAGCCATGTCTATCTCATGAGATATAAAATCTTTACCCAATGCATTGGAGGGAGATATAGGTCCGACCCATCTCATAATGATACCATTCTTATGTGTTCCACAAAATCATAAACCATAAATCATATCATAACCCATGTAAAAAAATGGGATTCTTAAACATCACATCATCATATAATAATCCATAAAAGGATATCGTAAAAATAATTACATCATAAAATAATCAAATCAATTTAATAATAGGTATAGAAACAGAACCCTATATTATCTTAGATGGAAAATAATTTTGATAAAACACTTGAACTCCATTCTTGAGGAAAATATCCTTTCTACTTCAAAAACACTTTTCCTTTCTTAACATGTCTTACAATTCTAAACTAAAAGAATTTGATTAAAAATAAAATTGGAAATTTGTAAAGGAAGCTTCTTGGAAAAAATGTTTTAAAAATCCATTCATGCCGTATAAGTTAAAAAAAACATTCTTCTCGTACTTTTGTTGGAAAAGTCAAAAAGTACCTCGTACGAAAAACGACATAAAATTCCTTTCATATATTTTACTAAAACTCACCAAAGGGTAAAAATGGATTTAAAAAATTGTAGGTGGATAGAAATAATATTACATATTGAGGAAACATGGATGTGGATGATAAAATACACCCCAGTAAATACCAAAGTATAAACAATCTCGGATAAAAATGAGATTGTGATATTTCCCTTACCTTAGGTCCGATATGCTTTGTACGTGTCCGAACCTCCTTTATAATGATTTAAATAATGTTATTGACTTATTTAAGAATCATACTCATTGTTATGCTATCACATATGGTCATATTCTTAGCTTCTTATTAGTAATATTTCATTACAACTTGTTATTCGGGTGTTTATTACTTTTTGTTATTATTCGTGTTTTGTCGAATAAATTCTTATTCTTATATTTAGGTTATAGATACCTCATTTCCAGAATTTTATTAGTGTAATATATATCATATTAATTCATTCAATTCATTTATATAATCATTATGCAATGAAGATCATGTAGAACGAGTCGCATCACATCCTGGAGACGGTATTCCGTACGTACGCACGAGCGATGATATCGTTTCCATGATCATGGAATTGTATTGGAGTGTATGTATACTATTTAATAATCAATATAACTTTACAATAATCATATATAGTCATTATTTACACCATTATACCCATCCAAGTAAGGTGGTGGTGGAAAATAGATTACACCACGGCGTGGAGACGGTATTCCGTACGTACGCACGCGCAGTGATTTCATTTTCCATAGGATGGATAGATGGTGAAATAGGGTTGTTTCATACTTATAATAACATATCAGTATATGAGTGATACTTATGTTATTACTTAATAATGAAACAACTAAAGAAGACGAATTGGAAGAAGAAATAAAGATGAAAGAATCGGTAACGGACATTACCTCTTCTTTGAAGTGCTTCTTTGAGACCTCCTTTTAAGGAACTAAAATTGGTCTTTGAAGAAGACAAGGACCTCTAGGATTTCTCTAGGAAAGTGTAGAGGATAAATTTTCAGGGTTTGGCCGAGGTTGAAGGCTCAAATTGGTGTGAGGAGGAAAGGGAGGAGGTGCCCTTTTATAATGGAGGAGAGGAGCTCCTTTGGAAAAACTAAAAATATTATTTTATTATAAAGTCAAGTTCGGTTTTAAATAGCTCCAAATTGATTTATTTCTAAGCTAAGGTGGGGATGGGTCTAAATCCTCTCATACAATAGAATTTAGACAAGTTTAGGTTCCTATTTTAACCTTATCATTTAGATTTATCATTAAGTTAAATAATTTTACTTTTACCGTGTCTTCTTGTGTTCTTATACTATAAGGTTAATAAACTCACTATAACAAGCCAAAAAAACCCCAAGTTGTTTATTATTAATATATATAACCTTATCTAAGTAATTTGGCCGAACCTTAGATTTTTATGAATAAAATAACAATTAATAATATAACATTTGTTTTAAAAACTATTTTATGTCAATTTTAACACTATTTAGTAATTGATTTTTGTGAAAATCATAAAAAATGATTAGTTCGAAAAAAGTTAATTAAATCAATACTAACATGTCATATTGACCTAGAAATGTATTGTAATTCATAAAAAGTCTCAAATTACATTTATTTAGATATTTATAACATCAATTATGTCAATATTTCATTAATAAGATAATTAATGCATCATCTTTGTGTCATAAATAAATTAAATTATTTAATGTCTAAAAATTAAAAATAAAATATCATTATGTAGGAAATATTTTTATCTTTCTAATTAATATTTATAGTCGAATTTATCTTATGTATAACCCTATATTAAAAATTATTTTCTTATTAAACTTTGATTTTAACTATTTTAACCCTTCTTTAAATAAATTAATAATAAATGTCCTAATGTAATCCAAGTGGGTGTAAATGGTCATATTTTATTACTAAAGTTGTTTTTGGTCGAATTACACTTATTCAATAGAATTAGGACATGTTTTAAGGTAATAATAATATAATTTTTAACCTTAATTACCCTATTTACTTTTAACTGTGGTAAATAAAAGTAAAAAGTTACTATTCACAAAAAAAATTATTTTCATCTCATTGAACCAAATTTTACTTACTGACATCAACTGTGTCTCTCGGATTTTTGAAATTCCACTCACAGAAGCGGTAAAATTATGTTTTTTGAAAAATTCAGTTTTTTAACTACCACACAGTGGTTTCACTATTCATCAAAAATGGAAAGTTTTTAGAAAAATACAAAACATTAGGCCTAAGCTATATATGATATTATGAATTCAAAAATGATGTTTATTTTACCAAATTCAAAACATATCAGTTACATTAACTAATTTAAAAATTAATTCCTGTCGTCAAGACAAATAGCGTGTTTTTAAGAGATAATAACTATCAAAAGATTGACACTTGTTTATGTCTGGTTTAAATGTGAAATTACGTCTAATGAACAACATTGTATTAAATTGTAAAAATATATTCTAAATATACTTTAAAACCACTCAAATTAATAATTTATCACTATTAATTATTTCAATTAAAAAAGTTGTTTTTAATTAAAATTTAATAATTTTCACTATTCATCAGAATATGAAAGTTATCCAAAAAGTACCAAAATTTCACCCTAAGCTAATTTCGATATTCCGAATCCAAAAATGATGTCCATTTTGAAAAATAAAATTTACAAGATTTCAAAAAGTGGTAATTACTATTCATAATGGCTAGTTTTAATAATATTTTAATTGCATATCGTTGTTTAGTGAAACTCGGTATTGCGTACGACGCAAGCTATCGAGGAAGGCCGCAGTTGCGTGTAAAGAAATACAAGCTAGTTTTGTGAGTAGTGAAATATTCCTTTGATGATTTAAAAACAAAATATTTCTCATAAAAGTCTCGGGTGTTACACCATCCTTACATGGGAGGCATTAGCTCAAGCATTTTTGTCCAGTTATTTTTCTCCCACAAAAATAGTGATGTTGTGGAATAAAATTAAAAATTTTAAGAAGCATGAGTCAGAGTCATTGTTTTAATATTGGGTTATCCTTAAAGATACGTTGATGAAATTTCCTCATCACAGACTTTCATAATGAATGAAAGTCAAAAATATTTGTGGGGGTCTCACCAGAAACACTAAATCAGTGGTAGATGCAGCTGCTGGAGGAACAGTCATGTGTAAATCTCGAGAGAGAATTTTTGATCTCCTAGTGTACATGTCAGTCAATATATTTCAGTGGAATTCTAAGTGGGGAACTCAAAAGAGAGACACGAACAACATTTTATGCCACTACGATGCTCACTGAATAACTTGATCCCGTGTCAAATTAAATTGATGCATTAAATCTAAAAACAACATCACAAGTTCAAGTGGTGAATCATCCAACATGATATGAATGTGGTGACAACTACGTCCTGGGTGAATGTCCAGGGTCAAGTTTTGGTCCTTAAACAAGTGAAGTAAGTTAGGTTTCTCAAAACTAAGGGCCAAATATGTACCCTCAATACCAGAAACCAGCATGGAAAGATAAAAAAAACATGGGTTGGGGACACCAACAACAAATTCCTTAACTAAGAACTCAGAAGTCACCCAGTTTTAGACAATAGAAATATCAAAATCTTTATCCTAGACAAAATCATGGGAATCAATATCAACAAAAATCCTATTATTAGTAAGGGTATCCAAACCCTTTTCTGTGCAACCTTTGTGACAACCACAACCTCAATAAGATTTACAACCACAACCCCAGTAAAAGAAACCATAAAATCTAGAATAAATGATGTCTATGTTCATTAAAATAGTTGAGAAAATATTTTAGAATTAAGAGGAATTCATTTTAATCCTTAATAATTATATTGGAAAGCTTTACAATCATCTCTCTTCAAGGAAACATGACACACTACCAGGTAACACTGAAGATATCCCACGAGAGGAAGCTAATGAAGTGACCTTGAGAAGTGGTAAAGAGTTACCGCAACATGTACCTGTACAGAAAGGGGAATTTAAAGATGGAAACAAAGATAAATCTACTCAATCTGAGGAGAATGAAGCCAAAGTCACAAATCCCTCCCTATCAAAAGAGTTGTCAAAAGGGAAGGATTCTACATGTGATAAAGTAAACTAGGTTATTAAACCCTATGAAACCACATAAAAATTCACAAAATTCATAAAGTAGAGGAAATTGGACTAGTAATTTAGATAATTTATGGAGGTATTCATGAAACTTCATATTAACATTCCCTTCATAGAGGAATTAACTCAAATTCCCACCTATACAAAGATCATGAAGGAAATACTATCAAATAAACAAAATATGGCAGATTTTGGAACCATTACTCTTAATAAGGATTGCTCAATAGTGGTTCAACACTCCATTCCTCAAGCCCCAATCCCACTTCTTCCACCATATCTTTCATTAAGGTATGATTTCTTCCCCATTTTCTCCTTTCCTCTTCTCTTCTTCCCCTCCTCCTTCTTTCTTCTTATATTATTTCTCTTCCTTCCCTTGGATTAGATTTGAGCATGATTTTCCGCTCCACCATTTTCTATTTTTTTTCTTTCTTAATATTTTATTTTCATACCCTTTATCAAACCAATCTTGAAGAACCTTCACACCTCACACTTGCACAATCAATTCTTTTTTCAAAAACCCATAATTTTCATGCAAAAATGTTTCTGATTTGTTGATTTCCAAAGGTTATTTAGTCTTGGTATACTATTTATTTAATTTTCTCTATATTATTTTTTTAATTTGTCCATTTCTATGTGTGTACTTCACTGTCGTAGAATTTCCTACCCAAACCCCATAGCCTCATAGAAAAGTGATAATGCTTCCGGCTCCACCAACCCCCTTGGTCCCCACCTAAAATTTAGTAAAAAAGAGGAGAATAATCACTTTTGAGTGTTGGTCACTCATGAGGTTAATTACCACCGCTGCTTTGCACCACAACATCTTGAGGATTTTGTTATTTTAGATGAGTTGAAGTGGCTGATTACATAGGGGAACCGCATTATGGCACTTGTTGTGCACCAACCCACATTCATAGAACTTGTTTTGTAATTCACTGCCACCTTCCAATGCTGCGATCAATATGCTGGTAATGAGCAGAGATTTTTGAGGGAGGGTGAAGGTGAAATAATGTCACACCCTGACCCGTGAGTATAGGTTTATTTAATTATTTTCAGCCTTAAATAAATTTTTATGTGTTTCGGCTGTGTCCCAGATGAATTGTTTCATTGAGTTATGTTAAAACGTGCGCTCTTCAGCGTTGACGTCATCGGGCGCACGGGCGGAGCAGGAATTTGGAAGCCGTACGACCTTTCCCTAACAACTTTGCATCCCATTTTCTTCAGAAATTTCAAATAAAAAGTGTCTATATTTAAAGCGTACATGAATTTTCGTGTCGTCTAAATTTTATTATGATAAGAAAATCGCTCGTTTTGTATTCAACATTGTTGGGTGCGTGAGTGGAACTCATCTTGGAAAGTCTGCACAGCTCCGCTCGGGTAACTGCACTTCTCGTTGTCTTCGAAATACTGAAATAAAAAGATATTATATTTAAAATTCCCATTGATTTTTGTGTTTATATTTTTTTATCGTGTTAAGAATTAATTATTATTAAAATGATATGGACACCTTTATTGTTTCTTTTTATCGCTATGATGATTAGTATTTATTATTATTATCATTACTATTATTATTATAACTATTATTAATATTCTGATATTACATTTTTTGGTTATTATTTTTATGTATTTATTTATCATTATTATTATTTTGTTTTATCTTTCCTGTTTTTCTTTATTATTTTTTTTCTCTTCCTTCCTTTTTTCTAGGGTTTCACCGTTCTTTTTTTGGTTCTTCCTCTCTCTCACAGCCCCCTATACTTCTGCGCGGCGCACCCCTCCGTAGCCCTGCACCCAACTTCACCTCCTCCTCGCCTACCGCCGGCGCCCTCCCTCTTCCTAGTAGCAGCCTCCGGCCTCAACCTCCCCTTTCACAGTAGCTGCGCAGCTCCCATCCGGTGCGACCCCAGTCACCTGGTGCATGCTCCACCCGCTCCTGCCCTGCGTGCTCCAACCGGCCACACCCATTCTGGAAACTTCCGTCGGCTTCACCCAACCAGCGTCGACCCCCACCTCCTGTTCGGATCACCCGCTCCCTACTTACTGGCTGACCTCTTGTCTGGCACACCCACTGCCCGCTTCTTATCCAGCTACCCACCCCAACACCCTCTTGGACCTCCGGTGAGGCTTTTCTCTAGCCGACTACCCCTTTTACGGACTTCCTTCGACAGTCGTAGCCTTCCCGGCCAATCCGCACCCATTTCCAACATCACCTAGGCCGACGCGTTTTCTTCCCACCGGTATACCATTCAGCTTTACTTATTTATTTATTTTACCATGGTTAGATAATGGGTTTTTGGTTATTAAGGATTTATTTTTGGTAGGTTTAGGATTCTAAAATCCACGCGTGGCGTTTCTGTGTGAGCGTCGTCATCACTTCTTGGTTCCGAGATTATGTGGTCATCTCGCTTTGATTTTGATGTAGGAATCCCATTACTCTTCATTTTTTTTTAATTTAAAAAACTTTAATTCTATGTTTTTCGCACTTAGTATACATGTTACATATTATTTGTGCAACCTGCGGGTTGGTCGCTTGGTATGTGGTCTACGTCGGGAGTCTTGTTTGTTATGAATTTATTGTACAATTAATTTTAATGTAGTATTTTTTGAAAAATTTATTGTGTTGAAGGCATAATGTTGTTGTGCCTCTGGATTTGAGTTTTATAATTTTTTCAACTTTTATGACATTATTTTGGTAGGATTTTGATGTCTTAAAACCCTCGCGAAGCGGTCTCGGATTTGCATCATCGTCGTGCTTCAGTTTCGAGGTGAGCGTTTCTCCACTCCACTTGGTTTCTCATGCTGTAACACCCCAAGATTTTGATAATAAATATATAATACAATCTATCCTCAAAACACATCTTTGCCTCTTCTATGTTTAGAATTTCGAATAACAGTCATCTAGAGTTGTGTTCAGTAAGTCATTTGGAGTGTGATGGAACAAACATGATTTTTGGTGAATAGAAACATACCCTTATGAATAGTAATATGAATAGTAATATGAATAGTAATATGCCCCTTGAATAGTAAAAAAATAATATTATTTTATTTTCTTAAGACAATATGATAACGGGATCTTAATCAATTTTTCAATGTCACGTAAAACTAATTGCACTTCAAGATTGTTATTTTTTGAATTAACTATAAACTTATTTAAAAATAAAATTAATAATATTTAGAAAATTATTTTTGAAAAATGGATTTCACTTTTGAATTCTACACGTCAAAAAATGGTCAGGGTAAATTTTTGGGATTTTTTTGAAACAATTATTTTTTCAGTGAATAGTAAAAAATACAGTTTTTAGTTTCGGTGTATTTATGACATCATTAATAATGAAATTATGATGTCATAAATCTGTTCTACTTGTGTATAGTTAAATAACATGTTAGGTTTCCCAAGTGGATTATACCCTGGGCAAATACCATGGGCAAGCCCATGGTTTTGCAAAAACCACTCATGAGGTGTCCCTTGAAAATTATTAAAATAATCCCTCACTTTTCCTATAAATACCAACTCTTCCCTTCATTGAATTCATTCCCAATTCTCTATCAAAGAAGTTATGGCCTCCTTACCTTCATATTTGTCCTCCCAATGTTTCTTCAAGCCCTCAAGGTCCCAACCTTCATGTTCTAAGGGTTACTCTATAAGGTAAGGAAATTCAAAATTTCTTTCTTTTTTCCTTTCATGTTCTCTTTTATGTGGTATATCTTTCAGGTTTCCATACCATGTTCTTATTTTTCTTCTTATTCTTGATATAATATATATTATGATTCATTTATGGGGAGTTTACCCTTGTCCCCTCTCTTTTTAATATTTTCTAAAACCATGTTATGTAGCTGTTAGGATGCCGAATTTTTGTAAGCGATTTCGAAATTATTCTTTTATTTTTATTTACTTATTTATTATTTCTTCATCTCTTATTACCAAATAGGAATTAAATATCCATAATATTTTATATACTGGATTTTCTCATGTTCATGATAAATTCATCATCAATCTTCTTCTTTTTCCCACTTGTTCAAAGGAATTAAAAACATTGGCCGTGATGTGTCGAATTACCGACATCATGGACGATGTGATTTCAATTTGCAATAATTATTTCAAGTATGGTTATGAAACCATTTATATGGTTGAACCAGGTTATAATATATGTTTTATGACTCACCCATGGTTCTGTAATTAATTTTCACTCATGGTTCTAATTTATAAGACAAAATGAGGTTGTTATTATCAAAGAACCAATAAAACGATCTAAACAAACATCATTAATGTTTTAACTAATGAATCATCATCATGGTATATAACCAAAAATCATTATAAGATAATTTATATCTCCATAATTTAATTAATAATATTTATTAACAATTATGTATGGTTAACCATGTTTCAAATGAACTTCCATTCATGGAAAGAAGTAAACGAACCATGAAAACCAAGGAAGAAAATGCTTCCAAAACATGGAAATTGAACTAATTGAACCCATAGAACGGGCCATGAATGAACCTAATAAGGTTATACTAAATCAATTACATGTATATAATGTTATTTAAATATTAATTAATGAATCTAATTTGATTATTCAGGTCAGTAAAACAAACTAAGAACACACTCGAGCATAAGGTAAGGGTTTTCCACCCAAACTTCTATTTTCTTTCAAGTAACTTTATTATCTAATTTAATCAATGGATTTATTATTAGTTGTTATGTACTAATCATAAATTATGAGTGAGTATTATTTATATTTAAACCAACCAGAATCCTTCCTAATTATAAGAATAGTTTCCTGTTTTAAAAGAAACTTTCAAAACTGTTTCCAAAATACAAGTCCGATTGTAAGGGATTACTTAACTCAATTTTCATTCTTTGAGTTAAAAATCTATTTAATTGGTTACATTGTTCCAATAATATGCGTGAATGACCTATTAATGTTATGTAATGTATATCCACTTATATTTTGTGGATTTCTATTGGTCACACATAAATACTTCATTGATTTATCGTCACTCTACTGACACAATCTTTGTAAGGGGTTTCTCATCTCACTTTCATTTCTGTGAGATTTTCATTGATCACCACTTATTTATTGTATGTGTTATATGTGTACTTCCATTTGATATGAAATAAAATTATTCTATTTATATTCATGTTATTAAATGATTCATTTTATGTTCATTAAGTTCTGTTCATATGATTCGACTAATTACATTGTGGTAAGGGATACTCTCTCTCACTTTTGTTCAAGAATATCCCCTTTGTTGTGAGCAAATTTGTATTGTACACCTAATAATCATTATGTGGTGTACCTACTTCCCATTTGATATCAATTTCCATTTGAAATTATATATCTATTAAATATCCATAATCTCATGTCATGAATATGTTTATTTTCTAAACCGTATACCATTTCACATACGGTGTATATTTGGGATGTTATTGATGAATCTATATTCTATACTATATATGGATATTTAAAAGGTATATTGCTCTTATATTGAATAATTTTATAAATAATGATTTGGATGTAGAGGTGGGTGGTTCCCACTACATCCCCTCGATGCATCGGTAGGTCTCATGAGACAAAACAGTTTGGTGATAGACCCTTCGAGTTTGTTTCCAAAAAATCAGACGGGTTTTTACCCACAACAGTAAATTGTTTTTACTGTATTATGGTTCATGTGACAGATACATGACTTCCAATTAATAATCATTCTCTTTATTCATTATCAGTTATTATTATTATCCATGAGGTTTTCACTATGACAAAATCTTTGGATGCAGCTTCATTCTCAGTTTATTAATGGCATTAGTTGTTCATTTATTCACTACGCCATTTTGATTATATCAGATTGATTATGATTCACTTATTATTGTACTCATTATTCCTCTATTTGTAACGCTTACTGAGCATTTGAGCTCACCCCTTTCATTGTCTACCTTCAACAGGTGATGAAGAGAAGGCCTTTTATTGAGTTCCTATGGATGCAGTTTTCAGTTTTTGTTTTGTATTATATTTTGTAACCTTTCCCAATGTAATTGGAGTTACATATATGTATATAGTTTCTTCAAGACTACTAAAATGATCATTTTTTCGTGATTTTCATTCCTTTTATCCATGAGAATATCACACGTAATGCATTGGATCTTGTCTAGAGGGGTCGGGGTGTTACAGTTGGTATCAAAGGAAGTTTAGTAGAAAACTTAGAAACTAGAGTAGGAAATGTATAATAAGGAACAAATCCCTAAGGTAGTATTTGAGGATTAACATGCAAGAATGACCTGGTATTTTGGTAAGGAATAGATAATGTGGATATTTTAAGAAATACGTCCCTGTCTGGATATGAGCAAGTAGAGGCGGGTCTGGCACAGATGTATCTAGGGTTAAAACCCAAAAACACCGCTTTGAGCTAGACTCGAACGGGAACTGGTACACGACAATGGGTCTTGCTGCACTCTTGGTTACGACACTCTCGGGGTATATTCTTAGGATAATTCATATTTTTTTACAATCCATTATAAGGGAGTTAATGTAAATTTTCCTCATAGGATTTGGTTTGAATAAACTTTAGAAACCAGAGCACAATAATGAAAAATTTACTTAAACAATACTAAGAGTGATGTTTTATTAATTTTTAGATGGAAAATTAAGGTACATGACTTTTTTCCCTTCCCACAGAAATCTTAGAGACTATAATCATGAAGTCATGTATGGAAGACTATGAACCCTTTGGAAACCTCTGACTATCCTGCAAGCTTCTTTACAAAGTGTCGAACCACTAAAATGTCCTTCGAATATTCCAGGGATCGGAAGTTGTGTATAAAAAATATCCAATGAACTGTTCAAGAATTATAAAAATAAAGGGAAGTACTACTCGGGACTCTTCATATGTTTCACCCTGAATAAGAAATGGTTGGACTTCATGGCTTTCGGAGAAGCTGCAAAGGAGCTGGACTTCCGCGCAGTCTTTTTGTACCAAATCCTGTGTTTCAGCATGCTTGGGGACCTCTGCGATTTTGAATCTTTCATCTAATCCTTCCAATATGACGTGTTTTAAAAGATATTTAGGAACCAAATCCAAGAGGATGTCAAAAAACATGATTTTACTCGTGCCTATCTCTAGAAAACCACCTGTATCAAAAGAGAAATTGGGTTTAACCACGATCTAAATTACCGAGAGTGTATTTGGGAAGATGAGAGCTGCGAGCCTTGTTCTTCCCTGGGAGTAGAGTTGAATAAAACCTTCCTCCTTAGGAGGTGTAGGTAGAGGGACATCACCACATATGTCAGGAAGTTCATACTAATGTTTTTGTGAAAGGGAGCAAGAGATTGTGTAATTTCTTGAGTTTTATAAATCATGTCTAAATGAATGATGTTGTATTCTCTATTTTGATATGTTTTTATATAAAACAATAACTTTGTTTAAAATGGATTTTCCATACTAAATGTTTATATACTAAAACTTTTCAGATAGAATATATGAGTCAACCAACCTATATTTTTTCAGTACCTACCAAGTTGTTAGAGACAATAATTGTCAAGACATGATCCGAAGAGGACCAGTCCTATGCCAGCTTACTTCTGACTTGTAAAATACTCCATTGGGTATCAAATCGTCCAAAAATTCTCCATCTTTACCAAGGAAGCAATATGGTCTATTACCGTATTGCATATGCTCAATTTGCTGCATATAGGAAAAGAGGGAAGTATCATGAATCTCTTTTTCTATGTCTCACTCTGGCTGATAACTACCGAGCTGTGGGTAAATTTTTGGAAGCTGCTTTGGATAGTGACCATCGAGCGACCTACCTATTTCAGATCCTATGTTTTAGTGTGTATAGAGAACTTTACGACATCAATATCTTTAAGAATGATGTGGTGCGTGGGAATTATAGGGATTTCATCCACACTGGAATTTCCGACCTCCACACTTCTCGTGCCTCTATATAGAAGCCTGAGTGCTTTAAGTACAGATTCAACCCTAGCTGTCTCGATTGTGTCTAGGTTAATAAAATATAGCATCTGAATACTACCTTAGGAATTCACCTGAGGTCGTCAGCACCATTGAATCGGTGGTGTTCCCGGTAAAGGGACTTCTGGAGTAACGTGTGTCTAGTGTTGCGTATGGTTCTGTGAGATTGAAATCTTTGAACTAGGTTGGGGATTCGTGTATTGGGGGACTAGGAAAACCATTTTCCCAGTTTTACTTTTTGAACTAGTGGTTATATAAGAATATAACATGTCGTCTCTTCTTTTTGTTATCCTTTCATCGGTTATACTTTTGAATGAGTATCACTAAGTGAACTTGTATAATAAATTTTCAGATGGAAGGACAAACCCATATGTTATCTCTTACTATGGAGATCCAGGAGATCATTGTGATCAAAACCTTTGAAAAAGAGTACCTACCTCTCACAAACTTGTGAAAAACATGTAAACAACTATATGAACTGACAAACAGTCTGGACATTCTCCGCACCTGTCAAGGGAATGCTTCCATTTACTACAGCTTATCCATGGCACAATTGGCTGTGTATAGGCGAAGAGGAAAATACCACGAAGGGATTTTCCTATGTTTCACCCTAGTTCAGAACTACATAGCCAGGTTATGTTTTCAAGAGGATACTTTGGAGGGAAACCTTTGTGCAGCTTACAAGTACCAAATCCTTAGTTTTAGCCTATACAACAGTATCTATGACTTAGATGTCCTCAGTCGAGACATAGTTCGGCGAGTTCTTCATGTGTTGCTCCATTCATACATTTCCAAACTCTGAACTGTTCGAGCCTCCCTCTGGAAGCCTGAGTGTTTGATGCAAGAGTTCAACCCCTTCTGTCCAAGGTGTGTCTGGGTCAAAGAACTAGAGGATTTGAGCATTAATTTGGGTTTTCCGCTTGATGCACCTGAGGATCCTCTACGATGGGAGATGCGGTAGGAATATCAGAGAGATTTATTTTGTGGATATAAAATGAATTGCGAGGGAAAAATTCCTCGAAGGAGGGAATAATGTAACACCCCAAGATTTTGATAATAAATATAAAATACAATCTAGCCTCTGAACACATCTTTTCCTCTTCTGTGTATAGAATTTTGAATAACAGTCATCTAGAGTTGTGTTCAGTAACTCATTTGGAGTGTGATGGAACAAAATTTATTTTAGTTGAATAGTTACATACCCTTATGAATAGTAATATGAATAGTAATATGAATAGTAATATTCCCCTTGAATAGTAAAAAAATAATATTATTTTATTTTCTTAAGACAATATGATAATGGGATCTTAATCAATTTTTCAATGTCACGTAAAACTAATTGCACTTCAAGATTGTTATTTTTCGAATTAACTATGACCTTATTTAAAAATTAAATTAATAAAATTTAGAAAATTATTTTTGAAAAATGTATTCCACTTTTGAATTCTACACACCAAAAAATGGTTAGGGTAAATTTTTGGGATTTTTCCGAAACAGTTGTTTTTTCAGTGAATAGTAAAAAATATAGTTTTTAGTTTCGGTGTATTTATGACATCATTAATGAGAAATGATGATGTAATAAATCTGATCGAATTGTGTATAGTTAAATAACATGTGAGGTTTCCCAAGTGTCTTATACCATGGGAAAATACCATGGGAAAGCCCATGGTTTTGCAAAAACCACTCATGAGGTGTCCCTTGAAAACTATTAAAATAATATCTCACTTTTCCTATAAATACCAACTCTTAACTTCATTGAATTCATTCCCAATTCAATCTCAACAAAGTTGTGGCCTCCTTACCTTCATATTAGTCCTCCCAATATTTCCTCAAGCTTTCAAGGTCCCAACCTTCAAGTTCTAAGGGTTACTTAACAAGGTAAGGAAATTCGCAATTTCTTTCTTTTTTTCCTTTCAAGTTCCCTTTTATGTGGTATATCTTTCAGGTTTCCATACCGTGTTCTTATTTTTCTTATTAATATTGATATAATCTATATTATGATTCATTTATGGAGAGGTGACCCTTGTCCCCTCTATTTTTAATATTTTCTAAAACCATGTTACGTAGCCGTTAGGCTGCCGAATGTTTGTAAGCGATTTCAAAATTATTCTTTTATTTTGAGTTCTTTATTTATTATTTCTTCATCTCTTATTACCCAAGAGGAATGAAATCTCCAGAATCTTTTATATACTTGATGTTCTCATGTTCATGAGAAATTCATCATCAATCTTCTTTATTTCCCCACTTGTTCAAAGGAATTAAAAGCATTGTCCGTGATGTGTCGAATTACCGACATCGTGGACAATCTGATTTCAATTTTAAATAATTCTTTAAATTCTGGTTATGAAACCATTTATATGGTTGAACCAGGTTATAATATATGTTTTATGACTCACCCATGGTTCTGGAATTCATTTTCACTCATGGTTCTAATTTATAAGACAAAATGAGGTTGTTATTATCAAAGAACCAATAAAACGATCTAAACAAACATCATTAATGTTTTAACTAATGAATCATCATCATGGTATATAACCCAAAATCATTATAAGATCATTTATATCTCCATAATTTCATTAATAAGATGTATTAAAAATTCTGTATGTTTAACCATGTTTCAAATTAACTTCATTCATGGAAACAAGTCAACGAACCATGAAAACCAAGGAAGAAAATGCTTCCAAAACATGGAAATTGAACCAATTGAACCCATAGAGTGGGACATGAATGAACCTAATAAGGTTAAAATAAATCAATTAAATGTATAGGAGGTTATGTAAATATTAATTAATTAAGATAATTTGATTATTCAGGTCATTAAAATAGACAAAGAACACACTCGAGCATAAGTTAAGGGTTTTCCACTTGAACTTCTATTTTCTTTCTGGTAACTTTATTGTACAATTTCCTCAATGAATTTATTATGTATTGTTATGTACTCCTCATAAATTATGTGTTAGTTATATTTAAACCAAGAATAATCCTTCCTTATTATAAGTATAGTTACCTGTTTTAAAAGAAACTTTCAAAACTGTTTCCAAAATACAAGTTCGATTGTAAGGGATTGCTTAACTCAATTTTTATTCTTTGAGTTAAACATCTATTTCATTGGTTAAATTGTTCCAAGAATATGTGCGAATGACCTATGCGTGTTTTATACTGTATATCCACTTGTATTTTGTGGATTTTTATTGGTCACACACAAATACTTCATTGATTTATCGTCACTCTAATGAAACAATCTTTGTAAGGGGTTTCTCATATCACTTTCATTTCTGTGAGATTTTTATTGATCAACACTTATTTCTTGTATGTGGTATATGTGTACTGACATTTGATATGTAATAACATGATTCTTTTTATATTCATGTTATTAAATGATTCATTTTATGTTCATTAAGTTCTGGTCATATGATTCGACTGATTACATTATGGTAAGGGATACAAACCAGACAACCTACAAGGAACAAGCTCTACAAGGAGGATGAGCAAGGAGCTTTCACCACAGAAGAAGCTAAACAGATTGCAAGAATGAGAGGGTATGGAACCTTCCATCGGGACAAGCCTATCCATGCACGGTAATGCCTAGCCGAATAGTCATGCGAAGGTGGAGTGATGATTTCACGATGAAGATACTGGGGAGGAGCAGTTCCAAGTAGTTAGTCTGGGTTGTATGTAATGTTTGAAGCCTTAGGGAAATGAATTCCTCTAAGGCCTATGGTCCATGTAATACTTACACCTATTTGCCATGTAAGGGTTCCACCTCACCCCTTTAAAGGTGGATTATCAAAATCAATAAAAAATGAAGGCCTTCAGGCCATTGGAGGTGGTAAGGGATCCTCTCTCTCACTTTTCTTCAAGAATATCCCCTTTGTTGTGACTAAATTTGTATTGTGCACCTAATAATTCTTATGTGGTGTACCTACTTCCCATTTGAGATCATTTTACATTTGAAATTATATATCTATTAAATATCCATAATCTCATTTCATGGATATGTTTATTGTCTAAACCGTATACCATTTCACATACGATGTATATTTGGGATGTTATTGATGAATCCATATTCTATACTCTATACGGATATTGAAAAGGCATATTGCTCTTGTATTGAGTCATTGTATAAATAATTATTTGGATGTAGAGGTGGGTGGTTCCCACTATAGCCCCTCGATGCATCGGTAGGTCTCATGAGACAAAACAGTTTGGCGATAGACCCTTCGAGTTTGTTTCCAAAAAATCAGACGGGTTTCTACCCACATTAATAAACCGTTTTTATGGTATTATGGTTCATGTTATAGATATATGACATCCAATTAATTAGAATTATCTTTATTCATTATCAGTTATTATTATTATCCATGAGGTTTTCACTATGACAAAATCTATGGATGCAGTTTCATTCTCTGTTTATTGATGGCATTAGTTGTTCATTTATTCACTATTCCATTTTGATTATGTTAGATTGATTATGATTCAATTATTATTGTACTCATGATTCCGCTATTTGTAACCCTTATTGAGCATTTGATCTCACCCCTTTCATTGTCTACCTTCAACAGGTGATGAAGAGAAGGCCTTTTATTGAGTTCCTATGGATGCAGTTTTTAGTTTTTGTTTTGTATTGTATTTTATATCCTTTCCCAATGTAATTGGAGTTACATCTATATATCTAATCTCTTCAAGACTACAAAACTGATTGTTCCTTAGAGTTTTTCATTCCTTCTAACCATGCTAATATCACAAGTAATGCACCGACTCCTGTCTAGAGCGGTCGGGGTGTTACACATGCTCTAGTGAGTTTTTTCTGTATGTGTCTGAGTCCTTGATATTTTTTTATGTAGAGTGTTGGAATTTATCACATGGATCTGGTCACACATTGTGTCATCACACCTAGGTTCCAAGTTTTTTTTTTCGTCATGATTTTATCTTGAGGTAGGTTCCCATTGCACTGCTTTTTAAAATTAAAGTTACATTATTTCATGTTGTTTGCACACACTATTTGTCAAATTAAATATTTTATTAACTTTAATAAATGTAAGATAATATAAGACAATAAATTTTTAAATGATTATTTGGTGTAAAAAAATCCATTTATTTTATACAGGACACTTGAAATATTTTCTTGACGAGCGGACACCCAGTAGTGAAAGGATGCCCGTTTGGATTTTAAACATAATTTACGGAATTTCAATTATAGATCTATTTTTTAATGATAAATGATTTATTCTGAAGAATGAACAAGCATTTTGGTTATTTTTAAAGTGGTGATTGTGAAATGTATTTAATTCCCATTCAGAACTTTATAGAAACTGATGAAAATGTTTTGATGAAAACCCTCCTAGGATAACTCTCTTGCCTTGGTTGCAATTGATTGTTTGGGAGGCCACACTTAGAGGCTCCCAGGTACTTGAGTAGTTTAAAGGCCAGAGGTTTTCCCATGGAGTGGATTGGGGTGATGGATGTTGTGCTTTATATATATATATGATTGGATTCTCGGTTGGTATCAGTTGGCTCACACCCTTTCCAAACACTTGAGACATGGGAATCTGGCATATTGAGAGAATATTCTAAGAATGATTGCTGCACTGGTAGGTTATGGTACCAACCAGTGGCCCATAGTAGGTGGATATATTGGGTTTATTACTATGGGATTTTCCATCGACCTGCCTGAGAGAGGATGGTCGAGCGTATTGTGCGTTTTGATTTTATCATGAAATGTCAACAAGGATGATTTCTCATGTATTGGTGTCTTCTGGTTTATTCTTGATCTCCTAGGTTCAACCATGTCTATTGAATTTTCAGTTACTTGCAATGATGATTTGGCACTTGTATGCATTCCTACATTTCCCTTGTTGTGTACTTACTCTTGTGCATTTTTGTGTACTGTTTTCCTTGGAAAGTGATAAATTGGTTTTGTATTGGTTTCTAGGAATGATTTTCAAATGAAAGTGTTTATACCGTCTTTGTACAAATTTTAAATGTAAACATCATTTTTCCCTTTGAAAATGCTAATGTCTCACTAAAAGAGTAACTTTGGTTTTGAGAAATGAATAGGGGAAATGACTCATACTTTGTTTTTGAGTAACATATAGAAAACCTTACTTTTATAAATTGTAGTTCAAACTTGAGATGATATTTCTTTTATTTTTAAAGGTAGTGCATTGGGAATAGATATCGAGCTATCCTACTAAGTTTTAATACTCACACCTATATTTCTTTTCTGTTTTTAGTGTTTGTGCAGGCTAAAGCTTGAGTGCACTCACCTTGGGCGACGCTTGATCGTTGAGTTGGAGTGTGACCCGCAAGTTCACAAAGAGTTAGTTCGGATGTCGTGTTTGGTCATTTTTATTTCCTTTTGTTCTCATTTAGTCGCGTTACCTGGTTTATTTATTCTGTGTTGCTCTGTATTATTTCTGATACTTTATTTATTTATATTGGGATAAATCATTCCCACAGCCTCTGTTGATGCCCTAGTGCTTGTCTCCAGCCCAGGAGGATTTGGAACGCCTCTCGGGCCATGTCATGGACCGGCTCGGGTGACCGATTCATGGTCGACCCGGGGTGGTTCATGACAAAATGGTATCATAGGAGGTTATCTCTTAGCATACCTCTCTTTTCAGAGCACCCATTATTATCTGGGATGTCAAGTTAGATGGATTAGGATTATTGGGACTCGAGGGGTAGGAGCGGGAAGAGTGTCGCGAACTCTTGCTCATTCTGATCCTCGGGTTTCCAGGGGAAGTCCGGTTTAATTTTTTTATTTGGGTTTTTATGGAGATGTTTTTCGATTGGGATACAGCAAAGGGAGTTGGGCTAATAGTACTAAGCCTCACGTGCTGGCAAGCCATGCAGAGCTAGGGGCATGGTCCAAGAAGGCTCTCTGTGTCGGTGACGTGTTTGGCATATGGTCCCCAACCATATGGTCTAGTCACCCACTGACACTGGTTCCCTGTTTGAGTTGTTTTTGGTTTCCTTTGATTTCTGGAAGTGGTTTGAATCAGAAAATTAGGTTTTGAAAAAAAAGTGGTTGTTTGAAATGACATGTTTAGTTTGTGTGCTGTTTTAAAATAAGTGGTATGAATGATTTGTATTTGGAAAAAAATGAAGTTGCTTTGTTTTGGCCTTGGTGTTCCGATGAGTTCTCACATGCATAGTGGTATGTTAGAAATGTGGATGGATTTTTGGTAGGGGGATGGATGCCCAGGGTGGCACAGATACATGCATGTGAGTTAGACTCTAAGGAATACAAATAAAGAGGGTTTAACCCACCATGATTGTTTTAAAATAAAGATGTTTTCAAAGAGAAATGTTTTGATGTTATGATATCTTGATTCCTTGTGTTTATAGCTTGTCACCTATGCAGTGTTGGTTTTTGATGTTTTTTATTCATTGAGTTGGCCATGAATGTGTTTTTGACTTTACTTGTCCAGTGGTTATCCCTTAAAGCTTAGATGGGAGATCATAGTATGGTTGATCAACCTAAGGATTTTATGCTTAAGTTTCAGAAGCTGGATCCACCTCTCTTTTATGGTCAAGCAGAAACATCCATAGCAGAGGAGTGGATGCAGAAGTTTTAAAGGGACTTTAACCTCATTGAGCTGCCTGAGGCATTGAATGTCAAGTTTGCAACCTTCATGCTTGAAGGTTCACCATGGATGTGGTGGAAGTCAGTGTCTCGGAACAAGCCCCGTCAAGAGTTACTTGGGAGTTTTTGAAGGCCTTGTTCATTCATCAGTATTTCTCTGAAGAAGAAAGGGTGAGAAAGAGGATGGAGATGTGTTGTTTGTAGTAGGGAGAAAAATCCGCGTTGGAATATTTCCAGCGCTTTGTGGATCTAGTCCCTTAGGATTCAGGGTACGCCACAGATGACTCCATGAAGGCTCGATACTTCGAGGCGGGTGTCCGCCCAGATCTACAGTCAAAGTTGTTAGAGTCTAACCTAACTTCTTTTTTCGATGTGGCGAGAAAATCTTTTCATGTTGAATCTGTGATGAGAGGAGTGCTCAAAGTATTCCTCCCTCCTTAGATCCCTATGAGCAGTGGTGAGGGTCCTGGAAAGAAGATGAGTAAGCAAATGGAAGTGGATGGAGAAGGTCGTGGAATCAAAAGGCCCCAGGATCTTTCATCAACCTCTTCAGAGCGAGATATCTTTGTGTGTTATTAGTGTGACAAGCTGGGTCATAAGAAGCTGTCGTTCCCAAGCGCTCTGAATCCCTTCCAGGCATGTGGACGTCTGGGTCACTTGCGATGATTCTGTCAGGGCGTTGCTAGAAAGAGTCATAGAGGAAGTTCTCAGAAGTGATGTGATGTTGGGTTTTTGTTTAAAGTTTCTTATGTATGTTCCCTTTCTGTGTAAGGGATCTTTTATCATGGATGTTGTATGGGTGTTTTTTTGTGTTTGAAATATATGGGAATGTTGTGTGTCTTTTGATGAACTCTAGTTTTCAACACCAATATGGTTATATTTTAAAATTATATCCTTTCATCTATCAGATCAAAAGATGTAAGTTTCTTATTGGGATTATCAGAACTTGACTGCGAGACATGAGACACTTCATCCATTAGAGCTCCAGCCAAAAGGCCTCGGAGTAAAGCCAGAACTTATTCAGGAACCCCCGAGGAATTTTAAGGATTATGGTTAAGGTTGTACCTCTACTGTGTGGTGAGACAGTTCTGGTGTTGCTACCCTAGTTTCTCTTTCATTGAAATTTTCGTCTAGTCGCAAAGTGGTGTGATAGACTTCTCCCTCACGCAATGTCAGTAATGGTTCTTTTTTTGGGATGTCAGTTGCCGATTAGTGGCCTTGCATAGACCAACGATGTAAATCAGTTACATCTTTGGTTTGTGTTCATCCCGAAGTGAGGAGTCGTGAGTAGTTGTCCATCGTAGTTTCATTTCTCCAATCCTCAGTCCCTCCCTCCCCGCCCATGGGGTTGGGTTTTTTGGTTCGTACATAGTTTTCAGTCCATCTATCATCCATTTCGGATGAGAGAGAGTTGTGTGAATGGTATTACTATGTTTCTTTTAGTTTGAGCAAGGGATCGTGCATGTATAAGCTGGTTTTCCATTTGGTCGTTAGTAGGTTGGTTCTTTATAGTGGGGAGACCCACCGTCTCTCTAGGTTTTCTCTTAAGTCATTGTCGGATGATAGTTGAGTGCTTATAGTGGGGAGCCCGTTCAGGCCTCCCCTCTATTGGTGATTTATTTCGGGAAATGAGGTTGAGTCCCATTGGTCTTCGATGGAATTTCCTTGGGTTAAGAAGTTGGATCTTGTTTACGTGAAATCCTTAGGTGTTGATCGATCGGCTGGGTGGTGTTGTGGCTTTCCGGGGGCAGAAAGCGTTATGGTGGGGAGAATTGTCACACCCTAACCCATGAGTATAGGTTTATTTAATTATTTTCATCCTTAAATAAATTTTTCTGTGGTTCGGGTGTGTCCCAGATGAATTTTTTCATTGAGTTATGTAAAAACGTGTGCTCTTTGGCGTTGACGTCATCGGGTGCACGGGCAGAGCGGGAATTTGGAAGCCGCACGACCTGACCCTGACAACTTCTTTTCCCGTTGTCTTTGGAAATTTGAAATAAAAAGTGTCTATATTTAAAGTACACGTGAATTGTCGCGTCGTATAAATTTTATTGTGTTCTAAAAATCACTCGTTTTGTATTCGATGTTGTTGGGCGTGTGAGCAGAACTCATCTTGGAAAGTCTGCTCTTCTCCGCTTGGGTAACTTCACTTCTCGCTGTCTTTGAAAGATTGAAAAAAATATATATTATATTTAAAATGCACATTAATTTTTGTGTTTATATTTTTTTATCGTGTTAAGAATTAATTAATATTAAAATGATATGGACCCCTTTATTGTTTCTTTTTATCTCTATGATGATTAGTATTTATTATTATTATCATTACTGTTATTATTATAACTATTATTATTATTCTGATATTAGATTTTTTTGTTATTATTTTTATGTATTTATTTATCATTGTTATTATTCTGCTTTATCTTTCCTATTTATCTTTTTTCTTTTTTTCTCATCCTTCCTTTTTTCTAGGGTTTCACCATTATTTTTTTGGTTCTTCCTCTCTATCACGGCCCCCCATCCTTCCGCCCGATGCACCCCTCCGCAGCCCTGCACCCAACTCGAACTCCTGCTCGCCTACCGCCGGTGCCCTCCCTCTTCCCGGTAGCAGCCTCCGGCCTCAGCCTCCCCTATTGCAGCAGCTGCGCAGCTCCCATCTGGTGTGACCCCAACCCCCTGGTGCGTGCTCCACCCACTCCGGCGCTCCTTCCCTGCATGCTCCAACTGGCCACACCCATTCCGGCAACTTCCATCGGCTTCACCCAACCAGCGCCGACCCACACCTCTTGTCTGGCTCACCCGCTCCCTACCTACTGGCCGAACTCCTGTCTGGCTCACCCGCGTGCTACCCGCTTCTTGTCTGGCTACCTGCCCCAACAACCTGTTGGACCTCCGACGAGGATTTTCTCCGGGCGACTACCCCTTTTGCGGACTTCCTTCGACAGTCGCAACCTTACCACCCAATACGCACCTATTTCTAGCGTCACCTATGCCGACACATTTTCTTCCCACCAGTATACCATTATTCTTGACTTATTTATTTATTTTACCATGGTTAGATTATGGGTTTTTGTTGATTAAGGATTTATTTTTGGTAGGTTTAAGATTTTAGAACCCACGAGTGGCGTTTCTGAGTGAGCGTCGTCATCGCTCCTTGGTTCCAAGATTACGTGGTCATCTCGCTTTGATTTCGAGGTAGGAATCCCATTAGTCTTGCTTTTTTTAATTTAAGAAACTTTAATTCTATGTTTTTATCACTTAGTATACATGTTACATATTATTTGTGCAACCTGCGGGTTGGTCGCTTGGTATGTGGTCTACGTCGGGAGTCTTGATTGTTATGAATTAATTGTGCAATTAATTTTAATGTAGTATTTTGTGAAAATTTGAATGTGTTATAGGTATAACATTTTTGTGCCTCTGGATTTATGTTTTATAAATTTTTCAACTTTTATGACATTATTTTGGTAGTGTTTTTTTGTTTTAAAACCCTCGTAAAGCGGTCTCGGATTTGTGTCGTCATCGCGCTTCAGTTTCGAGGTGTGCGTTTCTCCCTGCCGCTTGGTTTCTCATGCTCTAGTGAGTTTTTTTTCTGTATGTGTCTGAGTCCTTGATATTTTTTTTGCATAGTGTTGGACTTTATCACATGGATTCAGACACACGTTGTGTCATCGCACCTTAGTTCCAAGGTTGTTTTGTTGTTGCGCTTTGATCTTAATGTAGGTTCCCATTGCACTGCTTTTTAAAATTTAAGTTACATTATTTTCTACTATTTGCGCACACTATTTGTCTGATTAAATATTTTATTTACTTTAATAAATGTAAGATAATATAATAAAATAAATTTTTAAATGATTATTTGGTGTAAAAAGAGCTGTTTATTTTATACAGGACACTTGAAATAATTTCTTGACGAGCGAGCACCCAATAGTGAAAGGTTTCCCATTTGGCTTTTAAACATAATTTACAGAATTTCAATTATAGTTCTATTTTTTTAATGATAATTGATTTATTCTGAAGCTTGAACAAGAGTTTTGGTTATTTTTAAAGTGGTGATTGTGAAATGTATTTAATGACCGTTTGGCACTTTATGGGAAACGATGAAAATGTTTTGATGAAAACCCTCCAAGGATAACTCTCTTGCCTTGGTTGTAATTGATTTTTTGGGAGGCTGCACTTAGAGGCTCCCAGGTACTTGAGTAGTTTAAAGGAAAGAGGTTGTCCCATGGAGTGGATTGGGGTGATGCCTGTTGTGCTTTATATATATATATATGATTAGGTGCTCGGTTGGCATCAGTTGGATCACCCCCTTTCCAAACACTTGAGACATGGGAATCTGTCATATTGAGAGAATATTCTAAGAATGATTGCTGCAATGGTGGGTTATGGTATTGACCAGTGGCCCATAGTAGGTGGATATATTGGGTTTATTACTATGGTATTTTCCCATGACCTGCCTAAGAGAGGATGGTCAATCGTATTGTTCATTTTGATTTCATCGTGACATGTCAACAAGGATGATTTCTCATGTGTTGGTGTCTTCTAGTTTATTCTTCATCTCCTAGGTTCACCCATGTCTGTTGACTTTTTAGTTACCTGCAATGATGATTTGGCACTTGTCTATATTCCTACATTTCCCTTGTTGTGTACTTACTCTTGTGCATTTTTGTATACTATTTTCCTTGGAAAGTGATAAATTGATTTTGTTTTGGTTTCTAGGAATGGTTTTCAAATGAAAGTATTTAAACCCTCATTGTACAAATTTGAAATGTGAACATCATTTTTTCCCTTCGAAAATGCTAATGTCTCACTAAAAGAGTAACTTGGGTTTTTAGAAATGAATAGGGGCAATGACTCATACTTTGTTTTTGGGTAACATATAAAAAACCTTACTTTTATAAATTGTAGTTCAAACTTGAAATGATGTTTCTTTTATTTTTAAAGGTAGTGCATTGGGAATAGATATCGGGCTAGCCTACTGAGTTTTAATACTCACACTTATAGTTATTTTCTGTTTTTAGTGTTTTTGCAGGCTACATCTTGAGTGCGCTCGCCTTGGGCGACGCTTGACCGTTGAGTTGGAGAGTGACCCGCAAGGTCACACAGAGTTAGTTCGGACGTCGTGCTTGGTTAGTTTTATTTCCTTTTGTTCTCATTCAGTCTCCTTACCTGGTTTATTTATTTTGCATTCCTCTGTATTATTTCTGCTGCTTTATTTATTTATAATGGGAGAAATCGTTCCCACGACCTCTGTTGATGCCCTGACGCTTATCACCAGCCCGGGAGGATTGGGGAAACCTCTTGGGCCATGTCGCGGACCGGCTTGGGTGACCGGTTCAAGGTCGACCCGGGGTGGTTCGTGACAAATAACATTTCACCTAATAAACCATCATTTTAATTTATATATTTCTAAATTCACTATATTTTTTTGGATTTATGATCCAAATGATGGTCAGAGTGTTGAATATGTTGAATTATCCCAGAAAAGGGATCCTGTGGATGCAAGATAATTTTGATTTACTATTGCCCATCCTAAAGATATTTATGTTTCATAGACTTCCATGGCATACCACCTCTAGAACCCCATACACAGACTATTATATAGGATCATCACCACATGTTTCACACCTCAGTTTGATAGAAAAGTCAATGTTAGCCTCATGGATTTGTTTATCATGTATTCTATAATCACTCACACTCTAGTCAACCATGCATTCATAGTCACCCAATACCTTCAACAAATGTTCTCCAAGCCAAAGGGGGACATTGTTTATGGGTTTTCATCACTCTCCTAATGGAACACCCTAACATAGATTTTGATGAGAATGCATTGTTCGAGTTAAAACCAAACCTTCCTTTTGATCTCATGATGGTCTGTCACATGGGAATGATCGAATATGATGGTAACCATTACCAGTTTAGAGTCCATCAAGTGGAATCATTGAATGATCCCCAACCCTCAAACCCACCCACTGCCTCTTACCGCTCTACTCCCCAGGATGAGAAGTACCAACCCCCACCCCTCCTACCTCTATTCCACCACCAACATACTCAAACTTTCCCACATACCTACCCATGGATCGAAGGTCACCCCATATGGCGACTTAGATATCTTCTCAATATAGAAAAAAGATCCATATGATATGTTTGATTGGGATCTTGAGGCTACTTGGCGACCAGTTGTAGACATCTGCATGCACGATCTCCCTGAACATGATCTTTACCATCCCCTACCCACCCAACCCCGATCCTATTTTATGTATGGTAATTCCACTTTTTATCCAATACAACCTAGGGATCCTCTCTTCCAATAGGCCCATCTGTAGCATCTCCCACCAAAGGGATGGCCTCCGATCTGACCCATGAAAATTCATCATGGTTTGAAGCAACCCACACCCAGTTCCACGATCCCTCTAGTTTTGATCCCTTTATGGGATGGAACTGATTCTCTTTTATTTTATACTGATTTTTCTAAATGATATTTCATGACTCTGTTTTTGAACATTTCTTTGTTTTGGGGATGTTACTTTATCCTTCATAAATATTGTGATTTTATGATTATTCTTCATTCCACTTTTATCTACTATGATATTATTACTTCTCTCTCTAGTTTCCTTGTCAATATAGTAGGTGGATAACTATTTATGGCATGAAGAAACTTTTTCACTAGGCGAGCTCTCGCACACCAACTATTTATCCCTCTTATAACTTTATCCAAGGTATTTTTTCTATTCTAAAGTCCATTTTGATACATTCAATTATTTTCTCCTCCCCTTGCATGTATTTTCATTTCCCACCCTTCTCCACCCTTCTGCTTTTATGGGGGACCATGCTCAGTTATATGTTTGGTGGAGCGCTCCCACATATGGAACCCCATTTGGTTATTTCCGTATCATTACATTGGATGACACATTTTTAGGTGTTTTATAAAAGACTATTTTAGGTACCGACCATGCATATCAACTAGATAAAAATGAGTTTTGTAGAAATATGTTTGGAATTCCTCATATGTCTAGTTTGATAAACTCATTTTTGAATTGAATAAACATTGTCACACATGAGGATTGACCTTTAGATATTCATTCATAAAACATTTTGTTTAAAAATGAACATTTTTATGGAGTATTTTAAATTAAATAACCCCTTAAAATGGAAATCAATATTTGCATAAATGGACTATTGGTTATTAAGAGGTCTTAATTTCATGAAATATTGACTTGATGACTAAATTAATCATGGTTAGACAAGAAAAATTGGGCCCAATTTTATTTCTAGTATCTCATCCCATTGAAAACAATTCAAGATATTCAAAGGCATGCCCAAATTAGTTGATGTCCTTTCATCATTTATCAAAAGATTCAAGTCAATGAGTTTGTGTGACCTATAAAAGTGACATCCCTCCATTTAGAGATGAAAAAATATGTGCTTCAACAACCTAAGTGTATGATGATATGAAAATGGAGGTTAGAACTTTCTTTTATTGAAGAAGGAAAATTTAAATTTTAAACAACAATGACTTAGGAATTAATATTTATAGGTTTTCAATTAGGCTTTCTTTGTTAGATAATTTCAAATATTGGTGAGTTAGGAATTATTCATGTAGGAATTTTAATAATAATTCATCCAAAATACATATTCGTTTAGTTGATCTAACCTATGACATTTCTAACCATTTCTATGATAACTCCTTTGAAATGATTGTCTAGGAATTTATTTAAGGACGAACAATCAATTAAGTGTGGGGAAGTGTGATGAAAAAATTTTCATAAGGAATTTATGTTCATTTAAGAATATTGAAATTTGCTGTTTGGATAAGTTTGCATGATTTTATAAACAAATAATGTCTTTATATGGTATTTTATTCACTACAAAAGGGTTAATAAGTTTCAGCACCAACTGGGCGATTTGGATATAAATTGGCGTCATTCAGACCCTTTTCCATGGTGCATGATACTACTGAGTCACCAAATCCAAGAACCCCAACCGTAAAGACCACACAAATCTTGGAGAAATAATATATGACTTACTATATGTCCTTCGAATGGTTTGTCAAACCATGAAGGGTGTGAAGGTTTTGAGGTAGAGGCTTGCTACACGGTCTCCGCACAGTTTCCAAATGGTGTGGACTATCCCAAGTACCTGTGTGACTCCATTTAAATGGGAAGAACCTTGAGAATTTTTATCACATATTTTAACTAACCATTCAGCTTAACTGTGAAGAATTGAACATGCCATAACCTACCTTCTATCTACCCATTATAGCCATCCTATGACCCATGATTTAGACCCCTAACCACCATGGGGCAGTGGAGGGATGACCAATTAATTCTCCCTAGACTCTTTTGGAATAGGATCAACATCTAGAAAAAACACATCTTGGAATATAAGAGCTTGAAACAAATTCTATGAAATTTTTAAGGGATTTCTATTATGGATAATTGGAATTTTTACTTTCCATATTACCTGTAATGATTATTTTAGGAATTACGAGTTTTTTTCATCATTTGTTCAATGTGTAGAGAATTCCTGTTGTGAGTTGTGGTTATGAAAAATGTAGGTTCTTTGATAATTAATTTTTTTGTTTTGTTTTTGTTGTTTCATATTCCTCTCATAAATCCCCCCAAAATATCATTCTGTATCATGTTGGAAACTTCGTATCAGACCAAGAATAAAGTTTCTAGGGAACTCAATGGAATTTATGACAAGTAAAGCCATGATCACTGGGTGAACTTGTCATCTAGGAAGGGACTATTTTAATAAAGTTTATTAAAATCAATTTCTAGACCAAGAAATTGATCTTTATTAAATTAATCAAAACTCGTCAAACCAAGGGAGTTATATTACATTTGAGACCCATATATGTGGGTTATTTTGAACAACACAATACAAATAGTAAATCAATTATCAATGACCTCCACAAACACCCACAACCCCAAAACATTTCTCCCAATAATCATTAAAATCAGTTTCTATGTTTTTCTTTTTTTAAAATAAACCATTCGATAATTTCACGAGTTAATCATTCAACCATCGTAAAAAACCTTCACAAACCACAATTATCGACTCTAAGTTCAAAAAACCTTCATCAAATTAATTAAAATTAAATAAATAAGGAACATTTACTCTCTCTCTGGACCGACCCCATACTTACACTATACTAGTTGTAAGAGCAGGTAATTCAATTTGGGATATCAAAAGTAACACTTCGGTTAAAACAACACCATCCATCTTATCCTTTATTTTTTCCCATGGGGATTTGTGGTTGTTTTTGTTTGTAAGTGACTCATATTGTATCATATAGGTATGTCATAGTTGGTTAATTTATTTTGTTTTATTTTTTTCCTTATATCACCATATAATCCTTTACCGCTTTCTATGGCTATAGATGTAGTGATATTCTAGTGGATGAAAATAGAAATTTTTTGGGATTATTTTCCATTTAGGAAAGGGGGGATTTTGTGGTGAGAGAAGTTTTTTATGCTCTAGATATTTACTATTTTCCTAGTTTTTATTAGGTTTTTGGGTATCTTTTTTTTCCACTGGAGTTGAAATCTGACATACAGGAAGTTCATGATGTAATTTTATTTAATTTAAATTACTATTTTTACTAATCATTTATTGGGTGAAATCATTACCATGTGATGTTTATGTTATGACCATGATCTTGTTCCAGCCCATGGGGATCGATATACCCTTTAATCCTTGTTGAGAGCTAGATCAAGTATCTGAAAGAGGTATAACTTGGGTTAGTTCATGATAAAATTGTATTATACCCACTAATAACTTAAGTGAATCTATGTTTCTAAAGTATCCCTTATTATTTGGGATGTCTAGTATATGGAAAGTATATCATCAAGACTCATGAGGCAGGTCATGGGTCAATGCCTAATCAGTACCACTCATGAGGAAACATGAGATACAAGGGGAGGTTTTATGTTTCGATTTTGATATTGAGATTTTATTTTGGGGAAGAAACGGGATTTGAACTAGTGGTACATGATGTCATCACACATATTTTTAACCCATGTGAGCCTATGTACATGGTTTTGTGTTACTCTTAGTGATGGTTGAGTGGTTAACATGTGGTCTAAAAATCCCTATAGTTAATTCAAGTACGATCTCTTGCCCCTTCATTTTTTGATTTATGTTGAATTTTATTGGTAAATTGGGTTTTAAATAAGGTTTCATAAAGGGTTTTTGATTTTTTTTCAAGTAATGTTTTAAGATTTTAAAAATTAAATATTGAGTTTTGAAATAGGTTTATGTGGTTAAAATATGTTTATAATTTAAAAAGAAAAATTTTGTGATGGGTAAATATTCTATAGATGGATTTTAATGGCCCTTATATCGAAACCCATTTTATTAAAATGTATTCTAGTTTTTATAATTTATTTGGGAATTTTTTAAATAAGTTTAAAAATAAATAGAGTATCCTGAATTTGTAAAATGGATTTAACAATGGAATAATGATTTAAAATATGACCTTTAATGAAATTCTTTGGTTTTGAAAATTGGTTAGAGTAGAATTTCCAAAATATAAAGTAAAGTGATGTTTTTCCAAGGGGGATTTATAGAATTAAAATTGTTCAACTTCTTTCAAATATACATTTGGGTATTCCCAAGAAATGTCTTAGTATAGAGTGGATGGTCAATCACTGTGATGTCTTCCTCTATGTCTAGGTGAATATTGGTTTTATGAATTAGTCTTAGATACCCTTTTTTTGGTTAGGGATTAGTGAGTTTGAGGTAACTAAGGTCTTAAGGAAATTATGAAATAACATTTTCCTAGGTATCCGCCCTGATAATTCCTTAGGTATTACCATTTGTTTCAATGATAATATGTTTTTATTAGGTGAATTCATTGGTGTTAGTATATCTTATTTGGATGGGAAATTCTTGGGTGAAAGGTTAGGATGATTGGGAAGGGAAATTGGTTTAATTTGATTCGTTCGGATCACCGAGGGTTGGTGTTCTAAGGGTTAGTCACAGATTATCCTCCCATGACCTAATATTGGAGGTCATATTGATTTTTGTGAGGCATGATTATTTAGTAAACTCTAACCCATATCTTATCTTTCTATTATGATTGATTAATCCCAATTTTTATCATTGTGTGTGGTAGTCCTTTTCATTTTTTGTTTTAACCAGTGTTTAAGGTTTTTTGGGTGGTGCATTGTTTTTGATGTCTTGAACCATTGGAAATAGTTTTGAGGATTGTTGGGTTCATGTTGATTATATTAGGATCCTTCTATTCTTCTTCATGCTTCTTATTACTTTGGGGTTTTCTAGGTTCTCTATCCAAATTCACTCTCTAGTCCTGGTTTTGGAATTTATATGTTTGTGGAATTATTTTTGGTGACATCATTTTCTGATCTAGTTGAATACCTTTTCTTTTTCTTATTTTAAGAATTATATTTTTAATTGATGTTCCTTTTTCAGAAATTTATAATTTTATAATATTATTTTGTCATTTCTTGTTGATTTTGGATCTCATTAGGACTTGTTTGTTTTCTAAGTAGATTAATGTCCAAACAAAGTCCTGAGATAGTGGGGAGACCACTATAGAAAGAGAAAATGGTGAACCAAGTTTCCGATCCTTCTTGAGAGGGTAATCCCTTATTCTCACCCCAACCAACCTCGATCATAGTAGTTTAGTTCTCTAGGACCATGCTTCATGTAAAAGATAATCATAGAGATCCTTCACTAACCATTATTATTTTATTTGGATATTTCTATATTAGGGGTTGGGGTGTTCTCTGTTTTGTAGTTTTATTTAGAAAAATGAGATTATATTTCTATTTCCATTCTTCCAATTGGTATTTTTAGTTACTTTGTATCTCTAGTTTTCTCCTTTGATGATGGTTTTATTTTTAAGGTTTATTTCTTTGTCATTTTTTTAATTTTAGAGTTTTGGGTTATGGAAGTAAAGGGAGTGTCAGTTCTTTAGTTTTCATGGTTCTGGGTCTCGTCTTGGGTATTAGGTCATTTTTACATTTTATGTGACCAACCAAACTTCTTGAGACTTTTTAGAGGTAGAAAGTGTCATGTTGGGGAGAAATGTCATATGCCGACATAACAATACTAAATTTTTATTATTTTATTTAGTTTTTATTTCTATATCCTTCTTTTTATTTTTGGGTAGTTTTTCTCTAAAATCAAAAGTTTTTAGGCATGTAGATTATGTCACATGGAAAAAATGCATTGTTTTTTAAACTATAAAGAAGCCTATATAGTTTTAATAAATCCAAACTATTTGGTCAACACATGGTTTACCAAACCACGTGACCTATCCTTATGTGGTGCTCTAGGATTTGAGTAAATAGTACACAATTGGCACATGGTTTGGCCAACTGTGCAGCCATACCCTAGGTAGTGTCTAGGGGTTAAATTTTTGAAATTCCCATTTTGATCTTAATGAAATAAACCCCCCAAAAAGGGTTATGTCTCTCACCGTCCTCACTCTCTCTTTACCATCCCAAGGGGGGATCTCATCAATGTGTGACCTCCTTCTCCCCTCCCTCTATTTTTGACCGATTCCTCCTCTGATTCTTGGTGCGATCATATTATGTTGGTATTACCTCTCCTCCATCACTTTATTCTTCCTCCACTACATTTTCCAAACTATGGTGTGATGTTGGATGAACCCTAGGGTTTTATAATGGTCTTATTGTTGTGGATTTATTTATGGATAAGTTTTTTTTCTATTTTGTGGGGTTCCTTAGACTTGATTGAGGGATGATTGGGCCTCACACATCAAAGGAAGCAAGTTATTTTTTGGTTTATAGTAGGTAATCCTATGTCTGAGCCTTTAATTTCATAAATATAATTTATTAATGGATATTATGAGATTTTTTATTATATTATGGGATACATTTATCATTTTAAATTTATGTGATGATTGTAATGAGTTTCTCCCTTGTCACTCATAATTTTATAAAGTTTATGTTGTTGGTTTCCTTTAGTTAAACAGTTTTCAAGATTGTTCAAAATTCCAAGCACATTGGATGATTTTTTTGTATTCTAATTAGGTTTAAATTATTTGTTTAAAATGGGTGATAATGTTTTTTTCTTTTTGGATGGTTTTCTATAAATACCTAATGGCATGTTTGGTTCCCAAAGAGATTCCAAATGGTTTCTAATTTTCTTATTTATTTTTAAATATGAATTATACAAATATCCACATATATATAAGTATCTTATTTTTGAATATTAAACAATTTCATGTAAATATATGCATTGGGTCAAGGGTTATATACATAAATATTAAGGAATACATGAGTCTATGTGTAAAGAGTGGAATTGGAACTTTGAATGATTTGGATCTAAAATGGTTATCAAATGATAAATAATTATTTTTAAATTTAAATGACTGGTTGGTACCTTAAAATGTTTTCTCATCAAGAACACAACACCATGGAATTTCTATAGTACGTGGGTGGTCTTTTCATGGATGGTGTTAGGAGGTGGACTAGGTAGATTAGATTATTGTATGTCTGTACCAATTTTTGATATAATGCGAAGGCCACCTCACCTACCATTTTTTATAAAGTCACGTGATCCTAGTGGCCTTAGTTAGAGTTGAGGGATAGTTTCTATTTAGTCCCAATTATAAATAATAGACCCATATTGTTGAGAAATTCTGTGTGTCTTGTTCTAATGTTGAGGCTAGTTAAGAGGAGTTAGGTATGTTATAGAATATGGTTTGCATCAATATTATGATAGATGGCTCCAAACAAAGTACATATAGGGTATCTTTAATTGTTGTTTATAAATCTCCCATGTTGAATTTTTTAATTGTACTCTATTTTCCCTTATTTTTTGGAACTATATAAAATTCAAATAATGTTATTATTTCTCATTGGAAACTCTTGTTTGATCACCTAATTTATACATATCTTACCTTCCTCTATTTATAGTGCTTTGTAAAGTGATTTATAATGTTATGGTTTCCCATTGAAACTATTATTTCATTTCATTTTTATTATCATAAATGGTTTTTCAAAATTCTTTCACTCTTTAGAAATTGTTTTTGAAAATCAAAAGGGAAAAATAGTTATCATAGATACTATCATTCTACTTATTTTGAATGGAAATAAAAACAATATTTTTAAATATTTATATTATCAAACTAGCATATAATGGGTTTTATTTTTAAAGGTAAATCATAGATAATGGTTTCTATTTTGGAATCCCTAATGAGATTATTTTTCTTGACTATATTATCATTTTTTATTTATAGGTCTATATTATCCATTATTTTTTCCCAAGTTTCAATGTGGTTTTTTTGTTAGGTGGGGACTCGTATTACCACATGGAGGTATTTCATAGTTGGTTAATTTATTTTTTTAGTATCCTTTCTCACATAGGCTATATTAGCCTTTACTAATTTCCATGGTTTTAGGTGTAGTAATATTTTAGTTATTAAGGATAGGAATTTGTTGGGAATATTTTCCTCACAGAAAAGAGAGATAGGGGAAATGTGGGAGGATTTTGATAATCGAGCTATTTACCACTTTCCTAGTTTGTTATTAAGTTATTTTTTCTATTTATTTTCCACTATCATGGATATTTTATGTATTGGTGGGTTATGATAGAATTTTATTTAATTTAAAATTATAATTTTCTCTATAATTTATTAGGAGAAATAATTCCTAAGTGTTTCTTCCTTGATTCCTAGAAACATGTTCCATCCCATAGGGATTGGGAATGTTGTTCAGGTCTTGCTACATGCCATCTTGGGCATCTGATGGTGGTATTTTTTGAGTTATTTCATCATATCCTTTATAATTTTATATGGTTCTTTTAAAAGAAATTTTTTATTTAATATTTGGTATTTTTATGTTTTAAATTTGTTATTTCAAAATGAAAAGTGTATTTTGTTCAAGAAATATTCTATACATATTTTAAAGGAATCTTCATGTAAGATGATATCTTTTGATGTTGCATATGATTTACTAGGGATATGATACAATTATACCATAAAATTTCATTATTTGGATGTATTATAATTATGATTATTTAAGGATGATTCTATGAGGGCCTTTTCTTTCCCATGGATTAATTATTTTATGAAGAAACCTTTATGAAACATGTTTATTTTCCTTGGGTTGTGCTATAATGAAATGGAGAAATATTCATGAAACCTATGTCTTTTCCATAGGTTATGATATGATTAAATGATTAAATATTTATGAAACCCATTTACTTTACATGGGTTATTCAATGATGAATTTTTTATGATCTTATGGTATACATATTTATTATTTTAATTATATGATGCGTGAGCTTGGAATTATATGTCCCACCAATTAATTGGGTAAATATTGATATATAATATATAATGATATAATAAGTACTGGAATGGGGAGTGAACCCAATTCGTTAAGGGAATCTATCCACTATGATAGTCCTAGGAGTGAACCTTGACTAAGGATATGATGGAATATGGAGTGAACCATATCCTTTTTTGATAGTATTGAAAATGATCCTTGACTAAGAAAATTATTTTCTATGATTATTTGTATGAAAAAAGCTTATGTATTAGGCTAATGTTATCCTCTAATGGATCAAATTCTATTATTTATTATTGATTCATGTGTTATGAACTTCCAAGCTTTATACCTGGATTGAAGATTATGTTCTTTGATATATCATGTATGGTTTTAAAATGTTAAACTCATGTTATCATACCCTTATGATCTTGTTATATTTAAGTGATCATTGATATCTACCTTGTTTACCATTACTGAGCATCTCATATAACCCTTTCTTATGTTTCCCCTCCCCATGTTATAAGAAATTTTTTTATGTAATATACATCTATAAAGGGTTCTACTTATGAAGATATTAGTGGGAAGTGATGTTTAACTCTTATGAATTAGTTATTTATGTATCCAAGTATCTAAAGATAGTAAACCTATAGGATTGTGGCATGGATTGTATATTTAATGGATATTCATATATTAAAATGTAATGTCTATTTATGAAATGTATGGGTTGCTATGTTGGTATCAAAGAAAGGTTTGGTTTCCTTTAGAAACTAGGGTGAGAAAAAATTCGTGAGAACCCTAAAGATAATAATATATGTAGGATAAAATTCTAAGTTATGTAAAACAAATGTGGTTTTCTTATAAGAAATCTATTTTTGGATACTAAAAGTGGACATGGTTTTTGAATAGATGAATATAGGGGTAATAATACTAAAAGGTGTTGTTTATGTATTTATCGACCATTATTATGGTGCACGGTGAGTGTGCCCTTACTATGAAACTATTTTTGCCCTCCTGTGGGATATTATTGGGTTAATTCACATTTTATTTATAAACCATTATGAAGGATTTGAATAGATGATGACTATGGATAACCTAGGTTAAACCTAATTTGTAATAGATAGAAACACGGTCTCATGATTTAGACATCCTATGAATGATTTTTGATGATTAATCACTCTATTTAATAATGCCTTCTGGTCATGCCAACCCTTTTGGTTTTAGTAAGGAATTTAAGATAGAATGATGAATTTGATTTTATTATAGGTATGCTCAAATATTGAATTACCCTATTTTAGATTAGTTATATGAATTTCTATATATCAAAAAAAGTCTCAAGGAATACGTATTCATATTCTTAACAATTATATGTTGAATTAATATTGAAAACTTCTAATGGTATAATGATTGCATCTCAAGTATATGATTCCTCTATGATTGAAGATTGTGAGAATGTGCTTCCTAAAAATATTATTCTTACTCTAGTGGAATTTCATGTTATATTAGGCATGGATTGCTATCTTTTTATAAATCACACATCAATTACCAAGGAAAGAAATCCACACTTGATATTTTAACCCAACATATGATTGTATATCATTAAAATGATAAATAATAACTTAAAATATAAATTACATCCATTATATAGGCCTTGATTTATATTCAAAAGGGGTATTTATCTTAGATGGTTGATGAGTACCTCAATATTGAAGCTGCACCTATTGTACGAGAGTTTATTGATGTTTTTACAGAATATTTTCCAAGTTTTACTCCAATCATGAGGTTGAGTTTTCAATAGTGTTTATATCTAATGATACACCAATTTCAAATACTCCATATAGAATGGTTTCTATTGATTTTTAGAAATTGAAGATAAAAATCCATGAGAATTTTGATAATGGATTCATTTGAACAAGTGTGTCACCATGGGGTGCACATTTTCTTTTTGTTAAGATGAAATATGGATCAATGTGACTATGGATTAATTATCAAGAAATTAACAAGATAAAAATCAAGAATAAGTATCTTATACCTCATATTAATGATTTGTTTGATAAATTAAAAAGATCTCAATACTTTTTAAACATTTATCTTTAACCTGGATACTATCAATTGAGGGTCAAAAGTGAATACAAGCCCATGATAGACTTTCATATGAGGCATGGACACTATGAACTTATGGTGATTCAATTTGGACTTACTAATGACCCTATTATGTAAGTACCCAGACCCCAGTTTCCTGGATTTGGTGTATTATATTAATACATTAGAATGATTATAATAAATTTGTATCTTGAAGGAATAAATTGTTTAGTAGTTTTGGAAAACAAGATACAAACATAAGTTCAACATTACAACTTGAAATAAAATACATAACAAAAATTCCATTGTAAACAGCTATGACTACTAGGTTATCCATGAAATCTATTCATAATATTCATCTTCACAACATGGGGAAAATAAAACATAAAAAAAGGTGTGAGATCAAATTCTCAGTAAGAGAAAGTAATACAAAAGAAGTTATCATAAAAATAAACACAAGGCATGGTGAATAACTAAAAACACATGCCTTTAAAAATACATTTGAGCATAATATGGTAGGAATGAACGCTGATTAAATACAGAAATATAAATGATCATAATAGAATGAAAAATAACCATTGATATTATACTAGTTTAATAATATCACGGTTTATCAATTACTAATACCATAATGAGGGAATTCATAATGTTGTACATCTGAAACATATTGTCAAGGCCTCGACCAATATGTTTGAAAATACTAGTGTAAGGTCTTAGCCAAATCCCAATTCTATTATATATCATGATTCCTACTGATGAATCTAGGGGATATTAAGGGACCCACCCATCACATTCTAATTCCAATGCTTTCCCCATATGAAATGGGCAAAACATAAACAATATAAATATATGAAATAACTTTCCCCAATCTGTACACATAAACACTAACCATTCTGAGTAGTATAGTGAATGGTATCAAGATAGAACCTCCACAGTAAAACTGATCATAAAAAATTTAATACAATATGATAGATGATAAAAATAATATAATAACCTCAATAAGACATGAAATTCAATATATGTGTTAAAATAGACAAAAATACTCTAATAAAATCATTGATAAATTATTGCGATAAATACACTTTTACTTAGAAAAGAAGAATTCTTTTGGAAAAATATTTACATAAAACCATAAATTAAATAAGATAGTTTTTCCATTATTAAAAATATTGGTTTTATAAAAATAATTTTGGATTGAAACATAATATAGTGTGCACATAAAAATATGTAAGAATTTGAGAAGTTCCCTTGAATCGGACTTGTTTATCGGGAAGAATTGTGAATGATCTTTATAAAAACTTTAAATCCTCATAAAATAAAGAATGATTATGATTGGTAAACATATATAGAACAGTAAAATAGAATTTATGAGGTGTAAATAATAATAATTAATAATTTAATTGGGATTAAGAGAGACAAAGAGTAACCTAAAAGAAAATGGGGGTTCGGGCAAAAAACCCTATCCTTATGTCCAAATGTGTTATTCACTTGACCTTAACATATTGGATAATAAAATTAAATCCATTAATTAAATAATTAATTAATAACCTCTTAAATATTTATATTATTTATTATAATTTTATTAAGTTCATTTATGGAATTTTGGATGAGTTTAATGATTCAAATTTATAGCTGAGGAGCGTTCTTTTCCTAGGTTTTCATGATCAGTATACTTGTATATGAGTACAAAGTTCATGTGGAATTGGTATAACTATCCAGAATTGAATTTATATGATATTAATGAAAATCCATAAGATTATATGGTGATATAATTCATATGGTTTTCTGGTATGTGGATGAGTTATTAGATATAACATTAGTGATAATCATTTAGATTATTTTGGCGATATTTCGATCGTTACGATATAGTTTTGTCATACAAATTAGTATTATGTATATATATTGGTTCCAGATCATTGAATAGGTTATAATAAATATATTATAGTCTGTTTCAACCATAAAAATGGTTTCATGACTAGAAACTAAGGATAAATTTAAGAAAGAAGGTTTATCATCCATGAAGGTGGTAAATTAGTGCCTCCTGGATGATGATTTAATTTTCAAAACAAAAGATAGGGAGATAGTATTTTGAGGAAGGTTATTCCATTAAGATGGTATAATTTGAGTATATATATTTTAATTGAGTTATCATGATAATTTTGATAGAGGAGGTGAGGAGGATATAAGAAAATAAAATAAATTGAAAATGAAATTAAAAGAAAAAGGAATAGGGTTTACCTCTTGAAATATCCTCCTTGAGAACCTCCTTAAGGGAAGGAGTTTTGGTCTTTTAGAAAGACCAAGATATCCTGTATGTGGGGAGATAATATGGAAGAGTATATGGGTATAACATTTAGAAACATTAAATCTAAGGGAAATGATGAGAAGAGGGGGTGAGGGGTGGTTTTTATAGTGGAGAGGGGTGATTTTGAAATATCTTATTCATTATTTTATTATTTTTCTCAAGACAACCAATAGTATTGTTTATTATGATAAAAATAGTAATAAGTTAATTTTAGTTCGAAACAAGTGTTATTACCTCAATTATGACTCAATAAATAGTGTATTTAGCTTCTAATGTATTTATATAGTAAATTCTAGTATTTTACTATCCACTAAAAATTCTAGTATTTTAGAAAAATCCAAAAAATTAACCCTAACCATTTTTTGATGAATAGAATTAAAAAATGTAATCCATTTTATAAAAATAATTTTATAAATATTTTAAATTTATTTTTTAATTAGAATCATTATTTACTTGAAAAATGCTGATTTTAAATTTAAAATTGATTTTATAATACTTTCAAAAATTAACTGAGGTCTCATAGAATTATCCTAAAATCATAGGACATAAAAATATTTATTTAGGAATACATTTTATTTAAATTAATTTTATTTTAAATAAATTTATTAATTTAAAATTATAATTAAATATTAATTACTCACAAACATACCAACACTAAATTATTAATTTTTTAAAAATTAACTCTCATTTATATGGTGCCTAAATTTTATTTATACATACATGGGTGAGGTTAATATTGATAAGGGTATATTACTATTCATAAAGGTCATGTTTCTATTCACCAAAAATGTAATTTAATCCCATCAGACCCTAAATATATTACTTATCCCAATCGTGTATGTCTGTTTTTCAAAATTGAAAACACAGAGGCAAAAATATTATGTTTAACGGATATATTCTAATAATAATGTGTTTTTTCATAGAGAATCAGTGTTTTATGCACTAAATTATATATTTTTATTTTGTAAAACCTTGGGGTGCTACATTATATCATTATGGATTTAATAAATAGAGTTTTTTTGAGATTAACTTGATCAGTTTGCGGTGGTATTTATAGATAACATACTTATATATTCTAATAGTAAGGAAGAACATGAATATCAATTTAGGATTTTATTAAAGACATTAAATAAGGATAATATGTATGAAACATTTATGACGTGTGAATTTTTAATACAAAAAAGTATCATATTTGGGTCATATAATCTAAATAAAGGGTATATCAATGGATCCATTAAAGATAAAAGTTGTTGAACATTGGCCCAGGACAACCACTATTACTATGATTTGTATTTTTCTTGGTTTGGATGGTTATTATAAATGTTTTTATTGAATTATTCAATATTGTCTAATACACACACTAATTTTACTCAAAAAGGAGCCAAGTTCCTTTTGATAGATGAATGCGAAGAAAATTTAAAGGAACTGAATATAATGTTAGTCAGTGAACCTATGCTTACACTATACTATATAGGAGAAGGGTTTGTGATATACAATGATTCATTAAAGAAGGAATTATGATGAAATCTCATGAAGAATGATATTTTGATAGCTTATGCTTCACTACAATTAAAGGTTCCTGAGAAAAATTTCCCAAATCATGATTTGGAGTTAGCTATAATAATTTTTGTATAAAAAATATAAAGGAATTATCTTTATAGATAAACAAGTGATATATATTGATTATAAAATTTTAATGTATATATTCGAAAATAAAGAGTTGAATATACACTATAGAAGATGGTTGAAGATGATTAAATTGCATGACTACTCAATATATTACCACCTTTGGAAGGAGAACAAGGTGAAAATGATCCGAGTCAAAAGAATAATGCTATATTATCTCTGATGAGGAAAAAAAGATCCAATAATTATGGTTTTTTAGAAGATGGATATGGAAATCTTGAAGGAAGGGGAGATATATTATCTTTCTAACATGAATATTCTACCATCAATCCATGTGAGGATTAAAGAAGTGTATAAGAAAGATGAAAAAAATGAAAATAATGGTGAGAAATGGTTATGAGTTTAACATTAATTATTATAGAATGATAAGGCTCATTAACCATGTATGCGTTCCATCCATTCCATTTTTAAATAAGGATCTTTTGGATGATGCTCACAGCTCATCATTCCCTATCCATCCTGGAATTAAAAAGATGTATAAAGATCTGAAAGATTATTTATGGAGGAAAAAATTTAACATGGATATTACAGAGTATATATATCAATTATTGGTATATCAGTAAGTTAAGGTTGAGAGTTATAAGTATAAGGTAATTTTATAACCATTACTTATACTAGAATGAAAATAGTGAAACGTCACAATGATTCTTTTCATCAGACTCCCCAAACCATTTAAACATCATAATGCTATTTGGGTTTTAGTCGATCACCCCATGAAGTCAGCACACATAATTACTATCAAATATGATTTCTATCTTTATTAACATGGATTAATATATATTAAATTTGTGGTGATGTTTCATGGATTTCCAAATCCAATTGTATATGTTTGGGATATTAGGTTTACCTTAATGTTCTGGAAAAGTATTTAGTAAGCTCTAAATTCAGAGTTATGTTTCAGTACCAATTTTCATCCTTAAATAGATGTTTGGTATGAGATAACTATTTAAAACTTGGAGGATATGTTGAGTTATTATTCTAGGGATTTAAAATTGTATTGGGATCAACAACTTCCTCTAATCAAGTTTTCTTTCAAAAATAGATTTAACTTGAGCATTTAGATGGATCCTTATGAATCCATCTATATAAATAAGTATAGAAGTACAATGATCTAGGATGATGTTTTAGAAATAAAACTATTGGGACCTGATATAGATAAGGATATTTTAGAGAAAGTAAGAACTATTTAGTATCACATCGTGGAAGCTTAGAGTATAAATAAAAAATATGTTGATAATCGTTGGTGAATTATGGAATTTGAAGTTAGTGAGAAGGTATTCCAATGATTTTATATATGGAAGAAGGTTATGAGATTCATAAATAAGGGAAAGTTAATCCCTAGGTATATTGTCCTATTCTATAGTTTTAATAAAGTAGCGATGGTATCTTATAGTTTGGTGCTTCCACCAAACCTCTCTTAAGTTCATGATGTGTTCCAAATAGCTCTCCTGAGGAATTACATACTTGATCTTTCATATGTATTGAAATTATAGGTTCTACCACTATAAATATTTTCTATGAATAAAAACCAGTATAATTATAGGAGACAAGAGATAAAATACTACAGAATAATACTATTCACTAGTTTAATGTTCTCTAGGGGAATAATTTTTTTGAAGAAGCTACTTAGGAACTTAATGACATGATGAAATAGAGATATCATCATTTGCTTATATATGAGTAACATAATTTCTGGGGTAAATCCCATTTGAAGGATGTTATATTGCAACACCAAAATATTTTATGGTATATTTCTCTATAAATAAATTTTATTTCTTTGATAACTTTCTTTACACACAACACTATGCTTAAATGAACAATGTTTAAAATATTATTACATAATGTGTCTGTTATTTCCTAGAAATTGAATTGGTGGGTTTGAATATGAATAACTAAATTATAAAAACATTTTGGTTTAAACACGTATAAAAATAATTCTTTTGTTATCAATTGATTAGAATATGAAAATACAAATCATTCGGAAGTAAAAAAGATATTTTTTCCAAAAAAAACTATTTTTATGTGCGTAATGTGTTTTTATATTTATAAATTAAATTATTCACTATTAATGAACGATTTTCATGAAATTTATATATTATATATTCAATAAAATGTTTTAAAATTCAACTAATTTTTTTTTCTAGGCATGTGATAAGAATAAAACCAATTTTATTCTTAAAATAATACTTTTCTAAGAAACATTTTTTTTTCGCCTTTTGCACACTTATATTGAATTTAATTTTTACCACTTATTTAAATTTAATCTAAAAAAATGGATTCCATATTTGGAATTAGTAGGGTCAAATTTTTAAATAGGTCTCTTATATTTTTTATCATTATGAATAGTAACCTTGTTAAATATTTATCACCATTGTAAGGGTAAAATGGAAAAAACATGGTTAAATATTTTGGATAAGTCTTTAAAATTTTAATAAAACTTCTCTATATCATATTTAATGAATGGAGTTGTAACATTATCATAAAAGTATAAAACATACGGCCACTTAATGCCATTTTTATTTTATTATTCCCTTTATATTAATTTAAGAAAATAATAAATACAAAATTCCACTTTCTTGACTTTAATATCACTAATATTTTTTTATAAGAATAAAAAGACGATATGTTCAGTTAAAAATGTTAATTTAAAATATAATTTTTTTATCATGGATTTTTTTAATTTTTATTGGTTGAATAATTACCTTAAATTCTTATGCAAAGCCGACAAAATATTTATTAAATTAATAGAAAAATAAAACAAAGGATTTTAAAAATATTAATAGTAATTAATTTTGGATAAATTATAATATTTCAGGAATTTTTAGATAAATATATAATATTAGAAATTAGTAAAAGGTTTATGTTCAAATTTCACACTATCTTTTTGATGATAATGTCAAAGTAAATGAATAGTTCAAAAAATTACATTAATGATATTTTATAATAAAAAATATTTTATTAAATGATATATACGTCATAAAAATAATATATTTGGAAAATGTAATTGTATACGGTTGAATATATCATCCACGGTCTATCTATGGCTCAATTATTCTTTTATGGTAACATTTTGGACCCTTAGAGACTAGAAAACTTTGATATTATAGTAATTTTCAAATGGATTTATAAAGCGTTAAAACTTAGAGATAAGTGTTAAAAAAATCAATTAAACTAGTATAAATTGGATGAAATGATTTCAAATTATCCCCATCATATCTTATAAATACATCAATTTGTAGTCACTTGATTAAAAAACAACAATTTATATTAATTTAATACTTTATGTAATACTAAGAGTGCCCTTCCCATCACTTATAAAAGGATTCCTCTTTTACTATCTTACTTACACAATTTTCATCTTCTATCTCAGCCAATTACTACCATAATAACTTACTATTTTTTCACCACTTCCTAGATCTTCTGGTGTTACCAAAAAACCACCCCTTCAAGACATAAGTTGTAAGCCAACAGAGGTTTCTCAATGAAGTGCTATAACACTTAACTGAGCATTTTCAATTCTATTTCTTCTTATAACTCCTATAAATACATGGTATACATTATAAAATAATTAATTATATATCATAAATATTATTAATTTTTATTATGATCAACCTTTTTTCCATCCAACAAAAAGAGATAATATCTCTGGTACGTACGTACGACTTATCATCTCCATGTAGCAGTGTAATTCATATTTCATCGCCATATTTCATTGATAGTTATTTTGACTAGTTTAATGCTTATATGTGATATTTATGAAATAATTATGCTTATGGAAATATAATACCATATCCAACATCTTACCTTTATATATGTTGGAAAATGATAACATCGCTTGTGTGTATGTGTGGACTACCACATCCACAAAGAAATGTGATTCATTTTTCATTTTCACTTTACATAGATTGTAATAAGTATAGATATAATAAATATATATGATATATATGATACAATAATTATTATATAAGGGTAAATTATTATTAATTTTTTTTTATTCTATCTGTTAAAAAATGAATGGAGTGTTCAAGTGTACGTACAGTCTACAATCTCTATGAATAGTGTAATTAATTTTTCTATCACTACCTTTATGGGATGACCATAAATATTTATATAATAAACAAATATCGTCACACCAATGGTGTTATTTTTAGATATTTTTTTCATTTAATTATAGTCTCTCTTTTATTCCATAGCTTTACCGAGTGTTTTCAAAGAAAAATAGTTGTTTTGGAGGGAGATAGGGTAGACCACGGTTGAATCAAAATTAGTATAAACCATGCCCCAAAACCAAAAAAAAATTAGAAAATGGAACTAGAATACCATTATGGTTATGCACACAATTTTTGAACCCAAATGACCCAAAACATGCGACCTCCACCTGTTGGGATAAAGGTTCCCACATGGTTAGCAGACGAGTGGGAACACCATGTGGAAAAACCATGCGGCCTACCTATTTTTTAAACATTTTGGTTTTCTAAAAATTGACACCATTATTTTAACCCATTTCACCCCCTTATTTCCCCTATTAAACTCTCTCAACCCTAGGAATTCCTCTCCTCTTATCCAACCCTCTTGGATTCAATGTTTTGGTTATTTGAGCTTGGTTCTTCAAGAAAATCTAGGTAAGTGTCTTATATTTTCTCCCCTTGGACTCTTATATACTATTTCCTGAGTTTCCATCTCTTCGGTGGTTTTGGTGACATTGAGTGGGTTTAGTCTAAATGGTTTGACTGGTGTTTTTATGTCTATTGTGTGTTATTGATTACGTAGGGCCCCTAATATTCTTATCATGTAGTTTCAAACTAAATTTTAGTTATTTAAACAAGAAAGGCACGTTTTCCTATTATTTTATTATTTAAATGTGATTTCCTCTACTTCAAATTGCTTTCTAATTTTTGTGTGTGTATATGAATGTGTAATTTCAAGGGTGTTGGTCTGTGGAAGGTTCTTCAAATGGGATTTCCCCTATTATTATTGTTGGTAATGAGGTTTTTCATTATGGGAAGGCTTGGTTTTTAAAAGAGAATATTTTCTTATTTTGATACATAGGGTGAAGTAATATGGGAATATTGGGTACTGATGTAGGAAAACCAGGACAATTACACTCTGTATAAACCACCATAATTAGAAGGATTATGTTACAACACCAAATAAAATATAATGATGTGTATTGGTTGGATTGAGTAGGAGAATTGACCTTCGCATCCATGGCTGATAATTGAGTGTAAGAGGATCCTAGTTCCCCACTAACCTTATCCCCTCATGTATTTTCCATGGTTCTTATGCTATGTTTTTACATGTTTCTATTTACTATTGCATCAAATATATTTATTTCAAATTTAAAGAATGTTGTACAGTTAAACTTTTTTCTGTCATTAAAATACTAGTATGTTTATTTTTATTATAATAGCTATGAATAGAACACTTGGTGGGATCATACTAGGAAAGTGAGCTCACACCCTACATACTCCCCATGGGTGTGTGTAGACCTTATTTTTTATGAATCAAGTAAAGTAAATGATTTAAATTTATGTGGTGGCAGATACTCTTTTTTGTGGTGTTTTATTTTATTATATGTTGATAGTGGTGACATGGTGGGTGTTGGACCTTATACCATGAGGAGGCTTATGTTTCTTTTTTTGGTCCCATCCATTTTGGTACATTTTTAGTTTATGGTTATAAATGTAAACTTTAACATGAAATATATATATAATCCTTGGTATAATTTTTTATAGATGATGGTTATGATATATTATGCAAAAGTTTCATTATTTTTATCCTTATTATTATGGAAAAATCATTCATAATGGATTTATTTTATGTCCAGGCACTAATTTCAAGCCCGTGGGGACTAGAAATGTTACACCCCACGTTTTTGTATAATTTGTTTTCTAATAAATTAAATTTTAATTTATTTCTTGAATAAACTAATTTAGAAACTCCTTTCATATGAAACTAACTCGGTTTACATTACAAAAAAATCAACTTGTTGTATGTTACATGGAACATCGACTTAGCATATATTACACGCAACACTGATGTTTCTAAGAAACATCATTTTATTATTATAATTATTTAAATGAGAAAATTATAACCTACATGTTAAAATTAGTAATATCAATAGTAATAAATAAATTTTCAAATATGGTTTATAATTTTTTTATATAAATAAAACATATTGATAATAAAAGTAATAATTTTTGGCAAAGTCATTATATGTTTAAAAATAATATTTTCTAAAATGAACTTATTTTGATGTCCTTATGTGATAAATAATAAAATTAATTTTTGACACATTTTGAAAGTTATTTTTATAAAATAAAATTCATTTTTGAATTTATAATTTCGAAACTTCAATATGAAATCTTTTTGGGTTTTTTCTGAGAAACTTCATTTTTGGATGAATAGTTAAAAATACTGATTTTTAATTCAAAACAATTTTTTATCTAAATTATTTATAAGGTTAAATTATATTTTAATTTGATTTAAAAGTTTAATTATATCATATTGTAATCAATTAATCCAATTTTGGTAATTGGAATCAATTTAACTTTGAAATTGGGTATAACAATTTAGCAAACTTTTGGACGTTTTTACTTTTAAAACCCGTAGTGTCGTCCCGTCAATGAGATTATTTTTAAATTAATTTATTCCAATTATGTGATTAAAATTTTGAAAAATTTATTCAATATTTTAATCCTAATAAATTATAATATCTAATTATTTCTTTTTAGTTTTTTCGAAAATGATTAGTCAAAGTGATTAAAATTAATTACTAAGAATGAGAGAATAATTAGGTTAACAAAGTACTAAGCCATAAATTTATGACCAAAATGACCTAGAAAATTTTTGAACACCCATTTTATAGAATTTTTTCCTCCATGGACCTTAAATTATTATTTTTTTGGTTTTTTATGACTTTTGTTAAGTAAAAACATGGGTACGCCTAACTTGTTTTAAAAAATTCCACGTGTGTCCTTTCCCTTCCCAATAAATGGCCACCACCTCTCTCTCTTATTAAAACCTCTAAAAACACTTAGGTTAGTCCAATATAGGACCATTAAACTTAATAAAATAACTAACTTACTCTTATAATCCTCCCACTGGGAATAAAGCAATCCAAGTAAGCCTTTTGGCACAAACCAAAAGGAGTTACCCGATTAAGATGTAACGTCTTCTCAAGATCCATTATTTTTTTTGTTCTACACCCCATACACTATATTTATTAAATTCTTGAATAAAAAACCATTATAATAAATATAATAGGATAGTTTTATGATAATGGGATTACCTACACATTCAAACACTTCCATCAAATGAGTAACGAACATACTGTAATTTTGGTAATGGATCCAGTTAGTGGTTTCTTAGAAATACATCCCTGCTGGATACTACAAGTGGATGTGGATTTAGAAAAAATGTACCAAGGGTAACAACCCCGAAAAAATTTTCTAGGCCTGAATTGGGGTAATCTAGTATACACCAACATGCCTCGCTACACACTTGGTTTGAAACTATTGGGGGATACGCTTTTGGAATTCAAAAACTCTTCACAAACCATCATGAAGGATTTAAATATAATTTGGCTATGAATAACCTATAATAAACCAAATGTGTTATAATTTAGACATCCTATAAGTTACTTTTCATGATTATGTGGTTACTCATTATGATAATTGTTTATTACTCTATGATTTTTGTTTAGTTCAAGGGTTAGAACTTGAAGGAACCACATTAATGGGGATTGTGAGGGACAATGCAATGATTTTACTCCTGAGAAACCAAATTCTATGGGGACAGGAATAAAAACTCTCATTTTTATGATCACAAAAATCTCTCAAGCAATAAATCATGGTGGACTTCCTAATGTGAAAAGGAGGGACCAACATTCTATTGAGTCTTTCATGAGGCAATTAACACCTCCTTTAAGAGGGTCTTCTGATCCAATTTTTGCTAAATAATGGATCAATACTACTGAAAAGATATTATCCAATATCCTGTGTTTAGATTATGAGAAACTCATTCAGGCTTTTTATCTATTAGAAAGGAAAACAAACCAGTGGTGGACTCTAATCCAGAATACAAGGCAACAAGATGAGATTGAATCCATGGATTGGGATGAGTTAAAGAACTTATTTTTCAATAAGTAATTTCATCAAATTCATTATACCAAGATGGAGAAAGAGTTCCTTGAGTTGAAGAAAAGGGATGATAAAACTATTAGAACCTATGCGGATAATTTCACGAGAATTGTGAGGTACACTTTAGGAATTATCATCCGACCTGAAAGTGATGTTCATAGGTTCTTCATTGGCTTGAAGACAATTCTCAAAAGGGTTCTTTTCATAAGATATTTTAGCAGGTATTAAGTGATTGTGAATTGTGCAATCAAGGTTGAAATTTTGGCTGGAGTCACGTATCAACCACATGGTTTTGACTAGAAAAGAAATATGAAGGTCAAAGGAAACTCTAAAAACCATGTAGAAAAGAAGATGATTTTTATTTTATACTCTAAATGTGGTAATAAGAATGGAGGAATTTTGCTTAAGGGGTATAGTGAATGTTTTAATTGTAGAAAGGAAGGTCACCAGGAAATTTATTTTTGAAATGATGGGAAGAAGTTAGGTCAAAATGCTAATGGAGAAAAAGCTTCACAAAATGAACCTCCTACAATTCAGCGCTACAAGTGTAAGTAGAATAGGTATTATGATAACCACTATCTAAACCCAAGGGCTAGTGATGATGATTGATGTCAGTAACCTCTAAAGCCACAGGACAAGGGGAAATATCATGCAATCACTATTTCCAATGAGGGGTGTGATAATGATGTGATGAAAGGTGAACTTACCATTCACTCTATAACTACTAATGTTATTCTTTTATTCTGTATCTACCTACTCTTACATGTCTAAATTATATTCTAAGGGTATTAAAATTACACCAAAAAAATTAAATACGGAATTATTAGTGAAAATACTAATGGTATGATGATTTCATCCCAAGTCTATGATTCATCTCTGATTGAAGTTTGTGGGAATGTGCATCCTACAAATCTTGTTATTCTTCCTTTGGTTTAATTTTATGTTATCTTAGGAAAGGATTGGATTTCTTTGTAAATGTACCAAATTAATTTTCGAGTAAGGGATGTTACATTTGATATTTCAAACCCTCCTATGACCATTCATCCATGTGATGATAACTATGAACTTCCTATAGAGATTACATCTAGTGTATGGGTCTTAATTACCATTCAAAATGGTTTTTATCTCAAATGGTTGGGGAGAAAATCAACATCGATGATATGCTTATTTTTTTTATTTTGTGGATGTTTTTATAGAAGTGTTTCCTAGACTTCTACCAATATAATAAATTGAGTTCTCAATAGACCTCATACCTAGTTCCACTCAAATATCAAAGAATCCTAGTAGAATAACCCCAATTGATTTGTAGAAATTAAATAAGAAACTCCAAGAAAACAATGATAAAGGATTCATTCATCTAAGAGTGTCACCTTGGGGTTAACCCATTCTTTTTGTGAAAAATATGGATGGATCAATGCTACTCTGCATTAATTAATGGGAGTTGTACAATATCACAATCAATAAAAAGTATCCTCTTCCACGTATTAATGAATTGTTTGATCAACTTTATGGATCTCAATAATTTTCCAAGATTGAACTTCATTATAGATATCACCAATTTAGGGCGAATAAGGATGATATACCCAAGATAGAATTCCATAAAAGGTATGGAAACTCTGAATATATAGTAATTCCTTTTGGTCTTACTAATTCCCATGTTATCTTCATGGATTTAATGAATAGAGTCTTTAGAGATTACCTCGATTAGTTTGTGGCAGTCATTATAGATGATATTCTTATATATTCAAAGAGAAAGTAAGGTCATGGTGATCACTTTAGAATTTTACTAAAGACCCTAAGGAAGGATAATCTATATTCAAAATTTCAAAAGTGTGAATTTTGGCTGAAAAATGTTTTATTTATGTGTCACATAAACTCAAGATATGGTATAGCTGTAGAACCATAAAACATGGAGGATATGGAATGATATCCTATACTAACCACGGTGAATGAGATCCATAGAATTATTGGTTTATCTAGAAATTTTCAATGGTTCTTGGATAATATCTCATGACTATATAATCCTCTAACCAAGTTAACTCAGAAGGGTGTCATGTTCCTATAGATCAAAGAATGTGAGGAAAATTTTAGGGAACTGAAGAGAAGGTTAGTCAGTGCACCTATGCTTACATTACCCTGTACTGGAGAAGGGTTTTAAATCTATAATGATTCATCCAATAAGGTATTGGGATGTGTTATTATGCTAAATAACATGGTTATAATTTATTACTCATGGTGGTTTATGATCCATGAGAAAAATTACCCAACACATGATTTGGAGTTAGTAGTGGTAGTTTTTGAATTAAAGATATGAAGGAATTATCTTTATGAAGAAAAGTGTAATATATATACCAATCATAAAATTATGAAATATATATTCACACATAAGGAGTTGAACATGTGCCATAGTATATGGTTAGAGTTGATAAAGTATTATGATTACTCATTACATTACCACCCTGGAAAGGAAAACAATGTGGCTGATGCTTTGAGTCGGAAGCATCATGTTAGCTTATCCTAAATGAGGATAAAAAATATCAGATATTTTTTTTAATTTCAAAGGATGGACTTATAAATTTTGAAGGAAAGTGAAAATTCTTATATTTATAAAATTAATGTTTAACCCACTATCAAAGTGAAGATTAAGGAGGTGTAGAAGGAATATGTAGAGTTAAAAAATAATGTTTGAAATGTTCTTGATTTTAACCTAGATCATAATGGAATGTTAAGGTTCTAGAAACATGTTTTCATTCATTCCATACTAGATTTTAAGAAGGATCTATTAGTAGAACCTCATAGTTCTTCATTCTATATTCATACTAGAAGTACAAATATGTATAGGGAATTGAAAGAATACTTCTGGTGGGATGGAATGAAGAGAGATATCACAGAGTTTGTATCTCGGTGTTTGGTATGCCAACAAGTTAAGGATTAAAGATAAATTTCAAAGTGGATTTTGTATCCATTACCCATACCAGAATGGAAATGGGAGAACATCACTATTTATATTATTGTTGGACTACCCAAAACCTATAATGGGTTTTATACTCTTTGGGTGGTAGTCAACCGACTTACTAAGAAAACACACATCATCGCTATCAGAGAAGGAATCTCTCTGGATCGTCTTCCTAGGATATACATTAAATAAGTGGTAAGGTTTCATGGATTACCATGTTATTTTGTATCAGATTAGGGTCTAAGGTTAACCTCAATGCTTTAGTAACATATTCAGCATGATATTGATACAAAATTGAGTTTCAACACTACTAATCATCCTCAGATAGATAGTCAGTCTAAAAGAACAATTCCAACCTTAGAGGATATCTTGAGATCTTGTTCTATGGATTTCAAAGGTTGTTAGTACAAAAACCTTCCTCTTGTTGAGTTTTCATACAATAATATATTTCAATCAAGCATTCACCTTCTGAAGTACTCTATGAGAGGAAATTTAGAGATCCAATGTTCTAGGATGAGGTTGGAGAAAGAAATTGATTAGGACCTAAGATCACTGAAGAAATGGTCGGGAAGGTTAGAACCATTCAGTTACATATTAAGGAAAATCAAAGTCAGAAAAAAAAATTTATGTTGATAATAGATGACATGATCTAGAATTTTAATTTTTTGAAAATTTGTTTCTAAAAATCTCACCAAAGAAGAAATTTATGAGGTTAAGGAAGAAAGGCAAACTAAGCCCTAGGTATATCGTTCCCTTTGATATTCTTATTAATACCAGGATGATAGCCTATCGATTGGAAATTCCAACAAATCTATCTCAAGTACATGATGTTTTCCACATATCTCACATAAATAAACATATACCTGAACCTTCACATATACTGAACTCATAGGTCATACCACTAGAGTAGGATCTTTCTTACGAGGAATAATTAGTTAAAATTCTGGACCGTAGAGAGAGTGTTCTATGAAATAGGACCACACATTTGGTCAAAGTTCTGTAGAGAAATCACTAGTTAGAGTAATCTATATGGGGACTTGAAAATATGATGAATCATAACTATACTCATTTTTTTACCTGATTGATGAATTTCGAGGGAGAAATTCATTTTAAGAGGGGTATAATGTAACACCAAGAGTTTTTATGGACCATTCTTTTCTAATTAATTAAATTTTTGTTTATGTATTTCAATGAAATAATTCAAAAATTCCTATCACATGACAACAAATCATCATACATTACAGAGAAAATTTACTTGGAAGATATTACAGGGAACATAGACTTGGTGTACATTACACACAACACCGATGTTTCTACGAAACATCATTTTTTTATAATTATTTAAATGATATAATTATATCCTAGATGTTAAAAAATTTAATTTTAATATTGATAAATTATTTTCAAACATGGTTTATAATGATTTTATATAAATAAAACATATCATGAGAGATATAATTTTTGGAAAAGTACTTATATGTTTAATAATATTATTTTTTTCTCAGATGAGCTACATTTAATATCCTTTTATGAAAAATAATAATGTAAAGACCTAGAAATTTCAAGGAAATTTTTTTCTTAATTTTATTTGGAATTTTACAAGAATGCAGTTCATGACGGTGCTTGATTCTGAGGCCAGGTGTGCCCAGAATTATTTTCCGAAGTTTAGCTCGGGTACGTTCAGTGAAGGAACGAGCGGGTTTTTCTAACTTTTGAACCGGTGCTCGGAATCGAATTCTGAGGGCAGCGCTGATATTTGCTTAGAAACGCCTCTTCCGGAGTTGCGTTTGCTCGGGTGTGGTTTTTAATTTTTGGGCTTTAAGTTAAAAAATAAAATAAAGGGGTGCGACAACTTTATTTTTATTTCACTTAAAGCCACCTAAAATCCACTTAAAGCTTCTTAAGCTGAGTTAAAGAAGATAGGGTACAATTCAAAATATCTTACCCTCTTGGTAGGATATTTGTGAGGTGGGGCCCGCACGAGCCCCGCCGTTTCTTTTCCGCTAAGTAATGCACCCGCGAAAGCCCCCCATTAAATAAAAGTCAACTGGGGCGTTTCTTAATCTATTAAACGCTCCTTTTAATTGGGCGGTTTTATTCGTTTAATTAATTCTATGAATTAATGGGTCGTTACTTAACTTAGTTTTTTCGTTTGTTGGCATGTAATAAAATAAGACCAACATTCTTCTTCTTGTGTGTTGTTCTTTGAGAGGATTTGACAGAACCATAAGTCCTTCAACCTCCTTCGCGAAGAACGTGAAGAACGCGAAGAACGCCGGCCTTCGACGAAAGGCGATGAAGAACGCCGGGCCCTCGGAGATCGACGACGCGACACCGTGTTCCGCGACACCAACGATTCTTCTCCCGCGACGTTCTTCTGCGACGTTCCTTTATCTGCGACAAATCCTCGATCATCGGTTGAGGTAAGAGATTGAAGACCCTTTTAATTCTTTGTGGTTTATAACAACAACATGGATTTAATTCGTGTAAATTAAATCCGTATGTTTTCTTTACCCCTCAGAGATCATCGACGCGACGCCCTTCCGTGACGACGCGACGCCCTTCCGCGACGTGACGATCACCTCCTACCGCGACGGTCAATTCCGCGAAGAACGCACACTTGACGACTACGGCGAGGTAGGGGTTTTATTTGAGAACAATCTTTATTCCAATGGTTGTTTCTTTTAAAACAAGAATCCGGATCAAAGGTTAAATTTTAATTTTATTAAAATTGTGCCTTGCTTGTTATTCATGTATTGAATGTATTTTCTCGATTGTTATCACCCAACGCGGAGGGTGAGGGCCAAACAAACACGGCCCAACAACCCTCCGCATTTTTCTGTTGATTCTTGGATTGGAGGACAATGACGAACGGGGTAGCAATGGCGATTTGAGGGCCAGGCAGTGAAGTATGGGACCCGGGAGGAGCTACGATGCAGACGGAAGTGGATTCGGACCACCGGAGAAACTCCGGTGGCCCGCGGAATCCACCGGCGGCGCGGGTCTCCGGCGCGGCACCGGCTGCGGCGGCCGACCAGACCCGCAACCGCGCGGGTCCGGTGAGACACGGGACGCGGAAAATCCGCGTCCGCTAACCCAACACGGCACCACGTAGGGCCGCAACACTTCTTTCTACGGGGGCAGCGCCCCGCGGTTCCTCCGCTCGGCCGGCTCGGCCGAGTCGAGCCGGGTCACGCCTATGCCGGGCCGGGCCGGGTCGCGCCAAACCGGGTCAGACCCAGACCCGGGTCGGGTCGACCCGGTTCGGGCCGACCCAGGGGGGGTTGGGCCGGGTCGGTCCGGGCCCAGACCCCCCGTTTCCGGACCTTTTCGGTCTTTTGCTCATAACTTGAGCTACGTGCCTCTGAACGATGCGCCATCAGCAGCGATGAGATCCTTGAATCGAGACGGTCGTTTCGGTATATCACACTCAAGGTTTCATATTACTTTGAGTTCGACCAGGTTGGTTCGTACATGAAACCAACCGGGCCCTCAGAGCGGAAACACTCATATCCTGAGCTCCGGACGTCCGATTGACGTGCCGTCGACCTTGATGCTTTCCTCTAAGTGATAAGGATCTTTTGGCTTACTCTGCTCGAGGTTTGGATGCTGTCAGAGTGTGGTTGGGTTGGTTCGCTCCTGAAACCAACCGGGCCCCTGGAACGAAAAAACCAATAACTCACAGACCGGGCGTCCGATTGACGCACCGTCTGTCTCGTTGATTTCCTCTTGATGGGACAGATCTTTTAGAATACTTCGCCCGAGGTTTGGGTGCAGTTTGAGTTTGGGCGAGTTGGATTGTACTCGAAATCCAACCGGGCCCATAGAACGGAAAAGCTGATATCTTTCAGACCGAACGTCCGTTTGATGAACCGTCAGCGGAGTTGGTGATCACGTTGAGAAACGACCCCTATGAGTATACCCTATGAGATTTCTGGGTACAGTTGAGATATGGCCGGGTTGGTTCGCTCACAAAACCAACCGAGCCCCTAGGACGAAAAGGCTAATATCACACAGACCGGGCGTCCGATTGACGCACCGTCTTTTGCATTGAGACCCCTATGACGAGGCAGGATTTTGAGATACTTCTTCGTGGAACTTGTGATACTTTTAGTATCAACCAGCAGATCATGGATCAGACCCTCCCAGAGACGAGCATGCAGAGTACGGAGACAGTGTAGCCAGATGAGACCTGAAGACTGCTTGACCGATCGACTCGGTGTGTTTCGGATAGCCCAGTGGGGAGAACTTGGTTGTAGCGGCAGACCCACGGTGGAGGAGCGCTTGGTTGTAGCGGCAGACCCACGGTACTCAACAGAAGGAGTACCTCTTGAGGCTACAAGGGGGAGCACTTGGTTGTAGCGGCAGACCCATGGTGGGAAGCGCTTGGATGTAGCAGCAGACCCACCGTACTCGACAGGAGGAGTACCTCAGCAGTCTTAGGTCAGTGAGCAGTACCTCAGAGTTGTGACAGGACCACTGTACACTCCAGAGACAGATCTCTTCAGTAGTTACAGTTTCGATAATAAAAATCCTGGTTTGAGCTGAGTCTATGACCTTTGTGTTTCCTCATGATTGAGATGGGTCACTTGATAACTTAGTTATATGTATGGGCATATACCTGGGAAGTGGTTATCCGTTGATTTCATAATCTCTGTGTTTCCTCAGGATTGAGATTGGTTACTTGATAACATAGGTATATGTATGGGCATATACCTAAGTAGAGGTTATCTGTTGAGATCCTCTTTGTGGTTATCATTGATGGTTTTAGTGAGACCTTGAGGGTCTCGGGGTCTCTACTGAGTATCGTTATACTCACCCCTGCACGGGCTTTGCCCGCACCTTGTTGTGTTGGTTGCAGACGACGGGCAGTACTGACGGAGGCCGAGTGTTCGAGGACTGGACGGTACCCGGAGGTGGACTACATGACGAGTCAGTACCCGGAGGTGGACTACATGACGAGTCAGTATCCAGAGGTGGACTTCACGGCAAGACAACACTCGGAGGAGGTTGACGGGCGAGAGCGTTGTGGAAGCTATCTGTACCTACCCTTCAGGTAGGATCCGTGGTGGACGATCCAGGAGTTGCGCCATCTGTACCTACCCTTCAGGTAGGATCCGAGGAGGAAGACCCAGGAGCCGCTTCCGTCCTACCAGCTGTTGTTTTTTTTCTGTTGTACTTGTTCAGTTGTAGTTGGACTTTCTTTTGGCTTTGTATTCTGGCCCATTTACCCTTCCGCACTTACTGTTGTACCGGTTTTTACTTAGTGTTTATTTTTTCCGCTTGCTTACTCTGTGGTGCTTGTTTTCTTTACAAAGGCAATGCCTTCCCTTTTTACCGGGATTTATGCCTTGGTGCTAGTTTCCAGCCCATGGCATATGGAAGGCGGGCTTGGGGTAGTCATGACACGGGTCCCGAGGACGGGTCATGACAAATTGGTATCAGAGGAGTCGGTTCTACCGCAGAACTTATAACTCTGATATTTTCTTTCTGTGAGGCAATAGTGTTAAGAGTACTGAGTGTGGTTTTCAGTTCAGGGAGTCCAGTGTTGGTGCGGGCGGCCGACGTATCCATACACCAGGACCCTGACAACTGATTTCTGACTTTGTGCACGAAAACAATGATTGCGTGTGTGTTTCCAGAAGTTTTTAAATGTCAGCTCAAACCAGGTCAGCTCACCAGGTATAATTGTTTGACAGTTTCATGTTGTTTCTTTCAGGATGCCTTTTCTCGGACGACCAGCTAGAGCCCAGAGGGACGTGTGTACTGACAGGTTGCTGAGCGATGAGGCTTCGGTATAGGGTCCTCTTGCAGTTGAGGCACCAACGGAGGCACCAGCGGTACTACCATACGTTGGGCCACCGATGCCACCAGCCCCAGCAGTAGGTGATGCACGCCACTTGAGCGCACTGCACGAGTTCCAGCACCAGAGAACACCCAGGTTCCAGGGAGAGACGGACCCGCAGGCGGCTGAGGATTGGCTGGAGGCTGTGGTGAGAGTCTTCAGGCTAGTGGGGACGCCGACAGACTTCTTGGTGATCTTTGCTGCCAGCCTTCTTCAGGCAGCAGCGGGCAGGTGGTGGAGCCACTTGTTCCAGTTTTGCGATGGGATGGCCTTCACATGGGAAGACTTCGAGACCTTCTTCAGGGTGGAGTTTGTTCCAGTAGCTCTACAGCCCGAGCGAGTTCAGGAGCTGCTGCCTTTTCCGCGTGTTTTTCAATCAGTAGCCGAGTCATCTGTGGGCAGTAGACAGATGATGCAGAGGTCTAAGAGGGCCAGAGCCAGCCGTACCAGGAGCAGGAAGTGTTATGAATTCGGCGGAAAGGGTCACCTGGAACGTGACTATCTGACTCCTCGTACAGTTGATCCACAGGCTTTGGAGGAGCCACCGAGGCAGAAGCAGCGACAGGTGCTTGAGAAACAGTCGAGCAGTGGACAAGGCAGTAGTGCTCCGGGAGCAGGTGGACAGGAGCGGAACTAGTGGATATGTCCCTTGTACTTCTAGTTCCATTTTGCTGTTGTATTCGTGTCTTTATACTATGAGCTGCAATAATGAAAAGACACTTATCTTTGTGATGTTTGCTTTACTGTCCTTTTTGTTTGGTTGATACTGAGTGGTCCTGGTTAAGACTGTTGACTTGACCCTCACTTTCGAGATTCCTACTAGAGGAGAACCAGTAAGCTCACATTGATACCGACAGTGTTACTCTACCCTTGGAGGCGAGAGTGACAGTTGGATCTCTTAGTAATTACGTCGACGCCTTACGACGTCATCCATGACATGAATGCACCTTTCATGTCAGGATTGACTGTATTAGGCAATGGGCGTGGTTCATCCAGGGGGATGAGACCGGGTTTCTCTTTTCGGAAAAGGAGAAATTTTAGAAGCTCTTCCAGATTATAGGCAAAGAAGGTGCAGATCATCCAGGAGCGGATGAAGACTGAACAGTGTAGTAAGAAATAGGAAACCGGTGTCAGTATTAGAGACTCGGGTGTGTTAAATGTTTCACGAAGAGGAAGCTTTAAAGAGAGATGAGTCTGTGAAGCGGCAGACGTGGAGGTAGAGCTAGGAGAGCATCATGAGGTGGTGTACATCTTAACATGCTACAACCACCCGCCTTAGTTATCCCCGTCAGGCTCAGGGAGCTAGAGGTCAGAGGGAGAGTGCGGCTGCATGCGGTCAAGGAGTGTGACCGAATGGCTCTAAAAATGATTCAAGGGGCAGTCTGTGTCCACTATTAGCTGCTGTAGTAACAGACGTCGATATGAATCATTCCTCGCTTTCACAAATCTTGTCCCCGACCTAGAGTTTCCGGTAAGCCATGGACTTGACCCTCATGTCTGGAGATACCTTGGGAGGAGACTCGATAATCACACTTACGCCGACGGTGTGGTCAGACCCTCGAGGCGAGAGTTTCGGTTGGAATATTATGGTGGAAGCGTCGAGGCCTTACGATGTTTGTTTGAGTATGGACTGGGCAATCACAGTTCATACACAAATTGATGGTATTAGGCAAAAAGGTTGTGGTTAACTACGACGTTGGGATGGGTTTTCCTTGGTCGGCGAAAAGGAAACCCTAGGCTGTACAGGATAAACCCATGATCAGGAGGGTGCGACTGATCACTCTTGAGTCGGTCAACCTTACCCTCGTGGCAGAAGTCATTTTGAGTTTTAGTTCTAACAGGAATTGGAGGCCTCATGAGTTTGAGGATGACGATCACGTCCTTATATGGGTCTCACCTAGATGAGGTTTACGGAGATGTGGCCAAGGGAAAGTTATCTCTGAGGTTCAACAGACCTTTCTAGGTCCTTAGCTGGGTAGGCGGGGTGGTTTACCGCTTGACCCATCCACCTCAGTTGCACCAGGTGCACGACGACATCCACGTATCTCAACTGAGGAGATACGTGCTCGACCCTTCGCATATCATCGACCATGGGGAGCTGGACGATGGTGATGGGGTGTCTTTCATGGAGGTTCCAATGGGGATCGAGGGTCGACAGGAATGAATCCTTCGAGGACGGCCTATTCCTCGGGTGCGCTTTCACGGGTAGTACAGGAACCTCCAGGTAAGCGCATGGGAGCGGAAGGCTCAGATGCGTGCTCAATACCGCTTTTGTGACCCTAGTTTGTGTTGAAACTTTACGGGGACGTAAAGCCCTGAGGTGGGAGTAATTTAATGACCCATAAATTTCAAGGAAATTTTTTTCTTAATTTTCTTTGGAATTTTACAGGAACGCAATTTCTGATGGCGCCTGATTCCGAGGCCCGGTGTGCCCAGAATTATTTTCCGAAGTTTAGCTCGGGTATGTTCATTGAACGAATGAGCGGGTTTTTCTAACTTTTCAACAGGTGCTCGGAATCGAATTCCAAGGGCACCGATGAAATCACAGCGCCGGTATTTTCATAGAAACGCCTCTTCCGGAGTTGCATTTGCTCGGGTGTGGTTTTTAATTTTTGGGCTTTAAGTTAAGAAATAGAATAAAGTGGTGCGACAACTTTATTTTTATTTCACTTAAAGCCACTTAAAATCCACTTAAAGCTTCTTAAGCTGAGTTAAAGTGGATAGGGTACAATTCAAAATATCTTACCCTCTTGGTAGGATATTTGTGAGGTGGGGCCCGCACGAGCGCCGCCGTTTCTTTTCTGCTAAGTAACACACCCGCGAAAACCCCCCATTAAATAAAACTCAACTGGGGCGTTTCTTAATCTATTAAACGCTCCTTTTAATTAGGCGGTTTTATTCGTTGAATTAATTATATGTATTAATGGGTCGTTACTTAACTTAGTTTTTTCGTTTGTTGGCATGTAGTAAAATAAGACCAACACATTTCTTCTTGTGTGTTGTTCTTTGAGAGGATTTGACAAAACCTTAAGTCCTTCAACCTCCTTCGCGAAGAACGCGAAGAATGCGAAGAACGCGAAGAACGTGAAGAACGCCAGCCTTTGACCAAAGGTGACGAAGAACATCAGGCCCTTGGAGATCGACGACGCGACGCCAGGTTCCGCGATGCCAACGATTCTTCTCCCGCGACGTTCTTCTACGACGTTCCTTCATTCGCGACAAATCCTCGATCAGCCGTTGAGGTAAGAGATTGCGGACCCTTTTAATTGTTTGTGGTTTATAGCAACAACATGGATTTAATTCATGTAAATTAAATATGTATGTTTTCTTTACCCCTCAGATATCGTCTACATGACGCCCTTCCGCGACAACGTGACGCCCTTCCGCGACGCGAAGATCACCTCCTACCGCGACGGTAAATTCCGCGAAGAACGCACGCTCGATGACTACGGCGAGGTAGGGGTTTTATTTGAGAACAATATTTATTCCCATTTTTGTTTCTTTTAGAACAAAAATCCAGATCAAAGGTTAAATTTTAATTTTATTAAAATTGTGCCTTGCTTGTTATTCATGTGTTGAATGTATTTTCTCGATTGTTATCACCTAACGCGGAGGGTGCGGGCCAAACAAACACAGCCCGACAACCCTCCGCAGTTTTCCGTTGATGCGCGGATTAGAGGACGATGACGAACGGGGCCGCAATGGTGATTTGAGGGCCAGGCAGTGAAGTATGGGACTCGGGAGGAGCTACGGCGTAGACGGAAGTGGATTCGGACCACCAGAGCAACTCCGGTGGCCCGCAGAATCCACCGGCGGCGCGGGTCGCCGGCGCGGCTGAAGCCGCTGGGGCGGAGGCCGACCAGACCCGCGACCGCACTGGTCCAGTGACACACGGGACACGGCAAAGCCGCATCCGCTGACCCAGCGTGGCCCCACGCGGGGCCGCATCACTTCTTTCCGCGGGGGCAGCGCCCCGCGGTTCCTCCGCTCGGCCGGCGCGACCGAGCTGAGCCGGGCCGACCCGTCGGGCCGGGTCGTGCCCAGGCCGGGCTGGGCCGGGTCGCGCCCAGGCCGGGTCAGGCCGGGTTGCGCCAAACCGGGTCAGACCCAGACCTGGGTCGGGTCGACCCGATTCGGGCCGACCCAGGGGGGTTGGGCTGGGTCGGTACGCGCCCAAACCCCCCGTTTCCGGACCTTTTCGGTCTTTTGCTCATAACTTGAGCTACGGGCCTCCGAACGACATGCCATCAGCAGAGATTAAATACTTGGATCGAGACGGTCGTTTCGGTATATCAAACTCAAGGTTTCGGATTACTTTGAGTTCGGACGGGTTGGTTCGTACACGAAACCAACCGGGCCCTCGGAGCGGAAACACTCATATCTTGAGCTCCGGACATCCGATTGACATGCCGTCGACCTTTATGCATTCCTCTAAGTGAGACAGATCTTTTGGCTTACTCCGCTCGAGGTTTGGATGTCATCGGAGTGCGGTTAGGTTGGTTTGCTCACGAAACCAACCGGGCCCCTGGAACGAAAAAACCAATAACTCACAGACTGGACGTTCGATTGACACACCGTCTGTCTCGTTGATTTCCTCTTGATGGGATGGAACTTTTGGTATACTTCGCCCGAGGTTTGAGTGCAGTTGGAGTTTGGGCGAGTTGGATTGTACTCGAAATACAACCGGGCCCCTGGAACGGAAAAGCTGATATCTTTCAGACCGGACGTCCGTTTGACGAACTGTCAACAACGTTGGTGATCACGTTGAGAAATGGTCCCTATGAGTATAGCCTATGAGATTTCGGGGTACAGTTGAGATACGGCTGGGTTGGTTCGCTCACGAAACCAACCGGGCCCCTGGGACAAAAAGGCTAATATCACACAGACGGGGCGTCCGATTGACACGCCGTCTGTTGCGTTGAGACCCCTATGACGAGGCGGTCCTTTGAGATACTTCCTTGTGGAACTTGTGATACTTGTAGTATCGACCAGCAGCTCGTGGAGCGGACCCTCCCGGAGACGAGCGTGCAGGGTACGGAGACCGTGTAGCCGGCTAAGACGTGACGACTGCTTGACCGATCGACTCGGTGTGTTTCGGATAGCCTAGTGGGGAGCACTTGGTTGTAGCGGCAGACCCAAGACGGAAGAGAGATTGGTTGTAGCGGCAGACCCGCGGTACTCAACAGAAGGAGTACCTCTTGAGGCTACGAGGGGGAGCGCTTGGTTGTAGTGGCAGACCCATGGTGGGAAGCGCTTGGCTGTAGCAGCAGGCCCACAGTACTCGACAGGAGGAGTACCTCAGCAGTCTTAGGTCAGTGAGCAGTACCTCAGAGTCGTGATAGGACCACTGTACACTCCAGAGACGGAGCTCTTCAGCAGTTACAGTTTTGATAATAAAAATCCTGGTTTGAGCTGAGTCTATGACCTTTGTGTTTCCTCATGATTGAGATGGGTCACTTGATAACTTAGGTATATGTATGGGCATATACCTGGGAAGTGGTTATCCTTTGATTTCATAATCTCTGTGTTTCCTTAGGATTGAGATGGGTTACTTGATAACTAGGTATATGTATGGGCATATACCTAAGTAGAGGTTATCTCTTGAGATCCTCTTTGTGGTTATCCTTGTTGGTTTTAGTGAGACCTTGAGGGTCTCGGGGTCCCTACTGAGTATCGTTATACTCACCCTTGCACGGGCTTTTCCCGCACCTCGTTGTGTTAGTTGCAGACGACGGGCAGTGCTGACGGAGGCCGAGTGTTCGAGGACTGGATGGTACCCGGAGGTGGACTACACGACGAGTCAGTACCCGGAGGTGGACTACATGACGAGTCAGTATCCGGAGGTGGAATTAATGGCAAGACGACACTCGGAGGAGGTTGATGGGCGAGAGCGTTGTGGAAGCTATATGTACCTACCCTTCAGGTAGGATCCGTGGTGGACGATCCCGGAGCTGCGCTATCTGTACCTACCCTTCAGGTAGGATCTGAGGAGGACGACCCAGGAGCCGCTTCAGTCCTACCAGCTGTTGTTTTTTTTCTGTTGTACTTGTTAAGTTGTAGTTGTACTTTCTTTTGGGTTTGTATTCTGGCCCATTTACCCTTCCGCACTTACTGTTGTACCAGTTTTTACTTAGTGTTTACTTTTTCTGCTTTCTTACTCTGTGGTTCTTGTTTTCTTTACAAAGGCAATGCCTTCCCTTTTTACCGGTATTTACGCCTTGGTACTAGTCGCCAGCCCCTGGCCTATGGAAGGCGGGCTTGGGGTAGTCACGACACGGGCCCCGAGGACGGGTCGTGACAAATAAAGTTAATTTCAGAAAAAAATATAATTTTTATTTGATGAAAAAAAAAATTAAATTTTAAATTTATAATGCCTAAATTATCTTAGGTTGAATTTTAGGTCCATTTTCCGGAAACATCATTTTTGGATGAATAGTGAAAATACTGAATATTATTTCAAAAATTATTTTTCATATAATATATTTATATGAGTAAATTTTATTTTACATTGATTTAAAAAGTTTAATTAGATCATATATTTTTTCAATTAATCCAATTTAGTTCATTGGAATCAATTACACTTTGAAATTGGCTATAAAAACTTAGCAAACCTTTGGATATATTAACTTTAAAAACCCACAATGTCATCCCTTCAGTAGGATTATTTTTAAATTAATTTCGGCCAATTATATGATTAGAATTTTGAAAAATGGATTCCATATTTAGAATCAAAATAAATTATAATGTCTAATAAGGTCATCTTTGTTTTTTCCAAAAATATCAGTGAAAGTGATTAAAATTAATTACAATGATTAAGTGAAAAATTAGGTTAACAAAGTACTAAATCCAACATTTAAGACCCAAAACTATCTATAAACTTGTCCAAAACCAATTGTATGACTATTATTCAGACATTTACCATCAAATATTGATTTTTTTTGTTTTTTATGACTTTTGTAGGTAATAACATGGGTACACCTAACTTGTTTTTAAAAATACCATGTGTGTCCTTTCCCATCCCTATAAATTGACACCAACTCTCCCTCTTCTTCAAACATCTCAAACCACCTAGGTTCAAACAATATCTTCCCAATAAACTTTACAACTTCCATAAATTCTTCCTAGAAGCCTTCCCTTGGTAATAAATCAATCAAAGTAATCCTTTTGGCACAAACCAAAAGGAGTTACCCGATTCATAGGTAACATCTTCTCTTAAGATCCTTTCTATAATTTTCATTCTCTACCCCTTCACTATATTTACTCCATGATTATATAAAAAAAGTATCATAAATTTAATATGATTTTTTATGTATAGGGTTACACCTACACTTACACACACTTCCATATAATGGGTAACGAAAATACTGTCTTTGTGTGTGACGATCTACCGCCTCACAAAATAATGATTATTCATTTTTCATTTACCGCACCTCATGGTGAAAATTATGATATAAAATATATATATATATATATATATATATTATATTATATTTATTATGTCTTTAAGATTCAATAATCCTTTTACCAAACGTATCTTTGTACTTTTTATTTAGTGTAAATATGATAATTTCATTTGAGGAAGTATGGACTACCTCCCCCTCAAAGCGGTGTGATTCATTCACAGAATACATATGTTTAGTAAACTTATATATTATATATGAAATAATTATTCTAATAGAATTATAATATATATATTCATATATTTCATTTTATTTATTTCTTTTAATATGATAATAAAAACAGAAACAACAATCATGAGAACGTACAGTTTACCATCTCCATGAATGGTGTATTCCATTTCATAATTATATATTATATAGATAATTAAAATTCAAATATTTTGAATATAAATTATATTTACATCATGGTTTAAATTATGTAAATCATGATATATGTGTAAGGTCCAAATATATAACAAATTAAGACTCATGTGAAGAACAAATTGAATATTACCCAAAGTGAAACCTTAACATAGAATTGTCATCAAGAGTATAATATAAGGTCATAATAAAATCATATATGGTATTAGATATGAGAATATTATTATAAGATTTATAATAAACTTAAATTTATTATATAGGAATATTTTATGAGTACAAAGAAAGTCTAGACACAAGGTAAGTGGATTTCATCTCACTTTTTATTTCTGTGAGATACATGCTTTATTCACCACCCATTACATTTGTGTGATCTGAATACTTACATTAAATGAATTATATTATTATTATAAATAAATTTATGGGTATTTACATATCCATTTTATGGTCTTTCTTTCAAGGTATTTATGTTTCAAAAGTTACTAAATCGGTAAAATAGTTTGGTGTCAATTTGTCTTCTTTGAGACTCATGTTTTTTTATGCAGGCAAATTATTTTTTGAGGTGTATATACTTCCATTTTACATGTTATATCATGAATATAATTATTTTAATGATATTTTAAGATTAATTTAATTTCATTTTCTTACATGGAGAGTATGATACCAAGTAACCAAGTTGTAAGAGTTTATTGAAACAATCTTATCACTTTTCAAGATTGTTAATGATTATGCTTAATTGATGAAATTTTATGATATATATATATATATCAATAAAACACATGAGTTTCCTTATAATATTTTTATTCAATATATATTTATTTATTAGTAACATTTTCCCACTCTTGGGTACTTAATATAATTAATAAAACGTTTTTAAGAAAATATGACTGTATTTATCACTTTGGTTGGAAATATATTTTATTTCAAAAACCATTTTTCAAAAAATGTTTTAAAATGATTATTAAAGACCATTTCCAAGGAAAAATAATTTTAAAAGTGTTTTATTATTTTCAAAGCTTCCTTTAAAAGTTTTTAAAGGTAGTTTCAAAGAAAACTGTTTTTAAAATGTTTTATTTTTTAGAAATCTTATTTCTGAGAAGAAATGATATTTTCATCAAGAAATGTTTTTAAAAGACATTTTAAAATTATTTCCCATCTAAGATAACATCCTTTGGTGTTACTCATGACTTTATTGGAAAATGATTCAATGTTTACATTCATATTTTTTCTCGGAATTGTTTACTTTTTATGGCATGATTTTTACGAAATCGATTTCTCTTTCACAGGTTACATTCTTATGAAACCTACTTATTTTCATCGGATATGATTTGATTAAATGATTATGGAGCCTATCTATTTTCTAGAGGTTAAGATATGATTACATGATTATTACACCCATTTCATTTCATGGGTTATGATATTATTGTTTATTATTTTTTGGAACATGTATGTATGACTCCATTATGAGATGTGTGTGACCTATATCTCCCTTCGATGCATTGGGTAAATATTTATATCTCATGAGATTGAAATGGATGGAATGAGAAATGAACATGGTTTAGTATTACAAGGCTGAAATAAGAAATGAGCCCGGTTTATTATTATTGGGTTAAAACAATAAATGAAATCAGTTCATTATTATAGGGCTAGAATAAAGAGTGAATTCAGTTCAGTAATATAGGGCTTGAATGGGGTGTGAACCTAGTTTAATAAAGGACTTTTTCCACTAATATAGTCTTAGCAGCAATTCCTTGAATACTACAGAAATCATTATATACACTTATGCATTTGACACAATTCCAAGTTTTATTCCTATGTTATGCTTTCATGGATTATGTTTTTTAATTCCTTAGGATCCATGTCTTATGAAATTCCAAGATATATGACATGATTCATGTTTATGATATCTGATATGTTGGGTATGTTATTCTATTTTCATAATCATGTTCTCATACCCTTATACCCATTATTATTCTTATGTATCTCCCTTACTTACCCTTAATGATCATTTGAGATCACCCATTTTTATGTTTCCATTCACCAGGTTATGAAGATATGTATTATGTTTGATGTGTCTAAGAAGGGTTCTAGTCAAGATGAACCTAGTGGGAGATGATGTAGCTCATTTATCTTCCAGTGTTTATGTTTCTATATTTCCAAAGGCACTAGACTAGTACAGTCTTTGGGCATCTGTTTGTATAATGTTTTAAGTATTATGCAAAAGTTATGTAACATCAATGTATTAAAAGTGAGTGTTGCTATAGGGAATGACCTTAGGGCCATGCCACTAGGAAAGTAAAGTGTTGGGTTGGATGGAATCCTAGACCGGTTCATGAAAAAGTGGTATCAGAGCTATATTTTACCATTTCTTTCGATCTTATTATTTTTGAAAGTTTGGATAGATAAAAGTTATGATTTTTGGGACTTGAAGTTATGGTTATGAGTGAGGTGTCTAGCCAACACACCTCATGAAATACTTTTGGGTATCATGTAATTTCAATTATTTTGTTCGAATACTCCTTAAGGTGTAATGAATAGGCTATAGAATGGGCATGGACACTGAGGTAGGGTGTAGTGGTTTGATTTATTGTTTGATTTGTTGTGATTTTGTTATAATTTAAATGGGGTTTTATCATGTTTATTTTATTCTTCACGGGTTAATGTACTAATATTTTATTCAATGTGTTTTTTTGACTTTTGTAGAATCAAACATCCCTATAAAACTCAAGTACAACCATATGAAGAGGCTAGGAAGATATATCTATCAGTAGTTGATCATAGATTAATAGAGGTAATGGTTCATGACATTTGAGCCCTAGATCAGGGAGTGAGCTCTAGTATTTATCAAGATAAGGAAGCCGAACTAGGTCTAGAAAAGGATTGGTCTTAGGAGTTCCTTAATAATAATCCTCCTCCCTTACAAGGAATAATTGATCCCTAGGAAGTGAAGGATTGGGTATAGAAAATTTAGAGGATATTCAAGTTTCTTAGGACTCCTAAAGCAGTTAAGGAAAAGTGTTCTATGTTTTTTCTGGAAGACACCACTCACAAGTGGTAATGGTTAGTGGTTCAAGTAGGGAATAATGAGAGTATGTGATAGATTAAATTTATGGTTATCTTCAATGAGAAAATTTTCCCTGATAATTTTACCCTCACCATGTTCTAGGAATTCCCGAACCTCCAACAGGGAGAGCGTTCAATGATGGATTATGCTAACTGCTTCATGGAGATATTATTATCTGATCTCGAAATAGTTACCAATGAGAAGATGAAATCCCAATTATTTGAAGTGGTTTTATAGCCATAAATTATATCTTAGTCATTCTTGATTATGTTCAAGATGTATGTTGAGGTGGTTGACATAGCTTTAATGGTGGAGATTGAACAGGCGAGTTTCTCAGGATTGTTTGGGATGTTTCATGAACTAGGACATATTTGGAGTACATTATCTAAAAGTAATAGGAAGCGTAAAGATAAAGGTAGTAAGCATTGTAGTAGCTCTTTATGTCCACTAGATGAACATTTTCAACAACTGAAGGTGGTGGAAATATTATGTTCCATCAGTGTGGGATGTTTAGGCACATGAGTTCAACGTGGATGATTCCATACAGGGAATTCAACCTTTGTGGAAACATGGGACATCTATAAAGGTTATATAAGAGTTTCTCTCCTTCTCATAAAAGTGTAGGCTCTATAGATTTTGGGGGAACAATATCTCATTTTGATGCATCTAGAGCTATATGGTATCATTCTCATACATGTGGTGGAAAGACTAGATATTCTTTTTGGGAGAGTCAATTTAAGGTAGAACCAATATTATGTATTCAACCATATTCATGAAAAAAGATGAATTACCTATATTACATTTACCAGGAACTTGTGGAATCTTATATAGGCCCTACAATAGTTTGAGATACTATTTATTTTGCATCATACATAGTAATTCTTAGTTTAATAGAAGTTCTTCTCACCTATTCATTTCTTCCCACCTTGTGGATTTTTTGAAACTCATAACTGATCTTATTTGCACGACTAGAAATTTAAGCTATAGCCACGATTTGAAACCATGGCTATAAGCCCAAAAACTGTGGATATAGGTTATATCCACGGTTCAATGAACCGTGGCTAGTATTGGTGTGGCTATAGGACAACTCCTATAGCCACGGTTCAAACCGTGGATATAGCCCTATAGTCGTGGTTTCAAACCATGGCTAAATCCTTATAGCCACGGTTTGAAACCATGGGAGAAGGTAAAGCACAAACAAGCCTTATAGCCATGGTTAGAAACCATGGCTATAGATCAAAGTTCAATAAAAAAATAAAGCAAGCCTGCATGCCTGCCTTCCACCCCTTGCCCCCTCCTAGTCCCCTGCCACCCATGCCAGTCCCCCCTGCCCCTGCTAGTCCCCCTTCCCCTGCTAGTCCCCCATCCCCTGCTAGTCCCCATGCCCCCTCCTAGTCCCCCCCTGCCACCCCCTGCCAGTCCCCCCCTGCCCCTGCCAATCCCCTGCTAGTCCCCCTGCCCCCTGCTAGTCCCCCTGCCAGTCCCCCCTGCCCCCTGCCACCCCCTGCCAGTCCCCCCTGCCCCCTTCTAGTCCCCCTGCCAGTCCCCCCTTCCCCCTTCCACCCCCTGCCAGACCCCCTGCCCCTATTAGTCTCCCTGCCCCTGCTAGTCCCCCCTGACACCCCCTGCCAGTCCCCCCTGCCCCCTTCTAGTCCCCCTGCCAGTCCCCCTGCCCCTTGCCACCCCTGCTAGTCCCCCCTGCCCCTGCTAGTCCCCCCTGCCAGTTCCCCCTACTAGTCCCCCTACCAGCCCCCCTGCCCCTGCAAGTCCCCCTGCCCCCTAGTAGTCCCCCTGCCCCTGCCAGTCCCCCTTTCCAGTCCCCCCTGCACCCTGCTAGGCCCCCTACTAGTCCCATGCTAGTCCCCCCTACCCCTGCTAGTCCCCCTGCCAGTCCCCCCTTCCCCCTGCCACCCCTGCCAGTCCCCCCTGCTCCCTGCTACTCCCCCTGCCCCTGCTAGTCCCCCTACATGGACACTACATGCTGTACATATGTTGGAGTTTTTCAAAGTAGCAACACATCAGAATCCTGTCAGATTAATGGAAGGTTTTCTTAGGTGGGACAAATAGACTATGGATGAGAATCACTTGGTTTTTGGAATGGTGAATAAAGGATATAGTTGGTATGCCATTACAGCTGGGATATCTATGATGAAACTGTTTGGTTTTACATGGGATGTTGGTGGATGAAAGGAGATAAAGGTTCAAGAAGCACTATAGGCCTGCCTTCCACCCCCTGCCCCCTACTAGTCCCCTGCCACCCCCTGCCAGTCCCCCTGCCAGTCCCCCCTGCCCCTACTAGTCCCCCCTGCCACCCCTGCTAGTACCCCTGCCCCCTTCCAGTCCCCTGATAGTCCCCCTAACCCCTACTAGTCCCCCTACTAGCCCCCTGCCCCCTGCCACCCCTTCCAGTCCCCGCTGCCCCAACTAGTCCCCCTACCTTCCACCCACCTGCTAGTCCCCCTACCACCCCACCCTGCATGTCTTCCCCTATTTTCCATCTGGCCTTGCCCCCTTCCAGTCCCCCTACCTGTTTTACCCTGGTTCCCCACCCCCTTCCAGTCCCCCCTGTCTGTCACCCCCTGGACACACCCTACCCCCCTCCCCTGCACAAACACCCCCACCCAGGACAGACACCCCCTGGATAGACAGACAACCCTGGACACCTCCTACCCTATACAGAACCCCCGGACAAAAAACCCTGGACACCCCCTCCCCTGGATAAACCCCCCCCGGACAGAAACCCCCCTGGACAGACAACCCTGGACAGACCCCCCCGGACAGACACCCCCCACCCTGAATAGACACCCCCCTGGACAGACAACCTTGGACACCCCCACCCTGTATGTCTCCCCCCTATCTTCCCCTGCCTGTCCCCCTAACTATTTTCCCCTGGTTCCCCACCCCCGCGTCGCTACAGTGAACGACGATCACCTTTTTCAAATGTGCTATAGTGACTCTGAAGTCCACACTGATATAGTTGCGGGCCACTAGCATTCAGACCAACTGGATCAGGGAACACCAATCCAAAAATTTCTCTTATATAATTATTGCATTCCCATGAATCTTTCTCTTGATTCCATCTCCATGTGGACATCAGTTAATAATTTCACTTTATTCCTTATCAAGTTGAAAACCTAATGATCAAAGTTGGCTAGAATTTCAATTACATTGTATATCTAGACAATCCCATAAATATCTTTCTCATTTATGGAAGTGAGGGAATTTTATGCTTTCCAAATATAAGAATATGATGGATCTTCAGTTATGATCTGGGCAGAAAGGCTATTATATCTTCTTTTGTCAAGACATATAGACTTCTTAGGAATACGCAATCATTGGACTACTTTGGAAGCTTTTTGTGAGTACCCGATCAAGGAGAGAGACAACTGTGAGACCTTTGTTTACTGTTGGACAACAATAGAACAGCTGCGACGCGATCGCAGCTGGAAGAAGAGAGCCCTGGAGGACAATGCATGCATTATTTATGACAATTCCGATATGTCCTTTTCTTTTCCAATACCCATGAACATAAACAAATTCCTCTTCCTATTTCATAAAAAAAAACAGCCCCCCCCCGGACAGCAGCCACCCCCCCACACATCCCTTTCACCCCTTGTACACCCCTCGCCCCCCTGCTGGACCCCCTTGTACAGCACCCCACTGCTGGACCCCCCTGGACAGCAGTAGCCCCCTGCTGGACCCCCTATACAACAGCCCCCCCCCCCCAGACCCTGGACACCCCCCTCAGACCCTGGACACCCCCCAGACCCTGGACAGATTCCCCCCATACCCTGGACAGATTCCCCTCCCCCTGGTAGTCCTGCCCCCCCCCCCCCCCCCCAGACCCCAGACAGATCCCCCCCCAGACCCTGGACGTATCCCCCTCCCCCTGGACAGATTCTCCCGAGACCCTGGATAGATTCCCCTCCCCCTGTGAGTCCTTCCCCCCAGACCCTGGACAAATTGACTCGGTTTTAGTGGAAACTATACTTTAATAAGTTTATCTCTAATTGTTAGAGAGAAAGATATGAAGCAATACCCATGGGTGAATCAAATATTTGACTCAGTTTTAGTGGAAACTAGAGTCAGAAAAATCCAGTCCATGCTCTATATAGCCAATGTTGAACTGGAATGGCAGGTGGACCATGCTTTGGAATTCACTAAGAAACAACCATTGATCGTTTTTGGTGATAAGGTAGTATAGGGATCAGAATAATGGATTAAGATTATTTAGAATTTTTTTACTTTGTTAACACTTCAAAAGTATCCAAGGTTGGTTTCTCTACTTATATGCTTTTTGAATTGGGAATAAAGTGGTTAGGATCTATTGTGATATCCAAATTGCATGAATATCTCAACTAGAATACTTTTGATAAACACTTTAACAAAAAAATTTATCCTGATACACTAAGAGTAGTGAAGGCATGATATTTTGTTACTATGGAGCCGAGATATCATTCTAACATGGTTTATGTTACTCAGTTTGTTGTGTTAATGAACATATTTACAGATCTTGTTTCTAATGTCTATATCAAGGAACAAATGTTTGAAATGGGTTTGAGGCATGATATTCAGTATATGTTGATTATTATATTCCTACCCACCTTCATGAAGATTATAGGCAAGGTATATATTGATGAGGAGGATACAACTAGGAAGATAATACTCTTGAAAGCATCAGTTATAGTAGGAGGTAGGAAAAGTTATTATTCTAGCTAGAAGAGGAAGTTAGATGAACATTTTTGTGGTGGTTGTAGGAGTGTACAATAGATATCAAGGCTAAATATAGTGTCATGTTACCAATGCAGAAAAAGGGGAAACTTCAAACCTGATTATATAGAATCACCCAAGGCATGTCACCTATGTGGTAAATTTAATCAAATTAATTATTTATGTGAGAGATAATAATAGGTTACTAGAGTTATATATGATGTGCTAAAATTATTGTGATCTCAACCACTTTCCAATAGTGATGTTCAGGTCCTAAAGAAGGAGAAAAATGTGGCTGGATGTATCTATGCAGCAGAGTGTACACTAGAGCAGTCAGAGGCATGACTAACTTCCATGAGAGGTATGTTTTTTATTTCATATTCTATATTTATATTATTATTTAATATTGTTTTAACTCATTTATTTATATTATAAAATATTATTGATGCATTTGATTTATTCTTAGAGCTTATGCCTTTCTTGATTCCTATTTCCTATCCTTTGAGAAAGAGGTCAAAGAAGGGTTTTAAATGTCCTGAGTTTTGGGTGATGATAGTTGACCACAAAACCATATGGTACTTTCAATTTCTTGATCTTTACATCTTTTATCTCATCATTTTCATGGAATATATGATTAGTTATAAATATACAATCGATTACAATCATCATCGTGTCCAGTTTCTTTCTTCCAATAGAGTCACTCATATCTTTCAGGTTGAGTGAGATCCAAAATCTAAGAGATCAATACATGTTTCCCCAAGTTCTAGGATGATATAACACTTTTTTTTAATATGTTTCTAGATGAATTTGATTCATGTCTTAGTGGTCCTCTTCCTGTTGTACTGAGTGAGTTTTTTGAAGTTTTTTCATATGACTTATCAGGGTTACTAAATCAGAGGGATGTTCAGTTTTATATAGACTTTATCTTAGGGAAATGGACCATTTTTTACCTACATACCATATGGAACCCACTAAGTTAAAATAATTAAAGGTTTATTTTGAGGATCTTGAAGATAATGGATTTATTCATCCCAACATTTCACCTTGTAATCACCAATTCTCTTTAAAAAGAATGTGTATGGGAGTCTCTAGATTTATATTGGTTATTGGAAACTCAACCAGGTGATAGTTAAGAATAAATTTACCTTTCATAGTATTGATGGAAATTTTTATTATCTCAGGTGATCCAAGTGGTTTTAAAAAATTAAACTGAGATTGGGATACCATTAGCTAAGGTTCTGAGAGGAAGATACTCCTAAGACATTTTTAAAAATAAGATATGGTCATTATAATTATATGTTCATGTAATTTGACCTTACTAACACTCTTATAGTGTTTATGGATTTCAAGAATCAAATATTTAATCAATTCTTGTATTCCTTCCTGATTGTTTTTATGGATCATATCCTTGCTTATTCAATATTGGAGCAGGATCATGCTAAAAATTTAAATATCATCCTTAGAATATTGGAAAAGCATCACCGATATAGAAATATATCTAAATTTCAATTCTGGATTCAATAGGTAAAATTTATAAGTAATTTTATTTATAAGGAGGGTATATCCGTGGATGTTGAGAAGATTCATGTGTTGATTTCTTTGGAGTATCCAAGAAATGTGTTTAAAATCTATATTTTCTTACAATTATCTAGTTATTACAGGAATTTTATTTGTGACTTCTCCAAGATTACATCTACCATGATAGATTTAACCCATAGAAATGTGAAGTTTTTTGGGAGTGATCAATTCTAGAGATATTTTGAAGAGTTTAAAAGGATATTGACTTTAGCTCTAGTTTGGATCCTTCCTGATTGGGGTTTGGGATATAATGTTTACTAAGATGCCTCATGTATGAGTTTGGGTTGTGTTTTTATTTAGGGGGATAAGTATTAGCTTATGGATATCTTTAGTTGTTGACTCATGAGAATAAATACCCAATTAATTATCTTTACTTAGTATTAGTGATTCACACTCTAAAGACTTGGCACCACTACCACTTCAGGGAGTGGTTTATAGTGTATTCAAAGCATAAGAATATAAATTATATCTTATCTTAGAGGAATATGAACTTGAGATGGATATTCTAGGTGTTGTACAATTAGACCTTTGATTCTGAAGGTGGATGGGGGCTGGTGTGGGTGGGATGTGGCTGGAGCAGGGCCAAATCACGGCATTACCGCGGCGTGACCGTGACGTGTTGGCCCGATCCAGCGACATCCGCGGGGCAGTATCTTCCGGCCAGGAGCGAAGGGAGCGGGAGGAGGCTGGAATGCTTGTGGAAGGGGGATGGTTACAAGTGTTGGGTGGATGGTGCGGGCTGATTCGAAGGTGGAAGGGGGGGGGGGGCTGTTGCGGGATGGAATGCTCGTGGAAGTGGGCTGAAATGAAGGTGGAAGGGGGATGGTGTGGGATGGATGTGGCTAGAGTAGGGCCAAATCACGACATTACCACGGCGTGACCGCGACGTGTTGGCCCGATCCAGCGACATTCGTGGGGCAACATCTTCCGGCCAGGAGCGAAGGGAGCGAGAGGAGGCCGGAATGTTGGTGGAAGGGGGATAGTTGCAGGTGTTGGGGGGATGGTGCGGGCTGATTCGAAGGTGGAATGGGGGGATGTTGAGGGCTGGAATGCTAGTGGCAGTGGGCTGAAATGAAGGTGGAAGGGGGATGGTGTGGGATGGATGTGGCTGGATTAGGGAAAAATCATGTCATTACTACGGCGTGACCACGGCGTGACCGCGATGTGACCGCGTCGTGACTGCGGAGTGACTGCGGCGTGACTGCGGCATGACCGAGTCATGACTGCGGCGTTACCGCGGCATGACCGCGGCGTGACCGCGGGGTGACCGCGGCCTGACCGCGGGGTGACCGCGGAGTGACCGCGGCGTGACCGCGGAGTGACCGCGACGGGACAACGGTGCGTTGGCCCGATCTAGTGACATCCGCGGGGCAACATCTTCCATCCAGGAGCGAAGGGAGTGGGAGGAGGCTGGAATGCTGGTGGAAGGGGTCTGGTTGCAGGTGTTGAGGGGATGGTGCGGGCTGATTCGAAGGTGGTAGGGGGGCCTGTTGCGGGCTATAATGTTAGTAGCAGTGAGATGAAATGGAGGTGGAAGGGGGCTAGTGTGGGCTGGATGCGGCTGGAGCAGGGCCAAATCACGACGTGACTGCGTCGTGACCGCGGCATGACCGCGGCGTGACTGTGGCATGACCGCAGAATTACCGCGGCGTGACCGCGACTTGACCGCGGCGTGTTGGTCCGGTCCAACGACATCTGCAGGGCAGGGGGGCTGTTGCAGGCTGGAATGCTTATGGCAGTGGGCTGAAATGAAGGTGGAAGGGGGCTGGTGTGGGCTAGATGTGGCTGGAGCAGGGCCAAATCACGGCTTTACCGCGGTGTGACCACGGCGTGACCGCGGCGTGACCGCGGCGTGTTGGCCTGGTCCATCGACATCCGCAGGGCAGCATCTTCATAGACAACGCACCTCCGTTGGAGGGGTTTTATTATAAAAACATGACTTTATTTAACAAATGAAACAAGTATATTAAAGAAAACTTATTCAAGATATGTAATTCAATATAATTAAAAAAACCAAACCATTCATCCATTTGAATCTTACTATAATTTCAATTACCCTCATTTCGAACATAACCTGAAAAATCTAAAATCTAACTAAAGTAGTTATAATTGTAGGAGTGATAAAACACTATTTTATTGAATATTTTATTGATAATAAATGATATAATTTCCTCACATTGTGTTAAATATGTTTATTTATAAAATATTTGGGATTTGATCATTCATTTGAAAATTTGGTGAAAATTCCAGTTTTACCCTTAATAGTGCACTGTATTATTTCAAAGATAAATATTTTTATATTTATTATTTGTATTTGAAATTTTTTAACAGTGTTCCTAACTTAATTATCTACAACTTTTATTCAGGACAATAAAGCTAAAGAGTTAATTTGGTTGTTGAAATTGGGCCATGAAGTCAAAGTTGGGCTGGGCTCGCCAGAATGGAGAAGGTTCTGTATTTGGGCCATATCCTCTACATACGGGCTTGGATTGAGCCCAAATTTTGAGGAAAGCTCGGGGACATGATGTGGCACAAATAATCCTTCTGGAAGGCCGGTCAATTCACGCGTTTTGGAGGTCAAATGGGCGGTGCAAGTTTCATTAAAATATTTGGCCGAGATTTTGCATTCACACTTGAAACCACTTTAAACCTAGCCTCCCCTCCACTCTATAAATTAGTGATTTTCTCATTTGGAGAGGTTGGTTCGTGCATTGGGAGATTGGAGGCAGAGGAGAATTGGTTTCAACCAAATTCTCCAACCATTGTAAGAGAGGTAGCTCTTGAAGCAAGGATCCTCTCATCGAAGCCTCCTTCTCTCCTTCATGTTGTAATTGTTTTGTTTGTGTAATAAACTTCTTTGTTCTTCTTTTATTTCTTCTCTTTTTTCCTCTGTTTTATTTAAATTTATTCTTCTCTTAATCTTCCTCTTGGGGCTGGAATTCTTGAGTAGAAGCGATATTGGGTTATACCCATTATAAACCTTTGCACATGCAAAACGCTTCTACGATGATTACGCCACCCATGGAAGAGTAATTTTTAGTGATCGATCTATCTTCTACCCTCTTCATTTAATTATTTTGAATCATTGAGCCTACTGTAATTCACTTAATATGATCCATGAATTATGTTTTTAAATTTTAAGAAACTAAGCAAGCAATTGAACAATTAATACAAAAACACGCGAGGTCGAGATTTTGTGCAAATTGTGAGAGTGCGAGCTTAATCGGTAATACAAGACCACTTGGGATAAATTTGTAGAGTTCAAATATAATCCCTAAACACAACTCATCCTCATTTCCAGAATGGTTTTTTTCTCTAATTAACCACTGACCATAAGCTAACCTTAGAACAACAATCAAAGCAGGGTTCTGCGATTGCATGTTCCGAAGCTAGCCTAGGGTTTAAGTAATTCCATCTTTGTGGTTAAGTTAACTCTTGTAGGGTTCGAGGGTTAACAAATTAGAGGATCATAATTAAGTGGATATTCATTTAAATGATAATGATTAATATGTAAATGAAGAGGTAGAGTTAGATCGATTACGCCTTTTAAAATATTTTCTAAAAAAAAACATCTTCTTGTTGTGTTATTTTAATCGGAATTCATTTCAAAACTAAAAACAAAAAAAAAATACAATCTTCTTACAGCAAACTTCTTCTAGATTCATAAACTATAAACAACCCCCATCCTTTTCTAGTAGTGTTTTTATTCTCTTTTATTTTATTTTTAGAATACCTCTAATAAGATGTTTTAATTCACTTCCTCCTTTGAGAGACGACCTTGGTTAGCCCCCTATGCTACACTAAGTAAACTAAACATTAGCTTCATAGAGTGTTGTGCTTGGAGTTTTATCCAACGTAACTCACTTTTGAAGTTCTTTTGAGAGCGCGTGCGACAACGCTCTTTCAAATTGGCGCCGTTGCCGGGGAGGCAAGTAATTATTTCAACCAATTAGAGGTATTTATTTTATTTTACATTTTATTCTCTTCCTCTCTTCTTTCTTCCTTCTTTACCCAATCTGATTTTTCTTCTTCTTCTTTTAATTTCTTCTACTTCTCTTTGGACCATCAAATCAAACTTCTCATTTTTATTTTACTATGGTCCACCTTCTTTCTTTTCATTTTTATTTGATCTATGACACGAACTAATCCTGAAGATCTTTTAGATCCTGACCCTGAGATTGAACGCAGCCTTAGGGCACGAATCAGACATTCTCAGTCTACGGAAAGTTTCAACATTCAACCAGTTGGAGAATTACTCCAATATCAGAACATTGAAATTGGAAGCAATTCAAATTCAACCATAAAACAAGAACCAATGGCTGGAAACAATGGAAATGAACTTAATAGAACCATTCGAGAATTGGCTGCACCTGATATTAACTATCAACCAAATTGTATTGCATACCCAAATCTCGAATCGGACTTCGAACTGAAATCTGGGTTAATTCACTTACTTCCAAAGTTTCATGGCCTCTCTGGTGAGGATCCCAATAAACATTTGAAAGAATTTAATGTGGTTTGCTCAACCCTAAAACCTAGAAATGTCTCTGAAGATCAAATCAAACTAAGAGCATTCCCATTCTCACTTGATGGGGCTGCGAAAGATTGGATGTATTATTTACAACCCGAAGATGTAACTTGTTGGAACGATTTGAAACGTCTTTTCTTGCAGAGATTTTTTCCAGCATCAAGGACCACATCCATTCGAAAGGAGATATCGGGGATCAAGCAAGCACAAGGGGAGTCCATGTATGAGTATTGGGAGCGATTCAAGAAGTTGTGTGAAAGCTGTCCACATCACCAAATCAGTGAGCAAATCCTCATTCAGTACTTCTATAAAGGACTCACAGCTATGGAGAGAAGCATGGTGGATGCCGCAGCTGGAGGGGCATTGGTGGACAAGACACCAATAGCCGCACGTGCATTGATTGACAAGATGGCCCAAAACTCCCAACAATTTGGCGATAGAGGTACACTACATGTCAGGGGAGTACATCAGGTAAGTCCTTCTTCTCTTGAGAGTCATTTGATTGATACCAAGTTAGAAGAATTGACAACTATGGTAAGGCAGATTGCTTTGGCACAAAAGACATCTTTACCTCCTCCTTCAAGGCCTTGTGGTATTTGCACTGAGACAAGCCACCCAACTGACTGTTGCCCACAACTCCAAGAAACAGAAGATTGTGCAGCAGTGTTCCCTGGGAGACCATATCAGCAGCAGCAGCAACAACCATATCCCCAGAAGAAGTTCGATCCAACATACAACCAAGGGTGGAAAGATCTAACAGACATGAGGTATGGCTCTGGACAACAACAAATGCCCCCTTTTCAACCAAACTTCCAGCAGCCTCCGCCTTACCAGCAGGGTTTCCAACAACCCCAAAGGAGATTTGAAGCTCAAACATCAACAAGTCAACAACAAGGGAATCATCCACCAAAGGTAGATTCTAATACTGATGATCTTTTGAAGCAAATTGTTCTTAATCAACAGAATGAGCTGAAGAGTCAAGGTTCGGAGCTGAGAGAGTTGAAGACTCAAATGAGTCAGATTGCCACCGCCCTCCATGAACTTGTGAGTAAGAATTCTGGAAATCTACCTTCCCAAACCACTCCAAATCCAAAGGGGAATGTTAGTGCCATCACATTGAGAAGTGGGAAGCAAATGAACGATACAGCTGTACCTACCATTCCATCGGGATTCACCTCAACTTCAGAGAAGCCACATTCCATACCAACTGATGAACAATCCAAGGAGAAAGATAAAGGTAAGAAAAAGATTGATGATGTTCCTCCTAAACCACTTCCTTTTCCAAACAGGGTTGTTCAAACCAAGAAGATGGCTGAAGAAGCAATGCAAAAGGAGGTTTTGGAAACATTCAAGCGTGTGGAGATCAACATTCCTCTACTCGAAGCCATTAAGCAAATCCCAAGGTATGCCAAATTCTTAAAAGAACTTTGTACCAATCGAAGAGGGCTCAAGGGAAATGAGAGGATCAACCTTGGAAGGAATGTCTCAGCACTCATTACACCAACTCTAGCAATGCCAACAAAGTGCAAGGATCCCGGGACATTCACCATCCCATGCACCATAGGGGAGTTTCACTTCTCTGATGCTCTTTGTGATTTAGGAGCTTCAATAAATGTGATGCCTCACTCTGTTTTCTCTTCATTGCAGATTGGTGAGCTCAAGCCTACAAGGGTAGTGGTGCAGCTAGCGAATAGAGCTACAACATATCCGGCTGGTGTCCTTGAAGATGTGTTGGTAAAGGTAAAGGACATGATCTTCCCTGCTGATTTCTATGTACTAAACATGGAAGATGACCAGGTAAGTTCTCATGCCCCTATCATTCTTGGTAGACCCTTCCTCAAAACTGCTAAGACCATTATCAATGTTCATGAGGGTACTCTTTCCATGGAATTCGGGGATGAAATCGTGAGGTTTAAAATCCTGGATTCTATGAAGTACCCACCAGAGGAACACTCAGCATTCTTTCTCTCTCATTCTGAGTCTCCATGTGATAGTCCCTCTATTTTTGATTCCCAATCTCTTGGGGACTATTCACTTCTTAATGAAATAATGAGTATTGGGTCCAACTTGATGTCTCATTCTACTTCATCCCCTTTAATTCATGATCTTTCTGATCTTGGGATTGGTTCATTTGTCCAATCATATTCGAATTCTGAGCATGTATACTCTGATTATGATATGGCTGCTAATTTTTCTGATGGATTTGATGCATTGTTCTCTCATTCAGATGATATGTATGATTGTGCACAGATGTCTACGCCACTCATGCTTCCATCCATTCAGCATCCACCATCACTGGAACTAAAGCCATTGCCACCAAATCTCAAATACTCATACTTGTTAAGTGGTGAAAAATTACCTGTTATCATTGCTAACAATCTCTCTTTTGAACATGAAGAAAAACTTTTGAATCTTTTGAGGGAGAACATCAGGGCAATCGGGTGGACCTTGGCTGACATATCAGGTATTAGCCCCTCCATTTGCATGCATAGGATTATTTTGGAAGATGGAGCTAAACCGGTGAGGCAACCACAAAGGAGACTCAATCCAACCCTTCTGGAGGTTGTTAAAAAAGAGGTTGAAAAATTGCTCGAGGCAGGTATAATCTATCCCATTTCAGATTCTCAGTGGGTAAGTCCTATTCAGGTTGTGCCTAAGAAAAGTGGTGTTACTGTTGTTACAAATGAGAAAGATGAGTTAGTTCCAATGAGGGTACAAAACAGTTGGCGCGTGTGTATTGATTATAGGAAACTAAATCATTCCACTCGCAAAGATCATTTCCCCCTCCCATTTATTGATCAAATGCTTGAGAGACTAGCTGGGAAGACACACTATTGTTTCTTGGATGGATTTTCTGGATATTTTCAGGTTCCTATAGCTCCGGAGGATCAGGAGAAGACTACATTCACCTGTCCCTTTGGGACATTTGCCTATCAGAGGATGCCATTTGGACTTTGCAATGCCCCAGGTACCTTCCAGAGATGCATGGTGAGTATTTTTTCTGATTTTATTGAGACCTGCATGGAGGTATTTATGGATGATTTTACAGTGTATGGATCTTCATTTGATGAATGTCTAAGTAGTTTGGAAAATGTGTTGAATCGTTGTATTGAGAAGAATCTAGTCCTGAACTTTGAAAAGTGTCATTTCATGGTAGAGCATGGCATTGTCTTAGGGCATGTAGTGTCAAAACATAGGATAGAGGTTGATAGATCTAAGGTAGACATCATTTCATCCTTACCCTACCCTTCATGTGTGCGTGATGTTCGATCATTCCTTGGACATGCTGGATTTTATCGACGCTTCATCAGAGATTTTAGTAAGATCGCTCTACCCTTATCTCGATTGCTTCAAAAAGATATTGACTTCAATTTTGATGATTCATGTAGGGTATCATTTGATGAGCTAAAGAAGTGTCTGACCACTCCACCGATCATACAGCCCCCACAGTGGGAGATTCCTTTTGAGCTTATGTGTGACGCCTCCAACTTCGCGGTTGGAGCTGTCTTATCTCAGAGGGTGGAGGGACGTTCACATGTGATCGCCTATGCATCGAGGACACTAGATTCAGCCCAATCAAACTACACCACAACAGAAAAGGAGTTTCTTGCTGTTATATTTGCTTTAGATAAATTTCGTTCATATTTATTGGGCTCTAAAGTAGTTGTTTTTTCTGACCATGCAGCTTTGAGGTACCTCCTAAAGAAGCCAGATGCAAAGCCACGACTTATCCGTTGGATGCTACTTCTTCAAGAGTTTGACCTTGAGAAAAAGGACAAGAAGGGGTCAGAGAATTTGGTGGCAGACCACATGAGTAGGCTTACTCACACACTAGAGGGTGACACCTTGGACCAGGTACCACTTCGGGACACTTTCCCCGATGAGCATCTCTATACCATCTCAGGTAAGCATCCTTGGTATGCTGATTTAGTTAATTACATTGTTGGCTCTGAAATCCCAGTAAATTTGAAGAAGCATCAAGTCCAAAAATTAAAAAGTGAGTCTAGGTATTATGTGTGGGATGATCCATACCTCTGGCGCATGTGTAGTGACCAAGTCATTAGGAGGTGTGTTCCCGATCATGAGTTTGAGTCTGTTTTTCATTTCTGTCATACACTTGCTTGTGGTGGACACTTTGGACCCCAACGGACAGCTAGGAAGGTTTTAGACTCAGGATTATATTGGCCTAGTTTATTCCATGATTCCCATGTATTTTGTAAGTCATGCTCTCGTTGCCAACACACTGGAAACATTTCAAGAAGACACGAGATGCCCCAACAACCCATTTTATTCTGTGAGATTTTTGACGTTTGGGGAATTGATTTTATGGGACCTTTTCCTAGTTCATTTGGTTTCTTGTATATCCTTGTTGCTGTCGATTATGTGAGTAAATGGGTGGAGGCCAAGGCCACCAGGACTGACGATTCTCATGTTGTTGTGGATTTTGTCAAAGCACAGATTTTTTGCAGGTTTGGAGTACCAAAGGCCATCATCAGTGACCAAGGGACACACTTTTGCAATAGGAATTTTGCTTCCCTCCTTCGGAAGTATGGGGTGACACACAAAACATCAACACCATACCACCCCCAAACAAATGGCCAGGCTGAGGTTTCAAATCGTGAGTTGAAACAAATCTTGGAGAAAACCGTGCAGCCAAATAGGAAGGATTGGAGCAAGCGCTTGGATGATGCATTGTGGGCTTATAGGACAGCATACAAGACCCCCATTGGTATGTCCCCATTTCGGATTGTTTTTGGGAAAGCGTGTCATCTCCCCGTGGAAGTCGAGCATCGGGCATATTGGGCTATAAAGAAATGTAACATGGATTTGGCCCAAGCTGGAATTCAAAGGAAGTTGCAAATTCAAGAGCTTGAGGAGATTCGCCTGTCATCATATGAGAACTCAAGGCTCTACAAGGAAAGATCAAAAGCAGCTCATGACAAAATGATCCAACAAAGGGAGTTTCATATTGGAGAGAAAGTCCTTCTCTATAGTTCACGACTGAAGTTGATGCCTGGTAAGTTGCGTTCCAGATGGTTAGGTCCTTATATTGTGTCTAATGTTTTTCCTTATGGTGCAGTGGAGATCACACAAGAGGACACTGGAAGGAGCTTTATAGTCAATGGGCAACATTTGAAGAGATACATTGAAGGACATCCTACTGATGCAGTGGATTTTATCACACTGCATGACCCCATCATCACTTGATCACATCAGGCTTTTCCTAACCCTTTCACTTTTATATTATTTGTCCTATTTAAAAATTCTGCATTTCATGTGCATATATCATCTCACGGGTTCACATTGAGGACAATGCAATATTTTAAGTGTGGGGGAGGGAACCTTTTAGTTTAGTAATTTCAATTGTTTTCCTGTTAAAAAAAAACCAAAAAACAAAAACTGTGTGTTTTTCAAAATTTGTGTGTTTATTTTACAATTTTCTGTGTGTTTTTGAAACTTTTGAGCTGAAATGATTCTCATCACCATTTTTAAATCCATATCAATAAGTGAAACAATTTACCCCTTGAAACTAATCTTAAATGAATGCTGAAATGACTTTGTTTCAAGTTCAAATATTTAGTAATTTCATGCAAAGTACGCTGAATTTTGAATCCCATGCCAATCTCACTGTCTTTATATTTGAAATCACTTTCCTGTGAGGCTTCTAAACCATTATTTTCATATTCTTTACATTCACCTCACTTCTTGAGAGAGCCAAACCATACTTGATTTAACCAGAATTTGATCTATTCCTATCAAAACTTGAGGGTTTGAGGTACTTGTGTTTAAATGATTGAGGCATTTGTTTGGTATTAAAACCCCTATTTCAAATAATCCTTTTTTATAATGGCCTACCTTGAATATTTAATCCTTGTAGCCCTTAGAAGCCATGCACAGCCTGTTAGGTTAAACCACATTACAAGCCAATTTTCCCTATCCAACCAACTCTTGAAGTGAAATTGCATAATCTAGTTGAGCTTAAGTGTGGGGGAAGCTGTCTTGTGTTGTGCCACCACATTATGTGATACTTTGGGTGGAAAATTAAATTCTGAAGAGATGTGTTTGCTGCTAAAGAAAGTCATTATATTGAAAGCTGTGCCTTTTCTGGAGCTTTCATGACAAGTGAAGCTGTGCCTTTTCTGGAGCTTCTAATTGAGGTGGAAAGCTGTGCCCATCTGGAGCTTTCAAGAAAATCATGTTCTAGAAGATTGACATTTTTTATGCTGAAATGATGAATGGTGTAAACCTTTCATGACTTTTCATGATGATGGAGCTGAATTGATACTATGGGGATTGAAGAGAAGACCATATTTAAGTGAAAATTAGATTAATGCAATTTTGCTTTAAAAGAGTCAAGCCCTCCTCATTCAGCCTCAGAGTTTTTCACATCTTAATCCTACCAACCGAAAGCCACAGAACAACCCTGAAAAGTCCTCATGATAAACATATGTCCTTGACTCACATCGGGTAGCGATGTAGGAATCTATCAAGCCTATGGTGACCCTCGTATGAGTTTGGATGAGAAAGACATTGCAAAAAAATTGATATTTGAGTGATGAGAGAAAATTCAAGCGAGGTAAGTGTTTTGTGCATGGGTGGATAAATGAAGTGGAAATATATTGAATGATATAAATGGAGAACCTGAAATAAGGTTTTTTATGAGGCATGATATCTTTTTTATTCTTGGTGTGAAATTGATTGATCTTAAAGATATGTGTTTTAAAATTGGTTTTGATTTGATATTGATGTTTACTTGATATGAGGTTTTGCCCAGGTGTGCAAAAGGGTAAGTGTGGGGGAGTTGATAAAACACTATTTTATTGAATATTTTATTGATAATAAATGATATAATTTCCTCACATTGTGTTAAATATGTTTATTTATAAAATATTTGGGATTTGATCATTCATTTGAAAATTTGGTGAAAATTCCAGTTTTACCCTTAATAGTGCACTGTATTATTTCAAAGATAAATATTTTTATATTTATTATTTGAATTTTAAATTTTGTAAAAGTGTTCCTAACTTAATTATCTACAACTTTTATTCAGGACAATAAAGCTAAAGAGTTAATTTGGTTATTGAAATTGGGCCATGAAGTCAAAGTTGGGCTGGGCTCTCCAGAATGGAGAAGGTTCTGTATTTGGGCCATATCCTCTACATACGGGCTTGGATTGAGCCCAAATTTTGAGGAAAGCTCGGGGACATGATGTGGCACAAATAATCCTTCTGGAAGGCCGGTCAATTCACGCGTTTTGGAGGTCAAATGGGCGGTGCAAGTTTCATTAAAATATTTGGCCGAGATTTTGCATTCACACTTGAAACCACTTTAAACCTAGCCTCCCCTCCACTCTATAAATTAGTGATTTTCTCATTTGGAGAGGTTGGTTAGTGAATTGGGAGATTGGAGGCAGAGGATAATTGGTTTCAACCAAATTCTCCAACCATTGTAAGAGAGGTAGCTCTTGAAGCAAGGATCCTCTCATCGAAGCCTCCTTCCCTCCTTCATGTTGTAATTGTTTTGTTTGTGTAATAAACTTCTTTGTTCTTCTTTTATTTCTTCTCTTTTCCTCTGTTTTATTTAAATTTATTCTTCTCTTAATCTTCCTCTTGGGGATGGAATTCTTGAGTAGAAGCGATATTGGGTTATACCCATTATAAACCTTTGCACATGCAAAACGCTTCTACGATGATTACGCCACCCATGGAAGAGTAATTTTTAGTGATCGATCTATCTTCTACCCTCTTCATTTAATTATTTTGAATCATTGATCCTACTGTAATTCACTTAATATGATCCATGAATTATGTTTTTAAATTTTAAGAAACTAAGCAAGCAATTGAACAATTAATACAAAAACACGCGAGGTCGAGATTTTGTGCAAATTGTGAGAGTGCGAGCTTAATCGGTAATACAAGACCACTTGGGATAAATTTGTAGAGTTCAAATATAATCCCTAAACACAACTCATCCTCATTTCCAGAATGGATTTGTGCTCTAATTAACCACTGACCATAAGCTAACCTTAGAACAACAATCAAAGCAGGGTTCTGCGATTGCATGTTCCGAAGCTAGCCTAGGGTTTAAGTAATTCCATCTTTGTGGTTAAGTTAACTCTTGTAGGGTTCGAGGGTTAACAAATTAGAGGATCATAATTAAGTGGATATTCATTTAAATGATAATGATTAATATGTAAATGAAGAGGTAGAGTTAGATCGATTACGCCTTTTAAAATATTTTCTAAAAAAAACATCTTCTTGTTGTGTTATTTTAATCGGAATTCATTTCAAAACTAAAAACAAAAAAAAATACAATCTTCTTCCAGAAAACTTCTTCTAGATTCATAAACTATAAACAACCCCCATCCTTTTCTAGTAGTGTTTTTATTCTCTTTTATTTTATTTTTAGAATACCTCTAATAAGATGTTTTAATTCACTTCTTCCTTTGAGAGACGACCTTGGTTAGCCCCCTATGCTACACTAAGTAAACTAAACATTAGCTTCATAGAGTGTTGTGCTTGGAGTTTTATCCAACATAACTCACTTTTGAAGTTCTTTTGAGAGCACGTGCAACAACGCTCTTTCAAGGAGCAGTAAAACACCAAGAAAAAAGATGTAATACACAACTCTAGCAATGAGTAAAAATGAAGGCAATGAAAAAACAGCTTAACCAAAAGTACCCATCCATCTATTAGATCTCTTCAGTTGCAATCCAATGGTATCCTGGAATGGAACAACTTACAACAGGAGGGTGACTGTAAAATACCAAGCATGTTTTGTTTCATTCTAAAAATACAACCATTAATAAATCATAGCACAAAGAAATGAAAACACAATCAACAGTTGGGTAGAAAATTGAAAATAAATAATATTTTGAATGTGTAATATGAAATATACAATGGGAAATTATTATGAACATGAAATTAATGGTAGATTAATATAGATACATTACCGATATGAAAAAGAGAGTTGGTCTATCTTCTTCGACTTCATTTTCCTTGAAATGGAGGAAGACGCCCAGCCCCATCCCCCACCAGCCCCTTCCCCTTGCCTAGCCCCAGCACCACCCCCTACCTAGCCCCCTCCCCCCTGCCCAGTTCTTCCCCTCTCATCCCCTCCTCCCTGCCCAGCCCCTTCCCCCACAAGCCCCTCCCCCTACCCAGCCCCATCCCCACCAGCCCCCTCCCCCCCTGCCCAGTTCTTCCCCTCTCATCCCCTCCCCCCTTCACAACCCCATCCCCCACCAGCCCCTCCCCCCAGCCCAGTTCTTTCCCTCTCATCCCCTCCCCCATGCCCAGCCCCTGCCCCCACCAGCACCTCCCCCCTACCCATCCCCATTCCCCCTACCCAACCCCATCCCCCACCAGCCCCCTCCCCCTGCCCAGTTCTTCCCCTCTCATCCCCTCCCCCCTGCCCAGCCCCTTCCCCCACCAGCCCCTCCCCCTGCCCAGCACCATCCCCCCTACCTAGCCTTATCCCCCTCCAGTCCCCTCCCCCCGCCCAGTTCTTCCCCTCTCATCCCCCCTGCCCAGCCTTATCCCCCTCCAGTCCCCTCCCCCCGCCCAGTTCTTCCCCTCTCATCCCCCCCTGCCCAGACCCTCCCCTCCCAGCCCCTCCCCCCTGCCCAACCCTATCCCCCCTGCCCAGCCCCATCCCCCATCCCCCACCAGCCCCCTCCCCCTGCCCAGTTCTTCCAAATAAAAAAATGATGCATGGTAGTAAGCATTAACAGTAATCACTCTAACTGTAATCACTCATTCTGAGGGATGTATTGATAATTAGATATATAAACACATACCCACCAATAATAGGATCAACTAATGCATAGACACAATATCCTGCAACATTAAATTCAATCCCATCTAAATAAGACATCCATTCAAATCATGATGACATGAGATAGAAATATCAAACATACTAATTATGAGGCATGCACCAATGATCCAAAAATACCTGAAAAAACTATAAACAATACGTTATAAAATTAAAACTGTAATATAATGCCATGATTAAGAAACTTGATTAATGATATTACCTTCAAAAACATCATGCTTTACATGTCTTAATGACATTAAACATCTCTAACATGGGATATTCCATGGATGTTTTGAAGCCCAACCCCTTCTCCCACCAGCCCCTCCCCCCTGCCTAGCCCCAACCCCCCACCTGACCCCTCCCCCACCAGCCACCTCGCCCCTGCCCAGTTCTTCCCCTCTCATCCCTTCCCCCCTGCCCAGCCCCTCCCCTCCCAGCCCCCCTGCCCAGCCCCTCCCCCCTGCCCAGCCCCACCCCCCCTGCCCAACCCCATCCCCCACCAGCCCCCTCCCCCTGCCCAGTTCTTCCCCTCTCATCCCCTCCCCCTGTCCAACCCCTTCCCCCACCAGCACCTCCCCCTGCCCAGCCCCACCCCCCTGCCCAGCCCCATCCCCCACCAGCCCCTCCCCCTGCCCAGTTCTTCCCCGTGTGCTCCCTACCCCCTACCCAGCCCCTCCCCTCCCCTCCCCCCTAACTAGCTTCAACCATAATCGATTCCACCAGGCTATAGATTACCCTGCAACCAAACTTAAATAGTTAAAGATTTATGTCATAATTTTTTGTTACAAGTATTGCAAATATATGATCATCCAACTATAATATATCAATTTAAACTTTATATGGATTTATATGAACTATAGTCTTCAATAAACTAAAATTGGTTCAAAAAATTTACAGATTACATGATACACATGATTGTCAAAAAACACAATAATCAGCAGATTTCATGACAGACGTTTTAAACATGTTTGCAAAAACAAATTACATATTTTGTGAGAAAATGTTAAAAAAATTGTCTAAAAATGATAAAAATGTTAAGAATGTACAGCTTATAGATCACAAATAGAGTTGTCATGCCTTTGAAAAATGAGCAGTATCGGTTGTAATAAGATGTGGCGAAAGAGTTTAATGTGTACATAATCTTCCTTCAACTGTCATCTCATTGCTTCCACCTGCTGGAACATCATTGTCTTCTCCTTCCATAATAGTTGAATCTATACATAAAGCTTAATAAATAATTTACAGAACATGAAGAAACTTAATTTAATGACCAATAAAAATGTATTATGTTGCCTTACATGATTCATATTCATTGTGACTAAAGAACACTAATCCATAGATATTTTTTCAATAAAAACCATTTATATGTACTGGGAAAAAATGTACCTGCAAATTTCAAAAAACCACCCATTATTTAGTTATTATAGATGCACTTCATGTAGAATAATGACCAGTTGACAGTGGTGTTTTTTCATTCTAAATAATATATCAATAAACATATTAAATTTAAAAGTCAAAACATATCGAATTCGGACAGATAGTTTCTTCAGTTGGTTAACAAAGATAACGACCATGTTTATTTCTTTATTAGAATACATTCAATGAAAAAATAGATAGTTCATAATAAGGAAAAAATATGAATGAATGAAGCATGAAAAGAATATTGTATCATTATAAATATTTGGAAAATATTAAATAGTTTCCTTTATTAATGGATGAGTCCATACTTAAGTGTCAACCATGGCATATGAATACTACTAATCCCTATAATATTGAAATATGAAAGCCTAAAGGTAATTGTTGTCATAATTAAAAGGCATAAATGAGTATTGATCATTAAATTTACTATTTATATTAGTCTAAATGAAGAAAACCTAATTGATTATAATTTTCAATTCAAGATAATAAATATACAAATGAAACTGAACATTCAGCATGCATGAAAACTTGAACTGAGCCTTCGAAGCAACTCAATAGTGTTGTGTTGGTTTTAAACCTCGCCTGAATAGAGACATGCAATGGGGAAGAAGAAGGTCTACAAGATTTGTTATGACTAAATTTAGACATTAACTCATGCCAAGAACCTTCAATATAGATCTTTCAACCACCTCAGAAGACCCGAGAACATGAAATTGAATTAAAAAATATATTTGAAGACTGTTGTTGTAGCGTGATAATCAACATCACCATTCCATTTAACTTTGAATCCATATATATAAAAAGTGGTAGAAATCATGCATGGCCATAAATACATATTCATTAATTAAATGTAGTAGTTTAATTAATGTAGCATTCCAGCACGAGTGCTTCTCACCCGAAGAAAAATATAAGAGGCACATACATACTGATTTAGGTCATATAAGTAAGAATAAAAAAATACAATTTATAGTGTAAGGTAATTAAGGAAATTATAGATCTATGCTATGTTTAAAAAAACATTTAAAACTGCTTATCCTATGAGCATGAACTGTATGAAACATTGGTTCAGGATTCAGTACCTTATACTATAAAAAATATCATGTATAAGCTATATGGATATAAACTTGAGCAATATTTCAATCCAAAATACAATTCCATAAACTATGGAGAAAGAGAACCAAAATGCATTAGGTCGTAACTGAATTATAAAATCAAAGACATTTCCAGATCATTCTATTATATTCACATGCACTAAAGAAATAAATAAGATAGTAACAGTTTAAACAGTAGTGGAGTTCACAAACCAAAGAGTTATTTACCTCAATAGACTCAAAAATATCCATTATAGAGATAACTAAATCAAATCATGGATATCATTGACCTTAATCCTACACATAGAATGTATTATAGAGAAACCTGCAAATTAAATGGGCAATGTATCGTAAACAATTTAAAGTGAAAGGTGGAAAACATCAAAAAAATTGAATAAAATTTAGAATCACAAACTTGGATGTCTGTTTATGCTTCCAACAACAGTATGATTTGATCTTCAACAGGCGTGTGAGGTGCTGTCCAGTTGTTTTCCTGCATGTAAAACACAAAAATAAATGTTATTAAATAGTAAAATAACACCTTATACATGTCATTAATAATCTAGGTGATCACATCATTCAAGTAATTTTGTTCACTAAGACTTTTTGTGTTCACAAAAGATTCAAATTGACGGACTAAAGCATTAGATATTCTCCCCTCAACATTAAAAGTATTTTCATTCACCTTAATGCTGGAGATATGTTTTTGGATCCTTATCTCCTTCTTCATGACGTGGAAAAATAGAGTACTTAAAAATAAATGTGTTAAAATAAATAATATAGAAACTTGGTTGAGAAAATATTGTCATCATTTATGTTCACATTTATGAAGAAGAATATTAGCTATATTACTTATCATCTATGTTGTATTTTTTTGTTAACCATGTGGGGAGTTTTAAGATGAAGCTGGTTATTGGGGGGAAACTATATAATATATGTTTTCAAAACTAGAAAACATAAGTTGAGTGAAGCAAACTTTCCAATATGTATAGTAGTTTGAAAGATCCATTTTAGTGAATTCTATACTTAAGACCTTTTAAAATCAATATATAAATGATATTCACCTTAATTATAACAATATGGAGTATCTTCTTAAAGGAGAGACTAGAAGAGAATACTTTGAGAATATTCCAAAAATAATCAATATCATATAAATCAAGATATTCCATAAATTTAATGGAAAATATATAATTGATATGGTTTGATTTATTATTCTCTCATCCTTGGTTACAAAATTCCAAACCTAACATTAAGGGGGATAAATTATTTTTAATCAGGGAAAATAAATTGAAATTTTGAACAAGATTCTAGGACATTTTCCAATGTGTAAATTTAGATAATTTCATACATTAGTGGTTTTATATTTCTTATTAACATGAGTGTAGAAACTAGGGTTGAAATATTCCAAGATAATAATTATTAAAATTGGTATTATATAATTATCTTAGATTGAATACATTTTCACATCTTATGAGAAAGGTTCTGAGTATTTTTATTTCAGATTGATATCATGTTCTTTTATAAATAGACAGATTTATTATATAAATAAAAACCTCCACCTTTTTGTATGAATCTCAGATCAAAAATACTTATATTAGTACATTTCTTGAGTATGAATTCATACCATTTTTTCTCTCATGAACTCAGTAATTATTATCATAAATGAGGAGAGAACAAAATGGAATGAAAGGAATTATGAGAATTTGGAAGAGAATAAAAATTTGATTGAGAAATGAAGATTATATATTGATATATCATTTTATTGTGTATTAGAAATAAATACAAAGGGGGTTTGTTGAGACCACCTTGTGAGTGATTTATTTTATTCAATGATATTGAATTGTTAATAAATTTTTATCCCAACATTTTGATGAATAAGACATAGATTGTATTTTTTTTGGAAATACTAATCTTATTATTGAAGAATAAATTTTCCCAATAAGTTTTATGATTATATTAATTGAAAAAAGATTAAATAATTTATTCAATTTAGTTTTTGGAGTTTCTTATTATTGTATTAATGAAAAGGGGAGACTTTTCATTTGGCGTTTTTTTATATTCATTCATATTAGAAAAATAAATTTGAAGGTATTTTAATTTTCTATCCTTCTAGTTTATAAGAAGTATGAAAGAATAATTGGTGTTTTTTAAAGTTATAATAGAATAATAATAGTAGTTATATGGTTGGGAGTTTGGTTACTAAGTAATTAGGTATTGAGGATAAAACTATATTATCTATTTTGAAAAATCATAGAGGAGTTAGAAAACAATAAGGCCTAATAAAGGCTATCATAGAACCTGAAAATCCAATACATATCATAAATATATTTGAACAATTTTAAAGGTAATATAATCAATATTGGAATGGTGTATGAATAGTTATTTTTTAGTTCAACACAAGCATAGAGAGTGTGGGTTGGTGCTTAGAGGAAGATCTACCATGTTGGGTTGCATGATAGACTGGACACCCTAAGGGATCTAAATGAAAAGATACCTAGCAAATTCTATGGTATAAATGTTTAAACCAAATCAATTTATAATATGGGGTCATGAAATGTGTTGTATTATTCACATTTAAAATCCAAGAAATTATTGGAAAAATATGACGTCATGTACATTGTCAAATTCCTTTGTCGATAGTTTGCACTCTATTCTAGTAATTCTCAGGTTGTGTACTACCATCAAAGATAGAGGTAAGCTCAAGTTGAAATGTCATGATTCATGTGGGTGTTTTTAAAGATCATATAAATTTCATGGATAAAAATTTATATAATAACAAAGGATGGTGGAAATTATTTTAGGATAATATCAACATAAGAACTGGACTCTAGGAAGAATAGGGTGATAATATGATACACTATACATAAGATACTATGATTGTTTAAGACATCGATATAAATATGGTATTCCATTATCATAAGATTTAATCCTGTGTATGATACTAATATAACATTTGATAATAGACTTCATAAGGAACAACCATTTCAAAAGATATTATTTGATTATATAAGGTACTTAAAATTCATATAAAGCAATGAGAAGCTCAGACTTCATGATGTACCTCTATGGGGTATATATACATCATCATATGGTATAGATATACCATGAGGTTCAAGAAGATCATGAGGTATATGTGAAGTTCATAGAGTACATTGTAAGGTGTTATAGAATATTGTAGGGTTTATGAACCCTATGATAGAACTTCATAAGGTAAAGATAATTATCAAATTTTGTGAAAATGAAACATCTAAAAGAAGAATTGGGTTAGGTGATGCTACAAATACAGGGGATCACCTATGGTGTTGATGGTTGTGGGGGAGAACCGTCAGGAATGGAGGAGGAGGGGAGGCAGCTCAGAGCATCTTTGCTGGAGGAGGGTTGGGGTGAGGAGGTTCACTGCGAGGAGGGGTCGATGGTTTTGAGGGTTGCTGGTGAAAAGGTGTTAGGGAGTGTGATGGGGGTGTGGACCTTGGTGTCGGAAGAGAGGCGTTGGGGAGGAGGGTCGCGGCGAGGAGGCGTCGGAAGAGAAGCATCACGGAGGAGGGTCGCGGCGAGGAGGCGTCGGGGAGGAGGGTCACCGTGATGAGGAGGGCGCGACGAGGAGGCCTCGGGAAGGAGGGTCGCGATGATGAAGAGGGCGCGACGAGGAGGCGTCAAAGAGGAGGAGGGCGCAGCGATGAGGAGGTCATGGTGAGGTGGAGGGAGCGGTGAGGAAGAGATCGCAGGGAGGAGGAATCACGAGGGCAAGAGGGATTGAGGATCGGGTTTTCAACAAATAGCCACAGTTATTTTATTAAACTGTGGATATAAACAAGCTATAGCCATAGACTGATAGAACCATGGCTATAGGTTCGTGGCTATAGCCTGAATTTCTAGTAGTGTTGGTATTCCATGGAGATGGTTATGGTTCTCAGTAGAAGGAAGGAGTAATGTTTTCAATTCCCGTCATATGTTTCCTCCTTGTCAAATATTGAGCTCAAATGTGATTTCCTTAGCTTGGAGATGGAACTATTTAATGTGATCATAGGGATAGATCAGATGACACTCTTCAAGGCCCACATATACTACTATAATTATTTGGTAACTTTGATAGCCCCCATTGGGAGAACTTGATTTTTTTAGGGAGAACGAGATCTGCGACCCGGAAGATCTAGACCTCCACTTCTGAATTTAGGCAGTCTTTATTTCCACTTATCCTTTCTCTTACTAGAGGATGATGGGGAAATAATGGAGAATAGGTTGCCTCCCATGGTTTGTGAGTTACCCAAGGTATTACCAAAGTATTTTTCAGGTCTACCGCCTCAATGGGATGCGAAGTTCACCCTTGACTTGGAATCTGGGACATAGCTGATATCTCTTTATTCTAATCATATGACCCCAACCAAGATTAGTGAGTTAAAGATATATCTAGAAGATATCCTTAGTCCCCAAAACACTATATACAAAGGGATTTCCCATGGTTCTTATGATGCAGTTTTAACCATTCCCATTTATTTTTTCATCTATTATCCTTCTTATAAATTTAAATCATGGTTTAAAATTAAACTGGTTTATTTATTTCAAAACAAGCATGTTTATTTGTCTTATAAGGGATTTGAATGGAACACATGGTGGGATTATCTAGTTAAAGTGAGGTCACACCATACATAAACCCCATGGGTTTATATAGAATTTTTTTTATGACTCAGGTAAAGCTAAGGCTTTCCATGGATTTGGTAGTGGGCACTGTTATTAGTGGTATTTTATTTTGGAAGGTGCAGATGGTGGTGAAATGGTGGGTGTTGTCCCTCATTCCTTGAGGAGGATTATCTTCCCACAGTCATTTCCTCCCTTTTGGTATATATTTTTATTTTTCGTTATAAATGTAAATTTTAACATAAAACTTGTGTATGGTCTTTAGTATATATTTTAATATATGATAGTTGTGATGATTTATGTAAAATTTGAATTTTTGTTGATCATTATTCTTATTATAAAATCATTCCCAAAGGAGTTATTCATTGCCCAAGAACTAGTTTCCAGCCCGTGTGGATAGGGAATGCCCTTCGGCCCATTTTACTGGCCGATTCAAGTGTTGGGTTGGATGAAAGCCCAAAACAGTTCATGAAATATATGATATTTATATTAAGGATAAAATTATAGAGATAATGGAACTGTGATCATAATATTAAGACCAGAATTTCCAAACCAAAATTCTCACGAAAACAGACACATTTAACACCCTAAAAGGATGGTTTTAATAAGGAAGTGTTAATAAGTGGGTGTTGAAATGTTATAAGTAGATCATATATGATATTATAAGTATGTAAATGACTCTAGTATAGAATTATAATAAATTTAAATTTATTATATATATGGTTTGAGTTCTTTCAAATCAAGTTGAACTCGAAGTAAGAGTTTTATGTCATAGTCTCACTATTTACCAAGAATGTTTATGAATTAGGTTTTGAGGTCTAAATTTCATGATCTACCTCTCAAGCGTCTCATGAATTTTCTTCTACTATAGTTATTTTTGGATACCATATTTTTTCATTTTAGTTTTCACTCTTTATGTAACCTAAAGAATTATAGAATTTTTTAAAGGAAAATTTAATTTATTTCTCTCTTTGGTAAAAAATCCCTTTTCTTCCAAATCCATGTTTTCAAAAAGAAAATTCTAGAATGTTTTTATATTATACTATTATTGTTTATCTTTATTTTTACATACACTATATTATTTAAAAAAATAGTTAAAAATGAATCTTCTTTTTGTTTTCTGAATAAGGAATGTTTTACTTTTTACAAAAAATGGAAAAAGAACTATTTGTTTTAACATACACAAAATGAATGGAATTTACTTTCATCATGAACAATCAATGATATTAATTTTTATTTTCAAATTTCTAATGTTATTTTCAAGGAAAACTGTTTCTTTAAGATTTCGGAATTTTTTAGATTTTAAATAAGTGGTTTCAAAATGAAGATAATATTTTAATAAAGAAATATTCTAGGTACCTTTTAATGGAATTTTCATCTAATATTACTTCCATTGATGTTACCTATATTTTACTAGGGATATTATTAAATTATACCATTAAATTTATTTATTTTGATAGGTGATGATGATGATGATTAAAGGACGATTCTATGAAACCCATTTCTTTCTCATATGTTAATTATGTTATGATGAAAACTTTATGAAAACCATTTAATTTCCATGATTCATGCAATGATGAAATGTTTATGAAACCCATTACTTTTCCATGGGTTATACTATGATCACAATTTAAACATGAAATATTTTTTATGGTTCATTAGAGATAGGATCCAGTCAAAAATGAACCATAGCTTAAAAGCGTGTTAAAACTTTTTGAGACCCAAGGTTGACCTATATGGACATTACATTACTTTTTAGGAATACTTAATACATTACAAAAAAAACACCCAACAACCATATTAGTTTATTTCCTTTGGAACCTTGGAGCACATTCTTCTAATTTGGTGAAATATCTTTAACAGCTTCCATAAAGATATTCCCCTTTAATTTTCCTACCTAAAACCATTCTTTATATCCCGTGGAAGAAAAAATATATGAAAAGGGAGATCTCATATGATTATTAAGGGTAAACAAGGAAAATTTAAAAAAATGAACATAAAAACATAATAACATGAACATAACTTCTTAAAATCATACCATGTTCAACATATATCATAATCTTGAGACATAAAATAAATATTGGTAGTTTAAAGGTCATATAACATAAAGAAACACGAGTCATGATAAAATAACACTTGCATAAAAATGGATTTTTTGAGAACACATAAGTATAGAAAATAATTTACATATTATACAAGTCTCATTTCCAAGGCCATCATAGTGAACAAAGTCTATTACTGGACCAAGTTCATCTCTCATTATATCCCAATATTACTAAACCAGATTTACTTACTCTTCCAAGCCTATATTACTGAACTAGATTTCATTGTAGTTCTAGTACTATATATCTCATGAGATATAAATATTTACCAAATGTATTGGAGGGATATATAGGTCTCACCCATATCATAATGAAATCTTTCTTTTGAGTGACATAATAACATAAATCATTCATCATAACCTAAGGAATAAAATGGGTTTCTTTAAACATCATTCCACTGTAACATAATCAATGTAAAAAATGGATTTGATAAATATATTTCCATCATGAACACAATACAATAATGGGAAAAATAAGTATATTATACTTGGAAAATATACCTATTAAATAATTCCATCTTATATGGAAAATAATCTTAGTATAACACTTGAAATTAATTATTGAAAAAAAATTCATTTATTATACAAAAACATTTTCTTACCATGAAATTTTAAAAGAAAATAATTTCTTTGAATATAAAATTGAAAGATTTTAGAGGGATATTTGTGGAAATAAGGAGTAATGAAAACTTAAAAATCTGTTCATGTTGTATAAGTTAAAAAAATATTATTCTCTTATATTTGCTAGAAAAGGAAAAAAATACATCATATGGGAAAAAATAATGATTCCTTCCAAACCATGTAGTAAAAGCAAAAAAATAGGTAAAAATAAATTTTAATACCCCTAGAATAATATTAATAATTTTATAAAAACATTTTTAGGAAACATGGATATGGATGATAAATATGCCCCAGTAAATACTTACGTATAATCAATCTCTGATAATAATGACATTGTGAAATTATCCCTTACCAATTTATAATCAGTCGAATAGTATACCTCATAAAATAAAGAAAATTATAATCATATGAAAATATAATATCCTTCATAATAAAAACTATAAAAAAATTAATGACAATCATAAACACCACACAAAAGAAATAACTTGTATATAAGTCATATGCCCCACAGAAATAAAAGTGAGAAAAAATAATCCATTACCTTAAGTAATATATCCTTTGTTCATATATGAACATGATGTATAATGGTTCAAATAATGTCATTGATTTATTCCAGAATCATATTAATCTTTATGATATCATATATGATCATATTGTCATCTCTTTGTTAGTAACATTTCATTGTTAATCGTTATTCGGGTGTTAACTGCATTATATTTATATGCATGTTTTGTCGAATAAGTTCTGGTTATGCTTATTAGGATATATTTATGTCATTAAAAATGATATTAAAAAAATATATACCATATTTATTTATTTTTTACATTTAAATAATCATGTTTTAATGAATATCATGAATAATGAATCACATCGCAACGTGGAGATAGTAGGTCGTATGTACGCACAAGAGACAATATCAATCTAATAATAATGAAATGGTATAAAAGTAGATGATATATACATTGTTACAAAATCAATATAATTTTATAATAATAATATATAGTTATTATTTCCATCATTATATCTATCCAAGTAAGGTGGTGAAAAACAGCTTACACCGCGACGTGGAGACGGTAAGCCGTACGTTTGCAAATGTGGTTATTTATTTTTTCATAGGATGGATAAAAGGTGGAATATGGTTGTCTTATAACCATAGTGACATCTTAGAATATAATTTATACAGGATTTATTAATTTATAATGGAAACAACTCATGAAGAGGAAGTAGAAGAAGAAATAATTTGAAGGAATCGGTAGAAGAGATTACCTCTTATTCGACGTGCTCCCTCTAAATATCCTGTTAAAGGCTCTAGAGTTGGTCTTTTGAGAACACCCAAACCTCTATAATGTAACTATATATGTTGATTATATAAATGGGAAGGATATGGATGAGTGTTAAGGCTTAAAGTTTTGTGAAGAAATGAGGGAGGAGGAGCCCTTTTATAATAGAGGTGAGGGGCACCTTTGTAATCTCCAAAAATATTAATTTATAATAAAATAAAATACAATCCCAAAAACCTCCAAAATGTATTAGTTTAGAATAATATATGAGATAATTTTAGGTTTTAATCTCATCCACCAATAGTTTTTAGACACGTTTTTATTTCATTTTAAAACCTATGATTTCAATTAACCCTTGATTATTCTATTTTAATTTTGATGAAAGTAACAAATCATTCAATATTAAAATAGTGAAATTTTTAATTGTTTGATATCAATTAAAACATAAATGAATACTTTAGAACATTTTATACCATATATGAATTATTATATATTTTTAAAAACAACTTATGATTTTTAAATAATTCATAATTTTGATAAACAATCAATAGTGTCAATTTCAAAAATATTAAATTCATCGATTTTTAAAAATATCAAGATAAGATTTTATGATAAAAAATATATTTTATTATATCCATATGGGGTCAAGGTAATCTAGAATATTATTTGGATATATTAATTAACAAAAAATTATATTTATTTTAATATTTTTAATAACATTAATTTTGTATTTCTATCAATTAAATAATTGTTACATCTGTATTGTCTAATTATTTAATATAATTATTTTTTGAATAATAAGTAAAAATAAAACAATATAATTATTATAATTATTCTATATTTTAGATTAATATTTTTAGTTGAAAATATATTCTAGAAAATCCAATCATAAAAATGTTATATTTATTAAAGTATAAATGTGACAACTTTAACATCATTTTAAATAAAATATTATAAGTATCATAATGTTTTTCATATGGTTCCAAATGGTAAATAAATAAATCGTCGGATGATTATGATCGATATATTCTCTACTAATATTATTTGGTCAAGTTTTTTTATCTTTTAATGGTCATTTTTATTTCAATAATAATTAGTTTATTGATTTTTCATGAATTAAATAATTTCTCTATCCTCAATATATAAATCTTTAAGGTAATTATTTATTTCTTAAAAATTAAAAATAAATTTCTCTGAGAAATAAAAACATTTTGGATTTAAAATGAGTATTTATAATAAAATTTATCTTTTATATAACTGTAATATTAAAAATTATGTAGTTATTGAAAATTTGAGTAAGACATATTTAACTTTTTTAAAATAAAATATATTAAATGTCTTAATATCATCCAAGTGGCTTCCAAATGGAATATTTTAAACCCAATGATAGTTTAGGTCTAAAATCACTCATCCAATCACAGTAGGAAAAGTGTTAAGGTAATTTTATAATATTATATTTACCTCTAATTACACGATTTACCTTTTTACTGTATTAATAAAAATTAGTGAAGTTACTATTCATGATGCCTAAAAATAAAAGAATGATATGAAAAAAAATTACATACTGAATAAAAATATGGAATCCAATTTAAAAAATTTACAACACAAAAGTTTCAATAATTAATTTAAAATTAATCCTATTGTCAGAATTACAAATGAGTTTTAAAAGTTAAAACATTGCAAAAGATTGAAATGTTTTTACATCAAAATTCATGGTAAAATTTAAAAAAATGAAAAAAATTATATTAAATTATAAAAATATATTCTATTTATAATTTCAAACAATTAAATAATATAATTTACCCATATAAATTATTTTGATGAAAAAAAGTTGTTTTCAATTAATTTTTTTACTATTCATCAAAACTCAAAAGTTATCTGAAAAATATAAAAAATTCATCCAAAGTAAATTTCTATATCCTAATTCTAAATAAGTAGTTTATTTTTTCAAATAGGACATATAAAAGTTTGGTAAACAAGATTTAAAATGGATGTGCTACCAAAAGGTGACAAAAGTGCATTTTTTTTTGAAAATTATGTCTTTTATCCAATAAATTGAATTTACTATGATATGACATATAGAAAACATATAAGACAAATTCTAAAAATTATATTCAATATATTAAACATACATTTCACTAATAAAATCCTACAATAGTGCTTTTATTATTTTATAAACTCACTTATTTTCATTTAAATAGTTTTTTCTGAAGAAAGTGAATACTATTCATACCCGCTATTATAATGAATTGGTTATAAGCTAACATAATAATATTTATTTTTTCAATTAAAATTGGTCTTGAGTGAAATGAATTATATAAAAATAACATTAAATTGTGTAAAACACAAGTCAATCATAGTGTTGTATATACCTCAAACTAATATGGTGTTGCTTATTGGGCAAGATTTTCTTGGTATAGCAGAAAACACAAGATATAAAAGAAATTAAAAAATATATATCTCATAAAAATATTGGGGTGTTACATTCTACCCCCATTAAAATTAATTTATACCTTTAAATTCACTGTGGTTATAAAAGGATTTATACTTTAAAAGTTATTTTATAGAAACCCACATCATAAAAGGGATAATAAAATGTCATTTTAAAAAGGATTGTGAGAAACATAACCTTTACCCAAATTCACTCACAAATGGGTTTACATATAGTATAATGTAGTTGGAAAGTGAAAACATGTACATGGAAGAGAAATATAACCATCAAGTTCTGATGGATAGTGATAAAGAACAAGGTTAGGAGATAGTTAACAATTAGGAAGCTGTAAATGCAAGATGATTTAAGGGGCCATTTGATTCATCAGAAATGAAGGTACTGGGGTAACATTTTTGGTTTTATGGCCCTTTAAGTAGTGTTTAATAATGATAAGAAATAATTACTTGATTAAGTATAATCTCATCCTTTCTTTGTACCTTGATCAATTTCCACTTCATCTCTTATTATAAGAAATGAAGTTGAATTTGTTGTTACTTAAGCATTAGTAGATCATGATATCCATAAATATAATGATAGTTCATTCCATCTGTCTTGGTCATGATAAAAAGTTTAGAAAAACATTTTAAATTTGTATAATTTTACAAATGGTGAGATAATACTTTAATATAACAAAATTTATTTGAGGTTTAAATTATACTTTCCATAAACCGATAATCTTACAATCATTCTAAATATTGAGAATAAAAAACTGTAGAAAGATGTAAACTAAATGGACTTAACCTTTATCTCCCATATATCATAAGGTATCTCTTTTTGGTCACATTAAAACACATGAACACCTTCATTATGTATTATTGATTCATGGTAATAACTAGAATTACCAAATACCCTTATTGACAACATGCATGTTTTCTTATTCCAAAACATATTGGATATATTCATTATGTCCCAAAAAGTTGTATACTTCATCCATGCTAGTATAACCCACATGTCAAAAAATCCATAATTAGTATCATCAAATTATTCACATCAAAAATATCTTTATCCAAGATAAACATAATTTTCATCACATCTTGAACACATTAAGGGTTACCTTCCCTTAATCAAAATATTAACTTTCCCTTAAATCACTTTTCTATGTATTCATCACCATTAAACATATCCATTTCATACCTTAATGAAATATTATAATGAAAATACTTTTACATAATCATTGAATTCCAAAACATATACACTTCAATCATCCAACTTTATTCTTAATCCATTACTCAAGCCTCATTATTTTATTCATTCCAAGAATATGAAATGTGAATCATGTATTAAGGTTATTAAACCTTAATATAATAATTATTTTTAGGTTTAAGGTAAAACAACTACATGAAAATCACATACCGTTCACATTTCATTTAAAATCTCTTTATCCTCAGTAGACTAACCAATAATCGTACTACCTTCATGATTCTCATCCGGATATTTCCACTTAGAAAATCTATTTTCATAATTCACATACATTCCACATGTGAAACATTCAATGTTAAAGATGACCTATATAGTTTTGGGTATTTTATAAGACCATAAATAAAAATGTGAGAAACAATTATCATGTATGAAAATCACATAACCAATGGAAATCACTTATAATATTTCAATATATAACACCTTAGGTTTAATCCTAGGTTTTTTATGTTTTTAATAAAATTATAATATTGTTACCTATAGTTATACTTATCCTTAGGAACATCCCTATTCATATTCTTAGAAATATATCTAGGGATCTCACTAAATTTTTCACATACTAGATTCCAATGGTTAACTAAACCTTCACTCTAATACCTATTGTATAGACTCAACCATGACATATATGGAAATTAAATTACTTTTGAAGAATACTTAACACATTTCACAAAAAAACTCCCAAAGACCATATTAGTTTAGTGAATTTGGAAACCTGGAACACATTATTCTAATTTGGTGAAAGATATTTAACATATCCCATAAAGATCTTACCCTTTAGTTTTCATACATAAAACCTTTCTTTATATCTTGGGGAAAAGAAAATATTCAAAAAGGATGAGATTGGACTCTCAATTAGGGTAAACAAGAAAAATATTAATCAAAACATTAAAATAGTAATGTAATAACATGAACATAACTTTAAAAAATGGTACTATGTTCAAGATATATCAGAATATTGAGACATGAAATAAATATTGCTAGTTTATAGGGAAAAAACATAAATGAACATGATCCATGAGAAAATAGAATTAGCATAAAACATGGATTTGTGACAAACACATAAGAATAGAAAATCATTTCCATATTAGAGAAGGCTCATTTCCAAGACCATTATAGTGTACAAAGTCCATTACTAAACTGAGTTAACTCCTCGTTCCAACCCTATATTATTGAATCAAATTTAATTTCCATTCCAACCCTCTATTACGAGAGTAGATTTACTTTCCATTATAGTTCTGTCTATCTCATGAGATATAAATCATTATCTAATGAAAGGGATAGAGAAATAGGTCCCAACCATCTCATAATGAATTCATTAGTTTTTGTACCATAATAACATAAATCATTCATCACAACCCAAGGAATAAAATGGGTTTCATTAAACATCATTCCGCCATAACATAATCCACGTAAAAAAATGAATTTCATAAATATCATTCAATCATAAACATAATAAAAATCATAGGAACAATAAGGATATAATACTTGAAACATAAACCTATTAAATAATTCCATATTAGTTGGAAAATAATTATGATATAACACTTGAAATTAATTCTTGAGAAAAATATTATTTCTTCTTCACAAACATTTTCTTTCCATAAATTTTTTTAACAAAAATAATTTATTTTAAAATAAACTTGAAATTGTTTAGAAGAATATTCATGGAAATAAGACATTATGAAAATGTAAAAATATGTTCATTCTATATATGTTAATAAAAACATTATTGTCGTGCTTTTACCAAAAAAGTCAAAAAGTACCTCATATGGAAAATAAAAGAAATATTTCTTACAAACCATGTATTAAAATTCAAAAATAGGTGAAAATAACATTAAAAATCCATATGATAATAATAAATATTTTATGAAATCATTTTAAAGAAACATAGACATGGATGATGAATATGACCTAGTAAATACTTACGTATAATCAATCCCCAATAATAATGAGATTTTGAAATTATCCCTTACCAATTTATAATAAGTAGAATCTTATGACTCATAAAATAAAGAAAATTATATTCATATTAAAATATGAAAACTTTAATAATAAAAATCACAAAAACATTCTTGATAATCATTAACACCACACAAAATACATAGGTGGTGTCTAAGGCATATGTCATGTGGAAATAAAAGTGATACAAAATAATCCCTTACCTAAGGTAATCAATAATTATTCTGAATCCATGGCATTCCTGAGATCCAGATTCCTTTTAGAGATTATTGAAGGAAACTTCAGTTACATGGATTCCTCCATCTGTCCTGGTCTAATGAAAATATTCCAAAAAAATTCACATATGCTTTCACTAGATTGATAATATGGACTCTGATCCAAGATCATAGTTTGAAAACTAGATGGTATATCCTTTTTTGAGCGGATTAACTATAATATCCAAGAGATTTACCACACCATATAAACAATAGAGCAGATGGACAATTTGGATAACCTACATGAATACATTTCTAAAGATGTTTCCAACTATCACTTCCTCAATCAAGAATACATGCTCATCTGGGAACCATTCCACAATGGTGTTCTAGATTCCAAGAATTTTTACATGTACCTCCTTCATGGAAACGAGAATTGGATTGGTACATTCAATAAAAAATGGGTTTCTCCATAAATATTCACACACCTTTGGAGAGAAACTCTTAAAAAAGTCCCTATCGATGTTAACATTTAAAGTGTTGGAATTTATCTTTGCTCAAAGTGTGTTCTTTATCATTAGTATAGGGAATATGTTGACCACCTACATGCATGCTACAAGACCGTGTCATATATCTAGAAAACTATTTTTGACATCACCGAGGTATGGACCCTTCATTCTGCCTCCATCTAGGAGCTACTGCTTCATATCCCCATCCTCAATTTTTCTGATCAAATCACTCTTATCTTTAGAGCTTATTGTGCAGAGCTGCTGCAAACCATATAGATAAGCCGTAACAAAGAATTGCATGAGCAAAAAAAATTCAGCACTAAATCTTATATTTCTGAAATCATAAATGTTTCTCAAAATACCAATGGAAGTCACACTATATAGTGCAACAAGACAGTACATGATCTCTCCATTCTTAGAAGGTTGGTAATTTTAGGGAACTTCCCTAAACCTCGTGGCACTATTGAAGTCTTTTGGTCTCCTTCTTTCCATGTCTATATTAAATGCAATAATGATGGGGATTTAAGTGGAAACCCAGGGCCTACTGGTTATGAATTCATTTTTATAGATCATAATATAGATGTTGTTGAATATATCCATGGTCCTTATAGTCATGCCAAATCCCTTGAGGATGAAATGACCGAACTTATCAGGGCTATTTTGTATGTAAGGAAACAAAACTAGAACAACATAAGGTTTGAGTGTGACTAAAACACCATTGTTTAAGCATCCCAAATTGGTGTGATACATATTTCATGGAAGCTAACAGTGGAATGGGAAAATTGTCTTGATGTGATCTCAAACATGAACTACATTATCACACACAAATATCGTGTATCCAACTACCTCACTGATGGTCTTGATAAAAAGGAGTGATTTATGTGGTGTGTCACCACTCTAATTCTCTCCCTAATGTTATACTTCCTATTTTTACAAGAGACAAATGTAATATACCCTCCTTCAGACTCTTGTAGCTTTTCTGTATCTTAATCTTAGAGCCTCTGTACTCACTTTTCTAAAAAACCCAATACCTTTGGTATGATATCCTTTTTAAAAATATAATTCTCCTCTATAATGATTTAAATAATTTCATTGATTTATTATATAATCATAGTCATTTTTTATACATCATATATGATCATATTGTCATCCGTTTGTTAGAAACATTCCATTGTTACTCGTCATTTGAGTATTAACTGCTTTCTGTTCGTATGCTTGTTTTGAAAAATAAGTTTCGGTTCTCCTTCTTAGGTCATATTTATATCATTAAAAAATGATATTAAGACAATATATACCATATTTATTCATTCTTTACATTTATATAATAATGTTTTAATGGATATGTTGTATAATTAATTAGATCACATCGTGGATACGGTAGGTCATACGCATGCATGAGAGACGATAAAAATATAATTCTTCAATATATTTTATTAATATTTTTATCCAAATATATTTTCTAGAAAATCTAATATTAAAAACGTTATATTTATTAATTCATGAATTTGAAAACTTTTACATCACTTTAAGTAAAACATTATAAGTGTGATAATATTTTCCATATGGATCCAAATGGTCAATAAATAAACCCTTGGATGAATATTGTCGATATATAATTGACTAATATCATATGGTCAAGTGCTTGAGTCTTTTAGTGGTTATTATCAATTTAATACATATTATTTTATTTATTTTTCATAAATTAAATTATTTCTGCATCATTAATATATAAATATTTAAGGTAATAATTTATTTCCTAAAAATTTCAAATAAATTATCAAGATAAAGAAAAATAATTTTTATTTCAAATGATTATTTATAATAAAATTTATCTTCTGTATAACCTTCTATTAAAAATGATTTAGTTATTAAAATTTGAGTAAGACCTAATTATCTTTTCAATAAATAAAATATATTAAATGTACTATTCTCATCCAAGTGACTTACAAAGGGTATAATTTTGACCTAGAGACGATTTAGGTCGCAAATCACTCATCTAATCACAATATGATAAGTATTAAAGTAATTTTATTATATAATATTTACCCTTAATTACCTGATTTACCTTTTTGCAGTATTAATAAAAATTATCAAAGTTACTATTTATAATGAAAAAAATTAAAAGAATGATATTAACATAATTTGGACATACTGATTAGAAATATGGAATCAATTTTAAAAAATTTACAACACAAAGTTTGGATTAATTAATTTAAAATTAATCCCGTTGTCAGAATAAAAAATGGGTTTGAAAAGTTAAAATATTACAAAATATTGAAATGTTTTTACCTCAAAATTCATGGTATAATTAATTAAAATGACCAAAATTATATTAACTTAGAAAAATATATTCTATTTATACTTTAAAACCATTAAATAATATAATTTATACACATAAAATATTTTGATGAATTTTTTTTCAATTAAAATTTAGTATTTTTACTATTCATTACAAATCAAAACTTATTTGGACAAATATCAAAAATTCATCAAAAGAAAATTTTTATATCATGATTCCAAATAATAAGTTTATTGTTTCAAATAAAACATATAAATGTTCCAAAAAGATGATTTAAAATGGATGGGCCATCAAAAGGTGACAAAACTACATTTTTTGAAAATTATTTGTTTTATCCAAAAAGTTGAATTTGCTCTAATATCACATATAGAAAAAATATAAGATGAATTTTAAACATTATATTGATTATATTAAACAAATATTTCATTATTAAAATCCATTAATATTGATTTATTATTTTATAAACTCACTTATTTACATTTAAAGTGTTTTTTTTAAAAAGTTAATACATTTCATACCCACCATTATAATGACTAGGTTATAAGGTAACATAATAATATTTAGTTTATCAATTAAAATCAGTCTTGAGAGAAATGAATTCTATCAAAATTACTTGAAATTTTGTGTGACATAATCCAAGCATAGTGTTCCATATACTAAAAGCTAAGCTGACATTTCGTATAACACATGCTTATCTTGTTTTACCCTATAACACAAGACATCAATGAAATTTTAAAAAATATATATCTCATAAAAATATCAGGGTGTTACACAAATATTATCTCTTTTACAAAGGGGCTTCAAAAAAAATTATATTTATGTAATGAAGGAGCTTCCCATCGCAAAGAGTTTTTACCAATTAAATATATGCCAATATATGTGATGAGGGATGAATCCTATCCAAAATAATATAAAAAATAAAATATAAAAAAATAAAAAAATAAAAAATAAAAAATAAAAAATAGATGAAGAAAAGTACAAAAAACCTCAATATAATATAAAAACTAAAAAATTAAAAATTAAAAAATTAAAAAAAATTAAAAAAATGTATGAAATATTAAAAATCATAATAATACAAATAAAATGTACTGTATAAAGATTGAAATATTTGAAACAATAGTAATATTTAAAAATTTATGTTCATTCAAATAGTTATTATAATAAATGTGTAAAAAAATTCATATATCATTAAAGAGGGGGGGGGGTCATCTGGAGGAGGAGGTAGAAAAGGGAAATCCACACCTATACCCCATTCCAAGCATTGCATGTTCCTCATCATCAGTTACTGCAACTACTCATGCGCTCGACACTTCTCCTCCTACCACTACTCATTTTCTTGATGAAACTCTTCCTACTCTCTTCACAAGGTCTCTATAACCTCATACTGATCTCACAACTTCTCCTCATACTCAGTAGAAGATGAAAATGACTCTCAACAAGATTTCCTCTAGATAGATGATGAAAAAGCAGTAGTACCATAATAACTTCTTTATGTCAATCAAGAACCAATACCAACAACTTGGGTTTCTCAAAGGCATACTAAGACACCTACATCCATGACGCATCATTAAATCCTATTATACTAGTGCACTAACCCTCAGTCTTAACTGGAATTCCATCATTCATGTGAGAATTTATGACCTCATATGACTCCTTCAATTAAAATTTGAAATTAAAATAGTAAAAATATTATTTTTCGTTAATTTTAAAACACAAATAATTGTACTATCTAGAATTTGACACTGTCGACCACTTGTAATATATCTAGTGATAGGGTCAATGTATATACTCTTATGAACTTTAAACTCTATAATATCGGGCTACTCAACTTCCTATATGAATAATAAAATAGAAAATTTTAAATTTATAGTTAAATAAATTATTAAATAAAAGTACTTACCAGATGTCATTGATGAGTACTGAATGTATGACTACTAACTCTATGCATGGCCACCTATCTCCCCCCATTACGATGACCTACATATGATATTATTTGAAAAATATCTTCTATCCAATATGATCACAATCCATCCAAAACCCATGAGGATATGTAATTTGGTCGATTGTTGCAACAAGACTGATAAAAAACAACGACTCCAGCTTTCTTCATGGATCTCTTCTATAGATTATAAAAAAACCAATGACAATGCTCACACATACAGGCCTCCCAAGACTCCCAGATATAAGTCCTCATTCTACCGTTGATGAGATGACATAAACCCTATAAATAATAAATAATATCAATTTAATAATTAAATAAATTTCAAAATAAAAATTATATATTTACATACCATCCAATGATCAAGCATGTGCTACCAGGCATCAATAGGAATATGATCCCACATCAACCATGCTGCAGAAAAATAATTCCACATAATAGAACTCCCTTGTCCAAAAAAATATGTGAAGAAATGCGGGAAATAGAAAAAATATACAATAATTGTACATAAATAAATTAATGAAGATCAATGATAATAAATATTAACTAAATCACACAACTAAACATAACTATACAAGCATGGATCAAAATTAAGATATGGACATCACTTAGGAATAGGGTCATGAATCATCTATATCACAAGAACATGAACCCTCCAAGTCGAAGAATAGCATAAAACATGGGGTTCATATGACATACCATCAGGCTCATCACCCGTAAGTATACCCTCCTCATGGGTACAAAACTTCTCATCATATGCCCTATCAGCCATCTGAAATAAGAAAAGAATGTTGTCATAAAATAATTTAATGTCATTATTATATATATTTATTATGACTAAAACCAATATTTAATTGTTTCATTATTCATCTTCATCCTCATCTTCATATACAATGTTTTCAATATCATTATATTCCTCCTCAGTATCATCAATTTCCATAGGAGTTTTTTCTTCATCATCTCTTATTAATTAAAATTCAATTGTTAAATCATCAACATTATCATTACCATTGACCCATAAATGCGAGGTGTCACCATAAATAATTGTGTCTCTTCGTTGAAAACATGTATTTAGATATTTCTCCTGAAAAATATCAATTCCTTCAATAAAACCACATTCACTTGGGATAAATCAATTTTCATGGGATTTCATTTTTATAATGCTCCACCAATAAATTAACTATCTTAAAGTATTATAAAATTTCAATGATAAATTTGACATGCTTGATGAGCTAATAGAAATGGTTCATTTACAATAAGAAGGATTTTATATTTAATATCGATGAGTCCATGGAACAGATGAACACACAATCCACTATTAGTATCAAAATAATTCAATTTAGACATAGTGACATAATATTATCTTAGATAACACTATTAAATTATTTTACCCATCACATCATAAATATCAAATTAAATTTCTATATTATGACATCCTTTTAAAAAAATATTCATCATTTTTTGATTCACTCTATGTACATGTATGAAATTGAAAACCATTCACTACATATAAATTATAATATTTAACCATATTGGATGGTGGGTTACTTAGTATACACAATATATTATCAATTTTATCAGCATGTTGTAATACTAGAAAAATTGTAAAACAATTAGCAATACAACAAATAATAATTTGATTTTACAAGTTAAGTAATAAAAAATTTACATTATCATTCATTGAAACTAGTAGGAAAAATTATGTTTCCGATGTTTTTGAAGGGAATCTACTGTAAATTTTGGAAACTGTTTCTTGAAAAGATCATCATATTATCTAAAAATAAAATAATATTAATTTACATTGAAAAATTTAAATAATAGGTTATAATAGAACTCACGGTACGAATCATGTCATTTCTTCATAGTTAAGTAAAACATATCTATGAGCCTTATGTTGTTCATCATTTGAAATTCATCATACTTGAAATCTAATCAAGCTAAGTTTAGGATTATTAAAAATTGATAATTGAATGTTCAATGCATCATCAAAATTTACATCGTTACAGTTAATTAATTCATGTTTTGAATGATATTCAGGTTGGAAATAATGGGAGTATAGAATAGAAATTTTCTCATATAAATAAACATATGCAATTGGACCTTCAACTGATTCTCTATTATGCACATTTTTTTCTATTTCTGTATGGATATCTTGTATTATTATATTCATGGGAACAATACCGACCCTCTACATTTCTCTTCATGCGAAAAATGTAATACCAAATGTTCCATTGAATGATTTTTTTCAAGTTTAGATAAAATTAAAAATAATAATCTTACATCCCACTAAGTGTATCATAGTTTATTATCACTGAAAAATTGTTTTGGAACAAATATGATATTATTTTATCGCAGCCCAAATCAAATAATTCAATAAACCTATAAATCCAATCGATATATGTATTTCCAATATACCATGATAATAATATATTTTTAACATGATAATCAGATTATTTAGAACACATCAATCCAATTTGAAATCATAACCATCTTGTAGCCTAAAATCCATAATCTAATGAAAAAAATAATGAATGGGTTTCTTTGGAAAGTTTATAACCCACTTTTGGATTCATTAACTTCTACGATCAATCATTTTAAAACATATCATCTTTTGGTTTCCAATAAATTTTCTTAAGATATAACCATGCCTTTTCATTATCTTTAGTCTTATCAGGTGTGTTGAAAACTATATAAAATATATTATCAAGATAGTTATTATAAATATTATTGACATCCAATATGTGATGGACTAACAAATCAGACCAGTATGGGAGATCCCAAAAAACAATTCATTTAATTCAATTGTGATCTTTCCTGTAGACATATATCTTTCTTTTAGTTTATAGTTGGTTTAAAGGTAATGGGAGGTAATGAAGATATAATAGATTTTAAATCAATACATAATATGATAACCCGAGGTCCATCACTTTCTATTTGTAGATATTATGAAATTATTCTCATTCATTCCTACTAATTATAATAATATGTTGTCATTACTACTAATTTTTAATAATTACTACTCATTATTAATATTTTTTAATAATTATCACTAATTAACAGTAATTTTTAACAATTACCACTCATTATTGGTAATTTTTACTAATTACTTATCATTACGGGTAACTTTAAGTAATTACTAATAATTAACTATAATTTTTAATAATTACCATTTTTTACCAATAATTTGTACTAATGATCACCCATAACTGTTAATTTTTCACTAATTATTTCTTATTTCCACTAATATTAACTAATTAATGCTCGTTTCCTATAATTTTAAGAAATTAATGATTATTACTGCTATTTTTTATTAATTCTTTCTCATTTACATTAATTTCTAAAAATTCCCTCTCAATACAACTGATTTTTAATAATTATTTCACATTACTCTTACCTTTTAGTAATTACCTCTATTTAATGGTAATGTTTATTAATTACCACTCATTATTGGAATGTTTTTCTAATTAATAGTCAATATTGGCATTTTTTACTAATTACTGGTAATTGATGGTATTTTTTACTAATTAATGCTCATTACTGGTAATTTGTTCTAATTACCGCTCATTACTGGTAATTTTTACTAATTACTACTTATTTCCACTAATTTTAACTAATTAAGGATCATTTATGCTAATTTTAAGGAATTAACATTCATTTCAGCTATTTTTTAGCAATTACATCTCATTTATGCTAATTTTTATTATCTTTAGCTCATTACATTAATTTTTAATGAATACAGCTCCATTAGTGATAGTTGTTTTTACAAATTATCGCTAATTAAATGTAATTTTCACTAATCATCAGTAATTAATAGTAAGTTTTACTATTTTCCACTCATTACAAGTATTTTTTACTAATTACCACTAATTAAAAATATTTTTTACAAATCACCCTTCATTTTTGTTAATTTTAACTAATCAATGCTTATTTCTGCTAATTTTAAGTAATTAACCCTTATTTCTGTTAATTCTTAAAAATTACCTCTCATTTTCTACTAATTTTTATTAATTACATCTCATTGACACTAATTTATAATAATTATAGATTATTCCATTAATTTTTACTAATTACCACTAATTAATGATAATTTTTACTAATTATCACTGATTACTGATAATTGTTTCTAATTGCCTCTCATTACTAGTAATTTTTACTAATTACCAATAATTAATACTATTTTTACAAAATAACGCTAATTACTGGTACTTTTTACTAATTATTGTTCATTTACACTAATATTAATGAATTAATTCTCATTTTTACTAATTTTTATTAATTAACTCTCATTTTTTCTAGCTTTTAATTATTGCCATCATTTCGGCTAGTTTTTAATAATTTCCGCTCAGTTCTGCTAATTTTAAAAATTATCGATCATTTCAGTTAATTTTTACTAATTACTTTCCATTTTTATAATTCCTTTTCTAATTACCACTATTTTATACTAATTAATTATAATTTATATTAATTACCTTTAATTTATAAGAAATACCATTAATTTCTCAGAATTACATCTAATTTTACTAATTACCGCTAATTAGTATAGATTTCCTATAATTCTTACTTATTGTTTTGAAATTATTATTATATAGTGTTAATTATTAAAAAGTATTGTTAATTAGTAATAATTACTAATTATGGTTAATTGATGGTTCCCTTCTTTCCTGGTGATCCCGTGACAGTTTTCATCGACTAGGGTTCTCCATCGACTGGTTCTTCATCCCGATGTGAGGTCCATCGCTTAGGGTTCTTGAAATTTGATGTCTTCAAGCCTCTTGTACAGGTCTTCCTTTTCATGATTTGGTCTCCATACCATCTCCATATGTGGACTTCTATAGTTTGGCCCTTTTTGGACCATTCATCGTGTTTTTCTACTGTTATCAAAGGTTTGTGTGTCTTTCACCTCCATGCCCTCAGATCTACTCAGATGCTAGTCTTTCTGTGGGGTTCGATGGAAGCGAGAGGGGGTTTATTCTTGTGACCTTACTAGTGGAAGAGTGGATTGAACATCTATCTTGGATTATTCAGGATTCCTCTTCCTCGGTTCTTCCCAATACGAGCATCTCATGATGGATCAACCCTCCTTTGGGGGGCGCAGTGATGATCTATTTGAGGTGATGGTCAAACAATGTGGATTGTTCATCCAACAAATCCCTCGGGAGAATATAATGGTATCTTCGTGGTGGATGTATCCTTCTAATGGTGGTATCTTTGGATCATTTGGCTGCTTACTAGATGCACTGATGGTCTCTTGGAACCTCAAATGTTGGATTTGTGACTGATTTTGGTTTGTCCTTTAGGAATTAGCTGACAAACATCATAGTATATTGATGATTTCTCATGTGAGGTATGGTTTTATTTGTGCATTTTTGTTTGCAGTTTATGTTTCTTTATTTCTTCTTAGTTGATGGATTTTAGATGGCTCTAGGGGTTTGGAGTTATTTTTCATTGCATTTGGATACAATGGTTCTTTTCTGCTTGTACTGTTGGGTGGAAGACCTCGAAAGAGGGATGGGTGCATTGGCACCCATCATCCAACCGTCTGTCCTTATTTTACAGATGGGTTCCATGTTTGATTTTGTGTTGTGTTATTGGTATTTAGTTGTGTTTTATTAGGATTAATTTCTATGATTTCTTTACTAGCAATGTCGGGTGGGAAGCTCGAAAGAGATATATATGTGCTGGCATCTATCGTCTGGTTCTCCCTCCGCATTTTATATGTGTAGGAGGAATACCCTGCCCTATTATGCCTCCAACATGGTACAACCTCTTGGCAGGGGGAGACACTCTTTTTTGACCATTTTCACTATCACACTTTCTTTTGGGGGGGGGGGTTGAGGAAACTTTTTTCCTTCATTTTTTTCATTTTCTCTACATTGATCTGTTTTTCCATCCTTCTGGTTTATTTTATTATCATCTTCCATAATGATTGTAATGGGTTACCTCTCACCCCATTTTTCAAAAGAGGATTTCATGATTTCTTTTCCATTTTGAGGGATCAACCCCCATCTTCAAAAAACTAATTATTATTAATTATTAGAAATTAAAAGAAACTATTATTAAAAATTACTAAGATCTATAAATTATTTCTAAGTCCTATTAATTAGTACTATTTATTTATCAATTATAAGTAATTTTTATTAATCCCAACTACTTACTAATAATTAAAACTAATTACTGAAAGTTAAAACTAATACTTATAATTAAAACTAAATAATTCTAATTAAAAATAATAAATGAATGAAAAATTTGAAATATTAAATAAATACCTAAAAAATAAATCTCTTATCAGATGAAAATCTAAAAATTTACTTCCCTGTAGAAATTTAAACTTTTAAATGAAGAAATGAAGAGAAGAAGAGGAGAATAGAAGAGAAGAGAAAAGCTTAGATAAGTAATGAATGAAAACTAATCACATGGGGGGCATATATATAGGTTTTATTACTAGCGATAAGACTATTTTCAATGAGGATAACATTTTTAATAGTAGAATTCGCAACATGTCATGTCATAAATTTTACCCACCATAAATAATCATTTCAGTGATAAAAAAGTTATTTTCAATGATACCCATCTCAAATACTCTTCCATTGACACATTATTTATGACGGGTTATAAATTCCCATTGCAAATAACAACAACGCTGAATGATATTTGCGATGGGAGTAAATACCCTTAACAAATAAAATTTCCCACATTTTAGTGTGCAATCATGATAAAGGTATTTGTGGAGGAAATGGTTTCCCATTAGAAATAACTATTTATTTAGGATTATTTTTGATAAAAATCATTTCTCATCGCACATAGTCTTGCGGTAAGGACTATTTGCAATGGGCCTGTCATAAATTTCCCGTCACAAAAATATCTTTTTTTTCTAGTGGATTAAATGATGAAATGTTTATAAAAACCATTTCTTTTCCATGGTATATACTATAATGAATGATTTATTATCTCTTGGAACACATATATATGATTTTTAATATGTGATAGGAAAGCCCAGAATAATATATCCCTTCAATACATTGGGTAAATATGGATATTTCATGATAACTACAATAATGGGGAGTGAACCCAATTTAGTAAGGGACTATATCCACTATGATAGTCTTGGGAGTTAATATTGACTAAGGATATGATGGAATTGGGAGTGAACCTAATACACTATGATAGAATTATCAATAAGACTTAATTAAGGAAATGATGTTCTATGCTTATGTGTATCCGAAAAACCTATGTCTTATGCCAATGTTATGCTCTCATGGCTCAAGAAATTTGATTTCATTATGATTTAAGTTTTATGAAATGCTAATATTTTTTCCATGAATAATGACTACGATATTTTATATACAGGGTATGGTTTTCAAATGTTAGGCTCATGTTGTCATACCCTTATACGCATGTTATGTTTATGTGATGATAGATAACTCTCTTGTTTACCCTTACTGAGTATCTATGTTCAACCTTTTTTATATTTCCTTTCCCCAGATCATGAAGAAAGGTTTTAAATAAGACTTGTCTGAGAAGGGTGTTAGTTATGATGAACTTTGTGGGAGATGATGTAGATCTATTATACACTAGTTGTGTATGTATCAATGTTTCTAAAGAAACTAAACCTATAAAATTTTGGAATAGATCATAATGTTGTGCAATGGATATTAATCAATTAAGATGTAATATCTATGAATGAAAATTATGGGTCACTGTAGTTGGTATGATAGACATGTTTAGTTACCATTGGAAACTAGGATGAGAAAAATTTTGTGATAACCCTCAGGATAATTCTATATATAGGAGAACATCCTATGCTATGGTAAAGAGAGGAGTGTGGTTTTACCGGGAAAAACATTATTGTTTAGATACTATAAGTGTATGTGGGGTTTTTATAGATGCATTTAGTTGTAATAACCCCAAAAAGAGTATGTTGAGTATATATCTACCATCATTCTAGTGCATATTGAGTGTGGCACAATTATACACCAAGTTTGACACTCCTAGTGGATATGATTGGGTGATTCAAATTTTCATTATAAACCATTATGAATGATTTGAATAGATTATGACCATGGGTGACCTTGGTTAAACCTATGGTTTAATAGATTGAAAAAAGGTGTCATTATTTAGACATATTATGAATACGTTTTCCAGATTGATCAATAATGGTTGATGGTCATTCTAATGATTTTTTTGTAAGTGATTAATGATAGAGCGATGAAGTTCTGTTGGTAATAAGTTTGTTCAAATATTTAACTACCCTATGTGATATTAGTTATACGAATTCTTCTATATCGGTAAAATTCTCAGGGAATATTAAGTCATATCATTAATAATTAGAAGTTTAATTATAAGTGAAAAATCCTAATGGTATGATGATTACATTTCATGTCTATGATTCCTATTTGATTAACTTTTTTTGGAATGTGCTTCCTGAAAATTTTATTATTCTTATTCTAGTTAAATTTGATGTTAAATTTGACATAGATTTGATTTATTTACATAAATCTCACATCAATTTCTGAGGAAGGGATTTCACATTTGATATTATAAATGAACCTATGATAAACAACTAACGATTTTCTATCAGTGTGATGATAAATATGAACATCCAATGTAAATTGCATCCATTATATGTGTATTTATTCCTACTCTAAAGGGGATTTATCTTAGATTGTTGGAGTGAAACTCAATATCAAATCTATGCCTATTTTATGAGAGTTTGTTGATGTTTTTTAGATGGGTTTCCTAGTATTCCTCCAAATCATGCTGTTGAGTTTTCAAAAGAACTCATACCTGATGTTAAACCCGTTTCAAAGACTCTATATATAATGAAACCTATTTATTTATTGGAATTAAAGAAGAATATATAGGATAAGAATAATAAGGTATTCAGTCATCCATGTGTGTAACTTTGTGGTTAACATGTTCTTTTTATTAATAAGAAATATGGATTAATATGAATCTATATTTGTTATCATGAACTGAACAAGGTTACAATCCAAAATATGTATCCACTGCCTTATATTGATGATTTTTTTTGAAAAATTATGAGGAGCTAAATACTTTTCCAAGATTTATATTTTATCTAGAAAATATTAATTTTTGGTTAAACGTGAATACATATAGTGACCTAGGCTTCTCATATATAGATATTATATCTTTTTAGATAAATATTCATTACATTACAGAATAAAACACCTAAGGACCTTAATATTTTAGTGCATTTTGAAACTGGGAATATAATATTCTTAATTAATGAAAGATGTTAAATGTCTCCCATAAATAACTTTCCATTTAGTACTCTTCACAATATAACCTACTTAAAACCACTATTCATAACCCAGGGAAAATAAACATAATAAAGGGTTAGTTCAGATGCTCAGTAAGGGTAACCAAGGAAGATACATAAGAATAACATGAATATAAGAGTACAAGAACACGAAAAAAACATATACAAACCATACCCTACATATCAATGATTAGAATCTAGAGTCATGGAATGAATATTCATAGTTCATTAGACATGAATCATAAAGAAATCAAAGAACATGATAAATGAGATCATTACATTAGAAAAACAAATGGAATTTTGGTATACACATAAGCATAAAAATCATTTCTATAGTAGTCAAGGATCATTTCCAAAACATAGTAAGGAATTCCATGAGTGAAAAAACCTCTTTGGAGAGACACACAAGCACCCCCAATGGAAGACATTTCATCATAGTTTAATAAGTTAACACCCCAAACCATCATGGTAGTCAATGATAACTCCCAAGACCATCATAGTAGACATAGTCCCTTACTAAACCGGGTTCACTCCCCATTCCAGTCCTATCTGTCTCATGAGATAAAAGTATTTACCCAACACATTTGAGGGAGATATAGGTCCCACCCATATTTGGTTATAACATAACCACCGTAATTATTAATAATACAACTTCCATATTTGGTTATAATAAACCATCATCACATAATGAAATCATACATATGTGTCCCACAATATCATAAAACATTTATCATATTAAAACCCATTAAATGAAATGGTTTTCATAAAAATTTCATCATAACATAACCTATATAAAATAAAATGGTTTCATAATCATTTCATCATTTCATCAAAGCATAACCCATGAAAAAAGAAGAATGTTTCATAACCATTTTATCATGGTATAAGGAATGGAATAGAAAATGATTTCCAAAACATCACATCATCATAAACATAAATCATTCAGAGAATGAATAAGAATGATATCCTTGGATTATAAAGACAGTAAAGAATAAGGAACCTCAGGTGATATTATCTTAATTGAAGAAGGAATTTCAAAGAAAAATTACATTGAATGTATCTTAAGAAAATTATTCATTCTTTAAAAAACATTTTTTAAAACTAAACTTTGCAAATATTTTGGAAATTCTTTTATTTGAAAATAATTTTGATAACATTTAAAAAATTTCTTGAGGAAAATATATTTTATGATTTGAAAAAATATTTTTAAAAAATATTTTTTTTGAAAATCATTTTCTTTGAAAATAAACTTTAAAAATTATAAAGTATTATTCAAAGAAAATAATGGCCATGATGATGGGAATTTTTGTTCATTCCATACATGTTAAAACCAATATTCCTTTCACATTTTCATTAAAATAAGCACAAGAATTCTATTTGGTACAAATAAAAGAATATTCCTATAAAAACATTTTTTTAAAAATAAAACTTGGGTAAAATGTCTTTTAAAAATAATTGGAGGATAATAAAACATTTTTTATTTTTTTTTATCAAAATATGTTTTTGGGAGAAAACTGATTCCTGACCGAAAAGTGAAATAAAGTTTGATTTTATTAAAAACATTTTCTCAATTATTTTAAGTACCAAGGAATGTAATAAAGATAATAATACTAGAAAATATCATGAATATATAGAGGAAAATAAAATTATTGAGTTTCTTGAGAGAAGGAAGATAATATTTTATCATTAGAAACATAATAATAAACAATCCTAATAAATGATGAGATTGTAAAATAAAATCATTACCTCTTTGGTATGTTTGAATCATAATTAACATGAAGTAACAACATAAAATGGAACTTAAAATATCATTAGTAAAATTAAATTCAACATTTTACCAGATAAAGGGTTTGTATATATGCCTCATGAAATAATATAGGTGCATAATATATACTGTATGTCTCGAATAAAGAAAATTGTGAAACAATTTCTTACCATTTTGGAAACTTTTAAAATGTAAACCCCATTAAAGATAAATAATCAAATGGATATATAAATACAAATAATTTTAAGTATAAATATCATGAAATACATTCATAGGTAGTATATAGACAACATAAAATAAACATTTGGTGAATATGACATTTGTCTCACAGAAAATAAAAGTAAGACGAAAATCCCTTACCGTAAGTCCTAACTGCCATCGTTCAAGTTAAAAAACTTATGTATAATAAATATAAGTTTATTATACATATATTATAGAATAATAATTATATATATATATCATACCCTGTATTATTTTCTTATGACATTTTATTACCTGTTTATTAACAATTCTATGTTAAAGTTAGGTTTCGGGTAATAACCACTTTTTTCAGATATGTTTTGATTTATTATTTTTGGTTCCATTACATCAATAATTAGTTAATAATTCCCTAAATTTTTACCATGATATAAATAATATATATGTTTTTTTATATTTATTTAGATTAATACATAAAATTTAGTGATAGAAAATGAAATACATCGTTCATAGAGACGGTATGTCATACATACACATGAATGTTGTTTCAATTTTTCCATATGATTGAAATAAAGAATGTTAAATGATATATTATAATTATATAATTATTTTTATATCATATTTATGACATAATTTCATTAAAACAATCCTCATAACCTTCCATATAATGCGTGAATGAATCATATCGCTTCGGGAGGCCGTTCTCCGCCACACACATGAGGAATGTTATCATATACCCACAATATAGATATTGTGAAGGTATATATGATACAATGATTTAATAAGTATAATAATATCATAAATATAATATATAAATAATAAATACATCATTATTTCTATCTTTTATAGGTGGTAATGGGAAAATGGATGACATCGGTTCGTGCGACAATAGTTCGCCAAACACACAAACAATGATTTCATAACCCATTTCATGGAAGTGGAGATGGTTGTTAGTCTTGAAATTAACATAAAACATCTAATTATAATTAATATAATTAGTTTATTATATCACAATGTTATAATAATAATTTAAGGTGGTAGAGTAAGAAATACAACAAAAACACTCATTGATGAACATTACCTCTTCTTTGGGTATCGTCATTAGGTTTTCACCAAACACCTTCCTAGGTTGTATTTATATCAAAAATAAGTATTATAGGATGATAGGTGATAATTTAGGAAGTTATTTGGGATGTTATTATCTGAACCGAAATTGTTTTAAGGTTTGAATAAGAGAGGAGAAGGGGTGACTTTTTAGAAGTGTAGTGAGTGGCACACTTGTAATTTTTCAAATTAAAAAATTACACCAATGATTTGTTCATGTAAGAAGGGTAAAATAATGGAACATTATCTATAATAGAGAATGTAAGGTCTAAATATGTCTATAAAATTTGTTTTGGATAAGTTTTTGGTTATTTTTAACCATTATCTTTTTATTTTAACCCCCGATTAAACCCATTTTTACCTTAACTGTGGAAAATAATTTTTTACTGTTTTTACTATTCATTTGTGAAAAAATAACTTGACTTTATTATATAGTATAAATTATTATTATTATAAACGTATAATATATTTTTACAAATTAATTTCACAAAATGTGTGAAATATAATTTAAAATTAACCCCACAGACATGACGAGAATGTGATATTTTAAAGAGAAAATATTCAAAAGTTTACAAAGTTTTTACATCCAAATTCAATATGAAATTGAATAAAATTATTTAATTGGGTTAATGGATATATAACTTAACTAATTTAAATATAAAACAAATTTGAAATATAATTGAACTTTATAAATAATTTAAATGAAAATGAAGTTTCAATTAAAATTCAGTGTTTTTAACTAATCATCAAAGAATTTAAATTTTCAGAAAATTATCAAAAATTAACCCTAATATAACATTGAAGTGATTATTTAATAATTATTTTTTTTTAAAATTTAATATTAACAAATTATAAAATAATAAATTTAAAACAAAATCCCCAGACGCGATGAAAAAACAAGGTTTAGAGAAGTGTTTTTAAGTATAAGATGATTTTATATTAACTATATGTCTAAAAATAATAATTATATGAATATAAATTAAAATTTATTGATATATAATCTAAAAATTTCATTTTCAACATTCCTCATTAGGGATTATTTTATTATTTATAATATAGAAACATTATGCACTTTAAAACATTTTTAGAAAAAAACCCTTTTTAAAACCAGAAATAAACTTATAATAAAATACAATATATAGTTGACTAAAAAGTAATTATTTGAGTTAAATATAAATAAATAATACTTATGTTACTTTAAAATATAATGGGGAATTTAAATTACTTAATTTATTGAAAATAAATGATAGTTTTATAAAAATTGGTAATTTTAATTATTCACTAAAAAATCAATATTTTCCAAAAAATATAAAGATTTCACCTTAGATTAGTTTAGATAGGATTATTTTAAAAATAAAGACAATTTTATAAAATTAATTTTTTAAAGTCTATATTATAATATTTGGGTCCTAAAAATAAATAAAAATTATTTTTGAGGAAAACATATTTTTTTAAAATATAATTACTTTTCTAAAAATTGATTAATTATTTAATTAGAATTTATAAATAAATTTATATTAAGAAAGAAATTTATATGTATATTTCATAAAGTATTTAACACTATTAATGATAATCTATTTAAAAGCTAGGTTATAATGTTCATATAGTATTATTTTATGGTTCAATGATGCTTAGTGTCGCGTATCATATAATCCATAGATGAAAATTATTATTGCCTGGAAAATAAGAAAAACTAGATCTTGGATGTAAGTAATGATAAACACAGTGTTTTATAAAACAAATTCTAAACTTATTATTTTATATAATGAAAATTATATAATAAATTAAATTTATTTGAAAAAAATCACAAAATCACGGGGTGTTACATTCTGCCCCCTTAAAATGAATTTAAGCCTTGAAAATCTTTCACTTTTGTACAAACAACTAAGGATAGTTATACCTAAATACATATATAGGTTTCCAAATAGCTTCCATAAGTTGGTGGTTTTACCCCAAAACTTTGACTAGGTGATTGGTCTTGTTTCATAGAGATTTACTTATTCGATGTAGAATCTCCATAGGTTGTTCCTTAGAATAAATATAATTTTCTAGCAGTATGACCTCTGACTTTAGTATATGCGATAGATCAGTTATATGATTCTTCAGGAGCGATACATGGAACACATTAGGAAACTAAGAGAGGTTTGGTGGAATACCCAAAATATAACCTACTTTCCTGATATAATCATGTATTTTAATGGGACTGATATATATATAGGGATTAGTTTTCCATTCTTTCTTCAACAAATAAATTCATCGAAATACCTTCTCACAAATTTAAAATTATAGATCACATCAATGATTATCATAATAACACATCTTCCAAATTTGTGTAATTATTACTTGTTGTTTAATGTATCTAGCCTTCTCTTCCATCTCATCAACTAGCTTAAGTCCGAGTAGATTCCTTTTTACAACATTATTCTAGTACATATAAAGGGATTAATAAGGAACCATCTAAATGCTCATGTGAAAGCTATTGTTTTAAGGAAATTCAACTAGAGGAAGGAGTTAGCTCAAACACCTTTTAAATCCATTGAACATGATATTAGAATATCCTATAGGGTTTGAATTGTTCTCCTAGTATAGAAACTTAACTATATATCATGATATTTCTAAATACTTTTCCAAAACGTTGTGGAAAACTTCTAATCCTGATCATATACAATTAAATGAGGTACATAGTGCAATATTACCACTTCCTTAATGATTATCTTATAAAACATATCCTAATAGGAGTATTCTCTGATATAGATGATGAGTGATGATTTCATACAATTATTGACTATATCCCATTTATTATTATTCCCTGTATATGTTTTAGGGAGTCTGATGAAAAAACTTATATTAAGGTCTTCCCATTTCATTTTGGTTTGTATAATGGTCATAATATATTTTTTGACCTTTTGTATCTTATATTAGACTTGATGACTTACTAATTATTAAGATACATACTCAACAATATCAATTTTATGTTGTACCATTATAATTAATCTTTCATATAGGCCAGTTATACGTGTCATACCATTGTTACCCTTTAGTTGTGGGTTCAAGCCCCATGACCTTTTTGGATGCAACAGGTTATCACCCGACTTGTGGGTTATCCCTTTTTTGAATATATAATAATAAAAGAGTTTTAAGATTTAAATAAACCATAATTACCTAAAATAAATGATAATATAAACCCTAAATATTACAAACACCTTTAATCATATTTCCATAAAAATACATTTCTCTTAAAAACAAAAGTGTTATATTGAAATAAATATTGCCTAAAATACACTTAATCTTGAAAAAACCAAATCACATACAACCTCATGAGGTATATCTAATAATTTTAACTTATTTTCAACCTAAAACTTATAAAACCAAGATAGAATCCACAAATCTTATGTTAATATTACATGGAGACATATATGATTCAAAAAAGTACACAATCCTTAGATAATTCATGATTCTTACCACCCAAATACCATTGGGAATATAATTATATAACACAATCCTTGAATACCAATACATAAATAATTAAATCATTAAACTTCATGGAATAGTTACTTCTTTGATCTAGTAGTCAATTCTTATTTTATGGAATTGAGTTGGATAATGCCCATTTTTTCCACACATAAGACATTAAACTACTCTACAATATTAACCCTATGATATTATTTTCCACATATATTTGAGATATTATTATAATGAATTCTTCCAACCTTCTTGAAATATATGAAGTTGAATATTCTTTACTCTGTGTTTATTAAAACATATACTTTTATAAAAGTTTAACTTCCTATTATATGAATATTTAGGAATCTCAATGAAGTTTACATTGTTATTAATATATCATGATAGCTGATTAGACCAAACCATGGTATCTATCTCTCTAGTAATCATCCAATTTGGATTCTCATTATCACCGAATTTTCCATCAGATTTAGTGTTAATGTGATTCCTTATTCTTACAGCCATTGACTAAAACCAAAAATCATAGCATGAGTAACAATATTCATTATGGGAAACCACATAATGAAGAAAAATATATTATATGATTTCTAAATTATGACAGATTCTTCTTAATCTATAACACATTAGGTTTATTACAGATCAGTCATAGTTATCGTCTATCTAAATCCTTTATGATGGTTCATAAAGAGTCTATGTATTTTCTAAGTGTATCCTCCGAGAATTTCAAACTAGGTGTGAAACAAGGACCATTGTCTTGCACCAGATAATGATCAAGGATAACTCAATGCACCATTTTCATAGTTATCACCACATGGTACCTATATTCTAGATCCACATGCAATTATAGTATCTATATAGGGATGAAATTTCTTGGAAATTACTAACTCCATCCTTTACAAAAGTTATAGGAGATTTTCCTATATGTTGACTCATCCTTAGACAAATAGTTATAGAAATTACTTGAAATATCCTAATAAATATATCTAGGTATATAAATAATGTTTTCTTATCCTAGTTTACAATGAAACACAATACCTTTCCTATGATACCAACTATGGTGACCCAGGCATTTCATACATGGATAATACATCTTTTTAGATGAATACTCATTACATTACACAAACACATACCTAAGGACCATAATAGTTTAGTTCTTTTGGAAACATAGAACACAAAATTTTTAACAAATAAATTATCTTCAATATATCCCATTAATATCTTTACATTTAATAACCATAATAACATACCCTACTTAAAACCATTCTTCATAACCTTGGGAAAGGAAACAAGATAAAGGTTGTGCTTAAATGATCAGTAATGGTAAAAAAGGAAGATATACAATCATAACATGAACATAAGGGTATGATAACATGAATATAATATATGAAAACCAAAATATTCATATCAATGATTAGAATCCTGAGTCATGTCATAAATTTTTGACGTTTATAAGACATGAATCATAAAGAAATATAGGTAATCCATGAGAGAATAACATTTGCATAAAACATAGAATTGTGGCCTACACATAAGCATAGAAAATAATTTCTATACAAGTTAGGGATCATTACCAAAACATATTAGGTCATTCTATGGGAAAATACATCTCTTGGGTAGGACGCACCATTATCCCTTGTGGAATCCCTTTCCTCATAGTGGAATGTGTTCACTCCCCAAACCATCATGGTAGTCAAGGTTCACTTCCAATACCATAACAGTGGACACAATCCCTCAATGAACTGAGTTCACTCCCTATTCCAATCCTACCTATCTCATGAGATATAAATCAATATCCAATGGACTAGAGGGAGATATAGGTCTCAACCATCCTTTTTTATAACCTAACCACCATCATATGTTATAATGTAACCACTATACTTGGTTATAACATCCCCACAATAACATATTGAAAATTATATATATATATATATATATATGTTCTAGAAAATCATAAAACATTTATCATATCAGAACCCAGGAAATGAAATGGGTTTAATAAAAATTTCATCATAACATAACCTATGGATAATAAATAGATTTCTTAATTATTTCATCATTTCATTAAATCATTACCCTTGAAAAAAGAAGTGGGTTTCATAAGCATTTTATCTTGATATAAACCATGGAACAAAAATGAGTTTCATAAACGTCACATCATCATTAACATGGAATATTCATAGAAGGAATAATAATGTCATCTATGTATTATAACAACAGTAAAGAATAAGTAACCTTAAGGGATTCCATCTTATATAGAGAAGTATTTTGAAAGGAAAACCACTTGGAACATTTTTGTGGAAAATAAAATTTCTTTAAAAATAACTTTTTGAGACTAAATTTTTTAATTTTTTTTTGAAAACAAGATTGAAAACATTTATAACATTTATTAAGGAAAGTATCATTTCCATTTTTAAAAACACCTTCAAAAAAATATAACATTTTTTTAAATCATTTTCTTTGAAAATAAACTTGAAAATTTATAAAATAGGAATCAATCAAATAATGGTCATGATGTAAGGATGTTATTTTTATGATATACATGTTAAAACAATGGTTCCTTTGACATTTTTGGTAAAATCCAAATGATATTTTTTTGGAAAAAAAATATTCCTTTCAAAACATTTTCAAAAAATTCAAAAATTGGTAAAATGTATTTTAAAATTAATATAAGAATAATTTTTATTGATTTTTTAGAAAATATTATCTTGGAAGGAAAAAAATTCTTGACCAAAGAGAAATGGGTTATAATATTTTATCATCAGATGAATAATCATAAACAATCCTAATAAATAGTGAGATTGTAGCATTAAATCATTACCACTTAAGTACCTTTTAATCATAAGAACCACGAATGAAAAACATAAAATGGAACTAAAAATAACATGTGGATAAATAAATTCATGATTTTAAATTTCAGTGGGGATATTTATACACCTTTCCTCTCAAAGAAGACAAACTGAGAAAAAAACACTTACTATTTTGTTAATTTTTGAATTGTAAACCCCTAGAACGAGATGTCATAAAATGGATATATAAATACCAGTAATTTTAAGTATAAGAATAATAAAATAAATTCATTGGAAATATATAAAACACATAAAATAAATATGTGGTGAATATGGTATTTTTATCACAAAAAACAGAAGTGAGATAGAATTACCTTACTGTAAGTCTTGAATTTTGTCATACACATTCAAAACTACTATATAATAAATATAATTTTATTATAAATATATTATGGAAAAATGATTATATATATAATACCATATATAATTTTATTACTACCTTTATCGCCCATTTATTAATATTTCAATGTTAAAGTTACATTTCAGGTAATAACCACTTTTTTTGCGTATATGTTTGGATTTTTTATTTTTAGTCCTCTCACTTTGAACATGATTTCATAATATTTAAAATCTTAACCATGATATAAATATAATATATATTCAGTATATATTTATTTAGAGTAATCCATAAAATTTATTGATAGAAAATAAAATACATTGTTCATGGTGAAGGTAGGTCGTACGCACACATGAATGATGTTTCTGTTTTTTTTGGATTAAAATAAAAAAATTTAAATAATATATTATCATTATATAATATTTTTATCACATATATATTACATAATTTCATTAAACCCATCCTTATTACCTTCCATGAATAATGTGAATGAATCATATTTCTTCATGAGGTGGTAGTTCGCCGTACACACAAGTGACATTATCGTTTATCCACAATATGAAGAGTATAAAGATATTCATGATATAATGTTTAAATAAGTATAATAATATAATAAATAAAACATATAAATAACAAACCCATCATTATGTCCACCCTTGAGATGTGGTAGTGGAATAATGAATGGCATCAGTTTATGAGGTGGCAATCCACCGTGCACACAAATGGTGATTTTGTAACCCATTTCATGGAAGTGTTGATGGTTGTAGATCATGAAATTAACATAAAAAAAATATAAGTATAATTAATATATTTATGTTATTTTATAATCATGTTATAATAATAATTTAAGGAGGGGGATGAAGAAATAAACCAAAAATGCTTGTTGATGAATGTTACCTCTGCTTCCGGTATCCTCCTTAGGTTTTTACCAACACTAATTCCAATGTTGGATTTAAGTCTAAAATAAAGATTATAGGATGATAAGAGAGAATATTTGAAGTTATTTGGACATGTATTCATTGAACAAAAATGTATTTAGGGTTTTAAAATGATAAGAGAAGGGGTGACCTTTTAAAATCGAGGTGAGTAGAACAGTTATAAATTTATAAAATAATGAATTTAAACCATGTTAAATTCATGAAACAAGTATAAAATAATGGAAATTTATAGATAAAAGAAAGATTAATTTATAATATATCAATCCAATGGGTTTTGGAATTTTATTTATTTATTTTTAACCCATAACGTTTTAGTTTAACCATCGGTAAACCCATTGTTACCTTCACCAGGGTAAATAATTTTTGTCAATTTTTACCACTTGTTTTGATAAAAAATAATTTAAATTTTTTAGATATTATAAATCATGATTATTACAAATATGGAATAAATTTTTTTAAATTCCATTCATAGAAGTGGAAAAACTTAATTTAAATTTATTCTCACAAACGTGACAAAATGCTGGGTTTTCAAGAGAAAATTTTCAACAATTTAAAATGTTTTTATATAAAAATTAAATATTAAATTGATTAAAACAACCTAAATTGTATTAATGGATATATAATTGAACTAATTTTTCTTATAAATAAAATTAAAATAAATTTTATTTAAATAAATAATTTAAATGAAAAAGGATCTTTCAAAAAAAATTTAGTATTTTTACTATTAATCAAAGAATTAATATTTTTAGAAAACACTAAAAAATCCACGCTAATATAATTTTTACATGATGATTTAAAAAATTATTTTATTTTTTAAAATAAATTAACTAAAATTGGTAAAAATATAATTTAAAAAACCCATAGACGAGACGAAAAATAAGGTTTTCAATAAGGGTTTTTTATTCAAACACAAAATGATTGTATATTAACTATATGTCCAAATATACTAATTATATGAATATAAATTAAAATTTATTAATATATAATATATAAATTTCAATTAAATTATTCCTCATTAGTTAACATTGTAATTAATTGAAATGGAAAAAAATTATGTTCTCTAAAATAGTTTTAAGAAAAAAAATCTTTTTTTAAACCAAAAAATAAACCCATACAAAAATCTAATATAATGTTGATTAAAAATTAATTAAGTGGATTAAATATAAATAAACAATAATTATTTTAATTTAAAATATAATTGTTCATTTAAATGAATTAATTTATTGAAGATAAATGATAGTTTTACAAAAAATAAATATTTTTCAATATTCACCGAGAAATCCATATTTTTCAAAAAATACCAGAGTTTGAACATAGTTTAATTTTGAGATTATGATTTCAAAAATAAAGTTAATTTTGTCAACTAAATTTTCTAAAAACTATATTTCAATAATATTTTCCATAAAAAACAATAAAAATTATTTTTGATGAAAACATATTTTTGAAAAATGTGATTACTTTACTAAAACCGACTAATTATTTAATAAGAATTTATAAATAAATTTATTTTGGGTAGGATTATTATATGTATATTTATTAAATAATTTAATAATTTTCATACTCACTTATTTAAGGACTAGGTTATAGTAGTCATATAACATTATTTCATGGTTTTTTGAAGCTCAGTGTCACTTGTCACATACAATATCGAGGAAACATGTTGTTGCATGTAGTGCAAGATAAACTCGATATTCCATGTAATGAAAGATAAATTAAATGTTTAATGTGGAATATATTAAAATATATTTTTTATATAGTTAAAAATATAAAATAGATTAATATTATTTGAAAAAAATTCACAAAATCTCAAGGTGTTATAAGACATACCAAAGATAGATTATTGTTCAATGTATAGAAACTATTAGTTTATAGTGATTCCATTTAGTGTTACTAATTCCCCTGTTATATTCATGGATATAATGAATATATTATTTTTTGATTTACCTGATCAGTTTTGGGTAATATTTAAATATGGAATCCTTATATATTCTAATAGTAAGGAAGAAATATAAGATCACTTGAAGATTATAGTAAAGAATTTATGGAAGGAAAAAATATATGAAAAATTTATGAAGTGTGAATTTTGGATTGAAATTTTTTATTTTTGGGCCCTATATTATTAAGTGAGGTTATATTGGTGAATCCATCAAATATGGATGTTATTAAATGATGGTCTTAAATAACCAATGTAACTGAGATCTGTATTTTTCTTAGTTTGGATCGATATTATTGGTTATTTGTAGAGAATGTATCATAGTTATCTAATCAAATTACCATGTTAACTTTAAAAATATCTATGTTCTTTTTTATATATAAATGGAATGAAAATCTCTAGGAACATCATAAAAGAATATTTAACACCTGTGCTCACACTCCCTACAACGAAGAAGGGTTTTTTATTTATATTGATGTATCAAAGATTGAATTGTGATGTATTCTCATGAAGAATGATATGGTTATAGATTATTCCTCATGAAAATAATGGTTCATGATAAAAATTACCCAACTCATTATTTGGAGTTAGTTATAGTAGTTTTTACATTAAAGATATGGTGGAATTATCATTATGTATAAAAGTGTGACATATATATTGATCATAAAAGTATAAAGTTTATATTAACACATAAATAGTTCAATATGAGCCGACAATAATGGTGGGATATAATTAAAGATTACGACTACTCGATAAATTACCACCCCGGGAAGGTGAACAAGGTAGAAGATGCTCTGAGTCAAAAGGATAATGATATCTTATCTATGATGAGGATCATAAAAGATCTAATTTTTCTAGATTTATAAAAGATAAAAATATAAATTTTTAATAAAGGGGAGAAATAATATATTTATCAAATGAATGTTCAACCATATATCCATGTGAGGACTAAAGATATAGAAAAGAAAGATGTATAAATGGAAAAAAAACATGAGATATGTTCCTGAGTTCAACCTTGATTGTGATGGAATGACAAGGTTTAGGAACTATGTATGTGTTCTATCCATACTATATTTGAAGAAGGATCTTTTAGATAAATCTAATAGTTTATCATTCTATATTCATTATAAAAGTATAAAGATATATATATACTTGAAAGAGTATTTGTAGTGGAAAATCATGAATAGTGATTTTGCAAAGTATGTATCTTATTTTTTGGTATGTTACTAAGATAAGGATGTAAAACAAAAGTTTAAGGGGATGTTATGAACATTACACATAACAGAATACAAATTGGAAAAAATCACCTTTGATTTTTTCAATGGACTCCCAAAATTTATAAATTCCATAATTCTATTTGGGGTTTAGTCTATCTCCTTACGAAGTCAGCACACTAAATTTATATTAGAGAGGGTTTATCTGTTGATCTTCTTTCTAGAATATATATTAAGGAATTCGTGAGGTTTCATAGAGTACCACATTCTATTTTATCGAATTGGGATAAGAGGTTTACCTTAAATATTGGGTGAATACTTTAGTAATATATATATATATATATTTAGAGTTTTTTTTAGTATTGATTATCAGATAGATTTTCAATATGAGAGAATCATTCAAACCCTGGGGATATGGTGAGGTCTTGTTCTATGGATTTGAATGGATTTAGTTATCAAAACCTTCCTTTAATCAATATTTTCTACAAAAATAGCATTTCAGTCATGACTTCATAATTATTCTTTGAATACCTCTATAGAAAGAAGTGTATAACTCCAATGTTCTGGGATGAAGTTAAATAAATTAAATTATTTGGACCTGAGTTAGATGAGGAAATGGTATAGAAATTATGAACCATTCAATAGTGTATTAAGTAATTTCAGATTCGATATAAAATTTATGCAGATAATTGTTCATGAATTTTAGAATTTGAAGTTTGTGAGAAGATATTCACATGAATTTCTAAATGGAAGAAGGTTATGAGATTTAAAAATAAGGGTAATCTAAGAAATAGTAATATTAGATGCTTTAAGATTTTTTTAATTTAGGGATAATAACTTTTCACTTAACACTTCAACCAAACCTCTCTCAAGTTCATGATGTATTCCATGTATCTTTCCTAATGAAGTACATACATGATCATTCACATGTAATGAACTAAGAGGTTTTAATGTTTTAATATAATAGTTCTAATTAATAAAAAAATGTATGAATCTTGGATCAAATAGAAAAATCACTATAGAACAAGACTACTCACCTGGTTAAAATTCTCTGTAGGAATTATAAATTCGAAGTAGCTACTTGGAAACCTAAGAATGTGATGAAATAGAGAAATACCCATTTTTTATATCAGAGTAAACTAATTATGAGGGTGAATTTCATTTTAAGTGGGGAATAATTAAACACTCCATGATTTTATGATATAGTTCTTTATAAATAAATTTCATTTCTTTGATAACGTACATTATAACAAATACTAAGTTTAAAAGAATATTGTTTAATATATAATTATTTAATGTGATAGTTATCACTTAGATGTTAGATTAAAAATTATGAATAATATTAACTAAAATTTTATGTTTTACACATGTATAAAATGAATTAATTTATTTTCAGTTGATTAGAAATGAAAAAAGCAATCTAAAGTAAAAAATATGTTTTTAAAAAAAATATTATTATCCAAACAATGTGTTTTTATCTTCATAAATTAAATTAGACTTTATTAGAGAATTATTTTAATGAAATTTATATATTATATATTAAATCATTTTTTAATATTCATATATTGTTTTTATAGTAATTTTATAAGAAGAAATCCAATCTTATTATTAAAAATGTAATTTTTAAAAAATTGTTTTCTTCTTGTTTTGCACACTTATTTTAAAATTAAGTCATAATAGTTTTAGAAATTAAATCTTTAGAAATAGATTCAAAATTTTGAATTATGATGATCATATTTGGAAAATATTTCTCTTTATTTTGGTTCATTATGAATAGAAACCTTGGTAAATAATTGTCACCTCAGTAAGGGTAAATCGGGTAAAATAAGGTTAAAACATCGGGACAAGGATTTAACATTTCTATAATACTTTTCTTTATCATATTGAATGAGTTTATTTTATCCATTATTATCATTATATTGAAAATATGGCCACTTGGTTCCATTTTTTTATTATGACCTTTATATTAATTTATGAAAAGTATAGATACAAAATGTCACTCTCTTTTAATTAATATATCTAATATTTTTTCATGAGAATAAAAATTGGATATTTTTTGATATAAATTTACATTTTAAAGAAAATTTAATTTCTTTTTCATATTAATTTACTTTTAATTTTTAGTGATTGAATAGTTAACTTAAAGTTTTATACAATGCCGACACAATATTTACCCACTTAATAAAAAATAAAAAATTAATTGAAAAATATTAAAAGTAATGAAATTTAATTGTATTATTGTGTTCCATGAATTTTATAGATAAATATAACATATTAGTAATGATTTAAGGTTTTATATCATAATTCTATAATAACCTTTACGAGTTTATTGTCAAAGTAAATGAATAGTTTTAAAAATGACATTAATGATATATTATAATAAATCATATCTTATTAAATGATTTAATATTTATATAAACACTTTATTTGTCCATGTGAATGTAATATGGTTTAAAATATAATAATTTTTTCATTTATGAGTCAATTTTCCTTTTATAGTAACATTCTTTACGCTTAAAAATTAGAAAACATTGATATTGCGGTAATTGTCAAAGGATTAACGGGGGGGGGGGGGGGGTTAAAAGTAAGAGACAAGGTTTAAAACATCACTTAAAATTGTATCAATTGGATGTTATGATTCTTAAATATCCTCATACTATCTTCAAAATATATCAATTTAGATTTACTTAATTGTATAAATTAATTTATATTAATTTAATACTTTATGTAATTCCAAGAGTGCCCCCTCACTTATAAAAGGGAACATATTATCTTATATTAATCACAAATTTTTATACTTATATATTGGAAAAAACCTAGTATAATATCTTAATATATTCCTTCACTATATAATAGATATTTTTTTCTTTTCAAAAGACCATCCCTTCAAGGATTAAGTTGTAAGCCAAAAAAGATTTCTCTATAAAGAGGTATAACTCTTATTTGAGAATTTTCAATTTTATTTACACTTATACCCTCTATAAATACATGTTGTCCATTATAAAATAATTACTTCAATATAATTAATAAAATTATTTTTTTATGTTCTGAATTCTTTCTCTGATATGAAAAGTGAAAACATCATTCCCGCATATGCACAACTTACCGTCTCTACACAACTGTGTAATTAGTTTTTCATCACCATATTTCATGGATGATTATTATAATTGATTTAGTATTTATATATGATATTTATTAAATAATTATTCTTCTGTAATTATAATATCATATATAACTTCTACCTTCTTATCCGTTGAAAAAGGATAACATCGCCTGTGTGTACGTGGGGACTACCACCTCTATAAAGCAATATGATTGGTTTTTTATTTACAATTTAGATGTATAGTAATAAGGATATATTTAATTAATATATATGATATAGTAATGATTCAATAAATTTTAGTTTTTATTCACATTTATTTCATTCCATTACTTGAAAAGTGAAAACAACATTCATGTGTACGTACAACCTACAATCTCCATAAATGATGTAATTCATTTATATATATCATCATTTCATGGATGAATTTAAATATGAATTTGATTAACATATATTATATTTATATCATGGTTAAAATTTTGGAGATGATGGAACCATGATCAAATTACAATGCCCAGAACGACTGAACCAAAATTTATATGAAGAATGAAATAACTAACACCCGAAAATGAAGATTTTAATGGGGAATTTTTAATTAATGGGTGTTTAAATATTATAAGTGGATAATATATGATATTATAAGTTTTAAAATAGATATGGTATGGAATAATAATAAACTAAAATTTATTATAAATATTTTAGTGGACTTTTGTAGTAAATTGAACATAAGGTAAGTGTTTTACATTACATTCACATTCTTTATTGAGATTACTTATGATTAAGTTTTTGATTTTGAAATTTCATAATATAACTCTCAATAATCTCATGAATTTTCTCCAACTATTTTTATTTCTTGATATTACATGTTTTCATTTCATTTTACCCACTTTAAGTACTCAAAATAATGAAATAATGTTTTTAAGGAAAATCAAATTTATTTCTCTCTTTGGTAGAAAATAATTTTTATGACACATCCATAATTTCTAAAAGTGTTTTCATAAATGTTTTTATATAATAATTTGATTTATAAAATTCATTTCTAACCATTTTTTATTTAAAAACAGTTTAAAATGAATCTTCTTGTTTATTTCAAAATGAGGAATCTTTGAATTTTTATTAAAAATGTGAAAGAAATATTTTATTTAATATAAATGAAATGAATGAAATTTCCAGCTATATTTACCGCTGAATGATCTTAGGATTACATTAAATATTCCAAGGTTATTTTAAAATAAAACATTTTCCTTATTATTTGGGAATTATTTATATTTCAAAGAAGTGATTTAAAAATGAAAAGTGTATTTTCCTCAAGAAATATTACAGATATATTTTAAAGAAATTTTCATCAAATATGAAATAATTTGATGTTACTTATACTTTATTGGGGGATATAATCCAATGATACTATAAAAATTCATTATTTGTATGGATTATGATGATGATGATTTAAGGATGATTCTATGAAACCTATTTCATTCCATTGTGTTAATTATGTAATGACTTAACCTTTATGAAAACCATTTATTTTGTAAAAGTTATGTTATCATGGAGGGATGAATGGTTTATGAAACTAATTTCTTTTTCTTGGATTTTTCTATAATGAAATTAATAAATTTTTATGAAACTCTCTTTCCTTTTCATAGGTTATGATGTGATGAATTTTTATGATCTTATGGAACACATATGTATGTTATTCATTATATGATGGCTGGGCCCTGAATTATATAACCCTATAATGCATTGAGTAGGGATGGGTATCTCATAAGATAAGAGGGAGTAGAATGGGGAGTGAACCTAGTTAAGTAGGGGTGTCTATATACTATGACAGTCTTGGGAGTGAACATTGACTAAGAATACGATGAAATTGGGAGTAAACCCAATCCATAATGACAGTATTGGTAACAAGTCTTAACTAAGCAAATGATTTTCCATGCTTATGTGTATTCCAAAAACTTTCATCTTATTCCAATTTTATGATCTCTTGGATAATGTTATTTTAAATTGTTATGATTTATATCTTATGAACATCCATGATTTATGACATGACTCATTGATTATGATCTTGGACATGCATCGTATGGTTTTCAAATATTAAGATCATGTTATAATACCTTTATGATCTTGTTATGTTTAAGTGATCATTGATATCTCTCTTGTTTTAACTTTAACATAATCTAATCCTCCCCTTTATTATGTTTCTTTTCCCCAGGTTATGAAGAATATTTTAAGTAATATGTGTCTATGAAGTGTTCCGATTATGAAGAAATCAGTGTGAGATGATGTAGATCTCTTATAATCTAGTTTCTTATATATCCAAGTTTATAAATATTCTAAACCTGTATTATTTTAGCATGGAAAATAATTTTATGTGATGAATATTCATTTATTAATATATAATATCTATTTATGAAAACTATGGGTCTCTATATCCAATTTATTCATCATATTAATAAATAATTCAACATAATCAACAAGCCTTAATAATCAATAACTATCCGTATTAGAAGAAATTGTATATATTATTTCAATACCCCACAGTAAAAAAGATTATAATCTATCTAGAGAAATATGGTGGATGGTATCACTAAATTATATAATCAGTAAATAATAATTTTAACTGAAGGATATTGGCATAGTTGAAAATAATTTTAAAAAATCACTCGAATATTTATTTAGAAAAATACACTTCTCATTTTGAAATCACTTATTTAAAGTATAAAAAATTACATAATATTAAAAAACTCTTTTTTATGAACCACAAAAACTTATAGATTGATATTTAGATAAAATATTTTTCTTGGAAGTGTGAAAATATATTCATGTAGTGTACTTTAAAATAAATATTTCGTTCACACCTTCAGTAAAAAGTGTCTCATTCAAAAAATGAAAAGAAGATTCCTTTTAAACCATTTTATAGAAAGTAAAAAATGTATAATAATGAATTTAATAAATAATTTTATAATAGTAAAAAAATTGATTTGTTTTAAAAGAAAATATGGACATGGAAAAAAATATTCCAAACCTAATAGAAAAAATATCAGTTTTCCTTAGAAAAACAATTTATATTTATTGAGTACTTAATGAGAGATAAATGGAAGGAAAAATATTAATTTTTAAAAAAAACAAGAGAAAAATAAAATGTATGGGGATTTATTTAAAAACATAATCTAATTTCCCCAATGAAAACTTAAACAAAAACATTACCAAATAATGATAAGATTTTGAAATTAACCCTTACCTCAGGTATGAATTTCTTCTTAAGTGATTTTAACCTATTGTATAATATATTTAAATTTATTATAATTATATAATATAAAAACATACATACTTATGATATCATATATGATCCAATTATAACATTTAAAAACCTATTTATTAATAATTCCTTATTAAAATTGTCATTTCTAAGTGTTAATTGTTTTGTTTTCCATGTATGTTTTAGTACTAATGTTTCATTCCTTTTATATTTCTCATGTATACCTTATATGAAAAATTATAATAATGATAAAAATATCATAACTATTAATTATAAAAGTATTTATAATAATTCTTTCAAGGATTATGTGAAAAATTAATAACATCACTTCATGGAGGTGGCAGTCTAGACACACGCACTAGCGATGTTATCATTTTTTAAAAGGTCATAGGGTTAGAAGTTCAGTTTTATCATATATTTAAAGAATAATAATTATTTCATAAATATTATATATAATAATTATTTATATCATAATAACCATCCATGAATGGTGGTGATGAAAAATTAAATACATCACTTCGCGAGGCGGTAGTCTGTATATACACACAAAGAGTGTTTTTTCCCCATTTGATAGAGAAGGAGATGAATAATGGTTAAAAAATATAAATAATAAAATTTAAGTATATATGAGATACGTATTTTATTATATCATAATGTTGATCATATAATTAAAATAGTTTTAAGAATAAACAAAATGATAACATTCAATTAAAAGATATACTTCTTCTTTATAGAACCTCATATGGATTACACCTTAAGCACTATAAGGATATTATTTGGATAAAACTAGGAACTATAGATAATGGGAGGTATTTTATGAAGGTATTTTGGAAGGTATTATCTAAGATATAAGGTTCATGAAGTGTGGGGAAGAGAGGATATGTGGTGTCCTTTTATAAGGGAGGGAGAGTTCACACATGGAATTCTTAAAAGAATCAAAATATATTAATGTATCACTCAATAAATGTGGATAAAAACGAGTTAATTTTCAAAATTATGAAGATATCATATTTATAAATGTTTTTTTAATAAATTTTACCCTCTTATTTTTAGTTTAACTCTTCCTATTAAGCTTTTTTAACCTCTACTATAGTTTTGACTTTTTACCTTAGTTACTATTCATAATGACCAAAAATGAAAGTGGCCCCATTACAAAATTTTGACATGACAAATATAATTTTGGAATTAATTTTTATCAAATTAATTTTCTATAAGCGACAGACTTATTTTTCAAAACAAACCCCAAAAAAACAATGGAAAATGGTTTTTAGAAATATGTGTTTTTAAACCCAAAAATGAACTTATGCCAAAATCTAGTGTAATGTTTATTAATATATAATTAATTAAATTATATATAATTAAGGTATACTTATGTTAATTTATAATTTAATAAACACACAATGAATCTTTAAATCACTTAATTTAAATAAAAATGGCAGTTTTATGAGAATCGGTGTCTTTCAGTATTCACTTAAAAATACATTTATTCAGAAAAAGATAAAAAATAGCCAAAATATATGATTGAAATGATTATTTATAAAAATAAATTAATTTTGTCAAATAAAATTTCTAAGAAAGAGATCTATTTTAATCATATTCTTGAATAATGCAATACACACTCAGCTATAATTTCTCTAGAAAGAAAATCGTACTATAATTGAAGTGCAGTTGTTATAATCTTACCTCCATCAAAAATTTCATTCTAAAAAATTCTAGATTGACCAATAACGAATATATATGTGTAAGTATTCAATATAAAATATTTAGGTACCCACATACCCTCTTTTATGTTATGATTTCTCCAGAGTACCATTACTAATCGAATCTTATAATTCCTCAACACTTATCATCGAGTATTTAGAATCTGGATAGTTTCTTCATAGTCATATAAATCATGTTCCAATTATATTTACTCAGATTTAGTAATATTTATTTTATAAAAAGGTACCCCCTTAATAAAAAAATAGAATACATCATGAAATTTAAAGAGTCTATGTGGAATTTCAAAATGGTAAGCCACAAATCCAATTCTATCATAAATTTAGAAATTTCTGATATATCTAGGACTTATTTTTCCTTTATTTCTGAATATTATAACAACTTTACACAGAGATAAATTCAAGAAAAATATGATCTCCCACTTAAAATTTAAATCCTTCCTTCTATTATTGGTAAAAATTGTTTTCCTTCTTTAATACACCTTAGAATGATTCTGAATAATCTTATCTTTTACCATTGTCTCCCCAATAAGATCTAGGACTAAAATATTCCATTTACTAACTTTATACAAAATTATTGGATCATGAAACCCCTTTTACTATAATTTTTCATATATTTTCTTTTTAATGATTGAATAAGATCTGTTTTTATTTGAAAATTATACCAAAGGTAAATACTGATCCCATATACCTTAAAAGATAATCAATAATGACCTCAACATACATTCTAATGTATGAAAAGTCCTTTTATACCACCCATCTGTTTGAGGATGATAGGTGGTGATCAAATGTCGCTCAGTATCAAGATCCATATTCAGACTGTTCCATAATTTTGATGTAAATCACAGACCATGATTTGATATAACTGAAATAGGTGCACCATAAATTATAAAAACTTAATTAATATAGATTCTTGACATTAACTGAAGTGGTAGATCTATTATTATAGAAAGAAAATATGTTCACTTGGTAAGATAATAAAAAATAACCCATAAAGAATCATTTGTTTTACGAGTCTATTGTAATCTTGTGACAAAGTCTATAATAATATCATCCCATATCCACAAATGAATAGGTAGAGGCTGAATCACTCCTTTGGGATGATATATATTAGCCTTTACCAATTTATATACCTACCATATTGATACAAAGTATGAAATTTATGAGTTTATATTAACCCACCAAAAAATGTTCCTTCAAATCCCAATACATTTTGGTGCTTCTAGGGTGTATAGAGACATACAAGCTATGAGTTTAATCTAATAGCTATCTCTTCAGATCAAGTATATTTAAAATATATAACCTCTTTCGAATTTTTATCACACCATATTCATAAACAAAATATTCCAGTTTCCAATTAGAGACAACATTAATTTTATTTTTTAAACTCTTATCATATAGTTGGTAACTTGTTATCTCTTCAAATAAGATTATTTTTGAAATAATTTAGCAAAGGAGTAATGTTTTCCCTTTCTTAATAATCCCCAAATATAACTTTACTAAGTCCCTAAATAAATAATCTTTTTTAATCATCACTTTATTTTTACTTTCATGATCTTTTCTACTTAATACACATGTTACCATATTATCCTTACCAAAGTTATAGTGTATTGAAAAATCAAAATATTTGAGTAGTTCTAGCCATATCATTTGCCCGCTACTAAGCTATTTTAATGAAAATATGAATTTAACACTCATATAATCCAAATATATCTCATGTTTTTCTCCATATAAATAATTCCTCTATATATTTAAAGACAAAATTATATCCACTAACTCAAGATCATTTGTTTGATAGTCCTTCTCATAGATATTTAAATACCTTGATGGATAAGCATGAAATTTATCAATTTTCATAAGGAAACATTAAATTATTTTCTCTAATGAATCACTATGTATTATTAATCCATCCACTCTTGATTGTAATGTTATCATTGAATAATTGATCAACATACTCTTTAATTCTTCACAAATTTCTTTATATTCCTCTATCCATAAGAACTGAACTCCTTTATGTTTTAATTTTTTAATGAGTTTTCTAATTAGGATATTTTTTGAAAAAGTATATAATAGTAACCTTATAATCCAAGGAAGATATGTACCTCAGTTATGATTGTTGTCTTAATCAATAATTTTCCTGCATATATCATTGAAGGATCAACTGATATTCCATCCTTAGCAAAAATATGACTAAGAAAAGAATCTTCTTGAAGCTAGAATTCACACTTTCTAAATTTCCCATATATCTCATTTTCTCTAAGAGTCTCAAGAATGATTCTTAAATTAATCTCATGCACTTTTTAACATTTAAATTATATAAATATATCATCAATAAATATCATAAATAAATTATCAAGATATCCCTTGAACACTTTATTAATCAGATTAATAAAAAAAGATGGTAAATTAGTCAATTAAAAGGTAATTAATAGAAACTCAAAATGCACATAATCATAAAAATAATATTTCTTTGAAATATATTCCTTCTTTAAACGTAATTGATGGTACCCATAATGAAGATCAATATTTTAAAATTCTTTATCACCTTTAAGTAGATCAAACAAGTCATTAATATGAGGTAGATGCTACATATTTTTTATGGAAAAGGAATTTATTTCCTTGTAATAAATAAAAAACCTCATAGTAGAATGCTTATTTTTTAAAAACAGAATAGGACCCATGGAGAAATACTAGTGTGAATAAATCTCATATCACAGAACTCCAACAGGTCTCTATTAACTCCACTAGATCCACTTTGACTATTCTGTTGGGATTCATAGATACATGTTTTGTATTATGGATTAGTTCAATAGAAAACATGACTTTATGCTCATGTTTATTTACAAGTAGTTATTTAGGAAATACATTAATGTATTATTTCACAATAAGAACATATTTTATCTTATGGTTACCCTTCCCATCCATAGGTTGTGTCTTCCATATTCTCCTAGAATTTCATTATGGAGAGCTACTAGGGGTGGATTATGGAATGATTTTGATGACTAAGTATCTATTCTAAAGACAATTAGTTCTTAATATTCATAAAAAATAATGTTCTACTTCTCTTGGAACAAATTTTATTTATTATACTATAAAATACAATCCATTCCAACGATTATATCCAAGACTACCATAAGTGTAATAATCAAATTTGTAAATAGGGTACATCTATGCATAATAATTGGTATTGATTGTAATATCTTTGTGGTAATAATATTCCCTCTGCGTTTCATGATTGGTAACTCCCTTCTTAGTGTGATAATTTTATTAGAGAACATGGAAGACATAAAAGATTGTGTTGATCTAGAATTGAATAAATCTTTATCTAAAATTGATGTTATGATAAAAGTACTTTCCACCATATCACTATAACTTCAACCGAATCCATAATAATTTTATATTCTTGGAATTATCATATTGACATATTCTATGATAAGTTAACTTGAAGTTTGGGGCATTGGATGGAATAGTTCCCCAACTACATACAGTTAAAGTACTATACTTATATGGGTTCTTCCTTACCCATGAATTTATGAGCATGATAGAAATTCTGAAGATCCATTGTGATGTTTTACTAAAAAAAATTGTTTTTGTTGAATAATTTTTTTTATTAATGTATTTATTTTAAAAAAATATGAAAATATGAGTTACTAAAAACCTTGTTAAGAATTTTAGAAATTCCATATGTAGAAAATGTAAAAAGTTTTTGGAGAAAATAAGTAAAAAATTAGTATGTTAGAGATTTCCAAATTCCTAAATCCCTAAATCAGATGATCATGAAACTGTTCTTAAATGTTACTTAACATCATGAAATGATTTAATGATCCTATATTTATTAATAATTTAGGGTTTTAGTTGTATGTACCTAGAGGTTATGAATTTAATTTAGTCGATAGGGACATACTGAATTGGGAAATGCACAAAAATGAATATTTCAGTCTGAGAGTTTCAGAAAAAAAATCCAGAGAGAGAAATTTCAAGAAAGAAAGATGTTTGAAGTTTCTAAAGTTCAATGAAGTAAAAACATGCTATTTAATAGATAAAATTTTTGGAAAAAAGTTTTAGATGATGTTTTTTAGAAATGATGAGTTGGTGAAAATCACTGAGTTCTTGAAAAATGTGATAAGATGGAGATGATGGTTTCAGTAAGTCTAATAAGGTAATATTTTTATTAGAATATATAAATTTTCAACATTTCTTATTGGAAATAATTGATCAAACTGATGTAGTGGTTTGACCAGATCAGATGATGTAGAGAAGATGTTTCTGAAAAGTGAAAAGATTTTTTTTCATAAGTTTTTTAGTGTAGAAAAATGTGAGATAAATCCAGTATAAACACGTACTAAAATATAATATCAGTAAAAAATACAAGGGGGAGAACATTAATGTTTTGGAAACAATTTTCTAGGAAAATATCTAGAAGAAGTTTGAATCCACAAGAAGATACTTGAGCATATAAAGAAAGTTTTTGAAAAAAGATAAGAGTTCTAGTTTATTATCAGACACAGGCTTTTGGATAGACTAGAAAAGTTGTAGAATAGTGGAAAACATATTTATAAATAGAAAGTGTTCTGTATATTTATTTTTCACCAGATAGATATGGAATAGATAATTAAAGTCTTTAGAAGTTGCAGCAATTTTTTCAACCATCTTCAATTGGCTCATAACAACAAAAAGAGAAACCTTTTCTTTGTTTTTTTGAGATTTTTTAATTCAGTGGGTCAAGAACATCTGGTAGAGGAAAAAAAAGTTCAAAGTTGTTTTTTTGAAGATATGGTTAATAAATTCTATCATATGATCATTTCATAAAAATGACCATTGAGTTAATGTTTCATAACGTTGTCCATAAAAAAATTGTTTTCAATGTTTTAAATTTTTAAAAAACAAAATTAATTAATGTTATATTTTTCAATTGGGTCAAAATTACTGTATAGTCGAAAAGTGTTTTGTAAAGAGTTTTAAACATAGAAGTTCTGAATGATGAATTTCTAGACATAGCTTTTGGTATAACTTCATAATGTTCTAATTCGAATAATGTTGAGACTTTTGAATTTATAAAGAATTAAAGAAGATTCAAGAAGACATAAATAGAGTTAATAAAGTTTGATAGGTTTCGAAATTTAGTTCAAATATATGATAAATTTGTATTTATGAATTTGGGTGAGTGGAATTTTTGTAGGTTTCCTTCTTTTTTTATTTTTAGAGAACCTATAAATAGAAGTGAAAAAGTGTTGAGCTAGAATTTCTACTTCTTACATTTACATTCCTTTAGTTTTGGAAATCACGCACACTTTCTTAAAAACATGTTTACTAAATTTATATTTTTCTAGTGTTTTAGTATGTTTTTGTAGAAAACATAATCTTTTACCATTTATAGAAATAATTATATATGTATTACATTTCTAAAAATATTATTATACATTATGATTATCATAATGAGTATGTTTTTGATAAATAAGACTCACCTTTATTATATCACTAGTTCGACTTTAGTCATGTATATCGATCAAAAAAATTCATGTCTTTAAAATTGATACTAATATTGATAAAATCATATAAAACTCAGAAGGATTATAATATTGACATTGTTAAGGAATCCCATCATATTGAATAAAGTTTATAATAAGAATACAGATAATTGTTTATAATGAAAAGAATATCATAGACACTGTAATGGTGTTAATAAAAACGATGTTTGACATTTAGTTACTCCAGATCATTATGAGCTTTCAAGTAATAGTTTTCTAAAACCATCGCAACAAACATTTTAATATGAACATTGGGATATCACCTATAAATAACGAGTCATTTAAATATTTTTTAGCTAAAATTTACATTTTCGATCTAATTTTCTTTATGAATATTTACCATGAACTGATCATTATCAGTCTCTTATATTTATTTAGATAGTCGTATTCCTAAGGAATTATTATCTAGGATTTTTCCTTAAGATATTCTTAAATTGTATCCATGTATAATCATTTTTATGATTGAGATATTCTAGGTATATAAATATGTAAAATCCAATCCATCTGATTGAGGGATTCCGTGGATATGAAGAAATAGAAAATCAAATCATCATATTGAGGGGTTTTGAGGATAGGAAGATAGAGGAATTCTGATATTTATATCATGGGATTTATTGGTTAGGAAGGAAATAACTTTCTATAGGTATAAAATAGTGAATAACTTTAGTTCGGGTTATTGACAACCTTACTATTAAGGTTAAAAGAGGTAAGATTTTTAATATATCTTGTAATTCATTATTAGTTTTACATAGTTATTGTATTACTTATGTTTAAAAGTTTTCTATTCCACTATATATTATAGAAAGTGATAAATCATATTCATATATATATATTGTTTCTTTTATTAATATCAATTTAATTGTGATAAAAATTATTTGATAATTTGGATCGATTTTGATTCCAATCTTTCAATCTGATTTAATCAAACTATTTCTAGTTTTTATTTTCCAACTCTAATAATCAGACTAAGTCTAAGTTTGATAAAATTACATTAATAATATTCCTGTTTTGTTAACTTTAAATCTTTTAAAATAAGTTTTTAAACTAAAATTCACTCCCTCTTTCAAGTATATCTATCAATAAAATTCTTACGATCCTACAATTGGTATCAGAGAAGGTTTCTACCACTCACAGACTTCCTGAGTCTTAACATTATTTACTTATTGAATGTTCTTTATGTTTTGATATAATTTTTTTTGATAAACATTGTAATAAAATAATGTGTATTTTTGGAAAAGAATATATATTATTTTAAGATGAAAGTTATTAATATTAATTCAATAGACAATCTGAATCCAAAAAAACTCCTATCTTTGATGGTGTTGATTATAAGTATTAGAGAGATTGGATGAAAACATTTTTTATCAACATAGGATTTAATAATTTTGTGATTCTCACTAGAGACTACAAGATTCCTCATAAGGAAGTCACTTATTTTACATATCAAGAAAAATAAGAGTATCAGTTAAACTATAGGGTAAATAATAATATATTATGTTCCATGACAAGAAGTAATTATAGGAAAATATCTTCATGTAATGATACAACTAGTATATGGAAAAAACTTTAGGTTACACACTTGGGTACTTATAAATATTTTTAAATAAGAATAGATATGCATAGATATGACTATAAATCCTTTGATTTCTTATTGAGAGAATCAATTGCAAATATACATAAGAGGTTCATGACAATCATAAATAGTTTACAATCTATTGGTGAAAAATTACATGATAATGAGATTCTTGGTGAAATAATTATTGATATTGCTCTCAATGAATGTGAATCTACGAGCATAATTGAAGATGAGAGAATAAATATTAATAATATTACATTCGATGAATTGATTGAAACCATTATGCAGTATGAGGGTTGGCTGACAAGAGATACAGAAAAACTGTAAATGAAAAATGGTGGTGTTTCCTTTGCTAAAACATTTACCATACCTTTAAAAGATCAGTCTATAGAAAAAAATGTGAAATATTCTTGGAAAAATAATATTGTTGTTCAGTCTGATTCTAGTACATCTGAACATTTTTGAGAATGAATTAGAAAATATCTCAAAGAGGATAAACAAGATAGTAGGAAATAAATATTTCCAATACATATATGAAAAAGGGAATTGTGATAAAAGTGACAAGAATGATTATGAAGTCACTTGATATAAATGTAAGAAATATGGATATATCTGACTATAATGTCCAAATATGAAGTGGAAATAAATAAAAGAAAATAGTTCAGAAATAAATTTCAAAAAATATGATAAATATAATGGTAATAAAGTATTAAAAGCTTATTAACACCTAGAGTTATAATGGTGGAGATTATTTTGAAAGTTCTTTAGATACAGAACGTTCCTGATAGAGGAACATAGGTTTTTTTAAAAATTTAATCAAGGTTAATCAATGTTTCATGGCTAAGTTACATAAAGTTGAATATCTTACAAACATCTATTTAGATCATAATTTTCCTGATGAAAAAAATTCTACATAATCCGATTAAAAATATTCCTAAATAGAAGATAATTCTTTACCTACTTATTATGAGGTTTCCCAATTTCTAAACTTTCGGAAAATAAAAATTGTAAAATTTTTAAAAAACATAATAATTCTGTAGATATAATAGATAAAGATATTTTAAGGATAAATCTTTTAAAAAATGAAATATTAGATATTTCTAAATATCTTTATAATAATATTTTATAAAAAGAAATTATTTGAAAATATTTTGAAAAATTTATTTCTGAGAAAATGTTTTTAGAAAAAAAACTCAATTCTAAAACGAGTACTCATGAGGCTAAAAATTTAATTGTAAAAATAAAATCCAAAATTACATGTTTGAGAAAATTTTCATCAAATTTTACCACCATAAAGTAAAACTTTTAAAAAATGTATAAACAAATATGACCTCATGGTAATAGTTCTGGAATGGGTTTTATAAGTAAAATAAATTATTTTTAGTAATAAATACATTGTTTCTAAAAGTTCACTTTTTTTATTATCTTCCAATGTGGTGGGAACTTGAAAAATAGTTGTTAATTAAATAATTTTCAATTTCTATGATTTCATAAAGATTATTTGTTAAAGTAAATTGCATTTTCTTAAAACAAACTCAGAAAAATTTGGTTAACTAAGATTTTTTTCTAATAATACAAAAACCAAGAAGGTTTGTGTTCAGATAGTCTAATGTTTTTATTTTTTTGGAAAACCAAGATTGTACCAACAACAAGAATATATGGTTGTTGACGCTCCTTTCGTCACAGAATCTAAAGTTCGGAAAAGGGAATATCTGAGCTCAAAGTGATTAATCCTTTGAAGAAACATCAAAAATCGACAAAGGGATACAAAAGGAGAACTTTGCCCATGTATCGCGCAAGTTCCCTCTTGGTCGCGCAAGTACACTTGCGCGCCGCCTCAATACTTGCGCGACTCCTCATGTTCGTGCAAGGGACTTGCGCGACATATGTGGTAACCACCTGGTAACCGCCCAGTAACCGCCCGGGGTCTTCTTTTGCCTATAAATAGACCCTGTGGGCCCCCCATTAGAGGGGATCTTTTTCCAGAAACTCGGATTGAAGCTCCCGACGCCCAAGTCTCTTCTCAAAGCTTCCGGAACACTTCTAAGGTAATTTCTTACCTAGAATGGAAGATCTAAAGAGAAGAAGGAAGGCCTAAGTGTTGAAACTTATCAAACACTTGCGCGCCAACTTAATTCCTTCAATATAACTTGCGCGTCCCTTCTCTGGAAGAACCTCAAGAGGATGAGAAAGGGTTTAATAAAGAGTCGCTCAAGCATTTCAATACTGGTTGAAAATCGCGCAAGTACCCCTAATGTCGCGCAAGTATACTTGCGCGACCAATACTTGCATGCCGCCGCAGGACTTGCGCGCCTTTCAAGACTTGCGCGCCCCTAGCTTTTTGGGTGCCCATCTTGCCCATTTTTACCCCTCTTAAGCCATTTCACCCTTCCTATTCAAGATTCAGTCTTCAAGATACTCTTCAAAGCCATTTATGGCATGATTTCTTGATTTGACATCCTTATCTGAAAGGAATTCTGTGAAATATCTCTCAAAACCTAGTGATTTAAACATCTTTATGTCACCAAAGATTGAGAGTTCATTCATTTCAACCTCATCCTTTAAGATGAGAGAATCCTAACCTGGGTCTCCTTTTCAGGAATAAATCCCCAGTTATAAAAAAAACTTTGATCTGGGCATCTTCCTCAGGAGTAAGCCCCAATCAAAGTCCTCTAATATTGGGCATCTTTCTTAAGAATAAGCCCCAACCTCAAATATGGGCATCCTCTTCAGGAGTAAGCCCCAAACCTTAATCCTTAACCTGGGTCTCCTTTTCAGGAATAAGACTCAGTCATAACCCTGGGCATCTTCCTCAGGAGTAAGCCCCAATCAAAGTCCTCTAATCTTGGGCATCTTTCTTAAGAATAAGCCCCAACCTCAAATATGGGCATCCTCTTCAAGAGTAAGCCCCAAACCTTAATCCTTAACCTGGGTCTCCTTTTCAGGAATAAGACTCAGTCATAACCATGGGCTTCCTTTTCAGGAGTAAGCCCCAAGTCCCCTAACCTAGGCTTCCTTCTCAGGAATAAGTCCTAGTCATAAATTTTGGGCATCTTTCTTAAGAATAAGCCCCAATCAAGTCCTTTAATCTTGGGCATCCTCTTCAGGAGTAAGCCCCAAACCTTAATCCTTAACCTGGGTCTCCTTTTCAGGAATAAGACTCAGTCATAACCTTGGGCTTCCTTTTCAGGAGTAAGCCCCAAGTCCCCTAACCTAGGCTTCCTTCTCAGGAATAAGTCCTAGTCATAAATCTTGGGCATCCTTCTTAGGAGTAAGCCCCAAGTCTCTTAAAAATTTCTCTTAACCAGTCATAAATTACCTTTGATTTGGGTTTCCTTTTCAGGAATAAAACCCAATCATAAGTCCCCTCCTATCTTGGGCATCCTCCTTAGGAGTAAGCCCCAAGATTAGAGTATTCAAATCTCCATGAAGCACATATAACTTTGTGGACCCTGTTCTTGGATTTTTCTCCCTAAAAGTAAATCCTAAACCTTCGTCTATCTGGGCAGTCATCCATACATAAGCCCCAAACAAATTCTTATGATTGCATCTTTTATGGCACAATTGTCTAAATTTTACCAATACCTCTTGTTTCTCACACCGAGCATGACTCACGTGAGCTTAGAGTGTAAAAGTAATTATTACATTCATCTTTGATCCATCAATCATAAACATCATATCCCATACCTCGAACTACGTGGGTTCTGATTCCTTTTTCAAAACAAAGGATACGTAGGTAGCCCATCTATGGGTTCGATCCCAACATTGAAATAATCTATGTCCTTCTGAATGACGATAAACTTCAAGTGCCCCACTGAGTGGCTTTAAAACCATCCTGGTCATCAAAATGACCAAGAGACTTTTATATAAATGTTTTTGAAGGATACCATTGACCAAGAATCTCTAAACAAATATAGATGATTCTCTATTGATGAAGAACCTCGAATACATATAAAAGATTCTCTAAATTTCTTGCATATTTAATCATTGATTGTTAAAACTAAAGGAAAGCTCATTTTATACTTGGTAATGTAATAAGGATTCACGAACTTAACTTAAATCTATAAAGAGAGTCCCGGAGTAGACAATAATTCCCCTCAAAAAGGTGTGATGAGTCCGACCTCCCATCCTCTCGACCAATGCAAATTCCTAAGCCTCATTAGCCCACAAGCTAATGAGCGCCTGCCTTTGGAAAGTAGGTCCAAACGGATGTGGAATCATTGGATGTTTCCGGTTCTACGAACAAACCCGTTAGAAACCGATCGGAACGTTTGAATCTCCCGTCCAGGAGGTCATCCCCGGATTCCGCGCGAAACAAAAATGGTGAACCCGACGTGAATCCTTAACCAAGTTAAAGTAATGTTATTCTTATCTGTTAGGCCCTTTGGGCCAACAAGGCAATCATTGACATATGATCATCCAAAAGATGCAGTAGCCGGATTCATCTTGATTATGTCTGTTACATGGAACAGGCACTCTTTTTTCAAGATCTTCTACAAAAATGGCTTTCCTTAAGTTCACCCCTGTGAATACTGCTGCTGGGAACACCTCTACTGTGAGGTCTGCTGCTGTGAAAACCAATGCTGCTACTCCTGCTGGAACGTCATCCGCTCTGAGGATGACATCACCAACTCAGCGTCTTCAACGCTGTGTTTCTAATGCACTGGTTAAGGAGTACCGTCGTAACGGTACTATCCCAACTCTGGAGGCCGCTCGTCAAGCCCTCCAAGTTAACAATTCTACCTGGTCGTCCGGACAACGGCGACCAGCAATCAAGAAGCAGGCGGTGCTGACTACCGTCTCCAACCGTTTCGGGTCGTTATCCCCGGAACGCAATTTCCATTCACTCCCTTATTCCGAGGAAGTGAATGAGAAGGTCCCGCAGGACCTTAATTCAAAAAGACAGGAGTCCTTCTCAAGGGATCCCATCAACAATCGCCGCTAGACTCGTGCGGTAGTGCGCCCTCAACATGATGAGGGTACCGACTCCAGGCATTCAGCTCAGGTTCTTCGAACCCGAGCAGGCAAGATGAACCGCCAGAGACGGAATCCGGTTAACAATAGGTAGGTTGTCATCCCTGCCATCTCCGGAGAAGTCCACCAACCTAACTTGGTGGAAAACAACGAACAGGCACACACACCTGCCCGTTTTAATCCCGCTGTCCAGCAGACTCGTCTGGCAGCATCAAGCCGATCCCGCCAGGCAATTCCGGCGGAGTACCATAAGCAGGAACATACACCTGCTTATACATCAGCAGTTAGTCAGCAGGCTCGTCTGACTACATATGATGGATCTCGTCAACCGCGTTTGGCGAAGTGTAATCAGCAGGCACATACACCTGCTAATACTAATCAAGCCTACCAACAGTCTCGCTTGGTAGCGCCTGGAGAAGTCAGTCGGAAAGTCCCGACGACAAACAGGGGGCAGACTAAACTCTCTGCCTCCACACTTGAGTACTGTCAGAATTCACTGACAGGAAAAGGAGGACAGGAGTAGGCACATACACCTACTCCAAGCCCGGAATGGACGTATATCCCTGTTCCGGCGGCTGAAGTCACCAAACATATTTTGTCAATGGTGAAAGAGCAGAAGCAAATTCCTGCTCATATTCTGGATGCTTGCCAGGATATCATAACAGCTTCAGCATCATCTCAGGGACAGACACATAAATCTATCCCTAGCAGTGGAGTGACACATCAACAATTCACTCCGGAACAGACACACACATCTGTTCCAATCCAAGAGGGTTATGGGGCATACTCCCCCATATCATACGGACAACCAAGTCAGGCACATACACCTGATTTGAGCGATGATTGTCAGCCTAACCTGACCATCTTTCCTGATCAGGCACATATACCTGCTCAGAGCAATTACTTTCGTCATGAAGTGATTTCTAAAGCGAGTAAGAAGGCATCTAAGAAAAAGATCCGCCCAGCACAGTCAGGAGATCAAAGGCCAATCTGCAACAAGGCCTTGCTCGATACTAGAGTTCTTGAAGCCCTCAGACATTTATCTGTCGGAATTCAAGATTCTACTCCCTCAGTTCCCAATATCAGGAACATTAATCCCGAAGGTCTTCAACAGACACTTCCTCATGAAGACTTGCTTCATGAAAATTCGGTCAATCTTGAAGTTTCTTCTTCAGATGAGAGCCACAGGAACCCTCTGTGTGGTCAGAAGGCCAAGGAGCAAGAGATTTCATCTTTTGTTGTAACCCATCATGATGGTCCTCCTCATGGTGATGAACTTCGCTGCGAAAGTCCTCTCTGCAGTAGTGATTCACGTTGTCTCGAAAATTCTTCAGAAGGCAATGTAGTGACGAGAAATCCCTCCTATCTCGAGGCACTTGCAAACGTAAAACCAGTCATGTCTGATGCTTTACTATCGGTAGGTGAAACTCTTTCTCCATCAGAAGATAGCCTGGGGTTCAGGTTATTCTCCGAACCTTCCCTGGGTCATTCATCTTCCAGCATGAATAGTGATTCCTCTACCAATCTTGTTGAATCCGATGAAGCAACAAGGAAACACCAGCTCTGGTCCAAACAGGTAGAAGAATCTTCATTTAATGATAAAGAGGAAATGCTGAACATGAGGAAAAAACTGGCAAAAGGTGAAGTACCGGTCATGTTTTGGCCTTTGGCTGACTCCCAGTACGACATTCCAAAGATGTTGACGGATGATGGAATCCATGATATTCGTCTCAACATATGGAAAAATCTTTGTCAATTAAAGAAGAAGGTATTATCTTACGATGAATATGAAAATCATCTTAAGATAATAGAAGGGTTACAACGCCAGATTGATTTGGCATCTCTATCAGTCTCTCGGTATCCGAAGGCTGAAAAGCAATAGAGAACCCTTCAACGTTCATGCCGTGGCGCACTAAGAAGATTGCGTCAGTTAATTTCCAATGCTCCATCTAATGTTCATATCAGAGGATGGGGTGTTCACGGAGCACTACATTTCACAGTGCTTTCCGGTCACCAGAGCCCGCCGAAAATGGTCTCATGCAATGTTATTGCCCATGGCCGGCCACAGTCAATGGGCTTTGTTCATAATCAAAAGCTTGCTCGAGATCAAGCTTCAACTAGTTCCTCTCAAAGTCAAGTATATAGAGAACAAGTTGTTGAATTGCTCTTACATCAAGCAGGCGAGAATATTGCGCAAGCCTCTCGTCTGGAGCAAACACGTCATCAAATGACAGAAGTTTCAGAAATCATCCAACGGTCTGTTGAACCAGGTGATAAAAGTGGATACAGGTTAATGCATCCAGCTAATTTCCGAACTAAGATTCGCAAGATCAAGAGAGATTTCAAGAAGATCTCAGACATAGCATGTCAAGAGACACCCCAACTTGCCAGACTGGGGACTTCTCTAACCCAACCCTCAGAATCAACGAATGGGATTCGAGGAGTTGAGCGGAAGCAACAGGAACACCCCCAGTCCACCGGACTGGGGACTTTTTCAAATCTTCAATCCCTCCCTCAGAGAAAGTCAGTATTCTCTCGATTAGGGAATAAGCCTCAAGAGGAACGAAGAGCCAAGATGTCAGGAGATTCTCTCCAAGTGACGGTTCTACAAGAAATTCCTGAGGGATCAAGTCAACGGAATGCCATGTCTTATCATGGACATAGAAGGAGACAATATCACAGAAATGCTGATAGAAAGGATTCCATGCAATATGCATCCATTAATGTCACCACTGCCATTGCTGCTGATTCACCAGATGAGGCTCAATCAGAGGGATCAGACGAAGAGGTTCCTGCTCAAGAAGTTGCGCACACAGACCTAAATGAAGAAGGTGTGCGCACACGTAATCAAAGGCTTACCCAAAATCTGGGTATTCCTTCAAGTAACCTACTTCCCCCTCTCCGAAAAGGATCCAATAAGGGGAAAGGAAAGAATCAGGTTACTTCTCACCCTTCCTCTGAAGGAGGTAAATCACTCTCATTAGAGCAAAGATTTGCACAACAGGAGGAAGAAATGAAATAATTAAGAAGGTTGAATGCAGAACTACTTCAGAGTAGTCGTCTTCTTAAGAATGCTGAAGTCCGACAGCCGAAGGAATTTGTTGTAACTACTGAGATGGATCAAGAATATCCTCCTTTGTCAGTACACCCACAGAGGTCTAATCCTACGGGTCAAACGCAACAACGGTTGGCAGCACTACCATTAGTTGCAGCACCAACCTCCACGGCTGTCCAAGATCCATTCATTGCACCTACCCAAAACCAAGTTCAACCTGACGTTTCTCAAAAGTTAATAACTACTATTGAGTCATTAACAGCTCGGTTAGAAACTATGGAAGGGAAACGGGCGCAAGTTCAACCTGAAAAGAAAGTTTACCCTGAATGGGTAGATTCAATTTCTCCTCCATCCAGTTTTGGAAACCCTATTTTCCATACTTTCAATGGATCAGGCGACCCTGAACAACATTTGACGCATTACGTGTCTTGTTGTGATCCTATGATGGGAACTACAGAGCAACAAGAAGCAGTGAAACTCAGATGCTTCGTGCGAACCTTGCAAGGACCAGCTTTTGTCTGGTATACAAGCTTGCAATCCCGGTCAGTCATCGGATGGGAGGATCTTCGTCAAAAATTCCTTCTTCAGTTCAGCTCAACTTTGCCAAAAACGACAGTTTTCGATCTTACAAACTGCAAGCAAAGGGAGAATGAAAGAGTCTCTGATTTCATTGCTCGTTGGAAGGGATTAACGTATTCCTTGAGTTTATCACTCCCTCAGGAGGAATTGTTGCCAATCTGTGTGGAAAATTTGCATGACGAATTACGCACGCCATTGATCCCTGTGAAATACACAGGAGGGTTTCGAGACCTTACTTCAATCGCTCAACAGATTGAAGATTCCCTTATGCAGACTAAGGTTAAATCTCGTGTAATTCCATCAGCTCCAGGAAGAAGAATGGGTAAAGCAGAAACTGCTACAGTTATGCTTAAACAGGCACCTGTACCTATTTCTACTTCAAAATATTCATCTTCTCGAAGAGCTCCACCTCCTGAACGCCAACAACAAAGGCTGTTTTGTCCAAATGATCAAAAAGATCAACGACGAAAACAATTTGAGGATCTGAAGAGTAAAACATACTCTTTCCGAAGTGAGCAAGTTCTTGGTTACTTCATTTCAGCTCTGGAAAATAATTTGGTTCAATTACCAGTGCCGAAGAAACCAAACAAGGAAGGAGATGAAGACCGTCCCAATTATTGTCCCTTTCATCAAATGTTGGGACATCCCATCCAGGAGTGTTTTGTCTTTAAAGACCTCCTACAAAAGATGGTCGACTTGGGACAAGTCAAATTGAAGGGTTCTTCAGCTCATGTAGCGTGTATTACCGCTACAGATCCAGAGGAAGGAGGCGAGTGGCAGGAAGTCAAAAGCAAAACTGCGAAAAAATATGATGATTGGATGGTCAGAAAGACAATCAATCGGACCCATTCCATTTTGCGAACACAATTGAAGAAGCTAATTGTGTCACCTACAAAAGCTTCAGTAAAGCCTCCATCAAAGGACAAATCCTCAAAAGGGCAGCGCAATTCAAAGAAGAAAGAGGAATCAGGAGAAGATGAGTATGTATCAAAGCCTAAATTGTCTTTGACTCTGGCAGATTTCATGCCATCTACTTCAAAGCCACGGGCACCGTCCCACCAAACGGCACAGCCTAAACAGGCTAACCAGGCAGAGTCTTTATCAGACGAAGAGTTAATCTTTGGTTCTATTTAATCTCAATGGATGGAGAAGACATCACGACTCCAACTAATGCCAGATTTCTGAAGAAGTATTTTGTATAAACACAAAATATTGTTCCCAGAACCAAGACTCTTACATTGGGTTCATACAGCAATGGTCCAGTATGACCTTAAACTACAACTTCGTCCAACATGACATTAAACTATGTCACACTTCTGTCCGAGATGACATTAAACTATAATACGTCCAGCATGACGATAAATTGTACGGTCCATGCATATGACCTTAAACTATTCTCACTTATGTCCCTGCAACATGACACTAAACTGTGCAGCACCAATAGTCCTAACTGCAAGACTTTAAACTGCATGGTCCCTGATTTTGTCCTACATGACAATAAACTGTATAGAAGTTCCTATATTTTGTCCGAGATGACATTAAACTATATTGTGTCCTAGCAACATGACATTAAACTGTGTGGCACTTTCATCGTCCAGCATGACGATAAACTGTAAAAAGTCCCTTCTGTCCGAGATGACATTAAACTATAATACGTCCAGCATGACGATAAATTGTACGGTCCATGCATATGACCTTAAACTATTCGCACTTATGTCCCTGCAACATGACACTAAACTGTGCAGCACCAATAGTCCTAACTGCAAGACTTTAAACTGCATGGTCCCTGATTTTGTCCTACATGACAATAAACTATATAGAAGTTCCTATATTTTGTCTGAGATGACATTAAACTATATTGTGTCCTAGCAACATGACATTAAACTGTGTGGCACTTTCATCGTCCAACATGACGTTAAACTGTGTCAGTTCCCTTATCGTCCAACATGACGTTAAACTGTCACATTGGTTACTAATATGTCCTACATGACACTAAACTGTATATGTCCGAGATGACATTAAACTATATTGTGTCCTAGCAACATGACATTAAACTGTGTGGCACTTTCATCGTCCAGCATGACACTAAACTGTAAAAAATCCCCAGAACTGATATCCTCATATTGGTTCACCTTAGTCCTAGCTACATGACTTTAAACTGTACAGCACCAGTTCGTCCTTGCTATATGACATTAAACTATACAGCAATGGTCCCGTATGACTTTAAACTGCATCATCCCTGGTCCATGTATATGACCATAAACTATTTGCAAATATGTCCAGCAAGATGTTAAACTGTGACATCCTAACTACATGATGCTAAACTGTATAAAAGTCCCTCACGTCCGGAAAGACGTTAAACTATATAATCATCAAAAGTCCAGCATGACATTAAAACTGCACAATCCCCCTTTCGTCCAATATGACGTTAAACTGTATCGTCCCCATCGTCCTAACTACATGACGCTAAACTGTACAGAAAGTCCTTGATATGTCCTACATGACATTAAAATGTGCATCGTTAAGGTTGTTATTACCTCTTGTTTCTCACACTGAGTATGACTCACGTGAGCTTAGAGCGAACATCAACCATAACACTCCCTTTGGGCCACTAACCATGTGTAAGTCCCAACAACATTTTTTTTAGATCATTGTCCACAAGAACAACTTGATCATTAATTCATTCTTTAATTGAACTACACGAACTTTGATCCTTGCCCTCCAGGATGGGTATGTAGGCAACCTCTCAGGGTTCAAGCCCAAAGAACAATCTCTTCACATTGGTTCACCACCATCTCATATGATGATGATTTGTGAAACCACCCCTGGAATCAATATCTTTACATTGATTCACTTTCGTCCTTGTTATATGACGTTAAACTATACAACACTTTTGTCCGGTACGACAATAAACTACAATATTCTTTGATTTCCTCATTTGAGAAAGAACCATTATTAACATTGATTCTTTTTCAATCATGGTTTTCATTTTCAAAAGACTACGTACATACATGGTAATGCCTAAACTTTTTATTTTAGGTTAAAACCATCATTGCACTAAAGTCCCCTTTTCACCCTTCACATGTACGAACCAAATTTGTACAAAGGGTAGTTCTAGAACTACGTGGACTTGATTCCCATCCTTATGGGATATGTAGGAACATTCGAGTGTCCCTCGAATCCAGTCCCAAGTCTTTTGGGCCTAACCCCAAATTTCACTTTCAGTCCCTTGGCTGAAAAATCTTCATGAAAACACACACTGTGTATTCATTATTATGGTCCGAATTCTATGACCCTAAACTAAGATTACTAATACTTTCGTCCTGAACGACGTTAAACTACATTTCAAGAACTACTTATGGCTTGATTCTCATTCTTATGAGATACGTAGTGAAGTCCAAGTTTCAATTCAGGACCCAGCCACAACATGATTATGGTTTTCATTGACCTATGTATCTCTATATACATTGGAAAATACCAATCTTTATGTATTATAATCCTAACCTTAAATATTTTCAGATCTTCATAACCCTTTTCATGACTTCTAGTCACAAAAATGTCAAACTTATGAGAATTCTTTTGCCTGACTATGCAGCACGTGCCCATAGGTGGCCTTGCATAAACAGTCCACATAAAAGACTTGTCAGCCAAGAGATGCTATTTATTTGACCATGCAGCCAATGCCCATAGGTGGCCTTGCATGTTTTCAACCCCCTAACGGGTTTGTTAAATAATAGTAACTTCATTCTTGGGAAGAATGCCTCTTTTGTCCTTATTTGTCTTAAACGACAGTATGTAGGGATCCGCAAAAATAGCCATCCTTAACGTATTTGTCCCATATCCTTTTTCATGATCTGAAAGTATTCAAGTCTATGGTTTATTCTTCTTCCCTACGTTTGGGTCAGACCTTCGTAGGAGTGATATTCATCCAGTTCTTCGATATTCTTGTTTGGAAATATCTTCTCTATATTCAAGTACCTCTTTCCATACAACAAACTCTATGCTTTAGAAAATTTGAATCTCCATAAACTTTCACTAGCTTTTAGCACTAGGAAAGTAAATTTCTGGGAGTTCTTTTGCCTTACTATGCAGCACGTGCCCATAGGTGGCCTTGCATAAACAGTCCACATAACAGACTTGTCAGCCAAAAGATGCTATTTTATTTGACTATGCAGCAAATGCCCATAGGTGGCCCTGCATATTTCAACCCCCTAACGGGTTTTGTTAAATAATAGTAACTTCATTCTTGGAAACTACTTCTTCTAATGCCTTTTAGCTCTTTTTCATATCATTCCTCAGATTCAAATATTCTTAAGCCATAGTTTACGTTTTTTCCCTCATACTTGAGTATGGTAATATGTTTTCAGATAAATTGTCAAGGAATTGAATCCATTTTTTCTTTTTAATCCATTTCCGGTCAAAGCTATTTCGACCTTAAACATTAGCCCCTTTATGTCCGGCTTGCATGACATTAAACTGCCCACACAAAAGGCAAAGGAACTCTGAATAAAAGTCAAGTTACAGCTCACTAAATATACATTTTTTGTATGATTTAGGTAATATTGAGCAGTTAAAAGGTTCAAAGTTTGTAGGGTTATTTGTAATAATCCTAGTAAAAATCAAACTATGCTTACTAAGCCCATTGGATTAAGTAAATTTGAAGCAGGTAATGGAAGAATGCAAGTACAAATGATTGAAGACAAAAGTGTTTTTCATTGATACACAAGAGTTAGAAGGACATCCACAGACTGGAATCTCTTCTCTTTTTCAAGAATTACAGAAGATTGTCAACATAAGTCTTCATTTGATGTATAGCATCCTGAGCCTTATCAACAGTTACTTGAAGCTCGTGCACTTGACCAGCTTCACTCTTTTCAGCTTGCTAAAGTGCCTTCTTAGCATCTGCAATGGCTTTCATGCCATTCATATGAGTTTCATCCAATGATTTATTAAGCTGATCAAGTTCCCCAGTAACAGCATCTAACTGTTGCTGGAGTTGCACCTGCTGGACGACCTTTTCTTTAATTTTTTGCTTCAGATCCTTCATCTTGACAGCATAATCAGCTTCAGCCTGGGATATCGCAGCCTCAAATTCGCCTATGTTGACTGACAATTTCACTCTGGTCAAATCTTCGCGACTTGTCTGCATTTGCTCCCTCCTGAAAATAATCTGTTTCACCGCAGCATGGATCTTTTCATACCCAAAACCACCAAGTCCCATTATAACAAATTGGGATGACAATCGGGAAATTTTTGATGGTAGCTCTTCTAAAGGCACCCCCGATATGATGTTCCATATGTTGTTCCATGCCTTACGTCGTGAAAAGCTGAACGCTTTGAGCATCTCTGGATCTGATTCAACATCTTCGTCAGAAGGGGGTATGTAATCTGGAATTAACATGCTTAAGGAAGTGCCTCGTCCTGCTCTTTCCCCTCTGACTTGGGCTTCTTCACTTTCAATTCCCGTTGGGGCAGAGGCTGAAGCCTCATCTCCGGATCTAGCCATTACAGTTGATGGCCCTACATGATCAATTGAAAGATTTTAGTTGAATCTTAAAGGATAACAAAAGAATGGATTGTCTTGCAAATAAAGTACAATCACAAATATTGTTATCCCTTACCCAATGGTGGTTCAGCAACATGAGAAGACTTCTCCCCATCTTTCCCGGTTTCAACAGGATTTTCAAGATGGGTCTCAGGAGAGTTTATTGGATTTAGCTCTACTTGAGCTAATGTTTCTGCAATAATAGGGTTGACATCAGTGTCCACACCCTCTTCTGGAATTGGCAGTTCAACAGCTTCTATGGAAGAAACTGCATATTATTTTACATCATGATTAGAAATATGTTTTGTTTTTAAAAGAAAAATTTGGGCGAAGGGTAACACTCACGCCCAAGGTCTTCTAAATCACATGACAATCTAGCATGATCATAAAATTCTTCAAAAGTCATTCCTTGATTCATCATTTCATCTAATGATACTTCAGAATCTTGGTTAGTCTCACCAGTGGGAGCATTTGCTACGTCTTCTTGCTGACTTATGTCCTGCAACCCCTGACCCTGGACAACATCTTCAGTAGTGGGAGGGATACTGGGAATGGATGATAGCTCTTCTCTAGGAGCAACCAAGTTAGCTTGAGTCTGTGGTTGTTCTACAGCACCCTCCACGACCTTTGAAGAAGGATCAGTCCCTTCCCTCAAGGGGGAAATTGAAGAAGCCCCTGCAATCCTCAGAAATATGAGTAACCATATGATTATGGGTATAAACTCATGATTGTTCGAAGGACTTACCACTGCTAATGAAACGTTTAGCTAAGGATTTACTCCTTCGTTGCCTTGGCTTCTTTTGTTTTTTTGGAGTTTCAGTTGTCTCCTTTATTGGCACTTGGATTGGCGAATGAAAGTCTATGTCCAGTGCCTCATTCATGGCCTGCTGGCCTGGAGATATCTCGCCTGGTTCGCGAGGAGAATCAGCAGCAGCCCCAACAGCGGTACCACCAGGGCTATATTGTGGCGAAGGAACCCCGGTCCCTTTCTTTGCAAGCTGCAAGATGAAGAAAATAACTTCCTTAAGTAACAAAGCTTCAACTGAAATCAAGTTGCAAAGAAAATAAGGAAATAAAACTTACATTTTCAGGAGCCACGTACTCTTGCCACTCCTCATCTCCAGAACCACCAGCCCCCTCAGTGGTGCCACGATCAATCATTTCCTTCACCCGCCTGGTGATAGGAACCGAATTATCAGTGGCATATATGAGCATTTCCAGCTCTCTGATGTAAGCTCGCACTTCATTGGGGTTATCTCCGTATTGAAGGTCTTTAGAAGCTAGAAGATATCCTATCCCAGGAAGTTGTAGGCCCTCACACAAATCCAGCCAGGCGGTCTCAGTATCACAGTATAAGCTCTTCCATAGCTGAACAGCCTCTGGTCTTAGATATAAAGGCTGTGAGGAAGGTCCTACAATTTTTGATTTTAATTTCTTCCCGACTCCTGCAACTACAGATAGAGAATAAGAAAGTGAGACTTATTAATTTATAAAGTAGCAGTGATTGAAGTTATTACAATCAAATAACTCACCAGGAGCTGATGGAGTGGGTCTTTTAACTCTAGCCGGAGGATTATACCGGGCACGAAACCGCTTTGCTGCCGGTTGTGCCTCATCATCCCCATCGTGATAATCCGAGGAATCAGTTCTAGAGGAGGAGTCTGTTGAACCTATTTCAGGAGGAGAAGCATCACCTTCATGAGGAAGAGTTTCTTTCTCTACAGTCCTCTTCCTCTTTCCCACTTGATATACAGGGTGATTCAATATCCCTTTAGGGTATGATGCTATCCAGTGTTCGGCATAAAATGTAGTCAGATAATGTGCCGCTTTTTCAACTGGTAGATCAAATACTGCCCCAGTCTTCTCTCTTGATGTCAGCAACCATAGTTGTCGAGCAACCATCGGATGTTGCTCTAACCTGACATGTACTGGAGGGGATACAACAATCTGTTGCAAACATTTGAATTGGCGTGAAAATCTATATGGAGCATAGGCCTCGCATATGATTTCTCCATCAATCCTGGCTACTAACACGCCATCCCTGCAAGCTAGCATGTATGCCCTCAAATCCAAAGGGGCTTTCCCATCATCAACAAACCGCCCAGATGGTGGACTTCCATAAGGAAAGAAGTTGAATTCCTTATACATGCTTAGTCTTACTTTTATGTCATAACCATTGACATCTAATGGAGCAATTCCAGAGAATGCTTGCACTGACGGTCTGAAAGAGCTTCCAGGAATTTGTAATCCATTCTGTACATTGTAAGTCCTGATGTGAGTGGCGATCCATCCCCACAAAACCTGGAATGGTCCCACTATTCTTAAAGGAGATTTACCCTGGAAGACGTGAAGTAAACTCCTGTGAATCTTTGCTAAAATGGGGGTAGCTAACCCAACCATTTTTCCCTCAGCCAACTTGGCCGCAATGACGAAGGTCCCTGGCCTAACGCCTCCCTTCGAATCCCTGACCGGCAAGAGATAAATACTGAGCCACATTTCCAAGAAACCCGCCAGACGAGTTTTCTTTGGAATTCTTTGATTCACTTCATAGCCCAATTTTTCAAACTCTCCTGCTTCTAGAGTTGGCCAGAATGTGCCAGGAGCTCCTCTCTTCTCAGGTTTTGGACAAGTGGTAGGACGTCTGGGCCGGGTATCCTTGGATTTCTTTTTCTTTGATCCTTTTTCCTTTGGCTCCATCCCTTTCTTCTCAGTAAGAAACACATTCATCCATTCTTCCGGATGGATATCTTTTCTGAAATGAGTTAATGAGGTCTCTTAACTCTTGAGCTTGTGAAAGATTTTGAATAATTCTCGAGCCAAAGCAGGAGTCTTCTCTGGATCATTCCAAGTCACCTTGGGAGGAATGAATTCATCAAACATATCGCCCAAGATTGGAGCTCCTGAAATCTTGTGGACATCCCACAAACTGATACCTACTTCTCCATGAGTCAAGTGGAAAGAATTAGTCGCTGGACTCCAATGGTTGAGTATCTCTGGCACGAAGATATCATGTCTGTAAATATATGTTTGCCCAACCCAAACAGCCTCATATATTGCAGCTCTCTTCAGATCCTCAATAAACTCTGCGCAAGTCTGTCGCACCCAGTATACCCACATCCAAGTTGGCTTCACACCTCCCCCAGGACGGAAATCCCAACTTTTCTTCCAGACTTTGGATTGATCCATCTGAGCATTTCGGAAGATTGAAGGATGACAATGTGGTTGGAGCTCAGGTGTATGTTTTTTCAGATCTGGTGTGCAAGGGCTATGATGCATCACATAAGCCTTCTCCACTGTTCCAGCAGTTTGAAATGATCCTCCGCCTGAGATATTTGCTGAAGCAAAATTGGTATAATTCTGAAACCAAGAAAATGGAAGATAATTCTTTACTTCCGGAATAATGACTTCTTGCAGATGACCATGACCATACAAAGGTAGATAAGTGCAGAGAGGAAAGTCGCAATGATATTTCTTCAGATACTTAGCCAAATCTGGAAGAGTGCTGTTTTTGACAGTATAGTAATCAGGGCCAATGATATTCATCATATCATCTATCCGCTTGCTAGCCAGTTCATCAATTAATCTAGGTCTAAGAGCCATTGAATCTGCACAGGAGTTGAATGAATTAAACTCTTAAATGGGTTTTATTTTTCATAAAATTTGTGAAAAGAATTTGAAAAAATGGCCAAGGCATTAAGGCGCGCAAGTACGGAGATGTCGCGCAAGTGATACATGGCCGCGCAAGTATTTGTCGCGCAAGTATGCGCCGCGCAAGACTTATTACCTTGAGAGTAGCGCGGCTGCGAAGAAACAGTGAAAACAAGAGACTTGCGCGGCGAGGAAGACTTGCGCGGCGAGAGCTCGAGAAATCCGGAACTTCAGATGCCATCTACGGCCGGAAGCGGTATATTTATAGGCCAGGGGGCCTATCTGCGCGCCGCACCCAGAGCGCTCAAAGCCTGCGCGACGCAGACTTGCGCGCCACCCACTGACGCTGAAAGACTTGCGCGCCCTCCCTTTTCCTTTTGAGGAATTCAATTTCCTCAGAGTCAAATCCTCATTTTCTCTCCGGATCCAACTCTGAGGGGGGACTTTTGTTGACGCTCCTTTCGTCATAGAATCTAAAGTTCGGAAAAGGGAATATCTGAGCTCAAAGTGATTAATCCTTTGAAGAAACATCAAAAATCGACAAAGGGATACAAAAGGAGAACTTTGCCCATGTATCGCGCAAGTTCCCTCTTGGTCGCGCAAGTACACTTGCGCGCCGCCTCAATACTTGCGCGACTCCTCATGTTCGTGCAAGGGACTTGCGCGACATATGTGGTAACCGCCTGGTAACCGCCCAGTAACCGCCCGGGGTCTTCTTTTGCCTATAAATAGACCCTGTGGGCCCCCCATTAGAGGGGATCTTTTTCCAGAAGCTCGGATTGAAGCTCCCGACGCCCAAGTCTCTTCTCAAAGCTTCCGGAACACTTCTAAGGTAATTTCTTACCTAGAATGGAAGATCTAAAGAGAAGAAGGAAGGCCTAAGTGTTGAAACTTATCAAACACTTGCGCGCCAACTTAATTCCTTCAATATAACTTGCGCGTCCCTTCTCTGGAAGAACCTCAAGAGGATGAGAAAGGGTTTAATAAAGAGTCGCTCAAGCATTTCAATACTGGTTGAAAATCGCGCAAGTACCCCTAATGTCGCGCAAGTATACTTGCGCGACCAATACTTGCACGCCGCCGCAGGACTTGCACGCCTTTCAAGACTTGCGCGCCCCTAGCTTTTTGGGTGCCCATCTTGCCCATTTTTACCCCTCTTAAGCCATTTCACCCTTCCTATTCAAGATTCAGTCTTCAAGATACTCTTCAAAGCCATTTATGGCATGATTTCTTGATTTGACATCCTTATCTGAAAGGAATTCTGTGAAATATCTCTCAAAACCTAGTGATTTAAACATCTTTATGTCACCAAAGATTGAGAGTTCATTCATTTCAACCTCATCCTTTAAGATGAGAGAATCCTAACCTGGGTCTCCTTTTCAGGAATAAATCCCCAGTTATAAAAAAACCTTTGATCTGGGCATCTTCCTCAGGAGTAAGCCCCAATCAAAGTCCTCTAATATTGGGCATCTTTCTTAAGAATAAGCCCCAACCTCAAATATGGGCATCCTCTTCAGGAGTAATCCCCAAACCTTAATCCTTAACCTGGGTCTCCTTTTCAGGAATAAGACTCAGTCATAACCCTGGGCATCTTCCTCAGGAGTAAGCCCCAATCAAAGTCCTCTAATCTTGGGCATCTTTCTTAAGAATAAGCCCCAACCTCAAATATGGGCATCCTCTTCAGGAGTATGCCCCAAACCTTAATCCTTAACCTGGGTCTCCTTTTCAGGAATAAGACTCAGTCATAACCTTGGGCTTCCTTTTCAAGAGTAAGCCCCAAGTCCCCTAACCTAGGCTTCCTTCTCAGGAATAAGTCCTAGTCATAAATTTTGGGCATCTTTCTTAAGAATAAGCCCCAATCAAGTCCTTTAATCTTGGGCATCCTCTTCAGGAGTAAGCCCCAAACCTTAATCCTTAACCTGGGTCTCCTTTTCAGGAATAAGACTCAGTCATAACCTTGGGCTTCCTTTTCAGGAGTAAGCCCCAAGTCCCCTAACCTAGGCTTCCTTCTCAGGAATAAGTCCTAGTCATAAATCTTGGGCATCCTTCTTAGGAGTAAGCCCCAAGTCTCTTAAAAATTTCTCTTAACCAGTCATAAATTACCTTTGATTTGGGTTTCCTTTTCAGGAATAAAACCCAATCATAAGTCCCCTCCTAACTTGGGCATCCTCTTTAGGAGTAAGCCCCAAGATTAGAGTATTCAAATCTCCATGAAGCACATATAACTTTGTGGACCCTGTTCTTGGATTTTTCTCCCTAAAAGTAAATCCTAAACCTTCGTCTATCTGGGCAGTCATCCATACATAAGCCCCAAACAAATTCTTATGATTGCATCTTTTATGGCACAATTGTCTAAATTTTACCAATACCTCTTGTTTCTCACACCGAGCATGACTCACGTGAGCTTAGAGTGTAAAAGTAATTATGACATTCATCTTTGATCCATCAATCATAAACATCATATCCCATACCTCGAACTACGTGGGTTCTGATTCCTTTTTCAAAACAAAGGATACGTAGGTAGCCCATCTATGGGTTCGATCCCAACATTGAAATAATCTATGTCCTTCTGAATGACGATAAACTTCAAGTGCCCCACTGAGTGGCTTTAAAACCAGCCTGGTCATCAAAATGACCAAGAGACTTTTATATAAATGTTTTTGAAGGATACCATTGACCAATAATCTCTAAACAAATATAGATTATTCTCTATTGATGAAGAACCTCGAATACATATAAAAGATTCTCTAAATTTCTTGCATATTTAATCATTGATTGTTAAAACTAAAGGAAAGCTCATTTTATACTTGGTAATGTAATAAGGATTCACGAACTTAACTTAAATCTATAAAGAGAGTCCCGGAGTAGACAATAATTCCCCTCAAAAAGGTGTGATGAGTCCGACCTCCCATCCTCTCGACCAATGCAAATTCCTAAGCCTCATTAGCCCACAAGCTAATGAGTGCCTGCCTTTGGAAAGTAGGTCCAAACGGATGTGGAATTATTGGATGTTTCCAGTTCAACGAACAAACCCGTTAGAAACCGATCAGAACGTTTGAATCTCCCGTCCAGGAGGTCATCCCCGGATTCCGCGCGAAACAATGGTACATGTAGAGTGGATGATCAAAACATATGATGAGAAACAAATATTTCTTCAAGAATATAATAAATATGAAATGTGTTAAAGTAACTTTCAAGGACAATTCTCAAGGGGATGTTATCAGAATATGTAACATTGTTATTATTTTAAGAGATATTATTTAAAATGATTTATTCATTAAAAGTCTTAAGAAAAAACTAATTATGATAATAAATTATTTTATGATGGTTACCTTGTGATATTTAGGAATGATAAATGTTAATTACATAGTTATAAGGATGAATTTACACTTTCTGCTAATAATCATGGGAATTTTTAAACACTTAACTTAGAACACCTTAAGATCCAAGAGTTACCTTAACTTAATGAAATAGAAGATCTATCGTGGTTATGGAATAGATGTCTAGAAAACTGTAATGTAAGAAACTTTTCTAATATGACTAAGAAAGGAATCCTTTAGGATTTACCAGAACTTAGGCTTGATACTTATAAAGTTTGGGACCCCTATCAATACACTAAGAAAAATAAGTTAAGTTTAAAATATATTAGTGAAGTTTTAACATATGATGCTTTGTAGTTAGTGAACATTGACCTATTTGGTCCCAAAACACTAAGAATATTGGTGTAAAATACTATGTATATGTCTTAGTTTATGATAATACTTGATATACTTGGGTTTATTTTCTCAAAAAGAAATATAAAGCCTTTTTTTATTTTAAAAATTTGGTAGCCATAGTTAAAAACAAGAAAAACATATCCTTAATAAATATTCATAGTGATCATGTCATAGAACATCTAAATTATGATTTTGAAATTTTTTGTAGTAATAAAGTTATTGAACATAACTTTTTACCACCCATAACCCCCCCCAATAAAATGTTGTTGTTGAAATAAGAACTAGAATTATTCAAGAAATAACTAGAACAATGCTGAGTGAATACTACGTTGCTAAATATTTTTAGGGTTGAAGAAGTTATTACTCCTTTTTACACTATAAGTCTTGTTTTAATAAGTCCTTTCCTTAATAAAACTACTTATGAGTTATGGATAGGAATAAAAACCAACGTTTACTACTTTAATTTTTTTGGACCCAAAGTATTCATCATGATTACTAATTATAATTTACATAAATTTACACCCATATCCAATGAATTAATATTTTTAGTTTATTCCGATACTTCTAAGGAATATAGTTATTTTAGTAAAAATTATTATACTGTTATGGAAACAACTCATGTTATGTTTGATGAAACTAATCCATTTTTTTTTCAAAAACTCCAACCAACATTCTCATATGGTAATTCTAAAACTATTTTAAACATTTGTTAGGAAGTTTTTATCCTAATGAAATAACTCAAGAATTTTTTTCTAATTTTATTAATCAAGAAGATATTCAACCTATTTTTTAAGAATAGACTTTTCAAAACACAATATGTTAGTTGTTTCTTAGGAACCATCCTAGTGAATGTATCATGGGTGATGTATACACTACACCAAACTGACCGTTTAGCGGTGGTTTACTAAACCGCCACTATTTTTAAAAAAAAATCACGATGCTTTTTTATAAACTACTGTTAAATATTTAATAATTTTTACAAACACGACACTTCCCCCTACCTCAACACCTTCTAACCCTCGAACCATCTAACCCCCACCCCGCCGACCCAACCCCCCTATCGACTCCCCGAAGCCAAAGACTTGTCACCGTCCATCACAGCCCATCGCCACTCATCACTTCCAATCACCTCCACTCACCAGTCCTCACCATGCCTCACTGTGACATTCCTCGTTGACCCTCTCCGTGCCTCGCCTCGTCGTCCCTCTCTATGCCTCTCATTTCTATCCCGCTCCTCACCACCCGTCACGGCCCATCATTAGTATTATTGAATTTAGAACATGATTATACATTTTATAGAATAATATAAAAGAGAAATGTTATATTTAAGTGATTATGTATTTATATGGCTTGATAAGATTCTGTGTGTTAGGATTTTGTATTTACCTATATTTAAACTAAAAAATACCATGTTAATCGTTTACCATTATGCAATGATTTTGGAAGGAGGTTACACTTTTTTATAATATAAGGTACTTTTCCCTTATATCATGGTTATGGAAAGAGGGTGCCTTATTACATGATATTTACATTAATATTCTTTAGTAAATATGAATGTATTCTTCATTAATTTAAAGTTTTGTTATTTTCCCTCTATAGTGGACTTTGAGAAAAGGTTACCTTATAAAATTCTATTTGTTCCATACGATTAACCTAAGAGTGACCTGATGAATATAAGTATAATTTATATGGTTCCCAGTAAGAAGCTTGATGCATTATAGTGGTTTTAAACATATTTTTTTGCACCACCTTGTATGAAATTGATTGTGTTTTTTTCAATTATTACGTATTAGGATGGGTATGAAACACTACATATTGCATACATATGGATATATTATTATACCACTAAATATGTTCATGAGAGATAAGTGAAAATAATTTGAGTATTTTATAACCACACCCAACAAGTGAATTTTACTTGTTTGTGTAAACTATATATATTATGGTTTATTTAAAGGAAAGGTCCAAATGATTAACGATGGATGTTGAAGAAATTTTAGGAGAAAACTGTGAAGAGAACAATCGGAGTTGACACTGTGTACTATTTTGATGGCTCTGGTATCTATTTATTTATTATTTTTTGGTACCTATTTCATTATATGATTAATTTAATGTGATATATTTAAAAAATTTATAAATATGAATCATCAAATATATTACATATATAACTTTTTTAGATGTGTGTCCATATGATCGTAGTTTAATTTACATTTAATCTATACATGGGGAATAGTTTTTATTATTTCATATTTATTAATTTATGATTCCATCATTATCTATGTCATATAAAAATTATGTAATAAAATATCCTGGATTTTATAGGGGTCCATATTGGATTTTCACCTCTTTATTCAATCAATTTATTCTTTTTTAAGTAATGCGAGTGACCTGATAAGGGGATTCTTGACTTTGGATCGGGTTTTTATTATGGTTTTTTCAACCTCACATATATTATTTCCTCATTATTTTGGTATTTTATGGCTATACTTGTCGAATTAAGAAGTTGAAAATAGTTTAAGGTCATAATACTTTGACCACAAGTTTTCATATTGTCTAAGGTCATAATGGTCGAAATATGAATCCCCGTGTAATGTCATAGACTATGGAGTATGGTGATGAAAATAGTTTCTGGTCCTAATTAATGGACCTAAGTTAACCCCCTAAGAGTTGTTTTTATGACACTATAGGGTTTAAAACCAACAGAATTGGTCTTCCTAGGAGAACATACACCAATCAAAAGAATATAGGGTTATGCTATAAATAAATTGAAATTATGACATTATGAACCTATGAATAAATATTCTAATGACAGTGGACTAAAAATGGGTAAAACATTTATTCATAAAAAATATTACTTTATTACTTGGTCATGATGACCCGTATGACTAATAAACATTTACTCACAAAAAATCATTATCTATTACGTGGGAAACAACATCTATAGTTTTCTAAAACCACTGAAACTTAGTTCATCCTATTAAAACAAAACACTTTCATTATGACATGGTGATACCTAAATTTATATTTCCATTAAGGATCATAAGACTATCCTATACAGTTTTACATTGATCATGAAATGTGAAAAATATTTTTTCAATACATCCCTTTATATATGGAATTCATTTATTTATTTAATATCTTACTCCAACTATATAAAAATATGGAGTGTGAAATCTTTTATTCATTGTTGTCTCAGGGTACAACCTAGTTTTATTTCTATGTTACCTATAACACCACCTCTCACTAATTATACACTATATAGAATAGATGAATGTTAGTCCTTCAAAGTTCCTCATACCATGGGAATAATCCTTTTGGATTTGACTATTTTTATATGATACTCCACCTATCAACCATTTCATCATTTACCATGGGTGTCGTGTAAATTTTTAGTCATTTTCAAATATATATTAACATGTGGAACACAACCTTCTTTGATGATTCATTTTAGACATAGAATTTTTTTATGTAATTTGTTGATATTTTATAAATACATCAAATATTTTGAACGAATCCTTAAGATAATTCTATATAACCAATTATAGTAAGAAGGAAATATACAACCTTATTTAAAAACTATCATTATTTATTATTGTTATGTATATTTTTTTATTAGTACAGTGCATCTGTTATCATTTCTATTTTTTTATGGATATTTTTTTTGAAATATATGTTATGAATTTAATTTTATTTGATTATTTGGAAGGAATACCAAGGAGGAAGTGTTATACTATTTCATCGACCATTCCGATATATGACGATCTATCTGTCTCCCTCCCTACAGCATCTGAGACACCGTCTGCTTCCCCCCCTGAACCATCTCTCACACCCTCAGTGAGCATCCCATCAATAGCTCAGTCGACGCCTTCCCATTCAGCAGCTTCATCAGTAAATAAGAAGGGATCCACTCCTAGTTCTTCATAGGGATATTGGATGGTTACTGTTATAGGTAAAAATTTTAATATGAATAAATTTATTTCAATTTCTTTGATACTAACTGTTAGTTAATAAAATATGGAAACAATGTAACTATGGAGAAAAATATGAAACATTTAGATGATTGGAATCTAATAAGACTAAATATTGTTGTCTCATTTGATTCTTATGGGGTCCATACGAATGGCGCTGCATGACTACTTTGATATATTCTAGGCCAGCTGGGGCCGAAGCCGGTTTCATTTCTGATTATGTATGATGATTGGATTCATATGCCTTAATCTTGGAAAAATGATGTTTCTGATTCCCAAATGATGGTAATTTTAACAAATTAGGGCATAATTGAATTTCATTATGTTATTAAATTCTAATATTTTCAAAATGAATTATGTGTACAGATGTATTTTAACTTGACGGTTGCTGATGTGCTAGCACAGAAGTGGAAATTGAAAAATATGGGTAAGAAATAGAAAGATCATAAATAGATATTATGGAGAAATTTCAAAAATACTTTGATAAACACCCAACATATGTATGATAAGGTACCCAATGGGGAACCTAGAGAGAAATGAAATGTTTTTATTAACAAACATTGTGATGAGAATCACATGGTATTTAAATATTTATTATTATGTTAATCTAATTTTACATTTATTATTGTATATGAAAAGGAGATAAAATTGCATACATTACTATTAAATTACATTTTATTAACTTTAGGGTCTTTTAAGGAAGATTGAATCGAGCCGAGCTAAGAAAAACATCTCTCAGACTATGGGGTCAAAGAGTTTTTCTTGATGCTGATCGACTCTGGTAATCTTTTCATTAGTTTAAATATTTGTAAGACAATATTATCTGTTTAATATATTAATTTTTTTATTTATCTTTGTTTAATGAAGTCACTGAGTTTAGGGCACCAAGAATCTCAATAAAAGTGTTGTTGGATGTTCATAAAAAATATGATGGGAGATTTGTTAATGAGTCTGCCAAATAAGTTGGGGTATGAATTCATTTTTCATTATAATAACTTATTATCAGTTCTCACTATGTTAATATATATTTCTTCTAATATGACTGATATTTGATTTATAGGAAAAAATTAATGAACTATTGGATTCCAATCCCATGCAGTTCTACTTAGTCTCCCAGGATGACCTAGTTAGTAAAGTTCTTGCGAAGGAGCATCCTGGTCGAGTGCGCAGGATGGGTTTGGGACCGTTACCATCTGAGGTGCTTAGAAATCCATTAGGGATTGAAGTTTCATATACTTTTGGTTGTAGATGAGATACTTAGAGGGGTTTTGTTTCTATGCAAAACAAAATTTAGTAATAGGGGGCTTAGATATCCACTTTGCAAAAAGCAATGGTTGATTTATATTAGAAGATGATTAGATCTGTCCCTATTGATATTGCATCAATTAACGGTGGTGAGAAGGCAACTCACACATGTTCGAAATCATTTAGTTTGGATACATATATTGGTTTTAAGTTATATATATATATATAACATTATTTAATTTTCAATATAATTATCTTACAGGTGCTGGTAGCAGGATGTAGAGATGGAGGTGGAGAGGGTGACAAGCAGTGTTCATCATCAGACAATGATTAGTGGTATTGTTGATATGTTGGAAAAATATGGAAACCGAGGGTTTGTTCATGTATCATGTGTGACAGAGTAGTCACCTAACATTTTCATGATTTCCCATGTTTGATAAAGGCATTGGAATTTGATATGTCTTGATGATTTAGTAAGGTAGTGAGTCTAGAATTAGTGGAGTATGAAGTTGGTGGAGTATAAAGTAATCTTTATTCCATATGGTAGATGGATATATTTAATATTTTCATTTTAGTTATGTTAGGATGTGTATATTAGAATTTTGGACAAAATATTATGTTGTTTATTTGATTCATTTTATTCATGTTAGAGACACAAGCCCCACAACAATTTCATTCAAGGATGTGGCCCACAAATGTTCGGTTGACCATTGACCACATTTAAAACATGGGAATGATCACTTCTCACAAGAGATCCTTTGAGGCGTGGTCCCTAGATGGTTGGAAAGCCTATTTTGGCCACATTCCATAACTCTAGGGGAGAATAATACTTGGAGGATAATGGGGATCCAAATTGAGGGAGACCTAAAGTATGGAGGTGAATATTAGGTGATTTTTGGGCAGATTTCAATGCTTTAGGAGCTACGCCACTATGTGATTTGGCACATTGAGTGAGCCTAAATATAAGAGAGATTCAACCCCATCATCAAGGGGAAGAACTGAGGGTGGTCATTAATTGGGATATGACTAACACTACGGGAAAATAGTTTTTCTGACGGGCTATTTGCGACGAGAATTAATCCCGTCGCAAAAACTTGGTTATTTGAGACGGGATTTTGGGTCCCGTCGTAAAAGTTTTTGCGTGGTTTGAGCGGCGAACCACGAGAAGGTATTTTGAGACGGGGGGATTCCCCCGTCCCAAATAGTGAGTTAGTCCGACTGTATTTGCTACGGGTCCCATCGCAAATACCTGACAGCGGTAAATAGGTTTTTGCAATGGGATGTTCTACCGTCGTAAATAGTGTGTCAGCAGGTACCTTTTGCGATGGGTCCTGTCGCAAATACTCATTTAACTGCCGACCGTAATTAATGTTGGCGAAGGTCTTTGCGACGGGTCTCGTCGTAAAAAATACTATTTGCGACGGGTATCCCGTCAAAAATAGTCCAGTCGCAACTAATATAACCTATATATACCCCCATCCATTTTTCAAATCCACCTCCCATTTCTTACTCTCTCCCTTTCTCTAAACTCTATTTTCATAGAGAAAATTTGGGCGAGTTAGTCTTTTTTTTTCACAAAAAAGTTGTGAAGCCATCTACTTCAACAGGAGATCATGTTTAAAGGTATTAAAATTTTCTATAATGTAGTATTTATTTCATTTTTTATGTTAATTTTAATTATTTTTGATTAGTTGTAATTAAATTTGATTTAAATTGTTTTGTTATAAGTATTTATTTGTAATAATAAATTGAAATTATTAGTACTAATTTTTAATAATTAGTAATAAATAGGAATAATTAGTAATAAATAGGAATAATTAGTTATAAATAGTAATAATTGGTAATAAATAGTAATAATTTATAATAAATATGAAAAATTAATAATAAATAGGAATAATTAGTAATAAATAGGAATAATTAGCAATAAATTAAAATAAATTAGTAACAAATAAGAATAATTAGCAATAAATAGGAATAATTAGCAATAAATAGGAATAATTAGTAATAAATAGGAATAGTTAGTAAGAAATAGTAATAATTAAGAATACTTAGTAATAAATAGGAAAACTTAGGAATAAATAGGAAAAGTTAGCAAAAAATAGTAACAAATAGCAATAAATAGCAATAAATAGTAATGAATAGCAATAATTAGCAATAAATAGTAATAATTAGGAATAAATAGTAATAAATAGTAATAAATAGCAATAAATAGCAATAAATAGTAATAAATAGAAATAAACAGTAATAAATAGGAATAAATAGTAATAAATAGGCATAATTAGTAATAAATAGGAATAATTAGTAATAAATAGGAATAATTAGTAATAAATAGGAATAAATATGAATAATTAGAAATAAATAGAAAGAATTGGTAATAAATAGCAATAATTATTAATAAACAGTAATAAATAACAATAATTAGTAATAAATAGCAATAATTAGTAATAAATAGATATAATTAGTAATCAATAGCAATAATTTTTAATAATTAGCAATAATTGGTAATAAATTGCAATAATTAGTAAAAAATTGGAATATACTGTAATAAATAGCAATAATTAGAAATAAATAGTAATAAATAGGAATAATTAGTAATAAATAGAAATAAATAGTAATAATTATAAATAAATAGTAATAAATAGGATTAAATAGTAATAAATAAGAATAATTATTAATAAATAAGAATAATTAGTTTTAAATAGGAATAATTAGTAATAAATTGGAATGATTAGAAATAAGTAGAAATAATTAGTAATAAATATGAATAATTAGTAATAAATAGGAATGATTAGGAATATTTATTAATAAATATGAATAAATAGGAATAATTAGAAATAATTAGTAATAAATAGAAATAATTAGTAATAAATAGAAATAATTTGGAATAATTTGGAATAATTAATAATAAATAGTAATAATTAGTAATATATAGAAATAATTAGTAATAAATAGCAATAATTAGTAATAATTAGAAACAATTAGTATTAAATAGAAATAGTTAGTAATAAATTGTAATAATTCATAATAAATGGTAATAAATAGTCATAATTTTTAATAAGTAAGATTAATTAGAAATAAATAATAATAATTAACAATAAATAGGAATAATTAGCAATAATTAGCAATAAATAAGAATAATTAGAAATAAATAGGAATAATTAAAAATAATTTTCAATTAATAAGAAATAATTAGCAATAAATAGAATAATTAGCAATAATTAGGAATAAATAGCAATAATTAGAAATAAATAGCAATAATTTGAAAAAATATCAATAATTTGAAATAAATTGAAATAATTTGAATGAAAAAGTAATAATTAGAAATAAATAGTAATAATTAGAAATAAATTGTAATAATTATTAATAAATTGGAATAATTAGTAATAAATTAGAATAATTAGTAATAGATAGGAATAATTATTAATAAATAGTAATAATTAGTAATAAATATGAATAAATAGTAATAATTAGTAATAAATAGTAATAATTATTAATAAATAGAAATAATTAGTATTGAATAGTAATATTTAGCAATAAATAGTAATAATTAGCAATAAATAGTAACAATTAGCGATAAATAGTAATAATTAGCAATAATTTGTAATAATTAGAATTAAATAGGAATAAATAGGAATAAATAGAAATAAATAGTAATAAATAATAACAAATTTAAATAATTAGTAATAAATAGAAATAATTAGTAATAAATATCAATAATTACGAATAATTAGCAATAATTACAGATAATTAGAAATAATTACTGATAATTAGAAATAATTACGAATAATTAGCAAAAAGTATGAATAATTAGAAATAAATAGGAATAAATATGGATAAATAAGAATAAATATGAATAATTAGTAATAATTTGCAATAATTAGCAATAATTGGGAATAATTAGGAATAATTAGGAATAATTAGCAATAAATAAGAATAAATACGAATAAATAGGAATAAATAACAATAATTGGGAATAATTACGAATAATTAGAAATAAATAAGAATAATTAGAAATAAATTGGAATAAATAATAATAAATAGAAATAAATAGGAATATATAGGAATAAATAGGAATAAATAGGAATAAATAGGAACAAATAAGAATAAATAGGAATAAATATGAATAAATAGGAATAAATAATAATAAATAGAAATGAATAGGAATAAATAGGAATGATTAAGAATAATATAAATTGTCATAAATTGTAATAACTAGTATTAACTTGGCAAAATTTCCAGTGGATTGATGGAACACCATTTTCTCGATGACTCTTCTTCTTTTAACTTTCACCGACTCAAAACATTATGAAAAGTATACTTCAACATATGCATATCCAATATTGTATGCAAATGTTTGAATATGCATTCATAGGACCACATTTCTCATTATGTTTTCACGTGGTGATAATTGAAAGAAGATGATTCGTCGACAAAAACAGGGCTCTTTTGTCTGGAATATCATTTACTTGCATATTTCTCACACTGAAATCACAATGAAGAAACTTCTACGAGGTATGCTTATACATTCTCATATGCAAGAGAATGAATATGAATACCATTGAGTAGATTCTTCATTGTGATTTCAGTGAGAGAAATTTGCAAGTAAATGAGCAGTCGGAAAAAAGTGTAGTCGTCAATCTAATGGAAATTGTGTCTCCCAAAATTAATGATAATTATTAAGAAGTAGTTGTAATTATTTAACTTCTTTTTTATATAGTGTTTTTATAATTTCAAATTATTAAAAAATAGTGATGATTTTATATTTTGTAGAAAAATATGGAACAAGGAAATCGACATCAGTCATTATTAGATGATCACGCTTGGATAAATCAGCACAGGAATCTAGACGACTATGGTTGAAATCCTATATATATTGATGGTGTTAAAGATTTATTATCATTTTCATCATCAAAACCAAAATATATTTCAGAAGGCACAATTAAGTGTCCTTGTAAAAAATGTGCTCTAAGAACGTTTGACACATTTGAAAAGGTTGTGGGATATATCTTGTGGTTTGGTTTTCAACAAGATTATGTTTTTTGGTATCAACACAGTGAATGCAGTTCCAGAGAAGATACTAATAACTTGATTATGGATCCATCACAGTTTCAAAATTTAGTACATGATGTTTCAGGTCCATCTGTTCAACAGACTGAAACTCAAGATGATATCGATTTAACTCCTGAGTTGGCATCGTCCTAATTTTATGAGTTGTTGAGGTCTATTGAGGATGAATTATATCTTAGTTGCGAGATAAGAAAATTAGAAGTGGTTTGAAAATTTATGGCTATTAAATCTGATAATGCAATATCAAACAACTATTTTTATCAGATATTTTCTTTGGTTAAAACACTATTACCTGAAGAAAATGTTTTGATTGGAAATTACTATGAGATAAAGAGGTTGGTTTGTAATATAGGCCTCAGTTATTAGAAGATTCATGCATGTGAAAATGATTTCATCTTATATTCTCATGAAAATGAGTCATTGGATAGTTTTACCACATGTGGACAATCGAGATATAAAGAATCTCAAGCAGGGAAGTCTGGATCGATTCCTATAAAACTGTTGAGATATTTTCCCCTTACACCCAAACTGCAATGTTTATTTATGTCTCAGAAAACATCATCAATGATGTCATGGCACAAAACCAATATTTCAATCAATAAAAGCATGAATAATCCATCTGATGGTGATTCATGGAAACAGTTTGACCATCTGCATCCGTCTTTTGCTTTAGTAGCCTGAAATGTATTATTGGGTTTCTCTACTGACAGTTTTTGTCCGTTTGGTTCTTATGGTAGTCAGTATTCATGTTGCCCAGACTTTATAAATCTGTGCAATTTACCTCCATGGATGTTAATGAAAGATCCCTATATCTTTTTGACCTTATTAATCCTAGGACATCCAAAAAAGAATATTAATGTTTATTTGAAAATATTGATTGATGAGTTAAATGCATTATGGAGTAATGGTAGTAGTACATATGATGTTGCTGTGAAACAACATTTCATATTAAAAGCTTAATTGAGGTAGACGATTAGTGAATTTCTAGAATATGACATGTTCTCTGGTAGGTGTACACATAGTCTAAAATCATGTCCTTACTATATGAAAGATAAAAAATCCTTTATGCTTGTCAAGGGAAAAAAACCTTGCTATTTTGATTGTCATTGTAGATTTCTTCCAACTGATCATCGTTTTCGAATAATCAAATCTCATTTCAGAAAAGGAATAATTGAAAGGGATGAATCTCTAAAAATGGTCTCAGGTATAGAGTTAAAATCAGTTGTATTTTTATTACCTCCTATCACATTTGGTTCAATAGTAAACTAACAGAAAATTCATGTCTTTGGAAATGAACATAATTGGATAAAACAGAGCATTTTTTGGGATCTTTCATATATTTTTGATTTTTTGGTCTACCACATATTGGATTTCATGCATATTGAGAATAACTATTTTGATAATTTATTTCATACAACTTTGGATACACCAGGTAAGACCAATGATACTGTAAAAGTACGATTAGATCTTGCCCAAATTTGCAGGCAACCAGAACTTGAACTGTTTAAAAATGTAAGATCACCGTGGCTAGTGAATCCAAAAGAATCTTATACACTTTTTAAAGAGAGTCACTTATTATTTTGTCAGTGGATTTCATATTTGAGACTTCATGATGGCTATGCTTCTAATTTGGGCACATGCGTTAAGAATGGTCATATTACCAGATTAAAAAGTCATGATTGTCATGTTATAATGGAAATACTTATGCCGATTAGATTCAGAGGTTTTTTGAATTCTATGATTTGTGATTCGATAATAGAAATATCATATTTTTTTGGAGACATTTGTGAAGTGAAAAAAGACTACAATGCACTAATCCAATTGGAAGAAGATGTTTCAGTAATTATATTTAAAGTGGAAAAAATATTTCCGCCGAATTTCTTTGACTCAATGGAATATTTGATATTAAATTTTTCCACATGAAGCTAAATGTGATGCTCCATTACAGTTTCGAGGGATGTACCCATTCAGGATATGCATACAGAAATTGAAGAAAAAAGTACGTAACAAAGCATCATTTGAAGGCTCAATTGCTAAATATTATTTTCAAGAGGAAATTTCTTTTTTCTGCTCTCACTATTTTGAATCTGAATATCCCTCAAAAAACAACCACATGGGATGGAATAAGGGAAATGATAATGAAGAAATGAAAAATCAATTATCAGTTTTTAATCAGCCAAATCTTGGATTTGATGGAGTTCAAGAACCATGGCTTTTAGATGATGAACATCACAAAGCTCATACATATGTTCTACTCAACTGTGAAGAAATGACTTAATTTGTACTTTGAGTGCTTCTATCACTTATTCTATAATTTATGCTACAATATTTAAACTTATTTTATTTGTAGGTTATATGATAATCATATCAAGAAACATCTTACACAAATTACCGCAAATACTCTTGAAGAACGTAGAAAAAAAATTCTAAATGGTTTAAAAAACTGGTAACATAAATTATTGATGGTTTAATATCAATTCAGTTTATTATTTATTACCTTCATAATTATTTTAAACTTTTTTAGGTGTCTCAACATGCTGATAAAATTGATAAGAATTTGTGTATATTGAGTAACCCACCATCCAAAATGTTTATATCTTATAATGTATTTGTGGTGAATGGTTTTTGATTTCATACACGTGCATATGGGGAATAAAAAAACAATGAAAAGCGGAGTTTGTTTGAGAGGATCACATCATAGATAAACTGATGTTGACTTTTATGAAATTCTGGATAAAATTATTGAGCGGTGTTATCTAGGACAGAATTACATAACTATGTTTAGATGTCTGTGGTTGGATACTAAGAGAGGCTTGTGTGTTCATCAAACTCATGGAATCGTCGATATTACATATAAAAGTCTTCTTGCAGTAAATGAACCATTTTTACTGGCTCAACAGGAACATAAAATTTATTACACAAAGTACTGTGCTACTTCAAGAGACCTGAGTGATTGGTGGAGCATAATAAAAATGAAATATTGGAAAAATCAGTTTACTCAAACTGAATATGGTTCCACTAAAGTGGAAGGAATTGAAATTTCCCAAGAGACTACTGAAAATAAAACTTTTTCCTAAAGAGACATGAATATCGATGATGACACCCCACAATTAAGGTTTGATTCTGACGAAGATGTTAATGATGTTACAAATGAATTTGAAATGAAATGAGATGATGAAACTGAAAATAATATGTATATTTATGATGTTAGGGAGAAATATGAATACATTTATATCGTTAGATATGAAGATGATGAAGGTGAACATTGACATAGTTAAATACTGGTTATAATCATAACTAATATATATCTATATATAATAGATATTTTAAACTATCTGCTAACAACAATCATTTTGTGTTTCATACGGACCCTGATCTATTTTCTGAGTTACAAGAGGCCGAGATACCTTTGGATGAGGGGGATTTGGGATCATTTGACGCTCCGCCTACTGGCGGTTCAGGGGGTATAGAGAGGGGGAATAGTCTTCTGTGATTGATGAGTTCTGACCCTATCCCCGAGTGATGTCCACATGTTGGCTACGATCCACGCACATGGAGGTATAGTAACCTGTATATTTTAGTTAGATTTCATTTATTTATTTATATATATACTAACCGTTTGACTATTTATTCTTTTTTCATAGTTTTTCGCATGTAGCTATTGGATAGGGGAGTGTTATCTTGCACAATTATTTTTCTCAGACATGGATCACATGGGAACTGATTCGCGTTGATGTGCAGCTCGACATGTTCAGTCATTGGCTTGTATATAAATAAATAATATTTATTTTGAAATTTATTTTATTAATAACTTGATATTATAAATGATTTATAGGGTTTATGGTATTCCATTGATGATAGCATGCGTGACGCTTTGCACGCGGCTTGGGAGGTGTCTATGCATGACCGTCTCCATCAGTTTTTGCACAATTTGAGAAGGACGACCATTAAGAAAGAAGTAGTGACATATTTTGAAGTGTCGTGTAGATCCCACCAACTAGATTACATTTCATCTCACATTTGGGATGGATTATGTTTACACAGGCTGAGTGGTGGATTTTAGAGGAGGTCTTCAGTGGGTCGACAGAACTGAGAGAGACAGGAGGTGACACCTCAAGTTGGTAGTCATACATTCAGTACGCATAGAGAGCATCTGGTAAGTAACTTTTTTAAATATTTTATATAAATTAAAATATGAATAGTTTATTTTATATATTTATAGGTAGTTGAGCAACCTGATATTATAGAGTAAGAAGTTTATCGGAGGATGTACAATGATCCATCCACTGGAGTGATTAGAGGTGATCAACAACATCAGATTGTGGCAAGTATTATTTTTTTCAGTTTGAAAATTAACTGCATATAATATTTTCAAAATTTTAATTTCAAATTGTAATTGAAGGAGTCATATGAGGCTGTGACCTCTCAGACACATGTTGGGAGTTAGGACGAGGAGACTGATCAGACTAGTTCCCACCATTTCAATGAGGCAGCATATATGCAGGCTACTCGGTATGGCTTTGAGAAGGGCTGAGTAGTCTATATTAGCTCTCATGTGACTCTTGGTACTTATTATGGTACTACTGAGATGTCGGCATCCATCTCGAGAGGAGATCGTGGAGTGGCATCATCTTCCATCTCATAGTATCAGAAGTAGTTGAGAACTCAGGCTAAGCTTATAGAGAGTTTGCAGAAGCATCATGAACAGATACACCATCATCAATAGTAGAAACAACATAATGATGAGGAGATGCGTCGATGGCAGCAACAATATCACGAGCAGATGGAGTACATGCATCGTCTGACTCGTAGTTTAGCGATGGATTTACCACTACCATCTCCTACATCTCCTCCACCTCCTCTAGAAGACGACCCATTAGTGATTTTTTTATGTAAAAAACATTTTAATTCAAGATTTATTGTAATATGAACAATTATTAGTTTTTTTCGTTTATATTAGTGCGAATATTGCATAATTTATTTTTTTTTATTTTTAATATTTTTTATGTATTATTACTATTATATTTTTTGATTTTTTTTATTTTAATAATAATAATAATAATATTTTATGAGTTTTTTATATTTTGTTTGTAAATATTGAGAATTTTAATATTTTTTATTATTTTAATAATATTAATATTATTTTATCATTAATAATAATTTTATTAAATATTTTTTCAGTATTGTATTTTTTGATGTTTGTTTATTTTAAAAATAATAATAATAATAATATTTTAGAATTTTTTTTATATTTTTTTGAGAATATTAAAAAAATTTATATTTTTTTATTTTAATAATATTAATATTAATTTTTCGTTAATTATAATTTAAATAAATATTTTTTTAATTTGGTTATTATTTGAAACAGGATATTTGACGATGAGATCCCTTCGCAAATAGTTTAAAAATATATTTTTAAATAGTATTTGCGACAGGACCTTCGTACCATCGCAAAGATTTTATTCATATATAATGTATATAATCGGAGAGTTATTTGCGATAAGGAACTTCCCTTCCGCAACAATGATTTTTACGATGGGACCCTGTCGCTAAAGGTTATTTGCAATGTGACCCCATCGTTAAAGCTTTTTTGCGACGGGTCCCCATAGCAAATAGCCCATTGCAAATGGCACAAATTCCAGTAGTGTAAGATATGATATTTGGAATCTCTTTGTACCCCATGAAACCTAGAATCCATCCATATGTAGTTTTGAAAATCATTATGGTATATGACCATCATTAGAATAAAAATTCAGATTTAGAAATGGATAAAATATAATTCTCATTACATACTGGTCCAATATGGTCAATTTTAGGCTAGGTAGTTTAAATTCTTATCGATCATAAGTTTGTGCCATGTAGTTTGAAGAATTACAGCTCAGATGTTGTTTCTATATAGTATAAAGTATTAGATTTAGATCTATGAAACATTGTTAGATGGTTGAGATGCTATGGTTTATATTATTCTGTTACATGTGCTCTGTACATGTTTTTTATGAAACATTAATAGGTTGTTAACTACTGAACATTGTTAAATGGTTTATATTATTATGTTATATGTTCTCTGCACAATGTTTTTTAAGGGTACTGGTGTTGGGGCTGCAGAATCTACAACATTTTTTATTTGTAAATCCATATTTAGCAGTAGTTTAAATTACATCTAATGAAATGGAGCATATTTAGCGGCATTTTAAACCACTAATATAGGTTGATATTTTCTTATCAGTGGTGGTTAAAACTTCCCCAAAATAAATGTGCATTATTATTTAATACCATTTTGGTGGTTTTAGTGACTGTTTCATTATAAAAAAATGTAAAACTTTTAGTAGCGGTTAAAATCACTTATAAATACATTAATCGTTTTCACATGAAACCACTGCTAAAACCACCAAAACCTCTTCTAAATATGTTTACTACAACTCTTTCTATAAACCACCGCAAAATTGATGAAACCACCTTGTGTTGAATGCTGACACCCGATATGGCAGCAGTTTTATGAAACCATCATAAAAGAACATAGAGACAGTTTAAACCACCACTATATTAAAAAAACCAAATGTTATGTGGTTCTTTTATTATAGTGAGATCAACCAGTTAGGAATAGAATTTACTTAATAAATAAAATTGAACATCTAACCTTCTTATCCCAATTTGAACCTAAGAATCATGATGAGACTTTAAGTGATGAGGATTGGATTAAGTAAATTTAAGATGAACTCAATGATTTTGAATGGAAAAAAGTCAAAACTTTAGTAGAACTTCCTAAATAAACTTCTATAATTGGAGTAAAATGGGGTTTTTATAACAAATGTGATGAAAATTGAATAATTTTTATAAATAAATCTAGAATTATTACTAAGGGTTACGATCAATAAGAGGTAATTTATTATAAAGAAACCTATACACTAGTAGCATGACTTTAAGCTATTCGAATACTTCTGACCTTTACAACATTATTTAATTTCAAAATTTTCAAATGGATATGAAGTGTTATTTTCTTAACAGATATATTAATGAGGAAATTTATATTAAACTTCCCCTGGTTTTGAAAATAAAAAAATCTTGAACATGTTTATAAACTTACCAATGCTTTATATAGAATTAAAAAATCCCCTAGAGCATGGTATGGTTGTGTAACTAGATTTTTATTACAAAACACTTTTTTAAGGGAGATACAAATCCAACCCTTTTATAAAATATGTTAATATAAATATTATGATTTTACCAATTTATGTTGATGACATTATATTTAGACCACATTAAAAATATTTAATTGATCCCTTTCCGGATCTTTTAAAATTCCAAGTTTGAAATGATTATGATGGGTGAGTTAACATATTTTCTAGGTTTTAAAATTTCAATAAAGCTAGAAGAAACTTTTATATGACGACATAAGTATATAAAAGATATTATTAATAAACTTGGAAACAACAGTACTAAAAGTATTATTACTTATATTTATACCTACAATACCTTCGATCTTGATGAGATTGGGAAACCAATAGATCCAAAAAATTAGAGGTTTGAAAGGATGTTTACTTTAATTAACTACTAGTCATCCAAATTAAATGTTTTCAGTATGATTATGTGCACAATATCAATTAAATCCAAAAAACCCATATAAAATATTATCTTAAGTGAAATCTAGATTTGAGACTTCTCTATTCTTTAAAAATATTTTTGAATTATAAAGTTTTTCTGATTTTGAATTTGATGCCTATAGAATGGATAAAAAAAGTACATCCAAAACTTTTCATTTAATTGGATATTATTTAGTTAATTGGTCATATAAGAAATAACAATTAGTAACACTTTCCACTGTTGATGTTGAATATGTGGCTGCTGGAGGTTTTTGTGCTCAAGTGTTGTGGTTGAAACACACACTCAGTAACTATTATATGAGATTTACTTAAACTCAAATACTTTGTGATAATACAAGTTCCATTGACTTAAGTAAAAACCCAACACATCACTCACATACTAAGGACATATATATAAGACACCAATTACTTTCGGATCACACACTTAAAAGAGATATATTTTTACAATTCATGAGAATGAAAGATAAACTTTCTGAAATTTATATAAAACCTTTTATTTTTCATGTATTTTAATATATAAAATGGAATATAGTAATTGTTAATGTTAAGTAATAATTTATATCTACTTCTTGTTGACCCATATTCTTACATTAAGTTAATTTTTTCATAGAGAGAGGACATATGTTTTATGTTTTCTGAAAACTTTCATGTTTTTATTAAAACTTTTATTTTTTATCTAATTTTTAGTTTTTCTAAAACATTCATTGTAATGAGTTTTTTGTACTCAAAATTCATTTTAAAATTTCAGATTCATAATTCTGAAATGTTTTTCCTGACTTAGAAAATGTTATAAAATATCTTGAATTTAGACTCAAAAACATTCATGATGATTTTTTTATTTTAAAACTATAATATTCAATTTATGTAATGAAAACTATCATAATGTTTTTTCAGAAACCAAGAATAATAGGTTTATCATACTGATGAAAATTTTCACTTGGAAATGTACTCTTCTATCCTTTTAGTCTTTTCAATTATTCATTACTTTTGTTAATTATTTTTTTGTTATAATATTTTATGTTTTATAAAAAATATGTTTTATTTTAATTTCTTTTAAAATTTTTTCTAATCAAATTTATTATCACTCCGATAAAGGTTTTTTTAAAAACATCGAGAGTTAAGAAACTATTTTGAAAATTTATTTAGATCTTTTTTGGCCATCAGATCTGAATGGATTTGAATCAAAACCATTCATTATCTTTAGAGGATAAACCTTCACTCCAATACCTATATAAGGGTGGGCCACCCATTTTCCCACATTGGCTCTCCAAATATTTTTCCCCTAAGTTGCTCACCCTATAAAGTCTATAGTCTGAGAGAATTTCCTTTTCATCTATTCACCAGTTTCAATTTTACAAATCTGATGTCAAGTAAGAAAGATTTCGTTAAGTTTTATGTTTTCAAGGAGAGGTTGATAGAAAGATCTTAGTATGTAAAATATTATTCAACAATAAAGAAGATGATACATTTACAAGGTTGGGAATCAATGTGTGTCGAAACACCTCAAAAATATTTTGATCTTTGTTACCCCAATTTATATCTTGAATTTCACACATCCATTAAATTTTTAAGGAAGATGGGATAGGAAAATATTATTTTACTATGTATGGGAAAAGATAAAAACTATCTTACAGGAATGTTGCTAATCTGTTTGGAGTTCCATAAGAGGAAGAATCATATTTCACATATCACAAGTTTCTAGACAATATCATATATCTTTAAAGAAACAAATCCGAAGAATATTTGTTTTCAGAGTATACTAATGTAAGGAAAGTTTACTACTTGAATTTATAGATTAGAATCACAACTCTATAGATGAAAGGATTCCGGATTCCAAGAAAGGGAGTCTTAGATACACTAATGGTATATTATGTGTTTTTCTTCGATTTTTTGTGTGGATATAAGTATGATAGATCTTGAAAATTTTATCTTCATAATCATGGAAATCATAAAACATACCTCAATAAAATCTTAAATCATCATGTTTTTATCTTTTATAATTAATGTGGTTGTTGAGTGTATAATGGTTTTTAAATTTTCAAATAAATCATATTTGCTGAGGAAAAAACATCATTTACCAGAAATGATATGATGAACAAAATAAAATTGGTTATTGATGAAAAATCAAAGATTTTTGTTTAAAATATTAATGGTGTTTCTTGAGAAGCACAACCATCAAATAATTCAAATATGGTTGTGAAGAAAAAGAGAAAGATAGACACTTATCCTCTAGTGAAGAGGAAGAAAGAAAAAAAAATTCCTGATGATATTTTTGAGTATATGATAAAAAATAAAGCTGGGAAGAAACCATGGGATCTAGAAGTTAGATTCGATCTCGAAGAGGCTAAGGCCTTAATGAATGTTTCTTCCCAAACCATGGAAGAAGATGCTAAGTAATGTAAAAGAAGAATATATTGAAAAAAACTCAACTATGAGAAATATTTTTAAAGGGGTTGAAAGAGTGTCATAAAATATAATCCTTCCCTCTTCTAAAATTGATAATATTAATCCAAAATACGAATTAACTTTTATAAAAAAATGATTAGTTCATGCCAATTTTCCTTATATGGTAGACAAGGGGAATGAAAAATTTGTTGAATAATAATTTACTTTAATAGTTTCAGAAAAATATTCAGAACTAGAACTAGAAGGTAAGGGAGGTTTAGGGACTGTAAATCAGTTTCAAGAAGGGCTAGTTAAGGAAGTTGATAATCAAGTTGAATGAAAATAATAAAAATTAGAATATGATAAAGAAGAATAAGAATTAAAATAGTAATAAACATAAAATGAAGAAGAATTCAATGATTAAGAGGAAGATCATTATAAAAAATGGAGAAAATATTGGTGAAGAAAAATAGTTTGAAAAATAATATTCAGAATCATCCTCATATACATCAAAATTTCCCTCTAAGAATGATAAACATTAACAATTAGGAAGTAATTAGGAATATTCTTTAGATCAAGAAAAAAATCCTCATTAAATAAAGTTGAAGAAGATCAATGTTCAAAAACAAAAGTTTCTAAAAAATCATAATCTAATAAAGATATCGAGGTTAGGGAAATCTCAAATGATAAGTAGGTTTCAAGGGAAGATGATAAGAAAGATTAAATGAAAGTTTAAATTAATGGAGGAAAGGAAATATAATTAGGTACTAGTAGAAAAAATCCTACAGAGATTGAGCCTAAATAATCTTATTCCATATGAATGATAACATTGAATGGTTTTTATTATATTTTCCAGAAATTAATATGGTTGAAAAGAATTATTACATACTTTATGAATCTTGATGTTAGATGCCAACTAATTCAATAAAGTCGTAGTTATAAATCATATTTAATAAAACTTTTAATGGATTTAGTAATTTGGAAGTAATTTTAAATGAATATTTTAAAACAATCCTCTTAGAGTCACAAAATGTAATGTAATAAAATGGTGAAGTGGTCTCATAAAATTGATTCGGATATTAGAATGCATGGTGAATAGTTTTATTAAATAAGGAAGCCTATGATAGATTCATCTATATTCTTTAACACTTTATCTTCACTAATGGTTGATCAAGTTATGTTTGTGGACAATTTCATCGAAGCCATAAATGAACAAGTTGAGGACATTGATGTTTTGAAATAAAAAGTTCAGAATTTGGATTTAGAGATTAACCGACTTAGATCTGCTGAATCCAAAATTTCTTCAAAAAAGAGGAGAATAATAAGTTTTTTTGTGGATGTTATGAAGTTTAAGTCTCAAGGTTGGACTCAAGAAAAAAGTATATTAAACCGAGAGAAATATCGGAAGGAGTTCAAGAAGATGAAGGCTTTTGTGAAAACCTTCATGAATAATGATTGAATTTATTTTCTTATGAAATCTTGATGTATATGTTTTTTTAAATAATTTTAATGTTTTTCATGAATTACACTTTATCCTAAAACAATTTTTTAAAATGTTTTCAAATTATTATTAGAAATATATTATTTCATAATTTCTTGGATGTTTAGTTAGTTCCTTGTATTGTTTTGTATGTTTTCTTTCTTTAAAATTTTAGGAAACATCACCTGATTCTCTATTGATTTTTTGAAAATCACAAAGGGGGAGTCAAAATATAAAGGGGGGAGAATACAAAACTTGGGGGATAAGAATTCATAAGCGGGATAAATTTTTATTATGAAAGTTCTATTCTATAACTCTATATCATATTAAATTTTTTATTCATAATATTTAAAAACATAGGGGAATTTTATTTTAAAAAATAAATATGAATATAATGTTCTTAAAAGAAAAAGGGTTGTATGTTTTTCAAAGTTATTTTTCTATTTATGTTTTGGGTTTTTTATTTATAAAAGGTGGAGGTTTTTGATTCAAAAGTTCTATTTATTACTTTTTCATTCTTTTAGTTTTGTGAATCAAAAACACTTTCCTGAAAAAATATTTACTGAATTTTTATGTCCCTAGTGTTTTAGAATGTTTTTTATAGAAAATGTAATCTTTTATCAAACATATATAAAAGTTCTAAATGTATTAAGAATATGAAATTAATATTATTCATTATGATTATCAGAATGAGTGTGTTTCTAATAAATCAAACTCACATGTATCAAATTAGTAGTTAAAATTTAGTTATGTCTATCATACTGAAAAAGTCATGACTATTGGACTGATACTGATAGCTATACAACCGTACTATTAGTTATAAGGATTATCATATTGATATTATTAAGGAAGTCTATTAGATTGACTGATGTTTATAATCATAATACAAAGACTTTTTTCTAATGTAAGGAATATCTTAAACACTATAATGGTGATAATTAATAAGACATAGGGTATTCAGTTATGCTAGATCATTATGAGATGTTGAGCGCTAGATGTCAAAATTCATTGCAACAAAATTGAAAATATGATGATTGGTAGACTTTCAATAAATACTAATTTACTTGAAGAGTTTAGAGCAAAACATTACATATTAAATCTTAATTTTTTAAATAATACATATCATGATCTTCTCATTCTTCTTATTATTTTTTCTTTAGTGACCTTTCTGCCTATGGAATCCTTTTTAGGGATGTTTCCTTAAGATATTTTTAAATTGTATCCTTGTACAATCATTGTCATCATCAAGAGATTTTTGGCATAGGAAAATTGTGAATCCAATCAATCAGATTGAGGACTTATATGGATATTAAGATAGAGAAAATATTATCATCATATCGAGGGATTCTTGGGATATGAAGAAAAATCCATTCCGATCATTGTATTGAGAGATTATCTGGTAGGGAAAGAAAGAAATTATTATATGTACAAAATAGTAGATACCATTAGTTAGGGTTATTGATTACTTTACTCTTATGGTTAAAAAGGTAAACTTTATAATATATCTTTTAATTCATTCATACTTTTACATATCTATTGTGTTACTTGTTTTCATAATTTTTATATTCCATTTCATTTTATATAAATTTATTCATTTTATTAATCTTTTTATATTTTTTGTATTATGAGAATCACATTAATTATGATAAATATACTTTGATAAATTAGATTCTTTTTGTTTCCGATCTTTCAATCTGATTTAATAAAACTATTTCTAGTTTTTATTTTTTTAACTCAGATAATCGAACAAAGTCTGAGTCGGATAAAATTACATTAAAAGGATTTATTTTTAATTTAGTTTAAATATTTCAGATTATGGATTTAAACTAAAATTATCCCCCTCTTGTAAGTATATCCATCAATCTAATTTTCATAATCCTATAAAAAGGTTTTTATACTCATCATTATTAACTCACGAAATAAGTAGAAGTACTACAGAATTTGTGTCAGAGTGAGTTTCAAACCTAAGTTATGTTTTATATTGATGTTTTTTTAGAAATAATGTTCATTCCTAAGATTGGAAAACAAAAAGATTATAATTTTGGACAAATGAAATATAGAGAGTAAAGAATAGACACCGTTTTGGGAAGAAGTTTGTGAGGCGTTGAGTTTTTATAAATCTGGAAGAACAAATGTTTTTTTAAGAATAGTTTGAGAAAAGGTGAAACAAACAAGGGATTTTCAGATGATGTACTTTATGATGTCAAATATCAGACAGAGGTAGACCAAAAAATGATTTCAAACATACCTTTGATGCGCATAAGTTTCAAAGTTATTTTTTAATTATGGTTCACATTTTTTTAGAAAAAATTGAAAACAAAATAAATTCATTATAATCGTTCCTATAGGGAGATAGAAGTCCTCTAATGGGAGTCAAAAAGAAATTTTATTCACTTCATCATTATAGTGAATTTATATAAACCTATCGGAGTGGCTATGATAAGGATGTAGGATCTCAAACTGAGTTCAAACCTTTTAAATATTGTGTTACTTGTTTACCTTCTTATATTTTCATGCATTTTTGTTTACTAAAATATAATAAGTAAGAAACTCTAATAAGTTATTAGGGTTATGTTTCTTAAAGTTAATGTTTTTAAAAAGACTATCACTGATTCAATTCCCCCTTCCCAATGATTCGATGATCATTAAGAAATTCAAGTGGTTTCAGAGGGAGGTTCCCCTGTTGAATCTTTATCATGGATAGTATTAATTCCATAAATAGTAGAGGAATGCCTTCTTTTTAAGACAAAACATATTATGGATGGAAAGAAAAATGATACCCTATCTACTATATCATGGTATGGAGGTTGTAAATTAAACTACTATCGGGTATCCACACATTGAAAAAAAGTCTCCCATGAATTTTGCTGACATGATAAATATTGAAGTTAATGGAAAGGGTAAAAATTCTATCCTTATGTGTCTATCAGAAAATTTTTACATGAAGGTGATGGGTCTCAATATATAAAAGGTAATGTGGGATAAAATCAAAATTATTTTTGAAGGAAATATTAATGTGAAGGAAGTGAAGCTATAAATCTGGAAGATAATTTTTTAATAAATAATAATGAGAGATAAAGAAACTATTGATGACTACTCCACTTGAGTGAATATTTTTTTTGAAACAAGAGAGGTTTCAGAGATGTCTTGGAATATTCTACAATTGTTAAGAAACTCACGAGAAACATTCTGGATAGTTTTGATTCTAAAATCATTAATTTATAAGCTAAATAAGATTTATTACTTGATTAATTTCATAACATTATTATTTCCTACAAAATGATAAAATCTTAATCATTTAAAAGGAATATGAAATATGAATTATATTTTGAATATATGAGAATGATGAAAAATTAAGATGCAGAATATGTTGATCCTTATGATTCTAAAGATAACGAGGATGGTGAGTTTAATAAAAAAACAATGCCACTTGTCACCAAGAATTATCGAATAAGATAAGGAACGTATAGAGGAAAACTTCCAATCATATATTTTGAACATGGTGAAATCAGGAACTTTGTTATGAATTATCCTAAGAATAAAGTTTTTAAATTTGAAGATCATATTGAAGAAAATAATCGATGGAAGAATATGAAAAAAAATTTAAGAAAGAAAATTACTACACTAGTGGAACGAAAAAATTCACTATAAATAATAGAAGTATTTTGTGGAAGAAAATAAAATTAGGCTTCTTATAAAATAATTTATCCAAAGAGGAAAGTTAATAAAGAGTTATATTTTATTTTATAAATGTTGATAACAAATTATATTAATAAAATAGACAAGAATAATGCGGGGATAAAAATATTATAGTGTGTATCAGCTCAGATTCTAAATTATATTAGTTCTTGAACAAAATTGAACTCTCAAGAAATAAATCACAATGATGGAGAAAAAATATGGTAAAGTTACTGATATAAGAAATTATATAAATAAGAAATAAGAAAAGTACATCTAAGAAATCTTAATCTACAAACTGAGAATTTATAAATAGTGAAATATTATTGAAGTCATCAGAATGGAGTTGGAAGATAAAGAGGATGAATAAATAAAAAATAATTAAAACTCCATTTCGGTAAAAGGTCCGTAATGAAGTTGAATTAAAAGTTCAAAAAGGATTCAGAATTAAATGATGTATCTTCTAAATTTATAGAAAAAAAATTCCAAGAATTATCTTAAATATCCACCTTTTAAAAATAAATTTTTAAAGGATTTTTCTAACATTTTAGTTGAGAAGAAAATTTCTAGTAAAACAAGAGATAAAGAGGGTTGTGAAAAATCTATCACATTTAGAAAATGTGAAAATTAGCTCTATAAAAAATATGGTGCACACCCACAGAAATTTATAGTAGAAATAAGTTATGTACCTCTACAAAATTTATTTAGAGAAAGATTACACTTCTATAGAAAAATATGATTTTATTGTTTTTTCTGGTGTCGTGTAATCTATGTGAATAAGTAATATAACAATTGGCATAAATTTTCACTTCCTAGAATAAAGTAGGAATAGAGTGGAAGAAATGGTGGAAGAAGAGTGAACAAAATTTCTAAAACATGGAAATTTAGAAAAGTGAAATCTCAAGATTTTAGAAAAATTAAAAGGGAAATAAAATTTGAATTTTGGCAAGAATTATGTGGAAGATGTGACTAGGTTTCCCACTATGCCAAAAAATGAATGGAAAATCTTCTAGGGAAAAGTTCATATTCTTGAAAATAAATGTAAATTAGAATGAACAAAGTTGATGATGGAGAATTTTTTGATGAGAAATACATAAATGATACTAAATGGAATAAACCATATAATCGTGATCGTGATTGTTCTTCACACATAAAGGGAGATTTTAAAATCTTTAATGATTTTGAAAATCAAGATAAAGGAGTAGTTACCTTTGATAATGATAGTTATTTAATAATTAGAGGAATTGAAATTACTAATATTGAGGTAGAAATGTTTAAATCTAAGGATGTTGTATTTTTTGATGGGATAAAACAAAACTTACTCAGTTAAAGACAACTTTGTAATAATGGGAAATTAGTGATATTCAAAAAACACTCCTATACCATCAAAAGTGTGAATGATGGAAAAGATGTAAGTAAAGGATAAAGAACCAATAAAAATATTTTCTAGATAGAATAACATTGTGACTCCTATTCTGAAAAGTGATGAAGATAAAAAATAAATTGTGGATCTTATACTTAGGCATCTTGGGAGGAAAATCATGGAAAACCATTCTAAAGTTGATTATGTACAAAATTATCCAACATTGAAATGAAGGGAAGTTGTGGTTTATATAACTTGAAAGAAAGGAAATATGATTAGTAAAATACATAAGAAAGTTGACAATCAATCTATAATACCTCTTTATCTTATTAATTTTGATCTTTTTGGATCTATGAGGCATCAATCAAGAAAATGATATTTTTAATTTATCACATTTTTTGATGATTTCACTTGGATGACTAGCATAATGTTTATGAAACAAAAATTAGAGGCTGTATAAATGTTCAGATCATTCAAAAGAGATGTTGAGAGAGAAATCGGGGTATATATATATAATTTGAGAAGTCATAATGTTAAAAAATTCAAAATTAATGTTTTTAATATTATCTAAATAATCATGTAATCAAACATCAATATAGTTCTCCATACACCCCTAAAAAATGGGGTTTTAGAAAGGATAAAATTGAACTTTGGTGGAAATGGGAAGAAATACGTTGGCAGAGTAAAAGCTCTCAATGTTATATGCAATAGATGAAATTATTCCTTCGATACATGTGAAAAACAAAAGTTTGTTAATCCTAAAAACAAAAAATAATTCCTATGAAATGTGTTATGACAAAAAATAATTAGTAAAATATTTAAATGTTTTTTTAAATCCTTGTTTACTAAAAATAAAAAAAATCTGGATTTTAGAAAATTTGTTGAAAAATATGAGAAAGGAAGTTTAATGGGATATTCAACCATTGTAAGAAGTTAAAAATTGTATAACAAATGTTTTCTAAAATTTTGGGGATTCCTATGATGTGAAAGTTATTGAAAATTCACATTCCTTAACAAATTATGTTTAAAATATTGAGGAAAGAAAACTGAATATTTCAAAAAAAAATTAAAGTCATCCAAAACAGATATATTAAGACTCATAGGAATCCTGTGATGAGAATAGTTATTCTGGAAGAGAAACTTTAAAATTTCCTACCATACTGAAATACGATTAAATATAAAATATACATAGAAATCATAAAGCTCTGATTAATACTAAAATAAGGTTGTGATTATAAAATCAGTCAACACTCATTTCAAAGATCGAAAAAGAATTGGTTTCATAAGTAATAAAAAACATATAATGGGTGAATTCATTGTATGAAGAGTTGGATCAAATTGTGAAAACATAAACTTAGTATATTGTACCTTGATCAGTAGATAAAAATGTCATTAGAACAAAATCAGTGTACAGAATCAAGTTGAATGGAAATTGAGAATTTTTATGAAAAAAATGATTTTTTGTAACGGTTATGCACATGTGGAATATGTATATTATGAATAAATTTTTCTCTAGTTCTAAGATTACAAACCATTAGAATTTTCTCAGAAGTGGGTACACGTCTATTTTATACAGTTTATCAGATGACTGTAAATACAACATTCTTAAATATGGAGATTTAAGAATAAGTGTTCATTGATAAACCTTGTATTTTTTTCTTTATAATGATTAAATAATGGTTTTCAAATTGAAGAAATTATTTTGTGGGTTAAAACAAGCTCCCCATGATTGGAACTCTAATATTGATAATTTTCTGAAAAAGTTCAATTTTTCTAAATGAAATGTTGATAGTAAATTTTACGTGAAGGAAGTGGATTTGGGCACCCTAATTGTAATTGTTTATGTGGGTGGTATATTTTTTATAGTTATAAAGATAATGTTTGTAAAGAATTTTCTAAAGAAATGAAGAATATTATTGTGAAATCAATGTTAGGAGAATTAAATTTCTTCCTATGTTTATAAGTTTAACATAATGAACTTTATTTCTTATCTCAATACATTTATTTCTTGGAGTTGTTACAAAAGTTTATTATGGTAGATTTTAAATACGTTTCTACCTTGATTTCATTGAGCACAAAGTTTAGAAAATATGAAACCAGAAAAAGTATAAATCAATTTTTTTTTTAAAATATGATAAGAAGTTTTCTTTACCTTACAACCTCAAGACGTGATATTGGTTATGCTAAAACATTATGTGCCAGATATCAGAGTGATCTAAAATATTCATATATATTGGTAGAAAATATAATTATAAGATATTTTAATGGAATGAATTCATATGGGGTAACTCAAAAAATACGTTATGATTTGAAATTTCATGGTTATACGAATTCTAATTGGGTTGAATATTACAATGACATTAAATAAACATAAATGACAAAAAAAATTTATTATTATAATGGGGTGTTAGTTGGAATAGTAAGAAATAGTGTTATGTAACTTTGAGCACCATAAATTAGAATATTTTTATGCTACCTTCTGGATGATTTTCTTTCAATTAATACTAAATTTTATTTAAAATATGGGAGAATATTAGTAAATCAATGGATCCTATAAAATTGTAGGCCAAGGGAATACCCAATAACAATACTCACACCTCCTGGTTGAAGTGATCCTAAGTTAGAAAACTATATAAGGGGGAATTCAGGGGTAGCCATGGAGGCCATAAAGTCTGCCACATAATTCACCTCATTCCTTGTATAGAGGAGTTAAATGTTGTTATATATAAGATCATTTCACATGAAAATCAAGCATATGACTAGACATAGAGTATAATAGTTTCCTTTGAAAGAACTCCAGATAATTTTTGACTCTGTATAAACCATAGACAGCTAGATATTCTGATTTTGGAAAATCTCAAGGCCATTGAATAGGGCCATAACTTTAGACTTTATGTAATCATTGTCCCCATAGAATGATCTAAAGCTGTACAACTCCAAACTGGTAGAATCATTAACCAATCATCCCCCTTCATTACCCTGGTTTCTTGGTATATCCTTGTTGAGTTTGAGTCAATGGTGGGGGGGGGGGGGGACCAGTGCACCTAGTGTCCCAACTACGGGGGTCTGGGTTGGAAATATGGGCTCCTTCTAAAGTACCTCATAAGAGATGGGGAATCCTCTTGTTGCTTCAAAAGACCCATGATATCCTAAATGAGACACCGAGACCATTCCACTAATTCCAGGCCAGATGGGGGATATCTAATGGGATTATCCTAATTGTGTACCTTCCACTGACACCAACAACCCGCTATAAGAAGGATTGTACGGGCGACCAATTATGGCTTGTTCTTTCGTTCAAGTTCAAACAACTATTGAGAAAACCCCACAAAGGATCATGATATCCCAATTATTCCAATGAACTCACCAAAATCCCTCAATAAAATACCCACCCACACAATTTGGAATAATAGGTGTAATGTTGTCTCCACCATAGAATCTAGGAAAAAAGTACATTTTGAAGCAATGTGGAAGACCCTACCCTTCACCACCTCATTCAATGCAATTTCTTGGTGTCGAATACTCTAGAATAAGAAGTAAAATTTAGATGGATGGATCTAAACCAAAGTAAGTTACACTATGGGTCACTAGCAGGCTGTATGAAGATCGATTTATAATTTTCCTTGGTAGAGAACTTACATGATGATGACTCTGTGAAAATAATCCATTCAACAGATTATTACAGATGGATACTTCCAATAACCATTTACTAGGAGTAGTTGTTAATCAATTGGGTTAAGGAGGGAAAAGAGTAGGCTTGTTTGAAGGTCATGTTAGGAACATGGCACCCTGGATACCCCAAGACCCCCCAGTTACACTCATAAAAGTTGATGTCACCATGGAATATAATCCACCATGGCTATTCTTGAAGCACAAATATGTGGTCCCGAAGTAAATTTTTGAGGGGTGAATATATCACTATTTTCCCTTTAGATCATAACAATAAATTACTTTTATGAACCTACTTTAAATAGATTGTCCCTCAATAACCTCCCATTCAAGTTTTCCCTGAAGACACTACATATCCTCCCCCGCATTCATTACATTTATGCCTCCATGGTCCACTAGTTTGGAAAGTTTAATCCAAGAGGCCCAGTGGCATCTTCCCTCCCCCTAGGAATCCTAAATAAAAGAATTCATATGTTTCTCAATATGTTTCAGAATCAACTTTAGCACCTTGTTCACTGATAGTGTATGTATAAGAATTAATGATAACATATAGTTGACAAGGGTGATCTTTCTTCTAAACAAAAGGAAACAGTTCTTCTAATTATAGATTTTATTACTGATTTTTTTAACCATACCTTTAGAGCACATAATTATTACCTTTCCATGAGAAATGGGTGCTTCTAAGTACTCCGTTGAAAACATCTTATTGCGAATACCCAGTCTGTTGTAATTTATCATAATATTACTAATGCTCATGAATGATGTGCTTTAACAATTGATAAATAAGACGAATTCTTTTAAAATTAGGAGATGAGACACCCCAGGGAAGTGATACCTGGAATGGTAAGGTAGAATAATTCATTTATACATACTGAAGGCAACATATTTGGTAAGGGAATCCTAGACCATAACGAAGATTTATGGTGATAGAGGGTCATATTGACTAAGTCCCCTCACTAATTTCATGATGTCTCACAACCTTCCCCTAAACACAATATTGAGTTAGGGGAAACTATAGCATAAATAGAACAAGTTAATGACCCATTCCAAGAATCCCATGTGTCTTATAACCTAAATGATGATTCTCCAATCAAGCTGAACATATGACTTATCCATATCTACATTGATGATAAAGTTGTATCCCACCACCTTTATGTTGATCTCTCCAACCATATCCTAGGAAATCCCCATAGCACCTTGGATGGTCCTCCCTTGAATAAATGCATGCTAATACTTTGAAATGCATCTGTGAATAAACTAAGAAAGGTGTCTATTGATCATGGAGTCTAGAACCTTATATGTAAAGTTTCACATAATGACGGGTCAATAATGGTTTATAGAGGATGGGTCTTTTATCTTGGGAATGATAATCATATCAATAACAGAAGTGACCAAATAATTCTTCCCTACATGGAAGAAGTCTTGGATAACAACAACTAGGTATAGATTGATAATATCCCAAGAACATACGTAAAAAGTCCTTAGGAACCCATCAGGGCTAGGTGTTCTCTCTCTTTTGAGAGAGGTGACCAATTCCGACACCTCATTCTCCTATGAAATGTAATTAACAATGTATACATGATGATCGAGGATCACAATCAGTATATATTTAAAAATACAATATTGTCCTCATGGAAATACATTCTCCGTGCATGGGTTAGGTTCGAACAAAAGGGAATTAAAGTGATCATTAACCATACTACCGATTACCTCTATGTTATTGTTATATGATCCATTTTCAAGATGGATATTTGGGGCGTGAGTATGATATTTTGTTTTCAAGCAGGCATAGAATAAAGTAGTGTTCAGGTCACCTTATCTCAGTTTGGTAACCTAGGATCTCTCTTGGAGGAACCTCTCTTATTCCAATAGCCTCTCATTTAGTTGTTTCTTCTTGATCACCAAGGAAACTATAATCTCATCATTGCATGACTCTTCTAGCCTTGCTCCAGCATTTTCGTTGTCCCTCATGATATCATCCAAGATTTGCTGAACTGATGGGACTGAGTTAGTCTATCCATGATGGTTTTTTCTAGTCTACATAGATTGTTATGAAAACTAATCCATTTACCCTGACATTGGGCCTCCTAGGAGCACTTCACTGTATTTAAGAACTCTTGGTGGTACTCCCACTTATTGGAGAAGAAGAAATTATGATCAATGGAATTTCCTGCATTAAGGTGGATGAGAAGAGGATAGTGACGTAATAATGCATGAACCAAATGATGTAATTTAGTTTCAGGAATAGAGAAATCACTTGGAGGTTTCCAAAGCTCTTTTCAATCCTACAACAAGTTCACCGATGGCCTCTCTAGTTATTATATTTGGTGAATTGGTCCCTGATGTACCCTTGATCTTGAAGTACCTTTTGAACTGAAAAGGACGAGAAGGTATAACTATCACTGCTAGGGAATCAATGTCCTCCCATTATATCAGAAGAATCCATAATAATATTAAAGTCTCATTTCACAACACATGGAAGTTCACCTAGATGAAACGACCTAAGATCCAACCAAAGTTACTCACGAAACAATATCTTACAATTTTGTGTAAAAAAAAAGAGAAGAAAAACCTTCATTTTATGGATTCCACCTTATCCATTATATGTTTGTTAGTAGCCTTTAATTTCCTCATGGATATTGAGGGATTATAGAAATCCCAGATGTGGTGGTTGATGGGCTCTCCATTCATAAAAGACACCGTTATAATCTTTTTGGAAAACTACCCGATTCTGGTGGGGTTTTTCTTAGGTTCTATTATAACCACGAGGGATTCACTATGATTTGATGAATCAAGTGATATGGAATTAATTTTAACATAGGCTCCAAGGCCCTGAGAGTACCATATGATAACTAATATCATTAAAAGAGATCCCACCGAGAACTGGCCCCATTGAAATAAAGCCACCAGCATTTCATGCTTGAAGAAGAATGCATTTTCCTAGCTCGATATTGAGTACATACCCCATTTATGGAAGAATCAAGGATGGATTACATCCCTATCTCCACTTATGATACTTTTTAGACACTATGAGCACCTATTTCTAACATTCAAAAATTGGAGGGGCTCTCCAGCACATGCGATAACACATTGAAGCTATTGAACAATGGGACCTAGAGGACGGATGAGGCCACCGCATAGAGGGTGGGAGAGGATAGAGGGGGGGATGGGAATAGTGAAAAATATTCATTCCATTTAGCTTCCAACATGATTGATATGGGGAATTTAGAAGAGGAAAGGTGGATGGAGGGGTAGGAAGAAGATGGGGAATGCATGTGACTAAATGCATGTATAAAAAGTGAAAAGCTTTCTTCCAGACCAAAAGATAGGAATGATAGTGATAGAGAGAGGGTAAAATAGAGCCTTTATTTCTGTTAACATTAGTAGTCTCTAGCTCATGGTTAAACGATATTCAGATGGGACCAGTGGCCGAAAGAGAATATTCAGTTCTAACAGCAAGATCTGTATGTCTTCCTAAGGAGTGATGGGAGGAACGTCTTCCACACTCTATCAAGTGTGACCAATGAGGAGAAAACCACTATAGAATTAAGGATCTAAATAAAAAAATATGATTTAATTCCATTAAAACTCTCCCTCAACCCAAAGGTGCATCTGAGAATGCGAGGAAGATGATATGTCTATCACGACGCAGATCCGGGAAGCCATGGTATCTTGGAAGCCGAGGTTGTGGTCGTATGCACACAAGAATTCACTGAGGGATTATCAAATATTATCTAGGAAGGCGAGTTTCAAAAATGGGCATACAAATATGAGGATCTTGACCCACACTACCTCCATAGGGGAGTCCCTTCCCTAGTTAGCATTCATGGACCATCAAGAGTGAAAAAACACAAGTAGTGTTTCGAACAAGATCTGCGATCATAATATTGTGCAATGTCATATCATGATTCCAGGACCATGATGTATGATTTTTTATTTAGTTTTGAGATTATTATTGGGTGTTTCAGGTTCCAAGCTCGAACAAAATTCTAGAAAAGACACAATGGAGGCTTATCCAACCTGAAATGTGTAAATAAGGACAAGATAAAAAAGAACATTGGCCTCATAAAATGCTACAGATGGTAAAGGGAATCACCGAGGTCCCATCCTTTGAAACAACACAAGAAGATCCTAGATGTATTAGTGGAAACAGGGAAGCTGAATAATCCTGATTCAGGGGGATACCGAGGTGGGTCTAATTCATTGACGACATATGACATGTTATTGGAACCTCTAGGTTGGGATTCACTAGATGCACAAACTCATACACAATTCCAATGATATTCAGGGGGGATCTGTTAGTGCTGGAGCCACTGATGAAGAAGGGTCCACTATAATGGTTAGGATGGGGTGTGCGAGTAGAGGTGCGTGAAGCACATTCTTTGAATACGAATTCAAATCCATCAAAATATTTATTTTTAATGAAGATAAATTTAAGTGACATGAGGTTGTATCTCAATGGATCATGGAAGCAAGGCCACTCTCCCAATTACATTTCCTTGTTGCGTATTTAAGTCATATGTAAATAATTCAACCCATTGACCAGTTATACTCCTACTTAAATGAATCCTACACAACTCATCTGTCATGCCGGAGCTACCTTCAACATGTTCCTCAAGGAATAACAATGAATAAAAGATCAATTGATAGATTTAACAATGAATGTTTCGACACAATTTATAATTATTTGGGATAATCAATGTTCTATTGATCTTTCAAAATAAATTATACAACATTGGAGGTAAAAACACAATTAAATAATTCTTTACTTTTTTAAAGAAAACGTTTTTGGGGGAGATTTTATGATAGAATATATTTTTTTAAAAATATTTAATTTTTAATGTTTTCACAAAATCTATGATAATGTTAGGATTTTAATAATTGAGGTTGGAACATAATTTTCATCCTCCACCAAAGACATCCAAAAAAACATAAGGAATCCCCCCTCTGTGATTTGGATTATGTTGATAAAGGGGGATATAACGTAAGAACTTTTAAGAAGTTTTTGAAAATTATTTATATAATGAATTTGAAGATATGGTTATCATAAAATTATAGGGACAAAAAATATGAGGAGAGTAAAAAATTGAGATTGAAAAAAATAAGAATGATCAAGGTGGGGGAGATTTTATCTTAACATGAACATAAATTTTATTATCATCATGAGAGGAAGTTATTCAAAACCGATTAATTCATTAGGTTGTGTAGTGATAGGAAACATTGTTTTTAGAAAGGCTATGTTTTTAAAAAAATTGTGTTATTACAAAAATGAGCTACAGAAAAGTCTAAGTGATGAAAAATGATAAGCATTAAAAGTTTTTAATGAATTATATAGAATAATCAAAATGGGAACATTAAATATCCTTTTTGATATTTTTCTAAATAAGTTTTGTTTTTATTTAAAACCACCTATTTTAAATTATGTTTTTGGTAAAATAGGAAATTATGAGTTGCTGTAAATCATGTTAAGAAATATAGAATGTCTGGATGTTGACAGTGTAACAATTTTTCTGAATAAATGAAGTAAGAAAATTAGTAAGATAGAAAATTAAAACTTTCTGAATCCCTAAATTAGACGATGTAGAAACTATCCTTAAATTTTAATGAACATAATTTAATGTTTTCATGATCTAATATATTTAAAGAATGTTGAGTTGTAGTTTTTTAGACATAGAGGTTATAGACACACTTTACTGGACAGAGAAAAACCAAACTAAGAAATATACAAAGGTGATGATTTTAGAACTAGAGTTTCTGACACAAAATATTTGGTCAAATAAATTGCATGAAATATGGAAGATTGAAGTTATTGATGTTCAATCAATTGAATCCTTAATAATAATGGAACAAACTTTCTAGATAGAAGTTTAGGATGATGTTTTTCAGAATGTTTGAGTTTATAGAAATATCTGATATCATGAAAAACGTAATAAGATAAAGATTATTTTTTCAGTTAGGATGATAAGTTAGAGGTTTTTTTAAGAAAATTTGTTGTTGAAATGATTCTTATCTGAAAAACCTAGTCAGAATGATATAATAGACTGATCAGATCAGACGATGAAAAGTTTATGTTTTTAAAAAGTGAAGAGATTTTTTTTATTTATATTTTAATTTTTTAAAATTGTAAGATAAATAAAATATTCACTTTGATTCAAATATAATTTCTATGAAAAAACTAAGGGGGGTGACATCATAGTTCTGAACATATGTTTCCGGAAAAATATCCTGAAGTCCTTTGAAGCTTCGGGAAGAGAATTGAGCGAATGAATAATGTTTATAAAAAGTATGAGAGTTCATGTTTATTATTAGACATAGGATTCTGGAAAGACTAGAACAGATGTTTAATAATTGATAATGTTTTTGGATATATAATGTTTTAGGTTGTTTGATGTTTCTACCAAAAAGAGGTAGCATAAGAAATTGAATAATTTAGAAGTTGTAAAAAACAATTTCAATCTTCTTCAGTTAGTAGAGAGAAATAGACAGAGAAAAGTTTTATTTGTTTATTTTGTGTGAGTTTTTACTTCAGTGGGACAAGAACATCTGAAAGAGGAATAAGGAAGTTAAAAATTATGATGTTTTGAATCTCTGGTAAAAAAGGTAAATCAAAGCATGTTTTCATAATAAATTTTATTGAACAAATGTTTTATAAGGATGTATATTAGAAAAACTATTCATCCAAAGTTGGACCTAATAAACATTTATTAGAATGAATCAAGGTGTTTTATTTCAAGTGGTTCAAGAGAATTATAAATATGAAGGGAGTAGTAGATAGTATTCCAGAGAGAGAAATTATAGATAATAAATTTCAAGACAAAATTTTTGTATAACATTATAATGTTCTAATTTGAGTATAGTTAAGAATTATAATGTTTTGTAGAATTCAAGAAGTTTTGAGAAGACTCTAGAATAGTCGATAAAATTTAAAAAGTGATAAAATAAAGTTCAAATATCTAATAAATTTAGATTTATGAATTTGGGTAATTGGGAAAACATTTTAGGTTTCCTTCCTTTTTGATTCCTAGAGAACCTAAAAATATGTGTGTAAAATTACATTGTACACATCACTATTCACAGATGAAATAAGTAAAAATACTACACAATTTGTGTTATAGTGAGTTTCTAACAAATTTTAATTTTTATTTGTAGTTTTTTAAATGAATGTTTTATTCATAAGACCATAAAACACAAAATTTAGAAGACTGGATAGAGGAGAAACGAACTGTGAAGATCAAAAAGAGTTTCAAGAATAACTTTATGAGGTGATGAGTTTTTCAAAATTCAAAATAAAAATAGTTTTTTACAAGTGAATTTTTATAAAATTTGGAACAAATGTGAGATTTGTGGTTGGATTATTTTTTGACAGAGAAGACTAGACGTATGAAGATTGGATTGGGATTTTGGATTGACCTTTGTGGAGAAGAATGTTTTAATGTTACTTTTTCAATTATTAATAAAATTTTGTAATAATTGTTTTGAAATTTATTAGAGTTTGTATAATCATTATTATCATGAGATATAAGTTTTCTAAAAAGGATTTGAAATAAAAGTTTTATTAACTTATTCATTATAGTGAATATTCGTAGACCCACAATAGTGTCTATGGAAAGGATATAGGTTCTCACACTGAGGCCGAACATTGTAAATATTGTGTTCCTTGTTTACATATCTATATTTTCATGTATTTGAGTTTTCTAAAAGTTGATAAGGAAGAAACTATAATAAGTTATAGTGGTTAAGTTTCTTATAGTTGAAATTCAGAAAACTAGTATCACTAATTCAACCCCCTCTCAATGATTTAATGATCATTAGGAACATCAACTTCTCTCTAGACTTAAAAAAATCACCATTCCCTTCAAGCATGTACTTCGGTGTTTCTTTCATTAAGTACCACATGTTTGAAATTCCCTCATTCTATTCTTCCCATTATCCATTTTTTTCCTCATAATGTGCCCAACCATCCTATTCTTCTTTTTTTTTCTTCAAAGTCTTAAAAAATAGAAAATTCTTTATCTGCCTTGATGAAACAAGATACAATATAATCATATGATGAGTATTTATAGGAGGCTAGTGAAATTTAAATTACTGGATTTATAACATCAACTAAACAGTCAATCATACCCTTTGGATTATATACATAGTCCACAACACACCTTGCTAAGCTTATAAAATTGGCTTCACACTTAATAACATTTTTCTCTTTTTTTAATTATCAGGAATTATCTCTCTATATCCACTCATAGTTCATAAGGAAATTACTTTTCAAGGATAAGTACATTAAAATCCTTCCACTATATTCTATCTATTTCCTTTACATCCTTAGTGATTTGATGTAATGACCACCATCCATCTGCATCCCCCGTGAGACAAGAAAACTCCAAGACAACCTTATTATTTTTATTACATCCCAAAGTGAGAAAAATATTTTCCAAGGAACTTATCTATTACACAATTACTATTGGAATTGTGGTTTTATTGAATGTTGGAGGCTGTTGTCTCATTAAATAGTCTAACATTGTTACATTGCATTATAGATCAACAAGATACTCCATATAGGCAATGTTACTGGACATAACCTGAGTCAGCTACCCCAATATAGTTTAATTTATTCAACTCTAGTACATGATATACATTTATTGTCTTTCATAGGAGGGAAATACCTACATATATTACATACATTTATATAGTTTCCATTCCTTCCACCCTTTGAAAACAATGAAATACACTATATTAGATCATTACATGACAAATATTAATGTATATTTCCCAAACTCATGGAAGACTTAACATAAATTCAATCTTCATACATAGATAATCATAGAATCGCAACTTAGTATCATTGTGGATATCTTAAAGTCCTAAAAATATTTTAAAAATTTTCATAATGGTTCTTGATGAACATGTGAATCAAACTAAGAATATCTGGTAATAGTGTCTAGATCGGTGTCCAATCTTAGGCCCACTCATCATGCATGAAGGAAAATAGAATTAATACCCAATCCAATCCTTTCAGAGTTATTTTCCCTAGGTGAATATTTTATATAGACACATCCACTTGCTAGTGTCCAGATAGGATTTATTTTATAAGAAGCCACAAAATATCTACCATACCAAAACATCATAATAATATCTTATAATTAGATATATGCTTAGATTATTTCATTGGATTAATTTATATAATATATATTTTCTTAAATCTTGTTCCCATGGTTTATACTAAAATTTTCTTCATACCAACTGTAATAACAAAAACTCTAGTATCCCATAGATAGTGGTTAATTTATTACATTAAAAATATATAGAATTGATCGCATCCCAACATGTTGAATTATTTAATAGTTTTGGAAAATTAGATACATGATTGAATGTCACATTATATTTGAAAACATAAAACACAACATAGTATTTTTTTGGGAACATTATTAATCCCCCTGGTATATCCGTATATATCAGTCGTTGTACACTTCTTATAATACTAGGGAATGGAAACAGAACAAAAGGGTGATCTCCAAAGCTCATGAAGGGATATTCTACAATGGAATTTATTATATTACAAATAATGTGTGAATAATATGGTATGATAAAATTATTATCAAATAGTTCCATATAAATAATCACATAAAATTCAAACATATACATGGATATTAGAACTATTTGAATAGTCATAGTGACATCAATTACTTATTTCATAATTATGGAACGTATAACACTAGAAATATTAAACATATCAGCGAGGAATCATGAAAAGATATTATAAATAAATGGGTAAAGTATATATGAAATACCCAACCTATTTTTTCTATGAGACATGCTGATGCATCAAAGGGATATATAATTTTGCACCCTATCTTCCACTTAACAAGTCTAATGAATTCATATTATGAATAAAAAATAAAACTTAATCAACATTATTTACCAGTAAATAACTATCTATAGTGACTGAAAATTTTCATACATATATATTACATCTTAATAGATGGATATTCATTTAAATACATTATGATCTACATAATAACTATAAAGGTTTCATGTCTTTGGAAACGTTGATACATAAAAAACCAATACATAAAATATCTAAATCATTTGGCACATGGTTATTCAAAATTATAACAATTATTAGAAATATCATACTTAAAAACATTATCAATATTATCGAAAAGGGAAATATAATAAAGGGTGAGCTCAGATGATTAGTAAGGGTAAACATGGGAGATATCAATGATCAATTATGCCTAACATGAGCATAACTGTAAAGACCATGAACTTATGAGTCCAAATCCAATGCCTTAATTTATCACATTGGTATAATAAACAAGGAAGTCACATCCCAAAGGAAAAAAAAAATTTAGTTTTAGAAAACTAGATACACACATAAGTTTTATATTATAACTTGAAAATAAAAACAACATAGAAACTCTATTGGAAACATCCATAAACTATTCGATTATTCCTTAAAGTGATCCAAAATATACATATTTGCATCTTAGTGGAAAATAAATCATATGAAAGGGGTGATTTTAGATGCTCATCAATTATATGTAATCCAACAGAAGCATAAATAATAAGGCATGGTGAAAACTAAAAGAACTCATTCAATTAAAACACAACCCTGAGCATAATATGAGTGGAATAAAATATTAATGAATAATTACATATAAATAATCACATGAAACATAAAAATGAATACTATAATGGTATAATAATCTAATGATTTATCAATTAATAATATCATAATGAGTGAATGTATAATTATAGACATCAAAAAAATATCATCAAGGCCTCGACCAAGACATCAGAAAATAAATCGAGGGGTTATAGAGGCCCCCAATTATTACTTTATAAGTATAATTCAATCCTCATATGAATGGGGTTGAAAATAAAAATCACATACATATGAAATTTAAATAACTTCAACAATCTATTAACATTATGACTAACCATTCTATGTAGTATGGTGAATGGTATCAAGATAGAACTTCCATAGTCAAACTAATCATATACCATTTAATAAAATATGGTATATTATAAGCATAAGAGATCAATCTAAAAAATAAAATAAAATAAAATAGAGTTTTGGAAATAGATGAAAATATAATAATAAAATCATTGAGGAATTCTTGAGAGAAATACCTCTTTTTACTTTGAAAAGAAGAGTTATTTTTGAAAAATCAATAGTATTCGTCATCTTTTTTGTACAAAACTAGAAATGAAAAAATATAGTTTTTCATGATAAAATTAGTGATTTTAGAAAAATATTATTTTCCTAAAATAGATTACGGATGATACTTGAAAATGGTTAAGAAATCCAGACGTTCCCTTTAATCAGGCTTTTCATATCAGGATGAATTGAGAAGTGAACCTTGAAAAACACATGTATTATTATAAAAAAGAGGAAATAGTCTAGAAACAAGATTTTTGAATGTATAAATATATTTTATAATAATTATATAAAATTAATTAATAATTACATTGGATTATAGAGGGATAAGATGTAACACGAATGAAAATGTAGGTTCTTGAAGAAACCCTTACCTAATGTCTGAAAGTGTTATGCACTTGATATTAATGTCTTGGATAATCAAATTAAATAGATCAAATAATTAACAAATAAATTTTTCTACAAGTATTTTATTTAATATAATTTTATTAATTTCATTAATAGTATTTTTGATGAGTTATAAGATACACTTTTACCGTTCAAGAGTGTCCGTTTCCTTGGTTTTCATGATCAGTTTACTTGTATATGAGTATATAAGTTCATATAAAATGGGTATAATTATATAGAATTGTAATTATATGTTATTAATGAACATACAGTGATTTATTGGTCTTATATATTATTTTTTTCCATATATTATGATGATTTATTGGATATAACTTTAATGATAATCATTGGTGGTTTTTCGATCGTCACAAAATATTTTTTTCTTATTAATTAATATCATGTGTATATACTAGTTATAGAATACTAAATAACTTATAATATTTGTAATAAAATATTCTTTAACCAAATTTTTTTATGAAAATCCTTGAATACAATGAAGGAAAATGAAAACTTTTCGTCCTTGAAGGCGATCAAACAACACCTCACGAGAAACTTTTCCAATTTTAAAATAAAAGGCAGAGAGGACATATATTGATGATGGGTATTAAATTAAAATGATATAATTATACTATATAAATGATACTAAAGTTATAATGCATCTTTGTATTGGAGAGGTTAGGGAAGTATAATAAAATAAAGGAAATTGAAATGAAAACCAAAGAAAAGAAATAGGATTTTTACCTCTTGAATTATCCTCCCTGAGAACCTACTTAAAGGGATAGGTTTTGGTATTTTTTTGATAATACCATCATTTAGATGTGGTTTAGGGGATTGGGATGAGAATTGTGTAGATATTTGAAAAGGGATAAATCTTGGAAGGTATGAGGAGAAAGGGTGGTATTTATATTGGAGTATATGAGTGTTTTTTTGAATATTTTACTCTTTTTTTAATTATTTTTTGATCAAGACTATAAATAGTTTTATAATTATAAATTTATATATTAAAATAATTAAGGTTATTTTGAGATAAATGGCTTATATTAGCCATACATCAACTATGACTCAATAATTCATGTATTTAACATTTATCGTAAATTATCATATTTTACAACTCACAAAAAATTCATGTATTTTAGAAAAATACCAAAAATAAACCCTAACAATTTTTAGATGTGTAGAATTAAAAAATAAACTCCATTTTATTAAAATTATTTTAAAAATTTAATGAAATAAAATTTTAATTGATATTATTGTTTGCTAAAAATTACGGATTTTAAATTTATATATGAATTTTTAAAACTCTAAATAATTAACTAAGGTCTCATAACATTATTCTAAAACCATAAGACAAATAATATTAATTAATGAATAAATTTTATGAAAATAAATTTTATTTTAAATCATTTTACTTTTTATAAAATTTTATTTAAATATTTATGACTTACAAAAGTACAAACAATCAAATAATAACTTCCAAACTATTCATTAACTAATAATTTGATATAATTTTATAATAATTTATTTTATGTGATTCCTAATTTTTTTTAATTTAATGGGTATAGTTACTATTAATTTGGAAGGTTTTACTCTTCACAAGGGTCATATTACTAGTCCTAAGGTAAAGTTACTATTTCATCAGTATAGGTTTCTTAACTTCTAGAAATACCCATTATTTAATAAATTCATCATTTATAATGTTTCTGTTATGTTATATATGTGATTTTATTTTATTTGTACTATATTTAATAATTATAAGAAGGAAAATATCATTGGTAGAATTATGGGTTGTTTCATTCTTCTCACCTACAAAAATTTAATCCCCAAAATTTCTAGATTGTCACCTCATAAAAGGATTCTGGTAGATATTAATAATAATTTTCTATAGTTCCCATATTTCCTATTATATTTTATGATTTTTTGCAAAGTAACTTTACCATACAAGTCATCTGATTCCTAAAAACCTATTCTTCTGTGTCTAGAATCTAGATATCCTCTTCATACTAAGATATATCAGGTTCCAAATCTATTACTTAATTAGTGAGGACATGCATGTGTATGAAATTTAATTCTTTAAAAAAGAGACATGGAACACATTGTGTACTTTAGAAAGGACAAATGGAATTTCCAAATGATAAGCCAAAGCTCCAATTTTCTCCAAAATTTCAAAAGGACCAATGTACACAGGGCTCAGTTTCCCTTTCCTTCCAAATCTTATAACACCCTTCCATGGAGATACTTTCATGAAAACATGATGTCCCACCTAAAATTAAAATTCCGTCCATTGATTATCTACATAGATCTTTTTTATATTTTTTTTTTCCTTGACATGTTTTTGAATAGTATTTATATTTTTTTTTCTTCCTCCACAATCATTGGGCCGACAATCTTCCTTTCACCAAATTCATCGAAAAAATTTGGTGTATGACATATCTTTCCATACAGTTCTTTATATGGATCCATTTCAATACATGAATGGAAACTATTATTATAGTAAAATTGAAAAAAAACGGAAATACTATTACTAGTTATCTTGAAGGCCTAGTGATCCAGATATCAACATGTCTTCTAATGTTTTAATGTTCCTTATAGACTACCCATCAGTTTTAGGGTGTTAATATGTGATCAAATTAAGCTAAATATCCAAATATTTACAATTTTTTTTCTATAATTTCAAAAAAAATTGCAGGTCAAGACCAGAAAGAATTGAAATAGGTACTCAATGAAGTCTTACAACTTCATTAATATAGATTTCTGAATGGTTCTCCTTTAGAAAATCCTCCTTTATAGCGAGAAAATATAAAAATTTGGTAAGTCCATCAATAATGACCCATATTGAATCATTATTTCATAGATTTTTTGAAAATACAGTGACAAAATACATAGTAATATCATCCCATTTCCATGTAGTAATAGGTAGAGGTTTCATGAATCATTTAGGATGTTTTCTTTCAGCCTTAACCTGCTAGCAGACTAAACATCGTGATACATAATCTGAAATTTTGTGCTTCATATTATCCCACCAGAAATGTTCCTTCAAATATTGATACATATTATTACTACCATGGTATATAGATAAATTTTTACTATGAGAATCATCCATCAACTACCTCTTTAGATTTTTTATAGAGGGAAAACATACCCTCCTCCCAAATTTTATAATTCCATCTTCATAAATGAAGTATGCTAACTTCCCATTATTCACAGCATTATTTTTATTTTGAATATTCTCATCAAAAAACTGATAACTTTTAATCATTTATAATAATGGTGGTTGGTCAACCAAATGAAAAAGTTATTATTTTTTACATTTCATGATAAATCCCTTATCCATATTTTCTAGATCCATACACACATGATCCTTATTAATCCTTAGTTTTTTTAGAACTCCATGATCCTTCCTTCTCAATGCATTTTCTACCTTATTCACCTTACAAAGGTGGTAGTGTAGTGAAAAATAATTATTCTTGAGTAGATTGAGCCATCAACCTTACCTCTTTTTGAGTTCTTTATGTGATAATATATATTTCAATATATTGTGATCTATATATATCTCCCATGTTTCACTATAGAGATAATGTCTCCTTATTTTAACAGTACAAGTTATGGTTTCTAACTCAAGATCATGAGTTGGATAGTTCTATTCATTAGTATTAACTAACTTTATGCATAGACAATAACTATATATCATTACACATAAGGATACAACCTATTCCTTTATTTGATGCATCACTATAAATCACAAACCCACCATTTCCCAATAGTAGATTCACGATCAGATCATTCACTGATATCTTATACAATTCTTCATAACGTCCTTCACATTAATTTTTCCAAATAAACTTAACCACGTTACAAGTAATCTTTGTTAATGGGTTAGATAATCAGAATATTTTCTGAATGAAATGCCAAAAATAACCTACTAAACCAATAAAACTACATACCTAGGTTATGTTCATAGGTGTATGCCATTCCTAAAATTCCTTTGTATTCATATTATCTACTTGGATTTCATCTTTAGAGACTATATGGTGAAGAAAATAATATGTTTGAATCCATAATTCACTCTTTCTAAACATCCTATATAACTTTTTTCGTCTATGAGTCTCCAGAAAAACCCTAAAGTAGTTCTAATGGTCCTCATATATTTTTGAACATATCGAGATATCATCAATGAATACTAAAAAAATCATCAATATATTCCTTGAAAACTCAATTTATTAGATCTATAAAAATAGAGGATGCATTAGACAGTATAAATCAAATTTTTGTTAAATCATAATTTCCGAACTTGGATTGAAATGCTGTATTGGGAAAATCTTCCTTCCACACATGAAATTGATGATATCCAGATCGAAGGTCAATCTTTAACAAACATTGAGATTTGTGATGGTGATCAAATAAATAATCAATGTGAGGAAGGGGATACTTGTTCTTTATTGTAATAGAATTGATATCTCTATAATCAATGTATAACCTTATGGATCCATATTTCCTCTTGAAAAAAGAATAGGGGATCCCCATAGAGAAACATAAGGGTGAATAAATCTTTTATCACTGAATTACTCTAGTTTTTTCTTCATCTATACTAATTCCACACTGTTTATTATAAAAGGATTATTTGATATAGGTCTTTCCCCATGAATTAAATCAATAGAGATATCAACTTCATACTCTAGAGGATTTCAAGGTAAATCCTTTTTCAAAATACATCAATATATTTTTGCACAATAGGTACATCTTCAATTTTAATATTTATTTCCTCATCCATAGATGCTATTTTATATTCCTCCCCAAGAATTTAAATTAGAATAGCTACTGAAGGTGGATCCATATATGAATCAGATGATGTGGTTTCTACTCTAAAGATAAGAGATGCTATATCTCTCTCACAAATTGTAACTTCCTTATATTTTAATATATTTTGCATCATATTTTGAAAGACAGTCCATAATGAGGATTATATAAAAGTTAATCATAGGTATCATGACATGGTTAGAAACTAAAGTTTGTCCTAAATGGGACTGAACAACACATATTTCTTACAATGATACTTCTTTTAGGAGTTTTGAATAACAACTTCTTTATTAAATCAAAATGGAAATGAACAATTTTCATGGAAACTTGGGATGATATAAAATAATTAAAGGATCTAGAATTAAAGAATGCATTGGATAAATTTTAGGAAATTATTAAAGTAACTACCACAACATCATTTGAAACATTAAACTCGGTAGTTGTGATCACACAATTTTGACCATGTTCACTTGGCCTTTTTTGGGGAACGTTTTCCTGGATCTTAGGAAAATAATTTTTATAATGTCCCGTATCTTTAAAACTATCTCATTGAAATTTTATAGCTTCTTTATTTCCCTAGTAATCATGGTCTTGGTGGCCTTTTTCTCTACACATACAATAAAATCCCAATACCTTCAGGCAAGTATCGAGGTGTTTCATCCCACTATTATCACAGGATGGAAAACTCATTTTTCTTATTATTCCAATTATCCATTATTTCCTCCAACACCATCTTCTTCCCTTTATTTCCCTAAAATTAATAAGAATAAGAAAATTCTTTATCTGTTTTGATAGCACATGAGACTATACCGTTGTATGAGGAGAAATTTTGGGAGACCAGTTCCCTTCAGAGGAAGTGTTTAAAACCATCAAAGAGACGATCGATATTTCTCCATGGATTATTTATGTAGTATTTGGGATGCCTTTGTAACCTTGTAATGTTAGATTCATACTTTGCAAAATTTTTATCCTCTTTTTGTTTCAAACTCAAGAATTACCTCTCCATATCATCTCACTATTTAGAAGAAAAATATTTTTCTAGGAAAATTTCCTTAAAATATTTCTATTCCATATTTTCAATTTCTTCTTCATTCTTTTTGTTTTGAATAAGTTACCACTATTAATCTGTATATCCTAAGAGATTATAAAATTCTATGATAACCTTATCGCTTTAATTACTTCCCAAAATGATAAATATATTCTCAAATAAATTTATCCACTACTCTGAAACAAATGGGTTTATAGTGCCATTTAATAAAAGAGGATTTTGTTGTATAAAGTGGTCTAACATTGCTCCTTCACATTATGGATCAAGATGCTTCATACGGGTAAGGTTATTCTTCATAAACAGAGTCATATATCCCAGTATAGTTATATGTTTCTCAACTCCAGTAGAAGATCCAATGCCAATATCATTATCTTCCATGGGGGGTAATTCCCAACATGTGATAAGTGCGGTGATACAGTTTACATTCCTTCCAATATGAGCAATTTATAAATAATGTAATTCATTAAGTTAGGTTATGAATCATAATACAAAATCTCATACAAGAAAAATACTTAATGTAAATTGAAATTTTATGCATAGATAATTTCATAATCAAAATAATGGTTTCTTTGGGGAAATATATACTTTTAAATATTTCATAACGGATTATAAAGAATATTTGAATTATCCAAAGAATAACCCCTAGGAGTGTCAAACCTGGTTCCTAGTAAGGCCCATTATCATGTACTAAGTAACCCCAAGTCAGACCTATGACACCTTTTAAGAGTTGATAAACTAGTTACATCTCTGCTAGGACCATATCTACTTGTAGTATCCAAGAAGTGATGTATTTCTAAGAAGAACCACATAATATATACCTTAAGAAAATTATTGGATTTTCTTATTTGCTTATCCTCAAATTCTATCTTAGGTTTATGTTCCCTAATATATTTTTTATAAATCTAGTTTCCAATGTTTCTAGTAAACTTCCTCTGATAAAACAATAAATACATTGACCCCAGTAGTCCGGATCTGGTTCCTTAATTTATTACATTGGTATAATAAAAAAGGAAGTTGCATCTTGAGGGACTGAATAGTTTAGTAGTTTTGGAAAACTATATACAAAAATATGTTTTACCTTACAACTTGAAAAGAAGAACAACATATTAACACAATTGGAAAAAACTATATACTCTTAGATTATTACTACAATTCATTCAAAATATACATCTTCAAATCCTGGGAGAAAATTTAACATAATAAATGGGTGAACTCAGATTCTCAATAAGGGTATGTATTACATCTAAAGCATACATAATAAATCATGACAAATAACTTGAATAACTGATGCTATTAAAACATAATAATGATCATAATATGTTAGGAAAAAATCTAAATGAATACTTACATATAAATAATCACCTGAAACATAACTAGAGATATTCTACTAGTCGAATAATCACATGATTTATTAATTACTAATATTATAATTAGGGAATGAATAATTCTGGACATCTAAAACATATCATCAAGGCCTCGGGCAAGACATCTCAAAATAAATTGGTAAGTCCTTTGCCAAAATCCATTTCTATTTTCTCTCATGAAACTTACCAATTAATCGAGGGGATATAGAGGGCCCCACCTATCACTTTATAAGTCCAATTCATTCCTGATATGAATGTGGATAAATATAAACATCATATAAATTTGAAATTTAAATAAAGTTCCCTAATATTTAAATATAATCACTAACTATTTAGAGTAGTATGGTGAATGGTATCGAGATAGAAAAAACACAGTAAAAATGATAATAAAAAATTTAATAAAATATGGTGTATGATAATCATAATATATAAATAAAAAAAATAAAAATAAATAGTGGTGTTTAAATTGATGAAAACATTCCAATAAAATCCTCAAGGGATTCTTGAGAGAAATATACTTACTTTTCAAAGAATAATTCTTTTGCAAAAGTAATTTTTATTTTTCTAAATTGTTTATATGAAAACATAAATGAAAAAATATAATTCTCATGAAAAAATTATATATTTTAGAAAAATAATAGTGTCTTAAAATAGACTATGGATCATAAATGTAAATGGATAAGAAATGAAAATGATCCCTTTAATTGGGCTTGAATATCATGAAGAATTGGAAAGGGAACCTTAAAAAAATGTATTAAATATAAAATAAAGATGAAATGAACTGGAAACCTGATTTTTTAATGTATACATAGAATTTAAAGTATTATATAAAAATATTGTAGAACTACATTGGTGTGTAGAGGGAGAAGGCATAACCCGAATGAAAATGGAGGTTTAGGAACAAACCTTTACCTTATTTCTAAAAGTGGTCTACACTTGAAATTAATGTCATAGATAATAGAATTAAATCCATTAATTAAATAATTAATAACATTATATACATTTATTTTAATTAATATAATTTTATTAAGTTCATTTATAGTCTTTTTTATGATTTTGAAGATACAATTTTATCATTTAGGAGTGTTCGTTTCCTTTTTTTTCATGATTGATTTACTTGTATATGATTATGGAAGTTCATGTAAAATGGATATAGTTATAAAAAATTAAAAATTATTTTTTATTAATGAAAATAGAATATATTTAATGGTTATATATATATATATTCCAGATATTATGATGATTATTTGGATAGAACTTTAATAATAACCATTTCGATCATTTTGGCAGTTCTTCAATAGTCACGGAAGAGTTTTGTATTATTAATTAATACCATATATATATACTGGTCTAAGAACACTAAATAAATTATAATATGTATAATAAAATATGGTTTAACCATAATTATGGTTTTTTACAAGCCTCAAATATGGTGAAGGAAAATGAAAACTTGTCGTCTTTGATGGTGATAAAACAACACCTCATATATGATGTTTTAATTTTTAGAATAAAATGGAGAGAGAAACAATTTTGATGATGGATCGTACATTAACATGATATAATTAATGTATAAAAATGATGGTGGAGTTATCAAGTATCTTTTTATATGTTATTAAAGGGAAGGATAAGAAAATAAAAGAAATAAAAAAGAAAATAAAAGAAAAGAAAGAGGATTATTACATCTTGAATTCCCCTCTTTGAGAACCTCCTTTAGGAGATTGTTTTTAGTAGTTTTTTGACACAAAAGGCTCATTAATGTGAGGGAGGGTCTTTGGAAGAGTACTGATCAGAAATTTGAAAAGTAATAAAGCTTCGAAGGTGTATATAGAAAGGGTGGTGAATATAGGTATTTATAGTGGAGGAGAGGGGTGTTTTTCTGAATATTTTATTCATTTGTTTATTATTTTTGGATCAAGACTATGAATAGTTTGAGAATTATCCCTTAATATATTATATTAATGAAGTATAGACTGTGATTATGCAATTAATTCATCCACACATCACATATGACTTAATAATTCATGTATTTGACATTTATCATAAATTATTACATTTTACTATTCACCAAACATTCAGGTATTTTAGAAAAATCCCAAAATTTCACTCAAACAATTATTCAACATTAATATTTAAAAAATGGAATCCATTTTATGAATATAATTATTTAAATATAATATATTTAATTTTTAAATAAATTTATCATGTACTCAAAAATACATATTTTAAAATTACAACTAATTTTCTAACCCTCTGAATAATTAACTATGGTTTCATAAAATTTTCCTAAAATAATAAGAAAAAAAATATTAATTCATGAATACATTTTATGAAAATAAATTTTATTTCAAATTATTTTATTATTTATAAAATTGTAATTATATATTTATGAATTATCAAAATCCCAATAGTTAATTAATAATTTCTAAAATATTCATTAACTTATAATTTGATATGTGAATGTTGTATAATTTATAGTGTTGTTTAGAAATTGAGATATAAAATTTAATTAATTAATTTGGAAAATTAATTAATTGAGATAGTTTTTAAATTGTGAGATTTTGGATCATTGAAGGAGATAATTAATGGGAGAATTAATTATGAGATTTTGGGATTTTTGAATTTGATAATTAATTGTGGAAATTAATTATGGGGGAATTGAGATGATTGAATAGAGTAATTAATTATGGGATATGGATGTTACAAATTGAGAAAACTAACTCGAGAATTAATTATGAGGTTTTGGGATTTCGTGTTTGAATAATTAATTGGTAAATTAATTATTGGTTATTGATTTTGTGATAATATTATTTAATTATCGAATTAATTAGTGGACTTGGATTAAATAATTTATGAATTAATTAAATGGATGTTGTAATGGTTAATTTTTATAAGATAATTAATGTGTTTAATCATGGTTGACATGCAATGTGAAAACATGTGATAATGGGATACATGTGAAGCTGTGATAAGTAATGATGGATATCCATAATTAATAAATGGGGTTATATACCAAACAATATACACAAATGAGATATGTGAATAAATGAAAACTAGGGTTCTAGATGTGAAAATATACACCAATGATATATATTCATACTGGTAAATAGGGCACAAGACATGGTCTTCTACACCCAAAACATTGGTATTGGACTATGGATCCAAGTGGAAGTAACAATGAAGATGAAGTGAGATGGATAATGTAACCCCAATTTCTATAATGATATGTGGATTTAATATGTAATATGGTTTAGACCCAGTGTGGACCAAAGAAGTTATTGAGGTAAGTGTGTCCTGAGGAACCCAATGGTCTGGGCGGTGTAATAAATATTAATTGACAATGTGATGATTGTTTACTTATGCATTGTAATTATTTCTTTACACAGTTGTATACACTTTTTATTCACTAAATTTGTTTTAGACACCATTGTTGGTGGCATAGTGAGTTGTACTCACACCCAACACGGGGTTCCTAATCGGTGCTCGAATATATTTCATGAATACTTGACATATTAAGGAAAAGGGAACCATGTTAAATGGATGAGTCAAGATATAGCATAGTTGAGGGAACCAGACGTGGTCCAAGACACACTTGGGAGTTTCCAGTGTCATTATTTTTGATTTTCATTTTATACACTTGAAATGCACATTAGCTTGGAATGTTTTCTGCTTTAGTTGGATATTGAATTTATTGCATTGATTATCTTGAGATATTAGTATTATTTATCATTATATAAGCTTATAATTTTATATATTTATTTTTAATGGCGTATTAATCTGATAAAAGATGGTTTATTCTCCCAATGATCGACTTATCAGATCGTCGCAGCTAGTCGGCAGCCTCTGGCATATGGGGAGGTGCGCTTGAGGTCATGTAACCGAATGAATTGGGGAATTGGTGCATGAAACCTAGGTGGGACATTACATTAGACATGAGAAAAAGTATTGGGAGGATAATTTTATATCTTTTAGACAAAATTCTAGGAATATATGGTTTAAGGATAAGGGTGGTGAGGATTTGTATTTATAGGGGAGGAGATGGGTATTTTTTTTATTTTATTCATTTATTTATTATTTTGGATCAAGATTATTAATAGTGTTGATTCTTATGACTAAGAATTATAAATAGTGAATTTTTGTTCGAACTAATGGGTGATACCATAATCAATGACAAAAAAATTCATGTATTTAACTTATAATGTTAAATACTATAAATTATCATATTTCATTGTTCATAAATTTCAAACATTTTAGAAATATCTCAAAAATTAACCCTAACTATTTTTCAATGTGTATATATAGAAAAATGCACTCTATTTTATGAGATTATTTTTCTAAATATGAGAAGTTTATTTTTTTAAATAGAGTCATAAATTATTCTAAAAATACCAATTTTAATATTATAAATTATTTTACAAGACTATGAAAAATTAATTATGGTTTCATAAAATTATCTTAAAATTTTAATAAAACAATATATTAATTTTTGAATCTATTACATGAATATAAATTTTCATTAAAATCATAATATTAATTAAAAAATTGTAAGAAAATATTTATATTTCACAAAAATACCAACACTTAATTTATCATTGTTTAAAACATTTATTTACTTATTCCATGATATAAATATATCATATTTTAAATTATAAGATATTTAAATTTTATTTATTTAGTCATAGGTGTGGTTATTATTCTAGTGGTAATATTACTATTCATAATGGTCGCATAACTATTAAAATGTCCTTGTTAATGTTTTATATTATATAATGGTTTGTTTAAGATAGGTGGTGTGTGAAACATACACAATCGAATAAATTAAATTTATTTAAGAAGACACATAGCATAAAATATTATGGTATTACATTCTATAATCCTTCATTAAATTTCTTCCCCAAAATTTAAACTTGTGGTTGGTAATCATGGAGTTATCATTTTAAAATACCCTTGTAGAAATACCACATCATCAATAGGGTTAATATAACTTCCTCTCAAATGGAGTGAAAGGAAAATGTTTCAGTCACTACACAACTAGGCATCCATATAAGAGAACATTAGTGGGAAGTGAAAACATGGGAATGGAAAAGAAATCTAACTCTTATGTTTTGATAGAGTGTGATAAAGAACATGATCATTAGGAAATTTACCATCACAAAACTATTAATTTGTGATCGGTTAAAATACCATTTATATCTTAGTAATAGAACTAAGCATGTAATGTTTTTTTTTCAAAATACCTTTCCTAGAGATGAGGGATTCTTTTATTATATAGATAGGCACTTGAGAAAATAAACTTTCTTGATTTTTTTTCCTGGTCAAAAGCATAATCGTATCATTTGGTTGTGTTTTGATCCATCTCCACTAATTTTTTTAAACCTAAAGATGGATATTTAAGGTGAACTTTAATTCATGAAGAACTTTTATCAAATGATCCCTAATTCCTTATTTTGAACATTAAATATTTACCAAAAGAAAAATGGTTAGAACATGTTATCCAATACGATAAATCATACCTTAACAAAATTTAAACATATTCCATTCCATAAGTAGTTACATTAAGACTCATTCAAAATATAGTTTCCCAATTTTAAAGTCTAAATTTTTTAAAGGAAACTTACTAAATATCTAAAATCAGTATAACAAAATATTTTCCCCAAATAAATTATCTCTTATTGTAACATACCAAATACATAAATACATTAACCTCCTTTAAATATTTCTAAAACATGCAATCTTCCAATAGTAAAATCTAATGTTGTTGAATATATTCCTTAAATCCAAACATCTAACAATTCTATAAAAACACAAACCATTAAATCACTAACCAACATCATGGGAACCAATACTATCCGATAAACATATATTTATTTTTATCTCAATATCAAGAACATATTTTCAGTTATCTATCACATGTCATGTGTTTTCAAAAATATTAACATACAATATAATCAATTATCTTGATTATTGGTTGTATTAATCACATACTTTTAATTCATTAGATAATAATTAATACAATACAATCCTTATATATATTATGATTTTTTTAATCATAATATCATTTATAAAATAATTTTAAAACATAATTCTTGAATCAAAAAACAAATACATTAATTATTCCACTTTAACTCTAATAATATCGTAAGAATGAACTTGATCCATTTATTTATTTTTAGATATATTTCCTTGATGCATGGGACATTCATTTTTATAGTTACTCATATAATTGTAGTCTGAACATTGGATGAATTATTTCTTTCCTTTTCAATCACAAGCTTGGTTTCCATTCCATAAACGCTTTTAACACACTCTCATTGCATTCAAGAAAGTACAAAGGTGTTTCATTCCAAAATTATCACACGTGGGAAAATAATCCATTCCCTTCTTCACATTATCCATCATTTTCTATTACATCATTTTCTTCCCTTTATTCCTTTTGATTTCATAAAACATTGAGGATTAATTCTCTATATTGATAAACCATGATATTATATCCTCATATGATGCTAATTTTTGGGAGACTGGTGCCCTTCATTGAATTGGATTAAGACCATCAATTAAATGGTAAATATATCTCTTTTTATTAAACATATAGTCCTTGACATTGCTTGATAAACTTGTAAGGATAGATTCATACTTAAAAACGTTTTTATCATCTTTCTATCTCAAACATGAGATTTTTATTTCCATATCTACTCATTGTTCACTAGTAAAATATTTTTCAAACAAACTTCTTTAAAATCCTTGAATTCTGTGTTTGTAATTTATTCTTCCTCTTTAGTGTTTATAATTAATGACCAAAATTGATCCATATTACTCGAGAGATGATTAAATACCATAACAGCCTTCTCTATTTCATTACTTCCCAAAGTAAGAAATATATTATCTTAGGAACTTATCCATTGATCAGTAATAAATGGATTTTTAATCCCCCTAAATAATGGATGTTTTTATCAAATTAAGTATACCAACATTGTTAGACGACATTTTTGACTATGATACTCCATATGAGTACGGTTATTGCTCATAAAATATGTTAGTTTTCCCAGTAAAATTTTAAAATTTTAAACTCCAGCTATAGTTCTATATCCTCCATCATTATATTTCATAGGTGGGAAATACTTATATGAATTATGTGCATTGATATAGTTCACATTCCTTCCACTAGGATCTATTTATAAATAATAGAATACACTAGATCAGATCATAACATTATGAAATAAAATGGTTAATATAAAACTATAGGAAAACATAATGTAAATTCAAAATTTAGGTATAAATAATCACTAAATAATAAGATGAGTTACCTTGGGAATACTCTGAGAGTCATTAATGGGGCTATATTTCCATAATTTAGGTTTTCTTAAATCTAGTTTCTAAATTTTATACTAATCCTTCCCTAATACCAATTGTAAATAATGCATCCCCAATAACCCAATGTTTGTGGTTAATTTATTACATTAGTACTATTTAAAAGCAATCACATCCCAAAAGAATGAATTGTTTATTAGATTTGAAAAAATAGATACAAACATAAGTATTAAATTTAAGATTTAAATAAAACACAATAACTCCATTGGAAATACCCCGATTCTCTTATATTATCCCTACATGTCAATCAAAATATACATCTTGGCATCCTGGGAAACAATAAAACATAAGAAATGGATGAGTTTAGATCCTTAGTATGGTTAATAATACAACAAAAGCTTTCACAAATCAACTTAAACAAAAAGGTAAGGTGGATAACAAAACACACATTACATTTATACAAAATATAGATCATAATATGGTGGTAATAAAAGCTGATCAAATAATCCATTATAAATAATCACATGATAATGAAGCTTAAAAATAGATGTTAAACTAGTAGAAGAATTAGACATATTATCAATAAATAATCTCATAATGAGGGAATTCATTATACATTACATCATAAATATACCATAAAAAATTCTACCAAGACACCATACATAATTGGGTATGACATCACAAATATCCAAACTAGTTTTTCTCATGAGACCTACTGATGCATCGAGAGGCTATAGAGGGACCCACTCATAACATACTAATTCTAATTAATTATTCAAATTAATGTGGTGAAACATAATCAAAATATATATTCATATTGAAACGATAATATGAAATAACTTTCCACAAAGAATAAACATTATCATAAACCATCTACTGTAATATGATAAATGGAATCCAAATAGAATATTCATAGTCAAATTAATCATATAAAAATTCAATAAAATATGGTATATGGTATTATAAGATATCGACCTCAATTAATTATAATTTCCGATAAAGTGTGTTGATATAGATAAAAATAGTCTAATAAATTCATTGAGAAATTATTGAGAAAAATACCACTTTACTTTGAAATCATTTATTTGAAAAATTGATAAATTATAAATGAAAATATTTTCTTTGAAAATAAACTTTTAAAACTGTTAAGTATTCCCCAAGGAATCATTAAATTGGTATAGGCCTCTCATTCCATATATGTTAAGAAAACACTTCTTTTAATTTTCAAAAAAGAAACATTTAATTTTTTTAAAGAAAATCTGTGTGTTAACCAAATGAACAGATTATACATATCAGCTATAAATCCACATAAATCTAGTGGAAATGAAATATAAGATAATAAAAATTCGGTTCACACATAATCATAGAATCTCATAATCAATTGGGAAGATGTTTAACCCAAATAATGGAAATTGGGTTAAGAATCCCCTTACCACTTTGTTACTAATCAGACCATATACCCCATAAGATTAATGATCATCAAATAAAACATTGAATTACATAAATACAAATAGATTAACAATATGATATATTAATGGGTATTCTGTAAAAAACACAATTAATAAATGTTGAATATGGAATATATCTTAAAAAAGTCAATGGGAGATGATAAACCCTTACCTTTTGTCTGAAAGTGTTATGCACATATACGAAATATCATTGATAATAAAATTAGATTAATTAATAAATTAATTAATAAACTCTCCAACCAATATTTTTATTTTTGATAATTTTTTTAGTTCATTTATGTCGATTTTTAAGAGTTATAATGGTTAATTTTGTTTTTCTGGGAGTATTCGTTTCATGTTATTATGGTCAGTCCCATTGATTATAAATATGGGAGTTCTTATAAAATGGGACTAACTTATACCATAGTTAAATTATTTAGTATTAATGAAATTAAAAAAGTTTCAAAGATATGATATTTCTTTTGGTTATGGTATGTGTTTTATTCATTAGAAAAAATGTTTGATGAAAATTTCTTAATTTATTTTGATGGGTTTTATGACTATCACAAAATTGTGTTATTTTATTTAATATTTTTTTATATATTTGATCAAAAACATGATATAACTTATAATATGTGTATTAAAATATTATTTAACCATAATAATGGTTTTATGACCAGTATTTATGTAAGTAATAGAAACTAAAAACTTTTCGTTAATGAAGGCTGTGAATCGACACACCATAGACAATGTTTTCATTTTTATAATAAAATGATAGGAGAAGGGATTTGATGATGGACAATCCTCTAGAATACTAAATTTGATGTATATATATGATACTATATTTACCATAACACTATTTATGGGGGGGAGGGGGTGTGAGGAGAAGATAATAAAGATAAGAAATTAAATGTGAATGATGAATGATTTTACAACTTGAATATCTTCTTCTTGGGAACCTCCTAATGAATCTAGGATTTAGTCTTATGGTAATACCAGAAGATCATGTACATGAGGAATAGGCTTGGGAAGGTAATTGAGAATAATTTATACAAGGTCCACATCTTATAAGGTGTAAGTAGAAGGAGTGGAAAGTGGTGGTATTTATAGGGGAGAAGAGGGGTGTTTTTTTGACTATTTTATTCATTTATTTGTAATTTTGGATTAAGACTATAAATAGTACTGATTCTTGTGACTAATTACAGAAATTGGTTCTTGTAATTTCTAACTAATCGGTGCTTATATTATCAATGACACAATTTATTTTTATTTAAGCTATAATGTTAATCACTGTAAATTAACGTATTTCACTATTAATAAAAATTGAACTATTTTATAAAAATCTCAAAGATTCAGCATAATAAATTTTCAATGAGTATATTTAAAAAATTTATTCCATTTTATTAAAATAATTTTCTAAATATGAGAAATTTAATTTTAAAATAAAACCATCATGTGAAAATTACCAATTTTAATATTATAACTAATATTACATGACATTAAAAAATTTATTATTATATCCTAAAATTATCTTATAATTTTAAAGAAAAAATATCAATTTATGATAATAAATTTTATTTCAAATAATTATATTAATTAAAAAAAATTATAAATAAACATTTACATTTCACAAAAACTATAACACTTAATTTATCATTTGGAAAACATTTATTTACCTAGACCATGATATAAATATATCATATTTTCATTTATATGATACCTAAATTGTATTTATACTTTCCTAGGTGAATTTATTACTATAATTATTTAATTAATATTCTTAATGGTCACATTACTATTCCAATGTCCATGTTAGTATTTACTAGTATATCACAATTATTTTAAGCTTGATGTTTCATGAAACATAAGCTATCAAATAATTGGGGTGTTACAATAATTGAAACATATCTCCTAATAAATAACATTTGCTAATGAATGAGTTAAAAAAGCTTTTCTATCTCTTATGTTAATCCCCATCTCACTTCACTAGTCTTTATCGAAGGTATCTACTATTCTATGTATAGAGAAACTTCTACTCTCTCCAATGTGTCCCATATAATAATAGGGGTTGTCTATTTTTCATGAGGTTATAACACTATTTACAAACATTGATACCTGAATATCACTCATAATAAAAGTTGATAAAGGGAGAGATTAGGGATCCCTCAATGTGTCTTGGTTAATATATTATTTTTTTTCATATTAGGAGTAACAGTTCTCTCATAAACATTACTATATCTGGTAATGTAGTGTTTTGATGACTATCACCTTGGGGTATACTAAGATTTTATTTAATTTTTTATTTATTTAAGATATTTGAATATATTTTCATAATGTATTTATTATCATAATTATTATAAATTCCATTCATATTGACCAGGGATGATTAGGTTAAAAAGGTATTAATAAATTTAGAGAAAGAACAGATATTTTCATTTTTTATTGAATAAAACATCATGGTTTATGTATGATAAACGAAAACTAGTAAAGAAGTTGATAAAAAAAACCATGGAATCAAATATTATTCCTGGAGAAGAACTTGTGTATATGAGGAGTAAAAAACACCCCATAGTTTTGATCAACATGTTATAGTTTCAAGAAAAATATTTATATTTATTCATCATGACCTAATGAAGATTTTAGGGGACGTTTTCTAAATACTTTTTCCTTTATGTGAATAAATAATGTATTAGTTTCATTAAATTTATCATTTTGTTTAAGTAAAATTTTTATTTTGAGTTAGTTGCAGTAATTGGTGATGGATGGAAATATTCTAGACTCATTGGTCCCCACATGAAGCAAAAACACATCATGGTTTAGCTGACTATATCTTATAATGGAGAATAAAAAATCATTATTGTTTTATAATGGATTAAATGAATAAGAAAACATCATGGTACATAGGATAAAATCTAATTGGTTTAGTCAAAGATATGTGATAAATATAGAAATAACATTTGGATTCTATGATAGCTCAAGATATTCACCATGTTTGTTCGGATATACCATTGATTATATGAAACCACAACTTGGTTATATACCCAATTCCATGGTTAGATAGGTTTTATAAAAAATTATAATATTCAATTAAAGGTGAGTGGTGATAACTAGAGATAGTTGACCACAATATCTTAGGAGATATTCAGGGAGTCGAATATTTGGGTTTGAGGTGAAGAACAAGATGTACATACTATATATTCATTAGAGTCACTAGAGGAAGTCCGATGATGATCGTTCAAGGTATTTTTCACTTATTATTGATCATTATTCCCTTTTATTTCATCTTTATTACTTTTAAAGAGTCTATAACCACATTCTTAATCCATTCTCTATTATTTATTTATTGTAAAATAAGGAAATGTGACATGGGATAACAACCAGTAATCGTATATGAATGTACTCTCATTAAAAATAGTTAGTCAATATTGTAAAATTATATTGTGTTCATATATTATTGAATATATTTAACTACATCTTATAAAAATTGGTATTTTAATTAAATTGAAATTTTAATTATTATACAAGTATGATCTTCTTATAGTGGATATATGTTTGGTTACACTGATTTTCCTCCCTCTAGTGATTGTCACACTCTTCCTAGGTACATTAATTTTAATTTAAGAAAATTTTTCAGATTTAATCCTATGGATCTTAATTTTATATATGATAAAGTTACACTTATAAGTATCTGAATTTATTCTCTATTGCTAATACATTTTTCAAATAAAGAATATTCATGGAGAGTTTAAATCTTATCAACAAAAAATTTGTTCCCAAGTTCAATGGAAAAAATATTTTTATGGAAAGATGGGATAACTCTATTCATTCTCTCATTGGTTTTAGATGTTCTTGAATAATAATGAGGTTAATCTATTTAAATTAGGATTTGGTTTTAAATTGTATGATTGAAAAAATGAAATATTATAGGAAAAATCCTAATTCATTCCTATCATCAATTATTGAGTAGAAATTTACAAGTGTTATGAGTTAAAATATAATAAATATCATACACAAGACTCTTCATGATATTTTCCCGAAAATATAGGCTAGAAAAATATAATATTATGCTAAAATTACCTTTAATTATAGATATAGATTTCTCCACAATTTTGACTCATAGGAAGGTTATTTATGCCCTCATCATTTTTATATCTTATATTATTTTCCCCCTATTTGTGAATGACGATACGGAAAATATATTGGGGGTTGGTCTATGAGGTGATGGGGGGGTAATATTATAATAAATTAAAATTCAATAGTTTTTAAAAAATGGTGGGTTTCCATTATATAATTTCCTAACAATATAAATTCCCTTTCCTAGCAACCATTTTACACTTATTCTTATTCTGACTCAATCACCTAAATTAATATCATTATTTTGACCATTCCTCACCATTTAAATTATAATAATTTTTTATATTAAAATTATCTCTATAATTTTATTTATTTACACCCATATAAAGTGTAAGAATTAATTCCTTAACCGAGTGAATATCCCTTCTTACAAATCCTCAAATCAGATAATAATAAATGTTTCAAGTCACAATACAAAGTACACAACCATAAAATACACCACATTGTCTTATCCAACTCCATTAAATGAAAGATAAAAATAGTGAATAGAATATTTAATCAATTACTTGGGAAATAATATGGGTAAGTTCGAAATAAAAAAATTAGAATGAAAATAATTGAATCATCTCTTTAAAAAACTCATTACCTCATTCCATTATAAAAATAGAAACATAAAAAAATATAGTAAAACTAAAAAATATAAGCTAGTTCCTTCCCCTTGTATTTCCCAAAAGCGGTTATTTATATTGAATTATATAGATTTTAATTTTTTAGTGTAGGAACAAAAAATATATAATTAAATTAAAATCAAAGTGATAATGCCAAAGGAAAATGTAAACGAATGTCCATTGATATATATCTTAGATTAAATATTTTATATATTTTATTATTTTTTTAAACTGAGAAATTAGAAATGAAAATTTCATTTTTTAAAAATAGAATTTTATGTTATTTTTTAGAGTCGAAAAGACTGATTGAGTCCCCACTGGATGACACCAAAGATCATATTTTTTTAATGTGTTTGCAGATTACACCACTTAGAGGTCGATGGTGAGCACCAGAGACCTAGTGGTCTCATTGAATGTTTGTTGAATGACACCAGACTTCTAGTAGAATTATAAATTTATTTTTTCATTGTTAATTTTATTATTTTATTATTAATATATTAATAGTGAAACAAAAAATATATTTGATATATTTATATTAAATATACCCAATATCTTTTATTGTTTCTTCAGGATACATAAATAAAATATTGAGTTAAAATAACATTATTGATGGAATATTAATTAATTAATGTAATATCAATATAATAATGTTTGGAATGTATTATTTTTTAAGAAATGATATTATTTTACAAATGGAATTAATATTATAATCAAAGATAATTTCAAATTTTCTCTTTATCTAAGAAATGTGTTAAATTATCATTATTATTCTGGAATTGACATAATATGTAAATAATAATTGTACATTAGTAATAATATTTTTAAAATTCTGTTTCCATTGTTAAACCCACATACGAGAAGACACACACACACACACACATATATATGACAAATATGTTTTTTGACTGTTGTTTTTAATTACTATGAACATGTAATAAAATACCAGTATTATTATTATTATTATTATAAATATGGTTCTTATTATGTTAAGAGATATATATATATATGTAAATGGATAATAGATTTTTTATTAGGACATAAAAGGAATATTTATTATATTTATATTCATAGTAATTATTATACTAATATATGTGAATATGTGCATTATTATTAATCATTATTATTATAATAATTATTATGTCTTGAAATATATATACATATAATGTAAAACAACCACATTATATTATTATGTGATGATAATGATATTTAAATTTTGTTATCATTCTTACTATTATATAATAATAATATTATGATATTATGTATGATAATAATAGATTTAAAAATGGAGAAATAAAGTGACATGAGAAATAGAAAAAAACAAAGGGAGGGGGGTAAGGTAGTGGAAAATCATTAAAATAGGTTCTACCTTTAGTGTGTTTCCTCCTCCTCCTCCTCCTATTTATATGATTTTCCATCCTCTCAACATGTTTTGATGTTTGGAATATTTTTAAAATAATGATGTGTAGTAATTCTCATTCCCCGTTTTAATTTAAATTTATCCCAATTTGGTAATTTCGATTGATTTCACTCAAGCATGGTGAAATATATCTTAAATGTTAGGGTTTTTATTATTTTTGTCTAAAGTATATAAAATATGATCATTTTCATCACTCTAGTTATTTTTATCATATATTTAATTATTTTGCAGAAACCATACACATTTTTACTACTTTTGTCATAATTAAGGGTTCTTTAGGATAAATAACATATTGGTTATAATTATTTTGGTGTTGTGGTATAATGTTTAATTTTATATGATAGTTTATGTTAGTTTACAAGATTAATTATTTTGGTTAAATTATTTATAAAATTGGGTTTGTTAATTATATGAAGCTGTATTGGGTTCGTTGGGTTCACATGAGTTTGCTAATGAGATGAACATGAAGGTGATATTAGCTCTATATATCCATTTTTATATAGTGATTTTAAAAATTTTTTGCACCATTATTTTTCCTAAACATTTGTATGACCTTACCAATACATTTTTAGAATAATAAATAATATTTTTGTTGATAATTTAAATATGCATTGAATTGTTTTTTCATGGATTTATATTATAAAACATTTGAGTGGTGTTTGGCTTATATAACTCTATTTTAACATATTGATAAATTATCATGTGAAATATAATAATTGGTAAGACTTTATTTATCACTCAAAAAACTAGTTATGAGGTTCTTTTATTATTAATTTTCTTAAAATATATTAAACATGTATGAATGTTTTCTTTGTCATTTTCTATGAACTCTAATAATTATCATTAAATATTTTGTTTTCTAATAAAATATATATTGTAATGTCCTAAGTTTAGAATTATAGTAAAAAATATTTTTTTTATGTAATATAATAGTGATTGTGGTTTTCCTATACACATTGATATTGAAGATTAATTTATTTTATCAAAGTATTGGACATGTATTTTATACATTTTTGGATTTGGGTAATGAAATGGATTTTAATTGGTACATTCATATCATGAAAATGCATTTAATCTTAATAAATATGATTTTCCTCCAAACATTAGGCACTCAACATGATTCGTATGTACTGTAATAAATTTTAAAGTATAGATTATGTATTTTAAACTGAACCTTATTTCATTATCACTAATTATGTTCACATTAAATATAATTTGAATATGAATTTGTGTGTTATCTCTAAATTAATTCCATAATTACTAGTGTATTGGTTTTATAAAAGTATGGAGAATGGGATTGTGTTTTGAAAAAAATAATTGGTTGGGAAAATAGATCTTTATAATACTATAATACTCTTATTTTTTATTTTATAAAATATGTTAGTAAAATATATATTTATAAAAAAATGCATAAAATTTTATATTTAGGAAGGTTTATGTGTGTAAACCACTTTTCCTTGGATTTGGATGGTTAAATTATTTTTAACCAATGGTGATCTCTTTCTTTTAATAAATATTTACTTTAGTTTAATCATAAATTCAGAAGGTGTATTCATATAATAAAAACACATCACATTACTATTATTCCCTTTTTAGTGTATATTCCACGCCTTATGTTTTAGCGGGTTTATTAATAGTATATTTTAGTTATTTCTTATTCTATATCACATTCATTATTTGGATTGATGCAAATAATATTTAATTATTTTGTTTGTTATGTATTTTATTCTTATTCATCTTATTACAAGTGTTATTAGATTATCACACATATAACCCGACCAGAACATACATACATATTACATCATTTTTCATGATTATTCCTTGCCGCTCAAAAATATCACAACCCATATGCTGTAAGTTTAATTTTTTTTGAGAATATATACATAACCAAATTATTTTACAATCATTATTCAGCATCTCCCACAAATATTCTCCATACATGATACACTTATAAATATATTTCACATACTAATCAACCTCACTTATTAAGGAATGAAAATATATGAAAAGGATGAGCTTAGATTCTTGGTAAGGGTAAACATAAGAGATAACAATAAAGGATCATACATGTGCATAATTTAAAATTATGGATATGAGAAAATAGTCAGTGTATATAAGTATAACATAATAAAATCATACATAATAAAACATATATTATAAATAATGAGTCATGGAATAAGTATTTTGGCATAACAAAGGACACGAGTCATAGAAGTGTGAAAAAATGAGTCAATAATCACGAGCGATGAAAATATAACATAAGAATATTTTACAATATATATTTGTGATATAGAATGTGAAAAATAATTATTTGTATAAAATAATTTCTTATATCGAGTATCACTACCAAAACTATAATCCTAGAGTGGAGAGAGTCTCATAGTTGACTTGATTCACTCCCCATTCCATAAAATTGTGGATAGAGTCTGTTAGGGTTTTGGGTTAACTCCCTATTCCAAAAAACGTAGTGTATAGAGTCCTTTTGGGATGTTGGTTGAATCCCCATTCCAATAATCATTGCAGAAAAATTCCCTTAATAGTTTTGGTTCCCTCATTATTCCCTATCATCTCATGCGATATACATATTTTCCTACTGAATTAGAGGGACATATAATTTTGGGCCTACCTGTAACATAAACGTAGTATATTTTGTTCATTTTTTAGTCCCTTATATGTTATATAATAAAATATAATGATTTAAAAAATGAATTATAGAGATATATAATTTCAAGCCCACCCATAAAATAATGAAATACCAAACATATTTATTTCACATGAACATGATAACATTTATAAATCAACCATAGGAACCATTATTCTAGGGAATGAAATAAGTTTCATAAATATTTCTATAATTCTTGATGATAATCCATTTTGAGAAAGAATGTTGATAGTATCATTAGAGTTTATCCCTAATGAATTATTAATAATATTAAATATTATTGATATAGGTGAAACATAGTTTAAAAGATAATTAGAAAATAGATTGGAAAAACATAAAGTAATATTCTTTAATTTTGTAACACACTATGATTTAACAGTATTTCCCTTCTTTAATAAATTCAATTTTGTTGATAGATCACGTTACACCGAACACTAATCTTAAACAAACGACTAAATATTATTATTTAATTTTTATAATTATCACATATCCATTGGATCGGAGAGAAAGAATGATATTACTTAAATTAGAAAAATAGAGTTTACACATGTTTATTAAAATAATTAATTGGATACCAATTAATTAGAAATAAAGATGAAAACCAATTTAACATAAAGGATGTGTTTTTCTAAAAAACGTTTTTATACCTACAATGGAATTTTATATTAATGAATTATATTTATCACTGTTATTAAAATATATTAATTAAATTTAAATGTTATATTTTTAATATATATTTTATAAATTCATTTAATAAGTTTTATTGGCTTAAGATAAGAATAAATATAGTTTTAAAGATTAATTAGTTTAATTATACATAAATAAATCCATTTTACGTCATTTTAATCCATTTTACATTGAAATTGGATATAAAAACATTTTAATCTTTTGATCTATTACACTTTAAAAACCCTATTTTCCATTGCATATGCGTGGTTATTTTGAAAATAATTTTGGAAATTATGTGAATTGAATTTGGTAAAATGGATTCCATATTTGGAATAATAATGTTCAATTTATATATTATGGTTATTTTTATTTTTTAGTCATAACAAACTTACCAGAGTAAAAAAAATTATTTTCCGCAGTATTGGTAAAATATTGAAATGTGTTAAAGTTAAAAGGTAAAGGCTTAAAATACCAAAAAAACAACATTTAATGGTTTTATGTGGTATTTATTTGCACTAAACAAATGATAATATATTAATTTCTATTCAAAGTCATATAAATTAATTCCGCCTCAATTTGTTTGGCTTTAATTATTAAATAAACATTATTTTAACCACTTAAACCTTCATCTCCTCACATATAAATACCACCAATCACCCCCAAATTTTATCTAGAAATCCTTGATTATCCTAAAATATCTCTCAAAACATCTTCTCCTCACTATCAACATGTACATGTTCTTATGGTCTCAAAAAAATACCAACTCCAAGGTCCTAAATGGTCTCTCAAGGAGGTGATATTCAAGAGGTAATTTTCTCAAATCACCCCTCTCAATTTCATTTTTTCTTCTACTTTCTCCTCTCCAAATTTATACATAAAAGAATGATAAATACAGATTCATTTATATAATGGATTTTTATGTTTCTAATGGAATATATTATTTCAATCCTTTCTATTAACTCATCTTATTTAATTAAACAAAACAATTGTCCAAGTTATGGCGATTAACTACCTCTCTGAATAATGATTTTGTTCGCATTCCATTATTTCCATCATGGATGGTCATTAAAATATTGTCTAGGTTGAATAATATTTTAATATGTATATTAAAATCTAATTCATGTTCTAGAACTAATATATAATCATAATATTAAATAAAATGAAACTAGTTCATGATGTTCAAAAAACCTGCAAAAATTAACTAAACAATTATCATTATTATTTTATAAAACAAATATTCCTCATACAAGAACTAAAAGTGAAATATGGGACCATTTAAACTTTTCTAAGATAATTAGTACTATTTTATTTTAATTATATAGTTTTAATATAATATTACGAGAACATAAATAGTCATACACAAATGAACTGATCATTAAACTATGAAACAAATGCATCTGAAATCCTAAAAATAATGAAATATAATTAATGAATGGGTCATAATATATTATAAAATCATCATATAATGTATTATTAGTATGAATATATTTCTATAATGAGTTAATGTTCTTGTATAAACCATTATAAATGAGGTTAAAGTATGTTACAATAAAGGGAAGCGCGAGGTAAGGGTTTTCTCATCAAACTTTTATTTATGTGAGATGTATTCCTTATGAACCACCTATTTCTTGTGTGTGCTGTATGCATACTGAAATTTGATATATAATATCATTAATATATTTATTTTTAAGGTATTCAATGTTAAATTCCATAATTATTACTTTTATTGGTAAAATGATTTGATTGACTACCAGTGGTAAGGAATTTCTGAACTCAATTTTCAGTTAATTAGTTAAAATTATATTTTATTGATTATGAAATTATAAGGTTATTTTTGAAATTAATTTTGACTATATCATTTTTTATTTCCAAATTTTATGGGTATTTTTAGCGAATAAATATAATCAATCCATCTATTAACATAATGATATTTGTAAGGGACTTTTTTCCCAATATCCTTTCACTGAGGCATATTTTGATGTTATACACCCACCTTCTTTCATGAGGTGTATATATATATATCCCCTCTGATATATAATATAATGCATCTCATTATATTTATGGTATTTAAACATTTAAAAGTAGTATGATACATTTTGATTTAAAAATATCTTTGTAAATATTTTATTGTACATTTGGGGAATGCTTTGGACATAAAGACACGAGTGGTGCTCAATTATAGATATCCCTTGATGCATCGATAGTTTCATGAGAGAAATAATGTGGAAAAATTAAATATATTGTTAACCATAATGATTAAACTAATTTTTAAAGGTCTCGATGATAGCGGTTTATGTTCCAGATACATGTCAACCAATAATTAATAATTTCATTGAGAATTTAGTTATTATTATCCAAGATATTTTTTCTATAAAAAAAATATATGGATGCTTTTGATTATCAGTTTATTGATTAAATGGAATGTGTTTTCATTTTTTTACCTTCACATATTTATTATTCCCATTGATTCATTATTTATTCCATTTTACTTAACCCTTAATGATCATTTGAGCTCACCCCTTTCTTATGTTTTATTTTTTCCAGGTTTCCAAGAAGATTATTATGATGGATAAATAGGGTTACACTAAATGGAATAATCTTGTTCTCTAAGAATATAATTTTTTAATTTTTTGTCAAACATTTAATTTGAATTTTAAATAGATATATATTGTACTATGATTAATAAACTATTCAGTCCTTTGGGATGTAATTTCTTATATATTATGCCAATTTAATTATGTTGGGAAATAGTTATGGGTTATTTGGTTTGGGGTCATTAAAACCTTTCAATAAATTTTATTTTAAAATTAATAATTTATAAAACAACATTTCCATAAAAATTAGAATTTTAAATTAAAATTACACCAGAATTCATGAAAACCTTGAAATGTAGCATCAAAAATTATATATAATAAAATGGTGGGAGAAATTAATATTTCATAAATCATTAAAAAATATTCCTTTAATATTTTTTAAATATAGTATGAGTCATTTTAAAATAATTATAATAAATCATATAATTATGGATAATGATATTTATAAAATAATATAAGAAAATGGATATAGAGGAGAAATATTCTTGATCAAATAGAAGAGATAAGGTCAGATCTATATGAAAGAATCCTTTTGTTTAAATAGTGATCATATGGGAGGTAAAATGATAAAAGGACCCATAAAAAATAAGTAAGGAGATGAAAATATTTAATGTTTTAGAGATAAAAAATATAAAATTTCTCCTTATAGAAATTTAGTCATAGAAAATATTGATTTCAATGTGATATTGGAAAGAAACCCTTACAGATTTGGTAACTTTGAATGAAAATCTATTGATAGAGAGTACCTAGTTTGGATTTTTAAATTACTTGAATTACATGAAAACTAGGATCAAATAATACTGTGAAATAATATATTTACCATATAAAATAAAATATGTCTTGAATATATAACATATCCCAATAAAGGTAAATTGAGATGAGAAACCCTTACCTTAGACATCTTCATTGTCAAACATCTTATAAATACATTTATAATAAATTTTGGTTCATTATTTATGTGTAAAAGAAATTTATTCATAATTATTTTAATTAATACCATTCATTTATAATTCCTTATTACCCGTATATCAAGTTTGTATTATGTAAATTAATATTTAGGTGTTAATTATTCTATTTTACCAGCCATTATTTGGGTTGAAATATCCAATCCTTTCCCCATGATCATTGGTTCATCCCCATCAAAATGTTCATGTAGATTTATTATATGTGTTGGATATATTTTTGGGGTCACATGGAAATCTCATGGAAATTACGGTAACGTTTTGTAAAGAAGGGTTAAGATCTATTTTCTTAGTGAATTTTGATTCAATAAAATGAATTTATTTTATTAATGAATGTATTTATAAATATGTTAATTACAAAATATTTAAACCATCATAAAACTGTCATTATTACATCAGTTTTATAGTATTTAAATTTTCTTATTTATTCATGATGATAACATTGTAGAATCATTCATGTATGTGGTAAAACTAAAATAAATAATACTACATTATAAACAATTAATGAGAAAATAAATAGAGTTATATTATGATAATATAATTTTTAAATAATCATAACGATATTAATATGAATTCATTAGAGTGGATAATTACTTATGGAAATAGTTTAAATGATAAATTAACTATAAGGAATGAAGAATAATTACTTAGTTACATTGACATAATCACTCCTTCTCATAACATCTTCCTTCAAAATAAAAGAATTAGGCCTCCATAATTTAAAAAAAGTTGAAAAATGTGGTAGAAGTGTTTAAGAGAGGGTATTTGGTAAGGTATTAATGAGAAAACTATAGTATAGAATTATTTTTGATTGGGTGTAATAGAGGTCGTTTTATAGGTTAAATTGAGGAACACTTGTTTATAAACTTGAGTTAGGTGAAGGGTAATGATTGAATCACATGGGAGTTAGGTGAGTTAGGTAAGAAAATGTAGGTGATAATTGTAGGATTTACACCTAAATATAAAAATATCTTTTATAATGTGTTTATATCATTTCAATTATGAAATATTTGAATAATTTCCTATGTACCTATTTTTTCCTATTTTTACCTTATTTAGTTGTTCCCAATAGAAATTATTTTTATTATTAAAAATATAATATAACTCCCCTTACCAAATTTCAACATGATGATTCAAAATTTTAAAATGATTTAATCTAATCAATTTTGAGATATGAAAATTTTATCCTTTAAATGAAAACATATGATACATATAAAAAACAATTTTTGTAGAAAAATGACTTATTTTATTTAAACCATCCTTAAAACATATATAATTAGTTTTTAAAAGAAAAATACCCAAGTAATTATGTTTTTTTATAAAAATATATTTTTAATCCTAAAAATAAATGTATTATTATTTCTTATCAAGTAATAATAATAATATGATTGATAATTTATTTGAATATTTATATATATATATATAATTTATTTCATTAAAATTATTCTTGAACAGAAATTAATTAATTTTAGAAAATAAAAATAAACATCATATAGTAAAAAAATATTTTAAAAAATAGGTCTTTTAATATTAATTTTTTATTTTTTATTAAAAATAAATTTTTAATTAATGTATCAATGTTTATTAATTTTTAGTATACAAAAAATAAATTTTAATCAACTTTATACTCTAATTATGAAATATTTATATTTTCTGTCAAACCCCGACCATGTTGGTTAATTATTTTAAATTATTTTAATTATTATATTGAGTTTCAGTAGAAGACGGGTTGAGTTTTAAAGTTTCAGAAGCCTTTTTTTGTGCGGTTGGCCCACAAAGTTAGGGGTAATCATGTGGTTGCCCAAGTTTTATTTAAAAAAAATAAATAAATAAATTCATTTAAGATAAAATGTGAAGTAAAACAAGAATGAATAAATAAATTAAAAGAATCATCAATACTAATAATATATATATATATATTTATAATGTTATTATTATTCCTATTTATAATAATACTATTAGTGTAGAGTCTTTATTTTATTTTATTATATCATTCTAAATATTTTTAATTGTTTTTATTTAATTTTTTAGGGAGGAAACCCTAGGATGGGCGTCGCCCCCTATCTTCCCTCTCGTGGCGCTGCACACCCCCTTGGTGCGGCGCGATCGAGCCCTCCCCACCCCCATGGTTTATTTCTCCGACACACCACAGAACACTAGTGCTCCACCCATTTCTTTCTCCCTCGGTGTAGTAGCGCTCTGCCCTGCCTCCCTCGACACACTAGCGCTACGCCCTGCTCCTTCTCCTGATCTGCACCAGCCCACCTATTCCCTCTACCCTGATCATGCCGCCACATGGTTTTCCTCCTCCCCTCATGCTCAAACATTGTCCGACTCCAGCCAGCATCAGCGACCCGACCTCCTTCCATCACGGCCGGACTACTCCAGCGGAAGCGACCCCCTTCTCCGACCTTTGCTCTGTGTACTTTCCCCAGTCGGACCCCCCCTCTTTCTCTGACATCTCCCCGACGGTAACCCACTCCGGCCGGACCTCCTCTCTTCCTGTGTCGCATCCCCCTTCCTCTAGCGGTGTACAACCCAAAGGAACCCCCCAGTTCAAGCGGCTCAAACCCCATGTGCACACCTTTCCTTCTGAAACCCTCTCTTCTCACTCTCTTGCTGACCCAGCAGCAGCCCACGACACCTTTCGCTGACGCATCCCCTTCTTCCTCTGGTGGCCATTGCGGTTCCCTCCGGTAAGATTCATTTCCCTTCTCTATCAATTTCTAAAATTTGGTTATTCTTATACCTTTTTCCCTTTGATTCTAAGTATAAATATATTTTAAATCCTTGAGTTGATTTGAATCTATTTTAGTTCTTGGCCTTGACATAAATGGTTGGTTTCTTGTGTCCTTGTTTTATGATTTAAATTGGAACATTTAATTGTTCTGGGGTTTCCATAAAATGCATCTGCATCTTTCATTTTGGGTTTAAAGTGGGGAAATGGGTCTTGAACGGTTGGATTTTCCATTGGGTGAAGATATTATTTTAAATTGAATTGAGTTTAAATTGAGGTGTGCCCCAGAATGACTTTTAATGGGGTGTCTCACGTTAATTCCAATGGGGTTTTATGCATTCTTTAAGTTTGATAATAGAAAAATTCCAATTAATTTTTTCAATATGAAATACACTTCATCATTGGGTTTTAGGACAAATTGGTTTTTTGAGTGAGATTATTTTGTGTTTAAAGAGGTTTACTTGCCTTAAAAATGTGTTTTGGTTTTATAAAGAGAAAATGGAGTTCCCTCGACCTATTTGGTTATGTTCGAGGTTATGTATGATTTTCCATGGAATTGAGTCTTAACATCAAGTTGTTTTAAAAAGGATTTTCCTAATGTTGTTGATTTGAGTGAAGGTATGGTTGTCACTTGTGATGTGATACTAATTTCCCTTTATTTATTAAATGATGGAATGATTTATTTATTAATTAATTGAAACCCTAGGTTAGGGTTTGATTCGGGCCTTGTTATTTCATGCGGTTTAGGGTTGTGTGAATGGTCCCCTGAGACCTATTCTTGTGGATTCCTTCAACCGCTGTCGAAGGAGAGGCAGTTCAGAATATTTTTGTTCACCGCCACCATCCGAGGTATGGATTTTATGCTATTGTTTGGTTTCAAATCGTCTTAATTAGGGTATTTATTTGTTTTAATGTTTTTTGTATTTATGGTGTAGTTTACTGAACTTTGCTTTGTGGTCTCGAGCTGTGGGTGTCAAGAATGCCTACATGCATATTCATTGGGTAAGAAACACACACAGACACACACACAGATATATATATATGTGACCTCTTTGTATATATTCCCTCATGGAGTGGGGAATATGTGCAATGATGTTAGGGGAATTTATATATATATATGAATAAATTCATGCGCATATAAGAGCGAAGGGTCAGTTTGAGTGGTCATCTTCAAAAAGTGGCATGTTGAGGTAAGATCTCTATGAATTAACCATTAAATTTAAGAATCATTTATTTCTCGGTTTTCGTACTTAATTTCAGTATTACTTATTGATATTGAACTGTTCGTAAAATAACCTGTCTTGAATTGGAGTGGCTTATTTCTTGTAATGTGTTTCAATAAATGGTTTGATTGTGGTTTCACATCAATTTCCCGATGAAATGGACCTTTGGCCTTTGTGAATGTGTTTTAGATTTAAAATTCTGGGTTGGGATTCTTAAATGGGTTTCAAAGTGTATTTATGGCTTTCAAAGTGGCATGCATGTGATTCTTAAGAAATGGTTTGGCATGCGAAATTTATGTGAGGTCCGGTTGACACATTTTTAAAACCAGTTTTCTTAAGAAAACTCTACTTTGATGTGGCCCCCTTTGCTTTGGTTGAGTTATGTGTTATGGAGGGTCTGCCGTGTTGGACATTCCTATGATCAAACAGTTGAAAAGCGAGGGACATATTCCTTGGGGTGACTCGGGGGTGACTTTGTTGTGTGTGTTTATTGTGTGTGAGGAGTGTACTTGTGACTGCATGTTTGGCATTATTGGCTCACCACCATTTTAGTCTGAACATGGGAACCTAGCATAGCGAGTGAATTTTCAGTGAACGATTGCTTCACTAGTTTATACTACACACAGGCTAGTGTCCCTTAGTACGTATGATACTCTACTCGGGGATTGGTCCCCTTGGTTAGGCCAGGTAGGGAGATACCGAGTGTTTGAGCATTATGACATCATCGAGAGTAGGCATGCCTTCGGGATGAGTGACATGTATAGTACTTTCTAGACTATTCATGAGCTCCTAGTTTTTTCCATGTATATTGGAACGTAGTTATCTATGGAAGATGATTGAGGTGCTTAGTTTGGTCGATTACTATTGCTTGTTATTTTCCATTACCTTTGTGTGATTATTGCTTTTTCCTGCTTGTATGATGCATTTCTTTGTTAAAGTGGATAAAAGTGATCTTCAAATGTTTGTGGAAAAAGGTTTTTAAAATGTTTTACACTACACTACCCCACTTTCATTAAAAAGGTTAAAGCTTCCTCCTTGGAAAAAGAACTTAGATTAAAATATGAAGGGAAATGGATCATGATTTTATTTTAAATAAGAAATTGTGTAAAAACCTAGTTTTATACATTGTATTTCAATCTTTAAAACTGATGGATATTTTATTTAAACAAAATGCATATGATAATATATTTTTTGGGCATGCCTACTGAGTTTTAATACTCACACCAATAGTTTTACCTTTGCTTTTTTAGCTTCTATTGCTGCGCCTTGCTTGGATTCCGTTGCCATAACACGATGTTGGATTGAGGTTAGTGGTGACCCATAGGGTCACATTAAGGTATGTACGACTTTTTTTCTCGCTGTTCCTAGTTTTCATTTTCACTATGAATTATTTGTTTATTTTTTTCTTTCATATATGATCCAAATGGTTCCATCTTGTTTAGCTTTGATGCCCGACACTAGATGCCTGCACGTGGGGATCAGAAAGGCCCCTCAGGCCATGTCACGGGTTGGCTCGGGTGATCAGTTCAGGGTCGACCCTGGTTTGTTTGTGAAAAAATGGTATCAGAGGGAGGTTCTTGTTATTTGGGGTGTCTTGTATAAGGAGATTAGGACTGTTGAAGCTCAGGAGGTAGGTTACGGATCGGTGCCTGATCACCACTACTTGCGACGTGACCTGTGTTACCAAGGTTAGTCTGGGTTTTGAGTCTTTTATCTTTGCTTTGGATTAAGGGACGACAATAGAGGGGACTCGGTGTCACGCTGTGACGCATCATGGAGTAGTGACCCATATGGAGCCCAGGTGACCGATTTAAGGTCCTCTGGTGTTATGACTTACATGGGGCATGGATCACTACCATGTCACCGGGTTGGGCATGAGAACTAGTTCCTCATTCCGGAAGTCCATTGTTGGTTGTGCTTTGTCTTGATTTTGGTTGGTTTTAAAGTGTTTTTGGAAATGAAGGTGGTTTTGAATTGAAACGGTTGTTTCTCTAATAGTTTTAAAACTTGTAAAAAAGGGATTTTCTTTCAAGTTGTTTTGAAATTGGTGAATTGGGGTTTTAAAGAGTAAGTGTTTTAATTTGGAAAATTTTGGATTATGTTTGGATTTGGTAATAGAACAGAAAGTAAAACCCTTGATAATCCTTAGGATCCTCTGCATATGTGTGGGTAGATATGTGAAGTGTAGGTCGAAAAATACGTACAATTTATTTGAGTGGAAATGGATAAAGGACTATGTGGTGGTTCATAGGATGCCATAGGTGGGGTTTTGGAATTTAAGTCTTGGCTTGATTTTTTAAAAATGGGCTCAAATGAAAAAAATTATTTTGGGGCTTGATTTTTCATGAAAAGTGGGTTTTGGTATTTTGAAAAGTATATTTTGCCTGTTTTTATATATGTTCAATTTATGAGTCAGTTAACCTTGGTTTGGGGTGTTTCTTTTGGTTGCATTTGAGCCTGTTTGAGATTTCAGGCCAGTTGTCTCGGTTCGGGGTTTTTTATTTTGATTGAGATAGGATTAATGCCAGTTGTGATTTTCTTTTTCAATTTGTTCTAAATATGCCACCCAGAAATGTCCTCAAAACATGTTAATGAGGCATTCCTAATTCTAGTTTCTATCGAGTGTTTCTTTTCTTTCGAGGCATTCAGGGTTCGTTAGGGGAAGTGAAGCAGTTTGAGGGGAGTAGAGCATGTCTTCGGGTGGCTGGGAACTCCCGATTTTGTTAGAGTTCGTATTGTCTTGTGTTTAGTGGAGGGTCCAGCCTTGGGCCAATGGAGGTGGATATCTCATCATAGTTGGAGATGGGATGATGTGGAAGGTGTTAAAGTCCGTCTCCATCCAATGGATCATACATGAGGAGTTGAAGGAGAAAAGAGGTGGGAGATCGTTCGTAGTTAACAAATCCAGTGGTTGGTGAAGGCCTGTGTCAGCCACATTAAGTAGTCAACATCTGGATTGCAATAGCCTGGAAAATCCGTTGCCTCTCATCATTCGTAAGGGTTCCCCATTTTTTGAGAAGGGTGTATGAGAGGAACCTGCCTCTAGAGAAATCACTTTTGTCAGTATTGATTTCTAGTTTGTGAGACTATTTTCTAATGTACCATTGGTGTGGATGATTCAGGCATTCCACGATACCTTATAACAACCCTACCAAGCCTTTCTGTTGTTGTGGCCATTTAGGTTACTGGGGAAAGTTTTGAAGGAAGTTTCATTCGAAGAAAGAATCCTGATCAGGGGATGATTGTGTCTGACTGTGGGGCATAAGATGCATCTACCATCAGAGCCCCATCCTCAGGTCTCAGGGTGATGCTTGCGCACAGTCAGGGCATTAGAGGCATGTGATACCTTCACTTGGTTCTTTATCTTTCGTCTTGTAATAGAGACATTCAGGATTTCATTGACCTTGTTTTCCAGTTGTTGTACGTTCATCTTTCCTGGAAATAGTGTGATGAACTTATTCATTCATGATCGTAATAGTTGTGTTCTTTTGAATGTGGCCTCTGGAATTGTTTGTTTTTCTTAAAAGCGTATTTTTCTCTTATATGGGTTGGTACCGATTTCATTAGTGATCATTTGGAGATGTGAGTGTTGGGGTTTTTTGTTTTATTCTGAGAGTTTCATGCTTTAGTGTAAGCGTTGTCTCACTCATTCTAAGGGAGTTGGATGTGTTGGGATTTTTAAATCGGTTTGGGGAATTCTTAGTTCCAGTAGTGTTGTTATAGGGAGTTCATTGTTTTGGTGCCCCGATATGCCGGGTGGCCTTGTAGTGGTATTCTGTTTTATTCTCAGTGGTCCCACTCAAATCAAATAGAGAATTCAGTAAGTTCAAGTTGGTAGTTCCCACGTTAGACCCTCCTCAGGTTGGTGTGTGTGGGTTTTAAAGTTTTTGTGTTAATCGTGTTCTTGTGGTGGGGAGAACCCTCTCGTGGTGTCCCCTTATTTTATGTCATGGTTTCTTCGTGACCGGTCGGGTGTGACTTGTGGAGTGAATCATCAGCCCGAGGTTCTTGATTTTCTATTTGGCTCTATCCGGTCATGGACTCAAGCTTTGGATATCTTTTGACTTGCTGAATTTCTGAGCGAAAAAAATGTCTGTGGTGTATATAATTGTCACACCCCAGCCATGTTGGTCAATTATTTTAATTATTGAGTTTTAGTAGAAGATGGGTCGAGTTTTAATGTTTTGGAAGTCTTTTTTTTGTGCGGTCAGCCCGCATAGTTAGGGGTAATCATGCGGTCACCCAAGTTTTTTTAATAAATAAATAAATAAATAAATTCAATGAAGATAGAATACGAAGTAAAACAAGAATAAATAAATAAATTAAAATAATCCTCAACACTAATAATATATATATATATATATATTTTTATAATGTTATTATTATTTCTATTAATAATAATATTATTACTATAGAGTCTTTATTTAATTTTATTATTTCATTCTAATTTTTTTATTATTTTTATTTAATTGTTTTTTAGGGAGGAAAACCTAGGAGGGGCATCACCCCCTCTCTTACCTCTCATGGCGCTGCGCACCCCCTTGGTGCAGCGTGATCAAGCCCTCCCCACCACCCTATTTTTTTTTCTCGGGCACACCACACTTCACCTGTGCTCTACCCATCTCCTTCCCCCTCGGCGCAGTATCACTCTGCCCAACCTCCATCAATGTACCAGCGCTCCGCCCTGATCCTTCTCCTGATCTGCACCAGTACACCTATTCCACCTACCCCTCTCACGCCACCACATGGTTTCCCCTCCCCTCGTGCTCAAACTTTGTCCGACTCCAGCCAATGTCAGTGGCCTGACCTCCTTCCATCACGGCCAAACTACTCCAGTGGAAGCGACCCCCTGCTCCAGCCTTCGCTCTGTTCACTTTCCCTGACCGGACTCCCCCTCTTAGTTTAACATCTCCCCGAGGTACCCCAATCCAACCAGAACTTTTGTCTTTCAGTGCCACAATCCCCCTTCCTCTAGCACTGAAAAACCCAACAAAACCCCACAGTTCCAGCGGCTCGAACCCCCTACACACACCTTTCCAGCCGACTCCCTCTCTTCTCACTCTCTCACCGACAAAGCGGCAGCCCGTAACACCTTTGGCCAGCGCATCCCCTTCTTCCTCTAGTGACCATTGTAGTTCCCTTCGGTAAGATTCATCTCCCTTCTCTATCAATTTCTATAATTCTATTATGCTTATGCCTTTTTAACTTTGATTCTAAGTATAAATATATTTGAAATCCTTGAGTTGATTTGAACCCATTTTAGTTCTTGGCCTTGACATAAATGGTTGGTTTTTTGTGTCCTTGTTTTATGATTTAAATTGGAACATTTAATTGTGATGGGATTTCCATAAAATTCATTTGTATCTTTCTAATGGTTTTAATGTGGGGAAATGGGTCTTTGATGATTGTGTTTTCCATTAGGTGAAGATATTCTTTTAAAGTTAATTGAGTTTAAATTGAGGTGTCTCCCCGAATGACTTTAAATGGGGTCTCTCACTTTTATTCCAATGGGGTTTTATGAATTCTTTCTGTTTGATAAAACAAAAATGCCAATGAATGTTTTCACTATGAAATACACTCCATCATTAGGTTTTAGTCCAAATTGGTTATTTTGAGTGGGCTTCTTTTGTGTTTAAAGGGTTTTACTTTCATTAAAGGGGTGTTTTGGTTTTATAAAGAGAAAATGGAGTTTACTTGACCTATTTGGTTATGTTTGAGGGTATGTACACTCTTCCATGGTATTGAGTCCTAACTTCATGTTTTTTAAAAAATGAATTTCCTAATATAGTTGATATGAGTTAAGGTCTGGTTGCCACTTGTGATGTGATATTTATTTCCCTTGATTTATTAAATGATGGAATGATTTATTTATTAATTAATTGAAACCATAGGTGAGGGTTTGATTCGGGCTTTGTGATTTCTTGCAGTTTAGGGTTGTGAGAATGGTCCCCAATGACCTATTCTTGTGGATTCCATCAACCGCCGCCGAAGGTGAGGTGGTTCAGAATATTTTGGTTCACTACCACAACTTGAGGTATGGATTTTATGATATTGTTTGGTTTTTCACCTTATTAATTAGGGTTTTATTTGTTTTAATGTTTGTAGTATTTGTGGTGTATTGCATTGAACTCTCCTTTGCAGTCTCAAGCTGCGGGTGTCAAGAATTCCTACATGTATACGCATAGGGAAAGATATATATATATATATATATATATATATATATATGCCATCATTTTACATATTCCTTCATTGCATAGGGAATATGTGTAATGAAACTAGGGGCATTTATATATATATATATATATATAAATGAATGTGCATATAAGTGTGAAGGGTCGATTCGAGGGGTCGTCTTCAAAAAGCGGAATGTTGAGGTAGGATATCTATGCATTAAACATTAAATTTAAGAATAATTTATTTCTTGCTTTTGTCACCTATTTTCAGTATTTGTTATTGATATAGAACTATTAGTAAAATGGTCTGTCTTGGATTGGAGTGGTTTATTTCTTTTAATGTGTTGCAATAAATGGTTTGATTGTGATTTCACATCAACTACCTGATGAAATGCCCCTTTGAACTTTGTGAATGTCTTTTAGATTTAAAATACTCGTTTGGGATTCTTAAATGGGTTTCAAAGTGTATTTATGGTTTACAAAGTGGAGTTCATGTGATTCTTAAGAAATGGTTTGTCATGCGAAATTTATGTGAGGACTAGTTGGCACTTTTGTAAAACCAGTTATCTTATGAAAACTCTCCTTGGATGTGGTCCCCTTTTCTTGGGTTGAGTTATGTGTTATGGAAGGTCTGATGGGTAAGACTTTCCTATCATCAAATGGTTGAAAGGTGAGGGACATATTCCTTGGGGTGACTCGGGGGTGACTTTATTGTGTGTGTTAAATATGTGTGAGGAATGTACATGTGACTACTTGTTTGACATTATTGGCTCACACCCTTTTTATTATGAACATGGGAACCTAGCATAGCGAGAGAATTTTCAGTGAATGATTGCTGCACTAGTTTAGACTATGCACTGGCTAGTGGCCCTTAGTACAGATAGTACTCTGATAGGGGATTGGGCCCCTCAGTTAGGCCAGGTAGAGCGATATCGAGCGTTTGGATGTTTTGATGTCATCGAGAGTAAGCATGACTTCGAGATGACTCATATGTATAGTACGCTCTAGACTTTTCATGAGCTCCTAGGTTCTCCCATGTATATCGGCACTTAGTTATCTGCAGTGGAAGATTGAGGTGCTTGGTTTGGTCGATTACTCTTGCTTGTTATTTTCTATTTCCCTTGTCTGATTATTGCTTTTGTCTATGTTTATGATGCATCTCTTTGTTAAAGTGGATAAAAGTGATCTTCAAAAGTTTGTGGGACAATGATTTTAAAATTTTTTACACTTCACAACCCCTCTTTCTTTAAAAAGGTTAAAGCTTCCTCCTTGGAAAAAGAACATAGTTTAAAATATGAATGGAAATGGATCGTGATTTTCTTTTAATGAAGAAAATGTGTAAAAACCTAGTTCTATACATTTTACTTCAAACTTGAAACCGATGGATGTTTTATTTAATGGAAATGCATATGAGAATAGATTGTTTGGTCATGCTTACTGAGTTTTAATACTCACGCCTATAGTTTTAGATTTTTTTTTATCTTCAATTGTTGCACCTTTCTTGGATTATGTCGCTATAGCGCGATGTTGGATTGAGGTTGGTGGTGACCCATTGGGTCACATGAAGGTATGCACGACTTTTCTTTATTGTTGTTCCTAATTTTCTTTTTCACTATAAAGTTTTTGTTTATTTTTTTCTTTAATTCATGGGCCAAATTGTTCCATCTTTTTTAGATTTGATGCCTGACACTACTTGCCAACCCGTGGGGATTTGGAACGCCCCTCGGGCCATGTTACGGTCCAGTTCGGGAGATCGATACTAGGTCGACCCGGGTTGGTTCGTGACATTTTCTATAAAAACAAATAATATGTAATAAAAACAATGTTTTTAATTCTTTTATCAATATATTATTAAATTAGTATTTTTATAGTATCTTAATTAGTTGTTATTTTATTTTACTAATCATTTCACTAATTTTATCAAAATATTTTATTAGTATCATTATGTAAAATAAGAAAGTTTAACAAAAATACATAATTTATAATTATTTTTATATTTATTAATATTCTTCCAAATGAATTAATATCATTTAATTTTTTTATGATAAAATTTTTGCAATGAATATTTATATTTTTGACATCTAAATAAACATTATCTATACTAAATACATACTGGTAATTCAATACATATAACATGTTTACTATTATTATACCCATCGACTATATAACCTTTAATAATGGTCGTATAATAACTTTATTACCCCCATTAAATTAAAATAATTCATTCCATTATAACTTGAAAATTAATTCATTCCATTCTTATAGTTTTATATTGGATTTTACGACAATTAATTCGCATTTCATGATAATTTTTTCGTAATATAGTGTATTTTTATTCAAGTAAAGATTCGGAAGGGTGAAGATAATATTGTGTATTTCCTGGTTTTCAAAATAATATTATTTTATATTTATTTTCCCATTTTAATTTATGTTGATTTAATGGATTCAGTCATCCATGGTATGTTATAATCCATAGTTTTTGTACATTTTTCATAATTCTGCATTATAAGTGCATAAATTGTTATTAATATGGTTATTTATTATAAGATTTATTTCCAACATATATTTTTATTAATAATAAATAATAAAATAAGTAACTTAGTTTTATGAAATTAATACTTAAAAATTGGACGTTATATTCTCTACCCCTTAAATAAATTCCATCCTTGCAAGTTTAATTTCTCTCACTTATGAAATTAGATAAGGGTATTATTAACATAATCATGAATTGATATATAATTTATAATGAGATATCTTCCTTACAAACATAGGTAAGTATATGAAACTCATTTTCCCCTCATAATCAACATATTTATAGATTTGCATTTATCTCTATTATTTATTCAAAATATGAATCCATGTATGGAAATATTACCGATGCTAGATTTATATCATGCACAAAAACATTCACTAATAGACCATGAATTGATGTGAGTTATAACCTAACACTGTTTAATTTAATATTAGGGAAAAAATAATCCCTTTTTAATATATTTTTATATATCATATAATATTTTCCCCCTTAATAAAGTGCGAGTATAAGTGTAATTAATATTTGGATTGAAGCTAGATCATTGAATATTCAGAGAATATAAAGTTCAAGAATCAATTTTTTATTGTAATTTTGGTCAGTGTCAGGAGTATGGAATCAATGTGAAGGTAGAGACATTTCATATCTTCCATGTAATAAGATCTTATCGTATGATAGTAGGTCCATAAAAAAAGTTCTACTTCCAATGGTACTATGGTGAAGTGTTGTGAGGTTCAGAGGATCTAGAAAGTTAGTGGGTTACTAAGTTAGAAACCATGTTTAGGTGTTCATTCTTTATGATATAGGTTTTCAGAGGACTAAGATTACATTTTTTTTTAACTATTTGTGATTTGAATATAAATACATGGGATATTCAGGGCAATGTGTGGAAAAAAATGGTGGTTCAACTTCTCACTTATCAGAGAATTGAAAAGTTTTTGAAGATCACTTTCATTTTTAATATGTTTTTATAACTTTTAATCTTCTAGGATTAATAAAAATAAGAAAAAATATGTTTTCCCCATGTACATAGGATATAGTCTATAACACACAAAATTTTGTTTTCTTTCCTTTGTGCATTTCCATTTCTTATTTTACTATTGAATATACATCCAATACATTGTATAATTATGAGTAATAGGTTCGTGTGTATATATATTGTTGAATTGATAGGGTCAGTAGGGAACATAAAATATCTACTTCTAGTATGAAAAATGACTATAAATAGAACATCAAGATATTAGTTTTATGCTGTGAAAATTATTCTATGTAAAATCTCCCCTTAGACTAATATGAGAGAATCTAGTGGACATATCAAAACCACCAATTAGTTTTTCATGATCTATATTTCCATAAAATGTATTATCAGAGTGATATTGTTCAAAATTCATAGGTTTGGCATACTAATAGTATTTTATGAATATGAATTAAATGAAGGAATAGTCTATATCTATATATTCCATGGAATGGATTTTAACTTCTATAAAATGAATATTGAGGACTATCTTATTTACAAGTACCTTGAAGTACCATTGTTTGGGGTAAATTTGATGCTAATAAATAAATATTAATCGGAGTTATTAGATGAAAATTAATTTTTTCCTTTTAGAATATATATTATAAAAAATGTTTCTTTTGATATTTTAGAGAATAATAATAAAGTAGATGTTATGAATATATTGGTGGGTATGTATAAAAAACTGAAATACCCTAAAATAATATTAATTTTGTGATATTTGTATGGATTAATGTCTTTATGAGGAAAACCTATGAAATATCATGTTATTTAATTCAACATGATTCATGGGAAACATAAATAATTAAATGTAACTTTTTGTAATGCTGTATGGATGTTTATATTATTATCATTACTTAAATAGAGGTAAGATTCAATGGTTTCTATAGTTATTAACTCAAGTGGAAAATTATTTATTTTTTGATGATATCAAAAATTTGATATATAATGAATAACATCATCAAAGGTATGTTCATGTTCCTAATAGAAGTGTCCTTAATACCGATGTTAGTGGTTGATTACTTTAATGGATGAAAATATACTAAAAAAAGCCTTCAATAGATAATTCTCAAGAATCTAAATGAGAGAATATCTATGGAATGTTGGCGGGTCCTAGTCTAACCTATTAGTAATGTGGCAAGGAAGGACAAATAAATAAATATTTTTAAAAATCACAATAAGAACACCATAAAACATCAATGATTAATTTTTTATATTCTGATAATATAATGAAAGATAACAAGAATTACTTGGTAAGAAATGTTATTCTAGTATAAGATTGGATGATTAAAATTGGATACTTATATCACTAAATTGGTTATCATTATTATTTAATTAACTATTCATTAGGGAAATTAATGATATTCAATTTGAAGGATGATGAAGTCTTATATTTTTGAAAAAATGGGATGTATAGAATCAAATGAAAAACAGAAGATTCTTGAAGCTATCAGAAGTTCTCCACATTGATATTCTATAGAATAATATTATTTATATAAAAAATATAGAATATAAAGGTTTTTCTATAACCTTTTACAATTAGTTCTTGAAAGTATCTTATTGATCTAAGGTGATTGGAAAAATTAGTAAAAGATGGGGCCCATACCTGACCAAGAATTCCAACAGAATTGTAATGGTAAAAAGATAATCATTTACTGATCCATATCTATGGAATTGTTTGTTTGTTCACCATAGTGTGAATAACATAAAGGGACTAAAGGATAATAAAACAATTAATCGTGATCACATTGAAATAATAAATTTTTTTATGTTGTATTCTTGTATAGTATAAATTAATGTCTTTCAATATATATGGACATATGCCCAATGATTGGAATATGGGGATTTTACACTAAGACATTATGGAACCTACCTCTATTAAATACTATTATTTATGATTATATAAGGAAAATATGAATTTACATATTAATGTGTATGTCTAATGTATTTTAGGAGTTTATTCAATGAAAAATGTTGGTAGAAAGGGTATGTGTATAGAAGTTGAAGTGTATATGAATGCAAAATGGTGCTAAGTACACCAGATACATCTTCCAAAATTTCTATTAGAAGTATGTAATAAGGGATGAAAAAATGGTGCTTATAATTTGACATCAAAATAGATTGGCTGAAATAATGAATACGACTCTAACAGATAAACAAAGGAGTGCGAGATTTCAATTGGGAATAACTAAGGGAATTTTGGTGGAGGAACTCCACATGATAGCTTATCTTAACAACATAAATCCAACATCTATTTTTGGATACAAATATTAGAATAAGATATGGTGTGTAAAATAAATATAAGATAAATATCGTAAAGTTTTCAATGGTTTAGAATATGTACTTCTAAATTCTATGGACAATGTTAAACTTGAAAAAATTGAAAGTATGATTTTTTTCAATAGACATGTAGATGAATATATTATATATTGATTTTGGGATAGTAAAAGATATAAAATTATTTGTATAAGTGATTTTTTATTTCATGAGATAGTTTTGTGGATGGGCGAGAACTTGGTTGACCACGAAGTTGAATGAGATTCAACTATCAAAATCCAGGTTTATCAGAGTATTGATCGGTTAAAAAACTTAATAACTCAAATTTATGTGTTGAAGGAACTATAAATCCAAATCAAAGGACACTTAAAGATTCATAAAGTAAAATGGAATCCATAGGTTTTGTGGGAGCACCATGAGAATTATGTCTGAAAGTATGAGTATCGAAATTTCAGGTACCATTATAAAATGTAAATCCAAGCAGTTAAGTTCAACTGATTCAGTTGATGAGATCAATTAGAGTTATAATATTAGTTTAAAGGTATGATCCTGATACAAATTTTATATTATTAATGGATCCAGGAAAACCAAAAATCAATTGGAGTTATATTTTGTTTAGTCACTCTTTGCAGTTGGAGTCAACCATGAAAAGAATATGGATTCATTAATTTCTAAAATAAAATAATATATGGATGGACTTATATAGGGTAGAAAATAATATTATAATAAGTGTGATTACTGAATTAAGGAATGGGATAATAAAAAAAGATATAATGAACAATTGGTAGTGAAGGGGATTAAATAGAATTAAGGATTGTATTTATGAAAAATCTTATCCTCGATAGTTAAACATTACACCATAAAAATAGTACTAAGAATTATTGCATCAAATTATCTGTATATAGAGAATATGGATGTTAAGACTATGTTCCTTCATGGTGAGTTAAAGGATTAAATATATATTTGAAAACCAATTGGTTTATTGGTATAAGGAAATGATGATTTGGTTTATGTATTGAGTATATTCTATATGAGATGAAGTAATCCCCTCAAAAAATGTAATTAAAATTAAATTCCTTAATTTTGGAGGAAAGGTTATGTAGATGCAATGTAGGTCATTACTATTATTAGGATCAATATGAAGATGGGTCCTGCATCATATAATATTATATCTGGATTACATATTTATAGATGGACTAGATTCTATGAAAAAATAAAATGATAATGTCTAATGTTTCTAGAATATTTTAGAGAAAATATATTCAACATGAAAGGATGATATTAGTAATGAGGATCATGATTGATAATAAATCTGTGACCTTGGTTCTATCTCAAAAGGATCATATCCTGAATACCAGGGAAAAGTTTTGGATAGATAAAAGTAAGATAGTTTAAACCCATCTTATCACCCACTTTATGTTTCCCAAGTCATAGGTTCTAATAATATAATTTGAGTCCAAGTATATTGTGAAATTAGTATAGGAATCAACAGTAAAATGGTTGATATATGTAGTAGTTTTCAGTTAACTACACATCTCCCATATAGTGGGAGTTGTGAGGTGATATATAGATAATATAGGAAAGGTACCTTGGGTGTCTATGAAGTGGATTCCTCAGTATTTGAAATGATCCGAAACTAATTTCTTGTGCTATTGAATTGATTAATTGTTAATAGGATCCATTTATATGGAATTTATGTGTGGCAGAAATACCATTAAATGTAAATTAAATTATGTGTTTAATTTTTATTGAACATCTATCAAAAGTTCATCAAAATTACATAAAATTATCGATCTATGTTTAATGAAAGAAGAGTGTGTTGCTATAATAAAATCTATTAAAGAAATTATAGGGTTGAAGCCATTGTTTAAGGATCATTGAAGGGTTCAATTAAAATTAGTGATTGGATGTGATAGTCAAAGTGAAATTCACTCATACAAAAATATAGGCTTTTAATATCAAACAAATCATATGAACTTGAAGAATTATTTCATCATTAAATTTTATTTACGAAAATTATATGGAGGTATGGAAAATAATAAGAAGAAACAATTTGGAAGAAATATTCATGAAGGTGGTAGTTAGAGTAAGCATGAGGTATCATCAATCCTCATTTGGAATTGATTCAATAAAAAAGGGGAATTCAATAGAATTCGTAGTGTTAGTGTTATTATTATATTTTCCTAGGAATAAGACATCAAGTGGGGGATATATGGGATGTGAATCCATTTTTACATCAAAAAAAATTTATAACAAAATGTTAGAGCATCAAATTTATGTTTAATAAAATTTAATGTAGTGGTAGAAGGTTGGGCTTAATGCGAAGGTGGTGATAGTTTTTATTTTCTGTAATAATATATATTCTCTATAAATAGTAGGTCCTTTATAAATTCACATATATTAATATTTCTATAATGAATCATTGTGATGTTTATAAGTTTAAAAAATATGATAGTTCACTGGGTTGGTAACCAAGCTCAGTCAGTAATGCTTTATGATATCGGTTTTCTTGGGAGAAGGTTTAAATTGATTGTTCACCTGTTCTTAGTTTATATGTTTTTGGATCATTAGTTAAATGTGTGAGAAACAATGGTTTAACTAAGAAACTATTATATAACTATGAAATTGGCCATGATTAATTATATATTTAATCTATTTTTATCACCATAAAAATTTTAGTTTTAATTAAAGGAATTTTTTGTATAGTTTCTCCCATTCACATAAGACATAGTTTTATGCACATTAAAATTTTAGTTCTTTATTTTCATTTCTGCATTTATGTTTTACGTTTTACTAATGAATATATTTTTAGGACTTTTTAAATTTTTGAGCTTATATTTTGTGTCTGAAAAGTTTAATTTTTTTGAGTAGGTTGCATCAACTACCTACCTATATTTTATGCATTGACTACCTACTTCTAGTTTACTCATTCACAAGGATGTGACTTCCAAAGATCAGTTTTACACTATGAAAAGCCTCATATGTGATATATTCTGATGGACTGAAATGTGAGTATCTAATGGTCTTATTAGTAGAAAAAATTGGTTTACCATAGGAATTATTTCCCCAATAGAAACCAACATTTTCTTGTGCTAGTTATAATTTTATTCACATCCATATTCCAATAGGAACATTACTCCTTTTCGAGTTAATTTGGTTAGTGTATTTGATATCCATGAGTCATTTCTCATAAATAATTGATAATATGCATCTGGTATAAGAAACATATAAATCTTTGTTAATGTGTCTTCACTAGGACATTATTCAATTACTTATGTATTTTAAGGATCCAAAAATATACCCTCTCTTGTGATTACATTACCTAAGAGTAATACTTCTTATAGAAATAATTCACACTTGATAAATGATTCATATAATTTATCGATTATCACTATTCCTTAGTTTTTGAGTATATGATTATATCAGATATATATAATACTAATAATTTTTTATCGTAATCTATAAATACTTTATTCAACAGATCTTTGATGTTGATAGTGGAATGTCTAAATCTAAATGGAATGACTATAAATTCATAGAATCCCAATCTTGTGAAGAAGTTTGTATTGGGTGAATCATACATTTTCACCCTTAATTGAAGATATCCATATTGAATTTTTGTCTTTGATAAATATTTAACCTCTCATAATTAAAAGAACAAGCCATGGATACAAGGTAGAGGATACATGTTCTTGATTGTGATATTGTCTAGCTCATGATAATGAATGTATATACTCATTGATCCACCTTTATACTTACAAAGAGGACTATTGAACCCAATGGTGAATCCCTAAGGAATATAAAATCCTTATCTAGATTATTTTTTAGTTTCTTATTTAATTTATTTAATTCAATCATGGACATTCAATAATGAGTCTTTGATAAAGGCATAACACTAGGTAACAATTCTATGGAAATCACAACATCAGGATATGGGGGGAAGACCATACAAATCTTTAAGAAAAAAATAATATATTCATTTATAATCAAAATATTTCCAACAATGAGTTTCTTTCCAACTATGTTACCAAAATATTACTAATGATTGGATATTAAGACCCATTTAAGGGTAGTAATATCCATAGAAAATTTATAATCATCCTTTCACTAATAGATAATAATATGTTGATTTGGGATATAAAATTTGACTACATAATACCAAAAATTAGTATGTTATCTATGTCTATAGATCCAATACATTTCCAAAATCACATAAAATTTAACTAAAAATGGAATAATAAGATTAAAAGATTCAAATTATCAGAAATTTAAATCTAAGATGAGTTGTAGACTTGGGATCAAATCATCATACCACTAGGAGTTTTCATTTGTTAATAAATATAAATCTATTGGTGATGTGATTTTATGATCTTAGAAAATGTTCTATATTTGAAGGAGTGGGTTGTACTAGAATAAAAAAAGACATTTTCAATTCATGAATAAATTAAGAGGAACTCTATTTTCCTCTATTATGTTAACAAACACTTTATTTATTTTTAATTTTTTTTCTTGACTCCCTCATTTAACACTTATAAAATATCTTTAAGTTTCATTGAGGCATTTCCTAGGGTTCTTCTTCCCTCATTTTTGACACATAGGAAGTTGACTATTTTTTCATTTAGGTAATTCCTCTAATAAACATTCATAAAAATTTATTTTTACATTTTTATTACATTTGGTAGTTTAAATAGTTTAAGATATTAATAATTACTTCTGATTTTTGGGAAATAATAACCATAATATTTTAAGAACTAGATCCCATCCTATTATTTTTCTAATTATGACACTCATTGCATTTTTCATTACAATTTTTGTTAACTCTATTTCTCTTGGTTCTAACTAGTGACTAAAAAAATTAATGTTTGAGTATCAAACAATATTAACCAGAGTAAAAAATTATACAATTAGGAAAATCAATCATAATATGTCTTAAAGTATGAAGTATTCATTTCAACCTTTGATATTTTAGGTTCATTGAACATTACTATTAGTTGAACATAGGTTATTTAATATTTTATCCTCTAAATGTTTAAAAAATAATACCCAAAATAACTAAACCTGACTATGATATCATCATAAGAAAACAAACCATACCATACATGTAATTAACATTATTTCACGAGACTATTCATTATATATAACACCAAATCACACTATAGAACCTATATGTTTAGTTTCTTTAGAGTATAGATAGATAACAAATTTATTTTAAAAATATTATTAAACATCTAACATAAATTATATTCACATGAGGTAACCTTCAAGACATATTCCACATAATATTCATCCCCATTCCTAGGTAATGGAAATGTTAAAAAATAGTGATCTTTGAAACTCAACATGGGTAAATATAAGAGATAAAAATCACAAATAATAAGTGAGTATAAGATGTTCCTGTTGGTATGAGAACACAATCAATGAGAAAGAAAATAATATAAGAAAATCATAATCAACAATATAATGATCATAAATTCTGAGCCATAATATAAGGATTTAAGTGTAACATAAGTCATTTGGAATAAGAGTGTAGGAACATGACTCAATAATCACGATCCATAAAAAAATAACATAAAAAAATATAAAACATATAGTTGTGGCATAGAATAGGGTGCACACACAATAATATAAAATCATTTCCTACACCAGGGCTCTCTACCTAAACTATAATCACATTGTGTATAGAGTACTATAGTGTATTAGGTTCATTTCCTATTCCACAAACATAGTAAAAAGAGTCACTTAGGGGTTTGAGTTTACTCCCCATTTCCATAAATATAGTATATAGAGTCCCTTAGGGGTTTGGGTTCACTCACTATTCCCATAAATATAGTAGATATATCCCCTTAGGGGTTTTGGTTTTCTCCCCATCTCCCAACATCACACGAGATATAAAACAATAATGTATGAATTGGATGGTTATATATTTTCATGCCCATCCATCAAGTAATCACAGTGGATTGGGTTTACATCCAAGTCCCTTACATGTCATATCATAAGATATAATTTTCAATTATTGCATTAGTGTGCTATATAATTCCAGTCGCAGCCATCACATAACGAGAGACAACACATTTTTGTACCACATGAATATGTTCACATTCATAAATCAACCATAGTATAAATAACCATTTAGAAAGGAATTAATTTCATAAATATTTTCACAAGGAAATATCAAAACACATATAACAAAATAAGATTGATTTTATCATTAGATCAAATATATAATGAATCATAACAAACATTGAATTATATTGAAATAGATGAAAAATTATTTATAAGAACATTAAAAAATGATTTTAAAAATATAAATAAATATTATTTATTTTTGATAAAATTTATTTCAAAAATATATATATGAAAAAATGTTTTTTAAAAAATGATAATTTCAAAAATAATACTTTAGAAAATCATTAAAACCTAAAAATGAATCCTTAAAAATAAATACAAAGAAAATGAGGTGAGAAAGGGAAAGTGCGGAAAATATCAAAATAATATTTATTCCTTAATTTAATAAATAAATTCAATGAAAATAGAAAATTAAATTAATTATCCATATAATTAAGGATAAATACATCAATAAAACCATATAAAAAACATTAACATATATTATAAATATTTTAGATAGAAAAGAAGAGACAAGGTCAGTTCCACACATAAGAAACATTTCAGATGAATAATAAATAAAATAGATGTGAAATGGTAAAAATATATGTATAAAACCCAGAAATAACCATATATGAATCAAATATATGAGTTATTAGAGATACATAACATTACATTTTTTCTAATATTAATTTATTAATATAAAATATTTATTTCAAAGTGAGATTGGAAAAAAACCCTTACAGATTATATAAAATTTTAATCAAAAGATGTCAAAAGAGAAACCAAAATATGTATTTTTAAATTCCTTTAATTAATATAAAATTTTGATATATTTATTCCATGGGATATTTTTTGAACCACAAAAAACACATGTTGAATATAGAGCATATCCTAATAAATATAAATTGACATAAGAAACCTCTACCTTAGACTTCTGCTTGGTCAGACGTTCTATACCTCCATGTATAATATATTTATATTTATTAATAATATATATAAGAAACTGATTCATATTTATTTTATTTAATAACATTTATTTATAATTATTTATTAAAACATATTAATTTTCCATTTTTAAAATTAATATTCTTGTGTAAATTATTTGGTTTTTTTCATGCATGCTTCAGTTTGGTAGTTCTAGTCCTTAATCCATGATCATGGGTTACTCACCTATATAATGTTAATGAATACATATTATATGTGTTTGATATATTTATATATCTCCATGTATATTTCATGCAACTTATGGTGATGATTTTTATAGAGTGGATAAAATATCATTTTCTATGAAATTCGATTAAATAAAATAAATTTAATTTATTAATGAATATACTAATATATATTATCATTCCCAAATTTTAAAAAATATAGTAATTTAATCATTTTTAAATCATATTACATTTATTTAAATTTTCCTTATCATTCATTATGGTATATTGTAAGACTGTTCATATAGGTTGTAAAACTAAGCTAAACAAGTATTCACCATAACTAATAAACGAGTAAAAACATAGAGATATATTATGATAATATAACTTTTAAAGAAATAAAGTGATGTTAATAGTAAATAATTATAGTCTATAATGATATTTAGTTAAGTTTTAGATAATAATTTAAATGAAATTAATAAATAATAACTTATTACATACTTTGACGAAATCATTCCTTCTTGCAACATCATCCTTCAAAATAGAGGATTGAGGACTCCATATAATTAATAAGGATCCCAAACATGGTAAAAGTATTTAGGAGAGGGTATTTGGCAAGGTATTTATTAAAAATATGAATTATGGAACTGCTGTGGAGTGGGTGGAATAGATAACCCTTTATAGGTTAACATAATGGGAACTTCTAAGGAATCTTGAGTTAGGTGAAGGGTAAAGATGAAATTAGATGGGAGTTAGGTGAGTTGGGAATATAAATAATGGTGAGAATTTTATTATTTACCCCCAAACTATAAAAGTTCTTATATAATGTGTTTATACTATTTTAATTATTAACAAATCAAGTAATATAATTTTTACCCATTTTAGCCTCGTTTTAATCTGTCTAATTTTTTTTACCACAATAGTTATTTTAAAAAAATATAAGATAAAACCAATTTCCTAATCTATACAGGATGATTAAATAATTTTTATCCTAATGAATCTAATTCAAATTATTGATATAATAAAATTATATTTTAAATGAAAACATAAGATCCATAGAAAAAACTTTTTTTTTGTAAAAAAATAACTTTTTAATCATTTAGTGTTATTTTTATTACTTAAGAAATTAATAATAAAAACATGTATTATAAAATATTTTTATATACTTCTAAAAATTATATTTTAATAAAATAATAAATAAATCATGATATAATTAGTTAGTAAATATTGAAATGAATAAATATTGTTCGAAATTAGTTTCTCAAGGTGAGGGGGGTGAATTGAGTACCCAATAAACATTTCTGTTAAAAAATGGATAATTTTGAGATCCTCAAAATGATTAAATACATGAAAGTTTGTCAAAATAAGTAGTAGGATATATATCTTAATCTTTCTATTTATTTCTCTAAATATTTATTAGTTCTAGGATGAATAATATATAATAGTATTGAATCCTTTGAAGTCAATCTACATGATCAAAATACTAGATGAAAATGATTTAAGATAAACTATGAAATCATGAATTTTGAGTATTGGTAAAAATAGTTTTTCATTTTAAAGTAGAAATAATGCAAAAAAATAAAATATAGAGGAAATATTGAATACAAGAGGTTTATTCTCAAGTCGATAATTAGTCCTCTCAACTTGGTGATAATTTTCCACCAAGATGTTTATATAAAATAAACTAAATGATTCACAATGTGGATCAGGTTTATACAATTGTTTATAACTATCTAGGTCACACATGACCTATTCCACAGTTATGTGTTAGATTAAAAGGAAACATGTCACACATAGAACTCTACCACTCTTATCTATAGAAGAAACAAACATGAAAAGTGTTTTAGAAGATATCAAGTATCTTCCAGTTTTGTGCAGGTGTTAGTGGGAACATTGTAAATTTGAGTAAGCACACACACTAATAAAATATAATAAAACTAATTAGAAACGAGAAATCTAGGAGTGCTATGTTTTGAAGTTCTAAGACTATCATAATGAACCACTAGACTTTTGATTTGAATCATAAATAAAACATGAATCATGTTCTCTCAAAATCATTAGTAAAAAACAATGCCACAACTCTTGATTTTTGAATGATGGAAATCAATGAATGGGAAGAGATTTGGCTTCCTCTATCGAGTGTTCACATTAGGTTATCTCTTTGTGTTTTCATTATATTTCATCTCTTTTGATATTAGATATTCAATGAATCATGAGATCCTTTTTGTCCACAATGTATCTATATATTTTAATCACATTGTTATCTATATGACTTTGTGTGTATGTTGCCTGTGGGATTGTGATTCACTTTTATTTGTAGTAGTAGGAAAATCTGAATTATTTACTTGCTAATATTGTATGTTCTTACATGCTTTCTGTCAAACATTTAAGATACAATCATTGAAATTTTAAATGGAATTAAATTAGATGAATATAAAAGTTAGAGTAATGTAATTGAAAAATAATTAAATTAAAAAAACAGTGTTGATGTCTCAAGATTTGGTGGTTTCAATATCTAGTAGTGTCTCACTTGATGGTATTCTATTCTAGCAGTTTTTTTCCCTGGCGGTGTGTTGCTGGCGGCATGTTTCTGGTGGTATGTTTTTGGAAGCATCTCAGAATTAGACAAATTTTTGTATGATGTCATTTTCTATGGTTAGACGATGTATGCTTTGATGGTGTCTAAGAGTAAGGTTTTTTTATTAATGATGGTATGATTTTAGCGGTGTGACTTTGATGGTGCCTTATCTAGAGGTATCTCATATTTAGATACATTAGCATTCTTGTAGTGTGTCAGCCAATTATTTCTCATACATAGTCAATTCTATAGTACAACGGTATGACAAAATGGTAGTGTGATATCCTGGAGATATCTCAAACTTTGAGATTTTTATACTAGTAGAGTGTCATGGAAAACAATGTCTCATACTAAGACATATTTTTCACCTATTATTAAAATTCAAATTGCTTACTAGAAAACATGAAATTCATTAGTATTTTTAGAATCCATATTTTGAGATCATTAAAACATGGAGGTAAAAAATCTCCCCCTTTTGATGATCACAAATCAAGTAATGAAAAGGATATTTTAAATGTAAAAACAGGTAATCACCAGTATTTCAAAAGTTAATATATGATATCCAAGGTAATATCCAAATATAAGTCAATACCTATCACTAACATTATCTGTAGATGGTTTAAGGAAAATCATAATAAAATAGGAAGTATTAAAAGTATGTATCATAAAAAAATAGTATCAATAAAGTTATAAAATAGATAAACATAATTCCATAAAATACTAAAAAAAATATTTAATGTATGCCATAAAAATTATCATAAACACATATGGGATAAATATTCATTCCTTTTAGGATTATTAAAATGGTAATGAATAGAAAAAGAATGATAATAAATAGAGGAAAAATATTTAAGTGTCAGATAAATGTAAAAACAGAAAGAATGAGAGGTAAGAATGACATTTAAAATTTTGAGTAAAAAGTTATTACAATGAAGATCCAATCAAAGATAGTACAAAACTAATCCCAAAAGATATAAAGGTTTAGGTTTGGCAGAGGGATCCTCCTATTATTTTCCTTTAGCCTTGGGTATCTATTTCTCCTTAGTCAAGGAATCGGGATTAACCTAAGGAAGAGTTGAGGTAGCACTAGAAGAATAAATAGTGATATCCCAAAGGAGACAATCTTCCAAAAACAACAACTGGCCTTTGCTAGATCATAAATTTCACATGTTCCATAGGAGAAGGTTAAAAACAAGTTGGAAGAGGTTTGGTGGAACCACTAGTAACTCAAGGTTTACAAGAGAACTGGGGATTAATTGGAATGGTTAACTAAGAGACCACTGCTTGGAATTGAGCATTAAGAAAAAAATTCATGTGATTGATATAATTCTTTATAATATGGACACCATTTTCCATTGAACTAAATAAATCATATTTTTCATCCATGAAATGGTTTAATACTTGGGTCAACTCCTTGAGCTATATGATTTTCTCCCTGAATGATTAAGTTATAAGAGGAATTCTCGAATTCTTAGCCAATAACCTAAAATGGTCATCCAGATCATCTTTGGAATAGATTTGAGAGAGGTAAAACACGATGGACCTGGTTATACTCTCTTTTTCATTATAAATATCTTTGGAATACTTTCTGATCATCATGTGATCATTCCGAGTTCCTTTCTCAAACTTATATATAATTTCTAAAGGAAATATAGGCTCTCCACTAGAGGGACCACCAGAGCCAACTGCAACTTCCTCTCTGACATCTAATCTGAACTGATTGATATTAAACACTAGATAAGGAGGTGAATCTGCAATAAAAGTATCCAAATAAGTATCATAAAGAATTTTAAGGATACTGTCCAAGGAATATTTAAACTCATATTTCATTTCTTCTACCAAATACTTTAGAGTTTCTAGTTCACCACTTATCCTCTTATTCACAATATCTATCTCATAAACAAGATTCATCATCTTAGGTTGGATATACTTAATAACCAACTCAAATATATATCTTGTATCCTTTTCACAAAATATTTTCAAAAAATGGGATTTATTCCTTACACACTTATGAAACACAACCATCATATTTCACTAAAAACATTCACGTCCACTTGAGTGACTACATCCATTGGAATAACTAGTGGACATGAAACAGGTTTATGAACATGAGGTCTCACAAAACTGAAATGTTCCAGAAGACCTTCAAGATAAACCTGGTCTATCAAGGATCCATAAGGATCACATTTAACACAGACTCTAGGTTAATGATTCTTTGGAGATCTTCTTACAATATTAGATAACATTCCCCACTCATATTCTATAGGGTCAATCCATTTGTCTGAAAAAAAATATTTTGGTAGGAGGTACCACTCTGGAAGAAATAATTGAAACTTCTAGATTCCTATTAACTTATAAACCTAGACTAACTAATGTGTGTTCATCACTAGAAATATCATCGTTAAAATGTGTACCAATAGTTGGTGCATCTTGCATACAAATATCCTTTTTGGAATCAACACAAGTTTATTTGTATTTCAAATTTTGATCCACATGAGACTTACGAAAATCTAGAATAACATAATGATCATTTACAAATTTATCCAAACTAAACATCATATTTTTTTATTCAGAAACATATTGTTGGATAGAAGTTATAACTCTCATCAGTTCAGCCATAGAAGAATCTAAAACATCTTGACCTGTAGTAATTGAATTTTCCTAAACATCATCAACAGGTAGAGCTATATGAAGTATATCCACTGATAGGTAATGATCCCCTTCAAAAAATGTTTCCCTAATCCCCGAAGGAATTTCCACATCTTTCTTCTTGATTTAAACACCATTGTCATTGAGTTCAGAATCACTTACAACATCACTTCCTTCATCATCTCTATCATATGAATCATCTTATTCAACCTTTTCTTCTTACCCATCATCATCATCATCTTTAGTGCATTCTAAAACTTTTATATTGATTCTTTCTAGAGACCTCAGTCTATTCTTCACCCATTTTGATCAACTTCTCTCTTTTTGGAAGCCTCCAAAGTGGACTAGAAGATCTGAGGCTAACAGGAGATGATTTTGGATAAAGTTCAGGGTCACTCCCTATAATAAAAAATTCTTCCTTTTCCACTTCTTCACCAACAGATTCTTCCTCATATGAGTATTCCAAAACTTCATCAGGCTCCAAGACTAGATCAACTTAATCATTAGTTTTGGATGGATGATCAACTTGATTAAGCTTAGCATACAACTTCTCACTATCACTAACCCATTGTTTCTTCCATGGGTTCCAACATATATTCATTCTTGAACACATGGAACTAGTTATGAAAAAAACACTATAGTAAATAACAAGCTCTTCATCATTATAAACTATTCCCTTGACCCCAAACATGGATAAAATCATCTTTGGGTAGATCAAAAAATTTGAACTGGAGTATGGTTTGATCATCTCACACATATATACCACTAGATATCTATAAAGATGAATCTTGTGACGTTTTTTCCTAATAAATAGAAGATAAAAATCTTGATACCTTAGGGGTTGAAAAATATTTTTTATTAGACATAACATATAATACAATAACATAAATAGCATCCCACATTCACCATCTAAATCCTAGGCAATATACATCCATGCTGACCCATATCCTATTAGAAAAATAAGGGAATCTTTATAAATAAACCTATCACTACCTTCTAAAATGATCCCTTGGTAATAATAAATGACTCCATCATAAGGTACACTTAAACACTTCACCCATTTTGTTGATGAAAAACCAAAAACCTATCCTTTAACATGACTTTTAATCAAATCTGCACTATCTTTATTAAATGAGAACTCCATGTTCTGATAAAAATCATATACCTGCATTGGGTAGAAAGGCCTATGATTTGATGAAAACCACTCCAACTATCCTTGGTATTGGATAACATTAAGTACCAAAGACTTAATTGACAATAGCCACTTCAATTATACTTCCTTTTCTGCAACAAAAAATTAGATTGTAGGCTTGAGGTTAACTAAGGAAACTAGAGTAGGTGAACTCATATATTTCTTCTACTTCTTAGAAGATTTTTAATGTAAAGGAGAAAACTAAAAATAACACTTCATTATTGGCATTAAGATATGTTTATAATTCTCGGTTGAAGTTAAGGTGAAGGTTTGAATAGAGAGAGAGAAGGGTTTCACTAGGCTCGAGAGAGAGAGAGGGAGAGAGAGAGAGAGACGTGAGTCGCATGCGGGGATGAATTTATATTGAGAATAATAATTGTGATAATTTAATATCATTTGGGATATTAGGTATTATAAAAATGGAATTATACATGAAATTGAAATAAAAATTGAGATGAAAAACACGCATCGGGTTTCAAAAAATAATGTATACCAGAAAATAAACCATTGGTTCAATAATATCAAGAAACTGATATTATTGTTGAAAATGTATGGAAGGACATGACAAGAAAACTCAACGGTATGAAAAAATAAATTGTATGCCAAACCAACGGTATGGCATAGAAAAACGTACAACAATGAGAACTAAACTTAACTGAAATTTATTATTCTTAATTCATTTTTTATATAATTCATTCTCTCATAATTTAAAGTCTTGTTAAAAATATCAGCTAGATGATGTTTTGTTCCAATAAATTCAAGATTGATATCTCACTTTTTAAAATGATCTCTCGAAAAGTGATATCTAATATCAATGTGTTTTGTAGTAGACTAAGAGATATGATTCTTAGAAATATTTATTACCCTTGTATTGTCACAGTTTATAAGGACATGTCGGAATTGATATACATAGTATATTGGATTGTGTTTTATTCACAAATTTTTTGAACAAAACCTATATAAAACTATCTATTCACCCTCAATAGTAGGAATTGAAATAAAATCTGCGTTTTTACTACACCATGAAGCTAGAGACTTTCCTAAATAGTAACATGTTCTATAGTATATTTTTCTATCTAACATGAATACACCAAAATGAACATCATAATAACATATTAAATATAATTGTTATCCTCTAGGGTTAAATAATCCTAAATTAGTAGTATATTTGTGGTATTTGAATTTTTTTAATAAAAAATATGTGTGACACATTTCAGTGTTCCTAAAAACGAGCACATATAAATACACTAAACATAAAATATGTCCAACTAGCAGTCATATACAGAAGATTTCCAATCATATCTCGGTAACTAGTTTGATCAACTAGTTTCCCAGCATCACCGGGATCCAATTTATAGGTGGCACTCAATGGTCTATCACTAATTTTAGTGCTATCTATATTTTAACATTTTAAGAGATCTTTTGTGTATTTACTTTGATTCAAAATAATTCCTCCTTTATTTTGAAAATTCTAAAATCCAATAAATAATTTTATTTTAACCATTAAACACATTTCAAATCCATTTTTCGTCATTTAATAAAAACTAGTATATAAATAATTTTTTTTAATACCCAAAAATAATTTCATCAATATAGATTTGTACTAATAATATGTTTTTTAATTTTTTTTATGAAAATGGTAGGACCAGCTATTCCTTTTGGAAAACCATTTGAAGTAAAAAAAATTATAATCATATCATACCAAGCTCTATAAGATTATTTAAAACCATATGAATATTTGGTTAATTTAAGAACATAATTTGGAAAGTGGGGATTTTAAAACCTAGGGGGTTTTTCTATAAAAACATTCTCAATTATAAAACCATTTAATAATTAAATCCTTAAATCCATTTGATAAAGTATGAAATCTAGATGAAAAACATAAAAAAGAATGATTATAATGGACTCAATTTTGGACACAAGTGAAAAGGTTACCTCATATTAAATTTCTTTTTCCTGACTATAATATTGTGCAACAAGTTTATCCTTTTTTTCTAAAAATATTACCTAAGTCATAAACTTTATTCCTAAACACCGATTTTGTGCCAATAGTCAAGGGGTCCTTGGGTATATCTAAAATTTACCAAACAGTTTTTCCTGAAAACATATTTAACTATTATTTTATTTCTATTACCCCTAATTCATCATTAATAGCTTCATTGATATTTTTATATTCAAGAAAAGACAAGAAATATTGATGTTCAAACTGATTTCTGACAGGAGATATTATTTGAGTTCGTATATTTAGTTAACCTACAACCACATTTAATGGATGGTATTTAACAGTTATAACATCTCTCAAAAAATAGGGACTTGTTACTTATGGATCTTAGGGTTCAGGATCTGGAGGTTCTATAAATTCTTGAGAACTGGATGATTTGTCTTCTTGTTTTACAATAGAATCTATGGATTTGGAGTTTAATATCATATAAGACAAATCATCCTCAAGGTTTTTTATAGAGGTATTAGTCTCATGTGAATTAGTTTCATGAAATTTTACTTGAATTAATTCTCACATAGGTTTTAACTTCTTATTGACAGCTCTATAGGATTTTCTAGAAATTGAGTAACCAAGGAAAATTCCATCAACACTTTTGGATGAAAACTTATCAGAATTATCCTTAGTGTTATGAACAAAGACTTTGAAACAAAAAACTATAAATTAATTAACCATAGGTTTCCTATTATTCCAAAACTCATAAGGGGTATTCTTATGGATAGTTATAATGAAGACTCTATTGATAATATAACAAGATTTATTAATTTCTTCTTCCCAAAAATAGATTAGTAGGTCATACTCATTTAACATGGTCTATGCAATCTCTTGTAAGATTTGATTTATTCTTTTAGCAACTCCACTCTACTATGGTGTCCAAGGTGTAGAGAAGTTATGATTGTATCCATTATGTGATAATATCAATTCAAAACAATTATTTTCAAACTCACAACCATGGTCACTCCTTAAGGTTTTAATTCTAAGTCCACTATGATTTTATAAAGACATAACATACTTCGTAAATTAAGATAAGACTTCACTTTTGTGAGATATAAAATATACCCAAGTATACCTAGAATAGTCATCTACTGGAACATAAACATAGAACATCCCATTAATACTTTAAACTCTAGAAGGTCCATACAAATCCATGTGAACCAACTCAAGAGGTTAATAATTTGAAACTTTTTTCATTAGTTTAAAATAAACTTTATTTTTTCCATTTTGACTAGGGTAACATATTTTATCCATTGGTAACTCAAGTTTAGGTATATCCCTAAGTAACCCTTTTTAGTTATCTTCTTAAGTGAGTGAATTTAGAAAATACCTAGTCTTCTGTTCCAAAGAAAATATTTTTTATAGAAGTAACTTAAGCATGAATCATTCTGAGAAACTAAATAATTTATATCTACAACATAAGCATTATCATTTCTCAAGGAAGTAAAAATTAAATCATTTCTTGAATAAAAAACATTTCAATCTTTATTATCAAACATAACATAAAAAAATCATCACAAAAATGAGAAATGAAAAGTAGATTATACTTTAAACCATCCACGTATAAAACTTTATAAATTAAAACTGAATATTTTTCCAATTTGGTATAGGCTGATGATTTTTTTTATTTTCATGAAAGGTGACATGGTCACTATCAAACATGATAATGATCTTAAAGTAATAGTAATCTATTATCATATGTCTTGAACAACCACATTACAAATACAATATACTTATATTGGTGGTCTTCAATTATTCTTCCTACAAAGAAAGTTTTAGATAAACAATGATTTTGGTACCCTCGTCTGTTTGGATCCAAAAATATTAGCGATCAATGCTATGGTAACCCATATATTCCTTATGGGGTTTTTATATTCATATTGAAAACTTTTGGAAATAAATTTTTTTTTGGTCCATTTGAAAAATGTTTCATAGTAGTGCTTTCATGTAAGGATTTAGGAACAAAATTATTCTTAGTTAGTCTCTAATGTCCAGGTTTTTATCATATCCCATTAACATATTTGGGAGGAAATTTTTTTCCCAATATTTGTGTTAGTGTATCTCTTCCATTTTAAAACAATTCAAGGATTTTATTAAATTTATCTTTCAAAAGTTTAAGTTCCTTATTTTATTTGAGCAATTGAATATTTGTATCCTTTTATATAGAAAGCTCATGTTTACTGTTTATAGTTAGAGTGTGCTACCTTTTCAAAATATTATATTTATCATGTATCTCATTAAAGGTGTCTTCTAGCATATTGCAGTATTCAAACAATTATTCACATGACATATCATTATCATAATTATCATTATTTGAATTATCAATCTCATTCATATGAAAACACTAGAAATAGTTGGTAATTGTAGTACCTCCATGACCTTATTCATGAAGCACATATTTGGTCTGTCCAATTTATTTTTTGGCGGTGCATCCGAATCTCTTAAAATATCTTTTGGAGTAATCCATGTTTCTTTCATATCCTTTTTGTATCTTAAATAATTATTATAATATTTTTTGTATTTCAACTTAGGAAAGTCATACATTATATCAACATTCCTTTTTTCATTCATAGAAGATAACTTCCTTTGGAACATCTTCGTTTTTATTCCAATTTCATCTGTTATCATATTCTCCTTTATAGTTTGGTTTTTTGTAAAATATTTCCTTCTTATATAAATTCTCAATCCTTCTGGCTAAATGAGTCATTTATTCATCACTAATATATGAATATTCACCATCACTCAAATCTATAACTTATACCTCCTCTTTTTCTTTTTTCCTTATATAGTCTAGGTGAAATTTTAATGGAAGCTACTAACTTCCTCTTAGGCTCATCATCTTACTCATAGTTTACCTTTCATTCTTCTTCATACATCATAAGCTTACCTATCATCTCCTTGATTATACATTTACTGATATCACAATATTATATGATTGAAAATTAAGTGCCTCTATATCCTTCATATAGACATATTACCAATCTTCTTATCTGGTCCTTGTCAGATACAAGCTTTCCCTGTTAGCTCATAGTATTTAAAATATCATAAAACCTGAGGTACGTATAAAAAATGGGCTTATTAGGTTTCATCTTAAAATTATCATATTTAATATTATAGTTATTAAGCCTTATTTATTTAACATTTGAAGTTCCCTTATGGGAAATGGATAGAGTGTACCAAATTTGAAAAGCATTTTGAGAATCATACAACATATTAAATTCTTCATCATAAGAGAACAATACATGTAAGTCATACCCTTACAATTACTATTGTATTCTAATTCTTTTGCATCATCCCAAGTGCTTTTAATAGTATCAAGTATTACATATTCATCTCTTATAGTAGTCAATATATCGAAAATAATTCTTTCTATGTGAATTTTCATATTTATTTTCAATTCAACATAATTTATTCAATTGAAGAAAGGAGGTTTGTTGGTAGTAGATCCTTCTTGACGATTATCCATATTAAAGAACTAAATTATAACTAAAAAAGTTTAAGATGTTTTAAGTATAACTAAAATCACATTTAAAACAAATTTGAAATCTTTAATACCAAATAAATAAGAACCTTTGATACTAAATTTTGTTCGGTGTGAGTATCTCAAGAGGGGGGGGGGGTGTGAATTTAGTACCCAGTAAAAATTTCAGTTAAGAAATAGATTATTTTGAAATACCTCAAATGTTTAAATATGAGAAATTTTATCAAAATAAGCATTATGATATATATCATAATATTTCTAAATATTTATCTAAATATTTATTATTTTTCTGATGAATAATTTATAATATTATAGAATCCTTTGAAATCAATTTACTTGATCAAAATATTATATGAACATGAATTAAAATAAACTATCAAAGTATGAGTTTTGTTTATAGGTAAAAACTATTTTCAGTTTTAAATAGGTAATAAAGTAAAACAAAATTAAAAACATATAGTGGAATGATTGAAAACAAAAGGTTTAGTCTCAAGTCGATACAAAGTCCTCTCCACTTGGGGATCACCCGCAACAAAGAAATTTATATAAAATAAACTAGAAGATCCATAACCTGGATTGGGTTTATACAATAGTTTAGAACTAATGAGGTCACGCATGACCTCTTACACAGTTATATATGGGAGTAAAAAGAAACATTCCACACATGGACCTCTACCACTCTTATTCATGCGAGAAACAAATAAGAAAACTATTTGATATGATATCAAGTATCTTTTAGTTTGTTGTTGGAGATATTGTGCATGTGGTAATGTTGAGTAAGCACAGACACTACTCACAAGGTACTAAAGCTAAATAGAATTGAGAAATATATGAGTGTAGATTTTATAAGTTCTTAGTCACTTATAATGCATCTTGTGACTTTTTATTTGAATAATCAATGAATCTTGAGTCAAATTATTTAAAATATTCAAGAAGTAAATAGTGTCACAACTTTGGTTTTTTGACTTGAGGAAAGCTCTATATGTTATGAGATTTGGATTACCCAGTCGAGTGTTCACAGTAGGTGAGCTCTTAATGTTTTCAATCAAGATCAGCTAATTATATCTCATATATTCAGTTAATCATGTGCTCCTTTTTGTCTACAGTGATTATCTATCTTTTCATCACATTTTTCTCTATATGACATTGTGTGTATGATGCATAAGGGAGTGTACTCCAATTTTATCAGGGATAATCAGAACATCTGAATCATCTTCTTCCTTGAATTGCATGTTCTGACATGATTTCTATCGAACATTAAATATATAATCTTTAAAATAGTAAATGAAATTAAATTTCATTAATATATCCATTTGAGTAATGAAATTCAAAAATAAGATAAGTAATAAAAGTAGTGTCTATAGTGACCCTACCCTTTCTTACGTTAATATTACATCATTATAAATATAAAAAACATACTAGAATTACACCGCAAGGATCCATAGGTTTAGTGTCTTGGGAAAAATATGACCAAACATATCTTTTACAACATCATGCTCAGACATTTAAATAATTTCTTCTTCACTAGATTCTTATTTTCTCTTGACCTCTCCTTAGTATATGTAATCAACTGAGGATATAAAAAAATGGGTTATATAAAAGCCTAGTAATAGGATATATTTGAAAAATGTAACAATGGGTGAGCGTAATCATAACCTAGGCAAAGGAGCATGAACAAGAGAGGAAACAATAATAAAAGACTTGAAATGTGACAATGCATAAAAAATGAATCATCATGTCTTAGTGGTTAACTACCACACATAATTGGGAACAAAGATAAAATCCTATTGAAAAATCATTTCACTTTAACTCATGAGATTCATCACTTTACACAATGCATTGGATCACTTTATAATTCTGGGTGCACCCGTCACATCCGAAAATTCATATAGCACTATATAATTCTAGGTGCACCAGTTACATAATAATATTTAGATTATCATGCATGCCACATTTAAAATATGTACAACTTGAACAACCCATGGAAAGAAATGGTTTTTATATAATATATCATTATTTGAAAAACATTTTGTTCCCAAAATAGAGGGGGAATATCATTCCTGACATAGAACCATTAACCATGAGTTAAGAGTGAAACAATAATCAAGAAGTAAAAAGGGTGTGTTTATTTGAAAGAAGAGTTCTTTTCGAAAACATTTGGTTTATTCATAAAATCCATTATAGAAAAACTGTATACCAGAAAAGGTAAGATAATGATGGATAAAATATTTTTAAGGAGAACCCATACCAAACATAGAGCGAATGAGGGAGAACATGAAGAAAGAAAGTTGGGTTCATGAATTTCCCCTTACCATGTATCTGAACACTTACGTCACTTTAATGTCCTATATAATCATGATATATTAATTAATTAAAATTTTAAAAACTTTTTTTACAATAAATATGGTTTATTATGGTTTTATTAAGTTATTTTATGGGCCTTTGGGTGAGTTATAGTGTTTAAATCCACTATTCGGGAATATTCGTTTTTATGGTTTTCTTGAACGGTTCACTTATATTCATAAATGGAAGTTCATGAAGAACATGGATAAACATGAAGAACTGATATTAGATGTTATTAATGATATTACAGGAGTTTAAATTATCTTATAATTAATTATATTATTAACCATGTGGATGAATTATTAGTTAATATTTAATGATGATCATTTTAGGATAATTTTGGCAGTTTTTGGATCACAACATCCATGTTTTGATTTATCATTTAGTAATATGTATATAAGATAGATACAAAAAATTAAATAGGATATAATATATATAATATAATCTATTTCAAGGATAAAAATGGTTTTAGGACAGATCTGAAGAAGGGAAAGTAAATAAAAAACATGTCGTTCTTGAAGGTGATAAATTAACACCTCACGAACAATCTTTTCCCTTCTAAAATAAAAAGAAGAGGAGAAGGGGGTTGGATGATATAATATCCCATTATAATAATAATTTTAAATTATATTAATGATACTAGAGTTACCATACCATGTGGATGAATATAGGTGGGGATAGAATAAAAAAATAACATGAAATAGAAGGGAAATTAAAGGAAAATAGAGAGGGGAATTACCTCTTGATTTATCCTCTTGAGATCCTCCTCAAGGCACCTTGGATTGGTAATTTGATGAGAATCGAAGATCAAGGTTGTGGGGGGGGGGGATAGGTAAGATGTTAGGAAGAGTATTTACAATTCTTGATGCATGATAGGTGTGTGGAAATTAGGGTGTGAAGGTTGGAATTTACAGTGCAAGGGAGAGGGGTTTCTTAATATTTTAATCATTAGTTTATTAATTTCCACCAAGATAAGAAATAGTAATGATTCCATGGCCAAGAATAGTAAAGAGGGCATGTGAGTTATAGATTTGGGTGCTTACATCACTTTTTATTTCAGGAATAGTGGGTTTAAATTATAATGTATTTATACGGTAAATTAATGTATTTTACTATTGACCAAAAATTCAAGTATTTTAGAAAAATTTCAAAAATTCACCCAGACCATTTTTCGACGTGAAAAATCCAAAAATGAAATCCATTTTTCAGCAATAATTTTATAAATATGATTAATTTAATTTTTATTTAAAATCATAATTTAATTGAAAAATCGAGTTTTTAAAACATTTGTTTACTTATTCCAAAACGTAGGTTCATCATGCTTTGACATAAATCCTACATATATACTATCATAGGTGAGGTTACTATTCATAAGGGTAGCATTACTATTCATTAGGGTATTTTATTATTCACAAAAATTAAGTTTGTCCTATTAGACTCTAAACATATTACTGATTGCAATCGTGTATGTTAGATTTTTGAAATTCAAAATATAGAAGTGGAAAAATCATGTTTAGTGATCACATTGTATTTAGTATCATGATATTTTATTGTGATTTCTAATATGATTATACTATAAGGAATAATTATATGAATGGATTTCCATTGATAAAACGTTGGGTTGTTACATTCTTCCTCCCTTATGAATTTTTTCCCTCAAAATTTCATTTTAGACAAACAGGTGAGGGTACTTCTCCTTCATCACCTCCTACAGTTCCCAAGTAGCTTCTTCAAACTTATGGTTACTCCACAAAAATATAATAGGGTGGGTTTTCTTATTTCATATAACCATATCGCTTAGGTCCAGAATCTCAACTGGATGTTTCTCATAGGATAGATCATCTTCCAACAACACCACCTTTGAGTTTAGTACATGTGAGGGATCAGGTATATACTTCATCATGAGTGATACGTGAAACAAATTATGAACTTGATCCATATTCAGTAAAAGAGAAAGCTGATAGGCCAGAGATCCTATCCGGTCAAGGATACCAAAGGGGCCAATGTACCTTGGTATTATCTTACCTTGCTTTCCAAATCGCATGAATCTCTTCCAAGGTGATATTCAAATGAAGACTTTATCCCCAATGTCGAACTCCACGTCCCTTCGATGATTGTCAGCAGAGCTCTTTTGCCGACTCTAAGCATATTTTTTGTGTTTCTGGATGACTTTAACATTCTCTATCATCTATTTCACAATATTGGGTCCATGTAGATTTCATTATCCAATTACATTCCAAAAGGTTGGAGTTCTACATCGCTTTTAATACAAATATTTATATGGATCCATCTAAATACTTGAGTGGAAGATATTATTGTATGAGAACTCAACCAATTGAATATATTGATCCCATCCACCTTTTAATTATAAAGAGTAGGCTCTTAGCATGTCTTAAAGTGTCTGAAAAGACCTTTCAGATTGTCCATCAGTTCATGGGTGATAGGCCATGATGAAATTTAATTCAGTACTCAAAGAAAGTTTAAGGCTTCTCTAGAATTTAGATTTTAACCTTGGATCACAGTGAGAGTCAATTGAGAGTGGAATACCATGCAGTCTCACCACATCCATAACATATATATTTGAAATTTGTTAAATCGAGATATCTTCCCAAATAGAGAAAAAATGGGCAGTCTTGGTGAGTCAGTCAACCAAAACCCATATCACATTATTTCCCTTCTACGTCTTCGGGAGACCCTTGACAAAGTCTACAGTGACATTCTCCTATTTTCACATGTGTATAGGCAATGGATGCATCATCCCTTTGTACTTTTGTTACTCTACTTTAAGTTTCTGATATACTAATCACCTTGAGATATATTCCGTGATCTCCTTCTTCATGTTATCCCACCAGAAGTGTTCACATTGATCTTAGAACATCTTGGTGCTAATATGATGGTTAGAGAATTTTGATGTGTGTGCATTTTCCAATATCACCTTCTTTATCCTGAGTGATGAAGGAATAGAAAGCCACATTCCAAAAAAAATCACACTTTCATCGTCGATATGGAACTCTTGAAGCTTCCCTTCCGTTACCGCATTCACCTTATTTTGTGACTCCAAATCATCCCTTTGTGGCTCCTTAATCATCTCTTTGATTGATGGTTTCACAATCATTTGGGAAAGGTAGGATTTATCCCCTAACCATATGATTTCTAAATCTATCCTTTGCATATCCATGAAGATGGGGTCTTTCTCAATCTGTAATATGGATAGAGTAGCAGGTTCATTTCTTCTTAGAGCATCAACCACCTTGTTCACCTTTCCAGGATGATAGTGAATAAGGAAATAGTAATATTTGATTATCTCTAACTGTCTCCTTTGATTCATGTTGATAACCTTTTGTGTGAATATATACTTGAGGCTCTTGTGGTAAGTGTAAATGTCACACTTATCACTATAAAGGCAGTGACTTCAGATTTTCAAGGCAAAAATCACAGTTGCAAGCTCTAGATCATTCTTTGGGTAGTTCTGATCATGGATCTTCAACTGCCATGAGGTGTAGGCTATCACATTATCATTTTTCATGAATACGCAACCCAAGACTTTCTTTGAAGCATTACTATATATGACAAAACATTATCCACTTTTCGGTAATGTGAGTACAGGTGCAGTGGTCAGCCTTCTATTTAGCACCATGAAGCTTCCCTCACATTCTTCTACCCCAATATACTTTCCGCTTTCCTTGTTAACATAGTTATTGGGCTTTACAATTGTGAGAAAGTTCACACAAAATGTCGATAGAACCCAGCTAATCCCAAAAAATTATAGATTTCTGTGACACTAGAGGGACTGATCCATTCCTCAATCGCCTTTCTTTTTGAAGGGTCTACATAAATTCCCTCATAGGTGATCAAATTTTCCAAGAACGTGACTTACTTAATCCAAAATTCACACTTACTGAACTTTGAATACAACTTCTCCTTTCTCAATATTGCTAACACAATTCTTATATGTTCTTCATGTTCCTCCTTGCTCTTGTAGTATATGAGAATATCATTGATAAACACTACCACAAATTTTTTAGGAAATTTCTAAAGTCTATATTCATCAAATCCATGAAGATTTCATGGGAATTATTAAGTTAGAAGAGCATCACCAGAACCTCATCATGCCCATACCTTTTACGGAAGGTAGTCTTCTGAATATCTTTCTTATTCACCATTAACTGATGATATTCAAAACGAAGATCCACCATTGAGAAGTATTGAGCTCTTATTAACTAATCGAACAAGTTATCTATCCTTGGAAGAGGATACTTGTTATTTATTGTGATCTTGTTGAGTTCCCAATATTCGATACACAGAAGCATTGTTGCATACATAATCTTCACAAAGAGAACTAGTGAACCCCAAGGTGATGCACTAGGGAGTATGAGACTTTTGTATAGATGTTCTTGTAGCTGTTTCTTTAACTCCTCCTGGTTTATATGAGATATTCTATAGGGACACTATGAGATTAGAGTAGCATCAGGTATGAGTTCTATTAAGAAATATACCTCATGATCTGGGGGGAGTCTGGGTAACTCTCTTGGAAATACATCACTGTATTATATCACGATGGGAATTTCTACTAGGTTGACACTTTACTTTTATTCAACCATTTAAGGGAGGTATGATAATTCATAGGGAATCAACACCCACACTGTTGAGAGATTTTTCAAAGGAGATTCATGATCTTCCTTTCATTTTTAGAGGAGCATGGGATGGTTCAGAATATGGAAAGATATTTCATTTTCCTAACATTTGATATGGACTCTATATAACGAGAGCCAATCCATTCCCATTATAGTGTACGTCTAATTCCCCCAAGAGAAGTATTATGAGATTCACTGGAAGAATTATACAACATACGCCAATAAGAGAAGATTTAAACACTTGGGTTTCAATGATTTCACCACTTATTATTTTTACAGATATCTCTACTTCAAGGTTTTAGGGATTTAATCATATAGTTCTATCAAACTTACAAGATATAAAGGAATGCGTAGAACCAAAATAAAATAAGACTCTTTTCATTCTTGAGTTAATAGTAAGTTTACCTTGTACGAATTCATTATATTGCACTACTTACATAGTAGTTATGTCATAATCCTCTCATTGTTCCTTTGTCTTTGGTGGCTGCTGATGCTGATTACCCTCGAGGACTCCTTGTTTAGTTCAATAGCTTGTATAGTACACTTACTCCATACAGTTATAACATTGAAGCATGGGTGGCTATTTTCCTTTATTCTACCATATTCCCCTTCCTTCTCATGTCTTTTCAAAACTCTTGAGAATGGTGTCCTTCTTTCCCACAAATTAATCATTTACCCATCCCTTTGAGGCACTTACCATGATGCAACTTCCCACATTTTTGGCATGGGGGTCGTTGAGTTTTCTTCCCACCTTTATCATTGGATCCTCCAGCTTGAAACTCCATCTTTCGTTTCTTATCAACATAACTATGAGACCATTCTCAATACTCCATATCCTCTTCGAGATCACATCAAACAACTTCTTAAAAATCCCAAAGTCTCTAATTGCAAGATCCTTTCAATGTTGTGGTTTTAACCCATAAAAGAATCTATCAATACTTCTATCATTGTTGATAAAAAAACCTGAAATGTACCAAGAAAGCCTTGTGAAATTATCTTCATAGGTTGTGACAGATTCTTATTCTATTTTCTTGAGCTCTATGAATTCTCTCTCCATCTTCCTACATAGAGTTCATGGTGAATACTTATTAGGAAACATGATCTTAAAATTTTCCAATTTCATCCCTTCAATTTCCTCCATTGTCTTGGTGTACTTAATCAAATCCAATAATTGATCAGCCTCTCCATCTAGAAGATAAATAGACAGTGTCAACATATCTATATTAGAACAATAAAGAACATAAAATTCATTTTCTATGGAGTTTACCCGTTGTTCCACATCTAGCAGATCAGAAGATCCACTAAATGTAGGTGGCCGTTTTCTCATAAAACCCTCGATAGCTAGTTTCTCCCTCTTTGGTGAAGGAGGAAATTCCCCATTTTTCTAGTTATTGTTCATAACCTAAGAGTGATGGGTATGAATCTTTATGAAGTTTTTAAATCCACCTCTCAAAGCAATAGGGATTACGTTCGGTAAATCATTGCATTGGTCCTCATACAAGTTATTGGCCTGGTTTCTCATAGTTCCTATTATTTTAGAAAATAGAAAAGGTTAGAACAAAAAATAAGTCAACAATTCAGGAATAAATAATTCATTTTTATGGTTTATACTAAAATCATAAATTATGGGATCCTATCTAAAGCTTCTTTTGTTCATATTTTTACTTACTCTCATGCTAGAGGATTTCTCTATAGTTCACTAATCCCAATTCCCAAATTAACTAAACCTTTCCTTTGATACCAACAATAGAGAACCTGACTTTTCACACCTTACCATTAAATCATTATAAAGATAAACAACATAATAGTATTACAACATGAGGATCCAAATGTTTAGTGTCCTGAGAAAACTAGGACCAAAAATAACTTTTACAACATCAAGCATAAATATTTATTTAATTTCTTCTTCTCTAGCTTCTTATTAGCTCTTGACCTCTCCTCAGTACATGTAGTCACCTAATGATATACATCAAAAAATGTGTGAGCTAAAATCTCAGTAAGAAGATAGATATGAAGAATATAACAATGGGTGAGAATAATTATAACATAGGAAACAAATAATGAACATGAGAGGAATCAATAATAAAATACATAAAATGTGGAAATGCATTAAAAATGAAACATCATTTTTTAATGGTTAACTACCACACATACTTGCGAACAGAGATAGCATATCATTCACTCATAATTTCACTTTAACTCATGATATTCACCAATTTACCCAATGCATTAGAGCACTGTATAATTCCGGGCGCACTCGTCACATTCAAACATTCATATTGCACTATATAATTCCAGGTGCACCTGTCACATCTTAATATTAACATTATCACGCCTAACATATTAAAAATCTATAAAAATTGTACAACCCATGGAAAAAAATGGGTTTCATATAATAGACCATACTTTCATAAACATTTGGTTCCAAAAATACAGGGGGAATGTCATTCTTGACATAAAACCATTAATCATCAGTGAAGAGTGAAACAATAATCAAGAAGTAAAAAGGGTGTGTTTATTTGAAAGAAGAATTCTTTTGGAAAACTTTGGAATTTCATAAAATCAATTATATAAAATTTATATCCCATAAAAGGTATGATAATGATGAATAAATAATTTTTGAGGAAAACCCATACCGAACATGGAGTGAAAGAGGGAGAACCCGAAAAAAGAAAGTTGGGTTCAAGAATTCCCCCTTAACTTATATCTGAACGCTTCCGTCACTTTAATGAATTGTATAATAAAATTATATTAATTAATTAAAAATTAATTTTTTTTACATAAATATGGTTCATTATGTTTTCATTAAGTTATTTTATGGTCATTTGGATGAGTTATAGTGTTTAAATCTGTTGTTCTTGAATGTTTCTTTTTTATGGTTTTCTTGGACTATTCACTTGTATTCATAAATGGATGTTCATGTAGAATAAGGATAAACATCCAGATCTGATATTAAATGTTATTAATTACATTAAAGTAGATAAAATTATCTTAAAATTAATTATGTTATTATCCATGTGGAGGAATAATTAGTTAATATTTAATGACGATCGTCTTAGGTTAATTTGGGCGGTTTTTGGATCACAACGAACTTGTTTTGATTTCTCATTTAGTAAAACATATATAAGTTAGTTCCAGAACATTAAATAGGATATAATATATATAAAATAATCTGTTTGTAAAATAATAATGGTTTCATGGCTAGATCTGAAGCTGGTAAAGGAAATTGAAAACATGTCATTCTTGAAGGTGATAAATTAACCCCTCACGAACAATGTTTTCCTTTCGAAAATAAAGGGAAGAGAAAAAGGGGGTTGGATGATATAATATCTAAATCATAAAATTATAGTATATGTATTATATTGGAGTTACCATACCATGTGGATGAAGATAGTTGGGTATTGAATAACTAAATAACATGAAATTGAAGGGGAATTAAAGGAAAAGAGAGAGAGGAATTACCTCTTGAGGTATCCTCTTGAGATCCTCCTTAAGGAACCTTGGATTAGACGTTTGATGAAGCCAGAAGCTCTTGGACGTGGGGTATGGGCTAGGAAAGATGATTATGCTAAGTTTAGACAAGGATTAAAGCATGAGAGTTGTAGAAAAATTATAGAGACCCAAATCATGACGTACATGGACATTACATTACTTTGGCAGAATACTTAATACATAACAAACACAGACACATAAGGACCATAATAGTTTAGTGTCTTTGGAAACTCTGAATTTAATCTTCTAATCATGGTGAAAGATCTTCAACTTCTCCCATAAAGATCTTCCCCTTTTGTTTTCTTACCTAAAACCTTTCTTTATATCCTAGGGAAAAGAAAACACAAAAAGGGTGAGATCAAATGCTCAGTAAGGGTAAGTATAAGGAAAATAAAACAATCCATAAACATTTGAAATAAAAATCTTGAACAGAAAATCTAAACGTCAAAATCTCGTGAAAAGACATATATCTTGGAAGTACGTAAGGCATATATCATAAAGTAACATCAATATTGATAAAATAGAATGGGAATAAATCATCTAATTGTGGAAACCATTCAGCACTTGATATGATTTCCATAGTAAACAAGGAATTGCTGCCAAGACCATCTTAGTGGACAAAGTCCCTTTTTGAATCGAGTTCACTCCTCATTCCTGTCCTATATCACTGAACCAGATTAACTTACCATTCCATCCATGTCTATATCATGAGATATAAATCTTTACCCAATGCATTTTAGGGAGATATAGGTCTCACCCATCTCATATTGAAATCATTCTTACTTATGCCACACAAAAAAACATAAAGCATTCATCATAACCCAATGAATAAAATGGGTTTCATAAGAATCATCTCATCATCACATAATCCATATAAAACAAATGGACATTTCATCATAAGAAAAGTGAAACCGTGTAAATCATAGAGACATTATACTTGAAACATACACATATGAAATAATGTTATCTTAGATGAAAAATGGTTTTGATAAAACACTTGAATTGAATTCTTGAAGAAAATATCCTTTCTTCTTCAAAATCATTTTCTTTTCCCAAAATACCATGCAATTTTAAAAGAAAACTATTTTGTTGAAAATATTCATAAAATCTTGTAGAGTAAGCTTCATGAAAATGAAGCATTATGAAACCGTAAAAATCCATTCACACTGTATAAGTTAAAAATAACATTCTTCTCATACTTTTCTCAGAAAAGTCAAAATCTACCACGTGTGGTAAACAAAAGTAAGATTCCTTTCATAACATGTCTTAAATTTCAAAAATGTGTAAAAAGAACTTTAAAAACACATGAAAACATTTTTATAAAACTTGGGCATGGATGATAACAATAACCCCAGTAAATAATTACGAATAAAAATCTTAGATAAGAACGAGATTGGAATAGTTATCCCTTACCTTAGGTCTGATATGCTTCGTACGTATTCGAACCTCCTCTTCTTAGACGCACCTCCTTTAAGCCTTCTCTTAAGGAAGTAGAGTTGGTCTTTTGAGAAGACCAGAACCTTCAGAATGTTTCTATGGAATTGTAGAAGAGAAATGGGCAGGGGTTGGCTGAGCTTCAAGGCTCAAAAGGGTGTGAAGAGAAGAGGGAAGGGGTTCCCTTTTATAAGGGAGGAGAGGGGCACCATTGGAAAAACTCAAAATATTATTTTATAATAAAGTCATATTAGGGTTATAATAGCTCCAAATTGATTTATTTAGAAGCTAAAGTGGGTATGGGTTGAAATCCTCTCCACCAATAGATTTTATACATGTTTAGGTTACAATTTTAACCTTATCATTTAGATTTAACTCTAAGTTAAATAATTTAACTTTTATCGTGTCTTCTTGTTTTCTTACACTATATAGTTAATAAACATACTATAACAAGCCAAAAGAACCCCAAGTGATTAATTATTAATATATATATCCTTTTCTAAGTCATTTTGACAAACCTTAGATTTTTAAAAATAAAATAACAATTAATAATATAATATTTGTTTTAAAAACTATTTTAGGTCAATTTTGACAATATTTGGTAATTGATTTTTGTGAAAATCATAACAACATGATTAGTTCGAAAAAAGTCAATTAAATAAATAATAAGATGTCATATTAACCTATAAAATTAGTGTAATTCATAAAAAGTCTAAAATTACAGTTATTTGTGTATTTATAACATCAATTATGTTAATATTTCATTAATAAGGTAATTACTACATCATCATTGTGTAATAAATAAATTAAACTATTTAATGTCTAAAAATTATAAATAAAATACCATTATTTGGGATATCTTTTTAGCTTTCTAATGAATATTTATAGTCGAATTTATCTTAAGTATAACCCTATATTAAAAATTATTTATTTATTAAACATTGATTTTATCTATTTTAACCCTTCTTTAAATTAATTAATAATAAATGTCCTAATCTAATCCAAGTGGACCTAAATGGTCATATTTTATTCCTAAGGTTGTTTTTGGTCGAATTACACTTATCCAATAGAATTAATACATGTTTTAGGGTAATAATAATATCATTTTTACCCTTAATTACCCTATTTACTTTTAACTGTGGTAAATAAAAGTAAAAAGTTACTATTCACCAAAAATTATATTCATCTCATTGAACCACATTTTAGTCCTCGATATTAACTTTGTCTCTCAGATTTTATAAACTACACTCACAGAAGTGGTAAAATTAAGTTTTATGTGAATTTCAAAATTTTCCTAGGAGGTGGGTAAAAGACGGGGAAAAGTTAAATAAACTTTTTATATACCTAAAATTATAATAAAATGACCCCAATGAATTACATTGAACTTATATAGGTATTATGTATCAATTTTGACCTAAAATAAATTTAAATAAAATAAACAATTATTTATATAAAAAGTCGGTTTTTAAATAGTAACCCAGTGTTTTCACTATTCATCAAAAATCGAAAGTTTTCAGAAAAATAAAAAAAATCACCCTAGGATAATTTCGATATTCCGAATCCAAAATTTAAGTCCATTTTGAAAATAAAATTTATTAAATTTCAAAAAGTGGGTATTACTATTCATAATGGCTAGTTCATAATAATATTATAATAATATATCGTTGTTTAGTGAAACACGGTATTGTGTACTTCACACGCTATCGAGGAAGGTTGCGATTGCGTGTAATGCAAGCCAAGTCAGGGTTTTGTGTAGTGAAAGACTCATTTGTTGTTGCTTATAACAGAATCCAACCATATTTTATTTATACATTGAATATATATATATATATATATATATATATATACACTCAATGTTGCGTAGAATAACTACTATCAAACGAACTTAAAATTGTGTGTAACACAATCCATGAATAGTGTTGCGTATACTGCATGCTAATATGGTGTTGCGTATAGTGCAAGATAATCTTGGTGTAGCATACAACAAAATGTATGAAAGAAATTAAAGAAAATATATCTCATAAAATCTCGGGGTGTTACAGAAATGAGGGTGTAAAGGGTGGTATTTATTGTGGAGGGGAGATGGGTTTTCTTAATATTTTAATCATTAGTTTATTAATTTCCACCAAGATATGAAATAACGATGATTCAATGACCAATAATAGTAAAGAGGGAATATGAGTTAGAGATTTGGGTGCTGATATCACTTGGGATGTTATGAATAGTGGGTTTAAATTATAATGTATTTATACAGTAAATTAATGTATTTTATTATTCACCAAAAATTCAAGTATTTCAAAAAAATAGAAAAAATTTACCCTAACCATTTTATGATGTTTAGAATCAAAAAATTATTCCCATTTTTCAAAAATAATTTTCTAAATACGATTAATTAAATTTTTAATTAAAATCATAATTTACATGAAAAATACAGTTTTTAAAACATTTGTTTATTTATTCCAAAACATAGGTACATAATGATTTCACTGAAATCCTACATATATACTATCATAGGTGAGGATACTATTCATAATTGTATATTACTATTCATAAGGGAAATTTTAATATTCATAATGGTATGTTACTATTCACTAAAAATTAAGTTTGTTCGATTAGACTCCAAACATCTTACTGATTGCAACCATATATGTTAGATTTTCAAAATTCAAAATATAGAAGTAAAAAAATTATGTTTAGTGATAACATAGTATTTAGTATCATGATATGGCATTGTGATTCTTAATGTGATTATACTATAAGAAATTATTATAATAAGGGATTTCCATTTATAAAACACTGGGTCGTTATAGTGGTGGTGTATTAGGATCTAATGGTGTCTCACTAGATGATATGTTGGTCTGGCGGTATATTGCTCTGGAAGATTGTTGTTAGAGGTATGTTTTTGGTCGTATGTCTATAGAGGTGTCTTGAACTTAGCCAAATTATCAGTATGATGGCAGTGTCCACGGCTTGATGGTGTATGATTTGATGATGCCTCAGATTTATGTAATTTTTTAGTGCTGACGGTGTGAGTGTGGCGGTGTGACTTTAACAGTGCCTCATCTGGAGATATCTCATACTTAGCCACATTAGAGTTATATTGGTGTGTCATCCGAGAAGTGGGTCAACCAATGCTGTCTCATATTTTGTCAATTCTTTAGTCCAATAGTTTGAGAGTCCGACTGTGTTATATCCTGGAGGTATCTCAGACATAGAGATTTTTAGGCTAGTCGCGTGTCACGGACAACCGTATCTCATACTTAGATGGATTGATCACCCATTATTAGAATACAATTTGTATAAGGTAAAACATGAAATTCATTATTATTATTAGAATCATGATTTTGTGATCATTAAAACTAGGAGTTCAACAATAACATATAATTTGTTTAAGAAAATATATTTTTAATATCATAAATAAATTTATTCTCATTATATATATTATAATATCAATTTCATGATTGATAATATTTCAATTTATATATATATAATTAGTTTCATTAGAATTATTATTTAATAAATATCATTTTAGTTTTTAAAATTAAAAAAACAAAACATATAAAAAATTCTTTTAAAAAGTATTTCTTTTCAACATTTAATGATTTCATCTTTTTTACCAACTAATTAATAATAAATGAGTTAATTTTTCTCTCTATATATAAATATAAACAATATATTTCATTAAATTTAATTATCTAAATATGGAAAATTTAGCTTTTAAATAAAAAATAAAATATTTATAAAAAACATTAAAAAAAATATTTCTACCAATCCCCGAATAATTAAATTAGCATCTCTTATTGTTAATTAATTAGTTATTAATTTATTTTTTAATAATTTATTGAATTTTATTGATATATTTTGTTAATACCATTCTATAAAAGTTAAAATTTTAATAAAAATATGTAATCGAGAAAAATCAGTTATTTACAATCAATGGTATTTCCCTGAGTGGATTATTATATTTTAATTATATTTAAAAATCGTTTATTTTATTTGAAATTAATTTTTTATAATGAAAATTTATATTTTAAAAAATATAAATAAAATTTATGTATTTTAAAAACATATCATTAGTTCCAAACTAGAACCATATTTATGGTAATTATACCCAATGGCTATTTAATCTTTAATAACTATCATGTAATTAATATATAAACCTTATTTCTTCAAATAAATTCATTCTATCAACAAATTAAATAGTAAGTTATTATTCCTATAGTTTTTATTTTATATTTTATGAAATTATTTATCATTTCTTGATGTTTTTATCATTATAGGTTTTGTTTTATTAACAGTGAATCTCAAGGGTGAAGATTATCTAGGGGATTTACTAGTAGTAAAAATGTGATTATTTTCTTTTTAATTGTAAAATTATAATTTACTATTTTTAAGTGACCTGATCATCAATGGTGTGTCATAATCCATGGTCATTAACACTGTAAAAAATCTAGATAGACTAGGATAACTTGTTTTAGTTTCTAGATGGAGGTATTTTAAAATCCTACTATTGGGCTTTATGTCATGGATGATTACCCAAAGTCTCTGGTTACTGGTTATGTTTTTCACTCCCATTTATTGTAAAAAATGAAATATTTTAATGAAAATTTTAATAAAAATAATCCAAAAAATCATTGAGGAATAATTTTTACATTGATTTGATATAGGAGGAGTAGGATAAGGATTTTGAGTTGTAAATGGTATAATTCTTTATGAAAATAAACCTTCATTAGATTTTCTCCCAATTAGATGTTTACTTTGATGGTATTAGTAGTGGAAATTTTACTCTAGTAGACTATAATTTGGTATTAAATGTATTATTTAAATTATTTAATATTTCAACTACCTCTATCCCTATCATGATTTGAGAGACCATTTATAAATGTATTAGACCAATGATTCAGTTTCATAAATTTATTTTTGTTTTGATGGTGTATTGAGATACTTAGTTTAAATTTTAATTTGTTAGATTTATTTATATTTGAAAATTTTCAAGTAGATCTATAATTGATTCCTAATTTTTGATAGTTTTTTAGATTGATGAGAATGTAAATCTTGTGAGTATGACCAGGATGGTTTTTTATTGGCTCTTTTGCTGCTACCTATTTGAGTTAATGGATGCAGACTTGAAAAATGTATTTTACTACAATTTTGAATGTTTTATTTTCATGTATTATTATAAATACTACTAATGTGCTTTATTTTATTGATTCTATAGGGTTTCTATGATTCTGTTGTGTGTGTAGATTTTTTTTATTATGGTTTTTTGGTTCTATAATTTAATTTATGATCATGATTATGAGACAGGTGATTTCTTGAGGGTTCTCACTAAACCCATAAAAGTTATCATTATTTAAAATAAGAATTTTGAAGTTGTGGATATAGTTAATAAATTACTGTCAAGTTGTTCAATTTATTATATGATCTATTTATAGATAAAGTTTTTATTCATTAGAAAGAATAAAACAAGTAATTTTTAGAAATAAAATTCACCCCAAAATCTGGGATGTTAAAATCTTCATACCATACATGATATTTATCTTAGTCGATAGCATATGTTTTACAAACATGTGGTGTTTTCACAAGTTATATTGGTATTATATTAATATAGTATAAATGTGAAAAAATTATTTTTATTATTTTTTGCTATATAATATCCATAATTCAGTTTGATAGAATATTTTATTGATATATAATAGTGAATTATACCCTTTTTATATGATAAGATAAACACTTACATATTTATATATGTGTTTTGGAAACATTTTCATTGAATTTGGCTTAAAGATATATAATTGGTACAATATGTGTTTGCGAGCTTCGCGAAACAAATGTCGGTTCCTAAGTCCTCAGTTTTTAGTTACATGTGTTCCTAGGTGCTCAATATTCAATACATTAAGAGGATGTATCTTGTTTACCAATACACACACCTCTTTGGATCCAACCAGGATAAAGAAGTACCATTACCATGATCTATATCACTCTTTTGTGTGGGTATAAACTAGACCATTTTTCTATTTGGATTAACTAAGAGGATATAGTAACAATTCAAATTTAGTGAAATACTCAAGTATATGGACGTTTGGACCCTCTTTGAATAATACCTATCACTGAATTTATTGAATGATTATTTACATTATTATTTATTTTTTTCATTATATATGTTATGTTTATTAAAATTGTTTTATTAGTTTATATATCTAAATGGATAAATAAATTGTAATTAATACCCTTCGGTATTTTTAGGAATGAGTTAGGACACTATTTCTAGTAGCCTATTGAGTCTTTGGCCTCACACCCTTCAAGTGCACATTGGTGGGTACAATGCTTCATTTCTTATCATTTTAGGTATAAAAGAGTGTTTTGATAATTGTTTAGAAGTTTTATTTATTTTTTGGATACCATGGGTTGATTATCATGCATATAACTTCAATGGTTATTGAAGCGTGTGAGGATAGCCTTGGATAGAGGAATGTTTTTTATATAGATTTATATATATGATTTTATATATATCAGGGTTTATTTGTTTTTTTATTTTTCATAGACTCTATATATATGGATTATTAAATGATTTTCTATATTGAATATATTTATAAATATATATAGTTATACCATATACCCAAAGAGTACTTGTACCTCCAAATTTTTAATAGGTTATTCATTAAATTTTCAAAACATCTAACCGATGGATGAATCATGTTAGATATTTTGTAGAATAAAAAGTTAATCAAAATTAATTATTTGAGCTAATAAAACCTTACCAAATAATAATCTGACATTAGAGAGTGTGTAATACTCTTGGGGTTAATATTGAACTGGATGATTTATTATTTAACAATCAAAATTGTGGACATGAAAAGTAGTATTAGAGAAGTGTTTGATATTTTCTTGAATTTTATTAGATAGGAGGTAAGAGCAGTGGGACAAGATAAGTAACCCATTAAAATATATTATCAACCTATTTATAGATAAATATCATGTTACTTGTTATGTCTATGTATTCAATTAGCACTAAATGTTCAAGTGATCTTTTTTGTTCCAGTTTATAATGTACAACATGATTAAACATGAGAAGTGTAATATGAAACAATAGATGGGTAATATTTATATTGGTTAATTCCTATTCTATCGAGTGGATCAATGGGCATGTTCATTGTATTTTATGTTATAATTATTATCAATAAATAACTCTAATTTATTATATACAAATGAGAAAGTAATCAATGTTTTTATCTTTACATTATTAGGGGTGATTTAATTTACTAAAGTATATCACATGTCTATTTATGTTATTATTCATGTTTTTTTGTCTATTTAGTGTTATGTTTCATAACATGTTCTATAATTATTACAATTAAACTATTAATAGAAAATTATTATAGTTTAAATGTAGTGAGATTATTATTATATCAATATGTTTAATTTATGTTGATGTGGTATTATCTACTAGGGATATATTATAGTTGGTGATAAAATTAATGAAAATACATTTGCATCATTATATTTGAGATTAAAGAGAATTTAAAAATGTGGTTTCAAATAAAAAAGGTTAGAGATATAAGCAGATATGGGAATTATTTTTAATTTTTTTTGTAAAATAACATTGTTTATTAGAAAATTGTTTTCAAAGTGAAATGGAATTGTTATTTTTTAAGTGAATTATAATTCAGAGTAAAAATATTTTAAAAGAAGTAATTATTTTGGGTAAACTAGAAATTTATTGGTATGGAAAACAAAGGAAATCCCCTGTATTAACTATGGTGGGGAGAACTATAATTGTAAAATTCACTTGGATTTTAGTATTTTATAAATCCTAACCATAATAGTATTTTATTTCAATATTATATATTTGAGTATATGTGGATCTATTTTGATTTTAGGAGTTGTATATTGAAATCACAATGATCAATTTAAAATGAAATTTAGATTTTAATTTGTGAATTGGATGTCGAGTATTCCAGAGATTATTTTACAAGAGAATGGATTGAATTTATGAGGATAATAAGTTATACCATGGTGAGATTTTAGTGGCTATCATTATATATTTAATAACTAAGATAATTTTTAACATTTTAAAATATGAAATTATTAATTAAAAAATAGGTATTATTTTTTTAATTTTTGGTTTATTTTGTGAGTAGAAGAGATCCACCGAAACCCTTATGAAAGGCACTGAAAGTTTGGTGGCCACAAAATGGTTGAAAATATCTCTATTGGGAGGTATATAGTGGGAATAAAAGTCATAGTTGTATCACTGAGAGTTCATTGAGGACCATCATACTTAAGTTGTAAATAGTGTAATTTATTTTTCTTCATTTTTCTCTTAAAATTGGGTATCATTATTTCATAAATATTATTCACAAATGGATATTTGATATTATAAAATCAAATATTTATTATTTATTTTATTTTTTATATTGTTTTTAAATGATATTTTAATAAAAAATAATATTATTGATTGAATATTATGCAATTAATTAATTTTCAATATGAAAAAAATGTGAAATTGAAGTATTTATCAAGAAATAATATTATTTCTTAAATGAATTTCAAATATAGTTATAGATAATTTTAAATTATCTATTTATGAAGTAAATACTTTAAAATATTATTATTTTGATTTAAATTAAATAATAAGAGACTAATAAAGGTATATTAGAAACATTATTTGAAAAATAATATTGGTATGTAAGAAAACACACACAAAAATAATCATCGGACACATGTGTGTTATGATTATATTTATAATGATTATAAATATGAGATAAAATACACGTGTTAATAACATAAAATTTTTAAGTAATAAACCAAAAAAAATATTTATTATTCACATTATACTTGATTTTGGTGTAAAATCATTTATATGCTTAAATAGGTATTTTTCTAAAAATGGGTTTTCATTTCCTTTTGAGAACTAATACTAAACATAATTTTTAAAAATTCTAGGATTTCAATGTTAGATATAAATTATATATTTGGAACCATCATGTTCTAATTTCTAAGGCATTTAATTTCATTTTTTAGGCGTAATGAATTGTTACAATGGAAAAATTTATTCACCAGAATAAATGCTAAAAGGGTTAATGAGGGGGGTTAAACTAAGAGATAAGGCTTTAAATATCCCTAAAACATGTCAAAATTTGATTTTATGAGTTTATATAAACCATATAATATCATATATTTTAAATTAGTCTATGTTTGATCTACTTACCATGAGAAATAAATTTATTATATTTGGATGCTATTAATATTTAAAAGGCTGACACTCCTTTCACGTATAAAAGGTTACATACTTTCTTCATTCATATAAAACCATAGATAAATGTATCTTTAAAATATCTACTATATCAATCCCAAACTCTCCTCACATCCTAGAGGTCACGGTATCACTGAAAGTCCATTTCTATAATGCATAAGGTGTAAGAAAAATAAAGATATCTAAGGAGGAGGTATAAGTCTTAACCGAATTCTTTCAAGATTATTTGTTCTTCTACCCCATTAAAATATATTAAAAGAATCCTAATATAATGATATCAGTATATTTAATATAATTAAATGTTATTATATTTATTTAAAAACTATTTTCTACCTCCCTTCCATTTAATGAAAATGAAAACATTTGTCATTTGTACATATGGACTATTATATCCCTAAAGCAATGTATTTTATATTTTATCATTTTATCTTATGAATGGTTATAAATAATGGTTTTTTCGATATATAATATATTTATGACATAATTATGAATTTTTAAATAAAATATACTATATACCTTTTTACCCTCCCAACCATTAGAAAATGGAGACGTCACACATTTGTATGTCTGGACTACCACCTTGAAAAAAATGTAATTTGTTCGTCCATTCAACCTTAAATTTGTTGTCGCAATGATGAATATAATGAATAAATATGATATTTTTAATATTATTATGATTCTAAGAAGATACAATCATAATCATATTTATTTTATTTTAATGCATTGGAAAAATTAAAACGTCAATCATGTCTACGTTCATACTATCTCTTCCATGAAAGGTATATCTTTTTTTTCATTAACTAATTAAATTAATGGTTTTAAATTTATATTGAATATATAAATATGATAATTATAACATTTTAATGATTTTTGAAATCATGAAACCATGGTAACTTTGACTATGGTCAATGCATTAATGTTATTTTGAGATTATAAGATGAACGACCTCAAAAACATATGATGTAAACATAATTGATTTTTTTAACTAAACTGAACATTATAATAAATGAAATAAAATGAATAATTATAATGGAATTAACATTAAAAAAGTTTTCAACCATGAAAATTATTTATAAAATTTTATTATTCAAGAAAGTAAAATATGTACGTGGTGATTCAAGAATCGAAGTAAGATAATTTTATTTATAAAATTATTTTAAATTTATTAAAATATTTATTTATTATATTCAGGTTCTTTAAGAAGTTTCAAGAATATATTTATCTATAATTAAAATATAGTCAATGTTAATTTTAACTACATTTCATTTTTTGTAAAATGGATAAAAAGGAATCTTTTCAATGTTTCTTGCATGGATTGATGTTGAAACTCTTTAAAAAATTATGTAATGATCATTTATCAATATTTACTCTATGAATGAATTTACCCATTGTGAAATTAATTATTCACTATCATGTATCTATTATAATATCATATTATTTTTAAAGAATATCTTACAAACATTTTTCTCCATTTTTTTTTGTTTTTAAAAATTTTAATGAATAATAATATTTTTCTCATTTTAATGAGATAACTGAAATTGTTTTTCACTTATGTGGTATTATGACAATTATTATGACCTTTATAATGCAAATGAAGTATTTTTCATGATTTATTCATTTAATGGTTCTTGTAAATTTTTTCTAATGATAGTTGGGTCTGATATAACCATTCAATGCATTAGACAATGATATGTTCTATTACACCACAATATTTTATGGTATTTACCTTCTTAACTAAATTTAATTTATTATATAGTTTAAATTGCATGATTCATCGAGATTAAACGAACCGAGATACACAATTAAATATTAACACGACCATTGGAATAGTAATGTAACTGTTAAGAATAATAATCTACCCATTAGAATAATAACATCACCTATGAAGGTATAAATAATAATTATGTCTCTTATAAATTAATATATGATATATTTATATCACAGAATAAGTAAATAAATGTTTTAAAATGATGAATTAAGTGTTTGTAGTTTGGTAAAATGTAAATGTTTATTTATAATTATATAATTAATATAATTATTTAATATAAAATTTATTTTCATCAAATAGATTCATAATTTAATATTTTTTTCAATTATAATTATAAGATAATTTTATATGAACTTACTTAATTTTTCAAAGTATTGTAAAATCGGTTATAATATTTAAATCAATATTTATTGAATAAATGATGATTTTATTTAAAAATTAAATTTCTATTATTTGAAGATTTATTTTCATAAAATGGAGTCCTTTTTTTAAAATCTAATCATTGTTAAATGATTGTGGTTATTATTTTGTGATTTTTATAAACTAGTAGAATTTTAGATTTATAGTGAAATACAACAATTTACATTATTGAATAGTATAAGTAAAATACATGTATTTATGAGTAATTGATGATGTAAACACACATTAGTTAGATCTAAAATGAACAATATATTATACTTAGTCCTAATAATAAACACTATTTATACTATTTATCCAAAATAGTAAATAAATGGATAAAATAATAAAAAAACACACCTCTATAGCACTATAAAACCACCCCTCACCAACCCCAATCCCACACCTCTTAAACCATGAACTTTATCTAAATTATTCCCAATTACCTTCCTAAGAAACTTCTCCACTTCCAATAACTACCATCCTTAAAAAGAACAAATCCATGAATCTTAAGGTGTTTTCTACTGAGATGATATTCATGCGGTAAAATCATCCTTCTTTCTCTTTTAATTTCATTTATTTTCTTACCATATCCTAATATTCCCTATCTAAAGTGGCATGGTTAATACAGTTTGATATATATAATATAATTTTATTTTTTTGAATGGATTTTCCATCATAAATTTCTTTCACTCAACTTTTATTTTAAAAATGAAAACATCATCCTTGATGTATCGATTCACTGGTTTCATGGACGATGAGTTTTCATTTTCTATTAACAAATTCAATTATAAAATTTTAATACATATAGTAAAAGTTATAAAATTTTTTGTAACCAATATATAAACATAATATTAAATAAAATTATAAAAGTTCATGATTATCTTAAAACAACCAAAATATATTAAGGCATTTTCATCAATATTTGATCTAATGAAACATCCAAATACCATATAACCACATGATATATGATATATATAATATTATATATGTTCATTAATACTAATTAATTTCACTTCTATATAAGTTATTCCCATTTCACAAGAACTCTCATATTCATACTCAAGGTAAACAACCATAAAACCATGAACCAAATGCTCCAGAAATAACAGAATTAAACATTAGAACTCATCTAAATAGACATAAATAAACTTAATAAAATTATAATAAATAAAATAAATGTTGAAGAGTTTATGAATTAAGTAATTAATGAATCTAATTTTATTATACAGGATACTAAGTTAATGTAAAAAATTCTCTCGGACATAAGGTAACAACTTCTCATCTCACATTTTATTCTCTGACATATATTCCTTATTCAACGGTTATTTCTAGTGTGTTTTTTACATACTTCCTTATAATATATCATTTTATAAATCTATTTATATTCATGGAATTAAATATTTCAAATGATAACCATTAATTTAATGGGTTATATGGTTTTACTTATTACAAAGTGGTAAGGGAATTCTTAATTGAATTTATATTCTCTGTGTTAAACATCCACTCCATTGATTATGTAATTCTATTAATATGTGTGAAACTAATTTTTTGTATCTTATGTTTTATTTCAACTTGTTTAATATAGACTTAAAAGTGATACACATAATATATTCATTTTGTTAATTCTCAGATTTTCTTTTCAAAAAACTCTTTTAAATGTTTCTTCTTCAAAAATTAAATGGAATATTTTTTAACTTATATGGAATGAGAGGATTTTACTGATTTCATGAATCCATAATGTCTTGAGGAATAATTTATATGTTTACAAGTTTATTTTAAACGAAAAATATTTTCTTTTAAAATTCTGTATCTTTTTAAATAAATGATTTTAATTTAATGTGGTATTTCTCTCAAGATTTTATCAATGATTTTATTAGATAATGTTGAACTATTTGAACACCATTTGTTGGATCTTATGCCTAATTTAGGTTGATCTCTTATGATACCATCTATCATATTTTATTTTATTCTTTATGATCATTTTTACTTTGGATTTTCTTTTTTATACCGTTTATCATATTATAATGGATTGATAGTGATTATGATTATTGTTTGGGGAAAGTTATTTAATATTTTAGTTTCAATATGAATGTATATGTTGATCATGATTTCCCCATTTCATAAGAGTAATACATTGGACTAAGTAAGTGACTTTCTAGGCCCTTTATAGCACCTCGATGCATCAGTAGGTCTCATAAGACAATCTAATTTGTGTATTGGATGATGTCTTACCGGATTATATATGGTGTATTGGCCAAAGAATTTATGGTATGTTTATGATGTCCCATATTATGTACTACCTTATTATGATATTAGTTATTGATAATCCTGGAGATTTTTTGACTACTATAATATCCATGGTTAATTTTCATTCTAATATGATTATTTATATGGAATTATTTGATCATATTTTATTCTAGGCATATTATACTCAAGATTATATTTTAATGGAATGTGTTTTTAGTTATTCACCTTGCCTTATTGTTTATGGATATTTATGACAGCTTCCAATATATGATTAAACATACTAAGAATGTGATATAAACCCTTTATTAATTTTTATATTTCTCAAAGATTCGAAGATATATATTATGAAAGAAAAACAAGAATAATCTAGGATAAAATGGTTTTTCCAATGGCATTGCTATATTGTTTCCATTTCAAGTTGTAATGTAAAATTTTTTTTTGTCTCATGTTTTCTAAATCTACTAAACGATTAATTCCTCTGGGATGTGATCACTTATACTTAATACCAATGTAATAAAGTAATCACTAACTCTATGATACTGGGGTTGGGGTCTTCATAGTTTTTATCAGAGAAATTTTAGTAGAAAATTTAGAATGTAGATTTTGGAAATTATTTATTAGGAAATTATAAACCTATAACTGAAGTTTAAAATATTACCAAAGTAAGAAAGATTATGATTTATAGATTATCTATACATAAAAATTCAATTTAAATTATAATTTTAGATTATACATTTTGTTTCGTAAAGTCATGATCTAATCTAGTGTATGATATTTTTTAGAAAATGATCATAGTGGATGAAATGGAAATCGTATCAATGCACATAATGCTTGTAGGTATTTCCCTCCTATGAAAAATAAGGATGCCAGAACTAGAACTAAAACTGGAGTTGAAAAAAATATAACTATACCCGGATAACTAACTCAATCTATGAGAAATAACCTTACCCATATGGGAAAACCTCACAATGTGGTGAAACAATGTTAGACAACTTCATTTGAAAACAACCTACATTATTCATATATACTACAAAACCATTTGTAGCTAAGAAATGAATTAGTTCATTAAGGAAAATATTTTTCTATTTTGGAAGTAACTAATTGGGTATTATTATCATATATAGAGAGACGATGATCAATTATGGAAATTAATTCAAAACACCAAGGAGGATGAATAAATTAAAAACATTGAAAATAATTATCTTAAGGAAAATTTCTTGGAAATTGTTTCCCTCCTGAACAGTGAGAGTCTATGGAGAGACAATTATTCAGTTTGATACATAAAGTGGTTTAAAAAATTGCTAACTGTTAATCCATCTTTACATGGTTAGAAAGGCATTTCATAGACTATATATGTAATTTGAAGAGCTCGATTGATCATTTCACTAATGGTGTTAATCCAATTTTACAAATGGAACTAGTCTCCCAAACATTTTCGTCATTTACGAATATAATATCATGTTCTATAAAGATATATAAAAAATTATCCACGTTTCATTAATTTAAAAGGATGTGAGAGAGGATGAGGATGATGGAAAATATGATGGATAAATGGAAGAAGGAAAATAAAGATTTTTCCAAAATGAGATAATTACAGAAATAAACACCCGGTTAATTTTTTGAAGGGATTATTAGATTGATACAAGTGTGGAGAGAAGGGACACTATGATCCTTATTACAAAGGAAAGGAAAAATCCATCCAATGATTCAATTGCAAAGAGATGTGGAACAATATAAATTAATTTCCCAAATGTAAAGGGAATATAGCCCTTAAGAAGCAATTGGATCAAGGTTAATCTAATATTATTAAAAAAGTCAATGTGTAATAATTAAATTATTTTTGTTTTTTATTCATTATCTATGTTTTAAAAGTATTATATAAATGAAATTTTGTTTATAAGAATAATGATATATATAAGTATTTTATAGTAGTACTTATTTAAGGAGTTGGAAGTATTTGATGAATAACACAGTAATCAAGAGAATTGATTCTATTTTAAGATGATATTTTTGAAAACACATCACTTGGGAAAAATAAACATAAATAAGTTCTTGGTATTGATATAATAATAAATATATTTTTATGTGATAGTATTGGTGACCATGAATGTCGTTAGTGATTTGATGATTTATGTTATACTGGAATTATTAGATGTTCTAATTTATGGAATATATTCAAAAACCTAAGATTTTAATCTTGGAAGAATGCATGTTTCATAATGTTTAAATGGATATTAAGGTTTTAATATATTTTTATGTGACAATAATAGATTCATTATTTGAGTAAATATTATATGAATTTTATTTCAAAAATTTAGTGACCTTTTTTCAAAAAAATTGGACTCTAAATTTGGAAAAATGTATTTTTAATCAGTCTTAAGGTAACTAATTATATAATGGATTAAGTTTAACTTCGGTTAAATTATGATTTATCATATTGGATAACATTTTCTAACTATTTTTCATTTTTTATATATTTATAGTATAAAGGAATGACTTAGGGATCATTTGATAAAAGTGCTTTAGGTATAAAAAAGCATCTTGAATATCCATATTTTGGTTCATGAAATGAAGTGGAGATGGATCAAAGAACAAAAAATGATGAGATTATTATTATAAAATGGATTAAAATAAAAGAGGTTTCTTCTCTCATGTTACTATATATATAGTAAAACAATCCCTCAACTCTAGTAAAGTGATTTTGGAACAAAAACGTTATGTGTTTACTTTTCTTGCTTAGAAATCAATGGTCATTTAACTGATAAAACATTTACGAATTTGTAATGGTAGAATTTATAATGACCATGTTCTCTATCACTCTCAATAAGAACTTGATAGTAACATTTATTTTCCATGACCTTGATTTCACTACCCACTAATGTTATCCTATATAGAAACCTATTTTTTGGGTACCATCACATTGTCCTTTCTCTCCACTTAATAGATGTTTTATTAACCCCACTGATGATGTGAGATTTCCAAAAAGGAATTTTAAAATAAAAAATCCATGATTAACAATCACCTGTTTATATTTCAAGGGTGAAATTTATTGGAGGGAAGAATATAACCCCCAAATATTTTACGGTATGTATCTTTGTAAATAAATTCAATTTGTTTGATTGTTTATGATGCACACAACACCAAACATAAAATAATCATTATATATTATTAAATATTAACATGACCAATGGAATAGTAATGTGACAATTAGGAATATTAATATGAACATTAGAATAATAACCTAATTGATGAAATTATAAACAAAATTTATATATCTCATAAATGAAAATATGATATATATATGTATCATGAATGATATAGAAAATTTTTAAATATGATAAATTAAGTGTTGGTATTTTTTTAATATGAAATTTTTTAGTTTAAATTTTATAATTAATAGAACAATTTAATTTTTGATATAAAATATAGTTATAAATTAATATTTTGTTGCATTAGAATTTTAGGATAATTTTATAAGACCATAATTAATTTTTTAATGTGTCATAAAATATGTTATAATATTAAAATTGGTATTTTCAAATAAATGATGTTTTAAAAAAAACCAAATTTATCATATTTTGAAAATTATTTTTCTAAAATAGAGCGGAGTTTCTAACTCTACATGCCAAAAAATATTCAGGGTTAATTTTTGGGTTTTTTCGAAAATAGTTGTTTTTATGACTAGTAGAATATGATAATTTATCATATTTGACATTATAAGTTAAATACATGAATTTTTGAGGCATGTTTGATGTAATAACCTATTATTTGTAACTCACATACACTATTTAATATTCATAGTCATAAGAATAAATAATATTAATATTATTGAGACAAAATAATAAATAAATGAATAAAATAATAAACAAAATTCATCTCCTCCCCTATAAATGCCACACCACACCACCCCTTCTACTCACATCAACAAATAATTGAATCTTTCCTATATTCTAATTAATTCAATTCCCCATCCTCTTACCCAAATCCACTACTTATGGGTGTTACCAAAAGACCAAATCCAAGTGTCGTAATGAGGCTACCAATGAGATGATATTCATGTGGTAAAATCCTTCTTCTTTCTCATTTAGTTTATTTTATTTTCTTATCCTATCTTCAACATACCTATAAAAACATGGAATGGAAACTAAATTTTCATATATATAATATAATTTTATTGTGATAATTTATTTCTTGTCACTAAATCAAATATCCTATCTTTTTTTAAATGAATACATCGTCTTTGATGTGTCGAATCACCATCTTTGTGGACGATGAGTGTTTATTTTTCATTAACACCTTAAAGGATGGTTATAAAACCATTATTATAGTTAAATAATATTTTAATATACATATTATAAGTTATATCTTGTTTTAAAACCATTATATAAAGATAATATTAAATAAAAGGAGACAAGTTCGTGATGGACGGAAATACTACCAAAATAAATGAAGACATTTTCATCATCATTTAATCTATGGAATAATCCTAATACCATATAAAAAAATTATACATGAGACTATTTTAAATTATTTAATATCATTAATACTAAATAATTTCAATTTTGTATAATTTATTCCTGTTTAAATGAACTCCCATATTTTTACAGAAGGGAACCGACCATAATACCAAGAAACAAACTCTCCCAGAATAGCTAAATTAAACACAATAACACATAGAAATGGCCCAAAATTAACTTAATAAGATTATAATAAATTAAATATATGTTTAATAGGTTTTTAATTAAGTAATTAATGAATCTAATTTGATTTTCTAGGACAATAAGTATAAGTACCGAATGATTTTGGGAATAATGTAAGGGTTTTTTTGTCTGACATTTACTTATGTTAGATATATTCCTTATTCAACCATTATTTCATTTGTGTGCGGTATATAATTCCCTATAATATATCATATTATAAATCTATTTATCTTCATGTAATTTAGTGTGTCATTTTATTACCACTAATTTTACGGGGCATGTGGTTTGACTGATTATAATGTTGTAAGGGAATTCTTAACCCAATTTCCATTCTTTGGGTAACACTTATACTCTATTGATTATGAAATGATATGATAATGCATGAAATAAATTTTTATTATATTATTGTTTATTTTCACTATTTTTATGTGTATTTTTATACAACAAACAAAATCTATTCATTTGGTTAACGTTCATACTTTCTTTAAAAAAAATACTCTTATATATTTCTTCTTAAAAAATTAAAAGGTATATTTTTAAAACTTATATAGTATGAGAATATTTTTCCCATTTCATGTAGAATTAATTTCTTAAGGAATCCTTTACAAGTTTACAAGGTTATTTTTGAAGAAAAATTATTCTTCTATAACTATGCATCTTTTTAAATAAATGATTTTAAATAAAATTGATATTTCCCTCAAGAATTTATCAATGATTTTAATAGAGTACTTTAATCAATGTAAACATCCTTCATTGGATGTCATGACTAATTGATGTTTATCTCTTATGATACCATCAACCTTATTTAATTGAATTATATATGATCAGTTTGACTATGGTTGTTCTTTTTTTATACCATTCATCTTATTACACTGGATGGTTTATGATTATGTTTATTATTTAGATAATGATATTTCATATGATAGATTCAATATTAATGTATATGTTTATTATGCTCAAACCCATTCATATGATGAATTAATCAGACTTGTTAAGTGATGAGAAGTGCCCTATATAGCCCCTCAATTCATATGACGGTTCATAAGAAAAACTAGTTTGGGCATTGGATGATGTATTACCTAAATATGTACGGTTTTTTTGGATGAAGCCTTAATGCTATTATTATGATGTCCCATAATATGCATTCACTCATTATGGAATTAGTTATTGATAATTATTGTGATATTTTGACTAGTAGAATATCCAAAATTAAGTTACATTCTCATGGGATTATTTATATATAATTATTTGATCAGATTTTATTCCAAACATATTATGATCCAGATTATTTTTTAATGGACAACTCTTTTAGATATTATCCCTTAATTATTGTTTATGTTTATTTATAATATAATCTTCTATATAATTACTTTTAATGAGAATTATATCTCACTCCTTATGTTTTATTTTTCCTCAGGATGCCATGATATATATTATGATTGACATGATGGGATAATCTTAGAGAATAAGGGTGTTTCCAATGGGGTTACTCTATTGTTTTCCATTTCAAGTTGCAATGTAATAGTTCTGTTTGTGTTTATTTTTCTGATGCTATAACACTATTTAGTCATTTGGGATGAAATCTCTTGTACATAGTTCTAATATAATAAATTAATCACCAACTCTGGGCTATTGGGGATGAGGTCTTTACATGTTCTCTAAGAAGAGACATATTAGAATTAACGATAAAGGTTATTACTTTATAAGGGTGAATATAAAAATGTTTTTGAAATTGATATAAATATAATATCACAAGAAAAAATATATATTTCCATGATTAATGTTTTTTCTTGGAAATATTTTGATTTCATAACGTAAAACAATTATTATTTTATTAAGAGAATGTTTGTGACCTTTTTGGATAAACATTGTGTTTTCATGGAATATTTTACATGTATTTTAGGAGACCCTAATGGTTATTATTTCTTCTTCATTGTTTATTATGATATTTTTATGGAAAATATTTTCAATAAAGGATATTTTACTTCTATATAAATCAATTTTTATGCTTAATGTTTATTTCATTAAATGGAAAAACTTTTATAGGTTTTCTAGATATTTAAATAGACTTATGGGTGTATTTTATTTTTATAACATTTTCTAAGAATTATTTTGGTCATCCAATTTTTTTTTGGATGGGCTTATGGATGTTTAGGAATTTTAACATTGTAAATTATGGAATATCTTAAATGAATACATAGTTTTATGAATAAAAAAAGAGAGTAAGAATAAAAGTGTATTTTTTTGGAAAAAATATTTTTGGCACTCGGGTGTGTAATGTAAATATATTTTCCTAGTATTTAATTTTTTCATACCCTTAGATAAATATAACTACATTATATCTAGAGAAAAAAATATTGGTATATAATTCAAGTATATCATGGTAAATAATTAAGTACAAAATAAATCAAACATATACATTATTCAATTTAATGGAACGTTCGATAACTACTTGTCCCAAGTAGCAATTTCGAAATAGAATCGATGTTAGGTCCCTCTAAATTATTCACATGTTCTTTAAAAGTATGTGGGATTGAGGATCATTAATATCTATGTTCTAGAATAGGGATTAGATGAAGCCTTTAATGTCCAGATAATCACTACTACGACGATCATTCGATCCATGATTGATAAATTGGATCAAAAGCTCGGGTCATATACTTCTTTATCCAGGATTCTTTTGATATGAGAGAGACTCTAAAATTATATTGGTTAATAGTAACTATAATTAAGGCCACCTCTTAATTATATAGTGAGGAATTAAATGCTTGAAAATGGATCCCCATCTCCCGAATATGTTTTACTCACCAAACATGCCTTAAATGAAATATTATGATCAAATAACTATATCATAAATATCATTTATATTTTTATAACCAACTTGTAATATAATAAATATATTATGTGATAAAAGTGAGTAATTAACTCGACTCATTATTCCCAAAAATATTAGATAAACCTTTAATATTAAAATAATATTTGTTTGTTAAATAGTTTCCCTTATATTTACTTTATTACTAGTAAAAAATTTAAATAAATAAATTAAACTCCAATTTTTCTATTCTCAAATAACAATGAATTGATTTATTCCCTAGTGATAATTTATAGTAATTCATATGTCGAACCCTATGGTGGGTCCCACCATTCCATATACTGATATTCATTAGAATAAGTCAGACTTTTGAATACACTAAGTATGTGCTCCTATAATACATTATCTTCATAATGGTGAATACTATTCATAGACTAAAATAAAAGTATGATAACCCATCAAGCCCCCATAGTAATAAGGAATAGTCTTAACAATTACACCCCCTATGAAAACACATTTGGTAATATAATATCTTTATCATGCTATATCTCATAAAGTTGGATGCACAGATTATGTCATATTTTTTTCTAAGCCTATTATGTTTTGACCTCACCAGAAAGAAATACCATCTTCTTCCATGACCATGAATTTAGTGAAGCTACTTCCATCCTGTTCAACTAATCTCCATATATCACACCCTTTCAAAAGGAAAAAAATCCTATTTTTATCATTAAATCAATGTAATACCATCATTTTCATACCCAAAACATGATACATTATGATGATATAAATTTAGTGGTTTCATATTACATCAATGAATGTAATAAAATTGTAAAAACTCATAATTAACTCAATAAAGAATACCATTACATGTGTTAGTGAATAAAAAATACTTTTTACAACTGAAACATGTGGTGTTCCTATTGGGGTAGTGGTACTCATGATCACATTTACTCAAGATCACTAAGTGAAAAATTCATGTGAATATGTTTCAATAGTTATGATCCCACAATATAGGATAGTAAAACATCACCTATTTCATATTTACATGATGTATCTATACCATAATACACATGTTTATTATTAAAATTGTTGTTTCTCTAGGTTCCCATTATAGCCTGGGAATTTCTATAAGACTTTTTATACAACATGTAATCTAATTAAATTAAGAAAAATATTATTCATGCATATTTATTAAAACTATTATATTAAGATAAACAAATTTATATATATCATATTGTTTACATTTGATGTTAATAAAATCAACTAATAGTGTTGGGTCAAGAATACCCACTCACAAAACTCCCACTTTCACTAGATACAGAAGCTGACAATCCTAAACCTAATAGGTATCACATGAGAATAATTATTTTTTGGAGATATGGTTTTAGTAAAGGGGTATTCCATGTTATCCTATTTGGAAACACTTCTAACCACAAATTCACCTCTCTGTGTAAAATACACCAAGAGATGAAACTTTTAAAGTATATTCTTTGTCCTCTAGTGTGACCTGAGATCCTTTACAAGAAAAAAATCTACAATATTATCATAATAAAAATGATTAGAGTCTATAATGATAGGCATGAAACCAATATCTCAGATGATACCACGTATCCAAATCACCTACTTAGTTGTAGGGAAAGCTTATATACACTCATATTTTCTTATAGAATTGGAAACCATTCATTTTTTAGATTTTCTCAAGCTCACCACACTACCATTCAAGAAAAATACATATCCTGATCATGGTTTCCAATAATCATTCTTTTTCTGAAAATTAGCATGAGTTTATTACCTCAATACTAGTTCCTCATCTCCTCTATACACCTAGAAGAAATCCTTTATACTTATCATGTACTTCAATATAGTTTTTACTACATCCCAAAAAATCTGTACTAGATTATCATGATATATTCCCACCACGATTAATGAAAATCCAACATCAAACCTAGTACATTGAATGGAATACATGATAGATCCCACTACTAAAGATTAATGTATTTTTCTCATTCTTTCAATATCTTCTAGTATTTATTGACAACATTTCTTAGAGATATTGATACCATGTGGAATTGGGAACAACCCTCTCTAATACTGTTCCATATTGTATGTTTTGAGTACCATGTAAATATATATACACTGACTTAGCCCTAATATCCTTTGAAATCAATCTTGATATATCTCGATCCTTTGGATTTAGGCCACTTCACCTATGTCTTTCATGGAGAATCAATTATTTAACCAAGTATTAAATGACTTTTAGATATTCACTTCATTAACCATGATTAATATTTAATCAACATTTAATATAATGAAAATGATGAAATTTACACTAAACCTTTTTATAGACACATGGGTGAGAATCATTTTTGACATGACCAAATTCTCTTATGGACTCATAAATATGAACATTAAAGGATCTTGATGTGATATTCAACCCATAAATGGATATCTATATATTTTATACTTTATTGGAATTCTTTAACATTATAAACCTTTTTTTGAGTGATATATATATTTTTATAAATCATCCCATTTAGAAAGGTAATTTTTACATCCATTTTCCAAATTTCATTACCATGGAAGGCTAACGTTGCAAGTAATATTATCATGGGTTTCATAATCGATATCGGTGAGAAAGTTACATCATAATATAAACTATAATATTGCCTTAATAATTACTTAATAATAAATGATTTATAGATATTTAATTTAAAATATATGTCCAAAGTTTTCTTGAATGCCCATTTTCTCCCAAAAGGTTTTACATCAGTAAGAGGGTATACCAAAATTAAAACTTGGTTTTGATACATGGACTCTATCCCATAATTCCTAGCATATTGATATTAAGTACCATCCTTTCCATATACAGATTCATTATAGGTTATAGTTTTATCATACTTTTTGAGTAATGTATCAGTTGTCTAGATGATTAATAAACCATATCATTCTAGTTATATAACCTCTCGGGTAGTCATAAATAGTAATTATATCTAGAGATCATATTCAAATCTCTCTATCTCTTGTTGAGTTTGTTCCCATTCCAAATCTTGTGTATATGGAGATGTAACTTCATTTAAGTTTATCATTATTCCATTGTTTCCATTGAAAAGTATTTCCAATTCATGTAATATAAAATTTCGTACCTCAAGAAATTTCTTATCTAAAAGGTTATATAGGTAATATCCTTTTTTTTTCTATAGGATAAACTATATAGATGAATTAAATTCTTAGAGATTATATTTTTCAATATATATAGTCTTGATGAAATCGTTTCACACCCACACATGTTTTTGTGCAAGAATGGTTTTCATTCCATTATATAACTAAAAGGAATCCAATATGTTCCTTTATTCAGTTATTGGTTAAAGGGATATGTCTATATCTGTAATGAATATCCCTAAAATAAAATTGTAGTATCATCTAACTCATCATTGATCTAAACATTTCAAGCAATGTATAATTCCTCCTTTCAAAAACATCATCCCGCTAAGGTGTATAAGTAGGAGTTGGTTGGGATACCATACCACAATCTGTTAAGTGATCAATAAATTCCTAGTTTAGAAACTCTCTACCATGTTCTGAGTAGATTTCCTTAATCACCTTTCCAGGAAGGTTTTATGCTTTTTGTTAGTATTACATAAACATTTGAAAGAAATATGACTTATAAACCATTAAGTTGACATATTTATACAAACTACAATCCTTGATACAAGCAATGAATAATGAAATCACATACCTTAAATATACTAAAAATGGAACTCAAACATCAATATGAATAAATTCCAGTAGTTTAGTGGCTATTACTACTTTCCAAGTGAAAATTGGTTTGGTTATTTCCAATTGTAAATAAGCATGATATACATCCGAGAGTTTTGAGTTAGTATAGTCTAAATACAAATCATGATATAATTTATGTAAATACTTATCATTTACACAACTAATTATGATGTTCTATATGTTGGTATTATATGTTTTATTTTTACCATTTTTGTTATTAATTTATTTTAAATGTTTTAAAAGTTCATATATATATAGTCCATTGTAAATATACACCATACTATAATATATCTTATCCTTATAAAAGAGACAAAATTTATTTCCAAACATGAAATAAAACTCCATGTTGTCCAAAATAGACATTTAGGTCATATTTCTAGTTATTGAAGTTTTATAATAATAGTTGTTTAATATAATAACCAAAACACTATGAAAATTCAGATGATATTCACCTACTATTAAGGATACTAGTATCACTCCATTTACATCTCAAATATCCACATCACCCTTTGTGATCTTATATAATTTCTTAGTTACTATGAGTGAATACAAATGTGTGAGCCATATGATATATCCTATATCAAACATATAGATAAATATAAATCACATCCAATAAAAAAATACACGAGTCCAATGCATCACAATTCTTATTCTTCCTAGCCATGAAATTATTCTCCCTAAGGATTTTCAAACAACATAAAAATTAGAAAAAATCATTCCCATTTCCTTCACTCTATATCTTTGGATTCTTATAAGGATGGTGAATCAGTGTCCTTGACATGGGTTTAGACTTAGATCCATTTTCCCTTCTCTGTATCTACTTGTTCACTATAATGGTTGAAGATTTGGTATTATTCTAATATTTTTCATCATGTATAAATAAATCCAATAGGTCTCATATTGAATTTTTCATGTTATCCATGTTTTAATTAACAGTAAAATTTGACATGCTAGGTGGTAAAAAGGCATGGATGAGATCAACCTCTAGTTCTTGGTTCAAATTGAACCTAAGAAATTTAAGTATCCCGATGTACCTAATCTCCTTGAGTTTATGAGGTTTTTTGTTATTCCACTATACTACATTTCACTTTTACAATGTACTTGATATCTCATGTCTTTATTACCTTACCATCCTTTGATATTACTCATGGAAATGACAGTTTATTATAGGAATATTAATCATTATTCATTTTTTACTATTGATTTAAAATTGATGACAATGTGAGACATTTTATATCTAGGAAATTCTATTCATTATTCTTATATTAATATTAATCGACATTTCGTGATCCCTAAGGAGGCTCAACAAGAAGTGACAGCAAAACATAAATCTTCCTATCCTGTAATAGTACTTTGTGAAGGCGACTGTACCAATCCTAGAAGTTATAGTCAATAATGATATCCTCTTTAACAAATATTAGATATATTAATAATGAATTTGTTGTGTTCATTAACATTTTATCTAGATAAAATAAATTTGGTAGATTAGTACCTTATATTTATTACAAATTAAACATTACATATTAAGTCATTAAATATCTCTAACTATTTTATAAACCCCTAGTAGTCATCAATAAAATATTCAAAATAATGAGGTTTTTTATTAATTTAGTGGAAATGACCCTTGAAACCTCTCCTCATAGCCCAAGATATGGATACTCTACTACTTAAAGATTTTCCAGGTAGTATTTAGAGTGGCCATTCAAATTGACTCACAAATCCTAGAATTGTTGTGTGAATTCCCAACATCAAAGAATCATAACCTTTATTTACTCAACACTCTACCTATAAATATATTACAATCTATCTATAAATAATTACTTGTTTCCAACATTACTTAAGTCTACCTATCACTCATATAATAAATCCCCAATAGTATGAGGCACCCTCAAGTGGTAATGATAAGCACCTCATGCACTAGGTTTTGTTAAATGTAAGTGACGAAAGTCTTTTTGACTTTATATTTATTTTATGGTTTTTATGAATCCTTTAATAATTAATTAATTTTATATTTATAAAAACATACTATTTTATCATAATCACAACCAATCAATGTATCAAATAGATAACACCCGTCACGTATTTATTGGTTTTAATCAATGAATTGTAGTTTATTATTTCATGTGATCGTGTAAACATGAGTATTCATAAAACAATAATAATCCTTGTATAAATTAAATAATAAACCTGAATGATATTTAAAATTTACAATTAATTGATCCATTGAATACAAATGGATCAACTGTTACCCTAGGGGTTGAATACTTGAGTCGGGTCTGACTCATATCAAAGCTCGTACCCCTATACAATGTAATCATGTCTATAGTCATACCACCTTGTCTCAACATGGTCCCATATTATAAATGCATCAAAATGATACATGAACACATGAGAAAGTGAGAAATATGTGATGGATAACACTCAAGGAGTAATAGACTCGTATACATATAATGTGAGAAAAATGATGCACAGACCATCAAAAATAAATTAATTATCACAATATTCACACGAATTTTCAGTAATTAATCAAATAAATTAATCCTCATCATACATTGGTAGTCTGATAATCAAGATTAGTTGACATGAAAAATAAATTTGTAATGAAATATATATGCAATAAATTTATCTCCAGGTAATTTTAAATGAATTAATAATTTTTTTAACAAATTTAAACTCATAAAATATTAATCACATGATCCACATTATGTTTTTAAACAATCTATGTTTTTAATATTTTTATAATTTTTATAATTTTTTGTGAGCTGGGATGGCCCAAAAAACCCATCAAGCAGTTTTAGGCCATTTTTAGGCCAATATTGGTGTAGGCAGGACCTGAACCGGTCTGGTCAATGAAAAGGATGATGATAGTAACCATGTGAATGGTGTAGGGAAGACAAGAGGGGGGAGGGAAACGCCACTACACTTTCTTAAAAAAATCAATTAATTTTTTTATTACATTAATACCACCTTCCTATAGAAGAGGACATAAAAAATTGTCCCCCAAAATTGAGACTATGTGATACATGGGAGAAATGAAACTGCCCCTTCATAAATTTTTTATGCACTAGAAACTTCACATGCTTTCTACCTTATGGTTTTTTATTTTTATTTTTTTTCTTTTATAGAATTCCCTCAATCCAAAAACCCAATATTGGCCACAAGGATTCCATCTAGTGTCTAGAGAAAAACCACTAGATATATTAAAATAACAAAAATACACATTCATAATTTTTAAACCCACAAATTAATAGTTTAGATCTAATTTCAATATTCAAATGGGCATGACTTGGTTTTTTAGGACTAGACAAAATATTGGTTTGGTTTGATGATAAAATGATGATTCCCACTAAAAATTTTAATTAAACTTTTATTTGATTAATGGATTAAACAATCATTATATTTCTACGATTCAAATTTTTTGTACTAGGGTGGACATTTTAAGTAGATGTGATGGGTATTTAAATTTTCTAATAGCTTGATCAATGTAACAATGTCATATTGGAAAAAATTCAACTCGATAATAAAACAAGATGATATTTCATGAAATATTTTTGTACAAAATAAATCCAGCATATAACTCATTCAATTTGATGTATTATTTTAAAAACAACTTGTTGATAGCGACCATTGTTCGAAAGAAACAATGTTGGTCCTCTCTAGATCATCCACACATGCTTTAATGGTTTTTTTCAATAATGATTTCAGATATATGGGTGATAGAATATAGACACAAGAAAACATTTGATATCCCGATTATCACTACTATGCCAATCCATTGATCCATGAATGATAAGTTGGATTAAAATTTTCGACCAACTGCTTATCTCTCTATAATTTTAGATAGTTTACAGAGAGTATCTCAAGTAGTCTATAAATTGATATACCCCTCCTACTAATATAGTGAGATATGAAATACCCCAAAATGGATCTCTGACCACTGAATATGTATTACCCACCATATAAGCTATAAACAAAACATCATGTCCAACTCAATATGTCACAAACATTATTTATATAATTATCACTAACCTGTAATACAATAAATATATTACTTGATAAAAGTGGTCCACTAACTTGAATTTTTATTCCCATAAATATTAAATGAACCACGATTATTAGAATAATATTCGCTTGTGAAATATTTTCCCTTTCATTCACTTAAATTATAGTAAATACATTAAATAAATGAATTTAACTTTAGTTATTCTAGACTTGGGTAATAATGAATGTATTTATTCCTTCAAAATCATTAATACTCAAAAATCTCTCAGAACATGTGGTGGTCCCTACCATGACATATACACATATTCATTAGAATAGGTCAAACATTTGAATATGGTAAGTGTGTTGATTTTTAGGCCCTTATCTTGACTGAAGTGAATAATATTCACAAAGCATGAGTGAACTATAAAAACCCATCAAGTCCCTCTAAGGAGATATGGAATAGTCATAAATATGATATCCTCTGGAAAAGACACTTAGTATGATATAACCTATTTGTCATATGATATCTTGTAAAGAAGGATACAAACTTTGTGTCGTAATATATTCTTGCTTTATCATTTATTTACCTCACTGTATAGACTAACCTTATTCTACTATGTCTACTGTAACAACCCGACCCCAGTTTCTTGGAGTCGGTTCCTTTTTTTATTTCATCGGCGTGATTAAAATGAATCAAATCCTAATTGACTGAGTAGTTTAGTAGTGTTTTAAAACAAGATACATACATAGGTTGAAAAAAAACATGAAAATAAATACAATATAAATTTTTTATTGATAATATCTATAACTCCAAGTTTATCCCTGCAGGTCATTCATATTAAACAAATTTATGTCCTGAGAAAATGAAACAGAAGAAAGGGGTAAGCTCAAATGCTTAGTAAGGTTACGCAATACAATGGACGATACCATAAACATAAAAATTAGGCATGGTGAATAACTAAAAAACCCACACCTTTAAAATTAATCATGAACATAATATAACAGAATACGAGCTGATAAAACATAATCATGGGTATTTTACTAGTAGAATAACCACATAAAATTTAAATTACTATTTTTAAAATGAGGGAAATACATATCCCAAACATTATAAAACATACCTTCAAGGCCTCATCTAAGACTTTTAAAAATGATTAGGGCCTCCGCCAAAACCATATATCAAAATGGGAATGGCATAGGCTAAATCCATATCTATTTGTCTCATGAGACCTACTGATGCATCGAGGGGCTATAGAAGTCCCCAACCCTCATAGAATAATTCCAATTCATTCCTCATATTAATTTTTTGAACATAATAAATATATACCTTCATATTAAAACTAATATATGAAATGTAAATAACTTTCCCTAATCATTTAACATAAACACTAACCATTTAGAGAAATGTGGTGAAGGGTATCAAGATAGCACATCCACAATAAAACTAATCATAAACCCTTCAAATAAATATTTTAGATAATAACATAATAGATAATTAACAATGAAGTACAAGATTAATCATGGGATGTTGACATAGATGAAGATAGTTTTAAATGATACCATTGAAAAATTCTTGAGGAAACAATTTTTAAACATTCCGAACTGTCCCATACCACCTTAAATATTCAAATAACAATCCCTTATAATATCATTGGAATTATAATAATCTTTATATGATATAAAAAAGGGAATTACATACACCAAAAGTAACAAATAAGTGATGAACAAGGCTTATATATCATAAAAGTTAAAGTGATGTGAGAATCATTTATTTTACTTTGGAAGGAAGAATTATTTTGGAAAATCATTTGTATTTGTCATAAATCTGGTTTTAAAATTTTATATCCAAGAAAAGAGAAGTTATGTAAATTGAGATTACATTTTAGGCATAAATGATGTCTCACTTAAGTGAAATCATGTAAAAAGTGTTCTTAAAAAATCATTAGAATTAAAACATTTTAGTGCAGTTTAAGGAATTCATAAAGAGATTTTAAAGCGCAATAGTGTTTTATTTCATAAAACCAGAAACGAACCAAAATATATTTTTATGTTAAAATTTATGATTATATAAAGATAAATCTGGATTAAAATATATTTTATAGTGAACTTCAAAACAGATAAGAATTCGAGAATTTCCTTGAATCAAGCTTTCATTTTAGAATAATTTTTGAAATATTCTTTTAAAACATTTAACTCCATATAAAATAAATAATTATTCTTATGGGTAAACATATACAAAACATTCACACGTAATTTCTGAGGAGTAAATAAGAATAAATAAAAATTTCAAGTAGGTGAGTAGAGAATAATAGCAACCAGAATGAAAATGGTGGTTCAGGTAGAAAATATATACAACATTGCAATCAATTAAATTATATTCCCCAAAATTAATAATAATACAATAATACATTTAATTTCATGAATATAATGAGACTCTTGATATTAAAAATCAAATGAAAGTATGCAAACACCATACACAAGTAGTAGTAGTAGTGAATATGAAATATCCCACAAAATGGAGGTGAGATGAAGAAACCCTTACCTTAAGTCCGACGGTGTTCTTCACATGATAATAGTGTCCTAGATAACGAAATTAAACTCATTAATTATTATTAATAGGGTGATTTATTTATTAAATTGATTTATTATATCCTTATTAATTTTATTCATGGATTTATTGATGGGTTTAAGAGGCTCAATTTCCATGTTTGGGAGTGTTTTCTTCTTTTGTTTTCATGATTAGATTACTTATATTCATGTTTGAAAAAATATTTATAATGAGAATGGTTGTCCAGAATTAAAGTTATATGTTATTAGTAAAAATCCCTAAGAATACATAGTTATAAAATTCATGTGGATTTTGGGAGTGAGGATTAATCATTACATAAAACATTAATGATAATTGTTTGGGTTAATTGGTGGTTTTTGATCACAACTAAATCATTTTAATTTATAAAGTAATATCATATGAAAAAATGATTATTGAACCTTAAATAATATATAATACATATATTAAAGTCTAGTTCAACCATAAAAATCTGTTTCATTACCATAATGGAATATGGTAATAGGAATTGAAATCTCGTCGTCCTTGAATGTTATAAATTGACACCTCTCGGATGGTGTTTTCATTTCTAATATAAAAGAATGGGATATAAGAGATGATGATTAATTATTCCATTATCACAAAAAGTTATATTACATGTAAGTTACTGAAGTTATCATATAATATTGATGAAAAGATATGAGGAAATAAAAATAATAGAAAGTAACTCAAAATAAAATAAAAGTTGAGAAATCCCACACAAAAATTCGGTAGCCTAATGAAATCACTAATAAATTTATTAAATATTTTGATGAGAGAAAAGGGTATCTAATTATTATTAAATTATATTTAAGGTAATGGTAAAATGGAATGATATATCCCAACATAATACAATTGAAATTATAAGATAATAACATTATAAGAGTACTTGAAAAATAGTGAACTTTTTAGACAAAAATTCTACAGCATAACGACTATGCAACACGGTTTTAGAAAACATTAAAAAGAGAGGGGATAGGGGTAAAATATTCATAAAAAACTCATAAAATAGTAGTGGGAATGAATAAATTGTAAATAATAACATGGTATGAATACATTAAATACATACCACATAAAATAAAACTTGAAATAAAATAAATGAAAAGAGGAATTTACATCTTGAAGTAATCTTCCTTGAGAGCCTCTTTAGGGGAGAGGATTTGGTCTTCTTATGAGGAAAAGGGATGATAGAAGTATGGGGGGAGATAGGGAGGATATTTGAGAAGAATTTAGACAAGACACAAATCTTGAGTGTAGTGAAGAGAAGAGGGAGTGGGGGGGGGGGTTATAGTGGAGGTGTGGGGTGATTTGTGAATATTTTATTCATTATTTTATTATTTCTGTCATGACAACCAATAGTGTAAATTAATGTAACCCATAATTGTAATAAGTGCATGTGAGTTTTAACCTAGTAGGATTACTTCATCCTTACATCATTTATTACCCAATAAATCATGTATTTGTCATTTATTGCAAATTATTGTATTTTACTATTCATCCAAAATTCATGTATTTTAGAAAAATCCCAAAAATTCACCCAAAACATTTTTCAATGAGTAGATTTGAAAAAAGAAATCCATTTTTTTAAATAATTTTCTAAATATTTTGAATTGAATTTTAAAATAAAATTATAATTTATTCAAAAACAGAAACATTACAACTATAACACGTTTTATAACACCTTGAAAAATTAATCAAGGTCCCGTATAATTATCCTATAACCATAAGAATATAAAATAACAATTTATGATTAAATTTTATAAAAATAAATTTACATTTTAAATTATTAAATTAATCATAAAATTTTAATTAAAATATTTATGACATACAAAAATACCAATACTTTTACTATGGCTGTTTTTCACTTATAAGATGTCTGAATTGTATTTATACATTAATGGGTGGAGTTTCTATGTTTTGGCCAATTTACTATTCATTAATATTCATTACTATTCATAATGGTATGTTGATATTCGTAAGGGTATGTTACTATTAACCGAAAATTAAGTTTGACTTATCAGACTCTAAATACATTACTGAACGCAACCGTGTATGTCCATTTTTCAAAATTCAAATTATAGAAGTAAAAAAACTTTGTTTACTGGATAGGTTATAACAAGGTGGAGTTTTTAGCAACTCGGTGATTCAAGAATTCAATATTAAATATATTTTTAAATTATTGGGGTGTTACATTATTCCCTCCTCAACAGAATGGCGTCCTCACAATTCAAAAATGCACTTCAAATGTTAAAGGCAGATGCTTGAAAATTCACTTGTGGGAAACCTACATTGGGAATAAGGTTAAGAAAATATCCTCCTAAAAGGGGTTAAGGGAAATGAGGTGGTCACCAAAAAAATTATTATTTTGAATGGGGTGATATTATTCAAAAGTAAAAACCTAGACATGGAAGAAAAATCTATCTATGAAGATCTGATGGAACGTGATAGAGAACTTTTTCAGATGAAATTTTATTACTAAAAAACTACAAACTACAATATAAAACATCGATATTATCAATGATTGTGATAATAGAAAAACATTTTATTTAGTACTATTTTCCTAGAGTTGAGGAATTATTCATATATATATGAGTATAAATATATGTTTTTATTTACATACTCATCCTTTCATTCCACCTTGAACTATCTATACTTCATCCCTTAGCACATGTTATTCCATATGGTGAATTAATACATTAACCTATAAAAGCTCATGCTATGATCAACATAATCCATTTCTTAAATGGTTAAAAATTTCAAAATATAACCATTCAACACTTTATAATGATGGTATTTAAATTTCCCAGATGAACATATCATTAAATATTAATCAATATGAAGTAACTATTATTTTTCACATTCCAAACATGTAAATAACTTCATGGTGTATCCTCTTGAAATATGGTAATTACTTGAATTACTATAAAAACTATATTGGAAACATGCATTATTTTTTATTCCTAAGTAAGATACATGTTATTTGATATATTCCTTAAATCTAAAAGTGGTTTAAACTCCATCAATGATAGCATAGACCACTTCTCTACATGTCGATAACAAGTTCCAAGGTAGTCAGTACTAATCCGAATAAATCATTTATTCGTCATTATCTGAAAATTAGATATATATTAAGGGTTGTCTTTCTATCAATCATGTTATTTATAAAAGTTTAACTTTCTACTAAATCAATTTTTCTTTGTACCATTCATCATATGACTTCAAATACATAATGAAATATTACTGCATTACAATCCTTTTATATCTCATAAATATTATAACAAGAATATCATAACATAGTTCTTGAATCCAAAAACATAAAAATATTATTTATTCTACTTTAATCAAAGTAACATCATAAGATTATACATGAACGCATTCTTTTTCAGATCTATATTGCAATTATGCTTGGGAAATTCACTTTTCTAGTTCCCCATATCCTTACATTTAAATCATTTATTATAGGAAAATTATTTTCTTGTCTTCCAATTATGAGTATGGTGGAATTGTTCTCCACACTTGAAGCAAAGTCCTTTCCTATCAAGCATATACCAAGGTTCATCTTTCCAAAATTATCATATGAGTGAAAATACATCATTCCTTTTTTTCCCTTTATCCATTTTTTTCACTACCATCATCTTCTTCTTTTGCTTATTTTGAAAGCTATAATACTCATAGGAGACTTTACATACCTTGTTAACACATGATATTATTTCCTCATATGATGAGGATACTTGGGAGAAAATATTCCATTGGAAATATGTCTTAATTACATTAGAGATATGATCCTTCTTAATCTTTGTATCATGTGTATTAATGAAGTTCTCTTTTCTTGTTCTAGGTGACACTTGTAATCAATTACTTATTATATTTTAGATGATAAATTTTTTAACTCTATATTAATATAAACATTGTTTAGAACATAACATACATTTATGCATCATATATCCAAGATCCATATACTTTGGTTACATTGGGGGCATAAATCCTTCATAATTGTGGGTAATTAAAATGTGGATTATCCTATGAAAATACCCTAGGAGTATTAAACTAGGTATGCAACAAGGCCCATTTTCACGTACTAGGATACCCCAGGTCATTCCCAAAACACCTTGTTAGAGTTTTCACTCCTAGGTATATCTATACCAGAACTGCTTCCACTAGTAGTATCCAGATATGGATCTATTTTCCAGAAATATCCACATAATCTATTTATTACCACGATTCTAGGATTTTCTTTAATGTTTATCCTCATAGACTATATTAGGGTTTTTTCTCTAATCTATGTTTTCTAAATCTAGTTTCCAAGTTTTCTACTAAATTTCATTTGATACCAATTGTAACAACTCGACCCAAGTTGCTCGAATCTATTGACTTATTTTATTACATTGGTATGATTACAAGGAATCAAATCCCAAAGGGCCAAGTAGTTTAGTAGTGTTGTAAAAATATATACATATATAGGTTCAACATTACAACTTGAAAATAAATAAAACCTAAAAGTTATATTAGAAACATTCACAACACCAATTTTATCCCTACAGGTCATTCACAATAATCCTCTTCATGTACTAAGAAAGTGAAACATAAGAAAGGGGTGAGGTCAGATGCTCAGTAAGAGTAAGCAATAAAATTAAAGATACCATAAACATAAACATTAGAAATGATGAATAACTAAAAAAACATGACTTGAAAATTAATCTTGATCATTATATGGCAGGAATATGAGCTGATAAAACATTTTCATAACTATTCTACTAGTATAATAATCACATGAACTTTCAATTACTAGTTTCATAATGAGTGAAATTCATATATCGGATATTCTAAAACATATCATCAAGGACTCAGCTATGAATTCTAAAATGATTAAGGCCTTGGCGAAAACCATATCTCAAAATGGGCAAGACCTTATCCATGTCCATATCTATTGGTTTTATGAGACATTCCGATGCATCGCGGGGCTATAGCGGGCCCCCATCAAATAATAAGTCAAATTAATTGCTCATATGAAAGGGGTGAACATAATCAATATATACATCCATATTAAAACTAAAATATGAAATGTAAATAACTTTCCCCAGTCATTTAACATAAACACTAACCATTGAGAGTAATATGGTGAAGGGTATCTAGATACCACATCCATAGTTTAAATAATCAGAAACCATTCAAAAAAATATTTTAGATTATAACATAATATATAATCCTTAATTAATTTCAAGGTTCAACAAGTGATGTTGAGATAGATGAAGATACGTTTACATGTGACCATTGAAAAATTCTTGAGGAAATAATCCTTAGTCATTCCAAAGTGTCTCATACCACCTTGAATCATTCAAATAATAATCCCTTATAATATCATGAGAATAATGAGACTCTTTATATGATATACCAAAGGTAATTACATACACCAAAATCAAGAAATAAGTGGTGAACAAGGCATATTTCTCATAAAATTTAAAGTGATGTGAGAAAAATCTGTTTTACTTTGGAAAGAAGAGTACTTTTGGAAAATCATTTGTATTTGTAATGAATCTAGTTATAAAAATTTATATACTAGAAAAGAAAATGGAAGTAAATTGAGATTATATTGGGGAATAAATTATGTCCCCCCTATAGTGAAATCATGTAAAATGTTTTTTACGTAAGCTTTAAAATGAAAACATTTTAGGGTGGTTTAAGGAATTCATTAAAGAGATTTTAAAGCGCAATGGCATGTTTTCTTTCATAAAACCATAAATGAACCAAAATAACTTTTCATGTTAAAATTTTTTATTACGGAAAGATAAATTTGTCTTAAAATATATTATAGAGTGAACTTCAAAATAAGAAAGATTTTGAGAAGTTCCTTTAATCAGGCTTTCATTTCGGAAGAATTTTTGAAAGATTCTTTAAAATCAATTAACTCCCCATTAAATAATGATTGATTATAATGGGTAAAAATATATAGAACATTCACACATAATTTATGAGGATTACATAATAATAAATAATAATTTCATTGAGGAGATTATAGAATAAAATCAACCTAAATGAAAATGGAGGTTCACGTAGAAAATACTTACAAATTTGTAATCAATTGAATCATATGCCCCAAAATTAAAAATATTCAAATGATACATTGAAGATCATGAAAATAAAAACACTCATGATATGAAATATCAATGGGCACTATGAATACACCATGAACAAGTAATAGTAGTTAATATAGAATATCTCACAAAAATAGAAGTGAGATGAAGAAAACCTTACCTAAAGTACGATGGTGTTCTCCACTTGATCTTAGTGTACTAGATAATCAAATTAAAATCATTAAATAATATTTCTAGGACGTATTATTTATGTAATTTATTTATTATAACCTTATTCAGTTTATTCATGTCTCTCTTGATGGGTTTAAGAGGTTCAATTTCATCGTTCGGGAGTGTTTCTTTCCAGGTTTTCAGGATCGGATTACTTATATTCATATATGTACAAACATGTATAATGAGAATAGTATTCTAGAATTGAAGTTATATGTTATAGTGAAAATTTATATAATTAAATAGTTACAAAATTCCTTTGGTTGTTGGGATTGAAGATGAATCATTATGTAACACATTAATGATATATGTTTGGGTTAATTGGTGGTTTTTTGAATTGAGAGGATAGGAGCATCGAACTTGGTCGACACCACTAGCTTTCTGTACCTAGGTGAAGATGAGCCTCACTTCAGACCCTTCCCCCTCAGTGGGGGAGGGTACTCTATCACCTCTCAACAGTTTTTTACTCCCCCCTTAATTCCCTTTTTGGAATGCTGATTTCTTAACTTCCTTTCCTTATATTTCTATCAACCCAAAAGTTATTGAGAGCTTCAAAGGTATTCCACTCCTACTGATATCAACCTTGGAATTTACTAACACATCCTCTTTGCTATATCTGACCATTATTGCACACTTCAATCAGCAACAGCCTTTGGTAGACTATAGCATCCCATGTAAGTAAAAAATAATAGATTTTCATATCTATGTCTATTTATGAATTAGATAGTGTTTTAGAGGCTTAAAATGGGAAAAAATACAATCTTAATCATAGAATACTCTAATATTTTTAAAAGATTATTTTACCGCCTTTTGATGGAAAACAATTTTTAAATATAAATTTTAAAACTTTTATAAGCTCTATTTGTCAAAATAAACATATTCTTTAGAATTTTGACATTTATAATTACTTTGGATAAATTTTTGGTATTTTCCTGACAATGTTCATTTTTTAAGGAATAGTGGAAATACTGCATTTTAATTCAAAACTGCTTTTTCATCTAATTTAATGACATGGTTAGATTATGTTTTTAATTTTTTTTAATGTTTAATTAGAATATATTTTTACCTTTCAATCCATTGGTGGTAATTATAATTAATTTCACATTGAAATTGGACATAAACAATTATCAATCATTTGATGGATATTGTTTCTTAAAAAACGCTATTTGTTTCGACAATAGGAATTATTTTAAAATTAATTACTGTAATTTCTGTTTTTGGAATTTGGTAAAATGAATTCCATATTTGGAATCAGAAGGTAAAAAATATGTAATTAATACACTTTTGTTTTTGGACATTATGAATAGTAACGATGGTAATTATATTTAATTATCGTGATTAATTAGTAATCAGATAGTTAAGGGTAATAAAATAATATCATAATAATATAAACTGACCCCAACATGTTTCCAAATCCTCTTTGTTGTTTCATGGTCGAACAAGGATAGCCTTGGGCCAACTTAGGGACCCCATGGAATCACTTTTGTGTGATAGAGACCTTTTATCATATTTTTTAAAGAAAGGGAAATATAATAAAAGTATGTAATACCTAAGTAATACTATTTTAATTTTGTTTATATGAATGATCTATTTGAATATAAATAGTAATTTTAAAGCTAAAAATATTTCCTACATTATTGTATTTTGTTTAGAATTTCTATACATTAAATAAATAAATTTATTTATGACACAATGATGATGTAGTTATTACCTCATTAATGAAAGATTTAAATATATGATATTATAAGTGTTAAAATAATTTTTTTGAAGATTTGGATGCTATCCAAGAATTTTATAGATGATTATTACATGTAAAATATATTTTAATGCTTTTATTTCTAAGGAATAAAGTTTTTATGCCTTTATCAAAAGGCAACTACCAAATAGTGTCGAAATTGGCATAAATGAGTTTTTAAAACAAATGTTCTTTTATTAAATGGTATAATAGTCTAAAAAATATAATATTCTACCTAATGAAATATAATATATTAGTAATATCATTATTGATATAATTATGGCACTATTTTCATTTTAATGTAATTATTATGACCTTATCGTTTGAAAATAAAAAAAGGCGTGGTAAGAATTATTTATTTTAACTAAGGGTTAAAATGAAAAGATAAGGTGAATTCTAGGACCTCCACTTGTCTAAAAACTATTGGATGAGTGGATTTCAACCCCTAATCCTCTTATCCCCTAAATATGTTATTTTGGAACCATTCTAATTTGAATAAAAAGTTTATAATAAATTATTATTTCATGACATTCCAAGAGTGCCCATCCTCCCTCTTATAAAAGGCCCCCACCTCTACCCACTTACTCACACCTCTCAAGCACCTTGGATCATCCAAAATCTTCTCAAATAAGCTCTGTACATATATATAGTCTTCCTAGAAGCCTACCTTTGGGCATAATTCTTTTCAAGAGAGCATTGTCCTCAAATCAAAAGAAGTTACCCGATTAAGAGGTAAAGCCTTCTCTCAAAAGCCTTTTTTGTATTTTCCTTCTTCAATCCCCCTAAAATTCTTATTATTTGATTAAAAAACATCACCAGTATCCTAAATATACTAGGATTTTGTTATGATAGGGATTTTATTTACACTTATACACACCTTCTTCCAATGGTTAAAGAATATACTGTTTCTGTGGGTGACGAATTACTGCCTCACGAAATGATGATTGCTCAATATTCTTTTAACACCTTTAATGGTAGCCAATATGATGTCACTGTATTTATATGGGATATATATGGTATTTATGTTTTCTATATGCTTCTAAATTTTATGTTTAAATCACATCGTTATGCTTTTCATGTTGTGGAACTACAATAATTTCATCTGAGGAAGTGTGGACTACCGCCCCCTCAAGTGATGTGACTCTTTCATGCCAAACATGGAATTTATAAATAATGTAATTAATGAAATTATGTTACCTATATAACATATATGTTATACTGGAATTATAATATATCTATGTCTCATTTAGTTTTAAATTCCATTAATGTGACAATAAATTAAAGTTGTGTTCATGCGTACGTATGACCTACCATCTCCATGAACGTTACATTTCATTTATTAAATCCAAACATTATGTAATATTATTAAATACATATATACTAGATATATATGATATTTTAATCATGAACACCATTCTGGAGATGATGTACTTATAACTACATGGACAATTTTCTTCAAACAAGTTTATTTTTGATCCATGTACCGAACATCGACAAAACGTATGATGTGAACACACATAATTAATTAATTATTATAACATGATAATATGTGATATTAATTTAATAATAAAAATTAAAGGAAGTCCTTAATAAATTATAAATTGACCAATGTTTATAATTCAGAAATATAAAGAACGAGCGAGAACAAGTCAGACTTGAGGTAAGGGACTTCGTCTCAATCTCCTTTCATTGAGGCATACTTCAATTTATATACGACCTTTCTTTATTTTGTTGTATAATAAACCCTTTTGACTTTTAATTTCATTAAAAATGAATATTTTTACATGAAGCGTTTTACTAAATGACAAAAGGAATGTTTTTGTCTTATGTATACAGCAACAACGACTTCTCTGCCACCATAACCATTATTTGAGTTTTGACTTCCTCTACAAGCCATAATTTTTTAAATGAATAATAAATACCATTTTTTAATTTTCTTTTATTTTGGTATTGAAAATGGTTTTGATAATGTTTCGATTATATCAATGTGTTGTATTGATATCTTGTGATTGAAATGTGGAAATGTTATGTTTCCTTTATGCATGTTTTATGTGATACGATTATGTTATGGTTCTTGGGAATTATTTATGAATTCGTGTGGTTTCGTGATAAAATAAGGGCGGGTGAGCCCAAGATAGCTCTCCAATTCATTGGGTAACATGACAGAGTTAAACGCTAAGTTTTCTATGAAGAGATTTAGGGAATATACTGTGATGGGTATTCCAAACGTAACCATGAGGGTTACTCTCTACATAAGAATGTTATGAATGCCTCAAGTTACCTTTATGTCTTATGATTTCTATGAGTTATTCATAAATCTTATGATTTAAGGAGGTATGTTAATGTGATTTTGTTTTATGAGTAAAGTATGATTTCATTGATTCTTATGTATACATGGACTAATGTTTTCTTTCTGTATTTTTATATCCTTTACAGAGCTTCTTATTATCCTCCCATGTTTTTGAAATGGTTTTCACATGTCAAGGGAAAAGTACATGATGTGATGATAGTATCGAGGAAGTTTCAAGAAAGAATCCATGTTTAATTTTAAATATGTTTACTTTTGATGGTAAAAAATGAATACTATCTTTGATGTAACCAACTTGTCTAAATGTGGAATGTAATGCATGATTTATGATCTAATTCTCTAAAAATCTATACCTGAAAAGATAGTCAATGTAAATTCTTGAAATAACCCAAGATAAAGTAATGTTTAAGGTGCAGGCCTTATAGTTGGTATCAGAGGTCGGTTTAGATAAATTTAGGAGTTAAAATATTTATAAATGATTTTCCAAAAATATTTTTTATGGTCAAATTGAAATGCTATTGCATTTGAAGATTACCATGTTGCTTCATCCAATACATGTTTGTTCAGAATGGTTTTTCGTAGAGGAAACAGGAAAGCAGTGCTAGGAAGGCATAAAGAAGGAAATAACCTTCCATATCAGCATCCTGATATGGCCAGAATCGGAACTGAACAGTTTTTTGTAGTAATGGCGCAGTTGACTCAAGTGATATATGGTGGTGGTATCCATGCATGAGATCAGCCAGATCAACTGCAGAGGAACATGTCAGTGGTGGAACATTTCATGAGGCAACATCCTCCATCATTCAGAGGATCATCTGGTACTGTTCTAGCTGAAGGGTGGATTAAAGCACTGGATAATATTTTTGATGTCATGGGGTGTTCAGACAATCAAAAGGTTAGTCTTCCAATTTACCGTTAAGAGGGTGAAGTAGATCAGTGGTGGTCGATGGTTAAAAATATCAGGGACGCTGATGAGATTAATGATCTTGACTGGGATGAATTCAAAGGTATATTTCTTGAGAAATATTTTCATAAGGCTGTTTGACTTTGGATGGAAAAACAATTCTGGGAATTGAGTCAAGAGGAAAACTTAGTGGCTGATTATGAAGAGAAGTTCACTCAATTGGAAAGGAATGCTCCAAATTTTATCCGAGACCTTCATACTAAAATCAAACATTTTTACTCGGGATTAATTCCATAATATCGAAAGGCATTAGCTTCTCGTGAGTTAAAAAGTTATAAAAATCTTGTTTGATGTGCATCGAAGGTGGAAATAGAGTTTTCCGATGATCAAGTGTTATATGAAAACCAACAGAAGAAGAGACCGAGGTGGCAGGAGAAAGGTATGAATCCTTCAAAAAGGTTTTATGGTAAGAAAAATAAGTTTGGAGTTTGTGATAAATGTCGTAAAAATCATGCTAGGGAATGTCTTTTGAATTCTAGAATTTTCTTCTGATGTTGTAATATGGTACTTAAGGCTCGTGATTTCACTGGAAAAGATCCGGGTTATGGTAAGACCAAATTTTATTTATAGTTAGTGAAATGTTTCAAGGGCAGTGAGAGGGGTCATTATGACAACAATTGTTCTACAAAGAGCTCGAATGATGGGAAGCATTCAGACAACAAGCAGAAAGGTGTGGTGAAATCCTTTGCAACTACTTCAGCAAATGTTGGGCCATCAAATGAAGTTTTATTAGGTACTTTGTTTGTTTTTTCAGATTATGCCAATGTGTTGTTTGATTCAGGGTCTACACATTCTTTCATCTCTGAAAACTTTTCTAGTAAATTGGGAATTCCATCTCAAGAAATGTCTCCTGAAATTGTGGTAAAAACACCTGGGAGAAATTTTGAGGCAAAAAGAATTTATAATAATCTTCCTATACTTATCTGTGGAAAGAATCTACTTACAAACCTTATTGTTTTACCTCTAGTAGAGTTTGATGTTATCCTGGGTAAGGATTGGCTCTCTGTTTACCATGATATGATTGAATGTAGAGCTAAAGAAGTTACTTTTAAAAAAGACTATCAGTTTGTGTACAAGAATGAACCCTTACTATTGATAACATATCAAGAGGCTGAGAAACTTGTAAAAGATGGAAATGAATGTTAACTTGCACATATTGTTGAAAATAAAGGAACCATTCAGATTAATGATGCCCTCGTGGTAAATGAGTATCCTGATGTTTTTATTGATGAGTTTCCTAGAATAATACCAGATCGGGAAGTTGAATTTACTGTTGACTTAGTTTCTTATGCTAATCCAATTTTAAAACCCCCTTATCGAATGGCTCAAATTAAACGTTTAGAGTTGAAGGATCAATTGAAAGATTTATTAGAGAAAGGTTTCATTCGACCTAGAACATCACCATGGGGTGCTCCTATCTTATTTGTTAAAAAAATGATGGTTCAATGAGACTTTTAATTGATTATAGAGCCTTGAATAATATCACTGTTTAGAAAAAATTTCATTTTCCTCATATCGATGATTTGTTTGATCAGCTCCTGGGAGCTCAGTATTTTTCAAAGATTGAATTGAGATCGAGGTACCATCAGTTGAAGGTAAAGGAAGAAGATATTCTGAAGACCGCGTTTCGTACAATATATGGCCATTACGAATTTGAAGTTATGAAATTTGGGTTAATCAATGCACATGCTGTATTCATGGACCTTATGAATAGAATTTTCCATGAGTTCTTGGATAAGTTTGTGGTTCTTTTCATTGATTATATTTTGGTGTTTTATAAATGTAAAAAAGAGCATTAAAAGTCATTTAATGGTTATTTTGCAAACCATAAAAGAAAAGAAATTTTATTTGAAATTATGGAAGTGTGAGTTTTGTTTGCAAAAAATTTCTTTCCTTGGTCACATTGTTTCTAATGATGGAATAATTGTTGATCCTACAGAAACAAAGGTTGTTGAAGAATGGCCAAGACCCAAAAATGTAACCAAGATTCGTAGTTTTCTTGGTTTGGCAGGCTATTACCGAAGGATTGTTAAAACATTTTTGTGGTTGTGTAGCCCATTGACTAAAATAACTCGGAAGAGTGTTAAGTTTATATGGAAAAAATAATGTGGTGATTGTTTTCAGGAATTGAAAAGAATATTGGTGAATGATCTAGTATTGGAACTACCTTCTAGGAATGGTGATTTTGTAATCTATAGTGATTCTTCATTGAAAGGACATGGTTGAATCCTAATGTAGAATGATTAGGTAATTGCTTATACTTCACATCAGTTGAAAAATCATGAGATAAATTAACCTACACATGATTTCGAATTAGCTGTTGTTGTTTTCACTTTAAAAATTTGGAGGCATCATTTGTATGGTGTAAAGTGTGAAATATATACTAATCACAAAAAGTTTAAAGTATATATTCACTCATAAAAGATTGAACATGAGACAGAGGAGATGGGTAGAATTAATCAAGGATTGTGATTGTACAATTCATTACCATCCGGGAAAATCAAATAAAATGGCAGATTCTTTGTGTCGAAAAACTAATTCATCATTAACCATGTTACGTTTGGAATATGATCCTTTGGTTAAGAATTTGAGGAATTTTGGCTTGGAAGTTGTTGGTGCAGGAAATTCTTATGTTTTGTTTCAGGTATCAGTGAAATCTTTTCTATCAGACAGAATTAAGCAAGAACAAAAGCAAGACCGTGAGCTGCAAAAAACGGTAGAGATGGTTTCGAAGTGTATGTTACCTGAATTCAACATTGATAATGATTGTGTTTTGAGATTTGGGAAGAGATTGTGTGTGCCTTTTGATTCACAGTTGAAGAGATAGTTTTTTTGTGAAGCTCATATATCTCCATTTTCAGTTCATCCAGGTAGTACTAAGATGTATAGGGATCTTCGGGAGTATTACTTGTGGGATAGAATAAAAAGAGATATTACTGATTTTATTGTGAAGTGTTTGACTTGAAAATAGGTTAAATAAGAGTGGAAGTTACCAAAAGGGATGCTTCATCCTTTATGAGTGCCAGAGTGGAAATGGGATAATATATCCATGGACTTCGTTATGAGATTACCGAAGACACCTCAAGGTAATAATGCAATCTGGGTTACTGTTCATCGCTTGACTAAATCCACTCATTTCTTTTCTATACGAGATACTTTTTCTCTAGATAAACTTTCTCGATTGTATCTTAAAGAGATAGTCAGGTTACATGGAGTTCCGTTCATTATTGTATCTGATCGTGATCCCAGGTTCACTTCTAACTTTTGGAAAGGCCTTCAAAAGTTGTTGGGTACTGAATTAAGTTTTAGTACAACTTTTCATCCTCAATCAGATGGGCAGTCAGAAAAAACAATTCAGACTTTGGAGAATATTCTACGTACTTGTTCTATGGATTATCCGGGAAGTTGGGACCAAAATCGTTCATTGGTTGAGTTTTCATATAATAACAGTTTTCATTCCATTATAAAGATGGCACCATTTAAGCCATTATATGGGAAGTAGTGTTGAACTCTAGATTTTTGGGATGAAGTGGATGAAAGGAAGTTGATGGGAAAAGAATTGGTAGAAGAGCTAGCAGAAAAAGATCAGCTGATACAGACACACATGAGAACAGCTCATAGTAGGCAGAAAAGTTATGCTGATAATAGGAGGAAGGATCTCTCTTTTGAGTTAGGTGATCATGTATTATTTAAAGTTTCACCGTGGAAAAGAGTGATGAGATTTGGTAAGAAATGATAGCTGAGTCCAAGGTTCATTATACCCTATGAAATTCTGGAGAGAGTTGTATCAGTTTCATACCGAGTGGCTTTACCTCCGAATTTATCACAGGTACACAATGTTTTTCATGTTTCAATGTTAAGGAAGTACGTGCCAGATCCATCTCATGTTTTGAGTCCAGAGGTAGTTCAGCTGGAAGAGAATCTATCTTATGAGGAACAACCGATCCAGATTATTGACCACATAGAGAATGTTTTTCAGAATAAGGTGATTCATCATGTAGAGGTTTTGTGGAAAAACCACATGATTGAAGAGGCAACATGGGAATCCAAAAATCCATTGAGGGATAAATACCCCCACATATTTGATAAGTAAATAAATTGCAGGGATACGATTTCCTAAATGGGGGAAGGATGTAACATTGAATGTAAGTGAAAAATAATATATTTTCATATCTATGTCTATTTATTAATTTGATAGTGTTTTAGAGGCTTAAAATGAGAATAAATCCAATCTTGAGCATAGAATACTCTTATATTTTTAAAAGATTATTTTACCACCATTTGATGGAAACCCATTTTTAAATCAATCTTTTGAAAATTTTATAATCTCTATTTGTCAAAATAAACTTATTCTTCAGAATGGGGACATTTAAATTTACTCTGGATAAATTTTTGGTATTTCTCCGATGATGTTAATTTTTTAATGAATATTGATAAATACTGCATTTTACTTCAATCCGGATTTTTCGTATAATTTAATTATATGGTTAGATTATCTTTTTAATTGGTTTTAATGTTTAATTAGAATATAATTTTACCATTTAATCAAATTTTGGTCATTAGAATTAATTTCACTTTGAAATTGGATATACACAATTGTCAATCTTTTGATGGATATTGTTTCTTAAAAACACGCTTTTTGTTTTGACAACGAGAATTATCTTTAATTTAATTACTGAAATTTATGTGTTTGGAATATGGTAAAATGGATTCCATATTTGGAATCAGAAGGTCCAAATTATTTAATTAAGACTCTTGTTTTTGGACATTATGAATAGTAACAACAATAATTATCTTCAATTATCGTGATTAATTAGTAATCAGATAGTTAAGGGTAATAAAATAATATCATAATAATATAAAACGACCCCAACATGTGTCAAAATCCACTTGGTTGTGTCATGGATGACCATGGACAGCCTTGGGCCAACTTAGGTACCCCATGGAATCACTTTTGTGTGATAGTGACCTTTTATCATATTTTTTTAATGAAAGTGAAATATTCTAAAAGTATGTAATACCTAAGTAAAACAATTTTAATTTTGTTTATATAAATTATATATTTGACTATAAAAAGTAATTTTAAAGCTAAAACTATTTCCTACATCAAGGTATTTTATTTATAATTTTTAAACATTTAAAAAATAAATTTATTAATGACACAATGATGGTGCAGTTATTACCTCATTAATGAATGATTTAAATATATGATATTATAAGTGTTAAAATAATTATGTTTTGAAACTTTCTATGATATACACGAATTTTATAGATGATTATGACATGTTAAATATATGTTAATGCTTTTATTTCGAAGGAATAAAGCTTTTATCCCTTTATCAAAAGTCAACTACCAAATAGTGTCAAAATTGACATAAATGAGTTTTTAAAAAAATGTTATTTTATTAAATGGAATAAAAGTATAAAAAATATAATATTCTTAAAAATTACATATAATATATTAATAATATCATCATTGATACAATTATGGGACTATTGGAATTTTAAAGTAATTATTATGAACTAATAGTTTGAAAATAAAAAAAGATGTGGTAAGAATTATTCATTTTAACTAAGGGTTAAAATGAAAAGATAAGGTGAATTCTATGACCTAAAATTGTATAAATCCTATTGGATGAGTGTATTTGTACCCCTTATCCTCTTATCCTATAAATATATCATTTTGGAACCATTATAATTTGAAAAGTATTTTATAATAAATTAATATTTCATGACTTTCCAAGACTACCCCTCCTCCCTCTTATAAAAGTCCCCCAACTCTACCCCCTTACTGACACCCCTCAAGACCCTTGTCTCATCCAAACTCTGCTCAAATAAGCTCTAAAAACTCCTCTATTCCTCCTAGAATCCTCACTTTGGTCATAATTCTTTTCAAGAGATCCTTTGCCTCAAATCAAAAGAAGTTACCCGATTTAGAGGTAACGCCTTCTCTTAAAATCCTTTGTTGTATTTTCCTTCTTCACTCCCCCTAAAATTTATATTATTTGATTCCATAACAACCCCAATATCGTAAATATACTAGTATTTTGTTATGAGAAGGATTTTATTTACACTTACACACACCTCTGTCTAATGGTTAAGGAACATACTGTTTCTGTAGGTGGCGAATTACTGCCTCACAAAACGATGATTGTTCAATATTCTTTTAACACTATTCATGGTGGCCATTATGATGTCACTGTATTGATATGTGATATATATGGTATTTATATTTTCTATATTGTTCTGAATGTTATGTTTAAATCACATTGTTTTGCTTTTCATGTTGTGGAACTACGATAATTTCATCTGAGGAAGTGTGTACTACCGCCCCCTCAAGTGATGTGACTCATTCATGACAAACATGGAATTTATAAAGATTGTAATTATTGATCTTATGTTACCTATATAAAATATATTTCATATTGTAATTATAATATATCTATGTCTCATTTAGTTTTAAAGTCCATTAATATGACAAAAAATGAAAGTAGTGTTCATGCTTATGTACGACCTATCGTCTCCATGAATGGTAAATTTCATTTCTTATCTCCAAACACTATGGAATATTATTAAATACATATAGACTGGATATATATGATATTTAAATCATGAACACCATTTCAGAGAAGATGTACTTATAACTACATGGACAATTCTCTTCAAACAAGTTTATTTTTGACCCATGTACCGAACATCGACAAAACGTATGATGTGAACAGAAATAATTAACTAATTATTATAACATGATAATATGTGATATGAATTTAATAATACACTTTAATGGAAGTACTTAAACAATTATAAATTTAACAAAGTTTATTATTCAGGAATATAAAGAACAAATGAGAACAAGTCGGACTTGAGGTAAGGGACTTCATTTCAATATCCTTTTATTGAGGCATACATCAATTTATATATGTCCTTCTTTTATTAGTTGTATAATAAACCCTTTTGACTTTTAATTTCACTCAAAAGGGATGTTTTTTTATTATGTATGCGGCGACAACGGCTTCTCCACCACTGTGACCATTATTTGAGTTTTAGCTTCCTCTACAACACATAACTTTTTTAAATGAAAAATAAATACCATGTTTTATTTTTCTTTTATTTTGGTATTGAAAATGGTTTTGATAATGTTTTGATTATATCAATCTGTTGTATTGATATCTTGTGATTGAAACGTGGAAATGTTATTATTCCTTTATGCATGTTTTATTTGATACGATTATGTTATGGTACTTGGGAATTGTTTATGAAGTTAGGTGGTTCCATGATAAACTAAGGGCGGGTGAGCCTGAGATATCTCTCCAATGCATTGGGTAATGCAAAGGAGTTAAACGCTAAGTTTTCTCCGACGAGATTTAGGGAATATACAGTGATGGGTATTCCAAACGTAACCATTGGGTTTCTCCCTACGTAAGAATTTTATGAATGCCTCAAATTACCTTTATGTCTTATGATTTCTATGAGTTATTCATAAATATTAGGATTTCATGAAGTATTTAAGTGCTTATGTTTTATGAGTAAAGTATGATTTCATTGATTCTTATGTATTGATTGACTAATGTTTTATTTTTATATTTTTTAATCCCTTACTGAGATTTTTATGCTCATCACATGTTTTTTAAATGTTTTTCATAGGTCAATGGAAAAGTACATGATGTGATGATAGTATTGAGGAAGTGTTAAGGAAGAATCCATGTTTTATTTAAATATGTTTCCTTTGATGGAAAAAATGAATACTGACTTTGATGTAACCATCTTGTCTAAATGTGGAATGTAATTAATGATTTATGATCTAATTCTCTAAAACTCTAAACCTGAAAAGATCCTCAATGTGAATTCTTGAAATAACCCAATATTAAGTAATGTTTAAGGAACATGCCTTATATAGACTCCTTAAACTTGTTGATCTTTGATTCATGGGGTTTGTAGGAGAGAGAAACTGTTGGTCTTCTTGACTCCATGAATATTATGATTTGTTTTTCATCTAAAATAGAATTAATCCTTTCATAGTCGAGCACACCTTGTTCTTGTGATGGAACACATCTATCCCTTTTCAAATGGTTATATAATTTCCATATGCAATGTGATTCTCCATCGCTGGGGATTTGGGTAAGATTCTTGGAACTCCATCTCCCATTTCAAAATCCCTTGATTCTTTATTTTCTTGGAAATTTTGTTGGGCGATTCCTCTATATTGATAGTAGAACCCAAGAATTGTGCCACCCAATTTCTCTGAGGGTGTATGTTGAGGTTGATGTATCAAAGGATCATGTTTATTCCTTCTATATTGCTGTTGGGGAAGAATTTAGATATAAAGAACCAGTCATTGTTTAACTTAGTGTGATTATTGTGTATCATGCATGAACCTGGGTCATGGAATGGTAGTATGTAGGCGAAGGGCGATGCAACAAGGTGCTACTCGGGAGGCTCAATCGAGAGTTCCAGGTGGTTCTCTGGGTGATAAAGGAATGCTTCTGGATCTGATCGGGGTTGGGTCTAGTGAAGGATGTGGAGGTTCTGGTCAAGGTATGGTAAAGGATAAAGGTACCCTTTGCTTTGGTGGAGAAGTTAAACGAATACCTATATGGGCTCTAAATACTGATTCCAGTGTAGAAGGAGAATTTAACAGGATGCAGAGAGACTTGGCGAGTCCTCTTGGGGAAAATTCAACTACAGGGGGTAAACATGCCAGGGTGATGGTTGTAGAAAATTTGGAGATGCATAATACCCAATCTCTTGCCCCGGTGGATTCCCAAGGAGCTAACGGTCCAAATTATAAGGGAGGTGTGATCCCAAACCCCTATTACTATGCAATGACTGTGCATAATGGAAACTTGAGTTCTAAATCAGAGACACATTTGAAAGGCTAGGGGTGGGAGATACATCCGCCGGGTGTATGTAAGAAGCATAACATCAGGCAGGGTTCTAATTCTAGGAGTACTTTGTCATGTCTCAACTTAAACAAAAGATATGAAAATTTGCGTAATGAGGGAGAGATGTATGAAAAATACATTTTTCCCTATGAATATGAGTCAGATAGAGATTCCATAGATGATAAGGGTTTTAGAGGGGCTAGTAAAGGGCTACATAATCAAAAAAGGAAGAAAGGGAATAAAGAAAGTAGGGATCCTGGGAGTTGTATTGTTTCTAGGAAAGAGAAAACTAAGGGACGCAAAGACTAATCCTATCTTCCTAGACCGATGGATACTTGATCAGCCAAAAAATATGGTAAACCCATGGTTCTTATGATCTTGTCAATTGTAGATGATGAGGTTCACCATGTCAGAGTCTCTATGTCTCCAGAGAAAGCTAAAGGGCCTCAAGGGCAGTTGATCAACAAGAAGAATTTTGAATGCAATATGAGGAGGTGATGTCGGTTATTGAAGATACTCTTCCCTTTGGTCAGTATCTTATGGAAGGGAATCCTATTGGCTAGCTACTCCCATAGGATTCATATTCGGATAAAAATATGGATCTAATCAGGCATTTGGGTGAGGAAATGAGGGAGGATGTCCTGGTGATTAAGGTCAAAAGGGAAGACATTGATCAAATTATGAGTAGATTTATCCGAGTGAAAGGTACCAGAGAGAAAGGGGAGTGGATTAACCATCAATAACATATATTTTTTAGATGATTAATCATGGGGAAAATTTATAAATAAGAGTACATGCATGTCTAGGGGTACCCAACAGCTTGTTATGAAGAACCCCTGGAATATGATCCAGGCATCCAAGTAAATTACTTTCCCTGGAAACTGTCTAGGGAATATGATTACAATTGACTCAATAGAGTGTTTATCAATTTAGTAGTCTTTTTTGATTTTTATCTATTTAATCAATGAGGGTTCTCACTTCCCCATAAAAGTTTTGAAAAAAAAAGTAAATTTGGAGGTTAATTAATGGTTTTTGATCCGAACAGACTCATTTTGATTTATAAATTAATATCATGTGTAAAAAATAATTCTAGAACCTTAAAAAAGTTATAATACATATATTATAGTCTGGTTCAACCATAAAAATAGTTTCATAACAATAATTGAATATGATAATAGAAATGTAAATCTCGTCGTCCATGAAAGTTATAAATTAACATATCTCGGACGGTGTTTTCATTTCCAAACATAATTCAATTGAAATTAAAATATAAATATATAATAAGAGTTCTTGAAAAAGGGATATATTTTGAGGTGAAATGTTTGCAGCATAACGGCTATGCATTATGGTTTTAGAAAACATTAAAAAGAGAAGGTAAATAGGTCACCCATTCATAAAAGAATCATTAAATAGTAGTGGGAAATAATAAAATGGAAATAATAACATGGTATAAAAAATTAAAATATATTCCACATAAAAGAGAACTTGAAATAAAATAAATGAAAAGAAGAATTTACCTCTTGAGGTAATCTATATTGAGAGCCTCTTTAGGGGAATGGTTTTGGTATTTTTATGAGACCATGGGCAGTTGGATGTGGGAGTGGTGCTTGGGAGGATATTGTTTATAATTTAGACAAGGCATGAGGCTTGAGAGGAGTGAGTAGAAGAGGGAGTGAGTGGGGTTTTACAGTGGGGGAGAGAGGTGATTTGTGAATATTTTATTCATTATTTTATTATTTCCATCAAGATAACCAATAGTGTTGATTCATGAGACCCATAATAGTAATATGTGCATGTGATTTCATACCTAGTTGGATTAAATCATCCTTAAATCACTTATGATCCAATAAATAATGTATTTAGCATTTATCGCAAATTATCATATTTTACTATTCACCCAAAATTCAAGTATTTTAGAAAAATACCAAAAATTCACCACAACCATTTTCCAACGTGTAGAATACAAAAATGAAATGATTTTTTTGAAAATAATTTTCTAAATATTTTAATTTAATTTTAAAATTAAATCATAATTTATTCAAAAAACAACATTAAAACTATAACTCGTTTTGTAACACCATGAAAAATTATTCAAGGTCCCGTATATTTATCATATAACCATAAGACAATAAAATTACTATTTATGATTATATTTTATGAAAATAATTTTCCATTTTAATTTATTAAATTAATCATAAAATATTAATTAAAATATTTATGACATAAAAATACTAGTACTTATACTATGATTGTTTTTTTAGTTATAAGAAGTCTAAATTATATTTTGACATTCATGGGTGAAGTTTTTTTTCTAATTTACTATTTATAACTATTCATTACCATTCATAAGGGTATGTTACTAATCATAAGGGTGTGCTACTATTCACCATAAATTATGTTTTCCTTATCAAACTCTAAATATCTTAATGAACACAACTGTGTATGTCAGTTTTTTGAAATTCAAATTATAGAATTGGAAAAATTATGTTTACTGGATTGGTTATAAAAAAGTGGTGTTTTGTAGAGAATTAATGTTTCATTCATTAAATTTGAAATCTATTTTAAAATTCTTATAGTGTTACATCTATGGATTTAGTGAAGGTAATACATGCTTGATCAAATAGTTCTAAGATATCACTTCTTCTTAGAAGTGATAAATTATATTCGGATCATTTAATTAATGTCATACGACCAATAGTACACCCAATTCTCTCTACCTCCTCATGACATAAATTTCATTGTTTTCACATTACATAAAAGGAATTAATAAAAGGGTATACAATGATAATAATATCAAGTTAGTAAACCATTACACATGTTTGCAGATAGGAAATACTAATGAAACCTAAAATATGTGGTATTACTGTTAGTAGGATAGTCCTCATAAGATCATCTACTTGAGATCACATTATGATAAAATTATGAGAAAATCCTCAATTATTAGGTGAATCTAACAACTGATAGTAAAAAATCATATGTCTCCTATCAACATGATGTATTTATACAGTAATATATAAATTTAATATTATTATAATGGTATCTTTAGATCCTTATTATAGCCTATGAAGAAATATAACCAATTTTAAATGGCATGTAATCTAAGGGAATTACAATAAATATAGTTTACACAGATGTGTTGAAACTATTATGGTAACATTAATATATATATATATATATATCGAACTGTATACGTATAACGGTAATAAAAGCACATAAAGGAGTTGGGTCCAGGGTACCCACTCAAAAAAATTATACAATGTGTGGAAATGTCCCCTTTTTTAAATAAAATCATTATTATTTATCTAAAAATCTAAACCAAAATGATCCTATAAATAAAAGAAAGTTCAAACATTGTAATAAATCATCTAATTATTAGTTGATTATTTTATAGGGTGTCATAGTTGGTATTAGATAATATATTTAGACAACATTACTGGTTAGGATGATGTTAAAAGATACTTTTAAGAAATTATAATTTATAATTATATTATCATGAGATAAATTTTCATTATTTACTTGTTTCTTTATCTATTTATTGTCCATTCAGAAATGATTTCCCTATAGGAAACATAGAGAATGAATTAAGAAGGCAATAAGAGAATGACATCCTTTCGAATCAACAACCTAGAAAGGTTAGAATAAGAACAGATCTATTTGTGGCTATTTTAAATTAGATAACATTGGATATTAATGGCGTTAACTCTGATAGAGAGTTACCAATTTATCCATAGAGTAATATGTCTATAGTTGATAATTTCATTAAAAAATACCCTCCAACAATTGGTTATTATTTAAACCCAATTATATTTGAAATATGGATTAATTCTATTGAGAAGGTAAGTAATGGTTTGGGAAGTCTAGACCATCAAAATTCAACTCTTTCTATTTATCGTTATGAAGGTCAATCCGATTGGTAGGGATTTTGTTTCAGAATACTGATTTGAAATATGATATTGATTCTATAGAGTATATAACATTTAAGAATATTTTTCCATAGGAAATATGTTCCTATATTTTTTGACATATAATAGGAAGAGAATTCTTATAATTGATGAAAAATTGGTGGAATAAGTTTTTACCTATGAAGAATATTTTATTATATTGGTTCATTATAAATTAATTTTATTTTGGACCATGATAATAAAATTTATTGATTATATTCCGGATTAAATCCAAGTTTGGCAAGGGCTTCGGTTACTCTTGATTTTTAAAACATGTTTGAAATGGTATTGGGTTACTCATGATTTTATTCAGGATATTTTTTGATGTATTAAGAAGGCAAGTATTGAGTTTATTTATATTTTTATCAAAAAAGATAAGAATTCATCCAGGTGGAAAACAATGGGGAAGCATCAATCATAAAAATTTTAAGGTGAGATAATTAACCATCCTTCCTATGATAAGTGTTCTCAAAATAGTTATAGGGAATCTGTAATGAAATTTATAAAGTGTTACCAATTTGGTAATATAGTACATTTTTCTTGTGATTATAGATAAAAGAGAAATGGTAATGGTATGGTCTTTAATGATAAAAATCGATAATATGTTTTAATTGTAATGATATGGGATATTATTATAATGTGTGTCTAAAGAATGCTTGAAATATGAAAATCATCATTAACATAATCTTAATAACATATAAAAATCCTTTTATACTACTTTTATGAATGATGGACCATTTAACGATGTAATAACATATATATTACTTATTTATTCATATTTTTAAAATGCCTTTTCCGAGTTAGGGCCTACACATTCTTTTATTTTTGGGTAATTTTCTTATAAAATGAAAACATGTAATTGAGATATAACTTTTGGTAAAGTCTCTTGGAGGAAGTGTTATATAAAAAAATATTTTTGGGAATTTTCCTATCAATATACATGGAATGGGATTTCCTATAAATATAATTTTCTAACACTTATTGAAGTTTGATGTCTTTTTTGGTATTTTTTTTAGTTTTTCATTATAATATAGATTTCATAGCTATGTAAGCCATATTAAATTCTCGTAGTGAGTTCCAATTTTTACATAAGAATGATTAAATACCTTTTTTATCAAATCATGAATCAGAGAAATAGATTAAATATAGGGGTGGAGGTTATCTAGAACATGTCATTAAATGAAAGGGAGTAATCCAGATTACTGATGGGCCTATGATAAATTAATTTTCATATGTTTTTATAAATAAATTTCTAAGGTAATTCTTAATTGAGAGGTTTAATTCACCAATGATTTTACTCTTAATGGATAGATAATTTCAAAACTTCTATATCTAATGTCTTTAATGGATCCAATGGGATTAAAAATGCATTTACAGGAATTTCAGGATATGGGTATCACCTACACTAGAACATTACCATGGGACACTCTAATTTTATTTATAAAAAACTAATATGGTTTTATACTAATTTTCATTGACTATATAGAAATAAAAAACATTTTTAATAAGAACACGTATCAATAACATCATATTGATGTATTTTTTGATATGCTCAAGTGTTCTCCACATTTTTCAAACATTATCCTCATATCTAGTTACCCTATTAGCAAACATTTATGGAATAAAACATTCCAAAGACAATATATCATGCCTGGTACGACCATTATATTTTTTTAGTTATGTGTTTTGGATTTAATAATGTTCTATCCATATTTATGGATATCATAAATAGAGTAGATCATCATTGTTAAGATAAATTTGTAGTTTTTTTATTAATGATATTCTGGTATATTCTAAATCTTATAAATATTTTGATAAACATCTAATTATTTTTTGAAAAAATTAAAAGAAAAAAATATGTGGAAAATTAACTAATTGCGATTTTTGGTTTCAAAAAAATTAATTTCTTAGAGTCATTGTAAACAATGATGGTGTTGTTTTAGATCTTTTTAAAACTAAAGTGTTGTAAGAGTGGAAATAACTATTAATGTCACCAAATTAAATTTTTTATTAGATTATCTGTTTATAACAAATGATTTGTTAAGAATAGTGTTTGGTTTTCAATCCCACTAACAATGTGAATTTGAACAAGATTTAAATTATTTTAGGTGACACGGCATGTACATCACGAAAGAAGCGGCTATGTGGAGCTTGGCGTGTATCCCAGGGATACACGGACACGGGATGGAGTTCACGACTGTGTACTTCGTCACATGACCAGGCAAAACCAGTTACGAGGGTCACCCCGTGTGCCGATTGCACGGGTTGGAATACACGAGTTGATGACCGTGTATGGTCACATGGCCAAAGTACACGGAGAAAACCCCTGTTACCCAGACATGGCATATACACCGTACTACACACTGTGTACTTCATTTTTTCTAAACGACTAGCCTTACGACACGGGCCGTTGTACATGGGCAGTACCCGGGGTCAGAAAACACGGCGTGTATATTTTCTACAGGCCACGTACTTTTTGGAAAACGGCATGGTCCTCTTGTTCACCACATCTTGAACATCTTTAGTTTTGGTTAGTTCCCCTTCTTCTCATTCCCTGAAGGTCAGGTATCATTTCCTTTTTCAGGAGTATGATCCCTTCAGCAGAACTTTCTGTGATAGAGTCAGGCATCCATCTGAGAGGCCCAGATCGAGATCCTCTATCCATTCTTGACCCTAGGTAGAGTCAGGCATCGATGTGACCATCCTTACCGGGCATTGATCCTCTACCTAGCTGGTGTATCACCTAACTAGTGAATCCAGATGAGTCGCAGTATCCGCCATGGCCCTGGCAGTGATCCTCATTTGTGTATCGTGATCTTTCCCACTCAAGAGTGTGTCTCCCATAATGAGTGCTTCTATCTATTTTAACCTTTCCACTCAAGAGTGTGTCTCCCCTAATGAGTGTAGCTATCTCTTGTGACGGTTCCCGATGAACAACACTTCTCGGATGGACGTCATCAGAGCTATAAGACTCGTGGAGTGTGTTCTCCCAGAATGAGTGCATCACGAAATCTTCGAACGGAATCCCTAACGGGGGTATGTAGTTGTGTGACTTGTCTCGAGACCACAGGTCTGGGTTTTGAGTATATCTGGTTTGTTCTATATGTTCTGTAGACATATATTGTGCATAGCTGACTGTACATTTACTCTGTGTACTACTTTGTGGTTTTCATGGTCCTCTACTGAGTATCGTTATACTCACCCATGCACGGGCTTTACCCGTACGTCTGGTGTCTTGTGCAGATGAGTTGAATTTTGACATAGTACAAGGTGGACCAGGACAAGACTGGGCTTTCTGAGTTCCCTACAGGCAGAGGCGTTCCTACGGCTACGAGCGGTAGTCCCAGGACCTTTTTGTGCTTACAGGTTGGACTTTGCAGTTTTCAGACTATTGTTTTTGGTGGGATTGTATTCTGGCCCAGTTTACTTTTACAGTACTCTACCTTTCTTCATACTCTGTTGGTTGGGTTTAGTTGTATGCAGGAATTTTTGTTCCTTAGTGGGTTTTACATTTCAGCATTGTGGGCTTGGAGATGTGTGCATGTGTACAAGTACATAGGCAATGCCTCCCATGTTAGTAATATGCATACTTAGTGATAGTCACCAGCCCTTGGTCTATTGGAGGCGGGTTTGGGGAGTAACAGCGCGGACCCCACTGGGACGGGTCATGACAGAGTGGTATCAGAGCTGGTCGGTTCTACCTTAGGACTAAGAGTCTGTGAGTCTGGTTTGGGGAAACAGTGTTGAGTGTTTCGGGTTTGGCTTTCAGGATAGAGACCCCAGTGTTGGTGCCGCGGCCGACGTATCTATACACCAGGACTCTGGTAACCTGCTTTTCGACTCGGTACATGAATGCACTGGTTGCGGGGAGATAAAAGGTACATGCGTCATATAGGAATGAGTTGTGTTTTCCATGTCCTTTGTGTCGGCTATCCAGATATACTCATTGACCATAGTAAATCTTGTTTGTTTACAGGATGCCTCCGTGAAACATACCCGCTAGGGTTCAGTAGCACAATCATGAAGATGACCCCTCAGTGACGAGGCTTCGATACAGGGACCAGCTCCCCAGGCATTGCCACTAGGTGGTGCACCCACTATAGCACCACTAGTGGAGCAGCCAAAGGTACCCGCGATACCAACCGGTGAGGAGCGCAAGCTCAGCGCACTCCATGAGTTTCAGAGACAGAGTGAGGACACCAGAGTTTTCTGTCTAGTGAGGACACCAGCAGACTAGATGGTGATCCTAGGAGTGAGCCTTCTTCAGGGTTCGGCCGGACGATGGTGGAGTCTGACCACACAAACTCAAGACGAGGAGAATCTTTCATGGATAGAGTTTGAGAGACTCTTCAGGGATTATTTCTCTCCATTTACGTTGAGGGTTGTGCGCATCTAGGAGCTTCTTCAGCTCCAGCAGGTCAGTATGACAGTATCTGACTATTCATCGAGGTTCACCAACCTCACCAGGTACTCGATGGATATAGTTAGGGATCAGTACTTTAAAGATTGGACCTTTGAGCGAGGTCTACGATGAGACATATGAGCTAGTTTCATGCCTCTATGCATATTAACTTATGCTGGAGTGCTCGAGCGAGCTTTGGGGGTCGAGAGCTTCTTGGCGGAGCAGAGACAGCCACCGGCAGTCAGTAGTGGGAAGACAGGTGCAGAGACCCCGGCAGCAGGGAGCCGACGTCAGGCACATGGATCTAGATGTGGGAAACATCATAGGAGGATCCAGGACAGTGGATCGACACTCCAGGGCTCTCATGGTGGATTCAGTCAGCATAGGGAGAAGTGATGCTATGCATGCGATGGTAGGGGAAATCTCGCTAGAGATTGCCCGACATGTTGAGATGGTGACATAGAAGCGGTGGATGGACCACCGAGGCAGAGGCAGATAACAGAACAGGCTGACCCGCCAGGCGGCGGACGTGGAAGAGGAGAAGGGAGAGCTGTAGGTGGTGGCAGACGCTTTGAATTACTTCCACCACCACCCCCAAGAGGTTCGCACCAGGCTCAAGGAGCTGGGGGACATGGACGGGGATAGCTGCATGCGGTCGAGGCATATGACCCAGGGGGCTCCAGGGATGATTCGAGGTATGATCTGTGTCTTTTCTACCTTAGCTACCATACTCATAGACACAGGTGCTGGTCATTCCCTTATAGCCACATGTCTTGTTCGAAACCTCGAGATTCCGGTAGAACCGTTGACTCGATCCTTACGCTTGGAGACTCCTACGGGAGGATACTTGACGATCACGCACCTTTGCAGACAGTGTGATCTTACCCTTGGAGGTGAGAGTTTCGGTTGGAACCTCATGATGATAGCGTCAGGGACTTACGACGTCATTCTTGGTATGGATTGGTTATCTTCGGTCTATGCCCAAATTGACTGTTTTAGGTGAAGGGTGCAGTGTGTCCGCCGTGATGGAATGAGATTTTCCTTTATCGGAGAAAAGGAAACCCAGGAAGCACAAAATGGGCTCATGCATAGAGGGGTGTAGCCGATCACTCATGAGTTGGCTAACCTTACCCTCAGAGTAGTAGATGTTGTGAGCTCTCAGTTCCCAATAGTGGTGGTGGAATATGAGGATGTATTTCCCGATGATGTTCCAGGATTACCTCCCCTCTAGGGAATTGACTTCTGCATCGATTTAAACCCTGGGAAGACATCGATTTCCTCGTCGGCATATCAAATGGCTTCCGTAGAGCTTCGCGAGCTGAGGGTGCAGTTGGAGGATTTTCAGAGCAAGGGTTTCGTGAGACTCAGTGTTTCAACCTGGGCGGCCCCGGTCTTGTTTTCCAAGAAGGTCGCCGGGAGTCTGAGATTGTTCATGGATTTCCATCACCAGAACCAGGCGATGGTGAAGAACAAGTATCAACTTCCAAGTATCGATGACCTCTTCGATCAGCTAAGAGGGGAACAGTGGTTCTTGAAGGTTGACTTTTGATCAGGCTATCACCAACTACGAGTGTCGGATGTGGATATACCGAAGATGGCTTTCAGATGCCGCTACGGTCACTATGAGTACTTGGTGATGCCTTTTGGAATGACGAACGCCCCCGCAGTGTTCATGGGACTGATGAACCGGATCTTCCAGCCTTACTTGGACCGGTTCATAGTGGTCTTCATCGACGACAGCCTTGTGTACTCGACGTCAGAGGAGGAGCACACGAGACACCTGCGGATGGTTTTGGACGTACTTCGGGAGCACTGGATTTATGGGAAACTCTTGAAGTGTGAGTTATGGATTCAGGAGGTCCACTTTCTGGGACATGTCATCTCAACAGATGGAGTGGCTGTGGACCCATCCAAGGTGGAGGCTGTGTTAGCATGGTAGCCACCTCGGAGCGTGACGGAGGTGCGGAGCATCCTTGGTTTGGCAGGATATTACCGGAGATTCATTCTTGATTTCTCCTAGATATCAACACTGATGATGGCCTTGACCAAGAAGGGGCAACCATTCGTGTGGATAGAAATGTTCAAGCAGGCTTTTGAGCAGCTGAGACAGAGTTTGAGGAGCGCCCCGGTCGTGAGATTGCCTGAGGAGGGTGCCGAGTACGTAGTTTTCTGCGACGCATCAGGGACCGGTCTCGGCTTCATCATGATGTAGCGATATGGAGTGATTGTTTATGGTTCGCGCCATCTTAGGCCACATGAGCAGAACTATGCGACCCATGATCTCGAGTTGGCAGCGGTAGTCTTCGCATTGAAGATGTGATGACACTACCTTATGGGCGAGCGGTTTATTGTCTACTCTGACCACAAGAGCCTCAAGTACATCTTCTCATAGAAGGATCTAAATCTGAGGTAGACGCATTGGCTAGAGTTCCTCCAGGACTATGATTTTGAGATTATATGTACTCCTGGAAATGGGAACAAGGTGGCGGATTCTCTTAGCAGAAGGTCGAGCTCACAACTGTTGAGTGAGGTGACACATCAGTTAGCCATGTTACAGTTATCCTTCATGGATGGAGAGGATGCAGCTTACCTACAGTCGATGGTTGTCACCCCTCCACCCTTACAGTGAGTTAGGGAGGCACATCATGGTGATGTCGAATGTGTGGATTTATGTGCTCAGTTATCCATAGGACATGATCCTGATGGATATTCTCAAGGTGGGGAGCACGTAATTCTTTTCAGAGGATGCACTGTTGTACCAGTGGCGCTCCAGGAGGAGGTCTTGAGGGAGTTTCATACATCCCCTTTGGCGGTACATCCTGGAGTGTCAAAGATGTACCAGGACCTTCGACGATAGTTCTGGTGGTCAGGCATAAATAAGGCAGTAGCATAGTTCGTTTCTTGATGCCTCACATGCCAGTAGGTGAAGGCTGAGCACCAGGTTCCAGCGGGATTAGCTCACCCCTGGAAGTCCCAGAGTAGAAGTGGGAAGGAATATCGATGGAATTCATGTTAGTATTACCACATACATCCAAGGGGCATGATTCCATCTGGGTGATCGTTGACCGACTCACAAAGTCGGCCCACTTCCTAGCTATCAGGGAGCAGAGTTCCGTAGATATCTTGGGACACCTCTACATGTAAAAGATAGTTCGGGCTCATGAAGTCCCCTCGACTATAGTCTCAGACCGAGATGCCCACTTCACATCCCGGTTGTGGAAGGGATTTCAGTTGGATTTTGGGACTCAGCTACGCTTGAGCACAACGTTTCATCCCCAGACGGATGGTCAGACAGAGAGGACCATTCAGGTTCTGGAGGATATGTTGCGAGCCTGTGTCTTGGACATTGGTCATAGTTGAGAGGACCACCTACCACTGGTGGAGTTTTCATTCAACAACAACTACCACTCCACCATCGGCATGGAACCGTTTGAGGCCTTTTATGGGAGACCCTTCCAGTCACCGCTTTTCTGGACCGACCCCGGAGAGTCAGTACTCATAGGTCTAGATTTAGTGAGAGCTACCACAGAGAAGGTTCAGGCCATCCGAGAGTGGATGAGAACTGCACAGAGCTGGCAGAAGTATTATGCTGACTGGAGACGGAGACCTCTGGAGTTAGAGGAGGGAGACCATGTCTTTCTTCGGGTCTCACCTCGTTGAGGGTTGCAGAGATTTGGCCGAGGCGGCAAGCTATCTCCGAGGTTCATCAGACCTTTACAGATTCTTTACAAAGTTGGCGAGGTGGCGTACCACCTAGATCTACTGCCATAGTTGCATCGGGTACATGATTTCTTCCACGTGTCGCAGCTGAGGAGGTATGTGCATGATCCATCGCACGTCATCGATTGGGGCGAGTTGGACATCGAGGATAGAGGGACCTTTGCTGAGTACCCGATGGAGATCGAGGATCTGTAGGAGAGGATCCTTCGTGGGTGATCGATTTCCTTGGTGCGTTTCCAGTGGCAGCACGAGAATATTCAGGAGAGAACATGGGAGCAGGAGGCTCAGATCTGTGCCCAGTACCCACATCTTTTTGAGTATCCCTTGTTTTGGCTTTTCGAGGACGTAAAGCCGCAAGGTGGGGAGAATGTAATTTCTCGGATTTTCTGTTATTATTTTTTAAATATTATATGGAATTATTTCAAGACCAGACGCGAAGATGACACATCATTCCGAGGTCCAGTGAGTCCGGAATGATGGTTTGAACTTTTCTTAAGTTAAGTGAGTCGGTGCTTGTACGCGGTTGTGGGAGTTTCCAAACAGATGCCCGGATTAAAAATCTAAGCGCACCGTTGCATCCAGGACGATGACTTTACCTAAGAATGAGCTTAACCTCGACCAGTGCGGGTTGAGGGAGAAAGTTTATCTTCGGACGTTTTAAGTAAAATAAAATAAAACGAATTAACAAATTTATTTTATTTAATTTAAGGAAAAATCTGCTGCAACGCGACAACGTCGCAACTATTTCCTAAATTAATGGCCCATCTTAATGACTTCGAAATGGCAAGTCAATGTCATTAATGCTGCCACATAATTAAGTGCCAATCTTGATTCCCATTTTAAAGGGTTGAAAAATTGTTGATCATTGGCGACGTTTGAGAGGAACCGCTGCCGAATCCGTGGCGCATTGGAGTAAACACTCGGTGACGAACGATGATGGATCGAGGTCGAGAATCACTACACCAACAATGCTGAAGGATCTCGACGACAATGGCAACACATCGCCTTTGTCAACGATCGATCCTTTAGAAAGGTAGGGGTTGTTATTTAAATTTCGTTTACCCATATTTGAGTTTAAATGATGAACGCGGATCAACCATGAAAAAGTTGATCCGCGGATTCGTACGTTCTTGCAGGAGGGATTTTTCTTTAGGATGATTATGGAAAATTGATCCATGATTTATATTGTTGTTGATTCTTGCTCCATTTAAGCCTATTAATGGGAGCAGATCAACGCCGTGATGAACGACGGTGGAGGTTCGTTCCTCAATTTGTCTATTTGGATTTCTTCCTCCTTCTTTCCTCACACATTATTCGCGTTCTTCGTGAGGAGACGAACAACGGATCGTTGCACATCCGTTCTGCAATGCAACGATCCAAATTCAAAGGTTCGACACCGCAATGACTTTGTGGAGGTGCGGTGACGATGGAAGATGACGAATCGGACTAGATCAGAAAGAGGGTTCTCCGAGCGTTCTTCGTGCGGGAAGATCAGAACATGTTTTCGGAGCCGATCGGAGGCCCGAAAACAACGGAAGTGGCTTCTTGGTGTTGGGGCGACCAAAACTTGGAAGTTTTGCGGCGATCGGATGGTCGGATCGATGATCAGAGCACCATGGGAGGCGCGATGGCGGAGGTCCGTGTTTCTGGAAATTTCCAGAATACACGGCATGTACTTCCGAAGAGCACGTCGTGTAGTACTGGCGACGGCGGCTAGGGTTTCGGAGTCAGAGAAGAATCACACGGCATGTGACCCAGGTCACATGGCGTGTGGAACCTTCCCCGAAGCTCGGCTTGTACTTTGGGTAGTACACGGACACAGGATGATATACACGACTTCAGGGGACACCGTATGTACAGCACGTTAGAAGCAGCTACGAGAAGATCGGCGTGTATCTCGGGGATACACAGACACGGGATGGAGTACACGACCATGTACTCAATCACACGACCCTGCAAGGCCAGTTACGCGGGTCACCCCATTTTCCGATTGAATGGGTTGGAATACATGGGTTGATGACCGTGTATGGGCACATGGCCAGAGTACATAGAGAAAACCCCAGTTACCCAGACATGGTGTGTACACCGTACTACACGCCGTGTACTTCATTTTTTCTACATGACCAGCCTTACGACACGGGCCGTTGTACACGGGCAGTAACCGGGGCCAGACAACACGGCGTGTATATTTTCTACACACCGTGTACTTTTTGGAAAACGGCATGGTCCTCTTGTTCACCGCATCTTGAAAATCTTTCGTTTGGGTTAGTGCCACTTCTTATCATTCCCTAATGTTCAGGTATCATTTTCTTTTTCCCAAGTATGATCCCTTCAGCAGAACGTTCTGTGATAGAGTCAGGCATCCATCCGAGAGGCCCAGATCGAGATCCTCTATCCATTATTGACCCTAGGTAGAGTCAGGAATCGACGTGACCAACCTTACTGGGTGTTGATCCTCTACCTAGCTCATGTATCACCTAACTGGTGAATCCGTATGAGTCACGGTATCCTCTATGGCCCTGGCAGTGATCCTCATCTGTGTATCGTGATCTTTCCCACTCAAGAGTGTGTCTCCCATAATGAGTGCTTCTATTTGTTGTAAACTTTCCACTCAAGAGTGTGTCTCTTTTAATGAGTGTTTCTATCTCTCATGATGGTTCCCGACGAACAGGAATTCTCGGATGGACTTCATCAGAGTTATAAGACTCGTGGAGTGTGTTCTCCCGAAACGAGTGCATCATGGAATCTTCGAACAAAATCCCTAACGGGGGTAAGCGGATGTGTGACTTGTATCTAGACCACAGGTCTGGGTTTTGAGTATATCTAGTTTGTTCTATATGTTTTATAGACATATACTGTGCATAGATGACTGTACCTTTACTTTGTGTACTGATTTGTGGTTTTCGGGGTCCTCTACTGAGTATCGTTATACTCACCCCTGCACGGGCTTTGCCCGCACGTCTGGTGTCTTGTGCAGACGAGCAGCCTTTTGACAGAGTCGAGGGCAGACTCGGATAGGACTGGGCTTTCAGAGTTCCCTATAGGCCTAGGCTTTCCTATGACTACGAGCAGCAGTCCCAGTACTTTTTTGTGCTTACAGGTTGGACTTTGCAGTTTTCAGACTCTTGTTTTTGGTGGGCTTGTATTCTGGCCCAGTTTACTTTTACAGTACTCTACCTTTCGTCGTACTCTTTTGGTTGGGTTTATTTTTATGCATGCATTTTTTCCTTAGTGGTTTTTACATTTCATCATTATGGGCTTGGAGATGTGTGTGTGTGTATAGGTACATAGGCAATGCCTCCCATGTTAGTAATATGCCTACTCGGTGCTAGTCACCAGCCCCTGTCCTATTGGAGGCGGGCTTGGGGAGTCCCAGCGCGGGCCCCACTGGGACAGGCCATGACATATTTTTCTTAATTTGTATCCATACCTCTGATTTTATCTCAGGAAATGATATATTTCATGTTTTGTTGTTAAGTAAAAATATTCTTGATAAATATCATTTAACAAGGACTAAAATATTTTTGTTGGAGAAAAACAATTCTTATGAGGAATATCCAATTTATATAATTAATCACAAGTAGTATTTATTTTATAATAAGTCATGTCACCTAGGTAATGTTTTATGAACAAACCATATGATGGAAGAAGCAACATGGGGTTCTAAAAAATTTGTGTCAGAAACCCATTCATACATGTTTTTAGTAATGAATAAAATTGCGAGGACACAATTTATTTTTGAGGGGAATAATATGAAAACCCAATTATGGTAAATAATAAATTTATTTAAAATATTCTTAATATACATGATTATATTATTCTATGTCATACTCACTATAATAATTTTAAGTAATATTTTAATTGATAAAGAAATATTTTTATTCTAACTAAATAATTTTCCAAAGACTATATTATTTTATTTAAAATTTAAATTTCATAAATTTTAAATGTTAATTTAATAAAATAAATTTAAATTTTATATCATTATATCAAAATTATATTAGGTTTACTTTTTTTCAGTTTTATGAAATTGTTGATTTTTGGGTGAATACTGGAAGATATCAATTGTAAAAATACCATATTTTGTATGAAATCATTATGATAAAAGAATACAATAAAAATATATATATAAATTGGATAATTAAATATGAATTATAGTAGAAATATAAATAATTTAAAAGTGTTATGTTGAATTTGGAAACCCATGCACATATTTTTGGAACCTTAGTTATATTTTAATCCAAAGAAAAATATTTTTTGGTTATTTATATTTAATTGATTGAATGGAAAGTTCCATTCAATTTTAGATTTATTTAAATGAATAATAAATTATTTTTTAATAATAAAAAAAATAAAATTTTGGTAATCAACATTATACTTTATTTTCGTGTAATGTCATTTTATATTTAAAAATGTATTTTAATAAAAATGGATTTTCGTTTTATTTTGAGAACTTATATTAATACTAAATTGTACAACATATATAATTTTAGCCACATAAATAGATTTAATAATTTTACTAATAATTTACTAATTTTTTAGTGACGTTAATTTCATTATTTATCATAATTAATATTTACTATAGTAAAAATTATCACCATTAAAGTGGATTAAATGGTTTACCAGAGGTTGTACTATGATTTTAGGCTTCAAATATCTCAAAAACATTTCTAAATTTTATAATATGATTGTATTTGAACCTAAATTTATCCTATATATAAATTATACTAAACTATAGTAACATTACATGAGAAATACACTTATTATATTTTAATGTTCATAAAATTTACAAGGGTGACACATCGCTCACTTATAAAAGGTCACCTCATATCCTAAATTACACATACACTTTGAGAAATATAGATATACCAAGATCAACCAAAATACCATATTAACCCATCTAATTACATATTTTATGCCCTGGTCTCACCAAAATTCTAATCCAAGAGGGCTTAAGGTGTTATCCAAAAGAAGATATCAATGGAGGAGGAATAAGTCTTAATTGAATTATATCAAGGTTATTTTTTTATTTAGATTCATTAAAATATATTATAGAAATAATAATATAATGAAATATGTAACTTAATTTTACTTACATTTTATTATGTTGATGTAACATCTATTTTATTCCTTCTTTAGATCTAATAGAAAAATAAAAGCAGCACTCATCAATATTTATAGACTATCATCTCTATTAAGGGATGTATTTTATTTTTCATAACTACCTCATATGGATGATTAAAAATATATGTGTAATGAATATGTATATATATATATATTATATTTATGAAATAATTTTTATTATATAATTATAAAATACTATCAACCCTTTCCCCTCCCATTCGCTGGAAAATAGAATCGTCACTCATGCATACCTGTGGACCACCACCTCTACAAAGCAATGAAATTAATTTTTTCTTTAATCTCCACATGGATTGCCACAATGATGGATTAAATGAATAAATATGATATTTATAATATAATTTTGATTCAGTTACTTTTAAAAAATTTGTTATTTATTTCCTTTTCTTCCATTGTAAAAATGAAAATGCCTCTCATGTGTACATGCAGAGTACCACATCCCTGAACGATGTATCTCATATTATAGTAGAGACTTACATGGATGATTTTAAATGTATATTTAATGCATATAAATGATAATTATGAAATTTTTAATATTTTCTAGATAATGTAACCATGAACCCTTCGACCACAATCATTGCACAAAATTTATTTTAAGATTATAAATTGGATGACCAAAAAAACTACATAAAATAAACCGATTTCGTAAGCAAATCAAACTTGATGATAATTGGAATAAAAGGAATAATGATAATGAAATGAACATGAAAATATTTCATAAAAATGTAAATAAATAATAATATTTTGTTAGTCATTAAATTAAAATATATATATAGTGATTCGTGATTCAATATAATGATTTTTTCACTAAAACCATGTTTTAAATATTCTAAATTATTTAGTTCTTATATGCATGTTCTTCATGATGTTCTAATAATGTTATTATTTATACAAAAAATATTGTTAAATGTTAGTTTTAACTACTTTTTTTCTTTATTTATAAATGTTTAAGAGTTATTTTTTCAAATCATACCGTATGATTTTTTTTTAATTTTCCTAAAAAAAGTGTTAAAGAAATGTTTTTTATGGTTTAATACAAGGGAACCATTTGTCATCATAATAGGAATTAGTAAATTTAAATATTACTTTATAATTTTACATGGATTTTTAAAGAAGAATTTATTCTCATTTCTTGAGACTTTTTTTATTTTTGAAACATTTTCATGAGAAAATATATTTCTGCTCATTTTCATGATATAATGTAATGTAATTTTTTTTACGAGCTCAAATGATTTTGTTTGAGTTTTGTGATCAAAATAAAAAAATTTATGTATTTTATTCATGTAATGGTTCATTTAAATTATTTATGTTGATTGGTGGGTCTGATAGAGCACCCTAATTTATTGGGAAATGATATGTTCTCTAAGAGGAGTCATAATGAAATTTACTAGGAAGACTATTACTTTTAAGGTTGATTGTATGAGAGTTGTTTAAAGTTATTTGAAGAAGATGCACCAAGGTAAATACATGATTCTCTATTCTTACTAATATGTTTTTATAGAAATATTTTAACTTCATGGTCTATGAAAATAATCGTTCGATTTAAAGAAAGATTATATCCTTTTTATATAAAAGGTATATTTTTAATAAATGGATTTCATACAATTCAGGAAATGTTCATGATTATGAATTTAAATTTATGATTTCTTATGATATGTTTTATAAAAAAATTTGGGTAATAAAATTGATTTTATGTGTAAGTGAATGATTAATTGAGATCAAATTTTATTTTGAAAAAATTTAAAAATTATTATGTGTTTTCAAGATTTTCAAATGCACTAGCAAGTTTCTTTTATTTTTTTTATCTCCAACTGTGATTTGTTTTTATCATCTGATATTTTTGATGTTTTACTAGTATTACAGATATGTAAATGTTTTTGTGAGGTCAATGGTGACACATCTCAAATGATTAAAAGCAGACATGAATATAATGGTAAACTAAGAATAGAAACATTTTTATTGGGTAAAATATATATATTGTATAGAAATGTCCAATTTTATGAATAATATATTTCTATATTCTTAAAACCTTAAACTTAAATGATCCTAGAAATGTTATAATATGAAAATATTATTATAAGTCATGTAATTATGTGCTGATTATGTTATAAGTTATTTTATATATGTAAATAGATTAATGAAAATTGTACGTTATGGAATATAATGATATTTTTTTTTATATTTATAATATTTTTTATTATAGGTGTTTAAATCGATATTATTAATATTGATAATTTTTTTATTATTATGTCTTGAAATACTTATACAAGTCATGTTAAATAATTATTTTGTAGCATGGCCAGTTTTAGATACATAACCATTTATTTATGTATTTTGAATCTATATAATGTTCAAGTTATGTTTCAGGAGGTTCCTAGGGGTATTTTTATTTTTTGGAGGCTTTTATAGAGGTGTATGGTTAGTAGAAACTGTGAACCATCACTAGGAAACTATATAAAGGAATATAGTGTGAATTAGAAAGGCACACAATTGGTGAAAGAATTAGCCAAACTGATCAAGTTCCTAAGAGATACGGTGCTTCCTGAAATAGATGTAAAATCATAATTTACACATAATTTATCTAATAATGTGACCCAACCTCAAGAGGATTTGTCTTAAGATAGTATCATGACATAGTTGTCACTCATTTTTTAAAAATGTGTTGCATAATCATGTAACGTAAAATTATCCCTCATAAAAATGTAGTTCTAATAAAAATTAATCCATAAGACCCCCTCTAATACCCATATATCTCTATAAAAATAAATTTATTTTTATCCCAAGGCTTTAGATAATTTTTGTTTTATTTGGAATTGATTATTAGGTGAATCAATGCACATTGGAGGCCCAAATCTATAAGAAATTATTCGGTCTTCAATGTTATTCTTAGATATATTTCTTATTACTCTCTTTGAACCATATATCTCATACATTATGGATATATATATATGTTATAGGATGTCAACATTGATGAGATATTGTTGAATCTAGTGAAGGGAATGTGGGTTGTGATCATATCAAGACCACCTATGTATCATACTTTTTTTCAAATTTTTGAGAGGTAGGTGGATTCTCTCAAATATCAACTAGATTTAAATATAAAAGTATTAGTTTTAATAAAATTTTTGGACTAAAATTTATGTGAAATACTTGTTTGATTCTTGGTGAAAATCTTTATTTGGTATTAGCTTTGGAAAATTGTTGAAAATTTGCTAGAATTTCAGAAAAAACACCTACAATTTATACTTTTAAAATACAGATTTTAAAATTCTGATCTTGTTTAGATCCATGTTTTTTATTGATTATTTAATGAAATAAAGGTTAGTGGAATGGTTTTATATTGATTTTTTTTGTAAATGGTTGGTGTGAGTATCTTCACAATAAACATGACCCTCTGAAAGGGGCATGTTCCATTGGGAAACCTAGTATTTGTCACCTTATTATGACTTAGTTGATTGATGAGAGACCTCTCATGAGTAAGGAACTATCACCAGGTAATGAATGGGGTGTGTGGAGATATTGTTATGGGTCTCCAAATTTATTATAAGAATATTTTAATGCTGTAAAAAAATTTCGATGTAATTTTTTTAAAAATTTTATTAAAGGGGTTTTATCTAAATTTAAACTATTTTTTTATAAATCACGTTAACAATATTTTTCTAGTAGAATGATTTGTAAAGTCATTGGGGAAATACTATTTACTTTAGACTCACCCCCTTATTGGGAACTATCATGCATTTTCAGTTGTTATTTTTTATAAATAGGTAAAGGCAAGTTATATTAGTTATTTAGTGATGTTTCTTGATACAATGGGATTAACATTTAGAGTTAGGGCTTGGATCATGTAGAGCGTTGTTATTTTATGATCATTTTGGATTTTTGTGTGTTATGGTATTTTGTTCCCCATTGATTATGTGTTTTGGTTTACTCATGTACTTTGATAATTTTTATTGTTTTAGTTATTCTTTGAGTTGTATTTTGTAATCATACATCATATATAGGTTTGGTTGGTAATTGTTTATAATGTTTTCATGTTTTACCTTTAAAAAAGAATATCACCCCCAAATTTTATTGAGTACCTTAGAATTTATTTACAGCCTTTGTTTCATTTGGTATGTCACCTTAATCCTTATAGACCCCCCTTCAATCCTCAAGCCTATGGGGAGGGGTGAGATGTTACAAATGTTATTCGTATTTTTAAGTTGAAATATTTTTTTGGGATAATGGAATTAGTTTTATTTGGTTATGGAATTTACAACACTACCATTATATCTATTGGTATAGGAAGCATGTATGATTTTCAGCTATTGACCATTCACAGGTCTGGTGCTCTGCAAATGTGCATAGTGGCACTCGCGTCGAATACTCGATCATAGTACAAATTTTAGATTTAATTATTTCTATTTTTTATTTTTAATGATGGGGTTGTTTGTAAAGATAAATTAAATTTATTTATGTAATATTTTTGATTTTAATAATTGATAAATATTAGGGTGATTTCATTATTGTGGATTTAATGTTATGATATCCTTGATATTTTCTTTGTACTGTATTAAATTAACACCCACTTAACAAGATGATTTTGATCCTAATTACCATCTTTTAAAAATTTAATAGAAGAATTAACATATATAGGGTTATAATATCAATCAAATTTTATTTATGTTATTTTAGTTAGGTTCCCAATAATCCATTTAATCCAAATGTTAAACAAAACATTTCATTAATCCCTGACATTTGATGTTTAACATACACATTGTTAACCAAAAAAATATTTATCAAGCAAAATATATCAATCACTTAACACACCAAAATTATGACTCGCCTAAATGGTAGAATTAATTATCCATTTTGGTGGATAATAACCTATTAATATGTTTTTATTTTGATGAATTAAAAATAGAATAAAAATAATGGGATAAGAAAAGTGTTATGCGCTGAACACACACAAGAACAGTAAAGAGAATTCATATGCAATTTTGATGGAATGAAAAAGATAAAGAAGGGATTGGTGTTTAACTTAATTTAATAAAATTTTAGAACATTAATATTAAAAAACAACGGTTGTATTATTATATGTGATAATTAATAAGAAACATTCATTGAAACGAAATTACCACACAAACACTTACAAGATTACAAATAAAGAAGAACAAAAAAGAATATAAAAACAAAGATTGGAGGAAAGGAATTTCATGTCAAAACACAAGTTTGGTAGATCCTCCCAAGAAATTGGTATTTTCATAATAATTTTAATATATAGTCCTCTATTCTGAAATTCCAACCCCTTTTAAGGAGAAAAGGGGGATGTATTTATAACCCAAGGTGTGGACTGTTTACATTCCAAATATTCCTATCCAGTTGGATAAAAACTTTGTCCATTAATATAGTTTAATATGGATATATATTATTCTTAAAACTTTAAGATATTTATTTTTAATGTCGAAACTCCAAATATGGAGGCCAGTGGAATTTTGGAGCCACAGTTTTTGGCTATTTTCGTAAACAATGCTCACCATTACATTTTTGTTCAAACTTTTCCCTAGTATAAATGAGAATACATTTATGTCTATGAACATGAACTTAAATAAAAAAAACATCTAAATTTCATTCCATATATATCTTTTATTTCACATTGAATAATATTATATCAATTGTATGTATATATTAGGATAAAAGTAATGGATTGTTTGATTCCTTTAAATCTAAGATAGAATGGTTGGTTGGTCTTCAAATAAAAATTTGAGCCCCCATTTGGTAGATTTGGGACATAAAATTTTTATCCATGTTTATTTTTGATATTAAAGAATATATTAATGTGTTTCAAAAAAAGTAGGCTTTCGGAATGTTCCCATAAATTCTATTTTCCTGGTTAGTTGAGTTTTCTCAATAGATTTTCAGGCCTTCTTTTTTTATCCATATGACCATTTAAATGAACTAATTGGACAAGGTTACCTTCTAATGTCATGTTTTAAAATTCATAAGGAACACTATAAAATATGAAACAAATTATTTGGATTAGTATGGTGAATTATATGATCAAAACATTAAACTAAAGTTTAATTAAATGAACCCAAACAATGCTCTTTTTATGTGTTTATGATCAAAACATGAACATTGATTCATAATTAATCATATTTAAATAAAAATTATATGATTGGAGTAATGTAAAATCTTGAATTAATATGTAATATCAACTCTCCCACAATTATTCTTGTGAATTTACTCTTTTAAATCAAATAAAAACATAACTAAGTCATTTTTACTCACCAAGAAATATTAAAATTTTGTTTTCTCCAATCAAGGGGTTCTAGACAAGTTCACTCATCCATAATGAATTCAACTAATTTTTTTGATAGAAATAATGTTACAAAATCAATTAATTTTTCATGATAAAAATTAGAATTGGAAAATATGGGCACTCATAACTCACTCCTCTCAATATGATAAAAAAAATTATAGAGGATCACTCATTTAGCAACCAAAAGTGAAATAATAATGTTTGAAAGAGATCTTAGAATTTATTACATATTATATAGTGCTCATGAATTAGGAGTTCTTTTTATGGGGGTTTCAGTGGATATGCCATGGTAGGAATATAATGTCCAAAATAGTGAAAATAGGGTAAAACACCAACATGGGGAATACAATGTACATTTTTTTGAAAATTAACATGGAAGTAATTGTAAACACAAATTTATAAGGGCATTATTGTGTGAAGGAATACACAAAATAGGAGGAAAATTGAAATGTTATGAAAAGATGAAATATTTAAAAATCATAAAAATAATACCAATGACATAAGTGCTATTTTTTCCTTTTTTTGTTTTTATTTCGAAATTTGAACTTGAAACAAATATCATAATCATATAATAACCTATGATTTATCTACTCATGAAACTAATAGTAATAGTTATAACAAGATCAAAGGTTGAGGAAGAGTGATATTTGAATCATCAAATACATAACTAATTCTATTTGTTTTATTTTTTTTTCATTTTTTGATCACTTTTCAATATCATTTGTACAAGATGTAATTTATACACATTTCAAAAAACCACTAAATAACAACCTATCCCGCATACATAATTAAATTAATTCCCTCAAGCATATGATAAGACATTTAAAATAAATGAAATGGTACCCAAAAATAAATCCATCCCCCCAAACCTAAATTTTAATAATCATGAAATGAAAATCCATGAAGATGTTGGGTGGGACTAGGTTTTGGGCTTGTAATGTGGCTATAATCAATTATTCATAGGATTGAAGGGTATTTCAAAATGAGGATCAATTTAAGGGTAATGGGATGATATTTGGATATTGTGATTATCATGAGGTTCAAAAATTGTCTTTATCATATTAATGTAAACTAAACTAGGTAATTCATCTCAATTGTTCAAAAACACAAGACTCACAATCAGGGGTAAAAAACAAACAAAATTTAAAGTTGGTTATAAGTGACCTTATCATGAAATCTAGTTTTCTTCCTCATTATTGGGGATGAATCATGTTTTAAATCAGAAATCAATAATTAAAAACTCATTTTTCTTGAAGAAAATTTTTTATCCAAATTTAGGATGAAAATACAAAATTTTTGAGGTAAAAACAGGTCATTATAATCCCCCAAAATGTGGTATTTTTTAAAACAATTTAATTTTGAGTAATTAAAACTCCTTTTTTTATTAAAATATAAAATCACACAAAAGATAAAGAGAGAAAAAAATTGACAAGGAAAGTGGTACAAAAACAAAAGAGAGAGGAAGAATAAGAAAGGGTATAGAGAGAGATAATGAGGAATAATAGATAAAGAGGATGTTTAAGGTAAAGAGGTGTCCCTTGGTTTGGTTTTTGTGGGTTTTCATATCCATCCAGTGGTGGGTTGGTCAACGTAGATGTGGTTCTATGTTTTAGTTTCCTCTCATGGTGATGATTTAATTGATGTACATTAACTATTAATTTCCTTTTCAAAAAGGGTCTTGTATTTTCACCACACCAAATTGAAAAAAATTAGAAATAATAAAAAGACCTTCCCAACGAGAATTAAGCTTACACGGGTGAAGTTGAAATTATGATATGAAGAAAATTACCTTTTAACCTTTATGGAATACCTTTTTTATGATGTTTTTTCATGGAGTTCCATAGCATTTTATTTTAAGAGATTTTAATTATCATAAGAAAACATAAAAATCTCCACCAATTCATTCAGCTACAAAAATCTATCTTCACCTGATTTTTCACAATCAAAATTTTATGTTTTGACAGCCCAAAACGACTTATGTTGGATTTCAACTGGTAAATTACATGCTTTACCAAAAACTATCCTAAATGGAGACATCCCAATTGATGTTTTATGGGTATTTTGATAATCCCAAATTGCTTCCCCAATTCATTCAAGTCATTATTATCTTCTAGGGATAATAATTCTCTCAAGCACTATTTTCACTTAATTATTAGAAATTTCAGCCATGCCATTTTTTTGGGTGATATGATGTTGGTGTTTTATGTATAAACCCATTTTTTCAAAATAGATTCTATGTTATGATTACATAAATTGGTTACCAAGTCACATATCAAGGCATTCAGTGTTCCAAATCGATTGAAAATGTGGGTTTTGAAAAATTCACTAACAATATATGCATCATCCTTGATAGTGGGTTTGGCCTCGACCTACCTAGAAACATAATCTACCCCAAGAATAATGCTTGATAATCCATTGAAAGGTGAAAATGATATCATGAAATTTATTCACTAAAAAAAATATCTCATAATATATTACTTTATTTTGGGGAATTTAATTTATTTTATAAATTGTGCCAATCTTTTGGCATGTTGGACCTGATTTACAGAACTCATGTGAGTACTTAAAGAGTGAAGGTCAGAAGAATAATTAGTCAAGTAAATTTTGGGAGGTCCTTTGTGGTCCAAAGTGGCCACCACCTAGAATTTAGTGAGGGATATCTATAATAGAGTAATCTTAATCAACATCAACATATCTCATAGTTACCTTGTCAGCCCCAGTTTTCCAAAGTTTATTATCTTCAAAAAAATAGAATTTTGAATCATTTTTTTGACTAAATTTTTATTCTTCTAAAAATATTTTAGAAAAAACACCAGCACCTAAGTAATTTAAAATTACGACATACCACGGTAACTTTGTAGTGAGAGATGATATGTGTTCTGTTGGAAATTCGGGATAAATTATTTTAGAATGAGAAGAATTAGAAATTCTACTATGGTGTTCATCCATAAGGGTTTTCTTTTTGAGGCCAATATTTAATCACAATATAAAACTCTTGGAGGGTTAGGATCCATATTATTACCCTCAATTTGTAATCATGTTTCTTATGTAAGAACTTTGAAGTTGAATATTCTGTAAAAATGATGATTTTAGAACCTAAGAGATAGGGATAAACATTTTTATAGGAAAAAACCACTACTAAAAGTACCTTATTAGTCAAAGTGTAGTGAGATTGAGTTTGTCCAATATTTTTGAGTAATAATATATTACCTGAAGAATAATTTTCTTCTTTGACCATGAATGGACCCAATGGACCTATCAGAATCCTCACACATCAATTCGAAGGGTAAGGACTAATCTGAGGGTTGAATTATTAGGGAATATGTAAGAAAATCTTTTATTTAAATGAAGTTTCTCTTTAAAGCCTGAAAAAAATGAAATTTAACATCATTATAGTGTAGATGAGTGAGTGGGAGGGAAACCATATAGAATCTCTAGATGAATCAACAATAGAAACCAACATGACCAAGGAATGAATAGATATATAAAACTGATGTGGGGTCAGGAAGTGACTGGATCAACTCAATTTTTTCTGGATCGACTTGAATACCCTCTTGTGAAATTATATTCCCTAGAACAATCCGATTATGAACCACAAAGTGTATTTTTTTTGAAATTCATAACCATGTTCCATTTTTCAAACTTTTTACGGACTAGAAGGACTGAATGAAAGAGGGATTCAAACCACTCACCATAAATGGTAATGTCAACCATGAATACCTCCATGAAATTATCAATTAATTCAGAAAAGATACTCATCATACAACTATGGAATGTTAAAGGATAATTTCAAAGGAAAAAATTAATTCTCTTATATGCATATGTTACAAAGGTGAAATTGAATATATTCTTTTCTTGGTGCTGAGGAGCAATTGGGATTTAAAAGTACCCCATGTATTCATAAAGAAAGAAATAATATAAATTTATAGCTAATATTTATATAATTTTTCAAGGAAAGGAAGAGTGTAGTTATCCTTTTGTATTTCATCATTCAATTTATGATAATTGATGTATACACTCCATTTTTTATTACCTGAGTTTTGACCACCTCTCTCTATTCATTTTTGAAAACATTTATCCCACTGTCGGTACCACTTGAATTGGACTAACCCATTCACTATCACAAATTTGGAAGATAATACCATCTTGAATATTCTTGTTAATCACTTCCCTAACTTCCTCAAGTATGATTGGATTGGGTCTTCTTTGTGTTTTTCTAATTGTCTTGGATGATTATTTAAGATAGATGTGATGCATGGAAAGGGAGGGTTCAATTCATGCTATGTCATATAGGTTCCAGTATATGGCCTTTCTGTTTTCTTCTTACACCTAAACAAGTTTGGACTCATGAGTTTCAATAAGTGAAGATGATATAATGATGGGATAAGAGTGATCATAGAAAACAAATGCTTATTTTAGCTATGTAGGAATATGTTTCAAATCAGTCTCATCATTCATATGTGGTTTAGAAAACTTAGGAATAGGGTAAGGTATTTTAGTTCATTATGGTTCATTTTACTCTATAATTTCCAAGGTGTAATAATGAATATCATAGTTGAGATGGGATTGAAGAGAGTTTTCAAGATCCTCTATATTGATGGAGTATATGAATGAATGGTCAACATAAAATTCCATATTTATCAATTTAGTAATTATGGATAAAATTTCACAAGATATTTTTTCATTAGAACATGATAAACATTATGGAATGTGGTTCAATAGAATCTCAGAAGTGTCCTCTAAAGCATGGATTGAGAAGTAAGATTGATACTATGATGGGTATCATGTCTTAAAAAATGTTGAACATGACCAGTGGGTCACCAAATTCCATGGATAAGATGCCTGAATAGACATCAATATTAGTTCTACAAATTAGGAGGAATGGTATTCCTATAATTAGAGGATATAGAGAAAAGTCCATCCCAAATTTCATGTTAAGGACATAAAAATCATCTCGGAAGATGAGGTCATTAATTAAGAGAAGAAAATTCTCAATTATTCCCTCAGGACTAGCTATGCTTCGATTAGATAACTAGATGACAATACTAGTTGGGTGAAAGAGACATAGAACATGTTTGGAGAAGATTTATTTGGGCATGAAATTTATCAAGACTCATAGTTCTATGAGTACATCATCAAATTCGTAACTCCCTATTTGGCATAAAACCATAAAGGTCCATGGATCTTTTCACATCATCGATATGGAATGTTTGTTCGAAACATTCTATATAGTCCTAAGTTTTCTCTTATTGGTGTACAATTCCTAAAGAAACTTTGAATACTTAGGGAATTTTTTGATGGAATCTAAGAGGGGAATGCTGGATTCAACATGTTTAAACATGTTGAGCATTTTAGGATCAGTTTAAGAAGACTTCTTTGGCTTAGCGACGGACTGAGGGAAATGAATTGGGTTCCTTTTGGGAATGGAATGTTTTGAATGGGTCTATTAAAGTTATTTATATATCTTCTTGTTATTTTAATTTTCAATCTCATCATTAAAAGTTTCGTTTGAGGATTCATCGTGGGGTATGGAAATTTCATTTGTTGATCAAAGTGAAATTGAACATACATTACCCTAGGGGTTATGAAATATTTGATTTGGGAGTTGGGAAGAATTGGATTATTTATAATGGATAAGGTACGATGTTAGTTGACCAATTTTGGTTCCAATGTTTTTGAGGCTAGAATAGGTGAAGTATGAATGATTTTCCACAGCGCTTTCCCATTATTGCCTGAAATAAGGGGCCTTTCCTGAATTAGTATTACCTTGATTTGGGTTATTGGGAAAGTGAATGAATTAAATTGGGCATTAGGATGGGTCATTAGGATAGTGGAATCTAAGAGGATCTTGAGGTGGATTTCTCTTTTGAGTTTTTAATAACAAAATGGTATGGTTGTTAGAAGTTACCACCACTTTGACCACATTGGAAAAATTTAGATTTTTAGGAGGGAATGAAGGGGGAAGAGAAATGGGATTACCATAACTCAAGAATGGGTTAAAGGTAGAAGAGAATGGATAAGAGTTGTGTTTGTTAAAGTTTCTAATGAGCTGACCTGAATTTTGTGTGTTGGTGTTCCTCTGATCGTACAATACATTGAGCTTTATTGGACTGGAACAATCATATGGTTAATCTTTAATCGATGGAAACATGTTTATTAGATGATATGGTGAGGTATATATGCAATAATTCTTTCTAGGTCAAAGAACAATTATTTTGGAGAAGTTGAGGTTCGGGCTTTGGCAGCCACCTCTAGTTTCCCCACAAGACCTATAAGTTCACTTATCCACTCGTTCATGTTGTTATGATATATTGATTGATTCTATTTCAGTTGTCTGACTAGAGCATGTGCTTGAGTATATAATTTTTTTCTTATTTGTAGTCTTATTGATTACGAGATCTCCTATATCTGTAGATGTTTTTTTTCAACAAGAGCACCACCACTTGTGGAATCAATGAGAGTTATCTCCATATCTAGTAAACCCTCATATAAGTATTTAATAAAGAGTTGGTCATGCATTTGGTGATGTGGGAAGGTTTCCAAACGCTTTTGAACCCATCCAAATACTCATGGAGAGATTAATTGATGAATTTATAGATACCTTTTATTTCCTCTCAAATAAAAGATGTTCGAGAAGCAGGAAAAAATATTCTAAAAAAATATGTTTCATGTCATTACATGTGGGTATGGAACCAATAGGGAGATAATTGATCCATGACTTGTTAGATTCATATAGGAAGAAATGGAATGCTCAATGTTTTATTTTTTTCTTCAGAAACCCATTGAGACTTTATGATAGAGCACACCACTTAGAACTCTTTGAGGTGGAGATGAGGTTCCTCACATTCTATCCTGTGGAAATGAGGTGGAAGATGAATTAAAACCAATTTGAGTTCGATATCAGCCTCAATATTTTCATATTGAATACCGAGGGGTTAATAATTCTTATCAAGGGTAGTGATATCATTATGTGATTGTTCCATAGGATTGAACATATCTAAATAAATTGGATATTAAGTGTTTAGATTATCCCTAATGTTCCTCCTAAATCAGTGAATATTTTTTCTCGATTTTAGGGTAAATAATATATGGTATTTTTCGGGAAGCTCCGAGGAATTCTACAAAATTTTTGATGGATGAGGAAGGAACATTTTTCTTTTTAGTTTTTTTTAGTTTATGTTTTTTATGAAAAGGTAAGGATTACATTCAAATTTTTTATATTTTTTGTTTTTTTTAAAATAAAAAAAATAAAGACAATAATTTGCACAATCCCTAAAAAAGGATCCATTTGAAGCTTGAACTATTATCCTCTATTGACTGTTCAAAAGTTTGGTTCTATGATAATGTGTATAATGACACTTTGGTCGAATCCTCATTGATGGTACACATTATATAGTTGATTTTTTTCCTTTTTAATGGGGGTCTATTTTTAGAGATTAATTAAATTTATTGATGGATGATGTTTGATTTAACAACATCATAAATATTGGGGTGAGTTTATTTTTTTATATTGAATCTTATGATGTCCTCGATCTTTTATTTATATTTCATTAAATCAACACCTACTTTATAAGATGATTTTGATCGAATTCCAAAGTATTAAGGATTTAATCCAAGAAATAACATAAATATGGATCTAATATCAATAAAATATTGTTTATGGTAGTGTATATATGTTTTAAATAATCCATGGAATATACAAGTTAAAAAAACATGTCAATAATCCATGACATTTTAATTTTAACACAGACAATGTTAACTTAAATAATATTCATTGAGAAAAAGCTCTCAATCACTTAATATCCAAAAATTATTACTCAAACCAATTGTATATTTAATCAAATATTTAGTTGGTTAATAATAATGTAATATGTGTTTATGGTGATGAATTAAAAATAGAATGAAAATAACAGGATAAGAATAGAGTTGTGCGATGAACACACACACAAACACAGACAGTGAAGAGAATTAAAAAAAAAATTCACTGAATGAGAAAGGAAAAGAAGTGATGGGTTTTTAACTCTATTTAAGAAACATAAAGAACACTAATATTAAAAAATATTGGGTGGATCATTATATGATATAATTAATAATAAACATGAATTAATGAAAATTACAACACAAACACTTAGGTGATTTCAAGGAAATAAGAATACAAATGAAATTGAAAAAAAGATAGGAGGAAAGGTATAAAAAGTAAATAAAATTAGTTTGTATGATTATAATAATACCTTTTCAGGTCCCCAGTCATGCCAATATATCATCCTCTATACTGAAATTTCAACCCCTTGAATGGAGAATAAAGGGATGTATTTATAGCCCAAGGTGGTGGACTGGTTTCATTTCAAATATGCCTCTTCAATTTATTAGAAAATGTTTCCATCCATAATGATGAATCTCGAGATATATTCTTCCTAAAAGTTGTATATATTTATATATACTATAAACCATACAAATTTGGCATCAAATGGACTTCTAGAGCCAATATTATGGCTATTTTCATAAATAATGTTCTCCTATCCATTTCTGTTTCGAACTTTTCCCTGCTATAATTGTGAATGCATTTATGTCTATTCATATGACCTTAAATCCAAAAAATTTATTCTGTAAATTTATGAGGATATATATTTTATTTCACAGTGAAAAATATCATCTCAATTTTATATCTATATCAAGATAATATTCAAATAGTGTGTACAGATTTTAAATCCCAGACAGAGTGGTGGGATGGAATTAAAATCATCATCTGGGATAGAGTTTGGTGTACTTGTGCTTTCAAATTTTAATACATGATTATTTTTGGATATTAAAGATTATATTTGAGAGTTCCATCAAATTGTTTCTTCTATATTAATCCTAGAATGTCTATCTTTTGGGCTGGTCCAGTTTTCTCAACAAATTTGTTGGGACTTACTGTGTTGTCCAAATGACCCTTTAAATGGAATAATTGGACTAAGATACATTATAATGATATATTTTAATTTTAATAAGAAACATCATAAAAGAGTAATAACATTATTTGGTATTGTATGTTGAATTATATGATCAAATAAATAAACTTTAGTTTAATTAAATGAACTTTCACAATGCTTTTTTTATGTGTTTATGATCAAAACATGAATATTGATTGGAAATTAATAATTATTAAGATACAATTATATGATGGGAGTAATGAAAAATCATGAATAAAATTTTAATATAATTACAATATGAAGGATATATAATTGTTATAACATTAAATGTAGACTAAAAAAGGATATATAACCTATTTATGATGAACTTCAAGTTTTTTGTATGTTTGAGTACATGAGTGTTTTAAGACACTTCTAGGTGAGTTTTCACCTCATAATCACGGGTTTAGCCTATGAGAGTTTCATGGAATTCATTGTTAGTAATAATTCTTAATAAGTCTGAATTTTTTATTCCATCTTAATGGTTTATGAAATTCACACAATGTGTTGTTTTTTTAAAACAATAAAATGGTTGTTTTGAAAAGCATGGTTGTAGTGTTTACAAAAATTATTGAGTTGAGGATAATTTTTTAATTATATAAAGATATGAACGAGATATGAGTTGATGTAGTAAATTAAAATTTCCAATCCTTAAGATACTAATTAGGGATACTAAATATAGTTTTTTCTAGTTATAGTGAATAATAATAGTTAAGCATCATCGAAATCAACTAGAGGAAACGGTTGAAAATGTTGTTGAACCTAGTCTAGTGGTAGACCAATATCTAGTAAAATGTTCTATCAAGTATTTTCAATCCATGGATACCAGTAATATGAATGGGGAACCTCATCATTTGGAAACTTTTATTTTGATCCTATGTTATAATATACCCATATTTTTAGGGGATTCTATGACGGAACAAGAATAAGTCTACTTAAATCGAATGAATAAAGTCTTCAATTTCCCTAGTGTTTGAGTATGTGTCCAAGGAATAACTATTTGTACTTTGAATTTGTGTATATTTAATGTAATGAATATTAATAAATATTCTTATTACATATTGTTAGTTGTTCTTCCAGACTCTAATGTAATAATGTTATAGAGTATACATCACATTGATAAGGTCATATTAGTTCCCTTATATGATGCGAACCTTGATGTTCTGTGTTGATAATATTAAATAATGTTCTTTTGTTGGGTCAAATACTATGATGGGACACATAGTACATATACTCTCTAGTGTGAGTACTCATCAAAAGATGAGGCTTCTTATCATGAACATCTTAATTAGTAATCTCCATGATGAAAGATAATGTGAACATACCCTCAATTATAAATTATAAATATTTTGTTTTCATCTAATATTCATATTTGGGAATGTCTATGATGGACCATTTACTTTTAGATTATTATTAATTCATGTTAAAACTCATGTAATTAGATGTATTTTGTATTCTCTGATGATAACAGTTCATGGAGAAGTTAGATATGTTGGGTGAATCATGGTTGAAATGAAAATAATAAATAAGTCAATGAAGGATTTCCCTTCCATTATTGTGGAAGCTGATATCTCAGAGCTTTGATTGGAATGGAACCATCACCTTAAATTCCACGTCCATGCTATAAAAACATGTTTATTTCAGATGGTCAAAGAAATACGTATTGAGAGTATAAGTTAGTAACACATATGTTCATCATTCTTGATGATATATTGAGAAAATAGGATTATATTATCGAGTGAGCATTCTCATTGTGAAATTAAGTTCTTTCTCGTTGGTTTCTTGAATCGTTTCTAGATAATAATATTGGAATGTAGGCTAGACAACCAAATTCCAATAAGAAAGAATCCAAGATGGTCACAAACTAATTTTCCCATTGATCTTGATTAAATTTTATTTGAATTTAATTAATGGAATAGTTATTATTATCAATACCGCAGATTAGTTTTATTCATGTTTTATTGTTTACATAAATTAAATAAATATTTATTCACCAACATGTGACTAAAAATATATTTATTTAATATATTGAATATTTAATAAAATTTTGTTCTTCGGTATGTGATTGAAAATTTTATTTATTAATACATTATTTATTCAGGTTTTCAATAAATATCGAGGATTATGAATTGACCAATACTACGTCTGGTGAAAAATAATTTTTTTCAAGCTGGTAAACATTATTTATCTCTTTACATAAGTTGCAACATGTCACCAAATAATAATAAAAATATTATTATATGGCATGAGGTTTGTTAAAGGGTTGCAATGTTATTTAATGGATGACATGCAATTAAATAATGTTTTAACCTAAAACCCTAGTCATTAAATAGATGGCTATGTCAATTGTGTAATGAATCCCAAAATTTAAATTTAAAATTTTAGGGCACAATGAATTATTTCTTGAATCCTCTTTCTATATCCCTTTCAATAACAGGAAAAAAAGATATATTTCTTCACGATTAAAGAACACGCGATCACAATCAGACAATGAAAGGTATTTGATTCCCCGAGCTAGCACCCAGAGATCGAGTTGTGTTACTCGAAGAACATTGGAGCGTGTGTGGATCACCACTAGATAGATTCCATCCTTGGATCCTAACAATACCAAGAAGAAAATCCAAATGGTTCTTTTTAGATGATCAATATTCATCAATGTAAAATGTTCATAATACCATGTATTTATTTATTCATATATTTTATAAATTAATTATAAATTTGACATGACAGATCTTTTTTCATGGTTTCAAAGAATGAGTATTAAAATAAACTTTAATATATCTCCCACCACTACACACTTTTACTATGCTTGGAAAAAACAAGTGGTATTAGATAAGTCTCATTTAAATTTATAATTATTTATTTAATTTTTGATCTATGCACAATTGTGGTTTTATTTTCATTTTATGTTATTAATTATTTAATCTGATTTGAATTAACATGTTAATGAAATATTAATCAATATCATTCAGTGTTTAATTTTCTTAAAGGTTTAATAATAGATGAAGAATAATCATATATGCCATCCGGATGTTCAAAATCATTGGTAAGTAATACTTGATTACATGACATGTAGATTGAGAACAAACAATGTACCCATGGACATTATACCATGATTTTTCGAGCAGTTAATTACTCATAGTGCATTTATTACACACCTCTTTTTGATCAGGACAACCTAGTAGAAGACAAGTGGATACATGGCATATATCTTGCATGTACATGTCATGTAGTCTGGCCGAGTTAACACACCGACACCCCATGCTTGTGACTTGGATACATGAAAACCAAGGTACACGACAAGTGTCTTGATTGTACATGTGGTGTAGTATACAAATTAGTGGTATAAATAAAATATATTAAATTGAAAATTACAAAATTTAAAAAAATATTTATTGATTTATTCTTATTGATTGTTTGATAATTTAATATTTTTTTAAAAGAATTTAAAATGTTCAATTAACTTATTATAATAAATATTTCATTATTAGTTCATCGGTTTATTTTCCATGACTGCATTTAATTATGGGTATCTCTAATTAAGTTTGGATTATCATTAAGATGAAATGGAATCAATTAATTCAATAATTTTTATCTCAATAATAAATAATGAATAATGAAATGAATGATATCTGGTTACATTTTGTGTTTTAATTGCATGTATGATTGATCATGGGTTTTACCAAGACCTATGAATATGTTGTCATTAATTTAATTTAATTTATTTTATTTATGAGTTTTGAGTTATTTAATATTAAATTAAATGATACCTTGTAAGGATTCCATCCATCCATTATTATGTAGGACCTACATGTCCAAGGGTATTTATACAATCCTATTTAACCAATCATTTGGTTCCCCTAACCTATGTGTGAGAAATAAATAATTTTATTTAATGCAGTATACCAAGTCATGTAGATGAGGTTCATGATGGAACCACGATGATGGAAACTCAGTGATACATTAGTATATAGGTGGAATGTTGTAACTCATTCCATGGTCATAAATTAATGTTATTACCTATGGTAATAGGATGATTTAATGTCTTGTCATTAAGTAAAGTGTTAGTTAAGATCATGATCGGGTCACTAAGATTATTTATTTATGTGTATGATTTATCTAATTTATATATATAATACCACAATCAATTAAATAAATGAATTAAAATAAAAATATGGAAATTAAATAAATTAATTATACGTAAATGTTTTATCCAACATGGTTTATTTATTAAGTAACATACCCTTAATATTAAAATGACATGTAAATGATAAAAGAAGATAAAATTTATGAATAATTGTATTAAAATCCCTCGACCTAATATTACGTTAAATTAATCCTTCATTACTTGATTGGGAATTTAACCATAGAACTAAGTGTGGTGCATAGCTAAAGTATGGACACTTAATTTTATCGTGGGGTTATCATGAGTGTTTTGGATTGACTTAACTGAACTTTTAGATACTTTATCAACCATAGTCTATTAAATAAAAAAATTTAAGTTTATATTGAGGAAATTCAGGTCAAGATATCTGGACAGGAAAATCCACTTAACAGATCAAGGAGCTGGAAGTCAGTAGTTGGAAAGGAAACCTACCCAATTAAATTCTTATGGTTTTCATTTACAATGTATGGATCATTAAGAAACTTCATAGGGATCCTTCCCACTAGAATGTTAAAGCAACTAGACATTATGAGTTCAATGGTTAGGGATACTGGGACTTGATAAAATAGTGGGAGACATAATAAAAACTCTTAATTTATTATATCTCATCTATTTTTAACCAATAAATAGAGTAATAATATACTCCTTATAATTGTAGGAAAAAATGAGAACTTCATCATATATACTATATATATGATCAATATTGGAGAAAAAAAACCTCATAATTGGTAGTATCTTCCAGTAGTGATTTTGACACCATCAAGCAATACTATGACTTGGAAAAAAATATTACAAGCTAGAATCCTCAATTTTTTATCCTCCCTATAAAAAGTAAAGTGATTAAGAGTTATTGGTCTATGAAAAAAAAATTATTGACACAATTGACATTCAATTTTTGATTATTTCATCTATGTCTAGTAAACTCATTAATTCTTAGGAAATCATGGATGTGTACTCCAAGCATGAGAACCTCCATGGTCTATACTTAGAGAGAGATAGATAGGAATGGTTTAAGATTTACAAGTTTCTTTTTTAGAGAAATATTTGATATGGTGCCCCAGCTCGGCCTCACATAATCATGTTCATTGGCTACATTGATAGAATATACATCCAAGGGTTTAAAATACCAAAATAACTGGGAGAAAACCTCATTCTAGCATCACTCACTCAGATATTATTCTATATTTTTTTTAATTTTAATATGAAAAAAATTGATAATTTTATTCCATACCTTATTAATCTTATATTATATATAGATAATGATATGAATCATGAGAAAACATCAATCCTTATGGTGAAAAAAATAGAGAACATATTTAAGCCCAAATCATCTTAACACCCTTATAAGAAGAATAAAATCAAGGATGCATCAAGTGAATAGGATGATATATATTTCACAGGTGGAATGAAGGGACACTAGAATAAAAAATAAAATAAAACAATGAATCTAGAGAAAGATTCAAGTGCATTTGTTATCAAGTTCTATTTATCAATTTCTACAAACATGGCTTTATATATAGATTTTGGTTCAAATATATGAACCATGTAGTTTTTGAAATATTTACTAAGTGGAGGTAGATGAACAAGCAACCAAAAGAGCTAAAGATTCAACCATAGCTTTTGGAGACTACCACCTCACATTGCTGACCAAAATGATTTTTGTTTCAAAGGGTTTTCATTATGTTACTTCATTTACCAAAAACATCATCTATGTATCCAGACTACCTACAAATGAATATATTTTCAAATTTGGGAATAAATGTTTCTTATTTTACAAATATAGCGATTTTTATGGTAAAAAAATTTAAATAATGGTCTTTATATGTTTAATTACAAAAAAAATTAATTGAAATAGATAATGGAGTTACATTACACGATTCATTCTGAACCCAACTTTTGCATCACGAGTTAGGTCATGTAAATGAAAAGAACCTGACTAAATTACATAAAGATGTATAATTATATTCTTCGAACTAAAAAAACATGGTGTATTCCATGACTGTTTATAAGAAAAAATGACCAAATCCTTTTTTTGGAATGGTGATAGGGATAAATTGATTCTTTAATTAGTTCATATTAATGTGTATGGGCTATTTCATATTGAGACAAGGTGTGGGTACTCATACTTCATAACTTTTACTAATGATTTTAGTATAGATGAATGTTTATACTAAATAAGGTATAAGTCAGATTCTTTTGATAAATTCAAGGAATGAAAAAATTAAGTTGAGAACCATCTTGTTATGAAGATTGCAAAACTATGCTCATAACATTGTGTAAAATATCTTAATCCAGACTTCATTGATTATTTATAGTATTTTGGGATATTATGACAACTCAATCCCTATTATATGATTCATAGTAATGGTGTAAGAAAAATGGGGTACCATACCCTATTGAACACAGTGAGTTCAATGATGAGTCATTTAAGTCTTCCATTTTCCTTTTGTGTATATGCGTTACAAATAGAAGCATTCATACTAAATTGATTTCCAACTAAAGAAACTAGTGGTATACCATATTGAATAATTAATATAAATAAACCCATGTATTCTTAATAATGTCTATGGGGTTAAAAAGCATTTTAAGTCCTCTTAAGTTAATAAGATCCCACCTCGAGGAAAAATGTGCATCTTTATAGGATATCCTAAAAAAATGATGGGATGATATATATAAAATTTTTTAGACAAAAACGTTTTGGTGGATTGAAATCTATAATTTCTTGAGGAGGATCTTATCTGTAAAATAGATAGAGTGAGTGAGATATACTTCGATTAAATTTAGGCTCAAGATAAACAATGGTAGGAACAAGAAAAAAAATTCATAAATTCCTATGGAAGAATAAATCATTTCAAATAAAATTAACAAATGTGAGTGCTAGAGAGGTTAGAGAACTAGAATTGTATGGTTTTTTATTCACTGAAGATGGTGACTCATTATTAGTTGATAAAAATGATCCTCTAACCTATGAGAAATCAATAATTAGCATAAATGTTTCCAAGTGGAAAAAGGATATGAATTATAAATTTGATTCAATGTACCAAAACAGTGTTTGGATTTTGGTAGACCATCCAGTGGATGTAAAGCCTGTTGGTTGCAAATGGATATTCAAGAAACAACTGGACAATGAAGGAGAAGTCAATACCATTAAGGCACGATTGGTTGCAAAAGGGTTTAAATAGATTCAAGGAAATGAATATGATGAAACCTTTTCACTACTTACAATGATGCTATCCATTATAATTCTACCTTCAATTATTGGTTTCCATGATTATGAGGTTTGGAAAATGGATTTAAAAATAGACTTCCATAATGGGAACCTTTACAAAGATGTTTATATGACCCAACACTAAGGATTTGTGACTCCAAAAGATTCCAACAAGGTTTTTAATATACAAATATCCATTTATGGATGAAATTAATAATCCAGGACATGGAAAATTAATTTTGATGAGGCCATAATAGAATTCAGTTTCATAAATTAAGAATGTGTGACATGTGTCTATAAACAACTTAGTGGGAGTGTAATTTTTTTTAATATTATTAGTTAATGACATATTACTCATTGGAAATGAAATACCGGTCGTATAGTCTATTAATAAATGGTTGAATAATTTATTCTCTATGATTGAATTGGATGAGATAATATATATTATTTAGATTAATATCCATTGTGATATATCTAAAAGGTTTCTCGGCCTAAGTAAAAGTACATACATTTTCATGATACTGAATAAATTTAGTATGAAAAAATCCAATAGGGGATTGTTTCCAAAATCACATGGAATTCATCTTTCTAGAAAATTTTGTCCTAAGAAACCTGAAGATGGAAATAGAATAGAAATTATTATATACACATTAGTGATTAAGTCATTCATGTATGTTATGCTATGTACCTGTAAAGTAGTAAACTACACATTTTGTGTGGTAATTAGATACTAAGATGATGTAGAAAACCACCATTGGATGGTATTAAAGTCTAACCTTAATTATTTGTGAAGTCCTAAGGATATGTTCCTAGTTTATTTGTGAGATGATAAAATAGTCATCAGATAATTAGTAGATATTAGTTTCCAAATAGATCATGATTACATGAAGTCAAAAATAGGATACACATTCACTTTGAATGGACGATCTATGATTTTAATGAACTCAAATAAGATTGCGGTCGCAGATTTTGCAGTATAGTGTATGTATATTGCAGCTTTTGAGTTACCTAGTATAGATACATAATTTCATCCAAGATCTTGATAAGGAACCTAATAGTAAAGATCCTACCACACTCAATTGTGATAATACTACAATGGTGGCTTTTATAAATAAGCTAATGCCACATAAATAGACAATGAATATACATCAAAAGTATCATCTCCTGAGGGAATTTTCTCAGAGAGGTGGTGTTATAACAAGTAGTGTTTTCATGGAAGAGAAAAGGGCAAACACCTTGACTAAATCCTTAACTCAAGATAACCATGGATATCAAGTGAGTTCTAGTAGACTGAATATTTTAGGCAGTTAGATCTAGTCTATGTGGGAGATTGTTAGATTTGGTGTCCTATTACCAACTATTTTCACTTTTATTACATGTATATTAGATTTATTGAATATTAATATAAATTATTATTATATTTTTTTTCATGTTCTACATGACTCTAATATAAGCATATCCTAGAGTATATGTCTCATTAATAAGGTTATACCCATTAAATCTAATGATAAGAACCTTAATATGCTATAAAGATATTCTTAAATAATGTTCTGTGGTTGGATAAAATACTATGATGGGATACATAAGACATGTACTATTGGGTGAGAGTACTCGTAAAAACACAAGACTTCTTCTCATGAATTTCACAATTGGTAATATCCAACATGGATGATTATGAGAAAATACCCACCAGTTGGAATTCCTCATATATTCATTTTCCTTGTAATCTAATTCGTTTTAGGTGTTTGGTTATGTTTTGAGATATATTTTTTACACATGCTTCATATAGAGGATTGGTTGGTAATTATTTTTATAGATTAGATGTTTTATCTTTGGAAAGGAAATTTTCCCCAAATATTATTGAAGACCTTGAAATTTATTTCTAGCCTTTGTTGTCTTAGGGATGTCACTTAAGGCATAATAGCTCCCCCGTCACTCCTCAAGCCAATGGTGGATGAGATCTCTCATATTTTATCTAAATATTACATGATAAATAAATTATTATTTTATTATTCTTATTAGATGATAATAAAATTATGAAATTATTATTATTAAATGAAAATAATAGCGTTTAATAGGGATAAACATAATAATATGAATATGAAAAAATCAAAAGGGGCTTGGGTATTAGAGTATCACACAAATGGTGGTAAACTATTAATGTTCTCCCTCCTCCACTTATTCATCAAATTATTCTTCTCCTATTTAGGTATTGGTATCTAAATTAATTTTTTACCATTGATATGGGGTAATTATTCATTTAGTTCTTATTTTTCTACAAATTATGGATTTTTCATGGTTTTCACCAGAGAATGGTGAAATACATCTATTTTCTTTTGGGATTTTCATTTATTTTTCAAAAGGATACCAGATATGATTATTTTATTATCTCTAGTTATTGTTTTGATGCTAATTACATTGTTCAATAACTCCATGGATTTTTATAATGATTTAGTTATAATTAGTGGTTTTATACACGGAATCAATTACAACTTGTAATTATTTTAGTGTTTCTATTATTTTCTTTGATTCTTTAATTATGGATGTTTATTTAATTAAATTTATTTATTTATAGAATCGGGTTAATTGTTTTTAGGATGTTTATTTGGTATCAACAAGTTTGGTCGACCTAATCGATGAGTTTAATGTGTGCATGGTTTCAACCGTCAATTCCCATTTTAACAAGGAACTGCTTGAAAATATGTCTACAACTATTTATATTAAACATTATTAATGGTTAATTTTTTTTGAGAAGTATAAATGTGATTTTTATTGATAGTTTAATAAATCAATTATTTTTTCCCGTGTATTTATATTGATATGTTTATGTTATCTGGGTTACGTAAATTTGGTTTAACCAATTGATAAATTTTAATATAGATTAAATTCATTTTTGACATGATTTATAATAGAATAAATTAATTATGAGGTTGTTTCATTCTTGATTTGCATAAATGCTAATACTTAGGTTTTAATGTTTCCATTTTTGATTTCCATGAACTCTAATAATTTTCATAATGAATTTAGTTTTTTATAAAAAGTATTTGGTATTATCTAATAATAGTATTATTATCAAAATCTATGTTATAGTTTTGAAAATAATGGGAAATGTGGTTTCCCTATACACATACATATCCCATATTGTTTTCCATTAATAATATATTGAATATAAAAATTTAAATTTTTGAAATGGGTTTTCAAAAGGATTTAGTTGGTTGAATTTATACTATATGGTCATGTTTACACTTAATAAAAATTAATTGGTTTCCAAACAATAAATTTACAATATGTTTCATATGTGATTTAATAAAGTGTCATGTATAGAGTTATTTTTTGAAACCAAAATCTACTTTTATAAACACTAATTTCATTCACTTTAATGTTCAATTGAATATAAAATTTATTTTTGACCCAAAAATTAAATCCATGAGTACTAATATATTAGTTTTAGTAAACTTTTAATTATGTAATAGTTTTTTAAAAACAACGATGGATTTCAAAAATGGATCTTATTAAGACAATAACAATTTTTTTCATAAAACTCATTTTGTAAAATATATGTTACGATAGATTAATACGTGCATTTAAAATCAAGGATGGATTAAATGGATAAACATACCAGAAACGCTTAGCCAGAGGCAAACCTATGACCATTTATTAATAAATGAAAAAGAAAAGCAGAACAGATACAGAAAGTTCAGAACAACTACATACCATAGAGATCATACTCCTCATCACCCCCTTTTGAAACTACATCCTCTACATTATCTGTTTCCCACTCTGAACTTTCATATTGTTTAAGAACCTTGGCTTATTTCCTTCTGAGATTCATCTTTTCCAAGGATAGAAATTCCCTTGAGGATTGCATCGCCCATCTTTCCCTCCCCACATAAGATCTAGTGGAAATTGTCTTTGGAAGATAAGAATAATATTTCTTTGCTCTACGCCGTGGTGGGGTAGTCTAAGCGCCTTCCTCCCCATGCTGCTTCAACCGTGCACCCTGAGCAACGTCACTGTAAGAACGTCGTAACACACCACTATGTGTTTCCTTGTCACTATCCGAGATATCACCCCACTTTCCCAATAATTTCAGATCTTGATAACCATCCTCCACTAGAGATTCAGTCACCAACTCTGATTGCAATGAATTGAAGTCCAGCTCCTGCAATTTGGCCTCATGGCCAGTATGCCCCACATCCTCCATCATAGACTGCCCAGAATTCACCATAGCATTAGCAACTCGGCTCACCCTTTGCAAAGGAGCTGGATCTTGCTGCTCCCCCACTACTTCAATGCCATTACCAGCCTCCTACTGGGCATGACTGTCATCATCTGCTAAGGAAAGACATTGTGGTTGATCCACAAGTTCCTGCACCTCCTCCTCAGCTTCCGCAAGCTGTATGAGTCTCCCTTCCTCCCTTGCAGAATCCTCATTGTCATGCAGGTCTTCCTCATTTTCTAGTTCCAGAAATCTATTTCCAGTAGAGACCATAAATCTCCTTCCTCCAACATCCACTTCCTGGCCATTCACAGTATCTGCATTTGCAAGGCCAATATCATGCTTCAAATGATCAAAAACCTACTTAACCGTCAGGTCCTGGGGCCTATGCTCCACCGTCTTCATGAAATTACCCTTCACTGTATTCTCAACACCAGACTTGACAACCCCAACCGCATCAGAAGCATGTTCCCCCTCTTGGATGCCCAACATTTCTTCAGAAGAGCAAACATAAGTCACCTCGGCACCATTCTGGGTCATCCCCTGCCCCAGAACTCTTGACGTTGGCTCATCTCCCACTGCATTCCCAGCCACAGGTTCACGAACCAACCTCTTCATGAGAGATAATGCCACTATCTCCTCCATTTCCACACTGCCATTTGTAGGCTCGCCCATCCCAGCAGCCTTCTCAACAGCAACTTCATGATCGACACACCCTACGCCCTCCTCAGCAGTCAGCCTATCTCCCGCCTCACCCCCTCGTGTTGTCAAACCATCCCCAAAATGACCCACTCTCAGGTTCTTTACCATAATAGTAGCAGCACACCCTCCTCTGTGATTCATCCCCATCACTTTTGAGTATCCATTCACCCTCCCGCTATGACAATTCATCGCCAAATGACCACACCGGTTGCAAGATACACAATAATGCATCCACAACTCAAAAATCACCTCTTGCTTCCAGCGAAACTCCTGCTCATCTGTGATCCAAATGTATCGGACCGGCAGCCGCGTAGCATCAACTTCAACACAAATTCTCGGGCAGATAGGATGACAAAAAACTCAGTATTCCAATCAGAGAAAAGCTACCTACCAATCACGTTACCAATTGCACACAAGATATAAGGATTCTGAAACGAGAGAGGCAACCCCAGAAGACTTACCCAAACCGCGAACGTCGAAGGGTCACGCCGCATGTGAAAGTCAAAACTCCAGCGGAATAGGTAGAAAGAAGATCCATTGCATCTTCGCGGGGCCTGGTACCAGGCGTAGATCAAATCCTCCTCTAATCCAAAGTGGATCGTGAAGTGCTTTAGGTCGAGCAAACTGATGACTGCACGCCCCTACTGCTTCCAAGACTCAAAGAAAAATCGATCAAAGGAATTGATCGAAGGCCGCTGGAGATAGAAGCGGGCCACCATTGTAATCTTGCAAAGATCAGAAGCACCATTAAGCTCTGCTGGAAGCAAAGATAGCTGGGGAGCCTCTTGGAAGAGAGCGGGGACCTTCGGCGAAATGGAGATTCTCGGTACGGGCGGTATGGAGCCAATATCCAACAGATTCTCCTTCAGCGGACAAAATCGCAAGTCTCCCCCCACCGATCGGGAGGGGGAGCCGAAACCTACGACATTAGACCTAGGGAATCAGTCGAGAGGGAGAAGATGGCGAGACAGTCTTCTCTAATCATCTCTCTCAAGAGAATAATATATTATAATTATTAAATGGATAAACATGTTGTTCTTTTATGCTGGTATTTAAATTATTTTTAACCAATCATTAACTCCTTTATTGGATATTTCATTGAATTGTATCCTAAAATGGGATAATGTATTTTTATTAGAAATATATATATTTCTAATATTATTTCTTATTTATGATATCTGTTAGGACTTGTGTTTGGTTTATTTAATACAATTATGTTTTTTAATTACTTATCCCACCTAGTACGCTATATTTGGACTGATTCCAGTGGTTATTACGTATTACTTAAGAAATTTCATGTAATTTTATTGGATAAATACTAGTTTTATTTGATTAAAACCATGAAATAATTTTTTTATTCTATAACAAGTTCTTTAAAAACATGTGACATTGTATTATGTTATAATAGTATTATGTAATCTCTATATATATTTATGCGAAAAGTTTTTTTATTGTTCCCTGTTAAAATTTATACATGAATTAGCATTAAAATATATTTCCTTGACGTAGAAATGTGAATTATTCTTTAACTATATTATAATATGAGGACCAATATAAAAGTATATGTATTTTGGATTCATTTTAATAGATACATTTTTTGGGAACATTAGTGAGCTAGTATGTGTAAAATAAATTAAAATGGAGATACAAGGATGCCTAGGTGGTCATTATTTACATATGTTTTTACCCAAGTGATTGATAAACCCTAATATGAGAGGATATATTACTACGTAATAAACATACTTTTATCATTGTTTTTGAGAAAGAGGATATATTTCCCTTCCGAGGTGTTGTATCCCTCTAGAGAGAGAATATATAAAAAATCATTTCCATATTTGGTGTCACTGAGAAGATATAGTACTAAACCTGATTTCCGATGATATTTGAATATAGTATACTCTATTTTGGACCCTAAATTTATATAGTGTTTACAAATATAGTAATTATTAAACTGTGAATTACTATATTAATAAATATTGGAATACTATGACCAATATATATGACAACAATTTTATTATTTTATATATAAATATATTGACACATTATGATGTATACACCCACCACATTCCAGGTGAATCTTGGGGTATTGTTGTTGGTAGCCTACCAAGGCATTTTACTCACTCTATGGCTACAAACTTTGGTTTTTATACAAATCCACTTAATTTCATTAAAATTATAGGAAATTTCATTAAATTATTGAATAGATATTTTATAGATTTACTGGATGTGGATATTGACTTATCATGTTTGTAAATCCCTGAGGTGCTCAAGTAAATGAGGCTAGCTTTAACAAGTGGAGTGTTTTACACCTTGACACAACTACCAGGATACCCTATAATAGAGTTATTAAAAAATGGTGGACATGTTATTCTTATATTATTCATAATGTATAATTTTCAGATGTTTCATTTATGTTTTTCAAAAATTTTATGTAATAAAATTAATTCCCTATGTTTTTCAAAATTTAGACATTGTTAAATAGGGAAGAATGACACTACTCTCCATCCTACATATATCGAGGAATGTTTTTGGGTCCATGATGAACTTATTCAAGTATTATTTGATTATCTTAACCATGAATAATATATATTCTAGGATGTTGTGTTAAAGATGGTGTTCGAGTGTGAATGTAAGATTAGAGATGACTGTGTTATAACGAATACGATTTCTAGTAAAATTTGAGTGGATGTTGGTATGATTTGTGATTTTTTTGTTTCTTATTGTTGTCTAAATAATTTTCAAACCATCAAATTATAAATAATGATATTCAGATAATTTCAACTTCTTCAGATAATTCATTAAATTTTTTAATATAGATTAAATAATGTATTAGATTTTTTGGATTTTTAGAAGGTTTTGTGATGTTTTTGGTAAAGCAGAATAGATCATGTTACCAAAATAAGGTATTATTATATAATTTTATTTATAGATGCGATGATGGTAATACTAACACTCCAAGAATGTGTGTTATTCCTAAACATTGAGGTCAAAATTTATATGTTGTCTATGTTGGTGTCAATGTAAATATGTTTCATCATGAAGGATGATATTACACCATAAATCTCATAATGACAACATAATTGAAGGGCTTAATAAATGTGTATAATGCATATCCTATGTTTTAGTGATTATTTTGTGAATATCAAAATTATGTCATAATAATTTATTATATAAAAAAAATATTGTTTTGGGATTTTCATTGAAATAATATGTAGTTTAGAGTAACTACAAGTTAGCCAATTTTACCACATTAATTTATTTTGTTACGCCATGATATATGTAAAGTTCTAGTGTTTAATTGATTTGGTGGTGTGTTTTTATGTGTGTAATATGGATCCTTTTTTACCTGATACACAATATATATTTAATGTAATAAATATAATTTGTATTTTAAGATTTATCCAATCACTAAGAAATAATAATGATACATTTGTAGTTAATTTATTCCTAAATTTGAAATTCTAAATGATGTTATATGAGGAAATGTGTGGCTATTGTGTATGATAGGAACATTAAATCTTTTCCAAAATTAAAGATTTGTAATAGAGAAATATTTATATAAATATAAAAAAGTAAGAATAAGTGTTTTAAAAATCCATCAGATCATATCCGAAAGCTAAAACACTTAGATGTCAACTTTATGAATACTTTTGAAGATTTTAAGAGTAATTTGGTATGTGTTGATATGTTATGAGATTATTATTGTTTATAAAAATTCAATGGTCTCTATTTTTTTAGGATATCATAGTGAATAATGATAAAATATTTAGGGTGGTCAAAAAATGTGTTTTCTCACTGTTTAATATTTGATTTAGTGTGTATAAAAGTGAAGATAATTTGGAACTTGTCTATAGAAAAGTGGAGTTTCATTGTGAAGTTTGAAGATTTATCTTATTGTATATTAGAATATTATTTGATTATATGGATTAATGTTACTTAATCTAATAGAAATTAATTTATAATAATAGTTATTTTTTAAACCCTACTTATTGTATTAATGAAGGCAAGAGAAATGTGTGATCATATGATTTCTGAATCCTTCTATGGATATGGAAAATTATATTGAATGAAAAACCTTGTAAATTAATTTTTTAATATATATGGTTTCTTAATTAAGTGATTATGATCATTAATATTCAGTATATATAAAGAAAATAAGTTAATAAAACATGCATGTTAATCACTTTAGCGAGGGATGAAGGTTGATCAATGGTGGAATGTAAAGGAAATTGATTTACAGATTCAGCCACTTTTAGTGAATCCTTGTGAATACTAATAAATATTTGCATCTAGGTATACTCAACTGGTATCAAGGTTGTGTTCTAGGTTTCCATAATATATTACAATATTTTGGAAATTATAAGTGTTGTGTGTTCTCAATTTCTTAAGTTGAGTTGGAAATGAATTTTATATTCAGAATGGATAACATAAATTTTGTGATTAGAAAAGGGATTATAATATTTCAATAAAATAAATAACATATATTGGATGATAAGATATTTTCATACCTATTATATATTATATTTTACATGATTCAATTTATTTTAAGTTGGATTATTTCTTGTTTGGAAGGTTTTGTGATGACAATTATTGATCGAAAGAATATTGAGAATGGTTTTCATGCTCATAATGAAATTATTTTACCACATACAAAGAAATAATTTATCAAAGACATTGGTATTGTGAAAAATAATGGAATATCTGATATTATATAGAATATATATATAAAGAATATGATAGTGAAATCAACAATAATTAAATATTTTGAAATTTAATTATAAAGACACTCAAATTTCTGGTAATAAATTTTGTATTACTGTTTTAATAAGAGTCAAAAAAATTAATGATAAAAATTAGAGGTTTGGGTGTGACTCATTATGATACTATGGTATTAAGAATATAATTCATATATTGTTCAAACAATTTTATTCAAAGGTGTTGGTACTTGAAGATTGTGGTCTCAACACATTTCCACTAAATTATTTTCATAGCATACTAACTGATTATGAAATTAGAAAAAGAAGAAAACATAACAATAAGGGAAAGGTTAAAATTATTTTTTAGTCCATGAATTAGGAAATCTTTTCTAATGTATTTAAGAAGAAGAATAAATTTATAAGATGATGAATATATTGACATATTATATGATTATTTGATGTTATTTATCTTAAGAAATGTTCCTAATGATAATGGTTAGTACCAAGGTAAGAATTCATAGATGTTTTTTAAATGCTCTATTGTTTTTCATTTTTTAATAATTTTACAATGATTAAGGAAGAAGAAATTAATGACCATGACGAGTTATCAATAATTTCACCAAAGAAATATTTAATGGTCAAAATGTTTTCTTCCAAAGGAAAAGTATGAATATCTCAAAAATTTGAGGGATTTGTAACTACCCAAGTAATGTTAATATTGATAATTTTTACATCTTATTAATATACATTAACTATATTTTATAGAGTTATATTCATTATAATAATATTATTCCATTTTTTAATCTGAAGGAAAAGGCTTTATTTCTATAGGAATTAGGTTTTCATGAATTATATGGTTTCATATAAAATATTAATATCAAAATTATAGAATAATAAGTTGAAAAAAATAATCTTAATTTTTAAATTTATAATTTTAAAACTATATTAGGATTAAGTTTTTATATTTTCTAAAATATTTGATTATTTAATGTATAGTGAAAAGTATTTATTTTTATTGAAACTGTCTTTTTTCCTTGTATTTACAATGTCACATTCTATTTTGGATTAGTTTTAATTGTAATTAGTTTATTTTTATTATAAATAGCTGAGTTAATTTTATTGGAATCAATATTATACATTAATTTTTCATGAAGACATTTTAATATATAAAATTTATTTTTCTAAAAATGGGTTTTATCACATTTTACAGAATTATTTTTAAATTAAATAATACCACTTTAGTGAATTTAATTTGATAAAATGGATACAAAATTGGAATTAGGTGATTAAAATTGACTAAATAATTCCTTTTTATTTTTTTAATTATGAATAGTCATTGTGGTAATGATTTTTCATACTGGTAGTGTTAAAATAGGTAAAATAATGTTAAAACATTGGTATAAGGCCTAAAAATCTCCCTAACACTTGTATTAATTTTATTAGACAAGTTGTTTTTCAAAATTACCATCAAAGATTTAAAATTTGGAAATTTATTTCCACTTTACTTTAATTATAACAATTAAATTATTTTATGTAAGGAATAATGTTAAAAATGAAAATCTCTTGTCTTTAAAATTTATAACATTCTGTGTAATGGATAAAAATACTATGCTTAATTATAAATAGTTATATAGAATAAGAATATTTTTTTATCATGGTAATTTATTTTTAATATTTAGTTATTAAATAATTACCTTAAATTATTAGGAAATGCAAACATGGTTTCTATGAGAGGAGTATAAAATTAAAGTAAATACTTTCAAAAAACGTAAAAATTAATATTGTTTGGTTGAATTATGGCGTAAAAAATATTTTATCGTTAATAAAAATATATTATTATGTGGAAAAGTGTATGATTTTAATTTATTTTCACATGATATGGTATTCAAACAATATTAATTAAAGAGGGATTGATGAGTGAACCCAAAACCTATAAGGGACTTTATCTGATTTTTTATAGGTTGGCATGTTATATCCCACCAAATCATTGGATAATAATGATAAAATTGACTGAGAATATGTAAATTTTAAGAGAGGGATGAGTTAACCAGCCAATAGGTTTCTGATAAGATATTATTGGTATTAACCAGGTAAGGTTATCCAATCTATAAGATATATTATAAGGGTTGTATTAAGATAATGTTCCATGATACCAACTTAATATCACTATTCTTTCTATAGGTATTTAATGGTTTCAATGATCAATATTAAAATAAAATTACTCATGATTATTGATTCTTATGACTCTTTCCTTTGTTAAATAATTATTATAGGTCCCATGGTTTATTTTCCTTGTGTTTATGGGTATGCATTCGCTTATGTAATTTTAAAGCACTTTGATTATATAACCATACTGTTATGATGATGTTTTTTTCCTTGATGACATTCAATTATTAATAATTATGTTTACCCTTATTGATCTTTTGAGATCAACCATCATATAATTTTCTTTTCCCCAAATAATAAAGAATATTGTTAATATAATCATGCTAAGAAAGGTTCATCTATGAAATATTTCACTAGCGATGTTAAAGAAATAATGTTGAATAAGAAAATCTTGCTATAGTGGGAAAATACTCATATTAAAACATGGGTATTATTACATAATATTTTTTCCCTAATTTTATAAAATTATATACCTAAAATATCTTTCATTATATAAGTTATCCAATAATTTATTTTGATGTTTTATGTTTTGGATAGTTGAATTTGGGTCATATTTACTGGTATCAAAGCCAGTAATTTAAAGGTTATTCCATAAGCATAGAAATTTGGAGTGAAGGTAAAGGGTTATTATAGTTGGTATCAGAGGAAAGGCTTAAATAACATATAATATTAGGATATTGTCATGTGGGGTTAAATTATGAGTTATGTATACCATCATGGTTTGATAGGGTTTTAGGCAATCAAATGTTCAATAGAATACACACACCAATTTTATGTTTTAAGTAAGGAGAATTTAATCTTACTAAAGATATATTCCGAGATGTTTTATTATATTATGGTACAAGAAACAATTATGTGTATCATGTGGTTTAACATGAAGGATTATTGGGGAAAAATGATTTTAAATTTTTGTGGAACTAAGATGAAGTGTGTGAAATAGACTTTGAGGTTAAATAATCCTTTAATGTTGAGGTTATTGATGTAATTAGAGATACATAGTCATTTTTTATGGAATGAAATTAGTTTAACCATTGATGTTTTGTTTTGAATTTTGGATATCAATATATAATTTATTTATCCAAAAGTTTATAAATTTTTCATATTATCTTACCTTATTCTAACCATTTTTGTTTTATTTAATATATAATGATAGGAAGAATATATTAATATCCCTATTTGTATTATGTGACCCATTATAAGTTGATCTTAGTGATACAGGAATGAAAAAATCATATTGAACTATCATAATTTTGAGAGAATATGATATTGAGGTGGAAATTGATTAAAGTATGAAATTATAATTTTCATGTAAGTATATTTCTTTTTATCTATATTTTATATGGAAAAATAATTCATCAACACTAGAAAATGATCTGAAATAAAAATGTTATCCAATTAACTTTAGTTCTGATGAATCAATGGTCTCCCTAAAACTTCATTGATTTGTGGTTTTGCGGTAATCAAATTTATCTTGATCATTAACCTTAATGTTATCAATTATCACTCTCATTATCCATCATTATTTTGACATTAATTTTTTCCTCTATGTACATATTTTCACATCCCTCTAATGTTCTCTTATTTGGAAACCTAGCTACATGTTATTCTAGATGACATTCATATTTACATTTTTTGGTTTTAAAAAGGATGTTTTATTTTACATTTATTTGATGTGGGTTTTCAAAGAAAAATTAAAAATTAAAAAGTTTTCCTTTCATGTTAGTATATTTTATCTTCCACTCCTTTGAATTGATTTATCAAAATTTCATAAACCCATTTTATCACACCTGAGATACAATTGAAAGGATGAAATTTAAAAAATTGTTAATATTACAAATACCTAATTTTTAAAGGTAAATAATTTTCAAGGAATATTAATATTTATTAATTTTATTTTATAGATTTATATTCATTATAAGAATATTATGCAATTTTTCATTCAAAAGGAAAAGGATTTATTTCTAGACAAATTTGATTTTTATGAATTATATGGTATTATTTAAAAGATTTATTTAAATATTATTGAATTTTAATATGGAAAAATGAAGATAATTTTATAATTTTTCTTTCAAAATTATCCTAATATTAGTTTTTGAGAATATTTTGAAATTTTAATTTTTCTATAAATAGTAAAAATACATATATTTATTAGAAACTATCATTACTTTTCATCTATTTAAAGAGTCAGAAAATATTTTAGATTAGTTATAAAATTTAATTATTTCTTTATTATTAAGAAAAATGTAATAAGTTTTATTGGAATCAGTATTATTCTTGAATTTTGTAGAAAAAAAAATTTATACTTAAAACAAAATTTATCTGAAAACCCCCTTTAATCTCATTTCTCAAATTTAATTTTAAATTAAATTATACCAAATATATGAATTAAATATGATAAAATAGACCATATATTTATAATTTGGATGTTCAAATTTGGAAAATATGTCCCTTTTATTTTTTGTCATTATGAATAATAATCGTGGTAAATATTTGACACATCAGAAAGGGAAAAATGGGTAAAAGAGTGTTAAAACATTAGTATACGGAATAAAAATAAACATAAAACCTTTGTATCCAATATTTTAAATGTGGATATTTATTTGAAATTTCCTTTTTTAGAAAATTTATATTATTTTAAGAAAAGATAAAGTGAAAATTTTCACATACGTTTTTTTAATATTTATAATATTTTGTGAAATGTAGAAAAAAATTATATTCTGTTATAAATGGTTATTTAAAATATGAATGAATTTTTCTTATCATGGTCATTTTTATAAACTCTTAATGATGAAATAAATACCTTAAATTCTTACAAAACAACATCATAGTGTTAATGTATGCAGTATAAAATTAAATAAAATGATGATGAAAAACATCAAAAGTAACACTTTTTGGATACATTATAGAGTCACACAATTTTCATTATTATTATTAATGTATTGTTGACGTATAAATTAATTGTAATAAAATTACATATCTGTTATGTTTTTTGCAAAGTTAAATTATGTGAATATTTCCTAAATGACATTATTAGTTATGTTATGTTAAATATATTTCATTAAATTGCTTTAGATTCATAAAAATCATTAAAGAGGTCATGTCAAATGAGAATGGGTTATAAATTTTATCACATGGCTATTTTGGATCCAATTTTGTTTCTTACCAGAAAATTTATAACCCTTTTATATTGAAATTTTTTTGTTGTGGTTAATGTTAAAAATGGTGAACAGAAGGGTCAATCTAAAAGATAAGGTTTAGAATGATATTTAAACAAGAAAAAAAAAATTTAATTTCAGATTTTATTAAAACGATATCCTCCTTTAATTTGAAACCATTTCATTTTGGATCCATTTTAAATGATCAGGACACATATTATATTATATTATTTCATGTGTTTCTAAAAGTGTAGCTCCACTCTCTTATAAATGGGAACCCACTCTCCTCTATTCCTCAATATTTTAGAGCACTATATTCTATCCAATACCTACCAAAATACCTTATCAACTTCTATTCCAATGATCGATAGGTATTATTTTTGGTATAATACCACCCTTAGATGGATTAATGTGTAAAAAAGGATGTTTTTTTAATATGTTATATTTTAATCAATTGTTATAATTTTATTTCTTATTCTAACTCATTTGAATATTTGTAAATCATTTTTAAATAATTAGACTGAAAGTTCCAGATCTTCACCTTGGGGAACCGCAGCTCTCGATCACATTATCATAATTCTATGAGTCCTCTAGGTTCTTGGATTTGACCCTGCATGCTCGGTTTTTGCATCAACGGCATTCAGTTGATGATTTTGACCATTTTGGGTTCAGCAAATGGGATCTACAGGACCGTACAGTAATAGGGTTGATTGATAATCATCACATAATGTTACAGATAGCTTTGGAGGATGACTTAATTTGTGCTTGGTCTAGAGCTCCTCACATATGGAACAGATGCAAATTTTTCCTTCTTCTATGGTCATTTGACCTTTGCATGAACCAGGATCCTCATGCGGTCGTGACATGGGTAAGTCTGCCACATCTCCCTGTGCCCTTTCAAAATCCCTCAAAAATCTATATGATAGGTAACCTGGTTGGTCGATTTTTATGTTCTGATGCTCACAAATCCTCTGTGAGCCATATGGTGAATCTACGTCTTTCTGTTGAGGTGGATGCTTCGATGAAACCAGTCGTTTGGATATAGATTACTGTTGGTGAGGAATTCTGATGGAGGAAAGATATTTTCTTTGAGGAGTGGGTTGACTACTGCTCAATTGTTTTCCACCTAGGTCATATGGTTAGTCAATTGTCTTGGTGGAGCAAGGAGTTGTAGGTCGACTACTGTGTTGAAGAAGCCTGGTAGGTCATCTGATCAGGGGCTGATACGCACAGATGCTGGAAAGCATGGCAATGCTATTGAGCTGGGTGGTCCAACGTTGGGAAAACAGGTGGGGTCACACAATAACATATTTATGGCTACAATATTTGATAGATTGAAGTAAGATCTTCAATTGAGTAATGGTGTGAATTGTCCTGGTCCTGGTAATGGATTTCTAAGAAGATCAGGGAGTGATTGGTTCCTCTGAAGCTGCATTTTGGCTTAGTCAGAATGCTGCAGGCGAGGTCAATGGGTTGTTTATTTCTGTTGATGAAGAACAGAAGAAGGTAGAGTTTCCATTAAGTCCAGCCTGTGATAGGCTAGTACATGATGGAATTACTCTTGGTCCGGCTATTCAGGAGAATGTGCAGCCGGAATCTGATGGTGGTTTGCAGGTGACATTTGACACTTGAAATCAATTCCAGGAATTGTCTGATGATGAAGTGGAGGGGAGCACTTCAATGAGAAACAACAGCTTATAGATTTCCTTTCAGGGTGGATTGAGGAAGGAGGTTGATGCTGGTCATGCTTTTGCGGAACCCCCACAGTGTTTTGCTGTGATTGATAGTAATGGACGCTATGAAAAGGTCTAAGATGCTTTCTAAGCTGTTCTTACCACTGGAAAATGGGGGGACGTGTCAGAGAGTGAAACAAAATCAGAATTGTTTGGTCAATACCTCTTATAGTGACGCTGTCAAGGATGGGAAGAAGAAATCTGGAATGGAGGAACCTCCTATAGTTAAAAGAAGGACGTGGAAGGATTATTCTGATTTTCCAAAGTCGATGGCAACTAGGTCCTATATCAAGAAATCCTCTAAGGAATTGTTATCTTTGGAGAAACAGAATCTCAGAAGGAAGTACATGAAGACCCTCATGAACTATGATAGCTCGGAATGGGAATTAGTTATTGCAGACGATTTTCATGGGTTCGGAGACGGGTATGACTTTTATGACATGCAATTGGTACCTCTTGTTTGTTTGCCTGTTCACCAGAATTTTTCTTTCTTAATAAATGGTATGAGGCTTTGCCTCAGACTGAGCTTTCCTGGTAATATATCATCTATTTTCTTATATTTATAGTCATTGAAAATTGATAATTTCATTCATGAATACATGTAGATTACCACCTCTATGAAGAAATATGAATTTATATATATTTTTTATAACTGTATTCAAAGATATAATATTATATTTTTGATATAATAATATTTATTTAATGATAAAATAACACTTAAATTCTTCTTTTCATGTTCTTTAAAAAAAATTAATGTTACTCATGAGTATGTACAACCCACCACATCGATGATTGTAACACAATTAATTTTTCATCACCACCATTCATAGTTTGTTCATAAAGTATAATTAATGTATAAAAAGTTTAATTAATTAATGATTATTATTCCAAATATTATTGAAGAAAGATAAATTTGACCACAGTAAACATACCGATGTATTTTTTATGTTACAAACCATACATCCTCAAAACACTCGCTGTGGAAATAACTCAATACAATCAAACATGGTCTAAGTTAAGAATTGTTATCTAATGAATATAATAAGGATAACTAGAAATGGGAAGACATGTCATGGGAAACTCATTATAATGAAAACATAAATAGAGGAAACTACCCATCACTCTGAATGAACTATTTATTCTAAAATAAAAAAACATTAGTGTGGTATGAAGTGATGTGAATCCAAGGAATATCCTCAAAAAATGAAATTACAATCACAGGGAAGGGATCTATTTTTATAATAAATAATCAGACTATCAATATATTACCTTTTCCAGAAAGGACATCAATAATGATGTTTTCATCCATTACAGAGAGAGACCATTGAACTATTACCAATTATTACCTTACACATCCTGATATCATAAATGAGGTACCAAAAAGTGTTATTGGTATCCTGAATGAAGCTGGCCCAAAGCATAGAATCAAATCCAGTTTACAAAATATTTTTTTTAATGTTTTCACAAGGATATTCCACTAAAGTGGGCTCAGGTATCTTCTCTGATTTCATTACCTGGTCCATAAAAAGTAATGAACCCAATGAGAACTAACCCTCTGGTGTCATGAAGAAGGCATCTTCTTCTCATAGATCCCTGAATTCATGAACCATCCATACTAAGTTTAAATATTTAAATGTGAATTAAAAATAAATGAAAAAAATTATTAAGGATAAGGGATTAATCCAATAAATGGTTCTTAATAAATAAAAAAATTATTTAAATTTATTATACTAGAGCTCAAGGACATACATAAAAAATTTGAACTCAAGGTGAGAGATGTTTCCCCAATTTCCCTTCATTGAGAGATATTTTAATGTTATAAACCTAATTATTTTATGATTTATATACTAACCATTTCTCATGTAATATCTTGAGTCCTTCATACATTATGGTATTTTTTTCTATAGTTTAAATTACTTCATTAAAAGGGATTTTAATTTAATATTACCATATTGTAAGGGGTTTTAAACCAAATTTATATTAATCGGGATATATTTCTACTTCATTGACATTGTTTTGCGATGATTATGTATGGGGAAAAACCTATAATTGATTAATATTGTAATTATATATTTTATTGGATTTAAATATGTTCAATTCATCATTATAATGATTAATTTTCACTTCATATGTTATAATCTTTATAAGGGTTTCCTTTGTTTCAATCTCATTTTACTGAGTCATGATTCATGTTTTGCACCGTGGTTTACATGTATGGTTTATTTAATACTTCATAATTTCTTTTTTGACTTATTAATTAATTAAATTCTTGGTATTTATAGTGCCATATAATACTCTTTATTTTAATCAATTTTTATTAAAAAGTTACCAAAGTAGTTAATGATTTATGTTACGATCTTCTCTATTTCCAAGATTGTTTTTGTTAAAGAAACCTTTTGGGAAAATCTATAATCCCAATTTCTTGAAAAAAAATTTATTTAACATCCTCTGGTTAGTAATGTGGTTTACATGTTTAATTTCCATTTCACCCTTATTGAATAAAGAAGCTTCTTTAAATTTGTTTTTATGAGATACAGATCTTTTATCTTATTTTTGATAAGGAATAATTCTCTTCCATATCCAAGTTTTTTCAAATAGTTTCATGAATTTTATTCTCAAAACATAAATTTTGACATAAATAAATTTTCATGATATTTCTTATTATTGTAAATGGTTCAAAAGAAAATTTATTGATGTTATTAGTAATGGTCCCTTTTGATTATCTTTACAATGGTTTGAATAGAATATTTATTTTTTACATTTATAACATGAATGGATATTTCCACCATCATGAAAAATATTTTATTTTAATTTTTCATTATAATTTTACTAGTTTATATTCAAATAAAATGATTTTATTAAACATACATGAAATTATTAGTTTTTTAAAGAGAATTTCAAAGTTCAAAGGGTATTTTTCATAATAAATTTAGTAATTTATGATTTTATTTCTATTAATCATCATTAAACCCCTTTATTTTAACTATGATATAATGTAAATTTGTTGTAATGATACCACCCATATTGATTTTATGGATTTATTATTATTTATCAATTATATTTTCATGGAACACATTTCCTTTTCCCTGGTAAATCAAGCTATGAAATAAAAATTATTTTTTTGAAGTTTAAAAGGTGATATATTTTATGTTTTTTATTATAATATTATATTTAAAAAATTTTATGAAATAAGGATTGGGGATTTATCCCAAATCCTTAGTAGACTATGTCTGATATCTTAAGATGCACCCATTATATCCATCCAATGCATTGGGTAATGATGATAAAGTTTGATGAATATAAGTAACTCCTAATAGGTGAAAGAGTTAACTGGTTAATAGGTTACTCAGATAGATTATGGTTATTAACCCATTTTGTTAATCAAATATTTTTGTAATTTTAAAAGGGTTATATGAATAAAATATTAAAACCAACAGGATTTCTGTATTATTTCTTTGAGTTTTTATTGTTTATTTGATCAATATTAACCCAACATGGATAAGGATTACGGTTTCTCATGATTATTTCCTTAGTTAATTCTTTATGATATATCACTTGGTTTATGATCCATAATTAAATGGGTTTTAATTCTCTTATGTTATGATCATACCCTAAGATTATTTCAGCATTACCTTATGCTCATCATATTCTCACTAATGAAATTAAATTTTTAATTTTTATGTTTTTATATACAGAGTATTTAAGATAACCATTTTTTAGTTTTTATTTTACTTATGTTGTGAATAATGATTCTAAATGAATTATCTCAAAACATATTTCTTGTTTGATGGATTTTTTGGGGGATGTTAAAGAAAACATGTGGAATAGGAAAATATGTGTTCAATGGGAAAACTACTCATTTGAATACATAGAAACTGTTTTGTTAGATGTCTTCCCAATCCTGTAAGATCATAAACCTAAATGGTAATTGGGTATATAAGTGATCTATTATTTAATTTTGATTTTATATGTTTTGGATGGTTGATATTTGTTGACATTTATTATTATTAATTCTAGTAATGTAAATATCGTTCTTTATGAACTGTATTTGAGAGTTAGGGTTTGATACTATTATAGTTCACATCAATTTAATGGTTTATATATATTTGGTGATTATAATTTTTTTCATTATAGGTTGACCTAAGAGTTATGGATACCATCATGGGTATATAAGTCTGGGATTGATCAAATGTTAAAAGGTGTAAACACCCCATTTTTAGGTTTTATGTTATGATATTTTAATGTGATTAATGATATATTTGTAGATGTTTTATTTGTTCAAGGTACAAGTAACACATAGGTTTACCAGGTGAATTAATGTTAAGTATTATCTAGGAAGAATGATATTAAATTTTTTGGGACATAATCTGATGGGTATTATATAACCCTTGAGGTCAGAACATTCTTTAATGTTGAGGTTACTGAGGTAGTTTGAGATGTAGGTTTATTTATTTATGGAATGATATATATTGAAAATTTGGTGTTATTATTGAATTTTAGAAATTAATATATTATTTATTCATATTAATTTTTATAAATTTTGGATTTTATTATTGCTTATTATAACAATTTCAATTTTCTATATCAAAAAACATGAAGAATAACTTGTTATCCTGTTATAGATTATGTGATGCGTTAGAATTATAATTTAGCACTTCAAGAATGGAAACAATATTCTTTTAGAAAAATCATCAATCATAAAAAAATAATACATTGTGATAGAAATTGTTCAAATGATTAAATTATACTTCTCAATTAAGTTTATTTCCTCATGTTCATAGTCAATATGGTAAAAGAGTTCCTCAAACCTGTAAAAATAATCTTGAAACAAAAAATATTATCTTTCTACATTTATTTCTACTAAATTGAAGTTTATTTTCACAAATTATTGATTTTCAGACATGTGGGAATTATATTTATTATGATAATTCATTTTATTGTGATATATGTACTATATATACCTCCATAATTATTTGAACATTGCATTTTTCCTCGATGACCATATTTTAACTTCCTATTATTGTTCTCCTATTTGGAAACCTAGTAATGTGTAATTCCAAATGACCTTAATATTTTAATTTCCCACTTTTGAAATGGAATTATAATCATCCATTTTTACAATGTGGGTTTCAAAATTTTTATTTTTAAATATTTAATTTTTAATATTAATGTACATATGTTTTATATTTCACTATTTGGAATTTATTTTGTAAATGTTTAAAACCTTTTATATCATGGATGAGATAAAATAATGAGGTACTAATTTTTTAAATGGGGGAAGGATTTAATAACCTGGGTAATATTATGATAGATAATTCTCATGTGAAATTAATATTCATTAATTATATTTTATAGAGTTATATTCATTATAAGAATATCATGTAATTTTATTGTCAAATGGAAAAGGCTGCATTTCTAACCAAATTTGGTTTTCATGCATTATATAATCACTTTAAATGATTATGAAACACCGATATAATGTTTGTGCATACAGTAAAAACATAATGTAAATTATTTTAGAAACATCAAAAGTTTTATTTCTTGGATAATTTTTTTTTCATGCAAATTTTATATTAAATAATAATGTATTATTTTTGTTCAAATGAAAATATTTGATTTATATTGCATTCATTTTTTTTTCAAGTCAAATTACAAGAACATTTCTTAAAATGAGATTAATAATTTTTATATTAAATATGTTCTATTAAATTATTTAAAAATCATAAATATTTTTAAGAGGAAAATAATGGTGATAAATTTTTATAATATTCATCCCATGTCCATTTGTCAGCTGATTGTTAACTAATAAGTAAATTTATAACTCTTTTTATTGAAAATTTTGTTACTGCATTTTTGTTTAAAAATAGTTAATGGTAGGGCTAATCTAAAAGGTATGGTTTATAATGAAATATAAACCTGTTAAAAATTGATAGGATTGTTATATTAAGACTATATATTAATTATATTCTAAACCATGTCATTCTATTACTATTTTACATAATTTAGTCTAATATTATTTTATAATATTCCATGTAATTATAGAAGTTCCCCTCCCCTCACTTATAAAAGGGGACTTACTATCCTCTATTAACCACACCTTTTTAGAACTATAGTTTAAAAAAGTCCTACCAAAAAACCTTATCAACTTCCCTACCCATGAACTAGATATATTATTTTTGGAATAATACCAACAATAAATGGGTTAAAGTGTAATGAAAAGGAAGTTGTCTAATGAAGAGTTATAGATTTTATCCAAATGATTTAATTTAATTTCTACTTATAAATACTTTAGATACTATTTAACCAATATGAAATAATAAAATTAGTACCATACATATATTGATATATTATTATGATAATGACATAAGTAGTGTCTATCTCTTTTTCCACAAAATTGGAAATGGAACCATAATTCATGTGTACGACTGACTATTGCCTCCCGAATCGATGTGATTCATTTTAGAAAGAAAATATATTATCTATTTTATTACCTTTATATGCATTGAAAAATGATAACATTGTTCATGTGTACATGTCATTTACCACCTCCATGAAGGGACATGATTCATTTTTCATTAATAAAATATATTAATGGTATATATATAATAAAATAACCTTATTTGTTACATGATACTAATTTTTTGGTCAATAATTAATTTTCTTACATTCTGGAGGATCTTTACGTTATAGAGTTTTAATAAATAGGTCATAAATCATGCATAATAAACCCATACATTAAAATTAAAATCTTACACTAAATATCCATTTTCCCAAAATATAATACTATTAAAGGGAAACATGTTTTTTTCATGAAAAATATTCATGAATTTTAACTTGTCTTCTTCTTTGTTCATAACCATAATTAATCCTTTTTGAAAACATTTTAAAAATATTGGATGATCTTGAAAAGCACAGATGAGGGTATAAAAAAAGAAATAAATTTTTTCTGTAAAAAATGAAAAACCCATTAAAGTTTTACCATAATCACAATTTCATTTTATAATATGAAATACTTAATTTCCACACGAAAAAACTATCTTTTTTCTCAAATAAAACTTTAAAACTCATAGAAATAAAATAGAAACCCATTTTAATCAATATAGTGAATCATATTCATAACTTGTTTTAATCCCATGATAGATACAACTCGGGCATAGTTAAACCTATCTAAGAAGCGACATTGGTTAACTCTCTCCTTATTTCCTTTTATGATAATTAACATCATTTAATTCAATGGATATCTATAATGGGGATCACCCTTCATATAAGGAATATTATGATTTCCCATCATAATAAATGATAATGGGGATGAACCCATTTTATAAGATATATTCAGATTAACAATTTATCATATATAATTTTCAAGTACCATATAATTAATAAAATTTTATTCTTGCACTATTTTATAATAAATCCCTTAAAAACTATTTTAATTTCATATGAAAAATATATCTAAATATTGAAATACCAATTTAAAAAACATTTTAAAATTCAAATACCTAGAATGAAGGTAAAGAGGGTTCATATTTGAAGAAAACACGAAATCTTGTAATGGAATCCAAAAATAAAATAAAATTTATGGTTGTTAGAAATGTATTTTTTTCCTTTTAAGTTAAAATTGAGAATTCCTTTTGACTTTTGTAAAGAAAGACAAAAAAATAATGTAAATATATTACTTCTGAAAAAATTTAAAATAAATTCAAAATATACACAAAAAACATTTATATATAAATACATTAATAATATATTTTAAAAAATATGGATTTGGATGAAAAATAGTTGTACGTAAAACTATAAAGGAATATTTTTAAAAGAGAGTAAATTACATTGAGTTTGACTCAAAACGTAAATTAATTATCTTCAAGAATTTTAAAATTATGATTTTTATTTACATTATTACAATTTTTTCATTTTTTTTATTCTTTTTCATTTTATTTATTACCATGTTATGTTTATTTACTTAATTAACTTTATGTTAGACCTTTTGATGATATTCCGCTCATATGTCTAGAAATGAGTTCTATCAGTTGTTTATGGTCAAAGTGGTCATGATTTTATTATTTCCTAAATAATACTCAAAAAATAATAATGAATTTTATACATAAATTATAATTTTAAATCCAATAATGAATGATCATTATAAAAAATGGACTACATTTTAATCATGGAGATGGTATGTCATACATACACATGCATGAAAAATCTATTTCTCAAATTTCATTATGGAAAGATGGTAAGAATTATTTTATCATTACTTAAGGATAATTATATCATAAATACAATATTAATTATTTAAATATACTTATATTTATCATCAAATTTATGTATTGATGAAAAAAAATCACATCACTTTATGGAGGTTGTAGTCTACGCATACACATAAAAAATGTTATCAATTTCAATGAATGAAAAGGTAGGAAAGTAAATGATATATTATATTTTCAAATTAATCAATATTTTAATAATATCATATATATATATATATATACATTAAATCCATCATTAAATCCATCCATAAGAGGATGTAATGATAAAAAAATTACATTGTTTTGCGATGTGGTAATCCTCCCTACACAAGAACAATGGTTTTGTTTCACATTTGATAGAATATGATATGGATATAGGTTATTACATTAGGATAATAACATCTCAATACATTGAAGATAACGGTTTTATTATTTCATCATTGTTGAAGGATATTTTGTGGACATAGAAAAAGAAACAAAATGAAAGCACTTAGATATTATTTATATCTCTTCTTCATACAACTACTTAAGGTTTACACCAAAAGATATCCTAGGATGGTTTTTTGGTCACACCATGGACATTAGGATCTATATAGGGATGTAAGGAAGTTATTTTTTAGGGCATTTACCAAAAAAATCATTTTTAAGAGTGAATATAATAGGAGATAAGGTGCCCTTTTTATAAGAGAGGGTTGGGTATGCTTGAAATTTACCAATATAATAAAGTAATATATATCAATGATCAAATTTAAATGGTTATAAATTGATAATATTTTAATATAAGATGATTTTGAGTTAAAAAATCTCATAAAATATAAAATTAAAAATTTTAGAAGATGTTTTCACCCTTAGGCTTTTGTTTTAACTAGATTTAACACTTTTTGGAAATTACCACAATATCAATGATTTTACTATTTAGGGGCAAGGAATGTTACTATAAAAGAATAATGGGACAATATATAGACCATGAAGTATATTTAAAACCATACTGATATAATTTTAATGAATTTAATGATTTTTATGTTTTATATTTTCAAATAAAATATTATTTAATATAAAAAATAATTAATATATACTTTGGAACTATTCATTTAATTTGGATTTTAAAACCATTAGATAATGATATAATTAGAATATAAGTTATTTGAAACTCTATAATATTCTATTAAAATCTAAATATTTTTCAACACAATAATTCATTCATATCATATTACATTTATCATTTTTAAATTCATTTGTTTTTTTTTCTCTTAATTGAAGAAATATTGTATCCGCATTGCATAAGAATTTAATGTAATTATATCATCATTAAAAATTATAAATAAATTAAAAAGATAAATAAAACATTTATCCTTAAAATTAATACTTACAAATGAAAAAATTTATTTTTTACCTCTATGTCAAAATTTAAACACAATAAAATAAAGAGAATGATTTTTATAACTTTTCTTTACATAAATATTATAATATTAAAATCATTATCATAAGGAAAAAATTTCATATATTAAAAATTTGGATGATTATGGAAAAAATATACAAATGAAATAAAATTAATGAATGTGTTTGGGATACTTTCTAGTCTTTGTTACATTATTCTTCCCTTAATTAAATCATTTTAGCTATGTCATAGTAATAAAATTTACGATAATTACAATTTTTAATATAAAAAAATAAAAGTGAAATTTTAACCAAATATGGACCTTTTGAATCAATAAATGGAATCAATTTTTCAATATTCAATACAAATATCTAGAAGAATTTAATTTAAAATTAATACTATAAAATTCTATGAAAAATAATTTTTCAGAAAATTTCATTTTTAAATAAAAAAAAGTTTATGATAAATTTTAGTATAAAATTAATGAAAAATACTACATTTGAATTATTTTTATTTAAAATAAAATATTAAAATATTGGAAAAAATGAAAAATGGAATTTGAATTTATGAATTCTTGAAAATAAAATGTGACTTTCAAAAGAAGTTAGAATATTTCAATGTTCAAATGAAAATCAATCTTTTTAAGAAATTATCTAAAATTCATCCTATGATAATTTTGAAAGGTTGAATTCAAAAATAATGTTCATTTTATAAATTCATATTCTAAATGCTTAAAATAATAATTTTAAATAAAACCATATAATTCTTGAAAACCGATTTTTGTTTGAAAGAAAACATTATAATGTTTTACAAAAAAATTACCTAAAACTTTTATAGTAATTATATATTCATAAAATAAAATTAATGAATATTAATAATACATGAAAATGATTTATCTTGACCCTAGGTATATTGTTACAATCTTCCCCTATTTTTTAAATTTCATCCGTGCAATTTGATTAACTTATTTAAAAAGTGATGATATCATTCCTTTATAGTATTTTTATGTTCCCTTAACTCTTCTTCAGCCATATGGGGTTTCCAAAGATCCTTGACCTGGTGAATCACCTTATTCTAGAACACTATATCTATATCATCAAGAATATGTATTGTTTTTTCCTTATAAGAAATAATAGCATCTAACTGAACTAGCTCACGGATCACAAAATGAGATGGATATGGAACATGGTTTCATAACATTAAAGCATGAAATACATTATGTGAATAGGATAAACTCAGAGTCAAGGCCACTAGGTATTAAATTGCTCTAATTTTTTCATGCCTTCATATGGTGTAATTAACTATGGAAGTTGATTCTCTTTTATACCAAAACTGGTAACATTTTCTATGAAGATACTTTCAGAAAAACATAATCACCCACCTCAAAAAAATATCTTTTCTTCTCGTTATCAACATAATTTTTAGGAATTCTCTGAGTCATCCTCATATGTTTCTGAAACATATTTATATTTTCAATAATTTAATTTACCATATCTAGTCCCATCAACTCCCATTATCCTAGATATTCCCAAAATTAAGGAGTATGACATAACTTTCTATATAATTCCTCAAAAGGATACATATGTATACTATAATGGAAACAGTTATTATAATAAAGATCTACTAATGAAATATGATGATCCTAACATTCTTGGTAATCCATTAGACAAGAAAAAATCATATAATTAAATGTTTGAATCATTAACTGAGACTATCCATCATAATAAGAATAAAAATATGTACTAAGATTTAATTCAGTACCTAATAAATTCTAAGGACTTTTACAAAAATAAAAGGTGGATCTAGGATTTTGATTAGATACAATGTAGAGAGGAAATCTATGTAACATGACAACATACTTGAGGTACTGTCAATAAATGTGATCTAAATACATAGTATCTTAAATGGGAATGAAATGTCTATACTTAGTTAGCCTATCAATAATAACCAAATCATGTTATTACCACATGACATATCTAGATAGCCCACTATGAACCCCATAGATTTATTTTCCTATTTCTACTCTAACACTGGAAAATAAATAATAATCACCTGTGGTAATTATTATTCTTATTTAACTGATTGAAATTTCAAACATTTCATGGTAGAGTTATAAATAATTTTTTTGTTTCATCCCACTAGTAATACCCCCAAATGTCTATGTAAATCTTAATGTAACTAGGGTGAACATAAAATTATTAACTATGAGCTTCACTAAATATTTGTAACTTCAATTAAAAATAAAAAGGCACAAATAAACCCTTTACAAATTTTATAATACATAGTTAATCAACATTAATATATAGAATCATACTATTTTTAATAAATTCTACCTTTTCATGTAAAACATGATCCTCATTATGATATTTCTTAATTTTTTCTAAGAGATATGATTATACTTATACCTAAAAAATATAAGATGTTCCTATATCCACAATTTCTAGTTTAAAATTCTGAAAATCATTAACAAAATTTATACATTACAAATAAAACATGGTTAATGTAGCATTAAATTTAAGACTCGATGCATCAACTAATTTTTTTCCCAGATGATAATAAATCATGTAGTCATAATCCTTAAATTTTTAACCATTTTTTACCTCATGAACAACTCTTTATGATTAAATATATTCCTTAAAAGTACGTGACTAGAAAATATTTCACACTTTACTCCATATAAATGAAGCCTTTAAATTATTTAAGAAAAAATCACAACATATAATTCCAAATCATGTGTATGATCATTGAAATCATAAAGTTTTAGATGATTTGAATTATACACAAATACTTAATAATTACAAATCAAAACACAACAAAGTACCTTTTTCAAAGTAATATCATAGAAGACAAAATCAAAATTTATAGAAGGAATGTTTAATAATAGAGAATTCACCAATCTTATTTTTAGATTCTGAAAATAACCATCGTAATCTTATTTCCAGATGAATTTGACTCTTTTTTAGTTGGCATTATTATTAGGCTATAAAACTAATCAAAATATTCAAAAAACCATGGATAGTAACCCATTAATCCAAGAATAATATGAATATCCTCGAAATTTGTATGCCTTGGACAATTTACGATATATTTTCATTATTGGGGTCAACAATTATTCAACATTTGGAAAATATTTTTCCTAGGAAAGAAATTTGTTTCAACCAAATTTCATACTTACTAAATTTTCCATATAGTTTTTTTAATTTTATTTAAAATAATACATTAGAATATTTATTGATCCTCATGAATTTTAGAATATACCATTATATCATATATAAACACAACCAAAATATTATATAAATAGTAATAGAAAACTCTATTCATAAAATCTATAAATACAATTGGTGAATTAGAAAAACCAAAGGGAATAAGTACAAAATCATAACACTCATTTCTACTCCAAAACGCTATCTTTGGGATATAATCCTCCTACACCATTAACTAATGGTATCTTTAACAGAGATGAATCTTTGAAAAATAAATTTGATTATAGATCTGATCAAAAGAATCATTTATAAGAGGTAAATGATACATTGTATTAACAACTATGTCATTCATGGTTCTTTATTCAATGAAAAGTCTCATTGGACAGAATTAATTTTTAGAAAATAAAATAGGACCACCCCATGAAGAAGTGGTATGATGAATGTAACCTTTATCTATCAAATCAATTAGATTGTTTTTCAATGATAAAAGTTCTAATTGGTCAATTCGATAAGGGGGTTTTGAAATATTCTTACCATCAAACAATAAGTCAATAGTAAAATTTATCTCAATAACAAATAACATTAGGAAAATCATTAGGAAATACATCCACATATTCATTTACTAATATAACAACACTTATTTAAAATTTTATTACTTTTCAATAATATGAGCTCGGTAACATTCACTGCATTATGTAAACAAATTTCTCATATTTTTGGTATGTTATCAAATGTATATAATCATTAAATTTAAATTTGTTATATTTTTATTATATATTATCATGATAAATTCAAATCCAATCCATACCTAAAATAATATCAAAATCTACGATGGGTAGTTCAATAATATTTTCAAAAAAGACATCCCCACTAAGAACTGTAGAAATATTATTATAAATCTTGATTTCTCTAATTTTTCTATATTTACTTTTCACCAAAATTTATATCTTCCATTAATTTGGTTATATTCAAATTTAACATAAAAATTTCTCAGAAAAAAATACAAATATCCATAGTTAACTAGGGAATTTTCATAATTTGATTAAAAATGTAACATATGTATCACAAATTCATTAGATAGCCTAAGATCAGCCATAATAGTTGAAAAAAATTCCATGAATTTCTTATATTAATCAAGATTATTTCCACCCTCAGTAACTAATTTTTGAAACATGATATAGAAATTTCTTAAATCATTGAAATTAACACCCCTGATAGCTGGCTAGACATCTATAAACTCATTATTAGATTATTTAAGACTCTTTTCTTTACAGTTGTGAACCCCATGAAAAAACATACCACACCGATAACACTTTCCCGAACCCATTAAACATTTAATGAAATGTATTTAACCGCACTTGGAAACTTTTGGGGTATTACATCCCAACTTCTTAGTCAGTTGCTAATCTATTTATTTACCCCTTGACCGTTTAATTATTTTTTCATCTCAGCGAACATAAGTGTCGAAAAAGTCCATTTGAAGTTTCATAACAAAATTAAAATCATTATCATAAATTTTAAATTCTCATGTAGAAAAATCTATTAATAAAATAGGTTTTAATCATATGTAAAATATATTAATTTTTTAATCAAATTATTTAATAAAATTTGATATGTACCTAGTTAGTATAGAAATTTTTTCTTTATAAATGGCTACTAAATTTTCAGCATTTTACCTCAATTCAATGAATTGTTTCTATATGTTGAGTCCAACAACTTCAGGGATATATTTCTCAACAGAATCGTTCTTAAATGTGTCCCATAACATGACATAAGGATCGTCATTATATCTTGCATTCTTAACTAGAGAAAATAATAGATCAACCTCACCTTCAAAATGATTAATAGAAAACATTCCCTTTATAAGTTTAAAATACCCCATGACTTCTAATATATTTTAGATAGTATAGATCCATCATTCATCAACTACTAGAATATAAGTTCTACCCAAATCTAGATGGTGTTGTTTTATGAAATTCTCAACTATCAAAATTTTCCTCTATAGTAAATCTAGTTTCTCTGTAACATGAATTCTATCAACATTTATATCCCATGTGAACTGATCTATCAATTCAAAAAAAACTCTTAATATTAATTCCAACTATTCTAGGATATTGATTTAGAAGGATGTTTTCATCTCTACTTCATCTTGCCAATTTCCCTTGTAGAACTCCATTTTAAATAGACACAGTTTAGATGATTCAAATGAAAATTATTCAAATTATATAATAACTATAAATTAGAATCTATGAATGGAATTTACATTCATTATCCTACATTTAAAAGTATCTAAAACATTTCTATAATACCAAACAAAATGAGTCAATACTAAATATTACATTATCTTGAGTTTTTAGTCAACCATTAATTTTATTACATTATTTAGGATCTTTATGTTTTTTAATTTTATACAATCCTTTTATAAATCATACCTAATAAAAAAAGACATTACAAGTGGATACATCTATACACTTTCCATTTTTTCCATAATATAAAACAATAAAATTAAACACATATTCTTTCGATAACAAATCATTATATTTTTCAACATGACATATTATTTATTCTTACTTATCCTTAAACCTGATGAGAAACACTTTAAAAACATTGGATGAGAACAAAAATCTCGATAATAGATAGAAAATAAATAATATGTGAGTATAGTGAAATACATGAAACCCATATAGTTATTACCATTATCACATTATTCTTTGAGAATATGATATAAATCATTTCCATATGAAAAAAACACTTTTTCGCATAGAATACTTTAAAACTCATAAAAATAAAATAAAAAAATATTTTAATAAACTTAGATTATCATAATAAAACTTGCTTTAAAACTACTTCAGATGTTACTAGGCCCCAGTTATATCTATAGCAAAAACCACATTAATTTGTCCCTCCAGATTTCCATTGATGATATGGAACATTAACCAACCCATTGGAGAGCCATATTGAGGCTCACACTTCGTATAAGCTATATCATGATCACTAATATTCATGAGCTATGAAGGGGATCAATTTATAATATAAAAAATATCAGGATCACTAGTCTCTCACATATAATTATAATATACAATATCATGAATAAATCATTTTATTCCTACACCATTTTAACATAAAAACATCGAAAAACACTTTCGGATTCATTTTAAAAAAACAATATGATATTTAAATATCATTTCCTTTTAAAAACCCACTTTTAAAAATAAAATTCTCAGAATTAAGATCAATATGGTTCTTCTATCGGTTAAACATGAATTCTTGTAAATTAATCCAAAATTCAAATAACAATTAAGATTATTGGAAATTTTTTTGTCACCGTAGACATAAAATATACTTTATGTATAAATACATTTATAAAATATTTTTAAAAATATGTACTTGGAAGGAAAATATTTGTATGGGATATTTTATAAAATTATTTTTAAAAGAGAGTCAGATACCATATGTTTGACTGATCATGTATATTCTTTATCTTCTTAAATAATAAACATATTATAATTATTTAAATGGTTAAGAACATTTTTCTTATTTATTATTCCTTATTATTTTTATTTACCTTTTTATATTCAATTACATAATGAATTAAGTTTATGTAATACATTTTGATGATATTCAACTCATTTGTGCAAAATGACTTCGGTAGGTTGACTGTGGTAAAATATGTCATTATTACATCAAAAAAAGATTATTAATAATGAAATAATTTTAATTTTTATACATTAAATTTTCTTTTAAAACAAATAATGAAATATGGTTATGCAAAATGAATTATGTTATAATCATGGTTTGGTAGGCTGTATGTACGCATGAGTAACAATTTCATTTTTCCATGATCATTATAGAAAGAAGTAAATTATTATTTTTTATTAAAACAATATTAATTATAACATTAATACCATATTATTTATTAAAATATACATATATATATATATAATCTAATTAATGTGGGGATGAAAAATAAATCATGTCACTTTGTAGAGGTGCTACTCCACACATACTCATGAATGATGTTATCATTTTTCAATGAATGGAAAGGTAAAAAAGTAAATGATATATTATATTTTGAGGCTGATAAATATTTCATTAATATCACATATATACATTAAATTTATTATTAAAACCAACTATAACAGGATATTATTGAAAACAAATTACATCGTTTTGTGATGAGGTAGCCCACCGTACATATGAATGATGGTTTCATTTCCCATTTGACGGAATGAGAAATGGATATAGGTTATGAAACTAAAATAATTACATATTATTATATTGAAGATACTAGTGGTTTCATTTCATCATGGTTGAAGAATATTTGAAAGTCGTAGAAAAAGAAATATATGAAAACATTTAGTTAAGAACTCTTCCTCTTCTTCAGAAAACCTTTTACTGTTTACACCAAAAGACCATCTACATTGGTTTTATGATAAAAAATACCTATTCGATAAGGGGATAAATTTATCTAAAATTTTTATTATGGAATTGGCTGAACAAAATCCTTTTTATGTGTGAAGAAAAGAGAAAAGGAGGTTCCCCTTTTATAAGAGAGGGGACTTGTACTCTTGGTGTTTCTTAAAATAATAAATTAATATAAATTAATTTTGAAATTCCAATGGATCCTAATTGATAAAATTAAAAGATAAGATGAGTTTGAGTCTAAATACTCTTACCCAATAAATATTTTTGAAGTTTGGTTGTGTTTTTACACTAATCATTTTGTTTTAACCAATTTTAAACCTTTTTGACAATTACCACATTATTAAATATTATACTCTTTAAGGGTCAAGAATGTTACAAAAAAAAGGAAATTTGCCCATAAATGGTAAATATATGATATTTTAAACCATATCCCAATAACATGTCCAAAAATATATTTTTTTCATAGGTTTAAATTATTTAATTAAGTAATAAATATTTTAAAATAAAAGTAATGTCAATTTTTGAACTATTTATTCAATTTTATATTTAAAAATACAGTAAAATAATGGAATTAAAATATCTAGAATTAAAACCTCAATAATATGTCATTTTCATCTACAAGAATCATGGAACAAAATAATTCATTCCAATATTATTATTTTACCATTTTAAAAATTATTTATTTTATTTTTATATTAATGGAATAAATATTTCTTTGGAGTTTCCTAGGCATTGAAGGTAATTATTTCATCAATAAAAATTAAAAATAAATTACCATGATAAATAAAAATAATTTATCACTCAAATTAATATTTATAATCGATCATATATTCTTTTTTCCCTATATCAATAATTGAGATATAATAAAATAAAAATAATTCCATTTATGAATTTTCTTTGTACAAAATACTATATAGTTAAAAATTCTAGAAGTAAGGGAAAAAGGTTATATATTAAAATTTTAGATTTTTTTGGATGCAATTTAATCATAAAATATAATTAATTCTGGTTTTATGGTTACTTTATTGTTCTTAACCTATTATTTGTATCCTAGATTAACCGATTTTACCTTTAGTGAGGGAATAATGTTTACTTTGATTACTATTCAACATGACAAACAATAAAATGGACTTATTTAGAAATATTTTTCCTATTTTTCAAAAATATGAAATCTATTTTTAAATATTAAAAATAATGAAGTTTCATAATTTAATTTAAAATTAAAATAACAAAATTTGATGAAAATTATTTTTTTTCAGGAAAATACATTTCTGTGTACAAAGAAGTTTTTATATTAAATTCGAGCATAAAATTGATTATATTGATTATAATTGGTTATGTTTGAAAAAAAAAGTAATGAAATTTGAAAATAGGTCTAAAATATAATTTAAGATTATTAATACTTGAAAATAAAATACAATGTTAAATAAATATCTGCATTTTCTATATTTTTTGAAATAATATTTATTTAGAAAATTCTAAAAAATTCAACATAAGATAATTTTTATCTGATGAATTCAAAATTAAATTTCATTTTTTCAAATAAAAATTTTATAAGTTGAAAATAAAGTTTTTAAAAAAAATAATATAATACATGAATACCCTGTTTGGTCAGAAATAATTTTTTTCATTTTTTTACTGAAATATTACCAAATATTCATATAAACATTATAACTCCATAAAATATAATTAATCAATACTAATAAGATATGAAAATGATTTATCTTCCACATACCTAGGTTTTTTTAATATATAAGTTTATTTAAATTGATAATATCATATTTATGATACCATAATAATTATGGAAAGATAAAATAATACATACCTTCTTTATTTCATATTTTATGAAAAATGGATACGTTACTCATGATATCATGAAAACTACCATCTCAATTATTGAAACATAATTTATTTTTCCTAAATATCTTTTATAGTTGGTTTCAAATTTTTAATTAATGTATAAAAATTAACTAAATAAATGGTTTGCGGATAGGGGAATAATCCTGTAAATTATTCTTCTGAAATCAAATAATTTATAAAATTTTATTTCTCATGTGTTAAAGGAAATAACTTTAAAATATGGAATTGATGTATAAGATTTCATCTTATTTTCCTTTCATCGATGAATATTTTAATGTTATGTGCAATTTTTTTTCATATGGTGTATATACTACCCTTTTACATGTTTGTTAGCCTAATTTGGTTTAATACCCTTAGGGGAGGGGGTGAATCTGGATATAACATATTAAAACAACTACCCCTTCAGATCTTTATCATTATTAAACAAAACTATATCTCTATCTTACCCATAGAAACATATGGGATTAGCATGAGGAGATAGGTCTTGGAGCATGTACAGTGTTGTTACTTTATGTCGATTTTGGATTTTTGTGTGTTATGGTATTTTTTCTCCATTGATTATGTCTTTTAGTTTACTCTTGTACTTTGATAATTTTTATTGGTTTGGTTATTCTTTGAGTTGTATTTTGTACTCATACATCATATAGAGGTTTGGTTGGTAATTGTTTATATTTTTTACATATTTTACCTTTCAAATGGAATATCACCCCCAAATTTTATTGACCACCTTTGAATTTATTTACAGCCTTTGGTTCTTTTGGAATGACACCTTAATCCTAGTAGATCCCCCTTCACTCCTCAAGACAATGGGTAGGAGTGAGATGTTAAAAATGTTATCAGTATTTGTAGGTTGAAATACCTGTTTGGGAAGATGGTATTTGTTTTATTTGATCATGGAATTTCCAAGGGTACCATTATATCTATTGGGATATGAAGCATGGATTATTGTCACCTATTGACCTTTCACAGTTCCTGTGCTCTCCTAATGTTCATAGCGGAACTTGGGTCAAATCCTCGATGATAGTACAAATTTTAGAGTCGATTTTTTCTATTTTTTATTTTTAATAAGGGGTTTGTTTGTAGAGATAAATTAAATTTATTTATGGAATATTTCTTATTTTAAAAATTGTTAAATATTAGTGTGATTTCATTATTGTGGATTTAATCTTATGATATCCTTGATATTTTCTTTGTACTGTATTAAATTTACAACCACTTCACAAGATGATTTTGATCAGAATTCCCATGTTTTAAAAATTTAATAGAAGACTTAACATAAATAGGGTTATAATATCAATAAAATATTATTCATGGTAGTGTATTTAGGTTTCCAATAATTCGTTGAATCCACATGTTAAAAATAACATGTCATTAATCTATGACATTTGATGTTTAACATACACAATGTTAACCAAAAAAATATTTATCGAGAAAAATATCTCAATTACTTAACACACACAAATTACGACTCACCAAAATGGTAGATTTATTCATCCATTTTGGTGGTTAATATGCTATTAATATGTGTTTATTGTGATGAATTAAAAATTGAATAAATATAATGGCATAAGAAAAGAGTTATGCGCTGAACACACACATAAACTGTAAAGAGAATTCAAATGCAATTTCAATTGAATGACAAAGAGAAAGAAGGTATTTTTTTTAACCTAATTTAATAAAATTTGTAAACGTTAATATTTAAAAAAAATGTTGAATTATTATATTTGATAATTAATAAGAAACATTCATTAAAACGAAATTACAACACAAACACTTACGAGATTACAAGTAAAGAAGAACAAAAAATAACATAAAAATAATGAGAGGAGGAAAGGAATTTCATGTAAAAATATGAGTTTGGTAGAGCCTCCCTAGAATTTGGTAGTTCTTTAATAATGCCAATATGTAGTCCTCTACTCTGAAATTACAACCCTTACATGGAGAAAAGGGGGATGTATTTATATCCCAAGGTGGTGGATAGTTTTCATTCCAAATATTCCCATCTAGTTGGCTAACCAATTAGGCCATTCATATAGTTTAATATTGATATATATTATTCTCAAAACATTAAGATATTTATTTTTAATTTCAAACAACCAAATGTGGAGGCCAGTGGACTTTTGGAGCCAATGTTTTGGCTATTTTAGTAAACAATGTGCACCTTTACATTTTTGTTCAAGCTTTTTCCAAGTATAAATGGGAATAAATTTATATCTATGAACATGCCCTTAAATCCAGAAAAATCTTCTAATTTTTTTCATCTATATCTTTGATTTTAAATTGAATAATATCAACTAAATTATATGTATATATTAGGATAAAAGTAATTATTTTTTTGATTCCATTAATCCATGATAGAATGGTTGGTTGGACTTCAAAGAAACATTTGGGCCCTTTTTTGGAGGATTTGGGACATAAAATATTTATCCTTATTTTTTTTATTAAATAATACATTAAATTGTTTCATAAAAATTAGGCTTTGGAATGTGCCCAAAAATTTTATTTTCTTAGTTAGTTGAGTTTGCCCAATTGATTTTTAGGCCTTCTATTGTGGTCCATATGAACCTTTAAAAGAACTAATTGGACAACGTTACCTTCTAATGACATATTTTAAAATTCATAAGGGACACTAAAAAAGACGAAACAAATTATTTGGATTAGTGTGGTGAATTATATGATCAAAACATTAAACTAAAGTTTATTTAAATGAACCCTAACAATGCTCATATAATATGTTTATGATCAAAACATGAACATTGATTGGTAATTAATCATATTAAAATAAAAATTATAAGATGAGAGTAATGTAAAATATTGAATTAATATGTAATATCAACTCCCCCACAATTATTCTTGAAACTCCCCTACCCCAGTTACCTAGAGTTAATTCATTATTACATAACATTGGCATGATTAGAAGGAATCAAGTCCCAAAGGACCGATCAGTTTAGAATTCTTGGAAAATATATTACATACAAGAATGTTACATTACACTTTATAACATACAACACAACATAAATAATCCTTTCTCAACACCATTATTCATTTAGCTTAGCCCTGCATATCAATCACAATACACTTCTTGAATCATGGGAAAAATAAAACATAGAAAGGGGTGAGCTCAAATGCTCAGTAAGGGTTAGCAATACAGTGGAAGATAACATGAATATTAAGCATGGTGAATAATTGAAACCACATTACTTTACCAATAATAAACATAAATACTTTTGTAGAAGTAATATGAGCTGAGTAAATAATTCCATAATATAACATAATCGTGGGTATTCTACTAGTCTAATGAACACGTGAACCGTCAATATTATTTTCATAATGAGGGAATGTATAATGCCGAAAATTCTGAAACATTTTGTCAAGGCCTCAGCCAAGCCGTCTAAAAATGATTAAGGCCTCTTCCAAAACCATATCTCAAATTGGGAAAGGACTCGGCCAATTCAATGTCTAGTTGTCTCATGAGACCTACCGATGCATCGAGGATCTATTACGGGCTCCACTCATCACTTACTAAGTCCAATACAATCCTTATATGAAAAGGTTGAAATATGACATAAACATTCGTATTAAAACTAGTATACGAAATGTCAATACATTAACGATAAACCATGAATGGAATAAAACTAGAACATCCACAGTCAAACATATCATAACTCATTCAATACAATTTTGAAGATTGTATTGTAATAAATCAACCTCAGTCAAAAATAATATCCAATAAAGGATGATGACATAGTTGAAAATGACGAGTAAAACATTTTGAGAGAAATATCTTTTTTGTAAAATCATTTAAAAGTCACACATTTATAAAAGATGTAATTTAAAGGATATTTTTGAATCAAAGTGTCCCATACCGCTTTGAAACATTTGAAAGGAATTATCATTTAAAAAAATTAATGTCCATATAAATAAATCCTTAAAATCATTATGCAAACATGTACATTAATTAAAAAGTTTTAGAAAGATAAATCTTTAAAACATTTAAAATTCTGATCTTGATAAAGAGTACCATTCACAAATCCTTAAAATATTCATTTTGAAATTATTTTTATAAAAAATGGACATGGATGATAAAAATGTCCCAGAAAATACTTACACATAAACAATCTCGGATAATAATGAGAATGAGGAATTAACCCTTTCCAATTTGGTAACTTACGAAACGTACACCCCATGAAACAAGTATCATAAAATGAATATGTAAATACACATAAATTAAATTGTATTTCACAAAGAATACAATTATGGGAAGTACATACAATACACAAAAGGTAATAGTGTCAATATGGCATGAATCTCATGGGAATACCGAGTAAGATCAAAACCCCTTACCTCGTGTCCGACTTGACCCATTCGTTCTTTAATATCCTTTAATTTGGGTAACTTCCTTTGGTTTGAACCAAAAGGACATCTTGAAGTGCCTTCTGCCTAAGGTAAGGATTCTAAGAGGAGGATAGGGAGGTAGGGAGATTAATTTGGTAGAGTTTGGATGAGCCTAAAGGCTTGAGATGTGTGAGGAATTGGTTAGAAGTGGTCTCCTTTTATAAGGGGGGAGGGGCTCTTTAGGAAAGTGTGAAAATATTATTTTATTATATAATGATATTCGGGTTCTAAAGGACCAAAAATCCTTAGATTCCAAAATAAGATGACTCATGGTCGAAATAAAATCATCAGATAAGAATTGGACATGTGTTGTATATTATTTTAATATTTATAATCTAATTTACTTAAATAATTTATTAATGAGGTAAATACTGCATCATTGTTGTGTCATAAATAATTAAATTTATTTGATGTCTAAAAATTATAAAACAAATACCATGATGTATGAAATATTTTTATCTTTCCAATGAATATTTATAGTCAACAATATTACTTATATAACACCATATAAAAATAAATTACTAAAAGGTATTTGTTTCTTTTTCAATTTTTCCTTTACATTAAATTAATTCATCAATTGTGTCATTATCATTCATAAGTGGATCCATGGTGTCCAAACATTTACATAAAGATTCCCATGTTAGGCAATTACTCATCCAATAAGGTTCTGACATGTGTTAAGATAATTTTGAATTACTACAATATTCTTTTTACTATGAATTACCCTATTTACCTTTAACCGCGATAAATAAAAGTAAAAAGTTACTATTTGCCAAAAAATATTTCTATCTTAGTTAACCAAATTTTACTCCTTGATATTAACCGTGTCTCTCAGATTCTCTAAATTCAACTCATAGAAGCGGTAAAATTAAGTTTTATGTGAATTTACAAATTTTCCTAGGAGGTGGGTAAAAGACGATGAATAGTTCAATAAAACTTTATATATCTAATATTATTACCAAATTACTCCAATGAATTAAATTGAATACATATAGGTATTATGTATCTATTTTTACCTAAAATGAATTTAAATAAAATAAATAATTATTTAAATAAAAAGTCGGTTTTAAACAATAACCAAGTGTTTTCACTATTCATCAAAAAATTGAAAGTTTTCAGAGAAATATAAAAAATTCACCCTAAGATAATTTTGATATTCCAAATTCAAAAATTAATTCTATTTTACCAAATTCAAATCCTATAATTTGCATTTATTAATTTAAAATTAATTCCCGTTGTCAAAACCAAAAGGTGTATTTTTAAGAAACAATAACCGTCAAAAGATTGACACTTCTTTATGTCCAACTTCAAAGTGAAATTAATTACAATAAACAAAATTGTATTAAATGGTAAAAATATATTCTAATTACACATTAAAACCAATTAGAAATATAATCTATCTATAAAAATTAATTATATTAAAAGTCACTTTTGATTTAAAATACAATATTTTACACTATTCATTAAAAATAGATCTTTATCAGAAATATTCCAATAATTTACACAAAGTAAATTTTGATGTCTCCATTCTAAATAATAAATTTATTTAGTCACATTGATTATATATAAGTTTCAAATATTTTATTTAAAAATGGTTCTCCATTAAAAGGCGGTAATATTGAATTTTTTTAAAAAAATACTTCTTTTCTCTGAAAAAAATGAATTGTTTCTTAAATTATGTCTAAGAAACCCATAATATGGATTATAAAATTATAAGGATTATATAAAGTTCAAAATTCAGTTAATACTATTCATAACTAATTTTGAATGGCTAGTTTGGTAAGTCGTGGGGTGCTTGAACTCAGTGTTGTGTGTAGTGCAAGTTATTGAATTACTTTGAAAAAATAATATACTAGGAAATCACAGGGTGTTACATTATTCCCTCCTTTAATAAATTTCTTCCTCGCAATTTTAAATTTCTCTTCAAAAATAAAAGGTTGAAAATAGAAAATACCTTCGTGGGAAAACCCACATCCGAAATTGGATTAATAAGATTTAGTCTTAATAAAAGGAAAAGGTGAATGAAAAAGTCACCACTAAATTATGATCTCGATTAGGAGAAAATTGGTGGAAATTAGAGACACATAATTGGAGGGAAAATGTAAATATTTACAGGGAGTGATTGAGGTCATTAGTCAAAAACAATTGTAGATTTGAGGGCCTCAAAGTCATCAATCTATGTTGATTTAAAATATCATCGGTTCAACAAAACATAAGGTATTAGGATAACACATTTTTAGTTTTAAGATCCATTACCTAATGTTTAAGAATTAATTTCTTCATATAATAAGAAAAGAAAAAAATATACTTCACAAGTAGACTACCATCCTTTAACTAACTTCTACCACAAACTCATCTTTCACTCTAAAAGATAGTAGAACTAAAAAATATTCAATTTATCTGATTCATATAACGTTCCAAAAAATGAATTTATAATTCACCTATCATACCTTTGATAAAAGAAACTATATTATACAATCCAGGGGCTTCACATATTTTAGTGGTAGGTGAAAAATCCCGATCGCACTATGGTTGTAGGTTTAATTCCCATAGCCTTGTCTGATGCGACAGGTTGTCACACGGTCTACGTGTTTTCCTTTTTATAAAAATCAAAAAATTACCTTAACAATAGTATCCAATTTCAAACATAATCCATACCAACATTTAAGCATATCCAAAATACTTCTGTCCAAACTCAGAGTCCAAAATTTATAATGAATGTAAACACAATGAAGATCCTTTTTTCCACGTAATAACATGTGAACACCTTCATCATGTATTTTTTTAAAACACTACAACATCCTAAATTACCATAAATACTTATTGATTACATTCAGGCCCCCTTATTCCTTATAGAATACTGGATGTACTTCTTCTATAAAAAAATGTTGTAAACTCCAACAATGATGGAATATACAAATCATTAATCAGTTTCAAGGTAGTCAAGAATAGCCAATATAATTTATCTAAATTAACGATCTCTTATTCCAAAATCACTACCTCATTATCAGGACCATATTAAGGATTACATTTCCTTCAACCATGTATTTTTCCAAAAGGTGTAGCATACAATTAATTCACTTTTCTTAGAACCATATAATCTCAAATCCTCAATAAAATAGTACTGCAGTATAATTCTTATTTATTTTACTAATGCATATAACCAGTATACTGTAGATACAACACTCAAATGAAATAATTCTATAACAACAACATAAGAACACTAGTCATTCATCTTCATCTAAGGTAATATCATAACTTTATTATTATAAAATAACATCCTTTGTGATATAGTCTTATGACTGGGACATTGATTCATGTAGTGTCTCAACACCTTGCAGATGAAGCATTTTTCATTTGAAAACTTTTTCTTAAACTTGAAATCAGTTACTATGTGTCATTTTTCTCCACACTTATAACAAACTCCAATTTCCTTCAAGAATTTACCAAGGTGATTATTTCAACATTTATCACATATGGGAAAATCATTCTTTCCCCTATTCCCTTTATCCATCTTTCTCTCTACCATCCTTTTCTTCTCTTGCTTCCCTTCAAATCAATAGGACTCAGAGAATTCTTTACTTATCTTACTAACACATGATATTATTTCTTCATATGTTGAGAATACATAAGAGACTATTTCCCTTCTAAATGATGGCTTAATACCATGAATGATATGATCCTTCATACTCTTTGGATCATACGTATTACCGGAGTTCTCATTCCTTCTACTGGGTGCCATTTCAAAACAATGGCATACAGTAGGTCAGTTTATGAATCACAATTACTAATTCCAAACATTTAAAATACCTAACGTAAATTGAACAGTTTATGGATATAATATGTAATCACAAAAAAAAATTTAGGAGATATATACTCATAAATCTTTCATAGTGGTTTGTAAAGAAAACGAGAATTATCCTAATCATATCCCCAGTGAATGTCGTGACCAAGAGTGCAGCAAGGCCCGTTGTCATGCACCGGTTCCTATTTGAGTCTAGCTCAAAGCGGTGTTTCTGTGTTTTACCCCTAGGTACATCTATGCTAGAGTCACCTCTACCTGCTTGTATCCAAACAGGGATGTATTGCATGGAAAACTCATAGAATCTCTACAGTACCAAAATTCTAGGATGTTCTTCTATACTAATCCTTAATGTCTATCTTAGGGTAATGTGTTCTAATCCGAGTTTATCTAAATCTAGGTTCCAAGGATATTGATAAACTTCCTCTGACCGACCCCAGTTACCCAGAGTCGGTGCATTATTACATAACATTTCATGATTACAAGGAATCAAGTCCCGAAGGACCGATCGGTTTAGAAGTCTTGGAAAATAGATTACATACATGAATGTTACATTACACTTTACAACATACACTATAACATAAATAATCCTTTATGAACCCCATTATTACCTTTGCTTAACCCTGCATATCAATCACAATACACTTATTGGAATCTTGGAAAAAATATAACATAGAAAGGGGTGAGATGAAACCCTCAGTAAGGGTAAGCAATACAGTGGAAGATAACATAAATATTATGCATGGTGAATAATTGAAACCACATTCCTTTACCAGAAAAAAAAAACATGAACAATTTTATGGAAGGAATATGAGCTGAGTAAATAATGCCATAATAAAACATAATAATGGGTATTCTACTAGTCGAATGACCACATGAACCATCAATATTATTTTCCATGATGAGGGAATGTATAATGTCGGACATTCTGAAACATTTTGTCAAGGCCTCAGCTAAGACGTCTAAAAATGATTAAGAACTCGGCCAAAACAATATCTCCAATTAAGAAAGGCCTCTTCCAATTCCATGTCTAGTTATCTCATGAGACCTACCAATGCATCGAGCAGCTATAATGGGCTCCACCTGTCACTTACTAAATCAAATGCATTCCTCATATGAAAAGGTTGAAATATAACCTAAACATTCATATTAAAACTAGCATACGAAATGTATATACATTAATGATAAACCATGAATGGTATAAAACTAGAACATCCATAGTCAAACATATCGTAAATCATTCATTACAATATGGAATATTGTATTGTAATAAATCAACCTCATTCAAAAATAATATCCAGTAAATGATGCTAACATAGTTGAAAATGATGAATAAAACTTTTTGAGAGAAATAACCTCTTTGTAAAATAATTTAAAAGTCACACATTTATAATGGAAGTAATTTAAAAGATATTTTTGAATCAATGTGTCCCATACCACGTTGAAACTTTTGAAAAGAATTATCATTTAAAAACATTCATGTCCATATAAATAAATCCTTAAAATCATTTTGAAAACTTGTACATTAATTAAAAATATTTAGAATGATAAATCTTTAAAACATTTATAATTATGATCTTGATAAAGAGTACCTTTCACAAATCCTTAAAATATTCATTTTGAAATAATTCTTATGAAAAATGGACATGGATGATAAAAATGTCCCATTAAATATATACACATAAACAATCTCGAATTATAATGAGATTGAAGAATTAACCCTTACAAATTTGGTAACTTACGAAACATAAATCCCGGGAAAGAAGTATCATAAAATGAATATGTAAATACACATAAATTAAAGTGTATTACACAATGAATACAATTATAGGCAGTACATACACCATAGAAAAGGTAATAGTGTCAATATGGCATGATTCTCACGGGAATAAGGAGTGAAACTAAAACCCCTTACCTCGTGTCCGACTTGACCCGTTCGTTCTTTAATAACCTTTAATTTGGGTAACTTCCTTTAGTTTAAACCAAAGAGAATTTTTTAAGTGCCTTATGACTAAGGTAAGGCTTCTAAGAGGAGGAGACGGATGTAGGGAGCATAATTTGGCAGGGTTTGTATGAGCCTAAAGGCTTGATAGGTGTGAGGAATTGGTTAGAAGTGGTCTTCTTTTATAAGGGGGAGGAGGGGCTCTTTATGAAAGTGTGAAAATATTATTTTATTATATAATGATATTCGGTTTTTAAATGTACCAAAATAATTATATTCAATGATAAGATGACTCATGGTCGAAATAAAATCATCCAATAATAATTGGACATGTTTTGGATATTATTTTGTTAAATATATTCTAATTTATTTAAATCATTTATTAATGAGTTAAATGCTGCATCATTATTGTGTCATAAATAATTTAATTTATTCGATTTCTAAAAATTATAAAACAAATACCAAGAAGTAGGAAATATTTTCATCTTTCCACTGAATATTTATAGTCAAAAATAGTACTTGTATATCACCATATAAAAATTAATTACTAAAAGGTTTTTGTTTTTTTTTCAATTTTGCCTTTTACATTAAATTAATTAATCTAAAGTGTCATTATCATTCAAAAGTGTATCCATGTGGTCCCAAAATCGACCCAAATATGCCCATTATTGGCCATTACTCATCTAATAAGGTTAAGACATGTGTTAAAGTAATTTTGAATTATTACAATATTCTTTTTACCATGAATTACCCTATTTACCTTTAACCGTGGTAAATAAAAGTAAAAAGATACAATTCACCAAATATTATTTTTATCTTATTGAACCAAAATTTACTCCATGATATTAACTCGGTCTCTCAGATTTTCGAAATTCAACTCACATAAGCGGACAAATTATGTTTTATGTAAATTTGCAAATTCTCCTAGAAGGTGGGTAAAATTCTATCATATTAATGTAAACTAAACTAGTTAATTCATCTCAATTCTTCAAAAACACAGGACTCACAATTAGGGGTAAAAACAAACAAAATTTAATGTTGGTCATAGGTGACCTTATCATGAAATCTAATTTTTCCCCTCATGATTGGGGAAGAATCATGTTTTAAATCAAAAATTGATCATTAAAAATTCATTTTTCTTGAAAAAAATTCTTTATCCAAATTTAGGATGAAAATATAAATTTTTTTAGGTAAAATAGGTCATTAAACTCCCCCAAAAGGTTGAATTTTTTTTAAAAAAATTAATTTTGAGTAATTAAGACTCATTTTTTGTTTTATTAAAATATACAATAACACAAAAGATAATGAGAGAAAAACATTTATGATGAGGAAAGTGGTAAAAAAAGAGAGAGGAAGAAAAATATTGGGAATAGAGAGAGAGAGAGAGATAAAGAGGAATAAGAGAGAAAGATGAAGTTGAAGGGAAAGTGGTTTCCCTTGGTTTTAATTTTATGGGTTTTCATATCCATCTGGTGGTGGGTTGGTAAACAAATATGTGCTTCCATGGGTTAGTGTCCTCTCATGGTTATGATTTAATTGGTGACCATTAACTGTTAATTTACTTTTCAAAAAGGGTCTTGGATTTTCACAACACCAAATGGGAAAAATTGGTAATAATAAAGGGAAATTCCCAACGAGAATTAAGCTTAGTTGGGTGAATTTGAAATTAAGATATTAAGAAAATTACCTTCTAACCTTTATGGAATACCTTTTGTAGGATGTGTTTTGTCACGACCCGTCCTCGGGGCCTGTGTCGTGACTACCCCAAGCCCGCCTTCCATAGGCCAGGGGCTGGCGACTAGCATCAAGGCGTAAATCCCGAAAAAAGGGAAGTCATTGCCATTGAAAAGTAAACTAGCACCACAAAGTAAGGAAGTGGAAAAGTAAAAACTATGTAAAAAACTGTAATAAGCTGTGCTGAAAGTAAAAGGGGCCGGAAATACAAGCCCAACTTTAAAGTACAACTGAAAGGGAAAAACAGCAACTGAAAAGAAAAGCCACAACATCGAGCCGTCCTCTGAAGATCCCACCTGAAGGGTGGGTACATATAGCCTCCACAGCTCCTCAGTCCAGCCGTCCGCTCCGAGTACATCCCGCCTAGTGGTCCACCTCCAGGAACCGTCCTGCTCCGCACGCCTCTACCACGATCAGCGTTGTCCTTCGTCTGCAACCAACACAACGAAGTGCGGGCATAGCCCGTGCAGGGGTGAGTATAAGCTACTCAGTAGGGACCCCGAGACCCCCGAAGGTCTCCCAGAATCCACAAAGGATAATCCATAAATGAGAGATACAATCACGAAGAAACACCCGACACGGCTTAGGTATATTCCCATACATATACCTAAGTCATCAATTCTCGTTTGGCTCCAACATCTGAGCCGAAGCACAACCCTATCCACATAGGAAAGAAAAACGTATACCCACATAGGATAGCACAACACAATCCACAAAGGAGAGTAAATAGTAAATTGACATAGGATAGCTCAACACAATCCACAAAGGAGAGTAACACAAGATTCAGCTCACACAGGTATACTTCTTCGAATGACGATAAAGATGATCACTGATCCATCTAAGTCGTCGGACCCACAAAGGATCGATAGGTAACTAACCCCCGCAAGACCCACACAGGATAGGGCCCACACAGGACATGTAGGCGCTGGCTCACACAGAACCGCTGAGTGCTGACCCACACAGGATCGGACCCACACAGGATCGGCCCCACACAGGACCTGTAGCACTGATCCATGTAGGATCGCTGAGTGTTATAGTCATCACAGTCCACTGAGGATCTCTGTACAGTCATCGTCGCAGTCCACTGAGGATCTCTACACAGCAGTCGCCGTAGTCCACTGAGGATCTCTGCACGGTCGTCGTCGCAGTCCACTGAGGATCTCTGCACGGTCGTCATCGCAGTAGCAGTCGTAGCCAGCTCTAGGGTTCCCGCACACAGCAAGCTCGTTCAGGAGGGTCCGCTCCACGAGCTGAGAGGCCGATACATCAACTGTCACAAAGTACGAAGTTGATGTATCCAAAAGTTCCGTATCTTCAACATGAACTCAACGTCGCAGACGGCCCGTCAATCGGACGCCCGGTCTGATAATTATTGGCTTTTTCGTCCCAGGGGCCCGGTTGGTTTTTAAGTCAAAACCAACCCTATCATACTCCACCAGCGTCCAAACCTCAGGCGAAGTGAGCCAAAAGATCTGTCTCACTTAGAAGAATTCAACGAAGTCGACGGCACGTCGATCGGACATCGGAAGCTCAAGATATGAGTGTTTCCGCTCCGAGGACCCGGTTGGTTTCGTGTACGAACCAACCCAGCCGAACTCAAAGTATTCCAAAACCTTGAGTGCAATATACTGAAATGACCGTCTCGATCCAAGGATCGTGTTGCCGCTGACAGCGCGTCGTTCGGAGGCCCGTAGCTCAAGTTACGGGAATTTGATCGAAATGGTCCGAAGACGGGGGGTCCGGGCCCGGGCCGACCCCCCTGGGTCGGCCGAATCGGGTCGACTCGAACCGGGTTGACCCGACCTAGTCCAACCCGGCCGAGCGCCTGGGTGCCGCGGGGCGCTGCCCCCGCGGTTTGGAGATGCCGCGGCCCCGCGTTGGGGTCGCGCTGGAGCAACGGACGCGGTTGTCGCCGTGTCCCATGCGGCCGAGCTGGACCCGCACGTCCGCGGGTCCGCTGGCCGCCGCCGCCGCCGCTGAAGCCGTGGCGGCTCTGTCCAGCGGCGCGCCGGGGCGCCGCCGCGCCGGTGACCCGTGCCGCCGGCCGCTTCCACGGGCCACCGGATTTGCTCCGGTGGTCCGTTTTCCTTTCCTTCTGCGCCGTTGTTCCTCTCGGGTTCCGTTCTTCACTGCGGAATCAACAAACTACCCTTGTGTCACGTTTTGTCATCACCCGCCAAATCCGCATAACCACGAAGAACGGCGGAGGGTTGTCGGGCCGTGTTCGTTTGGCCCGCACCCTCCGCGTTAGTTAACAACAACTGGAGAAGATAATTCAACACATGAAACAAAAATTTTAATAAATTAAAATTGTTCATTTGAAACCTGTTCTTTAATTTTAAAGAAACGTTCACGGGAATAAGGGCATTTCCAAAACAAAATCCCTACCTCGTCAAGTCGCACGCGCGGGTTCTTCGCGGATTGATCGTCGCAGAAGGAGGGGATCGTCGCGTCATCGCGGAAGGGTGTCGTGTCGACGAACTATGAGGTTCAAGAACAAAAGATTTAATTAAAAATAATTAAATCATTATTGAGTTAAAAACCACAGAGGAAAATTAATAGAAAATCCGAAACCCTCACCTCAACGGATGATCGTAGGTTTTTGTCGCGGAGGAAGGAACGTCGCAGAAGAACATTGCGGAAGAGGAAACATCGGCGTCGCGGCACACGGCGTCACATCGTCGATTTCCGCGGGTTCGGCATTCTTCGTCGGAGGCCGGCGTTCTTCGCGTTCTTCACGTTCTTCGCGTTCTTCGCGAAGAAGGGTGAAGGCCCAAGAACCTCTGTCAAAAACCACTCAATGTGTAATCCTCCAAATGTCGTGTTGGTCTTATTTTATTATTATGCCAACAAACGAAAAGAGGTAAGTAACGACCCATTAATTCATAGAATTAATTCAACAAAGGAAACTGCCCATTTAATTCACGAAATAAACCGCCCAATTAAATGGTGTGTTAAGAATTTAAGAAAACGCGTCCGTTGACTTTCATAATGACGGGTTTTCGCGGGTGCATTACTTAGCCGAAAAGAAATGGTGGGGCTCTTGTAGGCCCCACCTCGCAAATATCCTACCAAGAGGGTAGAATATTTTTGGATAGTAAAATATCCATTTCAACTCAGTTTAAGTGGATTTCAAGTGGCTTAAGTGAAATAAAATAAAGTTTGTCGAACAATTATTTTATTTCTTAACTTTAAGCCCGAAAATTAAAAACCACACCCGAGCAAACGCAAATCCGGAAGAGGCGTTTCTAATCAAATACCGGTGCTGCGATTTCATCGGTGCCCTCAGAATTTGATTCTGGGAACTGGTTCAAAAGTTAGAAAAACCCGCTCATCCGTTCACTGAACGTACCTGAGCCAAACTTTGGAAAATGATTCCAGGCACACCGGGCCTCGGAATCAGGTGCCATCAGAAACTGCGCTCTTGTAAAATTCCAAAGAAAATTAAGAAAAAAAATTCCTTGAAATTTATGGGTATTTACATTACTCCCGCCTCAGGGCTTTACGTCCTCGTAAAGATACATCATAAACTAGGGAAACAAATGTGGGTACTGAGCACGCATCTGAGCCTCCCGCTCCCATGTGCTCTCCTAGAGGTTCCCGTGCTGCCATCTGATGCGCACAAGAGGAATCGATCACCCACGTAGGACCCGCTTCTGTCGATCCTCTATCTCCACCGGGACCTCTGCAAAAGTCTCCCCATCATCCACGTTTAGCACCCCATAGTCAATGATGTGCGTCTGGTCGTGCACGTATCTCCTCAGCTGAGATACGTGGAAGACGTCGTGCACTCGGTGCAACTGAGGTGGTAGAGCCATGCGATAAGCCACCTCTCCAATCCAGCTGAGGACCTGGAATGGTCCAATGAAGCGTGGAGACAACTTGCCGCATACGCCAAATCTCCGCAAACCACGTCGAGGTGAGACACGCAAGAAGACGTGGTCACCATCCTCGAACTCTAGTGGCCTCCGCCTCCTGTCAGCATATGACTTCTGCTAGCTCTGAGCTGTCCTCATCCGCTCCTGGATGACCTGGATATTCTCTGTCGTGGCCCGGACCATCTCTGGTCCCACAAGTGCTGACTCCCCAGGGTCTGTCCAGCACAAAGGAGATCTGCAATGTCAACCATACAACGCCTCGTATGGTGCTATCCCGATGGTGGAGTGGTAGCTATTGTTGTACGCGAACTCCACCAAGGGGAGGTGGTCCTCCCAACTGCGACCAAAGTCGAGGACACATGCACGGAGCATGTCCTCGAGAGTCTGAATGGTCCTCTCCGTCTGACCATCCGTCTGAGGGTGAAAGGCGGTGATCAGACATATCCGCGTCCCGAACACCTCCTGTAACCCCTTCCAAAGTCGGGAAGTAAAACGAGCGTCCCGATTGGAGATGATAGACGATGGCACACCGTGAAATAGTACAATCTATTGAACGTAGAGACACCCCAAGCTCTCCACTGAGCCCTGCTCTCTGATGGGCAAGAAGTGTGCCGACTTGGTGAGTCGGTCAACAATCACCCAAATGGAGTCGTGACCTCTGAAAGTGCGTGGAAGTCCAGTCACAAAGTCCATAGATATCCCGTCCCACTTCTACTCCGGGACCTCCAAGGGCTGTACCAAGCCTGCTGGTACCTGATGCTCTGTCTTCACCCGCTGGCAGGTGAGGCACCGTGAAATGAACTCTACCACAGCCTTCTTCATGCCCGGCCACCAGTGTTGTCGTCTGAGATCCTGGTACATTTTCGCCACTCCAGGATGTACCGCCAATGGAGAAGTGTGAAAATATCTCAGAACCTCCTCTCGTAAAGCGACTGGTACCAAGGTACGTCCTCTGAAAAGGACGTCGTGCTCTGCTCCAAGGGAGAAACCATCAGGTGCCTGTCCCGAGGATATCTGTGCACGCCGCATCTCACAGTCGGCATCCCCACACTGTGCCTCTCTGACCCGCTGCAGTAGTGGAGGAGTGACTGTGAGAGACTGAAGGAAGGCTTCTCCATCCCTATCCACGAAGGATATCTGCAAGGCAGCTAGCTGCTCTGTCGCCTCCTCAAGTAGCTGGATGCCCGTCCTCCTGCTGAGGGCATCGGCTCCCACATTCCCCTTCCCAGGATTATAGACTATCTCATAGTCATAGTCCTAGAGGAACTCGAGCCATCGCCGTTGTCTTAGGTTCAGGTCCATCTGAGAGAAGATGAACCTGAGACTCTGGTGGTCAGAAAAGACTGTAAAGCGCTCGCCCATCAGATAGTGTCGCCAAGTCTTCAGTGCAAAGACCATTGTTGCCAACTCCAGGTCATGGGTAGCGTAGTTCTTCTCATGCGACCTCAACTGACGTGATCCATAGGCAATCACAGCCCGCTCTTGCATCAGGACACATCCAAGTCTGGTCCCTGATGCATCGCAGTAGACTACGTATCCAACTCCCTCTTCAGGCAACCTCAAGATAGGTGCGCTGGTCAATCTCTGTCTCATCTCCTAGAAGCTCTGCTGACATCTGTCTGACCACACGAAGGGTTTCCCCTTCTTCGTCAACGCTGAGAGTGGCGCTGCAACTCTGGAGAAGTCCGGCACAAATCTACGATAGTATCCAGCTAGACCCAAGAAACTCCGCACCTCTGTCACGCTCCTGGGTGGCTCCCAAGCTAGCACTGCCTCGATCTTCGCAGGATCCACTACAACTCCTGCCTAATAAATGACGTTCCCCAAGAAGTGGACCTCACATAACCAGAACTGGCAGTTCGACAGCTTTCCATAAAGCTGGTGCTCTCGGAGTGTGTCTAGTACAACCCGCAAGTGGTAGGCGTTATCCTCCTCCGTGGTCGAGTACACCAAAATGTCGTCGATGAAGACCAGGACAAATCGATCGAGGTATGGCTGAATGATCATGTTCATGAGGCTCATGAACACTACTAGAGCATTGGTTATGCCTAATGGCATAACCAAGAACTCATAGTGGCCATACCGGCACCTGAAGGCTGTCTTCTGCACGTCCTCGTCTCGAAATCTGAGCTGATGATAGCCTGACCGGAGGTCTATCTTTGAGAACCACCGTGCTCCCTTGAGCTGATCGAAGAGGTCATCAATCCTCAGTAGCGGATACTTGTTACTCACTGTCACCTGGTTCAGGTGATGATAATCGACACCCAGTCGCAAGCTCCCGTCCACCTTCATGGCGAACAATATCGGGGAAGCCCAGGGTGAAATGCTGGGTCGGATGAACCCCTTGCCCTATAAGTCCTCCAACTGTACCCACACCTCTCGAAGCTCAGAGAGGGCCATCCGATATGCTGGAGTGGATATCGGGGTTGTACCGGGGTACATGTTAATATAAAAGTCTACCTCTCTGTGAGGAGGTAGCCCTGGAATGTCGTTGGGGAAGACGTCCGCATACTGATCCACCACTGCAGGAAAACAAGGACTCCGCACGTCAACTGCTCCAAGGATGAGGCTAGACAACTGATGAGTGATGGGTTGTCCCCTCCTCTGCGAGAGTTCGTCATGTGCTGCAAAGGCTCCCTTCTCGCTGGTGAAGGTGAACCTGCTCCCGTCGGTGCGCACACATCGCACCTTGCGCCTAAAATAGTCAATCTGAGCATGGACTGTAGATAACCAATCCATGCCCAAGATGACATTGTAAGGCCTTGACGCTGCTACAAGAAGATCCCATCCTATGCTCTCACCTCCTAGAGTAAGCTCACACTGCCGGCACCAGTGCGTAATCATTGAGTCTGCTCCCGTAGGGGTCTCTAGCCGTAAGGATCAAGCCAACGGCTCTGTCAGAATCTCTGAGCTCCGAACAAGGGCAACGGCTATGAAAGAGTGACTCGCTCCGGTGTCTATAAGAACTGCAGGAAGGGTGGAATAGACATAGATCGTACCTCGAATCATCTCTGGCGCGCCGTGGTCGTTGACCTCCACTGCCGTGAGCTGTGCCTGTCTCTGCCCGCCAGCTCTCTGTGGTCGGGGCGGACCTCCTGGTGGTGGTGGTGGTGGCAGAGCCTCAAAGCGTCGCCCACCACCTGCTGCTCGGCCAGCTCCTCTGCCTCGTCCGCCTCCTCCCTGCGGACCACCACAGTCAACCCTCTGCCTCTGCCTGGGTGGCCCCTCCACCGTCTGCTGCTCCTCGGTACGGTGGGTCGGGCAGTCACGAGCCATGTGGCCCTGCCCGCCGCACGCGTAGCACTGCCTTCCTCTCGGAAGACTGGCTCTGCGCTGTGTGCCCCGCACTGCTGAGCCAGTGTCCCGAGGTCATCTTCCAGAAGGTCTGGTCTACCTAGAACCCTGAGTCATCCGTCAGCTACCTGCTGTCGAAGACTCCGCTACCTGCCGCCCTGCGGTAGGTCTCGTTGTGGACTCAACCAGAAAGCTCTCGATCAGAAGGGCTCGCTCCAGCACTCCTGCCTGGGTCAGGATGCTGAGGGAGGTCAGCTATGCCCTGATCTCATGTCTCAAACCCTGCTCAAAGGTCCGGGCCCGGAAGAAGGGGTCCCGTACCATGTCGGTCGAGTAGCGAGAAAGATCCGCGAACCTCGCCGAGTACTGGGCGACCGTCAAGCTGCCCTGCCGCAGCTGAAGATGCTCCTGGATGCGCACCACACGGAGGGTGGCTGAGACGAACTCTGAGTGGAAGAAGCTATCGAAGTCCGTCCAGATGAGAGAGGCCTCATCGTGTACCTGGAGAATCAAGCTCCACCATCGTCCTGCTGTTGCATGCAGTAGGCTCGCCGCGAGGATCACCATGAGGTCTGTTGGTGTACTCACTAGCCTGAAAACTCGAACGACCGCCTCCAGCCAGTCCTCGACTGCCTGGGGGTCCATCTCCCCACGAAACCTGGGTGGTCACTCGCACTGGAACTCGTGCAGAGCTCCGAGGCGACGTGCATCGTCAGCGGTCGGCACTGGAAGCATCGGGGGCTCGGCGGGTAAAGGTACCGTCGGTGCCTCTGATGTCAACGGTCCCTGCACTGAGGCCTCGTCGCTCGGCGGGCTGTCGTCGCGCTCTAATCTCGGAACCCTAGCTGGTTGCCGTCGTGGGGCCATCCTAAAAAAGAAACAAGTGTGCCACGGTTAGAACAATATACCTAGTGAGCTGACACAAGTAATGACAAAGAAAACTTGAAACACACATGAAATCAATGTTTTCGTGCATTAAGTCGGAAATCAGAAGTCAGGGTCCTGGTGTACGGATATGTCGGCCACTGCACCAACACTGGACTCCCTGGACTGATAACCACACCCAATACTCTAAACACTATTGCTTCACATAGAAGAAAGATCAGAGTCTGTGGTAGAACCGACCGCCTCTGATACCAATTTGTCACGACCCATTCTCGGGGCCCGTTCCGTGACTACCCCAAGCCCGCCTTCCATAGGCCAGGGGCTGGCGACTACCACCAAGGCGTAAATCCCAGAAAAAAAGGAAGGCATTGCCTTTGAAAAGTAAACAAGCAGCACAAAGTAAGCAAGAAGAAAAGTAAACACTAAGTAAAAACTGTAACAAGCTGTGCTGAAAGTAAAAGGGGCCGGAAATACAAGCCCAACTGTAAAGTACAACTGAAAGGGAAAAACAGCAACTGAAAAGAAAAGACACAGCGTCGAGCCGTCCTCTGAAGGTCCCACCTGAAGGGTTGGTACAGATAGCCTCCACAGCTCCTCAGTCCAGTCGTCCGCTCCGAGTACGTCCCGCCCAGTGGTCCACCTCCAGGCACCGTCCTGCACCGCACGCCTCTACCACGATCAGCGCTGTCCGTCGTCTGCAACCAACACAACGAAGTGCGGGCATAGCCCGTGCAGGGGTGTGTATAAGATACTCAATAGGGACCCCGAGACCCCCGAAGGTATCCCAGAATCCACAAAGGATAATCCACAAAGGAGAGATACAATCACGAAGTAACACCTGACACGACTTAGGTATATGCCCATACATATACCTAAGTCATCAATTCCCGTTCGGCTCCACCATCTGAGCCCAAGCACAACCCAATCCACACAGGAAAGCAAAATGTATACCCACACAGGATAGCACAACACAATCCAAAAAGGAGAGTAAACAGTAAATCTACACAGGATAGCTCAACACAATCCACAAAGGAGAGTAACACAAGATTCAACTCACACGGGTATACTTCTTCGAATGACGATAAAGATGATCACTGATCCATCTAAGTCGTCGGACCCACAATGGATCGATAGGTAACTAACCCCCGCAAGACCAACACGGGATCGGGCCCACACAGGACCTGTAGGTGCTGGCTCACACAGAACCGCTGAGCGCTAACCCACACAGGATCGGACCCACACATGATCGGGCCCACACAGGACCTATAGCACTGATCCACGTAGGATCGCTGAGTGTTGTAGTCATCGCAGTCCACTGAGGATCTCTGCACAGTCGTCGTCGCAGTCCACTTAGGATCTCTGCACAACCGTCGTCACAGTCCACTGAGGATCTCTTCACGGTCATCGTCGCAGTCCACTCAGGATCTCTGCATGGTCGTCGTTACAGTAGTAGTCGCAGCCAGCTCTAGGGTTCTCGCACACAGCAAGCTCGTTCGGGAGGGTCCGCTCCACGAGCCGAGAGGCCGATACATCAACTGTCACAAAGTCCGAAGTTGATGTATCCAAAAGTTCCGTATCGTCAACAGGAACTCAACTTCGCAGACGGCGCGTCAATCGGACGCCCGGTCTGAGAGTTATTGGCTTTTTCGTCCCAGGGGCCCGGTTGGTTTTTAAGGAAAAACCAACCCGACCGTACTCCACCTGCATCCAAACCTCGGGCGGAGTGAGCCAAAAGATCCGTCTCACTTAGAGGAATTCAACGAAGCCGACGGAACGTCGATCAGACGTCTGAAGGTCAAGATATGAGTGTTTCCGCTCCGAGGGCCCGGTTGGTTTTGTGTACGAACCAACCCGGCCAAACTCAAAGTATTCCGAAACCTTGAGTGCGATATACCGAAACGACCGTCTCGATCCAAGGATCGTGTTTTCGCTGACGGTGTGTCGTTCGGAGGCCCGTAGCTCAAGTTACGGGCATTTGATCGAAAATGGTCCGAAGACGGGGGGTCCGGGCTCGGGCCGACTCGGCCCGACCCCCCCCCCCCCCCCCTGGGTCAGCCGAATCGGGTCGACCCGACCCGGTCCAACACAGATGAACTCGGCCCAGCCCGGCCAGGGCGCGGCCTGGCTGGTCGGACCGGCCTGGCTCGGCTCGGCCGAGCGGCTCAGCGCCTGGGTGCCGCGGGGTGCTGCCCCCGCGGTTTGGAGATGACGTGGCCCCGCGTTGGGGCCGCGCTGGAGCAACGGACGTGGCTGTCGCCGCATCCCGTGTAAGCGAGCCAGACCTGCATGGCCGCGGGTCCACTGGCCGCCGCTGCCGTCGCTAAAGCCGCTGTGGCTCTGTCCGGTGGCGCGCCGGGGCGCCGCCGCCTCCGGCCGCTTCCGCGGGCCACCGGAGTTGCTCCAGTGGTCCGTTTTCCTTTCCATCTGCGCCGTTGTTCCTCCCGGGTTCCGTTCTTCACTGCGGAATCAACAAACTGCCCTTGCGTCACGTTTTTTCGTCGCCTGCTAAATCCGCATAACCACGAAGAACGGAGGAGGGTTGTCGGGCCGTGTTCGTTTGGCCCGCACCCTCCGCGTTAGTTAACAACAACAGGAGAAGATAATTCAACACATGAAAAAACAATTTTAATAAATTAAAATTGTTCATTTGAAACTGGTTCTTTAATTTTAAAGAAACGTTCACAGGAATAATGGCATTTCCAAAACAAAATCCCTACCTCGTCAAGTCGCACGCGCGGGTTCTTCGCAGATTGATCGTCGCGGAAGGAGGGGATCGCCGCGTCATCGCGGAAGGGTGTCGCGTCGACGAACTCCGAGGTTCAAGAACAAAAGATTTAATTAAAAAGAATTAAATCATTCTTGAGTTAAAAAACACAAAGGAAAATTAAAAGAAAATCTGAAACCCTCACCTCAACGGATGATCGAAGGTTTTTGCCGCGGAGGAAGGAATGTCGCAGAAGAACGTCGCGGAAGAGGAAACGTCGGCGTCGTGGCACACAACGTCATGTCGTCGATTTCCTCGGGTTCGGCGTTCTTCGTCAGAGGCCAGCATTCTTCGCGTTCTTCATGAATAAGGGTGAAGGCACAAGAACCTCTGTCAAAAACCTCTCAACATGTAATCCTCCAAATGTCGTGTTGGTCTTATTTTATTATTACGCCAACAAACGGAAATAGGTAAGTAACGACCCATTAATTCATAGAATTAATTCAATGAAGGAAACTGCCCATTTAATTCATGAAATAAACCGCCCAATTAAATGGTGCGTTAAGAAGTTAAGAAAACGTGTTGGTTGACTTTCATAATGATGGGTTTTCGCGGGTGTGTTACTAAGTGGAAAAGAAACTGCGAGGCTCGTGCGGGCCCCACCTCGCAAATATCCTACCAAGAGGGTAGGATATTTTTGGATAGTACCCTATCTGTTTCAACTCAGTTTAAGTGGCTTTCAAGTGGCTTCAAGTGGCTTAAGTGAAATAAAATAAAGTTTGTCGAACTATTATTTTATTTCTTAACTTTAAGCCCGAAAATTAAAAACCACACCCGAGAAAACGCAACTCCGGAAGAGGCGTTTCTAAGCAAACACCGGCGCTGCAATTTCATCGGTGCCCTCAGAATTCGATTCCAGGCACCGGTTCAAAAGTTAGAAAAAACTCGCTCGTCCGTTCGCTGAACGTACCCGAGCCAAACTTCGGAAAATGATTCCGGGGACACCGGGCCTCGGAATCAGGTGCCGTCAGAAACTGCACTCTTGTAAAATTCCAATGAAAATTTAGAAAAAAAATTCCTTGAAATTTACGGGTCTTTACATGTTTTTAATGGAGTAACTTAGCCATTTATTTTTAGAGATTGTAATTATCATAAGAAAACATCCAAATCTCCTCCAATTCATTCATCTAAAAAATCGATCTTCACCAAATTTTTCACAATCAATATTTTATGTTTTGATAGACCAAAATGACTTATGTTGGATTTAAACTGGTAAAATACATGATTTATCATAAACTATCCTAAATGGAGACATCCAAATTGATGTTTTATGGGTAGTTTGATAATCCCAAATTGCTTCCCCAATTCATTCAGGACAGTATTTTCTTCCAGGCATAACAATTCAATCGAGCACTCTTTTCACTTAATTATTAGAAATTTCAGCAATGCTATTTTTTTGTGGGTGATATGATGTTAGTGTTTTATGTATAAACCCATTTTTTCAAAATATATTCTATGGTATGATTACATAAATTGGTTACCAAGTCACATATCAAATAATGTCGTGTTCCAAATCGATAGAAAATGTGGGTTTTGAGGAACTCTCTAACAATATGTGCATCATCCTTAATAGTGGGTTTGGCCTCGACCTATGTAGAAACAAAATCTACCACAAGAATAATGTTCGATAATCCATTGAAAGACGGAAATGGTACCATGAAATTTATTCCCTAAAAATCAAAGATCTAAAAATATATTACAGGATTTTGGGGCATTTCATCTCTTTTAGAAATTGTGTCAAACTTTTGGCATATTGTACATGATTTACAAAACTCATATGGGTCTTTAAAGAGTGAAGGTCAGATGAATAATGAGTCAAGGTCCTTTTGGGAGTTCATTTGTGGTCTAATGTGGCCACCACCGAGAATTTAGTGAGGGAAATATAAAATGGAGGAATGTTCATCTTCATCAACACATCTCCTAGTTACCCTGTCAGCCCCAGTTTTCCAATGTTTATAATCATCCAAAAAATAGAATTTTGAATCACTTTTTAGATTCCATTTTTATTCTTCAAAAATTATTTTAGGAAAAATACCAGCACCTAAGTAATATAAAAATAGGGCAAACCATGGTAACATTGGAGTGAGAGATGATAGGTGTTCAGTTTGGAATTCATGATTAATTATTTTAGAATGCAAAGAATTAGAAATTCTATTCAAGTGATCATCCATAAGGGTTTTCTTTTTCAGGAATATATATAATCACAATATAAAACTCGTGGTGGATTAGGATCCATATTATTACCCTCAATTTGGAATCACTTTTCTTATATAAGAACTTTGAAGCTGAATGGTCTGTAAAAATGATGATTTTGGAACCTAAGAGATAGGGCCAAAAATGTTTCTAGAAAAAACCCAACTAAAAGAACTTGTTCAGTCAAAGTGTAGTGAGATTGAGTTTTTTCCAATGTTTTCAAGTAATAATAGATTACATGAAGAATAATTTCTCTTCTTTGACCAAGAATGGACCCAATGGACCTATCAGAATCATCACACATCAATTTGAAGGGTAAAGACTAATATGAGGGTTGGATTTTTGGGGAAGTTGTAAGAATGTCTTTGATTTCTTTGAATTTTCTCCTTAAAGCCTCAAAAAAATGGAATGTAACATCATTATGGTGTTGATGAGTGAGTTGGAGGGAAACCATAAAGATGTTCTTGATGAATCACTAATAGAAACCAAGATGAGCAAGGAATGAATAGATATATCAAACTGATGTGGTTTCAGGAAGTGATTGGATCACCTCAATTTTTGCAGGTTCCACTTGAATTCCCTCTTGTGAAATTATTTTCCCTATAACAATCCAATTATTAACCACGAAGTGTATTTTTTCAAAATTCAGAACTAAGTTACATTTTACACACTTTATATAGACTATAGGGACTGAATGAAAGAGGGATTCAAACGACTCACCAAAAATGGTAATTTCATCCATGAATACCTCCAAGAAATTACCAATGAATTTAGAAAAGATACTCATCATACAACTATGGAATGTTGAAGGATAATTTCAAAGGAAAAAAGGAATTCACCTATATGCTTATGTTCCAATGGGGAAATTGAATGTAGTCTTTTCTTAGTGGTACGATGTGATTGGGATTTAAAAGTAGAACATGTATTCATAAAGAAAGAAATAATATGAATTTGTAGATAATATTTATATAATTTTATAAAGGAAAGGAATAGGGTAGTGATCCTTTCATATTTAATCATTCCACTTCTGATAATCGGTGCATACACTCCATTTATGTTTACTCGAGTTTTGACCACCTCTCCATGTTCATTTGTGAAAACAGTTATCCCACTATTGGTACCACTTGAATTAGACTAACCCATTCACTATCATAAATTCATAAGATAATACCATCTTGAATATTCTTGTAAAACGCTTCCCTAAATTCCTCAAGTATGATTGGATTGGGTCTTCTTTGTGGTTTTCAAATTGTATTGGATGATTCTTCAAGAAAGATGTGATGCATGGAAAGGCATGGGTCAATTCGTAGTAGGTCCTCTAGGTTCCAATATATGGATTTTATGTTTTACTTTGACACCTGAACAAGTCTGGACTCATCAGTTTCAATAATTTAAGAAGAGATAAGGATGGGCTAAGAGTGATCATGGAAAACGAATGCTTATTTTAGCTGTGTAGGAATAGGTTTCCGATCAGTCTCATCATTCATTTGTGGGATAGACAACATAGGAATAAGGGAAGGTATTTTGGTTTATTATGGTTTATTTTACTCAACAATTTCAAAGGTTTAACAATGAATATTAGAGTTGATATGGGAATGAAGAGAGTTTTCAAGATCCTCTAGATTGATGGAGTGTATGAATGAAAGGTGAACATAAAATTCCACAGTTATCACTTTATTAATTATAATTAAAATTCACAAGATCTTATCTCAATAAAACATGATGAAAATTTTGGAATGTTCTTAAATTGAATTTCAGAAGTGTCCTATGAATCATGGGCTGAGAAAAAAGATTGATCCTATGATGGGTATCATGGCTTAAAAAATGTTGAACTTGACTAGTTGGTCACAGAATTTCATGGATAAGATGCCTGAATGAACATAAATATTACTTCTATACATTAGGAGGAATGATCTTCCTATAATTCAGGGAGATAGAGAAATGTCCATCTCAACTTGCATGTTAAGGATATAAAAATATTCTCAGAAGATAAGGTCATTAACTGGGACAAGAATATTCTCAATTATTCCCTCAGGACTAGTTGTGCTTTGATTGGATAACTAGATGACAATACTAGTTGGGTGAAAGGGACCTAGAACATGTTTGGAGAAGATGTATTTGGGGATGAAATTTATCGAGACTCATAGTTCTATGAGTGCATCATCAAATTTGTAACTCCCTATTTGGCATAAAAACATAAAGGTCCATGGATCTTTTCACTTCATGGGTATGTAATGCTAGTTTGAAACATTTTATATAGTCATAAGTTGTCTTTTATGGGTGTAAAATTCCTTATGAAACTATGCATACATAGGGATTTTTTGATGGAATCTAATAGGGGAATGTTGAATTCAACATGTTTAAACATGTCGAGCATTTTTTGATCAGTTTGAAAGGCTTTCTTTGGAATAGAGGTGGCCTGAGGAAAATGAATTAGGTTCTTTTGGGGATTGTATGTTTTTGAATGAGTGGATTAAAGTTATTTATCTAGCTTCTTGTTCTTTTTATTTTCAATCTCATCATTCAATGTTTCGTTTGAGGATTCATCATGGGGAAATGAAATTTTCTTTCCTAATCAAATTGAAATTGCACATACATTACCCTTGGGGTTAGGAAATATTTGAGTTGGGAGTTGGGAATAATTGGATTATTTCTGATGGATAAGGTTGAATTCTAGGCGACCAATTTGGGTCCCAATGTTTTTGATGCTAGAATAGGTGAAGTATGAATGATTTTCCATAGCGCTTTCCCAAGGTTTCCTAAAAAAAGGGTCCTTTACAGAATTATGATTAAATTGATTTGGGTTATTAGGTAATTTCTTGCATTAAATTGGGAATTTGGATGGATCATTAGGATAGTGTAATCTAGAAGGATCAAGAGGTGGATTTATCCTTTGTGGTTTTAAGAAAAAAATGGTATGATTGTTGGAGGTTACCACAACCTTGACCATATTGGAATTGGTCTAGATTATGAGGAGGGAACTGAGGGGGAAGAGAAATGGGATTACCATAACTCAAGAATGGGTTAAAGGTATAAGATAATGGATATGATTGGTGTTTGTTGAAGTTTCTAATGAGATGACCTGATTTTTGAGTGTTGGTGTTCCTATGATCTTATAATACATTGAGTTTCATTGGACTTGAAGAATCATATGGTTAATCTTGAAGCTATGAACACATGTCTATTAGATGAGATGGTTAGCTATATATGCAACAATTCTTCCTAGGTCAAGGAAAAATGATTGTGGAGAAGTTGAGTTTGGGGCTTTGGTAGCCACCTCTAGTTGTGTCACTAGACCTATAAGTTCACTTATCCACTCATTCATCTTGTTAGGATCTATTGATTGGTTCTATTATAGTTGTTTGACTGGAGAATGTGCTCGAGTGTATAATTTTTGTGTGTTCGTATTCATATTTCTTACGAGATCTCCTACAGCTGTAGATGTTTTTTCAATAACAGCACCACCACTTGTGGCATCAGTGATAGATATATCCATATCCAATACACCATCATAGAAGTTTTTAATAGAGTTGGTCATGGATTTGGTGAAGTGGTAAGGTTTCCACAATCTTTTGGGACCCCTCCCAATACTCATAGAGAGATAAATTAAAGAATTTATAGATACCTCTTTTTTCCTCTCCGATAAAAGAAGTTCGAGAAGCAGGAAAAAATTATTCTAAAAAAATATGTTTCATGTCATTACATGTAGGTATGGAACTAATAGAAAGATAATAGATCCCTGAAATGGAAGAGCCATATAGGAATAAAGGAAATGCTCAAAGTTTTATTTTTTCTTCAGAAACCCAGTGAGTCTTTATGATAGAGCACACCACTTAGAACACTTTGAGGTGAAGATGAGGTTCCTCACATGCTATCCTGTGGAAATGAGGTATAAGATGAATTAAACCCAATTTGAGTTTGAAATCAGCCTCAATATTTTCATATTGAATACCAAGGGGTAAATAATTCTTATCCAGGGTAGTGATATCATTATGTTCTTGTTCCCTTGGATTGACCATATCTAAATCAATTGGATATGAAGTGTTTTGATTATCCCTAATGTTCCTCCATAATCGGTGAAGATTTTTTATCGATTTTAGGGTAAAAAAATATAAGGTATTTTTTGGGCAGCTACGAGGAATTATAAGAAATTTTGGATGGATGAGGAAGGCACGTTTTTCTTTTTAGTTATTTTAGTTTATGTTTTTTATGAAAAGGAAATGATGTATTTCAAGTTTTTTATATTTTTTGTTGTTTATTTAAAAAATTAAAAAATAAAGACTATAATTTGCACAATCCCTATCAACGGTTCTATTTTATGCATGAACTGTTATCTCCTATTGAACGTTCAAAGGTTTGGTTCTATGATATTGTGTATAACGACACTTTGGTAGAATCCTCAGTGATGGTACAAATTATAGAGTTTATTATTTCTGTTTTGTTTTCCTTTTTAATGGGGGTTTATTTTTAGAGATTAATTAAATTTATTGATGGATTCTATTTGATTTAACAACATTATAAATATTGGGGTGAGTTCATTTTTTGAGATTAAATCTTATGATGTCCTAGATCTTTTATTTATATTGCATTAAATTAACAAACACTTCATAAGATGATTTTGATCAGAATTCCCATGTATTGAGGACTTAATCCAAGACATAACATAAATATGGTCCCAATATCAATAAAATATTGTTTATGGTTGTGTATAAATGTTTCCAATAATCCGTAGAGTCTACAAGTTAAACAAACTTGTCATTATTCCATGACATTTTAATTTTAACAGACACAATGTTTACCAAAATAATATTCATCGAGAAAAAGCTCTCAATCACATAATATCCAAAAATTACGAATCAACCCAATTGTATATTTAATCAAATATTTAGTTGGTTAATAATATGGTAATACATGTTTATAGTGATGTGTTAAAAATAAAATAAAAATAACAGGATAAGAATATAGTTGTGCGATGAACACACACACAGACAGTGAAGAGAATTAAAAAACACGTTTGACTGAATGAGAAAGAGAATAAAGTGATTGGTTTTTAACTATATTTAAGAAACATTAAGAAAACTAATATTATAAAATATAGTTTGGATCATTATATGATATAATTAAGATGAAACATGAATTAAATAAAATTACAACACAAACACTTATGCGTTTACATGGAAAGAAGATTACAAAAGAACATGAAAAAAAGATAGGAGGATAGGTATCTAAAGTAAATAACATTAGTTTGGAAGATCATACTAATACTCATTCAGGTCCATGGTCATGCCAATACATCATCCCTTATACCAAAATTTCAACCCCTTGAATGGAGAATAAAGGGATGTATTTATAGCCCAAGGTGGTTGACTGTTTTCATTCCAAATACACCTCTTCACTTTATTGGAAAATGATTCCATCCATAATGATGAATCTAGAGATATATTATTCCTAAAAGATGAATTTATTTATCTGTACTATAAAACCTCCAAATTTGGCATCAAATGGACTTTTCGATCCAATTTTATGGCTATTTTCATAAACAATGCTGTCATGTCCATTTCTGTCTCGAACTTTTCCCATCTATAATTGTGAATGAATTTATGTCTATTAATATGACCTTAAATCCAAATATATTATTCTATAAAGTTTTGAGGATATATATTTTATTTCACAATGAAAAATATAAGCTCAATTTTATATCTATATCAGGATAATATTCAACTTTTGTGTGCTGCTTTCAAATCCCAGAAAGAGTGGTGGGATGGAATTAAAATCATTATTTGGAGAAACATTTGGTGTATTTGGGCCTTAAAATTGTTATACATGATTATTTTTGGATATTAAAGAATATATTCAAGAGTTGAATCAAATTTTGGCTTTTATATTGAGCCTAGAAAGTCTATCTTTTTGGCTGGTCCAGTTCTCTCAAAAAATTTGTTAGGACTTATTGTGTTGTCCATACAACCCTTTAAACAGAATAATCGGCCTAAGATCCATTATAATGATATCATTTAATTTTAATAAAAACATCAAAAAAGAATAATCACATTATTTGGGATTTTATGTTGAATTATATGATCAAAGAAATAAATTTTAGTTTAATTAAATGAACTTAAACAGTGATCTTCTTATGCGTTTATGATCACAACATGAACATTGAATGGAAATTAATATTTTTTAAGTTAAAATTATATGATGGGAGTAATGAAAAATCATGAATGAATATTTAATATCAGGACAATAGTAAGGATAAATAATTGTTATAACATTAAATATAGAATAAAAAAGTATAGACCACATCTTTATACTGAACTTCATGTCATTAGGATGTTTGAGTACATGAGTGTTTTAAGACACTTCTATGTGAGTTTTCACCTCATAATCACGAGTTTAGCCTATGATAGTTTCATGGAATTCATTTAGAGTAATAATTCCTAATAGGAATTCATTTTTTATTCCGAGTTAATGGTTTACGAATTGGATACAAAGTGTTGTTTTTTCAAAACAATAAAATGGTTGTTTTGAAAATATTGGTTGTAGTGTTTAAAAAAATAGTTAAGTTGAATAAAATGTTTTAATTATATAAAGATATTGATGAGATATGAGTTGATGTAGTAAATTAAAATTTCCAAGCCTTAAGCTACTAATTTGGGATACTAAATAGAGTTTATTTCTAGTTATAGTGAATACGAACAGGTAAGCATCATCTGAATCAACTAGAGGAAACTATTGAAAATGTGGTCGAACCTAGTCCAGTGGTAAACCAATATCTAGTAATAAGTTTTGTCAAGGACTTTCAATCCATGGATACCGGTAATATGATTGGGGAACCTCATCATGTGGAAAATTTTATTTTTTTCCTCTGTTATAATCTACCGATATTTTTAGGGGATTCTAAGATGGAACAAGAAGAAGTCTCGTTAAATCGAATGAATCATGTCTTTGATTTCCCTAGTGTTGGAGTTAGTATCCAAGGAATAACTATTTTTACATTGATTTTTTTTATATTTAATGTAATTAATATGAATAAAACTTCTTATTACATATTGTTCATTATTCTTCCAGAATCTAATGTAATAATGTCCTAGAGTATACATCACATTGATAAGGTCATAGTAGTTCCCTACTATGATGAGAACCTTGATGTTCTATATTGATATTATTAAATAATGTTCTATGGTTGGGTCAAATACTATGATGGGACATAGTACATATACCCTCTGGTGTGAGTACACATCAAAAGATGATTCTTCTTCTCATTAAGATCTTAATTTGTAATCTCCATGATGGGAGATAATGATAACATACCCTCAATTAGAAATTATACATATTTTGGTGTCATGTAATATTCATATTTGTGAACGCCTGTGATGGACCATATACTTTTAGATTATTATTAATTCATGTTGCAACTCATGTAATTATATGTATTTTTTATTCTCTGATAATAACAGTTCATGGAGAAGTTGGGTATGTTGGGTGGATCACGATTGAAATGAAAATAATAAATAAGTCAATGAAATATTTTCCCTTCTGTCATTGTGGATGCTGATATCTCAGAGCTTTGATTGGAATGAAACCATCACCCTAAATTGCATGTTCGTGCTATAGCAAAATGTTTATTTCAGATAGTCAAAGAAATAATTATTGAGGGTATAGGTTGGTAACACATATTTGCATCATTCTTGATATTATATTGATAAAATGGGATTATATTATAGAGTGAGAATTCCCATTGGGAAATTAAGTCCTTTTCCATTGGTTTGTTGAATCATTTCTAGATAGTAATATTGGAATGTAGGCAAGCCGAGCAAATTCCAATGAGAAAGAATCCAAGAGGGTCACAAACTAATTGTTTCCATTGATCTTGATTAAATTGTATTTGAATTTAATTAATGGAATAGTTATTATTCTCAATAACGTGGATTATTTTTATTCATGTTTTATTAATCACATAAATTAAATAAATATTTATTCATCCACATGTGACTAAAAATATATTTATTTATTATATTGAGTATTTATTAAAATTTTGTTCTTCAGTATGTGAATGCAATATTTATTTATTAATAAATTATTTATTCAGGTATTCAATAAATATCGATGTGTTTGAATGGACCAATATTATTTCTGGTGAAAAATAATTATTTTCATTCTTGTAATCATTATTTATCTTTTTACGTAAGTTGGAACATGCCACCAAATAATAATAAAAATATTATAATGTGGCATGAGGTTCGTTAAAGTGTTGAAATGTTATTTAATAGATGGCATGCAATTAAATAATGCATTAACCTAAAACCCTAGTCATTAGATAGATGGATATGTTAATTGTGTAATACATCCCAAAATTGAAATTTGAAAATTTTTGGGCACAATGAATTATTTCTTGAATCCTCTTTCTATCTCCCTTTCAATAAAAAGAAACAAAATATAGATTTATTCACGATCAAAGAATAAGCGATCACAATAGAACAACACTAGGCATTTGATTCTCCGAGCTATCACCTAGAGATTGAGTTGTGTCACTCTAAGATCATTGGAGCACGTGTACATCACCACTAGATAGATTCCATCCTTGGATCCAAACAATACCCAGAAGGCAATATGGATGGTTATTTTAGGTGAGAAAAATTCATTAATGAATAAAGTTGTAATGTCTCAGATTTTCATTATATTATTTTTAAATATTATATGGAATTATTTCGAAACCGGGTGCAAAGATGAAAGATCATTCTGAGGCCAGTGAGCCCGGAATGGTGGTTTGAACATTTTTTTAGTTATGTGAGTCATCACTTGTGTGGGGTTGTGGCAGTTTCCAAACGGATGCCCGGATTAAAAATACAAGGGCACCATTGCATTCAGGACGACAAATTTAACTAAGAATGAGCATAACCTCGACCAGCACGGGTCAAGCGAAAAATTTAGTTTTTAGGAAATTTTGAGGAAAATAAAATAAAATAAATTTGCAATGTTTATTTTATTTCTTTTTGGAAATGTCCGCTGTAGTGGAGCGACGTGGCTGTTGTTTTAGTTATTAATGTCATGTCATAATGACACCCAAACAGCAATGCTGACTCATTAATACCACATCGTGTTTTTTAATGTCAACTATGTTTCCCTTTTTATTAGGATAATCGAATATTGCTTGATGTCAACGATTGAGAGAACCCTCTGGAGAATTTGAAGAGCGTTGGATAAAACTCTCAGCGATGAACAAAGACGAATCGAAGTTGATATTCACTGCACCAAATAAGTTGAAGGATCTTGACGATGATGGTAGTGTGACACTTTCGTCATTGATCGATCCTTTATTAAAGGTAGGGATTGTTATTTTATTCGGTTTCCCCTATTTTTAAATTTAAATGACAAATGAGGATCAAATAAGAACATGTTGATCCACGAATTCGTGCGTTTTTGCAGGAGGGATTTTATTTGGAATGATTCTAGGATATTAATCCATGTTGATTATTGTTGTTGATTTCTACTCTGTTTAAGACTATTAACGAGAGCGGATCAACGCCGTGACGAACGACAGCGGAGGTTCGTTCCTCTTTTTGTTTGATTGGTTTTCCTTCCCCCTTTTTTTCTCATGCGTTCTTCACGTTCTTTGTGGGGCGACAAACAACGGATCGTTGTGCACCTGTTCTGTGATGTAACGATCCGAAATTAAAGAATCCACACCACAACGACCTTGCAGAGGTGCAACGATGACGGCGGATGACAAATCGGACCGGATCGAGAAGGGTAGTTCTTGGAGAGTTCTTCACGCTGGAAGATCAAAGCATATATTCAGGGACAATCAGAGGTTTGGAAACACTAGAAGAAGAATCATGGCATCGGGGCTCCCAAAACCTGGGAGTTTCATAGCGATCAGACAGCCGGATCGATGATCGAGTAGCATGGGAGGCGCACTGACGAAGAGCGTCGTTTCTGGAAATTTCCCTAATACACGGTGTGTACTTCTAAAGAACACTCCGTGTAGTACTAGAAGTGGTGGAGAGGGTTTTGGGGGCCATAGAGGAATCATACGGCGTGTGACCCTGGTCACACGACATGTTAGACTTTCCTCGATGCTCGGCGTGTACTTTGGGAAGTACACGGACATTGGTTGGACTACACGGCTTCAGACGACACAGCGTGTACAGTATGGCAGAGGTGGCTATGCGGAACTCGGCATGTGTCATGGAGTTATATGGACACCAGATAGAGTACACGACCATGTACTCCAACACACGGCCAGGCGAGCCTAGTAACACGGGTCACTCCGTGTACCCGTTACACGGGTTGGAGGACATGGGTTGATGACCGTGTATGGGCACATGGCCAACATACACAGAGCCAACCCCAGTTATTCGGACACAGCGTGTACATCTTACTACATTTTGTGTACTCAGTTTTCTGCATGACCAGCCTTATGACATAGGCCATTGTACACGGGTATTACTGAGGGTCAGACAACACGGCATTTAATTTTAGTACACGTCATGTAATTTTTGGAAAATTACATGGTCCTCTTGTTCATAGTATCTTGGACATCTTTCGTTTGGGTTAGTGCCCCTTAATCTCATTCCTCTAAAGGTCAGGCATCGTTTCCTTTTTACAGGAGTATGATCCCTTTAGCAGGACTTTCTGTGATAGAGTCTGGAATCCATCCAAGAGGCCCGGATCGAGATCCTCTATCCATTTTTGACCCTAGGTAGAGTCCAGAATCGATGTGACCAACTCCACCGGGCGTTGATCCTCTACCTAAAAGGTGAATTCTGGACGAGTTGCGGTATCCTCCATGGCCCTGGTAGTGATCCTCATCTGTGTATCATGATCTTTCCCACTCAAGAGTGTGTCTACCGTAATGAGTGAACCTATCTATCGTAATCTTTCCACTCTATAGTGTGTCTCCCATAATGAGTGTAACTACCTCTCATGACGTTTCCCGATGAATAGTACCTATCAAAAAGATGTCATCAGAGCTATAAGACTCGTGGAGTGTGTTCTCCCGGAACGAGTGATTCGTTGAATCTTCAAACTGAACCCCTAGCTGGGGGTATGCGGTTGTGTGACTTGTCTCTACACTACCGGTAAGGGTTTTGAGTATATCTGGTTTGTGTTATATGTTCTGTAGACCAATATTGTGCATAGCTGACTGTAACTTTACTTTGTGTACTGCTTTTTGGTTTTTGGGGTCCTCTACTCTGTATTCTTATACTCACCCCTGCATGGGCTTCGCTAGCATGTGTCATGTCTTGGGAAGAAGAGCAGCTTTTTGATGGATCCCAGGGTGGACCAGGACATGACCGAGCCTTCTGAGTTCCCTACATGCCGAGGTGTTCTGACGGCTATGAGCAGAAATCCTAGTACCTTTTGTGTTTACTGGTTGGACTTTGCATTTTTCAGACTTTTGTTTTGGTGGGCTTGTATTCTGGCCAAGTTTACTTTCAGTCCTTTACCTTCCGTCATACTCTGTCGGTTGGGTTTAGTTGTATGTATGAATTTTTTTTCCTTATTGTTTTTACATTCTTGCATTCGTGGGCTTGGAGATGTGTTAGTGTGTAAAGGTACTTAGGAAATGCCTCCCATGATTAGTAATATGCCTACTCAGTGCTAGTCACCAGCCCCTGGCCTATTGGAGGAGGTCTTGGGGAGCCACGACGGGGGCCCCACTAGGACGGGTCGTGAAAGAGTGGTATCAGAGGTGGTCAGTTATACCTTAGGACCAAGAGCATGTGATATTGGTTTGGGGAAATAGTGTTAAGTGTTTCGAGTTTATCTTTCAGGCCAGAGACTCCAGTGTTGGTGTGGTGGCTGACGTATCCATACACCAGGACTTTGATAACCTTATTTTAGACTCGGTACATGAAGACACTGGTTTCAGGGACATAAAATAATGGTACATGCATCATATAGGAATGGGTTTTGTTTTCCATATCCTTTGTGTCAGCTATCTAGATATACTCATTGACCACGATACATTTTGTTTCATTATAGGATGCCTCCACGACGCATACTTTCTAAGATTCAGCAGTGCTATCACGAGGATGACCCCCTCCATGATGAGGCTTCGATACAGGGACCAGTCCCCTAGGAATTTCCAACAGGTGGTGCACCTGCTATGCCACCACCAGTGGAGTAGCCGGTGGAACCTACGGTACCGACTGATGAGGAGTGTAGGCTTAGCACTCTCTATGAGTTCTATAGACAGAGACCCCTCAGGTTCCAAGGTGAGCCCGACCCTCAGGCGGCTGAGGAAAGGCTTGAGGCGGTGACTATAGTTTTCCATCTGGTGAGGACACTAGCAGAACTGATGGTGATCATAGGAGCGATCCTTCTTCAGGGTTCGGTGGGACGATGGTGGAGTCTGACCACACATACTCACGACAGGGAGAATCTTTCATGGACGGAGTTTGAGTGACTCTTTAGGGAGGAGTTCTCTCTGGTTACGCTGAGAGATGTGCGCATCCATGGGCTTCTTCAGCTCTAGTAGGGCAGTGTGACAGTATCTGACTATTCATCGAGGTTCAACGACCTAGCCCGATACTCGATAGATATGGTCCGAGATCAGTACTTCTGATCTCAGACCTTCGATCGAGGTCTACGATGAGACATCCGAGCTAGTGTCGTGCCTCTATGCATTTCGACTTATGCGGGAGTGCTCTAGCGGGACTTGGTGATCGAGAGCATCTTGGCAGAGGCAAAGAATAGAACAGACAGACCCACCAGGTGGCGGACGTGGAAGAGAAGTAGTGAGAGTAGCGGGTGGTGGAAGAATCTTTGAATTACTTCTACCACCTCCCCCAGGAGGTATGAACCCGGCTCAGGGAGCTGGGGGACAGGGGCGGGGACAGGTGCATGTAGTCGAGGCATACGACCCAGGGGATCCAGGGATGATTCGAGGTATGATCTGTGACTTTTCTACATTAGCTTCCGTACTTATAGACATAGGTTCCAGTCATTCCATCATAGCCACATGTCTTGTACGAAACCTCCAGATTCTGGTAGAACTTTTGACTCGATCATTATGCTTGGAGACACCTACGAGAAGAGACTCAACGATCACACACCTTTGCAGACAGTGTGATCTTACCCTTGGAGGTGAGATTCTCAGTTGGAACCTCTTGATGGTAGTGTCGAGGCCTTACGACATCATTCTCGGTATGGATTGGTTATCTTCGGTCCATGCCCAGATTGACTATTTTAGGCAAAGTGTTTGGTGTGTCCGCCATGATGGAACAAGGTTTTCATTTATCGGAGAAAGGAAAACCTAGGTAGCTCAGAATGGAATTATGCATAGGAGGGTGTAGCCAATCGCTCATGAATTGGATAGTCTTTCCCTTGGAGCAGTTGATGTTCTGAGATCCTAGTTCCCATCAGTTGTGGTGGAGTATGTGGACGTCTTTCTGAAGATGTTCCAGGATTACCTCCCTATTGGGAAATCGACTTCTGCATTGACTTACACCCCGGGACAACACTGATTTCCTCATCACCATATTGGACGGCTCCCGCAGAGCTTCGTGAGACTAGATTGCAGTTGGAGGATTTGCAGAGAAAGGGTTTCGTGAGACCCAGCGTTTCACCCTAGACGACCCCAGTCTTGTTTGCCAAGAAGGAAGAAGGGAGTCTGAGGTTGTGTGTGGATTACCAACACCGGAACTAGGTGACATTGAAGAACATGTATCCACTGCCAAGTATCGATGACCTCTTCGATCAGCTAAGAGGGGCACATTGGTTCTCGAAGGCTGACCTTCGATCCGGATATCACCAGATACAAGTGAGGAACGAGGATATACCGAAGATGGATTTCAGATGCCGCTACAGTCACTAATAGTACTTGGTGATGCCTTTCGGCATGACAAACGCCCCTGCAGTGTTCATGGGACTGATGAACTTGATTTTCCATACATACTTGGACCGGTTCATAGTGGTCTTCATCGACGACATCCTTGTGTACTTGGCGTCAAAAGAGGGGTATGAGAGACACGTGTGGATGGTTCTAGACGTACGTCGGGAGCACCAACATTATAGGAATCTCTCAAAGTGTTAGTTATGGATTCAGGAGGTCCACTTTCTGGGACATGTCATCTCAGTAGATGGAGTATATGTAGACCAGGCCAAGGTGGAGGTTGTGTTATCATGGGAGCCACCTCGGAGTATGACGGAGGTGCGGAGCTTCCTTGGGTTGGTAGGATATTACTGGAGATTCGTTCATGACTTCTCCCGGATATCATCACCGATGATAGACTTCACTAGGAAGGGGAACCCATCATGTGGATGGAGAAGTGACATCAGGCTTTCGAGCAGTTGAGACAGAGTTTGACGAGTGACCCAGTCTTGAGGTTGCCAGAGGAGGGTGTCGAGTACATAGTTTTTTTGCGACGTAGCATGAATCAGGCTTGGTTGTGTCCTGATGTAGAGGCAGGCGGTGATTTCTTATGGTTCTCACCAGCTTATACATCTTGAGAAGAACTATGCGACCCATGTTATCGAGTTGGCATCGGTAGTCTTCGCATTGAATATGTGGTGAGACTACCTTATAGGCGAGCGGTTTATCGTCTACTCTATCCACAAGAGCCTCAGGTACATATTTTCACAGAAATATCTGAATCTGAGAGAGAGGAATTGTATAGACTTCCTCCAGGAATATTATTTTGTGATCATCTATAATCCTGGGATGTGGAACAAGGTGGCGGATGCTCTGAGCAGAAGATCGAGCTCATAGTTGTTGAGTGAGGTGACAGAGCAGTTAGCCACGTTGCACTTGTCCTTCATGGAAAGGGAAGACACAACATACCTACAGTCCATGGCTGTTGACCCTCCACTCATACAGTGTGTTAGGGAGGCACAGCTAGGAGATGTTGATTTTGTGGCCTTATGTGCTCAGTTATCCCCAGGACATGCACCTGATGGATATTCACAAAGAGAGGAGCTCATACTTCTTTTCAGAGGATGCACTATTGTATCAGATGAGTTCTATGAGGGGGTCTTAAGGGTGTTTCATACATCCCATTTGGAGGTACATCATGGAGTGGAAAAGATGTACCAAGATCTTTGACGGCGGTTCTGGTGGTCGGGCATGAATAAGGTTGTAGAAGAGTTCGTTTCCCGATGCCTCACATGCCAGCATGTGAAGGCTGAACACTAGGTTTCAATGGGATTAGCTCACCCCTGGATGTTCCAGAGTGGAATTGGGATGGAATATCGATGGTCTTCATGACAGGATTACCACAGTCGTTCAAGGGGAATGATTCCATCTGGGTGATCGTTGACCGACTCACCAAGTCGGCCCACTTCCTAGCTATCAGGGAGGAGAGTTCCGTAGAAAACATGGGATGCCTATACGTGCAGGAGATAGTTCGGTTTCATGGAGTCCCCTCGACAATAGTCTCAGAACGAGATGCCCGTTTCACATCCCGGTTGTGGAAGGGATTACATGGAGCTTTTGGGACTCATCTACGCTTGAGCACACCATTTTATCTCCAGACTGATGGTCAAATGGAGAGGACCATTCATGTTCTGGAGGATATGTTTCGAGCCTGTGTCTTGGAATTTAGTCACAGTTGGGAGGACCACCTACCACTGGTGGAGTTTTCATACAACAATATCTACCACTCCACCATTGGTATGGCACCGTTCGAGGCCTTGTATGGGAGACCTTTCCGGTCACCACATTGTTGGACCGACCCCGAAGAGTCAGCACTCATGGGTCCAAAGTTGGTGCGAGCTACCATCGAGAGGGTGCAGATCATCTGGGAGCAGATGAAGACTGCACAGAGCTAGCATAAGTCTTATACTGACATACGACGAAGACCTCTGGAGTTCGAAGAGGGATACTGTGTCTTTCTTCGGGTCTCACATCGATGAGGCTTACAACGATTTGGCCGAGGCGACAATCTATCTACGAGGTTCATCAGACCCTTACAGATATTGTACAGAGTTGGTGAGGTGGCATACCGCTTAGCTCTACTGCCACTATTGCATCGGGTACATTATGTCTTCCACGTGTCGCAACTGCGGAGGTACATGCTTGACCCATCACACGTCTTCGACTGGGGTGAGCTGGATATCGAGGACGGTGTGACCTTTGCTGAGTACCCAGTGGAGATCGAGGATAGACAGGAGAGGATCCTTCATGGGTGATCGATTACCTTGGTGCATGTCTAGTGGCAGCACGTGAATCTTCAAGAGAGCACGTGGGAGTAGGAGGCCCCGATCCATACCCATTAACCACATATTTTTGAGTAGCCTTTGTTTTTTCTTTTAGGGGATTTAAATCCCCAAGGTGGGGAGAATGTAATGTCTCAAATTTTCCGTGTATTATTTTTAAATGTTATATGGAATTATTTCAAAACCAGGAACGCAGAAGACACATCATTCCGAGTCCAGTGAGCCCAGAATGGTGGTTTGAAAATTGTATTAGTTAAGTGAGTCGGCATTTGTTTGTGGTTGTGGCAGTTTTCAAATGGATGCTCGGATTAAAAATCTAAGAGCACTATTGCATCTGAGACGACTACTTTACCTAAGAACGAGACTAACCTTGATCAGCGTGGGTGAAGGGAAAAAGTTAACTTTTTGGGAATTTTAAGTAAAATAAAATAAAATAAATTCGCAATGCTTATTTTATTTCTTTTTGGAAATGTCGGTTGTAGCGCAACAACGGGGAAGCTGTTTCAGTAATTAATGTCATCTCATAATGACTCAGAAAGAGAAACGCGGACTCATTAATACCACAATGTGTGTTTGAATGGCAAATATGTTTCTGTTTTTATTTGGATAATCTAATATTGCTCGTTGGCAACGATTGAGAGAAACCTCTGGAGAATCGCGGAGCATTGGAGAAAACTCTCAGCGATGAACAAAGACGGATCGAAGTTGAGATTTGATGCACCAATGAAGTTGATGGATCTAGACGATGATGGCAGCGCAAACCATTCTTCAAAAAATGATCCTTTCATAATGGTAGGGGTTGTTATTTAATTCGGTTTTCCCCATTTTTAAATTTAAATGAGGAATGCGGATCAACCACGAACATGTTGATCTGCTTATTCATGCGTTCTTGTGGGAGGGATTTTATTTGGAATGAATATAGGGAATTAATCCATGTTGATTATTGTTTATTTCTGCTACGTTTAATCCTATTAGCAGGAGCATATCCACACCGTGACGAATGATGGCGGAGGTTCGTTCCTCTTTTTGTTTGATTGGTTTTGCTTCCTCCATTTTTTTTCTCACACGTTCTTCGCGTTCTTTGCGGGGAGATGAACAATGGATCATTTCACATCCGTTATGGGACAAAACGATCCCAAATTGATGAATCGACACCACAACGACCTTGTGGAGGTGTGACAAAAACGGAAGACGATGAATCGGACCAGATCGGGAAGGGCCGTTCTTTGAGAGTTCTTCACGCGGAAAGATCAAAGCATGTTTTTGGGGCCGATCGGACGTCTGTAAACACCGGAAGAAGCTTTGTGGAGTCAGGATGACCAAAACCCAGGAGTTTCGTGGTGATCAGATAGCCGGATCGATGATCGGGGTAGCACGGGAGGAGCACCGGTGAAGAGCGTTGTTTCTGGATATTTCTAGAAGACACATCATGTACTTCAGAAAAACACTCCGTGTAGTACTGGTGGTGGCGGATAGGGTATTGAGGCCTAGAGAGGAATCACATGGTGTGTGACCCTAGTCACACAGCATGTTAGACTTTCCCTGAAGCTTGGCGTGTACTTTGGGAAGTACACAGACACGGGTTGGACTACATGGCTTTAGACGACACGGCGTGTACAGGATGGAAGAGGTGGCTATGCGGAACTCGGTGTGTGTCTAGGGGGTACACGGACACGGGATGGATTACACGACCATGTAATCCATCACACGGATAGGAAAGGCTAGTAACACTGGTCACCATGTGTACTGGTTACATGTGTTGGAGTATACGGGTTGATGACTGGGTACGGGCACATGGACATCGTACACAGAGCCAACCCCAGTCATTCAGACACAGCATGTACATCTTACTACATAATGTGTACTCATTTTTATACATGACTAGCCTTACGACACAGTCCGTTGTACATGGGAAGTATTCGGGGTCAGACAACATGCAATGTAACTTTTCTACACGCCGTGTAGTGTTTGGAAAACAGAATGGTCCTCTTGTTCACCGTATCTTGGACATCATTCATTTGGGTTAGTGCCCCTTCTTCTTGTTCCCCTGAAGGTCAGGCATAGTTTTCTTTTTATAGGAGTATGATCCCCTCAGCAGGACTTTCTATGATAGAGTTTGGCATCCATCTGAGAGGCCTGAATCGAGATCCTCTATCCATTCATGACGTTAGTTAGAGTCTGGAATCGACGTGACTAACTCCACCGGGCGTCTATACTCTACCTAAAATGTGAATTCCAGATGAGTCACGATATCTTCCATGGACCTGGAAGTGATTCTCATCTGTGTATCGTGATTTTTCCCACTCATGAGTGTATCTCCCATAATGAGTGCATCTATCTATCGTAATCTTCCCACTCTGAATTATGTCTCCCGTAATGAGTGTAACTACCTCTCGGGACATTTCCTGACGAATAGTACTTCTCGGACGTACGTCATCAGAGCTATAAGACTCGTGGAGTGTGGTCTCCCAGAACGAGTGCTTTTGGGAATCTTCAAAATGAACCCCTAGCTGCGGGTATGCAGTTTTGTGACTTGTCTATAGACTACTGGTCTGGGTTTTTAGTATATATCATTTGTGCTATATGTTCTGTAGATATATACTGTACATAGCTGACTGTACCTTTACTTTGTGTACTGCATTGTCGTTTTTGGGGTCCTTTATTGAGTATTGTTATACTCACCCATGCACAGACTTTTTCCTCACATGTCGTGTCTTGTGCAGACAAGCAGCTTTTTGACAGAGCCCAGGGCGGACCAGGACATGACCGAGATTTCTGAGTTCTCTATTGGCCGAAGCGTTCCTACGGCTACAAGCAGCAGTACCAGTACCTATTGTATTTATAGGTTGGACTTTGCAGTTTTCAGAATTTTTTTGGTGGGCTTGTATTCTGGCCCAGTTTACTTTCAGTACTTTACCTTATATCGTACTATGTTGGTTGGGTTTAGTTGTATGCATGCATTTTTGTTATTTATTGTTTTTACATTTCAGCATTCGTGGGCTTGGTGATGTGTGCATTGTACAGGTACTTAGGAAATTCCTCCCATGATTAGTAATATTCCTACTCGATGCTACTCACTATCCCCTGGCCTCTTAGATGTGGGCTTGGGGAGTCACGGCGAATGCCCCACTGGGATGGGTCATGACAAAAGTTCTTATGAACATGTATTTATTCAGTCATATATTAAATAAATTAATTATAAATTTGACATGATAGATCCTTTTTCATGGTTTCAGAAAATGATTATTAAAATAAATTTTAATATATCCCCCACCATTGCACACTTTTTCTATGCTTGGAAAATACAAGTGGTATTAAATAAGTCACATTTAAATTTATAAATATTTATTTAGTTTTTGATCAATGCACAATTGTGGTTTTATTTTCATTTCATGTAATTAATTATTTAATATTATTTGAATTATCATGTTATGGAAATATAAATCATGATCATTCAATGTTTAATTTTCTTAAAGGTTTATTAATAGATGAAGAATAATCAGAGATACCATCGGGATGTTCAAAATAATTGGTCAGTAATACTTGATTACATGACATGTAGCCGGAGTACACAGAATGTACCCATAAACATTATACCAATATTTTTCGAGCAGTTAATTACTCATGGTGCATTTATTGCACACAACTTATTGATCGTACCAACCTAGAACAAGACAAGTGGATACATGGCATATATCTAGCATGTACACGCCGCATAGTCTGGCTGAGTTAACACACCGAAACCCCAGGTTTATGACATAGATACATGAAAAACTAGGAACACGACAAGTAGCTCGATTGTACACGTGGTGAGTATAAAAATTAATGGAAGAATTAAATTACATTAAATTGAAAATTAAAAAAATTAAAACTAATATTTATTGATTTATTCCTATTATGTGTTAGATAATTTAATAATGTTTTTAAAGATGTCAAAATGTTCAATTAATTTATTATTATAACTGGTTCATTATTAGTTCATCTATTTATTTTCCATGACTGCATTTAATTATGGGTATCTCTAATTAAATTTGGATGATCATAAGATGAAATGAAATTAATTAATTCCAGCATGTTTATCTTAATAATAAAGAATGAATAATGAAATAAATGATATCTGGTTACATTTTTTGTATTAATTGCATGAATGATTGATCAATATCTTGACCATGAGCTATGAATATGTTGTCATAAATTTAATTTAATTTATTTTATGAGTTTTTAGTTATTTAATATTAAATTAAATGATACCTTGTTAGGCATCCATCCATTGATTATTATGTAGGACCTACATGTCCAAGGGTATTTATGTAATCCTCTTTAACCAATCATTAGGTTACCCTCACCTATGTGTGAGAAATAAATAGTTTTATTTAATGCAGTATACCAAGGCATGTGGATGAGTTTCAAGATGGAACCATGATGATGGAAACTTGGTGACACATTGATATACAGGTGGAATGTTCTAACTCATTCCATTGTCATAAAATTGAGTTATTCCCCAAGGCAATATGTTAATTTATTGTCTTCTCATTAAGTAATGTGTTAGATAAGATCATGATTGGGTCATTAACATTATTTATTTTTGTGTACGATTTATCTAATTTATATATATAAGACCACAATAAAATAAATAAATGAATAAAAATAAAAATATGGAAATTAATGAAATGAATTATATGTAAATGTTTTATTAAACATGGTTTATTTATTAAGTAAAATACCCAAAATATTAAAATGACATTTAAGGGATAAATGGTGATAAAATTTATGAATAATTTTATTAAAATACCTCAACTTAATATTATGTTAAACTAATCCTTCCATTACTTGATTGGGAATTTAACCATAGAACTATGTGTAGTGCATGGCTAAAGTATGGACACATAATATTATCATGGGGTTCTCATGAGAGTTTTGGATTGACTTAACATAACTTTTATTGATTTTAAAAACCATTTTCTATTCAATAAAAAATTTAAGTATGTTTTGAAGAAATTCAAGTCAAGATTTCTGGATAGGCGAATCCACTCAATAGATCAAGGTGTTGGAAGTCCGTATTTAGAATGACCACCTACCTAATTAATTAATTATGGTTTTCATTGCCAATATATGGATCATTAATAAAATCCTTAGGGATCCTTTCCACTAGAATGTTAATGCAACTAGACATTCTGAGTTCAATGGTTAGGGATACTGGGACTTGATAAAATAGTGGGAGATTTAATAAAAAATATTAATTGATTATATCTCATCTATTTTTAACCAATAAATGGACTAATAATATTCTAATTATAATTGTAGAAAAAAATGAGAACTTCACCATCTATACTATCCATATGATCAATATTGGAGAAATAAAACCTCTGAATAGGCAGTATCTTCCAGCAGTGATTTTGACCCCATTGAGCTATACTAAGCCATGAACAAAAATATTACATGCTATATTACTCAATGTATGATCCTCCCTATAAAAAGTAATGTGATGAAGAGTTAATGTTCTATGAAAAAAATTTGATTGACACAATTGACATTCAATTTTTGATTATTTCATCTATGTCTAGTAAACTCATGAATTCTCAGGAAAAAATGGATGCGTACTGCAAGAATGAGAAACTCCATAGTCTATACCAAGAGAGAGATAGATAGGAATGGATTAATACTTATAAGGTACTATTTCAGAGAAATCTTGGATATGGTTCCCTAGCTAGGCCTTACATGATCATGCTCATTAGCTACATTGAGAGAATATATATCCAAGGGATTAAAATCCCAAATGAACTGGGCGCAAACCTCATTCTAGCATCAGTCCCTCAGATATTATTTGACATTTTTTTAATTTTAATAAGAACAGCATTGATAATTTTATTCCATACCTTCTTACTCTTCTTCTAAAGGTAGATAATGATATGAATAATGAGAAAACAACAATCCTTATGGTGAAAAAACAGAAAGGGAGAATATATTTAAGTTGAAATATTTTTAACACCCTTATTAGAAGATGAAGATCAAGGGGACATCAAGGGAATATGATTTTTTCTATTTCACATGAGGAAAGAAGGGACACTAGAAGAAAAATTAAAATAAAACAATGAATCTAGTGGAAGCTTCAAGTGCATTTGTTAATGAGTTCTATTTATCAATTTATGAAAATTGGGCTTTATATACATATTTTGGTTCAAATATATGAACCAAATAGATTTTGAAATATTTACCAAGTGGAGGTAGATGAACGAGCAAACAAAAGAGAAAAACGTTCAACAATAGCTATTGGAGACTTCCACCTCACATTGCTGACCAAAATGATTTTTGTTTCAAACATTTTTTATTATGTTCCTTCAATTACCAAAAACATTATCTATGTATCTAGACTACATACAAATGAATATATTTTAAAATTTGGGAATAAATGTTTCTTATTTTACAAATATAGCGATTTTTATGGTTAGACAAATTTAAATAATGGTCTTTATGTGTTTAATTATAAAAACAAAGTAGTGTAAATAGATAGTGGTGTTACATTACACGATTCACACCACACCAAACTTTGGAATCACCAGTTAGGTCATGTAAATTAAAATAACATGACTGAATTACATAAATATGTATATTTATATTCATTTGAACTAAAACCACTTGGTGTATTCCAGGAATTTCTATAAGGAAAATTTACCAAATCTTTTTTTTGGATTGGTGAATGGGATAAAGAGCTTCTTTAATTAGTTCATACTAATGTGTATGGACCATTTTCTATTGAGACAAGGTGTGGGTACTCATACTTCATTACTTTTACTGATGATTTTAGTACAAATGGATATGTCTACAAAATGTGGTATAATTCAGATTCTTTTGATAAATTCAAGGAATAAAAGAATTAATTTGCGAACTATATTGTCATGAAGATTGCGAAACTATGCTCATAACAAGGTGGAAAATATATTAATCCAGACTTCATTGATTATTTATAGGATTTCAAGATTTTATCACAACTCAATACCCATCATATGACTCATAGTAATGGTGTATGTAAAATGAGGTACCAAGCCCTATTGAACACGGTGAGATCAATGATGAGTCATTTATGTCTTCCATTATCCTTTTGGGTATATGTGTTACAAATATGATCATACATACTAAACTGATTTCCAACTAAAGAGATAGATGGTATACCATACTGAATAATAAATGGAATGAAACCCATGTTTTATTACTAATGTGTTTGGGGTTGAAAATAATTTTAAGCCCTCTTCAGTTAACAAGCTCCCACCTCGAGGAAAAATGTGCATCTTCATATGATATCCTAAATAAATAAAGGGATGATATATATATAATTATTTAGAAAAAAATATTGTGGTAGATTGAAATCTCTAATTCCTTGAGGAGGATCTTATCTATAAAATAGATAGTGGGAGTGAGATATACTTCGATGAAATCTAGGCTCAAAATAAACAATGGTCGACATAATGGAAAAATGCACAAAGACCTTTGGAAGAATAAATCATATCAAAGAAAATTAACAAGTATGATTACTAGAGTGGTTAGAGAACTAAAATGGTATGGTTTTTTATTCACCGACGATGGTGACTCATTATTAGTTGATAAAAATGATCCTCTAACCTATGATAAATCAATAAGTAGCATAAATTTTTTCAAGTGGAAAGAGGATATGAATTATAAAATTGATTCAATGTACCAAAATATTGTTTGGATTTTGGTAGACTATCTAGGTGATGTATAGCCTGTTGGATGGAAATGGATATTCAAGAAAAAACTAGACATTGAAGGAGAAGTAAATACCATTAAGGAACAGTTGTATGGAAAAGGGTTTTAAAAGATTCAAGGAAATGAATATGATGAAACCTTTTCACTGGTTACAATGATTGTATCCATTATAATTCTACCTTCAATTATAGGTTCCCATGATTATGAGTTTTGGAAAATAGATGTCAAAATAGCCTTCCTTAATGGGATCCTTTATAAAGATGTCTATATGACCCAACATGAAGGATTTGTGACTCTATAGGATTCCAACAAGGTTTATAAGTTACAATGATTTATTTATGGATTAAATTAATCATCTAAGTCATGGAAAATTTATTTTGACGAGGCATTAATGAAATTTGGTTTCATAATGAATGAATGTGAGATGTGTGTCTATAAACAGCTTAGTGGGAGTGCTGTTTTTTATTAATAGTATTTGTTAATGACATATTATTCCTTGGAAATGAAATACCGGTCATATAGTCTATTAATAAATGGTTGAATAAATTAATCTCTAAGATTGAATTGGGTGAGATGGTATATATTCTTTAGAATAATATCCATTTTGATATATCTAAGAGGTTTCTCGGCCTATGTAAAAGTACATACATTTACATGATGTTGAATAAATTTAGTATTGAACAATCCAAGAGAGGATTGTTTCCAAAATCACATGGATTTCATCTTTCTAGAAAATTGTTTCCTAAGAAACATGAAGATGGAAATAGAATAGATATGATTATATATGCATTAGTGATTGAGTCATTCATGTATGTTATGCTATGTACATGTAAAGATGTAACCTATGCAATATGTGTGGTAGGTAGATACCAAGATGATGTAGGTAACCACCATTAGATGGTATTAAGGTTTAACCTTAATTATTTGATTAGTCTAAAGGATATGTTCCTAGTTTATTTATGAGATTAGAAAATAGTCATCAGATAATTTGTAGAAGTTAGTTTCCAAACAGATCAAGATTACATGAATTCAAAAATAGGATACACATTCACATTAAATGAAGGTTCTATGATCTTAATGAGCTCAAATAAGATAGTGGTTGTAGATTTTGCAGTAGAGTGTAAGAATATTGCAGCTTTTTGAGGTAGCTAGTATAGATACATAATATCATCCAAGATCTTGATAAATAACTTAATAGTAAAGATCATACCACACTTAGTTGTGATAATAATACAATGTTGGATTTTATAAATAAGATAAGGTCACATAAATAGACAATTAACCTATATAAAAAGTATCATCTATTGATTAATTTTTTTTAGAGAGGTGGAGTTATAACAAGTAGTATTTCCATGGAAGAGAACATGGAGAACCCTTTGACTAAATCCTTAACTCAAGATAACCATGGATATCATGTGAGTTCTAGTATACTAAATGTTGTAGGAAGTTGGATCTAGTCTAAGTGGTAGTTTGTTATAGTTGGTGTCCTAGGACCAACTATATGTACTTTTATTACATGTATATTAGATTTATTGAATATTAATAAAACTTATTATTATATTTTTTTTATGTTCTACATTCCCCTAATATAATCATATCCAATAGTATATGTATCATTAATAAGGTTATACTAATTCACTCCAATGATGATAACCTTGAAATGCTATGAAGATATTCTTAAATAATGTTTTGTGGTTGCATAACATACTATGATGGGACACATAGTACTTGGACTATTTGGTGAGAGTACTCGTAAAAATATGAGACTTCTTCTCATGAATTTCACAATTGGTAATCTCCAAGGTGGGTGATTATGATAAAATACATACCAGTTGTAATTCCTCATATATTTGTGTCATCAGATATTCATATTTGTGATCATGTGTGATAGTTATGTAAAATATCCTTACTAAGAATTTCAAGAAATAATTATTAAATGAAAATTTAATATATGGTATTCCACTTCATGCTTCTTCTATTATTGGAACCAACACTTGGTACACTGGAAGTGTTTAATGAATAGTTATAAAAGTATATCCTGGGGAATTTGGAATGTCAATAGTGAAAATTAGAAGGCCAGAAAAAATTAGACCAATGAATGACATGAGAGTATTTTAAATTATTGTTTAACATGAAATTATATCCTTCTAAATTTCATATTATTATAATAATGGTCTTCTTCAATTTAAAATAGGATAATATATATTTGATAGAGTATATAGTTAATTTTTTTTAATGTTTTTACAATATTTTCTTAGATGTTTCTTAAAGTGAATCCTTGAATAAGTCAACTGGTTGATCTACGTAAGAGTTTAGTTTTTTTTCTTAAATATTTCCATGTTTTTTATAAAATATTTTACAGATATGGTCAATAGATCGAATGAAGAAGAATAATACATCTTGGGAATAATGATTATAGATAGAATTTTGATGTTTATGGTAATAGGTTGGAACTCTTATAATTGTAAGAAGAGAAAGAGGGAAAATACTTCTATAGTGATGAGACACCTTATAATTATACCATGGGATCAGTAAAAATTCCTCGAAAATAAAAAATTAAGACATGATATTCCAAAGTAGTTATTTTTGACCACATGAACTAAGATTTTATGAAACCACCTAGAGATTGTAAATATTTCAACCAGATGGGACATCTTTAATGTTATTGTCAAAATGCTCCAAGGATGAGCGCTATAGATATATCTCATGGTTCTAAAAAAATTTATTCTTCAATAGGATGAGTATAGAAGAATAATTCTCATCATTAGAATCAAGTGTTCCAAGGAGATTCTAAGAGCGCCATGACTCCTCAACCAGTGTAATCTAAATAGTGTAATAAAGAAAATAATATATCTAGTAAGAGACTATATAGAGATAATAAAATGATCTTGGGTGATAAATATGATTCTTTGATAATGAGAGGCATGAATATTTTTATTTTTAAGATTTTGAATGATTTTTTTGATATAGTCACACCCCAATAAATTTTTACTTCTTTTTATTTTGAACATGTGGGTTTTCATGTTGAGATGATGCCTTATGTTTTGAAACTTCAAAATACTCTTTTCCAAATAAACGATTGATCCTTTATATGTAAATCATGTTATATAACTACCAATTGGTTGTGTTTCTCTAGGATTTATCTATTATTGATATGAATTTTTATGACTAGATTTTGGGTATGGATTGGTTAAAAACATTCAAGTCCCGCATCAACTATTATGCTCTAATGGTTGGTTTCATACCATTGGATAGTGTTGAGCATCTCTTTAAAAAATATTGGGATGTAAAGGCAAGTAGAGAAGGACTTTTGGAAACACTGGTTAGAAAAAAATATATCAGATGGTAGTGCTGACTTTGGAATCCATGGATGATATTAGGAATATGTATTTTCCAACTATTGTTGAACAATTTCCTGACATATTCCCTCATAAGTTTTCAGGGTTTCCACCAAAAAGGAAACTGAAATTTATGATTTATCCGCTTATTGGTACCGACCCTATCTAACATCTGTATTATATGATGTCACTAATAGAATTGATGGATTTTAGTGTTTCGTTAGAGGAGTTGGAACGAAATGGGTTAATTCGGACATATATGTCTCCATATGCAACACCGGTTTTGTTTATGAAGAAGGAGGATGAAACACTTAGACTTTGTGAGAATTAAAATAAGCTTAATGAAGTTACAATAATGAATAAATATCCACTTCCATGCATTGATGATACATTTGATCAATTTAGGGGAGCCCATTAGTTCTCTAAAACTAAAATATGTTTGGGGTATTTCAAACTGCACGTTCAGATTTAGGATATTCTAAATACTTCGATCTGAAGAATATATAAAATTTCCAAATCTGTGGTTCAGCCTTTTGGTATTTTAAATTCACCAAAAATCTTTATTGAATTCATGAATCATATCTTTTATAGGTGTCTAGATTCACTTGTGGCATTTTTTTTATGATATACTGGTGTATTATTGGACAAAAGAGGATCATGATCAGTACTTGGCTATAGTGTTGAGTATCTAATGAGATTATAATTTGCATGAAAATTTATTGAAGTGTAATTAATGAATATAATATGTGAAATTCTTGATCCATGTTTTTTCTTAAAAATGAATTTTAAGTGATCATAATAAGATAAAATCTTATACCTCTTGGAAACCACCCAATAATGTCTTTTAAATACATAGTTTCCTTGGATTAGGAGGATACTAAAGAAACTTTTAGGTGATTTTTCATGTTTTTAATCCTCAATGACAGCATTTACAAGGAATGCAATTCCATTTTAATAGAATAAGCAATGATAGAAATCCTATCAAGATCTTATGTTTATACTTACATAAAATCCTATCTTTACATTTCATGATTTAGGATGGGGCTATGCAGTCTATTATAATTCTTCAAGATCATTGTTGGAATGTGTTATTATATTAGGAAAACATATTGTTACTTATGGATTAGGGTAATTATCGTTTCCTATGAATAAGTACCCAACACATGAATTATAATTTGTTTTTTGGTCATATATTTGATGACATGGTTTCATAATTTCTTTAGTGATAAATTTAATGTGTTTACCGACCATAAGAGCTTGAAACACATTTTCTCACACTGATATGGAATTTAATATAGCGTAGATGGATGGAGTATCTGAAGATGTTTGAATTTGGATTTATGTATACATTAGGTATAGGGAACTCTATGGAAGACATAATAAGGAGGAAATTATTTTCTCAATTGGATAAAGAGGCTTCAGACATTTTGTAACTAATATCAGTCATAGAATATATTCATCTATATTGATCTAACCAATTTTATGGTTTAATTTTCCTTCTAATTTCATTTATTCTTAATTTGGTTGATAAAGTTTTAAAGGGTTATATATTTTATCCAAAATGTTTCACAATGAGTTAAAAAATAAATTATGGGGAGACCATTGAGGGATCAAAGCTGTAGGATAATTTAGTTTTTTGGTTTTCAGGTGAGAAGGATATTCCTTTGTATTTTCAAAAATAGCTTCATAGTTCCTAACACCATTCAAGATGATTGATTGAAACAATGTGATTTTAAAATTTTCTATATAGTATAATTTATTCTTAATTTGTTTGATCAAGCTAAGAAGGATCAAAAACTTTATCCTAATTATGTTACTATAAATTCAAAACTCAAAAGTGGGTATAACATTGAGGGATGGAAGATGAATAAGAATTTAGTGTTTTTATTTAGAGATAGACTGGTCATACCTTTGGATTTTAAGAAAAAAAATCTTAATGCCTACCACCATTCCAGATGGGTTGTTCACCCTAGGATCCATAATATGTATAAAGCATTGAAAGCATATTTTTATGTAGGTTTACAAGAAATGAGTGATAGTGGAGTATGTCTTGAGATAACTCACCTGCCGGTAGGTCATGTAAGAGCATTAACAATGAGCTGGAATGTTACAATTTTTACCGATTCACATGTATAAAAGAGAGAAGATAGTCAGGGATTCAATAACAGGTCTACTAAAGGAATTTAAAAAACATGATTCCATATGAGTTATTGTGTGTCAACTTATAAATACAGCTCAATTGATCCTTAGTCCTGAAACAAGTAAGGTGGGAGACTTGTCAAACATTTAAATTTAGGAAATTATAAAGATGCGCAGTATTCCAGTCTCAATTTTATCTATTTAAATACATATTTTTAAATCTATTGTTTGTAAATCATTTGAGAGATACCTTAAAACACGTTTGACTATATGAATGGATTATCCTCATTAAATGGATGCGAAGTTCTAAAGGATAATCTAAATTCTAGAGGAAATACATAACAATTTTTTGTGAATTTTTTTGGCTCTGTAAAAGAGAATATACCATTAAATCAGTTCTTGTAAAATGATAGTTATCATACCTTGATACATATGATTCTTTTTGAAGCATTGTACAATAATCCTTGTCTCTATCAAAGTTTTGAGGTGAAAATTAGTGAGACATTACTAATTGAACACATACATATACAAGAGTAAATAGAGAAACTTTAGTTGATCAGAATGATAAAAGAGGAAACATGGAGTCATCAAAAATCATATTTGGATCGTAGTTGGCGACCCTTGTTGTTTGAGGTGAGTGATCATCTATTTATGAGAATCACTCCAATGCTTGGGCATATTCATCTTAGTGAGCATGGAATGTGTTCTTCTTGATACATATGTATTTTTGAGAGGCTTGAATAGGATTTTGAGGTGGAATATTAGTTTGAGTTTCTACTAAAGTTTATTTGAAATAAAAATTGTATTCCATTTATCTTAGTTGAAGAACTACCAACCTGATCCTGACTACAACATTTGATGGAATCACATTGACCTAGTGTCAGATTTTTCATTGATTCATGAAGTGGTATAAATTTTTGATTGGAATGATAAGATATTGAATTTGAAAATAATGAGTCTAGTGTGAGTTTTATGGAACCATGGCGATATTCAGAAATAAATGTTCGACCATTGGAAGGAATTGTTAGAATATTGTCTGTAACTCTTCCAAGGAAATAATGGGGAGGGGCTATACATTCTAAGGATGAAAAAACTATTGGTGAGAAGAATTTAGAACCCCCATTTTTACGCACATGAACTGTTATTCTTATTTTTTGAGTCTATATAATGTTTGGGTTTTGTTTTGGGAGTTTTTGAAGGGCATGGTCTGGTTTTTGAGGATTTTATAGAGGTGCATGATTAGTATGAATCATGAACCATCTCTTTAACCATGAAAGGGAAACTAGGGGCACTGGAAAGGCACATGGTTTGGACAAACCATGTGAGTAACTAAGAGAAACCAAGATTCTTGAAATTGAGGGAAAATAACATTTGGAATATAGTTTTTCTCACAGTTTAATCCAACCATGTTAGGGGTTGGACTGAGACAGGTGCACTGCATAGTTGGTGCAGAATTCTTCTAAATCATGTGGCCTAATCATGTGATGTATAAATATCCCTTTGAAAAATGTGGTTCTAATCTAAATTAATCCCATGTACCCCCTATAATCATCTATTCTCTCAATAACCCAAATTAATTTTCCTCCTAAGGATTGAGAGACTTTTTCATTTCAATTTGGAAGTGATTCATAGGTGAATCAATGAGGATTATAGGCATAGATTCAATGGTATGTCTTTAATATTATTTTTTTCTTTGATATATTCCTTCTCTTTCTCTTGATACCATCGATTTGGTCTATTATGAATAGATATATGTTATGGAATTTCAATATTTATGATATATTTTTGAATATAGTTAAGGGAAAATGATATGTGATGAAATTTATAATATCTAAGTCATATTCTTTATTTCAACCAACATTTTAGAGGTATTTCTCTTCTATCATATCTACACTCTATTATGAATTTAAATTTATAACTTGAAGGCATTATTTTAATTAAATGTTTTGATATAAATTCTAGTGAAACCCTTATGTGATTCTTAGTGTAAATTCCAATATAGTATTCGATTTAGAAAATTTTGGGAAAATTAGTTTGATTTTGAAAAACCCCTTTTAGTTTATTATTTTTAAATTATAATTTTTAAATTATAGTTTTTTGGATGAATGTAAATTTTTAATGAAATTATTGAAATAAAAAATGATGTATGGAATGTTTTTACATGGATTTCACATACATGGTTGGTGTGAGTTCATTTTCATTATACATGATGATGTGGAAGGGATGTGTTCCATTGGGTCACCTAGTATTGGTCACCTTGTGATGACTTGGTGGATCAAAGAGAGACCGCTGATAAGTATGGAACTGTCACTTAGGAATGCAGGGTGTGTGTGGAGACCTGTTTATGGGTATGAAAAATGATTGTATAAAGGGTTTTATGCTTGAATTTTTTTACTTGGAAATTGTTTACAGTATTGATAAAGACTATTGTATCAAATTTTAACTTGTTTTATATAAATTTTAATAACAAGTTTGTCCTAGTGGAATGAGTTTGGAATTCATCGTATAAATCCTACCAAGTGTTGACTCACTCCCTTCTTGGGAAATGTTTTGAATTTGTAGATGTTGTGTATTGAGACATAGGAAATGAAAATGTATATAAAATATTTAGTGATGCTTCTTGGTATTGTTTTATGGGCATGTGGAGTTGGAGCATGGAGCAGGCTGGGTGTTGATAGTTGTTGTCACTTTGGAATTTTGAGTTTTTTTGTCTTTTGGTCCTCTTTGAGTATGTATTTTGGTTTTCCCTGTAATCTAATACGTTTTAAGTGTTTGGTTATGTTCTGAGATATATTTTTTACACGTGAATCATATGGAGGATTGGTTGGTAATTATCTATATAGAATAGACATTTTATCTTTGAAAAGGAAATCTCCCCCAAATATTATTGAAGACCTTGAAATTTATTTCTAGCCTGTGTTGTCTTAGGGATGTAACCTAAGGCCAAATAGCTCCCCCGTCACTCCTCAAGAAAATTGTGGATGAGATTTTTCATATTTAGTATAATAATAATATGATAAAAAAATTATGATTTTATTATTCTTATTAGATGATAATAATATTGTGAAATTATTATCATTAAATGAAAATAGTAGAGCTTAAGAGGGATAAACATAATAATATGAATAGGAAAAAATCAGAAGGGCTCCTCCACTTATTTATCAAATTATTCTTCTCCTATTTAGCTATTGGTATATAAATTATTTTGTTACTATTGAAATGGGGTAATTATTCTTTTACTTCTTATTTTTCTCCAAATTATGGATTTTTCATGGTTTTCACCGGAGAATTGTGAAATACATCTAATTTTTTGGGATTTTCATTTATTTTTCAAAAGGATACCAGATATGATTATTTGATTATCTCTAGTTATTTTTTTGATTTTAATTACATTGTTCAATAACTCCATGGCCTTTTATAATTATTTAGTTATAATTGGTGGTTTTATACAATGAATCAATTACAACATGTAATTATTTTAGTGTTTGTATTAGTTTCTTTCATTGTTTAATTATGGATGTTTAATTAATTAAATTTATTTAGTTATAGAACTGGGTTAATTTTTTTGGATGTTTCTTTGTTATCACAATGTTTGGTCGATCTAATCGATGAGTTAAATGGGTAGATTGTTTCATCCATAAATTCCCATTTTTACGAAGCCGTTCTTGAAAATGTGTCTACCAATATTTTTATTAAACATTATTAATGTTTAATAATTTATTTTGGGAAGTATAAATGTGATTTTTATTGATAGTTTAATAAATCAATTATTTTTCCATATATTTATATTGATTTTTTCATTTTATCTGGGTAACGTAAATTTGGTTTAACCAATTAATGAATTTTTATATAGATTAAATTCTTTTATGACTTGAGTTGTCCCAGAATAAATTAATTATGAGGATGTTTCATTCTTGAATTACATAAATGCTACTACTCATGCTTTAATGTTTCCCTTTTCAATTTCCATGAACTGTAATAATTTTCATGATGATTTTAGTTTTTTATAAAAATTACTTGTTATGTTCTAATCGTAAAATTATTATCAAAATAAGTGTTTTAGTTTTGAAAATAATGGGAAATTTGGTTTTCTTATACACATACATATCCCATATTGTTTTCCTTTAATAATGAATTGAATATGACTATTTAAATTTTTGAAATGGGTTATGAAATGGATTTAGTTGGTTGAATTAATACTATATGGTCATGTTTACACTTAATAAATATGAAATGGTTTCCAAACTTCAATTTTACAAAATGTTTTGTATGTGATTTAATAAAGTGTCATGTATAGCGTTATTTTTTGAAACCGAAATATATTTTTATAAAAACTAATTTCATTCACCTTAATGTTGAATGGAATATGGAATTTATTTTTGACCCAAAAACTAAATCTGTGAGTACTAATATATTAGTTTTAGTATACTATTAATTATGTAATAGTGTTTTGGAAACAAGTATGGATTTCAAAAATAGGTCTTTATGAGACTATAATAATTTTTTTCATTAAATTAATTTGTAAAATATATGTTTCTATAGATTAATACATGCATTTAAAATTAGGGATGGATTAAATGGATAAACATATTGTTCTTGGATATTGGTGTTTACATTATTATTAACCAATAATGAACTCCTTGATTAGATATTTCCTTGAATTTTATCCTCAAATGGGAAGATGTATTTGTATTTGAAATATATATATTTCTAATATTATGCGTTATTTATTATATATGTTATGACTTATGTTTTGTTTATTTAACATAAGTGTGTTTTTGTTATTACTTATCCCACCTAGTATTCTATATTTGGATTGATTCCGGTGGGTATTACCAATTAATTAAGAAATTTCATGTAATTTTATTGGATAAATACTTGTGTTATTTTATTAACACAATGCAATAATTTTTTTATTCTATAACATCTGCTCTACAAACATGTGACATTGTATTATGTTATAATAGTATAATGTAATTTCAATATGTATTTATGTGAAAGGTTTTTTTATTTATCCATGTAAAAATTTATACATGAATTAGCATTAAAATATATTTCCTTAATGTATAAAAGTGAATTATTCTTTTACTATATGATAATATGTGGACCAATATATAAGTATATGTATTTTGGATTTATTTTAATAGATACAATTTTTTGGGAACATTAGAGAGCTAGTGTGCGTAAAATAAATTAAAATAGAGATACAAGGATGCATAGGTGGTCATTATTTACTTATGTTTTTACCCATGTGATTGATAAACCCTAATATGTGAGGATATATCACTTTGTTATAAACATACTTTTACTATTGGTTTTGAGAAAGAGGATATATTTCCCTTCCCAGGTGTTGTATCCCTCTAGAGAGAGAATATATAAACAATCATTTCCATATTTGGTGTCACTAAGAAGATATAGTACTCAACCCAGTTTTCGGTGATATCTGATGATAGTATACTCTATATTGGACCCTCAATTTATATAGTGTTTCCAAATATAGTAATTTTTAAACTGTGAATTACCATATTAACAAATTTTGGAATACTACAAAAAATATAGATGAAAATAATTTTATTATTTTATATATAAATATATTGACGCATTATGATGTATACACCCACCATATTTCATGTGAAACTTGGGGTATTGTTGTTGGTATCCTACCGAGTCATTTTACTCACTCCCTGACTACAAGCGTTGGTTTTTATACAACTTCACTTCATATCATTAAAATTATATGAAATTTCATTAAATTAATGAATATATATTTTATAGATTTACTGGATGTGGATATTTACTTATCATGTTTGTAACTCCATGAGGTGCTCAAGTAAATGAGGTTAGCATTAACTAGTGGAGTGTTTTCCACCTTGACACAACTACGAGGAAACCCTGGCATAGATTTATTAGAAAATGGTGGACATGTTATTCTTATATTTTTCAAAATGTATAACTTCTAGATGTGTCATTTATGTTTTTTAGAAATTTTTATGTAATAAAATTAATTCACTATGTTTTTTAAAATTTGCCCATTGTTAAATAGGGAAGAATGACACTACTCTCCATCCTACAGATATCGAGGAATGTTGTTGGGTCGATGATGAACTTGTTCAAGTATTATTTGAGTATCTTAACAGTGAATATTTTATATTCTAGTATATTGTGATAATGATGATGTTTGAGAGTGAAGGTGAGATTAAAGATGACTATATTATAATGAAGATGCTTTCTAGTTAAATTTGTATGGTTGTTGGTATGATTTATGAATTTTTTGTTTCCTGTTGTTGTCTAAATTTTTTTCAACCCATCAAATTATAAATAATTACATTCAGATAATTTCAACTTATTTAGATAATTCATGAAATTGTTTAATATAGTTTAAAGAAGGTATTAGGTTTTTTATATTTTTATAAGGTTTTTGTAATGTTTTTGGTAACACAGAACAGATCATGTGACCAAAATTTGGGATTATTCTATGATTTTATTTATAGATGTGATGATGGTAATACTAACACTCATATAATATGTGTCATTCCTAAACGTTGATGTCATAATTTATATGTTGTCTAGGTTGGTGTTAATGTAAATATGTTGCATCACGAAGGATGATATTACACCATAAATCTCATAATCACAATATAATGAAAGGGCTTAATAAATTTGTCTAATGAATCTCCTATGGTTTAGTGATTATGTTTTTAATATCAAAATTATTTCATTATAATTTATTATATAATGCAACATATTGTTTTTTGGATTTTCATTGAATTAATTTGTAGTTTAGAGTAACTACAAGTTAACCAATTTTATTACATTTATTTATTTTGTTATTCCATGATATATGTAAATTTCCAGTGCTCAATTTATTTGATGGTGTGTTTTTGTGTGTGAAATATGGATAGTCTGGTTGAATTCCCTAAGACCTACGAGTCATGTAATATCCCATGCCTGCGGGCCATGTAATCTCTAAGCCTATGGGCCTTGTAATGGTTCCCCCTCATCCCTTGAAAGGGTGGGGGTATCAAAAATCACTAAAAATGAAGGCATTCAGGCCTTTCGGGCCATAATATATATTTAATATATTTAATATAATTTGTATTTTAAGATTTATCTAATCACTGAGAAATAAGAATGATACGTTTGTAGTTCATTTATTCATAAATTTGAAATTCTAAATGATGTTAAATGAGGAAATACGTGGCTATTGTGTATAATAGGAACATAACATATTTTAAAACATTAGGGTTTTGTAATATAGTGATATTTATATAAATATAAAAAAGTGATAATGAGTGTTTTGAATATCCATCTAATTATATCTGAAAGCAAAAACACTTAGATGTGAACATTATGTATACTTTTGAAGATTTGAAGACTAATTTGGTATGTTTTGATATGTTATGAGATTATTCTTATTTACAAAAGTTTTGCGGTCTACTATATTATTAGGATATCATAGTGAAGAAATAAAAAATATTTAGGGTGGTGAAAAAATGTGTTTTCTCACAGTTTAATAATTGATTTAGTGTGTATAAAAGTGAAGCGAATTTGGAACTTCTCTATAGAAAAGTGGAGTTTCATTGTGAAGTAAGAAGATTCATCTTATTGTATATCAGAATATTATTTGATTATGTGGATTAATGTTACTTAATCCAATAGTAATTAATTTATAATAATAGTTATTTTCTAAACCCTACTAATTTTATTAATTATGACAACAGAAATGTGTGATCTTAATATTTTTGAATCCTATTAAAGATGTATCCAATAATATTGAATGGAAAACCATGTAAATTAATTTTTTTTAATGTATATGGTTTCTTAATTAAGTGATTATGATCATTAATATTCAGTATATATAATGAAAACAAGCTTTTAAAATATGCCTCTTAATCACTTTATCGTGGGATAAAGGTTGTTCAATGGTGGAATGTAAATGAAAATGATTTACGAATTCACCTAGTTTTAGGGAATACTTGTGAATCCCAATAACTATTTTTATCTATGTATAATCAAATGGTATCAAGGTTGTGTTCGAGGTTCACTTTAAATATAAAAATATTTTTGGAAAGTATAAGTGATTTGTGTTCTCGGTTTCTAAAGATGAGTTGGAATTGAATTTTATATTCACAATGGATAACTTAAATTTAGTGATTAGAAAAGGGATTATAAAATTTAAATAGAAATAAATAACATATATTATATGAAAAGATATTTTCACACCTATTATATATTATATTTGACGTGATTGAATTTTTTTTAAATAGGTTTGTTTCATGTGTGGAAGGTTTTGTGATGATAGTTATTGATCGAAAGAATATTGAGAATGATTTTCATGCTCAGAATGAAATTATTTTACCACATATAAAGAAATAATCCATCAAAGACATTGGAATTGTGACAAATAATGGAATATGGGATATTATATAGAATATATATGGATTGAATATGAAAGTGACTACAATAAAAATTAAATATTTTGAAATTGAATTATAAAGACACTCAAATTTTTTGTAATGAATTTATTGTTACTATTTTAATAACAGTCAAAAAATTAATGATCAACATTAGAGGTTTGGGTGTGACTCATGATGATACTATGACATGAATAATTTAATTCATATATTGTTCAAAAAGTTAAATTCAAAGGTGTTGGTACTTGAAGATTGTGGTCACGACACATTTCCACTAAATTATTTTCATTGCATACTAACTAATTATGAAATTAGAAAAAGAAGAAAACATAAGAATAAGGGAAAGGTTAAAATTATTTTTTAATCCATGAATTAGGAAAGTATTTTTAGTGGATTTAAGAAATAAGATAATAAGTTATAAGATGATGAATATATTGATATATTATATGACAATTTGATGTTATTTATCTTAAGAAATGTTCATAATGATAATGGTTAGTACCAAGGTAAACATTAATTGATAATTTTTAAATGTACAACTATTTTTAAATTTTTTTATATTTTTACAATGATTAAGTATGAATAAATTAATTACTAGGATGAGTTATCAATAATTTCACAAAAGAAATATTTAATGTTCAAAATATTTTCTTCCATAGGAAAAGTATGAATATCTGAAAAATTTGAGGGAATTGTAACTACCCAAGTAATATTAATATTGATTATTCTTACATCTTATTAATATAAATTAACTTTATTTTATAGATTTATATTCATTATAATAATATTATTTCATTTTCTAATCTGAAGGAAAAGGATTTATTTCTATCAAAATTTGGTTTTCATAAATTATATGGTTTGATATAAAATATTGATTTCAAAATTATAGAATTTGAATTTGAAAAAAAATGATCTTTATTTTTACATTTTTAATTTAAAAACTATATTAGGACTATGTTTTTATATTTTCTAAAATGTATGATTTTTCAATGAATAGTGGAAAATATATTTTTTTAAACTGTCATTTTTTCATGTATTTACAAAGTCACATTCTATTTTGGACTAGTTTTAATTGTAATTAGTTTATTTTTATTAAAAATATCTGAGTTAATTTTATTGGAATTAATATTATACATTAATTTTTCATGAAAAACTTTTTATACTTAAAATATATTTTTCGAAAAAATGGTTTTCATCACATTTTACAGATTTAATTTTAAATTAAATAATACCACTGTAGTGAATTTAATTTGATAAAATCTATAAAAAATAAGAATTAGGTGATTAAAATTTAATAAATAATTCCCTTTCATTTTTTAAATTATGAATGGTAACTGTGGTAGATATTTATCATATTGGTAGTGTTAAAATAGTTAAAATAGTGTAAAAACATTGGTATAAGGCCTAAAAATATCCCTAACACTAGTATTAATTTTATTGGACAAGTTGTGTTTAAACATTAACATCAAAGATTTAAAATTTTGATTTTTTTCCACTTTTATTTTATTATAACAATTAAATTATTTTATGTAAGGGATAAAGTTAAAAAATTAAAATATATTGTTTTTAAAATTTATAACATTTTGTGAAATGGATAAAAATCCTATTTTTAATTATAAATGGTTATATAGAATAAGAATAACTTGTTTATCATGGTAATTTATTTTTAATATTTTGTGATTAAAAATTTACCTTAAATTATTATTAAATGCCAACATGGTTCCTATGATAGTAGTATAAAATTAAAGTAAATACTTTCAAAAAACATCAAAATTAATATTGTTTGGTTGAATTAAATGGTAAAAAATATTTTATAATTAATAAAAATATATTATTATGAGGAAAAGTGTTTGATTTTAATTTATTTTCTCATGATATGGTATTCTAACATTATTAATTAACGAGGGATTGGAGAGTGAGCCCAAATCATTAGGGGACTTTATCTGATTTTTTATAGGTTGTCCTATTATATCCCACCAAAGCATTGGATAATAATAATAAAATTGATTGAGAATAAGTAACTTTTAAGAGAGGGATGAGTTCACCAACAATTAAGTTTCTAATAAGATATTATTGGTATTAACTGGGTAAGGTTATCCATTCTATTAGAGGTTTTATAAGAGTTGTATTAAAATAATGTCCCATGATTCCAACATAATATCTCTATTCTTTCTATAAGTAGTTAATGGTTTTAATAATAAATATTAAAATAAAATTTCTCATGATTGTTGACTCTTATGAATCTTTCCTTTGTTAAATCATTATTCTAGGTCTCATAGTTTTTTTTCCATGTGTTTATGGATATGTATTCACTTATGTAATTATGAAGCAATTTAATTATATAATCATATTATTATGATGAAGTTATGTTCATTGATGACATTCAATTATTAATAATTACATTTACCCTTATTGATCTTTTGAGATCAACCTTCATATAATTTTCTTTTCCCCTATTAATAAAGAATAATGTTAATAGAATCATGGTAAGAAAAGTTTCGTCTATGAATATTTTTAATATATATGTTAAAGACTTAATGTTTAAATGGAAAATCTGGTTATAGTGGGAAAATACTAATATAAAGACTTGGGTGTTATTACGTAATATTTTTTTCTATTTTTATAAAATTATATACCTATAATTTCATTCGTTATATACGTGGTCCAATAATTTCTTTTGATTTTTTATGTTTTGGATAGTTGAATTTGCGTCATATTTATTGGTATCAAAGCTAGTTATTTAATGTTTATTCCATAAGCCTATAAACTGGGAGTGAAGGTAAAGTGTTATTATAGTTGGTATTAGAGGAAAGGCTTAAATAATGTATAAGATTATGATATTTTCATGTGGGGTTAAATTTGGAGTTACGTATACCACCGTGGTTTGATAGGTTTTGGGTCTATCAAATGGTCAATGGAATACAGACCCCATTTTTTATGTTTTAAGTGAAGAGAATTTAAACTTATTAAAGATATATTCTGAGATGTTTTATTATATTATGGTACAAGAAACAATTATGTATATCATGTGGTTTAACATGAAGGATTATTTTGGAAGAATGATTTTAAATTTTTGTGGAACTAAGATGAAGTCTATGAAATAGCCATTGAGGTTAAATAATCCTTTAATGTCGAGGTTATTGACGTAATTTGAGATACATAGTTATTTTTTGTGGAATGACATTAGTTTAACCACTGATTCTTATTTTTGAATTTTGGATATCAATATATAATTTATTTATCTAAAGTTTATAATTTTTTTATATTATCTTACCTTATTCTAAATATTTTAGTTTTAGTTAATATATAATGATAGGAAGAATATATTAATATCTCTATTTGAATTTTGTGACCCATTATAAGTTGATCTTAGTGATCCAAGAATGAAAAAATCATCTTGAACTCTCTAAATTTAGAGAAATTATGATATTGAGGTGGAAATTTATTAAAGTGTGAAATTATAATTTTCAAGTAAGTATATTTCTTTTTGTCTATATTTTCTTTGGCAATATAATTCATCAACACTAGGAAACTAATCTGAAATAAAAAAAAATTCCAACTAACTTTAGTTATGATGAATCAATGGTCTCTCTCAGACTTCATTGATTTGTGGTTCTATGGTAGATGAATTTATCTTGATCATTAACACTAATGTTGTCAATGATTACTCTCACTATCCATCATTATTTTAACATTATGTTTTCCCTCTATGTCCATATTTTCACTTCCCACTAATGTTATCTTATTTGGAAACATAGCCACATGTTATTCTAGATGACCTTCATATTTAAATTTCCTATTTTTAAAAAGGTGGTTTTATTACTCATTTATTTGAAGTGGATTTTCAAAAAATACATTTTTAAATATTAAATAGTTTTTCCATTCATGTTAGTATGTTTTATCTTCCACTCCATTGAATGGATTTATGAAAATTTCTTAAACCCATTTTATCGCGCATGAGATACAATTGAAAGGATGAAATTTCAAAATTGGTTAATATTGCAACTACCTAATATTTAAAGGTAATTAATTTCCATGGCTTATTAATATTTATTAATTTGATTTTATATATTTATATTCATCATAAGAATATTATGCAATTTTTCATTCAAAATGAAAAGAATTTATTTCTAGTCAGATTTTTTTTATGAATTATATGGTATTATATAAAATAATTATTTAAAAATTATTGATTTTTAATTTTAAAAATGATGATTATTTTATAATTTTTATTTCAAAATTATCCTCATAAGAGTTTTTGTGAATATTTTCAAAATTTAATTTTTTTATGAATAGTAAAAAATACTGATATTTGTTAGACACTATCTTTCTTTTTCATATATTTAAATAGTCATAATATATTTTAGATTCGTTATAAAATTTAATTATTTCCTTATGATTAATAAAAATGTAATACGTTTTATTGGAATCAGTATTATTCATGAATTATTTAGCAAAACAATTTTATACTTAAAACAACATTTATCTGAAAACCCCCTATAATATCATTTCTAAAATTTAATTTTAAATTAAATTATACCACATATATGAATTAAATATGATAAAATAGACCCTATATTTATAATTTGGAGGTTCAAATATGGTAGATTTGTCCCTTTAATTTTTGTTCAATATGAATAATAATCATGGTGTATAGTTGACATATCAGTAAGGGAAAATGGGTAAAATAGTGTTAAAACATTAGTATAAGGCATAAAAATAAACCGAACACCTTTCCATCCAATATTTTAAATGTGTATATTTATTTAAAATTTCATTTTTTTAGAAAATTAAATTATTTTAAGAGAAGATAAATTTAAGATGTTCACATACTTTCTTTTAATATATGTAATATTTTTTGAATTGTAGAAAATGAATTATATTCTATTATAAATGGTTATTTGTAATATGAATGATATTTTTTATCATGGTCATTTTTATAAACTCTTAATGATTAAATAAATACCTTAATTTCTTAAAAAACGAGATCAAAGTTCTTTGGTAAGCAGTATAAAATTAAATTAAATGATGTTAAAAAATATCAAAATTAACACTTTTTTGATAAATTATGGAGTCACACGATTTTTATTATTAATAATAATTTATTATTGATGTATAAATTTATTACTGTGGTTAATGTTAAAAATGGTGAACAGAAGGGTTAATCTAAAAGATAAGGTTTAAAATTATATCTAAACTAGTAATAATTTAATTCCAAATTTTATTAAAATCATATCCTAATATAATTTGAAACCATTTCATTTTGGATCTACTTTACATGAGTAGGAAATAAATTATATTATATTATTTCATGTGTTTCTAAAAGTGTAGCTCCACTCTCTTATAAAGGAGAACCCACTCTCCTCTCTTCCTCATTCTTTTTTAGCACTATCTTTTATCCAATACCTACCCAAATAACTTATCAACATCTATTCCAATGATTGATAGGTATTATTTTTGGTATAATAACACCCTTAGACGGATTAATGGCTAAAACAGGAAGTTTTATGAATATGTTAGATTTTAATCAATTGTTGTAATTTTATTTCTTATTCTAACTCCATGGAATATTTTTAAAATATTTTGAAATAATAAAATAAGTTTCTTCCATATAATAATATGTTATCATGTTAATTTCATAATTTATATCCATATAATCGTTTCTAAAATGGGAAATAATACAATCGTTTGTGTATACAGTGATCTATCGTCTCGTGAACTGATGTAATTCATTTTCCATCAACACATCTCAAAGATGGTTAGAATGAATGATTTTATGTTTATATATGTTATTAATGAAATAATTATCATTTTTAAAGAAAATATATCATCTATCTTCTTATATTTATAGTCATTGAAAATTTATAATGTCGTTCATGCGTACATGTGGATTACCCCTCTGGGTTCCAGGATGAAGGACCTCCTTCTGCACCTTCCGAGCGGACGGGGAGTCGGCTCTCCCTATTATAGGAGAACGATATCCCATTAAAGAAAAGAATTCTCCTTCCAAAAAAGGGTTACTCATCGGATGGTTCCTCAAGACCGGTGACTCGGTCGATAGCGAAGGGGGACTGCTGTAAGGACTTTTTTATGGTGCGCCCAGGTAATCCTGCCCAAAAGGCAAAAGAGGATTCCCGGTAATGTTGTCTGTTATTATATAGAATGCACGGGGTCTGGGGGGCGTGTGAAGTGTGCTTGGCTGGCCTCTGAATCCATGAAGATAGGCTCTGTGATGGCGGTGGTGCTGGAACCTAATCAAAATTCTAGTAGGATTAGTTCTTTTTCAAAGAAGTCTGGGTTTTCATGTCACTTACATGGGAATCCGGTTAACAAACACATATGGATCTTTTGGAGGAAAACTATTTAGGTGGAGGTTGTTCAGGTTTTGGAGTAGTGCATATCAGTTAAAGTTCAGTTCATAGGGTTTGAATTTTTGTTTTCCTTTGATTATTCTAGCAGCGAATCTCTTGAAAGAAGGATTTTATGGGATTACCTTAGCTTGGTGGAGGCAGCTGGTTTATCCTGGTTTGTCGAAGGAGATTTCAATACCATCGCAGATATCTCGGAGAAGAAGGGAGTCTCTCTTATGTCTAATAGTGGTATGCTGGATTTAAACAACTGCATTACTAGCAAGGGACTCATGGATCTTGGTTTCCATGGGAACAAGTATACATGGTGTAATAACCGTCTAGGCGGGAGTAGAATTTGGTGTATATTGGATAGATGTATCTCGAATTTACAGGGTTTGATCCCTTTCCCCAGGAGCTCGGTAGTGCAGATTCCCCGCACGCTTTCAGATCACTGCCCCCTGTTTGTTGAGATGAAAACTAGAAATGCGGACAATCAGAGTTTCAGGTACTCGGAGAATTGGCACAACAGAGAGGGTTTCATGCAGATGATGAAGGAGTCCTGGGAGCAGGAGATGAATGAGAGAGCTTGGGTGGGACTATGTAGACGTCTCAAACAGATCAAGAATGATATTATCGGCTGGCTCTTGAGTACTACTTCTACTAATGATTCAGTGGGGGATTTACTGGTGGAAATCTATCATTTTTAAGAGGTGATTCATCTTAACTAGGATGAGGTAGTCTTTATTCGGTTATGTGATAGCCGGGTTATGCTTGCTCAAAAATTACTAGAGGTGGAGAAGGACCTCAGACAGAGATCCAGGGTCAGTTGTCTTAAAGAAGGAGATCAGAATAGAGGGTTCTTCCATGCATGCTGGAAGGAGCGGCAAAGTTTGAAGGTTAATTTAAGGTTGGAGGATTTCTCTTTCTCCCCAGATGTCGATATTGCTGGAAGGATGGAGCTGGAGCACTTTGAACGGATACTGGCGGGTGCCCAGACAAGGCCTCGGGGAGAGGATTCTGATGTGTCGGATCAGGATGGTTTTTTGGAGAGGATCCCCAGGGGAATTGAGGGGGAGGAAAATGAGTATCTGGCTGTTGTTCCTTCTGCTGATGAGGTTTCAGAGGTGGTTAACAGTCTACCTTCGGAGAGTGCTCCTGGCCCGTATGGTTTCTCGTGTGCCTTCTATCTTGCTGCATGGAGTTTTGTGGGTCCAATGGTTTCCGAGGCCATGAAATACATCATCCGAGGAGGCCCTCTCAACTGGGGGACATGCGCCTCTTTGGTAGTTCATATTCCAAAAGTAAAAAACCCAACAGAAGTTGGCCAGTATCGCCCAATCTGCCTATGTAATGTGTCGTATAATATCCTTGCAAGTCTCATGGTGAGAAGGATGAACAAAATGATCCCCAAGATTATCTCTCAGGAGCAGCATGGTTTTGTGTAAGGCAGAGGCATTCCAGGGGCGATGGGAGTGGCTCAGGAGTAGTTGGAGGATGCGAACAAGAAATTGGTTGGTTCAAATGTTATTATTCAGGTGGATATTGAAAAAGCGTACGGCAAACTGGAATGGAATTTCATTCTTAGGGTAATGAGAAAATTGGGGTTTACTGAGTGGGTTTGTGATCTTTGTTTCCGATGTTTTTCATCTCCTTGGATCACAATTTCCTTAATGGGTAAAGGGTTTGGTTTCTTCAAGACTGTAAGGGGGGTGAGGCAAGGGGATCCACTATCACCCACCTTATTTATCATTTCCCAAGAGGCCATGTCTGTGAATCTTCGCAGGAACATTGGGGATAAAAACATGCTACCATATATTTCGAAGGCTTCAGATGGGTTCTCATCTCACATCATGTTTTCTGATGGCATTTTGGTTTTTCTCAATGGTAGGAGGTCATACATTGTTTCTTTCATGCGACTCATGGAGGTTTATGACAGAATAAGTGGCCAAATGATCAATTCAAGGAAGAGCAATGTCTTTATCTCTAATAAACGTTCTAGAAGGAGGGGGGGGAACATCCAAGACATCATGGGAATCCGAAAGAGCCAGTTTCCCATGACTTATCTCAGAGATCCTATATCTACTGGTCTGGTGAAAATAGTCTTCTTCAAGGACCTTCTTAGCAGAATGATTGGAAGGATTTTCAATTGGAAGAATAGGTTCCTACCCTTTGGGGGTCGGGTCGTGCTGCTGAACAGTATTATCTCCTCGATACCAATGCATATTCTGTCTATTATCTCTCCTCCAAAGAGGGTTATCACTTCTATGGAGGTAATTTTGAATATGTTTCTGTGGGATGCTAATGATGCAAGAAGGGCGCATTGGGCCTCATGGAATCGAATGGAGAAGCTGGTTGAGGAGGGAGGAGTGGGCCTTTGAGACTTATACCCGACTATGCAATCCATGCAGGCCCGGATGGCCTAGGATTTTCTCACCAAGGACTCGATGTGGGTGAAGACTTTAAGAATTAAATATGGTGCGAACTGGGAAGATTGGAACAGAGCCAAAATGTCCAGGCTAGGACGGACAGTGGTTACTCATCTGGATGTGCTGCAGGACTCCTCTAGATGGGTGTTGGGACGCGGGATATTAATTTATGTAGGGACAACTGGCTTGGTGATAAATTATTCTTTCCGCGGTGTCCTGGTTTGGCGATGTCCGTGAGAGAGGCTTCGCGGCACCCCAGGCTGTTGTAGGTTATTCTCAACATCGAACAGAAGGAAATATACACTGGAACTGTTTTCTCTGAGGAGGATGACTGGATATGCTTCACTACTTCTAGTTCAGGGTTGTTCAATGACTGGGAATACCGTGATCTCATTCGACAGCGCGGGAACTGGGATGAGTGGAACGTCCGCCTGGGGTGTAAGGATCTACCTTCAAAGATGAGTTTCCTGGTATAGAGAGCATGGAACCAGGCACTCCCAACAGAGGACAACATTCAGAGGAAAAGGTTTGGCTGGCATAGATAGGTTACTTTTGTACCTCTCCTCAGGTGGAATCACAGATGAACTTATTTTTCAAGAGCGACTGGGTAGTCTTCCTCTAGAAATAAGTTGAGAGATGGGGTATGTTTTCTTTCGGCTTGCAGTTCCATGCAGGATTTTGTTGAGTCCTGTTTTGCAGGTGAGGAAAAGCAGGGTATGGGGAACAAGGTCCGATGTATTGTTCTCACATCTATTTTTTGGACGTTGTGGGAGGCTCGGAATAAAGCTAGGATGGAAGGAAGAATTTTGGTGCCTCTTCTCTGGACGAGAATGCGAGGGATGCTGCTTGAGGTAGGGTCTCTAGTAAAGGGTGGGTTAAACTCTGATCTTATCTGCAGTCTTCTTAACAAGTCGGTTACTCGAGGTACTACCCAGGGAAGTTGGGTGCGTTGGCATACTCAACGTTCTAGGCTGAATCTCAATGTTGATGGTTCCTTTTTAAATGGGAAAATTTGTGGGGGGGTATCATGCAGGACAAGAATGGCTTAGTTTTGGTGGCTTTTAGCAGCTTTTACGGCCCGGGGAATTCACTGGGTGCAGAAGTGAAAGCTTTGAATTATGGAATGATTCTTTGTAAGAGGGTTGGCTGGATGGCTTCGGAGGTGGATTCGAATTTTGAGATTCTGGTGCGGGCTTTACGAGGGTCAGGTGCGATTCCTTGGGACTTGACTTACTTGGTTCGCAGTTGTGCCTCTGAAATTTCTCGTGGAGGTGTGGTTTGTCATATACATAGAGGGGCCAATTTTTCTGCTGATGCTCTTTCTCGAGGTAGTTGTCATGGAGATCCGTTGATTATTTTTGATACTTTGGGGTCCCTTCCTCAAGAATTTTTTGGTATTGTTCTAGGGGGTTCTCTTAGACTCCACCATTATAGACCGCCGTGATCCTTTGTATTATGTAAGGGTTTAAATGAATAAAAAATAAATTTCAACCAGCGACCATTCATAGTTGGTTTTAAAGGTATATTTAATGTATACAAATTTTAATTAATTAATGATTATTATTCCAAATATTATTGAAGAAAGATAACTTTGACCATAGTAAAGATACTGATGTATTTTTTAAGTTACAAACCAGACATCCTCAAAACACTCGATGTGGACATAACTCAATACAATAAAACATTGTCCAAGGTAAGACTAATTATGTAATTAATATAAAAAGGATAACTAGAAATGGAAAGACATATCATGGGAAACTCATTATAATGAAAACATAAATAGAGGAAACTACCATCACAAAAAAATAACTATTTATTCTAAAATAAAAACACCCATCGGTGCGGTATGAAGTGATGTGACCCCAAGGAATCTCCTCAAAAAGTGAAATTACAATCACTGGGAAGGGATCTATTTATATATTAACTAATATGACTATCATTATATTACCTTTTATAGAAAGGACTTAAATAATGATGTTTCCATCCCTTATAGAGAGAGACCATGGAACTATTACTAATGATGGCCTTACACCTCCAGATATGATAAATGAGGTACCCAAAAGTATTATTGGTATCCTGAATGAAGCATACCCAATGCTTAGAATCAAATTCAGTTTACAAAATATTGTTTTTTAATGTTTTCACAAGTATATTCCACTAAAGTGGGATCAAGTATCTTCCCTGATGGCATTACCTGGTCCATAAAAAATGATAAACCCAATGAGAACTTACCCTCTAGTATCATGAAGAAGGCCACTTCTTCTCATAGATCCTTGAATTCATGAACCATCTATACTAAGTTTGAATATTTAAATTTGAATTTAAAATAAATGGAAAAGGTGATTAAGGATAACGGATTAATCCAATAAATGGTTCTAATTAAATAAAATAATTTATTGAAATTTATTATACAGGTGCTGATGGACATATATAAAAATTTGGAACTCAAGGTAAAAGATTTCGCCTCAATTTCACTTCTTTAAGACATATTTTAATGTTATAAACCTAATAAATTTATTATGTATATACTAAGAATTTATCATGTAATATCATGAATCTTTCATACTTCAGGGTATTTTCTTCTATAGTTGAAATTACTTCATTAAAAGAGATTTGACTTGAATATTACCATGTAGCAAGGGTTTTTTAACTAAATTTATATTAATCAAGATATAGTTATACTTTATTGCCATTTTTTTGTGATGACTATGTATGAAGAAAAGTGTATAATTGATTTATATTGTAATTACATTTTTTGTGGATTTAAATATGTTCACCTTATCAGTATATTGATTTATTATCCCTTCATAAGTTATAATATTCACAATGGTTTTATTTATTTCAATCTCATTTTACTAAGACATGATTAATGTTGTGCAACATGGTTTAATTGTTTGGTTTATTTAATAATTCATAATTTGTTTTTTTGACTTATTAATTCCATAAATTATTGTTATTTATAGAGCCATATAATACTATTTATTTTAATCAATTTTTATTCAAAAGTTACCAAAGTATTAAAATTATTTATGTTACGATCTTTTTTCTTTCCAATATTATTTATGTTCAAGAAAACTTCTGGGAAAATCTATAATCTCAATTTCTTGAAACAAATTTTATTTAATATCTTTTGGTTAATAATGTAGTTTACATGATTAATTTCTATTTCATGCTTATTGATTAATGAAGCTTATTTAAATTTGTTTGTAAGTGATACAAATATTTTATATTATTTTTGATAAGGAATAATTATCTTCTATATCCATGTTTTTTAAAATAGTTTCATGAATTTTCTTCACAATCAATAAATTTTCTAATAAATATTTTTTCATGATATTTGTTATTATTCTAAATGGTTCAAAAGAAAATTTATTGATGTTATTAGTTATAGTACCTTTTGACTCTCCTTACAAAGGTTTAGAAAAGAATAATTATTTTTCACATTTATAAAATGAATGTATTTTACCACCATCATGAAATTTTTTATTATTTTAATATTTCATTTTAATTTTCCAAGGTTATATTCAAATAAAATGATTTTATTAAACATACATGAAATTATTATTTTTTAAAAGTGAATTTAAATGTTCAATGGGTATTTTCTTTAATAGATTTAGTAATTTATGATAATATTTCTTTTAATCATCAATGAAAATCCATTATTTTAGCTACGATATAATGGGGATTTGTTGTAATGATTCCACACATATATTTTTATGGATGTGTTATTATTTTTCAATGATATTTTCATGGAACACATTTCTTGGCCACTGGTAAATCAAGAAATGAAAGAAAATTTATTATTTTAAAGTTAAAAAGTGATATATTTTATTTTTTCTAATATAATATTATATTTATAAAATGTTATGAAATAAGGATTGGGGATTTAACCCAAATTATTAATAGACTGTGTTCGATAGGTTATGATGCATCCATTATGTCCATCCATTGCATTGGGTAATGATGATAAGTTTGACTAATATAAGTAACTCCTAATAGGTGAAAGAGTTAACTGGTTAACATGTTACTCAAATAGATTATGGTTATTTAATAGTTATGTTTATCAAATATTTATGTAATCTTGAGAAGGTTATATGAAGAAAATGTTAAAACCAACATGATTTCTATATTCTTGCTTTGAGTTTTTATGGTTTCCTTGATCAATATTAACCCCACATGGCTCAGGATTGTGGATTCCCATGATTCTTTCCTTAGTTAATTATTTATGATATATCACTTGATTTATGATCCATATTTCACTGGGTTTTAATTCTCTTATGTTAGGCTCATGCACTAAGATTATGTCAGCATTACTTTTTTCTCATCATATGCTCTCTAATGAAATTAAATTATTAATTCTTATGTTTTCCCATACTGATTATTCAAGAAAACCATTATTAATATTTTTTTACTTAGGTTTTGAGTAATGATACTAAATGAATTATGTCAAAAATTATTTCTTGTTTGATGGATTTTATGGGATATTTTAAAGACAAAATGTGGAATAGAAAAATATGTTTTCAATGGGAAAACTACTCATTTGATTACATGTGAATTGTTTTGTAAGAAGTATTCCCAGTCCTCTAAGATCAAAAACCTTAATGGTCATTGGATATATATGTGATCTAGTATTTAATTTTTATGTTATATGTTTTGGATGGTTTATATTAAGTTATATTTATTTTTATCAATTATAGAAATGTTAATATCATTCTTTATGAAGTGTATTTTAGAGTTAGGGGTTGAGACTATTATAGTTCGCATCAATGTGAAGGTTTATTTATTTTTGGTGATTATAATTTTTTCATGTTTGGTTTACCTAAGAGTTCTTTATACCATAATGGTTATATAAGTCTGGGATTGATCAAATGGTTAAAGTTGTAAACACCACATTTTTTAGTTTTATATGATGTTATTTTAAAGTTATTAATGTTATATTTGTAGATGTTTTATTGGGTCAAGGTACAATTACCACTTAAGATTACCCAGTGGATTAATGTGAAGTATTATCTAGGAAGAATGATATTAAATTTTTTGGGACATAATCTGATGGGTTTGATATAACCCTTGAGGTTAACACATTATTTAATGTTGAGGTTATTGAGGTAATTTGAGATATATGCTTTTTTGTTTATGGAATTATATATGCTGAATCTTTGGTGATATTATTGAATTTTAGATATTAATTTATTATTTATTCATATGAATGTTTATAAATCGTGGATATTATTATAGCTTATTATAAACATTTCAATTTTTATATATGAAAAAACAAGAATAATAACTTGTTATTCTATTATAAATTATGTGATGTGTTAGATTTTGAATTTAGCACGTCAAGAATGGAAAAAAAATTATTTTAGAAAAATCATCAATCATAAAATAAAATACGAGATTGTGATAGAGATTATTCAAATGATTAAATTATACTTCTCAATTAAGTGTATTTCATTATGTTCATAGTCAATATGGTAAAACAGTTACTCAAACATAGAAAAATAATCTTAAAACGAAAATATTATCTTTTTACCTTTATTTCTACTAAATTGATGTTAATTTTCATACATTATTGATTTTCAGACTTCTGGGAATTATATTTTTTATTATAATTAATTTTCTTGTGATATATGTTCTATATCTACCTCCATCATCATTTGAACATTGAATTTTTCCTCCATGACCATATTTTAATTTCATACTATCATTCTCCTATTTGGAAACCTAGTTACGTGTAATATAAAATGACCTTAATATTTCCATTTCCCACATTTAAAATTAAATTATTATAATCCATTTTTAGAATGTGGGTTTCAAAATTTGAATGTTTAAATATTTAATTTTTTTTATTAATGTACATATGTTTTATATTTTACTATTTGGAATTTATTTTGAAAATGTTTAAAACCCGTTATATCATGGACAAGATAATGTTGTCAGGTACTAATTTTCTAAATATGGGAAGGATTTAAAAACTTGGGTAATATTATGATAGAAAATTCTCATGTGAAATTAATATTCATTAATTATATTTTATAGAGTTATATTCATTATAAGAATATTATGTAATTTTATAGTCAAATGAAAAAGGCTGTATTTCTTACCAAATTTGGTTTTCATGCATTATATAATAACTTTAAATGATTATGAAACACTGACATAATGTTTGTGCATACAGTATAAAATTAAAGTAATTGATTTTAGAAACATCAAATGTTTTATTTCTTGGATAATTTTTTATAATAAAAATTTTATAGTAAATAATATTGTATTATTTTTGTTCAAATGAAAATATTTGATTTAAATTGCATTCATGTTTTTTCCATGTCAAATTACAAGATTTTTTTAAAATGAAGTTAATAATATTTTATATTAAAAATATTTTATTAAATTATTTAAAAATCATAAATATTTTTTAATTGGAAAATAAGGGTGATACAGTTTTATAGCATTTATCCCATGTCCATTTATTAGCTGATTGTTAACTGATAAGTAAATTGATAACTCATTTTTATTGAAAACATTGTTACTGCATTTAAGGTTAAAAATAGTTAGTGGTAGGATTAATCTAAAAGGTATGGTTTATAATGATATATAAACCTATTAAAATTTGATAGGATGGTTATATTAAGACTATATCTAAATTTTATTCTAAACCATTTGATTCAATAACTATTTTACATAATTTAGTCTAATATTATTTTATAATATTTGATGTAATTCCAAAAGTTACCCCCCCCCTCACTTATAAAAGGGGACCTACTATCCTCTATTAACCACACCTTTTAAGAACTATAGTTTACAAAATTCATTCCAAAACCCCTTATCAACTTCCCTACCCATGACCTAGATGTATTATTTTGGGAATAATACCAACAATAAAGGGGTTAAAGTTTAATGAAAAAGAAGTTGTCTGATGAAGAGTTATAGCTTTTAACCGAATTTTTTAATTTTTTTTCTCCTTATAAATTCTTTAGATACTATTTAACCAGTATGAAATAATAAAATTAGTATCATAAATATATTTATTTATTTATTTATTTATGTTATTATGTTAATAAAATAAGCAGTATCCATCTCTTTTTCCACAAAATTGGAAATGGAACCATAATTCATGTGTATGACTGACTATTGCCTTTCGAATTGATGTAATTAATTTTAGAAAGAAAATATATTATCTATTTTCTTACCTTTCTATGAATTGGAAAATTATAACACCATTCATGTGTACATGTCGCTTACCACCTCCATGAAGTGACGCGATTCATTTTTCATTAATAAATTATATTAATGGTGTATATATAAGGAACTAACCTTAAAAGTTACATGATACTAATTTTTTAGTAAATAAGTAATTTTATTACATTTTGGAGGATCATTACATTCTAGAGATTTAGATAATTAGGTCATACACTACAAAAAAAACAGTACATTAGAGGGGGTTATTTAGAGGGGGTTCTGCAGAACCCACTCTAAATTCATTTTTTGTAACATTAGAGGGTGTTATGCACAACCCCATCTAATCATCGAATTTAGAGGGTGTTTACAACCCCTCTAAAATTTTTAGCAATTTTTTAATATGTAGTTGGATTTTAGAGATGGTTATGTTATACCAGTTGCTACATTAATAATTAGTAGAGCTATATATTTAGTTGCAGGTACTATATATTCGGTTATAGGTGCTACACACACAAACATACACCCACACACAAACATATATTCATTTGGATTTTAGAGGTGTTATGTGTGTGTGTGTGTTATAATGAATTGTTTTTTAAGAAAATTGTATGGGTTCACAACCCCTTCCAATTTAAGACATTAGTGGGGGTTCAAAACCCCCTATTAAACCCCCACTAATGTCTTACATTAGAGGAGGTTCACAACCCCCTCTAATTTAAGATCAAAGGGGTTGTGATCCCCTAATATTTTCTTAAAAAAATCATAATATATATATATATATATTGTATATATTGTATACATATATGAATGTATTTATAATATGTATAATATATTATATTCAAATAAATATGTAATATATATTTATATATATATATTAATTGTGTACGTATAAATATAATATGTATATATATATATATATATTTTCATAATATATTTGGGTAAAATATAAATCTAAATATATATATATATATACATATGTGTATTCAAATAAATATAATCAATTACAAATAAATATATAAATACACATTTGTGTTTGTGTGTGTTTGATATAAATGTATTTATATATACATGCATACATAATTTTATTTAAATATATTTAAATATATAATTTATATATGTGTGCAGAAAATATATATATACATATATATTTATAATCATATTAATATAGATACATGTTATTTAATTAAATAATTTATGAAAATAATGTTTATCTTAATAAACTTATTAATATATTTAAATACAATAATATAAAAATTAAGTGTAAATTTGTTAATATATATATGTTTATTAATATATAAGAATATTTTAATAAACATATTATATGAATTTAAATATATTGTTATAATAATGTTTATTTTAATAAAAATATTAATATATATAAATACAATAATATATAAATTATATGTAAATTTGTTAATATATATATGTTTATTAATATATATGCATATTTTAATAAACATATCATATATATTTAAATATATTATGCAAATAATTAATATTTTAAAAAACTTATAAATATATATAAATAGAATAATATATATAATATGTCATTAAACAGTAAATTCTATAGTGGTTTCAGCGTAGACCGTCTATAATGTTGTTTGGTGGTTCGAATCCCGCTGGCCCCTTTATTTTGGAAAATATGCGGACTCGACAGTAGACCTGCAGGACACAACACACGGGGAGACCAGGGGACAACACACACCCGGGGGGCACCGCGACACCAGACCGGGGATAGACACCAGATAGACATGGGGGGGGGACACACCGAGAAACCGGATAGCTGGGACACAGGGAGACAGACCCGGGGGGACACTACGACACCAGAACGGGGGACAGACCCGGGGGGACACCGCGACACCAGACTGGGGACAGACCCGAGGGGACACCGGGGGTCCTAGGACAGACACCGGGGACACTTGATAGACACCGGGGTAAGATAGGGGGCACAGGGACACTGGGGGTGGCCCTAGGGACAAGAGGGGGGTTCCATTACATTGCAGGTTAAAAAATGAATTAGGGGTAGTTGTGCAAAACCGCCCCTAATGCAATCAACAATTATGGGTTGTTCAAACCGCACCTAATGCATCTTTTGGTGGTGGTTAAGGTTATAAATGCCACTAAAAAGGTAAATTTTGGACAATATTAGAGGGGGGGTTTAAGCCCCATCTAATGTAAGCACCGCTAAATTCATCATGCATGTACCAGTGCTTACTCAAAATCGCATCTACTAACAATAAGTGGCCACATTAGCAGCGGTTCCTCAAAACCGCCGTTAATGTCTTTAGAAGGGGTTATAACCCCTTCTACAGTAGTCATTTTTTTGTAGTGATAAATCATGCATAATAATCCCATACATTGCAAGTGAAATCTTACACTAAATATGCATTTTCCGAAAATATAAAAATTTTAAAGGTTAACATGTTTCTTTCATGAAAAATATTCATAAATTTAAACTTGTCTTTTAGTTTGTTCGTAACCATCATTAATCCTTTTTGAAAACATTTTAAAAATATTGGATGATCTTGAAAATCTCAGTTGATGGTATAAAAAGAAGAAATAATTTTTTTCTGTAAAAAATGAAAAACACATAAATGTTTTACCGTTATCACAATTTTATTTAAGAATATGAAATACATAATTTCCGCACGAAAAAACATTGTTTTTTCACAAATAAAACATTAAAACTCATATAAAGAAAATAGAAACCCATTTTAATCAATAAATAGCATCATATTCATAACATATTTTTAAACCCATGATAGATACAACTGGGGCACAGTTAAACCAATCTGAGAAGCCACATTGGTTAACTCTCTCCTTATTTCCTTTGTAGATAAGGAACATTATTTTATTCAATGGATATCTATAATGTGACTCACCCTTCATATAAGGCATATTATTATTGCCCATCATAATAAACTATAATGGGGATGAACACATTTTATAAGATATATTATGATTAACTATTTATCATATATAATTTTCAAGTACCATATATTTAATAAAAAATTTATTCTTTCACTATTTTATCATAAATCCCCTGAAAAACACTTTTGAATACATATAAAAAATAAATCTGAATATTGAAGTACCCATTTAAACAACATTTTAAAATTGAAATACCTAGAATGAAGGTAAAGAGGGTTCCTATTTGTGAAAAACATGAAATGTTTTAAAGGAATCCAAAAATAAAATAAAATTATTGGTGGTTAGAAATGTCGTTGTTTCCTTTTAAGTTAAAATTGAGTATTCCTTTTCAATTTTGTAAAGAAAGACAAAAAAATCATGTAAACATATTAATTCTGAAAAAATTTAAAATAAATTTAAAATATAAACAAAAAATCATTTATATATAAATACATTAATAATATATTTTAAAAAATATGTATTTGGAAGAAAAATAGATGTATGTAAAAATATAAAAGATGATTTTTAAAAAAGAGTCCCTCACATTGAGTTTGACTCAAAACGTACATTCATTATTGTCACACCCGTGAATTTTTTTTGTTCGTTTTTCATTGAATTTCCATTCTTGATTGGTTTTGGGGGTTTACCACTCATTTTGGTGAAAATGGTGGGTTTTGAAAATTGGGGCCAAACTGTGAGCCCAATTCCATATTTAAAAAGAAATTTAGTTTCTTCTATAACTCCTTTGTTTTTCACCATTTTATACCCATTATACTTCCCAATTGGAATACCATGATATATTAAAATCACCATATCTCTTGGGACCACAAGGAAATCCAAAATCAGGATGGATTTGGGTTTTTGATTAAGGTAATGGGCCTGCCCGTAGGCCTATTTCTTGCTTCAAATATATTTTTTAAAATTATCAATATCTCATTCATTTTTTACATTTTGTCAGTTATTCGACCTCCCACTAGAATCTAAACACCTAAAGATCACCCCAGTAGTGATTTTGCCTCTTTGGAGCTCATATACCCCACAGATTAGGGAGATCTTTCGCAATCTTTCTCATATCGACCAGATTTGATGAGGTAAAATGAATCTTTCATAACTCCATCAATTTTCTGTCTTTTTCCCCAAATTCAGTCCCCACATGACCTAATATAAATCATTCAACCCTATATACCATTTTAGGGTATTTCAAGATTCAAATAATGGTGGATTGGGGCCGATTTCTTCAAGATATTTCAAGTAAGGGAATTCCTTCTTGGTTCCTTCCATCATCTTTTAGTTTTTTTCCTCTTTCTTGAAGTTCCTCATGTCCAGAAGTTGGGGTTCGATCCTAAGGTCTGATTTGGTATCTTTTGGGTCAATTTTTGGTGGTCTGGGTCTGGATTTATTTTCCTTGTGGTGCGGCGGTGGTGCGCTTAAGGTTTCGCACCAAGTTTGGAGGGTTTCGACTCAAAAGGAAGGTGATTCCAGGTGTAGCCATTTTTTGAGGAGTTAGATTGCTTGGTTTATTAATTCAGCATGTTTATAATTAGTTTTGTGTGCTGTGAAACCTGTTTTTGATGGATTTTGTTAAACATTTAATTTTTAGTTTCGTTTTAGATTGAAATTGGGTACTTTTCATGTGTGACACTTGGGGTAATGTTTGGGTTTAGTTTATAACATATGAAAGTGATTTATTAGTCTTGAAAGGGGATTCCAATTCTGTTTTGTTAATTTTTTATTGTCATTTTTTCCATGAAAGGTGGTTTTTGAATGAGTTTAAGGTGTAAAACCGTGTTGTACTTCTTGAAGGCGATTTTTGGAAACTTGTGTTTTTCATGTGTATCTTTGTGGTATTATTTGATGAATTTTTATAACACTTGGGAGTGGTTTAATAATTGTTTTAGGGCTGAAAATTCTGTTTTGGATGGGTATTGGTATGATTTTGGTCTTTAATGAGGGTTTTGAAATGGGTTTAGTGTGGAAACAATGGTTCTACCTCTTGGGTTTGTTTTATAAAAATTGAAAATGTTTTAATTGGTTAAACAAAGTTTAAAAAGGGTTTATATGTACTATTTGGGTGAGTGTGTTCACCTAATGTGGGGTTTGGTATGGTAAAGTGGTGATTTGAGATGTCAAACAATTATTTTAATGTTTTAAAATTTTTTGAAATGTTTTACTAAATTGTGTTTTGTGTGCGAAACACGGGTGTGGGATATTTCGTGTTATTTTATTGATTAAATGAATTTTGAAGGTGAGAAGGGTTTTATGTGACTTGTTGGTGGGCTGTTATGTGAGTTGAATATCTTGTAATAGTTTTATAAAATTGTTTAAAGGATTTGTGGAAGTGTTAAAGAAATGTGAAATGTGTTGTGGGAAACATTAGTGTGAGTAGGACTTCAAAACAAATTTGAACGAAAATTTGGATTTTGTGACTTGTGTGATGTACATGTGGGATGTTTAATGAATGAGTGATGTGTAAGTGATATTTACATATTAAAATTAATTTTCTTTCCTTGTCGAACTTGTTTTATCACAAGAGGGAAAACTAGGTATCTAGGTGGGTGGACGTGTACTAGTATGCTCGTTATCCCGTGAGGTTTGGCCTCAGTCTCACTTAGCTAGATTGACACTTACAAATCTAACTAAACTATGATGATGATGATTATTGGGGACCACTAGGTTATGGGTATGTTCCCTACTAGTGGCTCGTGCACGAGAACAGATATTTGTGACAGTTACTTTCACCAAGATACGTGGTACCTGGGACCCACAATGAGCTAGTACCTAGGGGTTATTTTCCATTGCTTATGATCGTTAGATCCTTTTTCCTTACTGTCAATATACGGCATTTTTGGCTGGAAAATTCAGTAGCTTTGGTATTTATTTTAGAATTTTTGGTCCTTTAAAATTTGCCCACATGAAACTGTTTTCATTTGTTATTGCATCCTTTAGAAAATTGTAACAAGCATTTCTTATTTACAAAACATGCAATGATTTTTTTCATTAAATGTTTATCACATGGAATCTCTTAGTGGTGGTATCCTAATGGGCTTTCCCTCACACCCTACTTACACCTTTGGGTGTAAGTAGACTTTCTTATTTTATGTCACAGGTTTGGCTACAGGTTTTATGCCTTTTGTTCGAGGTTTTAGCGGTCCATTGTGATGCAGTGTCGTGGAGATGGCATGAGGGCAGTGCCTCTTTCCATGTGAAGTTTCTTGGGCTGTCATTTATCTTGTTTGTTCCTTTGTAATGGTCTTCAAACATTGTTTAAAATTGTGTAATTAAGTTATGAATTTTAGTAAAATATGTTTTGGTTTGAAAAATCGAGATTTGATTTCTTGGATTCATCTGTTGTTTTAAGTATAAATACTTGGATAAATCATTCCCAATTTTTAGTTTTTGATACCTGGGCACTTGTGCTAGCCCGTGGGGATCAGTAACACCTTTCAGGACTTGCCACAGGTCGGGTCGGGTGCCGGTTTTGGCGGTGACCAGATTCGGTTTGTGACAAAATGGTATTAGAGGCAATACCCAGCCGGAAGTGCTTAGGCACTGTCTAGGTTTGAGGCTCGGGGTCCACAATGAGGGCATTGTGCTTTAATGGGGTGGATAATGTAACACCCCTGGAAAAGTGAGACATAAAAGGATAAATGTTACTACACATGTCAACAAGGTGCACCTTCCTTTTCGGGAGCCTGTCTGATTAGAACTCCACAGTTAAGCGTGCTTGGCCTGGAGTAGTGATCAGGATGGGTGACCTTCTGGGAAATTTCTCAGGGTGTGTGTGAGTGAGGACAAACCACACTAGAAAGGATATGTGTTGTCCTGTGGGGACAGTCATTAATTTGATAAGTGGCCCTAGTGAGTAATATCCTATGGGGTTCTAGGAAGGTAACCAAGGTATTACAGGAGACCCAAGGGGAAAGATGACAAGGTTCATGGCCCAGGGAGGCGGGTCATGAAAAAATGGTATCAGAGGGAGGTTCGCTCTATTTGAGTCATGTTATTAGGTAAATAGTTGGGATAGTCTAGAGTTAATATCGTCGGGACATGAAATTTCGGGTTATGGGTAGTGTGCTTGATCACCACACCTCATGACGGAATTCAAGTCTCCAGGGAAAGTCAGATGACAAGGTTCATGGCCCGGGGAGGCGGGTCATGACAAAATGGTATGAGACAGAGGTTCGCTTTATTTGAGTCATGTTATTTGGGAAATAGTCGGGATAGTCTAGAGTTAAGATTGTCGGTACATGAAATTTCAGGTTATGGGTAGTGTGCTTGATCACCACACCTCATAACGGGATTCAAGTCACCAGGGAAAGTCAGGATTTATCTATGTATTTTGGTTTTCTTGGTCTGATGATGATTAGGGGAAATGAAAAGAGAGTTGGTTTAATGGTCTCAGTGAGCTCGCAGGGTATGGAAAGCCATGTGGAGCCAGGGATATTCTCTAGAATACTCTTTGTGATGGTGAAGTGATTGTAATATGGCTTCCAACCATATATCCAAGTCAACCATTGAAACTAGTTTCCTCTCGCATTGTTTTGGCTTTAGTTTTTAAATCTTGTAACATTGGTTTTAAAGTGACTTGGTTTTAAGAAGCGTAAAGTTTTTGTGAAATGATTATAAAGTGAATAATTAATGGTTTGATTTATGAAATGGTGGAACTGAATTTTTAGAATTATTTTGAAATGGAAAATAGTATGCTTACACCTCTTTTGAAAGCCAGAACCATATTGAAGTTGGTTTTCAAAAGTGTTTCCAATATAGTTTTATAAATAGTTAAAGGGTGTTTAAATGGGATGAGATGTTTTGAAATTGATGTTAATAACTTGAAATTGAGTTCTTTTCTAAATGGTTGTGTCCTTATGAAAAGTTTTGCAAGATGTGAATTGGGATTTTGATCTCATTGTTAGTAGTTTTGAGAAAAAGGATGGGTTGGTTTTCTGTTTTATTTTTGAAAAGTGGAAAGAATTTTCATTTTAACCTTTAGTATTTCCATGAGTGACCACATGCATGGAGTTATATGTGATAATGGATGGTTGATGGCATGACTGGATGAGTGTCGGGGAAATTAAAAGAGAGTTGGGTTAATGGTCTTAGTGAGCTCGCAGGGTCTGGAAAGCCATGTGGAGCCGGGGATATTTCCTAGAACACTCTCTGTGATGGTGAAGTGATAGGAATATGGCTGCCAACCATATGTCCAAGTCACCCACTGAAACTATTTTCCTCTCTCATTTTTTTGCTCTTTAGTTTTGAAATCTTGGAACTTTGGTTTTAAAGTGACTTGGTTTTAAGAAGCGTACAGTTTTTGTGAAATGATTTTCAAATAAAGAGGTAACGGTTTGATTTATGAAATGGTGGAACTGAATTTTCAGAATTTTTTTTGAAATGGAAAATAGTATGCGTAATGTCGGAACCATATTCAAGTCGGTTTTCAAAAGTGTTTCCAATATTGTTTTCTAAACAGTTAAAGGGTGTTTAAAAGGGATGAGATGTTTTGAAATTGATGTGAATAACATGAAATTGAGTTCTTTTCAAAATGGTTGTGTCCTTATGAAATGTTTTCTAAGATGTGAAGTGATTGGAATATGGCTGCCAACCATATATCCAAGTCACCCACTGAAACTAATTTCCTCTCGCATTGTTTTGGCTTTAGTTTTAAAATCTGGGAACTTTGGTTTTAAAGTGACTTGTGTTTAAGAAGCGTAATGTTTTTGTGAAATTATTATAAAGTAAAGTGGTAATGGAGTGATTTATGAAATGGTGGAACTGAATTTTCAGAATTGTTTTGAAATGGAAAATAGTATGCTTACACCTCTTTTGAAAGCCAAAACCATATTGAAGTTCGTTTTCAAACGTGTTTCCAATATAGTTTTCTAAATAGTTAAAGGATGTTTAAATGGGATGAGATGTTTTGAAATTGATGTTAATAACTTGAAATTGAGTTCTTTTCTAAATGGTTGTGTCCTTATGAAAAGTTTTGTAAGATGTGAATTGGGATTTTGATCTCATTGTTAGCAGTTTTGAGAAAAAGGATGGGTTGGTTGACCGTTTAGTTTTTGAAAAGTGTAAAGAATTTTCATTTTAACCATTAGTATTTCCATGATAGACCACATGAATGGAGTTATATGGGATGATGGATGGTTGATGGCATGAATGGATGAGTGCCATGGAATGAAAAGAGAGTTGGGTTAATGGTCTTAGTGAGCTCGCAGGGTCTGGCAAGCCTTGTGGATCCGGGTATATTCCCTAGAACACTCTCTGTGATGGTTTAGTGATTGGAATATAGCTGCCAACCATATGTCCAAGTCACCCACTGAAACTAGTTTCCTCTCGCATTGTTTTGTTCTTTCGTTTTGAAATCTTGGAACCTTGGTTTTAAAGTGACTTGGTTTTAAAAAGCGTAATGTTTTTGTGAAATGATTTTCAAATAAAGAGGTAATGGTTTGATTTATGAAATGGTGGAACTGAATTTTCAGAATTTTTTTGAAATAGAAAATAGTATGCTTACATCTCTTTTGAAAGTCGGAACCATATTGATGTTGGTTTTCAAAAGTGTTTCCAATATAGATTTATAAACAGTTAGAGGGTGTTTAAATGGGATGAGATGTTTTGAAATTGATGTGAATAACTTGAAATTGAGTTCTTTTCTAAATGGTTGTGTCCTTATGAAATGTTTTTTAAGATTTGAATTGGGATTTTGATCACATTGTTATCATTTTTGAGAAAAAGGTTGGGTTGGTTGACCGTTTTGTTTTTTAAAAGTGAAATTAATTTTGATTTTAACCTTTAGTATTTCCATGAGCGACCACATTCATGAAATTATATGGGATGATGGATGGTTTATGGAATGACTGGATGAGTGTCGGGGCGAATATCAGGAGGGTTCCCGGTGTGGCACAAAAACATGCATGTGTGAGGCCCATGGGGTACCATTGTTGGATATGCTAACCGCGAAACCGTTGGTTTTCAAAGAAATGTTTTTTAAAAAAACATGATGTCTTGATGAATTGTTTTTGATGGTGTATATTGTGTGTTTTTGGAAAATGTTGATGTTGTGGGATGTTTTGAGTCCAAAAACCCCTCCTCTTCGAACTCTGTTTTGGGTTTATTTTTAATCGCTAAACTGGGTAGAAGGACCGGTTAGTAGTCACATATGAGATATGTTTCGGGACACCTTTATGGTGGTTCCATTAATGAGTTTGGATCTGTTTTGTGGCATGTTTTTAACAATGGACCAGATTTGTTGGGTCCTTGGGGTTCTCCCGTTGGATAAGGTACGCCCCCATTAAGGGTTAGTGCATAACTGAAGTGCAACCTGGATTGTTTCACCGTTGGAAAATCCTACATTTGATCAATGTATGGAATATTTTCTTGAGATTTGTAGAATGATTCTACACCCATTACATTCTTGTTTTTTTTTGGATCCTCTTGTTGCAGAAGAGTGCTTGTGGATGGTTGAAAGAGGTCATAGTTTCTTAAGTTACCTGATTCATCGAAGGTGGAAGTTGTCTGGGGTTGTCAGTATAGATAGTGTCTAATAGGGCCTCTGAGTCCTTCGTAGTCTCTTCGTATAAGGGGTTTATGTTAAACCACCCGTGAGGGAAATATGGCCACATGAGGCTGTTATGGACACTTTATGGAATGTTGTGATGTTTGGGGATGTTGTATATGGCCCCTTCCTTGTATTATTTCTATCAGTTGCTTTGGTCATGTTCGGTGACACGTTGTGATGTCACGTGCTCGTTTAATTGTAAAGGTGAAATTGTACAATATTTTTTGAGTCTATTTTTTTCAAAAGTGTTTCTCCTTTCAGGAGATCTCGAAATCCTCTGTTTTAGATGAAGGTGTTTATATGTGTGCTTTATTTATGTTGTTTATCACCTGAAGAAACAATGTGTGATGTGAGTGCAACCTCTAAACCCTTATTTTAGTGAAATTCCAAGTTTGGGTAAAGTGAGTTTTGGAGTGTGTTATGTCTTGGTTAAGTCATCTGGGATTGCGTGTAGTTGTTTGTAGAATCATAAGAGAAATTTCTATTCAAGGGTTTCCAAATCCTATCTGCGAGGCCGAAGATGCTTCAATCATTTCATCTCCAGCCATAGGTCCCGGAGAGAAGCTGACACGTAGTTAGGGGAAATCCCATTTTCATTCATAACCTTGTACAAAGAACTAATCTCAGTATGAGATATAGGAATAGTTTAAACATTTGGTGTTGTCATCTTGGTTTTTTTGTTCCTGTTCGGTGGAAAAAGGTGGAGGGACTCATCCCCATGTTATCTCCCAATGAGTTTCTTTTCCCCTTTGGTTTCTTTTGGGTTTGGGGGAATGGTTTTGGATTTTTTTAGACATATTGAGCACACATTTAGTAGTAACCATTCCCCAGAAAACTGTGTAGGTATAATGACCCACAAGGTTAGCACACAGTTTCCCAAACTGTGTGGGCTAACCGTGCGGTCGTCCCAACTCTTTAAGTTTTGGGTTCTATCTGTGACATCCCATATTGGTCAGTTAAGATGGTTGATTCTTATGGTGGGGAGCCCATTTGTGTATCCTTCTACCAGTAACTCACTTTTGTCCTTGGTCTTGGATTGGAAGTGGGTAGTCTAGTTTGGGGATATATAATCACCTACATCTTCCTTGGGTAAACTTTGGCATTGGAGAGTGCTCAATGGTTTAGTTATATCAAGGTAAGTTTAACCTTGTCTGATGTTCTTGTTTGTTTGGGTAAATTTCTTGAGCCTTGTTCAGATAGTGTTTGAGGAGTTTTCTTTTAGGATAAATCCCAATGTGCTTAATCATTTTAGAAAAGAGGTGTATGTTTTGGTTGTGATGTATTCCTTACATAATTGATCACTGGGGGTGTTTTGGCCTTTGGTGGCGAAGCTTAGCAAAGGAGTCCATTTCTATCTTTTGGTTGGGTTTGGTTTTTGCTTTGTCCTTGATGTGGCTTTCCGAGGGTCCAAAGTTCTATGGTGGGGAGAATTTTCACACCAGTGAATTTTTTTAATTCATTTTTCATTTAATTTCCATTCCTGATTTGTTTTGGGGGTTTACCACTCATTTTGGTGAAAATGGTGGGTTTTGAAAATTTGGGCCAAACCGTGAGCCCAATTCTAGATTTAAAAACAAATTTTGTTTCTTCTATTGCACCTTCATTTTCACCATTTTATACCCATTCCAATTCCCAATTTGAATACCCTAATATATTAAAATCACCATATCCTTTTTGACCATAAAGAAATACAAAATCATGATGGATTTGGGTTTTGGATTAATGTAATGGGCGTGCCCATAGGCCCATTTTCTGCTTTAAATATTTTTTTTAAATTTTCAATATATCATTCATTTTTTACTGTGTTTCGGTGATTCGACCTCCCACTCGAAGCCAAACACCTCAGGATCACCCCCCAGTAGCGAGTTTTCCTCTTTGGAGCTCATATACCCTGCGTATTATGGAGATCTTTCGCAATCTTTCTTAAATCAACATGATTTGATGAGGTAAAATGATTCTTTCATAACTCCATCAATTTTCTGTATTTTCCCCAAATTTGGTCCCCACATAACCTAATATAAATCCTCCAATCCTACATACCAGTTTAGGGTACTTCAAGATTCAAATATTGGTGGATTGGGGCCGATTTCTTCAAGATATTTCAAGTAAGGGAATTCTTTCTGGGTTCCTTCCATTCTCTTTTAGTTTTTTTCCTCTTTCTTGAAGTTCCTCATGTCCAAAAGTTGGGGATATATCCTAAGGTCTGATTTTGGTATCTTTGGGTCAATTTTTGGTGGTCTAGGTCTGGATTTATTTTCCTTGTGGTGCGGCGGTGGTGCCCTTATGGTTTCACACCAAGTTTTGAGGGTTTCGACTCTAAAGATAGGTGATTCCATGTTTAGCCATTTTATGATGAGTTATATTTCTTGGTATATTAATTTAACATGTTTATAATCTGTTTTTTGTGCTGTGAAAACGATTTTTGATGGGTTTGGTTAAACATTTAATTTTTAGTTGCATTTTAGCTTTAAATTGGGTACTTTTCATGTGTGACTCTTGGGGTAATGTTTGGGTTTAGTTTATAACATATGAAAGTGATTTATTAGTCTTGAAAGGGGATTCCAATTCTGTTTTGTTAATTCCTTATTGTCATGTTTTCCTTTAAAAGAGGTTTTTTAATGAGTTTAAGGGGTAAAACTGTGTTGTACTTCTTGAAGGTGATTTGTGAAAACGTGTGTTTTTCATGTGTATCTTTGTGGTATTATTCGATGAATTTTTATAACACTTGGGGGTGGTTTAATAATTATTTTAGGGCTGAAAATTCTGTTTTGGATTGGTATTGGTAGGATTTTGGTCTTTAATGAGGGTTTTGAAATGGGTGTAGTGTGGAAACAATGGTTATACTTCTTGGGTATGATTTATAAAAACTGAAAATGCTTTATTTGGTTAAAGAAAGTTAGAAAGGGGTGTATATGTACTCTTTGGGTGAGTGTGTTCACCTAATGTGGGTTTTGGAATGGTAAAGTGGTGATTTGAGATGTCAAACATTTATTTTAATGTTTTAAAAATTGCTGAAATATTTTACTAAACTGTGTTTTGTCTGCGAAACACGAGTGTGGCATGTATCATGTTAGTTTATTGATAAACTGATTTTTGATGGTGAGAAGGGTATTATGTGACATGTGTGTGGGATGTTATGTGAGTTTAATATCTTGTAATAGTTTTATAAAAAATTTTAAAGTATTTTTGGAAGTGTTAAGGAAATGTGAAATGTGTTGTGGGCAACTTTGGTGTGAGTATGATTTCAAAACGCATTTGAACGGAAAAGTGGATTTTGTGACTTGTGTGATGAACGTGTGGGATGTTTAATGAATGTGTGATGTGGAAGTGATATTTTCATTTGAAAATTATATTTCTTTCCTTGTCGAACTTGTTTGAGCATAAGTGGGAAACCTGGGTATCTAAGTTGGTGGACGTGTACTAGTATGCTAGTGATCCCATGGGGTTTGGCCTCAGTTTCACTTAGCAAGATTGACACTTAAAATTCTAACTAAACTATGATGATGATGATTATTGGGGACCACTAGGTTATGGGTATGTTCCCTACTAGTGGATCATTCATGAGAATAGATATTTGTGACGGTTACTTTCACCGAGATACGAGGTACTTGTGACCCACAATGAGCTAGTGCCTAGGGGTTATTTCCCATTGCTTGTGATCATTAGATCCATTGTACTTACCCTCGGTATACGGTATTTTTGGCTGGAAAATTCAGTAGCTTTGGTATTTATTTTAGAATTTTTGGTCCTTTAAAATTTCCCCACATGAAAAATGTGATCATTTATAATTGCATCCTTTAGAAAATTGTAACAAGCATTTCTTATTTACAAAACTTGCAATGATTTTTGTCATGAAATATTTATCACATGGAATATCTTAGTGGTGGTATCCTACTGGGATTTCTCTCACACCATACTTACACCATTGGGTGTAAGTAGACTTGTTTATTTTTTGTAACAGGTTTGGGTACAGGTTTTATTCCTTTGGTTCGGGGTTTTAGTGGTCCATCGTGATGCAGTGTGATGGAGATGGCTTGTGGGAGGTGCCTATTTCCATGTGGAGGTTATTGGGGTATCATTTCTTGGGTTTGGACCTTTGTAATGGTCTTAAAACATTGTTTAAAATTGTGATATTCAGTTCTGAATTTTAGTAAAAGATGTTTTGGTTTTGAAAAACACAGATTTGATTTCTTGGATTCATTTTTTGTTTTATGTATAAAAACTCAGGTAAATCATTCCAAATTTCCAGTTTTTGATACCCATGCACTTGTGCCAGCCCATGGGGATCGGGAACGCACTTCGAGACTTTCCACGGGTCGGGTTGGGTGCTGGTTTTGGCGATGACCAGATTCGGTTCGTGACAATTATCATCATGAATAATAAAATCCTATTATTTATTTACATGATTAATAATTATTTTTCATTTTTATTATTCATTTTCATTTTATTTGTTACCATGTTATGTTTAATTACTTAATTATGTTTATGTCAGACCTTTTGATGATATTAAACTAATATTTCTAGAAATGAATTATATTAGTTGACTATGGTCAAAGTGGTCACGATTCCATTATTTCCGGAATAATACTCAAAAAATAATAATCAGTTTTATACATAAATTATAATTTTAAATACAATGATGAATGATCATTATAAAAAATGGACTACATTTTAATCATAGAAATGGTATGTCATACATACACATGTATAACAACTCTATTTCTCAAAGTTCATTATGGAAAGACGGTAAGCATTGTTTTATCTTTAATGAAGGATAATTATATCATAAGTATAATATTAAATATTTAAATATACTTATATTTATTATCCAATTTATTTATTGATGAAAAAAATCACATCACTTCATGGAGGTGGTAGGCTACACGTACACATGAATAATGTTATCATTTTCAACGTATGAAAAGGTAAGAAAGTAAATGATATATTAAAATTTCAAAGTCATAAATATTTTAATAATATCACATATATATATAGACACATTGAATCAATCATTAAATCCATCCATAAGAGGATTTATTGGTAAAAAAATTACATTGTTTTGCGATGTGGTAATCCTCCCTACACAAGAACGATGGTTTTGTTTCACATTTGATAGAATATGATATGGATATAGGTTATTAAATTATGATAATAACATCTCAATACATTGAAGATACTAGTGTTATTATTTCATCATTGTTAAAGGATATTTTATGGAGGTAGAAAAAGAAACAAAACGAAATCACTTAGTTATGAATTATATCTCTTCTTAATACAACCACATATAGTTTACACCAAAAGTTATCATAGGATGGTTTTTTGGTCACGCCATGCACATTAGGATCCATATAGGGATGTAAGGAAGTTATTTTTCTGGTATTTACCAAACATAAATCATTTTTAAGTGTGAATATAATAGGAGATAAGGTGCCCTTTTTATAAGAGAGGGTTGGGTACTCTTGAAATTTCATAATATAATACATTAATAAATATCAATTATCAAATTTAAATGGCTATATATTGATAATAGTTTAATATAAAATTTATTTGAGTTAAAAAATCTCATAAAAAATCTAAAAAATTTATAAGATGTTTTCACCCTTAGGCTTTTGTTTTAATTGGCTTTAACACTTTTTGGCCATTACCACAATATCAATGATTTTACTATTTAGTGGTAAGGAAGGTTACCATAAAAGGAGAATGGGACAATATATAGACCATGATGTATATTAAAAACCATACACTAATAATTTGGATGAATTTAATGGTTTTTTATGTTTTATATTTTCTAATAAAATATTATTTATTAAAAAAATCATTAACATGTACTTCGGAACTATTCATTTAATTTGGATTTTAAATCGACAAGATAATGATATAATTAGAATATAAGGTATTTAAACCTCTATAATATTCCAGTAATATCTATTTTTTTCAACACAATAATTAATTCAAATCATATTAAATTTATCATTTTTAAAACCATTTGTTTTTTTTTGAAGAAATATTTTATCAACATTCCATAAGAATTTAAGGTCATTATTTCATCATTAAAAATTAGAAATAAATTACAAAGATAAATAAAACATTTATTCTTAAAATTAATAATTACAAATGAAAAAATATTTTTTTATCCCTACGCCAAAATTTAAACATAACAAAATAAAGAGACTGATTTTTTAACTTTTCTTTACATATATATTATAAAGGTGAAAATCGTTATCATAAGGAAAAAATTTCATATATTAATAATTTGGATGATTATGGAAGAAATATACACATGAAATAAAATTAATTAATGTGTATGGGATAATTTCTAGTCTTTATTACAATATTTTTCCCTTAATTAACCTATTTTAGCTTTGTTATAGTAATAAAGTTAGCTATAATTACTATTTAGAATGGTTAAAAATAAAAGTGAAATAATACCCAAATATGGACTTATTGACTCAAAAAATGGAATCAATTTTTCAATATTCAAAACAAATAATTTGGAGAATTCTACTTAAAATTAATCCTATAAAATTCTATGAAAAATAAAGTTTCATAAAATTTCATTTTTAAATACAAAAAAAAACAATTATAATAAATTTTAGTATAAAATTAATGTAAAATACTATAATTGAATAATTTTTATTCAAAATAAAATAATAAAATATTGGAAATAATACAAAATAGAATTTTAATTTATAAATTCTTGAAAATAAAATGTAACTTTCAATAAAAGTTAGAAAATTTGAATGTTCATATAAAAATCAATATTTTTAAGAAATTATCTAAAATTCATCATATGATAATTTTAAAAGGTTGAATTCAATAATAATGTTCATTTTCCAAATTCAAATTCTATATATTTAAAATAATAATTTTAAATAAAACCATATAATTCATGAAAACCCAATTTTGTTAGAAATAAAACATATTAATGTTTTACAAAAATTTTACCTAATATTTTAATAATAATTATAAATTCATAAAATAAAATTAATTAATATTAATAATACCTGAAATTTATTTATCTTGACCAAAGTTGTGTTGTTATAATCTTCCCGTATTTTTTAAATTACATCCTTGTAATTTGATTCACTTATTTAAAAAGTGAAGATATCATTCCTTCATGGTATTTTTCGATTCCCATATCTCTTCTCCAACCATATGGGTTTTCCAAAGAACCTTAAACTATTGAACCGACTTATTCTGGAACACTATCTCTATATAGTCAAGAATATTTAATGTTTATTCCTTATAAGAAATACTAGCATTTAACTGAACTAGCTCATGGCTCACAAAATGAGATCGATATAGAACATGGTTTCATAACATTAAAACATGAATGACCTTAGGATAAACTCAGAGTAAAGGCCACTAAGTATTAAATTGATCAAATTTTTCCATGACTTCATATGGACTAATTAACTATGTAATTAGATTCTCTTTTATACCAAAAAATGTATCATTTTCTATGAATATACTTTAAGAAAAAATTAATCACCCAACTCAAAATAAATATCTTTTCTTCTGGTTATCAACATAATTTTTAGGCATCCTCTGAATCATCCTCATATGTTTCTGAAACATATTTCCATTTTCAATAATTTATTTTACGAACTCTATTTCCATCAAACCCCATTATCCTAAATCATCCCAAAATTCTGGAGTATGACAAAACTTTCTATATAATGCCTCAAAAGGCTCCATATGTATACTATAATGGAAACAATTATTATAATAAAGCTATATTATTGAATTATAATGATCCTAACTTCCTTGGTAATCCATTAGACTATAAAGAATCATATAATTCTATGTTTGAATCATTATCTTAGACTATCCATCATATTTGTAAAGACCAGGAAATTTCAAGGAAAATTTTTTCTTAATTTTCTTTGGGATTTTACAAGCACGCAGTTTCTGACGGCGCCTGATTTTGAGGCCCGATGTGCCTGAAATCATTTTCCGAAGTTTGGCTCGGGTACGTTCAGTGAACGAACGAGTGGGAATTTCTATCTTTTGAACCGGTGATCGGAATCAAATTCTGAGGGCACCGATGGAACCGCAACGCTGGTTTTTGCTTAGGAACACCTATTCCGCAGTTGTGTTTTATCGAGTATGGAAGTTAGTTTTTGAGGGTTTTAATTAAACTGAATAAAAATATGTGTTTGCCATATTTTTATTTGAAGTGGTAGTTAGAACCTCTAAGGAGAGGTTAGTGGAGGGGCCCACCCGCACATAACCTCCCTTGGGTGGATGTTATAAGGTGGGTCCCACATGAGTATCAAACCCCCTTAACTCTTGAACTCTCCTTTTATGTGGATGAAACTCTATCTCATTAAATGAGTCTCTCCACCTCCCTCTCATTAATTTTGACAACTTGAGATATTTAATTATGTGAGTTAATTTAAATTTCAAACTCTTGAAATTCATAAGCTTTGTTGTGTTAATAAAACAAGTTAAGAACTTATTTTATTTGGGATGGAGTTTAGTTGATTGGGAGCCTTTGGAGAAAAAGCTTAGGAAGTCTTGAGTTTCTTCTTTCTCTACGACGAAGAACACGAAGAACGTCTCTTCCGCCACTGAAGCACGACGACGCCATCTTCTTCATCGTTCTTCAACCGAGGCAAGGAAAGGGAAGCGACGCGCACGACATCTCCAACGACCTTCATCCGCGTCAAAGGAGAAGACGTCGCTGGCGAAGAACGTCGTCAACGACGACGTCACCTCCGAACGCTTGTCCACCAACGATGAGTACCCTTCTTCCTTTCCGACGCATGAGCATGAGAATTGGCAGTGTGTGACGAACACGACAATCAAGGAATCGATATCCACCCTTTTTCCGAGATCGTCAACAAACGACAATTACGAGGTAGGGAATTTAATTTGTGATTATTGGTGAACCCTCGTTTACTCCCTTGATTTTTTATTCTTCATGAATATGTCCAACTGCTATCGTTTAACGAGAGGGGGCCGGTCCGCACAAACACGGCCGACCCACCTCCTTTTTCCATGTTGGATTTCTTTGTGGTTTGGTACGGGAAGGCGTGGTGTCGTCGCACCACGCGGAATCATGCGACAAGGAAATGTGTGGCGCCGTCACGCCGTGTCATGAAGAACAAACAAAGGCGCGATACCGTCGCGCTGCGTCGGAGAAACCCGAAGACATCCGTGGACGGAGTCGGGCCATGGCGAACGGGCGCGGCGCCAACACGTCGTGCCAGAGAACCACGAAGACGGCGCATTTTGTTAATTGATGTGCGGATTGACGAGCGATGACATAACGGGGCCGCAAAGTATTTTTGAAGCTTGCGCAGTAAAGTACGAGACCCGAGATGAACACCGGCTCAGACGGTTTTGAAAACGGACCACCTGAGAACCTCTGGTGGCCCACGGATACACCCGAAGGCACGGGTCGCCAGCGCGGCATCACTGGCGACCGGAGGCGGCGGCCGGAGCTGTCCGGCTGCCAGGAGGAGGCGGCGCCCGAGCGCGCCGCCGGATGAATTGGCGGCAACGGTTACGCCGCCGCCCTCAATTAACGGCGAGGGGCGGGCCGCGTGCACCCCCCGCTCCCCGACTTCGGCTCGGCCACGCCGAGCCGCGGCCGGCCGGTCATGTTGGACCGAGCCGGCCGGGCTGGGCCGCGCCAGTCAGGCCGGGTCCAGTCGGGTCGGACCGGGTTCAGGCCGACCCAGGGGGGGTCGGGCCGGGTCGGTCCGGGCCCAGACCCCCCGATTTCGGACCACTTTCAGTCAAATGCCCATATCTTGGGCTATGTACCTCCGATCGACGCACCGTCAGTTGCTTAGCGATCCATGGAACGAGACGGTCGTTTTGGTATATTACACTCAAGGTTTCAGAGAACTTTGGGTTCGGTCGGGTTGGTTCGTACACGAAACCAACCGGGCCCTCGGAGCGGAAACACTTATATCTTGAGCTCCGGACGTCCGATTGACGTGTCGTCGACTTTGATGACTTCCTCTAAGTGAGATGGATCTTGTTGATTACTCCGCTCGAGGTTTGGATGCCGTCGGAGTGCGGTAGGGTTGGTTCGCTCACGAAATCCAACCGGGCCCCTCGAACGAAAACGCCAATAACTCACAGACCGGGTGTCCGATTGACGCGCCATCTATCTCGCTAAATTCTTCTTGATGAGATGGAACTTTTGGCCTACTTCGCCCGAGTTTTGGATACAGTTGGATAGTGACCGGGTTGGATTGTACCCAAAATCCAACCGGGCCCCTGGAACGGGAAAGCTGATATCTTTCAGATATGACGTCTGTTTGACGAACCGTCAGCGGCGTTGTTGATCAAATTGAGAAATGGTCCCTATGAGTATACCCTATGAGAGTTCGGGGTACAGTTGAGATACGGCCGGGATTGGTTCGCTCATGAAACCAACCGGGCCCCTGGGACGAAAAGAGTAGTAACTCAGAGACCGTGCGTCCGATTGACGCACCGTCTGTTGTGTTGAGACCACTATGACGAGGCGGTCCTTTGAGATACTTCTTCATGGGACTTTGAGATACTTGGAGTATCGACCTGTAGCTCATGGAGCGGACCCTCCTGGAGACGAGCCTGCGGAGTACGGAGACCATGTAGCTGACTGAGACCTGACGACTGCTTGACCGACTCGACTTGGAGTGAGTCGACTGGCCTAGTGGACGGAGCACTACTTTGTGAGGTGCAGACCCAGGGCGGACGGAGCACTACCTGTGTGATAGTGCAGACCCACGGTACTCATCCGGAGAGTACCTCAGCAGGCTACTAGGGGGTGTGCACTACTGTGTTTGGGTGACATACCTCGGCGGGAAGCACTATTGTGTTTGGGTGGCTGACCCGCGGTACTCGACAGGAGGAGTACCTCATCAGTCTTAGGTTAGTGAGAAGTACCTCGGAGTCATGACAGGACCACTGTACACTCCAGATACGGAGCTCTTCAGTAGTTACAGTTTCGATAATGAAAATCATGGTTTGAGCTGAGACTTTTGACCTTTGTGTTTACCTAATGATTGGGTTTGGTTACTTGATAACTTAGGTATATGTATGGGCATATACCTGGGTAGTGGTTATCCGTTGATTTCACAATCCTTGTGTTTACTCATGATTGGGATGGGTTACTTGATAACTTAGGTATATGTATGGGCATATACCTAAGTAGAGGTAATCTGTTCAGATCTTCTTGTGGTTATCCTTGTTGGTTTTAGTGAGACCTTGAGGGTCTCGGGGTCCCTACTGAGTATCGTTATACTCACCCCTGCACGGGCTATGCCCGCACCATGTTGTGTTGGTTGCAGACAAAGACAGTGCTGACGAAGGCCGAGTGTTCGAGGACTAGACGGTACCCGGAGGTGGACTACACGACGAGTCAGTACCCAGAGGTGGACTTCACGGCGAGACGACACTCGGAGGAGGTTGACAGGCGAGAGCGTTGTGGAAGCTATCTGTACCTACCCTTCAGGTAGGATCCGTGGTGGACGATCTAGAAGCTGCGCCATCTATACCGACCCTTCAGGTAGGATCTGAGGAGGACGACCCAGGAGCTGCTTCCTTTCTTACAGCTGTTGTCTTTTTCTTTTGTACTTTGTTCAGCTGTAGTTGTACATTCTTTTGGGTTTGTATTCTGGCCCATTTACTTTTCAGCACTTTCTTTTGTACTTAGTGTTTTGCTTCCTCTTGTACTCTGTGGTGTTTTGTTTACTTATATAAAGGCAATTCCTTCCCAGTTATTAGGATTTACGCCTTTGGTGCTAGTTGCCAGCCCCTGGCCTTTGGAAGTCGGGCCTCGGGTAGTCACGACACAGGCCCCGAGGGTGGGTCGTGACAATATTAAGATTAAAAAGATGTAATAAAATTCAATTCAGTACATAATGAATTTTGAGGCCTTTTACAAAAATAATATGTGAATCTAGGATCTTGATTAGATACGATGTAGAGAGAAAATATATATAACCTGACCACATATTTGAGGTACTATCAATAAATTTGATCTAAATACTTCATATCTCAAATGGGAATGAAATGTGTATACTTAGTAAGTCGATCAACAAAAACCAAATTACGTTATTACCACATGAAATATATGGATACCCCACTATGAATCTCATATATTTATTTTCCTATTTCCACTCTAACACTGGAAAATAAATAAGAATCACTTATGGTAATTATTGTTTATATTTAACATATTTAAAAGTCAAACATTTCATGGTATCGTTATAAATAAATTTTTGTTTCATCCCACTACTAATACCCCCGAAGGTCTATGTATATCTTAATGTAACTAGGGTGAACAGAAAATTATTAACTATGGGCTTCACTAAATATTTCTTTCTTAAACTAAGAATAAAGAGGCACAAATAAACCCATTCCAAAAATTTACAATATATAGTTAATCAATATTAATCCATAGAATCTTACTATTCTTAATAAATTCAAACTTTTAATGTAAAACATGATCCTCATTAGGATATTTCTTAATTTTTCTGAGAGAGATGATTATACTCATACCTAAAAAATATAAGGTGTTCCTACATCCACAATTTCTAGTTTAAAATTCTTAAAATCATTAACAAAATTACTATATTACAATGAAAACATGGTTAATGTAGCATTAAATTTAAGACTTGATACATCAACTACTTTGTTTTATTTTCCTGGATGATAATGAATCATGTAGTCATAATCCTTAATTTGTTTTAACTATATTCTTTGCCTCATGTAAAACTCTTTATGAGTAAATATATACTTTATAAGTACTTGATTAGTAAATATTTCACACTTTACTCTATATAAATGGAGCTCCAATATTTTTATGAAAAAATCACAACATTTAATTCCAAATCATGTGTATGGTCATTGAAATCATAAAGTTTTAGATTATGTGAATTGTACACAACAACTTAATCATTAAAAATCTAAACACAACCATTTACCTTTAATAAAGTATCATTATAGAAGACATAATCGAAATTTATATAAGGCATTTCTAATATTATAGAATTCACCAATCTTATTTTTTAGATTCTGAAAATAATCATCGTAATATTTTCTCCATATGAATTTATCTCTTTTCGAGTTAACATTATTATTAGGCTACAAAAATAATCCAAATATTCAAAAAAACCATGGATAATGAGTCATTAATCCAAGAATACTACGAATATCATTGAAATTATTATGTATTGGAAAATTTACGATAACTTTTCATTATTAGGGTCATCAATTATTCAATATTTTGAAAACATTTATCCAAGGAAAGAAATTTGTTTCAACGAAAATTCATACTTACTAAATTTCCCATATAGTTTATTTTTTTCAAATTTATAGAAAATAATCCATAGGAATATTTCTTGATCCTCATGACTTTTAGAATATACCATTATATCATAAATTATTAAAACCACAAGGTTATATAAATAGTAATAGAAAAGTCTATTCATAAAATCTATAAATACAATTTGTGAATTATTAAAACCATAGGTCATAAGTACAAAATCTTAATGCTCATTTCTAGTCCAAAACGCTATCTTTGTGATATACTCCTCTTTCACCTTCAACTAATAGTATCATGACATGAGATGAATCTTTGTATAATACATTTTTATAGAGCTTATCAAAAGACTCATTTATATGAGGTAAAGGATACATTGTATTAACAACTATGTCATTCAAAGCACATTATTCAATGAAAAGTCTCATTAGATAGAATTATTTTTAGCAAATAAAATAGGACCACCCCATGGAGATGTGGTATGATTAATGTATCCTTTATATATCAAATCATTTAGTTTGTTTTTCAATTTTAAAAGTTCTAATCAGTCAATTCGATAAGGGGATTTTGAAATACTATCAGTATCAAACAATAAGTCAATAGTAAAATTTATCCCAATAAAAAATAACATTAATAAATTCTTCGAGAAATACATCCACATATTCATTTACTAATATAACAGCACATATTTAAAATTTTATTACTTTTCAATAATATGGGCCCAGTAACTTTCACTGTAATATCTAAACAAATTTCTCATATTTTTGGTATGTTATCAAATGTATAGAATCATTAAATATAAATTTATTAACTTTGTTTTCTATATTATCAGGATAAATTCAAATCCAATCCATACCTAAAATAATATCAAACTATACGGTGGGTAGTTCAATAAGATTTTCAAAAAAGACATCTCCACTAAAACTATAGGAATATTATTATAAATCTTGATTTATCTAATATATCTACATTTATTTTTCACCAAAATTTATATCTTCCTTTCATTTGGTTATATTCATATTTTATATTAAAATTTATCATAGAAAAATAATACAAAGATCCCTAGTCAAATAGGTCATTTTCATAATTTGAATAAAAATGTAACATACGTATCACCACTTCATTAGATAGACTAAGTTCAACAATAATAGTTGGAAAAAAATTCATGAATTTCGTCTTTTTATCATAAATATTTCCACCCTAAGAAACTAATTTTTGACACATGTTAGAAAACATTTCCTAAGTCGTTGAAATTAACACACCTCACTGCTGGGTAGACAATTATTAACTCATTATTGGATTATTTAAGACTCTTTTCTTTACAGTCACGAACCCCATGAAAAAACATACGACATCAATAACACTTTCCCAAGGCCATTAAACTTTTAATGAAATGTATTTAACCACACATGGAAAATTTTGGGGTATTACCTCTAAACTTCTTAATCAGTTTCTACTCTATTTATTTCCCCCTTGACCGTTTAATTCTTTTTTCATCTAAGGAAACATACGTGTTGACAAAGTCCATTTGAAGTCTCATAACAAAATTAAAAACTTTAACCTAAATTTTAAATTCTAATGGAGACAAATCAATTAATAAACTTGGTTTTAATCATATGTAAAAAATAATAATTTATGAATCAATTTATTTATTAAAATTTTATATGTACCTAGCCAGTATAGAATTTTTTTTCATCATATGCGGCAACTAAATATTCATCATTTTACCTCAATTCCATTACTTGTTTCTCTATGTCGAGTCTAACAACTTCAGGGAAATAATTCTCGTCTAAATCATTCTTAAATGTGTCCCATTACATGACATTAGGATCATCATTATATCTTCAATTCTTAACTAGAGACAATAATCAATCAACTTCACCATCAAAATGATAAATATAAAAGATTACCTTTAGAGGTTTCAAATACCCCAAGACATCTAATATATTTTAGAGGGTATTGATCCATCATTCATCAACCACTAGAATCTATGTTCCCCACAAAGCTAGATGGAGTTGTTTTATGAAATTCTCAACTATCAACATGTTCCTCTATAGTAAATATTTTTTCTTTGTAACATGAATTATATCACCATTAATATCCCTTGTAAACTAATCTATCAATTTGAAAAAATTCTTAGTCTATATTCCAACTATTCTAGGATATTTATTTGGAAGGATATTTTCCTCTCTACTTTATCTTTCCAATTTTGCTGATGGAACTCCATTTTAAATAGACACAGTTTAGATGATTCAAATAAAAATTCTTCAAATTCTATAATAAACATAAATTAGAATCTATGAAATGGAATTTACTTTAATTATTCTACCATCTTAAATTATGTAAAACATTTCTATAATACCAAATATAATGACTCAATATTAAATATTAAATTATCCTGAGTTTTTAGTCAACCATTCATTTTATTACATTACTAAGGATCTTTATATTTAATAATTTTATAGAATACTTTTATAAATCTTACAAAATAAAACAAGACGTTACAAGTGGATACTTTTATACACTTTCAATTTTCTCTATAATATAAAACATTAATATTAAAAACATATTGTTTTCATATAAAATCATTATATTTTTTCACATGAATTCTTATTTATTCTTACCTATCCTTAAACCCGATGAGAAACACTTTAAAAAAATTGGATGAGAAAAAAAAATCTCAACAATAGATATAAAAGAAATAATATGTGAGAATAGTAAAATACATGAAAACCTATAAAGTTATTACCATTATCACATTATTCTTTGAGAAGATGATATAACTCATTTCTATATGAAAACAGACACTTTTTTCACATAGAAAACTTTAAAACTCATAAAAATAAAATAGAAAAATATTTTAAGAAAATATATTATCATAATAAAACGTGTTTTAAAACTATTTCAAATATTAATAGAGCCTAATTATATACATAGATAAAACCACACTAATTTTTTCCTCCACATTTCCATTGAAGACATGGAACATTAACCAACCATTGGATATCCATATTGAGGCTTACACATTGTATAATCTATATCAGGCTCACAAATATTCATGAGCTATGAAGGGTACCAACTTATAAAATAAACTATATCACGATCACCGGTCTCTTATATATAATTATAATGTACCATATCATGAATAAATTATTTTATTCCTACAACATTTTATCATAAAACCCTTGAAAAACTGTTTAAAATTCGTTTTAAAAACACTTTATGATATTGAAATATCATTTCCTTTTTAAAACCCTATTTTAAAAATAAAATAACCACAATTAAGGGAAATATTGTTCTTTTATCGGTAAAACATGAATTCTTGTAAATTAATCCAAAAATAAAATAACAATTATGATTATGGGAAATGTCTTTTTCAACGTATACATAAAATATACTTCATATATAAATACATTCATAAAATATTTTTAAAAATATGAACCTGGAAGGAAAATATTTGTAAGGTATATTTTAAAAAATTATTTTTAAAAGATAGTCACATACCTTGAGTTTGACTGATTGTGTATATTACTTATCTTCCTGAATAATAAACATATTATAATTACTTAAATGATTAAGAACATTTTTATTTTTTATTATTCCTTTTTATTTTTATTTAGATTTTTATATTCAATTACGTAATGAATTACATTTATGTGATACAATTAGAGGATATTCAACTCATTTGTGCAAAATGACTTCTTATAGGATGATTGTGGTAAAATAAGACATTATTACATCATAAATAGATTATTAATAATGAAACAATTTTAATTTTTATACATTAATTATTCTTTTTAAAACAAATAATGAAATATGGTAATAAAAAAGGAATTATGTTATAATCATGGTTTTGGTAGGCTGTATGTACGCATGAGTAACAATTTAATTTTTCCATGATCATTATAGAAAGAAGGTAATTGTTATTATTTATTTAAACAATGTTAATTATAACGTAAATACCATATTATTTATTTAAATATATATATATATACTCCAATTAATGAGGTGATGAAAAACAAATCACATCACTTTGTAGAGGTGCTACTCAAATTGTACACATGATTGATGTTATCATTTTTCAATGAATGGAAAGGTAAAATAGTAAATGATATATTATATTTTGATGCTGATAAATATTTCATGAATATCATATATATATACATTAAATTTATTATTTAAACCAACTATAAAAGGATATTATGGAAAACAAATTACATCGGTTTTTGAGGAGGTAGTCCACTGTACACATGAATGATGGTTTCATTTCTCATTTGACAGAAGGAGAAATGGATATAGGTAATGGAAATAAATTAATAACATATTATTATATTTAAGATACTAGTTATTTAATTTCATCATGGTTGAAGAATATTTTGAAGGAGGTAGAAAAATAAAAACATGAAAACGTTTAGGTAAGAACTCTACCTCTTCTTTAGAAAACCATTTACTGTTTACACTAAAAGACCATCTACGTTGGTTTTATGATACAAAATACCTATATGATAAAGGGATGGATTTATGTAAAAGTTTTATTATGGAATTTTCTGAACAAAATATTTTTTATGTGTGAAGAAAAGACAAAAGGAGGTTCCCCTTTTATAAGAGAGGGGACGTGTACTCTTGGTGTTTCTTAAAATAAAAAATTAATATAAACTAATTTTCAAATTTCAATGTATCCTAATTGATAATATTAAAAGATAAGATGAGTTTGAGTCTAAATAATCTTACCCAATAAAAATTTGTGAAGTTTGGTTGTGTTTTCACACTAATCCTTTTTTTAACCTATTTTAATCCTTTTTGACAATTACCACATTATTAAATATTGTACACTTTAAGGGTCAGGAAAGTTACATTAAAAAGAAATTGGACCACAAATGGTAAATATATGATATTTTAAACCATATCTAAATAACGTGTCAAAAAATAGTTTTTTCATAGGTTTCAATTATTTAATAAAATAATAAATATTCTAAAATAAAAGTAATGTCAATTTGTGAAATATTTATTCAATTTGATTTTTAAAAATACAATAAAATAATGGAATTAAAATATCTAGAATTAAAACCTCACTAATATGTCATTTTCATCTACAAGAATCATGGAACACAATAATTCATTCAAATAAAATTAGTTTTACCATTTTTAAAATCATTTATTTTATTTTTATATTAATTGAATAAATATTGCTTTAGAGTTTCATAGGAATTTAAGGTTATTATTTCATCACTAAAAAATTAAAAATAAATCACCATGATAAATAAAAATTATTTACCACTCAAATTAATATTTATAATCGATCATATTTTCTTTTTATCCCTTTTTCAAGAATTTAGATATAATAAAATAAAGAGAATTTCATTTTTGACTTTTCTTTACACAAAATATTATATAGTTCAAATCTTGTAACTAATGGAAAAATTTTATATATATGACTTTTAGATGGTTTTGGATGAAATTTAATCATAAAATAAAATTAATTTCGATTTTATGGTTACTTTATAGTTATTAATAGACTATTTTATCCTAGATTAACCCATTTTACCTTTATCATGAGCACAAAATTTACTTTTATTACTATTCAAGATGATAGACAATAAAATGGACATATTTAGAAATTTTTTACTATTTTTTAAAAATATGGAATCTATTTTTCAATATAAAAAATAAATAAGCTTCATAATTTCATTTAAAATTAAAACCACAAAATTTGATGAAAATTATTTTTTTCAGAAAAATACATTTATATGTACAAATAATTATTTATATTAAATTCAAGCATAAAATTGATTCTATAGATTATAATGGGTATGTTTGATAAAAGAAAGTAATGAAATTTGAAAACAGTTCTAAAATATAAATTAAGATTATTAATATTAGAAAATAAAATACAATGTTAAAGAAATATCAGTATTTTCAATATTATTTGAAAAAATATTTTATTAGAAAATTCTAAAAAATTCAACCTAAGATAATTTTGATTTGATGAATTAAAAAATAAATTTCATCTTCAAATAAAAATTGTATATGTTTAAAATATTGTTTTTAAATAAAACCATATAATGGATAAATACCCTATTCGGTTAGAAATAATTTTTTTCATTATTTTACTGACATATTACCAAATATTCATATAAAAATTATAACTTCGTAATATATAATTAATGAATATTAATAAGATATAAAAATGATTTATCTGGAACTTAACTGGGATGTAAAAATATATATGTGTATTTAAATTGATAATATGATATTTTTGATACAATAATAATTATGGAAAGATAAAATAATACTTACCTTATTTCATTCATATTTTTTGAAAAAATGGATAGGTTACTCATGACTTCATACAAACTACCGTCTCAATTATTGTAACATAATTTATATTTACTAGAAATCTGTTATAGTTGGATTCAAAATTATAATTAATGTATAAAAATGAATTAAATATATGGTTTGAGGATAGGGGAATAATCTTGGAAGTTTTTCTTATGAAATCAAATAGTTTATATAATTTTATTTCACATGTGTTAGAGGGAATACCTTGAAAATATGGACTTGTGGTATATAATTTCATCTTATTTCTCTTTAATTAATGAATATTTTAATGTTAAGTGAAAAATTTATTCCATATGGTGTATATACTACCCTTTTACATGTTTGTTAGCCTAATTAGTTTGAATACCCTTAGGGGAGGGGAGTGAATCTGGGTATGACATATTAAAACAACTGCCCCTTCAAATCTTGGTCATTATTAAACAAACTATATTCTCTATCTTACCCATATAATCATATGAATAGAAATGAAATCATGCATGAGAAATAGAAATTTTACTTGGTTCACCCCCATTTGGATACATCCAAGGACCATATAATATCAATGTGATGATGTACCAAATCTACTAAGTCTCACTACCAAATTACAATTTCAGGATTGATCACTTATATGCCCAGGCTCACGGACTTTGCAATGCTTAGGGTCATGTAACTATTTTCCCAAGGTTCATTCCTTATGTCTCTTTCTATATATCACTATTGGTGGAAAGGATTATCATCTTTCTCCTCTTTTTCTCACTGCTCTTGAAGGGATCCACACATTGTTTAACAACATGCAGGTCCCTTCATTATCACTAATGAATACATCTTTAACTATAGATAGATGTTGTATTAAATCCCTTATTTTCATTATATTATTAGTTTATAGATGTTTCTTTTGAGAAATATTTTATTCCCTCTAGGAAATATCATGTATCCTCTGTGAACTACCTTGAATCTTCCAGGAATTACATTGCACTGCATGGAGTGAGTGCTTCACAGACCACCTCTTCATCCACAAACTGCCTCTTCTCCTATATAATTCCTCTTCTTATATGGACCGCCGATTATTCTATGGATTCACTTTTGTTCCATAAACAAAAAACTGCAATGTAGTCCCTTTTTACATTGTGGGCTATAGATCCCCACAAATGTCCTTTGATGAATTGATCCTGTGAACTACTTCACCCTTCATAAAATCCACTTTTGTAAACCACTTCAGACTTTGCGTAAATATTCTTAGAGAAAAATTATTTTTTATTGAAATCCTATGTACTTATATTATTAGGGATTTTAATATAGCTAAATACATTTGAAAAATCCCACAAATCCTATTTACCAAAAACATTGATGTGGTATGACCTTCACCATAAACTGTTATGTGGTCCATATAACACATTTATCCTTTGTGATGGTCGATCTATTTTTAAAATGAAAACCCATTTTTGACAGGAATAATCACCACCTTAATCTAAAAAATGACACACTTCCAGTTATCCGATGAGGCACCCATAAACTGTGAGCCTACCTTGAACTATTTTCACTACATGGTCGATGTAGAGCACTTCACGTTCTTCATAGCACTCTAATGTGTAAATTAATCCTTTACTAATTTTCCATCACCATTATTAATACCTTCATTGCATTACATGAACTAATCTTCATTGTATATGAACTTTGAACCCCTTTTTGGAATACGTTCCTTTTCCAAAAAAGAATGTCCTGATTTTGAGGCCCAAAAAATTGGCAAACACTGGGAAACTGAACCACCTTAAAAACTGTCTTTAGAATCCCAAAACATACTGATTTCTGGTAATATAGATATTTCAACAAACACAATCACCCCACAAAGAGATAAATCTAACATTTAGAGATTTTTCTCCAACAATATCACCCTTTGGTTTTTCAGACAACTCTTCTCATTTTGATACTTTGATAATGATTCTTCCATCATTTGCTATTATTTTCATTTTGAGATTAAGATATAAATCATAGATTTAATAAACTCACACTCTAAACCCACATGATCCAATCTCGAAATGAGAAAAAATATTATAATTTAATTTTAATCAGTGAATCACTTCATTCTGAACCCACTCAAATTATTTCATCAAAGACTACATTTTTCTTGATATATATCATTTGATTGATCACTTAAAAAATTTTATGATTTAATACTCCCCATTCCTCACTACTTCCCATATAGGATTTTCTCATATCTTGATTTGGACATTTTATACCCTTAAATAGGAAAAATTTCTCCCACTTTGTGAATGAACCTAGAGGCCGCTACTTTGAGGTCTACAATAGGGTAAATAATAGAGATCGTCACATTTAGGAAACAATATACCATACCTTGAGGAGAGGGGGTCCCACATCCACACTATTTAATGTAAGTGGAGTCTAATAAAATCCTAGATCCAATATATTTCTTTCAAACCCCACTTTGGATATAGCCTTTTTCAGAATGTATGTAACCTATAGTTCTGTAGGCATATACTCCAACATGAAAATCCCTTGATCCACCTTCTCCATGATAATATGGTACTTGATTTAAATGTACGTTTTCTTTTAGGGATAGACTCTATTTTTTCTAATATTTATATCACTTGAATTATCACAATGGATTCTAATAATAGACTCAAGTTCAACTCTCGTATCATTAAGATACTGCTTTACCCACAGTAATTACATCCAAGATTGAGTAACAACAATATATTCTGCTTCTGTTGGGATCAATGTAATGAAATATAGTTTTTTTCTTATCCAAGAAATACATAATATAGAAAGATATAATACAAAACTAGATGTTGATTTTATATCATCTTCTGAACTATCCCAATCTACATCTATATATCCCAATAACTTTTATTGAGATTTCTTATTATGCATCAAACCGAAATCCACCATACCCCTGATATACTGATGTATTATTTTCACTAAAATAAAGTTGGTTTCATTGGTATTTATTTTATACCATTCTACATGCCATGTGAGAAAAACAATATATGGTCTTGTCAATTTCAAGTATAACATACTTCCAATTATTTTCCTATATTATGTAACATTAACAGCATTGCCTTAATCGTTTCATGACATCTAGGTGGCCACCATAGTTGTCATATCTTTGAAATTATCCATTCCAAATCGTCCCAAAACCTCCTTGGATAATTTATATTGAGAGATGAATGTTCCATGATTTCCTTGTGTCACCTGTAAGCATAGTAAAAGCATTAGTTAATTAATTCTTGATATTTTGAATTCCAATTTCATGAATTCTATGAAATGCTTTCATTGTTCATTATCTTATCCAGAAAATATATTGTCATTAACATATATCAACATTGTCATCCTTTTATTACTATCATTGTTTACATAGATATCGTAATCAACTCCACTATGTTGAAAACCAAGTATCTTTAATCAATGATCTAGTCATTAATACCATGCTCTTGGTTCTTGCTTCAATCCATATAGTTCCTTCTTTAGCCAGAAAACTCTTTTCCCATATTCACGAATGAGAAAAACATCTGGATTCTCAATATAAAATTCTTCTTCTAGAACCCCATTCAAAAATGTTGACTAAACATCCATCTGGAAAATGATGAACTTTCTTTGCACTATTATGGAAAAGAATAATATGATTATTTATATCATTGAAATAGGTGAAAATGATTCATAAATATCGATAGCATCTACATGGGATTACCCCCTGAACACTAGTCATTATTTTTTTTCAAATCATTATACCATCTTTATTCATCTTGTTATGAAAGAACCAATTAGTCCTAATGACTTTTTTATTTTTTGGCCTCAAAAAATTCTCCCGTGTCTGATTCTTCTCAATTTTTTAAATCTCTTTATTAATATAATTGAACTAGTTCTCATATCCATTTCCTTCCTCAAAACATTTAGGCTCTACATGGGATAATAATTATGCTTTATATAGATTATTCAACCTCATTATCTCCACTGGAACTGTCTGATCACCAATTATTTTTTGTCTATAAATTTCATGTTTCCTCTTCGATCTTTGTAATTATACTGGTTTGTGGTCATCCTTTTCATTTTTTTAATATTCTTCCAAATCATCATTTGGAACTAGAATATCCCCTAATATTTTTATCTCTTCAACCTTATCCTCTTAATACTGATCATGTATTTCTTGAATATTCTACTCATTCTCTACTATAGTTACATCATGGCTTTCAACTACCTTTCCCAGTAGCTTATTAAAGCATTTAAATGTTTTTATTTTCATTGATTATCTAAAAAATATCTATTTATCTCCACAAGATTTAAACTTCTTATGTTTCTCTGTATTGAGAATTATATACATACCTTCAATGGCTCGAATGTACTTTAGTGTGGGCTTATTTCCACTCCACATATCATATAGAGTCTTCTCCTATTTTAGACACAATAACACTCTATTTTATATGTATACTAATTTAATCACTACCTCTTTAGAAAATATATATGTATGGTCTTTCTCAATGATAATTGTTCTACAATTGTTGTTGCTAATTTGATTTCTTCTCTCAACTACTCCATTTTTTTATGGAGTTCTTACCATTGACACATGGTGCCTTGTCCCATGTTTGTTGACATAATCCTCTACTTGGATATTTTTTAACTCTGTTCTACTATCTGTTCAGATCTTCTGGATTCCTCAACCCTGTATTTTTTCAACTTCCCTTTAATAATTTTTTATGCTACTGAACACCTAAAATTTATTAGTGATTGATAAAACGTATTCTATTCTACTAAAATCATCAATGAAAAGAACAAAATAACTTCATCCATTAATAGATCTTGGTTAAATAGGTAGGAAAAAATCAATATGCACCAACTTAAGAATTTTTTTCCCTTTCTCTTTCTCCTTATATGTATCTTTACTGATCTCCAATTATTGAAAAGTATCACACATATGAGTATGATCACATGATAATCTAGGGTGGTCTCAAGCAATATTACATTCCACTAGATATTCCAAGGACATTTGGATCATGTGACAAATACATTTATGTCAAAACGTGTTTTCTTCTTCCTTGGACAAAAAGAAAATATCATATTCTCCACCCATATGGTATATATTCCCTTTCATATAATTTCCTTACAAAACCATTGCACCATATTTTTCCTTGATGATAAATAATTTCATGGAATATCTTATAGAATTTCCTCAATCACATAATTAACTAACACTCAGTATGTTGTGATCGAGACCTTCAACAAATAACACATCAACCCCTCTCATGTATCTTTCCCGCAACATGGATTTTCCCAAGCTAATAATCTAAAAACCTTGAAAATTACCAAATATTAGAATATTATCCTTGTTGTATCTGATTCTTGTCACCAATTCCTTATTTCTTATCATATGGGAGGTGTGTACACTATAAAGGATTCATATTACTGTGAGATTTGATTCATTGAATGTAATCTTTACAACCACTACTTTTTCAACTATCTTGTTTTGGGTCTAGGTTTTTGACTTCATACCTGATACCAATTGGTAATTTTGATCTAACATAGTGTATATTGGACCAGCTTAATCTTGAAAGGATGCAAATGATTTTTAATTTTCACCTCAATTGATGATACATTGAACTACTTCTTATTTCCAAATTCTATCTACATAGACACATTTCTCTATATCATTGATAAGAAATATCTTTCTATGTGACCAAATCATCCAAACTTAAAATAGTGACAATCCAATTACGATGCCTGATAATATTGAGCTCTATATGTCTTCTTCTATTGGTTTTGTTCCCTTCAAAAAATCTTAGATATAAAACATACATTTTATGAGTGTCCAATATTTTCAGAACAATAATATATCATGTGATGTTCATTCTTGAGTTGAAATACTAAACTACCAATTCTCAATTGGGTTATCTGAATCTTATTATGCTAATTCATACCCAAATCAATCACCATCCTTAGAGTGGGAGATTGTGGTCTAACTGCAACAATTACTACTTTCTATTTGAGATCAATTCCCATACCTATTGTACCATTCTAATCAATAATTTTCCATTCCTAAAACTCCTTTTTCATTTTCATTGGAATCAAGAGTTTCTCATGATCATTAACCTTTCTTAACATACTAAAAACATATACTTAATGTTCTTCTATATGTTTGATTTTAACTTTTCCATATTATTTAAACTATCAACATCTATTTTCTATTCATCAATTTTGATTTTACAGTCAACAAACTTTTCAAATTTCTGTGGCATTGATGATTTATTCCTTTCAATTTTATCCAATAACTTAGAATTTTCTTAGACCTTTTATTGCATATAGATTTTGGCATCATTAACCACCTTGTTTTTTTGGGATCTCCAAACACCTATTTCTTCAATCACAACTTCTTACATGATCTGATGGTCAACAATTCCTTGTACTTCTCCTTTTTCATTGTCACTATATTCCCTTGTTGGGGAATATCTAACAACTACCACCATAGCGTGTACATCATGACACATACAACCCAAAAATTATTCTGCCTCAGATTCTTATGAACATTCATATTCTTTTGAAAAAAGATTCCTTATTTTATGAAATTTTTCTTGGTACTCCTCGTACCATTCACATTAGCTGAATAATTCTTCCGGGTAATTTCATCATTATCTTTGTTGTTATATTGTAACTTTTTAGGACACTTTTCTATAATAATTCCAATCATTACACACCAAAAGCATGCAAGTGGAATTTTTCACTTTGTGATTTCATCTTCCTCTTTTCATACATGAGGAGAGAAATGGTGTGACATCATCCACATTGTCTTCCTCCTGACTATCTTTAATAGTGATCTTCTTCATGACCTTGAATGCTACTTCTTTGGACTTCGCCTTTTCCATAGCATTGTTATCATTGTTTCTCATCTCATATGCATCAATATTTCTATACACAATATCCAATGCCAGCTCCTTCGAATCTTAATATTCTAATACTTAAACTTTCATATTAAACTGTGATTATAGTTTTCTCAAGATATGCTTAAAAATATTTATATCTTAAACAATTTCTTTGAGTCCATGCATTTTTCCACAATAATATTCACCTGGTCAAATTTTGTATTAAAATATCAATTAGGGTGCATTCTCAGAACTTCAAAATTGTTCCACAGAACCTTTGGTTTTTCTTATCTATCTTTTGAGTCACCCCCATAAATATTTGACAACTTTTCTCACATAGAATGTGTTGAATTACATGACATAAACTTTTTATATATTGGTTTAGATATGGCTCCCCATAAAGCATTGACTTATTTAAAATCAGAATCCAATTCTCTATGTTTTGATTATGATAAAACATTACTATCAATACTGGTAGAAATACCATGAATTGAAGCTATATATACATATATACACACTTATTGAATGAATTATTTAATTCAATTATTCCACAATTGAAAATTGTTTCCTTAAATGATCAAAATACATTTGGGATTAACAACATCCATTTATTCAATGGAGGGACAACCACTAACATTAAACTTTTATCTATGATACCAATTGTTATCCTAATTAGGTTAAATACCATAGGGGGTGATCAGGGCATGATAGATTAAAACCAATTCCCCTATGAATCTTTTTTCATTATCAAACAAATCACACTTCATCCCCTTTACCATATATATATATAAATAGAAATGAAATCATGCACAAGAATTGAAAATTTTACTTGGTTAACCCCCACTGGACTATGTCTGAGGAGAATACAACGACAATGTACTAATGTACCAAATATATTATGGTTCATTGGCAAATTAGAACTGCAGCTAGATCACTTTTATGCACAGGCTCACATCCTTTACAGATATTAGGGTCATCTCACTGCTTTCCAAAGGGTCAATACCTATGTCTCTTTCTAGGGATCACCACCAGTTAAAAGTATCACTATATTCCTCTTATTTTCCTCTCTATACCATAAGAGATCCACAAATAGGTTATAGAGATTCATATCACTTCATTATCACTTATGAATTTATCATTAACTATAAATAGATTCTCTTTTGAAGTTAGTATTTTCAGGGTACTATAAGTTTTTAGAAATTGCATTCACGTACTGTTTGATTTGTAACAGCCCGAGATTTTATAAAATAATATTCTTTTTAATTTCATTAATGTCTTGTGTTGTACGCTACACCAAAAGGAGCTTTCTCAACATGCATCCTTGACTTTCCTTGCATTACACGCAATCGCAACCTTCCTCAATAGCGTGTGTAGTACGCAACACCGAGTTTCACTACACAACGATATACTATTAAAATATTATTAAAACTAGCCGTTATGAATAGTAATAACCACCTTTTAAAATTTTAGAAATTTTAGCTCTCAAAATGGACTTCATTTTTGGATTTGGGGTATCGAATTTATCCTAAGGTGAAATTTTGGTACTTTTCAGATAACTATCATATTCTGATGAATAGTGAAAATTACTAAATTATAATTAAAAACAACTTTTTTAATAGAGATAATTATTTTTGATAAATTATTAATTTGAGTGGTTTTAAAGTATATTTAGAATATATTTTTACAATTTAATACAATGATGGTCATTGGATGTAATTTCACATTTAAACCAGACATAAACAAGTGTCAATCTTTTGATATTTATTATCTCTTCAGAACACGCTATTTGTTTTGACGACGGGAATTAATTTTTAAATTAATTAATGCAACTGATATGTTTTGAATTTGGTAAAATAGACATCATTTTTGAGTTCATAATATCAAATATATCTTAGGCCTAATTTTTGGTATTTTTCTGAAACTTTCATTTTTTGATGAATAGTGAAACCACTAAGTGGTAGTAAAAAAAATAATTTTTCATAAAACCTAATTTTACCTCTTCTGTGAATGGAATTTCAAAAATCCGAGAGACACGGTTGATGTCAGTAAGTAAAATGTGGTTCAATGAGATGAAAATAATTTTTGGTGAATAGTAACTTTTTACTTTTATTTACCATGGTTAAAAGTAAATAGGGTAATTAAGGGTAAAAATGATATTATTATTTCCCTAACACATGTCCCAATTCTATTTGACAAGTGTAATTCGACCAAAAACAACCATAGGAATAAAATATGACCATTTAGGCCCACTTGGATTAGATTAGGACATTTATTATTAATTTATTTAAAGAAGGGTTAAAATAGATAAAATCAAAGTTTAATAAGTAAATCATTTTTAATATAGGGTTATACATAAGACAAATTCTACTATAAATACTCATTAGAATGCTAAAAAGATTTACTAAATAAAGGTATTTTATTTGTAATTTTTAGACTTTAAATAATTTAATGCAGTAATTATCTTATTAATGAAATATTGACATAATTGATGTTATAAATACCCAAATAAATGTAATTTGAGACTTTTTATGAATTCCACTAATTTTAGTGGTTAATAGGACATGTTAGTATTTATTTAATTAACTTTTTTCAAACTAATCATTCTGTTATGATTTTCAAAAAAATCAATTACTAAATAGTGTCAAAATTGACATAAAATAATTTTTAAAACAAATATTATATTATTAATTGTTATTTTATTCCTAAAAATATAAGGTTCGGCCAAATGACTTAGATAAGGTTATATATATTAATAATAAACAACTTGGGGTTCATTTGGCTTCTTATAGTAAGTTTATTAACCTTATAGTATAAGAACACAAAAAGACACAGTAAAAGTAAAATTATCTAACTTAAAGTTAAATCAAAATGATAAGGTTAAAATAATGAACTAAATATGTACAAATTATATTGGATGAGAGGATTTCGACCCATCTCCACCTTAGCTTCGAAATAAAACAATTTGGAGCTATTTAAAACCGAATTTGACTTTATAATAAAATAATTGTTTTAGTTATTCCAAAGGTGCCCCTCTCCTCCCTTATAAAAGGGCACCCCCTCCCTCTCTTTCTCACACCACTTTGAGCCTTCAAGATCAGCCAAACTCTGCCAAATTCTCTTATACACTTCCCTAGAAACATCCTATAGGTTCTGGTCTTCCTCAAAGACCAATTTTAGTGCCCTAAGAGGAGGTCTCAAGGAGGCGCTTCCAAGAAGAGGTAATTTCCGTTACCGATTCTTTCACCATTATTTCTTCTTCCACTTCTTCTTCTTAGGTTTCTTCATTATAAAGTAATAACATCAGTATCAATAATATATTGATATGTTATTATAAGTATGAAACAAACCTATTTCACCATCTATCCATCCTGCGGAAAATGAAAGCACCGCGCGTGCGTACGTACGGAATACTGTCTCCACGCCGTGGTGAAATCTATTTTCCACCACCACCTTACTTGGATGGGTATAATGGTGTAAATAATAACTATATATGAATTCATAAAAGTTATATTGATTCTTAAATAGTATACATACACTCCAATACAGTCCCACGATCATGAGAACGATATCATCGCTCGTGCGTACGTACGGACTACCGTCTCCACGACGCGATGAGATTCATTCTCCACGTTAACCATTCATGAATGATTATAAAGTATATACAGTAAGTAATCATGAAATATGTGACATAATAATTATACTGGATTTATGTGTATATATATGTATGTCATCTACTTAATTCCATTCAACTCAATAAGGAAACGAAAACAGCGTTCATGCGTACGTACGGCCTACCGTCCCCATGAATGGTGTATTTTGTTCCATTTACTGATATATTCTATATATGTATATTCTGAATATATATTATATATAAATCATTTTTTACATTCTTAATTTAAGTAATCATGATCTAAGTAATCATATGAATAATTACAAGTCAAAGCACGGACGACAAATGAAACGATTTTACGCAAAACACTCTTTAACATGAAATTTACAAAAGAACGGGTAATATAAAGTCATAAGTGAACTATATATGATATCATAACAATGATTATGATTCTGGAATAAGTCAATGAAATTATTTAAATCATTATACAGTAGGTTCGGACACTTACGAAGCAAATCGGACCTAAGGTAAGGGAAATATCACAATCTCATTTTTATCCGAGATTTTTTATACTTTGGTATTTACTGGGGTGTATTTTATCATCCACATCCATGTTTACTCAATATGTAATATTATTTCCATCCATCTACAATTGTTTGAATCCAATTTTACCCTTCAGTGAGTTTTTAGTAAAAGATATGAAAGGAATCTTTTGTCGTTTTTCGTACGAGGTGCTTTTTGACTTTTCCGACAAAAGTACGAGAAGAATGTTTTTTAACTTATACGGCATGAATGGATTTTTAAAACATTATTTCCAAGAAGCTTCCTTTACAAGTTTTCAAGTTTATTTTTAATCAACTTCTTTTAGTTTAGAATAGTATAACATGCTATGAAAGGAAAAGTGTTTTTGAAGAAGAAAGGATATTTTCCTCAAGAATGGAGTTCAAGTGTTTTATCAAAATTATTTTCCATCTAAGATAATAAAGGGTCATATTTCAATCCCTATTATTACATTGATTTGAATATGTTGTGATAGAATTATTTTTATGAATACCTTTATCTTATATGAATTGTTCTATGATGTCATGTTGTTTAAGAATCCCATTTTTATTACATAGGTTATGCTATGATGTATGATTTATGATTTTGTGGCACACATAAGAATGGTATCATTATGAGATGGGTGGTACCTATATCTCCCTCCAATGCATTGGGTAAAGATTTTATATCTCATGAGATAGACATGGCTAGAACGGTAGGTTATACCGGTTCAGTGAAGCAGGACTGAAACGAGGGTAACTCGGTTCAGAAATGGACTTTGTCCACTAAGATAGTCTTGGCAATGAGTCTTGACTAATAAGAAATGATTCTCTATGATTATGTGTGTATGCCACAAAGTTCAAGTTTCACGTATTATGTTATGATTATTGGGATTACATTTCACTACTATAATTTATCCCATGTTATGAAATTATTCTCTCTTTTGCAGGTTAAGATTTCCAAAAGTTATGTTCTTATGAATATGATGTGATTGATATTTCTCTTGTTTACCCTTACTGAGCATTTGAGCTCACCCTTTTATGTTTTCTTTTCCCCAGGATATAAAGAAAGGTTTTAGGTAAGAAAAAAAAGGAAGATCTTTATGGGAGATGTTGAAGATCTTTCACCACGATTAGAAGATTATATTCAGAGTTTCCAAAGACACTAAACTGTTACGATCCTTGTGTGTGTGTTTTTGTTATGTACTAAGTATTCTGCAAAATTAATGTAATGTCCATGTATGTCAAGCTTCAGGTCTCTACAGTTGGTATCAGAGGAAAGTTTTAGTCAACCTTTGCAAACTAGGATGCGAAAAAGTTAGTGAGATCCCTAGAGATATTTCTAAGGTATGTCCAGGGATGTCCCTAAGGATAAGTATACGTATAGGATATAGTTCTAGAACTATGGTAACGATATTAGATTAAACCAAAGATGTTAGATATTGAAGTTACTCCCCCTTTATTATGATTTTTTCCTCTCACACTATTCTTTTTTGGTTTTAGAAAATGGATGGAAACAAGATGATTCACGATAATGGAGGATATGATGGACAATGGAATGATATTCTTCATGAGCAACCAAATGAAATGGGATTTGGAAGTCCAGACATCATTATTATGCCGAATCAGCAATCTCATAATATGATCAATAAAGTAAAATTTGGTAAGTTTCCTGACTCAGCTAATAAGATAAAGATGGAGTTTCATGATGATCATAGAGGAAAGAAAGTTCAATTTCCCCTATGTAAATCATGTGGGAAGAGGCATCAAGGAGAATGTTTCAAAGGAACTGGAAGATTCTTTGGGTGTGGAAAAGAAGGACACAAAGCCAGTAAGTGCAAAGGAAAAGGTTCAGTTAACACCAGGGATGAGGATAATGGTATTTCTACGACATCAACAATGGTTAAATGTTTTAAATGTGGAATATACGGGCATTATGCAAACCAATTCCCTAAGGGAAAGTCTCATGAAGAGAATCAGTATGGTCGTATGGGTAGTATTTATGTTGATGATGATGAAGAGACTACAAATGATATGTGAGATGAAATAATTGTTGAAGCTCGGTCAATGGTTTAAGAATGTAGTGGAATGATTACATGTTTATCATGTGTAATGTTGTATAAGTAATCTCATGGTACTATGTAATAAAGAGAAATCTAAGGATTGTTACACTGTTGTCTTTCCTTGAGTTTCGAAAGTGTATGATTAATGTTACCAGTATCCATGAAAGGTTATTCAGATATTTTTGGAATGTAGATGATATGCGCATAATGAAGTGATAAGGAGAAAATTAAATGTTTGACAGTATTCATAAGCTCATGACTGATATAAGGAGAAGGTTATATCATGGTTTGAGTATATAGAATTTTTGGATTTTGGTATGTGGAAAGAGTTAACTTTTGACAGCATTCATGTTTTCACTAAGGTTTAATGGGTATTCATTTTTCAAGAGAATACATGATTAATGTATTCACATGATTGGAATGTGACCAACAAGATATATGGGGGATAAATGATGGTATTCACATTCTTGGTTGATGACATTTCAAGTAATCATTTTCTTTATAGAATGAGCTTGGACCGAAGTATTTTAGATAAGCCTAAAGATTGGAATGGATTATGTTGTACATAAGTTAGTATTGTTTAAGGATAGAACTTTTGATATTATATTGTTTTAGAAAAAGGATAACCTGCAGGACGGGCGACAGCCCATCGCGTCGGACAAGGCCGTGGGAATCGAACCCACAACCGAAGTGCGACTGGCCTTTATCGCCTACCACTGGCCTACAGGAAGTCCCTGTTTAGTAGAAACTAGTTTTATTATATTTAGAAGTATGATATATGAAGTATAAGTCAATTTTAGGAACCATATATGATTAATATCACTATAGATGGATTTATGTATTTTTTGATAACTTTTATAACCTTTTGTTTGAGACAAATGGAATGATCATTCATTCTATCACATGACCTGCTAACACATCACGAATGACAAACTCAACTTCATTTCCTTAAGAGATGAAGTAGAAATTGTCCAAATAACGGCCAACGGTGAGACTATACCGAAATCACGAAAGTATTTCTTCTAATTCCAATTTCATCAACTTTAGGGAAACTATCTTGAAAACCAAAAATGTTGTCCTAGTGCTCTTATATATGATGAATCAGATGGTACCTTAGATCATCACAAATTCATGGCTTTGTGATTGATGGCTTTTCCATTGCCATGTTCTCTACCACTCTCCATCAGAAAATGATGGTTAGATTTCTCTTCCATATCCATATTTTCACCTATGTGGAAACCCAGTGATTAGTTTATTTGGGTAATCGTTACATTTCATAATTTAGTTTTTAAATCCAAGTTTTGGTATTCCTTTTTACGATGTGGGTTTCTGTTAAATAAACATTCGAGTAGTAAACCATTTATAACCCCGACGAATTTCGAGGGTGAAATTCATTTTAAGGGGGTAGAATGTAACAGCCCGGGATTTTATAAAAAAATATTCTTTTTAATTTCATTAATGTCTTGTGTTGTACGCTACACCAAAGGAGCTTGCTCAACATGCATCCATGACTTTCCTTGAATTACACGCAATCGCGACCTTTCTCGATAGCGTGTGTAGTACGCAACACAGAGTTTCACTAAACAACGATATGCTATTAAAATATTATTAAAACTAGCCGTTATGAATAGTAATAACCACCTTTTAAAATTTTAGAAATTTTATCTCTCAAAATGGACTTCATTTTTGGATTCGGAGTGTCGAATTTAGCCTAATATGAAATTTTGGTACTTTTCGGATAACTTTCATATTCTGATGAATAGTGAAAATTACTAAATTATAATTAAAAACAACTTTTTTAATTGAAATAATTAATAGTGATAAATTATTAATTTGAGTGGTTTTAAAGTATATTTAGAATATATTTTTACAATTTAATACAATGTTGGTCATTGGATGTAATTTCACATTTAAACCAGACATAAACAAGTGTCAATCTTTTGATAGTTATTATCTCTTAAGAACACACTATTTGTTTTGACGACGAGAATTAATTTTTAAATTAACTAATGCAACTGATATGTTTTGAATTTGTTAAAATAGACCTCATTTTTGAGTTCATAATATCAAATATAGCATAGGCCTAATTTTTGGTATTTTTCTGGAAACTTTCATTTTTTGATGAATAGCGAAACCACTAAGTGGTAGTAAAAAAAAGAATTTTTCATAAAACATAATTTTACTGCTTCTGTGAATGGAATTTCAAAAATCCGAGAGACACGGTTGATGTCAGTAAGTAAAATGTGGTTCAATGAGATGAAAATAATTTTTGGTGAATAGTAACTTTTTTACTTTTATTTACCACGGTTAAAAGTAAATAGGGTAATTAAGGGTAAAAATGATATTATTATTTCCCTAACACATGTCCTAATTCTATTGGACAAGTGTAATTCGACCAAAAACAACACTAGGAATAAAATATGACCATTTAGGCCCACTTGGATTAGATTAGGACATTTATTATTAAATTATTTAAGGAAGGGTTAAAATAGTTAAAATCAAAGTTTAATAAGTAAATAATTTTTAATATAGGGTTATGCATAAGATAAATTCGACTATAAATACACATTAGAAATCTAAAAATATTTACTAAATAATGGTATTTTATTTGTAATTTTTAGACATTAAATAATTTAATGCAGTAATTATCTTATTAATGAAATATTGACATAATTGATGTTATAAATACCCAAATAAATGTAATTTGAGAATTTTTATTAATTACACTAATTTTATAGGTTAATATGACATGTTAGTATTGATTTAATTAACTTTTTTCGAACTAATCATTCTGTTATGATTTTCTAAAAAATCAATTACTAAATAGTGTCAAAATTGACATAAAATAGTTTTTAAAACAAATATTATATTATTAATTGTTATTTTATTCCTAAAAATTTAAGGTTCAGACAAATGACTTAGATAAGGTTATATATATTAATAATAAACAACTTGGGGTTTGTTTGGCTTCTTATAGTAAGTTTATTAACCTTATAGTATAAGAACACAAAAAGACACGGTAAAAGTAAAATTATCTAACTTAAAGTTAAAACTAAATGATATGGTTAAAATAGTGAACTAAACATGTCCAAATTCTATTGGATGAGATTATTTCGACCCATAGCCACCTTAGATTCTAAATAAATCAATTTGGAGCTATTTAAAACCGAATTTGGCTATATAATAAAATAATATTTTTAGTTATTCCAAAGGTGCCCCTCTCCTCCCTTATAAAAGGGCACCCCCTCCCTCTCTTCCTCACACCACTTTGAGCCTTCAATCTCAGAAAAACTCTACCAAATTCTCTTCTCCACTTCCCTAGAAACATCCTAGAGGTTCTGTTCTTCCTCAAAGACCAATTTTAGTGCCCTAAGAGGAGGTCTCAAGGAGGCGCTTCAAAGAAGAGGTAATTTCTGTTACCGATTCGTTCACATTTATTTCTTCTTCCACTTCTTCTTCTTAGGTTGTTTTATTATGAAGTAATAAAATCAGTATCAATCATATACTGATATGTTATTATAATTATGAAATAACCCTATTTCACCATCTATCCATCCTACAGAAAACGAAATCACCGCGCGTGCGTACGTACGGAATACCGTCTCCACGCCGTGGTGAAATCTATTTTCCACCACCACCTTACTTGGATGGGTATAATGGTGTAAATAATAACTATATATGAATAATATAAAGTGATATTTATTCTTAAATAGTATACATACACTCCAATACAGTCCCATGATCATGAAAACGATATCATCGCTCGTGCGTACGTACGGACTACCGTCTCCACGACGCGATGGGATTCATTCTCCACGTTAACCATTAATGAATGATTATAAAGTATATATAATAAGTAATCATGAAATATATTACATAATAATTATACTGTATTTATGTGTATATATATGTATGTCATCTAAATAATTCCATTCAACTCAATAAGGAAACGAAAACAGCGTTCATGCGTACGTACGACCTACCGTCTCCATGAACGGTGTATTTCTTTCCATTTACTGATCTATTATATATATGTATATTCTGAATATATATTATATATAAATCATTTTTTACATTTTGGATTTAAGTAATCATGAACTAAGTAATCATATGAATAATTACAAGTCAAAGCACGGACGACAAATGAAACGATTTTACGCAAAACACTCTTTAACATAGAATTTACAAATGAACGGGTAATATAAAGTCATAAGTGAACTATATATGATATCATAACAATGATTATGATTCTGGAATAAGTCAATGACAATATTTAAATCATTATACAGGAGGTTTGGACACTTACGAAGAAAATCGGACCTAAGGTAAGGGAAATATCACAATCTCATTTTTATCCGAGATTGTTTATACTTTGGTATTTATTGGGGTGTATTTTATCATCCACATCCATGTTTAATCAATATGTAATATTATTTCCATCCATATACAATTTTTTAAATCCAATTTTACCCTTTGGTGAGTTTTTAGTAAAAGATATGAAAGGAATCTTTTGTCGTTTTTCGTACGAGGTACTTTTTAACTTTTCCGACAAAAGTACAAGAAGAATGTTTTTTAAATTATACGGCATGAATGGATTTTTAAAACATTATTTCCAAGAATCTTCCTTTAAAAGTTTTCAAGTTTATTTTTAATCAACTTCTTTTAGTTTAGAATTGTATGACATGTTATGAAAGGAAAAGTGTTTTTGAAGAAGAAAGGATATTTTCCTCAAGAATGGAGTTCAAGTGTTTTATCAAAATTATTTTCCATATAAGATAATAAAGGTTTATGTTTCAATCCCTATTATTACATTGATTTGACTATGTTGTGATGGAATTATTTTTATGAATTCCTTCATATTATATGAATTGTTTTATGATGTCATGTTGTTTAAGAATCCCATTTTTATTACATGGGTTATGTTATGATGTAAGGTTTATGATTTTGTGGCACACCTAAGAATGGTATCATTATGAGATGGGTGGGACATATATATCCCTCCAATGCATTGGGTAAAGATTTTATATCTCATGAGATAGAAATGTCTGGAACGGTAGGTTATACCGGTTCAGTGAAGCAGGACTAAAGTGAGGGTAACTCGGTTCAGAAATGGACTTTGTCCACTAAGATAGTCTTGGCAATGAGTCTTGACTAATAAGAAATGATTCTCTATGATTATGTGGGTATTCCACAAAGTTCAAGTTTCACGTTTTAAGTTATGATTATTGGGATTAAATTTCACTACTATGATTTATCCCATGTTATGAAATTATCTCTCTTTTGCAGGTTAAGATTTCAAAAAGTTATGTTATTATGAATATGATGTGATTGATATTTCTTTTGTTTACCCTTACTGAGCATTTGAGCTCACCCTTTTATGTTTTCTTTTCCCTCGGATATAAAGAAAGGTTTTAGGTTAGAAAAAAAAGAAAGATCTTTATGGGAGATGTTGAAGATCTTTCACCACGATTAGAAGATTATATTCCGAGTTTCCAAAGACACTAAACTGTTACGCTCCTTGTGTGTGTGTTTTTTTAGGTACTAAGTATTCTGAAAAAGTAATGTAATGTCCATGTACGTCAAGATTCGGGTCTCTACACGATTCCCTCTAAAAATTGTCTAGAATCCTCCATGAACTACCTTTAATCCTTCGTAAACTACATTGCATCGCATTGTGTGAGTTCTCCCTAGACCACCTCTTCTTCCGCGGACTACCACTTCATCTGGGGACCACCACTTCTTCAACAGACAACCTCTTCTTCCATTGATGCCTTTTTATTTTGAATAAAACCTATTTTACATGGCACCTTTTACTTTGATATCTCTAGATCCTTGCAAAATCATTTCTTAAAATTATGCTAGTGAACAAATTCACCCTTTGCATAATCCTCCCTTAAGAACCACATTGGACATTACCAAATTCTTCCTGAAGAAATAATATTTTATAATGAAATTATCTATACTTAATAATATGATTAAGGGTCTTCAAAGAGTAAAATATGTCTACAAATCCCCCTAATATAAATTAACCAAAAATATGATTCAGTACATCCCTCATTGCGAACTGCTGGGTAGTCCGCAAAATGCCATTCCCCTTTACGGAGGTCGATGTCTTCCACAAAAAAAGATTTTTTCAGCTACCATAATCACCACATCAATCCAAAAATTTCACACCTCCAATAAAATGATGAGACTCTTTCGAATTTCGAGACTTCTATGAACTAGTTTCGCTACGCGGCCCACATAGCACACTTCGTGGTCTGCGTAGCGCACTTCATGATCTTCCTAGCACTCTTATAAAGAAATAATTCCTTTATTGATTTTCTATCATCATTCCACATACCTCCTTTACTGTCTACAAACTGTGATTCATGGTCCACTAAATGTGAACCCATTTTTTGAAAAAATTCATTTTCCAAAAAAAAACTCTCGATTTTGAGGGCTAAAAATTTATATAACACTTGGAAACTGTGACAACTTTAAAACTTACATCAACAACATTAACCATACTTATTTCTAGACATTTGGATTTCTAAACAAACACAATAACAAAAAAAACACTGAAATGGAACCTTGTGGTATTTCGTCGCAACAATTTTATATCATTAATCCTTCGTTGTTCATGTTTTTAATCTACAATTCAATTTATATCATTAAATGGGATTTTAATTGAATGTTTCCATGTAATAAGGGGCTTCTTAGGTGAATTTATATTCATTATGATATATTTATACTTCATCAACTGTGTTATTCCCAGATTATGTTGTAATTTATCTCTAAATTGTTTTAGTCTATTTTTAAGTTATTTTACATGGACTTGCATACGTGTACATAATCATTTCATTGATTAATTATCACTTTAAAAGTTATGTACATTACTATGGATTTCTTTCTATAAATATCATTTTTAGATATATAATTCAAGTCGTGCAGCATGATTTCCTCATATGGTGTATGTATTGTCTCATGAATTAATTCTTTTACATTTTACTTCATGAAATATATGGGATTTATATATCCATATAATACTATTTATTTTAATGAATTTTTATTTTAATGTTACCAATTTGGTAATGGATTTATGTTACAATCTAAATTATTTTCAATATTGTTTCTATCCAATAATTTGTTTCAAGTAAATATATGATATTTATTTATTTAACCATGTATATTTTCTTCCCCTTTTGTTATCAATGTGTTTTACATTTTTAATTTTCATTTCATCCCTCATTTATTTAATAGACCTCATGAAATATTTTTCTAAGTGATACTGATCATGTATATTCATTTAGTTTTGGAATCCTTCTCTTCCATATTCATGTTTTCTAAAATGTTTTCAAGAAAATTATTTTTCAATCCAAAATTATTTCTTAATTTTTTATTCATGATATTTTACTTTCTTTTAAATGGTTTTAAAACGAAATTTCTTAACATTTCTTAAATGGGTCACTTTTGACTCCCTTTAAAAAAATTTGATTTTTTTTTTATTTTCAACATTTACTTCATGAAAATATTTCCCGTCTATCATGAATATTACTTTCATTGAATCATAATTTATATGACCGATTGTATATTTTCAAATAAAATGGTTTTAATAAATATAAGTGAAGTTTAAGTTTCTAAAAGTGATTTTAATTTTTGAAAGGGTATTTCCATCAAGAAAGTTATTAATAATATTTGAATGGTATTTCTATTCATCAATGAAAATAACTCTTGATTTTAAATATTCTCTAATGGGGATATATTGTAAGGAAACCATTATTATTCCTTCTCAAGATAGATAGTGATTATTTTAACATTATTTTCAAAGAACCCTTTTCTTTTCCAAAGGTAAATAATACTAAAAAATTATTTTTTATGTTCACAAGTTAATGATTTTAATTTTTCTCTCATGATATGGTATTTGGAAATTATTTTTGAAAGTGAGATTGAAAGGTAAACACAAATCCAAAAGGGTATTTGTCATAAATGTTATGGGTGGGTCCGTTATAGCCCACTAATACATTGGGTAATGGGGAATAAAGTAACTGACTATAAGTAACTCTTAAGACATAAAGGAGTTAACAGGTTAGCATGTAACTCCCAAGAGATAATGGGAATTAAACTGAGATAGTTTTCCCTTATGTAAGGGATCTTATAAGTTTTTCATGAAGATAATGTTCAAAGATACCAAAATTATTTCTCTATGATTTATAAGTGTTTTTAATGGTTTCTCTGATCAAGATTAACATCACATGGCACATTATTATAGATAATTATGAATATTTCCTGTATTAATGGTTTATTGAACATCACATTGTTTATGATATATATTTTTTTGGGTATGTATTCTCTTATGTTATGCTCATTCAACATTATTATGAAATCATCACCTTATGTTAATCTTATGTTCAATTATGAAATTTAACTATTAAAGCTTATGTTTACCCTAACCAGGATATTGAACCCATCCTTATTATGTTTTTCTTTACCCTAATTTATGAATAATGGTGTTAAAAAAATTATTTAAAAAATAATTTCATGTGGGATTAATTTTGGTTAAGATTTGTAGTAGTTATTTTGTATTAGAATAGAAAGTTATATTGGAAAAAATACTCATTTTAAGACATGTGTATTATTATGTCTTATTTTTTCCAAATTCACATAAATTATAAACCTAAAAGGTCCTCAGGTATATTAGTGAAATAATATTTCATTTTGATTTATTATGTTCTTAATGGTTGAAATTGGGCAACATTTATTAGTATCAAAGCCAGAAATGTAAAAATTATGCGTTAAAACCTATATTTGGGTGTGATGGTTCTAGATTCTTATAGTCAGAAATATAGGAATGGTTTAGATAAAATTGTAAATTATTATGTTTTAAAGTGAGGTTAACTTAAGCATGGTGGATACCATCATGGGATTATAAATATAAGATTGATTACAAGTTCGAATTCATAGACCCCCCATTTTGAGCTTTAATGAGATGGGATTTTAATGTGATTAATAATATATTGGGAGATGATTTATTGGTTCAAGTTATATGTAAACCTTATGTGTATCATGTGTTTTAATGTTAATGATTATTTTTGGAAAATTATATTATATTTTTCAAGATGTAATCTGAAGGGTTGGATATCACCTTTATGTTTAAAAAATTATTTAATTTTGTTGTTATTGGAGTAATTTGGGATGTTGGGTTATTTTTTAATGGAATGATCAAAGTTTAACCTTCGGTGTTATTGTTGAATTTTAGTGATTAATGTACTCTTTATTAATATGATGTTTTATATACTTTGGATTCTATATAACATTATTCTAGTCACTTCAGTTTTGGTTAATCAATAAAGACAAGATGAATATATTTTTATCCTATTTTAGATTATGGGATCCATTAGATGTTTATTTTAGTGATTTCTTCATGAAACAAATTCATAATAAATACTCTTAATTCCATGAAAAAGATCATATTTTGGTATAAATAGGTTAAAGGATTAAATTATAATATTAATGCATGTATATTTTTTATGTTCATAGTATTGATGAGAAAGTAATTCCTCAACCCTAGGAAAATGATCTAAAATAAAAATGATATCATATTACCTTTATTTTTTATGAATCCATTCAATATTTCACATCACATTGATTTATTTTTTATTGTTATTTAATTTCACATGACCATTAAATTTCATGTGGTCAATTTTCTCTTTCACTCTCCATTATTATTTTGACATTATATTTTCCTTTCTTCCATATTTTAACTTTCCACTAATGTTATTAGATTTGGAATCTTAGTTTTTTGTTATTCTAGAAGACCATAATATTTACCATTACATATTCTAAAAAAGATGTTTTCTTATTACTCATTAAATTGTGGGTGTTAAGAAAAGGAATTTTAAAACTTTTAAAAGGATTTCATTGAGAGGACCTGTTTGGGATATACCTAACACTGTGAGGGGGTGAATTAGTGTTGGTGATTATTAAACCAATTTATTATTTTTATCCCTGTACCTATTGGCCTATTAGGATCTTGATTCTATTATTCTCTTATCCCTGTCACATGAAATAATATGAAAGCAGTAAAAATATGCACATGATATTTTTACAAGGCTCGCCACTCAATAAGAGCCGCCACATCCTTGCCATGTATAGTACTGACCAATGCACAAATTATACACTATAATGTAGTAACTATTACAATGGGTTGACTTGGAAAACAATCCTCTAGTTAGTGTGGTTCCCTATACTTAGAGGAGGTAAGTAAATAATCGCTTCCCAGTGTTTCTACCTACACTCGGAGGGGGGAAGGGAAAAAATCATCTTCCAACTTGCAATGAGTAGGATATGCCCTTACGCTTGCATGTTCTTTATACTTCCAGGGTAGACAGTGTCTTGAAACCTCTATCTGGTTCTCTATACTCCCTATTTATAATGTCTTATCTCTCTTAAAAGACTTCGCAACACCCAAAGAATTTTCCACCTGTTGAGGCCTACTGAATGCTACAGTGATACTTTGTTCTTTCAAAACCTTATTCTTATCCTTGTTACTTACTTAGCAACATTCCAGTAACCAACCTATTATTTATCTACAGCAACCTGTAAGATGCACACTCTTCTTCTTCATCAGATTCTTCAATGAAAATCTAGCTACACTAAAACCGGCTCTTCTTCCCACTTTCTATTTGAGTGCAAAACCAACATCACTGAACTCTTCCTCTTCTACTTTATATAATCACATGTTCTCTTTATTATTGTAAAATAAATGATACCCAACTAAAATTATCATGATCACAGTTGACTAGAAGTTGGTAATAACTTTTAGCATAGATCAAAACTCGTGTGTGACTCCTTACTCGCGCACCACCCTTCTTTCATGCCTCCCTGCTTGTGTGTCACCAACTACTTGTGATCCACAATTGTGCACATCTCACAACATGTGCGCAAATTCAGGGTTAGACACAACACACTTGTTTCACAAAAATCCCTACTTTCACACCTTTTCAACTTTTACACCAATTCTACTTTCACGCCACTCTCCTTGAACGCCACTCTGCTTGCATGCCTAACAACCTACGCACCTTATGAATAACTCCCGAATTGCATGGCACGTCAGCTTGCGCACCACTTTATATTACTTGCAAGATTATAGGTCAAAATTTCTCTTAAGTATTGAGATTTATAAAATTTGAATGCTAATTATATATTTATATGAATTTTGGTGACTTGCGCACCACATACACTTGAGTTCCATAACTACTTTAATGCCACCCCATCACATGCGCACTGCTCCATCACTTGTGTGCCGCTCCATCAGTTGCGCGACACTTTCATTACTTTTTCATATTTTGAAATGATAATGTTAAAATATGACTTTTGTGAAACATAATATTTCACGCCGCTTATACTTTCATGTCACTTATTACCTATTCACCACACATGAACTTATGCTCCACTTTATTTCCTCTGCTATTATTTTATGTTATGATATTAAAATATCACATGTGCAGAATATACACTTGCACACCACTTTTGGACTTGTGTGCCACTTTTGTATTGCATGCGGTTTTCTTTCCTTTTCCATAAAACACTTCTTTAGTCCCCCTATCCATTATAATGCTTACATCACAAGTTCTCCAAACTTATGATATTTTTTAAATAAAAAATAGTAAATCATCATTGTGGTTTTTTCCATTCTCATAGTTCCAATCTGATGCACTACTTCATGTCTTCTCTTCATATTCCACAATCATCCTTTTTTCTTCTTATAATCATTGGAAAAAGTACTTATTCATCCTCACTTCAAATCCTTAATTACATTTTGGAGTGTTAATTCCAAATAATATCAATAATCTCCCTTCATCCAAAACTAGAGTCTTGAGGATTTTTCAAACATCTTTAATGTTGTAGACAATGTATCACCTTTGATCCAGGTATTACGACCTTTAAGAAAAATGAAATTATCATCTAATATCAAGGAAACGTGTAATTCATGACCGTCGTAGAATTAAAAGCCCTTCTACACTCTCTCTTCTTCTTCAAACATCATTATCCACTTCTTTCAAATCATATTATTCTTTTCTTAATGTAAGATCTTGCATGGTTCTCAAGCCATCATGTCACATTGCATGGTCTTCTTTAAATCCTCATTCTTCATCAATCATCCTCATATGGACAATACTTTACCATTCTTCATTGTTGTAAAAAATTTGTCACCTTCGACACAAGTTCATTGAAATTAGGATCGGTTTTAACAATCCTATGAATTTCATTCTCTGTTAACCATGGAATCCTTCTTCATCACCTTCTTCACTTTGACCAGTATTGTCAACTATAAAAAAATACAATCTGCATATAGAATGTGGTCCCAAAAATATTTCCCTTTGTATTTTGTTATCAATACATTATTGTTATCATGAAATAAATGTGTCAATGTAAAAATATGAATCTTTTCTCTCCCCTTTACTTTATTCTCTCCCACATCACTTTTCAAACTTTCATTTCACTTTCTATCCCCCTTATTGGCAAGAAATACAAAGTCCTTAGGAAAAGGGTATCAGTCCTTTCTTAAGAAATGCACCATAAACCATTTCACTCCAAGTATACTTTAGCAATGCTCGGTGTAGAAAACAAGAGGATTTGAATTAGACAAAAAACCCATCCATTGTCCACTGATCATGATAGCTCATGAGTTGAGAACCCCTGTACTTTGTCTTCAAGGGATTTCCACTTTCATTACAAACATAGGATACTAAATGTGCTATGAAATAATCAACATGAAACTCCAATAATCACTTCAACAAAATGATCAAAAACATTCAAGTTTAATTGGTTGGATAAGTGGCCTTGGGGAAATTTCACTGTTATTATTTCACTGATTGACTTAGTTACTCCCCAATTTAAAAATAAATTTTACATTGAGTAACCAAGGATGAGAGTTTGATACATGAATTACCTTTTCTAATGACATGATCTTCAGAAAATCTCCAGGGAAATTTATTTTAATGCCAACTGAAATTGATATTATTTTACATACTGACTCTAGCAGCTTCTTCACGTGTCTCCCCCTCAAGGTAATACATCTCATGTTATCCCCCTGAGAGATTGCTTCACTATCAATTCCCTATATTATAATAAAAAATACAGTACATAATAATTTGAAGGAACAAGGTGGATCCACCTTGATCCATCAATGTGAAAAACAAGGTTTTGATGATTTTCTCAACCAAGAGGCTTCATTCTTCACTCTTTCACAAATGATCTTCGATACTGACTGTGATTGTGTGGATCTCAAAACCTCTTCCATTTCATTATGTGTGAGTATTCTCTCTTTAAGATATTACAAAGTACTAGAATCTCCTGGTGTAACATTTATCTTCTTGCGAAATTCTTTTTGGCCTAGAATGAATTCCATGAAACTTATAGTAGTGTGACCAGCCTTGTTTCACCACACACAAAGGATATATTTGTCTTCATGTGGAATCATCTCTTTGATTTTTTCACTATACTTATCCGGTGAATCTTCTACGTTTCTTATTATTTACAAATATTTTGGCCAAACCACCAATATGTCATTAGAAACTGAGGAAATATGTTTGGGTCTTCCACATGGCTTTTTTTTGTGTATCATACTTCATATTAGTTCTTTTGGATGCATAACCATTCACCTTTTGGATTTAGAATCCAATGACTTATCACCTTTCCTTTTTGGAATCTTCTTGGGATAATTAGTTTTTACAACATTTTTCTAACTACTTTTCAAGGATTGTTCTTCTTTATTAGCGAGATTTTGTGATCTTGTTTTCATATCAGTTTAGGTACCTATTGAGATGAACATTTACCTACCATGTGACCACTCTAATTGAATTTATCAAAGATGTTGTCTATAATTCCAAATCTTTTTGTGGCATATAGATTCTTCTAGATATGTGAATGTTTATTTTTCCTCTCTATATTTCACCATTTGATATAGGCTTTCCTTGTTCTTTTTCATTTAAGGGATTATACCAACAATCCAATGCACAATGCCAAAATCTATTGCAGCACCAATATTGACCAACAAACCTGATCTTCTTGATATCTTCTGTATAAGGTTGGTGTGCCTTCTTCTTGATTTTTGTGCTCTGTATGGGGAATAATATTCCAAATGCTTCTTCCTATACACCCTAGTCATGATGGTAGGTATATCATTACCTTTCCTAATCCATATTTTTTAGATTTTTTCTTCCAACCAGCAATTTTTGTAGAAACAGCTTTAGAAACACTAGTACTAGATCGTATGGACAGTTCATATAATTTATTCACTACTTATGATAGACCATTGAGTGTAGTCATGATATTCTTATCACATTTTGGATTCCTTTCACTCTTAGAATCCCCTAATGAACATTGAATACTAGTAGAAACCATCACCTTCTTTTGTGTTGGATCAATATGTGACTTCTCAATATTGACACATTGAGATTCTAATTTATGACATTCCATATTGAGGATGATCTTCTAGTCTTCCATAATGATCATATTCTCTTAATAAATCTTCGTTAATATATAAGAATCCATTTCATGCATCAAAACATAGCTTTGTAATAAAGACTCAAGTTCCTTGATATTCTTTGAATTTTTATCCAATTATAACTTCTTGACAACAGTGCTCCTTTTTAGCTCATTTTCAGGTGAATGTATATTCTTTTAAAAGTCTTGTTAACTATTTCTTTATCCTTAAAATCACTGAGCCATTTTTAAGAATTATTTAAAATTTCTTCTTTGTTGCTTCAAAGGATCCAACCTATCTAGAGAGCTTTAGACATTCAAAAATATTATCTTTTAGGACATTCGCCAAAATATTAGTTTATTATTCCAACTGGGTGATATCTTATTACAGGAATTGAAATAATCCAAAATCGTGGGATTCATTTTCTTTAAGAATACATTGTAAAATCATTATTAATATATCAAAATATAATTCTCGAGACGTTGTAGATTGATCATCACCACTCATGCTAGTATTTTCATCATAAGAATAATTTTCAAATATTCTAACACATACCTCTTGATCACTAAATCTAGGAAGGTTATCCATCATTTGGGTGGGAACTTGAGTAACCCATTCATTACCTTCCAATCCTAAAATATCTTCATGGTCAGCAATGTATGGAGAAAAACATACTTTCTCTTATTTAGATAGGAGGGACTTATTATTCATATTTCTCTTCTATATCTTTTTTCCTATTCATCATGGTCTTGGTACATATGATATTTTTCTTAGAGACAACTGAATCTTCAATGAAACTGCACTTCATTGATAAATCAAGAAATAAATCCAAGTCTTACAAAGAGAATAAATTCATAATAGATAATCCAATTGATGTGAACATCCCTCTGATACCAATTGAGAAGAACAACTTGGGATATGCTTAACACTGAGAGGGGTGATGAATTGGTTTTGGGGATTTTTTAAACCAATTTCTTCTTTTTATCCCAGTACCTCTTGACCTATTAGGATCTTGGTTCCCTTATTCTCTTTTCTCTATCACATGTAATAATATTAAAGTGGAATAAATATGAATATAATATTTTTACAAGATTCACCACTCATTAAGAGCAGCTACGTCCTTAAAGTGTATGGTAATGACCTGTGCACATAGTCTCCACTATAATGTAGTAACAGTTAGAGTGGGATGACTAGGAAAACAATCCGCTAGTCTGTGTGGCTACCTACACTTGGAAGAGGGAAGGAAATAATCGCTTCCCAGTGTCTCTCCATACACTCAGAGAGGGTTAGGGAAACAATCCACTTCTAACTTCCAATGAGTAGGATATAACCATACACTCCTTGTTTCTTTATAATTAGAGTGTAGACAATATCTTACAACCTCTAGCTAGTTCTTTATACTTCATTTGATGAAAATAATCTCTCTGGTAAAAGATTTAACAACACCAAAAGAATCTTCCACCTCTTGAGACCTATTGTATGCTACAATGCTACTTTTTTCTTCGACGACATTCTTATTATTCTTGTGACTTATAAGAATTAAAGTAACCATCCTATTACTTCTCTCTAGAAAACCTGGGAGTTGCACACTCTTCTTCTTCTTCTTTTTCTTCTTCTTATTCTTCTTCTTCTTCTTCTACTACTTCATCAATTCAAATCCAGTTTCACATAAACCTTCTCTTCTTCATACCTTCTCTTTCAGTAAAAACCCAACTTCACTAAACTCTTCTTCTTCTTTCTATATTTACAAGTACTATTTGTGATTGTTAAATCAATGAATTCCATATCAACATGTTATCATATTTTATGAGAAGTTGGTATGTACTTCTAGCACAAATCATATATGTTGTGCCAATCCCTACTTGCACACCACAATTGTGCTCATATCACATCTTGTGTGCCACTTTGGTCTTACACACAACACACTTTTTGCACAAACCTCCCAGCTTATATGCCTCTTACAACTTGAGCTCCACACTGATTGCATGCCACATTACTTGTGCACCACTCTGCTTGTGTTCCTCCCTAATTGTGTGCCTTATGAATAACTCCCAACATGCGCAACACTTCAGCTTGCGCGTCACATTCTACTACTTGCACGATCAAATCCCAAATTTTTTCATAATTGTTGAGCTTTACAAAATGAGGAGGGTAACCATCAATTTATAGGAATTTTGGTGACTTTCACGCCACATACACTTGCGCATCATTCCAACTTGCGCTTCGCCACATCACTTGTGGGCCACTTCATCACATGCATGCTGCTCTATCACTTGTGTGCCGCTCCATCACTTGCATATCGCTCCATCACTTGTGCACCACTTTCTTTCATTTGTCATATTTTGATATGATGATGTTGAAATATGACTTGCGCGTGACATACACTTGCACACAACTTATAATTTCATGCCACTTCATACTTGTGCTCCACTCTTGAACTTGCATGCCACTTTCTTTCCATTTTCATTTTTTAAGTGATGATATAAAATATGACTTGCGCACAATATACACTTGCACTACACTTGTAATTTCACACCACTTTTACTTGCATGCTACTTTCTTTCCATTTCCAAAAAACACTTATTTACTCCCCCTATACATAATAAGTCTTGAATCACATGTTCTCGAAACTTATGATATTTGTGAAATAAAAATCAGAAATGCATCATCATAGTTTTAGCCATTCTCATAGCTCCAAACCCATTCAATATTTCATACCATATATTCATCTTAAACAATAATCATTCATATTTCATATAATCATTTTAATATGAATTCCACAGTAGTTATTTATCCTCAATTTAAATCCTCAATTCCTTTTTGGGGTTTTAATTCCAAATAACTATAGTATCCTCTTTTCATCCAAAAGTGGAGACTTGAGGATTTTTAACACACCTTAAATGTTGTAGACAATGTATCACCTTTGATCTAGGTATTTTAAACTTTAAGCATAGTTAAATCACCATCTAAATTCAGGGAAATGTGTAATTCATGACCATTGTAGAATTCTGATCCCTTTCTCACACTCCCTTATTCTTCCACCATTATTATCTACTTCATGAAAATCATATTATTATTTCCATTAAGTAAGCTCTTGCATGGTTCTCATGAAATCATGACACATTGCATGGTTTTATTCAAATCCTCATTCTTATTGAATCATCCTTAGATGGATGATAATTAACCATTCTTCAATTTCGTTATCAACATGTCAACGTTTACATAAGATCTTTGAAATTAGGATCAGTTCAACAGTACTATGAACTACATTATACATTATCTATGGAGTACTTGTTCATATAATTATTCATTTTGAACACTATTTAAAAATATTGACAACAAATTCAATATTCATACACAATGTTGTCCCAACATTCATTTCATGTCCATTTTGTTATCTTCGACCCCTTGGAATTCATTTTTAATTTTTTTAAAAACTTTATATTGTATATAAGATATTATTATGAGGAATCAATTTACAGAAGGTTAGAATACTGTAACAACATAGGTAATTATATGATAAATTGTTTTCATGTATTAAAAAAATACAATTACTTATATTCTATATAGTTTAATTCATTATATGAATATTAAGAAATTATTCAATCAAAAGGGAATGGTTTTATTTCTAACCAAATTGGGTTCTCATGCATTTTAGGGTTTGATTTTAAAACTGAGTTCAAAACTATTGATTTTAAAATTGAGAAAATGAACATAATTGTTTTATTCACCAGGTCGAAAATATCTTAGGATTATTTTTAAGAATTTTATAAAAGGTTTTATTTTTCAATGAATTTTGAAAAATTCAGATTTATATTGAAAACTAACTCATTTTAAATTGTATATAAAGTCACTTTCTATTTTTTATTAGTATTAAAATTTAAATTAGTTAATTTTTATTAAAATAAAAAAATAAGTTATATTTTAATCAAAATTATGTTTAAAATTTTCATATAAATATTTTTATACTATAAAAAACATTTTTAGAAAAAAATATTTCATTTCGTTTTGTGGATTTAATTTTACTTTAAATTTTTCCACTTTTATGAATAAGATATGATAAAATAGATCCCATTTTTTGAATAATTAGATTGAAATTTGGTAAATATGTATATTTTTTTCTTTATGAATAATAACTGTGGTAAATGTTTATCACATCATTATGGGTAAGATGACTAAATCAGGGTTAGAATATTTGGATACACCCTAAAAATATCCCTATGGGTTTTTGGTGTTTTTTTTAAATTTACATCCATGATTACTTATTTGTAAATTATTTTCTGTTTTACCTTTATTATAACATTTACACAATTTTATGTAAAGAATAAATTAAAAATATCCATTATATTACATTTTATATTTATAAAATCTTGTTAGATTGATAATAAAAACATATTCTTGTTTTTAAATAGTTATTTGAAATATTAATATTTTTCTTATCATGTCAATTTATTTATAATTTTTATTAATGAAATAATTACCTTAACTACTTATGCAACGCAGGCATAGTGCTTAAAAAAGCAATAGAAGAATAAATGATATTAAAAACTGTCAAAAGTATTATTTTTTGGATGAATTAAGATGTCACATAAATCTTATAGTCAATAATAATATTTTATTGATGTTTAAATTATTTATATTCTAATTTTATTTCTATTATATTGTTTTCAACATCAAATTATTTGAATAGATCTTAAAATGAAATTAATAGTTTTTTATGTCAAATATATTCTGTTAAATTATTTAAAAATCCTAAAAATTAAAAAAGAGGAAAATAAAAATGATAAATTTTTATAAATTTCATTCCTTGGAAATTTATGATCCAAATACTAATATAAAATTAAATTTATAACCATGTAATATTGAAACATTTGTTATCTTGGTTGATGTTAAAAACAGGAAATATAATGATTATTCTTAAAGGTAAGTTTTAAAATCATATATAAACCTATGAAAAATGGATTAAATAATTATATTAAGAACATAAAATCATTATATTCTAAACCATATCATTTTGGAACCATTTAACATTAGTTATAAACATATTATATTATAAAATTTATATATTTCCAAATGTTCTCATCCACTCACATATAAAAGGAGTCCTCCTCTCCTCCACTCCTCACGCATTTGGAAAGTAAATTTCTCAATAAACTCTCCAGATAACTCCCTAGAATATATAGTTATTTCTTTGGGAATAATACCATCCTTTGAGGGATTAAAATGCAATGAAAAATAAATTTTTTGATGAATATGTATATTTTTAAATTGAGTATTTTAATTTTATTTCATCCTCTAACTCATTGAAATATTCTTAATCCTTGATGAAATAGTAAGATCAGTTTCATCCATATACCAATATGTCATTATTTTCATTTCATAAAATTTTTAAATCTTCTCTTCCATAAAATGGGAAATGAAATCTTCATTCATGTGTCTGAAGGACTACTTTCTCCCAAACCGGTATAATTCGTTTCCAATAACTGCCTCCCATGAATGGTTATAATGATGGATTAAATGTATATATATTATTTTCAATACATAATTATCATTATTATATGGAAATATATCATCTATCTTCTTACGTTTACATCCCTTAAAAAATGATAATGGTGTTCGTGTGTATGTGTGTATTACCACCTCTAGGAAGTGATCTGAATTATTTTTATCCAAAGAATAAAATGGATGATATATATAAGTTTATATAAATATATAATATAATATTTATGCTATAATAATACTCATGTAAATATCAAATAATACTTTCTATATTTCTTTCATTTTCTTTGAAAAAATGGAAATGTTACTTTTGTATACGTATGACCTATTATCTCCATGATTGTAATGTAATTCATTTTTCATAGATATATTTTATATTTGGTTTAAAAGTATAATTAATTTATAAAAAATATAATTATTTAATTATTATTATTAATATGTATATGATGGAGGAAATATATCTTTTACCACGATCAACACAACGATGAAATATTTCAGATACAAACCAAACAACCTAAAAACATTCGACGAAGATATAATTAATTAATTATTTATTTATTTCATAAAAATAAATTAGGGTAAGGGTTTATTACTAAGTTATTTATTATATATAATTTATTAATAAATAAAAAAATCAAATAATTTATATAATTTTAGTATACGGGTGTCCAAATATAGACATTTCAATTCCCGACTCGTTGTAATGGATTTCATCTGAATTTCCATTCAATGAGGAATATTTTAGTGTTATTCACCTAATTTATTTTTTATGGATATTATAAATAAATTAATATATTACATCATTAATTCTTAATAATTCATGTTATTTAGGAATATAGTTATAATTACATCATTCAAATGGATTTGACTTGAATGTTACCAAGTGGTAATGGGTTTCTTAACTCAGGTCGCATTCATTGGGATATAATTCTACTTAGTTGAATTCATTATTCCATGATGATGTGTGAATTTATATCCAATTTCTTTTATTATATATTTAATCTTTTTTATGTGGATTTACATATGTTCACAAAATATCTTCATGGAGTAATAACCACTTCAAATGTAATGATATTTGCAAAGGTATTTTTTGTATAAATCTCTATTTCCTGAGACATGACTCGTGCGTTTTGATGTGATTTCACTGTATGGTGTATTAATACCTCAAGAATTAATTATTTTTAAATTAATTAATTAAATTAATGGCATTTTTAGAGCAATATTATAAAATTTCTTTAAATGATGTTTGATTTGAAAGTTACCAAAATGGTATGGTATTTACGATACAATCTCCATTATTTTCAAGATTATTTATGTTCAAGAATTCTTTTTGAAAATTATATAACATTAATTTCATAAACAATATATATTTTATTCTCCTTTATTTATAAATGTGTTTTACATGTATAATTTATATTTCTTATATTATTTATTAAAGAAACATCAAGAATGTTATTTTTAATTAATAACAATCATTTGTCTTTTTTTAGACTGAGAATAAATCTCTTCAATATGTATATTTTCTAAAATAATTCTAGAATATTATTTTATAAATATAATTAATTTTATAAATAAATTTTACATGACTTTTGACCTTATTTTATTATTTTATGTAAATTTCATAACATTTTCTACACAGTTCCCTTTTGACTCTCTTTATAAAAGTTTGAAAATAATGCTTATTTTTTACAGTTATTTCATGAGGATATTTTCTTGCTATCATGAAAATTATTTTCATAGAATGTTCCTTTAAAAATCTCAATGTTTATTTTTAAATAATTTTTTCACTCAATATACATGAGTTTTTTAGTCGTTGAATGCTTTTTTTAATGTTAAAAGGGTATTTTCCCTAAGAATGTTATTAATATTATTTTTATGGAATTTATATTTATTAAGGAAAAAAACCCATGATTTTACTTATTATCCCTAGGGGGTATATTTTAATCATTCCTTCTTTTTTCATTATTAGATGTATTATGTTTGTTTTAAAGATATTTTCATGGAGTCCATTTATTTTCCATGGGTAAATCATGCTATGAAGGAACAATGGTTATTGTTTTGTTGATAAGTTAAATATTTTAATTTTTATACTCATGACATGATATTTGGATATTAATGATTACAGTACGATAGGGGAGTGAAAAAAAATACATAATAGAATTTTTATAATATTTCACGATTTGATCCATTATTGAACTCGAATGCATTGGGTAACGACAAAGAGTTTATTGAATACAAGTAACTCATAAGAGAAAATATAGTTAACTAGGTAATAGGTTACCCCTATGAAATTATGTGTATTAACTTGGTAATTTTTTCTCATCTGCAAGGGATGTTGTAAGGGTCCTATGAAGATAGTGTTCCATGACACCAACATGATTTCTCTATGCTTTCTATGAGTTATTAATGGGTTCTATTATCAATATTAACATGATGGGGCTCGTGATTGTTTGATTATTATACTTATTTAATCTTTTAAATCATCAATCCAAGTCATATTTTGTTATCCATATTTTTTTTGGATTTTCTTATTTCATGTAGTTTGATTATTTCATCATACCCTTATTCTCATCTTATGGTCACTGATGACATCAATTTTATAATACTTATTTTTACCCTTAAGGAGTATTCGAGATCACTTTTCTTATGTTTTCTATTCTCAAAAGTTATGAATAATGATGCTAAATTAATTATGACTCTAAAGGTTTTATGTGTGAATAAATTAATAGGAGATGTTAAATAATTAACATGGAATAAGTAATGTTGGGTATAGTGGGAAATATTCCAATTTGGGAAATGGGTTTTATTATGTAACTGTTTTTCCCAATTCATTAAAATTATAAAACTAAACTGTAATTGGGTAATAAGTGATCAAAATTTTTCATTTTTATGTTGTATATTTTTTATGGTTTAAATTGGATCACATTTATTAGTATTAAATCCATAAATGTTATTATTATCCTTTTGGAACCAGATCTGGGAGTGCAGGTTCAGGGATGTTATAGTTGATATCAAATGAATGGTTTAGATAACATTGGATGTTATGATTTTTTTATGTTAGGTTAACTTAAGAGTTTGGGATTACATAATGGGTTTATAATTTTAGGGTTTTTAAATTTTAAAATTCATAGACACCTAATTATTTTAATTATTGAAATTTTAATGTGATTAATGATATCTTAGGAGACATTTTATTTTGTTATGGTAGAAGTAATAATTAGTTGTATCATGTGGTCCAACATTAATGATCATTTGGGAATAGTTCTATTAAATCATTCCAGATGTAAGATAAAGTTCATGAATTAAATTTGGAGGCAAAAACACTCTTTAATTAAAAGATTTTTTATATGATTTTGGGATATATGGTTATTTATTTTTGGAATTATCTAATTCTAAACTTTTCGTTATTATTGAATTTTAGAGATCAAAGTAATATTTATTTATATAAAAGTTAATTCATTTTTGATATTATCCTACCTTTTACTAAAAAATTTACTTTTGGTTAATATCTAAAGATATGAAGAATATATTTTGATCCTTTTTGGATTATGAGATACATTAGATGTTTATTTTAGTCCTTTAGGCATGGAAAAAATTCATCATGAACACCCATCAATTAGGGAAAAATAATATTTTTTTGGTGAAAATTGATTAGAGGAGTAAATTATATTTTCCTACAAAGTATAATTCCTTATGCTCAGAGTCGAGATGGGAAATGAATTACTCAACCCTTATAAAATGATCTTGAAATTTTTTATCCAATTACCTTTAATATGGATGAATCTATGCTCTTTTTTCAAACCACGTTGATTTATGGTTTTATTGTATTCTTCAATTTAATGATTATTAGCTATTTTTTAATAAATTTACTATTTCCCTAACAGTAATTTTTTTGAATGTATATATTTTCTCCAGACCCATATTTTCAATTACCACAAATTTTATCCAATTTAGAAAACAAATTGTGTGTTATTCTAGATGACCATTGTATTTCCCCTTCCCTCTTTTCAAAAGGTAGTTTTATTATATATTTTTAATATTTTGGTTTTCAAAAATGGTATTTTAAAATATTAAAAATGTTTCCCTTTCATGTCAGTTTGTTTTATCTTTTACTAGTTGTAATTGACTTTGAAAATGTTTTAAACACTTTCTATCGTGCATGAGATAAAATTACATGGTTGAAATTTAAAAAAGGGGATAATAATTTAACAAACTAATTAATGTTATGATAAATAATATTCATGTATTATTAAAAATAAAAAATTATATTTTATAAAGTTATATTAATTATATTAATATCAAGAAACATTTTATTCAAAAGGAAATGGTTTATTTTTACGAAATTGGGTTTTCATGCATTATATGACTTTATTTAAAATAAATATTTCAAAATTAAATATTTTTAATCCAAAAAATGAACTTAATTTTTGAATTCAACATTTTAAAATTATATTCGGACTATGTTTTAATAATTTCCTAAAAAGTTTATTTTTAATAAATAGTGAAAAATATTAAGTTTTATTATAAAATATCTTTTCGTTACACGTATTGTCAAAGTAATATTCTATTTTCAATTAGTTTTAAAACGTTATTAGTTCCTTTTGATTAATATCATTTTAATAAATTTTATTTTAATCAAAATTATACTTGAATGTTGTATAAAAATGTTTTTATACATAAATAGGCATTTTCTGATAATCTTTTTTCATCACCTTTTATAGATTTAATTTTAAATTACACTCTTATAATTATATGAATTAAATTTTATGAAATGGATCCAATATTTTCTATTAATAGGTTAAAATTTGGTATATAAGTACATTTTATTTTTTGTCCGTCATGAATAATAACCGTGGTAAATATTTGTCCCATTAGAAAGGATAAAACGACTAAAAAAGTTTAAAACATTGAGATAAGGTCTCAAAATCTCCCTAACATTTGTATTAATATTACTTAATAATTATTTTTATAAAGTGACAATAAAATATTTTAAATATGGAATGTATTTTAAATGGATAAAATAATTATATTTATTTATAAATATTTATTTAAAATAATCATTATTTTTTTGTTACCATTGTAATTTATATTTAATTTTTATTGTTGAAATAATTTCCTTAAGAACTTATCTAATACTGATATAGTACATGTTGAAGCAGTATAAAATTAAATAAATGATTTTAAAACACATAAAAAGTATTATATTTTTGGATGAATTATGCATGAAATATAGTTTTATAGTTTTCTGTAATATATTATCTATGTTGAAATGAATAATATTTTAATACCACTATGTTCATATTGTTTTAAATGTTAAAATATGGAAAGAGTTTTTAAAATTAAATTAATAATATTTTTTATTAAATATATGTTATGAAATTATTTGAACAAGGTAAAAAAATTGAAAGAGGAAATAACGAATTAGAAATTTCTAGAAATTTAATTACACATCCATTTTAGAAAATTTTTCATGATATAATTATACTTATAACCCTTTTATATTGAAATAATGTTACCGGGGTTAAGGTTAAAAATGGTTAATGAATGGTTAATCTAAAAATAAGGTTTAAAATGATAAATAAATTTATTAAAATTGTATTGGATGATTATATTAAGACCATAACATCCTTTTGTTTGATACCATTCTATTTCAGAACCTTTTAAAAAGAGTTGGACACATGGTATTTTATAATATTTTATATATTTTCAAAAATGCCCCTCTACTTAATTATAAAATATAACCTCATATACTCTCTCCCTAACACCATTAAAGAACACTATTTCTGCCAATTCCTATCAAAATACATTCCTAAAAACATCCCCCTGATTTAAAGGACTTAGATTAACTAAAATACCATCTTTTAACAAATTAAAGTTGCAACCAATGGATGTTTTCTGAAAAAGGTATAACTTTTAATTGAATGTTTTAATTTTATTTATACTTCTTCGTCATTAAAGATCCATTAAACCATGATTAAATAATAAAACAATTATCTTAAATATACTGATATGTTATTATGCTATTGGAATAACCTATATCCATCTTCCCATCCATCAAATGGGAAATGAAACTATTCATCATGTGTACAGAAAACCACCACCTAGGGAACAGTTGCACTCCATTTCTCATCACCACCCATCATGTCTGGTTATAATAATTAATTTAGTATATATATAAAATATTAATTAAACAGTTATCATTCTTTAAAGTTTACATATCTGATTTTTTTAGATATTTTAATCAATTGAGAAATTATAATATCGTTCATGCGTACGTGTGGATTACCACCTCAGTGAATCGATTTGATAAATTTCATATAAGCACCTCATATGGATGATATATATAATATTATATAAAGATATAATATGAAATTTATCATATAATAATTATTATATAAAGATAAAATAATACTCACCTTCTTTCTTTCATGTTTATTGAGAAATGGAAACATTACTCATGTGTATGTATAACCTACTATCTCAGTGATTGTAACATTATTCAGTTTGCATATCCATATTTCATGGTTTATTTTAAAATTATAATTATCATATTAAAATGATAATTAATTAATAATTAATTTTCTAGATATTATGGAAAAAATATCCATTTGACAATAGTCAACATACAGAAGTCATTTTGATGTTACAACTCGAACGTCCTCAATACACCAGATGTGGACTTAACTAAGTAATTAAATATGTCATTAAAATACATGAAATAAATAAAATAGATGGACTGAGGATAATTCATCAATAGTGAAAACATTTCTTAATAAATCAAATAATTTATATAATTTTATTATAGAGTTTCTAAAGGACATACATACAATTTCATTACTCAAGGTAAGAAAATTTATCTCAAATTCCGTTAATTAATGAATATTTTAATTACATAAAAATAATTTATTTTATAGGGTATATATAATACCTATTTTCTATATAATTTCATGAATTATTCAAACTTCTTTTTATTTTATGTTATATTTCAAATTAATCCACTCAATGGGATTTAAATGGCCTGTTACTATGTGGTATGGGGTTTCTTAACTCAATTTTCATTCAGTGTGAAATACTTGTAATTCATTAACATTGTTATGCCATGGTTATTAATTAATTTATCAATAAATTGTTTTATTATGTATTTCCACTTTTTATGTGGAATTCAATTTTTTTACATAATCACTTCATAGATTAATTATTACTTTTAAAGATACGATCTTTGTAAGGGATTTCTTTTTTTCTTTCTATCTCATTTTCCTAATACATGATTCATTTAGTGCACCATATTTACTTGTATGGTTTACTTACTATATAGTCAATTAATGCTTGATATATTAATTCATAAAATTCATGGGTTTCATAAAACCATATCATATTATTTATTTCAATTACTTTTGATTTGAAATTTACCAATGTTTTGCATGGATTTATGTTACAATCTCATTTCATTATGAAATTGTTTTTTAAAGAATAAATTAGTGCATAAAACATTACAAGGAACCTATAGAGAATGTTGTTAATGTCGCAATGAAATATAACCTCATAGGAACACTTAATGTGTAATATAATCCCAATATCGTGATATATCCAATCTAGAAGGTTGCATGTCAGTGCCATTAAACTATATGCTCGTTGCATCTGTTTCATTGGAATTATGAAAATGAACTCACCCAATAAACACCATGGACATGGATTTATATAGGAAATTAAATTCCAATAAAAGGTCCTAAGATATCAACTTTAATCAAGGGAATGAAGGGATAAATCCTTTCCCAAATTATCTATGAATAAAATATCACTCATGATGCACCCCAAATATCCTACCTTTCTGAGATTATATTTCATCATGATTTTTGTCAAAACATAAAATAATGAAATTCATAATATCCATTAACTAACATATTAAAGTATAAGGATCAATACACAAGTCCTTATATAACAACATCAAATAACACATTTAAATATGGATTTATAATGGACATGTTTGTTCTCATAACCTCATATCTTGAATATTACCAATGGTAAACCCCCTAAGAAGGTGTCTTAATGTATTATGAGATTACTAACCTTGATATCTAATATATTCTGTATCCCATCTAAAAATATCATCATACTATAGAACAAGTTTCCCGAATAATGGTGTGGTACTTCTAGGTTCTCATCATTGAAGGGAACTTCTATGACCATTCAATATGAAATTTATTCTTATGAAATTATCACATACAATTTTCATATGGATAAATAATATTAATGTGATAATAAAACTTAATTAATATTTTTAATAAAGTACTAAACATGTTGGTTCTAGTGCACTAACATCTACAAACTACATCTTCAACTAGTTCCAATTGACATCAACATTGAGTCCACTAGATCTCATATGATACTCCTATCTATACTAAGATAAATCCTTGGTCAGGGGGTCTACCTTGTTTTCCTCCATAGATACACTTTCCACCACTACCTCTCCACATTGAGAAGAATACATCAAGAGATGAAACTTCTAAACTATATGATTTGTCATTTGGTGTGACCTGGGATATTTGGAGAGAACCACTACTATAGTGTTATCATTTTAAATTGCGATAGGTTATTTACTACTAGTTATAATATAAATATCATTGACAATGTTGTGTGTAATGACCCGGAATTTCCATGTAATTTTTTTAAATCACATGGGAATTTTATGTGTCCTCGATAATTGTCGGCGCATGATTCTAAGGTCCGGTGTGCCCGGAATAAATTTCTGAATATTTGTTCGGGTATGTTCAGTAAACGTATGAGCGAGTTTTTATAATTTTTGAACTGGTGCTCAGAATTTAAATCCTAGGGCATTGTTGAACTCGCAGCGTCGAAATTCTCTCAAGGAGACTTTCACCTCGACAGAAGTTGGTCGAAAATAAAAGTCAGTTTCTGGGTTTTTAGTGAATGAATTAAATATAAATAAGCTTGTGTAAAAAAAATTTTATTTGTTTGTTAAAACATCCACGTGGAGGTCGGAGGTGGGGACTACCACACCTTAACCACCCATGAGAGGCTATGGTGGTGGGGCCCACCCGGACCTAACCCCATCTTCATGTTTAATATGTTGGGGACCACCTGAGGATAAAACCTCTTTAACTATCCATTATATGGGGAGAAAACTCTTGAGCTCCCCAATTTATGGTGCCACCACTCCTCCACCTTAATGTAGCCAACTCAAAAGCATTTATGGTGCCAAATCCTCCACCTTATTTTTGTGGAAACCTCTTGAATTAATTAATCAGAGCTAAACTAATTAATTATCCCATTTGAATTTTGTGCCAAAAATTAAATAATAGATAAACACAGTCTATTATTTTAGGTTGGAATTTGCTTTTTGGTGGAGCTTGAGAGAAAGGAGAGTGCATAGGGAGAAAATCTCTCACCAATGAAGAATGAAGAATGCATTCTTCCAATGAAGAATTCAAGCATGGAGTGTCTTAGACTTTCTTCCTTGGATCCTATGTACATGGGACGTCTTAGACCAATCTTCCCTCCTCATCTTTGTCAATGAACCGAGGCACGAGCTTGGATTGGAAGTGCGTGGCAGACATGATGAATAACGACAACACTGTCTTCTTCCCCGCGACTCCGTCAACGAATAACAAACAAATGTAGGGTTCAGGCTTTGTTAATTGTTTCACATTCTTCGTTTTACTTCAAGGATTAAGAATCAAAGCTACATGTTTTCACTCTAACACGGAGGGTGTGGGCTGAGCGAACACGGAATGACCCCTCCACCTTACTTTGTGGAATTTGAATCTAATTGTGGCACAAGTCTGGGATGAGAGAGCTTCATAAACAACGGTTTAGGATCGAAATAGATGTGTCGAGTAGTGAACAGAGACTTTCAGAACAAGAATCGGGCCAACGAAACTCGTCCGGTGACCCGCGGAAGGTTTGCCGGTGGTCAAAACCGGCAAACGACACTGGTGATGAAGTGAAGGGTGGCCGACACTCCAGTCGGCCCCATGGACGGCGGCGGAACAAGCCCCCCCTGAGAAGTAGCCCACGGTCGATGGGCTGAGGTAGTGTAGTGACGGCCGACGTAAGGCCGGACACAAAAAAGACCGGCAGCACGGGCCGCCGAGATGCCGGGAAAGGAACAACGCAGCGCGCGCCGCGTAGTGGAGCAAAGGGTGGCGAGGCCTTGGCCGTGGCGACGGAGGACGAGCAGCCGACGCCGTGCGGGAGGTGGCGGGCTGCTCGGCCAACTGGGAAGAGCGGGACCCCATCCCATGGGTCATGCGAGTCATGTAACGGTGCCACGTGGCACTGGTTTCGAATTCCCTCGAATGACTTAACCATTCGGGATTCCATGGGGCGTGGCCTCCGCACTGGATGCATCTAGGAGGGACCACACGGGCCGCCAGCCGCGAGAATCACATGGGCCAAGCCCAGCGCGGGCTGGGCCACTGCCGTGGGCCAGGCCGGATCCGTGGATGGGGTCAAACCTCATTCCGGACCCGGGTCGGGCCGGGTTGGTCCGACGAGGCCGGACCGGACCCGCTTGACCAATTTTCCACTCTATTGCTTGTAACTTGAGCTACGAGCGTCTGATTGACTAACTGTCTTTGGAGACGGAAACCTTACCGGAAGATAGTTCTCTTAGTATACCCCACTCAAGGTTTGGACATAGTTGGGTTACGTCCGGTTTGGATCGAACGTAAATCCAATCATGCCCTCAGAACGAAAATTCCCACAACTCTCAAAACAGGCGTCTGATTGACACGTCGTCTGCCGCGTTAGGTATCTTATGGATGGACAGATCTTTTGGATAAATAATCTTGGGAATTCATGGTAGTTGATTTATAGACATTTGGCTTGAGGATTGGACCCTCCTGGAATCAAGCATTCTTTGTGCAGATCCCTGTGGCTGGCTGCGCTCAAACTACTATTCCTGGATCCTATGTGGGTTCGACAGCTCTGAATACTATTCCTGGATCTTGTGTGGGTTTGACAGCTCTGTCTACTGTTCCGGGATCCTATGTGGGTTCGACAACTCTGACTACTATTCCTTGATCCTGTGTGGGTTCGACATCTCTCTCTACTTTTCCTGTATCCTGTGTGGGTTCGACAGCTCTGACTACTGTTCCAGGATCCAGTGTGGGTTTGACAGCTTTGTCTACTATTACAAGATATTGTGTGGGTTCGAAATCTTTGACTACTATTCATGGATCCTATGTGGGTTCGACAAAATATATTATTTAGTGGCTACATCTAATCATGTCAAACTCTCTATATCAGTTGTATACCTGTGTGATTTGTGTTATTAACTTTGAGTTTTTCTCTTTATTGAGATGGATTACTTGATAAATTATGTATATGTATGTGCATATACCAAAGTGGGGTTATCTGTTGATTTCATACTTGGTGTTTATCGTTGTTGGATTTTGTGAGACCATTAGGGTATCAGGGTCCCTACTGAGTATCATTACACACACCCCTACAAGGGCTATGCCCGCACCACATTGTGTTGGAAGCAGACGACGGAGAGCGCTGACTGAGGCTGAGTGTACCAGGACTGGATAATACCTGGAGGTGGACCACACGGTGTGACGGTACACGGAGGAGACGGACGAACGTAGAGTGTTATGGAGTCTATCTATACCTACCCTTCAGGCAGGATTTCCCACTGGACAATCCATGAGATGTTTTACCATTTTCCAGTACTTGTACTTTCATATTCCTGTACTTTACAATTGGGATTGTATTTTCGGCCCCATTTACTTTTCAGCACTCTTTTGTTATAAAGTTTTACATAGTGTTTTTCTTCCAGCATGTACTCTGTTGTGTGAATATTTAGGTTATAAAGGAAATTCATTCCCAGTTTTATGGATTTAATCCTTTGGTGTGAGTCTCCAGCCCCTGGCCTATGGAAGGAGGGCTTGGGGTAGTCACAGTATAGGCCCCACAAGATGGGTTGTGAGAAATTGTTATCAGAGGAGTCGGTTCTTCGGAAAAACGTCGGACTCTGATCTTTTCTATGAAGCAATAATGTTAAGTGTAGTGAGTTTGGTTTTTAGTTCCGTGAGTCCAGTGTTGGTGCTGCGACTGACGTATCCCTACACGATGACCCTAACTTCTAATTTCTAACTCAGTGTACGAAAACAATAATTGCATGTGTGTTTTCAAGAGTCTTCTTTGTGAATTCATTGAGTCATATCACCAGGTATATCTTTTTGACCGTGGTTCACCGGGTTCTTTATAGGATGGCCCCACGCAAACATCCATCCAGGGTTCTAGACTTTGTATGAGATGGCAGCCCACCGGGCGACGAGGCCTCGGTACAGGGCCCTATCATAGCGGAGGAACCAGTGGTACCACTACCCAATGGGCCACTGATGCCACCAGGCCCAGCAGTAGATGATGCACGCCGCTTGAGCGCATTTCACGAGTTACAGTGCTAGAGGACACCCAGGTTTAGCAGAGAGACGAACCCACATGCGGCTGTGGATTGGATGGAGGCTGTGGTCAGAGTTTTTCGACTGGTATGGACACTAGCCAACCTTATGGTGATCCTTGCATTAAGTCTCCTTCAGGTAGAAGCAGGCAGATGAGGGAGCCTGATGCTCCAGGTGCATGATGAGGCAACAATTCTCTGGGAAATCATCGAGAGCCTATTTCGGGTGGAGTTTTTCCCTGCCACCCTATGTGTTGTGCGGATATAGGAGATACTTTATCTGCAGTAGGGCAGCATGACAATGTCACAATACTCAGTGAGCTTCACCGACCTCTCGCTCTACATAAAAGATATGGCGCGAGACCCATTCTTCAGGGCCTGAACCTTTGTGCAGGGGATGAGGCGAGAAAACAGGGATTTGATGATCTCACTCAGCATCCCGAAGGAGGTGGCGGTTCTAGAGAAATCCCTCTTAGTGGATAGTTTCCTTGCTGAGTAGTCACCAACAATGAGACCTACCACTAGGCAAAACGTAGTAGAGTCTTCTGCAGCTGGCAGCAAACAAGTGACGTAGAGATCCAAGAGGACCAGACTATATAGTGGACAACCTTAGTACACAGGTTCAGTTGTGCAAGGAACACAAGATAGAGCTAGTCATTCGAGGAACATATAGTGTTTCACATGCTGTGGGTAGGGTCACATTGCTCGTGACTATCCAACCCGTCGTTCAGATGATCAACATACAATTGAGGGACCTCCTAGGAAGAGTCATAGGCATGATCGAGGTAATCCGTAGGGAATAAGATGATGTGGTAGAGGATCTGGTCATGCTGTTGGCGGTGGGCGATGTTTCGAGGTGTTACTACCTCCACCACCAGGAGGTCCTCCCCGACCGCAGGGAGTAGGTGGATAGGGGAGAGCTCAGCTCCAGGTAGCTGAGGCATACGATCACGGCGCTCCAAAGATTATTCGATGTATAGTCCGTGTCTAATCCACCTTAGATATAGTTCTTATAGACACAGGTTCCAGTCACTCTTTCTTTGACACTGCCCTCCTTCGGAGCTCAGAGATTCTGAAAGAATCATTGTCTTGATCCTTACGGCTAGAGACTCCTACGAGGGAAAATTCAACGATTACGCACTAATGTCGGCAGTGTGAGCTTTTTCTAGGAGGAGAGAGCTTCAGCTGGGATCTCCTAGTAGCAGCGTTGAGTCCTTATGATGTCATCTTGGGTATGGACTGGTTAACTACATTCCATGCTCAGATCTACTATATTAGGTGCAAAGTGCGGTGTGTCTGCACGGATGGGACCGGTATTACCTTCACCGGCGAGAAGGGAGCCTTTGCAGCACATAATAGACTTACTCGGATGACGGTGCAGTTGATCACTCATCAGTTGGCTTGACTTACCCTTGGAGCAGTTGATGTGAAGAGTCCAAGTTATCGTGTAGTGGTGGACCAGTACGTGGATGTTTTCCCTGATGATTCCCTAGGTCTACCTCCTTGCAGAGAGGTGGACTTCTACATTAACCTGTACCCCGGGACAACACCGATATATACAGCAGCATATCATATGGCTCCCGCATAGCTACACGAGCTTTGGCTACAGCTAGAGGACTTGTAGGGGATGTGATTCATCTGAACCAGTGTTTCTCCCTAGGAAGGCCCGATTCTGTTCACCAAGAAGGTTGATGGGATCTTGAGGCTTTGTTTTGTCAACCGTCACCTAAACCAGGTGAACGTGACGAACAAGTAACCACTCCCAAGGATTGACAACCTCTATGATCATCTGAATGGAGCACGATGGTTCTCAAAGGTAGACCTCAGATCATGTTATCACCAGCTCAGAGTTCTGGATGAGGATGTGCAGAAGACGACCTTCAGATGTTGGTATGGCCACTACGAGTTCTCGGGTTTGCCACAAGGCATAACAAACGCTCCAGTAGTGTTCATGGGACACATGAACAAGATTTTCCAGCCATACCTCGATCGCTATGTCAGTGTCTTCATCGATGACATTCTGATCTACTCGACTACTGGGTAGGAGCAGGGCTACCATTTGTAGGTAGTACTGGACACACTCCGAGAGCACCAGCTTTATGGTAAGCTCTGGAAGTGCCAGTTATGGATCCGAGAGATTCACTTTTTTGAAATTACATCTTAGAGGCTGTAGTTTCATTATATCTAGTGAAGATTGAGGTGGTACTTTTTTGGGAGACACCCATGAGTGTGATGGAGGTACGAATTTTCCTGGGATTGGCTGGTTACTACCAATGATTTGTGTCAGACTTCTCCAGAGTTGCATCACCACTATCAACGTTAATGAAGAAGGGGGAAACCTTCATGTGGTCGGAGAGATGCCAGCAGAGCTTTCAGGAGCTGAGGAAGAGGAAGACTAGTGCCCCTATCTTGAGGCTTCCAGAGGAAGGCGTAGGGTACGTAGTTTACTGTGATGCATCAGGGACCAGACTCAAATGTGTATTGATGAAGAAGCATGCAGTGATCACTTATGGTTCATGAAAACTAGGACATCATGAACAGAATTATGCAACCCATGACCTAGAGTTAGCAGTAGTGGTCTTTGCCTTGAATATGTGGCGACACTATCTGATGGGTGAGCATTTTACCGTTTACTCTGATCACAAGAGTCTCAGGTATATCTTCTCTCAGAAGGACCTGAACCAGAGATAGTGACGTTGGCTTGAGTTCTCCAAGACTATGACTTTGAGATAGTCTATACAAATGGGAAGGGGAACGTTGTAGGAGATTCACTCAGCAGGAGATCTGGTATACAACTGTTAGGTGAAGCGACAGAGAAGCTAGCCACTTTTTAGATATCCTTTATGGATAGAGATGGAGGAACTTTCCTACAGTCTCTCACAGTCACACCCCCACTGTTTCAGTGAGTCATGGAGGCGCAACATGGGGACACTAACTACTAGACACGACATGATAAGATATCCACAGGTAAGGCACCTGATGGATTTTATAAAGGTGGGGAACACATCATCCTCTTCAAAGGACTTACTATGGTTCCAGTGTCACTTCAGAAGGAAGTGTTGAGGGAGTTCCACACATCCCCTCTAGCGGTACATCCTAGAGTGGCGAAGATGTACCAGGATCTATGACGACAACACTGGTGGTCGGGAATGAAGAAATAAGTTGAGGAGTTTTTTTCTTGTGCCTCACTTGTCAGTAAGTGAAGGCAGAGAATCAGGTACCATCAGGCTTCGTTCAGCCTTTAGTGGTCCCAGAGTGGAAGTGGGATGGAATATCCATGTATTTTGTGACATGACTTCCATGTACATCCAGAGGTCATGACTATATTTGTGTGATCATTGACTGACTCACCAAGTCGGCCCACTTGATACTGATCATAGATCAGGGTTTAGTAGAGAGCGTAGGATGCCTCTATGTGCAGGAGATTTTGCAGATACATGGAGTACCTTCTTTTATTGTCTCCGATTGTGACACGCAGTTTACATCCCATCTATGGAAGGGGTTGCAGAAGGCTATTAGGATGCATATTCATCTGAGCACCGCCTTTTATCCTCAGACAAATAGCCAGACTGTGTGGACCATTCAGACCCTCGAGGACTTTCTCTGTGCTTTTGTCCCCGACTTCGGTCACTACTGGGAGGATCACTTACCTTTGGTGGAATTTGCATACAACAACAACTATCACTCCACCATTGGGATGGAACCTTTTGAGGCATTATATGGGCGACCATACAGATCACCCTTGTGTTGGACTGACCCTGAGGAGTAAGCACTAGTGGGACCAGAGATGGTACGGGCTACCACAGAGAAGGTGCAAATCATCCAAGAGCATATGAAGACTGCATAGAGCATGAAGAAGTCATATGCTGATAGGAGACAGAGGCCTCTGGAGTTCGAGGATGGAGGCCACATCATTAAATAGGTCTCACCCCGATGAGGTCTATGGAGATTTGGCTGAGGTGTAAAGTTACCTCCAAGATTCATCGGGCCTTTCCAGGTCCTCAGCAGAGCTGGCGAGGTGTCATACCACTTAGCTCTTCTACCTTAGTTACACCGGGTGCACGACGTCTTCCACGTATCCCAGCTGAGGAGATATGTGCACGACCCTTCCCACATCATCGACAATGGCGAGTTGGATGGAGATGATGGGGTGACTTTAACGGAGGTTCCAGTGGAGATTGAGGATTGACAAGAGTGGGTCCTATATGGTCAGTCGATACATCTGGTGCGCGTTCACTGGCAGCACGAGAACCTCCAGGAGAGAACATGCGAGTGGGAGGCTCAGATGCATGATCAGTAACTATAACGACCCATACATTACATACATTATTAATACTTCAAAATTGGATCATACTTATTACTTCATATAACAAAACCACGAAAGGACTGTATCGGTATAGTGTCTTTAGAAACTGGGAAACATAAACAACTGGTTCATAAAGCATCTACATTTTCTCTCATTTTTTTCATCATGTCTATAGTCCCTTTTGGAATATCTTACTTAATAACCTTCTTCCTGACCTGGGGAAAGAAAACATACAAAAGGGTGAGCTCAAATGCTCAGTAAGGGTAAAGAAAAGAAATATCAATCACATCATATTCATAAGAACATAACTTTTGGAAATCTTAACCTGAAAAAAAAGAGCATAATTTCAAAACATGGGATAAATCATAGTAGTGAAATGTAATCCCAATAATCATAACTTAAAACATGAAACTTTGTGACATACACATATAATCATTGAGAATCATTTATTGTTAGTCAAGACTCATTTCCAAGACTATCTTAGTGGACAAAGTCCATTTCTGAACCGAGATCATTCCTCGTTTCAGTCCTGTTTCACTGAAACGGTATAACCTACCGTTCCAGACATGTCTATCTCATGAGATATAAAATCTTTACCCAATGCATTTGAGGGAGATATAGGTCCCACCCATCTCATAATGATACCATTCTTATGTGTGCCACAAAATCATAAATCATACATCATTGCATAACCCATGTAATAAAAATGGGAATCTTAAACATCGTGACATCATCAAATAATTTATATAAGATAAAGGAATTCATAAAAATAATTCCATAACAACATAATCAAATCAATTTAATAATAGGGATAGAAACAGAACCCTATATTATCTTAGATGGAAAATAATTTTGATAAAACACTTGAACTCCATTCTTGAGGAAAATGTCCTTTCTACTTCAAAAACATTTTCCTTTCTTAACATGTCATACAATTTTAAACTAAAAGAAGTTTTTTAAAAATAAACTTTAAAACTTGTAAAGGAAGATTCTTGGAAATAATGTTTTAAAAATCCATTCATGCCATATAAGTTAAAAAAACATTCTTTTCGTACTTTTGTTGGAAAATTCAAAAAGTACCTCGTACGAAAAACGACAAAAGATTCCCTTTTATATCTTTTACTAAAAACTCACCAAAGGGTAAAATTGGATTTACTCAATTTTAGGTGGATGGAAACCATATTATATATTGAGGAAACATGGATGTGGATGATAAAATACACCCTAGTAAATTTCAAAGTATAAACAATCTCGGATAAAAATGAGATTGTGATATTTCCCTTACCTTAAGTCTGATATGCTTTGTATGTGTCCGAAACTCCTGTATAATGATTTAAATAATGTTATTGACTTATTCCAGAATCATAATTATTTTTATGATATAATATATGGTCATATTCCTAGCTTCTTAGTAGTAATATTTCATTGCTACTTGTTATTCAAGTGTTTATAACTTTTTGTTCTTATGCGTGTTTTGTCGAATAAATTCTTATTCTTCTCTTTAGGTTATAGATACCTCATTTCCAGAATGGTATTAGTGTAATATATATCATATTCATTCATTTAATTCATTTATATAATCATCATGAAATAAAGATCATGTAGAACGAGTCACATCACATCGTGGAGACGGTATTCCGTACGTACGCACGAGGGATGATATTGTTCCTATGATCGTGGAATTGTATTGGAGTGTATGTATACTATTTCAGAATTAGTATCACTTTATAATAGTCATATATAGTCATTATTTACACCATTATACCCATCCAAGTAAGGTGGTGGTGGAAAATAGATTACACCACGGCGTGGAGACGGTATTCCGTACGTACGCACGCGCGATGATTTCTTTTTCCGTAGGATGGATAGATGGTGAAATAGGTTTGTTTCATACTTATAATAACATATCAGTATATGAGTGATACTGATGTCATTACTTCAAAATTAAACAACTAAAGAAGAAGAAGTGGAAGAAGAAATAAAGATGAAAGAATCGGTAACAGACATTACCTCTTCTTTGAAGTGCTTCTTTGAGACCTTCTTTTAGGGCACAAAAATTGGTCTTTGAAGAAGACCAGGACCTCTAGGATGTCTCTAGGGAAGGGGAGAGGAGTAATTGTCAGGGGCTGGCCGAACTTGAATGCTCAAAGTGGTGTGAGGAAGAGGGGGGGGAGGTTCCCTTTTATAAGGGAGGAGAGGGGCTCCTTTGGGAAAACTAAAAATATTATTTTATTATAAAGTCAAGTTCGGTTTTAAATAGCTCCAAATTGATATATTTCGAAGCTAAGGTGGGGATGGGTCGAAATACTCTCATCCAATAGAATTTAGACAAGTTTAGGTTCATATTTTAACCTTATCATTTAGATTTAACATTAAGTTAAATAATTTTACTTTTACCGTGTTTTCTTGTGTTCTTATACTATAAGGTTAATAAACTTACTATAAGCAGCCAAAAGAACCCCAAGTTGTTTATTATTAATATATATAACCTTATCTAAGTCTTTTGGCCGAACCTTATATTTTTAGGGACAAAATAACAATTAGTAATATAATATTTGTTTTAAAAACTATTTTATGTCAATTTTGACACTATTTAGTAATTGATTTTTGTGAAAATCATAACAGAATTATTAGTTCGAAAATATTTAATTAAATCAATACTAACATGTCATACTAACCTATTAAATTAGTGTAATTCATAAAAAGTCTCAAATTACATTTATTTTGGTGTTTATAACATCAATTATGTCAATATTTTATTAATAAGATAATTACTGCATCATCTTTGTGTCATAAATAAATTAAATTATTTAATGTCTAAAAATTACAAATAAAATACCATTATGTAGGAAATCTTTGTATATTTCTAATAAATATTTATAGTCGAATTTATCTTATGTATAACCTTATATTAAAAATTATTTACTTATTAAACTTTGATTTTAACTATTTTAACCCTTCTTTAAATAAATTAATAATAAATGTCCTAATCTAAACCAAGTGGGCCTAAATGGTATTATTTTATTCCTAAGGTTGTTTTGGGTCGAATTACACTTTCCCAATAGAATTAGGACATGTTTTAGGGTAATAATAATATCATTTTTACCCTTAATTACCATATTTACTTTTAACCGTGGTAAAAAAAAGTAAAAAGTTACTATTCACCGAAAAATTATTTTCATCTCATTGAACCACATTTTACTTAATGACATCAACCGTGTCTCTAGAGTTTTTGAAATTCCACTCACAGAAGCGGTAAAATTATGTTTTATGAAAAATTCAGTTTTTTTAACTACCACTTAGTGGTTTCACTATTCATCAAAAATTGAATGTTTTTAGAAAAATACCAAAATTTCACCCTAGGATAATTTCGATATTCTGAATCCAAAAATGAAGTCCATTTTGAAAAATAAAATTTATAAAATTTCAAAAAGTGGTTATTACTATTCATAACGGCTTGTTTTAATAATATTTTAATAGCATATCATTGTTTAGTGAAACTCGGTATTGCGTACGACACAAGCTATCGAGGAAGGTCGCGGTTGCGTGTAAAGCAAGAAAAGATAGTGTTGTGTGTAGTGATAGATTCCTTTGATGATTTATATAACATAAAAACAAAATATTTCACATAAAAGTCTCGGGTGTTACATTCTACCCCCCTTAAAATGAATTTCGCCCTCGAAATTCGTCACTTTGTAACAAACAGATGAAGATAACTCTCCCTCATCATATCCTCAAGATCCCATGTAGATTCTTCTAATTGGTGGTTCCTCCATAAAACTTTCACCAATCAAGGGGTCTTGTTTCGTAGGACTTTTTTGCTTCAATCCAGAATCTCTATTGGCTGTTCTTCATAAGAAATATCCTGCTCTAGCGGTAAAACATCTGAGCTGAGTACATGTGAAGGATCAGGTATGTACTTTCTCAGGAGAGATACATGGAACACATCGTGAACTTGAGAGAGATTTGGTGGAAGCACCAATCGGTAAGCTACCTTCTCAACACGATCCAGTATTTTGAAAGGACCGATATATCTAGGGCTTAACTTCCCCTTCGTTCCAAATCTCATGACTCTCTTCCAGGGAGATATTCGTAATAACACTTTATCACCCACTTCAAACTCTAGGTCTTTTCTTCGGTTGTCGGCATAACTTTTCTGTCGACTCTGAGCTGCTCTTATGTTTTGTTGAATAGATCTGGCCTTTTTTTCCATTTAATCGACGAGATCAGGTCCTAATAGCTTTCTTTCCCCAACTTCATCCTAGCAAGTTGGAGTCCTGCATTTCTTTCCATATGTAGCTTCATAAGGAGACATATTAATACTAGAGTGAAAGCTATTATTATAAGAAAATTCCACCAATGGTAGGTGTTGATCCCAACCACCTTTGAAATCCATAGAGCAAGCTCTCAACATATCTTCTAGAGTTTGAATTGTTCTCTCAGATTGACCATCTGTTTGAGGATGATAAGCATTGCTGAAACTCAACTCTATATCCAGAGTATGCTGAAGACTTCGCCAGAACTTCAAGGTAAATCTCGGATCCCGGTCAGATATAATAGAAAGTGGTACTCCATGAAATCTTACCACTTCCTTCACATATATCCTAGCAAGCTGATCCAGAGAGAAATCCTCTCTAATAGCAATGAAGTGTGCAGACTTTTTAAGGTGATCAACTATGTCCCAGATAGCATTATTGCCTTTGGATGTTTTAGGAAGTCCTGTGAAAAAGTCCATAGTGATGTTTTCCCATTTCCATTCGGGTATGGGTAATGGTTGTAACATCCCCTTATACTTCTGTCTCTCAGCTTTAACTTGCTGAAAAACCAAGCATCGAGAGACATATTCAGCAACATCTCTTTTCATGCCATCCCACCAGAAGTACTCTTTCAGGTCCCTATACATCTTCGTGCTTCCAGGATGAATAGAGAATGAAGAACTATGAGCCACATCCAGCATCTCCTTCTTTAATTCCGGGATGGGAGGAACCCAAACCTGATTCCTGAACTTTATTATCCCATCACAATCAAGGTTGAATTCAGGAACATTTCTCACCTTCTTTTGTAACTCGACATCTTCTTTCTGTGCCTCTTTAATCTTCACATGTATAGATGGTGGAACATTCATTTAAGAAAGATAAGAATTTTCCCCTTCCATTATAATTCCAAGATCCATTCTTTGTAAATCCATAAATATTAGATCTTTTGTGATCCTTATCATGGATAAACTGGCATGGTCTTGTCGACTTAATGCATCTGCCACCTTGTTTTCTTTCCCAGGGTTGTAATGGATTGAGCAGTCATAATCCTTAATCAGCTCCAACCATCTTCTTTGACGCAAATTCAGCTCCTTTTTTGTGAAAATATACTTTAAACTTTTATGATCAGTATAAATGTCACACCTTTCTCCATAAAGATAATGCCTCCAAATCTTTAATGCAAAGATTATCGCAGCTAACTTCAAATCATGTGTTGGTTAATTTTGCTCATGGATTTTCAACTGTCGTGAGGCATAAGCTTTCACTATATCATTTTTCATAAGAACACACCCCAATCCCATCTTGGATGCATCACTATAGATCACAAACCTTTCTCCACTACAAGGCTGTGTGAGCATAGGTGCACTGGATAACCTTCTTTTCAACTCCTTGAAATTATCTTCACATTCATCCATCCAAAAAAACTTAACTCCTTTCCGAGTCAACTTGGTGAGTGGATTAGATAATCGTGAAAAATCTTTCACAAAACGTCAATAATATCCAGCCAAACCAAGAAAACTTCGGATCTCAGTCACTGTTGTTGGTCTCGACCATCTTTCAATAACCTCTGTTTTTGCTGGATCCACGGATATCCCCTCTTTTGAGATTATGTGACCAAAAAATGAAACTTTTTGAAGCCAAAATTCGCACTTGTTAAATTTGGCATAAAGCTTCTCCTTTCTCAGGGTCTTTAATATAATTCTCAAGTGATCTTCATGTTCTTCCTTGCTCTTTGAATAGACAATAATATCGTCTATAAAGACTACCACAAACTGATCAAGATAGTCTCTAATGGATCTATTCATCAGATCCAAGAAGATAGCAGGGGCATTAGTAAGACCAAATGGCATCACTATAAATTCATAGTGTCCATACCTTGTACGGAAAGCCGTCTTTGGTATATCCTCCCTTTTGACCCTTAATTGATGATACCCTGAATGAAGATTAGTCTTGGAAAAGTACTGAGCTCCGCGTAGTTGGTCAAATAAGTCATCAATGCGTGGGAGAGGATATTTGTTCTTGATAGTGATCTTGTTAAGTTCTCTATAATCAATGCAGAGTCTCATTGATCCATCTTTCTTCTTAACAAATAGAACAGGTGCTCCCAAAGGTGACGCACTAGGGCGTATGAATCCCTTATCAAGATTCTCTTGGAGTTGCTTCTTCAATTCCTGCAACTCAATTGGGGCCATTCTATAAGGTGTCTTTGAAATAGGCAAAGCACCCGGTACAAGTTCTATTGAAAACTCAACTTCACGATTTGGTGGAAGACCCGATAATTCCTCCAGAAAGACATCATCAAACTCCCATACAATTGGAATATTCTTAATTGTGAGTTTCTCACCAACCATTTGAGATAAATAACCCTCATTTAGTGGAATAAAGACCCATAAGATGGAAGAAATTTCCACTGGAAGGTTATGTTCATCCTTGCATCGATAGATGATCATAGATTGATCTGGAATATGAAATGTGACTTCCCTTCTTTGGAAATTGATATGAGCTTCATATAAAGAAAGCCAATCCATGCCAAGAATCACATCAAATTACACTATAGGAAGGATCACAAGATTTGCAGGAAGAACTTTCCCACAAACTTCAATCGGGGAAGAATTATAAACTTTTGATGCGACTGTTGTGCCATTAGGTGCTATCACAGCTACTCAACATCTAATTGTTGAGGTAATACGGTGATACCCTTAGAAAAATATTCATAAATAAAAGAGTGGGTGGATCCAGAATCAAATAAAACATTTGCTACGTTAGAGTGGATGGTAAGTGTACCTTTCACCACATCGTTATCGTACTCCACATCGCTGATAGAAATTTCATGTGACTTTCCTTTGTCTTCAGCCTTAAGAGTTTGTTGACGTCGACCATCATCATCAAACCTTGGATTAGGGCATTTATTGGAATAATGTCCCATCTCCTTGCACTTGAAACATTTATGTGTAGTAGGTTCATTCTGTGTATCCCTTCCTTTGTTTGCGTCATTAGACATCTTCTTCCCATCATCATGACATTCAAATTCCCGATGACCTTCCTTTCCAGATTTGAAACATTTACTTGTCCCTTTAAGACAATTCCCTCCATGTTTCTTTCCACACTTTGAGCATAAGGGAAAGCTCATCTTCTTTTCAGTGTGCTCTTTAGATTTTCCTTTTAATTCCATTTTCCTCTTCTTATCAAACCCATATGACTGATGGGTTACTCTAATATCCATCTCAACTTTGAGAGCACATCGAACGATTTCCTCGTAGCTATTGAAGTACCTTATGGATAAGGCCCTTTGAAGACTTGGTTTTAAGCCACTAAAGAATCGATCGATCTTACTCTCAGGTTGGATAATAATACCAGAAGCGTACCTTGCAAGTCTTGTAAAATTTTCTTCATAGGTACCAACAAGTTCATCATCCTTTTGCTTCAGTTCAAGAAACTCTTTCTCCACCTTTTTTCGGATAATACGAGGGAAGTACTTATTGAAAAATAAGTTCTTGAACTCGTCCCATTACATGGACTCAATTTCATCCCTTTTCCTCGTATTCTTAATAAGATTCCACCATTGATCAGCATCACCTTCAAACGATACACTGCTAAGATGACTTTATCATGCTCAGAACATTGAAGAACTGATAATATCATTTCAGTAGTACTAATCCATTGTTCAGCAACTAATGGATCAGTAGACCCACTGAATGAAGGTGGACGCTGTCTCATGAAGGATTCAACAGAATTTTTCTCCTTCCTTTGCTCGTTTGGATGTCCTGCATAATTCATAGCTTGAGAAAGTTGTGTGAGCATGGCTACAAGATTTTGCATTCCAACTCCCATAACGTTTGGTTGCTCAGGGGGACAATCATTGCATTGCCCGTCGCATTCCTCATTAAAACGATTCCTTCAGGTTGCAGCCATTGACTAAAACCAAGAATAATAGTGTGAGCAACACTAATTATAATAGGAAAACCACATAATCAAGAATAAAATTTCACACTTAAGGTCTTATCCTAGGTTATTCATGGAAATTTCTAAAACACTAAGATTGTGTTCTATGCTTAGACTTATCCTTAGGGTTCTTACTAAGGCTTTCACATCCTAGTTTCCAAAGGTTGATTATACCTTTCCTCTAATACCAACTATAACGACCCATACTTTACATACATTATTAATACTTCAAAATTGAAGCATACTTATTACATCATATAACAAAACCACGAAAGGACCGTATAGTTATAGTGTCTTTAGAAACTGGGAAACATAAACAACTGGTTCATAAAGCGTCTACACTGTCTCTCATTTATTACATCATATCTATAGTCCCTTTTGGCATATCTTACTTAATAAACTTCTTCCTGACCTGGGTAAAGAAAACATACAAAAGGGTGATCTCAAATTCTCAGTAATGGTAAAGGAAAGAAATATCAATCACATCATATTCATAAGAACATAACTTTTGGAAATCTTAACCTGCAAAAGAGAGCATAATTTCATAACATGGGATAAATCATAGTAGTGAAATGTAATCCCAATAATCATAACCTAAAACATGAAACTTTGTGTCATACACACATAATCATTGAGAATCATTTCTTGTTAGTCAAGACTCATTGCCAATACTATCTTAGTAGACAAAGTCCATTTCTGAACCGAGTTCATTCCTCGTTTCAGTCCTGTTTCACTGAACCGGTATAACCTACCATTCTAGCCATGTCTATCTCATGAGATATAAAATATTTACCCAATGAATTGGAGGGAGATATAGGTCCCACCCATCTCATAATGATACCATTATTATGTGTGCCACAAAATCATAAATCATACATCATTGCATAACCCATGTAATAAAAATGGGAATCTTAAACATCGTGACATCATCAAACAATTCATATAGATAAAGGAATTCATAAAAATAATTCCATCACAACATAATCAAATCAATGTAATAATAGGGATAGAAACAGAACCCTATATTATCTTAGATGGAAAATAATTTTGATAAAACACTTGAACTCCATTCTTGAGGAAAATATCCTTTCTACTTCAAAAACATTTTCCTTTATTAACATGTCATACAATTTTAAACTAAAAGAATTTGTTTAAAATAAACTTGAAAACTTGTAAAGTAAGATTCTTGGAAATAATGTTTTAAAAATACATTCATGCCGAATAAGTTAAAAAAACATTCTTTTCGTACTTTTGTCGGAAAATTCAAAAAGTACCTCGTACGAAAAATGACAAAAGATTCCCTTTTATATCTTTTACTAAAAACTCACAAAAGGGTAAAATTGGATTTAAAAAATTGTAGGTAGATGGAAACCATATTACATATTGAGGAAATATGGATGTGGATGATAAAATACACCCCAGTAAATTTCAAAGTATAAACAATCTCGGATAAAAATGAGATTGTGATATTTCCCTTACCTTTGGTCCGATATGATTTGTATGTGTCCGAACCTCTAGTATAATGATTTAAATAATGTTATTGACTTATTCCAGAATCATACTTATTTTTAAGTATATCATATATGGTCATATTCTTAGCTTCTTAGTAGTAATATTTCATTTCTACTTGTTATTCGGGTGTTTATAACTTTTTGTTCTTATGCGTGTTTTGTCGAATAAATTCTTATTCTTCTCTTTAGGTTATAGATACCACATTTATAGAATGGTATTAGTGTAATATATATCATATTCATTCATTCAATTCATTTATATAATCATTATGAAATTAAGATCATGTAGAACGAGTCGCCTCACATCGTGGAGACGGTATTCCGTATGTACGCACGAGTGATGATATCGTTCCTATGATCGTGGAATTGTATTGGAGTTTATGTATACTATTTCATAATTAGTATCACTTTATAATAGTCATATATAGTAATTATTTACACCATTATAACCATCCAAGTAAGGTGTTGGTGGAAAATAGATTACACCATGGCGTGGAGACGGTATTCCGTACGTACACACGCGCGGTGATTTCTTTTTCCGTAGGATGGATAGATGGTGAAATAGGGTTGTTTCATACTTATAATAACATATCAATATATGAGTGATACTGATTTTTTTACTTCATAATGAAACAACTAAAGGAGAAGAAGTGGAAGAAGAAATAAAGATGAAATAATAGGTAACAGACATTACCTCTTCTTTGAAGTGCTTCTTTGAGACCTTCTTTTAGGGCACAAAAATTGGTCTTTGAAGAAGACCAGGACCTCTAGGATGTCTCTAGGGAAGTGGAGAGGAGGAATTTGTCACGACCCATCCTCGGGGCCCATGGCGTGACTACCCCAAGCCCGTCTTCCTTAGGCCAGGGGCTGGTGACTAGCACCAAGGCGTAAATCCCGGTAAAAATGGAAGGCATTGCCTTTGTAAAGTAAATAAGCACCACAGAGTAAGCAAGCAGAAAAAGTAAACACTAAGTAAAAATTGGTACAACAGTAAGTGCAGAGAAGTAAGTGGGCCAGTATACAACCCAAACTGAAAGTAAAGTACAACTCGAAAGGGAAAACAGCAACAGAAAAGTAAAGCCGCAATGCCGAGCTGCCCATTAGAAATCCCACATGAAGGGTGGGTACAGATAGCTCCACTGCTCATTGGGTCCCGCCGTCCGCTCCGAGTATGTCCCGCCCAGTGTTCCACCTCCAGGTACCGTCCTACTCTGCAAGCCTCATCCACGATCAATGTTGTCCATCGTCGGCAACCAACACAATGTAGTTCAGGCATAACCCGTGTAGGGGTGAGTATAAGCTACTCAGTAGGGACCCCGAGACCCACGAAGGTCTCCCAAAATCCACAAAGGATAAACCACAAAGGAAAGACATAATCACAAAGTAACAACTGACACTGCTTAGTTATATGCCCATACATATACCTAATTCATCAATTCCAATACGCTCCAACCTCCGAGTCCAAGTACAACCAAGTCCACACAGGATAGAATACGTATTCCACATAGGAAAGCAAAACGTAATCCACACAGGATAGCAAAACACAATCCACATAGGAAATTAAACAGGATTTAGCTCACACAGGTATACTTCTTCGAAAGACGATAGAGATGATCACTGATCCATCTAAATCGTCGGACCCACAAATGATCGATAGGTACTAACCCCCGCAATGACCCACACAGGATCAGTAGGAAACTAACCCCCGCAAAGACCCACACAGGATCGGACCCACACAGGATGTGTAGGCACTGGCTCACACAGAACCGTTGAGCACTGACCCACACAGGATCAGACCCACATAGGATCGGTAGCACTGATCCACATAGGATCGCTGAGTGCTGTAGTCGTCGCCGTCGAATCCACTGAGGATCTCTGTACAGTCGTCGTCGCAGTCGCAGTAGCAGTCGCAGCCATCACTAGGGTTCCCGCACACAGTAAGCTTGTTCGGGAGGATCCTCTCTACGATCCAAGAGGCTGATACATCAACTGACACATAGTCCAGAGTTGATGTATCCAAAAGTTCTGTATCATCAACAGGAACTCAACGTCGCAGACGGCGCGTCAATCGGACGCCCGGTCTAAGAGTTATTGGCTTTTTCGTCCCAGGGGCCCGGTTGGTTTTTAAGGAAAAACCAACACGGTCGTACTCCACATGCGTCCAAACCTCGGGCGGAGTATGCCAAAAGATCTGTCTCACTTAGATGAATTCAAAAAAGTCAACGGCACGTCAATCGGACGTCCGAAGCTCAAGATAAGAGCATTTCCGCTCCGAGGGCGCTGTTGGTTTGGTGTACGAACCAACCCGGACGAACTCAAAGTATTCCAAAACCTTGGGTGAGATATACCGAAACGACCGTCTCGTTCCAAGGATCATGTCGCCGCTGACGGCGCGTCGATCAGAGGTCTGTAGCCCGAGTTATGGGCAATTGAACCCAAACGGTGCGAAAACGGGGGTTTCGGGCCCGGACCGACCCGGCCCGAGACCCCCCGGTCGGCCCGAACTGGTTCGACCCGCCCCGGTCTGGGTCGGCCCGGCCCGGTGTGGCCCATCTGGGCACAGCGCGCCCAGCGCGCTGCCAGCTCGGCCGAAGGCCGAGCCGTTGGCAAAGGGTGGGGGGTGCATGCCCCCCTTGTGTAACCGCGGCCCCCCATTTATGGGGGCCGTTTGAAGTCCGGCCGGGGGAATTAATTCCCTCGGCTCCTCCCAGTCCGGCCGGACTGACCTGGCCGGCCGGTTCCTGCTCAACGGGACCGACGATGGTCGGTCCCCTTCCGGCTTCGATGCCAGCGGCCCAGTCCGGCCGCCGGTCACCTTGCTCCGCCGCGGCCCCAGAACCGGTCGCAGTATTTTCGGGTGTCTCCGACGCGGCATGATGGCGTCGCGTCCTTGTATTAATTCACGGTGCGGCGCAATGGTTTCGCATCCTTGGTCTTCTTTCCACGGCGCGGCATGATGGCGCCGCGCATTTTCCTTTCGCTTGATTCCGCGTGGTGCGACGACACCACGCCTTCCCGTACCAAACCACAAAGGAATCAATCATGAAATAAGGATGAGGGTCGGCCGTGTTTGTGCGGTCCGTCTCCCTCGCATTATTCGATAACAATTGGTTTTAATCAATGAATATCGTTAAGTTGGTATTCACGAACAAAATAAATAAATAAAACCCCAACCTTGGTTTCAAGAACGGTGTACGTCAACGAGCCGCGGAAGACGAGCGTCGCGGAGGTCGGGTGTCGCGGAAAACGAACGTCGATTCTGCGAAGCGAGGATTCGAAGACGTTGACGTAGATTTCCTCGTGGAAAACCATCACGGAAGAGACGACGCAGAAGAAGAACGTCGTGGAAGAAGACATCGCGTCACGGGTCGGTGTCGCGGAAGACGGTCTCCGAGGGCTCGGCGCTCTACGTCGGAGATCGTTCATTCTTCACGTTCATCATTGAAGATGTTCTTCGTTGGAGATGAAGAAGATCTTCTCGCTTCCCAAATCCTCTCAACGTGGAATAAACTCTAACATTAATAAAATAAGCCTAAGCCTTAATTTATTAACACAACTTAACCTTTTGAATTTCAAGAGTTTGAAATTCAATTAACCTCACATAACTCACCCCATTAAATTTCACAAGTTATCTTAATTTAATGGGAGTTGAGAGGGGTTAGAGGATATGAAGGGGTGGGGTTCGTGTGGGCCCCACCACCCTCATAACCTCCCAAGGGAGGTTGGGTGGTTACCCAACTTCCATCAAGAACTAAACACTTAGATTAAAAATAATAAAAATTGTAGAATAATAATAAATTAACTTCCACAATTTTTATCATCCACACCCATGATAACGCAACTCCGGAATAGGAGTTCCTAAGCAATTACCGGCGTTGTGGTTCCATCAGTGCCCTCGGAATTCGATTCCGGGCACCGGTTGAAAAGTTAGAAATTCCCGCTCGTTCGTTCACTGAACGTACCCGAGCTAAACTTCGGATAGAAATTCCGGGCACTCCAGGCCTCGGAATCAACTGCCGTCTGAAACCACGTTCTTTTAAAATTCCAAAGAAAATCAAGAAAAAAATTCCCTTGAATTTTATGGGTCTTTACATTACTCCCACCTCATGTCTTTACGTCCCCGTAAAGATACATCGAAAACTAGGGAAACAAATGTGGGTACTGAGCACGCATCTGAGCCTCCCGCTCCCAAATGCTCTCCTGGAGGTTCTCGTGCTTCCATCTGATGCGCACTAGAGGAATCGACCATCCACGTAGGACCCGCTCCTATAGATCCTCGATCTTAACTGGAACCTCCATAAAAGTCGCCCCATCATCAACTTCTAGCTCCCCATGGTCAATGATGTGCATCGGGTCGTGCACGTATCCCCTCAGCTGAGATACGTGGAAGACGTCGTGCACCCAGTGCAGCTGAGGTGGTAGAGCCAGGCGATAAGCCACCTCGCCAATCCTGTTGAGGACCTAGAACGGTCCGATGAAGCATAGAGACTACTTTCCGCCTCGGCCAAATCTCTGTAATCCAAGTCGAGGTGAGACACGCAAAAACACATGGTCTCCATCCTCGAACTCTAGTGGCCTCCGCCTCCTGTCAGCATAAGCCTGCTGCCGGCTCTGAGCTATCCTCATCCTCTCCTGGATGACTTGGACCTTCTCTGTCGTGGCCTAGACCATCTCTGGTCCCACAAGTGCTGACTCCCCAGGGTCTGTCCAGCACAAAGGAGATCTGCAAGTTCGGTCGTACAACGCCTCGTATAGTGTCATCCCGATGGTGGAGTGGTAGTTGTTGTTGTACGTGAACTCCACCAAGGGTAGTTGGTCATCCCAGCTGCGACCAAAGTCGAGGACACATGCGCGGAGCATGTCCTCGAGAGTTTGAATGGTCCTCTTTTTCTGACCATCCGTCTGAGGGTGAAAGGTTGTGCTCAGATGTAGCTTCATCCCGAATGCCTCCGGCAATCCCTTCCATAGCCGGGAAGTAAAATGAGCATCTCGATCGGAGACGATAGATTATGGCACACCATGAAGCCGAACAATATCCTGAACGTAAAGACGTCCCAATCTCTCCACTGAGCCATGCTCTCTGATGGGTAAGAAGTGAGCCGACTTGGTGAGTCGGTCGACAATCACCCAGATGGAGTCGTGACCCCAGGAAGTGCGTGGAAGTCCAGTCACGAGGTCCATAGATATCCCGTCCCACTTCCACATCGGGACCTCCAAGGGCTGTACCAAGCCTACTGGTACCTGATGCTCTGCCTTCACCTGCTGGCAGGTGAGGCATCGAGAAACGAACTCTGCCACAGCCTTCTTCATGCCTGGCCACCAGTGCTGTCGTCTAAGATCCCGGTACATCTTCGCCACTCCGGGATGTACCGCCAAGGGAGAAGTGTGAAACTCTCTCAGAACCTCCTCCCTTAAAGAAACTAGTATCAAGGTACGTCCTCTGAAAAGGATGTCGTGCTCTGCTCCAAAGGAGAAACCATCAGGTGCCTGTCCTGAGGATATCTGTGCACGCCGCGTCTCACAGTCAGCGTCCCCACGTTGTGCCTCTCTGACCTGCTGTAGTAGTGGAGGAGTGACTGTGAGAGACTGAAGGATGGCCGCTCCATATCTGTCCACAAAGATATCTGTAAAGAGGCTAGCTGCTCTGTTGCCTCCTTAAGTAGCTGAATGCCCGTCCTCCTGCTGAGGGCATCGGCTACCACGTTCCCCTTTCCAGGAGTATAGACTATCTCAAAGTCATAGTCCTGGAGGAACTCGATCCATCACCGTTGTCTCAGATTCAGATCCTTCTAAGAGAAGATGTATCTGAGACTCTGATGGTCAGAAAAGACTGTAAATCATTCACCCATCAGATGGTGTCGCCATGTCTTCAGAGCGAAGACCACTGCTGCTAACTCCAGGTCATGGGTAGCGTAGTTCTGCTCATGCGGCCTCAACTGGCGTGATCCATAGGCGATCACTGCCCGCTCCTGCATGAGGACACAACCGAGTCCGGTCCCTGATGCATCGCAGTAGACTACGTACCCTACTCCCTCCTCAGGCAACCTCAAGATAGGTGTGTTGTTCAATCTCTGTCTCAGCTTCTGGAAGCTCTGCTGACATCTGTCTGACCACACGAAAGGTTTCCCCTTCTTCATCAAAGCTGAGAGTGGTCTCGAAACTCTAGAGAAGTCTGGTATGAATCTCCGATAGTATCCATCTAGTCCCAAGAAACTCCGCACCTCTGTCACGCTCCTGGGTGGCTCCCAAGCTAGCACTGCCTCGATCTTCGCAGGATCCACTGCAACTCCCGCCTCAGAGATGACGTGTCCCAAGAAGTGGACCTCATGTATCCAGAACTGGCACTTCGAGAGATTACCATAAAGCTAGTGCTCTCAGAGTGTGTCTAGTACAACCCGCAAGTGGTAGGCATTCTCCTCCTCAGTCATCGAGTATATCAAAATGTCATTGATGAAGACCATGACAAATTGATCGAGGTATGGCTGAAAGATCCTGTTCATGAGGGCCATGAACACTGCTGGAGCATTGGTTACGCCGAAGGGCATAACCAAGAACTCATAGTGGCCATACCGACACCTGAAGGTCATCTTCTGCACGTCCTCGTCTCGAACTCTGAGCTGGTGATAGCCTGACCTGAGGTCTATCTTCGAGAACCACCGCGCTCCCTTGAGCTGATCAAAGAGGTCATCAATCCTCGGTAGCGGATACATGTTCCTCACTGTCACCTGGTTCAGGCGATGATAGTCAACACAAAGTCGCAAGCTCCCGTCCGCCTTCTTGGCGAACAATATCGGGGAAGCCCAGGGTGAAACACTGGGTCGAATAAACCCCTTGCCCTGCAAGTCCTCCAACTGTACCCGTAGCTCTCTAAGCTTAGTGGGGGCCATCCGATATGCTGGAGTCGATATCGGGGTTGTCCCGGGGTACAGGTCAATATAAAAGTCTACTTCTCTGCGAGAAGGTAACCCTAGAACGTCGTCGAGAAAAAGATCTGCATACTGATCCACCACTGCAGGAAAACTAGGACTCTGTATGTCAACTGATCCTAGTATGAGGCTAGCCAACTGATGAGTGATGGGTTGTCCTCTCCTCTGCGGAAGTCCATCCTGTGCTGCGAAGGCTCCCTTCTTGCCGGTGAAGGTGAACCTGCTCCCGTCGGTGCGTACACATCACACATTGCACCTAATACAGTCAATTTGTGCATGGACCGTAGACAACCAATCCATGCCCAAGATGACATCGTAAGGCCTCGACGCTGCTACAAGAAGATCCCAGCCGAAGCTCTCGCCTCCTAGAGTAAGCTCACACTGCCGGCACCAGTGCGTAATCGTTGAGTCTACTCTTGTAGGAGTCTCTAGCTGTAAGGATCGAGCCAATGGCTCTGTCGGAATCTCCGAGCTCCGAAAAAGGGCAGCGGCTATGAAAGAGTGACTCGCTCCTGTGTCTATAAGTACTGCAGCAAGGGTGGAATAGACACAGACAGTACCTCGAATCATCTCGGGCGCGCCGTGGTCGTAGGACTCTACTGCCTGGAGCTGTGCCTGTCTCTGCCCACCAGCTCCCTGTGGTCGGGGTGGACCTCCTGGTGGTGGTGGTGGTAGAGCCTCAAAGCGTCGTCCACCACCTGCTGCTCGGCCAGCTCCCCTGCCTCGTCCGCCTCCTCCATGCGGACCGCCACGGTCGACCCTCTGCCTCTGCCTCGGTGGTCCCTCAATCGTCTACTACTCCTCGGCACGGCGGGTCGGGCAGTCACGAGCCATGTGGCCCTGCCCGTCGCACGAGTAGGACTGTCTGCCTCTCGAAAGACTGGCTCTGCGCTGTGTGCCCTGCACTGCTGAGCCAGTGTCCTGAGGTCGTCTTCCTGAGGGTCTGGTATGCCTGGACCCAAGAGTCATCCGTCGACTGCCTGCTGCAAAAGACTCTTCTACGTGCCGCCCTGCGGTGGGTCTCGGTGCTGGTGTAGACTCAGCAAGAAAGCTCTCGATCAAAAGGGCCCGCTCTAGTACTTCTTTCTGAGCCGGAATGCTGAGGGAGATCAGCGATGCCCTAATCTCCTGTCTCAATCCCTGCTCAAAGGTCCGGGCCCGGAAGAATGGGTCTCGTACCATGTCAGTCGAGTAGCGTGAGAGATCGGTAAATCTTTCCTAGTACTGGGAGACCGTCATGCTGCCCTACCGCAGCTGAAGAAGCTACTGAATGCGCACCGCATGGAGGGTGGCTGGGACGAACTCCGAGCGGAAGTGGCTCTCAAAGTCCGTCCAAAGTAGAGATTCCTCATCGTTCATAGAGCATCAAGCTCCACCATCAGCCCGCTGCTGCGTGCAGTAGGCTCGCAGTGAGGATCACCATGAGGTCTGCCGGTGTCCTCACTAGCCTGAAAACTCGTACGACTGCCTCCAGCCAGTCCTCGGCTGCCTGGGGGTCCGTCTCCCCGTGGAACCAGGGCGGTTGCTGGCGCTGGAACTCATGCAGTGCACTGAGGCGACGTGCATCGTCAGCGGCTAGTGCTGGAAGAATCGGTGGCTCGGCGGATAGAGCTACCGCCGGTGCCACTGCTGACAAAGGGCCCTGCACCGATGCCTCGTCGCTCGGTGGGCTGTCATCACGCTCGACTCTCAGAACCCTAGTTGGCTGCCGTCGTGGGGCCATCCTGAAAAGGAAACAGGTGCGCCACGGTCATAATAGTATACTTGGTGAGATGATACAAAGTAATCACAAAAAAAACTTGAAACACACATGCAATAAATGTTTTCGTGTATTAAGTCAAAAATCAAGATTCAGGGTCCTGGTGTATGGATACGTCGGCCGCCGCACCAACACTAGACTCCCTGGACTGATAACCACACCCAATACGCTAAACACTATTGCTTCACATAGAAAAGATCCGAGTTCGCGGTAGAACCGAACTCCTCTGATACCAATTTGTCATGACCCGTCCTCGGGGCCCATGTCGTGACTACCCCAAGCCCGCCTTCCATAGGCCAGGGGCTGGCGACTAGCACCAAGGCGTAAATCCCGGTAAAAATGGAAGGCATTGCCTTAGTAAAGTAAAAAAGCACCACAGAGTAAGCAAGCCGAAAAAGTAAACACTAAGTAAAACTGGTACAACAGTAAGTGCGGAGAAGTAAGTGGGCCAGTATACAACCCAAACTGAAAATAAAGTACAACTAGAAAGGGAAAACAACAACAGAAAAGTAAAGCCGCAACGTCGAGCTGCCCACTGGAAATCTCACCTGAAGGGTGGGTACAGATAGCTCCACTGCTCCTCGGCTCCCGCTGTCCGCTCCGAGTATGTCCCACCCAGTGGTCCACCTCCAAGTACCGTCCTGCTCTGCAAGCCTCAACCACGATCAACGATGTCCGTCGTCTGCAACCAACACAACGTAGTGCGGGCATAGCCCGTGTAGGGGTGAGTATAAGCTACTCAGTAGGGACCCTGAGACCCCCGAAGGTCTCCCAAAATCCACAAAGGATAAACCACAAAGGAAAGATACAATCACGAGGTAACAACCGACACTGCTTAGGTATATGCCCATACATATACATAAGTCATGAATTCCAATACGCTCCAACCTCCGAGCCCAAGTACAACCCAGTCCACATAGGATTGCATACGTATTCCACACAGGAAAGAAAAACGTAATCCACGCAGGATAGCACAACACAATCCACATATGAAAGTAAACAGGATTCAGCTCACACAGGTATACTTCTTCGAATGATGATAGAGATGATCACTGATCCATCTAAGTCGTCGGACCCACAAAGGATCGATAGGTACTAACCCCCGCAATGACCCACACAGGATCGGTAGGAAACTAACCCCCGCAAAGACCCACACAGGATCAGACCCACACAGGATCTGTAGGAGCTGGCTCAAACAGAACCGCTGAGCGCTGACCCACACAGGATCGGTAGCACTGATCCACATAGGATCGCTGAGTGCTGTAGTCATCACCGTCGAATCCACTGAGGATCTTTGTATAGTCGTCGTCGCAGTCACAGTAGCAGTCGCAGCCAGCACTAGGGTTCCCGCACATAGTAAGCTCGTTCGGGAGGATCCGCTCCACGATCCAAGAGGCTGATACATCAACTGACACATAGTCCAGAGTTGATGTATCCAAAAGTTCCGTATCGTCAACAGTAACTCAACGTTGCAGACGGCGCGTCAATCAAACGCCCGGTCTGAGAGTTATTGGCTTTTTCGTCCCAGGGGTCCGGTTGGTTTTTAAGTCAAAACCAACCCCACCGTACTCCACCTACATCCAAAACTCCGGCCAAGTATGCCAAAAGATCCTTCTCACTTAGAGGAATTCAACAAAGTCAACGGCACGTCAATCGGACATCCGAAGATCATGAAAAGAGTGTTTCCGCTCTGAGGGCCCAGTTGGTTTCGTGTACGAACCAACCCAGCCGAACTCAAAGTATTCCGAAACCTTGAGTGTGATATACCGAAACGACAGTCTCGTTCCAAGGATCATGTCTCCACTGATGGCGCGTCGATCGGAGGTCCGTAGCTCGAGTTATGGGAAATTAAACCAAAACGGTCCGAAAATGGGGGTTTCGGGCCCAGACCGACCCGGCCCGAGACCCCCCGGTCGGCCCGAACCGGTTCGACCCGCCCCGGTCCGGGTCGGCCCGGCCTGGCGCAGCCTGGCCCGGCCGGGTGGTCTGGCCAGGCGGCCGGCCCGGCTGTGCACAGCGCGCCCAGCGCGCTGCCAGTTCGGCCGAAGGCCGAGCCGTTGGCAAAGGGGGGGAGCCTGCCCCCCTTGTGTAACCGCGACCCCCCATTTATGGGGGCCGTTTGAAGTCCGGCCGGGGGAATTAATTCCCCCGGCTCCTCCCTATCCGGCCATCCCGACCTGGATGGCCGGTTCCTGCCCAACGGGACCAGCGATGGTCGGTCCCCTTCTGGATCGGACGCCAGTGGCCCTGTCCGGCCGCCGGTCACCTTGATCCGCCGCGGCCCCAGAACTAGCCGCGGTATATTCGGGTGTCTCCGACACGGCGCAATGGCATCGCGTCCTTGGATTAATTCGCAGCGCGGCACGACGGCGTCGCGTCCTTGGTCTTCTTTCCACGGCGCGGCGCGACGGCGCCGCACATTTTCCTTTCGCTTGATTCCACGTGGTGCGATGGCACCACACCTTCCCGTACCAAACCACAAAGGAATCAATCATGAAATAAGGATGAGGTTCAGCCGTGTTTGTGCGGTCCCTCCCCCTCGCGTTATTCTATAGAAATTGGTTTTAATCCATGAAGATCTTTATGTTGGTATTCACGAAAAAAATAAATAAATAAAACCCCTACGTCGGTTTCAAGAACGGTGTACGTCAACGAGCCGCGGAAGACGAGCGTCGCGGAGGTCGGGCGTCGCGGAAAACGAATGTCGATTCCACGAAGCGAGGATTCGAAGACGTTGATGAAGATTTCATCATGGAAAACTGTTGTGGAAGAGACGACGCGGAAGAAGAACGTCGTGGAAGAAGACGTCGCATCGCGGGTCGGTGTCACGGAAGACGGTCTCCGAGGGCTCGGCGCTCCACGTCGGAGATCGTTCGTTCTTCGCGTTCTTCGTCGAATATGTTCTTCGTTGGAGATGAAGAAGATCTTCTCGCTTCCCAAATCCTCTCATCATGGCATAAACTCTAACATTAATAAAATAAGCCTAAGCCTTAATTTATTAACACAACTTAACCTTTTGAATTTCAAGAGTTTGAAATTCAATTAACCACACATAACTCACCCCATTAAATTTCACAAGTTATCTTAATTTAATGAAAGTTGAGAGGGGTTAGAGGATATGAAGGGGTGGGGTTTGTGTGGGCCCCACCACCCTCTTAACCTCCCAAGGGAGGTTGGGTGGTTACCCAACTTCCATCAAGAACTAAACACTTAGAGTAAAAATAATAAAAATTGTAGAATAATAATAAATTAACTTCCACAATTTTTATCATCCACACCCGTGATAACGCAACTCCGGAACAGAATTTCCTAAGCAATTACCGGTGCTGCAGTTCCATCGGTGCCCTCGGAATTCGATTCCGGGCGCCGGTTCAAAAGTTAGAAATTCTCGCTTGTTCGTTCACTGAACGTACCCGAGCTAAACTTCGGATAGAAATTCCGGGCACTCCGGGCCTCGGAATCAAGTGCTGTCTGAAACCACGTTCTTGTAAAATTACAAAGAAAATTAAGAAAAAGTTTCCCTTGAATTTTACGGGTCTTTACAGAATAGGCAGGGGTTGTACGATCTTTAAGGCTCAAAGTGGTGTGAGGAAGAGGGGGAGGAGGTTCCCTTTTATAAGGGAGGAGAGGGGCTCCTTTGGGAAAACTAAAAATATTATTTTATTATAAAGTCATGTTCGGTTTTAAATAGCTCCAAATTGATATATTTCAAATCTAATATGGGTATGGGTCTAAATCCTCTCATCCAATAGAATTTAGACAAGTTTAGGTTCCTATTTTAACCTTATCATTTAGATTTAACATTAAGTTAAATAAATTTACTTTTACTGTGTCTTCTTGTGTTCTTATACTATAAGGTTAATAAACTTACTATAAGCAGCCAAACAAACCCCAAGTTGTTTATTATTAATATATATAACCTTATTTAAGTCATTTGGCCGATCCTTATATTTTTTGGAATAAAATAACAATTACTAATATAATATTTGTTTTAAAAACTATTTTATGTCAATTTTGACACTATTTAGTAATTGATTTTTGTGAAAATCATAACAGAATGATTAGTTCGAACAAAGTTTATTAAATCAATAATAACATGTCATATTAACCTAGAAAATTAGTTTAGTTTATAAAAAGTCTCAAATTACATTTATTTTGATGTTTATAACATCAATTATGTCAATATTTCATTAATAAGATAATTACTCTATCATCTTTGTGTCATATATAAATTAAATTATTTAATGTCTAAAAATTACAAATAAAATACCATTATGTAGGAAATAGTGTTATATTTCTAATGAATATTTATAGTAGAATTTATATTATATATAACATTATATTAAAAATTATTTACTTATTAAACTTTGATTTTAACTATTTTAACCCTTCTTTAAATAAATTAATAATAAATGTCCTAATCTAATCCAAGTGGGCCTAAATTGTTATATTTTATTCCTAAGGTTGTTTTTGGTCAAATTACACTTACCCAATAGAATTAGGACATGTGTTAGGGTAATAATAATATCATTTTACCCTTAATTACCCTATTTACTTTTAACTGTGGTAAAAAAATGTAAAAAGTTATTATTCACCAAAAAATTATTTTCATCTCATTGAACCACATTTTACTTACTGACATCAACCGTGTCTCTCAGATTTTCGAAATTCCACTCAAAGAAGTGGTAAAATTAAGTTTTATGAAAAATTCAGTTTTTTTAACTACCACTTAGTGGTTTCACTATTCATCAAAAATTGAAAGTTTGTAGAAAAATACCAAAATTTCACCCTAGGCTAATTTCGATATTCCGAATCCAAAAATGAAGTCCATTTTGAAAAATAAAATTTATAAAATTTCAAAAAGTGGTTATTACTATTCATAACGGATAGTTTTAATAATATTTTAATAGCATATCATTGTTTAGTGAAACTCGGTATTGCGTACGACACAAGCTATCGAGGAAGGCCGCGGTTGCGTGTAAAGCAAGCCAAGCTAGTGTTGTGTGTAGTGAAAGATTCCTTTGATGATTTATATAACATAAAAACAAAATATTTCATATAAAAGTCTCGGGTGTTACAGTACCCCCACTTGCTCCCTTAGATTGAGTTGTGGCCTATGGGAAAGTAGATCCATGAGGTGGGGAGAATTTAATGACCCAGAATTTCCATGAATTTTTTTAATTAAATGAGAGTTTTGCGAGTCCGCAAAAATTGACGGTGTGGGATTCAGAGGCCCAGTGTGCCCAAAATCTATTTCTGATGTTTTGTTCAGCTACGTTCAGTAAACGTATGAGTGGGTATATATAATTTCTGAACCCGTGCTTGGAATTGTAATCCGAGGGCACCTTTGAACTCGTAGCGCTGGTATTCACTTAAGTAGACTTTCACCTCGATGATAGTTGGTCGAGAATAAATGTTCATTTCTGGGTTTTTAGTGAATAAATTAAATAAAATTAAGGTTGTGTAAACTTTATTTTTATTAGTTTGTTAAAACCTCCATGTAGAGGTGGGAGGTGTGGACCACCACACCTTAACCTCCCACTAGTGGTTATGGTGGTGGGGCCCACCCAAACCTGACCTCCTCTTCATGTTTAATATGGTGGGGGCCACCCGAGGTTAAAACCTCTTAAACTCTCCCTTAAGTGGAGAGAATGCTCTTGAGATCCCTGCTTAATGGTGACACCACCCCTCCACCTTAAAGGAGCCATCACCCAAGCATTTATGGTGCCAAATCCTCCACATTATTTTTTTGGAAACCTTGTGAATTAATTAATTGGAGACAACCTAATTAATTAACCCATTGGAATTTTGTGCCAAAAATTAAATAATAGATAAAAATAATCTATTATTTTGGGTTGGCATTTGTCTTTTGGTGGAGCTTGGGAGAAAAGAGAGAGCTCAGGGAGAATAGCTCTCACCAATGAAGAATGAAGAATGTGTTCTTCCAACGAAGAACACCAACGTGGAGTGTCTTCAACATTATTCCTCAGATCCTACTGATGTGGGACGTCTTAAACTGATCTTCCCTCCACATCATCGTCAACAAATTGACACACGAGATTGGATTGGAAGTGCGTGGTGGATGCGACGAATGACAATAACACCGTATTCTTCCCCGCGACCCCGTCAACGAACTACGAACAAAGGCAGGGGTTCAATATTTATTAATTGTTGTACATTCTTCATTTTACTTCATGGATTAAAAATTGAAGCCGTATGATATCACTCTAACACGGATGGTGCGGGCCTAACGAACACGACCTGACCCCTCCACTTTACTTTGTGGAATTTGACGCTAATCGCGGCACGAGTCCAGGTTGAACAATTTTTGTCAACAATAGTTACGGATCGAAGGCGATGTCCCGAGTAGTGCGAGGAAAATTTCGAAATGATAATCAAGACACCGAAACTCGTTTGGTGACCCGTGGAAGGTTCGCCGGCGGTCGGAACCAGCGAAAGACACCAGCAACGAAGTGAAGGGCGGCCGACACTCCGGTCGGACGCATGGACGACAGTGTCACAACCACACCACCAGAGAAGTAGGACGAGGTCGACGGGCCATGGAGGTGTGGAGATGGCCGGCACAAGGCTGGCTATGAAGAATACTGGGGGCACGGGCCACCGGGTTGCCGGGAAAGGCGCGGCGCCGCACGCGCCGCGCAGTGGAGAAAAGGGGGGCCGTGGCCTTGGATGTAGTGATGGAGGACGACCGATCGACTTTGTTGGCCACCAAAGGAGGTGTGGTACAACCATGCCGCGTTGGAGGAGGCTGCCCACTCGGCCATCCAGGAACATTAGAAACCCACCACGTGGGTCCCGTGTGTCACAGACCGGTGCCACATGGTGTCTATTTTGAATTCCCTCGAACGACATAGCCGTTCGAGATTCTAGGGTGTGCTGCCTTCCCCTTGGTCGCGGCTAGGGCGGATCCCACGGGCCGCTAGCCACGGGCCTCACATGGGCTGGGATGCCCCAACGGGTCGGTCCGGATCCACGGACTGGGTCGGACCCCAGTTTAGACCCAGGTCAGGCTGGGTGGCTCCGACTGGGCCGGACCGGACCCAGACCCGTTTGACCTATTTTCCACTCGTTTGCTCGTCACATATGCTACAGGCGTCTGATTGACGAAAAGTCTATGGAGACAGAAACCCCAAAAGAATGTGGTTCTTTTGGTATACCCCTCTCGAGGTTTGGAACTAGTAGGGGTATGGTCTGGTTGGATCGAATGTAAATCCAACTGGGCCCTCAGAACGAAAATGCCAATATCTCTCAGACCAGGCGTCTGATTGACATGTCGTCTGTCGCGTGGGGTGTATTATGGCTAGATGGATCTTTTGGATACATCAACATAATACTTGGTGGTAGTTTATGTATAGACACTTTGATTGATGAGTAGACCACCCTGAATCAAGCATGCATTGTGCAGAACCCTGTGGCTGGTTGTGCTCTAACTACTGTTCCAAGATCCTGTGTTGATTGTACAGCTCTGACTACTGTTCCTGGATCCTGTGTGGGTTTGAAAGCTCTATCTACTGTTCCTGTATCCTATGTGGATTTGACAGCTCTGACTACTATTCCTGGATAATGTGTGGGTTCGATAGATCTGTCTACTATTCCAAGATCCTGTGTGGGTTCGACAACTCTGACTACTGTTCCTGGATCCAATGTGGGTTTGACTGAATAGATAATTTAGTGGCTACATCTAATCATCTGCAACTATCTACATGAGTTGTATACCTGTGTGAGTTGAGTAAGTAACTTTGTGTTTTCCTCTTGATTGAGATGTATTACTTGACAATTTAGGTATATGTATGGGCATATACCTAAGTGGGGTTATCTGTTGATTTCATACATGGTGTTTATCTTTGTTGGTTTTTGTGAGACCTAAAGGTTATCAGAGTCCCTATTGAGTATCTTTTTACTAACCCCTACATGGGCTATGCTCTCACCTCATTGTGTTGGATGTAGACGACGGACATCACTAACCGAGGCTGAGTGTTCCAGGATTGGACGATACCTAGAGGTGGACCATACGACGTGATGGTACATGGAAGAGACAGGCAAATGTTGAGGGCTTTGGAGGCTATCTGTGCCTCCCCTTCAGGTAGGATTTCCTAGTGGATGATCCAGGAGTTGTTTTCCCTTTTTCCAGTACTTGTACTTTCAGTTTCTTGTACTTTACAGTTGGGTTGGTATTTCTAACCCCTTTTAATTTTCATCACTCTTTTGTTAAACATTTTTACTTAGTTTTTTTCTTCGAGCTTGTACTCTGTTGTGTGCATTTTCAGGTTATAAAGGTAATGCCTTCCCGGTTTTAGGGATTTTTTCCTTTGGTGCTAGTCACCATCCCCTAACCTATCGAAGGCGTGCTTGGGGTAGTCGCAGTACGGGCCCCGGGGATGGGTCATGACATTGTGAATCCAAAATTCTCCCTCATTAACATTATAATTTTTAATAATTCAAACTTCACAATATAATCGACAATAACTAGTTAATTTAAACTCTTACCGATGATAACTCATCCATTGAGACAAAAATATATATCCAAATTCCAACTTTAGATCATTTTGATCGATCTAAAATCTAGTGTTTGTATAACCCCTAATTACTAGATCTTCATCTCCCACATATACTAGAAATATATCCTTATTTTCCCTCACATATATAAGGATAAACTTAACAAAAATCTAATTCTATTCACCTTGATTCACATGGCATCTTCCTACCATGAACATATGTTTTCCAAAATCTAGCCTCATACTTAACATGGAATATATGATAAATCCTATCATTGAATAGTATGGGATGTTAATAATTCTCTCTCTTTCCCCTTGTGTCCATGGGTACATTTTCTTAGAAGTATTTATACGATGTTACACAAGAACCAACCACCTCTTGGATTATTCCATACCAAATCAATTTATTATATGGTAAATGTAAGTACCTTAACATTTTACAAGAAACCTCAAGGATCTATCAAGAATAATATCAATTCTTTGTTTGTATTATGGTTCAACTATGTTCTTCTTGGAGAATCACTTTCTTAGCATTCATTAAATACTTGTAAGGCAGGTATATTCATTCAAATTAATAATAATTAACCAATAAATACTAGTATAAAAAAATGATCCTCTCATTAAACATGTTATAAACACATGGATCACATTCATTTTTAATGAATCCAAATTATTTTATAGATTCAATGAATCAAATGTTACATGACTACAATTATTTATTTCCTATAAATGGATATCTAAAATTTTCATATATTATTGAAATTTTCTAGAGTCACAAACCCTTATGTTCATGTCATATAAAAATCCTCTTAATTGTTCCCATTAATTAATCTATTTCTAAAATCAATTTTTTAAATATCATAGTCATGATAAAATTATATTGAAAGAAAAATTCAAATGAATTTAAAAATGGAAACTCAAGAAACGATTTTATAATAGTAAAAGTCAATGAATTCTAAAAACTCTTTCCCCTAGACATTATTTATATGTATTTACATTACCTTATTTTTTCAGTTTTCTCTTGAAGACCCATTTACACCAAACAAGCATCACATCAACTGATAGATTGGTAAAAAACCAACCTATATTTTGATATTTAGAATCGATCCCAGAATTTTTGGCTTCTTTGAATATTACAACATCTGATATTTATAATTCTTATTTGTAGGATGGAGGATCAATATTTTCTACCAATAATGATTTTATATCATTGGTTACTAGAAAACCATATCCCTCTAGTTCTCTTACCTCAGTTTCACTCCTATGCATCACATATGTTTTAGGAACAACTTATTCTATAAGGACCTATGGAATATGTTCCTTTAATAACTCAGATTTATCATGGGAATCAACTTTATTGAAGCTAATATTTTTCACACCACCCTCCTTGAGAATGTGTTCCATTTCAAAAAATATGGGTTTTTTCTTGTGATAATAATTTTTTTCTGATGGTTTGTATAGGTAGTATCACCTTATTTCCATGGGATGATCTATAGAGATGCACTTCATGCATCAATGATTCATTTCTTTTCTTAATATATCTTTAAACAATTCCTTGGAATCCTATACGCGAATGTGTAGAAAAGGGGTTTCTTGACACTCCATAACTGAAAGGGAATACCATATATTACATTATTTGGCACTCATTTTATTATGTATGATGTGGTCTATAATAAATATCCCCAAAAGGATAATGGAAGGTTTCCATGAATCATCATAGACTTTACCAAGTCTAACATGGTATGATTTATCCTTTTACTAATACCATTCCATTGTGGTGTAAAAGGTGGATTGATTTGATGTTCGATAATGTCTTAGTAAAGATATCCACTATCTCAATCTGATTTAAGATTCTTTATATTATTACCAAGATTATTATGAACCTAATTGTTGAACTCCTTGAAGTAGTTAAATGATTCATACTTACACCTCATCAAGTAGATATAACCATACCCACTCATGTCTTAATTAAAAGTAATAAAGTATGAGAATACACCACTGGCCTATATTTGAAAAGGTCCACACATATCAGTGTATTCTAAATCTAGAATATCTATAACACTTTCACCTGGAACTTTGAATTGTTTTTTGGCCATATTATCTTATAAAAAACAATGAAAACTTCAATGTGGATTAATCCCAAAAGAGTCATAGTAACCATCTTAATAGATATTTGTCAAACATTTCTCATTTGTTTGACCAAGACTGCAATGTTTCAACATGTTGTTAAATGAGGTATCTAGATATTTTTTATCTATTTTCAATGTTAAGTTTTTTTAATTTAATTCATAATGTCCATTATTCAAATGTTCCATACAATAACATATGATATCATTATAAAAGTACCAATCTTTATTTCTAAATATTAAAAAATATTTCCATATCTAAAAAATAAAAAAATTATGTTCTTGGTAACACTAGGAACATAATAATTATTATTTAAAACAAAAATAAATATTATAAGCAACCTGATATGGTAATATCCAATGGATTGAGTATTCATCCTCACCCATTTACTATTTATACATCCACCTCCTCTTAGGTAATCTTATGATATCTACTTGGTTTCTATGTATGGATATTAATGTGAGAACCAAATGAAATATCTAGTTCCCTACTTTTAGATATAGAAAGAATACTCAGAATAAATATCACTTGTGAAGCTTCCACATTCTTATTTGGTGGGGTGTAATTCCTCTTACAGTGGCCCTGCTTTCCACGTGACAAACATATAACATTATATTATCTTTCTTTCCTTTAGATCTTCTTATTTATAGAAGTATGGTGGCATGGATCTTTAGGAATAGAATGAGTCTTAAACTTATTTTACATGTTTCTCTTCTGCTTATACACTATATATACAATAGGTTTTTCATGGCCCATGTATTTTTCCACTTGGAAAATAAAAGTATGATGTTTTGAAAGGATCTTCTTTCAATTGGTCACATAATAATTCAAAATAAAGATAGATAAGTTCTTTGTTGTCAAGGATAGAATATGATCTATACATATCTCATCGAGGATCATAAACCCCATTACGTCTAGATGATCGATGTATCCAATCATCTTGACTACATGTTCCCTACCTTGCACAAAATATCTACTCTCGAACATGAGCAATGAATTGGAGACCTCACATCTCTTAGATATCACTTTCTCTTAATAGAGATCCTTAAGGTAAAAAAAATATTATAAGCATCCATATAATCATATTTATTTAGAATATTAGTGGACATAGAGGATATAAAGAAACATTAGTCATTCATTACACTATACATATTTTTTACATGGAGACATGCTTCTTCCTCATTAGTCACATTAAAAAGTGACAGTGGAAGTGTGGTTTCCAACACATATGATTTCCATTCATGGCATAGTATAAGGCATAACCACCTATAAAACTACTTTAAAATAATTTTAGTGATATGTTTTTACTTATATAGTATTTACCATTGTGATAATTTTGAATTAATTTGATTTTTTAATTATATAAAATGACGAGTAGATAATTATATCCTCTATTGATTAAAAAACATATCAAATAATTTTAAAATTTAATTAAACTCCATTATTCTCTAAATATTTATATAAACCCAATATCCCACACCATGCGTTTTAAAATATCATGTATCTTATATATTTTAGTGGAAAATATCTATATCCCCCTCCTCACAACCCAGACATGGGTTTGATATGATATTTGAAGGGGTTTTGGTTGGTGTAACATTACAACTACATTTACTTGTAGTTATTTGATCCATTCAGTGGACTCCACAATACTGAAATCATGTTTTTAATATTTCCTCAACACTATCCTCTTAGTCACACCATGAAATACTTAGGAAATTAACCCTTGATATAAAATATGTTAAGTCAACTAAAAAATCATGCTAAAATTTCCATGATAACTAAAATCACTCCATCTTGGGTTGATCAATGACTTTTAACTATGAGGTCATATCAAAATTAATTACTATAAGGATATAAAAACATTTTATTTAAATTTTATGGATTTTTTCCTTTATGAATAAATCATGTTCAATTTTTTCACATGACTAATTAATATAAATAAGATTTTACTAATGTGATTATCCATGTCTAATACATACATAAGCATCATATGGTTAAATTTTATTCTATATTTCAGGTTTCTTAATTAATTTATTATGTGATAATGCATCATTCATAAAAACAAATATTTAACAATGTAATGGATATAAATAAAATATAAATCGAAATATCATGAGATTAACTAACGATTTGTTTATCTAGAGGATGTTAATCTAACTCTTAGTCCTAAGAGAACACATACCTTAAACTACAACCTAGTTTGTGTTGTAGCATTCCACCATATTCTTATATATTTCCTATATTGGTTTCACCTTGGTACCTTAGATAGAACCTCTTTATATCAATTAGGATCACTATACATACAAAATATTTTACTCCCAAGAATTTAATGGGATCCAAAAGATTTGATAAAATGGTTTTACATAAAAGAAACCATATGCATCAAAAACCTAACATAATAAGAGGAGGGGATGATATGTGTGATGTCAATATTGTTAAAAATTAATTGAATATAATTTTTAATTAAGATATCATACCACAAATAAAGCTAATTAATTTGATTTAGATTAATTGTATCCAAGAAAACTTAACCCACCATCATCTATAATTTTAAACAAAACTAATATCATTTAAATTTGATCATGTACACATGGGTACTGGGAGTCAACTTAATGTGCTTAAATTTTTTTTGATAAGGAATAGATTTAATATATAATTATCAATCCTATTATATGGTGTGTATCTTTTCAAAAAAACAACACATAAAACATAAGAGAATAGTTTTGATTTTATATTTACTTTTTTAGGAAAAAATTTATATACACTATCTATAGTAGACTACACAAAATGTACAATAGAACACAGCATTTATTATCCTCAACTTGTGTATGTATAACACAAATTATTAATTGGTGTGTTTCCTTTCATAGATGAGTTCAAGGTGAAAATAGTGTACTTAGGATATAAGTCATGTGTCCTCAAGAATGGCATGACTTATCTGTCTATGTGTCATGTATCTAAAACACGTCATATCAGGACAACCTATATTCTGAGACATGAGAAACCGAAGACTACATGTTGTATATAATGGTTACATGGTGTGTAGTTCACCAAACCTTGTTACAGTATATCTAGATCTACACATTGATCCATTTTTGTTAGATCATAGATCTTATTTCATCGGATCTATCTGATTTTATCATTGGATAAGAGTGTGAAAACAAAATGACAAAGTGTGTATATAATAATTACACATCGTTTACTCTATATGTTTTTTCCACATAGTGACTTTAGAACCACCATACGGTATAAATTGAATGCTTCTTGATTTTTAATCATTAAATGATTACTGGTTATGTTACCGATAACTAATAAAGGAAGGGATGATGATTTTTAGATATGAAAATGTATCTTTTTATGTAAAATAAAATAAAAAAACATAAAACCAATCAAAAAATGAAAATTAATAATAAATTAAAAATGTGATCCAACTTAATACAACTATTAGGTTTTGAGTATCGCATAAGCATCCTTTGATGGTTGAAAAACATATATTTTAATATTAATTTACATGTAATCATTTCTGAACATGATCAGAATGTCATTCCAAATGAATGTCATATATATATTTTTTACTGGGTTAAAACACTGTAAATTGTTGTAGGATATCTTGACTTATAATTTATAATTTATATATGAGTAGATATATAATTACCTTAACTTATAATTCAGTTTTCATTAATGATCTAGTTAACTATATCTCATTGTAATGTCATTTCACTATATGATATATGTTTAGAATCCCTATAGTAGTGATCCACATATACACCAAAATCTCTAAAAAATTCCTTAAAATCATCAGGTGTAATAATCCTAATCACTTACATTGTTTGTGGTCAACCAAAAGAATTTTCCTTTAAAAGGAGGAATAACTCTTAATGCAATCTCAAAGTATTGAGCGAAGAAGAAGATAGAATTCACTCTATGGATTAAGAAAGTCTCTATCTATCTATTGTATATTACATTGCCTCCAATGGCCCGAAGGCCTTCATTTTTTATTGATTTGTTTTTGATAATCCACCTTTCAAGGGGTGAGGTGGAACCCTAACAAGGCCCATAGGCGTAAGTATTACATGGCCCATAGGCCTTAGATGGAGTATATTCCATTGGTGATTAATGGAAAGTGATATAATTAGATAATTTTTTATAGTATTTTTAGGTTTAGAAAATCACACTCAATAACTTAACCATATTTAATATACATAGTTAACCTCAATTCCATTTGTAATAACTAAATAAATATTAATCTTCTGACATGTACACGACATTATGAATTATAATATATCATTTACATTACTTCCAATCAGACTAGTAAGATCATTATTCTTTCCTTCATCGACATTTATCGATACTATAACAAGGACTATTTTACAAATTAATGTTACTGGATTATTCTAAGAAGAAAATATTAAACATTATTTTCACCAAAAATAAAAATATTTCATATTATTTTTTAACTCGCTTATTATTTAGAATAACTTATGATAAAATTATAGAGATAAACCAAGAATAAACAACTCTTATTGATTCAAACTTCATAATTTCATTAAATGAATTTATATTAGATTGTGGATAAACAATGTGTGTGACTCTTTAGGACACTTTCTTAGTGGATTAGGCATAAAAACCTAAACACCAAAGTTAGAATCTAGAAATATTCTCTAGAATCCATATAGAAATAAGTTAATGCTGATACATCATCCAATCACATATGAAATATTACCATGTAATAAAATCTTATTACAATGATATCCCAAATCATGTAGGTCTCATGATTGTTTCATCAAACTATACACTTGAATTATATTTCTATGAAGTGTTAGAAATCTATTCATCTTCTGAACACTATGAAAATTGGTTTATATAGGAATTTTAATTTCCATCAATGGTCCACGGATATCTACTTCCATCAAGGAGAAAAGTGATAAATCCTTTCACACATTAGTCATTAATATAATATCACTGGTAACACATCTGATGTATCATACCTCCCTGTGAGGATATTTCATAATATTTTTAATAAATATACAATAGAACACACATCATGTTGGTCATTAATGATAATAATAAAGTCTAAGACAAAATAAAAACATCTATATAAGGGAACATCCAATGAAACATGTAAATGTGGAATTCCTAATGGTGGGTTTGTTCACATAACCTATTATTTTGGAGATTACTAAATGTGACCAACCTGAGAAGGTGTCTCATTATCTTATCAGGCTCTTACCCCTAATATAAAATTTAATCTATTTATAGTAAAAAAATATCATCTATCTATAAAAAAAGTTTCAAGAATAATGTTGTGGCTCTTCAAGGTTCTCATCATAGTGAAGAAATTTTAAGACCATTAAATGTGACATATATTTCTAGGACATTATCTCATATAAATTATATTTAGATAAATAATAACAATGTGATAATAAAATTAAATTAACAATTTGATACATATAATCAAGTAAACAATTTGTTGGTTGTAGGGAACAAACTCTAAAAAATGGCATTTGAACTTTATTGATGAAAGTGGGACTGGGGAGTCAACCCAAATCCTTAAGGGAATTTGTTCGATGTGTTATCGGTGATTCCATAATAGCCCTCTAATTAAATGAGTAATGATGATGGTGTTAATAGTAACTCATAAGAGTCATTAGAATTAAATTTTTATAGGTTACATTAAAGAGATTAGGAGAATTATACAGTTGAGGTTATCACATTTTTTTGGGATGTTGTATGGGTTTTAGGAATATAATGTTCGAAGATAAAAAAATGGTTTCTATACAATTTCTATTAGTTTTTAATGGTTCCAATGATCATTATTGACATCACATGGTGCATGATTTTTGATTCTTTTAACTCTTTACATTTTTAAATATTAATGCCATGTAATATGGTTTTTGATCCTGGTTTTTATTGGAATAAATTACCTTACCTTGTTATCTTGAAATTTTATTAGTAATCGTACCATTTTTCTTATCTTATTATCATTGATGACATTAGATTATTAATGCATATGTTTACCCTTATTGAGAGATTGATTTCATCATTTTTATATTTTATTTTTTCAAATGTTTTGAAGATTAGTGTTTAATTAATTATGGTTAGGAAGGTTTCATGTGTGAAGAATTTTATATAAGATGTTGAAGTCTTAATATAGAATTTAAAAGCTTGGTATAATTGAAAAAAATACTCATTTGAATACATGGGTATTTTAATATAGTAGTTTTCCCAAATTTTGTAATACTATACACCTAGAAGGACATTTGGTATATAAGTGATCTGATATTTCATTTTGATTTTTTGAGATTTATATGGTCAAGACCGGGTCACATTTATTGGTAAAAAGCTAGAAATTTATAGATTATACATTAATCACTAGATCCCTAAGTGTGAGTTAAGGTTTATTATAATTGGTATCAAAGGAAAGGTTTAGATAACTTTATAGATTATGATGTTTTAATGTAAGGTTAACTTAAGAGTTATGGATACCATTATGGGTTTATATGTTTAATGTTGATTATAAGTTCAAAGGCGTTGACACCACATTTTTAGGTTTAAAGTGATGGGATTTTAAATTGATTAATGATATCTTGGGAAAGGTTTAATTAGGTTAAAGTACAAGTAAACCTTAGGTGTATCATATGAATTGACATGAAGGGTTATTTGAGATGGCTCTAATTAAATTTTTGGGTCATAAGATAATTGTTATGATATAAGATTTTAGGTTAAAACATTGTTTAATGTTTATTTTATTTATGAAATTTTGGATACGGGGATAATAATTTATCGGATTATATATGTTGATACATTATTTTTATTTTTGTATTTTTTATATTAATGAATTATTTCTTCATATGAAAGTTTATATATTTTGGATATCATATTACCTTTTTATGACCATTTTAGTTTTGGATAATATCTAAACATTGGAGGAATAAGATGTTATCACTTATTTATTATGTGGAATGTTTTCCCACTGGGTTCCCAAGTAAAGACTGTCCTAATTTTTAATTATATTCATAACATTATAATCTCTCTCATGGAGGTGATTGATCCTAAATAACAGCCATCTTCAATTATTGACTTTTATTATATGATAGTGGTGAATGATTGAATGTTTGGAGATCCCCTGAAAGAAGATAAATGTATTTTTTGGAAATAAATTATAATTATAGAGAATGTTATAGTCTCTAAACAATTCATCACTACCAATGACTAAAATGGGGTTAACTATTTCTCTATCTCATGTATTTACAGAAAACGAGATGTGTCAGAAAGGGATTAAATGTGAAAAGTTCTCAGATACATCAATCTGGGAGAATCATCATATTTTGTGGGTGTAAGTTTCAATTTTATCATGTATACTTCTGAAAATAATGGAGGAGTTCTTACCATAGTAATGATAGGACAATCTTTACTTCATTCGTGTCCAGTAATCGACTCATAATCATGGGATTCTTGAGAGATAAATACACAGGGTTAGACCATCATAAAAGGAAGAAAATGAACCTAGTAACCCTGTGATCTATGATTTTATAACCTCCAATATATCTTCTCTCACTATAATGCTAAGGTTACCCACCTCATTCAGGCCCTCTCTGATCACTCGTCGATCCTCCTTAATCTTATAGACAGAAAAGAAGGCATTAGTCTATTATTATATTCTAGTCGATGGACCTATGATCCCAAATATTATCATGATGTGAAATCATCCTATAGAAAACCTATAACACACAAATATTTCATGTAATGTATTTTTTTAAATAAACTTAATCATTTCGAAAAAATACTTTTCACAAAACACCGAGAATAAACGAACTCCAAAATATTATTATTTCAAAACAAATCTAATCACCTATCCATTGGAATGGTGGGAATGAATTATATTTTCTAAATTATGGAAATAATGTTTAATTTTTGTTATAAAATTAATTAATTGGTTAGAAAATAATTATAAATGAAAATAAAAAAACAAAACGAACATAGAGGATGTGTTTTTATAAAAAATATTTTTCCAAAATGGAATATAATTTTAATAAATTAATTTAATCACTATTAGTGAAATATATTTATAGAATTTATATTTTTTATTTTGAATAATTTTTTTAAATTCATCCAATAATTTCTAGAGGATTAAAATATGAATAAATGCAATTTTAAGCCAAAAGCTATATTTTTTTAAAAGGAAATTTGCTAACTTTTAATGGTGATCCTATTTTAAAACTACATTTTTTCAATTTAATAAATTTTATTTTAAAAAATAAACTTATATTTTTATGCTTTATTATCGAAAATATATTATGGTAAATTTTTTGTGTTTTATGAGAAGTTTAATTTTTTTTGAGGAATAGTTAAAAAGAATAAATTTTAATTGAAAACTAACTTTTTGTCAAAATAATTTATAATGTTAAATTATATTTTAATTTATTTTTAATGTAAAAAATAGTTCAATTATATTTTTATTAATACATTTTGAGGTATTTAAATATTTTTTCATTTTGAATTTTGATATAAAAATATTTCAATCTTTTGAACATTTTCTCTTCAAAAACTCACTTTATCATCCTCTAAGCATGATTAATTTTAAATATAATTTTTCCAATTATGAGAATTAAATTTGGTATAATGGATTCCATATTTTTTATAATAAGGTAAATATAATTTTGTATGTCTATTTTTATTTTTAGGAATTGAAACCCTTATCTTGGTAAAAAATTATTTATTGTACAATAGGTAAAAAATAAATCCAATTTATTTTAATTAAATGATTAAAATTCATAAATAATAGAACATTAGAATGGGTGTTTTATGATTTTATAGACCATAAAATACTTTAAAACATTAATTATTAATCTAATCTATTTCAATTAGTTCCACCTCAATGTGGTTGGCTTTAAATATAAAATAATTATTATTTAATCACATAAAACCACCCCGCATTGCCTCATTTCTCTAAAAATATTTTAAGATCCTAAAATATCTTTAGAACACTCTCAGAACCACTCTCCCCACATATAGATGAAGGTGTTATCCCTAAAAGACCAAATCCAACATAATTAAGGGATTATCTATGGAGGTGATATTCGAGAGGTAAATTTGTCAAACAACCTCTCTTATTTTTCTCACACCATCTCTTCAAATCCTTCATATATAAAATAATAATAACTAAATTATCACATATATACTTTAAATTTATCTTTATAATGTAATATCTTATATCCACACCTTTTATTACCTTCTCTTATTCAAAGAAACAAAACTATAGTTTGAGTTATAGTTGTTAATCCGCTCTGGGAATAATGATTTTGTTCAATTTCCATTCAATCCATCATGGATGGTCATAAAAGTGTTATTAATATTAAATAATATCATAAACTATTTAATTTTATGGAAAAAATATATATTTGTAGTAAAAAATAAAATGAAACTAGTTCATGATGGTCGAATGAAACTGCCAAAATAAACTAACCATTTTTCGTTAACGTTTTATCAAATGAATCATCCTCATACAAAAAAATAAAAATGATATATGAGACCATTAAAAATTATATATGGCAATTAATACCATTTAACTTATCTTATAGAGTTCTATTATCTTTTTTAAATAAAATCCATAATTATACAAAAATAAACTGATCAAGAAAACCCTGAAAAAAACACCCTAAACAATTAAAATAATGAAATATTAATAATGAATGGGTGGTATGATGTTATAAATGGTTCATATATGAATAATAAATATTAATATACCTATAAAAATAATAATAACTTTCTTTAATCCCTTATATATGGGGTTGAAGTATGAAAAATGAAGGGGATGTGTGAGGTAAGGGTTTGTCGTCTCAGTTTTTCTTCTATGAGATATATGCATTTTCACAACATATTTGTTATGTGTGGGGTATATAAATCCATTTTATATATAATATCTTTAATTTTACTATCTTAATTTCATTAAATTTTTCATTTGATAATTATTACCTTTATGGGGCATACGATTCAACTGGAAACAAATACTAATGGAATTCATAACCTAATTTCCATTCATTGGGTTAAAGTTCTACTTCTTTGATTATGTTACTTTATGATAATGAATAGGAATAAATTTTATTATATTATATTTCATTTACACTTTTTTATTTTTTTATATAGAAAATACACATAATCAATTAATTTTATTAATGCTCACTTCAGTTATATGATATTAATAAGGGATTTTCTTTAAAAATATATATATAAAGTTTCTTTTAAAATTATATTTTATTAAATTTTTATAAATTTATAAAATTGGATAATTTTTTTTACTATTATATTTTATTGTTCAAAATCATTTTTACTCATTTTTCAACTTTTTAGAAAATGTACTGATGGGATTATTTTTAACATTTTCTCTGTGAGGTTCTTTGTAAATTTTATGAAAAAAATATCAAAGGAATGTTTTTTAACCTTTAAAACAATTGAGGGTTTAGCCAAAATCATGATGCTTTAATTACATGAATATTAATTTATAATCTTACAATTTTATATTCAAGTGGAATTTTTTTATAATTTTCTGAAATTTAAAAAAATGTTTTGAAAACAGAATGTACATTGTCCTCAAGAATTATTTTTGGTGATCTTTAAAAATCACTTTCCATCTATGATAATGTTATTTGGAGTTAATTATGAATTAATGTGGTTATTGTTCAAGGTTATTAACCTCATTATTTTTATAGTTGGTTTATTTTTAAGATGTCATGATGTTTATAAATCTCATTTCATTTCTATGAGTTATATTATGATAAAATGGTTAAGAAACTCATTTCCTTACATGGATTCTATTGTGATGAATTATTTTTGTTCTTATAAAACATGTATATATGATTTATATTATGTGATGGGTTTAACCTACATATCCATTCAATTAATTTGGTAATTATGGATAACATATGAGTAAAACTTTTATGTGTGAATCTGAATACTGGTTCACAAATGTTTTGTGTGAACCTTATTAGATGTTCCAAAATGTTATACATGAACATGATTTCATGTTAAAAATATTAATATTGAATCGATTACATGTTCAAATTTTTTTTATTGGACCTATCTTTTATAACCATATGTTTATGTTTTTACTTGGTTTTATGTCCATACGTTTATGTAAGGGCCTGATTTTATGTCCTCACCATAACAAGTGAACCTATTTTTATTCATACATGCTCATAAAGTCTTAAGTTAATGTGTAAAACATATTTACAGGGATTATTAAAATATTATTATCATATGATTCATGTCTTATGAATATCCACGGTTTATTCCATGACTCAATATTATGATCATTGATATCTAAAGTATAATTTTTAAGTGTCATGTTCTTGCAATTATTCCCTTATGTTATGACTGATATCTCCCTTGTTTAACATTACTAAGTAGATGAGCTCACCGTTTTCTTATAGTTATTTTCCCAATATGTGAAGTATGGTATTGATTATGACATGAATAAATGTTTCTAGTTATGGAGGGATAAGTGGGATATGACGTAGATGTTTAATGAACTAGTTGTTTTTGTTTACAAGATACCAAAGAAATAAAACCAATATGGTCCTAGTGTGGTTATGTTATTTTATGTAACGAATATTTATCTATTTAGATGTAATATATATTCATGAATCGTATGGGTCATTATAGTTAGTATAAGAGCAAGATTTAGAAATCCTTTGGAAAATAGGAAGTGATAACCTTAGTATAAAACATATGGATAAGTCTAGGTTATTGTACTAGATTTTTGGTAATGATAAAAAAATAACCTAAGTTAGACATAAGCTTCCATATATTGAAACATTATAATAAATTATCTTTGATTATGTGGTTTTCCTTGTATGATTAGTGATTCTCACATTATTCATTATTGGTTTAGTCAATGGTGGGAACTAGAAGTAATTGGGTTAACATTGAATGTGATAGACAATTAGATGATGATAAGTCAAATGGGGTAGTATTTATAACATTGTAATTGATTACTAATATTATGACAATGTGGTTTTTTTTTATACAATTTTTGGATTTATGGTATGAGGAAAGAGTTAATTTTTTAAATCATTTATGTTTTCCCTAAATTATTATAGTAGTTCTAGATATTAACATGTTTCAAGAGAATACATGATAATGATATTCACTTGTCTGGTGTGTGATAATTTAGAGTTACATCATGTTTTTATGAGATTATTGATAATTTTATTTTAAAAATTAAGTGACCTTCATTCCAATGCTTTGGATTTTTATCTTTTGTAAGGCTCGTAATGGTAACAATTTATGAAATTGTTTACAATGAACATTGAAAAAGGTTTTATTGATTAATTTATTTATTAATCATATGAATATTTATGCATATCAAATAATTTGTGACAACTATTTTTAATGATAAACAAAGACAGAAGGAATGAATTTTCATCCAATAAAGAATCTTATTATCCACTAGTTCTGAGGGAATTACAATTTCATCTTCATTTCTTAGAGTATGAAATGAAGGAAATATTGATCAAGGCATAACCAAAGGGTGATATTATACTTATAATATATAATCGAGTATGTACGTATTCTCCAAATTTGAAATAAAATGTTTCCATATTAACATCATTTCTGATGATATTGATGACATTTTGATAACCTATTTGGTATATGGTTTTATAGTCATCAACCTTTTAATGAACTATTTCTCTATCATTCTCTATCAAAACTTGATAGTTATAATTCTCTTCCATGTGCATATTTTCAGTTTTCTCAAATATGAATCCCAGTTTTTTAGTGATCTTCACCTTTTACATTTCATTTTTAAGGGAAAGATTTAATGACCATTTCAATGATGTGGGTATCGAACAAAATAATTTTAAAAAATGAACATATTATTTTCAATTTTCAATTTCAAAATTTTGAGGATGTTTTTTTGAAATTATAATTCATATTAGAACATTATTTCATCGATTGACTCCTCCATCAACACTCTTCCACGTTCATGATGTATTCCATGTATCTCTCTTAAGGATGTACATAGATGATCCTACACATGTCCAAAACTCAGAGGTCATACCACTGAAGGAATAAATTTATTATAAATGAAAACTAGTAGAAGTTATAGATCATAGAGATAATGTTTTATGAAACAAGAACTCTAACTTGGTTAATTTTTTGTAGCGAAACCACCAATTTGAGGAAGCTACATGGGAACCAAAGGACGTGATAAAGTAGATGTATACTGATATATATATATATGCGTAATGAGTCTCATGGGGGAAATTAATTTTACGGGGGTAGAATATAACTGACCAATATTTTATGGTTTGTATTTTTTGAAATAAATTTAATCTCATTGATAGCTTAAATTGCACCAAACACTGAGCTTAATTGAACTCCAAAATATTATTATTTTAACACAACCATTACCACATGTCTCTTATAATGGATAGAATAAATGAGATTAATTAATTTATGAAAATATATTTGACACATGTTTATGGAATAAATTAATTTGTTATCAAATAATTATAAATTAAAATAAAAATAATAAATTTAATAGAAAGGGTGTATTTTTATAAAACACTATTCTTAGGCCCATAATGGAATTTTATCGTAATAAAATAAAATATTGAGTATTAGTGAAATAAATTAAGGAAAATTATATTTTATATATATAATATAATATTTTTTGATAATGAAATATATTATATCCAACCCTTTTATTAACTCCTCTTTTTCAAAGAAATGAAACTTTTGTCTGAGATACGGTGGTTAATTGTGTATATCAATAATTAATTTTTTCATATTCCATCACCACTATCATTGATGGTAATAAAAGTATTATTATGGGTAAAAAATATTTTCATAATATTATTAAAACCTATTTAAAATTTTAAATAGTATATATACATAATAAAAAATAAAATGAAACTAGTTGGTGATGGTCATTAAAACCGCCAAAATAAACTAAACATTTTTTTTATTATTTTATTAAAAAAAATCTATATACCAAAACAAAAAATGATATATAAAAAAATTTATACTCTTTTAAGTGTATTAATACCGTTTCATTTCACTTCTATAGTTTTATACCAAATTTACAATAAAATACTCAATTATACACAAATGGAATGATCATGAAACCATGAAACCCACACACAAAAAAACAATAAAAATAATGAAATATTATTACTAAATGAGTATTAAGATTATTTAAAATGGTCATATAAGATATTATAAATATTTATATAGTTATGAAACAATTTAATAACATTATTGAAACCATTATATATGATGTTAAAGTAATAAAAACTAAAGGGAAGTGTGAGATAATGGTTTTTTTGTCTCACATTGTCTTTGGTGAGATATATGCATTATTCCCCACTAATTTCCTATATGTTTTATATATACTGATATTTGATATATAATATCCTGAATATAATTATATTAATATTAAAAAATTTCATTTTATAATTATTAATTTTATGGGGAATATAATTGAACTGATTAAAAATTGGATATGGAATTATTAAACCAATTTCTATTCTTTGGGTTATAATTTTACAACATTTATTATCTCATTCTATGATTATATATGGTATGAAATTTGATTATATTATTTTTCATTTACACTAGTTTTATTATTTTAACTATGAATACCCATAATTTATTAATTTATTTAATTATCACATCAATGATATGATATTTACAATGAATTTTTTTTAAAGAAAATTATATTTTTAATGTTTCATTTAAAAAATTATTTTTCATCCATGTTGCTGTTTTTTCAAGAATTATTTCCTATTTATTTATTATTTTATTTTATTGTTTAAATTATTTTTTACTAATTTTTTTATTTTTAAAAAATGGTTTGAAAGTATTTTTGTATTTTTTATGTTAGGTTCTTTATGACATTTTAGAGAAAAATACATATGGAATGTTTTTATAACTTATAATAAATGAGAAGATTCTTCGAAATTAATGATGTGTTAATGAATTTAAAATTACATTACAATATTAAATGGTTATTTTCAAATAAAATATTTTCTTTTATAATTTCCTGAAATTTGAAAAATATTTATTTTGAAAATAGAAAAGATATTTTCCCAAACAATTATTTCTAGTGATCTTTACAAATTACTTAAAATCTTAGAAAACATTATTTAATGTTGCATATGATTTAATGGGTATGTTATTAAAGTATAATATCTTATTTTATTATTATTTTATGTTTATGAATAAATTTTGTTTGTGAATCCCGTTATTTTACAAGAGTTATATTATAAAAAATGGTTTTGAAACTCATTTAATTTCATGGGTTATGATGCGATGAATGACTTTTCTTCTTGTGGAAAACAAATGTATGATTTTAATTGTGTGATGGATGTTACCTATATCTACTTCCAATGCATTAGGTAAGGATGGATGAATAATTAGTATAAATGTTATCCATGAACCTGATTAAATGATCAAAACTGTATTGTATGAACATGATTACATGTTCATAAATGTTATGCATGAACTAAATTACATGGTCAAAATGTTATTCTACAACATGCTAACATTTTCAAAATTTTATGCATGGACCTTTATTTCAGGTCCAAAAGATTATGCATGTATCTAGTTTCATTTCCATTTGTTTATACAAGGGTCTAATTTCATGTATTTAACATAATTAGTGATCCTGATTCTATTTATATATGTTTAAAAAGATAAAGGTTTATGTGTAAAAGACCCTTGCTTCATTTATTAAAATTTTATTATCTTATGATTCATGTCTTAATACCATCTATTATTTATTCCGTGACTCAATATTATGATCTTTTTTATGCATGGGTTAATTTTCATGTGTCATGTTCATGTTCTTAAGCACTTATGTTATTATTCATATTTCCCTTGTTTACCCTTACTCAACATTTGATCTCACCAATCTGTTATGTTAATTTTCCAAGTATATTAAGGAAATTATTGAGTACTATATGAAAAAAAGGGTTCTAGTTATGAATGGATAAGTGGGAGATGATGTAAATATTTTAGGAACTAGTTAGTTTTGTTTCTATGATTCCAAATACACAAAACCCATATAGTCCCTACATGGTTTTGTAATGTTATATAATTAATATTCATCTGGTTAGATGTAATATATTTTCATGAAAAGTATTGGTTGTTATAAAACCAATGTATAGAATATGTTGGGATGGTCTCTATAATAATCTAAATAATTTGAAGGAATACCTAAAAATGTTGATTAAAAATCAGCCTCCTCACTTCCATGGTTTTAAATATTCAAAATTTTATATGAATAAAATGGATATAAGGATGATAGATTTCAGTATGATGATATTATTATCTATCACAACCATAAAAGGAAATAATTTGTAGATAATATCCTAGATTCGGAACGGTTCAACCATGAATAGTCCAAAGCCTTGTTTCTTAAATTAAGAGATCAGAACATAACATATTTTAATGATTCCATCATGGAGAAGAAGTGTATTAGTATTCCTAAGATACTCATGGAAGTGTCTCTATCACCATTGATCTTTTGAGATTTTGAGGTATGGAAAAGGACCATATAAAACATCTTCTTATAGATCCTAACCCTAATATAATGGATTGGTATACTAGGGGCTATACTGACAACTTGTATGAAATTTATTGTATAGAGATTTATCATAATAAATCCATTTATGAAACTATTCATGATGTGATTTAGTTATGGGTTTATGTCCACACTCTTAACTCCAAATGATCCCACAATCTAGGTGGATTTCTAGGATCTTTCTACATGGTTAATTGAGATCTCATTAAGGGAGATCATATGGAGGTTGGAAAATACTTCTTCCACAAAAGAGGTATACCTCAATTGGATAGTTCTAAGACCCTTATCCATATACTAAAAGTTAAATATCCTTCCTCTCTAAGATAATATATTCCAATATATATGTGAAGCATTATTTATAATTATTTTTAGAGTATTATCAATAATATATTATCCATCTACCAATAAAATCTATATTTTCATGGTGTAACAGGGTTTCATAAAGGGTTAGTTTATCTAGGGTGTTATAGGCATGGATTTAGTAATGATATGTGAAACAAATTGGACAAATACTATCTATAAAATTTTTATCTAAGGTGTAGTGGAAAAATAATACAATAGGTTAGAGTGGGGATTCATTTTGATGGTGATGGTTTTCATGGGATTATTTCCTTGAAAACTAACTTGTTGTTTAGAAGCATGAGCTCCCCATGCCTCTATATCATCCTCATGAGGAGGAATTACGGGTTTATTAAATAGTTTTGGGACTGAGGTATGGGGTCCACTATCTCCCACACTATTTATTCTATTATAAGATTCCATCAGTAGTTCGATAAATAAATATCATCACAATGGTAGTATCCCATCATTATCGCATAGACCTCACATTTTTGATGTACCCCACCCCTTGTTTGCAAACGATATTCCCCTATTAGTTAATGGAATTAGAAATTACATTTGATGAATTAAAAATATACTGAAATAGTACTACAAATGGTGTGTAAAAATAGGAATTGAAAGAATAGAAACATGTATATTTCAAATATATATTTTTAGATCTGGGTTAACATTATCAAGTCTTGTTTGGGTATTCAAAGGAGGGTATTTCCTATATAATTCATGGTATAAAATATATATTCTCATATAATATATGAAAAACATTTTTAGAAGGTGTTTATATGACTTATAACCGTTTTAAAAACTATACTAATTTCTTCCTCTTCTTGAGTGGATGAATTAATATTGTTAATTGTGTGATCACTTCCATTCATATACACATTCTAACATTTCTCAAGGTTCCAAAAGATAATACCAAAGAAAATAAAAATATCATGTATTTTTTTATTGGGGGCTCTCACTCGGATTGTAGATATCACTAGACTTCATGAGCTAGGTTTTCTATGTTGATTGATGAAAGGGATCATAATCAAATGAGTATCTCTGAAATGATGCATAGTTTTCCTGAAATGTTATCATGGGATGTTATTCAAGTCAAAAATTCCAGCCCAAATTCATTATTGTTACATATGGGAAGGACCTCATATAACCCATGGGGAATATATCTACATTCTGGAAAGTTATGCATTACCATATCCCTATTCATCAGTTCCTTGTGTGTTGAATAATTTGATGAAAAGGGATGAACTTATGGGAACATAACTTGGTAGGAACCACACTTAGTTTCCTTTGGTTCTTAAATATGAACCTGACGTTAAGTTAAGTGAGTGATTATCCCACATTTATCCCAACTATCTTGAGAAATGAGAAATGTGATACAATTAAACTTATCATAATAAAAGTAAACAATGATAAATGCAATTTCATTGGTTCTTCATCGGGGTCACTAAGACTTATCATAGATTATGTATATGAAATTTGGTTTGATCTCCTCTATTGTAATGAAATATCATGAATTTAAACTTCTATGTGTGATATTTTTATAACCCATATTTATATAAAGATGGTGAGGTTAATTATAAGAGAATCAATCTCACGTATAACAACTTTTTTTTCTAGAGTCATAAAGGGGAACCATTTCTACATTTATTCTTTGAAGGGGAGTGGGATTTATCAATATGGTTCCTTATGGAATATTTCCTTGTATTTAAACTTAGGATGTCACTAGTGAAGAATTTCACTACCTTTGGTTCTATGGTGTAGGTGGAAATAATCTTGAAATGAAGGAAAGGTCTGTCTTACTGGTTGCTAGTTGTTGGTTCATATAAAATGAGAGAAATTTGTCCCCACTCAATGGTTACCCTAGAGAGAGAATGGTTTCAGAATCCATGATAAGATGACTTGTGACAAAAATTTCCAAGATTATCACGTGATGGGAAAAACCCCATCTTTAAGAAACATCAAAGAAAACTTGACCCCTCCTTATATACCTATAGGTTATTCACCTAGGGCTAGCGGATTTTGTGGTATCCCCTACCAATGGAATCAATATTATTGCTGAAAATCATGAAATATGGGTATCATACTAAGGGATAGAGAGGGATATTTTGAGACCCTATACTCTTATTTTTCATTGAAATCATAGTATCCTATATGAGCGTTGACTCCATCATTATAGAGGCATGCACCATGGTTAATTAGTTATAGTTTTGTTTCCTGAATAACATTGATATGGATTTAGTTCTAACATACTCTATGGCCTCAAAAAAATCATTACAATGTTATACATCCACCCTATTTTCTATTTAAAATGACATCTGAAGTTGAAAGAACCTCATCAACAACCATATGAAACTTCTTTATACATGGAATAAGGGGAACTTTCTTGATTCAAGGGATCCCCAAGATGGCGTTTTTACTCTATTTACTTGTATGTCCCACCATGAACATGTTAATCATGTAAGGGTTTATTATCCTAGTCTTCATTAATTCAGTACCCATTGACCCATCCAAATCCCATTCCTTTTTATTTGTATTCTCTTTTATACTTATTCTTGTCTTCAATAAAATTTCTATATTATGGTGAATCAATGGTATTTTTATACCTCATTGAATTATTGTTTTGTGTTTATAGAATTTCTCATGATAATTTACTTTATTGTGATAAAGTTTCTCTGTCACTCTCTATCATTATGTGGACATTACATTTTTCTTCAATTTCTATATTTTCACTTCTCACTAATGCTCTCTAATTTGGGAACCTAATTATGTGTTATTCATGATAAACTTTATATTTTATTTCTTATAATTTCAAAATTATTTTTTATTATCCATTTTTATGATGTGGGTTTTAGACAAGTGAATTTTCAAATATAAAAATGTGGTTCCTTCCATGTTTGTTTGTTTTATATTCAACCCCTTTGAATTTATTTTGAAAACATTTTAGTCCCTTTCTATCATGGATGAGATAAAATTATGAGAACATAAATTATTGTATTCTGTATAATATAAACCATTTAATGTTAATTTAAATCATTTTCATGTATTAATAATAATAATTAATTATATTTTATAGTTTAATATTCATTATTGGAATATTGGGAATTTTTGTTGTAGAAAAGAAAATTCTTCATTTCTAACAAAATTGGTTTCTAATTATTTTTATAGTTTGATTTAAAATATTTGTTTCAAAAATATTGAATTTTAATTTTTAAAAATAAACTATATTTTTTAATTCACCATGTCCAAATCATCTTAGGATAAACTTTTATAATTGTTTTTGAAAGGATTGATTTTTCAATAAATAGTTAATTATATTGATGTTAAAAAATGTATTGTTTTTTCAAGTATTTGAAAATTCACATTATATTTTGAGTCATTTTAAAAACTTTATTTCTTAATTTTCATTAAATTTAATCCAATAATATTTAATATAATAAAAACTATACATTAATTTGGTCTAAAAACATTTTTATACATTAAAGGTAATTTCTATGAAAAGCCATTGTAATAGCGTTGTACAAACTTAATATCAAATTACATTAGACCAATTAAAAGAATTGAAATTGATAAAATAGATTATATATTTGTAATCAAGAGTTTCAAAATTTTTATATAATTTTCTTCAATATTTTTTCATTATAAATAGTAACTATGTTAAAAAAATTTCACATTGGTAATGGAAAAATTGTAAAACTGTGTTAAAACATAACATCAAGTTCAGAAAAATCTCTTTGAAACTTGTATTGATTTTATTAGATAGAGTCCTTTAGATCGTAACCATAAAATATTTGAAATTTGGAATTGCCTTTATATATTCATTTTTTATAACTTTTATATTATTTTATGTAATGGATAATGTAAAAAATTTCACTCGCTTGATTTTAACAAATAAATATTTTTTATGAAATGGATAGTAAATAATATTTCGTGATAAATGCTTATTTAAAATTTAAATGGATATTTATCATGGTAATATTTGTGAAATTTTTGTGATAATATAATTACCTTTATTGCTTCTGTAATGATTTTATAGTGTTTGTGTAAGGAGTATAAAATTATGATAAATGATTTTAAAAAACATAAAAAGTAATATTATTTGATGAAATATTGTGTAAAAAAAATTTATAATTAATTATAAATTACTATATTTTAAAAAAATAATTCTATTCCAATTTCATTATTATCATGTTGTTTTAAAATTTAAATTATGTTAATAGTTCATAAAATTACATTAATTTTATTTTATGCTAAATATATTTTACTAAATGTAGTTGGGGTTTGGATTAGAGGTAAGCACCCTATAATTCTACATACAAGGATGGGGGTTCAAATACCATGGATCATTTGTTCTGTAGTATGGGTACTATATAATAACTATATATTTTAGCAACAACATGTACTATAGTGGTGTAGGTACTGTAACAAGTACTATAATAGCCCAGATACTATAGTAGTACAATTCACAGAATGGACATTGGGCCAAATTTTGGGACTACATTCCTTATAATAGGCTCAATTCCCACTGGTCCTTCAGGAAAAATATATATAATGTAATAAAGTAACAGGGTGGGTGGGTTATCCCTTGGGGGATATGACCTTCCTTTCAAGACTATATGTGTGTAGTGTGTGTTTTTTTAAATTTAGTCGTACCCCCAAACACCAAATATAATATTTTACTGAATTATTTTAAAATCATTGAAATACTTATATAATAAAAATAGAAAGACAAAAAGTATGAAATAACATCCCGGTTTATGATATAATTTTTATCTTATAAGTAAATTATGAAAACATTTATATAGAAAAACTTGTCAACACATGTAAGGTTAAAAACAGTTAATGGAATGGTGAATCTAAAATATATGGTTCAAAATTATATTTAAACCAATAAAAATTTTATTGGTTAATTATTTTAATATCATATCTTTATTATATTTGAAAGAAATAATTTTGAAACCATTTTACATGAGTTAGACAAATATTATCTTATAGTATTTCATTTATATCCAAAAATATTCCCCCTCACCTATAAAAGGAAACATCCTATCCTATCTTCCACACAACATTTTAATAATCTTATTTTGAAAATAAATAACCAAATCCCATATAAATATATCTACCGTTGATCTATAGGTATTATTTTGGGCATAACGTTATCCTTAGAGGGATAAAATTGTAAAGAAAAGGAAGATGTCCATAGAAGAGGTATGTATTTTGACAGAAGGATTAATTTTTTTATTTTCATACCTCCTTAAAATATTATCCAATCATGATGAAATAATATCATAATTAACAACATTTCACTAAGAAGTTAGTATTTTTTTGGAATAACCTATATCTATCTCCTCTTCCATCAAATGGGAAATGAAACCATCATTCATGTGTACAACAAAGTTCCACCTCACGAATCGATGTAAATAATTTTCATAACTTCCTATAATGTATTATTATAATAAAATATTTAATGTATATATATCATATTAATAATATTATTTTTATTTTTAAAGATATTATATCTTCTTTATTCTTACCATTTTATCCATCGAAAAATGATAACATTGTTCATGCTTATGTGTGGATTACCCCCTTTGTGAAATGATTTGAATTGTTTTTCATTGAACCCTGACATGGATGGTATATATATTCATATTTAAAGATAAAATATTTTTTTGACGATATAATAATAATATTTTAAATATAAAATTACACTTTCATTTATCCATTAATGTTTTTTGAAAACCTGAAATGTGATTCATCCGTATGTACCACTGACTGTCTCAATGATTTTAATGTAATTAATTTTTCATAATACTCCTTCACATATATGTTTAAAAATATAATTAATGTAAATAAATGATAATTATTTCATGTTTATTATTATTTATATTATGGAATCAATATACCTTTTACCATTGTCAATATACCATGGTTATTTAGATGTTACAGATTGAATATCATCAAAACACTAGAAGTGGACTTAATTGATTAAGTAATTGAATATACAATTAAATTAAATGAAATTAATGGTTTAATAATAAGGTATTATTCCTATAAATATTTCTTGTGAAATAAAATAATTTATATAAGATTATTTTAAAAGTGTTTAAGTATATACAAAGAAGGCATGGACTCGAGGTAAGAGATTTCATCTCAATTTCCCATCATGAAGGTATAATTTAATGTTATGAATCTAATTTATTTTTTACAGTGTATATACTTATACATAAACATGTTATATCATTAATCCTTAAATATTCATGAAATATTATGTTATAATTGAAATGAATTCATTAAAATGGATTTGACTTGAATGTTACCATGTAGTTAGGGGGTTCTTAACACAATTTATATTCATTAGGAAAAAATTATACTTCATTGACATCATTGTGGAATGATTATGTATGAATTTACCCATAAATTGTTTATTTTTTATTTACTATTATTTTAAATGGATTCACATATGTACACATAATAACTTCATGGAAACATTATCACTCCAAATGTTTTGATCATTCTAAGTAATTTCAATGTATTTATCTCATATTCTGGGGAGATGATTCGTGCCAAGAACCATGATTTTCTTTTATGGGGTTATTCATAACCCATTAATGAATTTTCTACATATTACTTCCTTAAATTATTCATGTTTAGATATCTATGTAAGAATATTTCATTCAATGGATTTTGATTCAAAAGTTACCAAATTAGTAAAAGATTTATTCTATAATATCCTTTCTTTTTGAGATTGATTATTTTGAAGAATACATTAGTGAAAATGTGTTATGTTAATTTCTTGAACAAAATATAGTTTCGTACGATTATTTTGAATTTGGTTTACCTGTAGAATTTCAATTTCCTCCTTTATTGATTAAATAAACATCAAGAAAGCTGTCTGTAAGTGATACTGATATTAAACTATCTTTTAGATAAGGAATCTATCTCCTCTATATCCACTTTTTATGAAATTTTTTAAATAATATTACTTTCTAAAAATAAATTATTTCATAAATTTATTGTTAATGAACATTGATCTTCTTTTAAATTATTTTAAAATAAAATTTCATAACATTTTCTATATGGGTAACCTTATATTCTCAATTACAATTTTTAAAAAGAATGTTTATTTGTTAACATTATGACATGAGAAAATTTTCTTTATTCCTTGACAGTTATATTCATTTAATTTTTAATTATATGTTTAATGTTTTTTTCAAAAAAAAATTTCCATAAATATACTTGAAATTTATAGTTTTTAATTTTTCTTTTCAAATGTGAACGGGTATTTTCCTTAATAATGTTTAACGATATTTTAATGGAATTTATATTAACCAATGAAAAAATATTTTATTTTACTTATGATCCACTAGGGATATGTTTTAATGTTTATATCCTTTTTCCTAATATGGATGTATTAATGTTTTTTCAAAGTAAGTTTCATGGAACCCTATTCTTTTCCATTGGTATATCAAGCAATGAAAGAACAATGCTATTATTACATTGAAAAGAAAAATATGTTAATTTTTTACTCCTGATATGGTACTTGGAAATTTTTTATGAATGATGGATTGGGGAGCTAACCCAATTCCCTTTGGGATTTTTTTAAATGTTACGAGTGGGAATATTATTTTCCTCATATTCATTGGGTAACGACAACATAGTTAACTTAATATAAGTAACTTCTAAGAGAAAATATAGTTAACCAGTTAAGTAGTTACTCTTAAGAAATTATGTGCATTCACCATATGAGGTTCTCCCACTTTTATATGATAATGAAAGGGTTAGAAAAAAATTATGTTCTAAGATAGTGACACGATATATCGATTCTTAGTATGAGTTTTTAGTGGTTTTTATGATCAATATTGACATCATATGGCTCATTATTGGAGAATCCTACGTATATTTCCTTGGTTATTTATTTATTAATGTCACATGTTTTATCATTGAGGTTATTATGGGTTATAAATATGATTTTTTATTATGTCATCATACCCTTATGATAATCTTATGCTCACAAATTACATTCGATTTTTAATTATTATAGATATCATTACCGAGTGATTGATTTCACCCTTCTTAGGTTTTCATTTCCCCAGTTTACTAATAATTATGTGAAATAAATTATTTCTATAATGGTTTCATGTTTGAAAAATTTGAAGGGAGATGTTGAAGACTTAATTTGGAATAAGAAAATCTAGGTACTGTGAAAACAAATACCCATTTGAAGACATGGGTATAATTGATTTATATTTTTTCCTTATTCTCTAATATTATAAACCTCAAATGTCCTTGGGTATATTAAGGATCCAATATTTAATTTCCATGTTGTATTTATTAGATGGTTGATATGGGTTGACATTTATTGGTATCAAATATAGAAATATAAATCTTATTCTTCAATAATCCGAAATGGGAGTGAGGGTTTATGCATATTATAATAAATTACTTCTATATTCTATTTGATTAATAATGTTAGGAAAATAATATTGAAGTTGAATCCTCATCTGAAGTAAGGGAATATTTGTTAATCACTAATGTAATTTATGTTATGAATTGTAGTGATAAAGATATTGGTAATGAAGAGGATGAATATATTAAATGAAGTTTTCGTTGAATCTTATGTTAAATGAGATTTATTCAAATATATATAAGATAGTGAATGATAATAATAATTTAATGAAACAATCACAAACATTAAATGACCATATTTTTATGAATTATATAAAATAATCAATGTTATAAAAAGATAATAAAAATTTAAAGGTTTTTATCATCCAAGAGAAGTCTTATATAAAAGATATGGATATTGAAAATGGTAAAAATATCTTTTTGATACTGGAAACTAAATAAACATGATTTAGATTCACATCAAAAAAATCCATGCATATATTTGAAGAAATATAGAATGGAATTTTCAATAATGATGAATCCTTTAATAAGTGGGATAATTATGTTGATAAATAAGTAAATCTCTCAATGGGTGTATAATGTCTATAATGCGTAAAAAGAAATTATGATCTAAAATTAACATCAAGGGAAATTGTGATTATAGTAGATGAATAATAATCACAACAATCATGAATATTATGAAATGTAAGATTGGATAAAAAACCAGATTCAAATGTAATGTTATCAAATTAATAAATAAGTCTAGTTTATAGATGAAAGAGTTTGGAGAATCAAAAAGAAACATTTCATGATAATGAGATGAAATTCGAGGTAAAAATATTGTTTAACAACCAGTGACATAATCTTGATCATAAGCTATCTATGGAAGACAATTTTCCTTTTACATCAATTTCTTCTTCTTTGGAGGCCTTTTACTTACAAAAATTAGTTTTAATTCACATTGGGATATTTCATTAAACTCAAGATATTTTTAATGTGGGGGTCAAGTAAGAGTTATAAAACTCAATGATGTTATGTTCAAGTGAAATTTAAATAATTTAATGTGTAGATAGTAAATCAATTTTAGGTATTGAAATAATTTTATGAACAGTATTACATACAATATAATAATGTTGAATTTTTTTTTTCAATTTAACATAATCAGTTTATTATTGAATTGTTATACTCAAAATATTTAAAAGAAAAATGTGATTGTAAAATATAAATATCTTTTAGTGTGTAATGTATTAGGTATTATAGAGTGGTAATTTGGTTTGGATCTTGGTTTAATACTTGTATTTTTAAACATTTTTAGTTTGTTGGGGTGTAGGTGTAGGATTTGGATAGAGTTTTGGGATTTTCTCGAGGATTGGGGATGCAATTTTGCAATAGGTATAAGACCAAGTTGTGATTTTGGGATTATTTCATGGTGAAGGGGTTGTGTATATGCATAAAATATTTGGTTGACTATATGTCATTCAATTTACATGGGTTACCATTCAATGAAGGATGAATTGAGTAATTGGGAATGATAAAATTGAATGCCCCTATCCAAGGGGAACCACAATGTTATGGGTTTCTAAAAAAGTTATAAAATTATCTATATCCACCTGAATAAGTTTCTTCATGCGTAAGGGTCTTAAAGTTTGTAAAATTATTAAATTTTTGTAATCCTTTTTATGTTTAAGGGTACTCTATTAGAATACATGAGCGCAATTGGGAATTGAAAATATTTATTAAAGTACTTAATCTACCGTGTGATGTGTAAGAGTTGACTCTGTGATACTTAATGGCCATTCTGTACATAAGAGATAATACATAAGGGTTACTTAAGTTGGATCTATAATAATAAATTTATGATATGAAAGAGTAAAAATAATTTACATTGGGTTATATTAAGGTTTTTCTATGAAAAGATAAGGTTTGATACCCTATGATATATAAGGACAGATTCATAAGATTTGTAAGGGTTTGTTATATAATTTTTCAATGAATGAGAATGATGTGATGGAATGAAAAACCATTCCCTGATCTAGGGGTTAAAACCATGATGTGTTGTGATATTTCTTAAAGGGTAATCATTCCACGAAGGTAGGGTTATTCCATGATATTCCATGACTATTTTTATTTAAATAATTCGTTAATAGACAAAATTAAAAAACAAAATGATATTTTTTATATTTTATCCATAAACTCACCCTAATTATTTCCTTTCTTATTATTTATTCCCCCTTGAGGAATATTCATCTATTATTGTCCATTATTTTTTTTGTTAAATATAAAGAATAGTCACAAGAAAGGTTGTCTATCCATTGTATTGTCTTTCCGGTTTCTTTTGTTATTCTTTAGCGTGTCAATAGTTATAACCTAAAAAAAGGCTTATGTTATATTTTGTGATTTATATAATTTGGGGTCAAATAATGAAACACAAGTTAATGGGTAGTTTCATTTATCTAAGAGGTAGGGGTCCATGGAAATATTTTTTTTATATAAGTCTTATAAATCATAATATTTTGAGTGTAAGCAGGATTGTGTGAGTAACTAGGAATTAGTACTAAATTTGGTCTCCAAATTCCTAGGAATTTATATTGGGTACTTCATGATGGATTTCTACGAAGATGTTAATTTATTCTTGTGCCTTAAGTATGTGATTCTAATGGAATGATAGTTCATGTGTATGCATGTGATGACTCGTAAATTGGAAATGGGTAGTACATGAGGTATGATCACAATTTTCATTATTAATAGATCATGTGGATGATATTGATCAATAGTAAATATGGTTGTGATAATTATTAGATAGGTTTATGTCCACAGGGGGTTGTATATGTCACTAACTCTAGGGTGTAATCCATTTGGGATCATGTAGACACAGGATAAATCCCATGAGGTGGTTTTTACCTCTTATATCTTGGTTTTATCCTCCATAGTTATGTTTCATAAGAAATGTTATGTTGACCACCAAGAGAAAGTAGAAATACACCATAAGTGTAAATAACATTTGGCTGGTGATTATGATCACTGGATGGGGTCTTAGTAGGATTTCAATGAATGAGAAGAATTGGTATTTTTGATTTGGGAACTGGAAAGGTCAATTCATAGTTTTTTGAACCTAGAATTTGGGATCTATGAAAATTATTTTCATTTAATTATACAATACAACTCTCGTGCACATATATACTTGTGGGTGTTAACTGGAGACACCACAGGTGGAGGCCTAGTGAGTTTTGTACAGATCAACCAATATGGGCCCTTTATGACTAATTTGGATTATATATCTCATATGTTAGGTAATTTTAATGTATTTTCTTCTATATTATAGTGGACGGTGGTGCAATATAAGCATGTGAGACTAGTCATGTTTCTATTATTAAATATGGGCATGGTGGATTTCCAATACCAAATAAATACTACTCCATTTTAGTTATTTAGTCAATGTGCATATTTTATTAACCCATGGGTGATCTAGTACATTTTATATAACATGAATTAAATGGTGTGTGTGCATTTGGTCAGAGCTTGGAGTGTTTTTTTATTATACCTATTGTTGTATGTTATTGATTTTTTATTTATTATTTCCTTCACTATTTTTAGTTACATTTTAAAGGGTATAGTATATCAATGATTACCTTTTTGTAACTTGTTTTTATTTAGAAACCTATATCATATTTTTATATGTTACTAAGTTTTTTTTCACCTTGAATCATTCGTAGATTATGTTGGTTATGTCAAGGGATTATATAATGTTATATCTAAAATCGTTTTCTATAGTGTGGTTCAAAATGAGTTTTTGTTTAATTGTTTTGGGAATGAAATTTAGAGGTTGCAGAAGGATGAGGAAAAGAAAATTACTCTATTTAGAGATTTATATATCCTCTGTATAAGAAAAAATAATGTTTTTTGAATTTAGGATGTTGTTTTTGAATTATTCTATTTTACTTTTTTCATTTCTCAAGGTTATGTGTTTTTTATAGTAATGTGATTTTTATTGAAACTATTTTGCTGTATAGGAAAGTTATTCCATGTCTCTTGAATTAATTAATGAATATAGGGTTTGTATGTTGTGGTAGATTTTGTGAACTCGGTTACCTAATTGTGAAGTGGAAATTATTTTGGGTACTAAATGTGTCAAAAACAACCTATATAGTGTTTATCTGCTTAGATTCATAGTGGAATTCTACTCATCTAAACAAGAGATCTGATTTTTGGTGTGATTGGTTATGTGGATCAGGGTTGTTTGTACGGTGTTTGGAACCTCACCCTAATATGGTTAGGAAAGATCATGATACCAGATGATATGGGACATTGGTTAGTTAGGGATGTTTAAGGGCTAAGGTGTTGCACTGCCTGTTACAAGTTTCCATTTTTGTAATATTTAGATTTCTATATCTCTATTGAGTATGTTATTTAGATTTTAACAATATACCACCTAGACTATCTCTGTTATTGTTTTATTTGGGAGAATATATTTTTCTACTGAGGTATACAGTCGATGCGGCCCCTAAGGTAGGAGGTGGTAATGAGCCATGGAATATGGTACTGAGGTTTCCAGGATAGCTGAAATGGGTAGTAGAGTTGGGGACATTGTTATATGATTAACTAAATGTTATAATATTAGAGTTTTACAAAGTATATATCATATAAATTTGGGATATGATCCATTTATGGAAAACATGAATACATAGTTCCAGTTATATAATCCTCATTTATTTTGAGGAGATAACATTACCTTGGGTCAAATTGAGACAAATCTAGGGAAGAGGTTGAAACAAATTATATTTTTATAGGACCAGTGAGAACACGGTGGTATCTATATGTTTAAGAATATGTTTCTGATGGGATGACATGGGAGGAATTCAAGGTTATGAAATTCAAGATCTCCATTTTTGAGTCATTGAGGGTGGATAAATCCTAAAAGTTCATGAACTTGAAATAGTGGGATGCATCAAATTTGGATTATATTTATAGGTTCTTATATTTTTAGTTACTTTCACTAAATTATAAAGGTTGTGAGGTTTCTAGAGTTTTAAAATTCAATTTTGGGGTTTAGTATGATAATGAGGTGCAAGTAAATATATTGGAGTTGTCATTATTTTTTAATTTGGTGAATTAGGAACTAATTTCATAGTGCAACAAGAGGGAGTGGGGTACACACAACCATGTAATTTTAGGAAGATTAGATAATGAATCTTTATCTAGCTAAAAGGGAGGTAAAAGTAGAGGTTTGGTCTTTCCACCATAGGGTAGACCATTTACAAAGTGTTTTGATTGTGGAAAGAAAAGGAATGTTCAAGATTGGTGTGAATGTCGGCTAAAGGAGTCCCATGAATGTAAAAATATGGGTAATCTAGAGTGGTTTTGAAGAGTTCTCATGTCGAAATCTGTTGTATGGGGATTGAGTTAGAGTCATCCATCTGATGTTGGACAAGAATTTAGATATCTAGAAAGTAGGTGGTGTTCTTCCTCACCCATAATCCTTTGTACTAGGACAAGTGATTAGTGGTGGGGGTAGTCGTTGACACTAAGTAAGACCCTATAGAGTGGATATGTATTAGGAAGTTTGGGTTCAGGGTAGTAGTATGTGATTAGTCTGACCTTCTCAATGAAATTTGACTATCTATTAATAGTAAGAGTGATTTTGAAAACATTTCTTCCCATGATAGTGATTACAACTAATACCACTGAAAACGAGTGATTTATTTCCCTCTCCAGAAGATAAATCACTCAAGACGACATACCTTGGAGTTTGCCACTCCTAGATTAATCAACTTTGAAAATTATGCTTTGAAAAAGATGACCGAACAGACTCACTGTAAGTTCTGTAGTTTTTATTTCAATTTATATGTTTAGGAAAATTAAATCGCAATCAAGCTCACCAAATGATTGTGGTATTCTGATATCTAGTGCAGGTGGTATATTGCAATTGAATGCAGTCAGAACTGATCTCTCCAATCAATTCCAATCACATACAAAATGATAGCTAGAAGAGAAAAAGAATATAACAAGTAGATTCAATTTTTAACCTTGAACTGCAAGTATTAAACAGAACAATATCTCTATTACATATACTAAAACCATCCAATTACAAAGGAAGAGAATTGAAAGAAAACAGTGTAAGAAAACTCCCTCTCCTAGATTGTATTTCTGCTGCTCTAGGCCCTCGGATCTCCAGAGAATGACTCACCAAGAAGTGCCCCAAGGTTCGCTCTAGGTTCTTAAACTGCTTCGAAGTGAATAGTAGAATGAATTTCCATCCCTAAACTCTACTGCTACTCTGCTTTTATATCCTTCATCATCTTCTGCATGTCACCGCTCGCTTCCACCAACTCCAAAAAGTCCCTCACTTAAGCACCGCATGCGTGCGTTTTTTCAAGACTGGCATGTCACACTAATTTTACCCATGTGACTCACTATCGGTGAGTTAGTTGCGTGAATCTGGATGTATACCTGTTCCTTGAATGAACCTGAAAAGTTAGAACACAAAAATAAATGAATGAATTAGTGGATAAATATTAACTTTTATAATCAAATAAGTGTATCAATAAAGAATGCTTAAATGTTATTAAATTTAAATTAATAATTATTAGTTATTCTTTTATTTGTTAATTTAAATTTATTTTTTGGAGTTGTTATATGTTATAATTTATACTTATTAAATTATAAAGGAAATTAATTAATAATTAGATTAAATTAAAAGATAGGTATTAATAATATTAGTACTTAGTTTTTTTTGAAGATTTATGTTCGTAAGATTATTACTTTAAGTTAATCAAAATAAATAGTTTAATTTTAACTAATACAATTTCTAAAATTTGGATAAAGTTATAATAATTTATAAATAATTTTTTTAAAAAGGAGATAAACCATTATTCTTATATTCATCAAATTATTTAATTTTTATTTTAATGTAATTAAAAAGTTTAACAAATTAATTTATTTAATTACATATTTTTCAATTCTATTCTATTATTATTAATTTATTATTATTAGTAGTAGTAGTAGTATTATTATTATTATTATATTTTACATATTTTTTATGTTAATTGATTATTTATATATATTTTTACTCCCTCCCTCATGTCTTCTTCTCCATCGCGCCCCAGGAGGGGGAGAAATTTCTTCCACAGGAAGCCACTTCCATAGGCTTCTCCTCTAAACACGTGACTTCCGCAGCTCCTGAACCGAGAGATATGCATTGACGGAGGTTCCATATGATGCGAACGTGACTTCCAGCAGTATCTATCACAACTGCTTCAGCGGCGCTGCACTGGCCTCCTCCTCGGATTGTTGTGGCAACTTGGCTTCTTCACGTAACGGCGGTTCTAGATCCACAGTAGCGGCCTATGATCATCTACGACAACAGATTCTATTCTCATTAACAGCAACACCAAAGTGCAGATAAGGCAGAGGCCATGGTGGCACACAGAACTCCACAGTGAGGCATGACATTCTTCGAGCAGAACTGGGTTCGGCTTCCTCCTTCTTCAGCAGCCGCAGTGGCGCAATGATTAAATGGTGACATAGCCCAATCTCTGTAGATGATGCGGCTCTTCCCCAGCTTGCGGTGACAAGGTTGATCAACTGAGCAAAGCAAGAACGGCGAGGGAGTGGCCTCATCTCGCTGGCGAGGCAATAGTACAGTGACACCTCCTCATCACGGTTTAAGAACTATTAAATATTTCATCAGTTCTTAATTGAAAATCTACTTTGCAATTTATAGGAAATCGTGAAGTGAGAGTGGAAGCAATGAAAAGGTGGGGACGACACCAAGATAGAGAAATGGTTTCAAAATAGCGTGAAGTTGTGGTAACACATGGATTGATGAAACAGTGCTTGGAAATAAACACCGGTGGCTGAAAACGAAATGGGGAGATCGTAAAATAATGACATTAGAGGGGAAAGTGATGCCAAGGGTTATAGTGAGACAGCTTGGAATAAACGGTGGCACAAATGATAGGGTGAGAAAGTAAACCAACAATATAAACTGAGAAAAATAAATTGAAACTCAAATAAAAACTGAACAAAATAATAAATTAACTAATTATTAATTAAAACAAATGAAAGTTTATGTAAGTCAAAAACTCTAATACAATAATAAAACCATTTAAACATTATTTAAATTAGAACTATACTAAAAATTAAATTCAGAAACAACTAAATTATTAAAAGTTAATATAAAATTAAAACAAATATAAAATAAAGTTTAATTTTTTATAATAGTAACTGTATCAAATTAAACTAATTTATGGTAGATAGATAATTATTATTTTATTAAACAATTATGTTAATTAATGAAATTTTAAATTAAAAACTTAACAAATGAAGTAGGTTTATAATCTTTTAATTTAATTAATGAATTATTAAAAGACATCTATAAATTATGTTATTCTAAATTATTAAATATTTAATATATGAAAAGGTAAATCATAACTATATTATTTAATATAAAAAACCAGAATCAATCAATCAATTAATTAATGATTAACAATTAAATAACCAGACAAAAACATCAAAATAAATAAAATGTTTTTAGTCTATAAAATTATAGAAAAAATTAAAATACATATTTTAAGGCTTAAAATACACATTTAATTATAAAAATTGATAATTTGATAAATTTATTTATAGAAACACAAAAGTGGTAATATGTAGTAAAAAGTACAAAAATAACCAATTAAATCATTAAATATTAGTGATAAATATGTGGCAAAACATGTGTTTTTAAGGCCACATCAAATTCCACCACACTTATGCATTGTTTGTCCTCAATCGTTCTCATGTGTTTATTATCATTGTAAAATAGAAGAATATTTTTATTAAATTTCTCAAAATGTAACATGTCCAGAACATTCAACATAGGACTTTGAGACATTCATTAGGCTTAGAAAACGAATTGTTCAAATTTAATCATACCCTAAACAAATATTCAAGGGGTAATCAAGATAAAAATGAACCATTGAGCAATGAAGATGTCATGCCTCATATGTGAAACAGCTTGGTGACTAACATTAATCCAGGATTAAGTCTAAAGTTCGAGGGTGAAAAGATATAAATTATCAGTGGAATAAAAAACTTAACCAAATGAACCTTGCATTTTGACTCATTACTTAAGTTCCAAAAATAAATATTTTTTTTTGAACCACCTTAATGATACAACCTAAATGATTCCCATATAAACCAGTTGACCACTTCTTCATTTGGCGTTCATCATTCCGCTCACCTTAATGAACTCATTTTTGACCCTAGACACATTATTTAATTTTTCCCAAGCCATGTATCATGTGTTATGCACTGTGTAATTTACTTATTCAAAGTGTACAGAGGGATTATAATAAATAGAAATGCACTCTACATCTAGGGTCTCGGAGACTCACAGTGGGATCTCAAATGCCCAAATTACTCAAGTTTCAAAAGATATTAATGGAAACCATTTACATTGGTTCATTAAGGTATTTAGTTTAATAAATTAAATTAAAATGTATCCCCTAATATCAATTCAATATTCTAGTTCCTAAGATTATGATCATAACACCACTAAAAGATCACCCATGTTACTCTCAAAAATAGACTCTAGACCAGATTTCTATTAAATCAGTAAGCAAGACCACTCAACAATCATCCAACCGCATTAATTTTATATTAAAAAAAATCTTAACTACCAGCAAGGTACTTGTCCAAAGGAAAGACCCAATTGAGTACAGTGTAAATCCTAAAATCATGCAAGAATTTTAAAAAATATTAATCATTTTTTACCAAAAAGAATAAAGTTGCAGTGGAAATTGAAGGGCTCACATTAAAGCACAGTTTTTCATAGTCTATAATTGACCCCCTCCCAGACACTTAAAACCCAAAATTTTCCACAAAGTTGACTTCTAAAGTAGAGAAGAACAATTTATAAATTAAGCTTCAAAACTAATTTTTATTAGTGTAAATTTATGACATGTATAAAGGGAGGAAAGATTTGGTTTGTATGATAGAATCGTGAAAGATTTTAGTCATTTCTTTACAAATCCTTGAATTATCATAACTCTCTATTCTAGTTTCATTGAGTTCACTCAATTCAAGAAATCGCCTCTCACCGGCACTCTTAAAATCAAAGTTCAGAGCCTTAACTGCCCAATATGACTTATATTGAAACTCCACAAGTATATGACCTCATTTCCCAAACAACAGCCTATAAGGAGAATACCAATTGGGGTCTTGAAAGAAGTTCTATAAGCCCACAAAGCTTCATCTAATTTAAGAGACCAGTCTTCCCTAGAGGTTGACACAATTTTCTCAAGCATTTGTTTAAGTTCCCTATTATAGATTTCCACCTGTCCACTGGACTCTGAATGAAAAGAAATACCAGTTTTATGAAAACATCCATATTTCTCCATAAAAGCATTAAATTTATAGTTATTAAAGTGTGTTCCATTATCAGTGATAAAGGCTTTGGGAACTCCAAATCGTGTAAAAATGTTCTTTATCACAAATCTTATTACATAATTGGTGTGATTGTTGGGCAGTGCAATTGCCTCAACCCATTTTAAAACAAAGTCAACAACAACAAGAATATACTCATTCTGATGAGATGATGGAAATGGACCCATGAAATCTAATCCCTAGACATCAAAAATATCAACTTCCAGAATTCCTTTTTTGGGTAATTCTTGCTTCCTACAAACATTTCCTAACCTATGACATTTATCACAACCAAATACAATGCTCCAAGCATCCTTAAAAATAGTAGGCCAATAGAAATCAGATTGTAGGACCTTCTGAGCAGTACTTTCACCACCATGGTGACCTCTCCAAGGCGAGGAGTGAGAACACTCTAAGACATGAAACATATCTTCCTCAGGAACACACCTTTTAAGAATACCATCAGCACACCTCCTAAATAGTAGTGGGTCATCCCAAAGGTAGTATTTAATCTCAGAAATGAATTTTATTCTTTGGTTATTTGAAAGATTCTTGGGAAAGACAACTGCTGAAAGGAAGTTGGCAAAATATTCAAACCAAGAAGATTACCAGATTGAAACTATGAGAAGCTTTTCATCGGGAATGGAATAATTTATTTTCCTAGGATCTTGAGGTTGAGTAAGAGGAATCCTAGATAAGTGGTCAACAACTAAATTTTAAGATCCCTTCTTATCCCTAATCTCTAAATAAAACTCATGCAACAATAGAATCCATCTAATTAGCCTGGGTTTAGTTTCCTTCTTAGACATCAAGTACTTCAAGGTAGAATGATCAGTGAAAATAATAACTTTGGAGCCTAACATGTACTATCTAAATTTCTCTAGAGAAAACATAACAACTTACAATTCTTTTTTAGTGGTGGTGTAATTCTTTTCAGCATCATCTAACCGTCTGCTAGAATAATACACCACATGCAGTTTCCTATATCTCCTCTGTCCAAGGACATCACCTACGACCATATCACTTGCATCACACATAATCTAAAAAGTATTTTCCAATCAGGTGTAGTGATAATGGGTGAGGTAGTGAGTTTCTCTTTAGGCTGATTAAATTATTTCAAATAGTTTTCATCAAAATTTAAAGGTTCTTCCTTGAATAGCAAAGAACAAGAAGGTTTTGTTATTTTGGAAAAATCTTTTTTGAATCTCTGGTAGAAACCAGCATTCCCTAGGAAACTTCTGACACCCTTAACATTTATATAAGGTGGGAGTTTATGAATAACATAAATCTTAGCAATATCAACTTCTAGAGATCTCTCAGAAACTTTATGACCAAGCACTATTCCTTATTTGACCACGAATTAACACTTATTCCAATTAAGAACACGGTTGGTTTCAATGCATATCTCCAAGACTAATTCAAGATTTACGAGACACGTATCAAATGTACTACCCACAATGGAGAAATCATCCACGAAAACATCAATGATTTTCTAAATCATATCTGAAACAATAGCCATCATACACCTTTGAGAGGTGTCCAGAGCTCCACACAACCCAAAGGGTATCTGCCTGTAATCAAATGTCCCAAAGGAGCATGTGAAAGTGGTATTTTACTGATCTTCTTGAGCAACATGAATCTGGTTGTAACCAGAATACCCATCCTAGAAATAATAAAATTCATTGCCAGCAAGCCTCTCAAGAAATTGATCCAATAAGGGCATTGGAAAATGATCCTTCCTAGTGGTTGTATTAAGCTTCCTATAATCTATACAGACTCTCCATTTTGTGGATTTCCTAACTTAGACTACTTCATTTGTTTTATTTTTAACTACATCGAAACCTCCCATCATGGGGAAAACCTAGATAAGGCTGACCTGAGAACTATCAGAAATGGGATATATCATTCCAGTGTCCCGAAATTTGATCACTTCTTCTCTCACAACATCTTTCATGTTTTGATTCAATATTCTTTGACACTCTATCCTAGGCTTATGGTCAGGCTCCGTAGTTATTTTATGCTTACAAAATGAAGGACTAATACCCTTGATATCAGCTATTGTCTAGCCTATGGAAGATTTAATCTTCTTCAAAACACTTAATAATCTGTGTTCTTGATTTTCATTAATTTTAGCAGAAATTATGACAGGAAAAGTGGAATTAACACCAAGAAATCAATATTTAAGATGTTCAAGGATTGGTTTCAGCTCAAGAGTCGGTGGTTCTACACTCGAAGGAATTTCTTAGGCCTGGGAGGTCCATGATCTTCAACATATTTCTTTTGTTGAGAATTAAATGATTAAATATTTTCATATTGTTGCTCAGATTCAGAAGTAACAGAGCTGCTGTCAAAAGTGGGAAACACACTGTCCAGATTTTTCAGATCGGTATTTAACAAATTTATCAAATAAGAATCATCAAGTTATCATATAAGTTCTCCCTCAATATCATCAAAGTGTTTAGAAATGTTGATTTTAATAGAAACACCCTCAAATTCACTCAAAAACACCTATGTTCATAAATAGTGGATTCTTCCACAGTAGAAACTAGACATTTTTCCAGATCTAGAAAATTTTCTAGATTGAGTGTTTGAGCAGAATTTTCAATTTCTAAGACAGATTCATGAATATTTTCAGCTTATAAATAAATTTCTTCAACAGAGAATTGATTTTTAGAATTACCATATTTTCCAACTGAGTTCTCATCTTCTAAGGACTCTACCATAGACCAGTTTTTAGAAAAAGTTGTTCTTTTAACATTTTTAATCATATTGAACTCTTCTTGTTGTTATGCAATTTTGAAAATTAATTGACCCTTAGAAACATCAATAATAGTACCACCCGTGGCTAAGAAGGGCCTACCCAATATGATGGGAACCACTTGATCACACTCCATGTCCACGACTAAAAAGTTTGCAGGTAAAAAATAGCTTCCCAACCCCAACTAGGAAATCATATACCCTACACACAAGACGAGTGAATGATTTACCAGCTAACTATAGTATCACTGTGGTAGGATGAAGGTCAGCCAATCTCAACTATTGAAACATTGAGTATGGGTGAAGATTAGTGCTTGTACCTAAATCACACAAACAGTTCACCTGATAAGTGTTTCCTAAGGTACAAGGAATGAGAAAACTACATGGGTCCTTAAATTTTGGTGGGATTTTCTTTTGGAGTACATCACTGCACTCTTCAGTGAGGTTGTAAGTAGAAAATTCTTCTAGGGTCTTTTTGTTAGAAACAATTTTTTTAAGAGATTTTTAGTGTGATTGACTTTGAATTAAGGTTTGAATGAATGGAATGTTTACTTGATGTTTGGAAAGGAGACCAAGGAACTAAAGAAGTTTATCCCAGGTGTAACTTTGAGGTTTCAGCTTCCCATGGAAAGGGATGGGTGGGGAATTTTTTTAGGGATAATAGGTATATCCCTGACCAATTCATCAACTTTTTCTTTTCCCTTATTATTTTTATTTTTATATGAGTTTTAATATTGAGTTTCAGATGATAAATTCATATTTTGAACATTTTCAAGACTTTTCTATGAATTTCCGGAATGTGTGCAAAGTATATTTTTATTTCTAGATTGAAGCAGATTTTCATTTTGGGCATTTTCATGATCTTTTTCAGCTACAGTATGTGTATTAAGCCCAATTCTAGTGACAACTACCATGGAATTATCTCTAGGTTTAAGCTGAGTGGTAATATGAAGTATACCTTTTTCCCTAGATGATAAATCCCTAGCAAGATAGCCAAGTTGTGTTTCCATGTTTTGTATACTCACATCAGTTTTCATTTTATCTAACACATGTTAATTCTGATGTCTGGTTAACTGATTCATGTATTTTTCCTCTTGAGATTTTATTTTGGTCAAGATTATATCATTCTTAGAAGACAAGTGATTATAATTATTCCCGTGTACATTAGAAGACTCACTCCTTTGTTGATTTTGAAGGTTTGGTCTTGGTTGATTAGATTAATTAGGGGAATTGGACTGTTTTATTAGGCCTTGATCTTTCCAGGACAACTTTGGATGGTTCGAATATACTAGGTTGCAATTATTTGAATAAGGATCTTCTTTAGGAGACATCCTAGGACCATAGTTAACAATGTTTGAATTCTATTGTTTTTAGGATGGCATATCAAAATTAGGACATAATTTTTCAGTATTCCCAAACATACCACATTAGAAACATTGTTCCCTTAATGATTAGTTGGTATTTTGACATCCAAGTTGGTTAACTGTTTTCTTTGAGTTTTGGTTAATTGAAGATTGCAGTTGGTTGGTGATTTCAGTATGTTGAGCTTGAGTTTCATTCAATGAACCAATGTTTGGGTTAAAATTTCTATTGACTATTTTTCTTATTGAATTTTTATGTTTTGAATTAAGTGAAATATTATTAATTTTTTTTCTAATTTCTTCATCTGTCTTATTATTTTAATCACCCCCAGCAACCTGGTCAACAAGATTTTGTCTATAGGATGAAAACCCTTCATATAAGGTATCCATGAAAAGGTGAGATGAGAGTTAATGACGGGGACACTGCCTAAGAAGATTCCTAATTCTATCCTAGGCTTCATGAAAAGCTTCTCCATCCTCTTGATAGAAACTAGTTATTTTAGTTCTAAGTTCACCTTTATGACTTTGAGGATAAAATTTCATAATTAAAAAATTACACACTTTATCCCAATTTTTGAAAATGTTCTCATCTAGACTCAAAAACAATTCCTAGCATTCCCCTTATGGAAAAGGGGAAAGAATATCATTCTTAGTTCATTTTCTATGAGTCATAGAAGAGTTAATTTCTACATAGTATTGTAAAAGTCTCTAATAAAGGCAAGAGAGTTCTCATTAGAGAGCCCATTAAATGCAGGCAGCAGCGAAATGTGTGATTGTTTCAATTCATAATTCATGGCCCTAGGATGTAATCTAATGGATGATAGGTAACTTGAAGCTTGTAGGAGTTATAATTCTCTAATCCTAGGCCATTCATTTTCATCTAATATTTCTGGTTGATTTTTGTTGTTGTTAGGTGCAGGAACTCTATTATATATGTTTTTCATTTCGATTTTATTTTTATTTATTAGAGCAGTTAAATGTTTATCAAATTTAAGGTTTATAAGCTCTAATATTGCACCATAAGTTCATATGCTCATGGAAACAACAATATACAGTAATAAAAAGTAATGAAAACAATAAGAATTCAATAATAAATTAAGTAGAGTTTTTTTTTTCAGTTTTCAATATTTCAATTTTCTTTAAATTTTTATATATGTGATTTTTTTAGTTTTTTCTATAAATAATGGATCGTTCCTTCCCAGGATACGGTGCAGAAAACTTGACCTAAACCATAATTTAATCTGGTCAATGTTTAAAATTTATATTCCTACTAACTACAATATATGCGGCAAGAAGGGTCGAACCCATAGGGAAAACAATTTTGGCCACTATTCTTCTAAAAACATTTGAAAACTCGAATATAATCAGTAGTAGATAATATTTTATATTTTTTTTACTTTTTATATTTCTTTATGATTTTTCTATTAAAGAATAAAATTAACACTATTTTTTTATGTTTTTGACCTAGACTAGAAGGAAACAGAAAAATAATTAAAAAGTGTGAACAACTAAAATATAAAGTGATGATAAACGAACTATGAGAGTAAATGCTGGGGAAATAATTTCAATTCTATTGGTTTTGAAAACATTCATTCTAATAATAGTGATTACAAATAATACCCTTGAAAAAGAGTGTTTTATTTCCCACACCAAGAGATAAATCACTCAAGCCGACATAACTTGGAGTTCTCTGCTACTAAATTAATCATCTTTCAAAAATTATGGTTTGAAAAAGATGACAGAACGAACTCACCATAAGTTATGTAGTTTTTATTTCAATTTATATGTTTAGGAAAAATACTTCACAATCAAACTCACTGAAAGATTGTGGTATTCCAAGATTAAGTGTAGGTGGTACATTGCAATTGAATGCAACCAGAATTGATCTCGCCAATCAATTCCGATCACATTCAAATTGATAGTGAGAATAGAAAAGGAAGATAACCAGTATATTCTATTTTTTACCCCGAACTGGAAGTATTCAACCTAACATTATCTCTATTACATATACAAAAACCATAAAATTAAAAAATAAGTAAATTGAATGAAAATAGATGAATAAAACTCCCTCTGCTAGCTTGAATTGCCGCCGCTACAGGCCCTTGGATCTCCAGAGAATGGATATCCGAGAAGTGCACCAAGGTTTGCTCTAGGTTCTTGATTTTCATTGAAGTGAATAGTCAAATAAATTTTATTCTCTAAATTATGTTTCTACTCTGATTTTATATCCTCCGTCATCTGCTGCATGTCACCGCTCGCTTCCACCAACTCCAAAAAAGACCTTTATTTAAACACCACACTCGTGCATTTTTCGTGACTGGCACGTCACACTAATTTTTCCCTTGTAACTAACTCTAGGTGAGTTAGTTGTGTGAATCTAGACCTATACCCATTCCTTGAATGAAACTACAAAGTTATAACATAAAAATAAACAAATGAATCAGCGGTTAAATGTTAACTTTTATAAACAAATAAGATTATCTATAAAGAATGCTTAAATGTTATTATATTTAAATTAACAATTATGATTTATTATTTTATTTGATAATTAAAATATATTTTTAATGTTGTTATATGTTATTATTTATACTTATTAAAATACAAATGTAATTAATTAATAATTAGATTAAATTAGAAGTTAAGTATTAATAATAGTAGTATTTAGTTTTTTAATTATTTAAGTTCTTAAGATTATTAATTTAAGTTAATCAAAATATATAGTTTAATTTTAACATATAAAATTTATAAAATTGGAATAAAGTTATTATAATTTATAAATTATTTATTTAAAAAGAAGGTAAACTATAATTATTATATACATTAATGTATTAAAATTTTATTTTAATTTAATTAAAAAGTTTAACAAATTAATTTATTTAATTACATACTTTTTAATTTATTCAATTATTATTAATTTATTATTATTATTATTATTATTATTATTATTATCTTTTATATTTTTTTATATTAATTGATTATTTTTATATATTTTTTACTCCATTCCTCGTGTCTTCTTCTCCATTGCACCACAGGAGGTGGAGAAATTTCTTCTATAGGAAGTCACTGCCACCCCTCCCCCTCTGTTCACGTGACTTCTACGGCTCCTAAACCAAGAAATATGCATTTACAGAGGTTCCATATGGTGCGAACTTGAATTCAAGTAGAATCTCTCACAATTGTTTCAGAGGCACGGCACTGGCCTTCTCCTCAGATTGTTGCGGTAACTTGGCTTCTTCACGTAACGGCGTATCCAGCTCTACAGTAGAGTCCTAGGATCATCTATGACTACAGATTCTCTGCTCATTAATAGAAACACCAAATTGCGGTGAAGGTAGAGGCCATGGTGGCGCATAAAACTCCACACTGAGGCACGACATTCTTCAAGCAGGAATGGGTTCAACTTCCTCCTTCTTCAACAACTGCAATGGCGCATTGATTCAATGGTGACATGACCCAAACTTCGTAGACGATGCCGCTCAACCCCAGCTCATACCGACAAGGATAATATACTGAGAAAAGAAAGAATGTCCGGGGATTTTCCTTAGCTCATTGGTGTGGCAACAACACAACGACACCTCCTCTACACAGTTTATGAACTGTTGAATATTTCATCGGTTCTTAATTGAAAATCTAGTTTTCAATGTGGAGGAAACCGTGAAGTGAGTGTGGAAACGAGGAAATGGCAGGGACGGTGCCAAGATAGAGAAATGGTTTCAAAACAGTGTGAAGTTGTGGTGCCACATGGATTTCTTAAAATGTGCCAAGAAATTAACACCAGTGGCTGAAAGAGAAACAGTGAGATCGTAAAATAATGAAATGAGAGGGGAAAGTAGTGCCAAGGGTTATGGTGAGACAACTTGGAAGAAACGGTGGCACAAATGATATGGTTAGACTGTAAACCTACACAATAAAAGTGAAAAATAAATTGAAACACAAATAAAAATTGAAAAGAATAATAAATTAAAAATAATTATTAATTAAAACAAATAAAAGTTTAAATATGTCACCAACTTTAATAAAATAATAAAACCATTTAAACATAACGAAAATTGGAACTATACTAAAAATTAATTTCTTAAAAAACTAAATTTTTAAAATTAAATATAAAATTAAAACAAATATGAAACAAAGTTTAATTTTTGATAATAATAACTATCAAATTAATTTAATTTAAGGTACACAGATAATTTTTATGTTATTAAAAAATAATTTTAATTAATGAAATTTTAAATTAAAACTTAATAAATGAAGTAGGTTTATAATCTTTTATTTTAATTAATGAATTTTTAAAAGACATCAAAAAATTATGTTATTTTAAATTATTAAATATTTAATAGAGGAAAAGGTAAATTGTAACTATATTATTTAATGGTCAAAATCAGAATGAATGAATTAATTAATTAAAGTTTAAATATTAAATAAGAAGATAAAAAATAAAATTAAATAAAAAGTTATTAGCCTATAATATTAAAGTAAGAAATAAATTAATTATTTTAATGTTTAAAAAACACAATTAATTATAAAATTCATAAATTGATAAATTTATTTATAGAAACAAAAAAGTGTTAATATGTAGTATAAAGTACAATAAAAAACCTATTAAATTATTAAATATTAGTGAAAAATATGTTAACAAACATGTCTTTTTAAGGCCACATAAAAGAGATATGCTGAAAATTCATGGTTATTATTTTTCCAGAATGGATGAGGGTGAATAGTGTGCCTTCTTTGTAGGATGGATCAGATGGTGAATGTTGAGGTTTAGACATTATGTATGATGTGGGATAATGATTTATGATGTTTGAAACATTTTCATTCTTAGATTATGGAGGGTAATGATAACATCATCATATCAATTATATTTTATAGATAATGGCTCCTTAGGTTATTCTTGTTGTGGGGATCACCCATTGAAGGAATTAGTCTATTTAAGTTGTTTAGATTGGTAAATTAGGGTGATATGGATGGGTTTAATAATAATCAAGGTATCTCAGGGTTGATATGAATGGGATGTTTAGGTTTCTGTTATAATTGTTGTATGTGTTGTCCAATTTATCTTGGCATTAGTTATCATATGGTAAAAACGGTGTAATGTCCCTAGTATTCATAAGTCAAAATTTGGATTTTACCTTAGTTAATCAAGGATATTTGTAGATAGATGTGGTGTTGAGGATTTCAATTTAGGCTGAGGATTGAGGTTTGAGTTCCATACTATTCTTTGAGAAATAATTTTGTTGTAGGTATAATACAATGCTCCGAGGTAAGAAATCATGCAAAAATAAATGGGTTATATAAGAGAATGAAATGTTGGGTTACCTATAGGCCATGTGATACCCAAGGGATAGAAAAAAGTAATTTGTGGAGTAATTTATTATTGTTAATTGAAGGCCATGAGCCATCCAAGTGGAATCATAATGTGATGAGTTTTAGAAAATGTTGGGAAAAAAGGCTATTTCATCATGAATAAAGTTCATGATCATTTGAAAATTTGTAGTGTTATAAGACTTGTGACTTTAAAGTTAAATTAAAGGGATATGTATAAGTTCAAAAAAGGTTATTGTATTTGTTAAAGTTCCTAAGTGTCCCTATAATTTTTAATGGTAGTTTCCATAATTTGTAAGGGTCGCCCTATAGGAAAAGGATAAAATATAAGGGTTACCTCAGTTGGGGGTGAAAATTGATAAAGTGTATACATATGTGTAACTATAATTTCCATTATGATATGTAATGTTTTATAATAGGAAATATAAGGGTTGATACCATATATTACAGAAGGTATGATAAAGAATATGTTAAAGGGTTGGTTCTAAAATTTAACAAAAATGAGAGTAGAATTCTAAAAGGGGAAAATATCACAAGTTAGGGGTTATTTTATAATGTTTTATGATTTATCTAATGTATGGATCATACCATAAAGAAAGGGTATCTCTATGATATCGTATGTATAGTATTATTTTAATAATTTAATAATTATTTAAGTTAAATATAAAAGTGGGTTTTAGCATTTCTGTAAGAAATACCATGAGTATACCCTATTTCTTATTTATATCATTATTTATTTCCTCTCGATATATATTCATCAATTATTTTATATTATTCATGTAATTCCACTATAAAGAGTAGCTATAGGTATATCTAATTTCCCATAATCATATACTTATAGTCTCTATTATTATTATTATTATTTATGTCAATGGTTATCAAAAGAACCCATAATATTAGTGATAATTCATTTAGGGTGATGGGGGTGAATTAATAAATGAAATTTACTTTAATTTTCTTTGATTACTGTTAAAGTGAATGAATATAACACTGTCATAGCCACCAGAGAATAAACATAGAAAGAACAATAGATTTTTGAATGGTTTACCACTCAGAAAAAGTATCTAATAAGTATTATATAGTAAAAACATTTATCACATAATCTACTAAAATCATCATATTAGATACAATTATTATGGATTTTCCTTGAACTCAAGATTCACAAAAAGATTCTCCAGACTTTTGTAAAATTATGAAAACATAAAGACATAGAAAATTGTTTATTCAATCATAATATAATCTTAAATTTTGTTATACTTCAATTAAGTTTTCATGGTGATTGTTTTTCTTATGCTTCTGTTTTTTTCATTTACTATTTTACTTTCGTCCAAACAAGTACACTTCTATATCTTTCCTTATTTTATCATACTTTGAAATCATTTTTGATTAATTTAAGAGAGAAAATGGATGATCTTTGATGCCCTTAGTGTGATGGTTTTTGAGATGTCTAATTTCAACTGCATCTTAAGTTTATGGAACTTAGTTTTTTTGAAAATTATAGAATCCTTATGTTTCAAACTATATTGAAGTGTGACTCTAACATATTATGGGTAAAATTCATATAACTTTTATATATCATAGGAGTGAAACTTTTATATTCCTGTTACTTTAGAGCAACCTTTACATTGTATGTAATACAAACTTCATATATTGTAATTACCTTATATCAACCCTCGCATATAATTCAAATAAACTTCTAAATATTGAAATTCCCATAGATATATATTTTCTCATTAGTAGATTAAACTCTAAAAATTTATTTTTCCTCAAATGAACCTCTACATATCTACAGATCAACCTTTATATATTTCGTTTTTTACATTGATCAAACTTTATATATTTCATTTTCCTCATATCAACAATTAAATATTACCCTTACATACTAAGGTATAATAAAATTTTCCTAAATTCTTCTACTTAATTGTAGAGTGACCTTTTTGTATTGATAAAAGTAACCTTTATGTTTTGGGGAGTCCATCAATTTTCTAACCCAAATCTTCTCAACAAAAAACCTATTTAGAATTCATCAAAACACATCCAAAATTCATTAAGACTCCTCCAAACATATAAATATCATTATATAACATGATAAACATTATATTAAATGTGTTTGAACATGGTTTATTTGTTGAAAAAAACTCAACACATAAATATATCCACACCTTTTCTTTTCCTAATATTCTTTTCTAGAAAAACCCAACCATGAAATGAGATTTTTTTTTAACTTTAGATCTTATTAAAATCCCCCAGGGTATCATTAATTTACCCATGATCATAATATCTTTATATCTCAATATATTCTAAAAATATTTTTCTCTCAATAATATCCACATTCTGATATTGTTTCAAACCATTGATTAGAAATTGAATTTTATCACTCAATCCGACATTAGAATGAATCATCATTCAATAATTCTATCAATACATAAGAATCTATAGCGTAAGAAACATGAAATTTGTACAATAATATCATGTTTTACCTTAAATTAACTTTCATACACTTTATTAACTCCTTTTCCACTTAGAAAACATTAATTTGAAATGATTTGTATTAAGTTTCTATACAAATTATAAAACAATTATTGAATTATTCACAATTTTCCTAAATCCGACACACATTGTAAATACATATCTTACCCTTGAAAAACCCTAAAAATTTATGCACTCCTAAAATAAGTGATATATCCCCTATTAGGATAAAAACATATATTTGGACTTTCAACCTGATTTTTTTTCTCTACCTTTGTAAATATACTAAGGGATATTCATAAAGGGATTTAGGTTTTCTTTCCCTCTATTAGAAACAACATCCGATGAAAAAGTTTTAGTGGTGATGGTTTCACTATACCTCATCCTCGAGAGGAACAATATTAAACTCTCATTATTAAACACAATCTATGAAATGATTCATTAAGTAGTTTCTAAGAGAACATATATATAATATGGCCTTTAGTATGAACAAAATCGAGTTTAGGAACTCCTTACTTAATTATGTACTTAGTAAAGTGATATTTTAAATCAATATTGTTTATTCCACTATGTGTGAGTAGTATTTGATATAATGGAATGATTTCCAATGAATAACAGTATGTTGAAGAATAAATAATACCTTTTATTTTGAATAAAGATATAGATAACAATTTATTGATTATAGATGATATGGAATAAAAGTTTATTAAATCATCTAAATTCCCATCTATATGTATTAGATGATGTTTTATGAAAATGTAAAATTGAAGGAAACTAACCATGAGAGGAATGAAATATGAAGAGACCATAGGAGATATAGTGTAGGATAATCAACAAGATGAATAAAAATATTGTATAATAAATGTTATTAATACATTAGGTGAAGGTTCTGGATGGGTTATGGCTGATCAAGTAGAAGAATATAAAGACATGATACATATCAAGTCAGATATAAAGATAAACATAATGATATGTTATCTTAATTCAGTCAATGGAAATTGAGTGTTCCTCCAAAGTATAAATATCATGATAATGAATTTGATGATTCTTTCAACAAGGTTTTGGATAATTTTTGTAATATGGAAGAAGGTTAATAAATGTAAAAGATGATGTTTTGTAGTTAGATGAAGAAGTTCATAACAAAATAAGAAAATTGGATTATCCAAATTTGGGTTCTCCACGTATAGGTAAATATGTATAGATTAATGAATTGTTACTTATATAAATGTTTTTGGAAGTAAAATATTTTTGTGATTGGTTACATAAGAGAAACTATATTGTCATATTCCCTATTATGTATAGAAATTGGACATGTATACAAACTAGTCACATAAATGAATCTGGATACCCAAATGTTTGACATCATATGTGAATGATCATGGAAAAAAAATATTTACATACCTAAATTGATCAAAAACGAAAAATTATTAACTTATACAAATTTACTCTATATATGAATTATCCATGTGAGGTAATATGAATATGAAGCACAAGGTATAGAAATAATCCACGTATCTGATTCCACAACATAATTGAAATCCAAAAAATGTAAAAAATCCACCTATGTTATTCACATAATAATTTGAGTATGAGTTAAGGGATTATATCATCATGCACTTTATGAGATATCTAGAATCCATTATATTAGAATAAAATATTATATTATGGTTGGAATACTTATCTTCATAAGTTTTATATATAATTACACTATTTACAATAATATTTTATAAATAATTCAATGAGTAATTATGGTAGAAGAATAAACGAAATAAGAGTTATGTAGGGGATGTTCCACATATTTGGACCTGCCACATACATAGATTGATTTGTTTAGAAAGAAGATATTTTTAAAAAGGTTTATGTTCCAAAATCAAGTATGATTCAATAACATACTTGGTGTTTTTTTCACCAGTGTATTAATTATAGAAGTAAAATAGAAGAAGGAGGAAGGAATTAATAAAGTGATTCACACCTTAAATTACCAAATCAGGTGATGCTAGATGTGGTGTTATTAAAGGGAAACAAACATATCATGACAATTCACATCATGATACATACTATTTAAAGAATGTTCTTGGAGATATATTTTTTGTGGAATCTCATCACAAATGAATAATAGATTATTTAATATTCTTAATGGAGGAAAACTAATGATGAAAAAAAGAGGTGTACCCTGAATTGAGGGATCCAAAACCATATGTAATGCATATAAATATGTGAATAAAGTTTAAAAATTAATATGTTGTGGAATAAAGGTTTAACTATATTCACATATATCTTGGAAAGAAAAGAATGAATAATTGAGTCTTTATTAGGGTCTTTATGGAATATTTTAAAGATATCAATGTCATGTTTTAAAGAGAATTATAGACCATGTTAGGGAAAATGAAATCTGGGATCTCTGGGATTTTCAATATGGATAATCTTGGAAATTTAAAATAATTCATTCATGGGATATTTTTTGAGTGTAGAAAAAATATAAGAAGTTGGAAGAATGTTAACGAAACTATATGTTTCATTATATAATATATCATTTTGAAGAAAATTGTTTGTTTATTATTGTTCAAAACTATCATTCAACATAAAATATTTTGGTATTTAGAAGAAAAATATTCTAATAAGTTTCAATCATCATAAATGTTGTGATTTGAATATAAAGAGAAAAGAATATATGTAAATAATATGAATTGAATAATAATAAGATAAGAAAAGTGGAAAGAAGAGATTAGAAGAAGAGAGTGTTGTGTATACCTATTTTCATAGGAAAATAAGAAAAAAAAATTAAAATATAGGAGAATATAATAAGGCGATGCAATTTTTTTTCTAAAGACGAATAAGGATAAGTTGAGTTATATATTAGGTTCATAATAATAAGAAGGTTATTTGTACTCCAGGTTGTACAGATTGAAGAAAATTTCTTTTAATTAGTGTATGAGAAGAATGAGAGAAGGAAGAGGGTTTTGTGCACTATAATGAAAAAAAGAGAATAAAAAGGGAAGTTTATTTCATGAAAAAATGAATGTAAGTGAAGAATAAGAATAAAATGTTTATAAATGTGGACAATAAAATGATTTCATGTCTGGTGAATGAATCTCTTGATGTTACAAAAAACATGAAGAATTTTAAGACTATCCACATAGTCCTAATAAAGGTCATGTGGGAAGTTACATATTGGACTGGGCTATGATAGTACAAGGATTCAGAGTTGTTTTAAATACCCCCATCTTGAGTGTAGGGTACCACACTTCAGGTTTAATACTATTTTCATGCCAAACCATTATAAAAGTTATCTTATTATAGTGGTACATGTGGATGTGGATTGTTCTTGGATTATACTTAAGAATATACTTTCTTATAAAAAGATGAACATTTTTAATATCCTTTTATACTTTGTGTGTGTTCTAAATAATGATGGTTAGGTAATATAATTGGAGATTTAGGATCATAACCAATCAAAGTGTTAAAAGGGATTAAAAGGTAAAAGAGGTAAAATATCACCAACAATGAATAACTGCACACCCCTCAATGTTGAGTTTATCCCTTAGTGTTCTTACAAATTATTTTCATAGGGAGTTTCACCTCTTTTGGATTCTCTATCTTATAAATTGTTCTCTTATTGAAATTTGAGTTTCTATAATAATTTATATTAAAGTATAGTATTTTTGATTATTTTATTGCATTAAATTAGAGACCAATATATACCACGGTCTAGATGAACAAGAGAAAGAAAAAAAGGTAGAATTTGAAGAAGGATTACCTCTTAAGAGAAGAATAAACAGATTATCTACTCCATGAAAATAAGGAATATATGTATATCAGGGAAATAAAATAATAGATAGTTCAATCTACCACTATTAGTTTGGATAGGATATCTACAAAAATTAGAAAAAATGCACTAAAATTATCAATAGGTATGTATCAATGATTTTCAAAACTACCATGATGAAAAACCAAGCATTAATGGCGGTGATTATAAATCTATAATTTCTCAAAAAATATCAATTGGTAGACAAAATTATATCCTACATTTCAACCCTAAATAAATAGTTTCATTTGTTTCTAGAGTTTTGGAAAGAATTTTGGAAGAGATCAGCCATCTTAAAGGTGAAATTGTTAATATAGTGAAGTCTTTATAGGAAAAGGACATTGAATACATAAATAACTCAAATCATGTTTGAGACACATGAACTAGGAACATAGATCATGAAATAAGTTCCTCCAACTTTAAAATAAATGGATCAAAGAATTCAAAGAGAAGGAAGATATCATGAATATTCATGTATTGGAGATCCATGAATTTGAAGAGAAATCAAGAAATTAAATAAAGGACAAGGATTATAAATTTAATTGAAAATAAAATATTATCATGGACATTAACACTCTTCTACAAGAAAGGACATGAATTCATATATAAGAGACTAAAATTTTGAAGAAGGGTTGTTAAGAAGGAATAAAATTCATTTAAGATTTAATGAATACTCTCAATATGAAATGTATAGAAATATGAATTATTCATTATAAACTTAAGAAGATAGATATTGAGACTTCATAATTGATTATTAAAGGTGATACCATGAAAAGATTTACTCAACAGGATTTGTATATTAAATGAACTTTACCAAGTTTCAATATTATTTATACATCATCATCATATCATTCACAATTATTCTTAATAAAGATGGTATTATCAATAACTCTTGTTAATAACTTCTTAAATCAATTTTTGGGGATAATTTTTTTTTTTCAAAAAAAAATTAGACAATAATGAATGAAGAAAAATAAGAATAATACTATGAAAAGTCAATGGTTGATATAAGGAGCATGAAATATGGTTCCCCAAGAAGAAACAAACATGTGATAGAGAAGACCCCAAAGCAGTAAGCCCATTTTTCTAGAAATTATAAATAACTTGTTTTAGATAAAATAATATTATGGTCTGTAGGCCGATGTTTGTACTGCAATAGGTTTGGACATTATGCACATTATTTCTAGTAAAATTTAATCATCTTATAATAGAAATGGAAATCTATATATTTAGAAATATGCCAAGAGAATAATCAACCATTACAGAATAAGAACAATATATATTATAAAAATAGATTCAATGAACTTGAGGATATATATATATATATATAGGGATAAAATATGTTTTTGTCATCAATATAAAATATTCTCATATATGTATATATCAAAATCATATGAGAGAAGAAGACACACAATTTATTGATGTATGAAGAAGAAACCACAGGATGAAAGTATAAGGATATTGAAATAAATAATCATACAAAGAATATATCTAAAAAGTTAGTTGATAGATATTTGTAAAACAATTAGAATAAATGTAAAATTAAAAAAATTAAAAAAAAATTTTGGGGCGTGCATAAACTAAATTGCTAGGGGAGAATAAATAAACCCATAATAATGCATTTTGACAACCCAAACATTATCTCAATATACCAAATTATATTTTAGGCAATATATGAAAATGTTTATGAAGAGAAAATAATTTGGAGGATACTAAATAAATTTACAATCACAATTGAAAATAATATTTTCTATATGACGATGATGAACATCAAAAGTTATTTAAAAAAGACAATCCTTGGGTTGAAGAGGTTCAATGTGTGAGATATACAAAAGTGGGCCACAATTAGTAAGTATATATAACAATAATTCTAGGAAAATAAGAAGTCATTAAAATAATAAATAATTTATTATATATGAATTCTATTGAGAAGAAATGTTCTACGCACAAAGAAGAAGATGATATGAGAAGATATATGCGACCAAAAAGACATAGATTTAATTAACTGGTGTGGAAGGATAATTAGTGGAGAAACATGGATGGGAAAATCCCTAAAACCATTCTGTTCACAATTAAAAGCATGAAATACTCACATTATTACCTATTATTTAGGTTTTTTTATTTGTGATTATAATAAATGGAATTGAAGGTAAAACCTAATCTCAAAATAGGAACCTGAGGTAGTGGTTAGCCTATCAACATTGGAGAACATTCTTTAACAATGTTTCCACCTAGGAATGATTCATAAATTAGTATACCAAGTAATCTAATGAGCGGATCATCATTGATAAAGATGGAGTTTCTTGTTTTCAAACCATTGAACACTAAGTGAGGAAGATGCCATATTGGAATAATGTTACAGTTATAATTCTAAACAATATGTGTTGAAGGAATATCACCATTGGTTATTTTTTTGAATTATTCAACACTAGATATCCACATATAGAAGTGGAATTTTAGTATAATTCTCATTTTGAACTATATATAATCTATTCATTGTTGTGATTCATCAATACGAAGAATCGTTAGAGAATCCCCTAGAGTGAATTAAAAGTTATTAATTATTAAAGAAGCTACCAAAATTATTATTTCATGAAAATATAATAATTAAGAAACATGCCTGAATAAAATGAGATTCCAAAGGTATATATTCTTTAGTCCCTCATCCTTGGTAACAAGAATAAAATCCTAATATTAATGGTGATAAATTAAATTAATCAATGAAGTTAGAGGATAAGTTTTATGATGTACCATGGTTATTAATATTATGTTTGTACCTGAATTATTTGAACATGTATTTTGATGTGATTGTAGGAAATTTATGTTGATATTTATGAGATAATGGCATCTCAATTGGTGTATATCAGTTTGGATAACCCTTGAACAATATTTTTGTGAGTTCAAATTTCATTTGTTATCATTTATTCACAATTTAAAACTTTTTAATCAAGATAAAATCCTCTTGTTTTATACACAAAGCATGGATCAAATATATATAGAGAGTGAGATAATTGATGAAAAATGATTTTGAGTGAATTGATACCCACATATAATGTACTTTTGTATTTCATATAAATATGGGGGGAGAAAGTGAATTAAAATATTGAGGAGGAAGGGGGAGAGTATGAATTGATAAAATACTTATTGACACATCATATAAATAGTATTTCAAATAAATAAATTGGGGAGATTATTGATCCCACTTTGTGTGATTTGTTGTTGTTGTGAAAGAATGATTGTTAAGGCATGTGAATATGTTGATGAAGATTTAGTAGCTTATATGTTGAGTGAATATAGAGATGATGAAGTATTAATTATAATTATTAATGAATCCAACTATATTGAAGCATTTCAAGTTCTATCTATTGGAATTGGATGAAGTTTTATAGCAATGTAAATTTAACGGAACAAACTCTGAAAAGCATGATAGATGAAGTGACAATGGGAGATGCATGGTACGATAATTGACCACATGAATAAGGTGATAATCAAAAAAATGTTATAATTAGAAAAATTAAAGGGGCTATAAGTGTCGTAGCACATAAAGTCGAATAAAAAGAATATTTGATATGTCTAAAATTATATATAAACATTAAAAAAGTAGATGAAAATTATTATTTTTCAATGAAAAGTGAAGTGTTCTTCCCAAGTAGAAATAGGATGGTAATGTCTATCATGATTTAGGAAATGAGTTTTTAGAAGATGTTTATAAGAAGGAACATGGTTGAAAAATGGAGAAGTTAAGGTTTGGAATTCGATTGAAGAAGTGTAGAGCCTCGTATATGAATTTTCATATCCATGTATAGGTTTTCCCTACATGATAAAATCCCTATACACTACTATAAAAGAGACCTTTAACAGAACCGACCTTTATCAGTGCTAGAAAAAAGCACTAATAAATGTGTCCTTTTTTGGTGCTTTTATATAGAATAGATAAAGGATAACAATTATCATCACATTATTTTTAGATAAGATAATGGGTAGCCTTTATCAACACATTTTCTGTGCTGATAATGGTCTATAATAAAATTAAATAATTGAAGAAATAATTGTTTTAGAAATATTAACAATTTTCTTAATTTAATACTTATTGATAAATATGAATAAATTCAATATACATTTGTATAAATTATAAATATCAATAAATAGTATATATTAAATATGTAGATATGTAAAATGATTAAAATACAATAATTAAAAAAATAAAAATAAAAATTGATAAAATTTAGAAAAATATAAAATATTTTGTTAAATAAATAATTATTGACAAAAATAATTAAATTTAATATATATATACTATAAATATTAATAAATAGTATATATTAAATATAAATATATTAAATTAATAAAATTAAATAAATATATAAAAACATTTAAAGGAATAAATTCTAATAATCAAACTAAAAAAAATTGAATAAATTACAAAATTACAATAAATTTTATTAAAGAAATTATAATTAATAGAAATGAATAAGTTTAATATATATATTAGTGATAAATAGTAATAAATAATAAAAAATGTAAATAAATATATAGAAAATGAATGAAATTTAATAATTAATGATATATTATTGTCTTACTCATTTTAAATATTGTTTGATTTTTCAATTTTACATATATCAAACGTGTGTTACATTGATTTCATATAAATACACATAATTAATGCCTTTTTTATAAAATGTACACACACAAATATTTATGAAAGTAATGAAATCTTATATGGAAATTAATACACCAAATATTAATGTGATTTATTAACATTTTATTATATTTTAGAATTTACTTATAATATGATACAATTAATATATTATGTATCGAATCGTTCAATTTTATTTATTTAGTTTTATTATTATTATAGTTAGGTATTATTTACTTATTTTGGATAATTTTTTATTTTTTATTTCTTATTTTTTTCAAATTTAATATTTTTCTATAATATATATATATACTATGTATTATATTTTTCATTATGTAATCATATTTACATCAATATATATCTATTTTTTTAATATTTTACATCTAATTAATAAAAACTATCCATTTATTCAATATTTATTATGTGTACTCATTTTAATTTTTTCAACATCACTCAATTTTAGAAGGCGAGTTTTTAATATTATATATTCATTAATATTGTCAAAAATATATTTATCAATATATTTCTATAAGTAAATATATTCAAAAATGTATATTCAATATATTTATAAATTCAAATATTTTTAATTATTATAAATAATGAAATATTATTTTTTTAAAATAATTTATATAATTATAGGTAAATAACTATATAACTCTAAATAATTACATAATTATAATACTTTTCTAAAATAATGATCATTCTATAGTTACAATTATATATATTTATTTATTATATATTTATAATGATATATATATATATATAATGATATAAATAAATAAATATTTTTTTTCAAAGTATTCATGAATTTATAAATAAATAATTATATATATTTAAATTATTATAAAATTACAATATATATATTTAAATAATGAATATATGTAATATATATTTATTAAATATATATAATTATATAAATATTTATAATGATATAAATATATTTATAATGATATAAATATATTTATAATTATAAAATTATAATAAATATATGTAAATAATTAATATAATTAATATATTTATATTTATATATTTTTATTAAATATAGATATATTTATATAAATATATCTAATGATATAAATTTATCTAATGATATAAATTTATTTATAATTATAAACAAATTATTATCAGTATATGTACAAATATATTTATTTATAAATTTATATTTACTATATTTATAAAATTATATATTTAGAATTATAAATAAATAATACTATTAAAAAATAATTAAGTAATTATAAATAAATAATTATATATTTATATAATTATTAAATTATAATAAATTAATATATGAATATATAAATATATTTACAAAGTTTTTAATTATAATTATAATTTTAAATCCCTTTTCAGCGTTAAAAAAGAAAGGATAAATATGTCTTTTATCAGTGCTAAATGATTTAGTACTGACAAAAGGGATCTTCATCAGCAATTTCTGGAAATCACTGATAAAAGAGTCCCTCATATATTTAAAAGAACTCTAACAACGACTGATCCAGTCATGATTCTCATGCTCTCGCAGATCTCCCCTATTGCGAACGCTCCTCCTATACATTATCGAAGACGAATCAAGACTAGAATCCATTGTATGTTATTTTCTCTTTTTCATCTCTCATTGATTTCTTGTTTGGGTTTCTCGGTTTTCATTTTTTTGTTGTTCTCAACCATGAAGAACCCTACTTCTCTTCTGCCATGGATAACCAAGGGTTCCATCTAATTACTAAAATCGAATTGCTGATGATCGATTGCATCAAGTTGTTGTGCTGTTGTGAGGGCTGCGATGAGATCCCAAGTATATGTTTTATCATTTATGATTTGTATCTATTATTGCAAGTTCAAATGAAATTTTCAATTGGGATTGAAAATAAAAATTCTTTTTTTCTTCATTTGACATAGAATTGGAATTTTTGTGTTGGATTTTATTTACTGAGGGTTCAAATCCACCTATTTCTAGAATCTATCATCACCTAATTAAATTTTAATGACCGAAAAAATGTATTAAAAAATAAATTATATTAGAAATAATTATACAGTATATATATGATGTATATTTTATATATTTTAACTATGGGGATGGAAAATAGTAATGGGTTATACACTTCACATATTGTAGGCCACCGTGATTTGAATTTAAGAATCTCTATAGTTTTTTTCCAAAATAATGTGACATTTATAAGTATATTTATATATATAAATATGTTAAAATTATATGCATTTCCATTTAATGTAATATTTTTAATGAAATTTTGCTTCAAAAAATATTTAATGCCGACTTCTTTTATTTGATTTTATAGTTTTTTCTATTTTTTTGTTTTTTTATTAAAGTGAGAAAAAATGAACACTTCTGTTTAGAGAAACAATGTTTTGGAATGTAACATGTAAGAATCCATAATTAAAATTACATTTTGGTTATTTTTGAATATGACTCGGTTTAGATTATTCATTGGATAAACATATTTTTTAAATAATAAATGTTAGGTTTTATTTTTTTATTAAATAAATTATTTAGTTGTTTATAATTTGATGTAAAAAATAGTTTATCATTAAATATATAAATTACATCATGATTTACATTAGGGATAAGTTTATCTATATTAATTTCACAATATCTAAATCATGTAGGATATGTAATAGTTTATATTTTATGTCTTTTAGAGTATTTTTTGTAAATAGAAAATTTCATTTCATTAACTATTGAAATATCATGTTAATTATTTAAATAATTCCATAAAAAATAAATAATTACATTGATAAGTGTTTTAGATTAGTTTTGAACATAATCAATGAAATTGAATGGTTTTAATTATGTCAGATTTGAGAAGACATGCATTATGTAGAATCATGAGGAATTATTATGTATTACACATGCTATAATAGAAATTTTTATGTGATTATCATGTTTTACTATTTGAAAATGGAACTTTATTTTTATGATATCAGATTAATTATAATTTTTATATATGTATTTGATATTTTATTTTTCAAATGAAATGGTTTATAATATTTGTATGTTGATTGGATAAATATATTCTTTAAATTACTTTTCTGTAATCAAACACAAATATGGTTTTAGTAGTCTTTATATTGTAAAATTAACCAATATACATTAATAAAAAATTTGTTTATAGACTTTTGGATCTTTACAAATTGATAAATTTGGTAACTTTTTTCAGAAAATTGTCATTTATTAATTTATACAGTTTATACTGATTATTTTAAAAAAACATTGTTTACTTATTTAATAGTTTGTTCTCTGGAGTATTTTTTTTTGAAAATTATTATATTAAATGGAATATGTAATTTATTTTTTTGATCAATTTTGATAAATCCTACCTTATAATATTTGATTTCAATAATTACATGAAATTATTTGAAATTATTTTTAATATACCTCTCAATGTATGACTATAATATTTTTCTACAAGAAATACACGCTTGGATGTGATAAAACTAATTTTTATCATATATTAGAATATTATTTCAAATATGTGGTGCCTAAGTATGTTATTGATGAATTTGAGTTACTATATACATGTTAGAGATTCATCGAGGGTTAGGGAAAGGGTGATGTGACATTTGTTTTGTTTGTTGTTCTTCTCTATGGGTTTTTAGATTTTTTTTTCACTAATGTATTGTGGAACCCATTGTGTGTTTCTTTCCTAAAGGGTCCAATTATGTTAATACTTCCTCATACATCAGATCTAGATGGACTTGGTCCTTTGGGCTATGTTTTGGGTCTCCCTCTACCCAGTCTAAAGAGTTATTTTTCTTAAATAATAAAATGAGGCTTCGTCTCAAACCTTTAATAAAAAGTTGGTATATTTTATTTTCATTTTGTACTGGTTAGTACACAATTAATTGGCATACATGTGTATTTTTAGTGTTACTACTTAGAAAAAATGATCAAATATATTATTTATTTATATTTTAGGGTACCCATTAATATTTACTTGTTTATTTTTATACTCACACCATACACATGAACCTAAGTGGATATAAAGCTCTTATATTCGATATATATGTGAAGGAAAAAAACCAGTAACATATATTAAAGTAGTTTAATATTAGTGAGAATTATTTGAAGTTCTCAAGGTAGTGTTAGGGACCTTTTAGCATTTTTTTGATGAGATTTGAAAATTCAAATTAAGATGTGGTAATTTTAAAAAAAAATTAAATTTGAAAAATTTCATCCTCACTAAATTCATATCCCAAACATTTATTATTATTTTTTGTTGAGTCTCATCCTCTATATCTTCTATGTTTCTAGAAATACTCTGAGTATTAGACATCCAAAATGGTTACCGGTACCCGGAATGGGATAACTACTACTCAGAGTGTTTCAAGGAACATAAGTGCCTGTCTAGAAGAGATGGATGATGAGCCTCGAGCAGAAAAATTTAATGATAACTGTTCAGAAGATAAATTTGATGAGGTTGAAATTTTTATATAATATTCCCCTTTGGATGAATTAATAGGTTAACACCCACCATAGTGGAGTAATTCTTTTCATAAATTCAACTACACATTTCCTTTAAAATGGATTCATGTTAATCATTAGACAAAAGATAATGAAATGGGGTTAAATATTTCATCATGTTTTCATTATAAAATGCATATAGCTCTTCTTAAATCCTTTTTCCATGTTTACATTGGTGTTATTCAATACAAATTATATTTTTGACTGCGAATTTAGACAATGTATTCTTCACATGACGATTTTAACAATCCTGAGGAATAACACACTATTGATGATTTTGCTATTGAGTTATTTGGGGATCAATAACATGTTGATGAGTAAAAACAAGAAAAACATTGAATCATGGTGTTGAATAAAATTATCAAGGTATGAATTTGGGGAATAAAATTTGTGGTTGGTTGGAATCTATATGACTAAACTATTGACCTGAACATGTCATTGTTTATTAGTTATGTTAGGGTCACAATGAGGATGAATGTTGTGATTGATATTGATTCATGGAACCACATATAACCTATAATAAAGGAAAATATTGGGAAATATATAATGTTATATTACAATATACTTTCTCTCTTTTACTATTAAAATATATAATGAAACGTTTATTTAATTTTTATTATTCCTTATAGGGTTTTTTTATTTTAAATATTTCCATATGAACTTTTCCTAATCAGACACTAGAAAATACCATAGAGGCTTCTAGACTCTTATTACCATGTTAGATATTAGAGATGATAAGGGGAAAGTAAATCCCCACACACTAGATAGTTAGGAAAACATTACAAAGAGGGAATCCGAAACTTCTTTCATCAATCGTCATAACGAGTAATCATTATAGGTTAATGTTTGTTGAAAAATTATTATTTTCTATTTTCTACTTAAACCAATTGGATTAAAAATTGTTAACATTTGAAATAGATAAAGGGTATATAAAATAATGAATGTGAATCAAAACCAATGTACCCATATCACAAAGAAAGTAAGAGGTACACTTCACTAGATAAGAAAATCGTATGTATTTTAAATCCACAATAAATGTTTTATTTTATATGAAATAAAATATTTTTCTTTATTTATATGTATATGGTTGAATAAAAATCTATATTCACTTCTATCCCAGGTCATGTGCTATAGAAGGAGGCTCATACAAGTAAGGTGCGAAAACTAATTGATGAAAAAATAGAAACATTATAGGAAACATGTGTTAGTATGAAATAATAGTAATTATTTATTCTTTTTATTAATATTTAATAAAAATATATAACTATGATCATATATTTAAAATGGTTTAGACATAATAATCGATAGATACCTTACCTGAATAAGAACTACATTCAGTAGATTTTAAGCTACTAGAATAACATGGTCACGTCAGAGGATTATGTTTTGGAGTGTCTCCTCAAACAAATCTCAAAAATATTTAACCACATTTATAGACACATAATATGATGAAATTATTTCAGACACAAATACACTCGCTGAATATATATTATTATCTAGTTTGGTTTGGTAGACGAATATGTGAGAAATTATCAAAGATAACTTGTGGTGTTACAAAGATCCTCACAAGAACCAGATTAACCCACTAGATTTGAGGATAATAATTCCCCCTAACTACATACCATACCCAAGGTAATAAATGTTTTCATTACTTTATATCTATAATTTGAATCAATAATTTTTTGGTAGCTTTATATTACTAAGATTCTAAAGGGTGTAGTTGTATGTGATTAGTATATGTCAACACCCACACACCACCCTATTTCAAGGGTTATAGGGTATAATATCCCAGATAACTGGATACACTATAAAGAAATCCAAAAATATCATATTAGAGTGTTGAATGAGGTACCTCATAAGTCGACTACTAAGTTTCCTATTCCACTTGATGATTTGGATATTACAATGATCAACGATACTATTAGAAATTTCATTGCAAGGAAATCTACTCATATAAAGATACATCAGGAATGTCATTAACAAATTTTTTCATATTAAAAACCTATATAAGTTGATTAAAAATTGAGGATGTGACATATGCTATTATAGATGGATAAAATAACAGGGGAAAAAGGTATGATCAAGAAAATCTAGTGAATCGACTATGAAATCAAAATGACATTTCGAGTGTAACTTCTCTCTACCAGTTCAATAAAAATATTTATTATCATTAAAACTTCATGAAGTGGCCACATTTAAAGATGAAAATATTTCATACATTTTATATAAAAAATAAATACAAATAACTTCTATGGTAGATGTTTTTTTTCAATACTATAAATCAGATTATAAAGTATGAATGGTTGGGTGTCTAAATTGTGAATACATACACAAGGTACATTTCATAATATGTTTGTCCAAATAGTGAGAAAATATGGTTATTAAAATTAATAACTATTCATATTTTCTATATGAATTTATATTACTACTATATGAAGGTAAAACCGTTCAAATAATTATTTGGATTAATTGATCCCTATATCATATCTATGGAAAAAATTACTTTGGATAAGGAAGAAATTGAGAAGAAAAGAGACGAGTTACTAGAAGAGTTGGAGAACAAAATATAAAATGAAAAACAATTTTTCTCACTTATAATATAAAGATAAACTCTAAAATCTAATCACATAAAATATATTTTAAATTTTTTCAGTGTATATTTTTGTAGACAAGTGAATATGGATACACCAAATATTTATTTTTTGGATCCAATGCATGGATATCCAAAAAATCAAACACACATGATGTTTATTGTAAATTTATAATACACTTCAATCAACAATATATATATACAATTTTAATTATATGTTTCATTTTTTGTTTTAAAAAAAATTTATATGATAGTGTGGTCCCAAAATATAGGCTAAATCATGGAATGGAGTTGATTTCTAAATAGATAAAGCATAAATATTACAAATAATTGAAATATATTAATTTTTATATATAAATACTTAACTATAAAAACATATTTCAAAAAAATATAATTACTGTGGTTAATGTTTCTACAGTTTTAGAAGAAATATAATGTCAATGATTGTGGATAAATTGTTTTAAAATTTATGAGATCAAGAATAAAGTATGAAAGGACCAGCATCCCACAATATGTAACATCTTGAACCTAGATGTCACTCAAAAGTTCCCTGAGACCAGTTGGCTACATGGCCTCAATCCCATCTCTACAAACTCCAGAGGCTGTCGACTAGTAGTAAGGGCCTAGGTGTGTTAGTGGGAAAATATTTCCTCATTACCAGACTATGTCCTAGAGGAAGTCAACAACATAAAAATAGAAAAATTACTAAAGCACATGGACAATAGATACAAAGTATAATAGATAGAAATATAAAAATATGTCACATGTACAATGATATAGATGATACATGTATCAATAAAACAACCAAAATAGGTACATGGAAATACAATACAATATAAGTATCTAAAACAAAAAAGGCCAAAAAGTTCCCATAACATCGTAACCCTGAGCTTGGTCCTGTGATACCATTCTTCAAATAAATGATAAATAACCAGGGATTTGAATCATTCCCCTACAATCACATACAACCATATAATCTATTTGGATCCTCAAGGAGGCCTGAACAATTTCTGATATAAATATCCAAGTCATTTTCCACACAATGATCTATATAGTTCTAAGTTGCATAATGCAATAAGCTAAAAAAGTTTAAGTAAGAAGTTACTTTAGTGTGAATGCCCATGGCATATGTCTACTATAATAATTAATACGAAAAACCTCTCAAGGCCCCCCTAAAACAAGTATCAAATCCTAACAAGGTTTCTACAAGAAATTTAACCAAACAAAATAACCTCACCATACATCCTGTCGACATGTCCTTGTCATATACTGAAACCATATGAAAAACACAAAATCTTTCCGTACAACCAAATTCATAAATCCCACATCCATTTTGTATAGTGAAGTGTATAAAAATTTCCATGACCATATTTTATAATGAAGCATGTCATAATTTACCATGGCCTTGCCATATAAGGAAGTGTAGACCACAAAAGGATGGATCCATGGTGCCAAAGAAAAAATAATCCTTATCGAGCCCCATGAGAATCTCGATGGAAACTAGGGATAGACACCGATAGAAGTCCTAGGATAATTTTTACCGACATTTCTTACAGGATTCCAAGAAAGATTGATCCAAGGGGAAGCGCAGCCCAAGTCATCCCACAAAATCAAGACCCAGGAGCATACTCTATCCAAGGCATCCACTACCGTATTCCAGTTCCATGGAGAGCCATCCGTGGAATCGTTACAACCATCAACCATTCACAAAAATTAAAATCATATTATTCTACCCACTCATATAAATAATTACATTAAATTCCATTCAATGAGTATGCCAACTCATTTAAACAATCACATTCCATGAGTATACCCACTCATAGAATACATTTCATTAAAAACAAGACACAAGGTTATGTGTACCCACTTATCACTATTATACATTAAACACATTTAATATGTATAACCACCCATAAATCACAAAAATACATTTAAGAAATCTAAAAATAATCAATGAGTATACCCACTCACTCAACAAATTCCAATTTGGCCATCTAATAAAGTTTTGAATGGAATAATATGGTAACATGAGGAAATGAGAAATAAAATCTCCTAAGAATGTAAAACAACCTTATTTAATTATAAATTCTCTCTATTAAATTATGAAAACTCGAAAACACACCCCTGAGGGGGGTTATCAATGGTCAAAACTAAACTAAAGGCATGGCACGCCACTTGGGTGGCCTCCGTTTGGGGAAAAAACAACCAACATATCTCAAGGATCTGAAAGAAATCCCTAATAGGTCCTACTACATCTATTTTAGATTAACATATCAAAACAAGGCCAATATCAAAAGGTACAGTTGGAAAAAAGGGTCGACATCTCTATAAAGCATCAAAAGTTGAAAAAAAAGTATATACACATACCTTAGATCTATAGTGGAGTGCTCATACAGTATCATGTGTTGATTCTCCTTAATTTAAGGGAAATATAAATAAAAGATAAATAATGAGAAATTAGAGCATATGATCATAATCCAAAATAGTTCATTTGTTGTTCCAATGAATCACGAATGGATAAAAAGGAATCAATATCTTATCGGTGGGGTTTTAATGAGACTGACGGCAGAAGAAATAAAGTACATATCTGCAATTGGGAGAATAGCCTATCATTAGGTCTGAAAGGGGATTCATGTGCATTATCAGAGGGGAAGGGGTGCTTCTGTTTGAAAATAAGGGTTCCTACCTCTATTTTCACAAAAATTTAGTTGGAAAATTACATGATGTGTAATTTCCTTACATGATGTGTAATGCCATGATTTCCTTTTCTAAAAAAGAAATCATACACATTGTGAAAGGTCTTGGTTATACCATCACACATTGTAAAATTATATTACATGACGTGTATCCGAATTACACATTTTGTAATTGGCCTGCATCTAGTACACATCCCTCCAGCCTCTTCTTTTCCAATAAAACCTAATTGGAAAACAACCCGACTTATGGTCAAATCCAAAAAAGGAATGTTTAACAAATGTTTTTTATAGAAAGAAAAGATTTTACCTCAAGAAAAATCACGTATCTTACAATCTTTTCCCCTTATATAAATTCATCCCTGAATTTATATCTCAAGGGTGTTCAAGGATCATCTCAAACAACTCTGGAAACTGAGCACATACGTCAACCTCCCATTCCAAAGTCTCATCCTGTAAATGGAAGTGCTTCCATAATACCCATACTAGAGGAACTGACTGAACTCAAAGAACATTCATCCTCCTATCAAGGATATATATCAGATGCTCTATAAAAATTAATTAACCTACAACACAACCTCCTTGGGATGAAAATCATGTGACAAAAATGAATGATAGTGGGGTAGCTGAGATAAGTGGATGATTTCATGAATTGATTAGTACCCCTTAGGTAACTACAACTGATAGGCTACCGACCAAACTCTATCTAGAATCTCTAATGGACCAAGATATCACAGTGAATATTTACTATGTCTCCTAATCCATCTATTCCTCAACCCCTTTGAAACATGTAAAAAGACATAATCCTTCTTCCCTGACCTTGAACTCTAGAGGTTTTCTTCAATGTTCATCATATAATTTTTTATTAGAATGTGATGTAACTATCCACTTCTAAATCAACTAGACATTCATATAGGTTTCCTGCATGATACATGATCCTAGTAAAGAAACCTTAGTTTCCTCTAGATGATGCGTGGGTGATCAGTATGGGCTACCATACAACATCTCATAAGGTTCCATCTCTATAGTTTCCTGATAACTGTTATTGTAGGAAAACTCAAATAGGGAAATGTACCTCTCCAAAGAGCCCCCAAAATCATGGACAAATGCTAGAAACATGTCCTATAGAACCTGTATCATATGATCAGACTGACCAGCAGTCTGAGGATGGTATGTTGTGCTCAGATGAACCTCTTCACCAAGAAACCTCTTAAATTTATTGTAGAATTGAGATGTAAAGAGGATGTACCTATTCAAAAATATAGTGATCGAGACCCCATGGAATCATACTATCTCATAGACATACAACCTCCCAAGCTCAAAAACACTAAAGGTATCCATGATCAGTAAGAAATTAGAAACCTTTGTGAGCATGTCAACCACAACCCACACAAACATCCCAACCTCAAGGAGACCTCAGTAAACCAGTCATGAAATGCATCATAACATCATCCCTTTTCCACTCCAAAATAGAAACTATTGTAAAATATCTTTTGGTCACTAAAATTATGCTTTCATTTGATGATAGGTGGAACACCTCATATCCAAACCGACTACCTCTCTCTTCATACCTGGCCACCAATATTGACATCACAAGTCACAATACGTCTTGGTGACTCCGGGGTGCACTGACCAAGCTAAAGCATGAAACTACCACATTAGCTCCTTGCATATATCTACTAGAATCCAAACACATCCATAGATACATAGGATCTCATCAATGCCTATGGTCCAACCACAAGGTGGATCCCCACATACCACACACTCCCATAGGACTAATCTATCAGAATCTGATAACTACCATATCCTAACTCTATCCAATATGGTAGCGGTCAAAAATAATGATGATAGATAAGTATATAAGTTTCTATCAATCACCTCTGGATGCATCTCAAAAAACAACCCCACAAGCTACCACTTGCTACTAACCTACTACATTAACAGCTCATGTGTCCCCCTACTCAGTTCATCAGCCACTGATGTGCCTTTACTAGGTGTGTAGGGAAGATCTATTTTGAAATACTATAGGTAATCAACCCACCTCCACTACCTCAGATTCAAGTCATGCTGGGTAAAAATATACTTGAGGATTTCGTGGTCTATGTACAACACAAAACACTCTACTTGTAAAGAATGACAGCAATAACAGAATGCATAAACAAAAGCAGCAAGCTCGAGATCATGTGTCGGTTAATTCCTCTCATGTTTCCTCAGTTTTAAATAAAAATATTACATGACTATATACCCCTACATCTACACTTATCCACTATAATTACCCAGCCTCCCTTAGGTTCGGATCTGTAATTAGCACCTAATTCATAATTTCAGTGATAGAGGTCAACTTGAACATGTTGAATTGGGATTTGATAGCCTGTTAGAGACCATGCTAGAAGCATATCTCTCAAGATAGCTCTTAAAAAAGGTACACTAGCACAGAGTGGTTCAACTCTATAAATCATGCAGATTACCCCATAACTGTCATCACACCCTACTACAGACACATGAACTCACTAGAATCGTTCAGCGTGTAGAGTCTTGGGGTAAGGGTAGTCATAGAAGTAGGTCAAGAAATAAGTCCAAACCATATCTCGCATCCCATTAGTCTAGTTTAGAACACCCCACAAGTACTATGATACTCCATGTAGAATATATGTGGAGAGATTTTCCCCCCTATCAAGAGGAATATATATATTCTCAAAGATAGCTACTGTGGTCTCAAGCCACAACTCAGTAGATTGTAGACCACCATCCCATAAAAATGCTGGAGGATGTTTCTATTGGAACACTAGTTTTAGCTTGGGCATAGTCATGGTAGGTTTTGGTGCTCCCTAAAAAGTCTTAATATTGTGAAATAATCCATCATTGAACTGTACCTTGGCACCTTTTCCTGGAATAACCCCTAGTTACATTGCTGCCACTAAAGGAGGATCAATTTATTAGTTATGGCATATCGCCTCCTGAGTGTAGTCATTTCCTCCCTCGCGGCGTATCCCTAGAGATCATTGTGGTGGAATGTCTCTAGAATTAAAAAACACACCATAGAAAATAATTATATTAAAGTTTAATAGCTCAGAAGCATATGATAGATTAAAACCATCCTAAAATCATGTCATAACTCACAACCTACTCCTTAATCCAGGACTGTATAAAGAGTAGTCACAAAACCACTAGAAACTGTACCACTTTCCCACTCAAAAGTTCGGTCTAGGTCAATTATCTATTATCTATTTCATTAAATTTAATTTTACATTCATTTGTTAAAATTATATAACCCATGGTTCACAAAGTTTCAATCCATGAGGCCCCCCCACACCCCATGAACAAAAATTTGATCCCCATATAATCCATACATATAAAATTCACTTAAAAAATGAATTTTTAAAAGGTACTTCATTCCCTAGTCCATATGGTACCATACACCTTATGAAATGAAAGGTGATGTCTATTTTTTATCCACTGCACATGATCTAGAAAACAAACAGGCACAAATATCACAACACCTATCAAAGCAACACGCATCAAATAATGAATCCTAAATGGAATGTCATGATACATGACATGTGATTTCTACCAAGTTTCTATATGATGCATGAGAAGGAATACACATATCTCATTAGGTTTAAAAATAAATAACACTTAATCATATCAATAGTTGTAAAATAAATCATGCGTGTCTTCCAATGATGAAATCAATTCAACTATTTTAGTCAAGACAAAAAAATAGCAATTTCATTTGGGGTAATTTGGATTTTCCTTATACGCAATTTAGCTACTCCCAGGAAAATATCATTACTAAATTCAATTTCACTCCTATCCCTATATATTTTCTCTATATAGTAAATCAATTCAGAAAAGAAATAGCCTCTGATACCACTTTGTGACATCCAGAACTCGGAAGACACTGAACAGTGCCCCAAGCCCGGTTGGTTACATAGAATCAAACACATCTCCCCAAATTCTAGAGGCTACTGAATAAGAGTGAAGGCCTATGTGTGGAAGTGTGGAGACTATTTCCTTATTACTAGAGTACATCACAATAGAATTCAACAATATATAGATAGAAAAAACAGTATTACAAGCATAAAACAGATACAAAGATGAATATATAGGAATCTCAAATGATAGATAACATAAATTGATGTAGATGATATATGTATCTAGAAAAAAAATCCAAAAATGTTATATGGAAATAAAATAAAATACAATTATCCAAAAAAACTGAAATACCAAAAGGTTTATGTAACATTACAAGACATAGCTTGTTCTGCTGCTCCACTACTCCAAAGTAATGATTAATGGCCAGTGATATGGTGATTTCCACTACCATCACCTAAATCCATATAATTGGATTTGGTCCCCAAGGAGACCCAAAAATGGTGTGTGATAAACATACCAGTAGGCTTCCACCAAATGATCTATATAGTTCTTAGAATCACAATGAAATAACCCCAAAAAGTGTAATTAAGTAGTAACGTAAGTGTGAATGCACACGACATATGTATACAACAATAAGTAATACCTAACAGACTCTCAAGGCTCCCTCCAAGAAGTTATAGCTAATTAACTGGAAGCTATAAGAAATATAAAGAAACAAAATGACCTCTCCATACTTCCATCCATATCCTTCCCACATGGCCTTGCTGTATAAAGAAGCTATATAAAAAAACCATGACCTGGATGTACAAGCTAAGTCATAAATCCCACAACTATGTTGTATAATGATGTGTATAAAAATTTCCATGTCCTTTCTGTATAATTATTTGTATCATAATATCCAGTGGTCTTGATGTAAAATAAAGTGTAGACCAAGAAGGGCTACATTCAAGGTATCTTGGACTATGGAATCCTCATCAAGTCTAAGGATAATATCGATGGAATATCAATATATGCATAGTTTCGAGTCCTAGGAGAATGTGTAATGACATGTCCTACGTGAGTCCAAATCCAAGGGGTAGAAAATACCAAGGAATAACACATATTCATGACATCAGGAGCATAATCTATCCAAGGCATACACAACAACATTCTAGATCCTTGGAGAGTCATCCATGGCATCTTTACAATCATTAACCATTTCAAAACTGTTCAAACCATATGACTCTACTGACATATATAAATAATTAAATTCAATTACCACTACCAAAAAACTGGGTTTCCACAATTCCACCCTTTAACAGCACAAAAAAACGTGTTGATAAAGTGGGGGGCTTTATTATTGCTAAGAAAAACATAGATAAAGGTAAATTTTAACAGTGCTAAAAAATTTCTGTAAAAAGTGACCCTTTATCACCACTTTTTTTAGAGATGTTAAAGGGTATCCCTTTATCAGTGCTTTTTTTAGTACCGCTAATAAAGGGGGGCTTCATCAATGATTTTTCCAAGAACTGATAATATTTTAAAAAAATTATGGAAAACAATATATTATTATATAAGTATATTTATATTGATATATATATATATATATATATATATATATTTTAAATATGTTTTAGATAAGTATGAATATACTATTACATTTAATATATTATAAATTTTGTTAAAATGTCTTTAATTTTTTTTAAAAACTATTATTAATTAAATAGTTTCTAATAATATTCAATTAATAATCATTTAGTAACATTTTGAAGTCACAAACAATCAAAAAAAATTAATAAAAGATCTTTAATAAGTTGAAAATGTAACTTAGACTTCAAATGGTCATAAATTTTTATTCGGGTGTCTATTTAATCTCTACAACATATCAATCAAAACTTGTGATAGGTGCTATGTGCTAGTTGTCCAAGAAAATCTTCTGTTACATTTTTCGAGGCCACAAAAGGCCCATATGGCCTCCAAATCTGAGTTTTATAGTCCAGATGTCCCTATTTTTAACACTCAAACATATATAACATCTGATCTGGAAGTCCTCTGGGCCTGTTCCAAATATCACATCTATGATTGTTTCATTTTCTTCGATTTGACAGTTTTTGGAGTTAAAATGGACATCAGGATTAGAAGTTATGGTCATTTTAACATTCTACGGATTTTCAGATACACATATATATGTATTTATTCGTATATATATATATATATGTGTGTGTGTGTGTGTGTGTATCTGTGTGTGTGTTTTGTATATATTTATGTATGTATGTATTTATTTATTTATAAACATGCATAAAAAACATATTTTATAAATGTATTTAAAACCAATCTTATAAATATATATTAATATACAAATAAATATACGGATGGAAAATTATAACTAAAAATATATATATAAATTGATATTAATATATATTAATATTAGAATATATATATATATATATTAATATACTAATAAATATAACTATATATATTTAATTATAAATATATATTAATATACGAATATATATACATATATATATATATATATATTAATATATGAAAAAATATATATGTATTACTATAACTAAATATATTTATATTAATATGAATCTATATTAATATACAAATAAATATAACTATATATATATATAGATATATCATTAAATGGAGAAAAAACTAATAGGATTAGTGGTAATGGTGTAAGAACGCAAGGGGGAGGTCGCGAGTTCGAGTTCGGGTAGAAGCAAGGCCGCGTATGAAAGTGGTAGGGGTTGTGTGGGCAAGGGAAGTGTGTGGGGTGAGAGGCAGTGGGATCTACCTAGAGCTGATAAAAAGTGGGTTCAAGCACTGTTAAAAGAAATCCCCACATTAGATATTATTTTTAACTTTTTTTCTAAATTTTATCAACGCCTAAAAAAAGCACTGATAAAAGGTGTCTTTATTATCGCTAAAAAAAGAGTTGATAAATTACCTTTCTATCAACGATTTTTTTAGCACTAAAAATTAAAACCTTTTATCAGCACTTTTTTAGCAACGATATAAGGGGCCTTTATCATTGCTTTTCTGACCACTGAAAAAAGGGACCCCCTATCTTTTCCATGATTAACAATGCTTTTCTAGCACTATTAATGCCCTTTTCTAGTGCTGATAAATTCCATATTTACAGTATTTCCCATTAAATTTGTATACCTACTCATCTAAACAATCACATTTCTTGAGTATACCCATTCATATAATCCATTGCATTAAAAACAAGCCACATGGGCATACCAACCAATTTTTCACCATTATCCATTAAACACATCACATGGGTATACCCACCCATAAATCACAAAAACCCTTTCAATGTAATCTAAAAAAACCAACGAGTATACCAACACACTCAAAAAATTTCATTCAAGCCATATAATCAAGTTAATCATGGCATAATATGGTAACAAAAATAAACTAGGTAGAACATCTCCTAAGAATGTAAACCAACCTCATTAAATTAAAAATAAGATCCCTTAAATTAGGAACACTCAGAAATACACCCCTTGGGTGGTTTATCAATGGTCAAAAACAAAAAAAGGCATGATTCACTCCTTGGGTGGCCTCGAGTTTGGGAAAAAATACTTAAGTATCTCATGGAACCTAAGGTAATCCCTAAAAGGATATAATAAATCTATTTCAGATTAAGATATCAAAAATGGGTCTACGCTAAAAGGTATTGCAAGAAATAAAAGGGATGATAACTCTATAAATCATCTAAAGTTTAAAGATATGTATAGACCACCTACCTTAGCTTTTTAGTGGAGTGATCATCTAGTATCAAGATCTAATTCTTCTCGACATAGAAGAAATATGAAGAACAAACGAAGAATGAGAAATTAGGGAATATGATCCTAAACCAAAATAGTGAAAATATTTTTTCAAAGAATCAAGAATGGATAAAATGGAATCAAAATCTTATTAGTGTGGTTCCAATGAGATCAATGATAGAAAAAATAGAACACTGATCTAAAAACAAGAGAAAATCCTTTCTCTTAGCCTCAAAGGGGATTCTTATGCATTAGGAGAGGGGAGTGAGTTCTTCTATTCAAATAAAGTGGACCCTTTATTTTTTTAAAACATTTTTTGGAAATTATAGGATGTGTAATTTCATCACACTACGTGTAATTCCCAATTTTCCTTTTTTGGAAAAGAAAACTTGCACATCGTGAAAGGCACTGGCTAGAACACTACACATCTTGAAATTGGATTACAGAAAATGTATCCCAATTACATGTTGTGTAATTGGCATTCAACCAGTACACATCCCTAATACCCCTTCTTTATCTATAAAAACCAACCTGCCCATGGCATGGCATAGGGTCTAAGACAAAAAGTAAAGTTTAACAAATATTTCAGAAGAAATAAAGTATCCCCACCTGAAGGAAAACAAGGGAACATACATTACATATAGTTTAAAAAGATAATTTTAATTTCATGAAATAAATTTCTTAATCATTTTCTTGTCTATATTGTCTCATTACTATAATGATTTTAGAAAACCATTGTACTCAAAAGAAGAAGTATATTTTTTAGACATGTGTTAGTAGCATTCATGTTGTTAAAATGTTTTCCAGAAACCAATTTAGTTGATTACTATCAATTTTGGTGATCATGTATGAACTACATCTTTGAAATATATTTGGGGTGTGAATCATTAGGGTCAAGATGCATATATATTATTTTTTATTTGTTTCCCAAGGATAATTATAACATATTAAATCAATTTGTTTCGAAGCAATGACCTTTAAAATAAATTTTTTGAGAAATTATGTGGGTGGAGGAGAATGTGGAGATGACTTTAGAGTCATAGACTGAGTTAGAGGAGTAGGTAGAGGTAGAGATCGAGGCAAAGGAGGAGCTGAAGCACTGGCTTGAAAATAATAAAATTACTTGGAAATGGAGTAATATGAGAATTATAAAATGGTTCTATTTTAGAATATTTTATAAAACTATGTAAAATAATTTTCAATTAAGATAATAAACATTTGGGTTGTGTTTTAGGTGTCATATTGAAAAAATTTTCACCACTTTTTTAAGTGATTTTATATAGGAATTTATGTGGAGTAATTTTTTTAAAAAAAATCACTTTTTTGAATCTAAATATCATAGGATAAAATTTATATTATCATATTCTAACTACTATCAAATATTAATAAATTGTGAAATAAACTCATCACAAAGAACAAACTGAACAAAAGAAAAAAACATACGCACTTTCTTGCCTATGAATTTACTACACTATAGAGAAAGGGTCTTAATAGTGGAGGCAATTGTCACTTGATATCCGTAGAACACTAATCAAATCACCAAAAATGTATTTAATACAACTGAAATGTTGGAAAAAATGTGTGTTTAATAAACCACCAAATCCAATAGGTGTATGATAGAAATATTGTAGTACAATGACTATCGAGAGATCATGGTCATTGAGAAGGGCTACTGTCAAAGGAAACATGACATAAAATGAAAGACACAACCATATGGGGAAATCCCTAACAATGAGAAACCCACTTCAAATGAAATTATGAAAAAACAAAAATCCAAATGAAGATCCCATTAATATATAAGATAGTATATTGATATGAAACCTTTAAGAATAATAAATAAATGAATAATTTATTTGACTGAATCATGAATTTTCATAAACGAAAAATAAAATGTTTTCACTTTACTGGGTAGTGAAATTATTTGGGATATTGAATAATCAATTATGTTTATGATATAATATAAAAAATATTATGAAATACATACAAGTAATATTCATTATGCATCTGGGCATTAATTTTGTAAAATGATCAATGTTTAAATGTCCATTAATAATAAACTAATCATCATTCTCAACAAAAAATAAATTAGAATAAGGATATCCCCATTTTGATTAAAACAATTATGATGAAATGTAAGAGTTTACAAACCCAGAATATTGAAATAGATATACCATTCTATAACACACTCTAAGAATACTTAATAGATACACTAGATTTTCGTGCCACTTGGATGCTATAAAAGTCTATACAGATATTTAATACATTCAAAAAGGTGTAAAAATTAAATAAGTAAGTTTAGTGTATTTTAAAAATACAAAATTGGTCATACTGAAGTTTTTTAAATAAAATATAAATGTTTTATCGTGGATTTTTTTCTCTCTTTGATTGTGAAACGATAATATACATTTAATTATGTTCTACAAAAACTCATATATAAATATTTATTTTTGTTTTATTAATGAAAGATCATTGGTTTACACTAGAGGGTAATTATTCATAAGAATAAATAACTTCGTAAACAGGGATGATTTATACCTACAATATGATCGCATAATGAAAAAGGATGATTCACTCCTAATGATGAAATTTTATTTTTTTTTCTAATGTATTCAATACTATGGGTTATCAAAATGCATTATTGTTAGATGAACTAATGTGTTGAATGAATTGTAATATAAAAAGAAAAATTGAAATCAAGAATTCCTCAAAGAAATAAATGGTGTACCTAGAATTGATAAAATTTTCTAGTTTTAGTTTAAAATTATAATTTAATTAATGTATTATTTTATATTTATGTTTAATTTATTTCTTTTGTGTATTACTGACATAAGAATTGTTTTATTATTCAGGTGGTTTATTTTGATTGAGTTGGGGTGTTTTTTTTGTAGTCTCTCATGCATGTGAGATATTATACTTTTAGGATGAAACTAAGAGAACAAAAAGAGAAATGGTTAAATAATGTACACAAACATCAAGAAAATGTGAATTTATACTTCTTATATACATAATATTTTCACCATTGGTACATACTGTTGAATAAAAAACACACATCACATACTCAATCTTCCATATCTAAATCTGATGTAGTTTGTCACTGATATGACTTAGAAAATATGTTTTTAGTTTATAAATTATATTTTAGATTAAAAAAACATTAGAAACTAGAATATGGGACAACATAGTAATAATGTTTTGATAGATTAGTAAAAAAATATAAAAGTCATTTTATACTTTTAAGAATCAAACACACCGCTATCCAATACACGATGTACTCAGAATGACTCAAATTTTCTATTATTATTTTAAAATTGATATTTAATTTGATAAAGAATAACTCACTGAAAATAATCAAAATCACTTGTATATTCTTGATAATTTATTGAAAAAAATTCATAAGTCATTTTTGATGTGTTGGAATCAATCTCACATCAACCCAACACACAGTGTGACCAATATGACTCAAAGTATGTGTATCCAAATTAAAATGACAATTTTGTAAAAAATACAAGTGATGTTTTCAAAACCAATAAAATTCCATCGAATTGTTTTGATACTTTATATGAAAATGATCCATTAGTCATATAGTACATGTATAAATTAGCCACACCCCATTTTGTCACACAGTGTGACCAGTATGACTCCAAACATGTATTCTTATTTTAAATTTGGAATTAATTTTAGAAAATAAGACAACTAAAACGAATTTGGATTGTTCTATACCAGAGGGAAAATATATATATCTCATTTTTTACATGTTGGAATCAGCGACATCATAATTCGATACACGATGTTCCTAGTATGACTCCAAGTGTCCTTTATCAGTTTAAATTGTAATTTTAGTAAAAAAAGGTGTCACCCACATAAAACTAATAAAATGATCTCTTATTTTCTTGATAATTCCCTAAAATGATTCATAATTTAGTTTTTATATGTAGGAATAATTATCACATCATTCCCACACACGATGTGACCGGTATGACTCAAAGTACGTGTTTCTAGCTTAAAATATCATTTTCGTAGAAGCCCATATTTTATACTGAAATCCAATAAAATTTATTGAAATTGTATTGATACATTAGTAAAATGATCCATATGTCATTTGGGACATGTAGGAATCATCTACACCTCTATCTGAATCAAGGTAAGACTGGTATGACTCTATGTTCATTTTTATTTAAAATTAACATTAATTTTAGTAAAAAAATCAATAGATATACTCAAACACAAGAAAAAAATTAATATTATTTTTATAATTTAATAAAATGATCCAGATCTCATTTTTGACATGTAGTAATCATCCTCACCTCAATCAGATACACGATGTTCCTAACATGACTCAAAGTATCCGTTATCAATTCCAAATTTACATATCAGTTATAAAATTATCACTCACTACAAACTAATAAAACATCCCTAGAATTTCTTGATAATTTATAAAAAATGATTCATAATTCAATTTTGATATGTAGGAATTAGCCTCACATAAAACCCACACACGATGTGATCGATATGATTAAAAGTGCCTATTTCCAATTTAAAATGACATTTTATTAAAAAACACAACTGGTGTAAAAAAAATCATTCATATTGTTTTGATACATTTTTGATATTATACATAATTCATTTTGAACATGTATTAATTAGAATCACCTCGATATGATGCATGATGTGACAAGTATGAATCCATGTGCATCTTTTTATTTAAAGTTGACATTACTTTTAGTAAAAAAGGAAACCAACACACTCAAAACTATGAAAATAGATGATGTTTGTTTTGATAATTTATTAAAAATATATAAAGGTCATTTTTTATGTTTAGGAATCATCCACACATAATTCCTATGCATGATGTGTCTGGTGTGACTCAAAGTGTCTGTTATGAATTTAAAATTGACAAGTTAGTTCACAAAGGGTCACTCATATAAAACTGAGGAAGAAACACGCATTGCCTTGACAATTTCAAAAAAAAAAGATTCAAAATTCATTTTTGACATGTCTAAATTATCCTCATGTTAAACCCACACACAATTTGACCAGTTTGACTCAAATTGTTTATTTCCAGAATAAAAGGAAATTTTAGTAAAAATATAATTCGCATACTAAAAAATGTGTAAACACATTTTTATTTTTGTGATACTTTAGGAAAATGATCCATATGTAATTTTAGACATGTTGGAGCCAGTCACACCTCATTTCGATGCACAGTTTTACTGGTATGAATCCATGAGCATCTTTTTATTTAAAATTAACATTAATTTTAGTAAAAAATAAAACTGATATACTCAACATTTATAAAAAAAATTCGTATTGTTTTAATTCTTTAGAATTTTGATCCATATGTCATTTTTTACATATAAGAATCATATAATACTCAATTAGATACATGATGTTCTTGATAAGGCTCAAAGGGTTTTTTATCAATTTAAAATTGATATTTTAGTTTAAAAAAGTGTCACCCACTAAAAACTGAGTAAACATTATAATATTGTGTTAATAATTTAGGAGAATGATTCGTAATTCACTTTTAACAAGTTGGAATCTATATCACATCAAACCGCACATGATGTGACTGGTATGACTCAATATGTGTGTTTCTAGTTTTGAATTTCATGTTAGTAAAAAACACAACTGGAGTACTCAAAAACAAAGAAAACACATTCATATAGTTTTCATATTGTATGAAAATGATACGTAAGTCATTTAGGATGTGTATGAATAATTTAACTCTCAATATAACTTATGGTGTGTCCGATATTATTATAGGTGCGTCTTATGAGTATATAAGTTCCATTTCAGTTTAAAACCCTTATCACATTTCTAAAACTATGCAAATGTGTATAGATCATTTTATCATCATTATGTATTCTATTTGTAAGTTAATTTCCTTTCCATTTTATCTTATAATTCTTTATTTTATTTTCTCCAATATAATTGCTAAAGATGAAAAATAAATGGTGTCACATGAAATAATCAACCACAACTCAATATGATTGACATTGATCCTGGAATAAATGAATGTTTAGATTAAAATTAAATTTTTTTGATTAATTTATTTCTTTATACTATTAATAACATAATACCTTTTTTCTTATATCGAAGCAGTATCTTTCTTGAGCAAGGACAATTTTTGCTTTTACATGTGCCTTATTTATCTATATAATACTGTTTTTTCATATATTTGTGTAAAGTGTTCTATTATAGGATACTATAGTATGACTTGTTTCTAGTGTCGTAGTGTGCTATAACATCACATTACAATATTCCACTTTATTATCACATTTATTATCATTGATAAATGATACCTTTATCAGTGTTTTCAGAATCACTGATAAAGTGGCCCTTCGTCAATGCTAAATAATTGTACAGATAAAATTTTTCATTTATTCTCTCTTCCAAAAGAACTCATAAATGGTGTAATTTATCAATTTTTCTAAAATTGTTGATGAAGGGGTACTTTATCAACATTTTTTATCAATGATAAAGGACCCATTTTCAGCTTTTTCTTTCACTGATAAAGGCATATTCTAGTGCTGTTAAATGCCTCTTTTGTATTGGTGATATTTTTATTCACAAATGTATAACTAGAAATTCACATAAATATAAATTTATATGTGATTGGTTACATAGGTGAATCTATAGACCTTAATTCCCTATTTTCTTAATGAATTGGTCATTCAAGGAAAATTTTCATGTAGGTGAATTTTCATACTAGAATGTATAACTATATTTGATAATTTTTAACTTATTCTAATTGGTTACATTCAAGAATGGATCAAAGTACGTGAATGGTTCACAAATTCAAATTTGATATAGATATGAATTAACCACATCAGGAAACCTAGATGTGAAGCACAACATATGAAAATAATCCATATAACTAATTCCCTAAGATAAGAAAAATCATAGCAAATATAATCACATCCACATATGAGATTCAAGTAAAGAGTTGGGTGTTAAATAAGGTATTATATCCCTATGCATCAAGAGAGATATATAGAATATAATATTTTGGAATATAATTTTACAAGTTGATTTGGATGATTATATTTATTTATTTCAAATAATATGATATTAATTATCATGATCATTTCTAAATGAGATGATGATAATGTCCTATATAAGAACAAAATAAGATGACAGTCATATAAAGGACATTCATGATAGATAGAGTTTCTATAAGCATATACAGTATATTTTAGGAATAAATGATCACAAAAGTACTTTTGTTACAGAACTGTGTCTAATTATTATGATGCCTGGTATCCTGATATTTGGGGAATCAATTATCATATGATGACAAAAGAAGAAATAAGGAATTCACAATGTTATTTACACCATGAATTATCAAATTCAGTGATTCCAAATGTGATGTACTTGAAAGGAAACATTGGAATCATGATAATTATCATTGTGATATAAGATGTTTTATAGATGTTTCAGGATATATATTTGTGGGTTAAATATCATCCCAAATAAAGATGATTTTATTTATGAATTTTAATTAAGGAATATAAATTATGAACTACATGACGTTCTCGATGAAGCAAATGATCCATGACAGAAAAAAATTAATATTTCAATATGCATAGATGAATATAATTAAAAATTATAGATGTTGTGGTGTAAATTTTTGAAAATGTTTCCATATATTGGGGAAATAAAATTGGAAGAACCATGTATTTAGTCGGGTCTCCAATGAATATTTAAATGATATTAATGAAACAAAATATGGAGAATTGTTAATATTGTCAAGGATAATGAAGGATGAGATATAAAGGATTTGAATTACTTATAATCTTGGTAATTTAAAATAATTAATTAATGAGTTATTTCTTGAATGTAGAGAGAAGTGAAGAAACTGGAAGAATTTATCTGACACTACTCATCTTATTAGATAATATTGGTCGTTGAAGGACATGTGTGCCTAATTTTTCAGAAATATCTGGAAAGAAAAAATATTCCACAGTAAAGAAGAATAAGATCTAACTCAATTATAATTTTCAAACTCATTAAGAGACAAATCAAATAAGTAGAAAACCAATTTAAATCATATGGACTAAATAATAAGAAGCGAAAGAATAGAGGGGAAATTAGAAGAATAAGAGTCTATTGTGCATATCTGATTTCATTGGAAAATGTATAAAATGAAAAGTGTGGTTAAGAGAATAAATTTTTTCTTTATTTTTTAATAAATAAAAAGAAGAAGTATTGATTATTATATGAAGATATTTTATGATAACTTTCCATTTAAATAAATTCAATTTCATCGATAGTTTGTGATTCGTGAAAAATTGAGTCTAAATAAACCATAATATAATATACCATTATAAAAAACATTAAATTAGTCTATTTAATGAGAACAAATAAATTTTTAAAATTATTTATAAAATTTGAAAATGAAAAAACATGTTGATAAATAAATAAATATTTTTTATTTATGTGTTTATATAACAAAAAAAAATCTCTCAAAACTATTTTTTATTACTTATTGTGAGAAAATAATATAATTACATTTTCCCAATATTAGAATCTTTATTTAATAAAATGAGCATAATTTTAGAATATTACTTTTCAAAATTAATTATAATGAGTATTTAATTTTTTTTAAAACATTTATTTCCAGATGAATAATGAAATATATTGAAATTTATTGGATACTATCTTTTCATTTAAATAATTTACAATGGTTAATTTTATTAAAATTGTTTTAAAAGTTTCATTAGTTCAATTGTATTATGAATAATCTTATTATCTCATTGGAATCAAATTTAAGATGATTGTTTTTATAAAAAAATTAATATAATAAACAATTTTTTTAGAAAACTTCTTTTCAACATAATTTACAGGATAATTTAAAAATAAATTTATAAAAAATCTTGGAATTTAATAAAAAACAATTCTATATATTGACACATGAGGCCTAAAATTTTTAAATAGATCTCTTTTATTTTTTATGAATATGAATATAAACCATAGTAAATTATTGTTACCACGTTAAAAGTAAAATGGGTTAATTAGGGTTAAAAATAAAATGATAATGCTTTAAATTAATTAGAACACTTGAAATTATTTCATTGTATGAGTCTATTTCTTATATAATCATCCAGACATCTTAAATGTGAAATTTTTTCCATTTAACATTAATTTTGATATTTATAATATTTATGTAAAATATAAATTCAAAAATGTAACTTACTTTAATTTTATATCTTTAAAATTTTGTGATAATAATAAACAAACATATTTTTAGTACTAAATAGTTGTTGGAAATATGAATTTTTTTATTATGTTTATTAATTCTATTTTTTAGCGATGAAATAATTACCTTAAATGCTTATGCAACAATGACACAGTGCTTGTAGATATTGTAAAAAAAGAAAGTAAATTATTTTGGAAACTAAATAATAAAATGTTTTTGGTGTGTTATATATTATAATGAGTTTAATAGATAAATATAACGTATTATATATTTTTTAAAAGTATATATTATAATTACTTTCCCATCATGTTGTTTCTAAAGTCAAATGTGATGAATAGTTAAAAATGACATTAATGATACATCATAATAAACAATAACATATTAAATTATTAAATAAAAATCATTTATTTTTATAATTAAATAGTATTTAATCTAAAATATAAATCATGGTCTATTTATGAGTTATTTTCCCTTTTATAGTAACACTCTTGAACACTAAATGGTAGAAACCATTGATATTACAGTAATTTTCAAAAGGATTATGGGGTTATATCTAAGAGATAAGGGTTAAAAAATTACTTAGACTTTATAAATATTATTAGATAAGAGTTTTTCAACTCATACTCATCTTATAATTTAATTATATCAATTTTTATCCACTTGAACATAATGAGTAATTTATATCAAATTAATACTTTACATAATTCCATGGTTGTCCCATCCCTCACATATAAAAAGAAACATCATATCATTAATTATTCACAATTATTAGGAATTATAGATCCAAAAATAACTATCCAAATACCATCATACTTTCTTCACCATATCCTTGAGCTTTTGGACCTGCCAAAATACCATCCTTTCAATGCTTAAGTTATAATCCAGAAGTGGTGTCTCAATAGAGATGAATAACTCTTAATCGATCATTTTTAATTTTATTTCTTATTATAACTCTTATAAATTTATGGAATCCCTTCTAGAAAATTAATTAGGTATCACTAATATATTTATTTATTTTTAAAAGGAAGAACAATTATTTGGGGACTACCACCTCTATTAAGCGATGTGACTCATTTTTTATTTTCATATAACATAGATGGTAATAAGGAAAATTTTAATGAATACAAATGATATTAATGATATAATAAAAATTATTTATAGTTAAATAATCATTTACCTTAATTTTTCCTATTCTTCTAAAAGTGAAAATAGTGCTCTTCTATACACACGTCTCACTATTTAAATAAACAGTGTAAATATTTTTTTATCTATACATTTTACGGATAACTATAAATATGTTTTTAATAGAAATATATGATATTTATATCATGATTTAAATTCTATAGCTTATGTAACTATCATAAATGTTCAAGGACTATAAATACCAAAATGAAACTCCAATGAAAGAAATATTTAATATCGAGAAATGAAAATTTTAATATTGAATTATTATTAAATGGGTGTTGAAATGTTATAGAAAGATAATATATGATATTATAACTATGTAAATGATTTCAAAATAGAAGTATAATAAATTAAAATTTTTAATACATCAGGTTATATAACTTTTTATGAAATCCAAAACTCTATGTTGGAGTTTTATGTTAAAATATCACTCTTTACCAATATTGATTATGATTAAGTTTAAAATGATGAAAATCCATGACATATCTCTAAAAAATATCATTAATTTTTTTATCATTTTATTATTTATGGATATTAAATGTTTTTCATTTTTATTTTCTATTTTTTATGTACCTTTGAGATAAGAATAAATTTTCAAGGAAATCATATTTTATTTCTCTCTTTAGTAAACAAACTTTTCTTCCATATCAATATTGTAAAAAAAATATTATTAATAATATTTTTAAAAATTAGTGATTAATTTTTAAAATTCACATTCCCCCATGTCTAATTTTTTATAGAATGTTTTGAACTGAATCTTCTTTTCATTTTACCAAAGAGGTACTTTTTAATTTTTACCAATGTTATGATAGGAATATCAATTTTAACATATAGGGGATTAAAAAAATTTCCCACAGTTATCAATGCTCAATGATTCAAATTTTTCATTATAAGTAATCATGATTTTTTTAAAAAAGAATAAAATTTCCTTATAATTTTGAAATTTTCTATATTTTACCAAAGTGATTTGAAAAGGAAAAAGGTTTTTTACATGATAAATATTCTAGATATCTTCTAAATAAATTTTCATTTAATATGATATCCTTTGATATTACTTATACATTACAATGTATATGATCCAATGTTACCAACCATGTCCTTTCATTGGATGGCATGTGATGATGATGATTTATGGATGATTATCTGGATATCATTTCTTTCCTAATGGTTAAATATATTTTGGTCAATTTTTTATGAAACCTGTTTCTTTTACAGGGGTTATGCTATTATAAAATGATGAAATTTTTATGAGAAATTTTTCTGTTCCATAAGTTATGCTATGATGAATTTTTTATGATCATGTGGAACACATATGTTTGATTTTTATTATATGGAAGGTGGGATGAGAGTTAAATAATCATACGATGCAATGGGTAAAGATTGATATCTCATAAGGTAATAAGGGATATAATGGGGAGTTAACCTATTTAACTAAGGGAATCAATCCACAATGATAGTCTTAGTGTGGAACTTCAGTAAGGATATATTGGAATTGGGTGTGAACAATATTCACTATGACAGTTTTGGTAGTTGTCATTAACTAATGGAATAAGTTTCTATGATTATGTGAATTCTACAAACTTATATATTATTCCAATGTTATGATATCATATCTCAAGTTCTTTTATTCCTTTTATAATCATGCATAATGAACTATTATTCTTTATTCCATTACATAATATTTTGATCTATGATATATGGGGTATTATTTTGATACTTTAAACTCATTTTCCCATACCCTTAATCTTAAGTTATGTTCAAGTGATCTTTGATATCTCTATTTATTACCCTTAATGAGAATCATATATACTCCTTTCTTATTATTCTTTTCCCAAGGTTATGGAGAAAGGTTTTTTGTATGATAATTTTACAAAATATTCTAGTTATTAAGAAATGAGTGGGAGATGATTTATATCTTATATTTACCCATTGTATTTATATGATAGTTTTCAATGATACTAAAATATTATGGTTATGTAATGGATTATAATGTAATATATTTAATATTCATCTAATAAAAGGTAATTTTTATATTTGAAAATTATGATTCATTATTTTAATTATCGAAGTTAGGATTAATTGATATTTGGAGATAATGGTAATAATAGTCTGGTGAAAATCCTAGGGTATATATATGTATAGGATAAAATCCTAAAGATTTGAAAATTACCATGGATAACCTTGGTTAAATTAAATGTTCCATAGATTTAGAAGCATTAAACTAAATGTTCCATAGATTTAGAAGCATGTCTATCTATTTAGACACCCTATAAATGATATTTCATGATTAAATGATTAATAAATCAGATTATTATAGATTCATGTTTAAATTGTTTTTGGTTTTAATTAATAGAATAAATAAGAATATGCCATGCTCACAATGAATATTATAGAAAATATAGTAATTATCCACAAGATAAACCAATTTATACATGAGATTGAATGAATAATCTTTTCTCAATACTCATGGAACTTTCTCAATCTATAAACCATGATGATATTTCAAATGAGAAAATGAGGGAAGGGAAATTAGTTTAGTCCTTTATAAGGAAATACCTATATTTTAGTGGGTCTTCCGATCTATTAGTTGATGGGAAACAGATTAGTACCAATGAATATATATTTTCCATTATCATGTTTTTAAACATGAAAAAAGGTATTTTAGCTATTTATCATTTGGAAGAAGAAGCATATCAATAGTGGCCACTAATCAAGAACAAAAGGTAATGGAATGAAATTGACTCCATAGAGTGGGATGAAATTAAAATATTATTTTCAAATCAGTACTTTACTTATACTCTTTGTATGAAAGTGGAGAAGGAATTTCTTGAATTGAAGTAGAATGATGATGAATCCATTAATAAATAACTGTAAAATTTTACAAGACTTTTGAGGTATAGTTCTGTTATTATCATCCAACCTAAAAGTATAATTGATTTATTATTTAGTAGCATAAAACCAATCCATTTAAGGGATTTATCTATAAGGGACATAAACTTCCAATAAGAAATATTACAATGTTTTTTCAAGGTGTAAATTGTTATTAGTGATAGCCATCGATATAATAGTTTTGATAAGACAATAATGATATACTTAAAATGAAATTACAGTAATTAAACTTGTTGATGAAAAAAGATGAAATTTCATTTATTCTCAAAGTGTAGTAGGAAACATGGAAAAAATACCTTAAGAGGATTGGTAAATTTTTTATTTATGTAACTTAATTTCATCATTAAATGTAATGCTAAAGTGATAGAAATAAGAATTTAGCTAGTGATTGAGAGAAAGAATGATAGAATGCACCACCCAAATTTCAGTGATTCAAATTCAAGGAGTATGAGCATTATTCCAAAAAATTTATCAAATATGAAGAATAATGATGATTATATATGTTTGAAACTACTTAATCTTAGAGATAAAACAATTAACACATGGTTGTAGTTGTTGATACCTGGTATGATAATGATGTAGTGAAATATACACATACCATCCACTCTAGAACTGATAATGTATTATTTTATTTTTGATCTACCAAATATTTATATCTAAAGAATTTTGTTAAATTTTTATGGTACCAAATCAATAATTATCTATTGATTTATTATTGAAAATCACTAATAATTTGATGATCACATCTGATGTCTTTGATTATTTTGTGATTAATGTTTATGGGAATTTACATTTTTTAAATGTCATTATTCTCCCTCTAGTTGAATTTTATATTATCTTAGGAATTAAATAGATTTGTTTATATAAATCCCAAGTTAACTACTAAGGCAGGAAATCCATGTTTGATACTCTATACTAATATATGAATGTCTATTGGTGTGATGAAAAATACGAACATCAAAATGAAATTCCCTATATTGTATGAGTCTTAATTCTTAATAAAAATGGTTGTTTATCTCAGATGGTTGGAGAGAAAATAGACATAAAATATATTCCTATTATTCATGAAATTTATTGATGTATTTATGGAATATATTTACACTCTTATTATAAATAATAAACTTGAGTTATCAATAGAACTCATACTCAGTGCTACACCCATTTCAAAACACCATATTGGATGGACCTGATTGAGTTATAGGAATTAAAAATGAACATCCATAAGATTATTAATAAGAGATTCAATTAGACAAGTTCATAACCATGGGGGAACCTTTTTTAAGAATAAATATTTTTTCTATTAATTTTGAGGAGCTCAATTTTTTTACAATATTGATCTTTGATCTTGATTGTATCAGTTTAGTCTCAAATTTGAAGACTTACCCAAGACAGTATTTTCTATAAGGTATGTACAATATGAATTTTTAGTGATGTCATTTTTATTTACCTCCTACTCCAATGGCCCGAAGGCCTTCCTTTCAATGAATAGTGTCTTTAGATATTACCATGATCTATTTTTAATGTATTTATATATGGTAATATTTAATATTCCAATAGAAAGGAAGATCAATAATATTTCTTTAGGATTATACTAAATATACTTTGAATGGATAATTTTTACACAAAATTTACCAAGTGTGAATTTTTTCTACATAAAGTTTCTTTTTGGGGTTATATGATCTCAATTGAGGTTATAGTAGTGGATCAATAAAATATATAATTTTTTGAACATCGACCCAGACCAACCACTATTTCTGAGAATCACAGTTTTTTGGTTTGGAGGGATATTATTTGTGATTTTTGTAATATTTATCATAAATGTATAATCCAATCATAATGTTAACTTGGAAGGTAACAAAGTTAATTTAGGAAAATGAAGGTGATGAAACATTCTAGGAACTAAAGAGACTGTTAGTCAACGCACTTGTACTGATACCACCCCGCAGTGGAGAAGGTTTTGTGATTGATAATGATGCATAAAAAGGGACTTGGATACATCCTCATGTGTAATGATATGATGGAATCTTACACCTCATTTCAATTGGATGTGAATGAAAAAAACTACACGAATAATTATTTGGAGAAACATGTGGTAATTGTTTCATTAATTATTAGTAATAATGGTATATATAGATAAAGGTGTGATATATATATATATATATATCAATCATAAAAATTTAATTTATATATTTACCTAAAAATATATGAATATATTCTAGATAATATGCTTGTTATTTATTAAATATTATGATAAATCAATACATTACCACCCTAGAAATGAAAACAAGGCGGAAGATACTTTTATTCGAAAGGATGAAAGAGGATTATTTGTGATGATGATAAAAAAGATATGATATTTCTATATTTTTAAAATATGTATATGAAAATCTTAATAGAAGGGGAGAAATATTATTTTTTCCAAATAAGTGTTCAACCAAATATTTAAGTGAAGACTGTAGAGGCATAAAAGGAAAATTTATAGCTGAAAATGTAGGTAATAATTATAATTGAGTTAAACATTGATTATAATAAAATTATGAGGTTAAAAAAAATATTTTTCATGTATGTAAATAATTTGGAGAAGGTTCTCTTGGATGAAGCTCATATTTTATCATTTGATATTCATCTTGGAAGTACAAAGATCTATGGTGTTTTAAAATAGTATTTCTTATGGGATAGTGTGAAGAGATATATTACATAGTATGTTTCTCAGTTCTTTTTATATCATCTATTTAAGGTTGAGAGACACAATTTTAATGGTATATTATAAAAATTACCCTTACTAAAATGTCGATGGGAAACATTCACTATGGAATTTTCCATCAAAATATAGAAAACATTAAAATCTATAATGATATTGGGGTTATAGTCAATCGACTAATGATATGGTCATTCATCATTACTATTAGATAATATTTCTCCCTTGACTAGATTTATATAATATACATTAAGAAATTAGTTATGTTTTATGGAGTACCACATCATATTTTATCTAATCGGGATCAGATGGTTACCTAAATGTTTTGGAGAAGTCTTCAAAAAACCCTGGATTCAGTGTCATGTTTCAGTTCTACATATCATTATCTAAAAAATTTCTATATTGATAAGACCATTAAAACCTTGGAGGATATTCTGAGATCTTTTTCAATGGATTTCAGAGGTAGGTGAGACAAACACCTTCTAACACTTGAGTTTTCTTACTATAACAACATTCACTAAATAATTTAGATGACTCCTTGTGAAGATATATATGTTAGATATTGTAGAATTATAATTTGATTGGATGAATTTTGAGAACTAAACCTATTTGGACATGAGCTAGCTGAGGAAATTGAAAATATTTTTAGATATATTCAATAACACATAAAGGTAGATCAGAGTAAAAAAATTACATTGATAATAATCAGTGAAATATGAAATTTTAACATTGTGATAAGGTATTTATATTAATTTCTCCATTGAAAAAGGGTATGAAATTATAAAATAAGGTAATTTTTATACCTATATATATTATCCCCTTTGAGATGATTGATTAAGTAGGGAATTTAGATTATCTCTTAGAGCTTCCACCAAATCTATCTCAAGTGAAATTTGTGTTCTATATATCTCCCATGAAGAAGTATATACTTGATCAATCTCATGTATAAAACTTCGAGGTTTTAACACTAGAACATGGAATTTTCTATGAAGAAAAAATAGTATAAATCTTGTATCATTGAGATAAAGTTTTACAAAACAAGAATACTCACCTGGTTAAAGTTATCTGAAGGAATCTAAAATTTGAAGAACCTACTTAGGATCATCAAGATGTGTTGAAACATATATTTCTCCATTTTTTGTATCAAATTAAAAAAATATAAATGCATAAATTCATTTTAATGGGGATAGAATGTAATAACCCGATGTTTTATGATAAATTACTCTTTAAATAAATATAATTTCTTCCCTAGCTTGCGGTACATTCAAACTAGAGTATAAATGAACTATAATATAGTATACTATTATAACCTAATCATTAAATTAGAAGAGTGAATATGAATATTTTTTTTGAAAAATTCTATATAAATGTTATATATAAAAAATTATATTGATAAATAAGTTGTCATTTTGTAGAAATGACTTTATATGCTTCCAAATTACATTTTTTCTCAAAACTGTTTTCCTTGGATTTTGTGAGAGACCAATGTAACAATTTTTTCCAATTTTTTAATAATTTTTTGAAACAATAAACATCCTTTTTTTAGTCATCATGATAAAATTTTTATATAATTATTTGATTGAATTTTTGATAAGATTGATTTTATTATGAATAGTGAGAAATGAAGTTTTTTAAAACTATTTTTTGAATTATTGAATTTACAAAGTATTTTTAGAAAAAATATTTTAAAATTAATATTAGTACAGTTATATTTTTAGTAATAAAATTTATATCATTTTAATATATTTTTATTTATTTTTTATATAAAAAATCTTATACTTAAGAAAGATATTTTTTAGAAAAAATGCTTTCTATCAGAAATTGTGGGTTAATTTGGAAGAGACCCAAATCTTGGCGTACATGGAAATTATATTAATTTTTAAGAATACTTAATACATAACAAAAACCAACACTCAAGGATCGTAATAGTTTTGTGTCTTTGGAAACTCAGAACACAATCTTCTAATCATCGTGAAAGATCTTCAACATCTCCCATAAAGATATTCCCCTTTTGTTTTCTTACCTAAACCTTTATTTATATCCTGTGGAAAAGAAAACATAAAAAGGGTGAGCTCAAATTCTCAATAAGGGTTAACATAGAAAACATAAAACAATCCATAAACATTTGAATGCAAAAACTTGATCATAAAATCTAAACATCAAAATCTTGAGCAAAGACATAAATCTTAGAAGTACGTAAGGAATATATCATAAAGGAGCATCAATCATGATAAAATAGAATGGGAATAAAACATGTAATTATGGAAAACCATTAAGAACGTGATATGATTTCCATAGTAGCCAAGGCATTGCTGCCAAGACCATCTTAGTGGACAAATTCCCTATCTGAATCGAGTTCACTCCTCATTCCAGTCCTGTAACACTGAACCATATTAACATACCATTCCATCCTTGTCTATCTCATGAGATATAAATCTTTAACCAATGAATTTTAGGTAGATATAGGTCCCACCCATCTCATATTTAAATCATTCTTACATGTGCCACAAAACAATCATAAATCATTCATCCTGACCCAAAGAATAAAATGGGTTTCATAAACATCATCCCATCATAACATAATCTATATAAAAAAATGGATATAATTTCATCATATGAAAATTGAAACCATGTAAATCATAGAGACATTATACTTAAAACATACACATATGAAATAATGTCATCTTAGATGTAAAATGGTTTTGATAAAACACTTGAAATGAATTCTTGAGGAAAACAATCCTTTCTTCTTCAAAATAGTTTTATTTTCACAAAATGACATGAAATTTTAAAAGAAAAGGATTTTTTTGAAAATATTCATGAAATATGGTAGAGGAATATTTATGTAAATAAGGCGTTATGAAATCATAAAAATTCATCCACGCCGTATAAGTTAAAAAAACATTCTCCTCGTACTTTTGCCGGAAAAGTCAAAACATTTCCTCGTATGGTAAACAAAAGGAAGATTACTTCCATAACATGTGGTAAAAGTAAAAATTGGGTAAAAAGGACATTAAACATACATGAAAACATTTATAGAAAACATGTACATGGATGATAACAATAACCCCAGTAAATACTTACAAATAACAATCTCAGATAAGAACGAGATTGGAATAGTTATCCCTTACCTTAGGTCTGATGTGCTTCGTACGTATCCGAACCACCTGTATAATGATTTAAATAATGTAATTGACTTATTATAGAATCATATTCATTGTTATGATATCATATATGGTTCACTTATGACTTTATATTACCCATTCTTTTATAAATTCTATGTTAGAGCAACGTTTTGGGTAAAATAATTTTATTTATCGTACGTGTTTGGACTTGTTGTTCATGATATTATTATTACTTATATCATGATTTACTTAATTCCAGAATGTAAATAATTATTTATATAAAATATATATTTATTATATATATATATATATATAATGGATAGATAAATGAAATGAAATACACCCTTCATGGAGATGGTAGGCTGTATGTACGCATGAATGCTGTTTTCCTTTCCTTGTTGACTTGAATGAAAGTAAGTAGATGTCATATATATATATATATACATAAATACAGTAGCTTTATCATGTCATATATCTCATTATTATTCATTATATATAATTTATAATCATTCTTGAATGGTTAACATTGAGAATGAATCTCATCATGTCGTGGAGACGGTAATCCGTACGTACGCACGAGCGATGATATCATTCCCATAATTATTGAATTGAATTGGAGTGGATGATATAATATCTCAGAATCAGTATGATATTATAATAACTATATATAGTTATTAATTACACCATTATACACATCCAAGTAAGGTGGTTGTGGAAAAACAAATTACACCACGTCGTGGAGATGGTATTCCGTACGTACGCATGCGCGGTGATTTCGTTTTCCATAGGATGGATAAAAGGTAAAATGGGGTTGTTTCATATTTATAATAACTTATCAGTAAATTATTGATACTTATGTTATTAATTTATAATTAAACAACTAATGAAGAAGAAGTTGAATAAGAAAGAAACTTGAAAGAATTGGTAGAAGAGATTACCTCTTCTTCGACGCACCTCTTTTAAGATTTCTCTTAAGGCACTAGAGTTAGTGTTTTGAGGAGACCAGAACCTCTATAATGTTTCTAGGGAAGTTGAGAAGGGAAATGGTTAGGGGTTGACCGATATTTAAAGCTCAAAATTGTGTAAAGATAAGAGGGAGGAGGTTCTCTTTTATAAGGGAGGAGAGGGGAACCTTACAAAAAACTTAAAATATTATTTTATAATAAAGTCATATTCGGTTTATAATAGCTCCAAATTGATTTATTTATAAGATAAAGTTGGTATGGGTCTAAATCCTTTCAACCAATAGGTTTCAGACAAGTTTAGGTTACTATTTTAACCTTGTCATTTAGATTTAACTCTAAGTTAAATAATTTAACTTTTACCATGTCTTCTTGTTTTCTTACACTATGTGGTTAATAAACTTACTATAACAAGCCAAACGAACCCCAAGTTGTTCATTATTAATATATATAACCTTCTCTAAGTCATTTTTCTGAACCTTATATTTTTTAGAATAGAATAGCAATTAATAATATAATATTTGTTTTAAAAACTATTTTATGTCAATTTTGACACTATTTGGTAATTGATTTTTTTGAAAATTATAACAGCTTGATTAGTTCGAACAATGTTAATTGAATCAATAATAACATGTCATATTTACCTAAAAACGTAGTTAAATTTATAAAAAGTCTCAAATTACATTTATTTGGGTATTTATAACATCAATTATGTTAATATTTCATTAATAAGGTAATTACTGTATCATCATTGTGTCATAAATAAATTATATTATTTAATGTCTAAAAATTATAAATAAAATACCATTATTTAGGAAATATTTTTATATTTCTAATTAATATTTATAGTCGAATTAATCTAATGTATACCCTGTATTAAAAATGTTTTAGTTATTAAACATTGATTTTAACTATTTTAAATATTGTTTAAATTAAATAATAATAAATGTCCTAATCTAATCCAAGTGGACTTAAAGGGTAATATTTTATTCCCAAGGTTGTTTTTGGTTGAATTAAACTTATCCAATAGAATTAAGATATGTTTTAGGGTAATAATAATATCATTTTAACCCTCAATTACCCTATTTACTTTTAACTGTGGTAAATAAAAGTAAAAGTTACTATTCACAAAAATTATTTTTATATTATTGAACCACATTTTACTCCTTGATATTAACTGTGTCTCTCAGATTTTTTAAATTCTACTCACAGAAGCGGTAAAATTATGTTTTATGTAAATTTTTCAAATTCTCCTAAGATGTGGGTAAAAGACGGTGAAAAGTTCAATAAAATTTTTATATATCTAAAATTATTATAAAATGAATCCAATGAATTACATTGAACTTATATAAGTATTATGTATCAAATTTTACCTAAAATAAATTTAAATAAAATAAATAATTATTAGAATAAAATGGTGGTTTTTAAATAGTAACCCAGCGTTTTTACTATTCATCAAAAATTCAAAGTTTTCAGAAAAATACCAAAAATTCACCCTAGGATAATTTCGATATTCCAAATCCAAAAATGAAGTCTATTTTGAAGGAAAAAATTTATAAAATTTCAAAAAGTGGTTATTACTATTCATAACAGCAAGTTCATAATAATATTATAATAATATCACGTTGAGGGAAACTTGATTATTGCGTACTACACATGCTATTGAGGAAGGTCTTGATTGTGTGTAATGCAAGCCAAGTCAGCGTTGTGTATAGTGAAATCTCCGTTTGGTGTTGCGTATAACTAAATAAAAACATATTTCATTTATACATTGAATATATATATATATATATATACACTCAATGTTGCGTAGAATAACTACTATCAGACAAACTTGAAATTGCGTGTAACATGATCCAAGAATAGTGTTGCGTATATTCCAAGATAATACGGTATTGCGTATAGCACAAGATAATCTTGGTGTAGTGTACAACACAAGACATCAAAGTAATAAAAATGATATTTCTCATAAAATTTCGGGGTGTTACAAATTTTAAAATAAATTTCTAACATATATAAAAATATAATCATAAAAAATTGTTTCCATATTTGGAATCATAAGGTCCATTCTTGGAATATATAACCATTTTATTTTTTATCAATACAAATAGTAAAAATAGTAAATTTTTGTGCCCATGGTAAAAATAATAAGGGTTAATTAGGTATAAAAATAAGGTCATAAGTCTTAAAACTCATTCAAAAAATACCTTTATTTCATTATTTAAGTATATTTTTTCCATAATCATCCATAATTCTAAAATATGAACTTTTTTACTATTTAAATTTTATTTTTTACCTTATAATATTTAAGTAAAAGATAAAGTGAAAAATTTGAATTTCCTACTTTTAATATTAATAAATTGTTTTGGATAAGGAAAAAAGTTATTTTTAGTTATAAATCGTAATTTTTACAATGAATTATTTTTTATCATGTTAATTTATTTTCAATTTTTTTGTTATTACTTAATATATTTTAATGCTTGTGAAACACTGACACAATTATTGTGTAAGCAGTAGAGAAAATCTAGTATATTTTTTTAAAAATATTATAAATAATTTTTTTTTGTGAAACTTATTGTGGATTAAAAATTTAATAGATAAATATAATATATTATAGATGTATGAAATTTTTATATTGTAATTCCATTACTTTAATGTTGTTTAAAAATTCAAATTTAATCAATACTTCCAAGAATTATATTAATTGTATATAATGATTAATTATTTTGTTAGATGGTTTAAAATTAATAATAATACTATATTCATCTCAATAAATGGGGTATGGTTGATATTATAAACCACAGTCCTTTTATGAGCCTCTTTTCCTTTTATAATAAATTTTTTAACATTAATGTGTAGAAAACATTCATATTACTGTAATTGTCGAAATGATTAATAAGGAATTAATATATAAGGGTTATAGAATCACATAAACATTTATGAATATTATTGTATTATTATATTTTAACTGATATTTATATTATCTTAAAATAATATAAATTTGGAGCTATTTGAAAATAAAAATTAATCCATATTAGTTTAATAATTTATGTAATTCAAAGGGGGTGTGGGATCCCCTAACATATAAAAGGAACCTCCTATTATTAATTGTTCAAATTTTTTGATCCATATAGATTTAACAATACCTACCCTAATATCCATATATATTCCTTATCCACATCATTTTTTTTCTTCAGAATACCATATTTTCAAAGAATAAGTTGTAAGCCAAAATAGGTTTCTCAATGAAGAGGTATAACTCTTAAAAGAGTGTTTTTAATTTTATTTCTTCTTATAACTCCTCTAAATATATGTAATTATTTATAAAATAATTAATTTAGTATCATATATATACTAAATATTTATTATGATGATTTAGAAACCATTATCCACCACCTTCCAATATTTTGGAAAATGATAATGTCGCTCATATGTATGTGTGGAAAACCACCTCTACGAATCAATGTGATTTTTTTCATTTACACATTACATGAATGGAATTAAGGATACATTTATGGAATATATATTTTATAAGTGATATAATAATGATTATTTAAAGTTAAATTATTTTTTACCCTTTTTCCAACCATTGAAAATGGAAAACAACATTTATGTGTACGTATGACCTACCATCTCCAAGAATGATGTAAATCACGTTTTTATCTCTACCTTTTATGGAAAAATCAATAAATATATATAATTACTAAATATTATATTTATTACATGATTAAAAAATTTTATTTTAAAGAACTATGAGAATTGTTCAAGGACTAGAACTACAAAATTATCAATCTCATGAAAATATAGTTGATACTCAGAAATGAAAATTTTAATAACGAATTATTTATAGATTGGTGTTAAAATATAATAATATGATCATATATAATATTATAAGTATGTATATTATTCTTTGTATAGAATTATAATAAATTTAAATTTATTATATAGTGTGTAATATCTCTTTCTAACAATGTTGATATTGTGGTAAGCATTTTAGGTTATAATCTCATTCTTTACCATGATTTTTATGATTAAGTTAACAATGATTAAATTTCATGATCTACATATCAATAATCTCATGATTTTAATTTTACATTGGTTATTTCTGGATTTTACAAATTTTAATGTAATTTTTCCCTATTTAATTACTAAATATACCAAAAGTAAATTTTAAGGAAATCAAGGTTTATTTCTCTCTTCGGTAAAAATTACTTTTTATTCAATTTCAATGTTTTCTAAAATTGTATTCAAAAAAATATTTAATATTCCTTAATGATTATCAATATATGTTTCACTCATGTTTTTTTTAAAATGGATTAAAAGTAATATTATTATCTTTTTATGAATGATGTACTGTTTAATTTCTTATAGAAAATGTGAAAGGAATATTTATTTTAACATATATTTATTAAATGGTTTTTCTTACCATAATGAACACTCAATTCATTGAATATTCCTTTACAACTTTAGATGTTTTTTGGGAAATTTTGTTTTCCATAATATTTTGAAAAATTGAAGACTTTAAATAAGTGCTTTCATAAGGAAAAGGGTATTTTCCTTATGAAATATTTTAGATATATTTTTGAAGTTATTTTCCTCTAATATTATATCCTTTAGGTTTGTTATCCTTTAATATATATATAGTCTAATGATACAATCCAATTTCAATAATTTTATGGGTTATGATGATTATGACACTTTAAGGATGATTTTATGAAATATTTTTCTTTACGATGGTTAAATTATGTTATAATTGGAGCTTTATAAAACTTATTTATTTTAAATGGGTTTATATATGACAAAATGATGAAATTTTTATAAAATAAATTTATTTTCCATGGGTTATGTTATGATGACTATTTTATGATCTTTCAAAACACACATATATTATTTTCATTATGTGAAATGTGGGATTGGGATTATATATCTCTCTAATGGATTGGGTGATGATGGATATCTCATGAGGTAATAAGAGCATGAATAGGTAGCGAACCCAATTCAGTAAGGGATTATGCCCATTATGACTATTTCTGAGGCTTTTGTCGGGGCACGCGCTTCCGTCTGTGAGGACGCGAAGCTGTTACCCTGCATTACCACTTTCTAAAGGTGGGCAGTATCCGTTCCTTGTTCAGGGACGTTTGGTCCTTGATCTAAATGGGATGATGGGATTTCGGTTCTTTCTTCCATGGATTCCTCCTCGAAACTTGTCACCTAGTTCGGGTCGCCCTTATAGATTAAGTCGTGGTTTGTGAATCTTGTTCTTGGTTCCATATCTTCATGAACACCGGTTAATTAAACTACTTCCGTCCGGAAATTCCATGGGGTCTTGAGATGGTAGCAACCTTCGGTCGGATTAGATGACAACAACTTGCATTTCAGGGCATCTCTGGGTGTGTGGACATTTGGGAACCTGTATCTTCCTCATAAGTGGGAATCTCAAGGGGGCAGAACCCGAGGCATCCCACGTAGAATATGTGTAATCACATGCCATAGGAATGTATCTGAGGTTTTCCTCATCTTCCCATTAACACATGGTATGCCACTAGTTTAACGTCTTGTGGATACGGTTATGCCAAAGGCATGTCATTTGAGGTTTTCCTCAGGAATCTCATGTTTATCAAGAGGTAGGTCGTGAGTTTAACGTCTTACGGAGATGGAATGAGAGTGATCAGAACATCCCATAGTGATGGATCGTATTAGTACATCATAATGAGGGAACACCTTGAATATGGATGGATCATAACGCCCAATGAGGCTGGATCCGAGGTGGTGCGCCCCATGGAGGGGAGATGCCACACCGTAATGGTTGATCTGAACACCACTGGGGGTGGATCAGGGAGAGTGCACCCTAGAATGGGGGACACCTTGGTTTACCATTGGGTGGGATTGAAACTCAAGGAGGTTTCCTATGTACACTATGTAGAGGATAGGGATCACAAGACACATAGTTCTAAGGGGTGATGAATAGGGGTGTACACAGAGGAAAACGACCCAGAGTCATACTGGGGGTTATGCGTGGATAGCGGCCCAAGTACTGCTAGGAGCAGTGAGGAGGGTGGATGGCATGATCCCACTGGGATGTGCCGGCCCAGTTAAGAATTAGGATGGGTGATGGATTGATGAATGAAGTATAAAGGGAATGAAATGAGACCATTACTATGGCGATGGTGATGTTGGGATTGAGCCTCGAAGAGACCTCCTACGTAGCCTCGTGGTAGGGAATCAAAGTCCGCATAGTTCAGTGGGATGATGGGACACCTGAGGAGGCATACCCTGAGAATGGATTCATGGATGGGACCCAGATGAATTGGAACCTCCGGGTTGGGGAATGACCTTCCCGAGACATATATGTTTGAGGGAGAGATCAGGATGAGACATGAGTGCTGGGATTAAGCCTCAGAAAGGATTCCTACGTATCCCCGTGGCAGGGAATCAAAGACCACTTAGTTCAGATGATGGGGACCGATGTGAAGGGGGTCAGAGTGACCAATGGGTGGTGGGATTGAACCTCAAAGAGGATTCCTACGTACCATGCCTTGACATGGATCAATGACCACGTTGTTTTGGATGGGGCATGTCGGTGAGCCGACATGAAGGGGGTCAGAGAGACCAATGGGTGGTGGGAATGAACCTTAGGAAGGCTTCCTACGTACCATTCCTTGACATGGATCAAGGACCACGTATTTCGGGATGGGGCGTGTCGTTGAATCGACGTGAAGATGGACCGGGGGTCCGATGGGTGTTGGGCATGAACCTCGTGAGGTTTCCTACATACCATGTCTTTACATGGATCAAAGTCTATGTACTTCAAAATGGGTTCTGGTGAACTGACGTGAAGATGGATCAGGGGTCCGATGGGTGTTGGGCTAGAACCTCATGAGGCTTCCTACATATCATGCCTTGACATGGATCAAAGTCCACGTAGTTCAGAATGGAATGAGAATATAGTTTAAAGTCATACGGGACAGGGGTGAACCAACGTGAAGGGGGGTCGGAACGACCAGTTGGTGGTGGGATAGAACCTCATGGAGTCTTCCTACGTACCATGCCTTGACATGGATCAAAGTCCCTGTAGTTCGAGATGGTGTGTGACAGAGAACCGACGTGAATATGGACCTTGGTCCAGACCGACGTGAATAAGGGCCTTGGTCCAGGTGGATGGTGGGCTTGAACCTCAGGGAGGCTTCCTACCCACCATGCCTTGACATGGATCAAAGTCCACGTAGTTCAGGTTGGAGTGAGGCTTACACTTCAGGTAGTCCAAGGTGTTGGTGAACCGATGGTCAGAATGACCTGGTGGTGGGCTTGAACCTCGTGAGGCTTCCTACATACCCTGCCTTAGTAAGGATCAAAGACCATGTAGTTCAGGATGGTGTGGGGCTTACACTCTAGGCTGCCCAAGGTGTTCTTGTCATGGTCAGTGCTTTCTCTAAGCCCACATGTGTCATGTTCCTTGTGAGAAACAAGAGGCAGTGAGGACGTGATGATCATGGTGCAAGGGTGCATCCATGAAGGGTGGTGAATGTGATGTAACCGTCATGAGGATGATGATGGTTTCAAGCTTGAGCCTTGAAGAGGCATCCTACGTATCCCCGTGGTAGGGAATAAAAGTCCACCTAGTTCTCCTGATGACTGATTATAGCCGATAGTGGGTTTCAACAGCTTACCGCTGGATTGGGTCACAACAGCTTACCACTGGATTGGGTCACAACGACTTACTGTTGGATAAGGATTTCAACGGCTTACCGTTGAATGGGGTCACAACGGCTTACCACTAGATAAGGATGTCAACAGATTACCACTGAATGGGGTCTCAACGGCCAACTACTGGATAAGGATGTCAACAGCTTACTGCTGAATGGAGTGACGATAGTGGATGGGGCTTACGCAAGGAAGCTGCCCGGGTGCCGCTATAGAGCTGCAATGGTGAATGGGGCTTACGCGAGAGAGCTGTCCGGGTGCCACTATGGAGTGGAAATGGTGAACGGGGCTTACGCAAGGAAGTTTCATGGGTGCCGCTATGGAGCAACAATGGTGAATGGGGCTTACACAAGGAAGCTTCCTAGGTGCCGCTATAGAGTGGCAATGGTGAAAAGGTCTTATGCAAGGAAGCTGCCCGGGTGACGCTATGGAGCGGCAATGGTTAACGGGGCTTACACAAGGAAGCTTTCTGGGTGCCTCTATGGAGCAGCAATGGTGAATGAGGCTTACACAAAGAAGCCTCCCGGGTTCCGTTATGGAGTGGCAATGGTGAATGGCGCTTACGCAAGGAAGCTTCCAGGGTTCCACTATGGAGCGACAGTGGTGAATGGGGCATACGAAAGGAAGCTGCCTGTAATGTCTTCCTCATGTCTGGAAATAAGGGCATCCCAACCCACCGGTGAATTAAGGACCTCACCTATGCATTGGTTCACAAGAGGGATAATTCCAAGGGGCATTGGAATTATGCCACTGTAATCATGGCATTAGGAATCTTATGCTTGGAGCATAAGGCATCTCTTGTTTAGTGAAAGTGGCATCCTATGATTGGCACATATGGTGTACTACAGTTTATAGCCTTATAGATAGGACTATTAGAATCTCATGCTTGGATAATAAGGAATCACTTATTTGGAGTAATAGGCATCCTATGTTTGGAACATAGGGATTACTACAGTTTAAAGTCGTGTAGATAGGACTTTTGGCATCTCATGCTTGGAGCATAAGGCACCTCTTGTTTAGTGCAAGAGGCATCCTATGATTGGCACATAGGGTGTAATACATTTTATAGTCTTATATATAGGACTATTGGGAATCTAATTCTTAGAGTATAAGGAATCTCTTATTTAGTGTAAAAGGAATTCTATGTTAGGAACATAGGGCGTACTACAGTTTAGAGTCTTGTAGATAGGACTGTTGGCATCTCATGCTTGAATCTTAAGGCATATATTGTTTAGTGAAAGAGGCCTCCTATGATTGGCAATAGGGTGTACTATAGTTTATAGTCTTGTAGATAGGACTATTGACATCTTATGCTTGAAGCATAAGGAATATCTTATATTGGGTAAGAGTCATCCTAGGTTAGGAACATAGGGAGTACTACAGTTTAGAGTCACGTAGAGAGGACTGTTAACATCTTATTCTTGGAGCATAAGGCATCTCTTATATTGGGTAAGAGGCATCCTATGTTTGGAACATAGGGATTACTATAGTTTATAGTCATATAGAGACGATTATTAACTTCTTATTCATGGAGCATAAGGCATCTCTTATATTGGGTAAGAGGCATCCTATGTTAGGAACACAGGGAGTAATACAGTTTAGAGTCATGTTGAGAGGACTGTTAACATCTTATGCTTGGAGAATAAGGAATCTCTTATATTGGGTAAGCGGCATCCAATGTTAGGAACATAGGGTGTACTTTAGTCCATATTTATTTAGAGAGGACTGTTAACATCTTATGCTTGGAGCATAATGCATCTCTTATATTGGGTAAGAGGCATCCTATGTTAGAAACATAGGGATTACTATAGTTTAGAGTCATGTAGAGAGGACAGTTATGCATAAGGCCCCTAGAAATGGTTGGTGTTGGGTCCTAAGAAAGGTCAACCCTTTCTGGTTCAACCTAGAATAGGAGCCAAGTGATATGGTTTGGATGAGTTTCTTGAGGAATGGTTCGACTCAATGTACACAGGGAATGGATAATGAGAATCTCAACAGAAGACATGGGAATGAAACCAAGAGGAATATGTCGACTCAAGGTGTATCATGATGTGTGTAGGAGAATCTCAAATCATGGTTTTCCATAGGTGGAAGGTGGGTGCGCATAAGGGCGAAATGGAAAATGTCGACGTCCCGACCCGAAAAGTTCACGGTTCGACTCTCCATTTTTCATGGGGGACTGTGACGGTAGCAAAGGGAACAGACCTGAGGGATAGGACCAGAGCCCGACAGTGACCCCGAGTGGGGGTGCGGGGGGCGCAGCCAACACGGTATGGACCGGTGGGTGCAATGGTAGGAGCCTCGCAATGGATAGGTATTCACGATGTAGCTTCGCAGAGCAAAGGGGCTTGAAGAGCATGGGTTATCATGAAGCATGGATTCACGGAGCAGCATCGTGGAGGATGGGCTAATAGAGCATGGGCTCGTGGAGCATGGGCTCTTATAGTAGGGCCTCATGGAGCATGGGCTTGTGGAGTCGCAATGCGAAGGAAGCTGATCGTGGAGCAAGGGCTCGTAGAGCCGCTTAACGAAGGAAAGTGGAGCTCCACGAACCGGGAGATCGACCGCCCAAGGGGCGGAGTCACCGTCCAAGGGGCGGAGTGGCCGTTCGGAGAAGGGGGGGGGGGTGAGCTGGGTATTTATAGGGGAGAGGCACCGCAAAGCAAAGCACTCTCGGTGCTATGACAGTGCTTGCTCCGTGGTGGTTCGCGAACGTTATATGCAGCCGCGGAGCGTCCCGCCTTCTTGCTTCGCGGTGGGTCTTCGCGGTGTATCGCGAATGTCAAATGGGTTAACAGAGACTCCCGCTTACTTTCTTCATGGTAGTTCTTTGCAACGCTTTGCGAACTTCAAATGGGTTCACGGTGTATCTCACCTCTGTGCTTCCCGGCAGCGTTCCGCGATCTCGGAGGGGACATCGCCAACGGGATTCAGAAACTAGCTTTCCAGCCCAACTTTAAATGTCCATAACTCATAATCTATATGTCTATTCATGCCCTATGACCTACCTAATCAAAGCTTGAAAAAATGGACTATGAACTTGGATCATTTATGGAAGCATTTGGAAAATTTTGGGTACGCGTTTTCTAGTGCCACCAATGACAGTCTTGGGAGAAAAATCTAACTAAGTTTATGATTAAATGTGTAGTAAACCTATTCCACTATGGTATTATTAATAGTCATACTAAACTAAAATATTATGGTCCATTCTTATGTTATACCAGAAAATTATGTTCTATGTCGATTTTATAATCTCATAGCTCATGTTATTTGATTTTTTAGGACCCAAGTCTTATAAATATCCATTATTTATGACATGACATAATATTTTGATTTTTGATATATAGGGTCTTTTTTTAAGATGTTAAAACATGTTTTCACACCATTATTCTCATATTATGTTTATATCATCTTTGATATCTCCCTTTTTTACCATTACCGAGCATTTAAAATCACCCTTTCATGTGATTCCTTCCATAGGTTATGAAGAAAGGTTTTGAGTATGATGTCTCTAAAAAGAGTGCTACTTACAATGAATTAAGTGGGGGGAAATATTTTAAATTTACTAATTGTTTATTTTTTTTATTTCAAAAGATATTAAATTTTTATGGTTTTGGCATGGATTTTATATTTTTTTTTATTTCATATTTATCTAGTAAGTTGAAATATTAATGCATGAAAATTGTTGGTGTTTATACTGATCAATTGACCATGAGGATCAAAATAATAAGTGGGTTAATTTCATTATAGTATTCACATTTAGAAGATGAGTTCATATAATTAGTGAAAGAGGAAAAATGGTGAAGGAATAAGTTTCTATGAAAAGCTTTGCATACAAGAAAAAAAGAATATGAGTTTTTTCATACTGATATTCTAGTGTGAGAATAATAAAATAACTGAATTGAATCATTATGGAAATAAATATAACTCATATATTATCAAGTAATATATTGATGTTTTAAAGGATATGAATATGTTAAATACTATCTACAATGGAAATATAGAAATCCATATCAAGGATCTATGTCAGACTAGAATATCACCAATCCAAAGGCTCAAAATTGTTTTCTATACCCATTTTGAGTATAGAGTTTCATACTTTAGATTCAATATTGTATTATGTATAACCCACTATAACAAGTATCTCATTATAGTGGTACATGTGGAAATGAATTGTTTTCTGATTACATGAAGGACTAGCCTTTCTTATTAAATAGTTAACCTTGTAACTATCCTATCCAATTTTTTGTTTGATAAATAAAGAAGGTGAGGTAAGATAATGATAAAAAAATATATTAACTGTTTAAAGAGGTAAGAGGGAAAAATTATAAATTAAATAAAAATGACACCAACACTAATACAAACCCAACCAGTATTAAGTATAACCTTATGTGGACTTAACTAATTTTATTTGATCATGAATAAAGATATATATTTCTAAATAAATTGATAATTTTTTGATTATCAGGACCCACCAACAGCGGTGGTGTCACATCCATATTAATATATTCCAATTGATCCATAATATATATTTTTAGGTTATTTCTTGAGTTATAACAACATAATTTACTTTAACAATACCCAAGGCCACAAAACTTTTTTTCATTGTGTGAAAATGTACAAACATTTCTCCAAAATTGAGAACTCCATTGGATATTGATATTCTATGATAAAACTTTACAACCCAATCTATATATGTATATCCATTTAGATTGTGAATTCCATTTATGTAATATTTATATCTATAATAAATCATGCAATTAATATATTCAATAATTATCTTTCAAACAATGAAGTGATATTCCTTTACTACACATTGATATTTTAAACATAATCTAGAAACCTAAAAATATATCCATTCGTGAAGATTTCAAGTTAAAAAACTACAAATAATATTAATAAAGTTCCATCAATGAATTTTCCCTTTGTAACACCAATGATTTTTAAAGAAGAGAAAAAACTTGTTTCTAAAGGAGAAATATGGAAGTTGAGTAGACTATTCAATTGTAATAGGATTCTAAGGCATGGATAATATTTCACACCATGGAGGGTTTGAATCAGGTGTGGGTGTGGTACTATAGGATAATGGTCACCTATAATGGTTCGGGCTATTTTGGAAGTGATATGACATGAATCATTGGCTATGGAAACGAGGTTGTATGTTTGAGTTTGGGAAAATCTAATATTTGTACGGTCACTATGCACACCCCAACTCAGATTTCCTAAACCAAAAGTAAGGGGAGATGCTAAAAGACCTCATGCAAAACTCCCTATACCCTAGAAATTATAGACTTGTGTTGAGTTTATAAGGGCATAACATGGAGAATGTATACTACTAAGTTATATACATAAATGAAGAACATAATGAAATATAATATCCTTGAATATCATATTTGGATATAATGAAAACATAGTGTAGTAACAGAATTCTCCCATGTCATACATGTATGATGATATAGGGTCCCAACATGATAAGCCAAACCAAGTATCCGGAAATGGGAATTTATAAAAACGCAGCTACAATAGTTTTCCCCCCTACTCCAATGTATTGTCTATTCAGATCCATGTCATAGGCCCCTTTCCCTTCACTTAATCCCTAGTCATGATATCAAAATGTTCATCAAGATTCCTCTAAAAGGTTTGATTATAACCTAGTTGGAAACCACTTATACATTCTTAATATTAGTGAACATGTATATAGAGGTGCATTCCATGATAATAAAATGAATACCCACATAATCATGAAACACCACAAAAGTGTATATTTTCTAACTAATCCACCATGAACCCTGACCATACCTATTTAGGATCCAATGCAGAAGCATATATAAATTTTCATAAAAATTTTATTATTGGAGGAGCTAGCCACATGGATTCTTAGTATCCATACTTGCCAAAGGACACAAGTTAAGATACATACGAATATCTTGACCCATCTCTAGGCCCAAGGCCACCAGTTAATCCACATAAGGATATTATTCCACATATTCCCAACTTTCTCTTAGATTAGGTCATCTAATTACATCATTCCCCCATTTCAGGGAACACAAGGCAACCATACACTATTATTTATCTTTGTCTTACCATTATGCTACATGCATCTGCTGAACACACTCCCCCTCTATGGAAAAAGATCCGTGATAGGTCTACATGTACCTTTGGTAACATTTATATACAGAAAAATATATATAATCAACCCAAAAACACACATGGAGGGAGTTTCATCATATCAATAACATATAACCATAGATAACGTACATCAAACAAGGGTAGAATGGGCTACACACATACACACTAACATACCATATTACACAATTGTTCTCTATGTTATGTCTATATAGGGACTAACACGTCCTGTTACAGAAGTAACCTGTGTCTATGAATGAATATATAATAAAAAAAGGAAACCTACTTAACATCAAGGACCTATATGGTATGGGCTTATCAACTCAAGTGCATCAGTTTCAATGTCAATATTTTCCATGTGTTGATATCTAAATCATTCCTATACACAAACATATTCAAGACTATATACAAAGAAATCTTATAACCAAATTCTAATAATAATCAAATTTATTTAATATCAAGATACAATAAAGAGATAATGATATAGGAATATACATCTAATTTAACCTAATATAAGGGATGGAAACTAGGAATAGTGAGAGAGTAACACACGAAGAATGAAAAATATTTTATCCTCTAATGTTAGGGATGAAACTAAGAGGTTCATGGATAGTAGTGATCGTGAATAATACCTAGTGTCTCACACAATTAGAGAGTAAAATGTAATAAATATATGGGTTCATGGGGCCTCAAGAATATATAATAAATTTGGAAGATCATATGTCACAACATATCACTTAGGGATATACTACAATGGGCCCATTTATGACAAGGAATATGATATAAAGGAGTTCGGCATGCCATAGTGGTGCCTCATCAAAATAATGTTCAAAATACGTGAAGTTCTTATTGATGAGATTATATAAACATGGGAAAGGGACTATGATCTAATGTTCATCACCATGTTATAGTCTCTTATCCCTTACAAGAACATAATGCAGTGACCACCAATCCATGCTATAGTGACCATGAAATTGGATGAACTTTTTAATATCAACCATTAAACCTCTATGTACTATCCAATAATATATTCCAAAGTTATGGAAAAAAAGAACCATCAAATCCAACCTCTATTCCATAGTAACTAAACCATTCCTCAATCATACCCTCCATGGTGTAAAATAATCCCCATGTTGTAGAATTCGGTTTTGATTGAGAAATCATCTCAAATTCTATCTTTCTACACTATAACTAAACTTAGGCTATTGGTTAAAATTTTTGGGTGTTACCAATCTCCAATTTTATTAAAATTTTGTACTTAAGAAGTGTCTATAGGAATCATAATAAAAAATCTTAGGCCATTGAGCCAAATATTTGACTCATACTCCCATGATTATACATGGATCTAATCATGCTTCTTTAGGATCATAACAAGTGGAATTATTTTACCACACAAAATATTATCACTCTGGTTTGTAATGCGCATTGACTGCACCCAAAAAACCATGTTAGGATCTAGCGTGACATTATCATAGTAAATCACATGCATTGGATGAGGCCCATACATATGAAGTTGAGACACATGGAATTCATCATGCATACATCAATATAATCTATGGAGACCCAAAATTTTGGAAACTTCCTCAAATCCTCAGGTAATATCGAATGGTATAAAATATATCAACATTAGGTTTCCATAAATCCACATCTATTGATGCCTTAGTTGGTGATTCACCTACATTAAAACATTATTTCCCACAATGAACTCCAAGGGTCTCCTCATCCTATCAGAATAGGTTAATTTTTTTACTTTGAGTTTTGGTGAGCCACTCCTTGATCAACTGCACTCTCTCAGATGTATCCTACATGATGATCAACCCCACAATAACTACCTTTCCAACCAAATGACAACATATCAATAAAATAAAAAAATTTCCATAGAGTATCTCTAAAGGTTCTATGAAAATTTAAGCATAAAAACTATTTTTTTTACATGATACCTACTAAGTATAGTTGTACATCCCATTCTCCCCTAAAGTCTAGGATGTATGTCTAAAGCATATCCTATAGGATTTTAATTTATTTACTTAATTTACCATTAGTCTATGGATAAAACACCATACTCAGTTTCAAGTGTGTATCCAAATCCTGTTGTAATAATTTCTTAGAAGGAAAGGTAAAATATGAATCTCTATATGATACAATTCCTAAGAAAACTCTATAGAGGCTTATAATCTCCATTACATATAGATTCCCAAAATCATCAACATTAATGTTGTCTAAAACCAGAAATAAGTGTGATTATTTCATAAATCAATCTAATATCACCCAAATGAATCCAAAACTCCTTGTGTTTTAAGGTAAATCCATCATGAAGTCTATCATCAAATCACTTGACTATTATTCAGTGCTGAAAGAGGGTAAAACAACCACTATGATACTAATTCGAAACCTTTATCCTCTGATAGTTAAACATTCAGGAAAATAGTTTGTGACATCTTTATTCATACTAAGATACAAGAATTGATGCCCGATATCACGGTACATATTCATTAACCCTAGATTCACTATGCATTTTGAAGCATTATAGTTCTTCATTAACTCATAACTCAATAATGATATAACACCTTCCATCCCACGAATATATATTATGTTTTCATCATATAATTACTACCCTATATTTGGTTATTTTCCATCCATTAATTATCGCATGACCACACACTTAAGATATGACTCTCAGATCAATTTCACATAGTAGACCAAATAAAATCTTGCAACTAAAGATGCACATTTCATCACTCCTTGATCCCCTATTGCATCCAATTGACACTATAATAACAAAATAATCATACATTATTCCTTTGATGAAGGTTTATCTCTTAGATCCTACATATCAGGCATTATCTTGCAAAGATCATATGTAATGACATTACATTTCCCCAGAGCGGAATCCATCTCAAAGTAGAATGTATGTGGACTATCAATCCAAATTATCATCCTCAGATTGAGATACAACTAAGAGAAGATATATCTTAATCTCTCACGATATATATAGATGAAAAACCTCTCACGGAAGACATAATTCCACCCACACTTCGGGGCATAGACCACAATTTTCCAAATCTTGGTTATGAATTTGGTAGTTTGACTCTTGGGATCACAGATAACATAACCCAATAATTTAAGCATATAAATACACCATATATCCCATAACAAACCCTATAATGGTTAAAATTGGGGAATCTATTAACATTCTCTTTAGCTTTAGGAAGACCTATTCACACTAATTAAATTATTCAAACTTCATCAACCATTTGGTCACCTCTATCATGGTTATTTACAAATTAGATAACCATTAGATAACCAGTAGATATTACTCAAAAAAACCAATTAATATTCTAATCTCAAATACATTTTGAAGGTGAGCACAAGAAATTACTATATCCACCATATCTAGTTCCACTGAAATCCTTTCCTCACAAATCACATGGATAATGAAATACACCACTTTTTTCAAGAACTAACAATTTGAAATTTTTTATAAATTTTATGTTTTAATAATGTTCTCAAAACAATCATAGAGTACGTAGAATTTATATCTAAAATTTTAAAGTATATTATGATATCATCCACATGAAAAATTATGAAAGAGTATGGATATGGATGGAAAATCCTATTTATTAGATCCATAATAACTAATGGAGCATTTTCTAACAAAAAATGAAATAAAAGATAGTTATATAGTCCATATATACTCTTAAACACTATATTGGGAATATCATATTCCATGATTAATAGTTGACGATAGCTTGAACATAAAGAAAACATGAATAATGACTTAGCTCCATACAACTAATCCAACAAATAATTAATCATAGGTAAAGGTTACCAATTGTTCCCCATTACCTTATTCAGCTTCAGATTATATAAAAAAGAAATAGAATATTATATATCTACTTAGAAAACATCATGGATCAACACAAGGTGATGTTCACGGTTTGATAAATCTTGTCACCTCTTATCCCACTATCCAGACATTCAACCTTTTCAACTTAGTTGGTTACATATGTTCTAGAGGAATCAATATCAGTTACACCCTAGGAACAAGATTAGTTTTAAACTTGATTACATTATATAGTAAAAGGCTGAGGATGATTTTAACAAATCCTCTTGATAATGATCCACTTCTAGGGGAAAGATATATATGGATAATACATATTTTTCATTAAGATCCCTACTAACTAACTGAACCATAATATCTCCAATATAACTTTTTTATGGTTCCATATTTCCTTCTATGATACCCCACTCACTGTTCCACAAGTACCACTATCTTCTAGGCCTGGTGAAACTCACACATATCTGAAAATAATTGATTTGATCATTATTTCAAGTCAACAATTCATCATGAAGATCACATTAATTCAGCCTTATCATGGATTATCAAATCCCAAAAAAGTAAATATATCGAAACAATTACTGGATACTCTATGAACCTCTATATATGATCAAATTTCATTTTCAAGTGTTTTTTGATAGAAATAAACATAGAATATAAATTAATTAGAATGTCAATGAAAAAACAGCTTGAGTAAATATAATGGACTAATAAAAAACCAAATTAAATACATTGGAATAAATATTAGAGATGATTATGAATTTTCATAAATGATGGATGATACCTTTCCACAGTCATTCTGAATCTAGTCCAAATCATAAGCCCAGCCTGCCTTAGCACTATGACCATTTCAATGATATACATGGCACAAATAAATCATAATTTTTATGGGTCTAAGAATGCTATTAAATATCCCATATCATCCCATGGATTCATTATTATGTCTAGATCTAACCCATATGAGACCAAATCCATGATTCCTTCAATAATAAATGATGCAGATGCCTTGTCCTTCCACAACTGTAGCACTTGCTCTGGGGATCTAGGAAATCCTTGAAATAATGTTCTATATTCCCATAGTAGTAACATTGGGTATTACCACCTACCATTAAGGAAGCCAAAGAAGACCTACCACACACAATATTTCTATAACAATCCTATTATAGCTCCTCATCCCTCCATTTATTATCACCAGATGAAATACACCTAGTATTTCAGGGTATTCCACCCATCAATCCATCGAGAATTAGAAGAATAACTACTATAGAGTTCCTCTACAACCCCATGTCAACACTGAGATCTTTTCAATTCTCATTGGGGTAAGTCAGTATATTCGTTTCCTGACATGGAATATGAGCTTCAGATGAAGACCATTCTCAAACATCCTTTATTTTTATTCTTCATTCATATCATATGTAAGATAATAACAGAGAAAATATATGAAATAGGATGAATATAAATATACTGACATTATCCCCTGATGAAGCTCTATGACCTCCTACACATAGTCAAACTTCATTGACTCAATAAAGAACCCCTCAAGGAATAAATCATTAAATGCAGTTTAGATATTATCCTAGAGTCTGTTAGACTGGTTCGTGATAAAACCACTTCTCCTAGTGGGTCCCTAAAACATAAAGTAAACTGAGTTAACCCTATAGTAATCTAGATTCTCTACTTAGTTGAAGATTTCATCAATGTTTTCAATCTTGTCCACAACATCCTAGGGACCTCCAATACCCAGTACTTCTAAAATATTCTAGAGATATAAATCTATGCATAATTAACCATAATCCTCTATATTAACCCACCTTAAATGGGAAGAATCAGAAATACTACTTGTTTGATCATATCAACTACCTGAATCAACGGATTAGGTGCATAATCATACTCAGCTACAACTTATTAAATATATTTTATGGTGATGTTGAGGATTTTTACGTTATAGATGTATTATGGTCCACTACCACAGGTCTTCCCATTATACATCTCTAGAGAATAATTTTCTAAAATTCCAAACTAACATTTAGAACACCTTTAATAGGTTTCAAAAGAGAACATTTAATCAACTTTAAGGAACATATAAGGTATTCCCATTGGAAGATCTATCCTAGGAGATACCAATACACAAGGTAAAACCCCCTAGTAATAAATAATTTTTAATCATATTCCTCTGTGCTTCCATGTTATTCACTACCATATATATATATATAACAACATACTTAGGTTCTTCTATCTAATTCCAAAATAGATAGATCCAAACAACAGAGAACCCATATATATCACTCAAAAATTAACATAAATCAATGAATTTAATTAATCATAAAGAACATAATAGTTATACATATGGAATCTCAACCTATGATCCTATATATTATGCATGAACACACCCAAATCCCATAAAACCGATTCAAAAATTCCATCATTGGAAACTCAGAGGCCCATTACACTTGAGTTATCATAGAACATGGAAACACTTCTACCCAAGTTTCACAAAACCTATCTTCCCTATACATTAATCGTAAAAGAAAATAAATAATGGAACCACAAGAAATATAACACAATTTCGTAATTCCATAACATGGATCAACAGAAATGAAACAAAGTGGAGATGTTACAAGACCTCATGCATGCCTCCTCACACACAAGAGGTTATCGACTAGTGGTGGGGGTTTAAGGGTTATATCCATACACCATAAAAATACTAAAATATAAAAACCTTCAATATAAAAGTACAAGACAATACCTACAAAAGACTTTTAAAAAAACCCAACCATGCGACGCATGTAAAATGAATTAGGCAACCAAAGTATCAATCCAAACCAAGTATAAAGAAATGGAGAAGTGAATAAAAACAATTTCAATAGTTTATAATATCACAACAGTACAAGTTGTGAGTCCATCCCAATAGAACACCAACAATCAATATTTTAAAAAAAAATTCATATGTACATAGAATTTTATGACATGATAATAAAATGAATGAACACTTAATTAAAAATAAACATACCAAGCATGTATGAGCTAAAAAATATTCCAAAAAACCAGGCCATAGCAACATCAGCGCCATGCTGGAAGAATATATGAATGGTCATGGGAATGAAAAAAAGTTGATGAGATTTCCAAAAGGATAGTTTTTAATAGTATAGGGATAAATCCACTTGTTAAGACATATAAAGATATCATGACCATTATCTAGGACTAAGGACATAGGACAATCCACATAAATCTATAATGGTCTTTCTATACTACTTCCTCTTGAGTAGTGTTCTAGAAAACCATCATGAACCCATGTTAGGGGAAAAAGGCCATCATACCCATAATATAACTTCTTTATGTCATCATTATACATTTAGAATCTAAACATACTCCCCCTCTAGGGTTATTTATCGATAATGGGCCTACCTTTCACTTTGTTACAATTCATAGAACCAAAAAAATATAATACAAAACAAATAAATCATATGGAAATTGTTTTATTATATTAGTAACATATATATAGAGGAATTAAATAATAAGGATGGGTCTCATAGGCTACACACACACTCACATAGTCTTACCATATCACAAAATGGTTATCTATGTTTTGTACTCACATGGGAAAACATGTCATGTTAAACAAGAAATCTATTTATTTTTACACACATACAGTAGAAAATTTAATCTAACTAAATATTATGGAATTATATGGAAATGATTTCCTAACTCAAGTATGTAGACATAATCATAAATATCTTACATGAGTAGATATCCAAATCATATCAACAGACAGAATCGATCAAGACTACTTGCCATGGATCTTTAGAACCAAACTCAAATAATCACAAAATATATTCAAGATCAGGATTCTTGAAGGAAATGTCGAATTTGGCATAGAAATGAAATTGAACATCGAGGAAGGGAGGAAACCAAGAACAATGAGAGAGAACCTCACTTAATGTCACTAACAGTTGATTCTTTAATGTTAGGTTTGAAACAAAGAGTTTGAGGGATGTTATTTCTCTTGGGGAATCCCTAGAGTTACCTAATGATTTTGGAAAAAATGTAGATGGATATGTTCAAGGGGCCATAAGAATTTATTGGTTATTTGAAAAAACTATAATCATAATAAAATACTTAGGGATATGATAAAATGAGAAATGTTATATTGTATAACATAATGTAGTTTCCCATACCGTAGTGATGCCTGGTCAAAAGAATGTTGGGATTCTATGTTGTGGTCAACAAATTTCTTCAATAAACTATTAAATGGAAATACTGTGTAATGGTCATTAATAAAATACATATTCTATAACCTTATAAAAACACTATGAATTAACCACCACTCAACGACATAGTGCATCTAAAATTAGAATAATTTACTATGACCCACCTTCTAGCCTCTATACTGCATCTACTAATCTATTCCACAACTATTAAAAATATAACAAAAACCATGAAATTCAACTAATACATAACAATACACCAACCAAACCATATTCATACCATAAATGTTGTAAAATATGCTATGTGCCATGGAATTTGGATCTTACTAAAAAAGTAGTTCAAACTATCTATCTCTCCTTTGAAAAAAACCATATGATATTCCTTAAAAACCAATAGTTATAAACATTACTCTTTCATCCTTCAAAATATAGATTCACACAAAAGATGGGATAGAAATCTTCTCCAATTCCTCATTTTTAAACTAATTTACAAGTTATTGGTAATAAAATTATTTAGATATAATGATATAATATACTAACTTATTTGTTATTAAACACAAAAAACAAACTCATTTCCCTCATAATGGAAATCTCAAAACTATTTTTCATAATCAAAGAAAAATTCTTGAACCAACATTCTTCATTTTTAGAAATGATGATATAATCTACATAGAAGATAAAATTTATGTTTTTGGATAATGGATAATGGGTGGGAGAACTTTTGTGGATTGAGTGGGAACCCAAAAAATGTGTAAGATTATTAGGGGAGGTTCTGTGATAAAGGAAAGATATGAACCAATACAAAAGCTTCTATAACATCCACAATATAATTTAATAACCCTTATTTTTTCCTTTGTTCAAGGTCATAGTTATGAACTGATTTCTTGGTGCCCAATTTTTTTTACTTACATTTTCACTGTAGGTTTAGGTAAGTCGAAATAATATTTTCACCTTATAATTTTATTTCCTTTAAAAAAATCATCAATATAAATAATTATATTCCCATTTTTCGCAAAATAATATCTATTTTATGTAGTTTTATATTCAAATTCATATTAAACCATAGGGAAGATATTCCCATTGGAACAATCATCAATATAAGAAATAATTACCAATTAATTAAGTCTCACTTGATCCTATCCTAAAAATAAAGAGAAATTTGTTCCCAATATATCTATAAATCAAAAAATTATATTATTAATCATATACTCTACATCATATATCCATTATTTCCCTAGTCAGAATAGTTATCCTCCAATTTCACAATTTGATTTCACATATATATATTAGGATCAATCTACTTATCTCTTGACATTCTTAATGTAATATCAATCCCTTCCATCTTAGTTGTCAGAGGTGGAACCAAGTGGGAAGTATAAAAACAAATTACTCAACCTTCATAATACATACTAGTTCTTCTTCTAGGAAAAGACATGAATTATATTATAATAATGTGATCATCATTCCATTCCTCTTTAGACTACTATATAATCTTTTAGTGACATATTTTATCCTATATGGTGTCATCCCTCATAATAGAAGATTTATGTCACACAACTTCAACATAATATTCCATAGCTGAAACATTTCCAATATATGAACTCATGGTCCATTTGATTTTAAAAAAACATAAAATCCATTGACCCTAGGATACCAGTTTTAACCCATGGATTTTTCCTCAAGAAGGAAGAAAATATTATAAAGAAAACCACTAGAAATACCATCATGAATAATTCTATCCACCAGAACCTCACTATCAACAACACCGTGAAAACTAAATTTTTGATCATTATAATAATTAATAATTATAGTCTAGACATGAACCTATTGATTTTAGGTGGGGTATAAGTATACCCCGTACTAAAATAAAACTGATAGTTTTTAGCTGAAATATTCTTCTCTTTCGATCTAGATAGATCCACTAATGGTATTGAGACATTGAATTAGAAAAATATATGAACTATTATAGGATAACATATAATTATTTTCTGAAAATGTGATAACAATTATTTATCCACCATGTTACCTAAAATTTTTTAGATTAATGTATTTTTTAAAAGAATGGTTAATCAAGGAAAATAGACCCAAATAGACATGGTTGAGAGATCACAATTCATGTGGAGCCAGTAAAAAATATAAAAGTGATCATCAAACCCCATTTAATTTTCATAGTTAACTAGTTATGAATTTAATGATGATATGGTGAGAGTCCTGAAGGTTGATGCCTACACATTTTTTATGGTCCAATTAATCAATGATTAACCTCTTGAAAGAGTCAAACAAGGGTTAACACCAACCTGAAAAAGACACTGAGGGTTAATTCAGAAGTCCTTAGGAATTCTTAAAATAAAAAGTCTTATGGTGAATCTTACATATGACATTATAAATTGATATAAATTTTGGAAAAACAATAATTCAAAGGATGAATGGAAGAAATTTTGATTGGAGAAGGGGGTAAATGGTTAATGTTAATCAACCATCAATGTTTTGAGGCATACCAACCCCTCTTGGGGGGGCACCAGAATATATTACATCACCCAAAATCCATATAATAATATAAAATATATCCCTATGTGAATATAATATTATCTTATATATAATAAAAATATATATATATCTTTTACATATTAAATATAGAGGTTATAATCCACACTTCCCTTAATAAAATCTAAAGAGTTAAAGGTTATGTCTATCTTGGATTTACCTGATATTGGGGGTTATAATAAACCATTTAAATCCTTCATTATCTTCAAAACATATACTTTATCTTATCTAAGAATCAAAAAATTGGGTTTCTTAGTATACACTTTCTCTTCGAACACTCCATTGAGAAAGTCTAATTTAATATAAATTTAGAAAATCATGCATCTCATTTTTGTTAAAATATCAAAAAATATCTTAATAGTATCAAGCCTAAATATAATTATGAATGTATCATAAAAATTATTCCCATAAATATATGAGTTCCATTTTCCCACAATACTTCCCTAGTTTCATATCTATTTCATATTTTATTAATCTTATTATAAAACACCCACTTTTACTTCATAACTTTATTATTTGTTGGATTTGGTAAAAAAAGTATCATTCTTTAAAATATAACATAACTCTTCACTAATATCATTAATCCAAACTTGATTCACTAAATCTACTTTCCATGTCATTGATTAACCTAAGAAAAAATTTGGAAGGCGTTGCAGTCCTTCAAAATTATCAATGTTGGAACCCAATATCTTATTCTAAAATTAGAATATAGACCTACACTAGTATTATCATCCTTAGAAATTTTGAAAATAATTGTTATTCATCACTTAAAATGGATAAATCATTATCTATATTACCAAATTCTTCAAAATTATCATTATACTATGATTCATTAACCTGCTTCTCAATAAAATCTGCTTCATCATCATCGCTTTTAGAATTTCCTTTTTCGGGTGATTTAACTTTTTAGTTATTACAATACCTTTTAATCAAACTATACATGATAACTAAAACCTATTTACAATAATATTGGTAACCTCGTCAATTTTTAAGATAAAGATTCCATTAATTCCTCTCTCCTCACACTTCTTGTGTTTTTTACTTTCCAATATGATATTACAAGAGAATCCATAAAACCTAATGTATTTAAATATTTAGTTATAATAGATCCCATATGGTGACATTTCTAAATTTGGAAAATTTAGACAATGGTTTTTGACATGAACCATTGTACCAATTACTTTTCTCTATAAATAACGAGAAGTGTCATGCTCAATCAATATATTACAAGTCATATACAAAATAATTATTATCTTCCACATATTTAAACCAATTTTTTAGTGTGTATGATGCACTATTTTCATGAGGAATACCATAATTCTCAAGATATTCTTCAAATATTCAACAATTTTAAATATTGTTTTTTGTCGGGATCATCTTTAAGGAGAAACCACTATTCTTTTCAACATTGCTTCTAAAATTCATAAACATCTCAATAGAATCCAACTTATACTTCATTGATTGTGATAAATGTGATACAAGTTTATTAATATATAAAGGTATTGAGAAATTAATATATTTTTTTAATTCTTTATCATATATTAAACATTGATATTTTAGAATATATCTCTCTTTACAATAAGATGTAAGTGTTTGGCCGGTTTCTTGGTAGGAAACGTCAAGCACAATATAAACAATGATATAATATTACCGTTACATGAAAACTAGTTGTATGAATTTAATGATCCACAATATGGAATATATACATAAATTAATTACATAATTCAAAATTTTTGATTGATTCATAATAAATAAGAACTCAATTTTTTAATGAGTCATTTTATAATTCAAAAAAACCTTTTCATGATTTTTTATTTCATTTTTGATGAAATTATAATTAATAATTTCATCTTATAAAATAGGTAAAAATTTTGAAATCATTATATAAATATTATCTTAGGGTAATTATTTAGATTTTCCAGAATCATTTGATTTTACTGAGAATAATGAAGATTAATTATTTCAATTGAAAGTTTTCACTTCATTTTTAGTGTTTAAAAACATAAATTTTTTATAAAATCATTTCAAAGAAAATAATCTCGTTAATATTCTAAAAAATCCAATTAATTTAAATGGAATAAATTTTATTCTTTCTTTTGGTATAAAATATTTTAATACTTAAGAAGAAATATTTTTCTAGAATACCACTTTTCATCACATATTACTACTTTTGTTTTAAATTAAATTATTCTACTTCTTAGAATTGAATTTGATTAAATGTATTCAATATTTGTAATAACAAAAATTAATATAATATAATGGGTTCTAATTAATACTTTTCATCATTAATTGTAACAATATTCTATATTTTTTTCTTTGATAAAAGAGGTAAATTTTAGTTGAAACAAAGGAGTAAATCTTTAAAATATCTATAAATCATTCATTATACTATTTTATGGGTGTTTAAAACCATTTATATTTTTATGAAGTTAAATAATGTTTGTAAAATTTTATATTTTTTAAATATGTTAACCAAAGGTCTACTTTTGTGAAGAAAGGATTTTTTTTTAAATTAATACTATTTTTGGTCATTTTATTTTATGGAATCATTGGAAGAGTCCATTATGTTTTATATTGTCGTAAAGGTCTAAAAAATATTCTTTCTTTATTATTTAATGAAAAAATACACTAGAACAAAGTTATAATTTTATTTCAATGTGAAATTAGTTTTACTCTTAAAATCAGTTGTTTATTTAAAAATTATTTTTAGGTATTTTATGTTCATGTATTTAATATATTTTATACAACCTATGTAAATTAAAACATATAATATGTATTCCAAATTGAGAATCAGAATGTACAATTAATTTTAGAATTACTATTAAATTTTTTTCATATAATTTTTTTATCTTAGTAAAAATTTGAGTTATCATGGTTATGGTATATGTGAGTTTAAAGTGGGTTAACAAGTAGATAGTGCTTAAAAAGCATCCATATTATCACACCCCGACCCTTCTTGTTACTATTTTATTTTATTATTTATTGACTTTGGTTAGCTTCGGCAAGGTGAAAGTTGATCACTGGTCTAAATTTGTTTATCATTTAATAGTTTGGTGGGTGTCGGACTGGTGCACGAACATCACATGGTTGGCGGTGACCGCGTGATCAGCCCAAGTGCCCACAAAAATGTGTACTATTTAAAATAAATAATATTCGATGTAAATAAAACAAGATAAATGTTTAAATGGTAATATTATTATTATTATTATTGTGTAAATAAAAATATTCCCTTTATTAAAATTATTAATAATATTATAAATGAAATTGTTGTAAATATAATTATTTAGTTGTTATTATTTAAAATAAAATGAATAAAAATTATTATTATAATTATAATTATTATGTTATTAAAATTTTATTATTATTATTTTTATTATTATTATTTTTATTATTAAGTTTGTCGGTATTAATATTATTAGCATTATTATCAATTTAGTAACTTTATTATTATTATTATTATTATTACTAATTTTATCATTAATATAATAAAATTAAAAAAAGGAAACCCTAGTCAACCTGGCGCCCCCACTTCCTCCCTTTCTGGTCGCGGGCTGCATCCCCTCCCTTTCCCTGTCTCCCTCTCCTGCGCCGCTCCCCTCCCTCTCCCTTCCCAGTTCCCGTCAGCCCCCTTTCCCCCTTGCTAGCTTCGTGCGGCACGCCCTGGACCCGTCTCCTCCTGCGCGATGCGTACCTGCAAGCCGCCACTGCGGACCTCACCTCACCCTCAAGCTGTCGCTCTCCCCTCCGCATGCCGATCCCGCCTCCCCTCAACCGCACTCCACCTCCCTACTCACCCTCTGCCGACCGACCTAGCCTCCCCTAACCCGCACTCCGCCTCCCAATCGCCCCTCTCCTGCGCCGGCGCAAGGCCACCCGTCGTCCCCCCTTTTTTTCTATCCACCTGGTGCAATGGCCGCCCTCCCTCTGCTTGTCCAGCTGATAGTAGACCTTCCCCCTGTTTTCCTCTATTTGCAGCGCCTCCCCACCCCTTCTTGGCATGTTTCTGGCGGACCCGACCCCGCCTGTTTGACGGCCCGAAGCGACGAACCCAATCCCTTTTGCGCAGTGCCTACGCATTGCTCCGACGTGGCCGCGAAACCCCTCTTCGGGTTCACGAAGGGTGTTTTGGGTAATATCGGATCACGTCCCGCCCTCCGCCGCCGAAGGGGAAGCAACTCAAATCGCTTCGGATTATCCGTTGTTGTTCGTAGGACACAATTGGTCTCGCTGCATGTTTTGGTTCACCACTACCATCCTAGGTACGGGTCTTATTATTGCACACATTTATTTTATTATCGTTATTGTGTTTTGAAATACATTCTATTTTATTAGTAGTGTGGGTGATGTTTTTTTAGATACAATCTTAGCATGCCGCTTGTTTTCAGGTGTTCCACCACCGTCCGAGGTGATGTTCTTCATCCTCTGTCTTGTTACACATTTTATTTAATTAATTATTTATTTATTTTGGGTCATTTTTATGTCTTTGAGTCCCTGGCATTTTATTGTATGTGCGAGGGTCTTTGCCGCACTCATTATAGGTGTCGGAAGTTGTCGCAGGGAGTCGAGATCGTTTCCAAGTGCGTGCGCTTTTGTCGAAGTGCGTGCACGTGAGTAGGGTGTGGTTTGAGTTAGAAAGCATGGTGTTACTATTGTTTGAGGTAGGCATTTCCATATTTTCTCTCTTTCCGAAGCTTTCCAAAGGCACTTTCATGGGTTCATTTAGTTTATAAATTTTATTTTCACCCTTATAAACCAGATTTCTTATTTATTGCAGTGTTTCTTTAGCAGTTAAAAGTGTTAAAAACAGATTTGAAATAGTCCCTTAGTTATGTTTAGGTGTTTCTATGCCCTTGCTCCCAGTTTTAATCCATTTAATGTTGTGTTCTCTTAATTAAATATTAGATTATGTTTCACACCTCTAATTTATTTATAGTTAACTTATGATTGTGTTTTCCTGTTGAAAGTTTTGATCAAAAATGGATTTTTGGATGCTTCATTATTTATGCACTTTTTTTTATACCTTTCAACCTTAGTTGGAACTATCTGCCTATGTCTGCAAATGGTACTATTGTACTTCTTGAGCGGTGCTTGCTAGTAGAAACGTTTTATGGAACTTGTTTGTCCTGTGTTGGTTAGTCTTATAGAACTTAGTCTTTTTGTAGAAATGATTTCGCATCTCTTTAAATTGGTATTTTTCTCGAATCCTTGGTCTTATAATCGGTTCTTCTTTTCAAAATGATGTGAGCCTCTGTGTGCGTTTCTTTAAATTGGTTTGAAAAGAAATACATGAGTATATGCCCGTTTGGCTTTTTTTTAATACGAAAGTGGTGTTTAGAGTGGTTTTAGAAGAGATTGTACAATTTTTTCATTAAGGGATTTCATTATGTAAAACGAGAGGCCCGATTTACAACTCCAAGTGTTTGATAAAGTGGATTTTGATAACTGAATGATGTGACGAAACGATTGGAACTTTAAATATTTGACATGTATGCATTTATATAAGTTTAAGGGGTGCTCGTATCTATGTTAAACCTCCATGGGTGAACGTATATGAAGAATTCATGTTTGGGGTAGGAAAGTGCGGTGAGATGAGTCACGCGTGTGAGGTCCATCCTACTTACACAGTATTATTATAACCACCATGGGTTCCTGGGCGTCTTTTAGATGATCGAGTTACGGTTGCTGATCAACCCCGATTAGATAGGTTGGTACCCCCTGGATTTGTTGTTAGGCCAGGTGGGCTTTGCCACTGGATTGGCCAGTTAGGGCGGCCAGTTGGTTATAGACTTAGGAGCTTCACCATATTCCAGCAGGTGGTTCCGAAACCGAGTACGTCCAGGGGTCTTCTAGGGAATTTTAGGATCACCCATGGTTACTGAGTATTTACTTTGCTTGTTTGCTTTTGGTGCATTGGTTTATTTTCAGTTTCAATTTTACTTGTTTCACTCTTGACCATCTTTGATATTTTTTTTCTATTTTGGATTTCTTTTATAAAATGGAAAATGATTTTGGAAATGGTGTGTAGCGTTAGTTGTTTTTTTTAAATGAGAATAACATGTTGTATATTTTAAAATGTGAAAACCCTACTTTCATATCTGTATTTCAAACTTGTGTCAGTGGACTGTTTTGGAAAAAAGAATTGTTGGATTCAATGTTTTATTATTGGAATCCCTACTGAGCATCTCGGTGCTCACGCCTATTATATCTTTCCAGTTGCAGGTTTAGTTTCTCCTACAGGTTTTTGGTTCAGTTTCTCAATGTTGGAGCAGCATGGTTTCGAGCTGGGTTGTGACCTAGGGGTCATAAGGAGGTATGTGCAATTTATGTTCTTTCCGTTGCTAGTTTCTTTTGGTTATCGTCAGTTTGTTTATCTGTTTATCTTTTTCTCTTGGGCCAAATCATTCCCAATAGTTAAATTTTGATGCCCGACACTGGTTTCCAGCCCGTGGGGATCGGGAATGCCCTTCGGGCCATGTCGCGGGCCAGCTCGGGTGACCGGTTCAGGGTCGACCCAAATTGGTTCGTGACAAAATGGTATTAGAGGAGGTTCTTGATATTTGGGATGTCTGGTAGAAGGAGATTAGGATTTTTCAGGACTCAGGAGGTAGTCGTGGGTTGGTGCTTGATCACCGCCGCCCACGACGAGACCTGAGTTACCAGGGGTAGTCTGGGTTTTGAGTCTTTTGCCTTTGATTGTTATGGTTTGAGGGATGATAATGAAGTTGAATTGGTTCAATTTGTGGCCTCACATGGGGTGGTGAACCATGTGGAGTCCACGTGTCTAGTTCGAGGTCCTTTTAGTGATATTCCTTACTTGGGATATGGCTCACCACCATGTCGCCGAGTTTGGCATATACAATAGTTCCTCGTTCTGGTGGTTTGTTGTTGACTGTGTTTTATTTTGATCTTGGTCAATGTGATCGTGTGTTAAAAATGGAAGTGGTTTTAAAATGGAAAAGTGTTTCTTTTAAAATTGTTTTGAAATTAGTGAATTGGGTTTTTAAAGATGGAGTGTTTTGATTTGGAATGTTTGACTGCGTGTTTGGATTTGATGAGGGAAAGAGGTGTTCGAACCTCAGTATTCCTTATGTAGGATCACATGTACATCGATTTGTGCAGAGGGTGCGTGGGAGCACTTGTCCGCGAGCGATGTAGCCGGGTTTGGGTGAACGCACATGTGACAGTCCATAAGGGGCCATAGGTGAGTTTGAAAATTTAAAAGAAATGACGGTTTTTGGAAAAGAAAATTTTTACTCATGTTTGTATATGTTTAGCTTATGAGTTTGTTGCCCTTGGATCGGGCTGTTGCTTTGAGTGTGTTTTGGCTAGAGGCCATTTTCAGTTGTGTTTTTTGTGTTGTTCTGAGTATGCATCCCAGGAAGGTCGCTAAGGTTACTAATGAGTCATGCCCAGTTTTTAGTTCATTTTGCATGTTTCCTATCGTTCAATGTAATCAAATTCTGTGAGGGGAAGTTGTGTGGTTGTGGAATTACAGTGGGTCTTCAGGTTGTTGGGAACTCCCAGGGTTTTTAGGGTTCGTACCATCTCAACTTTTTTTTAATGTCCAGTTTTGGACTAGTAAAGGTGAAATTTCTCTCCATTGTTGAAGTTTTGGGTGTGTTTGGTGGTAATTGTCTCTAGTGAGGGCTCCCCATCTGGCAAGGAGTGCATGCCGGAGGAACCTGTCGCCAAGAAAGCATCTTCGTCGGTGCCGAATTCCAGGTTGTCTAATTATTCTCTTATGTGCCACTAGTGTAGCCTCTTTGGGTATTCTAATCCATCATCCTACATTCACATCCCTTTGAAAACATGCCACCGTCGTGGGCATTTGAATCATTGGGGAGAAGAATTTGGGGACTAGAGGATGCAAATGACTGACTGTGAGGCAGGATATGCTTCAGCTATCAGAGCCCCAACCACAGGTCTCGGGGTGAAGCTCGCGCACAGTCAGGAGTTTCCGAGGGTGTGTGGAACCTTGGTCCGAGTAATGTTTTCAAATTTGGAAGGGATATATTCAAAGTTACCTTGTTCGGTTCTTGTCACCGATGTAAGCTCATCACAGTTGTGGTGATGTGATGAACTTGTTCTACCACAGTCTAATCGGTCTTATCTGTTCTCAGTGTGTTTTCAAACCGTTCGGATTTTCCTTGAAGGGTGTTGGGCTTCGAATAAACAGGTTTTTTTAATTTTGAGTTTGGCCTCAATTGTGTTCATTAGGGGGATGTTTGGTTTCGTGAAATTAATTGGCGGCGTTTTGGGGTCCTTTCTGAGTTTGGGCTAGGAATTCCCTAGTCTATAATTGCGGTGAGGATTTTATTCGGTCGGTGTGTGAGGGGTGGAGTTAATTCCTTATCCTCGGGTAGTTGGGTCATTTCATAGTAATCTTTCTGTTTAAGTCTCTGAGTGTTGTTCGCTCCATGTGGATAAATTAACTGGGTTCAGTTTGGGAGTTCCCATGTTGGCCCCCTCGGGGGCGGTATGGTTGGGTTTCAAGGATTCCATATTAAGTAATTTCTTGTGGTGGGGAGAACCCTTCTGTGTTCTCCCCTCAACCTCGGACTTCAGTTTTCTCTTGAATTGGTCGGGTGCGACCAGTTGAGAGTAAGGTCATCCCGGGATTCACATATTTTTCTCAGTTTTGTCTGGGCATGGAATCGAGTTATGTTGACTATTGGCTTGGTGACTTTCTGGGGGAAGAATGTTTTGTGGTGGGGAGAATTGTCACACCCTGACCCTTATTGTTACTATTTTATTTTATTATTTCTTGACTTCGGTTAGCTTCGTCAAGGCGCAAGTTGATCACTGGTCAAATTTGTTTTATCGTTTAGTAGTTTTGGTGGGTGTCAGACTGGTGCACGAACATCACATGGTTGGCGGTGACCGCATGATCGGCCCAAGTGCTCACGCAAATGTGTAATGTTTAAAATAAATAATGTTTGATGTAAATAAAACAAGCTAAATGGTTAAATAGTAATAATAATATTATTATTATTGTGTAAATAAAAAAATTCCCTTTATTAAAATTATTAATATTATTATAAATGAAATTGTTGTAAATATAATTATTTAGTTGCTATTATTTAAAAAAATGAATAAAAATTATGATTATAATTATTATTATTATGTTATTAAAATTTTATTATTTTTATTTTTATTATTATTATTTTTATTATTAAGTTTGTTGGTATTACTATTATTAGCATTATTATCAATTTAGTAACATTATTATTATTATTATTATTATTACTACTACTATTATCATTAATATAATAAAATTTAAAAAAAAAGAAACCCTAGTCTACCTGGCGCCCCCACTTCCTCCCATTCTGGCCGCGGGCCGCATCCCCTCCCTTTCCATGTCGCCCTCTCCTACGACGCTCCCCTACCTCTCCCTTCCCAGTTCCCGTCAGCCCCCTTTCCCCCTTGCTAGCTGTGCGCGACACCCCCCAGACCCATCTCCTCCTATGCACTGTGTACCTGCAGGCCGCCGCTGCGGACCTCGCCTCGCCCTCAAGCTGTCACTCGCCCCTCCGCATGCCGATCCCACCTCCTCTCAACTGCATTCCGCCTCCCTGCTCACCCTCCACCGACCGACCTAGCCTCCCCTAACCCGCGCTCCGCCTCCCAATCGCCCCTCTCCTGCACCAGCGCAAGGCCACTCATCGCCAGCCTTTTTTTTCTGTCCAACCGGTGCAAAGGCCGCTCTCCCTCTACTTGTCCAGCCGATGGTAGACCTTCCCCTTGTTTTCCCCTATTTGCAGCGCCTCCCCACCCCTTCTTGGCATGTTTCTGGAGGACCCGACCCTGCCTGTCCGACGAACAGTAGTGACTAACTCAATCCCTTTTGCGCTGCGCCTCTATGTTGCTCTAGCATGGTCGTAAAACCCCTCATTGGGTTCACGAAGGGTGTTTCGGGTAATATCAGATCACATCCCTCCATCCGCCACTGAAGGTGAAGCAATTCAAATCGCTTCGGACCGTCCGTTGTTGTTCGTAGGGCGCGTTTGGTCTCGCCGCACGTTTTGGTTCACCTCCACCATCCTAGGTACGAGTCTTGTTATCGCGAACATTTATTTTATTATCGTTATTGTGTTTTGAAATCCATTCTATTTTATTAGTAGTGTGGGTGATGTTTTTTTGGATGCAATCTCAGCATGCCGCGTGTTTTCAGGGTTTCCACCACCGTCCAAGGTGATGTTCTTCATCCGTTGTCTTGTTACACATTTTATTTAATTATTTATTTATTTTTGGGTCATGTTTATGTCTTTGAGTTCCTGGAGTTTTATTGGATGTACGAGGGTCTTCACCGCACTCATTCTAGGTGTCGCAAGCGATCATAGGGAGTCGAGATCGTTTCCAAGTGCGTGCGCTTTTGTCGAAGTGCATGCACGTGAGCAGGGTGTGGTTTGAGTTAAAAATCATGGTGTTACTATTGTTTGAGGTAGGCATTTCCATATTTTCTCTCTTTCCAAAGCATTCCAAAGGCACTTTCATGGGTTCATTTAGTTTATAAATTTTATTTTCAACCTTATAAATCAGATAGCTTATTTATTGTAGTGTTTCTTTAGTAGTTAAAAGTGTTAAAAATAGCTTTGAAATAGTCCCTTAGTTATGTGTAGGTGTTTCTATGCCCTTGTTCCCAGTTTTAATCCATTTAATGTTGTGTTCTATTAATTAAATATTAGATTATGTTTCGCACCTCTACATTATTTATAGTTAACTTATGACTATTTTTCCAGTTGAAAGGTTTGATCAAAAATGGATTTTGGGATTCTTCATTATTTGTGCACTTTTTTTATACCTTGTCACCTTAGTTGGAATTAACTGCCTATGTCTGCAAACGGTATTGTTAGACTTATTGAGTGGTGCTTGCTAGTAAAAACGTTTTATGGAACTTGTTTGTACTGTTTTGGTTAGTCTTATAGAACTTAGTGTTTTTTTAGAAATGGTTCTGCATCTCTTTAAATTGGTATTTTTCTTGAATCCTTGGTTTTATAAGCAGTTCTTGTTTTCAAAATGATGTGGGCCTTTGTGTGTGGATCTTTAAATTGGTTTGAAAATAAATCCATGAGTATATGTCTGTTTGGCTTTTTTTTAATACGAAAGTGGTGTTTAGAGTCGTTTTAGAAGAGCTTTTACAATGTTTTCATAAAGGCTTTTGATTATGTAAAATGAGAGAATCGATTTACAACTCCAAGTGTTTGATAAAGTGGATTTTGATAACCGAATGCTGTGACGGCCCGATTGACACTTTGAATATTTGACATGTATGCATATATATATGTTTAAGGGGTGCTCTTATATAGGGTAACCCTCCATGGGTGAACATATAGGAAGCGTCCGTGTTTAGGGTAGGGAAGTTCAATGAGATGAGTCACACGTGCGAGGGCCTTCCTACTTACACAATATTATTATAACCACTATGGGTTCCTGGGCGTCTTTTAAATGATCGAGTTACGATTTCTGATCAACCCCGATTAGACGGGTTGGTACCCCTGGATTTGTTGTCAGGCCAGGTGGGATTTTCCACTGGATTGGCTAGTTAGGGCGGCCAGTTGGTTACAGACTTAGGAGCTTCACCATATTCCGGCAGGTGGTTCCAAAACCGAGTACATCCAGAGGTCTTTTAGGGATTTTTAGCATCACCCATTGTTAATGAGTATTTACATTTCTTGTTTTCTTTTGGTGCATTGGTTTATTTTCAGTTTCACTTTTACTTGTTTCACTCTAGCCCAGCTTTGAGATTTTTTTTTCTATTTTGTATTTCTTTTATAAAATGGAATATTATTTTGGAAATGGTGTGTAGCGTGTGTTGGTTTTTTATAAAAATGAGAATAACATGCTGCATATTTTAAAATGTGAAAACCCTACTTTCATATCTTTATTTCAATCTTCTGTCAGTGGACTGTTTTGGAAAAGAGAATTGTTGGATTCCGTGGTTTATTCTTGGCATCCATACTGAGAATCTCGGTGCTCACGCCTATTATATCTTTCCAGTTGTAGGTTTAGTTTCTCCTACAGGTTTCTTGTTCAGTTGCTCAATGTTGGAGTAGCATGGTTTCAAGTTGGGAGGTGAACTAGGGGTCACAATGAGGTATATGCAGTTTATGTTCTTTCCGCTGCTAGTTTCTTTTGGTTATCATCAGTTTGTTTATCTTTTTATCTTTTTCTCTTGGGAAAAATCGTTCCCAACAGTTAAATTTTGATGCCCGACACTGGTTTCCATCCCGTAGGGATCGGGAAAGCCCATTAGGCCATGTCGCGGGCCAGCTCGGGTGACCAGTTCAGGGTCGACCCGGGTTGGTTCGTGACACATATTATGTACAAATGTGTCTGGATGATTTTCTTTCAAAATTATCTCATATTATATTTTAATTTTTTGTGCATTTGTGTTAGTAGACATGATTTTGATATATATATATTATTTGATATTTTAAGTAATTTTAATTGTGTCTCTTATCTATATTATAAAAGGATACCTATTCTCTTATCTTCTGCACAAGTAATTATCCCTCTATCGATGTTGTGACATAAAATATTAACATAATCTATTACTTATCTATTATACATGGATTCTGTTATAATGAAATAATCTTAACATACATGGACATTATATTACATTTACAGAATACTTAATACATTATACAAAAAATTACCAAATACCATATTAGTTTAGTTTTTTTGGATACATGGAACACAATAGTCTAATATGGTGAAAGATCATCAATATATACCATAATGATATTCCCCTTTAGTACCCCCACCTGAATGTTTTCTTTATAAACTGAGGAAAAGACAACATAAAAAGAGGTGCGCTCAGATGCTCTATAAGGGTATAAAAAATAAATATCTAGAAATATCGTCACAATAAGGGTATGAGAACATGATTTTGAAAATAAAAGATCATACCCTATATATAAAAAATAATGGAATAAATTTTTGGTAGTTCATAAGACCTTAATCATGAATGAATCAAAGAACATAATCCATGAGATCATAAAATTAACATAAGACATGAAATTGTGGCACACACATAAAAATTTAACTTTGTGAAAATTTAAAAATAGTATTAGGTTCACTCATTATGTTATGGATATGAAATTATTCCCAAGAATACACATTTGGTCGTGAATACTAGGTCCAGACATAACCTTATGGACATGAAAACCGAGTCCATGCCTAAAATTGTGAACATAAAATCTAGTTCACACATAACATACCTCATGAGTTGTCCATATTTACATAGTGAATTGAAGGGAGATATAGGTCCCACACATATCATAAATAAATAATTATTATGTGTTCCACATATATATAAATTATTTATCACATCATAACCCAAGGAATAAAATGGGTTTTCCTGAATATCAATCCATAATAAAATAGTAAACGTAAAAAAAAATAGATTTAATAAATATATTAAACATAATGAAAAAATAAAAATAATAAGGATAGTATACTTGAAACACAAACCCATTAAATCATTACATTTAATATTGAAAATAATTTTTATAGAACACATGAAATTAATTCTTTAGGAAAATATCCTCTTTTTAGAATGTTTTCTTTCCTTAAAATACCATGTATTTTTGAATGAATAGATTTCTATAAGATAACCTTAAAATATTTTAAATGAAGCTTCATGGAAATTAGGGATTATTAAACTGTAAATATCATTTCATTCTGTATAAGTTATAATAAAATATTCCTCTTATACTTTTGTCAGAAATGTCAAAAATTACCTCGTATCGAAAATGATAAAAGATTCCTTCCATGATATTTAATAAAAATTAACCAAAGGGTAAAATTTAATTTTAATATTTTTAGAAGAACTGAAATAATATTTTGGAATAAATGTTTAGGAAACATGTTAGTGGATGATAAATATACGCCAATAAATAATTAAATATAAACAATCTCAGATAATAATGAGATTGCAAAATTATCCCTTACATTAGGTCTAGGATCCATCGTACATGTTCAAAACTCATGTATAAGGGTTTAAATAATGTTATCAAATTATTCTATAATAATAGTCATATTTTTGGTATCATATATGAAAATATTATCATCCGTTTCTTAAAAACATTTCATTATTACTCATTATTCGGGTATTAATAGCTTCATTTTCTTATGCATGTTTTGTTGTATAAGATTCTTTTATACTTATTATTTTATAGTTTATCATTTCAAAAATGATATTAATATAGTGCATATCATTTTTATTAATTAAATACATTTATATTATCATTATTTAATTGATATCACATAGAAATAATCACATCACATCGTATAGACGATTGGCCATACGTACACATGAGCGACAATATCATTCCCATAATTGTGAAATGGAATAGAAGTGGATGGTATATTTTATTTTCTGGATTCCATATCATATTATAATAATCATATATATTTATTATTTCCCTCATTATTCCCATCCAAGTTAGGTGGTGGTGAAAAACATATTACACCATGGTGTGGAGATGGAAAGTCATACATATGCTCGTGTGGTGTTTTCATTTTTGATAGGATGGGTAGAATTTGGAATATGGTTATTACATAATCATAATAAAATATTATTATATAAGTTATACTGGTGTTATTACATTAAATGGAAATAACTTATAAAGAGGAAGTAGAAGGAGAAATATGATTGAAATAATTGGTAGAGGAGATTAACTCTTCTTCAATGAGATCCCTCTAGATCTCCTCTTAAAAAACTATATATGTTCTTTTGAGAAGACCAAAAATTATATAATGTGAACAGGGAAGTTGAAAAGTGAAATGGTATGGATGTGATTGAATGCTCAATAATTTTTGAATAAAATAGGGAGGAGGTCACCTTTTATAATAGAGGTTGGGGTAGTATTAGAATTTTTTAAAAATAATAATTTATAATAAATTAGAACTAGATAAAAATTCCTCCAAAATATATTAGTTCATAATATTAGATGATAAAATCTTGTAATCTCTTCCACTAATAAAATACCTATTTTAATTGGGTATAAGAGGAGCCATTACATAGCTCGTCGGACCAAATTTTTGTCCTGAGGCCCATTATGTGATTAGTACTACAAGAGTGCCCACCTGCTATAGTCTGCACAATACCGGCCCCTCCTATAGTGGCTCGCGGCCACTACAGTGTCCATCCGCCTCAATAGTACCGCCACTAATATAGTCCCTTCGCCACTACCGTGCCTTTACTGCTATAATACCAATGTAATACTGATATAGTACTTGAACCCAATGGGTTTTGAACCCCCATTTTTCATATAGGATTACTGGGTGCTTACCACTAAGCCAAACCCCAACTACACTTAGTTATTCTATTTAATTTTCAAATTACACAAAAAATATGTCAACATTAAAAGAGAGAAATATTTACTTATTTGATGTCAATTAACTCATTAATGAATTATTTAAAACATTTTACACCATATGATATTTTTTATATATTTTTAGTTTTTTTATTTTAAAGTAATTTAATAATACATTATTTTTGATAAAGAAACAATTGTGCCAGTTTTAAAACTAATCAGTTTATTGATTTTAGAAAATATCAAGATAAGTTGTTATCCTATAAAATAACATTTTATTATATCCCTAAGAGTTCAAGGTCTTCTATAAAATTAATTGGATATATTACTTATCCAAATTAAATTTATTTTAGTAGTTTAATAACATTAATTTGATATTTCGTTTTATAAAATAATTACTACATTTGTTTTTTGTAATTTTTTGATATAATTTTTTGAATAAAAATTATTATATAGATACATGTAAGAATATAAATAATCTATATTTAAAAATAATACTTATAGTAAAATATATCTTCAAAAAAATCCTACATAAATTTTTTATATATATATTAAATCATGAATGTGAAAACTTTAACATCACTTAAAATAAAATATTTTAAGAGTCCTAGTATATTCCATATTGCACTGAATTGTCAATAACTCATCCTTTGGAATAATATGGTCGAGATTTACACATCCAATAATATTGTTTCACGTGTTCTTGTTTTTTAATGGTTATTAAAATTTTAATAAAAAATATTTTCTTATCCATTAAATAATTCCAACATCATTAATGTATATGAATTTAAGATCATTATTTATTTTCAAAAAAACTAAATATAAATTACCTTGATAAAAAAATATTTTATCTTTAAAATGAGTATTTATAGTTGAGTTTATCTTCTTTGTATAATTATACTAAAAATGATATAGTTATTTAAATTTAAGTAAGACATATTTTATTTTTGACAAAGAGAAAGGCATATTTAAATTTTCTTAAAATAAAATATATTAAATGTCCTAATCTAATCTAGGTGGTTTAAAAATGACACCATTTTGACCCAATGGTGATTTAGGTTAAAAAAAACTCATCCATTACAATTAGAAAAATTTCTAGGGTAACATTATAATATTATTTTCACATTAATTACATTATTTACCCATTTACTATATTAATGAAAATTTCCGAAGTTACTATTTATAATGAAAAAAATAAAATAAAGATATTTAAATAATTTGGAACTACTGAGTCCAAATATAGAATCTATTTTTTGAAATTTCTTAAAATGTAAGGTGCATCAATTAATTTAAAATTAACTTGATTGTCTCAATGTTGAAACAAGTTTTACAAGATAAAACATTGAAAAAGATTGAGTTGTTTTTATATAAAATTTAAATGAAAATTAATTCCAATCACATAAATATAATAAATGATAAAAATATAATCTATTTATATTCTAAAACCATTAAATAATATTAATTAACTATGTGGATTATTTTTATGAAAAAGTTGTTTTCAATTAAAACATAGAATACTTTTACCATTCATGAAAACATAAAACTAATCAGAAAAATATCAAAAATTCATCCAAAGTAAATTTTTTATATCATGATTTCTAAAAAAGTTTATTATTTAAAATAGTATATAATGTTTTTTGAAAAAATGAAATTTAAAATGGGAAAGCAATCAAAAGAAAGTAACACTAACTTTTTTTAAAACATCTTCTTTTTTCTGAAAAATTGAATTTATTCTTATATCATGTCAATAAAATATATATAATGAATTTTAGACATTATATTTCACATATTAAATATAAATTTTATTAATAAAATCCATCCAGAGTGACTTTATAATTTTGAAAACTCACATATTTTCATTTAAATAGTTTTCCATAAAAACATTTTAATTTATTTAAAAATGGTTTTATTTACATTTATAATTAATTAATCACAAATAATTAACCATAAATACCTGTGTAAATCATATTTTCATAATTTAATTAATAATTATCATTAATTCCATTATAATTGTTATGTTATAAGGTAACATAATAATATTTATTTCTTCGCTTAAACTCCGACATTCATGAAATTAATTCTAACAAACGAACTTGAACTTGTGTGCTACAAAATCCATGAATATTGTTTCACACACCACAAGATAAGTCAATGTTTCATGTAGTGAAATATTATCTGGGTATAGTGTACCACAAAAGACATCAAAAAAATAAAAAAAATCTATCTCATAAAAATCTTTGGGTGTAATATTCTACCACCCTTAAAATGAATTTCTTTCTTGAAATTCATTTTGGTTATAAAAGGATTGATACTTGAATGTTCCTTTTATAGAAACAGACACTATAAAAACAATGATTGAAGCTTTATTTTAAAAAGTTAAATTAGAAACATAATGGATACCAAAAGTATGTCATCACTAGGTTTCCACATAGGATAAGGTAGTTATAAAGTGAAATCATTGATATGGAAGAGAAATTAATCTATCATGTTCTGATGGAGAGTAATAAAGAACATGATTAGGATACAGATAATAATAAAAATACAAAAATACACAACGATATAAGGGAACATTAGATTCATCGGTAAATAAGGTACTTGTATAATGTTTTTTATTTCAATATCTTTTCTATAGAGTTGAAGAATGAAAATAAATAATTATATGATTAAGTAATATCTCATTTTTTTGCTATATCAATTTACACATCATCTCTTATTGTAAGAAATTATAGTGAATTTTCTATTCCTTAAGCATTAGTAGATTATGAGATCCATAAATACAGTGACATGTCATTTTATCTATGTTTATCACAACAAAATGGTTACCAAGAGTTATCAAATATTCCTAAGTAAACCTATTATAAGACAATACATTAATTTAACAAACTTTATATCGAGTTTAACTTATACTTTCTATAAATAGATAACATTATTATCCTTCCATAGACTGATAATCCACAATATTAGAAAGAAGTGAACTAAATTGGCTAAACATTTTTCTCCCATATCTCATAAGGTATATCATTTTAGTCACATTTCAAAAATGTGAATTCCTTCATCGTGTATCTTTTTTTCACATACATAAATCCAAAAATTCTAACTCAATCCATGATTCCATAATATTAGTCCCATGATCATTAATAATATCAAACATATATTTATTTCATTATCCGAATATTATGAACATATTAAGGCTCATCCTTCATTTAATAATGTGTATTAAAAAAATATCTAAATCTATTTTGATGGTTAATAGTACTATTCAACATATAATCTTAAATATAAATGAAAAAACTACAGTGTAAAAATTATTTCATTATACCATAAAATCGATTCTACAACATATTTCTCGAATCCAATTATATAAACACTCAATAATTCTACCACTTAATTTATATACTCTACATAATGAATAGTGATTAGAAGTGATCTTCCTTTGTATTTGGCCCTAACAGGTTACTGATGTTAATCATCATTGATAACCCTTGGTTTATGGAATTGGTTAGCATAACACCCCATTTAATTTCACTTCTAGAATTGAAGTGTGGGTGGGGAATTTGCTTAAGCCTCCTATCCATTAAATTGCCTCTTAACATCACTATGAAACTCTTTTTCTCAATGGCTAGGATTCCCACACTTGAAGAATATTATTTTTTCTTTCGGGAATTCCCTAAGTGATATTTTCCTCATTTTTGGAAAGTAGGATGTTGAGACTTTTTCTTCTCTATTTTTTGAAAACAAATATATTTTTTATTAATCTATATATCATTTTCAAATATATATAACCATAAGAATTACCAATTTCTATTTCCAATTTTAGTTCATAACAAAAAACCTCTTCTAGCTTCCAAATTCCCTTATGGAAAAGGCTTTTATGAGACTTAGTTTTAGGAAACCAAATAATCAGTCAATTTTTATTTCAGGTATGATGATTAACACAAATGAGAATCTTGAAAGTCTTGTAAAAATTTCGTCAAATATAGAAATGGATTCATCATCCTTTTTTAAGCTCAAGAAATTCCCTCTTTATCTTTGTTCATAGAACACAAGGGATGCACTTACTGAAAAACATTCATTTAAACGCTTTCCATTCTATAGATTCAGTTTCTTCTTGATCCCTCATGTTCTTAGTATTATTCCACCATTAATTGTCTTCACCTTCCAGATGATAAACAACCAATGTGAATTTTTATAGTTTGAAACACTAATGGATGGAAAATATGTTTTCAGTGGTACTGATCCATTGTTCAGAAACAAGTGGATCTGAAGACTGACTGATAGAAGTTGAATCTTACCTCAAGAATGACTCAAAAGAAATTTGTTCCCCACTCTGCACATTTGAAAGTCCATCATGATTTATATCTTATTTTATCATAATGATAAGATTTTACATTGGATATCCCATAACATTTGGTTTCTCAGAAGGACAATCATTGAATTTCCCATTACATTTATCAAGAACACAGTTCCTTCGGGTTCCATCAAAGGAGTAAAACTGAAATGAATAGTGTAAAAAACAAATTATACTTGAAAACCACATAATAAAAGAAAAAATATTAGTTAAGATACTAGGTAACCCCTGATTGTTGATAATTCCACGGATTGTAGCCTATACTTAGACTTATCCTAAGGAAAGTCCCTAGATATATCATTAGAAATATTTTATGGTATATCACTAATGTTTTATAATTATAGTTTCTAAAGGACAAATAAACATCCTCTATGAAACCAACTTTAACGACCTAATTTTAAAAAACTTGGAGTTACATTTTATTTTGGGAATAATTTATACATTATACAAAAAAATATTAAATAATGTATTTGTTTAGTTCCTTTGGAAACATGAAATCCAATTCCATGAAATGAATTGTGCACATGAAACCAAGTACACAAATAAATTATATACCTCATGAGTTATCCATATTTAACCAATTAATTCACGGTAGATATTGGTCCTAAAATCTCATAATGAAATCATTATAATGTGTTAAAAATCATAAAACATTCATCACATCCTAACCTGAGGAATAAAATATGTTTTCTTAAATATCATTCCATCATAACATAATCCATGTAAAACAATGGATATCATAAATAGAAGAAAAATAATCAAAATATAAGAATAATAGGGATATTATAATTGAAACATATCCCTATTAAATAAGTCTATATTAGATGGAAAATAATATTTATATAACACTTGAAATTAATTCATGATTGAAATATCCTTTATTCTTTTAAAATGTTGTATTTTATTAGAATACGATGAAATTTTTAAAGAAAAGAATTTATTTTAAGAAAAAAATTAAATATTGTAAAGTAAAATTCATGTAAATGAGCCGTTATCAAAAGAAAAAAAATCTATTCATGTGGTATAAGTTAAATGAATTTTTTTCTCAAGTTTTGTAGGATAAGTCAAAAAGAACGTAATATCGAAAATGAAAAAATATTCCTTTCAAACCATTTAATAATAAAAGGGTAAAATTGCATTAAAAAATTATATAAGAATAAAAAAATATTTTGGAATATATATTTAGGAAACATACACATGGATGATAAATATACCGCAGGAAATACTTACATATAGACATTCTCAGATAATAATGAGATTGCAAAATTTTCCATTAACTTAGGTCTCAGTTCATTCATACATGTTTGGACCTCATGTGTAAGGGTGTAAATAATTTTATTAACTTATTATAAAATCATAGTCATTTTTATGATATCATATATGATCATATTATCAACCTTTTTTAAATAACATTTCATTTTTACTCGTTATTTGGGTATTAACTACTTCATTTACTGATTGATGTTTTTCTGAAAAAGTTCTAGTTACACTTCTTAGATTAAAGTTATATCATTTTTAAAATGATATTAATATAACATTTATAAAATTTATTAATTATATACATTTATATAATCATTATATAATGGATATTAGGTATAATTAATCACATCATATCATGGAGACAATATGTCTTATGTACGCACGAGCGACGCTATCATTCCCAAAATTGTGAAATAATATAGAAGTTGATGGTATATATTTTTGTTTCATAATCCATATAATTTTATAATAATCATATATTTTTATTATTTAGACCATTATACCTATCCAATTAAGGTGGTGGTGAAAAACATAATACACCGCAGTGTGGAGCTGGTAAGCTATACATACACAGACGTGGTGATTTTGTTTTATATAGGATGAATATAAGGTGGAATATTGTTTTTCAATAATCATAATAAGATCTAAGTATATAAGTGATAATGGATTTATTACGTTATAATGGAAACTACATATGAAAATGAATTTGAAGAAGAAATAAGTTTTAAAGAATCGGTGGAGGATATCACCACTTCTTCAAGGAGCTTCCTCTAGATCTCTACTTAAAGGCACTAGAGTTAGACATTTGGGAAGACCAGAAACTCTATAATGTGAATAAAAAATTTTATAATAGAAATGGGTAGGGAATGGAACATCATGAAATCTCAATTATTTGTGATGAAAATAGGTAGGATCTTCCGATTTGGGACATCGGGCCACCGGTTTAGGCATACGGGTCTCCAGGGGATTCGGGTCATCAAAGGTCTTCGGGCCTCAGGGCCTTCGGGCCACAAAGATCATAGAGTATCCCAGTTCACACAGAGAAGTCCCCAGAAGAGGATCAGAGGAACAAGACTTGTAGTCACTAGAATTAGAGCTACCAGATTTGACGAATGAGAGGGTATGGAAACCGCCATCAGGACCAGGCATCGTGCAGCTTTGAATGGGGAAATGCTAGCCGATCAGCAATGCATGGTGGGGAGCAAGGTGATCAATGATGTAGAAGATATGGGAGGGGCAGTTCTTGTGGATTGGGCATAAGGGTCATGTATTGGACATAGTATGCCTCTTGGCCTTCAGGTCAAGTATTGCGAGTCATGTTGAGCCTTGTGCCTTGGGCCTACGGGTTATGTACGGGTTCCCCTTCATCCCTTAAAAGGAGGATTATCTATAATAAAATAAAAACGAAGGCATTCGGTCCATTCGGGCAAGCCAAATCCGAAAACCTAAAAAATTTCATAGTTTAAAAAATGAGATTGTGTGAGTTTTTTATATCATCAGCCAATAAATTTTAGGCATTTTTTCTATCAAAATAACCCTTATCATTTTAATTAACACTTAGTTATTCTATTTAATTTTTAACTAAGGTTACAAATATGTCAATATTAAAAGGGTGAAATAATAACTTATTTGATGTAAACTAGATGATATATGAATAATTTTGAATATTTTACACAATTTAATAACTTTTATATATTTTTAGAAATGGTTTATGATTTTTAAATAACTTAATAGTACATTATTTTAATAAATAAACAATAGTTTGAATTTTGACACAATTCAATTTATTGTTTTTTACAAAAATCATGACATGATGTTATCCTTGAAAAGAAATATTTTATTATATCTATAAGGGGTTATGGTAGTCTAGAAAAATAATTTTATATATTAATTATCCCAATTTATAATATGTTCATGTTTTTAATAATATAAATTAGATATTTTCATTAATAAAAGAATTACTACATCAGTTTTGTGTCAACATTTAATATCCTTATTTTTAAAAAAAAATTAAAATTAATATACAATAATGAAGTTATATTATCTATATTTCATAATAATAATTATAGTCAAATATATCTTCTCTAAAATTAAATTTCAAAAATGGTATAATTATTTAAACATTAATGTAAAACCATTAACATTACTTAAAATAAAATAATATAAGTTTCATAATATTTTCCATATGGATAGAAATGGTAAATAAATTGACCCTTCGATGATTATTTTAGATATATATTTGATCAATAAGATTTTATCAAGTGTTTTTTTATTTTAATGGTTATTATATTTTTAATAATTATTATTTTGTTGATTTTTTCATTGATTAAATAATTTTTTGCATCATCAATGTATAATCATTTATAGTCATTATCTATTTCCTAAAAATTAAAAATAAATTTCAATGATAAATAAAAAAATTAGATTTAAAATAAATATTTATATTCAAACTTATCCTATGTATAACCTTTTATTAAAAATGATATCATTATTAAAATTTGAGTAATACATATTTATGTTTTTTTAAAATATAATATATTAAATGTCTTAATTTCAACCAAGGGGGTTCTGAAGGACATAGTTTTAATCCAAGCATTAAATAGTAAAAAAACTCATCAATTGATAATAGAACAAGTGTTAGGGTGACTTTATAATATTATATTCACCTTAATTACCTGATTTACCCTTTTACCATATTAATAAAAATTACTAAAGTTACCATTCCTAATGCCTAAAAAATAAAAGAAAACTATTTACATAATTTGGACTTACTAATTCTAAATATATAATAATATTCTAAAAATTCAAATAATATAGTTTTCATTAATTAATTTAAAATTAAATTCATTCTTCGAATGTGAAAATTGGTTTTTAAAGTTAAAATACTGCCAAAGATTAAAATGTTTTTACAAAAACATTGAATATAAAATTAATTCTAACAAATGAAATTTTATTAAATGATAAAAATTTAATTTATTTATATTTTAAAACCATTAAATAATATAAACTAACCCTATAAATTGTTTTCCATTAATATTTAATATATTTTTACTATTCATCAAAACTGAAAAATTTTCGGAAAAATATCAAAAAATCATCGCAAAGAAATTTTTTTATCCCTATTCTAAAAAAAGTTTATTTTATAAAATAGAATATTAAAAGGTATAAAAACTATATTTAAAATGGGTGTTCCAGCAAAATGTAGAAGTACTGCATTTTTAGAAAAATATATCTTTTTTCTGAAAAATTGAATTTATTCTTTATCATGTCTAGGAAACATATAAATTGAAATTTTGACATTAGATTGAATAAGTTACCTATGTGTTTAATTAATAAACTTTATTTAATGTTATTTTATTATTTTACAAACTTTTTTATTTGTGTTTAAAGATTTTTTCAGAAAAATAATTCCTTTTATTTTAAAAGGGTTTTATTTTCATTAATAATTAAAAAAGTACATGTGTAAATAATATTTTCGTAATTCAATTAATATTATTCTTACCTTCGATTATAATTTATAGGTTATAATATAGAATAATAATATTTAGTAATTCACTAAAACACAGTCATTCATGAAATGAATTCTATCAAAAGAACTTAAAATTATGTGTAACACAAGTGAGGAATTGTATTGTGGACACCAAAAACTAATTTGGTGTTGTGTGTAGAACAAGATTATCTTGTTGTACTGAAAAAAACAAGACATCAAAGAAATTAAATATAATCTATCTCATAAAAGTTATATGGTGTTAAACCTATTATTTCAAAAATATCATTCTTTCAAGGATTAAGGTCTAAGACAAAATAGGTTTCACAACAAAGTTGTATAACTCTTAACTGTGTACTTTCAATTTTATTTATAATTATTCCACCTTTAAATATATAGTATAAATTAAATAATAATTAATTCATTGTGTTATATTTATCCAATTTTGTTATAATGACTTGAAAACCATTATGTAAGTGCATTCAATCCTATGGTAAATGAAAACATCATTCATTCGTATGTATAACTTACCATCTCTATGTAACAGTGTAATTTTTTTTCAGAAAAATTATACATGAATGGTTACAAATATGTAAATAATGAATATATGTTAAATTTATAAAATGGTGTAAAATATAGAGAATATGGCACTCTGATCGAATTATAAGAATCACGATTCCCGAACTATAACACGGATGAAAAACGATATAGTTATCACCTGAAACAATGATTTCAATAATAATTTATTAATGAATGGATGATAAGATGTTATATGGAAATAATAAATTGAATGATATATATGATCATAGTTTTGGAATAAATTTATCATAAATATTTATTCATTATATAGAATTTTTGTACATATATAATGTAAAGAGAGATCATTAGTAAGTGATTTATGTTTTAATCCTATTTTAATCATTATTATTTTTCATAAATATCCATTGAAAAAGTTATATGATTATTATTTAAGAAAACCATTTAATTTTTTTTCTCCACTTATAATTTAAATAAATTTGATGTTTTAATACAATTTTACTATTATTAGTATTGTAAATGTTCCAAAAATTGTATTTATGAAAAGCCGAACTTTTTTCTCCACTTTCAGTCTCCAATAATTTTTTCCTTCATATATATGTTTTATATTTTATTCAAGAGTATTTTTGAATATTCATAAATGAATTTATAAAATAATTTCTAAACATGTATAATATTTTACAAAAAAATTAAAATAATATTCCTATCATTTTCTGAACAAGGAAATTATTCCACTAGTGTGAAAATAATATTTGTTTTAAGGATTATGACATAAACATATACTTCATCCATTATGATGGATAACTTAGTTAAAGATTAATTTAATAGTAAATAAGGCTATTTTCATATAAAATAACTTCTCGAATATTTTGAATAGATTTGTATTTTAAATAAGTGATTTGAAAATAATAATGGTATTTTCCATAGGAGATATTCAAATGATAATATATATCATATTTTATTATATTATAAGATCCTTGGATAATAATTAGTCTTTATTGGTGATATGATAGAATGATACCATTTAAATTTTTTATCTATATGGTTAATTATTATGAGGATGATATTTTTATAAATCCCATTTATTTTCAATGGGTATATGAATATTTTTTATGAAAACTATTTCCTTTGCAAGGGTTGTGATATATTGATATAATGTATGTTTTATATTCTTATGGAACACATATATATGATTTTAATTATGTGATGTGTGGGACCTAAATTAAATATCCCTCCAATTCACTGGGTGATGATTGATATATCATGATACTATTATAATAGAAATGGGGAGTGAACTCAGTTTAGTATGGGACACTATCCACAATGACAGTCTTAGGAGTGATCCCTGGCTAATGATATGATGGAATGGGGGGAGGGGAACCCAATACACTATGATAGTCTTAGAAATTATCCATGACTAATGAAATTATTTTCTATATTTATGTGTATTACATAATACTATTTATTATGTTTATGATTTTTTTCATGGACTATGATTTATTATTGATTGTTCCACACACATAATACTTTTTTCTTTTATTTTGATAAATCCTTAATAAATGATTTATGATTATTGATATTTGAATGACATGTTGTGATTACTGTAAGTCATTATCATGTTATCATACGTTTATTATTTTATTATACTCACTTATGATAATTTATTGATATCTCATATATTTACTATTATTGCATTTTTTTCCTCACCATTTATTTTGATTCCTTTCCCCAATCAGTGAAAAATGAATAAAAATAGGGTATGTCTGATAAGATTATTATGTGGGAAGTTATTTTTGGGAGATTTTTAAGATCATCCATTAAATTCGAATATCATTTATCTTTTCTCCATATACATTAAAAATTTCAGGTTCTAGTGTGGATGGTAATTCTATGGAATGAATACTCATATCATGAGATGTAATATCTTAGTACAGAAAGTATATTTCAATATAGTTTTCATTAGAGAAAGGTTTAGAAATTTTTGTAGGTAATTATTATATAAATTTGGTGAAAATGTTGGGGATAATCATATGTATAGGGTAACATGATAATGATTTGGTAATGTATATATTATGTAGTTTTCTTATCAATAGTTACCTTTATAGATACTATTAGAGGATGTGGTTTTGGCACAAATGAATCTACAGGTAATAATCCCAAAAAGAGTTAGTTGGGTATATCTCAGTCATCATATTTCTGCTTGATAAATTTGACCTTACCGTTCTCCTAGTCTGACACACCCATGGGATATGCCTAGGATAATTCTCATTTTATTTATAAATGTGTATAAAGGATTTGAATAAACTGTGATCATCAATGACCTATCTTAAACCTAAGGTGTCATAGATTAAAAATAATGTTCATGATTTAGACATAATATGAATGATTTTTAATTGTTATAGAATTTCTCACTATGAATATTGTTTCTCCCAATATTATTTTTTGTTTTAGTTAAATGATAGAACTAGGAGGATTAATTATAACTTTTAATGTGATATATAATGGAATGATTTTCTTCATCATTAACCAAATGAAATGGGGGCTATAATACAAAATCATTTGATTAATAATAATCATCTATCCCATTATATTATTTACAATGCCAAAATAGGTGAGTTTCTAGACACACTTAATTAGAGTAAAATATAGTTTGAAGAAGAACATAAAAGAAATAAGATTTATCTTCTTACATGTCTGGAAGGTGGGAAGATGTACCTATGGAAACATATAAATATAATGAGAATATCTTTTCTATATAGAAATGAAGCGCATAGAGTATTTAATTTTGTAGGACAAATGAATAGTTTTATGGAAGGAAACATTGTTCATTATAAGTTACCATTTATATTTTAAGGTTTCTTGTGTTGGGAACCTATAATTAACTAGGTCGATTTATTAATATAGGGAATAACTTATAGATAAAGAAAGGGAAGATATTTTGATAATCATTTAATAGTAATAATTAAAGTGTTTATGTTTTGGGATTTAATAATTATGTTGTTGAATTGGTTTATTAGAGATATTCTTGTTATATGAATCATTAATCATATTTGGATTATTGTATAATAGTTTTTTACGGATTTGCACGAATATGTAGAATGGTATTGATAATATTACTTTAAGGTTAACATTTGTATTAAAAAACAATAATCCCAATACAAAGGGAAGAGTCACGGGGTTCTGAAGTATTGCATCCCCAAAGCATCATTTTTGAAAAACTTCAAACATTTAGTGGGAAAAGACCCCAAAGATGAGAATGAATAAATAGTTTTGTTTAGAGATAAGTTGATATTTTTTTAAAACACTTGATTAAGGGACAAATTACCCTTATTATGGTATTGATGTTAGGATAATAATTTATAGTAGTGACAAATATTTTATTCATATAGATAATGTAAATTGGATAATATCGATGGCCTCAAAATTGATTAGTGATTTAGTGAAAATTTTATTTATATAGATTAATGAACTTAATAATTTATGTAATATTTTTCATAGTTTGTAATCATTTGTGACTTAATTGAGGTTTTATATTGATTCAAGTAATTTTGGTAAATGTTACGATTTTTTTAGGAAAATATATGATGAATGTATTCAAATATTTGTTATATGACATAATAAGATACATAATGTTGAGTGGGGATAAAAGATAAATTTAATTTAAAAAAAACTGATCAAATAGTTCGTTTTTTGGGTTATGAATTTGGTTAGAAATATTTCATACGAGTCTTAAATTTAACTATTTATGGTGTGTATTATGAAGAACTTTGAGTGTTATTATTGAGGTTTTAGAAGTTAATATAATATATTTATCTATAATGGATAACTTATGATAAAATATTGTGTTTTGGAAAATATAATGAGAATAAATGAATAGATTTTAATTATTTTATGAATATTATGAGTCATTAGAAGTCAATTTTTGTTCCTTAGGAAAGAAATATTCATCATTAATATTCATTTCTTGGAGTGAGAGACAAGATAAAAGTTTAAATTGATAAAAGGGAAACCAAAGGATGGAATTTATCTTATGAAGTGGAATGAAATCAAGTAAGTATATTTTCTTTTGTAATCTATGCATAAAGTAATATAATCCCTAAAACATAAGAAAAATATCATTAAATATAAATTTTATTCTCTTAGCACAATTTATGATGGATCGAAGGTCTTTTAACCCCACACTGATTTATGGTTTTATGGTCATTAAATATCTCATAACAATGTTCTCTATCACAAAAATATAAGTCCTTTTATGTTATTTTTACCCACTATTTAATCATTTTAACATCCCACCTATTATTTCCTTATCTATGAACCCAATTACATGTTATTTCTGGTAACCTTTATATTTCCCACTTCCCTATATTTCATGATTTTTTATTCTCACTTTGTATGATATGGGAATTCCAAAAATATATTTTCAAATATTGATCATTTTATTACCACCATAAAAAATTTTACGGTGTAATTTTTTTAAGTTGGTATAATTGATCGCCTTGTGATTCTAGAATATATTTCTCTTTAAAATAAATTAAATGTTTTTGATATATTTCTTGACACATAAAATCAAGCATAAAATAAAAAAAATATTATAACCTAATAGTTAAAATTTTAATTATAAATAGTATTAAATATATTATGAATTATATATAATTTTTAATTTTTTTAATATATTGGTTGATTTATAATAAATATGTACTCATTTTTTAGATGACTTTTTTTATGCATTAAAAACATGTTTTCCTAAAAAATGATTTTTATTGAATCACCTACATGAAAATTGTTATTAATAATATTAATTTATAAAATTGATATCATTTTGTAAATAATAATATTAAAATTATCTTATAGTGAATGTTTCAAATTTTTCTGAAATGATTTATTTTAATGTGAATAGTGAAAAATTGATTTTTATTAAAAACTGCATTTTCATTTCAATAATTTTCAAAGATTTTTTTTTCAAAATCTTTTCGAAGTAAAATTAGATCATTTATATTTTGAAAAATTCAATTATGTTTAGTGGTATATATTTTATGCCGAAAATTTTTATATAAACCTTTTATACGTATGAGAACATTTTTTGAGAAGATTACTTTTCATCACGTTTTGATTGTTAAATATTCAATTGTATACTACCACTTAGGTGAAATGAATTTGATAAAATGGATTCCATATATGGAATATTAATAAGTAATATATTGTAATATGGTATATTTTTCTTGTTCATTATGAATAGTATCTATAATAAATATTTTTCTCCCTTGTAGAAGAGGTAAAATCAGTTTAAAATAATGGGGAAAACTTTAAAATATAAAACATGCCTTTATCCTATTGGATGGTTGGTTTTTTTGACCAAATATTTTTTTTATGGAGATACATAATATATTTTAAGACATTAATTTTAACTTGAGGTCCAATGTTTTAATTTTTTGAAGATAAGTTATATTTTATTCATATTAAGAAATTTTTTTGGGTCTTTACATTTAATGTAATGGTTGGAATATGAAACTTGCTTTTTTTTCCAGTTTAAAAAATACACTTCTTTTATTTAACTAAAAATTTTAAGGGAGACCTATTTAATATTTTATTTTAAGGTTAAATTATTTATACTGTTAAAATCATGTATTTTCCTAAAAACTGGTTTTCATGTATTTTTTGTTCTTATATTAAAAGAATTTTATGAAGACTATAGAAAGTGAGGAATATTAAATGGATTATAAATTAGGAACCATAATTTCCAAAAAAATATTAAGTGGATCCTTTTATTTTTTGTCATATAATAATATTATCATTGTTAAAATATGTGTTATCACGGTTAAGGTTAAAATGCTTTTAATGCAGGTTTATAAGTAAAAAAGGATTAAAATGTAGTAATAACATATAAAAAAGATATTTTTGAAGTTTTTCTCAAACCTTGGACATGTTATATTCAAATTTTTAATGAAATTTCACCAATTTACTTTATTATGATGTATATTATTTAATAATTTAAATAATTTCAAGTGAGTCCTTTGCCCCCCTTATAAAATAATACACCATCTCCCATCTTCTTTACACTTCATGTTCCTTATATAATGAAAACATTATTACATAATAACTTCCATAATACTTAATAATGTCCTTGACCTTTGTTACTTTCCAAAAGACCATCCTTTATAGGATTAATGTGTAAGACGAAAGAGGTTTCTTAAGAGAGAGGTATAACTCTTACCTATGCACATTAAATTTTATTACATATTCTTTCCACTATAAATCTATGGTATAAATTCTAAAATAATTATTTATGTAAATTAAATATACATAATTATTATTATAATGGCTTGACAACCATTATCCACCTCTTTTCTATGTAATAGAAAAATAAAATACCACTCATGTGTATGTAAGGCTTATCGCCTCAATTTAGCGGTGTAATTCATTTTTCTATCACCATTTTACATGGAAAGTTGTAAGAATGGAAGTAATGAATATATATGTTATTTATATCATGAATAAAAAATTTAATATTATGGAATCATGATCAAACTACAAGGACCAGCAATTCTAATCCAAATAATTCAAGATAAACAAAGAAATTATCACCCAGAAATGTGATTTTAATAATGATTCATTAATAAGTGGTTGATAATATATTATTAGTAAATAATATATGGTATGTTATATATTAATATTTTTATAAAATAAATCTATAATAAATTTATATTTATTATATAGTGGGTTTGAAAAAATATGAAGAAAGTTGATACTCGAGGATAGGGATTTATGTTTCAATCCCATTTTAATCAAGATTTTTTATCCTTGAATTTATATTAATGAAATTATGTTATTATTTTCTAATGACTCCATTTAATTTTTCTTATAATATATTTATTTTAATAACTTTGAGGTTTTAGTACCATTTTATTCAATTTGGTACTCTTAATAGTTTATAAAATGTTTTAATGAAAGGATTATCATATTTTTACATTTTCAGTTGGGAAATTTTTTATTCAATATACGTGTTTTCTAAAATGTTTTCAAGAAAGTTTTTTAAAATTTATAAATTATTCTTCTGAAATAACATTTACCCATATTTTTATTTTTAATTTTTTTAAAAAATCTTATAGTCTTTTTTGAGAAATTTTCTTTTTATCGAAGGTTTGGAATTTTTGTTTGTTTTAATTTTGAGAACATGAGTATGATTTTACACAACCATAGGTTCTGAATGATTTGAAGAAAAATATTTATGTTTCTTTGGGTTTTTTTCAAAGAAACTAGTTTCTTTAATATTTTTTAAATATTGGGATTTTAAATAAATGATTTCGAAATAAAAATTGTATATTCAACATGAATGTTTCTAACGATCTTTTATAGAAAATATTCATCTATGTTGACAAAATTTTCTGTTAATTATGGTTTAATATATATATTATATAACTATACCATACATATTACTTATCTATATGGTTCATGATTATGATGATTTGATGATTACAGAACCTGTTTATTGTCCATGGGTTTTACTATAGAGGAATATGTATGAAAAAAATTTCCTTTAAATGGGTTATTATATAACTATATGATGAATATTTTATGATTTTATAGCACACACATATGTATATATATATTTAATTATGTGATGGATGAGCCTATAATAATATATTACTATAATTATTTTTTCGATGATGTATATCTCATTAGATAACTAGAACTAGAATGGGGAGTGAACATGGTTGAGAAAGGGACATTGTCTACTATCATAGTCTTTGGAGTGAACCTTGAATAAATATATAATGGTTTTTGTAGTGATACAAACCCACTAAAATAGTATTGGATATGATCCTTGTCAAAGGAAATGATTTAATATGATTATATGAACATGAAAACTTATGTATTATGATTATCATGTGTTATCATAGATTACTATAGATTATTGATTATTCTATTAGCTTATGAATTTTTTTATTTTGTTAGGAAAATTACTTATTACATAATTTATGATTAATGGTATATGATTGATTGGGTATAATTGTTATATGTTATGATCATGTTCACATACACTTATGCATATCTTATGCTCACCGGTGATCATTGTTTGATATTTCTTATGTTTACCCTAACTGAGAATCTCATCTCACCCTTGAGTATGTTTTCTTTCCCAATGTATGAAGAAATATTTTATTATAGTTATTTCAAAGAAGAGTAATATATGGAAAGATTCTTGTGTTAGATATGGAAGATCATTCAAGAAATTATAATATTTTTTATTTATTCTCTAAATATACTGAACCTTTAATATTGTTACAGTATCACAATATTATTTAAAGAATGCTCATCAGATAAGATATAATATCTATGAGAAAAAGTATGGGAATCTATATCATAAGAACCAAAGTACCTCAAAAAATTAGATCCAATGGGTAACATGGTTGAATTTATAATTTATAGTGTGAATAATTAATAAGAGTTAAATTTTTAAATTTAGAGAACATTTAATTTATTTCCCAATTTAGAATAGGCTAATCAGGAACATTCTCCCCTCATGTAAGATTTCTATTTTATTTTGACCTTGATCGTCAATACTATTATTCCATAATTTATTTTTATTCTTTAACATTGTGTAGAATGAATTTTCAAATTCACCAACATAAATAATGTTTCCCCGTGTTCAATACCCTCTAATCAATAATCATCGATCTTTCAACATCTTCACCAATAATCCATTTTACAAAACACTAATTCATTACCTTTATTTTAATTTTAAGATATATTTAAAAAATTATTCTTCATCCCATTGTTATATAGTTTGTTATTTTATTTCAATTTAATTTTTCAAAAAAACTATTAATGGAAATAATTATATTTTATCTAACTAATCATTCAACAAGTTTATTTAATCTTTCTTTCAATTCACAATATCCATTAAAAGCTTCAAATTTCCATTTATACAGTAAGAAAATATTTTACACAAAAATTATGACCATTGTTTTTGTGATGCTTTAAGAGAAGAATCAACAACTAATGATTTTTATTTTTTTATTTTTCAAAATCATAGTATTTTTAGAATTAAAATTACATATAATGGTTATATGTTATCTAAAAATTTGACTTGGTGGATCAAATATTCCTAAAACTTCATCCAATGGTTGTAACTTGTTCTCAATCATTAGTTTATCATTTTTACATTAATTTTGAAATTTTATTCTCTGTGTAGGTTTAATCATACTCAATATTTTTCCCTCAAAAAATATTTACTCACACAAAAATTTATAATTAAACAATGTTCTTCTTTTTATATTCCAAAATCATAAATAATGGAAGTGGTACCAATTAAATATATGCTTTTCCATGAAAACTACATATTGTATAAATATCGGTACCAACTCCTCTTTTATGTTCTGAAAAATTCTTATTGGATGAATTTTTTTAAATTTATTTTGGAGTTACAAAACATTTCTCTTAAATATAGTAATTTTATTTTAATTTTTCAAGTGATCTTTTATAGTATTATTTACTATGAAATTAGTAGTTCTTGAATTAATATATTTCAAAGAATTAGTTTAATTTTTCCCAAATTTTACTTTCTCTACTTGTGATTTTGCATAATCCATTTTAAAAAAAACATAGAATTCATGGTTAGACATTTTAATGTAATATTTATTGGTCTAAATAGATTTCATTATTCTTTTAATCATAAAATCTTTCTAGAATCTTCTATTTTGAGTATGCTTTAACTTCTCATATTTAAAATTTGAATTAAAATTGAATTTTTTTAATTTATTTTCAGCCTCTAACAATGTTTTATGTATACTTTCAAGACACATAACATGTATCTAACCTTATAATTCATTTTAACTTTAAAATAAATCCTTTTGGAGAAAAAATTCATCATATTTACAATCTATTTTATTAACTTTAACTCCTTTAAAATATGAATAGAATCATTATTTCTTAAAGATAGATTTTTCTTTATGTAAAGATTCTTCTGATTATCTTATATTGGGATCTTGGAAATATAATTCTTCAATTATTACTTTATCATTAACTAAATATCTAATTATTCCTCACTTATAACATCACTACATTCATCATTACTAATTGCTTCCTCATTCACTTTTTCAATCCGTAATTTTTTATTAACTTCACTAGAAGTATCAACATCTTCTACATAATTACTGATATTAAGACAATCAAAATATGATACAAAAATTATATTTTTTAGTATATAAAAATTAATCCCTTTCCCCTTTAAAAAAATATCTTTTTAATTTTCTATATTTTTTTTGAGTAAACCCTTGGCCTCTCATTATCGTATTTTCAATATTAATATAATTTCTTATTTGGAATATTTTCTATAAAATTGAAAATATCTATACACATCAAACACATTATTAAAAAATTTATAAAATAATTTAATTAACCTCATATCATACTTCATGAGATTAAAGTCATGAGTTTTAGAAATTTCAATTCAACATATTTTTCTTCATCATAATCCTCTTCTTCTAGATCCAATTATTTACCATAATTTAGTTATTAAAATGATTTTAGTAAAATTTCTTAATCCTTATTGGTATTATTATTGACGAATATTCAATTTCACATTTCATAATAAATAAAAATTATGTTTTGATAATCAAATTAAAGTGTTTCTGAATGACGTCCTCAAAGTACGATGACTATTATATAAAATCTAGCATAAAAATACATATTCACTTTTCTAACACTATATAATCATCCAAACTCCCACCAAAACCTATAATGGTGAGAAAAATTTCATGAACTCAAATAAATATGTTATCCAATATTTAATTTTCCTTTGTTTTGATATATTCATATTTCTACCACTAAAACTATAGGCATACATGCTTTGCATTCACACTGCCTTCATAATTGTTTTAAAATTTATGGCAAATTACCTTTACAAGATTTATTAAAATCATTTTTAAAAACTCATGGTTTGAAATATATGAAAATATTAAATTTTTGGAATGATCATCATTCGTAAAATTATTTATATTAACTATTTTCATAACAATAACTTTAGAAAAACAAATACACCAATGATAAAAACCTCCAAAACAACATAAATAATTGATAAAAATAATGTAAGATCCCAATATTTAAATGAATAATAATTTTCCATTTGATTGTGGGAACCCCCTTTTTATTCCAAAAAATTATTCTTTCCATGTCACAGAAAGAATTTATATCCCTAATATTCTTAGTTGTGGGAATACAATTCAACTAAAACTCAATGTAACTGATCATCATTTATGGAAACTAGAGTGATCTTATAAGGCATGAAAATAACCTATAAGCATAACGAGAATTCACTAAGATAAGGGTGTGTCAAGAAATAAATTTTATTTTTTATGTTTCCTTTAAAAACATCAGTCACCACCTATTCAATTTATTGAATAAATCTCTATCACACATAATAGATTTTGACGAGGTAAATTACTCAAAATATGTAATTAATCCTTGGTATTATTCAATAAAATCAATGATCACATAATCTGAATGAATCATCATGGTTGATTGAATAATCCATGTTTATCACTAAACTCAATAAACACAAAAAAATGTCTCATGACTAGTTTATAATGATCCGATAGAAACATAGGTATATAATATGTTTTTCAACAACAAGATAGTATTTAGTCATGTTATATTTTAATTAAGATGTAATTTTGAATATTATTCTTCAACTTCTTCTTCCTTATAATTCTCTTTTACTTCCATAACAACAATTTCTATTATCCTTTTCTATCATATTATTTTTCACCAAAACAAAAATTTTTAAATAAGTTAAGAATATATAATCTCAAAAAGAATATATGATATCCCCTCATCAATTTCAAATTTGAATTTTTAAATTCTACAAATAACATACTTTAAATACTTATTAACTTATCATTTTTTAAATCCAATCCCTTGGATCATATAAACCTTTTTAGTCATTGTTTGATTTTTTAAGTGACTCCATAGATGATATATGATCCCATATTAGTCATCCATCCCACAATGATATGGTTTCTAAGTAGTTATATTTCAATTACATATCAATTCCATTATTCTAAAATTTTATAAAAGTATAAAACACTTTCATGTCAGTATATATAGTAGAGTAACCCTAAATTGTCCTAGAGAAACACCAGTGACTCATGGGAATATGAAATATAAATTAATGAATTATTATAAGTATATTCTATGATTAGTTTATTACTATTATATAATTATGTTTATTATGTTTTTGAAATATAATTATATACACTTCAATATGTTTAAGAGTTTTATGTGATTTTTATAAAAGAATCATGTACATACTTGGAAAAAAATAGATAAATGGATAATAGTGATACGTAAACATAAGTATATTTAAAAGATTAACTAGAAGAAAAAGTATCCAATATGAGTTTAGTGTACTATATATAAAAAAGGGAATTTATAATTGAAGGAAATAATTCTTGCGGTGATAACTCAAAATATATTAGTAAAATGTGATTCTTTATTATTCTTTTATTGGATTGATATTAGGATAACATTCCATATCAAAATATTTTTCTTATATCTTTAAAATAAAAAAATTTATGATTATGAAATGTGTTATAAGAATACTATTGGATTTAATTAATTATTCTCTATTTTATTATCAATGTAAAATTAAGAAACAAAGGTATGTTTGAGTTTAAGTTTTTTGATGGAATTTTCAATGACTATCATCATAATCTAATGGTATATCATTAATATAACTGTGAAATAAGTTTTATTATTGATTTTTTATAAGTAAATGAGTTATAACATTAATTAAATGCGTTTTAGAAATAGGGAACATTTTTTTATGTGATAGAGTTGAAATAGAATATATTGGAAAATTTTCTATAGTTTTTGGAATCATAAAATATTCAAGTGATTTTTGTGAGAAATATACTAATTCAACCTATTAGGTGGTGAATAAAATATAAAGGTAATCCATAAAAAAATAGTGGTATAAAATATAATTTTCTATAAAAGAAAATTAGATCAAACAAGGTGAATTAGTGAAAATTATCATTGAACTCATTTTTTTTCTAATTAAAACCAAGAAGTGTGGAAAATGAATTGAGGATTCAATAATAATAGAATTATTTTAGTGAATAATTAGATTAGATTGGAAAGAGAAATACTTGGGATATGGTACCTAAGATGATTATTAATAAATTTTTTAGAATTAATTTGTTTCTTTATAAATAAGTGAATTTAAATGATGAAGTGATATATAATAAATCAATACTAATTTTAAAATGTTATTCATATGTTAAAGGTATTGACATTGATGAAAAAATTTATTTGGTTGTATGGATTGAGACTATAAGGGTATTTATTACTGAAAATGTAAAAATATGACACAATAATTTCTAAAAGTATATTAAGTTTTCCTTCTTAAATGGGGAACCATATGAGGATGTTCATATAGAGTAATTAATTTCCCAATAAATTTATTATATTTTCTAGAAATTCAATAAATTTTATTCCCTCCCGTTTACTAATAAATTATTTTTTGAAATGTTTAGTAATAAAAGAAATATTTCATTAGATTTCATGAATAAATTTTTAAAATATATGAATTCTATATTTAATTGGTTAATTTAATTTATATAATAAAAATTTTGGATTGATATTGATAATCCTATGTTAGGTTAATTTGATGGAAAATGAAGTATTTACAGTATTGAATGAGATATAAGATTAGTATGTAATGAGAAAGATATTTTCTAGGAAGAAAGGGTATAAATTAAGAAATGTGTGGGGACATATAAAATTATAGTTATATAATATTTTTATAAAAGGAAAACTGTTACATAAAATATTATCCATTTTAAGAGGATACATAACATTTAATCCTATACAAATTAAAGTGAAAAATAAATTCATAATATAATTTTTAGAATCATGTCATTTTTGAGGATAACTGCATAATTTAGAAAAGGATGGATTTTGAATTGATATTTAAGTTATTATGATAAGATTTAATATATTTTAATATACCAATGGATGAAATTTTATAGAATAATACTATTATCAAGATATTAGACCATAAATTTTAAAAAAAATTATAGTTTTGTAACGTTTCTAGATCACTCATAATATCCCTAGAGGTGATATTTTGTATTTAATAATAGACCATTTTTTAATGGGAGAGATATAACGAATACATAATATATTCAAATAAAAATGTAAGGTTTTTTTACCATTTGTAAATTTTAATATTTATCCTCTAAAGCATATGTATTATTTTTGTGGATTGTATATAACGTTTTATAATTTGAAATTTTTTCCCAGATATATAGATAATATATTTTTTGATGCAAAAAGTATACACAATTTTTTGGAAATGGTGAAATTATGGTATAACTAATATGTGTAGTTTTATACTTTTTTGAGGAAAAGAAAAATGTTCCCTAAAACATTGGATGTTCATCCATGTTACAATTAATTTCAGGCTTGAATCAATTCCATGTCCATTATAGAGGTTCTTGCAACATTAAGATGTAATTTGAGAATAAAATGAAAGAAATGAGTAGAGATATGATTTAATAATAATTTAACTATGTCTTGTGTCATTCATATTGAGACACAAATAAAATGCTGCATGAAAGCCACCCCAACGAATTTAAAAAATTTGAGAATAATTAATTGGCCACTTATATTAGAATCAATGTGTTCAAGATAAAATAATGAATTAAAGACTAGAAAAAAAATTACGATGAAGGAAATGATGATTATTTAATGTTGAAACCACAAGATTTTTCCATTTTTAGATTTATCCTTTCACTATGGAGGAGTTGGAAGGATGATGAAAGGAATAGCTAGTCGCATATAGGGTGGCTGAGGTGCATGTAGTGAGTAGAGTCTCACTACTAGATGAGTCTTATATGGAGATAATTTTAATTTTCTTTTTTATTTTAATTATCCCGTTACTATTATATCACTATACATGGAGGGATAAAACCATTTTAGTGATTAGTTCTATTAGGTGGAAAAATTAGTTTTTTCTTGAGTATGATTCTGAATAGAAAACCATTTTTCAGTAATTTAATCTCAAGTTACATTTTACTTCAACTATTGTAACATGTGAAATGATTTTTCTCTCAAAATATAATATAGAGGTAGAGTATCATGGTCAATACATAGAGAATAAGTTAAAGGGATGTAGTTATGAGTCAATAAGTTTCATTCAGTTATCCAGGTATTGAAATGTTGAGGGAAAATAAAAATAGAAATAAAAAATGGAAGATAAAATGAATATAGAATAAAAATAAATGTAAAAGGAGAAATACAACTAGATAAAGATGTTTTGAGGATCCAATTACAATAGGGTATAATTATAAGGATCCTTTTTTATTATCCCAAAATATTGATGAAATTATTTTACCAGGGATATTCAAATTTTTAATAACATCATGGTCCAAGAATGAGTATCCACACTCTTTTAGAATTAATCCCTTAGTCCCATAATTAAATTATTTAAAAACATATTTAATAAAACCCTAAAAATAGTGAAAATAGACTCTCCTAATGAACATAGGATTATAACTTATAATTTCACTTGTATTCCAAAGTTTTGTTATTCCTGGTCTGACACAACAATACAAGTGAATGTTGGAATTAAGGTCACTATTAGATTTGTTAAATAAAAATCGAAATAATTTTAAACACATTATAATTTCAGTTACCACACATCAAAAGTCTCATTACAATCCCCAAATAGAACATTTAACCTCTCATGAGTGTGGTAAGGGTGTAAGAATCAATTGGAAACTAAATTTTTACTATATATATAATATCTATACAAGGTAAAATGAGAAAAAATTAAGAATAAATGATTATAAAGGAATGCACCTAGTGAATTTATTAGAGGATCGAGTTGGTTTATTGGATGCATTCCCATTGTAATTTTCAACCCCTAATTCAGAGGACTTCCTCATTATTTATAGAAAACTAATTTACATGATGTGTAATAAATGTATATGGAATGAAATTAGGTAAGACCACATTTTACATTATTTCTCCATTTCTTGGTGAAAAACCATGTTTCACCTTAAATTATCACAAAACAAATGTTAATAGGTGAAATCGCAAGACAAGTGGATCCGAAATACTTAGAAAGTAGGAGTAAAAATTCCTCCAACCACTTATAGATTGGGTATACATATCATGCTTGAAGGTAAACATGGTGTCTAGTCTATAGTCTGGATCATGATCATGTACTATGACTTGTTGAGTCATTCCTCTTTCAACTGTTCATGACATGTTCTTATTAATTACACATTTTTTAGTTACTACCTACACTTAAAGACTTCTCCAAATAATTCAAAAAAAAATAAAATCTTGAAAATCAACCATAAAAAATAAAATAAATCATTTAAACCATTTAATAATTTATTTATGATTAATATATTTTTTGTAACTCAATAAAAAACAAAATAAATTATCTACTATTCTAGTAATTCAGACTCCCCCACACATAGAAATTTTCTATACCTTGGAAAAATTAGCAATAGTAAATTAAAAAGATTCCATGATCTAATAGAAGATGAATTCAATTAATTATAGTTAGAAACAAAATGTCATAAATGAGAAATTAAAAAAAATACTTATTCAATTTCAATTTATTCATGTTTTTCCTCATATTTATTTCAATTTAAGACATTTACTCTATTTCATTAACTTTTTGCTATTTTTTATACATAGCCATTCTATTTATAGTATACCATTCTTGTAAAATAATTCACTCATCACACAAGATCATTTGATCAGAGTTTTTATCAATATCATGTACATTCACTCTACCAATAAAATTTCATTTAACATAAAATTACAAATTGATTTCAAAAAAAAATAATGTGGAAATTCATTATGGATCTGGAGAATTTTACGTTGAGGGTTGGTGGATAATGATGTAAAAAATTGAACATAAAAAAGGAGGCAATATTAGTTAAATATAATGCATGATATTTAATAAAAATCTAAAAGAAAATACCCCCCTTCACAAGTGTCATCATGAAAAGAACATTTCCACTTTCATCATTTTCATCCCAAGTTAAAAAGTCAAATATACAGGTAGTGAAATAATTTTGGAACTATTTTCACATTTTTTTATTAAATATACAACTATGGACCCATAAAGTTAAAATTAATAATGGATTTTGAACTCAATCCCAAATGAGCAAGAAATTATTTGGCCACACTAACATTAATGTATGATCACGTGAGGGTACCATGAGTTGCCAAATTCTATATTTAAAATATAGAGGGAGAGAAATGGTAGCCTAGATATAGTGTTTACATTATTATATTTGAATAATATAAAAGGAAACTCATCCTAAAATACATATCAGTTTAATAGCATTGAAAAACATGATATATATATGATTCCCAAATTACATCAGAAATATAATATAATTAGAAAAATAGAATTCATTCAATCATTATATTAGTCCTATAATCCTTCTTCATACCATGGTGTTATGAAAAAAGTAAAGGGTGATCTTATATTCACACTAATAGTTATAAACAATAGAATATATCATTAGTAAATAATGATTAATAAATATGGAATGATAAATAATTGAAAATATTCCATTTAATCAATAACATTAGAAATAAACACTTCTATGGATAATATAAATCCAATCATGTCATGTATAACAACAACTAAATTTTTAGTGAATGAAATACATAATATAGGATTTCATGATCTTATACAATGGGATATATTTAATATAAAATCTCTATTTGATGACAATTTAATAAATTGGTATGTATACACAAAAATTCATTTAATGAGGTTATCTATACCTATAGGTGCATTGATGGGATACCTATAAATAAACCCCACCTATAACTACATTTCTATATAATTCCTTATATATTGAATAATCAATTTAATTCATAAAAAATATGCCTTATCAACAAATTATTATATTGAGGATTGAATAGAAAATATCAATATTTCCCCGGTCAATCATATAATAATAAAAGTAAAGAACCCATTTTCAAAAATGGAATATTTTTTATGAAATAATCATAATGATGATAGAGTAAAAGTATATATTTAAGAGAAATGTAATTTATAATTTAAAATGATAACAATAAATTTAATGATGCAATAAAAGTTAACTCCCAAAAAAATGATAAAAAATCGAATTGGAATTTAATTCATTAGAAATCCAGGTTTTATAATAAAATCATATCTATTAGTGAAACATGAAAAATAGAAGAAAAAAAATTAACACAATATTTAAAAAATGACTGTTCTTTATATACCCATTGAAATTTTTTAGAAGAAGATAAAATAAAATAAAATAATATTGGTGGTGGGGAAATCTGATAATTCTGTATATATTAGAAATAATTATATTATATTTTTTTTAAACATAAAATTGTGACATTCATAAAAATTTAGAAATATTTCTTTAAAAGTTTTTAAAAATTCAGGGATACCATAATCTTCCCCTAATAAATCAATTTATTAAATAGAAAGTAAGTTTGAATATTTTTTGGGAAAATATAGGGATGGAAAAATATATTCCAAATCAAATAGACAAATAATATCCAATTTACAGTAAAAACTTAATTACATGGTTAATGTTAAAAAGAGATGAAAAGTTAGAAAAAAATCAAACATCCATAGGATAAGAAAATAGATGAATATTATGATGGATATATTATAATATTCCTTCAAAAAAGTAAAGATAATCCCATAAATGATATTGTAAAATAAACCCATACCTCTTTGGTAACATAAAAAATGAACCCCCTTGAATGAGTAAACATGAATTGAAATATTAATCATCATGAATAAATATATATTCATGTTAAATGAATAAAATGGGAAATATATACACCACTTGAATGTAAATAATATCATATACGATTTATTTATAAACTTTTACCTCATTTTTTAATAATATTTAATTATTTTCATTATTTTGGGTGTTTATTCATTCGTTTTTCAAGTATGTTTTGATTCAGTAGTTTTTGTACTTGAAACTTAATCATGGTTCAATCATCTATAAAATTTTATTAATGATGTAAATATTATATATATTCAATATATATATATATATATATTCCTCTATAATATATGGAGTAAGAATAATTAATTACACCATTTATAGAGAAGTTAGGTCATACAGACGCATAAACACAATTTTCACTTTTTTGATAGATGAAACGAAAGAAAGGTAAATAGAAATTAACCTCTATAGGATAATTTTCATATATATATATATATATATGATATATATTTATTAGTTACATATTTATGAAAATACAAGTATAGTGGTGATGAAAAATGAATTACACTGCTATATGGAGATGATAAGTTTTACGTACATATGAGCGATATTTTTACATTTTGTGGGATATAAAAGAGTTTTTAAGTAATTTTCCCATATTCATAATACCATATAATTATATATATGAAACTATAGTTATTTTTTCCTAACTGTTACAACATAATCATCAGATGTATGAGAAGGTATAAATTTGAATGATTTAGTAACGGTGATTATCTCTTATTTGAAAGAGGACCTTTAGATCTCCTCTCAAGAGACCTAGGTTTGGTATATTTAGAATAAAATTACATCCATAACATGGATATTTAAATTTATAATATTTTTATATTGGTTTTTGTGAGTAAAGTTTTCTATAGTTTTGGTAGAAAAGAAATGAGAGTTGGTGTATTTGTATAGTGAAAGAAAGCATACACATGAAATTAATAAAATGATTTAAATTAAATAAAATAATTTTCTAGTTATGGTGGGACCATATTTATATAATTTCAAATATATTATAGTATATGGTTTAAATACATTAAAAACTAATTTTTTACATTTTTATTTGGTATTTTATACTTTATCTTTTTTTCTTAAGACCTTCGATAAAAAATCTTAACCCTAATCGTTGTAACAAATTTTTCAACCTTAATGGGTTATAATTTTAGATATAAGGTAAAACATTTTGCAAATATTGACAGTAGATTTTATCTTAGAAAAAATATTATCCACCTTTTTTTGTTCAATTTTTTATGTTTTAAATAATTTAATAAAATATTATTTCTATATACAATTTTAATTGTCATTTTTGACAAAATTATTTTAATTTGAATTCATATAAATAAATAAAAATATGTAATTTTTATATAATACAATAAATAATACATAATATGATATATTAATATATACAATTATCGAACATAACAATTCATCCAAATTGTAATGATTTTAATATTTTCAAAACCATTTATTTATTTTTTTAATTAATTGAATAAATATTGTTTCAACATTGCATAAAAATAAAAAATCACTAATTTTTTTAAATTTAACTATGGTAAAAAAATCAATTCATATTTAAAATAAATTTTTTTATCAAATATAACCACTTTTTATCATTATAGAAAAATATTGTTGATATTAATGTCAAGAGTGTGACATTTTGTTTTTATTTCTTTCTTAAAGTAATATAAATGACCATGTCAACGAAAAATCACCCCAAGTTGATATATTATGAATAAATGTATAGATGTGTTGGAACTAAATTCACCAAGTAGGATAAATTCACGTATTAGAGAAATTTTAAATCCTCATCATCGTTTTTTAACACAGTTTTACCCATTTTACCATTACCAAAGTGACACCAAGGTTTCTTATCAAAATGAATATAATAAAAGCTAACAATTTACAAAATTTAAAATTACTATTTTCAAATATGAAATAAATTTTATCAGATTATATTCTTATAAGTTACAAAATTTAATTTAATAAAAAAATGAAAAACGTAACAAAAATAGTTTTTTAGAAAATGTATTTTTAAGTCCAAAAAATAAATTATACAAAAATAGGGTATAATTATTATTATAATTTAATTAATTATATTATTTATTAATAAATAATGGTAAATTTAATTCATTATAAATTTTAAATAATTATAGAGGATATTTAATCGAAAGAAATTCTACTTTTACAAGAATGTTTTTTTACTATTCACTAAGAAATATGAAATTTCATAAAAACAAAAAAAATTTAAAGCTAAGATAAAATTGAAATGATGAATTAAAAAATGATTTACTTTTCACTTAATAATATTTCAATAGTTTTTCATTGTTTATTTGTACATGGTTATGCGATTAATATAAGTTATCAAAATAATTTTATTAAATAGAATTATATCATAAAATCTGAGGATGTTAAATTATAGGCTCAAAATGAACAATCATGAAATAATACAAAATAAAATGGTATAAATTATTATTATTATAATAGTAATTTTGAATCTTATCAAGGACATTAATGGTTTATAGTGTATAAAAATGGTTAAATGTTGGGTAGGTCGCCAGATCAAACCGGCTGAAATAATTAATTGAATACTTCAATCATTTTAGCATGGATTAAAATATTATTATTTTGATAAAAAAAATTTAAAAGTTATATTAAATATTAATATACCTAGTATCATTAAATAATTAGTGTATTAGAAAGATTATTTCAAAATGTTTCAACATACTTTTTAGGAATGGGAATTAAAATAAATTGTTCAACTTCATCATGGAATGAATAATGATAAACACTATACTCAATAAAAATTTATAAGACTTAGTTGGAAAATAAAAGTTATATCAAAATTCATTTTAAAGATTTATAAATTTGAAATAACTATAGAACTCCTTAATTTTGATCTGTTTATTTATTATTTACCATGATAATTAGCAAAAAAATTACCAGTAAGATAAATTATTTATTCTAATTAATGATTCCATATAGATTATTCAAAGAGAAAATGGCCAGTGAGGCACCAATAGACCCTCCCCCCACTTAATATTAAACATAGTCCCCCATGTGAAACATAACTGAAATGTTAGGGCATATCCCTTATTATTAAAAGAAGGTAAAGAAAGGACAACAGGAGGGATGACAGGGTCATACAAGCATACATGCCCTTGTACCTAAGGAGAACAAAAAAGAACTCAAAAGTCATAGTCACATTGATAGGAAGGGTCATAGTCCTTATCCCAGTCAGACTAATAATCTAGAGGGTCACGAGACTATTGAGAAAAGTATTGTTTTCAGTAATGCGTATTAATTTTATTTAAAGTGGGAGATTATTGAAAATAATACTCTGTCTCTTTATGATAATTTTTATGCTCACAAATACCCTTAGTTATTTTCTAATGATTTCACTTAGTATTTTGCAGGAGATTATTAATTTATTTTACTCTTGAAATAATGAGAATTTATTACTTAGCACAGAATCTGTTTTAGCGCGTTCTGGAAATACTGTTATCATCTTAAGTAGATGAATATAGCGCAGAATCTGTTTTAGCACATTCCGGAATCACTGCTCATACCGTACTTGGATAAACGTAGCGTAAGGATGAAAAGCGTGTATACTTTTTGAAGTACGAGAAAAGTATGGTTAAACAACCATACGTTTTTCAGAAAAGTATGGAAGGAGAACCTTACGTTTAGAAGGAAACTTACGTTTTGTTATCAGCAAAGTATAGAAGGTGAACCATACGTAAATTCTAAGTGATACGTTTGTTTCTCAAAAGTATGGTTCATTAACCTTACTTTTGTAAACAACCACACGTTCTTGGAAAAGTATGGATCAAGTAAAAGTATGGATCTTTTACCATACATTTGAATGATGAAGAAAAAGTATGAATGATCAACCCTACGTTTGTTATCAACCCAAAGTTTGTTATCAACAATATGTTTGAAGACTATGTTATTAACCATATTTTTGGAAGCCACATCATCAACCTTACGTTTGGGTTCAGAATTTTCGGCAGACGGTTTTTATGTAGAATGATCAGTAAGCTGATTTCTGGGCGGATTTCAAGCCAGATTTAAAGTCGTTTTTAAATTACGACTTTGACTGATTCAAATCCATTTTATTAATGGATTTAAGATCGAATTAAAAGGAGATTTTTATGCCGAGTATTAAGGAAAGTTACGACTTCTCTGTAAATTCAAATTTTTGAATATCGCGAATCAGAAGGCGACTTTTATGGATCTAAATGTGTAGGAGATATGATTTATTATTTATTCTCTCTCTGAAACACAAAAAAATTATGATGAGGTGATCGATATATTATTAAAAAGTAGAAAACATAGATTGCAACTATTCACGATTGATCTACTGATTCAACAGGAGCGTGAAAGCTCTGTTTTTTCAAGAAGAAGGAACTCAATAGAAGATTCACCTGTTCTACATAGAATATCTATTGTGGATCTACTACTGCTGAGGTTGTGAACTATATATCTATATCTACTACAACAGGATCAACTTAGAACTGCTTCATCTTGAAGATCAATATTTCAAGAGTTTTTGATCCATCTAATGTTAATTGCATTCTGTTGCAATTGTGAAGATCAACTGGAAATTTCTTTCTGAAATTTTTTATTCTTGAGTAACCAGCTTCTCATTATAAGCTATGTAGGATCGTGTTTAAACAAGAAGGCTTTGTTTTGTCTTGAATTGTAAAGGTGTAAACTTCCTATACTCAGTTGTGAATCGGTCTGTGGAAAAGAGGACAAGATAGTGAAAATCACCAAGCTCGTGGAATAGAGCGTTGGTGGAGTGGACTAGGGGATTTCTGTTCCCCGAACCACTATACATATTTGTGTTCTTGTTTTTACTTTTTCCACTGCATGATCAAATCCGATAAAGTATAAAGGTCAGAACTCGTTCAAGAAAAGAGCTATCGGAAAAATTGCAAAAGACGCAATTCACCCCTCCCTTGTGTATAATCTGTAGATTCAGATCCAACAGTTGGTATCAGAGGAGGAGCTTCTGACAGAGCCTTAGAAAGCTAGAAGCATTTAAGGATTATTCAACAGATCATTATAACTGATACAAGAGAAGAGATGTCGATGGTTAGAGAACCATATTTTAATGGAGACAAATATGGTTGCTGGAAATCACGTATGATAATATATCTGAAAAACCTCGGATATAGATTCTTTTCAAATATTTTGACTCCTTATGAAATTCCTGAAAATCATGAGGCATGGAGTGCTGCTATAGAGGTAGAGTATGATATGAACTCGAAGGCTATGAATGAAATTATCTACGGTCTAGGACAAGATGAATTTAACAGAGTATCTCAGTGCTCGATAGCATATGAGATGTGGCAAACAATAGTTGTGGCATATGAAGGAACAGATAATGTAAGGAAAATGAGATATTCAACTGCAAAACTGAAATTTGATACTTGCATAATGATTGAAGGTGAGAGAATAACCCAAATGAATGGGAGATTGAAGGAAATTTTCAATAACATAACTACTCTAGGAGAACCTATTAAGCAGGATGATAAAGCATTAAAAGTACTGAGAGTACTTCCTACTAGATGGAATGGTATCTCTGCTTTAATCAAACAATCAACACCTGTCAAAAATCTAACTATGAGAGAGCTGATTGGTACACTGATGATGTATGAAGCTGAAATAAAAGATGAAGCTAATGAACATAATGTGCTTATCAAAAGAGAAGATACTACCTTGAGGGTAACTTCACTACAAAAGAATAGAAAAATGAAGAGCAAAGAAGTCAAAGCCAAATCAGAAAGCTCTGACTCATCCAACTCAGTTGAAGAACTGGCTCAACTAGCCAGAAAATTTAGAAAATTCTACAATAAGAAAAGAGGCTTCAAAAAATCCTTTAAGGGAGATAATAAGGAAGTTAGATGTTATGAATGCAAAAATATGGGACATATTAGACCAGATTTCCCACAACTGAAGGATGCAAAGAAAAAGAAATTCTTCAAAAGAAAAGACTTTGAGCAGAAAGACAAGAAAGCTATGAAAGCCGCTTGGAGTGTATCTGAAGACTCTAGTAGCTCTTCTGAATCAATCTCAGAGAAAGAAGAAGTCAATCTAAAGGCAAAAATGTGTTTCATAGCAGAAACTGATGAGGTACACTCATATTACTCCTCTGAATCACATTCTGAATCAAGCTACGCAAATAAAAAACTAGCAGTCTACTGCAATATGCTTGAAGAAAGATATGACTCACCATTTAAAAAACATAATTCACTGAAAAATATACATAAATCCGTTTCAGATTAAAGAGATAAAATGATGAAAAAACATAAAGAATTAACTAATAAATACAATTCTATTAACACTAACTACATTAATTTTGAATCAAGAATAAAAATACAGCAGGATGAAGTAGAATCTAACAAACAGGCTGCATTGGTTTTTTACAAAAGGAGTGAATTCATTAAATGAAATTCTTGGAAAACTGTCATTAAAAAGGAGAGATTTGGAATTGGCAGTAATGGAGAAAAACCAAAGCTACATACAAATTATTTTGTTCCTAGCTCTAAAACTTTTAATTGTAATTTTTGTGGGGCAAAGGGACATATAGCTAAAAACTGTTTCTTAAGAAAACCTAAAATTTGTGGTATTAAGAAAGCCAATATTTCAAAAGACTTATATGATTCAACTGATTTTAAAAGAAAAAAGCAAATCTGGATACCCAGATCCTTGCTAGCTAACACTCATGGACCCAACAAAATATGGGTACCAAAGCAATTTGTTTGAATGTATTTGTAGGTAGAAGGTCACTAGAGAAGAAAAGATATATTGTACATGGATAGTGGCTGCTCAAGACATATGAGTGGAAACTCATTGAATTTTTCTTCACTCACTCAAAAGGAAGGAGGACTTGTCACATTTGGTGATAATGCCAAAGGAAAAATCATTGACATTGGAACCGTTGGAGATCCAAAAACAGTCTCAATCAACAAAGTACTTTATGTAAAAGGACTAAAACACAATCTGATAAGTATCTCTCAACTTTGTGATGATGGATATACTGTTGATTTTACTAACAATTGATGTACTGTTTTTAAAGATAAACCGTTTAAATTTAAAGCACCAAGAACTGAAAATGTCTATACTTTGGATTTAAATTCCTTGTGTAAACAACAAGTAAACTGCTTAACTACTAAAGTAAGTGAATCCTAGATCTAGCATAGAAGACTTGGTCATTGCAATTTATATGTTTTACATAAGTTATCTAAAAAACATTTAGTTTCTGATTTACCTTATCTCAAATTTGAAAGTGAAAGATTTTGTGATGCATGTCAACTTGGCAAGAAACACAAATCATCCTTCAAATCTATTAATAAAGTTTCTACATCTAAACCTCTAGAACTTATTCATATGGATTTTTTTGGACCTTCAAGAGTAGCAAACTTAGCTGGTAAATCATGTGTATATGTTTTAGTTGATGACTATTCAAGATTTACATGGATTTTCTTTTTGAAATTTAAAAATAAAGCTTTTACTTTATTTGAAAGTTTCTGCAAATCTGTTCAAAATGAAAAAGGTTTCAATATAATATCATTAATAAGTGATCATGGTGGAGAATTTTAGAATCTATAATTTAATTCCTTTTGTTCAAATATGGGTATTAAACACACCTTTTCTACACCCAGAACACCTCAACAAAATGGGATTATAGAAAGAAGAAATAGAACAACTCAAGAAATGGCTAGAACTATATTAAATGAATATAGCCTACCTATATATTTCTGGGCAGAAGTTGTGAATACAGCTTGTTATATAATTAATAGAGTTTTAATTAGACCTATTTTGAAAAACACACCCTATGAAGTATGGAATAATAGAAAAACTAAAGTAAATTACTTTAAAGTTTTTGGATGCAAGGTTTATATATTAAACACCAAGGATAATCTTGGTAAGTTCGATCCAAAATCTGATGAAGGTATTTTCTTAGGATATTCTGCTACCTTCAAAGCTTATAGAGTTTATAATAAGAATTCAAGGATTGTTGAAGAATCAGTTCATGTGAAATTTGATGAATCTGATCCTTTTGAGAAAAGGACAGAACAAATGGATGAACTCGACACTAATGATAACATGAGACTTGAGAATTTAAAGAATGATTTTGAAAATGATATAAAAGAAATTCAGTCCAGTTCAGAGGAACATGATACTGAAGGACCTTTAAATATTTTACCTAGACAGTCTATAACCCTAAATAATCATCCTTTAGAAACTGTAATAGGTAATTTAGAAACTGGTGTTAAAAATAGAAGAAACTTAAGAAACCTAGTGGAATTCTCTGCCTTCATATCTCAACAAAAACCCAAGACTATAGAAGAAGCTTTAGATGATAAAATCTAGGTAATAGAAATACAAGATGAATTAAACCAGTTTAAAATAAATGAAGTTTGGGTTTTAGTGGAAAGACCTAAGATTTATCCTGTAATAGGAACCAAATGGGTTTTTAGAAATAAATAGGATGACCAAGGCACAATAACTAGAAATAAAGCAAGATTAGTAGCTAAATTATATAATGAAGAAGAGGGAATAGATTATGATGAGACTTTTGCACATGTAGCTAGGTTAGAACCCATTAGAATCCTTTTATCTTATGCATCTTATATGAATTTTAGATTATTTCATATGGATGTCAAATCTGCCTTTTTAAATGGATATTTAATGGAGGAAGTTTATGTTGAGCAACCTCCTGGTTTTGAAAACTCTCAAAAACGTGATTCTGTTTTTAAACTCACTAAAGCTCTTTATGGCCTTAAACAATCACCTAGAGTTTGGTATAAAATATTAAGTTCTTTTCTTTTGAAAAATGATTTTACTGTTGTTGTGCCCGATGCAACACTATTTAAGAAAATTGTGAAAAATAATGTTTTATTGGTTCAAATTTATGTTGATGATGTAATCTTTGGATCAACTAATAAAACTCTTTGTCATGAATTTTCAAAATTAATGCAAGAAGAATTTTAAATGAGTATGATGAGAGAAATAAATTTCTTTTTGGGTCTTCAAATTTTTCAAAAATATTTTGGAAATTTTTTAAATCAAAGAAAATACATTATTGATTTACTTAAGAAATTTGGACTTGAGAACAGCAAGACATTTACAACTCCTATGTGTACTAATATAAAAATTGATTTTGATGAAACTGGGAAATTAGTTGACAACAAGTTATATAGAGTTATGATTGGTAGCTTGTTATATCTTTCTGATAGCAGACCAGATATAATTTATTCAGTATGTCTTTGTGCTAGATTTCAATCAAATCCTAAATAATCCCATCTAACTGCTGTTAAAAGAACATTTAGATATTTAAAAGGAACTGTTTTTCAATCTCTTATTTATCCTAAAACTTCTGATTTTAATTTGATTTCATATTCAGATGAGGACTTTGGAAGTTGTAGATTATATAGAAAAAGTATATCAGGTACATGCCACTTTTTAGGAAAGTCCTTAGTATCATGGTCTAGTAAGAAACAACATTCAGTTTCCCTGTCAACAGCTGAGGCAGAATATGATTTTGCTGGCAGTTTCTGTGCACAAGTGTTGTGGATGAAAAACACTCTTATGGACTTTGGATTGAATTTTAATAATACACCTATTTTATGTGATAATACGAGTTCAATTAATATTTCAAAAAATCCTATTAGTCATTCTAGAACTAAGAACATTGATATAAGGCATCACTTTTTAAGAGATCATGTTATTAAAAAGGATATATTTTTAGAATTTATAAATACTGAAACTCAATTAGCAGATATTTTTACTAAACCTCTTCCCACTGCAAGGTTTGATTTTATTAAGGGGGAGCTAGGTTTATTTAAATTTAAATAATTGTTTTTTCTTTTTTTTAAATTTTATTTTGTTTATTGAATACTGTTTAAGTATTTTTTTCTTTCATCGTATGAAAAATTTATTTAGTTTTAAATATATGTAATGATGAGTGATTACATGGGAATCAAGGCTATTAGAGTCTTTTCGACTTCTAAACCCATTTCACTTCTATTGAAACCCTTTCAAAATCCAAAAATCGCACTTCCTCTTCTAAAACCCTAACCTTCGATCTTCTGAAACCCTAACCTTCAAACCTTCAAAGACACTCGTAGTAATGGTAAGGACTAAAAGAGCCAGTGAGGCCGAGCTGAGAAATGGCAAGAGACAACGCACTGAGGGAAGAAAAATCTTACAAGGAAAGGTAATCGATATCGATTGGTTGTTTCAGACAAATCTTTTGTTGAAGTAAGAATTGTCATTCCAGAATCTTGAACATATATTCGACAGTGAAAATACGGAATTTCTATATGAAGTTGAGCTTATATACTTCTACAAATCTGTACAGTTTAGTCTGGGAGATACCAAAGACAGTATAATGGCTAAAATAGAGGATAAGGATTTCTGAATTTCTTCAGTAGAGATTAGTCAGATTCTCAACTGTCCTCATGAGGGAGTTTTTCATTTTCACTTGAAGAATATAGGAGATTCTGTGCATAAATCCGAAGACATTATGTCTTTTATTTTTGGTACCAAGACAATAAAGAAAATGTTTGTTAAGGATTTGGAGCCTAATTAGAAGATTTTGATAAAATTTATTCAGACCGGAATAGCTCCACTGATGGCAGAAATGGAGAAGATTTTGTACCCTGATATGTATATAATGTTTCTCTTGCTATGTGATATTAGGTTAAACTTTACAAGATACATGATAAGGTATCTCAGTTATTGCTGTCAAAGCGAGGCCAGGATGAATTTATATCCATTTGAAAGATTTATTTCCATGTTTTTGTTTAAGAAAGACATAGTGAGATTAGTGGAAACTAGAGTTATCTGTCATCACATTAATACATTTAATGCTAGAACTTTGAGGAAAGTTGGATATTTCTGGAGCACAATTAAAGGAAAGCTTTTTCCAGTAGGATCTGAGGAAGACTTAGAGAGTGCTCAGGATCAACCTGCTATGTCCAAGGAGGGACAAGCTGAATCCAGAGTCAGCAATGTAAAAAAAAAGTATTTTCTTTGAAGTGACAGATGTTGAGGAAGACAAAAGCCAAGAGGGACTACATTCAAGAATAAAAAGACCAGTAAATGAGGAAGTTACTTCCACTGTTTTGGAAATTCCACCAGAACCTTTAATTTCTTATTATTTTGTGAGAGAAGTTGTTGCTGATAAAACCATGAAAGATGTTACTGAGAGAACGACTCCGGTAGAGAAATCATGAGCTCAAGAAGAAGCTCAAAGGGACAATCAGGAACAGATTGTTGCTGATGTTGAAGTTTCACTTCAACAGGAACAGGAAATGGAGGCAGTGCCTGGTGAAGAAGTGGCCAATCCTCAGGAAACTTCTTCAAATATTATTCTTTAAAACCCAATAGAAGGCATAGATGATGATGTTTGTGATGATGATTGTGATGAGCATGTTTCTGAAGCTCAAACAGAGGTACTTCAAGAGGATTTTTCTGTGGGGGAGTTTGAAAACTCTAAGGAAAAATCTATCGAACAACCTTTTCAGGACAAAGAAAAGGAGAAATCTGATGCTGAATCATTGCCTTTGGTATTGCTACATCAACCTGAGAATGTGAATCAAGCACATGGTGCATCTGATTCAAGGAAAGAAGAAGTTGAAGAACTGAACAGAAAAGTATCTCAGTTGGAATCTGAGAATGCTTCTCTTAGAAATGCTTTAGACTTAGAGAATTTGATGTTTCAAAAGCTAAAGGAGTGTACAGTTTCAAGGCAAGATGTTGAAATGTTTAAAGAGGATATGCTGACCGCAGTTACTCAATTGAAATCTGAAATGGTTATGAAGTCAGATTTATCAGATCTGAAGTTGTTTATGGAGAATCAATTTGCATCGGTTGTAAATAATGCAGTTAGTGGTTTAGGTACATCACTGGACTTAATCATAAGGTTTCAGGCTATCACAGCTACAATGAGCAACATGAATAACATGATTCAAGATCTTTAATTTAACAGTGCTCCTTTGTCAGTGTTGCTGGACAATCAGAAATTCTTAGTGGAACAACTGACATCTAGTGAGCCATCAATAATAATTCTGTTAAATCAATTCTCAGAGAAGCTGTCAGTATTTGTTGAAAAAGAGTAAAGGATGCATGAGTTTTTCAGAGTCAATTTAATTGAGGATATTCATATGACTCAAGAGAATAGAGAGCTCATTGTCAAGCTTGGAGATAGGATGATGAAGAGACTTCAAGAGCAGTTTACAGAAATCAAGTCAGCAATTCAGAGGAGATAGACCTTGTTTCCTATCTTACCCAAACCATGATTCATGTGTATATCATTGTCATGTATATACTACTATTTTTGAATGAAAATTTTTCTTCATTGTTTATTTGTCTCTTTCCTTATTTGTTTTAATAATTTTATTTTTAATATTCCAGTACTCCAAATTTAATTATTGATAAACAGTTTGTAAAAGCATTTACTAATAGTTCAGTGCAATATTAAACATGTTAAAATCCATGATTTTTCATTCTTTTATATATCACAAAAAGGGGGAGAATTTGGATAAACACAAAATCAATATTTAGGGAGAGTTCATTTTATTGAGGGAGAAAATTAGATGGGGCATTTGGATTTATAATTATCTTTTTGGTGGAAAGATTTTATTTAAAACTTTATAACGAATTTTGAAAGTTAATTAAATACTTTTAATTACATTATGGGTTTTGTTTTATGGGTTTTGTGATCATAAAAAATGGGCAGATTGTTGAGAAAAGTATTGTTTTCAATAATGCATATTAATGTTATTTAAAGGGGGAGATTATTGAAAATAATACCCTGTCTCTTTATGATAATTTTGATGCTCACAAATACCCTTAGTTATTTTATAATGATTTCACTTAGTATTTTACAGGAGATTATTAATTTATTTTACTCTTGAAATAACGAGAATTTATTACATAGCGTGGAATCTGTTTTAGCGTGTTCTGAAAATAGTTTTCTCATCTTACGTAGATGAATATAGCGCAGAATCTGTTTTAGCACATTCTGGAATCACTGTTCATACCCTACGTGGATAAATGTAGCGTAAGGATGAAAGGCGTGTATACTTTTTGAAGTACGAGAAAAGTATGGTTAAAAAACCATACGTTTTTCACCAAAGTATGGAAGGAGAACCTTACATTTGGAAAGAACCTTACATTTTGTTATCAGAAAAGTATGGAAGGTGAACAGTACGTAAATTTTAAGTGATACGTTTGTTTCTCAAAATTATGGTTCATTAACCTTACTTTTGTAAACAACCATACGTTCTTTGAAAAGTATATATCAAGTAAAAGTATGGATCTTTTACCATACGTTTGAATGATGAAGAAAAAGTATGAATGATCAACCCTACGTTTGTTATCAACCCTACGTTCGTTATCAACCCTACGTTTGTTATCAACCCTATGTTTGAAGACTATGTTATTAACCCTACGTTTGGAAGCCACGTCATCAACCTTACGTTTGGCGTCAGAATTTTCAGCAGACAGTTTTTTTGTACAACAATCAGTAAGCTGATTTCTGGGCAAATTTCATGCCGAATTTAAAGTTGTTTTTAATGTATGACTTTTACTGATTCAAATCCATTTTATTAATGTATTTAAGATCGAATTAAAAGGAGATTTTTATACCGAGTCTTAAGGGAAGTTACAAATTCTTTGTAAATTCATATTTTTGAATATCGCGAACCAGAAGGCAACTTTTATGGATCTAAATGTGCAGGAGATATGATTTATTATTTATGATCTCTCTGAACCACAAAACAAATGATGATGAGGTGATCGATCTGTTATTAAAAAGTGGAAAACAGAGATTGCAACTATTCACGATTGATCTACTGATTCAAAAGGAGCATAAAAGCTCTGTTTGTTCAAGAAGAATGAACTAGATAGAAGATTCACATGTTCTACATCGAATATCTACTGTGGATCTACTACTACTGAGGTTTTGAACAATATCTCTATATCTACTACAACTGGATCAACTCAGAACTTCTTCATCTTTAAGATCAATATTTCAAGAGTTTTTGATCCATCTATTATTAATTTCATTCTGTTGCAATTGTGAAGATCAAATGGAAATTTCTTTCTGAAATTTTTTATTCTAGAGTAACCAACTTCTCGTTCTAAGCTGTGTAGGTTCGTGTTTGAACCAGAAGGCTTTGTTTTTCCTTAAATAGTAAAGGTGTCAACTGCCTGCACTCAGTTGTGAATCGGTCTGTGGAAAAGAGGACCAGATAGTGAAAATCACCAAGCTCATGGAGTATAGCGTTGGTGGAGTGGACTAGGGGATTTATGTTCCCCGAACCACTATAAAACTTTGGGTTCTTGTTTTTTATTTTTCCGTTGCATGATCAAATCTGATAAAGTATAAAGGTCAGAACTCGTTCAAGAAAAGATCTATCAGAAAAATTGAAAAAGACACAATTCACCCCTCTCTTGTGTATAATCTGTAGATTCAGATCCAACAGAGACCTGGTAACCGTGGTTGGATTCAAATATGAGTAATCCTTTCTCGGTCTCGCTTTCCTAGAAGGAACAGGCTGAAGTCCTTCACCATTGACAACAACATTTTTCCCTTTGGACAATACTTGACTGTAAGTTGGTTTTATTGGGGAGGCATCCTCTACATCATCCCACCTTCCCTTGATGACATGTGTTCCCTTTTCCATGTGGGTCCTTGAAATCCTCTCACATTGCTCCTAAAGAACAGGTTCCATGCTTTCCTGCACCTTTTCAACAACCACTCACGACGTCATGTCACCTTCACCCCCAGTAGTGCACTCCTCTCTTTTATACACCAGTTCTGCATCCTTGTCCGCTTGAGAGCCATGGGAAATATTTTGAGAAGCATCATCCACTGCTCGTGATGCATTATCATGCATTGATTGTTTCTTCACCTTCTTCCTACAAGAAGCTTCATGATGCCCTTTTAATGAGTAAAAAGTGCAAGCAACATTTTTAAAACACATCTCTCTAGAATGTTAAATAACTTGACAATCAGTACAGAAATCAGGCAGTCTCTCATACTCCACTTTGAGAGAGATATCATCATCTAAGGCAGACAAGACTATATTATGAATTGGACATGTTCTTAAATCAACTTCCATAAGAACTCTAGCATAGTGACCAAATTTCGCAGCTTCGGTGGTCTTGTCCATTTTAATCGGAATGCCAACCGCAGAGGCAATGTCAAATAGAATTTTTGGATGCCATAAGATCAAGTCAAGGCCAACAATTTTGATCCATACTTGAACTCTGGTATTTTTAATGGAGAAAGGATTGAAACGAAAATCCCATTCTTAAAAGCAAACCATACCTGGCATTAGAGCAATTGATCCAAACCCCCAAGCTCGCCGATTAAGATTTTCTGATGGAAAAATAATATGAAAGAATCCACATTCCATAGGAATGCATCTCCAATCAGAAAATCCCCATATAGAGATGAGTTTCTAAACAAAATCATCAATTTTCCATGTTTTACCTCCACTAGGAAGAACGAGCATTTCTTTAATTGAATACTCGTAGATCTTGAATCTGTTAAGAATACCCTTCCTACTAGCAACAACACGGGCAGTGTCACCCCTTCTAACAATTCGCTCAAAAATGCCATCACGCATAGATGTAAAGTGTCTTCTGTTAGAGTCTCCTTCAACTCTTGAATGAGATTTACTGGGTTTGACCGCATCTTCCAATTTATCATTTCCCAAAGCAACTTTGTGGTTCGGGTTCAATTATGAGGGATGATCTTAAATCACCCTCTCTGTTTCAAGACAAGGTTCGTTGACAGGGAAACCCAAATTTCCTTTAGTCATCGCGATTTTGGGACCCTCAACCACCACCATAATAGGAGATATCATCGGAGAGACATCCTCATCAGTGAAAACATCCAGTCGTCGGGCCTTCATCACTACATCGACCAGAGAAACCATACTAGCATCTGCAAATGCCAGGTCTGGTTCAGATATGCGGAGAAAATCAACAGCAGCCATCCTAGTCGCATAAAACCCAACCTATCCTAGATCCTCCACTGAAGCACCTTCCAAGGCTCGATTTTCATTTCTCGCATCACCCACAACCACTGTATTCAGATCCAGTTTCGATCTGTATGGTATGTGCTCAGCAGCCGCAGCCACCTGAACTCCACGCCATGGACCATTCTTCTCGACAGAATAAACCACACCAGGGATTGAACCACCCGCAATAAGGGTCTTACCAAAATAATGAGGGAAATCCATTGGAAAACCATAGATATGAAGAAGATGGAAATAGCCATGAGAGGAAGTGTCCCGAGAACCCTCCATCTACCTTTCCCCCATGTGAAACATAAATAATGGTAAATATGATTTGAAATTACACATGATAGAACAGACTTGGGAAGTAATGAAAGAATTATATTATGAAATGAATGAAATTAACATGATGAAATAATACTCCACTAAGTAGTGGAGGTCTCAAAATGTTGAAGATGGTGTTGCAAAGGACACCAAGAATTTGTAATCTTGTATTCCATAATAATTGAGAAAACTAGTCAGTATTGATGTTATTGAAAAATAAGTTTTTGTGCAAGAATAGTGTCACAATGAAACACAAAAATAGAGATATAGAATTAAAATATAGTTCATAAATAGTCAATAAGTTACCTCATTAGAGGAAGAATATATTGTTAGGGCATCCAACATACAAGGATCGAAATAGTTGAGAACTAAATCTTGGGTATCTGTATCATGCAGTTATTATATCCCATACCATTAATACACCTTAATTAATGATTTATTACCTAATGGTACACATTATAAAATCCCATAATATCATGAAACCTTGTTTATTTTTGAAATATTATACATAGAAAAAAATTGCAACAGAAATATAGCAAAATTATTCAAAACATCCTTTACATTCTTCTAAAATTCCATCACTCATCCAAAACTATATGGGGTAACCTGAGGATATACGAAAACGAATCGGTTGAGATATAAAGCCTAGTAAGGTAATAGACACATCATATCATAATTTAAATTAGTACATGTTATCCTTTAGGAACACCAAAGTAATATATGAGGTGGCATGATCCTAATCATGAACAATGAGGAATGATATAACATTATAGTATAATGGAAATATTGGAATGTGACAACAAAATAAATCATGATATCATAAACAAAATTCAATTCTAACTACTAATAAAATAAAACATTTTGTTCTTATTATAAAATATCATGCACTATAAATTGAATCTCATGATATAAAAAACTACCCAATGTATTAGATGGATATATAATTCTGGGCCCACCCGTTACTTTCAAATCAGGTATATGTATAAGGTTTTCACATAGGTCATATAACATAATGTCATATTTCATTTATTTTGATCCAAAAATATGTATATGGGTTATATACATGGAAATACCCATAAATTAATGATTTTGACAACTACGTGAATACCTTGGAGTGGAATTGTAAATGGGTATTCACCACAAAAATGTTTGGAAAGGAAAATAATTCGATGCTTTCAGAAGCATAATGAGGGTAAATAAAGAATTAATAAATTGTTAAATTTTAGTAAAAGGGGTATCTTTTAATTTTTACATCATAATTATAGTAATAGGGACCTGTGTAAAAATATCCCAATATGAAAAATAATTATACAAAATACATAATTTAAATAAGGTTTTTGAATAAATAGAAGAAGAAGAGGATCCATTAGAATGAGATGATTCTTCTAAAATCATGTTGGGAGATTCTTATGATCATATGGCAACATTTGGAGGATAACTGAAAGAGAAATTTGGAGTTGTTTCATTATAAAATGGTTTTTATAAAAGAGAAATTTGAGTTTTGGTGGGTTTATATATATAAATATAGGAGAATAATTGATTAATTTCCAAACAAATGTTTTGGACTCTATACAATAAGTTAATGAAAAACCAAAAACATTACCATCGTTACTCAAATGGTTTGTTCCAATGCTTTATTCCAAAGAATATTGGATTCCATTAATTTATAATTATAATAAATGATCATATTAAAATAATCCCTTTGTTGATGTGAAATTTATTTTATTAAGAATTTATTTTAAAACCTTATAATATAATTTTTGTTTTATAGGAATCATTAGGGGTTTAAGAAATTAAAAAAATAATGTAAAAAAATTATTTTAGAGGGGAAAGATAATTTTGGTCATGGATACTCTTTATAGTAATTACAACATCCCTTTTGGTCTTTTATTATTTCATAAAATAAAAAATATAATTATACAAAAATTAATTTTATACTTAATGATTAGACTATCATAGGAAATTATAAAACATTAAACATTAAATTATTTTTCAATTATGATTTTTAAAAATGATATTTATTTTACGAAACTATTTCTATAAATATGTGAATTTTTAATTTTAAATAAAAAATTCTCATTTGTTTAAAAATTTTGGTTTTTTGACGAATAATAGTTTTTGATCATTATAAAACTTACATTTCACATAATAAAATTATATTATTATTTATATTCAATGAATTATTTTAATAATAATATTTTTTAAAATATATAATTTATTTAAAAAATTATTGAATTCATCTAAACAATTTTCTTGATTGAAACTATATATTTCCCAAAAATGAAATTTATTTTTTATTGTATAAAACAATATTTTTTGTTAAACGTGTTATTTAATCATTATAAAGTAATAAATGAAAATTATAATCAATATAAAAATATAAAAAATCATTTTGTTAGTGTCTAGATATGTCACCCATTATTGCATTAGTGAAATCCCTAAGAAAATGGTGCGTGATTAAAAGATTTTATTTGGGCGGTTTGGCGTACATTATTTAGATTGTGATCTCGAGGATCTGGAACTTATACTAAATACAATTTCTCTTGTGAAATTGTTTTTGAACCTCATCTTGTGTATAGTTAATAGAAAAGGATACTAATTCTATCTTCCGTTGGAGCTATAACAAATTGGCTTCATATGATACAATCATACTAATCAAGGCCCTCAATACTTTTTTTATTTTCAATTGGAATTTACCATAACTATTAATATGATAATCTTAATTATCATTGTACAATATCTATATTTTCAATGGTTATAATTCCTTATGGTCTCATAAATATGAAAGACCATATAAAAGTACAAAATAATGGTTCTAGTATATGTTTTTCAATATCATCATTTCTGAAAAATGAATTTAATCTCATAAAATTAGAATTTCAATAATAATACTTATGTTTGTTGTAGTTTTTGTGTTAGTGTGAACCTTTCACAGTGGAAATGATCGATATCCTTTCCTAAATCAGTTAATGTTGCAAGAAAATCCTATGTTGTGAGAGTAGAAGGTGTTTCATGGCCAGTTGATGATGGTGGATTGGTATAAGAGGTGGTGGGTGGTAGAATCATGTGACCCAACTATAGAAATATTATTCCTAGAGATTCTTGAGGCTTCAAAAGATGATTCCCCAAATGATAAAACTAGTTATCAAGAAACAAGTGGAGTTACATGAGCTATTATTTGATAGTATTCAAGTGGAAATGCAAAGTGTCTAGTCCAAATAAGTTCTAGGAGCTAGCCAAGGGTGTGTTCGGTGGTGGGGGTATCGATAGAGTTGAGATGGAAGGATTAGTGTGGAGTGGTGGTAGAAGAATATGGATTAGCAAAAGAGGGAGGAATGGATGGAGGTGACGGTATGGAAGGTAGATCTAATGGATGTACCAGAGAAGTTCCACCCTTAGGTGAATTCAGGTCCACTCTCACAACAATAGGTACAATATTCTATTGCATGGGAACATAGGCTCTTCCCACTTATACATTGTTCCCATGTAAAGAACCTAGAGACAGTCGATCTATCAGATTTCCCTAATGGCTAGTGAACATGGTATAGAAGTATAAGGTGCAATTATTTTACAAGTTGGGATAGTCATGAAAGAAAATTCTTTTTAGGGGATCTATATCCATCCACAATACAACTCCCACATCCACATTGTGTGGGAACATGATGGAGTTGAAATAATGATTTATGATGTGGAATGGTGGGATAAGATCACAGTGTTGTTATGAAAAATATGAGTGTGTTGAACAATAGGTCCCAAAAGCCCCCTCCACACAATGATTATTTCTAATTGGTTGGGTTGGGTGAGGGTGGAGATAGGTGGAGGTGTGTAAATATTATTGTAAAAGCTAAAAACTCTTCCAAACACAATAAAAAATGGCATGCCTCAAAGGTATAAGTGGATCGACATTGCAATGTCACTTTGAGTCTCTCGATATACCTCTCAATGTTCATAAAGTTTCACAGTGATCTCCAAAAAAAATCTTGAAAAGAGGGAGTTATGACATAGAGAACTATGATAATATAGGATCGACTTAGAAACACTTCCATATCACCAATGAGTCATAGCCTTTCCAAAATTTTCATAATGAGGAACCACATTCTCAATTAGATTGAATGAAATTGGAAATGATGCAGTTAATCATTGGAAGGGTGTCACCCATCCATAATAAGGCACATATGGGGCTATATTTTCTGAAATGTGGGTACTAGTCATATATAATCCCTAGATGTAATTTTATATGAGAGTTAGTAGATTTTCTGGTTCAATGGTACGATCTAGTGAGCCTGATGATACCATGAAATTTAGTATGAGAAGTAAAATCACTGACACTAGTGGTCGTGAGGTCAGTATGTCTTCCCACAACTACTCTTGTGGTGTCTCTATGATAATATGTCATGGGGTGGGTGGATCTTCTGAGATAGATGGGAGATTCCCACATGAACCATTCCCATCATCCATAATTCTAGAATGAGATGAGGAAAAATGATAAAATAGAAAAGATTATAAAAAATAAAATCATATTTGAAAATGTATACAACATATTATTTAAAGTATATGATGTGTAGTCTATGTTTGATATAAAATCATATACCATAGATACACGTGTTCGTACCCCATGTGTAGGAAATTTAAAGGTAGATTAAATGTTCCAAATGAACACACTATATGTGGGGAAATTATAACATGAGCAGTGTGGAGTACAAGAGATTACCTATTTCTATCCAGGAATGTGAAAATATACACATCGTGTACTAAAACAATTATATTGTGTGTTTTTAAATCAAGTTCCCACCAATGAAAAATTCATATACACCAATTTTTTCATGTGTGTGTCCAAGTGCTACTAGGTTTCAGATGAAAATCCCATAAATAACCAATAACTAAAAAATGTAACGAAATCTTTGAAAAAAGGGTTATAGAACTATAAAACTATATCCAAGAATATATTGAATGCCATTTGAGGTTGAAAATCCCATGATTTGATTGATTGGAAATGATCGGTGGAGGTGTTTTTTGAACAAAATGATAATACAAGTAGGGGGCTTGGGCATGGGTACTAGATGAGTGAAGAGTGTTGAAAGTTTTAATACTGAGAACATGGTATATAGACATATCCACATTCCAAATTCATTAAATGTTTTGATAAAATTTATTTTTTTATTTAACTATTAATTTTCTAACTTATTTATTAATTTAACTTTTTATTTACTAACATATTTATTTATTTATTATATACTTTTTATATTAATACACATACACAAACCTATTAAAATCATCTGTACATATATAAATTACATATGTTCAGGAACCTAAAATTGAGAATGATAAGATTCACCCCATTGTGTAGTGTGAAGTTTTAACCGGTGACAAGTTTGACCTTGCTGATTGACCTCAACCATAGAAGGAAAGTTTGTACTACTTCGGAATTTTAATTCAATTGGTACTTTTTCATTTAATAAACTTAGAAATTATTATATAAACAATATATTATGTGTGGTTTTATTTTTCAAAACATGGATGTAGTCTGGGAGATTGGAAGGATATGAACTAGCGTCTTTTGGACATTGCATAGATATCCAACCCATCTCCTCGAACACAAAATTCAGAAAAAAACATATTGTTATCATATTTTAAATTTTATTTAAATATACACACAAATAAATAGCTTATTATGGAATTCGCAATGTGTAAATTTTTTTAAGAGAAAAATACTAAATTGAGTCAGTTGTATGGAATAAAACATGGATCTTGTACGCCTTAGGATGCATCCCTGCTAGCCGAACAACCCCATAATGGGTTTTATATTTTTGTATAATATATAAATTCAATAAAAATATATCATTCATTAAATACATGAAATTCATGAAATACACTAAAATACACAATGTGTGGTTTTATTAAATATAAAAAGGTAAATTTTTTGATGGTATGGTGGATTCGAACCGGGATCTGTTTGACCCAGGGTAATAGTCCTACAATCTAATCCATCATAGTCACAAGTTTACATTATTTTATTTTAACATAAAGTAAATTATCACATTTAATTTATAAAAAAAGTTATACAAACAATTACCCATGTGCCAATGATGGATATAGAGGGGCTTGAACCAATAACTAATTACATATCCATGGCCGACCATTCCATCATCACATGATTCAGTACGATTTATTTACTTTATAATTATTTAATTATATTAAAAATACTATTTAATACACATATAAAACTATAGAAACATGTTTTATGTCTTGTATACTAGGTGTGAACTGCTGAGATTCTGTCTTATATACATGAAATTATTGAAAAGAAAACAAGAATAGTTAAAAAAACATGCAAAGTTTACGTAAAAGCCTAATAGTTATTAAAAATAGAAACATATAGAGGGGGAGAAAGAATATAGGTTTTCACCTAGTGATTTCATTCGTTTAATGTATTTGTATTCAACTAGTAATGAAAAAACTACATAAAATCATAAAGTGGATGTGGATATTGCTCGATTAACCACTACATGCTTTGAGATCCCTCCTCCTCTAAAAGTGTTTCTTTTTTTAGAGGGTGATGAGGTGTCTTTATATAGCACCACATCATGGGTAAAAGATATTAGAGGTTGGAATGTGTTTGATTCATTATCTTCACACCCTATACCTCTTAATCTTTCTTCCCTATGATACCAAATACGTAAAAATAGTTACAAAAAATCCCGGAGAGTGAAAAACATCCAATAAGTTATAAAATAAAAATTATTTATCAATTTATATATAACAATGAATTTTTGTATACCCATTTTCATTGTTAAATTATGATAAATCCATTTATGATTAAATAAATTCAAAAATATTGGTGGTAAAATCATTAAGTTTTTCCTCGTCCAAAATAGTAGAATAATACCAAATATCATATTAAAATGGATCATCCAATGTAGTTATTTTCTCATAAACATTATCCAATAATTTATTATGTCTTTAAAAAATTTAGGTTATGTCAAACTGGAATCCAGTTAAGCTTTTTTCATCGATAACAATGTGTAACATAAATTTTAATTAGGAGGATAGTTTATAATATAAGGTCAGTTTTAAAATATACAAAGTTATTTCTCATACAAAAAATAATCCATATATGGGTAGTAATCTTATCGATCTGAGTACGAAAACATTAGATCATATGAATAAAAATATATTTTAGATTTATCCAAGAAAACTATAGTAGAATAAGTATCCATTTGGATGTCATAATAAGAAATATCATAAGAGGAACTAAAAAAGTAAAAATAAGAACATGAATTAACCTATTTAGAATGAAACATATCATTGGTGTTCATTCTCTATAAATGAAACTATAATTATTATCACTCCCATAATGATGGGTGAAAACATTATTTTCCCTCACTCTATATTTGAAGTGGAGAACTAGGGTCGATCCTTGTTGATCTAGTAAAGTGGATGCAGACATGAGTTAGTGAGTTTCATTTGGTTATTCATGCAATGAAATGTATAGGTAAAATAAAATGGAAAAAAATAAACTGAAGTTAAAATGATAGAAAAAGAATAATAATGTGAAGAATAATAAAAATTGAAAAAGGATAAATAAAAATAGAAAAAATTTGTTCAGGTTTCAATTTCTACTGAGGTTAATTATTAAAATCAACCTTTAATGTCTTAAATTATTAAAGTAATTATTTTACCATTCATTATTAGTCTGATAATTAGTGATTGTGTTCTTGATGAATTAATCCCTTTTTGTTGTGATTAAATTATAAAAAAATATTTCAAATCAAATCCCAATAAAATAGTTACAATAGACTCTCCTAGTGGTCATGGTATCACCTTTCATAATTTATTTTGTTACCCCAATTCTTTCATTATTGGAAAAAACACAAACCGATGACTATATGAATTAAAATCTATAAAGTAATCATAAAAAACCATAATACATGAAAAAACATAATTTTAGTTATAGCACACCCATAGTTAAATTAAAATGCAAACACATAATACTTACCCAATCATAAACATGGTAGTAGTGTACGGATTGGGTGAAAGCTCAATCCTTCCCATGGATATAGGTTTTAAACAGAGGGAAAAGTGAGAAAAAAAGTAAAATAAAAGAAAAAATAATGAATTTGGGGGAGTATCAAGTAAGATGATTAGAAGAATCCTTCATCGAATAGACAACCACCAATTTTTTTGGAATTCTGCAATATTTATTGAAAACTAAATTACATGTAATTTACTTAAATCACATGACATATAATATTTCCATCTTCAAATTTCATCACATTTCCCATCAGTTGGTGAAGAACAATGTTTCGACTTGAATTATCACATGGTGACTGTTGGTAGGTGAAATTAAATGGCATGTGGAACCAACATATGTGGAACAAATTAGAAAATTTTCCATCAACTTCTTCTAGATTAGGCATGCATGGCATGATTGAAGGTGAACATGACATGTATACATTGTTCTGGAACTTTTGTATGTATTATGGTTGGTCAATTCATGCCTCTTTCAAATGTACATAACGTTTGTATATTAATAGTAATCCATATAGTTTCTAAATTTACTTCAAGACTTCTCCAAAGTGACCACACAACTATGAAATTAAAAAATTCAGCTATACAAACTAAAATAATGCATTTAAACTATTTATGAATAAAATTGTTGTAAAAAAATTAACCCAATAAAATACACTGTAATTTTATATAAAATTATAGAAAATTAGAAGTGTTTTTATATTTAATTTTTTCTGATTAATTTTTTTTATTTCATATTTTTTACAAATTTGGGTAATAATATATTTTATCCCTTTACATTATCGTTCTCATATAGATTGTAATGAGTATGGTTTTATGGGGAAGTAACAATTGATCACTAGTATAAGTGTTGAATGAAATGGGTCTTTTTTTAATATAATAGTGTAAATTAACCATATTTAGTGTGACTTTGTTAGTTTGGGAAGAGCTTATTAATTATTATTCAAACTCATATAATGGATGATCCTTTCGTAGCGATCAATGTTATTTCATACTCACATTCATTTAAACCCATTTATGAGAGACAAAGTGATTTTGAATTATCTTAGTGATTAAACATAAAAAGTAGGATTATTAAATTTGATACCAAGATAACATAAATACTTGTGATCTAAACCCTAGTCCAATAACTAAGTTCATCATTAGAATCAAACATTTTTTTTAAAAAAAATATATTAATTTTTTGTTTTTCAAAATAAATCGAATCAAAACCTCTTTCTTTAATTTTACTAATTATAGAAATTTGAAATTTTAATACATAATTGGAGGATACCTTTAATCTCAATTATATTATGGATAATCGTTATGCAATTTATTACTTGTTTTCACCACCATACTATGGGGGTATTGAAAACATAATTTAGTTGTTAGGGAGGCGTTTTCGAATTTCTAACCATAATGTTCCTGAAACATTCTAAAAAACATATTTATGCTATTTATACATATATTTAGAAAAACTATATAACTAGACAGAAAAAAAATAAAAAAAATTATATATTGAAACCCTTCCATTAACAAACTCATTAAAATCATCAATAGTTCATTTCATTAAATAGACATGCCAAAATTTAAAAATAAATTCGAATTAAAAACATGGTTTATTTTAATTTTAAAATATTATAGAGACATGGAGGTGGGGAGACCATCAAACATATCAATGAATTCACATATTTTTATTGTGAAATAAAGCCAAGATGAGTGTATAAATCTTCTGTTAAATTAAAATCCCTTCAATTTTATTTGAATAGAGGAGAAAAAGAATATATTTATAACTTATAACCAGGATAATTCAATAAATGGGATGATATTAATAATAATTTTCATCTAATATTATTTAAAAAAACGAGGAACTACTATCAAGAATGGGACATATTCCATAATACATGTTATATGAGTGACATTTTATGAGTACAAGGATATATTATAGAAGTTTTATATAGGTTTTTTGGGCCATGTAATTGTGGAAATCATGTACAAAGTTGTATCCTATTAATACCTACTATATAATGATACTAATAATTTATATATGTCATCATAATTATCTTTAATTAATAAGACATGAGTTTAATCTAGAGGATTTATTGAAAATATTTCTCAAAATTCACTAATGTTTGGTAACAGTGGTACTAGAACAAGAGGTGTACATGGGGTAAGACCCACAAAGTCACCCTTACAAGAATTTATAAATGGAGAAAAAAATGGTTTTGAATATGGATATAAAACAATCACGTAAAAACACAAATAAGTTAATATTTATAGTATTAATTTTTTTTAAACTCATTATTATTAATGGTGTGAATAAGGATGTAAAAATTAAACTTTTTCAACTACCTAAACATTTTAAAATTTTAAATTACCCAACAAAAGATTGATTAACACCTCTCTATCCAAATAAGTATTTGGAAAATAATAAGTTCATCCTATACCATAACAATATCATAAATCTATACTATTCCAAAAACATTTCAGGTTGAAATAAAATCAATGAACCTTCGGACCACTATATTTTCAATAAAGTATCTCATTTGAATAGTACATAACTAGTTCACAACCTATTGTACCATACCAATTGTATATTAGGATTGAAATTTTCGAAATTTATGTGGTATAACATAAAATTTAGATATAATGTCTTGTATAAATCATGTTAAAAAATAATAGGCAATTACCAGCACAATGAATTTATAACCCAAATGAAAATGTGAGTATGGTGATAAATGATATTGTAAATGATATTAATCATACATCCAAATTTGATTCAAATAATAAAGAACTGAATATAAAAAAATAATAGGAAGATAATTTGGATAATTTTTTTAAAGGTTGGGGATGAAGCCTTAGTTTTATTATTAAATCAAATGGTGGTATTATTAAAGAGAATTTGGATAATAATGAGAGGGAATATAAGAATAAATTGGAAACTTGTTCAAGGGATAATGAGGAAAATAATGAGGAAGATCATCCACTGCCATTCCCCTCAAGATTGGTCCATTCAAATAAAATTTATGAAGAATAAATTTAAAAAGAAATTTTGGGAACATTTAAAAATATTGAAAACTATATACCCCCTCATGAAGTTATTAAGAAAGCTCCACATTATGATAAGTTCATTAAGGAACATTTCACTAATAAAATAAGACATTCATGGAATTAAATTGTGGACTTTGAAAGATATGTTTTAGCATTGATCATAGAACAACATACAAATGAATTTCATGATACATGGAAATTTTATATCATTTATACTATTGTTTATATGACTTTTATAGATTAATTATATGATCTTTGAGCCTTTATAAATTTCATGCTTCATTATGTTTTATCATTTTTATATAAATGAAATAGCTCATACAAAAAAGATTGGTTGTTAAATTTACTAATAGATCCACTGTATTCCAAGTAGGTGTTTTGGAATATTTTATGGTCGAAGTATATAATTTAACATTTCATGCATTTTTATGGGTTGAATATGGAGTCCAATAGGGAACCTCTCCAATCACAAAAATTATTATGAAAAACCTTCAATAAAATTTCAAATATATTCATAATTGCTTAAAAGGGTACTCTAAAAATGATTCTTGGAAGGAATATTATCCTCTTTATTTTTTTTAATATATGAATTTCACTTAAGAATAGATATCATTTTTTATAATTTCATAGTCTCATGAGACTAAATAATATGAATAAATTAGTTTTCTACAAGAATTTTAATTTTTTTAATAAATTAAGATCTAGAAATATGTAGACTGATCATGATGGCCCTCTCCAAGTCTTCCTCATGACCCAGCTAATAATGGAAACCATGTCGGCCCCTACCCCATTATTGGGGGAGGGTCCCTTGTTATGTCTCTATGGAAATATATCTTCATCCTTATATCCCATCCCAAATATCTATTGTATTCCTTCTTTCCCTAAGATTAACCTTTGTCCAATGGTTCTCAAAAGATTTAATGGTTCCCCAAAACTATTGATTCTTCAATCTGAATTCAATGATTCATCTTATTTGTTGAATATTACTTTGAGTGAAAGATTATTTAAATGTCTGCCATCAGTGTAATATTTGGATTGACATATTTTTTGGATCGTGGAGTTTATAGGATTGCACTATTATGAGGCTTCTTAACTCCAATCATTTCATGATTAGATTTTATTTGGAAGAATTTTTTTGGCATGGATGAATATTTCTTGCAACATCAATGTATCTCGATTATTCCTCTTCAAATGGTCTTACAACAACCACATGAAGTGAAACTATTTCGACAATGGTGATTTTGGTGAGACTACTGGAACTCTCGATCCCATTTTAGAATTATTATATACTTATTATGTTTGGGAATCTTATAGGATGTGACCTTTTCTTGGATTATAGAACTCATGTTATGTGCCACTCGATCTCACCCAGGATATGTGTTGATGTGGATGTTTCAAATATGTGTGTCGATTCCTTTTGTTTTGCTATCAAAAATGAGTTTCATCATAAACAGTCATTCTTCTTTGTGTCTTGGTATGAGTTTTGTTTGATGTGAAAGAAACTGGGACACAAATCAATGGTTTGCAATCATGAAAAGATGTGGTGGAACACATATGGTGATGGATCCATTAACATGAAACTAGTTCCTTATGGGGTATCCCTTTATTGAGGATGTCATCTGGATGATGATCTACCTAGGAAAAATGAATTTCGAAGGCTAACAAGGGCTGATCAGGTTGTCTGGTCAGGTATTGTTATCACTTGTGATACAGTCAAGACATAATAGTAGCATCTATTGGTTTCAATTCCAAACCCAAAAATCTCTAATATTTTTTGTAGATTGAAATATGATTTTGGTGGGTTGTTTTATTTAGAGGCTATAGTAAATTTGAGTTATGTTGTGTCTCTATGTTATATAGATCCTTTTTTTAAATTCTGAAACATAAAATTGTAATGTGAGGGAAAGTAATTCTAGTGTTTGGGAAGATCCTGGTCTTGTTCAAGATGATTATTCTAGGGATGATAAGAGGGATGTTTTCTTCTATTTTTCTATGGTCATGCATCCTGTTTCAGTGGTGAATGAGGTGGTCTATGATGAGTAAGCTACTGGTGGAGTATCTCAATGCTTGGTCAAAGAAGACACTAACATTAAAATAATGTTTTTGGGTCATGTATTTTTGTAGTCAAGTGGTTTACATATTCTATTGTAGGATCCAGATGATAAGGATCATGGTTGTAAAATATAAAAAAAATAATTTTCTAGAGGAGATTCAGATATTCCATAGCTCTTCACAAATTTCTAATAGAAGTGTTAATGTTACAGATGATGGAAAAAATACTAACACAAATACTCCTAAAGCCTTGAGTTTTAGTAATTCATATTTCAATGATATCATCACACGTGGTACGAATAATGTTATAGATAGTGATGGATTCATCTCTTCTTCCTTGATGAGAAAGACTAGGAAGGACTACTCTAATATACAAAGTACTATGTCTACGATTTCCTCTTCCAAGCTATCAAGAAGGATTGATAATATTCCCAAATGGGGGTGGTCCGATATTAAGTCTTCTTGGGATCAACTTATATTTGAGTGTAAAATGCTCAAGGTGGTGTATTATGTACCTCTTAATCAATAAATTTTCAATCTAAATGGGAGTCAGATAATGTTGGTGTTGCTTCTGAATATGGCGATGTTGATGATCTTTACCCTTTTGACATGTGGATTTTTTATTTTGACATGGGTTGTTTGATCCCATACATATCTATTTTTTATTAGTTTTCTTTATTTATTTAATAAACGGTCTAGTACCTAGGCATCTGGATAGAATAACTATCCAAAGATCAAAAAATTCTATGAAAAAAAATTCGTAGAAGCTCAAAAATTATTTCTTAAAATTTATGAAGGATGTAAATTCATAATTCATCGACGGTTTTAACTATTTATCCAATTATTAATGGTATTTTACTTCATTTAATATACTTAAATTCAAAACGATTGATTGGAGTTGGTCTATTCTGATTTCACCCCTAGTATACCTCCCATGTCTGAAATAAAAAAAATCCCATTGATTTAAATATTTTTTTAATTAAAGAAATCTAAACACCAATGAATATTTCTAAATACATTTCTTCCAATAAATTAAAATAGTTTATATTTGTTTTGAGACAAAATATATGTGTAATAGAATGAAATTTAGAGGATATCCGTGGGATAAGTCTTAATATCAGCATGAATGGAATTTTTCATGAAGGTGATTCAAATTTTGTTAGGAATCCTTAGAAGAGACTGTAACCAATTTACGACTCATAATCTGTTTTTCAAATTCATAAAATACGTTATCATTCAATTCCACCATCACGAGGAATGATAAAAATGAATATATTTTTATGAGAGTACAAAACAGTTGGAGAATATGTTATGATTATAGGAAATTCAACCATGTCACTAGAAAAAAACATTTTAGCATTCTACATATTAAACTAATTCTATAAATACTATCCACAAAAAATCAGTGACATTTTTTTAATGGATTTTAGGATAATTTCAGGTTCTAATTTCACTTTAGTACAAATAAAAGAAAACAAAAAGTTTCCCTTAAATTACTTTTTCTTATAGAAGAATACAATTTGGACTACGAAATACACTACATACAGTCAAGAGATTCATGGTAAGAATTTTCTCTAACCTCATTATAGATATAATAAGTTTTTATTTATAAATTTTCTACATTTAGAAATTATTTTCATCATTGATTGGAAAATTGAAATAGGGTTTCTATAACTCTTATTGAAACAAATCATTTTTTGAATTTTTAAAAATGTCCTTTTCAGTATAAAATATGTATTGTAATTTTAAATGTAATTTATAAACATGGGATTGATTTGGATAAGTCTAAAATTGATATTACCAATTAATCACATATTCTAACTTATTAGGGAAATTTTAAATTCTTTTGAGGATATACATGATTCTATATAATGCTGATCAATAAAATTAATAAAATTTTCCTTCTATTTCCCAAATTAATTTGGAAATATTATGAATTAATTTTTAATTATGATTATAGGAAATATATTCTGGACATGAAGTTTAAAATAACCAACAAACCAGTTATTGAACCACTAAATTAAGAGCATCCATTTCACTACTATAATATTCTTTAGACCATGCTACTTGAGAAGTTTTGTCTTAAAATATTTATAGAACAAACCAAGTCATTCAATATGATTTAAATATAAGGGATAAAACCTAAAAAATTATACCACCAATTAAAATAAGTTTTTAGTATTTTTTTTATTTTATCAAATTAAATTCAATTTAGGAATATAAGGTATTAATTTTATCTTACCATACAGTATGTAGGTTCCAGATGAATAATGTTGAGGTTAATCCTTTACCGGAATGAATAATTCCTCTTCTATAAAAATTTTATTTAGTGATTAAGTAAAAAATAGGTTCTAAATTCATGTGGAAAATTACTTAAGAAGAATTCCCCCCACAAATGAGACATAAATTAAAAAATGATCTATTTATAATAGAAAATTATGATGACCTCACACCCAATGAATGTTTGACATGAATAATCATTTTGGTCATACTTTTCAAAGGTAGGTGGCCACTAGGTTTTTTACATACGACTCTATAGAATTTTCATTGGTCGAGAGGGTGGGAGGATTGAATAATAATACATTTTTTAGTGGATTGTTTCAAACTATGGGAATATTTTATAAATTTAAGATATTTTATTGAATCCTTTCCAAATCCTAGTGTGGGACTAGTTTCACCTATTACAATAATCTAATCAAATACTTGTTTATATGTGCACAATTATTTTTATTAGAAGTGGTCCATAATTATTTTATTAGTTCATGATGCTAAAGAATAAATCCTTATAGTTGGGAACTCTAATGTTTCTCACTATCTGGGTATGTAGTTGGGGTTGTGGTGTTTTGAATAAGTCCCAAAAAATTGAAATCTTAAATATCATTTTTAAATGAATCAGAACCCACCTTTTTAGTGCCGATAAAGAGATAACATTGTATATTTTAAGGTTATATGATAAAGAAATACATTGTTTAGTTTAATGTCATAAAGGGTGTCATACTAGGTGAAAGGTTATTAGAAATGGATGATATGAGACATATGCTTTGGTGTATCATATGGAAGAATATTTTGGGTTAACATCTAGAAGGAGTCATAGGGGGGGTGCATGTTTCCTAGAAGTAAAAATAATAGGAAACAAAGTGGGTCTTACACATTTTTGTAATAATTTTAGGTATGGATTTAGATTAAATATAAGAGGAGGACCATATATAATAAATAGGCTATGTATCTCAACTTAATGTGTTTTCTAAAACTAATATGATAATCACAACTGAAGGAAATTTAGAAACCAAAAGGATCTTATCCTCATAAAATGATTTTAAGAACCAACTTGATAATATTATGTCAATGTGTTTTGGAAAGAAAAGGGAGTATCTCAACTAAAGGTGATTATGTGGTAATTACTATTTTATACTACCTTTAAATTCATGATCTGGTAGGTGAGTATCACAATTTTTCATTAGGTTTAATAAAAAGAGAGAAGGAATATGGATGAAGGGCTCGAACTGCTAGCCATCATTGATATTGACCAAATGTGTGCGGGATGAGCCACAACAACATAGACTATGACCTCTACCTAATGATCATCCACAAACAATTTATTTATATAATGGATTCCATTTGATGGATTTCATATGAAAGAATCCCTATAAAGCCTCATATGGAATAAATTCCCTCTTTAGTGTGTTGCACACTAGCCTACAAAATTTCCTTTTTAAAAATTAATTTTCAAGAGGATTTCCTTTAGTGATTAAAAATTACCTGAGGATTCCATTGAGATTATATCAATGTATTTTTACATCCCATTACTCTGAGGCTATTATATTATATTTATAGTTAGTTTTTGGTAACTACATTCCTAAAATGGATGGAAGTATGATATATTTTCCAAGGAAAAACATAATTTTATAGGTTCATGAGGTCAAAAGAGATCTACATATAAGATAAGGGAATCTCACTATTTAATTTGTCATTTGTTTATAAGTTGTATAAGAATGTTGTATCATTGGGCATATGAGATCTTCACCAATGATCCGTGAATGATGATCATATCTAAATACCACATGAGATTTCGATGTAATAAGATGGTATATTATGGTCATGTAAGGAATTAAAATTATATATATGGAAAATCTCAATTTCTCTTAGGGATCATACACATTTTACGTAATTATTGTGCAGTCTATAAAAATTTTAACAATCCAAAGGAATATTATGTGGGTAATTTCCATTATCAAGTTTCCTTCATTTTTAAATTAAGTGTGAATTATAATAATCATAAATTTTAATTCATATTTCTATTTTGGTTGTGTGAGTAGTAAACTATAATCCTATGAATAAAAGTATAGACCAAGATATTTGGTATACCCATGAGATTGTTTTTTTAGGAAAAATGTACCTGAAATTCAATAATAAATGGGGTTTTCACTTCCACACCACTTTCAATATAAATTAATGAAATCCATGGACTAGTAATAGAGGGGCTTCTCAACACCCCATGAACTGGTTTTGAAATGATTGTAAGGAATTTCAATCCCTTGTTGTGTAAGAAATCATGCCCCTTATAGAGAACTTATTTTCTTCTTATTTGGATAGATATATATGATTCCTCATAAATATGATATATGTTTCCTAAGTGAGATCAAATCCTTAGTTCAATAGAAAAGTGTGTGGAAAGAATTTTTTTCATGAAAAAAATATCTCTTCATCCACTTTATCATAGGGAGATATATTTATTTACATAAATGATAAGTACCATGGTGTATTTATATGGTAAAGTTTATTATAATTTGTCATGTTATATATCATCTAATCCAACAAAATGTTTTTATAATTGACGTTGAATCCATTTTTTATTTATGGGATGGTCTATAACTGTTAAAAATTATAATTTTTAATTGGCTAATAGATGTTTACCTACAATTAAGGTATAATAAATACTGGAGTTTTTTTAGATATTAACATATTAAGGCCACATTGGACATTAAAGAACATGTAAGAAATTTTTATAATATAGAATTTATTAGACCACATTGTATAATGGTGCCCATGATTTTTTCAAAAACATTGAGAAATCCCAATTAACTAGAAATATTTCAAAGAGGCAAGATATTTCAAAATGACCAATAATTTAATTTAGAAATCTTTAAAGTAATTGGAATATATTTTATTAGAATATTTCCAATGTCCTTTGGATATTCATATATATTATGAATTAAAATGGTTGGATGATAAAGACACTAATTTTTTTATTCTCATATTGTAGGTTCTTTTGTTTAGACTAATATCTTTTTCATATTTTTAATTCAATAAGGAATCATTAGTTACTAAGGAACACAATTTTGAAATAGTGGTTTGGAAAATTAAATGACAAAGTACGAAGTGGTCCAAAAAAATATCAAAACCTTAATGTCCACAAACCAGTAGACATGCTAATGTTTCAAATAAATTAATTCAATAATACAAGATAAAACACTTAATATAAATATAAAATATTAGAATCAAATAATGAAAGGAAACATATTGTATAAGAGAATATCATACAACACACCCACAAGGGTGATCCCTTTACAGTTTTTTTGGGATTTTTTTAATTAACAAGTGTGATAGAACATAGGTTTGATTGATTATATGAATAAATAATTTTTTTTTAAAAAAAAGGTATAATGTAAAAAAATTGAATTTAAGAGTTATATGAAATTAAAAGATAATCTTCTATGAATTCAACAATTTACAAGGAAAGAATCAGATTATCACATGTCATGATGATTCACAAAAGAGACTCTACTCTAGGATAAATATTGTTACATTAAAAATCATGATTGAAGCTAACTATATATATACTTAATTATAGATTAAAGGGACCATGTATTTAACTAAATTATACCCATTTTGTGCTGTTTATATTATCAAAGAAAGAGATAAAATCTAATTCACTATGAATGGAAAAAATCTTGAAAAAAAGTGTTACTGAAAACCTCTATAAGAACTAATGGAGGATATCACACTCTTCTAATAATTCTATAATTAACGAAACCTTGTTTTTCCCTTCATTATCCTGGAATAAAACAACCCTTCTTTAAAATTTTATCAAATTTCCATTTTTTAAAAAATTAATAAAGGACATGGAATAATTCATTTGAGGGGGAAAACAAAAGTCATTATGAAAATTTTCAGTTTTAGTATTTTGTTTAAGAAATCCTATTACTTATAATTTAGTGTTTTATGTGTTTTGGATACCTATTACGACTAATATTCAAAACATTTTTAATTTGGAACCTATTTCATTGGGGGAACTAATTTGATCCTATAACTCAACATTGATTAATATAGAAATAAAATTATTTTTAAATTAAAAAATTGTAAAATTCACAAAAGGAAATTGATTTTTAAATACTAGGCCATGAAATACTATCTAACATTAAAAAACAAATTTTTATGAAGCTTCAAAACCAATTTTAATATTTTATTTAAAATACACATATTTCTTGAGAGAAATAATCCATTATTTATTAACCATAATTTCTTATGATTTTTATTCAAAAACAAGGATCATTGAGGATCGTTTTTGAGAATTATAGAGGAATTATTTTCAATAAAGATATCATTTTTGTAATAAGATTTTATTTTAGGAAAACACTTTAATTTTATTTCCATATATCTCTAAAAGTAATTTCATGACCTTAGTTGGATTTAGGTGTGGGGGGTATTTTTTTGGATGATATTTTAACTGAGGTTATTTTTAAATAATGTAAAATGGAAATAATTTGTTTTTTAGAGATGATTTGGAAAAAACAGTTACTGTATGGTAAACATGGAAGTAAAATTATCCTTAAAAAGTTGGGTTGCAAAGTTCTCACCAGTGTCTGAAGCTCCAAGAATCCTATCAGGCTTCAAAAATAAAATTATTTATTGAATCCAAGAAACAAAAGTTGAAGAAAGAAGCGGTTTAAGGTATATTAGTGAAATAATGACTAATAATATGGTTCTAAATGTATGATTATTCCATGAAAATCAACTTGTTTCACTGGTGAATTTTTTCAAAGGAGAGTAATTATATTACATTATTAAGTGTAACTTTTGAATACTATTTTTTTATTAAAATAGATATGAAACTTATTAGTCATCCATAGACATATTAACATATAAAACCACTAAACCCTTAAAATTTGAATGAACAATAAAAATTACTTATGAAAAAAATATTCAGCTAACTCCTTTGGTGTAGATTTATATTAAAAAAACCTATGTTTACCCTTTATTTTGTTTTAAATGAGAAACAATTTTCTTTATTTAATAATTTATATGATGAGAGAAATAATTATATTGATTTTTAATTAAAAAAATATAAAATATAGAATTTATAACATTCACGAGGCATGATATGATTGTGTTACTTAGTTCATGAAAAAGGGACTCACATAATAAAATGATTTCAATTTCACATTAGTAATACTTTCGATGTTAAATTATCCAGGGTTCGAAGATCTATATGATGGGTAATTGACATAGGATATAAATTCAAATGATGGGATAGGTATTGATAATAATTTTCCATGTTATTATGAAGTAATAGATGTCTTTTATAATCTTGAAGTAGAAATTTACAATGTATGGATTAGATAAGATATCTTATAGGAAAAAGGGATGATGTTTTGAAAATTGTTAGGATGTGTAACAGTCTAGAGGAGATGCATAATGGTTATATCTGAAGTAAAATTGATACACAATATATTCTCTATGGCGAAGATGATGGGTATCATGGAATCCTTTTCGATTTAAGAGAATATATCATGCATAATATAATTTTCTTAATTTGAATATTTTTGGACCCCATTGAATAATTTAAATAATGAATGATTTAGAACTAATACACAACATCTTTGGGTGATATGTACGATATTTTACTTTTCCTATGAGAAAAATAATACTATGTAGTATTTTTATCTTGATAAAATATCAAATTTCATTAAAATTTTATTATTTCCTCACATTTTTAGAGAATGATTATTATCCATATAGTTGATATGTAAACTTTTATACTTATCCACCAGGAAAGAGGAAAACTATGGCCAATACTGATGTTTTTTAGGAGAAAACATATATTTTTCTTCATATGAAAAATATTTTATACTTATCCTACAATGTATAAGTATGATTTTTGTGGAACATACATATTATTTCACACATTACATTTTTTTTGTTGATACACAAGATATTTCTAGAGAAAAAAAGAAATGAAATTTTTTTGAATTAGTGAAATTATAGGAGAGATAATACATATGGTTTTAGACCTAGATTGTTAATATAAGAATAGTTCCAACTCTATAGTTTTTTCATCTGAATCATTATGAATATTATACAAGAATTAATTCTAGTAATAATTTTATGGTGCTTGAATTGTTTGGATTTCAGTTTCACTGCAAATGGAAAAATGGGTTGAGAAAAACAAAATCTTATAAATTGAACAATGTAACATTTATTTGAAAATACGATATAACTAAAATGATTCAAGGAATACAACATGATATATTTATAAAACACAAACACATTTTTTTGGTTGCTTGTATTAAAATCAATTACAATAAGTTGATGTGGATCATTGAATATTATGGGAGGAAATTGAAATAGAAGATAAATGATGTAATTTACACATTTAATTTTTGATAATATGATTCATATAGAATTATTACTCATGTGAGGAGGAGTTTTAAGGATTCTTGGAGGAATGGTGATGATATTAAAGGGAAGATAAGGTGCATGAAAAGTTGAGAGTCTCTCTATTAGGCGAGTCTTCAACTACTCTAGTTTCTATTTTTAAACTATATTTTAATTACTCCCCCACTAATATAACACAACTCAATTAGGGATAAAACCATTTTAGTGATTGGGATAGTGGTGGGGAAAACCTATTGTTATGATTGAGTTTTAATACCATTAGAAATTCATTATATTTTTATTTGACCTCAATTTCTTGTACTTTTTTATTTAATTTAATGACATTTCATTTAAATGAAATTTGACATTGTTTAATTATTATAGTGATAACTTATTTTCTACATCCACACAGTCAAGATCATTTATATTAGAATAATGTGGGTTTTTTTGGTGAAAAATTAAGTTATCATAGGTACGAGGGTTCAATGTTTTATATCTTTCATCACATCCAAAAGGCTCATTTACATGATGGGGTGATTCATTTAGTGGTATGGGAAGAGCTCAATGTTTATCTTCAAAAATTTATTGGAAGAATAATTTATCATATTTGATAAACATTTATTTGAAATTCACATTCATTACCAATAGTTGTGGAGAGATAAAGTGATTGTGAATTCTTTCATTTATCAAACATATATAGAAGGTTTGAACTTTTCATGAAGGTGATATCATAATAATTATTGATCCAATACATGGTATAATAACATTTTAATTATTATAATAAATTTTTTATTTTCTAGTAATTTAATTTTTTTATCAAACTAAATAAAATAAAATCATCTTTTTATCATTTTATAAATAATGAAAATTTTAAATTTTCTACCCTCCTTAGAGGCTGTTGGATCTTGGAAATCTCATATAGAATAATAATAAAATTCTGTTAATTTGGAAAAGTAGAATAAAAAATATAAAGAATAATTGGAAGAAAATGTTCAAAGGGAGCCATGCCGGGAAGGATGGGTTGATCCCGTGAAGTAAAAATTGAATTCTAGACCACTCATTCGCGCGACACCCCACAAACAGAATCATTTATGGAATGAGATGGTATTTTTGGTAACAAAATAAATTTGGGCTCATATCGTGACCCCCTACAAAATACCATCCCCCATGAATGGAATCGTTTATGGGTCCATACAGTGAGGTTCACCCCTGAAAATGACATCCCCCATGAACAAAATACATTACGGGCCTGGGAATCCTTCTTATTTTTCCACAAAGAAATATGTATTACCTACTAAGAATGGATTACCATAAATGTATCTAATCTCTCTATTACTTTATAGAATAACCTTAAAGGGAACTAGGAGGTGGAAGGAAATACAGATATTATAGGTGGAGATCCCAGAAAAAAGAGGAAAAAATATATTTCTATTCCCACTAGGGAAAAACCTCTATATAGAATTAAAGAGGTAATAAAAAACATATGGAACTCTGTAATCTAAAAACACCTATTCAGACACTATCTCATGGGGCAGAAATGGATAACCACATTATAGCTCAACAATCCACATAGAAAAATTCTATGTGGGCGGAACCTGACCCCGCGTAGAAAAATGTGACACAGGAGGAACTGGACACTATTGTAATTGGTGGACTAGAGCCAACTACTTTGTACTTTATTCATTAATAAACACCATATCAAATTTTGATTATTCTTCTATGTGAAAATGCATTTGATAATGTCTAAAGGATGGTTGTTTCACTAAAAGTTCATATAAGATACCTGCTATGATGAGAACCCAGATGTTCTATAACACTATTCTTAAATATATGTTCTATGGATAGATAATGTTATTATAGGGACACTAATAATATAGGCAATCAGGGTTGAGGACTCATAAAATATTGAGGCATCTTCTCATGGTGTGCTCCCTAGGTAATATCCGCGGTGATATTATGACAACAAGACTATCTAGACGAAAATTCATTTTTCATAGTGTTATTTGTAGTTCGTATCTGCGGACGTGTGTATTGGTCCTTAGACATTAAGATTATTATTAATGGGTATTACAACACAAACTTAGGTGTATTGACAAAAACTGTGATGACACACTGTTCGCAGTGAGGTAGGATATGTTGGGTGCGTCACGAGTAATACGGAATTAATATATAATGCAAGAAAGGATTTGTCCTTTCTTTTCCATAATGGAAGTAGATATCTCAGGCTCTTTGATATAATTTATATAGCCTAAATAAATCCATATCCATGGTGAGGAATGGAAAAGTTAAATTCCAATAATTCAAAGAAATAATATTTGAGCACATGGGTTTATGGAACCATCATGCAACCCGCTTGATTCGCGATATCAAGACAAATGGATTACATTACACAGTAAGCGTTTGTAGGAGGTGACTCGTCATTACAGCTTTAACATCATTCTCAATGGGTGTCTTGGAGTGTTTCTAGATGCTATCCTTGTACATTAGGAAGGCTCCACCTAATGCCCCTGAGAAAAAGGTCTAGAGGGTCACACACTATGGGTGTCCAAGTATCTTAGTTAAATATTAATTTAGAAAGTTGAATAAAGATTATTTCCGATTGTGGTTTAATAATTATTCACAGATTCTTGATCGCTTTTATTTCGAAACAAGTTATTTGAGAAAATATATTGTGGGAAAAAATATATTTATTAGCGAGTAATGAGGTAATATTTATTTGAGAAATAAATAGCCATTTTTCAAGGTATAATAAAAGTGGTGGAGGAAATAAACAAAATGGAAAAACAAAAAGTAAACACCGTTTATATTAATATACACGCTGTGTAGTTTATCTCGGGATTTGTGAGAAATAATATTATTTATTTAATTAAATAATATTAGTTGTAATTTTTTGGGAACATGTTAAGTAATAATAATAGTCAACTGTTATTATTATACATGATGTCCTACTATGAATTAAATAAAATGAATAAATGATTTTAAGTAATTAATTCATATTATTATTCTATGTAATTTAAATCCCAATTATATAATTGTCATTAGCCTATCCATTTTGTGGGGTTGTTCACAATGTATCAAGATAAATCTCTCAAGACAAGAGAGAATTATTTTCTTCCAAGAACGCTCTCAAGCTACTAGACAGACCCTCTTCCACTGGATCAAGGAGAGCGCATTGCAGGCGGCTCTCAAGGTGATCGATGGTGGACATCACAAGGGAAGGCTCTTCCTCCCAAGAACCGGGATATCCCTTCATCAATGTCCAAAGATATGTGGAACACGTGTGGATCATAGCTAGAGGAATCCTCCACTTGGATTCTATGACACAACGAAGAATCACTTCAGATCGTAATAAAAAAACATCAATGAAGAGAGAATTCCATCAAATTAATTCTTGTATTTTAATTAAATTGATTATAACCAACATATGATTATCCTCTCTATGGTTTTGGTACTCCCTTCCTCTCTTTCATTCTTTGTTATATTCTGAAGATCTGGTATTTTATTATCATGATAAATCTCGAATTGATTGTTGTTAATGAAAAAAATAATGTTGGGTACACCCTCTAACTCACTTTTGCTGCACCTGGAACCTACAAGTGGTATAAAAGGGGTGGTATCGTTGATTATGATTCTTTATTTTTTTGTTGATGATTTAGGCATTTAATAATTTATTTTTTTCAATTCAATTTAATCATTCTGCAAATATGAATCTCGTGATCTGTTCCTCCTCTCTCGTTTCTTGTTCACCATACAGAAACAATTATTCCTTTAATTTTGATTAAATTAAAACAGAGGATCTCATCCGGAGGTACCAAATGTTCTTGGTCGTAAAACACAAGAACATACGGCGTGTATTTGGTAGGACACACTATGTAGTCTAGGTTCAACGCATCAGAGATATTGTTTGTTGAAGATGATTTATTTCTATGTTTGGGGTTGAAATGCTTGATTATTTGAAAATGAAATCAAAGGGAGAGTTTTTTGTGACTCATAAATTTCATGAGAGTGAAGGTTTCATAAGATATGATTCTTTTATAAAGGGGGATATTGTTTATTGAAGATGATGTAAAATTTATTTTATTTTTTTCCATTTGAATTTTCTTTTATTTTCATAAAAATTATGAAACCACTAAATAATATATCATATCAATTAATATATTACATAGAATTTTGAAGATTGTATAAATTATTTTTGAAGCTATTTTGTAATATTGAGAAGTTTTTAGAGATATTTTTGGGGAACCTGAACGAATTACTAAAAAATGGTAGTGAATTACATTGGGATTTAATTTCCATATGTTATGATTCTTATACTGGTCTTCACTATATATGTGTTACAAATAAAATACCAAGGCCATGATTTTGATGTGTTTTAGAAAGGGATTAGAGAAAATATATTATACTATGATAGAAGATGTCACACTATGAATTTTATTATTACATCATAATGATAGGGAATAATAAAAGTGGGGAACTATTATCTTTTTTGGTTTGATTATTATTTCTTGAAGATCAAAATTTCTCAAAACTGATTTATGTTACACCACAACATGTTGGTTGACTTTTTTTATAATTAATGATTAGTTTGATGTAGTCACTTGGTAGCCATTAGTTTTTATGCATTTCATGAATAGTTCTATTTTGAGATATGAAATACCTATTTTACAATGGAATGTAGTCACTATAGTTTCCACTAATGACACATCTTGTGTTCATTGATTGAGAGTATTGAAGGTTAGTCTCATAACACCCATTAGTGGGAAATTATTTACTATTATGAGGAAATCTTATATATTTACTATATTTTTTTCATTCTTTACAAATAATAGTGTGGAAAAAGTTATATTCATGGTAGAAATTTGATACAATGCATGTATCGATATGAACTTCTGAATGTATCATAGGTTCTCCATCTATCTGACCATATGTATATATCATAGGTTCTATAAAAACCTCACTATATTTATATATATATTATAAACGATCTTTTTATTTTATTTAATATTTAATGATTTTATATTCTATAACCAAAATATTGGGAATTATGGAGTTTATCACCATCCATGGAGGTGATTTGTGGTCATGATTTTGGGTTTTTGGACACAAATTGTCTTCCAAAAATCCTTATGAAATAATTAAAAACCCAAAAAGTTTAATGAAACCTAATGAGACATGTTTCAAATTTAAATTCATAATGCTAAGAATGATCATGATTTATTTTATATTTATGCATCCATGGACAATGAAATGTTGGTATTGAACATCAAATTGGAATATTATTTATCATTTTTACTGGAATCAATGCCCATGTAGTTTAATTTTCATATTATAAGTTCATATGACAATACCATACCATGAATTTTCAGTTCAAGTAGAAAATAAAACTGGGAGAGAGATTCCTAGAAAATATTTATGTGCGGAATATGAATTATGTTTCCCTTATATATCTTCATAGTTTTTTGTTGTGATTTAGTAGACAGGGTATGATTACTCACAAATAATATGTACTTTTTAGGAATGATGACTCATAGGGAATATGGCCCTTTCAGAATGAAAACTCATATAATATACAACCCTTTAAGGATGATTGTCTCATACTTAATATATCTCTTTTAGAATAATGAATCACATGGAATATATCTTTATAAAGAATTATTTAGAGATTTTTCATGGTCTTCCCATCGATTTATGTCTCTCTAATGAATTTTTGGGATAATATCATTAATAAGGGTATGATTGGGACTTACATATGATAGAATCCCCATATAAAATGGGTAATCAACAAGTATTGTTTTAGTCTTACTCATATGTTATTTAATGATACCTTACCTAATTTGTGACTTGGGAGAAGGTGAGTATTTTGGTTTTCCACATAGTAGCATTCCCTTTTTCTCACCCTAGATCATTGAGTAAGATAAATTAGTGACAAACTCAATAATTTTTTGATAAGATGAGAATCATGATCCAAGTAATATCTCATCGTTAACCACATTACAAGAACCCTAATTATCCTAAATTTACATCAAAATTACTATCGTGAATGTCTTATTAGTTTTGGATGAAAACCAAGGAGAGGAATTTTATCAATGGAATACATGGTCTAAAAGTTGATCAGTAATGTGCAAGGCATGATAATGTCTCCAATGATGATTTTATAGATAAGTTATTAATGGATATTTTTAATGTCTTTTACCATTGTGAAAGGAAGACAGAAAAGTAATTTTTATAGACCCATCTTAGGTAGATAACAAGGGTTGATAGAAGGATTATAATGTTAGATGATTTCCCTCCTATGGGTTTTTATGAAAATATGTTATTCGAGAGTAACATTCTTCATACTCAATGACTATTTATGAGAGGGAAAGCATCACCCTAGTATCTCAATATTTTATTTGAGTAATGTTCTACCAGAAGGGGGTATATACCACGTAGGGAATGGGTTACTGGTTGTGTGTTTAGAAGACTTATGGGATATACCTCATGAATGATGTTCACAGAGGTATATCATGGAAAAGGAATTATGAAGTAAACTTTGGTATAATCCCTAATGTAGGGAACTAATGTAGATAGATCATGAAGGGACCTCACTTATGTTCCCATATAAAGGTACCTCACTAATAGAACCTCATGTATGGACCTCACAGATATGTCATCGTGGAAAATTCTCCATTATTTTTTATTCTCCATTTTGTCCTTTACTTAGGTAATTACCTTCTCATTTCTTCATGAATGATTTAATAACTGAAAGTAGGATGAACTTTTTGATCAAAGGGGAAATGTGTCTCAAAATTGTAGAAGGTTTTATTTTATTTTAATATAAAGAATAATATTTATGGGAATATTTTTCCCTAAATAAGGATACAAATTATTTGTTATTTATAATAAAGGTTTTTATCTTGTGGTAAGTAATTATGAGGGAATTTTATCCCAATCTGGTGAATGAATATCGTTATATGAATGATTACCATAACCATAAAATCATGGAACATGGAGAGTGAATCTATGATTTTGTATGATTTCCTCATGAAATATGTGAATTCTTGGTTTCTAAAAAGTAACCACACTATAATATAGGGTCACTTCTTCAGTACGAAAAATTTGTATAGACTGAAAATTCAGAATCCCATCACATATGTTCTCTGAAACACTACTATAAATCCTTGGATCCTATAAAGTGACCACATATTTACATAAGGCCTCAGAATTTCTATTAAAAATTCATAGATCCAACAATGTTAAGACATGATCATATAAGTTCTATTCCTCACTACATCATAGGGTCTCCACCATACTATTTTGAATTCCAAGAGCATGTGAAGTCAATATATGGAATCTTAGTTTCTATAACTCACTATCATGAATTCATGAATACATTAAAAACTAATAAATTTCATTTTGTATATGTGTAAATTTTTTATTATTGCTTACTATTTTCTTATTTCATATGTAATCCAACATATTGTGGGTCATTAAAAATTCTCCCCATCCAAATAGGGATCATTTGATGTAAAATTAGCTAATTCTGAGAAAGTAATAATGATCACATGGGATTTATATAGTCCACATATAGGATCATTTGTATATAAGTTATCCTATACCATCACTCATTTTTCATGGTTTACCTTAGAAGGTATACCATTTATGATTTACATAAACCCACTTCCCATGAAAGGGTTCCCGAGAACCACTTCTACTGTATGACTACTCCTGTACATGTCTTGATGAATCACATCCCATATATGAGTGATGGAATATAGGTCCACATGAACTGAATTATGTATAAGTGTACCCATGACCCACTCCTCAATTAATAATTCAGTTATATTATATTAAATACATCAAAAACATTGCATGGTAACCCCACATTCTAACATATATCTAACACATTCCAAATTGTTTTTACATTTAAAATTTGAGTTTATCATTTTATAATATTTTCTTCAGTGTAGTAGTTATGAAATTCAGGTTCCACAGTTATTTATTTAAACTGAATCCATAAGTACATGATTTTTTTGGAATATTTTTATGAGATAGACTGAAATTATCAATAGTAAAAAGGTAGGATAGCTCAAAATTATCTAGTTGAAGAATTAGTTTCTTTCAAATCTCATGAGAGTAGGATTAAAAGATTTCCTATATTTAGATAGGATGTTTATTTAATAATTTAGGATACTGATTGAATTTCTCATCCTTATACCATGACTAAGTAGTCATCCTTCCAGTTAGATAAACTACTATTGAGAATTGGCTAGAGATAATATTTCATCAGCTGGAAATTTAATTAAATAGTCTTACCACTCAAAATAGAATGTTATGGGATATACTAAATTAACCAAAAAATTAATTATGATGTATAAAAAATATGATGGATCATATTTGTAGTTTTATATTGAAGAAATCAATGGTGGATCAGAGATTAGTTGAGGAATTTTGTTTATACCTCTACTCTTTAAGAGTTTTTGACATGAATTGGGTCATGCCTTTCTATGTGCATAAAATATATGTTGAATTTGAAATAAATATAAAATTAATAGATGTATACAAAGTTATCTATGTCCCAAAAAACTTCATCCATCACCACAAGTACATTATTCTAGATATGATAAATATATGAAGGTCAAACAAAATAACATTTTATGTGGTGAAATTAAAGGTTGGATTAAAAGTCCTGGTTGTGTAGATAATTATCCTAGATATCGTATTAGGTGATATATATGATGAGTTCATTACTCAAACCACTATATGGAACAATGTAATGATAGCTCCCCCAAATGACATGATGGATTCTATTAATACAAAATAATGTCATGGTAGAAGAGTCTCACCAATGAATTGATATCCATTCCAGCTTATGTCTTGAAATGTTCATCATTCCCAATGATAATGATTTAAATATGAGAAGGATATATAACTTCCCAACACACAAGACTCATGGGATTCCATACTCTTATTGGTAAATGTTGTAGAAGGTTCATTATATTGATTGGGGTATAGAGGTCAAACCCCGTATTGATTGGTTATCCTACTTAGTAAAATTCCTATATATGTTTATCCACATATACCCCCATTATTGTTTATGAATAAAGCCTTGGAGTGTGTTTTAGAACATTAATAATGGGAGTGTAGCTTGAAGTAGGGAAATGGATTATCTTGAAAGTGCTAGTATTGGTTATATTATACAAGATGATCTGGAGAATTTATATAGGGATTGATTTATTCAGGCTTGCTGGTACCTTCCAGGTGTCATTGGGATGAATCATGTACCATATAAGGGTATATAAATTCAACAATGACCATCTAGTTTTGGGTTATCAATTCAAACCCAACCTTCAATGATTATATCTAGTTTGGTTTCAATTTTTAAATTGATGAGACCAGGGAAACCTACTTAAGAGACACAACCCCCATCACATTTACACTATATAATTCCATAACTTATATCATTATTGATATTTTAATAGGAATCCTTGAATAACAATCATATTAAATATTTCTAATATAGGTTGTTCTAGATTCCAAAATCAATAGAGGTAAAATTTGTGATGGGTGTGTCCCTTATAGATTTCGGTGACAATTTAGATTCATAATGAATATGTTCCTTACCCCACATCATGGTGTAAAATATGATTTATATCTTATAGTTCTATGTTTCTTATACGTAATGTTACCATGGGGAGAAACATGGATAAATATAAACCACTCATTGGTTGATATTATTAGAGATATTGTGGCTAATTATGTTGATTTCTATATTTGATCACATCCAAGGAGGAAATCAGATGACTAATTACAACCATAAAATGTACCATTGGTGAATGTAGGTGAAAAGGAGAGGGAGAAACTAGTATAGGTAGTAAGACCTAAAAAGGGGGTTTCATTGAGGATGTCCCTAATGCCTTAGATCCTAAGGATGTGGGTGAGGAATCTAGAAACCGCTTTATCGAAAAGTGGTTTGTCTCTATACAGAATTCATATTCTCAAAATCATAGAGGGAATATAATTATAATTGTATCAAATTACTCTCTAAGGATTTATGGGGTTTTCTCCAATTGAAGAAAATTTCATTAACTAGGTTTGAAAACTTTTTTAAACTACGAGTTATATCATATGTAAAAATATCTAGAGAATTGGAAGTCCATATTTGGAACCTATAGGTTGTAATCTATTAACTTAAAGAAAAAAACGTTTTTATGATTTAAGTATCCAAAATAATAAGACCTCATGTAGGCCTAAATTTTCTTGGAGTGTCTAGTCAATGATCTTCCTCATGAGAAGTAATATTAATTCTCATCTATATTTATTACGCCCATTTTTTATCATTCTATGAACATTATCCCAAAATATATATATGAGGATTAATGGTTATAGTCACTTGTTTCATCTATACAATATGTTAGTGGATGGACATAAATAATCCCAAGAAATCACTCAATTTAAATAGTCAGGGTGGAAGGCTCTATTACCCTAATGGGGAATGTTTTCATGGTTATCTATGATCCCCTAAAACTAGTATGGAAGCCACTCCTATTGAATCCTTCCACTAAGATTACATTAATTTACATCAATATGGGAAATTGGAATTCTCATTGAAATCCTATATTCACTCAGCATTAGTGAGTATGTATTATATTTTCTTATAATTCTTTTAGGATACCACTATAACTTCATGAAAAATAATTCAAACATCATTATGTCGGCCCAAGTTTAATATAGACAAGGGTACCAAATTAATAATATAATAAAAAACTATAATATTATAAGGGATATCTATTGAAGTAGTGACATGGATTTCTAAAGAGGAATTATAGACAACTCATGAATTGATTGCAATGGTTATCATCCTTAGGGAGATGAGGCTAGTGGATGACACTATAGAGTTCCATTACATCTCTGGCTATTCCACATTTATATTTCCTTGATCAAAATATCCCTATATAAATGTGTACTTCATAACATTTATAAATTTTTTTAATGTTGTGTTAACTAGCATTGGTTCTCATGTGTATATTTATTTATTGGAGATATATTCGTGTATGGGTCAGATATGTAATATATTCATGTCACTATAATAGAGGGTGTAAAATCCATAGAAATAGAATTAATGTCCCAAATCCTTGGGTATGAAACACCATAATAAGACCCACAAGTTTTTCCTTATTTTAGTGTGAAAATTATTTAATAAGATAATGATATAGGGAATAATGTTGAAATTTTAAATATTTTGTCATCAAATTTTTTATTTTTCCTATTAGATGAAATATTCCTAGAATTAATTTCAATATCCCTACTCTAGGACATGAAGAATCAATGTATCTATAACAAAATGGACTATCAATTTTGGTTGTAGTGCTAAAAACAATTTCTTTAAACCATGGAAGTAATACATGTAAGACAAGATGAACTGAACATATCTTTATTTTATATCATTTCCATAATCTAAAAAATACATCACACAATAAACACATAATATCATGAATATAAGGATTAATTTCTTTTTGGATAGGCTATATAAATAATTTATTTTATGATACATGGGAACATTTATCTATAATTCAGACAAAATATAATCCATAATATAATTCTCATAAGTTTTAATCATCTTCGTAGCCTAGGGAATGGTAACATAAGAAAGGTGTGAGAATAAATACTTAGTAAGGGAATAAATTTTAAAATTCCATCATCACTTATATCCAAATATTAAATGAAAATATGAGTTGGGGTAAAATATATATTTTTATAAAGAAAATATAAAAATAAGAGTGTTCCATAATTCATGATAGTAGAGCATGTAATCTCAAATTTTCAAACAAGTACCAAGAGATTTAAATGTGAGAGATTAATGGAAACATGGAATAAGTGGATGATATCATAATTTCACAGAATCAAAAATATATGGAAACAATATAGAACATGACATCATCAACATAGGTTATGTCTCACTACAATACCCCTAATATCATTATGTAAGGTGTCTCATAGTTGATAGTTTTTACTCCCCATTCCATTAAACACAGTAGATAGATTCCCATGGTTTATTTGGTTCACTCGTTATTCCCATAAACATAGTGGATGATGTCCTAGGGTGGATTGATTTTACCCCTCAGTCCATTTCATATTGTTTTATGAGATGGAAACATCACCAAATGCATTTGAACACTATCATAGAGAGACCTTCTTATTCATAAATTGTACATTAATATGTGTTCCACATGAGGAAAATCAACCATACATAAAGAATAAACCTGATAAAATTAGTGATAGATAATTAGGATTCATAATATTATCTCAAATAATAACAAAAGTCTATATCATAATAATTTAAAAACATAAAATGGAATTAAATTATTTTGGACATTAATACTTTAATAATGAAGAAAATGTATTGAACATGGATTTAAAATGTATAAAATTCATGATAAGGATTAGATATGAAAGGTTAAAAATGATCCTCTTAGGTGAAAATATATGAAATTAGTAAAAGTTTCTTTAAAGATGAAAATGGATTATTATTTTCCGATCAGATAAGAATTAACCCAAGTAGTTTTTTAAAGAGTTTGGGTTTTAAAATGGTATTAATGGTTAAATTATTTTAATATGGGTGGTACTTAACATGAAATAAGACATGGGGAGGTTCTCTTAAATCAGGTATACGTAAAAGATGGAGTGGAAAAGGAACATAAAATGTATTTTATACTGAAAAATGAAAGGAAAAGACAACTAAAAATATATTTAAGTAACAAATGTAAATAATATAGATGAATTTAATAATAATAATAATATCAAAATAAAGGGACTAATATAAAGATAACAATTAACACAAAAGTAATGAGGGTGGTTTAGATGATCCGTGTTTATGTTTGAAAATACCTTTGATGAAATACCACAATGAGAAAAAGGAAAAATAATTTTTAAATAGAAAAATGATAATATAAATGTCACATGTGATAAAATATAATTATGTTTTCAAATTTAAATGATAAAATTGGTGGGAATGGAAAATATGGACATGGAAGAAAAATCATCATTAAAGAGATTGAGAATTATTCTTAACAATATAAAATTTTTTTGGAGAATAAATTCATCAATATTGAATATTAAAATAATGTTTCATTACCCCATAGATTAAAAAAATTCAATATAAAATATTAGGAAGGAATAAAAAACATATAATCAAGATGTTTAAGATGAAACATTATAACTAGAAGAAAGAGGGTTTTAGTTAACAAGAACCCTTACAATGTCTTAATATTTCAAATTGAAAATTCATGGAATTTATAACATTATATAGATTTTTATATTACTTATATTTCATGAAAATTGTTTAAAATATAAATCCATATACAATACATACACAATAATAAAAGGAACGAGTGGTGAACACAGATCATATCTCAATAAAAAATCATTTTTCTCCAAAAAACACTTACCTCATATCCTGATTCATTCCATGAAATCGAGTAATATATTAAATAATTAAAATAATTCTATTAAGAAATATTTCCATCAATAATTAATTTTCTATGGTCTATTTATTATCATATTCTTTTTATATATTAAATATTTTTTATAACAGTTTATTAAAGTGGTTTGGTTTATTTCTACAAATCTTGTTCATCATGTTGACCATGGTAAAATATGTAGTAAACTAGATTAATAATCTATATAATTATGGATTTATAATTATTTCATCATTAAAATTTAAAAGTATTAATATTTTTCCATATATTTTTCCAAAATGGACTCAAATTAAGAAAGATTCCTCAATAAATTCATTTAATGCAGTAAAGTTTACTATGATTGTTTATTAAAGATATAACTTATAAAATATCCAATATTATAATAAAAATATTAACAGTTTCATAAATATCGTTTATATAAATAAATCACATATTTAAGGACATCCATGTAATGAGGTAATGAAAAATTAAACATGTTGTTCTGTAGTGGCGGTTGACCGCACGTATGCCCAAAAAAAATTCTCATTTCCCTTTGAATGGGAAGGAGATAGAAAAATGTAAAATTAGGATTTTATAAAATTTATAATTTTATAAATATTATTTATGTATATATTCATTTAGTAACACTTTTATAAAATCCATTAAAGCTATTAATGAAAAATATAACACATCGTTCATGGTATTGGTAGTCCGCACGTACGAAAGATTACATCTTCATTTTTTAAAATGTTTTTCAATAAATTAGAAAATAAATATTCCAGTAGTATAATAAAATTTTATCACATAATAAATAATTATCTATTAATACTATATTGTATATATTAGTCATGATCGGGTAGAATAAGAGAAGGAATAAGAGAGTTCTGTTGAGAACATTACTACTCCTTTTGAATGTTCTCCCAAGGGAAACAACTTAAGGATCCGTAGATCAGTCGTTTCAAAAGTCCCAATCATCTAATAAGTGGGAAGACAGTTGATGTGATATTGGGGTAGATTTTATAAAGAAATAATTCCTTGTATTAGGTGGTGAAATTTGGATGAAGTAATCTTATTTTATAAGTGAAGAAAATGAAATTTTCTTAATTACCCATTACTTTTTTAGAGATGGAATGAACTTTTTAATTTAAAAAACTCCTAAATGAAATATAATTTATTGGGAGATGATATAATGTCAATTATCCCCCAAATATTAGTTTGTTTCTAGGTTTTAAACACTTTTTTAGTCTTTTACACTTAGGATTTAACTTTTACCTTTTCGGTTCTATCCTTTTTAACTAATGTTTAACATAGTAATTAATTTTTTACGAAAGATATAACATTAAAACCATTAACACACATTCATGTTTTTAACATTAATATAGAGTCCATTTGACCTAAATATATTTATATTTATGTGAAAATTATTTTCAAAATAGTATAATATATATGTATAAACTATTTTTTTTATAGAAATAAGGTGTTAAACATTTTGTGTTGTTGATCAATTTAGATAATAATTAAATGAGTGATAATATTATATATATATATGGGTACAATTTATATTAGAGTCTTTATATAAAATATATTATTTTAAATAATTATATAAAATCAATACCACATTAGTAAAATAATTCATTGAAATTAAAATTTTCACAATTTAATGGCAATTAACTTTAATCTTAGTAATCATTCATTTATTCTTAAAAATTAAATTTTCATTATTACATAAAATATTATTTTCTAAAATATGTAACATTTTTTTATTATTGATAAAAAATATTTTTAAATAAAAGAAAATAAATATATTTTTAGAGTAAAATATTATCTATGATTTTAATATTTTAAACACACGTTATATAATTTAAACATAGTATTTTTAAATAAATACTTTTACTCCATTAATATATTTATCATTTAAATTTTATTTTATGATTTAAAATGTAAAAAATACTATAGTAATAATATAAAAACATTACATTATTAGTAAAAACCATGTTTTTTAACTCACAAAAAATAGATTGTTTTATAAATATACGAAAAATTACCTTAATTGAATTTTGAAATGATAAATTAAAATATGAAGTTCATTTTGGGATAGATAGTTTGAGGATCCAGATTGTTTGGCATTGAGGGAAATCGTTAAATGTGGGGATTCACCATCTGATTGGACCATATATGAGGATGATATCATCAATGACATAAATTAAGTTGTTATACCTAAGTGTATGAGAGTGGATCTAATGTATGAGTTTCATTCCTCATATTGGGTGGTGAATCTAGGATTGATGAAAATTTTCCATGACCTACATCGATAGAATTCATGGTTGATCATGAAAGAGGAGATTTCAAGGTTTGTGACATGATGCTTATAAAAATAGTTTCTTTATTAAACATTAATTCCTAATTGATTACATAATACTAAAATTAGTACAACATGAAAGATATAGAATTATAGTGTATATTTAAATTATTTACATTTAATAACATCTTTAACATGGGATAAAACAAAATTATTGAAAACATCCTTTACATGCTTCTAAAATGATAGGGATTTTAAATTTTTACCTGATAACTAGGGGAACAACATAAGAAATGGGTACGATATAAAGACACATGAGGAAATAAAAAAGAAAAAAAATGAAGAATATAATTCATGTTAGATAGTAGTCATATCAGTGGTGCATAAAAGGAACATTAATAATAAGTTTTGATATAATATGAGAATCATAACATGGGAAATGTGGCAACAACATAAATCAAGAAATCATAAACATAGTACAAAACAAAAGCACCTAGATATTATGGTAGAAAATTTACCATAAAGAAATATGTTTCACACCTTATCCCAACATTACATATCATGATGCTAAACATTACACAATACTTTGGAGTGCAATATAATTTCAAGCGCACCCGTTAAATTCATTTTATTATAATGCTTAAGTGTTCCACATTGATCATACAACATGGATTCATTCATAATCGGTATGTATTCCCTGATCAATGAGTGTAGAATAAATATAATTATTTACCCAATAAGAATGTATATGTTCATAAATATGAACATCAATTAAAAGAAATGTGTACAATATTCACAATAAAATTCATTTATCATGGAAAATCACTGTGAAATTTTAGTTGCATAACAGCGTTACCTAAAAACATAAAATGGTTTCATGAGGTTTAAATTGGTCTATAATCATTTATAATTAAAATTGGAATTAATATAGGCATGGAAAGAGATGTTACAACATAAAAAATAGGAAACAGAAGTCATTAGAACCTAGAGAATCATTTATAAAGATAGAAATCCTCCTGAAATTTGGGCATGGTAACAGATGAATGTAAATGATCATGGGATTGATAGAGAGAGTGAAAGGGGGGTATAATCATTTATAAATAAAATTAAAAGAAATTTTATTATTCATGAACATATCCCAAATAGAAAAAATTGAAACTAAAGAGAATATCTTAAAGGAATTTCTTGAACGGAAATGAGAAAAGAGAACCCTATTACGTATTTTTGGCATAGAAAAAACTTAGGTAATGATCAAAATGAGAGAAAATAAATGAAATATCATTAAAATAAATTCCATTGGATAGTATTTGATGTTTATAAATAAAATAAATAATAAATAATATCAATTACGAACACAAATTCCAAACGAGGTTCCTGAATTAAAAGGAGGAGAGGATGGAGAGGATCCCATACTTGAGTGTGTGACTCCAACATCTTGAGAGGGGATTCTTGAGAACATAAGGGAATCTTGGGAGGAACCTAGAGATTTTAGGTAAGATTATGGATATTCTATATGGGTGAGATTGATGGTAATTGTGAGGTATGGTGGAATTATAAAGGAAATGTGGGAGATTTTTTATTATTTTGGTTTTGGAATCTACATCATAAAATATCAAAAACCAGAAACCATAAAATTATTTTTTCCATACTTTCTACGAAATTGTAGTTTTTTTTATTTCCATCATCTGTACTTATTAATATAATTCCCTTTCATATGTAGAGGTGAGTCACACTCCTAAATGAATGGTTTCAAAACATTAAAATATATTATATGATTTGGAGGATTCATAATGGATTTATAAAATAAACATAAAATCACATTATTATAAAGGTAAACCATTTATTTTTTCTTAGATCCCATTTTTCGAAATTATTAAATCACTTTTGGGTCATTATGACAACATAAAACACAATGAATATTTATATGATATTTAATTTTTACCCAAAATTTTGACTGTATCAAAATATTATGAAAAATTCACCATTGGATAATTTAAACATTCTAATTTTTTAAAATAATATTAATTTTATCTAAATAGTTTTATTATTATTTGAATTTTCACTTTTAAAATAAATTCAATATTTATTAAGAAATGATGGGTTTTTGACAACAATAGTTTTCAAACCCTTATAAAAATTACATTTGACTTAATTAAATTAGATGACAAATTATATTTGAAAAAAAATAATAAATAATAATATTATAATATAATTTATTTAAAAATCCATAAATTCATTAATTGAATTTAAATTTTTAAAAAATACATTTTTTTCTTTATTTTATTAAGAGAAAATAACTTTCAAAGTAACGATTAAAGGATAAGAATATATTCATTGTTATATAAAAAATATTGTAAAAATTAAAATTCACATGTTCTTGATACACATCCATTTAATACCACAAAAAATATATCAAGAGTATGGTTTGTAATTGTGCGACATTCATGGGGGGGGGGGGTTAAACGAACATTGTTTGGGTTGTGATCTCATTGAGATTGAAATTCACCCAAAATTTTTTTTTTCATGCTCAAGTTGTTGGATCTCATATTGAGATTACTCAATTAAAATTACCAAAAAAATGGTATCTCCCCTGTAAGACTCAATAATTGGGCTTCACAGTGTACACTCCCATTGGTTGAGGCCACTACTTCATTTTGAAGGACCTTAGAACACCCTGAGAGGGGAGGGGTGAATCAGGGTGTCAATTTTTTCTTCAAAAGGGATGAATCTTATTCTCTTTATGGCATGAACCAATTAAACATGTATGATGTTAATGTTTAAAAAACAACCAGAAGAATTGTGATCACATGAAAACTTTACTTGGTTAACCACTATGGTCTTGTCCAAGTAGTATACACAAAATGTGTGTCAGTCATAAATAAATCATAAAATCTTCACTAATTGTGGAATACATGATTTTCGACACAGTCACTATGTGCAAGGAACACTACTATTACAAGATTTTAGGGATAGAACACTAAGTCCCTCAGATCATTTCCATTGAATTCCCCTAGATAACAACCTTGGGTGAAGTCATTCTTAGTTTATCAACCTAAAGTTTGCTTCAGTATATTGGTATCAAATTCTTTTCCCTTGATTAGCAGGAGACTCTACATGCACCATAGTACTAAGTTGATGAACATTGAAATCCCTATTCACTGAAAAAATCATATTCAAAACTACCTTTTATTTTTTTCGTTTTGTCTAGAAAGTATCTTCAATGGTGGATCCCCTTGGACACGCTTCCTCACCTTGTTTATCTTGTTTGGTTCTCACTTAGAAAAAAGTGTTTTTTAAAAATTAAAAAAAAACAGAATTCTCAGTCTGGGAGGATCCTTAAAAAATATCACTACCAAGGTGAAGCAATGTACTCTCAAGCATCATACTGAGTTAACATATAATACCCAGTCATCACGAATCACCCATTAATCAAAAGTAGTGACATCATTTAAGACTCATCTATTCTTTTCATGATGCTCAAGCTCCATAGAATTCCAGCTTCTTGAAGCGCCCCTAACTTTATGAAATCAGAGAAATTATAGAATTTCCTTGATTAATTCCTACTAAAAATAAGATGGGTTAGCCTTATATTTATAGTCTTTCCCATTTACAATGGTCCACCACCTCTAGAAAATTTTACGAATCATTCAAAAATATCTTCACAGTGCTCATCCAGCCACAAATCTCCCGTGATATTTGAAATTATGGATAATATTTCCATCAAACCATAACACACTCATGATGCTCAAATTCCTATAATTTTTTACCATCACCACTCACAATTCTTCATATCCTCATGAACATCAACACAATCTTGGTGAAACCCAACCCATTATCATATTTATGAATAGATGATTCCGGAAAACAACCATGTGAGGACTGATAACAAACATGTGATCATTGTACTGTAAGAGGAGTTATCTTGCACACCAATAGATTAACCTTGTGAGTATTGACAACAAACAAAAACCAAACTCTATTTCAAGCATATAATATCCTTGGTTCAAACACCTTTGACTTTTTCAATTTGATTTGGTAAAACAATATATTTGTACTAATCATGTGATAAGTGTTCAATGGTTGTATTATCAATGAAAATGATATATAACATTCTTTAATATCCAATTGGATAAAATAAAAGAAAATTTTTACATGTGTTTTCTATAAGCATATTAATTACCAAAAAATAATAATTGAAACAAAAAGGGGAATTTTATTAATAAAAATTCAGGTCTTTATAATCTTCCCCCATTAAGAAATTTTCCCTCACAATTTTTATTTCCCACACTAAAATAGACTAGGGTAACTCTACTTCATCATCCCCTCTAGTTCCCATGTTTCTTATTCAAACTTGTGGTTCCTACACAACACTTTGACAAGTTACTTTTTCTTATGTCATATAAATGTTTCCCTATAATATATATCTTCACCAGGTTATCATTATAGAAAACATCATTATCAAATGGTACTAAGTCTATATTTAGTACATGTGATGGATCTCTTATGTACATTCCTAAGAGGGTTACATGAAATACATCATGAATTTGAGATAGGTTTGGTAGAAATTCTAGTTGGTAGGCCACCACTCCAATGCGATCAAGGATCTTAAAGGTGTCGATGAATCATGGACTATGATTTCCCTTATTCTCAAATATTATTAATTTTTCATGGATATATTCATTGTAATACCTTCTCTCCCACATCAAATAATACATATCATATTTGGAAGTGCAGTGAAAAATTCCATGGTGATGTTCTCCCATTTCCATGTTGGTGTGGATAATGGTTGCATCACCCCCTTACACTTCTACCTTCCAGCCTACACTTTCTGGAAAACAAGGATCTTTGACATATATCCATAAATTTCATTCTTCATATTTTCCCAAAAAAAAGTTCTCATGGATATCTTGAAATAGAATTGTGATTCCAGGTTTAATGGAGAAATTTGAAAAATGTGCATTATTCAACAGTTAATTTATTAACTACGGATATGATGACACATATAGTCTGGAACCAAATCTCATAATTTCTTCTTCATCAATTTTAAACTCTTGAGTATTTTCCCTTTCCAATGGATTCCACATTCTTGTGAATTTCGACATCATTTCATTTAGTACCCTTTATTTTTATTATGAGGAATGATTGAGTAATAATTTTGGAAATTATTGATGGGGTTCCTTCCATAATTATTCCCATGTTCGTCCATTATAGATCTATGGAGATTAGATCCTTCTGAAATCTCATAATTGATAAAGATGTAAGATATTTTCAACTAAGAGTATTTTCAACATTATTTTCATTATCATGATGGTAGTGGATTGAAAATTTGTAAACCTTGATGAGCTATAACCATATCCACTAGTTCATATTAATATCTTTCTATGTGAATATGTATTTGAGGCTCTTTGATTAGTATATATCTCACACTTATTTCCAAAGAGATAATGCCACCATATTTTCAATTAAAAGATCACATGTACCAACTTCAGATCATTTGTAGGGTAGTTTTTATAATGAATTTACAACTTCCTTGAGGCATAGGATATCAATATATTATTTTACATCAGTACACAACCTGATACATTCTTGTAAGTATCACAATATTCCACAAAGAGTTCCCAACTTATTAGTAGTGTGAGAAATATTGTATTAATAAGACTGCTTTTTAGATCCTTTACGTTTTCATCATATTCATCATTTCTTTAAAACATGACTCCCTTTTGAGTAATATTATTAAGAGGGTCTGAAAAAACAAAAAATTTCCCAAAAATTAATGATAATTCCCTACCAATCTATGGAAACTACGGATATTTGTCATAGAGGCTTGCCTCATCCATCATCAAATTGATTCTATCTTTGAAGGGAATATAAATATCTCTTTACTTGTGATGACATTCCACATGAAATATAGTTTATTTTAATAAAAAACACATTCTATTTACTCAGAATAATTAATTTCCTTTTGATGGGTCTTTAGAAAAGTTCTCAGATACTCCTCATGCTCCTCCTTACTTTTAATGTATATTAGAATAGATTATATAGATAATAACAAATATTTATTGAGATAATGTCTTTAGACTCTATTAATCATGTCCATGAAGATTAAGGGAGAATTATTGGGCCCGAAAGTCATCATGATGAAATCATTGTGACATCATTCTATACAAAAAAATCTTGGGGACATCCTCCTTCTTTACCCTAACTTGGTATTATCTTGACCATAGATCCACCTTGGATATGTATTGTTCTCCAGGTAGCTGATCGAACAATTCATAAATTCATGGAAAATGATACTTTTTCTTTATCGCGATCTTGTTGAGATCCCGATAATCAATGCAAAGGCATATTGACTCATCCTTCTTCTTGACTACGAGGACAGGTGAACCCCATAGTGAAGCACATAGGCGTGTGAACCCTTTCTTCAGATTCTCTTATAGTTTTTTATTCATCACCTCAGGTTCTGAAAAATCTATTCTATATGGAGTCTTGGATAATTGTAATTCACTAGGTATAATCTCTATGGAAAACTCAACCTCTCAATAAGGAGGAAGAAAAGAAAATTTCTCGGGAAGCATATCAGTGTATTCCCTCACAATATGAATGTCTTAAAGGATTATTATTTTCTTATACATAATCATTTGAGAGATATATGAATTCTCGTAATGTAATAATATCCATACATCAGGTGTTGATTCTATATAATATTCATTCTCCTCCTTGAACTTATAAAGAATCAAAGGATGATTTGAGATATAGAGAGTGATTTCCATATAATGCCAAATTATGTTGGATTCATATAGGGAAAGAAAATATGTACATATAATTTCATCAAATGCCACAAAAGGTAGTATGAAAAGATTTTTTGGGAATTTAATCCCACAAACCTTAATAAAAGATGATTTATATACTTTGGATGGAATAATTTCCCCATTTTTTCATTAAAGTCTATACTACCATGATTTTTGGTGGTATTTGGATAGTTCTACTAAACATTCATGATATGAAGGAATGCGTAAAATCAAATTAAAAAAGTATGTTCACTATTATTGAATGGATATCTAGAATAAATTTCACCACTACTTTGTCGAGATCCAACTTTTCAGTTGTGATGGAAAAATCTCACCCATACCGCCTTGGAAGTTGTTGGTTGTCTCCAAAAACCCTTGGATTAAGGCATTAGATTGAAAATTGTTTTGTTTTCTTAATATTGAAGAAATGAAAAATGCATTGATGTTTAATCAGATCATTCCTTTCCTATAATGGATTATTGGGTTTCTACTATCAGAAATTGTTAGATAGGTTCTCATCATTCCCCCTACCTAAATCATTTCTTATTCCCCATTAGTCAATTTCAAGGTTGCCTATTTTCATACCAATAAAAATTTGGATGGAAAACTTTCTATGCACCATTATATTTCTGCATCAAACTACTAGATTTAAACTCCATATTCTGCTTTTGATCACCATGATACCCTTGAAATAGGCCGATCATCATTTCAACTATGAAGGAATATCAAAATATTTACTCATAGCTATCAAAGCCATGGATCTCTAGGGATTTTCACAGATTAGGTTTTAGCCCACCAAAGAAGTGGTCTACCTTGCATTCTTGGGTAATGAAAATTTCCAAAGTTTCTAATGAATGGATTGTGTAATTTTCCTCACAAATCCAAATATATTCGTCATTTGTTTCTAAATGGAAATGGAATTCCTTTACATTTTATGTTAGAGAGTGTAGGGAAAATATTTATTGAAAAAAAAATTAGAATTCCTTCCATTACAATACTTCGATCTCTTCCTTAGGCTTCATATTATTGATCAATGTCACCCACTAGTCAGTTTACCCCCCACCCATATGATAACAAACTAGTTTAATATTCCCTTTATAGGAAAATTGATGTGCGGATAAGATCATCAAATTGCGTTGATCAATTTTTTCATGAATAAGTGACCAGATGATCCATTTAAAGTCAGAGGCCATTATCGCATAATTCTCTCCATTGATTCATGTTATCTATTAAGGGTAATTGAGTTATCCTCTTAATCCAGAGTTCTATTTACAATCTTGTTCAACTAAGAGATTATCATGAAAAATTTTGTGATTCCTTCCCCCATCAGGTGTGGCATCTCATTGGGGATAATCATCAGTTTTCCCATACCATTGATTGTTTACCCAATTACTCATATTTCCAATCATTTTCTAGAATAAAAGGAAAATTCGGGATGATCATTTTAAACTATTAAAAACATAAATGTAAATCTACTAACAATATAGTGATAACATATAAATTACATTTATTTCCTTAATGAATGAATTTGTTGTTTTTAATCTATGTTATTCCTCATCTATTTATTAGCATATATTCTTATGTGTTTTTTTATTCAATTAATAATAAATTATAATTATATTATGAATTTAACAAAGCATATCCCCTTGGAGTATCAATTTAGGTAAAGAGTAAGTTCTTTTTTATGTGCGAGGTTACTCTGTGTTGGGCCTAGGATAGCTTGTCGAAGATGTTACCCCAAGGTACATCTGTACTAGAATCACATACACTTGTAGTATCCATGAAATGATGTATTTTAATGATAATAAACAAACTCTATAATTACCAAAAATTTTGGGATGTATTCTTATACTTTGTTATACATCTAAGGATTTCACTACAGTTTTCTAATCCTGATCCCAAAAAAACTAAAATTTCCCTCTAATAGCAACGACAACAAGCCAACTCTTTTTTACACATTTATTCCTAAATTATTACATAATATCATAATTAATACAATTTAAAATATCAAGAGGTATAATTTTTTGGGGGAATTAGGTACATAACATTACTTCTTGAAATTGTTATACAATAACATTATTTAAAAATTCCTTAACATGCTTCAAAAATTACATGTCTTTTAAAACTACATAGGATAAACTGGGAGAAAACATAAGAAAGGGAAGAGTTATAAATCATATAAAGGGAATAAATAAGGAATAACATGATTAATATAATACCTTTTAGACAATTATAATATTAATGGGGCATTAAAGGTATATGAAGAATAAAAATTGATATATAATGATAATGATAACATGGGAAATGCGGAAACAACATAAAACAAGACATCATAAGCATAGGTCAAGGATAAAAACAAATACATAATGATGGAAAAATTCCCATAAATGAATCTAGTTAAATCCCTATACCAGCATGAGGTGTCATCATACAAAACATTACATGTAACACCCCGAGCTTCCACGATACGCTTCTCATTGAATAATGCAATAGCCTGCATTGTACGCAACTTCGAGTTCTAAAACACCGCGACTAATCAAAGTAGCCGTTATGAATAGTAATAACCACTTTTTAAAATTATAGAAATTTTATATTTCAAATGGACTTCATTTTTTTGTATTTGTAATATCGAAATTATCCTAAGTTGAATTTTTTGTAACTTTCTGAGAACTTCCAATTTTTTATGAATAGTGAAAAATACTTAAAACAACTTTTTTAATAAAAATAATTAATTGTGATAAATTATACTATTTAGTGGTTTTAAAGTATAATTAGAACATATTTTTACCATTTTATCCAATGGTGGTCATTAGAATTAATTTAACATTGAAAATGGACATAAACAATTGCCAATCTTTTGATATAAATTGTTTCTTAAAAACACGCTATTTGTTCTGACAGCGGGAATTAATTATAAAATTAATTAATGCAACTTATATGTTTGTAATTTTGTAAAATAGACATCATTTTTGAATTCGGAATATCAATTATAGCTTAGGGTGAAATTTTGGTACTTTTCGGATAACTTTTGTATTTTGATGAATAGTGAAAATTACTAAATTTTAATTAAAAACAACTTTTTTAATCAAAATAATTAATATTGATAAATTATGAATTTGAGTGGTTTTAAAGTATATTTAGAATATATTTTTACCATTCAATTTAATGTTTGTCATTGGACATAATTTTACAATTAAACCGAACATAAATAAGTGTCAATCTTTTGATAGTTATTATCTCTTAAAAACACGCTTTTTGTTTTGACAGCGGGAATTAATTTTAAATTAATTTCTGCCACTTCTGTGTTTTGAATTTAGGAAAATGGATTCCATATTTAGAATCAGGATGTTCAAATTGTGTAAATAGGTAACTTTTATTTTTAGACATTTTGAATAATTACTGCGGTAAATATTTTATTTACCATGGTTAAGGGTAAATCCGGTAAATAAGGGTTAAAAAATAATATTATAATAATAGTAAATTACCCTAAAAAGTGTCTTAACCCTATTGGTTGATAAATGGTCGACCATGGGCATCTTTGGGTCTATTTTGGGACCCCATGGATCCACTTGTAAGTGATAATGACACATTATATTAATAAAGTTAAAATAAAAATAAAAATGGCATAAGCTTACATCTTTTCGAAGAACAATTTTTACATAGGATTATACTTGTTGTATTTTCGATTATAAATATTCATTAGAAAGATAAAACGATTTCCTACATAATGATATTTTATTTATAATTTTTAGACATTAAATAATTTATTTTATTTATGACACAACGATGATGCAGTAATTACTATAATAGTGAAAAAATAAAATAATTGATATTATAAATACCCAAATAAATATAATATGAAACTTTTAATGAATTAAACTAATTTTCTAGGCTAATATGATATATTAGGATTGATTTAATGGACTTTGTTAGAAGTAATCAATCTGTTATGAGTTTCACAAAAATCAACTATTGAATAGTGTCAAAATTGACATAAAAGAGTTCTTAAAACAAATATTATATTATTAATTGATATTAAATTCCTAAAAATCTAAGGTTCGGCCAAGAGACTTATATTATGATAGGTTAATCATTAATGGACCACTTGGGGGTCGCTTGGATGTATATAGTAAGTTTATTAACCATAATATATAAAAATACAAAGAGACATTGTAAAAGTAAAACTAATTAACTTAGAGTTAATACTTAAAGATAAGGTTAATATAAGTACCCAAACCTGTCTAAATTCTATTGGATGAGTTGTTTTCGACCTATCCCCACCTCATACTTTGAATAGTCAACTTTGGAGCCTTTAGAAACCGAATATGAATTTATTATAAATTAATATTTCTAGCTTTTCCAAAGGTGCCCCTCACCCCTCTTATAAAAGGGCACTCCTCCTTCTCATTTCTTCACACCCTCAAAGCCTTTTGTCTTGGCCAAACTCTGCCCAAATAATCTCCCAACATCCCTCACTGCAACCTAGAGGCCTTATTTTGATCAGAAAGCCAACCTAAGGAGCCCTTTTGATCAAATCAAAAGGAAGAACCCGAAGAAGAGGTAATGATTTCACCACCCTTTTCTAAGTTCATTTCTTCTTCCACTTCTTCTTCCTTTGTTCTTACCATTCTAAAATAATAACTCCAGTATCTCACATATAATGTGATGTTATTATAAGTATGGTACAACCATATTCAGTATTCTATCCACCCTTTGAATAACATGTCACCATACGTGCGTACGTACGGCTTACCGTCTCCACGTCGTGGTGTAATTGTTATTCAATATAATATTATTTGGATGGGTATAATAATGATGTGTAACTCATGTAAATAATAAATATAACATGTTAATGATTCTGTATATATGATATACCATTCATTTATATATTATTTTAATATCAAAAGAATGATATTGTCGCTCGTGCGTACGTACGGACTACCGTCTCCACGAACGCGATGAGATTCATTCTCCATCGTAACCATTCAAGTATAATTATCATTTGATGATTTAAAAATGATTTTTAAGGACTATATATCATTCTGGATATGAATAAGATACAACAACCATGGCTTATGTAACAAAACATATAAATAAAATGAGTAAGTTAACACCCGAAACGACGATAATTCTAAGATATTATTAACAAATCAATGTTAAAAGATCATATATGATATCATATTAATATATATGATTCTTGTATAATTTAATAACAATTATTTCACCATTATACAGGAGGTTAACCTACCCCAACAAAGTAAAAGTACAAGGTAAGGGTTATTTCACAATCTCTTCATTATCCGAGGTTGTTTATATGTAATAATCTACTGGGATCTCTTTATCATCCACATCCATGTTTCTTAAAAATGTATTTCAAAACATTTTTACTATTTACAAGAATATGGGTTAAAGTCATTTATACCTTTTTTTGACTTTTTATAAGAGGTTTATAAAGGAATCTTTCCGTCGTTTTCAAAACAAGGTCCTTTTTAACCTTTTCGACAGAATTGAGGTAAGAATGTTTTTTTTAACTTATACGGCGGGTGCGGTTATTTTACGCCGTTATAAAAATCTTCAAAGCTTTCCTTACAAGCTTATAAGAATATTTTCAAAGTAAATGTTTTATTTTATAATTATGTGAATTTTAAATGATTTCAAAAAAATAGATATTTCTCTCAAATATATGAAAATCCAGTGCAAATGTATACGTATTTAACGCAAGCTTAAAAATGTTTTTAGAAAACCTGACTCTCGAGTGTGGTAGACAGGAAGGGATTGGGCGTGGACCCATCATGGCCTGTAATTAGTCGAGTAGTCTCAGAATTATTTATTTTGTTTTCAGAAGCTTGCATAATGTTTTCAGAAAAAAAACACTGGAGTATATTTCAGCAATTTTAAACGTAAGTATCTTCTAAAACAATTTCATCGGTAGGTATCATGAGACAAACTAGTGTCTTGGCACAAGGCCTTGACAAAATCTTATTTGTAGTCTTGGCACGAGGCCTTGGCTATGTGGTTATGATAGTCTGGCATTATGCATTCCAACATTATGAAAGTGGTTATTGATTTTTGCATGTGATTATTCGATTAGTAGAATATCCATGTGAATGAGTAAATGGAATTATTTCATTTTATTTATGCCATACCATGTTGAAAGTTCATGTTTGAAAGGCTTTTGTTTTAGCTATACATTTCCTTAAAAGTTTATTCTTATTTATGAAAGTTTCCGCTATTTTGTTATCCTGGGCATTCGAGATCACCCCTTTTATATGTTTTATTTTTTCCAGGAAGTGAAGAAGTAAATTATGAATGACCTGCAGGGATATTATGTGGGGATATGAGTGTGGATTATGGAGACATTATGTTGTTGTAGTAGTTTTTCATTTTATGATGTAATGTAAAACCTATGAATATATCTAGTGTTTCCAAGGCTACTAAACCAATCGGTCTTTCGAGATTTGATCTTTCTTGTGATCATGCCAATGTTATGTAATTAATGCACCGACTCTGGGTAGCTGGGGTCGGGGCGTTACAGTTGGTATCAGAGGAAGTTTAGTACAAACCTTGGAAGCTAGATTTAGATAAACTCTGATTAAAGCACGTAGACCTAAGATGAACTTTGAGGATTAGTATAGAAGAACTTCCTAGAATTTTGGTATTGTAGAGATTTTGTGAGTTTTCCGAGCAATACATCCCTGTCTGGATACGAGCAGGTAGAGGCGGCTCTGGCACAGATGTACCTAGGGGTAAAACCCGAAAACACCGCTTTGAGCTAGACTCGAACGGGAACTGGTGCACGACAACGGGCCTTGCTGCACTCTTGGTTACGACACTCCCGGGGGATATGCTTAGGATAACTCTCATTTTCTTTACAAATCATTATGAAGGGTTTATGAGTATATACCTCCTCAAAGAAAACATTTTTATGATTATGGATTATATCCATAAATAGTTCAATTTATGTTAAGTGTTTTATAAGTATGGGATTATGTATTTTGATTCATAAACTGATCTAGTTTATGCCATTGTTTAGAAATGGCGCCTAGTGGAAGAAATAGAAACCGTATCAATGCACGCACTCCATGTAGGGATTGCCCTCCTGCTCAAGATAATTATAGTGGGGCTGGTGATGCAACTGGTGCCGATCAGCTAATCACCATACTAGGACAACTTACTCAGGTAATGAATAATAACCTTACCCGTATGGAGCACCCTGATCCGCAGCGTGGAGGATCAATGTTAGACCGATTCATGAGGCAACAACCACCAACGTTCAATGGGAGTACAAATCCCTTAGTAGCTGAGCAATGGATAAATTCCCTAGAGAAAATATTTCAGGCTTTGGGGAGCAGTGAAAGGGAGAAAGTTATCATGGCAGTTTACCGCCTCACTGGAGATGCTGATCAATGGTGGTCATTGATTCAAAACATGAAGGAAGATGATGAAGTATCAAATATGGAATGGAGGGAGTTCAAAGATCTGTTTTTAGAAAAATACTTCCCTCGCGACCATCGAGCAGATATGGAAAGGCAATTTCTAAGTCTGAGACAGAAGGAGGATGAGAATGTCGCAAAGTATGAGGCTAACTTTACAAGGTTAGCAAGGTATGCTGGAGATTATATTCGCAACCTAGGAAGTAAGATTGATCGTTTCTTTGATGGGTTAAAACCATTTCTCCGTCGAGCTTTGGTATCACAATCCTTCTCATCATACGAAGATATTGTCTCGTGTGCTATCAAGACAGAAAAGGAATTCTCTAAGTCTTATGACAACAAAGTAAATCAAGAGAAGAAGAGAACGGTGGAACAAGGGACAGATAAAGAGAAAAAGGTAAAGAAAGATTTTCCATTATGTGATAATTGTGGGAAGAATCACCCTGGTACTTGCCTAAAAGGAATGAGAGTTTGTTATAAATTTGGAGAAAAGGGTCACCAGGCTCGTGATTGCAAGGGAAAGAAAGAGGCTATCAAAGTGGAATGCTACAATTGTAGAGAAATGGGTCATTATGCAAATGAATGTCCTAAGCGTCAGGGAAACTTACCTCAGAAAAGGCCAAGGGATCAAGGCCAATCTTATGCTGTGACTACAGTTGAAGCGGAATAATTAATGTATTGGTGCTTTTGGACTCAAGGATTATATTCTGGTTATAAGAATAATGTGATATATATATGGATTGTACTGCAGTACTTGTTGATTTCAGTAAGGTTTTAATATGATGAAGGTAATTATATTTTTAGTATGTGACAATAAGAGAAACTTTACTTCGTTTGGGGAATCTGATAAATTGATTTTGGAATTAAGAAACCTTTTAGAGAAAGTCTGAATAGAGGTATTTTGGATAACTAGAAAGGTTGGAGTATATTAAGTTTATCTTTGGATAGTATTGTTTAAGGTTAAAAAATTTATGAAGATTATTTTTGGAATATTATAATACTATAGTTTTAGGAAAAGGACAACCTGTAGGGTGGGGCATAACCCGTCGCGTCGAACAAAGTTGTAGGAATCGAACCCACAACCATAGTGCGACAGGCCTTTATTTCCTACCACTAGCCTACAGGGAGTCCCTAGTTATTACAAAATAGTTGTCCTATTCTAAATGGTTTGTGGTAAAAATTTATTAATGAAAGTCTACATGATAAGTAAGTATATTTCCTCACATTCTTAGTAAATCTCTTAAATAATTTCCTCACCTCTATGAAAGGTTACTTAAAACAAAAACGTTGTCGATTAACTTTTCCAACTGGGGATTCAATGAATGTTTAACCAATCACAAGTTTGTGATTTTCTTATTGTTAACTTTATCCTAATCCTGTTTTCTAGAACTCTTCATCAGACCATGCTAGTTTGTTTTTCCTCCATATCCATATTTTCATAGAACCCTAGTATGGGATAACTCGGATGACCTTTGTACTTCTCTTTCTTTCTTTTAATGTTATATTTTTATTAATCTTATTTCCGATGTGGGTTTTCCACAAAGGTATTTTATATTTACAACCTTTTATTTTCAAAGAAAAATTTCAAATTGCGAGGACGCAATTTATTGAAGGAGGGGAGAATGTAACACCCCGAGCTTCCACGATACGCTTCTCATTGAATAATGCAATAGCCTGCATTGTACACAACTTCGAGTTCTAAAACACCGCGACTAATCAAAGTAGCCGTTATGAATAGTAATAACCACTTTTTAAAATTATAGAAATTTTATATTTCAAATGGACTTTATTTTTTGTATTTGTAATATCGAAATTATCCTAAGTTGAATTTTTTGTAACTTTCTGAGAACTTCCAATTTTTCATGAATAGTGAAAAATACTTAAAACAACTTTTTTAATCAAAATAATTAATTGTGATAAATTATACTATTTAGTGGTTTTAAAGTATAATTAGAACATATTTTTACCATTTTATCCAATGGTGGTCATTAGAATTAATTTAACATTGAAAATGGACATAAACAATTGCCAATCTTTTGATATAAATTGTTTCTTAAAAACACGCTATTTGTTCTGACAGCGGGAATTAATTATAAAATTAATTAATGCAACTTATATGTTTGTAATTTTGTAAAATAGACATCATTTTTGAATTCGGAATATCAATTATAGCTTTGGGTGAAATTTTGGTACTTTTCGGATAACTTTTGTATTTTGATGAATAGTGAAAATTACTAAATTTTAATTAAAAACAACTTTTTTAATCAAAATAATTAATATTGATAAATTATGAATTTGAGTGGTTTTAAAGTATATTTAGAATATATTTTTACCATTCAATTTAATGTTTGTCATTGGACATAATTTTACAATTAAACCGAACATAAATAAGTGTCAATCTTTTGATAGTTATTATCTCTTAAAAACACGCTTTTTGTTTTGACAGCGGGAATTAATTTTAAATTAATTTCTGCCACTTCTGTGTTTTGAATTTAGGAAAATGGATTCCATATTTAGAATCAGGATGTTAAAATTGTGTAAATAGGTAACTTTTATTTTTAGACATTTTGAATAATTACTGCGGTAAATATTTTATTTACCATGGTTAAGGGTAAATCCGGTAAATAAGGGTTAAAAAATAATATTATAATAATACTAAATTACCCTAAAACGTGTCTTAACCCTATTGGTTGATACATGGTCGACCATGGGCATCTTTGGGTCTATTTTGGGACCCCATGGATCCACTTGTAAGTGATAATGACACATTATATTAATAAAGTTAAAATAAAAATAAAAATGGCATAAGCTTACATCTTTTCGAAGAACAATTTTTACATAGGGTTATACTTGTTGTATTTTCGATTATAAATATTCATTAGAACGGTAAAAAGATTTCCTACATAATGATATTTTATTTATAATTTTTAGACATTAAATAATTTATTTTATTTATGACACAACGATGATGCAGTAATTACTATAATAGTGAAAAAATAAAATAATTGATATTATAAATACCCAAATAAATATAATATGAAACTTTTAATGAATTAAACTAATTTTCTAGGCTAATATGATATATTAGGATTGATTTAATGGACTTTGTTAGAAGTAATCAATCTGTTATGAGTTTCACAAAAATCAACTATTGAATAGTGTCAAAATTGAAATAAAAGAGTTCTTAAAACAAATATTATATTATTAATTGATATTAAATTCCTAAAAATCTAAGGTTCGGCCAAGAGACTTATATTATGATAGGTTAATCATTAATGGACCACTTGGGGGTCTCTTGGATGTATATAGTAAGTTTATTAACCATAATATATAAAAATATAAAGAGACATTGTAAAAGTAAAACTAATTAACTTAGAGTTAATACTTAAAGATAAGGTTAATATAAGTACCCAAACCTGTCTAAATTCTATTGGATGAGTTTTTTTCGACCTATCCCCACCTCATCCTTTGAATAGTCAACTTTGGAGCCTTTAGAAACCGAATATGAATTTATTATAAATTAATATTTCTAGCTTTTCCAAAGGTGCCCCTCACCCCTCTTATAAAAGGGCACTCCTCCTTCCCATTTCTTCACACCCTCAAAGCCTTTTGGTTCGGCCAAACTCTGCCCAAATAATCTCCCAACATCCCTCACTACAACATAGAGGCCTTAGTTTGATCAGAAAGCCAACCTAAGGAGCCCTTTTGATCAAATCAAAAGGAAGAACCCGAAGAAGAGGTAATGATTTCACCACCCTTTTCTAAGTTCATTTCTTCTTCCACTTCTTCTTCCTTTGTTCTTACCATTCTAAAATAATAACTCCAGTATCTCACATATAATGTGATGTTATTATAAGTATGGTACAACCATATTCAGTATTCTATCCACCCTTTGAATAACATGTCACCATACGTGCGTACGTACGGCTTACCGTCTCCACGTCGTGGTGTAATTGTTATTCAATATAATATTATTTGGATGGGTATAATAATGATGTGTAACTCATGTAAATAATAAATATAACATTTTAATGATTCTGTATATATTATATACCATTCATTTATATATTATTTTAATATCAAAAGAATGATATTGTCGCTCGTGTGTACATACGGACTACCGTCTCCACGAACGCGATGAGATTCATTCTCCATCGTTACCATTCAAGTATAATTATAATTTGATGATTTAAAAATGATTTTTAAGGACTATATATCATTCTGGATATGAATAAGATACAACAACCATGGCTTATGTAACAAAACATATAAATAAAATGAGTAAGTTAACACCCGAAACGACGATAATTCTAAGATATTATTAACAAATCAATGTTAAAAGATCATATATGATATCATATTAATATATATGATTCTTGTATAATTTAATAAAAATTATTTCACCATTATACAGGAGGTTAACCTACCCCAACAAAGGAAAAGTACAAGGTAAGGGTTATTTCACAATCTCTTCATTATCCGAGGTTGTTTATATGTAATAATCTACTGGGATCTCTTTATCATCCACATCCATGTTTCTTAAAAATGTATTTCAAAACATTTTTACTATTTACAAGAATATGGGTTAAAGTCATTTATACCTTTTTTTGACTTTTTATAAGAGGTTTATAAAGGAATCTTTCCGTCGTTTTCAAAACAAGGTCCTTTTTAACCTTTTCGACAGAATTGAGGTAAGAATGTTTTTTTTAACTTATACGGCGGGTGCGGTTATTTTACGCCGTTATAAAATCTACAAAGATTTCCTTACAAGCTTATAAGAATATTTTCAAAGTAAATGTTTTATTTTATAATTATGTGAATTTTAAATGATTTCAAAAAAATAGATATTTCTCTCAAATATATGAAAATCCAGTGCAAATGTATACGTATTTAACGCAAGCTTAAAAATGTTTTTAGAAAACCTGACTCTCGAGTGTGGTAGACAGGAAGGGATTGGGCGTGGACCCATCATGGCCTGTAATTAGTCGAGTAGTCTCAGAATTATTTATTTTGTTTTCAGAAGCTTGCATAATGTTTTCAGAAAAAAAACACTGGAGTATATTTCAGCAATTTTAAACGTAAGTATCTTCTAAAACAATTTCATCGGTAGGTCTCATGAGACAAACTAGTGTCTTGGCACAAGGCCTTGACAAAATCTTATTTGTAGTCTTGGCACGAGGCCTTGGCTATGTGGTTATGATAGTCTGGCATTATGCATTCCAACATTATGAAAGTGGTTATTGATTTTTGCATGTGATTATTCGATTAGTAGAATATCCATGTGAATGAGTAAATGGAATTATTTCATTTTATTTATGCCATACCATGTTGAAAGTTCATGTTTGAAAGGCTTTTGTTTTAGCTATACATTTCCTTAAAAGTTTATTCTTATTTATGAAAGTTTCCGCTATTTTGTTATCCTTACTGGGCATTCGAGCTCACCCCTTTTTTATGTTTTATTTTTCCCAGGAAGTGAAGAAGTAAATTATGAATGACCTGCAGGGATATTATGTGGGGATATGAGTGTGGATTATGGAGACATTATGTTGTTGTAGTAGTTTTTCATTTTATGATGTAATGTAAAACATATGAATATATCTAGTGTTTCCAAGGCTACTAAACCAATCGGTCTTTCGAGATTTGATCTTTCTTGTGATCATGCCAATGTTATGTAATAATGCACCGACTCTGGGTAGCTGGGGTCGGGGCGTTACATTACACAATGCATTGGAACACTATATAATTCTGGTCTCATATGGAACATTCATTAAATTCTCATGGGCCAATGTTCAACTAAGATCAGACAACATGGATTAATTCTTCATCATAATTTTATAAATTATAATGGAGTGTGAAATAAATACATTTAAGTCCCCAATAAGAAATTATATGTTCGTAATGTTTAGAATCCACGATAGGAAATGGGTACGGTATTCACTATATAATTGGTTTGGTTTGGAAAATCATGGTGATATTTCAATAGCATAACGATGTTACATAAAAATTCATAAAATGAGTTGATTATAGTGAAAGGGGTATCTATTCATTTGGATATAAAATTAGAATTAATAGTAACATGAAATACATGTTCCAACATTAATAATTGGAAATAGATGTCCTAAGACCATAAAGAAACCTTAATAAAGAAGAAGATCCCTCACCAAATTTTAGCATAGTAACATTTGTTCCTAAAAAATCATAGGAGGATTAATGAGAGTTAAAGGGGATATATCATGATTTATAAATCAATTTAACCTCAAGGTTAATAGTGAATAACTTATTCTAACATGAAAAAATTGATACTAAAGAGCATATCATAAAGGAAGTTCTCGAATGGAAATGATAAGAGAGATAACCCTTAAAGCATTTTGACATAGTAATGACATAGGTATATATATAAATGAGAGAGAATAAATGATCTATCATTAACATAAAATACATTGGATATTAAGGAATTTTTATAAATAAATTACATCATAATTCATTGTAGTTAATAAGGTAAATTCCAATGGAGGTTCTTGAATTGAAAGGAGGAGTAGATGGTGAGGATCCCTTACATGAGTGTGTGCCTCTAAATTCTTGGGAGGGGATTCTAGAGAGCATATGGATCTATATATGGACTCTATAGAATGGAATAAATAATATAGAAATCTCTAAGGAGTTCGAGTTAATATAATTGGGATCATTGATGGGATTATATAGGAAATGAGGGGGATTTCTTTATAATTTAGGTTTTGGACTATTCATAATAAAATATCTAAAACCTCAAACTACACCTTGGTTTTGTCACATGGTTTTTCAAAAGTGGTAGTTATTTTTATTATTTTATATTTCCATGATATAAACTTATTAAAATAATTTCCTTTATTATGTGTAGTTGAGTCACAATCTTAAAAAATTATTTTAAAACCTTTTAATATATTATACGTTTTGGAGGATTCATAATAGATTTATCAAATAAATATAAAATCACATTATTTCAAATATAAAACCTTTATTTGGACATTGATTGAATTAAGAGTAATTATTACATCACTTTTGGGTCATTATAATATCATAAAATAGAAATTAAATTTTTATGATATTTAATTTTTACCCAAATATTTTAATGTCTCTGAAAATTATGAAAAATTAAAATTTAGATAATTTCAATGTTCTTATTCCCACAATAATATTAATTTCTTCTAAACAATTTTTTAAATAATTTAATTATAAATTTTATAATAAAATCAATATTCATTATGAAATGATGAGTTTTTGACATTAACAGTTTTCGAACCCTTATAGAAATTACATTTGACTTCAAAAAAATTATATGATAATTTATATTGTTTAAAATTATTTAATAATAATATGAAAAAATTATTTATTTTAAAGATACATTATTTCATAAATTCATTGATTGAATTTTAATATTAATGAAAAATATAATTTTTGATTTATTATTTAAAAATAAACATCATTTACAAAGTAACAATATTAGGATGTGAGTATATTCATTGTTCTATACAAAATAGTGAAAATATTTATATGTATATGGTCTTAATTCATATACCTTTAATACACTAGAAAAAATCTAACAGTGAGGTGCATGATAGTGAGACATTCATGGAGTGGTTCAGAAAATATGGTTTGGGTTGTGGTCTCGGTGAGCTTGAACTTCTCCTACAAATGGTTTCACTCGTGATTAAGTTAATGGATCAAGGAATGGGATTGGTGAAGGGAAAATCCTAGAAAAACTACCACCATTAGAATCTATGATAAATTGGATTCATAGGGTGTGATCCTACTGGTTGATACAATCACATCCTTCATCTCTGTCAACTGGAATCTGTTAAAACCCTATATTTATACTAATAATGTGATCGCTGCTCGAAAAATATATTATTAGTGGTAATGATACATAATAGTCTTGTAAATACAATTGGATAAAATAAAAAAATATGTTTTCATTTGTTTTCTCTAACCATAATACTTAATAAAACTATAATTTAAAACAAATGAAAAAACCTGAATTTATAACAATTCGGGTCATTACAATGCTAAACCCATTAATATGTGAATGTCGAGCATTAATGACCTGGTGGTTTTCTACAGTTTTTTTCCATTATGGAATGAATGTGGGACAATGTTACCATATAATTTTTGGTGGGTCTCCCAAGGATGCCTTTGAAGAATGACACTATTTAGGTGATTGTGGACTATTTGAAAAAGATAGAACATTTCGTGACTATACGGGGGAATTTATTAGCGGATCAGTTGGGAGAATTTTATGTTTGAGGGATAGTATATTTTTATGGGGTTCCAAAAAGTATAGTTTTAGACGGTGAATCACATTTCACTTCATGATTCTAGAAATGATTATAGAAGGCTCTTGGTACACCATAGGACATGTTCATCTAATTCATAAACATATGGATATGGCATAGAGCAGGAAGAAGTTTCATGCTGATAGACATAAATGAACCATAGAGTTTTTAGAGGGAGATAATTTATTATATTGGGTTTCACTGAAATTGGATCACCATAGCATATTGACGCAGAGCAATATGGAACCTTGTTTGGATGGATCTTGTGATATTATGGAGAGAATAGGGCCATTGGAAGACCAATTAGATATTCCAAATAGGTATAGTGATATGAATGATGTTTTTATTATGTCACAAATTCGGTAGTTCCACCCTGACCCTTCCTATGTGATCTATGTGGATGATGTTGATCTTGATACCAATGTGTCCTTTGAGAAATATCTGATACATGTTCTTTATCAATGTGAGAAAGTGTTGTTCAGAAATACCATTCCGATAGAGTATTGTAGAAACATAGTATCATTCAATATAAAAAGTAAAATATGTTGGTTCAATATACTAATTGATTTTCCTTCAAAATCATAAAAATTATCAAGACTACATCTCGAGGATGAGCTGTTATAAGTTATGGATTTTTTAAGATCTAGACCTTTTCTAGTGATGTATCAAGCTTATTAACAAGGAATATATTTCCCTGTTTTTTTATAATTTTCATAAGGAACATATTGGGTGCATTTGGGTGAAATTTTAATTTTTTTGAGGGGTTGTTGGTTGTGAATATTTTTCAAATAGTTTTCCCAAACCGTGTTCCCTTCCCTGGAAAACCATGAAACCCCAAACAGAGATGGATTGCATGATTGTTGCATATTTTTTCTAATAGTCCACCCTATTAAGAGTAACTGTGATCTCCTATAGTAGATGTGGATGGTCAGGGGGATTTGTTTGATATATCGTACGCCCCAACCCATAATACCATGCCTATGGGATATTGTTCTATGAATTTTTATTTTAAAACATGTGAACCCCCGAACTTCACCCTCATTCGACCCAACTCAACCCTAAAGGTTCTATCTAATTTTTGTAGTCCGTGAAGGGGATTCTAAGTACCTAGACCTTTTTTCTTGATGAATTAGATATCATATTGATGGATCTACAAATCCCATGGTTTGTGATTTCTTCCCTATTAGGTTTCACTCTCTCATGCCTCCATTTATCAGTAAAGAGGGAGCGGGTTTGCTCTGTTGGAGTGGGGTTTGGATCTAGTTTTTCCAATATGTAACTCCTTTTTTACATTGTATCAATGTTTTTCATATAGATATCAATATTTAGTATACAATATAACATTATTCTTAAATTTGGGAATCTCAGTTGGTGAGTGTCTATCAATGATCTTAAGGTTGGTGGCCTAAATGTAAATTCATGTATTCTTTAATTAAAATTTCATGTACATAATTATATAATTTCAATTTCAAAATTGGTAGTTAAATCATAAATTTACTTAATTAATTAGTTATTAAATTATTGGGATTTTGAAATTGGTCAATTAATGGTATTATGTAGTCAGTCAACTAAAGGAATTGTTAAATTGGTTGATTAACTTGATTATCAATCGATAGATTAATGAAAATTAAGGGATTTTTGAATTGACCTTAAAGGGTAACTAGTTTAAATAATTAAGGTTTGATAAATAGTTTAATGTGGAATTTCACATATTATTCATCTGTGATTAAATTAAATAATTATTCTTGAATTTATAATTGAAATCATATATCATTTTGGAATTGTTGAGTAGAGGGTTAATTTGATTAACCATGTTAAATGAGATATGTGTGATATATGTTATTGATTAAGAAATATGGTGTGTGACATAGACTGATAATCCAAATACCCATGGTGTGCTAGCCATGAAATTATATACACAAATCCATTCATGTGAATATTATTATATGGGACATTGAATCATGATCCAAATACCCATGAGGTGTGAGACTGGTACTCACACTCCAAATACCCTTGGGGGTGTTAGACATGATGTTATAAACCCATGGGATTATCATTTCAATTTGGTTCTATGAGTCTATTCTCTTTATCAAAATGAGATGGATAATGAATTAATGGGTGATAATGGATTGTGATTTTCACTTTCTGATACTGGTCAATCTATGGAATGGGACGAAGTAGGTATTGATGGTTTGGGTTTCCTCAAGAACCCATGGATTTATTTGGTCAAATGAGGAGTAATTGATCAAGTAAATTATTTACCTTGTTTATTTTAATTAATTCTTTATAAAACTACATACAATTTTATTGAATGGTAATTTTTTTAGATTCCATTCGTAGTGGCCTAATGAATTGTTTTCCCCATACTTAGGTAGCTGAATCAGTATTTGAATAGGCATCATGTTTACAACACATGATAAGGGAAAGATCCCTATATTAGATGATTGATTCGGGATGGAGCATGGATGTGGGACAAAAAATTGGTGTCATGAACCACTGGGAGTGTTCAATGTGTCTTTAATTTATTAACTTTAGACATTTCAAAATTATTATGGAATAAAATATCTAATAATTTGGATGAGATATATTATCCTTATTTTTGATTATTTTGTTATAAAAGTCTGTTTTTATTAAGGTAGTTGGTTTGTTTAATCTATTGGATATTTTTTATTTATTTTCACTATTGTTCTTCTTTGTTAAAGATGTTATAGTCTCCCCATGATCAATATTAGAACCTCACAACAATTCGGCAGCCTCCGACATACAAGGAGCCACACCTAACGTCATGTGACCAACTGGGTTGGAGCACCGACATATGGAAACTGGGTTGAGACATTATAGCATTGGGAGACTATACCTTCTATTCATAGTAATACCAATTGAGTAAATAATAGGTAAATACAACCCATGTTAAATAACCATCATAGATGAACATGAATGTTTTGATTAAGTGACAATAAATCATATTTATATATTATGTGGATTGTAATAAATGTCTCTCGAATCCCCCATGGACAGATCATATAAAAATTATAATGAAATAATAAATTTAAAATTTTGTTGATCCACAACTCATCCTCAAAAAGTGTCATTTCTAGCTTGTAACCATCTCCCATGATTCATTCTAAGAAGTAAACCATACAGAAATGTAGCTTCCCTTGACCTAAACCTATATCTGTTAACTCGATAGTCTTATTATCAGGTACTAAAATTCCATGGTTTCCATATTAGAGTGTGAGTACAACTCAGTAGGCCACCACCAATAATGTCTCAAAATTAACAATTCTATAATAGTATGGAATATATTTGTTCCCTAACTAACACCATTCATACTTTTGAAAAAATATATAAAAAACCTTGGGGATATTTTCACCCAGGGAATGGTACAGTCCTTTTTCTACAAATTTTGGTTATCTATGAGAATATTCAAGTAACCTATCAAACCCATGAACTCTAGAGCGTGGGTAATATATCAATACATTGTCCAAACCTTTATATGACGGTTTGATACCCATTCCAGGAGACCCAATGTCCACCCAATGACTGTGTTTACCCCGATTATAAACATAATTTTCTTCATCTCAGGGGGTCCATGATCAAATGAGGGTAAACATAACATTAAAGAATCCAACATGGGACATGTTCACCCCGGGATAAGAATAGAATCCAAGCATCCCTCAGGTTCACGTTCACCACATGTAAACCATTAAATACAAGTGACATTCAGAGATTATGTTCACACCTTATTAAACATAAAATCCATTATATTTTAAAAAATATTTCACGTGTAAAAAATAATAGAAAATAATAATCACAACTCATATGTGGTCATTTTAAATTATCCCTTCAAAAACAAAGTTCAACCCCATGGGGTGTTTTCATTACATGAAAACATCTTAAAATAAAAAAAACAGATTTATTTGTAACAAAAGCCTCATGAATTCCATTTTAAAATTAAATAATTAACATTTTCAACATGCCATTTAGTAAATTTAAAATATATTCAAAAATAGTGTAACATGATCCCACAATAAAATATAAAAAGGAAAACCAAAATCACTATTTTATAAAAATCAGTTTACAAATACCAAAGGGACAAACCAAATATCTATTCCATTTAAAAATTAACCTGTGGTTTTGAAACTTACATTACAAAACCATTGGTTACAACACAAAAATCCTACTTTGGATCATTTTAAAAATGGAATAAAATTTTATCATATCAATCCATGTTGAGTAAAACTATATAAATAAGGTATCCTACATAAGGTAACCCAAATGAATTTTTTTTAATAAATTCTTAGTCAACACCCTCTCTTCAGTGTGAACAAAGAACCTATGATCTTATAAAATTTACAAAGACCATGGTATGGGCTTAGGGAGAACCTACCATAATAATATATGAGTCCATACCTTGAGTATTGGCTGCCGATTCGGCCTGAATTAGAAGAAAATGAGAAGATAGATAAAATCCATGAAAATATTCCATGTCATAAACAAATATACAATATAGAACTAAAGATTAAATGGAATAAATAAAATGAAGAAAATAAGGCATAGACTCTGTGAGGGTTCTTGATCCAATGAGAGACAACATCCAACATATTATGCTTAAGGGATAACTCTCATGGAGGAAAAGGGGGAGGAGGGGAACATGGGAGGGGGATACTAGACAAATGGGAGGAAAAAATACAGTAGATATTAAAGTCTGTGGAGGGAATGGTTCATAAAATTTAACATTTAAAAATGGAACATGGTTTATATGTATGGTTTCTCAAACCGTGTGAAAACCATTCTGACAACAGTATCTGGGAAACACCATTTTTCACATTTAGCATTCACTATTTAAAAAACCATGAACAAACTATATAAAATTTCTTAGAAATTTATTGTGAACTTTTATTTAGTTTTTTGAAAACCATCACATTATTTAAGAAAAACATGGTATTACACAAACCATGCATCATGATTGGGGTGCATGGTTAACACTAATTGTGTGCTAACTGTGTGACCTATGATTTTCCCCTTTGAATTAAAATTTCAACCCCCAAATCTTATGAGGATTACCAGAGTACCCAAGAATCCTCTCACACCTTAAAACGGCTATAAAAAACTTATAAGTTGATTCAACTCCCCAATTTTCAATCCAAAACATGTTGTAAAAAATTTCATATCCACTAGACTAAGTGACTCATATTTTTCTAGAACGTCAATTCTGACTCCTAAACCAAGGCATCACATCTTCCATACTACCTAGTCATCTTACTTATTGTCAACAATACTAATACAATTCGTTGGGAATCCTAAAAATAAACTTTTTTCATCATGATATTCAAATTGACCGAGATTGAGCATTGAATACTTATCTTTATAAAACGGATTGCATATGGAATTTCGGAGTGAATGAAATTATTCCTATATTGGAAAGATAACATTTTTTCATATAAATTTGTATATTTAGTCTCCTGTGTGGTGGAATAATATTTGATACAATAATTCCATGGGTCAAATATAATTTTATCAATCTTGGATTTCTTCACTTTATTCACCATCATTTGAATAATATTTGGTAAAGTTTTGTTGAAATACTTTTCTTTAAATCCATAGTTTAATAGTAGGATAAGTGGTTGATTCAAACATTTTATTTTGGATACTTCATTTTCAATAATGGAAAAATGTGGTTGTTTTTATATTATGGTTGTGTGAGGTACACTGAATCTAGTGATGATATTTCTCTTCAAAACTGATAATAACCTCTGTTTTAACTTCTTTGAGGGGTATTCCATCAACGCAAATATAGAATAATATCATGTAAGTAAATATGCACTTAAAATAACAAGCTATATATCAAGTATATGGTCCCTTGATATCTTTTCCCTTGATGGAAAATGGCCTCAATTACTTGAACGTATGTAACAACTTTGGGGTTGAAGGTTAATGTTGGCATGTATCTACAAAGAATAAAACTGTTTGGTTAAATTTAAAAAAAATTACATAATTTATGGCTAGGAGAATACATTTATTCTAATTTTATTGAGTAGATTGGTTCTTGACTAATGGTAACCAAAATAGTTTTAACGGTATTCCTACACAATAACGACTATTTATTCCCCTTCAATTCATTTGAGGAACACTATAATGACCCAATGTTTTATCAATGAAAATATCTTCTTATAATTATACATTATAGTATAATCACGTTAGTAAGAACAATAAAATATCATGATATTAAATAATATGTGGTCACTGAACAAAATCTTTCCACTTCTATGTTTTGAATTTCAAAAAGTGGTCATCTACATTTGTGTTCAGTATGTTATTTGGAGTCTGATGCAACCAATTTGTAATTTTGTTGAATAGTTACATACCCTTATAAATGGTAACATGAAACTAATTAATTGTAAAATTTATTTTTATTTTATTTTCTTAAGGCTTTAAGATAGTGACATCTTGGTTAAATTTTCAATGTGATATAAAAGAAGTTATACAATTAAAATTGTTAATTTATTTTAATTATGTATGATTTTTTAAAATTATATTAATAATATTTAGAGAGTTATTTTCCAAAAATGGAGTTTATTTTTGAATTATAATAATTGATAAATGGTTAGGGTCAATTTTCTGTATTTTTCATATATTCTTGAATTTTCTATGAATTGTGAAATATGGTAAAATATTGTATTTTCAAATTATCAGTTAAATAAAATATTTATGACAACATAAGTGATGAAAGACCACTTGGTTTGAACTCACATGAGATTATTACAATTTGGGGTCACATGAGTTCTGATTATTCATTGTCTTGATCAAAAATATTATAATAATGATTAAAATAAGGTAAAATACCTCCTCTCATCCACAATAAATACCACCCAAGTTCTCCTCTTCCTACCACACCTCTCAAGCCTTGATCCTAACCAATTTTCTGCCCAATACACCTCCCAAGGAACATCCCCTCTTCCTATAGCTTCTGTTATCACCCAATGGAAAAAATTGAAGGCCTAATGGAGGATCTCAAGGAGAAGAGATCCAGAGGTAGGAATCCTCTTTCTTTTTCATGTGTTGTCCTTTATTTCTTTTTTTATTATAGTATCCTCCCCTACTCTTATACAAGAGGAATGAAAGCTCCTTAAATGATATATATTTGATATTTTTTCATGTTCATGTAAAATTCATCGTCTTTATTCTCCTCCTCTCCCACTTATTCAAAGAATAAAAACTTTTTTCGTGATGTGCATAATTAACAACATTGTGGATGATGTGATTTAAATATGCTTTAATTCCATCACGTATGATCATGAAAACATTTTTATGGTTGAACCAAATTATATTATATGTATTATATCCTATTTAATTTTCATGAACTAACTTATGTACATTTTACTAAATTGTAATGTCCCAGCCCGGATCACCTCTAAGACTATGGTCGAACTAGTGGGTTACATGACCTCAAACGCATCTCCCGGAAATCTAGAGGCTGCCAACTTGCAGCGAGGGATTTTTTTTCCAAAGATGGAGGTTATTCCCTCATAGGTAAAATTTATTATCACATATGAAGTAAACAACAATTAATATTGAATAGAGAAAGAATATAAACGAATTAAATGAAGAAGAAACAATATGAATTATTCAACTGAATAAGAATCAAGTGCGGAAGCTCACAAAATAGTGCCATGCCATGATGTCTTTCTAAAAAAATACATGAAAAACATAAACCCAAGAATTCTATCAACTAAAAATAAATGACATAAGGAAATAATTTCATCTTGAGAAGGGCTCGGTCCTCTACCCCAGTCTTCATCCTATGTAGGAAGAAACAATCAAGGATCAAAAGCATCATGCTTACTATTGTCAATACTTGCAAACATATAATATAATTGGGTGTCAACGAAGCCCGAGATGGGTGTCAGATAAAATCCCACTAGGCTGGAACCCATAGTGTCTAAAACATTCCATTTCATGCAGTAATAAAATGTAGTGTGCCCTATTAGGCTGGCACCCAAGTTCCCAATGACACCCATCCCTAATCACCTGCTTCGTCCTAATCAATGATTTTAAAGCAATTACTTTCAATCAAAATGTACATATACATATACATATATATATATATATATAATGACCATAAAAGAAAGTAAAAACAAGGAAGAAGCATACCCCTAGGCTTGTGCTTTAACTTGGGGTCTACGTCATGTGTCAACCAGGTGTGCTTCTATATGCCATAAAAAATATCACAAATCTCAAGAGGCTGAAGCTTCATTAATATAAACCTTTAGGGAATCGTTGTTGTTCTTTAAGATGAGATTTGGAGTCTGATCCCATCCTATAGGTATCACTATGATAAATCCTTCAATTTACCCAATACCACTGAGCCCATCCAAGGAAATATTTTTAAAGACCATGTATTGCTTGAGGAATGGATTTACCCTGAGTCTATCCCAATCTCACAAAAAGGGGTCATGAATAATTGGGGGTTGTATTAGACACATTTCCAATTGATTCATCCCTGATTTTACCTTTTGAAACTAGTATCACACATAAGTATTATAAATCTTGGGGAAGTCTCAGTTTAGAAAAGTGATAGACACCGCCCCTAGCACATAGTGGTAACTAGTCCGGAACGGAGGGTGTAAGCATGTCCCATAATACGGGACCTGCCTTCATTCCCAACCCTGAATTTAATTAACTTTTTCATAGCATCAGTTATGACATAATAAGAATATGAAATTACAGTTTGAAAACAAGACTGATACACTTGTGCATCAGAAGTTATAAATTAAATATTTCAGCATAGAAATCTTAACAATGCAGGGTATCGTGTTAACATAATTAGACAAATTCACTTTTTGAAAAATAAATAATTCATCACAAAAAACTATCAAGGATCCAAAAATTCAAGTTCATAAGTAATCTAAACTAATTATTTAAATTAAATATAACAAAATAGGATGCGCAACAGATGCAGTTAATTAAATTAAATTCTTGGGAATTCACATTTAAATAAATAAATAATTCCGCATAAGCAACTACCAAACATCAAATAATTCAAGGTTCATAATAATTCTAAAATAATTATTTAAATTAAACACAACCAAAATAGGTTACACAACACATGCAGTTAAAAAACTTAAATACCTTGGCTAACAAAATTTATACAGACCACTTCAGTACACACAAAGTGTTTTCCGAACACATTGCAACAATTTTAAAAAATATAATTTATAATAAATAGCTCTACAACAATTAAGAAAAATAATTAAATTGAAATGATTTGGTGAATTTACACAACGTTGATAGGAACCGCCAAACAACACAACTGTGTGTTTTTATAAATTGCAACAGAATGGAGGGAAAGAGAGTAGATTTCCTACCTTATGGTCATAGATGATCCAATTATCTGAGGTATACATTGATTTTATCTAAAACGGAAAAAACATATTATTTGAGAAAAAAATCCAAAATAGGGAAAATTCCTTCCGCAGCGAACTGCACTAAGGATAGACAAGGAGATCATATGATTCTTGGTGCATGATATAATCCTTACAGAGAGGTTCACAGTGCAACTGACGGTGATAAAAAACGGATGATGAATGGAGGCACGACGATCTTCCAAAGAGAGAAGGAAGTGGTTTTCACCACCTAGGGAGGTGGGTGCACCACACATAGGATAGGGAGGAGAGGAGAGAAAATAAAGAAGTAAAATAGAAAGGAATGAAAAGAAAATAGAAAAATGAATAAAAAATGAATAAATAAAATAATAAAAATAAAATTTTTGATGAAATGAAATAAATAATTAAAATGGGTTTAACTCATTTTAATTATTTTTAATTTTTCACTAACCATATCTATATTAGTAGTTATTTTAATCTCTTTTTAAATTCCATTAATTTCCTTTCAACACTTTTTATTCTATTTCATATCTTTTAAATTATATTTAGCCCGAATGCAGTGCTAGGGCATGATGTAAAAATATTACATAAAACCAAGTAAATTATTTAATTAATTTAATAACTACTCGGGACCCACAATAGGATGTTCAAGCATGCGCCCTGGGTCACGTTAAGGATTTAGACTAAAAACATTAATGGTCTACACTTTGATTTTAGTCGAGATGTTAAAATAATTAAAATTATTATTATTTTATAAAACTTATCAATGACACCATTAATAACATAAAAACAAAAACTATAAAAAAAGATAACAGTTATTGAATTAATATTGATTGCACATTTTTATTTAATTCGAACAATTAACAATATAACATTTATTACATTACGTAATTATTATTTACACCATGACACAATTTATTAATTATAGAGGTGCACTTTTTTTTATTTGTTTTCTTCAATGAAAAAAATAATATAAATTATAAATTTATCATTATTATTTCTAATTACCCACCAATAATATTTATAACACAAATAAATTATATCTAGGTGCGATATAACCAAACTTCTGATGCTCGAATAAGTTTTACTCCTACTAGGGTAAATCTCATGTCCGTAAACTATCTGTTGTCTCCGATTTCTAATTTGATGCACTGTTTGTGAGAATAAAATTATTTATTATTAAAAACTCAGAATAATTAATTAATTAAAAATAACGAGGTTATTATCACATGCGAGGTAGCCAAACACTCGAAGAAAATCATGGTTATACCCTTCCTAGGGTAAACATGGCATTCTGGATCTAACGGTGGTCTCATATTTCTCATACGAAACACTATTTGAGAGTTATTTCATTTTTTTTGAAAAAAAAACATGCACACGCATGAATGAAATAAATTTAATATTTTTATTCTAACAATTCCTAGAGTCTATGGTTTTCAGAACTCTATGATGACTCATCATCAAACTCGAAAAAAAATTCATAGAATATTCCAATGTTTTAATAAGGATTTTACTATTCATTTAATTTATTTTCATTTTAATTTTAATTTAATTAATTTAATAAAATTTGTTTAAAAGACACATCTCAATGTCAACTATTAGAAATAAAAGGTTCTGCCACTCAGTTTTAAAACTGACCATCCCAATTAACAGAAATTTTTTATTTCTTGCACTTTTTTCATTAGTTTCAAAACATGGAACGTTACAACCATACCACCTTAGACTTCTCATCTCTGAGAAGCCTTCGGGAAAAATATAACTCACATCCGATCAACAGGTTAATGATGTCTCATACAAAAGGTCTAATTGCATCTCCAATGCTTAATGAAAGTTCAAACATTGGATAGGAAAGCGGCACATAATCCATTAAGATATGATCCAATGCTAATTTTCCAAATAAAACACCGAGAAAATATTTATCCAAACACATTCAGCTAGAGGAATGACCATGTCATTGTCTCATTAACTTCTGGAAAGGGTTACTCACAATATTAGGTTTTAATATTAGAAAGAGGAAAATTCTAGGTCACAACACCTTCCAGCATCAGAATTTTCTACAAGTCACACCCTTAATCATTCTAGCGATGCTTCTCATGTGATTTTTGAAATTAATAAAAAGGTGATTCCAATTGACATAAATGCCCAAGTTGAGACTAGTTTTAATGAGAAGACCTGGATGACCAAAACTGTACTCGCCTCACCTGATGACGTTCCAAAAAAAACGTCCTTCACTATCCGCTTCATTGAGAAAAATAGAGAACTAGTCAAGCCCCTTCGACTGACCATTTAAGAAGATGCTCGACTTAGACGACTCGGGTTTCATGAACTAAATGGCGATGTATTCTTTAAAGGTTTCTGGAATTTACCATGAACACATCCACCAATGTTCATACCTGACCTCTGGTGACATTCCTTGATTTAGGCTTCACCGAGCCTGTCAAAAAGTCTATGGATGCCTAGGATTGGCACAATTGGAGTGAGTAATTGATAAAAGAACAAGATTCCCAAAATAGGTCATTGAATGATCCAAGAGAAACATCCACCTAATGGTCACGTCAGAAGAGATGGTTGATGTACAAGAGATCATACAAAGAATTCATAAATAGAAATACAAGGGTCACTCAAGACTAAGCAAGCCCTGATAAGAATGATGTGTTGACGTACAACATTGATAAAACCACCTTAAAAAAGACCAAAAACATTTAAAGCATTACAATGGTGTAAGACCGAAGCTATCTTAGTGAATCAAGGATGATTGAAAGATAGGGGACATTCTCATCACTTAACAAAGAGCGCACAAAGAGCATTATGAGATTAACAAAAGGAAAACATTAAAAAAAGGTCATGAAAACTCTACCAAACTGACCGGTGTGTCAAAACACACGAGTCTCTGGAAGTCATCCTGAGCATTGGGACAAACTTGATTCCTTTAGCACATAAGTCATTTTACTATGAAGATTACTCAAATCTTATTTAACTGTGCAAGACTTGATGATTACACTGAACTCAACTTGTTTATCACAACATTAAGAACTCAACGGCACCACATACATGATCGCATACTACCCCGAGGTGATACAGAGGAAAGACGACTTTTAACTCGGAGGATGGCGTACTGAATCATCCATCACTGCGAAAAAGAGATGATTGAATGACCTATGATGCAACTGATCATTCTTATGGAATGCATAACTAGATGGTAAGGAGAATTACTAGATGCTCAAGCCCAAAACAGAAGTCAATTAAAACATGACCACCAGTCTGAACAAGGGTGTCATTTTAAGCAAGTGGTCCGACTAGGGATAACGAAAATCAAATGGTTTTGCTCCAAAGAAACTCAAGGAGAAAATCAAACTACCCTTATACTAGGGTCTTAAACAGAGGACATTGCTACAGGTTCCATATCCAATCCCTTTATATTTAATCACATTTAATCATTAATCATCAAAAGATTTAATCAAAATATCAAGTACCATTTTTCAAAACAAAACACAAGGTACTTGATCCTAACCAACACCTTAAGGAATAAACATGAAAGGTTTACAAAACTCTATTTAAAAATATTTTACATTAATTGGTACCTCGTCCTTGATAAGGAAATCTATCACATAAATTCATTTTAGGTAGAGAAGGAAATCAACAAGGGCCTCACCAAGCTGACTTGGGTTCATTATAATGCAACCCAAAAATATTTATTTAATTATTAAGAGTAACAACACCCATACCGGGTTATCTCATAGATAACATTAATCAACTTGCCTACTTGGTAATAGTTATGCCTTTAGGTAGTTAACCAACTCATTTGATATTATAACATGCACAAACACATACCATCATAGATATATGGGTGACTATCAACCCATAATTAAATATATACTTTATAGTTTTTGGAAAATGGATCCCATTCAAAGGAAACCAATAAATTTTAGAAAAGAAACCAATTACATAATAAATAAGAAAATAGGTCACTACAAGAAGATAACAGAGAGAGACATGTTGTAATCACAGAAGAATAACATTTTTAATCACAGAGACATGTTAATAGGAACATAAGTAGGATACAAGGAAAACATGGTATTAAATAGGCATCATGGCAATAAGCTAACATGATAAATATATCACTGAAACATGGTATCTAAAAGGTCATGCTAAATTATTACAAGACAAGTAATACAATCAAGGCACACAATATTAATCAACAGTCAGCCTAAAATGAAACTACAAGGCATGAAACTATACATGGAATGTGAATTCCTATGTGCCTATTGTTATACATGCAATGCTTCATCCTTACCTTAACAGGATAGAGGTAATATATCATAAATTCCATTAATTCTTATATAGGGGAAATTACACCAATCACTCGAGGTGAAATCATATCAATTGTAACATCGAACAAAATTAACAACAATCCAAACCCGGACCACTTGATCATTTCTCGTACTTGGGGTAATCATTCCCAAGAACAACTATTAAGAAAGATCTGGAACATTCCTAGTATCTTGTCTACCAACCCAAAATAGTAAGGAAAAGGAAACAAATACCACCATTGATACCACTTTGTAACCTCCCGACCTGGGTCACCTCTACGACAGTGGTTGGAGAGGTGGGTTACATGACCTCAATCGCATCTCCCCGAATGCCAGAGGATACAGACTAATAGTGGGGGATATTTTGTGGTTAAAGGGGGATACTATGTCCTCATTGGTAAAAGGTATTATTACAGCGGAAGTAAACAACAATTAATAATAAATAGAGGATGATATAAATGAATAAAATATAGTAGAAACAACAGGAATAATCCCACTGAATAATTATCAAGTGTGGAAGATCAAAAAATATTGTCATGCAATGATGTCTTTCTAAACTAAAAACACGAAAAATAGAAACCCAAGCATTCAATCAACTAAAAAGAGAAGGCACAAATCTACAACTTCATCAAGATCAAGGCCCGGTCCTCTGCCCCAGTCTCCATCCTAAATAACAAGAAACAGGCATCCATCGAATGAAGCACACATCCCATTTCCAATACTGCAAACATAAAATCTACTCGGGGTGAACGACGCCAGAGCAGGGTGTGAGATAAAATCCCAGTAGGTCGGCACCCATGGTGTCTAAAACATTCCCTTTCGTGTAGTAATAAAATGCATTGTGTCATTATATAATAAATACAGGTAATGAACTAAGAGCAAAAAAATAATAACTCGGCTCAGCTTCTCAAAAGTACTAATCCCTAATCACCTGCATCAGCCTAAGCTGGGAGTCTGAAAGAAGTTATTGTAATAAAAATTAATATATATATATATATAACCTAGAAAATCAAGGTAAAACAAGGAAGAAGCATACCCCAAGCTTGTGCTTTAACATGGGGGAAAAGTCATGTGTCAACCAGGTGTGCTTCAATATGCCAGAAAAATATCAAAAATTTCACGAGGCTCAAGAGACATTAATACAAACCTTCAGCGCATCATTATTATGGTTCAAGTTGAGTGTTGGTGTCCGATCTTATCTTGAAGGTTTCTCTACAGAACATTCGTCAATTTATTCAATACCACCAAGCTTGTTCAAGGAAATTTTTTGAAAGACCAAGTATCACTCGAGGCATGGATATACCCTGAGTCTATCACAATCTCACAAAAAGAGGTGGAGCATCATCTGAGGATGGATGAACCATATTTCCAATAGATTCGTCCCTGATGTACCCTTTTGGAACTGGTATCACTCATAAGTATTTAAATGCTTGGTAAAGTCTTGGTCTAGCAAAGAAAAAGACACCACCCCTGGTGCTTAGTAGTAATTAGTCAGGAACCAAGTGTCTAAGGGTGGCCCTTAATTTCAGACTCACCTTCTTTCCCCACCCAGATATTAAATAATATTTTCACAGCATCAGATATGACATAATAAGAATATCAAATTGTAGCTTGAAAACCAAACAGATACACCCATGAATCACAAGGTATAAATTAAATGTTGCTATATAACAATATAAACAAGGCATCATACCACATCAACATAAGAAGTTAAGTTCACTATTTAATAAATAAATTATTCATCTCCAACAACTACCAAGGATCCAATAATTCAAGTTCATAATTAATATAAATTAATTATTTAAATTAAACAAAACAAAATAGGTTGTGCCACACATGAATTTAATTAAATTAAATGTTTGGGAATGAAAATTTAAATAAATAAATAACTCATCAGAATAAACTACCAAATATCCAAAAATTCAAGGTACATATTTATTCTAAAATAATTATTCTAGTTTAAAAAAAATAGGTTGGGAAACACATGCATTTAAATGAATTAAATACCCAGGATGACAGAATTTATACCAACCACATTGGAACACCCAAAGGGGAGTCCTACAACATTATAAAAATTACAAAAATTTAATTTATAATAAATATTGCTGCAACAATTAAGCAGAATAATTAAATTGAAAATATTTGGTGAATTTACACAATGTCAGTAGGCACCGACGAATGACACAACTGTGCGTTTTTATGAATCACAATGAAACAGAGGGAAAGAGAGTAAACGTCCAACCTTATGGTCGTAGATGATCATATGACATGCGGTAGGATTTTATTTTATCTAAAACAGAAGAAAACAGATGATTTTAGAAAAACTCAAAATAGTGTAAAGTTCTTCCGCGGTGAACTACGCAAAGGATAGAGAAGGAGATCACACAATTCTTGGTGCGTGGGATAAGCCTTACCAAGAGGTTCACAACACACCTAACGATGATTAAAATGAACGACAGAATGGAGGTACGATGATCTTCCAAAGTGAGAAAGCAGTGGTTCGCACCACCTATAGAGGGTGTATGCACAGGAGAGGGGAGTAGAGGAGAGAAAAAAAAAGAAATAAAAAGGAAAGGAAAGAAAAAAAATGAAAAAATAAAAAAAAAAGGAAATAAATAAAATAATAAAAATAAAATGGTGGATGAAATGAAATAAATAATTTAAATGGGTTTACCCAATTTAAATTATTTTTAATTTTTCTCCACCTGTATCTATTTTATTATTTATTTTTATCCTTCTATAAATTCCATTAATTTCTTTTAAACTCTTTTTATTCTCTTTAATATATTACAAATTATATTTGGACTGAATGCAGTGCTACGGTGCGATATAAATTTTTACATAAAACCCCAGTAATTATTTAATTAATTTTATAGCTGCTTGGGACCCACAACAGGGTGCGCAAGTGGGCGCCCTAGGTCACATTAAGGATTTGAACTAAAAAAATTAATGGTATGTACCTTGATTTAAGATGAGACATTAAAATAATTAAAATTATTATTATTTAATAATACTTTTAAATGAAACTGTTAATAATTTAAAAATAATAACCATAAAAAAGATAACTGTTATTAAATTAATATTGATTGCATATTTGTATTTAATTTGAACAATTGATAATATAAAATTTATTACATTGCTCAGTTATTATTTACACCATTTAAAACTTTATTAATTATTGAAGTGCATTTTTTATATGTTGTCTTCAATGAAAATAATATTATTAATGATAAAATTATTATTATTATTTCTAATTGTACAAAAAAATATTTAAAACCCAAATAAATCATCTCTGGGTGAGATCTGACCAAACGTCCAATGCGAGAAAAAGTATTACTCTTGCTAGGGTAAACCACACGTATTAGAACTATTGGTGGTCTTATATTTTTCATTTCACGCACGGTTTTTTAGAAAATAATTATTTATTATTAAAAAATCTGATTAATTACAAAATTAAAAATAACGATGGTGTAATCAAATGAGAGGTATCCAGACACCCAAAGTGAATCAATGTTATACCCTTCATAGGCTAACATCGGTGTTCTAGACCTAACCTTGGTCTTAGATTTCTTATATGACACACTGTTTGAGAGTTATTCCATTTTTAAAAAAAACAACATGCACACTTATGTATAAAATAAATTTAATATTTTTATTCTATCAATGCCGAGAGTCTACGGTTCTCGGAACCCTGTACTAACTTATTTTCAAACTCTAAAAATATTTCATAGAATATTAAACGATTTAAATATATCATTTATTATTCATTTAATTTATTTCCATTTTAATTTTAATTTAATTTATTTAATAAAATTTATTTAAATTACACATCGTAGTTTCAACTATAAAAAAATAAAAACTTATGATGCTCAGTTTTAAAACAGACAAGCCGAGTTGATGGAAAAATTTTATTTCCTTCATTTTTTCATCTGATTCAAAACACGGAATGTTACATAATTGATTAAACAAAACACGTTCGTTGTGGTTGAAAAATAGTCTGAATTAACCCAAACGATCGTCATGAAATTTTTACTAATGGTTCATCCACATGGTACATAAAATAATTTAATATAAGATCATTTAAACTCTAGGAATACCATTAATAACATTTAATATCAGTTCTGTATGTTCATCCATGTTCTACACAAACATCCATTTATGAATACAAGTGAACCATTCAAGAAAACCATAAAAACAATCATTCCCGAACAATGGATTTAAACCCTATAACTCATCCAAAGGCACATAAAATAACCTAATGAAACCATAATGATCAATTTTCATGTCCATTAGGTTCTAGAATTGTTAATTAATGAATATAATGTGGTTATACATGAATTAAAGTTAATAAAGAATTCAGATACAAGGTAAGGGGAAATTCTATAACCCAACCTTATTTATTTGGGTTCTCCCTCTTTAACTCCTTGTTTGGTATTGGTTCTATATAAAAATAATGTATTTTCCATTATATACCCTTTTCCGGGATATAAATGGTCTGTATTTGTTTTTTTGAAAAACCCAATGTTTTCCAAAATACTCTTCCTCCAAATAAACAAACCCTTTTTACCTCTTGAATATTGTTTCACTCTTCACTCATGGTTAATGGTTCAATGTCAACAATCATATTAACACTTTATTTTGGGTACCTAATGTTTATTAATGTATTATTTATTATGTGAAACCCATTTCATTCCCTGGGTTATGTTATGCTCATGTTTTATATATTTTTAATGTAGCATGCATGAAAATGTAAATATTATGATGTTATGGGTGCACCCGAAATTATATAGCACAAGATCAATGTTTGAATATGATGGGTGTGACCAGAATTAAATAGTGATCTAATGCATTGGGTAAAGTGATTAATCTCATGAGTGAAAGTGAAATGATGTGTGAACATGATTCTATCTTTGTTCACCAGTATGTGTGGTAGTTAACTACTAAGACATGATGTTTCATTTTTATGCATTGAAAAATTTCAAGTCTCTTTTTAATTATTCTACTCATTTTCATGATCCTTTTCCTATGTTATGATTATGCTCACCCATTTTTATATTGTTCATATATATCCTCTTACTGGGAATTTATCTCACCCCAATTTTATGTATATCCTTAGGTGACTACATGTACTAAGGATAGGTTGAGTGCTAATAAGATGCTAGAGAAGAATGAATTACATAAATGTTTGTGTTTGATGTTGTAAATGTTATGTATGGTCCTAGTTTTCCCAAGATAATAAACATCAGGATCCTTGTGGTGTAATAATAGTATGTTGTTTATCTTTATAATGATTTAATAGTAATGTTAGAAAAGGCAGGGATGATATAGTTGGAATTAGAGGAAAGGTTTGGTTAATTTGGGAATTAGGATTATTGAACCCAATAGAACACCTCTAATATGAAACTAATTAAAAATATGAACACAAGAATATTTACACAGGGATCCCATAAGTCATGTTCTTAGTGTAATATTTATAAATGAATATGTTATTTATTTATGACTTGTTGACTTATATTTTGTTATAACCTTATCTATTTTAAAGAATGGAGGGAAGCAGGAGAAACCAGGCCAACAAATCATGTTAGGGCCAATGCAACAATTGCCCGAACGACGTCCCCAATGATTTGGGAGGTGGAGTTCAAAAAATTCATGGTGATTCTTACCCAACTATCTCATGTTATGAACAATAACCAGAATAAGGGGGAATGTCCTCCTTTAACAAAGAAGGTGAAATTGGCTATGAAATGTTTTATGATGCAATGACCACCAACGTTTAGTGGATACACATATCCAATAGTTGAGGAAGAGTGGGTAAAATCCATGGAGAATATATTATATATGCTATAATGTTATGATATAGGGAAGGTGACTCTATCTTTTTATCGTTTAGACTGATAGGCTGATCAATGGGGGCTTTGATTAAGAACACCAAGCCAAGTGATGAAATTGAAGAGGTGTAATGGGAATACTTTAAGATCATGTTTCTTAACATTTATTTCCAACTAACTCTTCATACGAATATGGAGAGAGAATTTGTAGAGATCGAGAAGATGGAAGGAGAATCTATCACAACCTATGAAACAAATTTCACAAGGCCTGCATGGTACTCTTCGAGTTTTGTTATGAACAATAATATAAAAATTGATAGATTCATTATTGTATTAAAACCCCACCTTTTATAGCATCCAGCAATTGGAGAATTTGGGAGTTATAATGAAGTTGTTCTATTTTCTCTCAGAGTGGAAAGGGTGGTTTTTGAATGGTCCCCTGGCTATGGTGATAAGAAATGAAATATGGAGTTTCAATCCAGATGATCTAATGATAAAGGTAGGATAAGAACTCAATGAACCACATGCCAAAAATGTTGGAAGTTGCATCATGGGAACTGCCTCAAAGGGATGGGGAAATGCTTCAAATGTGGGAAATAAAGACTCCATGCGCAAGAGTGTCAAAAAGGCATGTGAAGGAAGGAGATTATAGTGGAAGAAATGAGAGCACAACCCATGGTCCAATGCTACAATTGTAGGGAACAAGGGCATTATGCTAGCCAGTGCACTAAACCTCGAGTCCTCATGGTTAATCAGCATCAGTAGCAACCAAATCAAAAGGAATAATGGAAGGATTATTCCATCACTACTGTAGAAGTGGATCAAGATAATGAAGCCGTACAAGGTACACTTATTATTCACCCAAGAAAGGAAAAAGTTTTATTTGATTCTTGTTTTACACATTCCTTTATAACTTAAAAGTTTGATATAACTATAGAATCAGATCCACGAAACCTTGAAGAAGAGATATCTATAAAAACTCCATGTGGTGCAAACATTGCGACCTAAGTGTGTGACTCTTATCTTGTTGGAGTATGTGTGAAGATTCTTCTAGTGAATTTCATAATACATCCCTTTCTGGAATTCATCGGTTTAATGGGAATGTATTATATCTCGTTATATAGAGCACATATAAACTTTCAAAATAATGAGATATCTTTTCATAATTTGAACCATCCCATGATCCTCTAAAAATTCAAAGAAGATCATGAATCTCCTTTTGAAAAACCATTAGTGGTGTGGGTGTTAATACCCTATGGAGAAGTATACCTCACCTAATTGGTTCAGTCAATGGAAAGTGACAACATTGTGGAAATTACCATCATGAGGGAATATAGTGATATAATTCTCGAATATTTACCCAGACTTCCCTCGGAACATGAGGTAGATTCCTCAATAGAACTCATACACAGAGATACTCCTATCTCAAAGTGTCCTTATAAGATGGATCATATCAAACTGTAAGAGCTAAAGAAGTTTCTTCAAGAGCATTAGGACAAATGTTTCATACACCGTAGTGCATCACCATGGGGTGCACCGGTTCTCTATGTGAAGAATAAGGATGTAAAAATGTAGTTTTGTATCGATTATTGGGAACAAAACAAGATCACCATAAAAGAACAAGTATCCTCTACCAAGGATTGATGACTTGTTCGATCAATTAAGAGGATTTCAATACTTCTCAAAGGTGGATCTTCATTATGGATATCATCAGCTAAAGGTGAAGAAGGAAGATATAAAAAACACTACCTTCCATACATGGTATGGGCATTATGAGTTTCTGGTTATTCCCTTCAAACTTTCCAATTCCCCTGAAATCTTCTTGGATTTAGTGAAAAGAGTATTTAGACATTACCTCGACAAATTTTTTCGAGTATTTATCAATGATATTATCATCCACTTAAAGAAAAAAGAGGGACATGAAGAATATATAAGACTTCTGTTGGAGACATTGAGAAAGGATATGTTCTACGCCAAGTTCAAAATGTGTGACTTTTTCATGAATCAAGTCACGTTCTTGGGATATGTGATCACAGGTGAGATAATTTCTATAGACCCTTAAAAAGGTGATTGAGGAATAGAACGGGCTATCTATTGTCACAGAAATACATAGTTTTCATGGATTAGCTTGGTACTACAAATGTTTTGTGAGAAATTTATCATGATTTTCAACCCCTCTAACTATTTTAACACGGAAAGGGGGAAAATATGTCTGGATGAAATAATGTGTGGAAAGCTTCAAGGAACTAAAAGAAGGATGATCACTACATATGTACTCACATTACAAAAGAGTGGTGAATGTTTTGTGATATACAATGATGCTTTAATGAAATGATTGAGTTTTTTACTCATGAAAAATGATAATGTGATAGCCTACACCTCACGGCAGTTGATGATCCGTGATAAGAATTACCCAACACATGATCTAGAGCTGGAAGCCATGAATTTTTTCATGAAAATCTGGTGACACAACCTTTATGGTGAGAAGTATGACATATACACCGACCAAAATATCCTAAAGTATATATTCACACAAAAGGTTCTCAACATGCATCAAAGGAGATGGTTAAAACTAATTAAGGATTACGATTTATCTATTCACTATCATCTTGGAAATGAAAACAAGGTTACTGATTCTCTATGAATAAAAGAACCTGCTCCACTATCCATGTTGCGGATTGAGAAAGACCCTATCTTATTATATATGAAAAGGATGGATTTGAAATTAAAACAGGTAGGGGTTACATCCTACCTTTCCCAAATGATTGTGAAACCATCTATCCAAGATAAGATTAAGGAGGAACAAATTGATGATCTAGAGTTACAAAAGAGAGTTAATGTTGTAAAATGAAGGGAAGCAGGATGAGTTATATATCGACGATGATGGTGTGATTTGGTTTGGAATGTGGAATTGTGTGCCTTCATCGCCTGGGAAAAAAGGAGATATAGGACAATGTACATAGCTCAACATTCTCTATCTATCCTAGAAGTAACAAGATGTATTGTGATCTATGAGAACACTTCTGGTGGGATAACATGATGAAGGATATTACAGAATATATATCAAGGTGCTTTGTATGTCAGAAATTAAAATCAGAGTGAAAAAATTCCAAAGGGCTGATGCAACCATAACCTATACCCATGTGGAAATGGGAGAATGTCACTACGTACTTTTTCACGGGTCTCCCGGAGACGTCGAAGGGAAATAATGCGATATGGATTGTGGTTGACTGACTTACCGAGAATCCCCTTTTTATCACTATTTGGGGTGATCTATTGCTGGAATAACTTTAAAGGATATATTTAAAGGATGTGATGAGATTGCATTGTGTTCCACTCTCAATTGTCTCTGATCGTGATCCAAGGTTCACATCTAAATTCTATTGGAGTCTTCAACATTATTTGAATATTGAATTTAATTTCAGCACGACCACTAACCCCCAAACTGATGGTCAATCTAAATAGACTATTCCGACACTTAAAGACATGCTAAGATCCTTCTATTTAGAATTAAATGGTGGTTGGTATCAGCATAACCCATTGGTTTTGTTCTCATACAACAATAGCTTCCACCCGAGTATTCAGATGGCTCCATATGAATTATTGTATGGAAAGCGATGTAGAACTCCAACCTGTTGGGACGGAGTTGGAGAAAAAATCTAATTGAACCCAATCTTTTGGAATAGATGATAGAGAAGATTCAAGTCATCCAGAAACACATCAAAGGAGTCAGAAAAAGGGCTATGCTGACAACCTTCTAAGGGACTTGATGTTCGATGTTGGGGATGCATTCTTCCTTCGAATATCACTATGGAAGAAAGTCATGTAGTTTGGAAAGAAAGGGAAGTTAAGCCCAAGGTACAATGGCCCCTTTGAGATCCTTGATCTCATTGGAACTGTGACCTATAATCTTTTTCTTCCACCGAATATGGATCAATTTCATGATGTGTTTCACGTATCACTCCTTAGGATGTACATATATGCTCCTTCACATGTATTGAACTCAGAGATTGTGCAGTTGGAAGATGATATCTCTTATGATGAGCTGCTAGTAATGATTCTAGACTGGAGAGATAATATTCCAGTCAACAAGAAAACCCATCTTATCAAAGTGTTGTGGAGAAAGCATAAGTTTGAAGAAGAAACTTAGTAACTAGAGGAGGTGATAAAGGAGAAGTACCTTAACCTGTTTGTGTAAAATGAAATTTTGAGGGACAAATTTCATAAGGGGGGGAGAATGTAATGACCCAGGGTTTTATCAATTGAAATCCATTCTTATAATTATGCCTTATCGTATAATCACATTAGTAAGCTCAATAACATATCATGATACTAAATGCTATGTGATCAGTAAACATAATTTTTCCACTTGTATGTTTTGAGTTTTGAAAATAAATCAACTTCTTTTGTGTTCAGTATGATATTTTGAGTTTGATGGAACCAACTTGTTTTTTGAAAAATAGTAACATACCCTTATAAATAGTAATATGAATAGTAATAGGAGCCTAATAAATAGTAAATTTTATTATTATTTTATTTTCATAAGGATTTAAGATAATGATGTCTTTATTAATTTTTCAATGTGATATAAAAGCAGTTATAAAAGTAAACTGTTAATTTTTGAGCTAAGTATGATTTATTTAAATTAAACTTATAAAATTTAAAGATTTATTTTCCAAAAATGGATTTTATTTTTAAATTATATGCATTGAAAAATGGTTAGGGTGATTTTTTGGTATTTTTATGAAATTATTAAATTTTTTATGAATAATGAAATATGGTAAAATACCGTATATTCAAATTATCAGATAAATACACTATTTGTGCCATCATAGTTGAGGCAAGACCACTTGGTTCGAAGTCACATGACATTATTACTATTTTGGGTCACATGAATTAAGATGATTCATAGTATTGAGAAAAAATATTATAATCATTATTTAAATATTGTAAAATACCTCCACTCCTCCATTATATGTAATACCCTCATTCTACTCTTCCTCCCATACATCTCAAGCCTTTATCCTTACCTATTTTCTACCCAATACACCTTTAAAGGATCTTCCCCATGTCCTAGACATTCTGGTCTCACCCAAATGAAAAAATCAAAGACCTTAAAGAGGATCTCAAGGAAAAGATATCAAGATGTAAGAATCCTCTTTCTTTTTCATGTGTTTTCCTTTCCATTATTGTTCTTTTATTATAGTCTCCTTCCCTCTTATCGAAGAGTCATAAATGCTCAAAAATCTTGTATTTTATAGATGTTCTCATTTTCATGGAAAATTCATCATCATTATTCTTCACCTCTACAACTTATTCAAGGATTAAAACATTCTCTGGGATATGTCATCGTCATCATCAGGTAATTTTTTTAAATGAAGGAAAGATTACAAAGAGAAAATCAAATAAAAAGGAAATGAGAAAAATAGGAAATATATGAGGGAAGGTCCCCCAGCCAAGAAGGAATCTAGGGAGGTCTAAAATAATGAAGACCATGCACATCCCCTTTGATACATTAAATCCCGTTGGGTTGGATACTACATTCAGTGTGAAGAAACACCTCCACCATGCTATTAAAGTCCACCAAAGCCATGTGGTCCACGACCTTGTTCTCCTCTCTCCAGGGGTGAAGGATACTCACATTGGAACTCATCATTTTTCTACATTTTCTAATGACATAGATAATTGAACCAGATTATATAATATGTATTATATCCTATTTAATGTTCTTGAAATAACTTATGTACATATTACTAAATGATTAAACAAAACATGTTTGTTGTGGTAAAAAAATCTCCCGAATTAACCCAAATGATCGTCATAAAATTATAACTAATGGTTCGTCCACATGGTATATAAAATAATTCAATATAAGATCATTTAAACTCATGTAATATAATTAATAATATGTAATATCAGTTCTTTATGTTTATCCATGATCTACACAAACTTCCATCTATGAATACAAGTGAACCATTCAAGATAAGCATAAAAACGAAAATTCCTAAACAATGGATTTAAACACTATAACTCATCCAAAGGCCCAAAAATAACCTAATGAAAACATTATGAACCATTATCATGAAAAAAGGTCATATAATTGTTAAATAATGAATCTAATGTGGTTATACAGGACTTTAAAGTGAATAAATCATTAAGATACAAGTTAAGGTGAAATTCTCAAACCCAACCTTATTTCTTTGGGTTCTCCCTATTTCACTCCATGTTTGGTATGGGTTATCCTTAAAAATAATTTTTTCACCATTATATACCCTTTTCTGGGATATACATGTTCTCTTCTTTATTTTATGAAAATCCCAATGTTTTCTAAAAGAACTCTTCCTTCAAATAAACACACACTTTTTACTTCATGAATATTGTATGGTATGGCATTCATGATAATGTAAATATTATGATGTGATGGGTGCACTATGAATTATATAGCGCAAGATAAATGTTTGAATGTAAAGGGTGGATCAAGAATTATACTGTACTCTAATGCATCGGGTAAAGTGACGAATCTCATAAGTTAAATTGAAATGATGAGTGAAAATTATTCTACCTTTTTTACAAGTTTGTGTAATAGTTCACCACTAAGACCTGATGTTTTATTTTTTATGCATTTCCACATTTCATTACTTTTGTTAATTCTTTGTCTCATGTTTATGATCTTTTTCTTACGTTATGATTATGATCACCCATTGTTATATTTTTCAAATCTATCATCTTACTGGGCATTTAACTCACCCCCTTTTTATATATATCCCTAGGTGACTACATGTACTAAGGAGAGGTCGAGTGCCGATAAGAAGCTAGAGAAGAAAGAATTAAATAAATTTTTATGTTTGATAGTGTAAATGTTATGTATGGTCATAGTTTGACCAAGACACTAAAACTCTGGATCCTCGTGGTGTAATAATATTATGTTTTTTATCATTATAATGATGTGATAATAATGTACAAAAAGGTAGGGTCCCTATAATAACTCTTTCAAAGCATCGTTTAAAAAGGAATTTATAGAAAATTTGACAACTGTATTGAATGATGTTTATCATCTTAATATTGATATATTCCTTCATATCTCAACTTGGTTGATTAATTCCACCTTATAGTTAATATATTATGAGTAATATCTCCCCAATGGTAGTATAAAATGCATCTGATATGTTATCACCAAGATTAAGGACATGATGATTTCATTGATTTTTTCAATTTCATTGTAGATGAACAGAATGCAAAACCTATTATAAGTAAAAAGGATGAATGTATCATCCAGATCTAGGTCTGAAAGGTCCATGGATACATTAAAACTAGCCTCTAAATGGGAATTTAGTGAACACATAGCATGAAATTTTAATATCCTGATATTTTAAAATGAAATAATATGTTGGTGATGTAGAAGATACCTAACACCGAGCATAGAAAAATAACCAACTATATTTTTTTAAATGTCACCATTAAAAACTAGTAGTTTAATAGGAATGAATGAATAGTATTGTGAAATATATATAATTATCATAGTCATTTAAAATATTTTAATTCTTTGTAAATAATTACTTAACCTCTTGTAAATTTATTTTATTATCAAAAACATATTTTATTCAAAAAAGGATTTTTATTTTTTTTCTATGTATGAATAATTTAATTAATTTAATGAAATTTTAAAAAAATTATTTTATAAAATTTACTTTATTTTTTAAATAATCATATCATAATTTTCTTATAGTTAAATTTGAAAAAATTTCTTGAAGAGTTTGGTTTCTCATTGAATAGTAAAAATTCCTATTCTAGTTATAAATTATATTTTAGTTTAGTTTTTTAAAAGTAAAAGTTTGTATTTTATTAAAATTAAAATCTAATTGGTTCCATTTTATCTAAAATAATCCAATTGTTTTTTCAAAAATGGATTATATTCCAAAATTTAGTATAAAAACATTTTAATTTTAAAAATAATTAATTTCTATATCTTTTGTTTCATTTTAAATTAAATTCCAAATCTTATGTGATTTGAATTTTATAAAATGGATTTCATATCTATATTCAAAATATCCAAATTAATTAAATAGTTCCCTTTTATTATTGGTAAATAAGAATAGTAACTTGTGTAAAATTTTGTTACCACGATTGTGGATAAATCGAGTAATTAAGAGTAAAAATAATAGTATAGATTTTATAAAATTTCCTTATTAATTGGGAAAATATTATTGGATGAATTTAATTCTTAAAATTACCAAAAAGGTATAAAATATAATTACTTAATGGACTCTTTTCCTTAAAAATGACTTATATAATATTTAAATCAATAAAAGTCACAAAAAGTCACTTTCTTTTTCTTAAATATATCTTATGTGTCTACATAGGAAGGAAATTAGGTTATGAATGAATATAAAGGATTATATTGATCTTTATTTATTTATTTTTATTAAAGAAATATATTTTTAATTGTTATATGTGATATAAATGACATTAATTTTTGTACAACAATGATGTCAGGATTGTGAAAGTAGATGAAAAATCAATAAAATGATTTTAATTAAAATGATAAGAACTATTAACAGACCAGAACACATCATTAAATAATATTTGATGATATTATCTAGACCTTAATCTTACAAGGGTCAAATTAATTACAATTTAGAGCCACTTGAGTATGATTATGGAATTTTTAGTATTTAATTAAATTAAAAGCGAAACATGTCACACTCTTATTTTTAATAAGTATAATATTTGTAATATGGGGTTTAAGTACAGGATATTATAAACTATAAATACTATTAAAAAATATAAAATACATATCTATATTATGGTAATTTATTTATATTTTTAGAAATTAATTAATTCCTTTAAATAATGACACAAATATGATGTAGTAATTATTCAACTATTCATAAAATAAAATAAATGATATTAAATTTTTTAATAGATAATTAATTTGAATGAATTATGATTCCTAATGGATTTTATAGGGGACAATGACATATTAGTGTTGTATTAAAATAATTTTTTTAAATTTTATTTTACTGGATTGATTTTCTTAGAGTCAATGTAATGAATAATGTCAAAATTTGAAAATGATATGTTATGTATATAATATTTCATTAAATTATTTAGAATCATAAAAATATTAAAAAAATAAAATATGATTATGATAAGTTCAATAATTTCATAAATTGAATATTTATTAAGAATTGACACAATATTATAAAAAAGTTACATTTTTTAATATTAAAATATTTTATTACCGTAGTTATTGTAAAAATGGATAAACTAAAGGTTAATAAAAATTATAACATTTAAAATAAAACCAAAAAATTTCTAAAATATATTATTTGTTGGTATTAACAACCTATATTATGTTAGATTCTAATTCATGTCCTTTTGGATGTTTTTGGACTGTGATTGAATTTATTATAAATTCATCTTTTGAGAAGTTCCAAATGTTCCCCTCGCATTCAATATTAAAGGACACCTCTTCCCTCATCTAATTTCACCACATTGAGTCTTCTAACTCGACCATAATATGAAATAATATCCTTCAAATTTCCCAATACACATTCTATAATAACTGGTCTTCCTATAAGAAAAACTCTAGAGTCTTTTATAGGAGATCTAAAAGAGTCGTTTTGAAGAAGAAGTAATCTCTCTAACTAATTAATATATTTTTCTACTCCATTATAACTCCTATAAATCTATGATATGTATATTAAAATAATGAATTCATCATAATAAAAATTATTATTTTTTATTATGATTATTAACACACCATTATACAACCACTCTCCCATTAAAGGTTTTTTTCAATGAAAAAGGTTTTCCAAATGTTTTATGAGTTAAATTTTTTTCCAAAATGGAAAAGATATTTTCCTCTATAATTATTTCATGTAATTTTTTAAAATAATTTTACATCTAAGATAACATTATTTGATGTTACTTATACCTTAATGGGGATATTATTCGTGGAAATTATATTTATTAATTTACAGTTGGTATAATGATTTTATTTTTGAAATCCATTTCTTTTCCATCGGTTATGCTACGATGTTTATGAACTCTATTTCATTTTATAGGTTTTGATATGATATATGATTAATGTTCTTGTGGAATATAGATATATGGGTTTCATTATGTGATGGGTGTGATGTATATCCTTAAAATTCATTGGGTAATGATATTATATCTCACGGGATAATCATTACTAGAATGGGTTTTGAACTCTATTTAGAAATGGTTGGAATGGTAAGTTAAATCATTTCAGTAACGGAATTTCTCCCCCATGGTGTTCTTTTGAGTGAATTGTGACTAATAATATGGTTTGGGGGGTGAACCCATTCCACTATGATAGTTTCTAAAAATATAAATTAATTCTAATTAAATGATTTTATGATTATGCGTTTTCCACAATTCCATGTTTTATTAAAATTTTATTATTTTTTATTTCGAGTCTTATGAATTTTTATGATTTATTCAATGACTCAATTTTATGATCTTTGATATGAAGGGTATGATCTAACGATGTTATGCTCATGTTCTTATACCCTTATGTTCTTCATTATGCATATTTGTCTCCCTTGTTTATCATTACTGGTCATTTGGTCTCACCCTTTCTTATGTTTCTTTAACCAGGTTATGAATAAGGTTTTAATTGCTATATATCTATAAAGGGTGCTAGATGTGAAAAAAAATTGGTGATAATTTAGACTTTTATGGGTCAGTTGTCTATTTTTCTTAGATATATAAGAGTTTTTACTAATTCTATAAATGTCTAAACCTAAATTCTATTTGGGTATGTACGTTATCAACTATTTCAATTTGATATTGTAATTTTTGAGGAAAAAATGGGGTAATATTTGTAATGTTTATGTCTTTTTCACCAGATCTGGAAGTGCAGATTCTGAGCTGTCACATTTGGTATAATATCATGGCTAAGGTAACTTTTGATATTATTATGTTTTCAAAATAAGTTATCTTAAAAGTCATAGAATCCATCAAGGGTATATAATTCCATAAGTTCGGATTCATATAATCCTATTTTTATGTTTTAAGATATAAAGTTTAATGTAAATAGCGATATTCATAGCTATATTTTGTGAGATAATTAAGGGTTATTGCATTTGGGGATGCAAAATGAAAGGTATGATATAACATTTAAAATATTTTTCTAATTTTTTATATGTAATGGTTATTTTTTTGGTTGTATATCATGTTAGTGGAATCTTATAATAATTATATTAACTTTTTTTTAGAAAGAGGACAACCAGTAGGATGGGAGACAACCCATCATTTTCAGTAAGGCCACTGGGATTGGACCCACAACTGAAGGGTGACGAGGGTACGTCACCTCCCCACTATCATAAATGAAGTCTCATTTAGTATTTAATTTTATTTTTATCTAAACAATCTAATGGATAAATTTTATTTTCAAAATTGGAACATAAATTTTATTATATAGATAACTATGAGAATTTTAAATTGATTTGGTGTTAAGTGAAAAATTTTATTTCAGAAGCCATTCATTATTTTGCGAACCGAATATGATTAAGGTAAAGAAAATAATATGGTATTTTATTTTATGAATAAAGGATGGATTATATTTTAGAATCATATATGACCTCATTTTGGATTTATAGTGTTTTAGGTTATTTATGAAAATATTTGTGTATCTTGAAGATTATCAGGGAAATTAATTTTAGGTATAATACATCAAGAAAAAATATTATTATTTAGAGGTAAATTTATATTGGATGAAAATGTGATCAAATACATCTGATTTTTGGTTTTCAATAATTTCTTAGAATAATTTTGAGAAATTAAATGGTATGTTATTTTTTTAATGGTCTAATTTGGACATTGGGTATTACTAATAAATTTTGGAGATTATAATAGAGTCTCATCATTCAAGGGTTTATTATTTTTAGAGAGTTACCTAATATTATACGAATCATTTTTTTTGGGTTGATGTTTCTATATAGGATAAATATATAGTTAATATTTTATCAATTATGTGATTAATTATATGTTATTTCTATTTCTTCAAGAATGAATAAATCAACTTGAATACTCGTCATTTAAAGAAAAAATATGAGTTCGTGGTTTAAATGGATTAAGGTTGAAACTAATATTTTAAATTAAAATTTTTTCCTTGTTTTCATAGTAAATATGAAAATGGAGTTCCTAAAATATAGAAAAATAGTATTTAAACAAATACATTAAATTAAAACGTTATATGTTTACTTTTCTTACTGAGAAAAAAGTGACCTTTTATCCCATCATAGATTTATGGTTTTGTGATGGTAAAATTTATAATAAACATGTACAATATTAATCTATATCAAAACATGATATTTAGTTTCATCTCCCATGTCTATGTTTTCTTACATGGAATCCTAGTATGTATTATTTGAGGTGACTTTCGTACTTTTCATTGTCACTTTTCAAATGGAATTTTTATTGACCCTTTTTCTGATGTCTGATTTCAACAAAGAAATTTTGAAAATTCAAAAACGTGGTTACTAAGATCAATATAAAATTATGATGTAACAATTTATTAAATTGGGTGTGCAATAATGTAATATCCCAATATTATAAAAGGAAACACTATGTTTGATGATGTATAAGATATGTAACATTGATCATAAACAAAGAACCAAATATCATTATTTAAATGTGACTATTATTTCCTTGAAGTTAAATAGAAAATAATTAATAATAATATTAAATATATATATATAATGGTAACACACATATATATTATATTAATTTTTTATAAATAGTAAATATATTTTTTTAAAGTCATTTTATTCATCAAAAATGTATTTTTATCAGAAAAATATTTTAATTTGTTTATATTTTAAAATTAAATTATAAATTTTTGAAAATTTTAGAATATTTATTTGATAAAATAAATTGCAATTTTTACATAGTTTTATAAAAAAATTCTATGGGTAATTTTTTTTAGATTTTTTGAAGATTTTTATTTTTTAATGAATAATAAAAAAATAACAATTTTTATTGAAAACTATATTTTATTGAAGGTATTAAGAAGTAGAATTTTTTTAAATGGATTTAAAATATAATTAATCCAATTATATTTAAAATAATTTAATTATTATTTCATAAATTTATTTTATACATGAATTTTTCATAAAAACATTTTAAATTTTAAAAAAAATCTGAAAAACTATTTTTTATTATTGTGTTTTGACTATTTTATATAAAATTAAATTATAAAACTTTTTTAATTCATATTTTAAAAAATGGAGGCCATATTTGGATTCATAAGGTCCAAATTCAGTAAATATTTTCCTTTTATTTTTTGAAAACACGAATAATAACTTTGATAAAATTTTGTTACCATGGTTAAGGGTAAATTAGGTAATTATGTATAAAAAAATATTATAAATATTATAAAATTACCATACAAATGTTATGAAGTTATTTGATTAATTTAATTCAGAAAATACCCCATAATATTTGAATTTGATTTATTAAATGGTTACTTTTCCATGGAAATGACTTATATAATTTTTAAATCCAAGAAAGCAAAAAAATGTCACTTTATTTGTCGTAAATAACTCTTATGTGTCCACATAATGACAATATTAGTTTAGGTATGAATATAAAGGATTATATTGAGCTTAATTATTTTTATTTCTAATATAGTAATTTATTTTTAATTTTTATATGTGAAATAAACAACCTTTAAGGCATATGAAACAGTGATGCGGTGCTTGAGCAAGCAGATGAAAAATGAATAAAATGATAAGAAAATTTAATGGGTCTCAACACATGATTAATTATTATTAGTTGAGTATATATATCGACCATAATCATTAAAGGGTCGAATTATTTACCATTTATAGCTTCATAAATATGATTTTGATCAATTTATTTTTTAATTTAATGAAAATTCAATCATTTCACACTCTTATTTTTATTGAATATAATATTTGTAATATGTGGTTAAGAGAAGATATTATAAAGACCTAATATTAAATATTACATAATATATCTATTTTGACTAGATAAAAAATATTTACCTTCCAAAATATCATTTCTGTTTAGTGTTTTAGAAGACATAACTCATAAATATCAACCCACAAGCATACAAAGTGGTTACCATTAAAATAGAATAAATTTATTTCAAAAGAGACATTTTTAACTCAAAACAAAAACATAATTTATTTTACAAATGATAATAACATTTAACATAACTTATATATTTATATTACAAATCCTTAAACTAGTGAAAAATATTTAAAAACATGGGAAGGTCATAACAATTACAGTAAGGTATATAAAAATAAGGAAAGAAACCATTAGTCTATGAATACTTATAGACATACAAAATCATTTTCACAAAGACCTACTTATCAGCCATATATACATACTTTATGAAACACAATACTTCCATAAAACATTAATGAAAATATATAAAATGATAAGAAAATATTTGGGGAATTAAATTCCAATATTGTAACCCTCACTTATACCTTATGATTTATAACCCCCATCGCTACCTTACAATGTAACCCTCATGGCTACCTTATGATGTAACCATCATAGTTACACTTGTAGTAACCATACAGCCAACTTCCAACATTAACATACCTAATGGATTGTTGGGAGATATAGGTCACACCCTTTATCATAAACAATGACCAATAAAAATTACATAATCATAAAACATGGATAATTTCATAAAAACATTTCTTTAGCAAATAGTAAAAAAGTATCTTAGTAGAGGATTTTTAAAGAAAAGACCCTTAAATATACCATATAATTGAATAAAGAATGAATAAAATGATATGAATATGTATAGTCACTATAAATACACATTATAAAACATAATATAATATTAATTCATTTCATAAATAATTTTATCTTGACAAAATCAATGATGTTGAAGGATTACCCATATAATGGAAATTTTTTAAGAATTCCTTTACCACGGGTTCATCTTACTCAAAAAATATTTAAACCTCATGTATAATAGTTAAAATGGTGTTATTAATATTTTATAAAATCATTTTCATGTTTATAAAACCTTATACGATCATTTGATAATAATATTTGACCCATTTATTAATAATATTTGGTTATTTGTAATGCTTTAGGTGCAGGATTCTCATGATTTCCATGGTCGGTTTGTAATTGATTTTCTTGTCGAATGGAATAAAAACTAAACTAGGGGAATGGATTTTTATTATTATGTTTCCAAAATATAAAATTAATATATAAATCAATTTGGTTATATGGAATGAGAATGAATCATTAGATAAATTATTTGTGATATTTGTTTTGATCATTTTGGATGTTCTTCGATAACAACTGATTTGTTTCACCATATAACATTAATATTTTTCATATAAGTTAATTAAAAAACATAAGAGAGATCATATAATACACTTTACCATCTTTTTCAACCATTAAAATGGTTTCACAACCAGATTTGAATTATGTAATGGAAATTAAAGACACATCATCCATAATGTCAGTAAATCGATAGACAACAGACCATGTTTGTATTTTTAGAATAAGTGGAAATGGATAGAAATAATGATGATGATTATTTCTATAAAAAAATAATATATATAATAATTTAGATTTAATTCCTCTTGTAAAATTTTAGGTGAAGAGAGTATAATAAAGTAAAATAATTGAAAAGAAAACACATGAAATTGAACGAGTATTTTTACCTCTTGATCTATTCTCATTGAGATCCTCTTTATGGACTTTGGTTTTTTTCCTTTTGTTGAGACCTCTAGGTCTTGGACATGAGAAAGATCCTTGGTAAGGGGAGTGGGTGCAATTTAGAAAATTCTCGAAGCTTGAGAGTTGTGATATGAAGAGGGGGTGAAAGTGGTATTTATAGTGGAGGAGAGGAGGGGGTTTCCATTATTTTAATCATTAGATTAATATTTTTTCTCAAGGCTATGAATATTATTAACTCAGGTGACCAAAAATAGTAAATAGAGAATGTGAGTTCGAACCAGGGGTTCTTACATCATCTATGATTTTAGGAATATTGTATTTAACATATAATGTATATATACTGTAAATAACCATATTTCACTATTCATTATAAATTCATGTTTTTATGAAAAATCCCAAAAGTTCACCCTAACCATTTTTTGATGTGTAGAATTAAAAAATGAACTCCATTTTTTAAAAATAATTTTCCAAAAATGAATAATTTAATTTTAAAATAAAATCATAATTTATTCAAAAAAACAATTTTAAAACTATAAATCATTTTATAACACCTGGAAAAATTAATCAAGATCTCATTATCTTAAATCCTTAAGATAATAAAATAATAATAATAATTACTATTAATAAGGGTCATATTAAAATTCATAGGGGTATGTTAATGTTCACCAAAAATCAAGTTGGTTATATCAGACACCAAATAACTTATTGATCGCCACTGTAGATGTCTGTTTTTTTGAAATTCAAATCATCAAAGTGGAGGAATTATGTTAAATGAACAGTTTAAAGATATCTCATTAAAAAAAAGTTCCATTTTATAAAGACTCAATGTTTCATCCATTTCAATTTATTTTTAAAACATTGGGGTGTTATATTCTCCCCACCTTTTGGAAATTAAATCCTTGCAATTTTATTTACTTGTTAAACAAGTGATGATACCTTTCCCTAATAGCATTTTTAAACTCCCATGTTTCTTATTCAACAATATGGTTTCAACACGAAACCATTACATGGTAGATTACCTTATTTCAAAATAATTTTTCTCTTCGATCAAGATTATGAAAAAATTTCTCTTTATAAGAAAGATTATCATCCAACTGAACTTCTTTGGGGATCAAAACATGAGATGAATCTAGATCATAATTTCTCAACATCAAAACAAGAAAAACATTGTGTATATGAGTTAAACTTGGAGTAAAATATACTCCATAGAAAACTGATCCAACTTTATCAAGGATTTCATATGGTTCAATGAACCGTGGACTCATCTTCCCTATCTTACCAAAATGAATAACACATTTCCATGATATGATTCTAATAAAAACATGATCATCTACCTCAAAAGAAACGTATTTCCTCTTATTATCTATATAAAATTTCTACCAACTCGGAGTCATCATCATGGGTTGCTAAATCATATTCCCTTCCTTGACCACTTCTTCTAATAATTATGGTCCCCTTAACTTCATTTCTTTGACTTCATCCCAAAAATCTATAGTTTGACATTGCTTCCCATGTAATTCGTCAAAAAGTTCAATCTGTATACTAGAATGAAAACATTTATTATAATAAAATTAAACCAAAGAAATATGTTGATCTCAAATTACTTGATAATCCATTTAATAAGCCTGAAGAAAATCCTCCAATGTCTGAATCGTCCGTTCTGACTACCCATGTGATTGAGGATGAAAAGTTTTATTGAAATTTAATTTTATTCCCAATGACTTCTGAAGGCCTTTCCAAAAGCTAGAAGTGAACCTAGGATCACGGTCAAATACAACTGAAAGAGGAACACCATGTTACCAAACATATCTCTTTGAGGTACAACCTTGAAGGATGATCCAAATTCATAATATCTAGAATAAGAAAGAAATTTCCAGATTCAGCCCGCCAATAAAAAATAACAAAGATTACAGTGTTACCATGAGAAGTATTTGGTAGTCCCACAATGGAGGCCATGGATAGATTTTCCCATTTCCACTCTGAAACTGGTAAAGGAAAAAGTATTCCCTTTGGTTACTACCACTCTTCTTTAACATATTGACATGTTAAACATTTCACAGTAAAATCTGCAATATCTCTTTTCATTCCTTCCCACTAGTAATACTACCGAATGCCTTTTCACATCATAGTACTTCCATGATGAACTAAAAATGTAGAACTATGAGCTTCACATAACAATTATTTCTACTTCTATGAACTATAAGGCGCACACAATCTTTTTTTAAATATCAAAAAACATATTTATCAATGTTAAATTATTACAGCCTAAATATTTTAACCTATAATACCTTTTTCTGTAACTCTCCATCTTCTTTATGTGCTTTTTTAATTCTATCGAACAAAGATGACTACACTGAAACCTGAATCAAAAAAGGGAAATTTCATGCCCCAATAACTTCCTTTCCAAAATTCATTAAATCATTATTCAAAGGGTCTTCTTCCAGTCATAACATAGTTAATGATTCATGATGTTTTTGACTCAAAGCATCTGGCACATTGTTTACTTTTAAAGGATGGTGATTTATTGTGAAATACTAATATTCTATTAATTTAATCCATCTTCTCTACCAAATGTTTAATTAATTTTTAGTGAATATATACTTCAGAATATTGTGTTCAGTATATATTTGACATTTGGATCTGTATAAATGATCACTCCAAATTTTTAAAGTGAAGAAATGTAGCTGATAATTACAAATCATGTATGGGATAATTTAACTCACAAGGTTTTAGTTTTCTTGAAGCATAATAAATTAATATATCATTATATATCAAACCAAAATCTAGTCCCTTTAATGCTACTTAACTATAGATGAAAAAATCACCATTTCAGGAAGGTAGGGTTAGAATTGGAGCATTCCCCAATCTATTCTATATTACTTGAAAAAAAAACATCACATTATTCAATAAAAATAAATTTAACCCCTTTTCGTGTTAACTTAGTTATCTAGATAGATAACTATGTAATTTTTTAACAAACCGTCAGAAATAACCAATAAAAACATGAAAAATACACAACTCTATTATATTGTGGGTCATGGCCCTTCTTCAACAACTTTTGTTTTAGAAAGATCAATAAATATTCTATATTTAGAAACAATGTCACCAAGGAAAGAAATATTTTGCATTAAAAATTCACACATGCTAAATTTTCCATATCTTTTCTTTTCTTTTATGGTTTTCAAGACAACTTATATATGTTTTTCATGCTCTTGTTTTCTTTTAGAATATAACGTAATGTCATCAATAAACATACCCACAAACATATAGAAGAACACATGAAATATTCTATTTATAAGATCCAATAATACATTAGGTGAATTAGTTTATCCAAATGGAATAACAAAAAATTTATATTGACTATATCTCATTAAAAAAGTTGTTTTTGGAATGTCATCCTCCTTCACCGTCAGCTGATTTAGATCTCAAGTCAATCTTGGTAAAATAATATGCTCCCCAGAGCTGATCAAACAAGTCATGATGTGAGGGAAGGGATACATTTTTAATAAATTTTTTATTAAAGTATCTATAATAAATTCAATGACTCTTAAAAACGACTTTTTTAATAAAAAATAGGATCTCTACATGGTGAAGCATTGTGACGAATGAAGCCTTTATCAAAAATTCTTACAATTGATTTTTCAATTCATGAAGTTCTATTTGAGCCATTTGATATGGGGAATCTGAAATTGGCTTAGCATCAAGAACTAATTCAATTGTTAATTAAACTTCTTGATCAAATATAACACCCGATAACTCATTTGAAAAAACATCAAGGTATTCTTTTACCAATGGAACATCATTAATCAAAACAGTTCCCCTATTTTTCACTATATGAGCAAGATTCCATTAATTTCTATTTTTCAATAGTTTCTTAGATTCTTGATATGTTATTAATTTTAAAGGTCAGTTCTTGTATACAAAATAATTTTTTTTAAACATCTTCTTTATCTCAAAAATCAATCCTATCATGATAAATATAAGTCCAATCCTACCCAGAATGAAATCAAATTATACTAAGGAAAAAAATTCTATGTAATTTTCTTCAACAGATAACAATAGAAATATTTTTAAAATTCCTTTTTTCTATAAAATTTTACCTTGGTGTTTTCTTAATAAGTTATGGTCTCATTTGTTGAGGTGATATTTCCAAATTACTAAAAAATTCTTAAGAAATAAAGGAATGTGTAGACCCCGTATAAAATAAAAATTTAGAAAAATTTGAGTAAATAAAAAATGTTCCTAATAAAACTTTATTGGATGGCAAGAAATATTACAATTTAGTTACAAAGTATCTCACTACACCTTTCTTCTTATAGGCTAGCTGCTTTCCATCACTTGGATCTTTCTTTGGGGAGGAATTTTCAAAATGACCCATATCACCATATTTGAAAGACTTTACAATTTTCTTATCCTAATTGATCTTAAGATCATTTTTATTACAAGGTATTCCCATATGTCAAAACATATCACATCTAAATAACTTCTATGTTTTACTAAGACATCCTCCAAGGTGCTTTTTACCACACTCTTCCCAAACTAGAAACAGGAATTTCTTACCATCAGTTTTCATTGATTGATTCTTACCCATCGCTTTCCTTCTAAACCTCTTCTTCTGTTTATAGTAAAAGTATAAGTCATCATTAGTAAACTCCATTTATACCCTCTTAACACATTATAAAAGTTTATCATTACTTTTTAATTCTTGGTAGGCCACTTCCCTTAGGTATGTTGGCTTCAATCTTGAGTAAAAGAGATTGATTTTTCTATCAATATCCTTAATAAGATTTGGAGTGTACCATTCCAGTTTGGTTATGTTTTCATCATAAAAAACACTAAATCTTATTATGTTTTCCTCAATTCAAGGTATTTATTCTCCATCCTATGTTGAACCCCCTTAGAAAAATATTTTTCAAGGAATATAGTTTTAAATGATTCCCACTCTAAGGATATAATCTTCTTTTATCCATGATATTCTTGAACACTGAACCACACTGATTAGATTCACATTAAAAATGATAAATGAAAAGAATAAAAAATTTATTATCTAAACATCCCATAACATCAAATATCTTTTCAAGGTATTTAATCTATCCTTCAGCCGTAACTAGGTCAGAAGATCTTGTCAAAGCAAAAGGGTGTTGCCTCAAAAAATGTTCAACTATCATCTTGTTCCTTTATGGTAGCTCTTGTTTTTCTATTTCATTGATTCCTCCACCATTTATCACTTGTTTCAGTTAAGTCATTATTTTAAAAAGCAACTCATTTGCAATCCTTACGATTCCCGATAGCATATTTGGAAGGATATCATCCTCTTGGTTCCTTTTAACTTCAGCTTCCATGTTTCTTCTATGGAAACCCATTCTAAATAGACTTATCTTAGATGAAGAAACAAGGTAATATTTAAATGATATATTAAAAAAATAGGTTAAAAATTATTTAAGATATTATATTAATATCATCCTAACCCCTGATGTTATATAAACTATGCTCTAATATGAACTTTAATTACCTAGATCTAAACATTACAAAATCTAGCTATTCCAGCTTGTTTTCACTTATTCACATTCTGAAATATATTTTTAGTTTGGAGATTTATAATGTCCGGTCATAACTCATACATATAAACCCAAAACAATACAATCTGGGTACCATTAAAATATTATCCATTTCTTCCAAAACAAAACATTTTAAACACAAAACAACAACATTATTTCTTAGAAAAATTTACAAAACATTTAACTTTACTTATTTCTTTCTCTTACACATCCTTAAACCTATGAAAAACATTTAAAAAAAATATGGGAATAAAAATCTCCATAAGGGATATAAAAATGAGTAAAGAAACCATTAGTCCATTAATACTTATGGACATATGAAATCATTTTCACAAAGACATACTTTTCACCCATATATACTTACTTTGTGAATCATGAATTTTCCATAAAACATTATAGAACATATATAAAACCATAAGGGTATCATGTAGAATTACATAAATATATTATAACCCTCGTGACTCCCTTCGGATTTATAACCCTCACTACTACCTTATAATGTAACCCTCATGACTACCTTTTGTTGTAACCATTGAAGTTACACTTAGAGTAACCATACAACCGACCTCCAACTTACACATATTCAATTAATTGGAAATAGATATTGGTCCCACCCTTCATTTTAAAAAATTCCCATGAACTAGAACATAATCACAGAACATGGATAATTTTATAAAAAAAATCATTTGAATTTTGTATAATACAGTTTTAAAAGAGGATTTTGATAGAAATGTCCCTTAAAAATACCATATATGTGAATAAAGTATTAAATCATGAGATGAATATGTATACTCACTGTAAATCCACATAATAAAAAATAATATAATATTAATTCATATCATGAATAATCTAATAATGAAAAAATCAATGAAGTAGAAGGATAACCAAAGAATGGAAATTGGGTTAATAACTCCCTTACCTAGGGTTTGTCTTACATGAAACTTGATTAAACCTCTATTATAATTGTTTAAAGGGTAGTATTAATATTTTAAAGAGTCATAATAATAATTATAAAACCTTATATGATCCTTTTATAACATCATTCAACCCATTTATTAATCATATATTTTTATTTGTAATGTTTCAGGTGCGTGCTTCACATAATTTCCATGGTCGGTTTGTAAAGGATTTTTTTGTCGAATGGGGGAAAACACCAGAAGAGGAATGAAAAGGAGTTAATCTGTTTTCTGAATATTAAATGATTCCCCAAATCATTTTTTTAATATGGTATTAGAATGAATCATTTGATAAATCATTAATGATATTCATTAAGATCATTTGGGTAATTTTTTCATAATAATTAACTTCTTTTATCATATACCTTTAATATTATGCATATATGTTAATTTTAGAACATATGAGAGGTTATATAATAAATTTTACCATATTTTTCCATAATTAAAATAGTTTTAGAGACATGTTTGAAGGATGTAATGTAAATTGAATACACATCGTCCATGATTTTGGTAAATCAACACATCGTACATGATATTATTTGTTTTAGAATAATAATAATAGGAAAAGAAGAATGACGGTGAATTTTCCCATAAACAAGAAAAAAATATCGAGTATATACAATAATGGATCATTCAAGACTCTTGGATAAGGGTAGATGAAGAGATTATAAAATATAAAACAATTGAAAAGAAAATATAAGAAAATGGAAGAGTATTTTCACCTCTTGATCTCTTCTCGTTGAGATCCTCCTTAGGGCCTTGGGTTTTGGCCTTTTGGAGAAACTATAAGGTCTCGGACATGATAAGAAGAATTGGTATGGTGACTAGATATAATTTAGACAATTCTCCAAGATTGGGAGGTTTTAGAGGAAGAGGAGGTGAGGGTGGTATTTATAGTGGAGGAGAGGAGGGGTTTTCCATTATTCTAATCATTAGTTTGTTATTATTGCTTAATACTATGAATAATATTGATTCATGTGACCCAAAATAGTAAATAATACATTTTAGTTCAAACCAAGGTTCTTAGATTAGAAAAAATTCTTAGAATATTGTATTTAAAATATTATGTATATATATGGGAAATTACTGTATTTCACTATTCATAAATAATAGTGTTTTTCAAAAAAATTAAAAAAATCACCCTAACCATTTCTCGATGTTTAGAAATAAAAAACAAACTCCGATTTTTGAAAATAATTTTCCAAATAAGATTAATTTATTATTTTAATAAAATCATAATTTATTAAAAAAAACAATATTAAAATTGTAACTCATTTTATATCACCCTAAAAAATTATTCAAGATCTCATTATCATATAACCATAAGACCATAAAATAAAAATACGATTTTATATTCTGAAGGGTCATATTAATATTCATAGTACTATTCATAAGGGTCTGTTACTATTCACCAAAGATCAAGTTGGTACTATCAGAATCCAAATAACATACTGATCACAACTATAGATGTCAGTTTTTCGAAATTCAAATCATAGATGTAGAAAAATAATGTTTAATGAATAGTTTAAAACTATCTTCTTAAAACAATGTGTCATTATGTAGAGACTTATCTTTTCATGCATTTCAATTTATTTTTAAAACTATGTGGTGTTTCAAATATTCTGAACTATACATATTATTTGGAAGTACAAAATATTTATCTACATCATGTTAATTTATTTATAATTCTTAGAAACAAAATAATTACCTTAAATAATTACCCAACGGTGATGTAGTAACTGTTCAACTAATGAAAAAAAATCAAAAAAAACATATTAAAAATATTAAACGAAATATAATTTGAATTAAATATGGTTCCTCAAAAATTTACTAGGATAATACAACATATTATGGGATTATTAAATTATTTTTTTTAAGTAATCTTAATTTTGTTATTTTATTAATTTAAATTTATGGAAGAGTGTCAAAATTGACACTAATGATATTTTATGAAAATAAATTTTTATTAATTTATCTTAAAAACATAAAATTATATTAAAAAAATAAAAAAAAAGATTACGATAAGTTCTAAAATTTAATATAGTTAGTATTTAATTACAATTTAAACCATATAGGTAAAAAATAAAAATGTTTTAATATTATAATGTTTTATTAATATGGTTAAAATTAAAATGAGTTAACTGAGGGTTAATCAAAATGTAAATGTTTAAAATTACAACAATAATTGTATAAAATATATTGGTCAATTATATTACAACCCTATATTATCTTATATTTTAATTCATTAAATTTTTGAGTTATTTTGACTAATAATTAATTTATTATAAATTAATATTCTGCGAAATTCCAAAAGTACCCCCCTTCATTATAAAAGGAAATATCCTCTCTCAACTCATTCCACCACAATGAGTCCTCTAACTTGATTAAAATATGAAAAAATATCTATAAAAATTAGAAATTTATATTCTAGAATTTATGTTATTCTAAAATGACCAAATCTATAGTCCATTAGAGGATATCTAAAGGAGATGTTTCAAAAAAATGTAATCACTCTAACTGATCACTATCTTTTTCTAATATTCTATACCTACTCTAAATCTATGATATAAATACTAAAAATATATATTAAAATTTTTGAATATGCTAAAATGGTATTATAATTTTTAACACATGATTATATATCCCCTTTCCCTTCAAACAAGAAGTGATTGTATCACTCGTGTTTACGTATGACTTATTGTCTCCACATTGTGATACAATTCATTTTTCGTCACCATATATCTTCTATGGAAATTATGATCGTTTTAATGTTTATATATTATATTTATGAAACAATTATACTTTTTAAATTTTTATATGACACATACCTTCATGATTTCCATCTTATGGGAATCCAATAACTTTGTTTGTGGACGTGTTGACTACCGCCTCCTAAAAGCAATGTGATTGATTCAAAATATACATGGAATGTATTTAGGATGGTTTTAGTAAAATTATATGATATATATGAAATAATAATTAGAATTAAATTTTTTATATGTATACATATTTTTCATTTACTTAATTTAATTTAATACGATAAGAAAACGGAAACAATGTTCTTGTGTATGTATGACCTACCGTCTCTATAAATAGTGTATTTAATTTTTATATTACAATTTATAGTAGATTATTATAAATCAATATATAATGTTAATATATGATATTTATATCATGGTTTACATTCTAGATACCATCATATAAGTAAGAGTCCAAAAAACAAATTAAATAAAATTATATAAGAAATAAGCATTTATTAGTCGAAACATAACATTAATATGAATTTGTTAAAAAAAGTCATATAAAGTGATAATAAAATAATATGTGGGTTGATATGTAATAATATGGTTCTTATATAGATATATAATAAAATTATACTTATTATACAATAGTTTTGAACATGTACAGATAAATTCAAGACGTAATGTAAGGGTTTTCTCATCTCACTTTTTCTTTTGTAAGATATATACCTTATTCACCAATCATTTATTTTTTGTGGTGAATATACTACCATTTAATGTAATATATGATCCTTATATATATATATTTATTTTTATTTTCCTATCCATTTTATTATACCTATTTTTGGGGTTTACATTTCAAAAGATACAAACTCGGTATGGGGATTTTGTCGTAATTTTCCTTATTTGAGAAACATGTTATGGTTGGAATATATATTATTTTACATGGTGTATATACTTCTCTTTGAAAATTATTATCATGAATATAAATATTTTCATGTTATTAAAATTTTAATTTTATTTTATTCTCTCTTTGATCAGAAATCTTTGTTCTTTCAAATCAATGCTTTATAAAACAATTTTAAAATTTTTTTAAATGATATTTTTGAAATTACTAAGGAAAACCAATTTTAAATATGTTTTAAATAGTTTTCAAAAATTACATTATTTTTTCATATTTATTTTCAATGAAAAATATTTTGTAAATGTTTTGTGATTTAAAAATAATTTCTCAAAATGGAAAGGCTATTTTACTCAATAGTTATTTCAAGTGACCATTCAAAATCAATTTCCATATAAGACATCATTATTTGATGTTACTTATACGTTTCATGGGATATTATTCATGGAAATTATTTTTTTACTTTTATTTTTTGTTTACGTTTTTATTTTTAAAACCCATTTCTTTTCCATGGGTTAGGGTATGATGTTTTGGAATCATATTTCTTTTTATATGTTCTGATATGATAACTAGTTTTTGTTTCTGGGGAACACATATGTATATATATAATAATGTGATAGGTGGGACCAACATATCCATAAAATGAACTAGGAAATAGTATTATATCTCATTAGATAGATATGACTAGAATGGTTATTGAACATGGTATTTATAGGACTTGAAAAAGATGTGAAACTTGTTTACTAAAGGAATTTTCCAGCCATAATAGTCTTTGGAGTGAACTAGGACTTCTATGATGTTTTGGGAGTGAACCATTCCACTATGATAGTCTTGGAAAATATCCTTGACTAAAAATGAAATTATTTTCTATGCTTATGTGTTTTCCATAAGTCTATTTTTTATTCTAATTTTATTATAGTATAATTCTATACATATGAATTTCTATGCTTTATTATATGAATGAATTATACGATCAATGATATGAGGATATGATCTTATAATGTCATGATCATGTTTTTATAACCTTATTTTAATTATTATGCTTACTTTTATCCTTTTTTTATCCTGATATAGTATATGAACTCACCCTTTCTTATGTTTCCCATCCCCAAGTTATAGATAATGGTTTTATGTAGGATATATTTACAAAGGTAGATAGAAATGAAGTTATTTTGGAAGAAAATATCTATTTTTATGGGCCAGTTTTTTATTTTTCAAGGATATTCAATAGTTTTTCTAATTGTTTAAAACATTGAACCTAAAATGTACTTGTGTGTGTAATATATCCATTATTTATTTTCGATGCTATAAATTTGGACGGAAAAAATTGGGTCACATTTGTAAAGTTTATGTATTTTACAATAGTTCTATAAGTGTGGATTATGGGATGTCATAGAAATAGATTTGGATCAATGGTTAACCCCACCATATCCCATCATAAATTATCTAGAAAATGTATTAATTCCTCTTTTTTATCACATGTTCTCCATTATTTTTTTAATTTCCAACTTTGAATCACTCTTACTATTTAATAAATACACTATTATCTATAGATATTTCTATAAAAAATAAATTTGTTCTTTATATTATACTATATTATTGGTCAAACCATTTTACTATATGAAGTAGTTGGGAATAACCACCTTTTCTAGAGAGATGATAAAAATTACAAAGATGAATTTGTTGAGAATTTGATTTTCCATTCTTCTTCACATTAAGATTCATGGGAATATATCAAAGTACCTCTCTTAAACATGGGGAGTATCATGAATATATAAAACCATCTCATTACGAATATCTGTATTTACTAGTGTTTTTTGGGTAGGGTTTTCTACAATTAAATCTACTAATACATACACTTTGACAAACATTTGAGACTCACATTAAACGTAAAATTGTATTAAAAATACCCACTATGCAGGAAATATAGTTTTTATTAGAAGATTGGGGATATACTTGATTTGTTAAAGCTGAAGGACCATATGGAACTATGGATCCTACTAATAATATATCAAATATTGTACCATGATGATCGTTGAAATGTTTTTCTTATCAATATTCAAGTACCGAGTCTTATAATACAATATTATTTTTACTTTTTGTGTGATTATTTTAATAAAGAACCAACCAAGTGATTTGTTTAAGGATTCTACATACATGATGAGTTTCTTCCTTTATTTCCATGGCATTAAAATTATTGGGTTAAAAAAATAAAATTTTAGGTCATCAAAAGATTCTTGACAACTCTTTATCCACTGGTGGGTAACCCCTTTTTACATTAGCTTCGTAGTTGTAATGAATGTAATAGAAATACTTTTAATGAATAACCTAAGGTCATTGAGACATCGTTGGAGTTCCCTTAACTCTTTATGGTTTCAATGAGGAGGCATATCAAGGGTTATCATTGTATTTTTGGGGCTAGCCTTGATGTTGAGATGGCATACCATGAATCTATGGAATTTTCCTGCTATTATGAAAAAGCACATATCACAGGGTTTATCTATAGGATGGGTTTCTTTAGTTTATTGAAAACTATATAATGGTTTGTAAGATTATCATAGTGTAAATTATATTTGAGCACCATATCACCCATGTGACATTATATGATCTCCATTATGAGGGGCTTGAAGATATGATTCATAAAACTTTAGTATGTAGAGCTGACATCCTTAGAGATAAAGGGAATCAATTGATAGCAGCATAACCCTTAGGGTGACATGAAGGCGATGTATTAATTTTCATTGGGGGATTTCAAAATCTAGTTATACTTACAGTATCCATAATTAAAAAAGAGAGATTTAAATATATCTATCATATTAGTAAATAACTATATGATTGGTACTCGGAATTCAATTTTTTAATAGTTTCAATTTAGATCTTTGAATTCAATCCAAACATGAATATGTCTATTATTTTTCTTGTTGGTAATGATATTATTGATCCATTTTTGGTATTATACCCCACAATTGTAGTTTGTTTTAGTGAAATTGTAAACTTTAGCATCCACGTTATCAATGTGTGCTTCAAAAAATCTTTTCACTATCTGCTAATAAACATAGTGGTCTTGTAGAAAACATTTGTGATGGGATGTGATATTAAGTTAAAGTATAATAAATTCTTTACAGTTAAAGGAAAATTATTCTTTGTTTGGTTTCATTAAAAATGAAATAATTTTACTAAAATTATAGATTCATGGTGGCATAGATCAATGTAGGTTATGGATCCTCCAATGTAACCAAATTCAATTATGGAACCTAGTCAACAATGCTTGATATGACTTTCTTTAAAACTGGAGTGTATTTTTTGAGATCTTCTTCTTCATCTCTATCTTTTATTGTATCATTAATAAGAGTGGGGGTATAAAGGGGTAGTTAAAGATATTGAAAATAGTATGAATATTTCTTTAGGTCCCAATGATACTAATGAGGGAGAATCATTATTTAGGGAATACTAGATATCATCCTCTTCCTCTTCACTATCATTGAGTGGAAAACAAGTGATGATTTTTTTTATTAAAACATGAAACATTAATGACAAAAATCAGCCAAAGTATATGTGCAAAGCCATCAAGGGAAATTGTCCAGTCAAATATGGTTGGAGTCAAAGGGGCATGAGGCCGCAAGCTGGTGGGTGCGTTGTTACCTTGCCTTTTGGTAAAGGAGAAGGTGCATAAAGAGAAGTGGTGGAAAAGTGAGAGAATTCTCCTGATGATGATGCCAAATGACTAGAACCCACCATCATTGTGGTTAATAGCATCAATTACGGTAAGACAGTCAGACTCAACAATGATATCACTCCATCCACATTCCATATCGAGCATCATACGGGCAAGGATGGCTATGGCCTCAGAAACAGCAGGTTCCCAGAAAGCCTGATGTGGTTCGTATTTTGCAGCTATGATTTTCCCCAAATGATTTTGGGCCAGGAGGTTGAGGGAAACAAACCCATCCTTTAGGAGCACCATGTCCACGTTAATCATAAGAATCCCTTCTGTTAGGGGATGCTAATGAGGGGGGAGGGAGAGGGTAACACCTGGAACAATGTTTCCATTGTGGTCTTTCCATTCCTCAATCCAAGAGGTGGCATGTTCAATCCAAAATTCGGGGGGTTTTGAGCTTGATGAAAAATAGCATCATTGTGCCGGACCCAAATAATCCATGCCAGAGTGAAAAGTGAACACGAGGAAGATGAGGAAAGATAGTATCACCAACTTTTAAGAATATTGGGAAGGTCAGAGGTCAATTCCATTGAAGCGGAAGAAGCCAGGACTCATTTATTCCAAATTTTCCAAGCTCCCGGGTAGTGAATAATGGCGTGCAAAGGAGTTACTGGAATGTTCGGGCAGAAGGGGAAAAGGGAAGTACTAGACATATGTTGGTAAGAAATGAGGTTCATGTATGGGAGATTACCCATGTAGACCTGCCACAAAAATTAGCATGCATTAGGGGGAACATTGTGCTTCCAAATCAAATTCCATGGACCCTCATCCCGGCCGACTGAGTGGCTGCCAAGAGCCAGCCTGTAGCTGGACCTCACCGTGTATTCTCCTGAGATATCATTGATCCAGAAAAGCTGGTCGGGTCCTGCATCAGGGACCCAGGGATTTCTAAGAATAATTATTTGATCCCTTTCATTAAACCAATCAAGGATTTTTTTTCCGACACCACCCATGTCCTTGGTCGGAAATGAGGCAGCTGATAGTGGAATATTCAAGACCTGGTTGGACGGGGGATGTAGCCCGCATACCATCCTTATCAATAAGCCAAGGATCAGTCCATCTATTGACCGATGATCCAGACCCACTTCTAGGGTATTAATATTAATCAAACTAACCCTTGAGTAGAGGAGTTAGGCAAAATTATTTATCCTCTTATATGATATTGTAGATTTTGTTTCACTGTATATGGTTTCCCCATTGGAAAAATCACTTGAAAATCATAATAAAAAAAGTTATTAGATACATTTACCTCTAAAATTGAATTCACATAACTCAATGACAACATAAATCTTGGTTTATTTCTTCAAATTGATTTATTTAAAAAACATATTCTTTATCAATCTCACTACATAAAATGATATGAGTCATTTCAAAAACCATTGAGGGTAATAATATAGATGTAATTGGAATCCATAAGCTATTACCCTTTATTTTATACAATTCTTGTATCAGTCATTACTTTTTTAACATTAATAATGCAATGTATTATATGAACACCCATTACATAACATTACAAACCATTCCAATACCATAAAGGTTTCACGTGTTTGGAGATAAGTCACAAAATTATCTTATTTCATGAATGATATTAAATTTATCCCATAATGTTCTTCTCACATTTAATTGTTCTTAGAAATAACCGACTTAAAACCATTCATTATAACCTCATGTAAGGAAATATTAGGATGGGTGATCTTAGGTGAAACGTAAGGGTAAATATATGAGATATGAATTAGTGGTCATAAGTGAGAATAATATAACCATAATTATATTCGAACATGATCATAACTTATAATAATCATACATAATAAAGCATAGGTCATTAATCATAAGTTATAGAATAATTATTTTTTCATAAAAAAGTCATAAGTGATAAGTGTTTAAAATAATCAATAATCAACCATGATCCATGAAAAAAAATTACAGGCACGTGATATGAGTATGTTTCACACAAATAAGAATATAAAATCATTTCCCTATAAAAGGATCAATGTCAAGAATATCGCAGTATGTTAGGTTCACTCCCCAATACATTATATCATTATTTATGGTTCACTCCCTAGACTATCATAGTGGATGGTTTCCCTTACTGAACTAGGATTACATACCCACGACTTTGGGAACCGTGGGGCTGAGTGTCGCAATAGGGGTCTTAGTTTATCCCCACGGTTTGGATGAACCGTGGGTATATATACGGGTCACCCGCTGCACAGGTGGCGTATGACTGCCCCCACGGTTTGAAAACCGTGGGAATTTACATCTAAAAAAACAGCAGGCGGGAATCGAACCCAGGCCGATGCGCAGCGGCACAAGGCCTCTGACCAACCGATCTACCAGCTTATCTGGTATATAAGTATATATTTCTATAAATATATTAATATTATCAGTTTTTCGTAAAATAAAAAACGGCAAGAAATCGACGCCAGCGGGATTCGAACCAAGGACTCAATACCAGCCGGACTACACGCCTTACCAACCAAGCTATCCAGTTATTTGATATATATCTATATATTTGTATAAATATATTAATATAACCGGTAATCGAAAAATTTTAAAAAGAATGATTCGAACCCGCGACCACTACGAATTTAATTTTTGAACTGACCAACTGAGCTGGGAAAATATTACTAACAATTTCATATATCTGTGTACTTATATTTTTAGTTATATTAATCCAAATTGTGTTATCGCCAATTTTTTTTCGGTGTCCTGCGTAATTTTTTTTCCTGCACCAGCAATACCCACGGTTTTTTAAAACCGTGGGTATAGGTCTTTTCTGAAAAAACTCTATACCCACGGTTTGGCCAAAACCGTGGGTATAGGTCTTTAAAAATAAGCTATACCCACGGTTCTGGGAAAACCGTGGGTATAGGTCCACATTTTATCCGTATACCGATGGTTTTCGAAAACGGTGGGTATAGGGGTACCCTATACCCACGGTTTTTTGCAAAACTGTGGGTATAGGACCGTTTTCCAGTACTGTTCATTGGGGGGATATATAACTTCATTCCCACTCTTTTCATAATGTAAATCGTACATATGTTTTCCAAAAGGACATAAAACATTCATTATATCATCATATCACAACCTATAGAATGAAAACATGTTTTATAAATATATCAAAATTTCCTCATAGCATAACTAATGGAAAAAAAAATAGGTTTAATAAACATATAATCATCATAATCATAATCCATCCAAATAAATAATAATTATATTACCATTGGAACATATCCATAATAAATCACAATTAATATAAAAATATATTACCATAGATGAGAAATTAAAATAAAATGTTAATCAAATATTTATAAACTATAATACCCTATTAATTTTGAAATAAATTATTTAAACAACAATTATATTTTAAAAAATAAAAATAAAAATATTTTACTTGAAAATAATCATGGAAACTCATTATTGAGTCATTAAAAAAATATAGAGGTCCTCTTGGTGAAAAATTTCCTTCAGGCTTTTTTGTTAAAACAAAGATTTAATTCACACATTTATTAAACAGTACCCAGTTCAAAAAATGAAAAGAATATTATTTAAAAAAAATCAAAAATAAATAAATGGGTAAAAATAATTTATTCATTTATTTATTAATAGTTAATAACATTATTGATTTTTTTTGAAAACATGGATATGGAAGGAAATGTTTTTTGACCAAAAGAGGAAAAAAGGTAAAATTTTATTTAAAATATTTTATGAAGAATTTTTCTTTCCATAGATAGAAAAATTGTAAAAAAACTAAAAAATTTCAAAAAATATCCACAGAAGATTAAAAGTTAAAATTTTTTATTTTTAAATATTAAATAATTTCCTTAATGGAAATTCAAGCATAAAAAATCATGATTAAAATACGATTGAAATATAAATACCTTAACGCTCTGGTCAATTTTGAGTCATAAGACCCATGAAAGAATATTATAATTTAAAATTTTAAATATTGTGAGTATAAAATTATTCATGATATATCATGTCAGATGTCCTATATTAAACCTCTTCAAATAATCTTGGTTCATAAAATTACATATTTCACAAAGAAATAAATTTGACGTGATAAACACTTACAGATTTGGTATTATGTTAATTAAAATATAATAAAATATAAGACCATAAGGATATATTTTTAAATCCATATAATTAAATAATAATAATAATAAAATGGATGCTTCAAAATTATATAAACCACATAAAAGAAATAAGTGGTGAATATGACATGTGTATCACAGAAATAAAGGTGAGTTGACAATCCATTACCTTATGTATCATTTTACATCATACATGTTAGAACCCCCTTTATAATATTTTTATATTTATTAAACATATATTATTTAAAAATAATCATACATATAATTTCATATATGATTTACCTATAAAATTTTATTGTTCATGTTTATCAATCCTTTATTTGAAACACGGTTTCGGGTGATAACTGCTTTATTTTCCAAGAATATTTCAATTTCAAAATACCAATAGATGTACAAGGTTCATGGTTCAATCACAAGTAGAATATTAATAATTTTATGAGTACAATATCTATTCATTGTATAAAGTATTATAACTATTAATATAAAGTGGTGATGAAAAATTAATTACATTACATCATGGAGATGATAGCCCATACAGAGGCACTTGTGATGTATAAAATTTTTGATGGATTGAATGAAAGAAAATCAAATAGTAATCCAACTTTAAAAGAATATAAAAATATCATAAATAATATATTTATTTAGTATATCCATCATTATAACCATAAATGTGAAATATTGAGAAAAAAATAGACCTTATTTCTTCACGGAGGTGGTACTCCAAATGTACACGTAAGCAATGTTTTTTTCCATCGGATGAACATAAGTTGGAAAATTGTTGTTAGATCATCAAAATTAAAATTAATTATAATTAATATACTCAAATAATCATTTTATAATTGATAACATAAATTTACATGAGTTATAAGAGAAATAAAATTTAAGGTACTTGGTTAAGCATTATATCTCTTCATCGAGAATCCTCTTTTTTCTTATACCTTTTGTGTGGAAAGGATGTTATTTTTGAAAGAACAAAAGATCTAGGAAATGAGTAAATATTATAGGATGGGATTATGACTATGTTTTGTTTATCTAGAATTTGTGGTATTTTTTAATGTGGGAAGAGATGAGGTGCCCTTTTATAAGGGAAATTCCACAAAAGGAATTACTTAAAATATTAACTAATATTTATTTAACAATTATGTAATACGGTAAAACATCACCCCAAATACAAAGATACTATGTTATAGGGTTGAAATAATCTCATAAAATAACATATAGAGATGTTTTGGATATATTTTAAGCCTTATCTATTTGTTAAACAACTTTAAACACATTTTAACCATAACCATGATAACATACCTTTTTTACCACGATTAAATAATAATATAACTAAAAAAGTGCATTTATATCCAAATTTGGAAATGATAATTCATAAATTTTAAACCATTTAATCAAATTCAATTTTTATATGTGGATAAAAAAATATATTAAATTAAGAAAAGAAAATGCATAAATGAAAAATAATTTTTAGGAAAATACCCGTTTTCAGAGTTAGAATCATTTCCACTTGAAATAAACTAATAATTTGAGTTATATTTTTTATAAATTGTACAAAATGAATGTTTTTATTATTTTTTAGTATGATAAAACATAATTGAATATCCAAACCATTAAACTAAATACAGAGCCATGATTATAGTTTTTAATGTTGATAGAATATAACGTATCATTACAAAAGTCAATCATGGGATCAAAAATTAAAAATAATGTTTCAATATAAATTATATAACCCATTAAACATATATTTACTTGAGAAGAACGCATCCAATTGGATAAAGGAAATTTTTATTTTGATCTGAATGCTTTACCCCATAATTGTAACCTAGTTTTACCTTTTTTACCGAGGTGACAAATATTTACAATTATTAATATTCATCATGAAAAAAAATTAAGGTTACACTATTAAATTATATTAATTATTATTATTATAAATATAAAATAATTTTTATATGATCTAATTCATATATGTGGTATACATGTTTTTTAAAATAAGCCTACACTGAAAATAATTTATAGAAAAATGCATTTTTAAGCATAAAAATTGTTTTATTCTTATTCTATGCCTAGTTAGAACAATAAAATGAATGTTAATTTTTTATATAATTTATAATATATATATTTAATTAAGATAATTATTAAATAGTATATCTTAAAATAACTAAAATAAAAATACATTGTGCAAATGAAAATAATTTTTATAAAAATCTATTTTTAATCCCAAAAATTATATTATACGCAAATCATTTATAATAATGATTATTATATAATTAATTATATTATATATAACTAAATAAGAATTGTTTTAATTTAATATAAAATTATAAACATAACTTTCCTGGTAAATCAAATTATTTAATGTAAATAAATTACACTTTTATCAAAATCTGTATTTTTTATTTTTCTCTAAAAACTTAACTATTTTAGACAAATCGACAAAATTCACTCTAAGATAAATTTCATATGATAAATGAAAAAATTATACATATATTTTTTATTATTATTTTTGAAATTTTTGGAAATTAATTATAATATTCACAAAATAAAATTCCATAAATGTTTTTTTCCAGAGAACGTATTTATGAAACATAAAATTATGTTACTAAAATGTGAGTACTCATATATTATGAGTTAATAAATATATTATAATTATTTAAATATAAATATATATATCATAATGTTGTTAATATAATTCATACCCATAAATTTAAAGACTATATTTTCATAGGTCATTGTTCTTTTTATGCTCGGTGTTTCATATCAATTAAGCTATTAAACTCTTAAAATTTATTTAAATTGAAATATATTCTAAAATATTTGGGTTGAATATAATAACCACTTAAATAAATTTAACTCACTCTATTTCTATATTTTTTATAAAAGGATAAATATTTTAAAATACCTTTTTTGAAAATTCACATCATATAAAAGGGTAATAAAACAACCTTTAATAATATGAAGTGGGAAAAAAGGATACCTGAGATAACACATAATCAGGATCCAAAATAATTTTAAAACTAATGAAATGTTAAAATGTTGGCATGGTGGAAAAAAATAAAATAAATGGAATAATAGTGTATGATATAAAATATGGTCTTGAAAAATTTAGTAACCCCAAAACTATAAATTAGTAATGGGTAAAACGACCACCAATTCATTAGAAATGACTGAAAATGAATCTGTTTTTTAATCCCTTATAATTTTCCTAAAGTTTACAGATATTTTAATATCAATATAGAGTATATGTGAAAATATAATTACTTTATTTTCATTCTTTTCAAAATTATAATTCCATTCTTTGGTTACACTTTGATCAAATTCCACTTTTATGTCATCCCTTACTCCAAGAAATGAATATTCAAGATGATTTTTTCTTGCACGAAGAAATAAAATTAATATTTAAGGGATCATAAGTCCCATATTTAATTCCTAATTTCTATAAATATTTACCAAAAATAATATTTTAACATCCTAATATTTTAAAAATATTACCCAGTTTGGTAGCGTATACAACACAAAACCCTAAGCATAAACGAAAAATGATATATTAACATTTAAATGTAATAATTTAAAGCTATAATTATATTTGGTGGGTAATAATAGTATTATATTAATTATAAATTATATTTAAGGTTCATAATCAAATAAAATGAACTTATAAAATCATATTAAACATTCCCTTAATTTTTTTAGTAAAGTCGTTTTATGCTTTAAAAATATTCTTTCTTCAAAAATTGATTTTACAATTTGTTGTGACAAATTATGGTATTAAATATCTTAAATTTTTTTAAATTTTATTCAATAAAAACAATATCATTTTCTTAATAATCATATCAAAATTATATTAGCTTGATGTTTTGGGAATTTGTTGAAAAGAATTCATTTCCAGTGAATAGTAACAAATATTTCCTTTGATAAAATTTTCATTTCCTTTAAAAATGTACAGTATTCATGGAATTTAATCTAAATTAAATTAATAATTATTAAATTATATATAATCTAATTTTGTTCTTTATAATACCTTATATTCATAAAAGTTTATTTTTTGCCTTAGAAATGAATTTTTCAAACAAAAATTCATTGTGTTTTGAGTTCAAATCATAAATTTAATTCGGAAAAATCCAAAAAGTGGATATTTAAAAATTTATTGAATAATTTTAATCACGAGGTAAATTTTTTGAAAATAATTCCCTTTTAGTTTTGTTCATTATGTATAGTAACAACAATAAATAATTATCCCTACAGTATGGGTATATGAGGTAACTATTGTTAAAAAACATAATGTAAGGACTAAAAATGACCCTAAATGTTTCTTTTCACTTATTTTATGAGTCCAGTTCATCCTTATACATGAATGTTTTGAAAATATATCAACTTTTTACAATATTTCATTGGTTTTTACAACTAAAATATATAAGTAAATTATAATGTTTAAAATTTTACTTTCATAATTTTGATATACATAATATTTCAAGTCAGGGATAAGAACAAATTATTTTCAGTTATAAATGGTTTTTTAAATATTAATAATTATATTTTATCATGTTGATTTTATATATGAAATATTAGGTTCAAATATTACATAACACTAACATAGTGCTTGTGCAAGTAATAGAAAAATCAAGTAAATGTTATAAAGCTCTGAAAGTAATATTTTTTAGATGAGTTATAGTGTCCCAATTTTTTTAAAGATAAATATTAGGATTTTTGAATGGTATATATTCCAGTTCATTTCATATCATGTAAGTTTCAAAGTCAATCTAAATTAGTATTTATTTAAATTAAATTAATAATATTCTATGTCAAATAATATTATATGTTAAATACTATTTTATTAAATGAGTTAAAATTTATAAATTAAATAGGAGGAAAATTTGGATGATAAATGGTCTAAAATTTATACAATTAGTCATTTATGACCCAATTCTCTCCTTATAAGTAAAAAATATAACTCTTTAATATTGAAAAAAATTCGTTTTTCACATTAAAATTGGTTAACCAATGGGTTAATACAAACCATAAGGTATAAAAAGATAATGAAATAAGTAAAACATTTTATTGGATGATTATATTAAAACTATATACTTCATATAATCAAATTAATTCCTTTTTTGGAACTATTATAAAAGATTTAGACACGTATTATAGGATAATTTTTCATAATTTTTCCAAATTGACATTAATGATAATTTTTAAGAAATAATATTTTATTATATGATTTAAAATTCCTATAAATTATATATTTGTAAAATTTACTTTGATGTGGTTTAAAATATCATCCATTATAAATTTTGGGGTCAATTTTCATTATATATGAATATTTTGTCCCCTATAGAGTAAAAATATTGATATCATGGTAACTATAAAAAGGTTTGGGGGGGATTAAAACAATGAGATCACGGTGAAAATATATTCAGAACATGTAAATATTTTATCAAATGAGATTATTTTTACATAAATGTATCCTATCATATAATTTTATTATTATCGATCGATTATCCCCTAAAAACTAATTTATATTAATTAAATACATTAAAAAATTCTAATAATTAACCTCCTTCATTATAAAAGGGAAACCAATCTACTCTTCTCAACACAGTTAGAGAGTCAATTATTTTTAGCTGATACTATCCTAAATACCTTCCTTAAATCCCTTCACACAATTTTTAGGTCTTATTTTTGTTATAATACAATATTTATATAGATCAAGGTTTAAAGAAAAGGAGGTTGTCTGAAGATAGAGTATAGATTTTAACTAAATATTTCTGATTTATTTCATCTTCTATATCATTAAAGTATTTTTCAGACATTATGAAATAATAAAATAATTATATATCATATACATATCTCTTTTATGTTATGGTTTTAACCAATATCCATATCCATTTTCATCAAAGGGGAAGTGAAATTGTCGTTCATGTGTACGGAGTACTACCTCCTTCTGAACTGATGAAATTATTTTTTTATAACACCCTCTAATGGATGGATAAAATGATAGATTTAATGTATATATACAATTGTTATAAAATATTTATCCTTATGAAAATATATTATATAATATATTTAATTAACATTCAATCCATTGAAAAATGATAACATCGTTCATGCATCAATGTGTATTACCACCTCCATGAAGTGATATGATTCATTTTTCATGACCACATCTTATGGATCCTATATATAAATGAATTTAAATAAATGATATTAAATTTGTAATATATTAATAATTATAAAAATAGAAAAAACACTTACCTACTTTAATTCATGAACGTTAAAAAATGGAATCATTACCGATGTGTACATGCAACCTACCATCTCCATGATTTTAATGTAGTTCATTTTTCATAACCAGCTTTCATGGTTGATTTTATAATTATAATTGACGTATAAAAAATATTATTTATGGGTTATTATTATATATATTTAGGAATAATGAACACCTTTTTCCTATACAAAACATCAATATTTTTTGGGATTAGGAATTGAATGTCCCCAAAACACCTGATGTGGTTATAACTTATTAAGTAATTAAAATTTTAATTTAAAATAAATGATTTTTTTTAAGGATAAATTATTTAACCTATATAATTTTCTAAAAAACTAACATAATTTATACATGATCATTATACTGGATTAAAAGAGATACATAGAAATTCTAGACCCGATGTAAGAGATTTCATTGAAATTTCACATCATCGAAGAATTATTTAAAATTATGCACCTAATTTATTTAATATAGTGTATATGTTTCCCCCATTTCGTGTTATATCATTATTAATTTATTGGTTACAGTATTTTAAGCAACAATTAATGTTTTTAATCAATTATGACTTTACTTGTTAGTTTCAAAGTGATAAGGGGTTTCTTAATTAAAATTAAATTTACTAGGTTATACATCGATTACATTAACATTGTTATGAAATGATTATGTGTGAATTTAAGTCTATAATTTTCAATTTTTTATTTTAATTTTTTTTATTTAAATATTCACACATAATCAATTAATGGATTAAATATCAGTAAAAAATAATGATCTTTGTAAGGGTTTTCTTTGTCTTAATATTATTTACTTGAGATATGTTTCATGTCGTTCACTAGGATTTCCTTATTTAGTGTACATAATACCTCATGAGATATATTTATCATATTAATTCATTTAAATCATGGTATTTATATATCCATATAAAATTCCTAATTTCAATAGTTTTTATTAAAAAGATATTATATGGGTAATGAATTTATCATAAAATCTTCATTCTTTATGATATTGTTTATGTTAAAGGTTCCATTGGGGGAAATTTTTTGATATTATTTATTGTATAGAATTTATTTTCATATCCTCGGGTTATGAAATTGTTTTATATGTTTTATTTCCATCTCCTCCCTTATTGACTAAATAGACATATAGGAATTTATTTGTAACGCCCCGACCCCAGCTACCCAGAGTCAGTGCATTACTTTGTAACATTGGCATGATCACAAAAGATCAAGTCTCGAAAGACCTATTAGTTTAGTATCCTTGGAAACACTAGATACATTCATAAGTCCTTCATTACATCATAAAGTAAAACAAATCTACAAAAACATATTGTCTTCATATACCCTCACACTATCCCTGCAGGTCATTCATAATATACTTCTTCACATCCTGGAAAACATTAAAACATTGAAAGGGGTGAGCTCAGATTCTCAGTAAGGATAACAATATTGCGGAAGCTTTCATAAATAAACATAAACATTTAAGGCAATGTATAACTAAACAAAAGCCTTATTAAACTTGAACTTCAGCATAATATGGAAAAAGTAAAATCAAATAATGCCACTTACTTACTCACATGGATATTCTACTAGAAGAATAATCTCATGAAAGATCAATAACCACTTTCATAATGAGGAAATGTATAATGCCAGAAATTCTGAAACATTTTTTCAAGGCCTCGGCCAAGACGTCTAAAATGATTAAGGCCTCGGCCAAAACCATAAATCAAATTGGGAAAGGGCCTCGGCCAATTCCACGTCTAGTTGTCTCATGAGACCTACCGATGCAATTTTTTTAGAAGATACTTACGTTTAAAATTGCTTAAATATACTCTAGTGTTTTTCTGAAAACATTATGCAAGATTTTGAAAACAAAATAACTAATTCTGAGACTGCTCGACTAATTACAGGCCATGATGGGTCCACGCCCAATCCCTTCCTGTCTACCACACTCGAGAGTCAGGTTTTCTAAAAACATTTTTAAGCTTGCGTTAAATACGTATACATTTGCACTGGATTTTCATATATTTGAGAGAAATATCAATTTTTTGAAATCATTTATAAATCACACAATAATAAAATAAAACCTTTTGAATAAATGTAAAAGTCAAAGGGGTTTATACACCGTATAAAATAAAGTTGTGTATAAAACCAAATATGCCTCAATGAAAGGAGATTGAGACGAAGTCCTTAAAAAGATCATTTTTAAAATAAAATAGATCTATTATGTGTATTCACTATAGGTACACATAAAGAATACAAAATAAGAAATAATAATATCATGACATAATTTGAAAGTAGGAGATTAACCCAAATAATGGAAGTTGGGTTAAGAAATTCCCTTACCTCGTGTTTGACTTGAATCAACCGTTCTTTAACCTCCTGAATAATAAACTAGAGTTAATATATACCTTATTAAGAACCATTTTCAATTTCATTATCCTTATTATATCACTTATTACAATGATATGAACATTATGTAATTATTTAAGTTAATAACGGTCATTTTGTCGATCTTTGGTACTTGAGTCAACAATAAACTTATTATAATTACAAGTTGTTTATGTGGTAGAATATCCATTATCTACATAATTATATTCATGATTTAGATGTCATATATATCTTATATATCCAGTATATACATTCATTTATAATATTACGTAACATTTAGAGGTAAGAAATGAAATGCACCGTTCATGGAGACGGTAAGCCTTACGTACGCGTGAAGGCTACTTTCATTTCAATTTCATATTTAATGGAACGAAATCATAATTATATAAATGTATAATATAATTCCAGTATAATATAGTGTATAATACCATTTACTCCATCCTTTATACATCCCACATATGGCATTAACGATTCAAATCACTTTGAGGGGGCGGTAGTCCGCACTTCCTAAAATGAAATTATCGCGTTTTACCCATAATGGAAATCATAAAATATGCCATAAATGATAAATACAGAAGAATAAGTAAAACATAAACATATTATATATCATATATAAAAATAGTTACATCTTAATGGCCACCTTTGAAGGTGTTATATGAGTGTTGAACAATCATCATTTCGTGAGGCAGAAATTCGCCATCCACAGAAACCGTATGTTCTTTAACCATTAGATGTAGGTGTGTGTAAGTGTAGCTAGAATCCTTCTTATAAAAACATCCTAGTATATTGAGGATACAGGTGTTGTTACAAAAGAAATGAATAAAAATAGTTTAGGGGGTTGGAGAAGAAAAATAAAACAAAACAACATTATAGAAGACATTACCTAAAAATCAGGTAACTCTTTTTGATTTGAGACAAAGGCTTACTTAGGAAGAGTTCTGCCCAAAGTGAGGCTTCTAGGAGTAAGAGGAGGAAGTTGGGAGAGTATTTGGGAAGAGTTTGGCTGAGAAAAATGGCCTGAAGGTGTGAATAAGGTGGGAGAGGTGGGGGCCTTTTATAAGTGGAGAGGAGGGGCACTTTTGGAAAGATTGAAATGTTACATTATTACACAATGATTTTCGGATTCTAAAGGTCCCACACTTATATAATTCGTGTCTAAGGTGATAAGGGTTCGAAATATACCCATCCAATAGTCTTTGGACAAGTGTAAGCCTTAGATGTTACATTATCTTTTCATTTTATTAAAATCGTTAAATAATGTGGTCATCGCTGCATCATAATGATGTTATAAATAATTTAATTTATTTAATGTCTAAAAATTATAAAAAAAATACTATGATGTAGGAAATCGTTTTATCTTTATAATTAATATTTATAGTCAAAATTTGGACTTGTGTTACCCCACTTAAAAACTGTTTTAGTAAAAAAACTCATGTTTGTGTCAATTTAATTTTAACATTAAATAAATATATATTAATGTCATTTTCCAACCAAGGTGGCTCCATGGGGTCCCCAAGTTGACCCATGGGTTGTCTTGGTCGGCCATGACTCATCCAATAGGAGTAGGACAAGTGTCAAGCTCATATCATATTATTAAAACATTGTTTTTACCTTAAACTACACTAATTACCTCTAATCGCGATTAAGAACTTAAAAGTTACTATTCACCAAAAATTATTTTAATCTCATTGAACCACATTTTACTTCTTAATGACAACCATTTATGTTGGATTTTTGAAAATCAAATCACAGAAGTGGTAATATTTCATTTTAACGAAAAAATCAGTTTTTAACAACCACTTAGTGGTTTCACTATTCATCAAAAATTGAAGTTTTTCAGAATAAGGCCAAAATTTCACCCTAAGCTATAATTGCTATTCCGAATTCAAAAATGATGTATATTTTACAAAATTCCAAAAATATAAGTTTCATTAATTAATTTTATAATTAATTCCCGCTGTCACAACAAATAGCGTGTTTTTAAGAAACAATTTATATCAAATGATTGGCAATTGTTTATGTCCAATTTCAATGTTAAATTAATTATAATGACAACCATTGGATAAAATGGTAAAAATATATTCTAATTATACTTTAAAACCACTAAATAGTATAATTTATCACTATAAATTATTTTGATTAAAAAAGTTGTTTTTAAGTATTTTTCACTATTCATAAAAAATAGAAGTTCTCAGAAAAATACCAAAAATTCAACATAGGCTAATTTCAATATTCCGAATCCTAAAATGAAGTCCATTTTGATAAATAAAATTTATAAAATTTCAAAAAGTAGGTATTACTATTCAAAACGGCTAGTTTAATTCGTTGTGGTGTGTGTTAGAGCTCGAGGTTGCGTACAACACACGCTATTGCATTATTCGAAGTGAAACGTACCGTGGAAGCTTGGGGTGTTACATTCTCCCCTCCTTCAATAAATTGCGTCCTCGCAATTTGAAATTTTTCTTTGAAAATAAAAGGTTGAAAAGAGAAAATACCTTTGAGGAAAACCCACATCGGAAATAAGGTTAATAAATATATAACATTAAAAGAAAGCAAGATAAGTACAAAGGTCACCCGATATAGCCCATTCTAGGATTCTATGAAAATATGGATATGGAGGAGAAACAAACCATCAAGGTCTGATGGAGAGTTATAGAAAACAGGATTAGGAGAAAGTTTAACTACAAGAAAATCACAAACTTGTGATTGGTTAAACGGTCATTGAATCCCCAGTTGGAAAAGTTAGCCGACAACATTTTTTTTTAAGTTACCTTTTATAATGTTGAGGAATTTATTTAGGAGATTTACTAAGAACGTAAGGGAATATACATACTTGTTATGTATACTTTCATTCGTTAATAAATTTTTACAACAAACCCATCTTTTACTCCAAATGGTAACGGAACTCAAAAATATTCTTTTTATCCTAATTGTATAAGGTTCCATTTAGATTAGTAAAACTATTTTGTAATAACCAGGGACTTTCTGTAGGATAGTGGTAGGAAATAAAGGCTTGTCGCACTATGGTTGTGGGTTCGATTCCTGCAGCTTTGTCCGACGCGATGGGTTATTCCCCACCCTGCAGGTTGTCCTTTTCCTAAAACTATAGTAATATAATATTCCAAAAATAATCTTCAGAAATGCTTTAACCTTAAACAATACTATCCATGGTTCAACTTAATCCATTCCAACCTTAATAGTTATCCAAAATTCCTCCATCCAGACTTTCTCTAAAAGGTCTCTAAATTCCAAAATCAATTGTAACATCAGATTCCCCAAACAAAGAAAAGTTTCTCTTATTGTCAGATACTAAAAATATGATTACCTTAATCATATTAAAACCTTACTGAAATCAAAAAGTACTGCAGTACAATCTTTATATATATCACATTATTCTTATAACCAGAATAAAATCCTTGAGTCCAAAAGCACCAATACATTAATTATTCTGCTTCAACTGTAGTCACAGTATAAGATTGGCCTTGATCCCTTGTCCTTTTCTGAGGTAGGTTTCCTTGACTCTTAGGACATTAATTTGCATAATGCCCCATTTCCCTACAATTGTAGCATTAAACATTGATAGCCTCTTTCTTTCCCTTGCAATCACGAGCCTGGTGACCCTTTTCTCCACATTTATAACAAACTCCCAATCCTTTTAGGCAAGTACCAGGGTGATTCTTCCCATAATTATCACATAATGGAAAATCCTTCTTTCCCTTTTTCCCTTTATCTGTCTCTTGTTCCACCGTTCTCTTCTTCTCTTGCTTTACTTTGTTGTCATAAGACTTAGAGAATTATTTTTTTGTCTTTATAGCACACGAGACAATATCTTCGTATGATGAGAAGGATTGTGATACTAAAGCTCGACGGAGAAATGGTTTTAACCCATCAAAGAAACGATCAATCTTACTCCTTGGGTTACGTATATAATCGGCAGCATGCCTCGCTAACCTTGTAAAGTTAGCATCATAATTTGCGACATTCTCATCCTCCTTCTGCCTCAGACTCAGAAATTGCCTTTCCATATCTGATCGATGGTCACGAGGAAAGTATTTTTCTAATAAAATCTCTTTGAACTCCCTCCATTCCATATTTGATACGTCATCATCTTCATTTGTGTTTTGAATCAGCGACCACCACTGATCAACATCTCCAGTGAGGCGGTAAACTACCATGACAACCTTCTCCCTTTCACTACACCCCAAGGCATGGAATAGTTTATCTAAGGAATTTATCCATTGCTCAGCTACTATAGGATTTGTACTCCCATTGAAGGTTGGTGGTTGTTGCCTCATGAAACGGTCTAGCATTGATCCTCCACGTTGCAGATCAGGGTGCTCCATACGAGTAAGGTTATTATTCATAACCTGAGTGAGTTGTCCCAGTATGGTAATAAGTTGATCAGCACCAGTTGTATCTCCAGATCCACAATAATTATCTTGAGCAGGAGGGAAATCCCTACACGGAGTTCGTGCATTGATACGGTTTCCATTCCTTCCACTAGGCGCCATTTCTAAACAATGGCATAAACTAGATTATTTTATGAATCAAAATACATAATTCCATACTTGTAAAACACTTTTCATAAATTGAACTATTTATGGATATAATCCATAATCATAAAAAGAAATGTTTTCTTTGAGGAAGTATATACTCATAACCCTTCATAGTGGTTTGTAAATAAAATGAGAATTATCCTAAGCATATCCCCCGGGAGTGTCGTAACCAAGAGTGCAGCAAGGCCCGTTGTCGTGCACCAGTTCCCATTCGAGTCTAGCTCAAAGCGGTGTTTTTGGGTTTTACCCCTAGGTACATCTGTGCCAGAGCCGCCTCTACCTGCTCGTATCCAGACAGGGATGTATTTCTCGGAAAACTCACAACATCTCTACAATACCAAAATTCTAGGAAGTTCTTCTATACTAATCCTCAAAGTCTATCTTCGGGCTATGTGCTCTAATCAGAGTTTATCTAAATCTAGCTTCCAACGTTAGTACTAAACTACCTCTAATACCAACTGTAACGCCCCGACCCCAGCTACCCAGAGTCGGTGCATTACTTAGTAACATTGGCATGATCACAAAAGATCAAGTCTCGAAAGACTGATTAGTTTAGTATCCTTGGAAACCCTAGATACATTCATAAGTCTTTCATTACATCATAAAGTAAAACAAAACTACAACAACATATTTTCTTCATATACCCTCACACTATCCCTACAGGTCATTCATAATATACTTCTTCACATCCTGGAAAACATTAAAACATTGAAAGGGGTGAGCTCAGATGATCAGTAAGGATAACAATATTGCGGAAGCTTTCATAAATAAACATAAACATTTAAGGAAATGTATAACTAAACAAAAGCCTTATTAAACTTGAACTTCATCATAATATGGAAAAAGTAAAATCAAATAATGCCACTTACTTACTCACATGGATATTCTACTAGACGAATAATCTCATGAAAGATCAATAACCACTTTCATAATGAGGAAATGTATAATGCCATACATTCTGAAACATTTTGTCAAGGCCTTGGCCAAGACGTCTAAAATGATTAAGGGCTCGACCAAAACCATAAATCAAATTGGGAAAGGGCCTTGGCCAATTCCACGTCTAGTTGTCTCATGAGACCTACCGATGCAATTTTTTTAGAAGATACTTACGTTTAAAATTGCTTAAATATACTCCAGTGTTTTTCTGAAAACATTATGCAAGCTTTTGAAAACAAAATAACTAATTCTGAGACTGCTCGACTAATTACAGGCCATGATGGGTCCACACCCAATCCCTTCCTGTCTACCACACTCGAGAGTCATGTTTTCTAAAAACATTTTTAAGCTTGCGTTAAATACGTATACATTTGCACTGAATTTTCATATATTTGAGAGAAATATCAATTTTTTGAAATCATTTATAAATCACATAATCATAAAATAAAACCTTTTGAATAAATGTAAAAGTCAAAGGGGTTTATACACCGTATAAAAGAAAGTTGTGTATAAAACCAAATATGCCTCAATGAAAGGAGATTGAGACGAAGTCCTTAAAAAGATCATTTTTAAAATAAAATAGATCTATTATGTGTATTAACTATAGGTACACATAAAGAATACAAAATAAGAAATAATAATATCATGACATAATTTGAAAGTAGGAGATTAACCCAAATAATGGAAGTTGGGTTAAGAAATTCTCTTACCTCGTGTCTGACTTGACTCAACCATTCTTTAACCTCCTGAATAATAAACTAGAGTTAATATATACCTTATTAAGAACCATTTTCAATTTCATTATCCTTATTATATCACTTATTACAATTATATGAACATTATGTAATTATTTAAGTTAATAACGGTCATTTTGTCGATCTTTGGTACTTGAGTCAACAATAAACTTATTATAATTACAAGTTGTTTATGTGGTAGAATATCCATTATCTCCAGAATTATATTCATGATTTAGATGTCATATATATCTTATATATCCAGTATATACATTCATTTATAATATTACGTAACATTTAGAGGTAAGAAATGAAATGCACCGTTCATGGAGACGGTAAGCCGTACGTATGCATGAATGCTACTTTCATTTCAATTTCATATTTAATGGAACGAAATCATAATGATATAAATGTATAATATAATTCCAGTATAATATAGTGTATAATACCATTTACTCCATCCTTTATACATCCCACATATGGCATTAACGATTCAAATCACTTTGAGGGGGCGGTAGTCCGCACTTCCTAAAATGAAATTATCGCTTTTTACCCATAATGGAAATCATAAAATATTCCATAAATGAGAAATACAGAAGCATAAGTAAAACATAAACATATTATATATCATATATAAAAATAGTGACATCTTAATGTCCACCTTTGAAGGTGTTATATGAGTGTTGAACAATCATCATTTCGTGAGGCAGAAATTTGCCATCCACAGAAACCGTATGTTCTTTAAACATTAGATGTAGGTGTGTGTAAGTGTAGCTCGAATCCTTCTTATAAAAACATCCTAGTATATTGAGGATACTGGTGTTGTTACAAAAGAAATAAATAAAAATAGTTTAGGGGGTTGGAGAAGAAAAATAATACAAAACAACATTATAGAAGACATTACCTCAAAATCAGGTAACTCTTTTTGATTTGAGACAAAGGCTTCCTTGGGAAGAGTTCTGCACAAAGTGAGGCTTCTAGGAGTAAGAGGAGGAAGTTGGGAGAGTATTTGGGAAGCTTTTGGCCGAGCCAAATGGCTTGAAGGTATGAATAAGGTGGGAGAGGTGGGGGCCTTTTATAAGTGGAGAGGAGGGGCACTTTTGGAAAGATTGAAATGTTACATTATTACACAATGCTTTTCGGATTCTAAAGGTCCCACACTTATATAATTCGTGTCTAAGGTGATAAGGGTTCTAAATCTACCCATACAATAGTCTTTGGACAAGTGTCAGCCTTGGATGTTACATTATCTTTTCATTTTATTAAAATCGTTAAATAATGAGGTCATCGCTGCATCATAATGATGTTATAAATAATTTAATTTATTTAATGTCTAAAAATTATAAAAAAAATACTATGATGTAGGAAATAGTTTTATATTTCTAATGAATATTTATAGTCAAAATTTGGAATTGTGTAACCCCACTTAAAAACTGTTTTAGTAAGAAAACTCATGTTTGTGTCAATTTAATTTTAACATTAAATAAATATATATTAATGTCATTTTCCAAACAAGGTGGCTCCATGGGGTCCCCAAGTTGACCCATGGGTTGTCTTGGTCGGCCATGACTCATCCAATAGGAGTAGTACAAGTGTCAAGCTCATATAATATTATTAAAACATTGTTTTTACCTTAAACTACACTAATTACCTCTAATCGCGATTAAGAACTTAAAAGTTACTATTCACCAAAAATTATTTTAATCTCATTGAACCACATTTTACTTCTTAATGACAACCATGTATGTCGTATTTTTGAAAATCAAATCACAGAAGTGGTAATATTTCATTTTAACGAAAAAATCAGTTTTTAACAACCACTTAGTGGTTTCACTATTCATCAAAAATTGAAGTTTTTCAGAATAAGGCCAAAATTTCACCCTAAGCTATAATTGATATTCCGAATTAAAAAATGATGTATATTTTACAAAATTCCAAACATATAAGTTGCATTAATTAATTTTATAATTAATTCCCGCTGTCACAACAAATAGTGTGTTTTTAAGAAACAATTTATATCAAAAGATTGGCAATTGTTTATGTCCAATTTCAATGTTAAATTAATTCTAATGACCACCATTGGATAAAATGGTAAAAATATATTCTAATTATACTTTAAAACCACTAAATAGTATAATTTATCACTATAAATTATTTTGATTAAAAAAGTTGTTTTTAAGTATTTTTCACTATTCATAAAAAATAGAAGTTCTCAGAAAAATACCAAAAATTCAACATAGGCTAATTTCAATATTCCGAATCCTAAAATGAAGTCCATTTTGATAAATAAAATTTATAAAATTTCAAAAAGTAGGTATTACTATTCACAACGGCTAGTTTAATTCGTTGTGGTGTGTGTTAGAGCTCGAGGTTGCGTACAACACACGCTATTGCATTATTCAAAGTGAAACGTACCGTGGAAGCTTGGGGTGTTACATTCTCCCCTCCTTCAATAAATTGCGTCCTCGCAATTTGAAATTTTTCTTTGAAAATAAAAGTTTGAAAAGAGAAAATACCTTTGAGGAAAACCCACATCGGAAATAAGGTTAATAAATATATAACATTAAAAGAAAGCAAGATAAGTACAAAGGTCACCCAATATAGCCCATTCTAGGATTCTATGAAAATATGGATATGGAGGAGAAACAAACCATCAAGGTCTGATGGAGAGTTATAGAAAACAGGATTAGGAGAAAGTTTAACTACAAGAAAATCACAAACTTGTGATTGGTTAAACGGTCATTGAATCCCCAGTTGGAAAAGTTAGCCGACAACATTTTTGTTTTAAGTTACCTTTTATAATGTGGAGGAATTTATTTAGGAGATTTACTAAGAACGTAAGGGAATATACATACTTGTTATGTATACTTTCATTTGTTAGTAAATTTTTACCACAAACCCATCTTTTACTCCAAATGGTAACGGAACTCAAAAATATTCTTTTTATCCTAATTGTATAAGGTTCCATTTAGATTAGTAAAACTATTTTGTAATAACCAGGGACTTCCTGTAGGCTAGTGGTAGGAAATAAAGGCTTGTCGCACTATGGTTGTGGGTTCGATTCCTACAGCTTTGTCCGACGCGATGGGTTATTCCCCACCCTGCAGGTTGTCCTTTTCCTAAAACTATAGTATTATAATATTCCAAAAATAATCTTCAGAAATGCTTTAACCTTAAACAATACTATACATGGTTCAACTTAATCCATTACAACCTTAATAGTTATCCTTAATACCTCCGTCCAGACTTTCTCTAAAAGGTCTCTAAATTCCAAAATCAATTGTAACATCAGATTCACCAAACAAAGAAAAGTTTCTCTTATTGTCACATACTAAAAATATGATTACCTTAATCATATTAAAACCTTACTGAAATCAAAAAGTACTGCAGTACAATCTTCATATATATCACATTATTCTTATAACCAGAATAAAATCCTTGAGTCCAAAAGCACCAATACATTAATTATTATGCTTCAACTGTAGTCACAGCATAAGATTGGCCTTGATCCCTTGTACTTTTCTGAGGTAGGTTTCCTTGATGCTTAGGACATTCATTTGCATAATGCCCCATTTCCCTACAATTGTAGCATTCAACATTGATAGCCTCTTTCTTTCCCTTGCAATCACGAGCCTGGTGACCCTTTTCTCCACATTTATAACAAACTCTCAATCCTTTTAGGCAAGTACCAGGGTGATTCTTCCCACAATTATCACATAATGGAAAATCCTTCTTTCCCTTTTTCCCTTTATCTGTCTCTTGTTCCATCGTTCTCTTCTTCTCTTGCTTTACTTTGTTGTCATAAGACTTAGAGAATTCCTTTTCTGTCTTGATATCACACGAGACAATATCTTCGTATGATGAGAAGGATTGTGATACTAAAGCTCGACGGAGAAATGGTTTTAACCCATCAAAGAAACGATCAATCTTACTCCTTGGGTTACGTATATAATCGGTAGCATGCCTCGCTAACCTTGTAAAGTTATCCTCATACTTTGCGACATTCTCATCCTCCTTCTGCCTCAGACTCAGAAATTTCCTTTCCATATCTGATCGATGGTCACGAGGAAAGTATTTTTCTAAGAAAAGCTCTTTGAACTCCCTCCATTCCATATTCGATACGTCATCATCTTCCTTTGTGTTTTGAATCAGCGACCACCACTGATCGACATCTCCAGTGAGGCGGTAAACTTCCATGACAACCTTCTCCCTTTAACTACTCCCCAAGGCATGGAATATTTTATCTAAGGAATTTATCCATTGCTCAACTACTATAGGATTTGTACTCCCATTGAAGGTTGGTGGTTGTTGCCTCATGAAACGGTCTAGCATTGATCCTCCACATTGCAGATCAGGGTGCTCCATACGAGTAAGGTTATTATTCATAACCTGAGTGAGTTATCCCAGTATGGTAATAAGTTGATCAGTACCAGTTGTATCTCCAGATCCACAATAATTATCTTGAGCAGGAGGGAAATCCCTACACGGAGTTCGTGCATTGACACGGTTTCCATTCCTTCCACTAGGCGCCATTTCTAAACAATGGCATAAACTAGATTAGTTTATGAATCAAAATACATAATTCCATACTTGTAAAACACTTTTCATAAATTGAACTATTTATGGATATAATCCATAATCATAAAAAGAAATGTTTTCTTTGAGGAAGTATATACTCATAACCCTTCATAGTGGTTTGTAAATAAAATGAGAATTATCCTAAGCATATCCTCCGGGAGTGTCGTAACCAAGAGTGCAGCAAGGCCCGTTGTCGTGCACCAGTTCCCGTTCGAGTCTAGATCAAAGCGGTGTTTTCGGGTTTTACCCCTAGGTACATCTGTGCCAGAGCCGCCTCTACCTGCTCGTATCCAGACAGGGATGTATTGCTCGGAAAACTCACAACATCTCTACAATACCAAAATTATAGGAAGTTCTTCTATACTAATACTCAAAGTCTATCTTCGGGCTATGTGCTCTAATCAGAGTTTATCTAAATCTAGCTTCCAAGGTTAGTTCTAAACTGCCTCTGATACCAACTGTAACGCCCCGACCCCAGCTACCTAGAGTCGGTGCATTACTTCGTAACATTGGCATGATCACAAAAGATCAAGTCTCGAAAGACCGATTAGTTTAGTATCCTTGGAAACACTAGATACATTCATAAGTCTTTCATTACATCATAAAGTAAAACAAAACTACAACAACGTATTTTCTTCATATACCCTCACACTATCCCTGCAGGTCATTCATAATATACTTCTTCACATCCTGGAAAACATTAAAACATTGAAAGGGGTGAGCTCAGATGATCAGTAAGGATAACAATATTGCGGAAGCTTTCATAAATAAACATAAACATTTAAGGAAATGTATAACTAAACAAAATCCTTATTAAACTTGAACTTCAGCATAATATGGAAAAAGTAAAATCAAATAATGCCACTTACTTACTCACATGGATATTCTACTAGACGAATAATCTCATGAAAGATCAATAACCACTTTCATAATGAGGAAATGTATAATGCCAGACATTCTGAAACATTTTGTCAAGGCCTCGGCCAAGACGTCTAAAATGATTAAGGCCTCGGCCAAAACCATAAATCAAATTGGGAAAGGGCCTCGGCCAATTCCACGTCTAGTTGTCTCATGAGACCTACCGATACAATTTTTTTAGAAGATACTTACGTTTAAAATTGCTTAAATATACTCCAGTGTTTTTATAAAAACATTATGCAAGCTTTTGAAAACAAAATAACTAATTCTGAGACTGCTCGACTAATTACAGGCCATGATGGGTCCACGCCCAATCCCTTCCTGTCTACCACACTCGAGAGTCAGGTTTTCTAAAAACATTTTTAAGCTTGCGTTAAATACGTATACATTTGCACTGTATTTTCATATATTTGAGAGAAATATCAATTTTTTGAAATCATTTATAAATCACATAATCATAAAATAAAACCTTTTGAATAAATGTAAAAGTCAAAGGGGTTTATACACCGTATAAAAGAATGTTGTGTATAAAACCAAATATGCCTCAATGAAAGGAGATTGAGACGAAGTCCTTAAAAAGATCATTTTTAAAATAAAATAGATCTATTATGTGTATTCACTATAGGTACACATAAAGAATACAAAATAAGAAATAATAATATCATGACATAATTTGAAAGTAGGAGATTAACCCAAATAATGGAAGTTGGGTTAAGAAATTCCCTTACCTCGTGTCTGACTTGACTCAACCGTTATTTAACCTCCTGAATAATAAACTAGAGTTAATATATACCTTATTAAGAACCATTTTCAATTTCATTATCCTTATTATATCACTTATTACAATGATATGAACATTATGTAATTATTTAAGTTAATAACGGTCGTTTTGTCGATCTTTGGTACTTGGGTCAACAATAAACTTATTATAATTACAAGTTGTTTATGTGGTATAATATCCATTATCTCCAGAATTATATTCATGATTTAGATGTCATATATATATTATATATCCAGTATATACATTCATTTATAATATTACGTAACATTTAGAGGTAAGAAATGAAATGCACCGTTCATGGAGACGGTAAGCCGTACGTACGCAAGAATGCTACTTTCATTTCAATTTCATATTTAATGGAACGAAATCATAATGATATAAATGTATAATATAATTCCAGTATAATATAGTGTATAATACCATTTACTCCATCCTTTATACATCCCACATATGGCATTAACGATTCAAATCACTTTGAGGGGGCGGTAATCCGCACTTCCTAAAATGAAATTATCGCGTTTTACCCATAATGGAAATCATAAAATATGCCTTAAATGAAAAATACAGAAGCATAAGTAAAACATAAACATATTATATATCATATATAAAAATAGTTACATCTTAATGGCCACCTTTGAAGGTGTTATATGAGTGTTGAACAATCATCATTTCGTGAGGCAGAAATTCGCCATCCACAGAAACCGTATGTTCTTTAACCATTAGATGTAGGTGTGTGTAAGTGTAGCTCGAATCCTTCTTATAACAACATCCTAGTATATTGAGGATACTGGTGTGGTTACAAAAGAAATGAATAAAAATAGTTTAGGGGGTTGGAGAATAAAAATAAAACAAAACAACATTATAGAAGACATTACCTCAAAATCAGGTAACTCTTTTTGATTTGAGACAAAGGCTTCCTTGGGAAGCGTTCTGCCCAAAGTGAGGCTTCTAGGAGTAAGAGGAGGAAGTTGGGAGAGTATTTGGGCAGAGTGTGGCTGAGCCAAATGGCTTGAAGGTGTGAATAAGGTGGGAGAGGTGGGGGCCTTTTATAAGTGGAGAGGAGGGGCACTTTTGGAAAGATTGAAATGTTACATTATTACACAATGCTTTTCGGATTCTAAAGGTCCCACACTTATATAATTAATTTATAAGGTGATAAGGGTTCGAAATATACCCATCCAATAGTCTTTGGACAAGTGTAATCCTTGGATGTTACATTATCGTTTCATTTTATTAAAATCGTTAAATAATGAGGTCATCGCTGCATCATAATGATGTTATAAATAATTTAATTTATTTAATGTCTAAAAATTATAAAAAAAATACTATGATGTAGGAAATAGTTTTATCTTTCTAATGAATATTTATAGTCAAAATTTGGACTTGTGTAACCCCACTTAAAAACTGTTTTAGTAAAAAACACTCATGTTTGTGTCAATTTAATTTTAACATTAAATAAATATATATTAATGTCATTTTCCAACCAAGGTGGATCCATGGGGTCCCCAAGTTGACCCATGGGTTGTCTTGGTCGGCCATGACTCATCAAATAGGAGTAGGACAAGTGTCAAGCTCATATCATATTATTAAAACATTGTTTTTACCTTAAACTACACTAATTACCTCTAATCGCGATTAAGAACTTAAAAGTTACTATTCACCAAAAATAATTTTAATCTCATTGAACCAAATTTTACTTCTTAATGACAACCATGTATGTCAAATTTTTGAAAATCAAATCACAGAATTGGTAATATTTCATTTTAACGAAAAAATCAGTTTTTAACAACCACTTAGTGGTTTCACTATTCATCAAAAATTGAAGTTTTTCAGAATAAGGCCAAAATTTCACCCTAAGCTATAATTGATATTCCGAATTCAAAAATGATGTATATTTTAAAAATTCCAAACATATAAGTTGCATTAATTAATTTTATAATTAATTCCCGCTGTCACAACAAATAGCGTGTTTTTAAGAAACAATTTATATCAAAAGATTGGCAATTGTTTATGTCCAATTTCAATGTTAAATTAATTCTAATGACCACCATTGGATAAAATGGTAAAAATGTATTCTAATTATACTTTAAAACCACAAAATAGTATAATTTATCACTATAAATTATTTTGATTAAAAAAGTTGTTTTTAAGTATTTTTCACTATTCATAAAAAATAGAAGTTCTCAGAAAAATACCAAAAATTCAACATAGGCTAATTTCGATATTCCGAATCCTAAAATGAAGTCCATTTTGATAAATAAAATTTATAAAATTTCAAAAAGTAGGTATTACTATTCACAACGGCTAGTTTAATTCGTTGTGGTGTGTGTTAGAGATCGAGGTTGCGTACAACACACGCTATTGCATTATTCGAAGTGAAACGTACCGTGGAAGCTTGGGGTGTTACATTATTTATAAGTGATACTGATCTTGTATCTTCTTTTACATTGGGAGTATTTATATTTAATATTAATTTTAAATAAATTGTTTTCCAGGATTTTATTTTCTAAAAATAAATTATTTCCAAAGGTTACCATACATGGTCTTTGACCTTCTATTAATATATTTTTAAAGGAATTTTCTTAATTTTTTCCACATGGATCACTTTTGACTCTCTTTAAATTGTTTTCAAATAATCATTAATTTTAATATTAGCATCATGAGATAATTTTACAACCTTCTTGAAAATTATTTATTCTAAAAATTATTTTAAAATTTTCCAATGCTATTTTTATTGAAATCATTTTATAAATAATTTTACAATTTTAATAATATATTACCCAAAAAATATTTTATTACACTTTTTTTCAACAAAATGTTTTAAATTATATTTAAAGGTAATATCCTCTATTTTATCATATTATAATTATTTCCTATTCTTCTCTAGGATTATGATCTTATGATACTATCTATATTATCTATTTTGATGTCTTACGATCATTTTTGTAATGATATTTTCATGAGATCTCTTTATTTTACATTGGTAAACCACGTAAAAAAAGAATGATAGTTGTCTTCAAGTATGTTATGTAGAATTTTTGATGATTATAAATGTTTTCTTCATGAAGGTTTGTTATAAATTATTCATTGTGATTGGTTGGCCTCATATAACCCATGATGATGGTTGATATTGATACAAATTATACGATGGGTGAACCCCATTAAATTTCTTCAATGTATTGGGTAATATTACTTATATTCAAAGGAATAAATGAGATAGTCAATCAACTTGGTTTAATTTATGGATTTAATAGGGATGCTCTTATTGATTTTCATGAGATAAATAATGATTATGATGATAGAGTTCTAAGATTCCAACACATTTTACATGTTATTTCTAGGAATTTTAAGTGGTCCCTTTTGATCAAGATTGATAGAATATGGATTTGGATTATTGATTCTTATATATTCCAATCATATGAAAAATATTTATTCTATGAATTATGTTTTATGAACAAGGTTTTTATGGGTATAAATTCCCTTAAGTTATTCTCAAGAACTTTTATTATGTCATCATTAAATTATACTAACCTTATTATCACTAAGGAAACTAAATTTTTAATGCTTATATTTACCCTTACTATGTTTTTGGGATCAAAATTCTTAGTTTTACCTTTAACCTATTTGTGAATAATGGTTTTAAGTAAGTTATCCCTAATAATGTTACAATATTTAATAACATAGTGAAATATGATGTATATTTTAAAAACATCGTCATTATTAATCTATGTTGTTATATAAGAGTATGGCCTAACTCTATAAAAAATATAAACCTAAAATTTCCTTGAGTGTTTAAGTGATCCAATATTTAATTTTGATGTTGTATTTTTGAAATAGTTTAAATTGGTCATATCAATCGATATAAAATCATAAAATGAAATGATTACATTCTTCACACTCAATCCAGAAGTATGGGTTTAGGGGTGTTACAGTCTATATGAATGTAAGGTTGAGTTAGCATTGGATATTATGATTTTTCAGGTGAGGTTAACATAAGAGTTATTGATATAATCATGTGATTATAAGTTTATGTTTAATAATATTTTTAAAGTCATAGAAACCCCTTCTATGGGTTTAAGTGATTGGATTTTGATGTAACTAATCATATTTTGTGAGATGTTTTATTTTCGAGGTATATGTAATTATTAGGTATAATTTGAAGGATTGTATCATAATAATACTATTAGATTTTAGGTGGGGATATGGTGATAGGTATGAGATAATCCATGAGGATAAAAAATTGATTTATTTTGAGGTTACTTTTTGGATATAATATTATTTTTATGGAATGATCAATGTTGAACCATTGGATTATTATTTAAGATTGGATATTTACATTATAATTCATCATATGAATTTTTATTCAATTATAGATTTATATTACTTTTTTCAAGAAATTGTGGGTTTGGTTAATGTATAGGGATAAAAGGAATAGTTTTTATCCATTTATTGAATTATTTTATCAATTAGAATTTGGTTTTAGTGATTTTTGAATGAAAACATCACCTAGGATAATCGTTGTTTGGAGAAAAAGCGGAATAGAGGGATGATAAATTACAATCCATTACTCAATAAAAGATATGTAGAGTAAACATAAAACTCTCTACATTAAAATCCATTCCATGAAACTAAATTCCAAAATAAAAACTGAGAAATAAAAGGAGAACTGGGGACTATCATGTCAATAACCCCAACATAAACTACAAAAACATTATTCCTAAGGAAGTTGAGGATAGTAAAAATCAAGATTTGGATCAAGTTCAAATTCCACTCTACCAAATATTCATTCTCTCATACTTATATTATCAGCAATAGTTATCTCTTTATTATGATACCTTCAAACATACCACCATTATTGTTGCTCAGTATAAGGGTATAATTCCTCCTTGTATCCCTCCTGAATAACACAAGTTCAATTTTTATGCTTAATGGTATCCTCTTGATCCTTCTCATCTAAGGATTAGAAGGAATCCTTTTAATTGGAGGATATAGAGGGATCCTTTTAATCAAAGGATATAGATGTATATTTATTAACTTTTGGTTAGGGATGAGTGATTTCTTTCTTAAATTTAATCCCCAATGATCTAGTGATAATGGATCTCTCAAAAATTGTGTAGTAAATGTGTTTTCGAGTTATATTATGATGTGGAGTGATAATACCATCTAAATAAATAATAGGTTTCATAAGTTATTTGGCTCCTAAGTGAAAATATTCATCCTAAATTTCAGGTTATTATCCACGATCCTATTGATTGGTTTAACCAGAAGTAGAGTGAGTCTCTTATGCCACCTCTTTATTGGTGGGAACAACTCCTAGAGTTCCCATAATGGGTTGATAATTACTGATTGCATCCAGAAAGCCTGAGAAAACATAATCTAGATTAAACAGATCCTAAGTTGGGAAATGATCCATGGTTGATGAAGAAATCATTGTGTCTTTAACACTAGAGGGTTTCACTTTCACATTATGAAACATGATCCATGGTGGATGAAGAAATCATTGTGTCTTTAAAACTAGATGGTTTATCTTTCACGTTATGAAACAATTTATCAATAGAAACCAAAACTAATTTTACATTTTCTTGAGGGGGATGAAATTTTCTAATTTTTCGGTTTCTCATGGTGTATTTCCTAGATATACATTATTCAATAAAGTGTTCATGGTGTTAAAAATTAGTGTAGTTTCTTGATAAATATTTATAGACCACTTCTTGGAATAAACTACTGTCACAATTTTGGAACCAGAAAACAGAAGTAAAATGGTTGAGTAAGGTCAGCCTCAACATACACATGTGTATTTGATGGCCTTGAAAGATTTCTAGTACTAAAATCCAGTTTAATTATATTCCCCATTATATTATAAATATTTAATAGGGTGTTTTTCTTTAATAAGTGAAACTGAAATATTGGTAAACCTAAACAATTTGGTGTAATAGGTGATTCATAGTTGAAATCCAACATAACAGACAATTTTATAACGTTCAATGAATGGTATCCATATATCTAAGAACCCACGAATCATATATGATAATAATCATTCATATATAAAAAACATCAAAAAATCAATGATCTGATTAGGATGAACAAAAAATAAACAATCCCAACAGATTCGAGTTATTTTCATCGAAATTTTAGTGAAGGATGATGTCTAAATAATTTAATTACAAGAAACAAATCTGAGATCATATGAATAAAATTGAACCTCAACCTTAGAAAAGGCTAAGATCATGCATCCATTTTGATATAACTGCTTTGGATGAAGATATTCAACCACTATCAGGGATTCAACATGGTCAATAGGTTTGGAATGAGTGTTCCCTGCAACCACATTCAAAAATCTATGATAATGTAAAGAATTAGGTAACCATCATTGATATCTATTATTAGATTTTTTCGGTTTCTCTATTTACACCATACATAATCTAATGTGTTTCCACAAATATTATATATTTATTGAAAACATTCATGAAAAACTATAAATCAATCAAATTATATTACGATTTATATTTTTAAAATATTTCTTTTATTTTTATATTAAATGAATAAATAAAATATTAGAGTATACCATGAATTTAAAGTAAATATATAATCAGTAATAATTATAAAAAAATACCATCATGAATATAATGACATTATTCACAAAATAGACATTTATATTCGTTAATAACTTTATTTTTTCTCTATTTGGATACAAAAATTATATTTAAAACGGAGTGTTTGAAATTGTAACTTTCATTACATTAAATATCATATATGTAATTTTCATGGACATGTATCCATTAAAAAAAATACATTTATAGCCTAAGGTGATAAGGGAAAAATTACATTCATCCAACAAGAATTTAGTTGAAAAATAATGACATTTACACTTGTTTTATCTTAGATTTACCCAATTTACCATTTACTAAGGTGATAAATTTAGCATGGTTAGTATTCATATTACCTGAAAATATAAGGGAAATATTTAAAAAATTTGGACTCTATAATTCTAAATATGAAATCTATTTTTAAATATTAAATTTCTATAATTATAAGAAATTAATTTTAAATATTATCCCACAAAAATATATGAAAATCACATTCCAAAAATATAATTTTTTAATAATAAAAATTGCTTTCTTCTTATCCAATGTTTAGGAAATAAATTAAATTATTGTTTAATAATTTTGTAGAATATATAATATGTTAATATAATTTAAATCAATCACCAATTGTGGTTAATTTTATTTATCGAGAGAAATGTACATTTCGTAGATAAAAAATAGTTTTCTCAGAAAAACATCATTTTTCAACTGATTTATTATTTATTTTTTAATTAATTGATAAAAAAGTAATTAATTTTATTCATATGGAGCCATATGTTTTTGATAGTTTAGTTAGTCATATTCATACCTTCCAATGTAATTTCTATGCAATAACAATCACGTAATAATATTTTAATAGTATAACATGGTGGATTTAAATGCGGCGTTGCTAGTAACATAAGTTATCAAGGTAATAAAATTATTTAAAGAGAAATAAATTGTAAACTCTCAGGGTGTTACATTCTACTCTATTAATATGGATTTATCCACAAAAAGTTTTCACCCTAATTAAACGAAAATATGATATATCTGTTTCATTATATCATTAATTTCTATTATAGAATCATTATATTTATTATATCTCTTAAGAACTATAACTAGGTGAGTAGTCCTATTCTATTCCTATTTATCTCTACAATCCAATATTTCTACTATATTCTCCTCATATAAACGATCAATCCCCAATGGTAGAACCTTTTAGTTCATTATATGTGAATTATTAGGTATGTATATCATCAGGAGAGATACATGGAACACATTTTGAACGTGAGAGAGGTTTGGTTAAATAACCAAGAGATAGGATACCATCCTAACATGTTCAATAATTTGGAAAGAGGAAACATCAATAAGGATCATATTTCCTTTATTTCCAACATCTAATAAATTATTGCATAGAGAAATTCTTAAAAAACTAATACACAAACTTCAAATTTTTGATCATTTCAATGATTGTCAATGTAATATTTATGTAAAATTTGAATTGAATTGATTTTACCTTAAATGTATCTGAAACTATTTTCTATTTCCTTATCTAGTTCAAGTAATAATAACTTTATTTCACTAAATTTATCCCAATAGGTTTTATTTCAACACTTCTTTCTATATAGGGCATCATAAGAAGACATCTGAATGCATGAGTGAAATATAATATTGTAAGAAAACTCAAACCGATAAAGGTGGTGATCCCATCCAACATTTTAATCCATAGAAATATATCTCAATATACACTCTCATTAAAAAATCAATTTTTATAGATGGTTTATTTGTGGTTATTCTAGTAGTCACTACGAAATAATTTTGGTTAAAAAATAATAATATCAGGGAACATTAGTAAGACCACTGCTATATTTTATTTATTTTAATAATTAGTTGTAGTTTATATTAAAAACATGAAATGTTTTAAAAAACATAATTTTATCCCCCTAACTCACTCATTCAACACGAGACCGACCCCAATCTCCCTCTACATAACCTCCTCCTCTCCCCTCCCCGATGTAATCTCAACCCTGCCACCTCTCCGACAACCCTTCAGCCCCACCCATAAAACTTACCTCTACTATACTCATCACTAACCCTAACCCTTGTGACCCCCTTCCAACCTACCTCTCCCTGATGGTGACTTGAACCCCCCCCCCCTCCATCCCCCTCTCCCTAGTGGTTCACTCCTCAACGACGACAAGGATACCCCACCACCTCCATCCCCTCTATACCAGGCTCGGTTCTGCTCCTCAGTAGTTCAGATCCCCTCCTTATTGGCATGGAAACCCCATAAAGGTTGTATAAATTTTTTAATTATACTACATATATTATAAAATTGCATTATATGGAAAATCATGGGTGATAAAAAGATTATAGAATTGGTTTTTATTCATTCATCATTAATATATATATGTAATTTTGATTTGTAATATGTTTTTTGGTTTTAGAAGATATTTATTTGGAGTTATAATAAACATTAGTTATTTTTATATTGTATTAAATTAAAAATAAATCGTTTATGATCTATGATGGTATGGAACCTATATCAATCATAATTTCACATATTTTATTTGATATTAATGAATTCAAATTTATTCTATATACGTCAATGCCTCCAATGTTTTACATATACATAATTAAGACTATTTTTCGATTCATGTCCAATTGGTGTTAAGTTTTGTGGTCGCACATGGATTCATCACCAACCCTAGAAATTTATATAAGGATAAAGGCCTTGAAAATGATTTTTTTTAACATTTATAATTTAATATAATAATTCACGTTTTATGAATATGTTAGGAATCATTTAGTTTAATAAAATATATTAAAAAATGATAGAGTGGTTAGGGTTAAGTTTTATATGCATGATAATAAATTATTGGTTATGGTAATTGGAACATCCAACATAGTTTTATTGATATTATTTTAACTATCATGATTTTTAATAGAACAAATTATAGTGTATAGTTTGTTTTGGTTGAGTCAGATGTCCTTTTTTATCGTTTGATATGAATCAGACACCCCCAAATGTTTTTCAAAATATGTGGAAATGTTTCCCCTAATCATAAAACATTTTATATTTTGGGTCCCCTCAATGTGAAAAATGATTCAACATATTAAATGGGGAACTTTAAGACCATTTCTAATTGGTGTTAATTTTGGTTGAAACACTAATATGACTAAGAATTTATTTTCCAACCTAGTTTCGTCTCATGTTTTATTTTCTTATGAATATATAGTGCATCATAAAATATGGAGATACACATTACATGTGCTACATATATTTTTGGTAATTTTTTTGGGTTTTTACCCCTTTTTATTTATTATATTGGTTTAAATTTTCAGTATTTGAATTAAATAATTATTTTTAAATTATAATATATTTTTTGAAAGAAATAGTATATAGAATGAATAATAATTAACTAGAGACACTTCATTTTTAATTATACTTAATTCAATTTGATGTGTTGGTTTGTATATGGTTAAAATGGTTGAATGATGTATAAGAACATATAAAAACCTGTAACTTATATGTTTATCGGTTTGATGCGTACAATAATGTGTTTTATCCAAATAAAGTAATTTTTCATTAATAATTTTAATTGTGTTTTCTTGTTCTTAGTTTGAAAATGGGAAACGTTTTGGACATTGATCAATTTATCTAATTATTTAATGGAATGAACCTTCCTTAGTTACAAAAATTAGGTATAATACACCGTTATCTTTTACTCTTATAAAACATAATTTCATCTACATATAAAATATCATAAATTGATACATCTTTATCATATGTAATGTAGAAGTTGTTCCAAACACATCCATAATTAAATACTAATTGTTTTAAGAATGTATCTACCTTCAAATAACATGCTATTGAGTTTTATTCAACCCATATAGATCCTTCCTTAATTTTTATTGTACATGTTTGATAAAGAATTTATATATTTATATTTGAATGTACAGAGATAATAAAAACCAATAAATTTTAATAAAAATTGGATTAATTTACTTTGAAACACACCTTATTGTAAGAGGGTATTGGAATAATTTTTAGGTTATACAATTGCAAACCGATCAGTGGATGGTATAATAAAATTTCTGTTTCCTAATTGTAAATTCAAGAGATAGTAGAATAGAAATGAATTATATAAGAATTTGATATTGAAATTATTTCCTACTCGATATGTATGTAGTATTTAGAATGGTGAATAAAATGTTATGAAAATTAAAAACAATGAAAACACTTTCAACAAAATAAATAGTGACCCGGTAGGGGAGAATTCAGTTTGAAATTTTTTAAATGATGTGTTTTTTTCAAGAATACAACATCAATGATTTTAATAGATCAAAATAATCTTTAGTGGGCCCTTAGTAGATTAATATTTCTCATGACTTCATTGAAAAAAATTATTCTTATGAATTAGTTTAAGATAGACAACAAGAACAGTATAAAGGGTGTTCCATGTATTCGAAGTTTTACTTTTTACTATTGTTGTATCATATCATGTGTCGTTGTGGAATTATAGAGAAATATATGTTTGTGATTTTAGATTTACTTCATGATGAATTTAGAGATTCTAAGATCCCTACATCATTCTATGAGATAAGGAAAGTTGTCAATAATCTTAGACTTGATTATACAAAAATACATGCATACCCTAATGATTGCATGATTTAGTGGGGAGAATAGTATAATAAAGAAGAATTCACAAGATTTCATACAAGAAGATAGAGGTGTATGAACAAAAATGAGAGAATAAATGAATAAAACCCTAATAATAAATAGAGGAGGAAATCTCCATAAAATCGATTGCGTTAGTTTCCTCTAAAACCATGCTAGAAAAGAATATTCCTATCATCTAAGATTGTATAAAATAGGAAGTGGCATGCTCAGGATAGTAATGATAGATTGATGAGACATACAAAATAACTAACATCATGGATTATGTTTCATTCAGTATATCCAAATTTTTCTAATATCATATGAATCTACGTTTGGGATTGGATTCAGAAGGTTTTAACCCTTTTTGTACTTTAGATAAAAATTACAGAATTTTCCTAGTTTGTTTACCCCCTATAATCTATTTATATAGATGAGTTTTAAGAATAGTTTTTTCATTATTTCTATGGTTATTACTAGAAGGAAAATTCTTTGAAATGGAATTGATGTTTACCTTCAACCTCTAATCAATGAATTTTTTGAATTATTGGATGATGGAATTGAATCATATGATTCTTGAATTAGACAATTATTCGTGATGAATGCTGATTTAATGTGGAAGATTAATGACTTTATTGGAATAATAAATCTATTTAGTTGCAACACACATACAGGTTTGGATTATCTAGATTTTAATTTTTGATTTTAAAATTAAATGATTACCTTATAGCAGAAAATGGTGTTTTATGTTTCAACTTCGATTTATTGACGCATTTCATAAATTTAAAGTTAACAATACATAATTAAATTGAAATTTTTAAATGAGAAAGTCACTAGATGTTTTATATTGTTCAAAAATCTTGGGAAAATTGAGGAATGTCACCGAATAATTTAGAAACTTTTATCTGTTTAAAGAAGGGAAAATTGTAACATCCCAAGTATATAAAGAATATAACATTTTAATATTTTTTAATATTTGTGAATTTAATATTAATTATATACTAAAGGAGATTCTATGTTCTATGGTGTACCCGACACACAAAAATGGGTTTCTCTGAAATCTCATGTTGCACACAAGGCTGAGTCATATTGAAAAACAATAATATAATATCGTATTAAATGGTTGTTAACCCTTAGTCATTGTATTTGCGGGAATGAATATAACTAGCTAAAATATGATTATACATGTTTTTTAAATGTTTTTACATTTATCTAATAAATTTTAGAGGCTTAAAATGTGAATGTATCCAAATTTATGCATAAATAGTTTAATATTCTTCAAATGGTTAATTTACCACCTTTTGATGGTGAACCCTTTATAAATATATTTTTTTGTCACTTTTTAATGTTCTATTTGACAAAATTTAATTTTATTTGGAATAGGAACATAAAAATTTACTTTGGGTAAAACTTTGGTATTTTTTTGATAAATTCCTTTTTTTAATTAATAGTGAAAAATACTACATTTTAATTCAAAACTGCCTTTTAATATAATTTATTTATATTGTTATATTGTCCTTTTAATTGGTTTTAATGTTTAATTAGATTATATTTTTACCACTTAATCCAATTATTGTCATTGGAAGTAATTTCACTTTCAAATTGGACATAAATAATTGTTAATCTTTTGATAGTTATTATTTCCTAAAAACGCATTTTTTGACAATGGGAATTAATTTTAAATTAATTTCTAAAAATTATGTGTTTTGAATTTGGAAAAATGAATTCTATATTCGGAATCAGGATGTCCAAAATGTATAAATAGGTATCTTTTATTTTTATACATTATGAATATTTATTTTAGTAAATATTTTATTTACCATGGTTAAAAGATATATATGGTAAATAAGGGTGAAAGATAATATTATAATAATATTAAATTACCCTTAAACTTGTTCTGACCCTATTGGTTGAGATATATCCGACCTAGAGAATCCTTGGGTGTATTTGGGGAACCCATGGGGCTACTTGGGGGTGATAATGACACTTTATGTTAATTAATTTAAAGAAATGACAAAAATGACACAAGCATATCTCTTTATGTAAAAAAATATTATATGGGGTTATATAAGTGAGATATTTTACAATAAATATTAATTTAGAAGCTAAAAATATTTACTATATTGTGTAATTTTTTTAATAATTTTTAGACATTAAATAAATACACTTAATTATGACACAATGGTGATGCAGTAATTGCTTCATTATTAAATGATTCAATTAAATTATATTATAAATGTTAAAATAAATATATTTTTAACCATTTTATGCCATCCACGAATTTCAAGGATAATAATGACTTGTAATATTTGAATTAATTAATTTTTTTTGGAATTAATCATGTTGATATGGATTTTTTAAATGTATTTCTATGAATAATTTTGAATTTGACCTATATGAATTTTTAAAAATATTAATATTTTATTAAATGATAAAATGTTCCTAAAAATCTAATATTTGTCTAAATAACTTATATAATGTTAAAAATGTCATAAAGGATCCATTTTGGGTCTCTTGGAATTTTATAGTAAATATATTAACCATATAGTATGAATATATAAGTGGACATGGTAAACGTTGAATAAGTTGACAAAGGGTTAAATAGAAAAGATAAGGATTATGAAATATCCAAAACATATCCAATTATAAATGGATGATTTTATTTCAACTTATTTTAACCTTTTATAATAATTAAATAAGTTTTGGAACATTTTAAACTGAAAATAAGTTTATAATAAAAAATACTTTCAAACATTCCAAAAGTGCCCATACACCCTCTTATAAAAGGCCACCACCTATAACCCATTACAAACACCTCTCAAGCCCCTTGTGTCAAAAATAAATCTTCTCCAAGATTCTCCTATCATCCCTCTCTTCATACTAGAATTCTTCCCCTAGTCATAAATAAAATAATGAAAGCCTTTTGGTTCAAACCAAAGGAGTTGCCCGATTTAATGGTAACGTCTTCTCTGAAGTTCTTTTCTTTTATTTTCCGTCTCCAACCCCCAAACCTATCTTTATTACATTATTTTATAAAAACACCAGTATACTCAATATACTAGTTTGTTTTTATGAGATGTATTCGAACTATTATTCCACAGACATCCATCTAATGGATATGAACATACTGTTTCTGCGGACGACCAACTACTACCTCGCTAAACGATGATTGTCCAATTATCTCCTTCTACCTCTCATGGTAGCCATTTTGATGGAAATATAATTATATTTTATATATAATGTATTTTTATTGTCTCTATTAATCTCTATTTTTCATTTATTTTATTCCTTTATGTGTTCCATAATTGGTAAATAAGATAATTTCTTTTGAGAAAGTGCGGACAACCGCCCCCTCAAAGTGATATGACTCGTTCATGCCATATGTGGAACATATGAAAGATGGAGTTAATTAATTTATATATGATATTATAATGGAATTATAATATACCTATGTATCATTAATTTTTCATTCCATTAAATATGAAATATAAATTAAAGTAGTGTTCATGCGTATGTACGACTTACCGTCTCCTTTAACGGTGCAGTTCATTTCTTATCTCTAAATGTTATGTACGATTATAAATACATATATATATATATATACTAGATATATATGATATATATGATATATATGATATATATGTAACATCCCATGTAAATGAAGAATAAGATATTTTCATACTTATTAAATTTTTTTAATTAAATATTAATTTTACTTTAAAGGGTTTGCTATGTTCGAGAGCGTACCCGATATGCAACAACGAGTTTCTTTGAAATCTTACATCGTACACTAATAATATAATATTATTATTTTAAATAGTTGTTATCTCCTAGAAGTTGTATTGGCGGGAATGAACAATAATAACTACAATATTATTATACAAGATTGTTAAATATATTTACATTTATCGAATAAAAGTTAGATGCTTAAAAAGTGAATGAATCTAATTTTAAGCATAATTTTCATTAAAAGGCCGATTTATCACCTTTTAATGGAGAAACCTTTTTAAATATAGTTTTGGTCGCTTTAATAAATTCCATATGACTAAATAAAATCCTTTATTAGAATGGGGATATCAAAATTTACTTTGTGCAATTTTTTGGAATTTTTCCGATAAAGTTCATTTTTTAATGAATAGTGAAAAATATTGTATTCTAATTCAAAAGTGATTTTTAATATAATTTATTTATATGGTTAGATTATATTTTTTTAATGGTTTTAAAGTTAAATTAAAATATATTTTTACCATTTCATCCAATTTTGTTCATTGGAATTAATTTCACTTTGAAATTAAACATAAAAAAGTATCAATCTTTTGATAGTTATTGTTTCTTAAAAACACGCTATTTATTTTAACAATGGGAATTAATTTTTAAATTAATTAATTCCACTTATATGTTTTGAATTTGGAAAAATAGACATCAATTTTGAATTTGGAAAAATAGACATCAATTTTGAATTCAGAATATTAAATAATGCTTAGGCTGAATTTTTGGTATTTTTCTGAAAAACTTCAATTTTTGATGAATAGTGAAACCACTTAGTGGTAGTTAAAAAAACTGACTTTTTCATTTAAATTACATTTTACCACTTCTGTGAGTTGAATTTTTAAAATCCTACATACATGGTTGTTATCAAGGAGTAAAACGTGGTTCAATAAGATGAAAATATTTTTTGGTGAATAGTAACTTTTGACTTTTATTTACCGCGGTTAAAGGTAAATAAGGTAATTCAAGGTTAAAAGAATATTATAATAATTCTAAATTACCTTAACACTTTTCCTAATCATATTGGTTGAGTCATTAACATCCCTGGGTATCTTTGGGTCGATTTTGGGACCCCATTAATCCACTTGGGAGTGAAAATGACAATTTAGATCAATTTATTTAAAGTAAAGGAAAAATAGACATTAACAAAAATCTTTTAGTAATTAATTTTTATATGGTGTTATATCAGTCTTATTTTCGACTATAAATATTAATTGGAAAACTAAATAGATTTCCTACATGATAGTATTTGTTTTATAAATTTTAGACATCTAATAAATTAAATTATTTATGACACAATAATGAAGCATTATTTACCTCATTAATAAATGATTAAAATAAATAAGGTTATAATGATTAAAATATTATCCAAAACATGTCCAATTATGATTGGATGATTTTATTTCAACCATGACTCATCTTATGTTAGACTATAATTATTTATGGACCATTAGAAACCGAATTTAATTATATAATAAAATAATAGTTTCACACTTTCCTAAAGAGCCCCTCCTCCCCCTTATAAAAGGAGATAACTTCAATGCAATTCCTCACACATCTCAAGCCATTTGGATTATCCAAACTCTGACCAATTAATCTCCCTACATCCCTCTACTCCTCTTAAAATCCTTACCTTAGGTATAAGGCACTTAAAGAAGTCCTTTGGTTCAAACCAAAGGGAGTTACCCAAATTAAAGGTAACGGTTTCTCGTAAATTGTTTTCATTTATTTTACTTCTCCAACCCATAAAATCTTTTTATTTCCTTTCTTTTGTAACAACCCCAGTATCCTAAATATACTAGGATGTTTTTATAAGAAGGATTCAAACTACACTAACACAGACCTCCATCTAATGGATGAAGAACATAATATTTCCGTGGATGGAAAACTAACGCCTCACAAAACGATGATTGTTCAATTACATCTAACCTCCTCTCATGGTGGCCATTATGATGGAACTGTATTTATATATGATATATATTATGTTTATTATTTCCTTATGCTTCTGTACTTTCCATTTATTTCACACTGTTATGGTTTCCATAGTGGGTAAATATAATAATCTCATTTGAGGAAGTGCGGACTACCGCCCCCTCAAAGTGATGTGATTCGTTAATGTCTTATGTGGGATGTATAAAGGATGGGGTTAATGATATTATATATGATAATATACTGGAATTATAATATACCTATGTATCATTATGTGTTATTTCAATTAAAATAATAAATAGAAATGAAATTAGCGTTCATGCATACATACGGCTTACCGTCTCCATGTACGGTGCATTTCATTTCTTACCTCCGAATGTTATATACTATAATATAAACATGTATATACTAGATACATATGATATATATGATATCTAAATGAAGAATTTAATTCTGGATATAATGAAAAATTAACCACATGGACAACTTGTAAATATAAGGTGTTCAATTTTTACTCAAGTACCAAATATCGAAAAAAATAACATTATTAACTTAAATGATTACATAATATTTATAACATGGTAATAAGTGATATAAAAGCAATAATTAACTTGAAATTGGTTTTTAATAAAGTAGAAATTAACTTTAGTTTTTTATTCAGGATATTAAAGAATGATCGAGTCAAGTCGGACACGAGGTAAGGGACTTCATCTCAATCTCCTTTCATTGAGGCATATTTTGTTTTAATACATTAATTTCTTATATACGATGTATAAATACCATTGAATTTTAAAAGGGAATCTTTTTCTAGAAATCGTTTTACTAAACGAAAAAAGGAATGTTACTTTTAACGTACGTGGTGACAACGACATTTTCCGCCGCCGCAAGTATTATTTGATCTTTGGCTTCATCAACAAGATGTAATGTTTTTAAATGAAATTAAATACCATATACTCTTTTATGTATTTTGGTATTGAAAATGGTTTTTAAAATGGAATTTTAATGTCAATATATTTAAGTGATATATTGTGATTGAAATGTGGAAATGTTTTCTTTCCTTTATATTTTTTGTATGTGTTATGATTTTTTTTGGTACTTGGACATTTGACGAGTGGTTACGTGATAAACCAAATGACGGATGGTGTCGTGAATACCAGGATGGGTGGTTATGTTATAACCTCCAATGCATTGGGTATGGAATTCGGCCGTATGGATATTCCATTTAGTGATATGTGTGGAAGTCGACATTATGGTCATTCCATTTAAGTATGTTTATGTACCAAGTTACATTTGTATGTTATGTGTTCTTTATATAGGTTTTATGGTAATGTTTTGTTACAAAAGGGTAAGTAATGATATTTTATATAGTAAAGAGTATTTACTTATTCAAAAAAAGTTAAAAGTATTACTTATGATAAATTATTCATGGTTTATTTGTTTTTTTGAAAATCTAACAGTTTTCCTTCTTTGTGTATCCCTTAATGAGCTTTTTATGTTCATCCCTAGTTTTTGAAATGTTTTTCAGAGGACATAATGTGGAATAGGGTCAAGTATGGGATCAAGAAAAAGTCATGCAGTCTAAAACATGGAACTAGACATGAATCTTTTTTTAAGAGTTCATGTTTTGTAAAAAAATGTACACTAAGTAGAAGTGTCTACTTTGTAATATTTTGAAATGTAATAGTTATGGCCTAACTCTATAAAACTCTAAACCTGAAAAGATCCTCAATGTGAATTATTCAATTAATTTAATACTAATGAATGTTTATGTCCGGGTCCTTATAGTTGGTATCAGAGGTCGGTTTAGATACATTTAGGTTTTACGGTATTGTTAAAGTAATATCCATAAAGTAATTTATGTTAATATTGACATCATATAGAGTTTCCAGATTATCATGTTCCTTCGCCTAAGATATTTCTATGTTCAGAATGGTTTTCCACAGAGGAAACAGGGCAGCTTTGTTGAGAAGACATCAAGAGGAAGACAACCTTCCAAATCAGCAACCTGAGATGGTCAGAATCGAAACTGAATATTTTGTTGCAGTGATGGCATAGTTGACTCAGGCTATAAATGGTGTTGGTATTCATGCACGAGATTAGCCAGATCAACCACAGAGGAACATGTCATTAGTTGAGCATTTCATGAGGAAACATCCCCCATCATTCAGAGGATCATCTGACCCTGTGATAGTTGAAAGATGGATCAAAGCACTGGAAAATATTTTCGATGTCAGGTGTTTTTCAGAACATCAAAAGGTTATTCTTGTTGTTTACCGTTTTGAAGGTGAAGATGATTAGTGGTGGTCGATGGTGAAAAATATCCGGGATAGTGAGGAGATTGATACACTTGATTGGGATGAATTAAAAGGTATTTTTTTTAGAAAAATTTTCCTAAGGTGGTTCGTCTTAGAATGGAAAAACAATTTCTGGAATTGAGGCAGGAGGATGAATCAGTGGCCGCTTGTGAAGAAAAGTTCACTCGACTGTCAAGGTATGCACCAAATTTCATCCGACATCTTGATATTAAAATAAATAGATTTTACTCAAGACTGAAGCCACAATATCGAAGAGCGTTAGCCTCTCGTGAGTTCAAAATTTATGAAAAACATGTTCGATGTGCGGAGAAGGTGGAAATGGAGTATGTCGATGAGCAAGTGTTCTTTGAAAAACAACAGAATCAGAGGTCCAGTTGGCAGGAAAAGGAGAAGAATTCATCAAAGAAGCCTGAAGGTAAGAAAACGAAATATCCATCTTGTCAGAAGGGTGGTAAAAAGAATCCCGGTGAATGTTTATCAAAGACTGGAAAGTGATTCCGATGTGGTAAGTCTGGTCATATTTCTCCTAACTATAAGGAAGATGAACAAGCAGGCGATGAAAATCAATCAATAAGATGTTTTAAGTGTAATGAAATGGGTCATTATGCAAATGAGTGTCCATAGAGTAACTCAACTAAGGGAAAGCAGCCAGACTACAAGCATAAAGGGGTGGTGAAATCCTTTGTAACTACTTCAGCAAAAGTTGGTCCATCAACTGAAGTAGTATCAGGTACACTGTTTGTTTGTTCAGATTATGCCAATGTGTTCTTTGATTCAGGGTCTACACACTCATTTATTTCTGAGAAGTTTTCAAGTAAATTGGGAATTCTATCTCATGATATGAATACTGAACTTATGGTAAAAACACCTGGAGGAAATGTAGAAACAAAAATAAAACATAAGAACATTCTTATCTGTGTGTGTGGAAAGAATATACATGAAAACCTTATTGTTTTGCCTCCAGTAGAGTTTGATGTTATTTTGGTCATGGATTGGCTTTCTGTTTATCAGGCTAAGATTGACTGCAGATCTAAAGAGGTTTCTTTTCAGAATTATTTTCAGTTTGTGTACAAAAATGAACCCTTGATTTTGATAACATATTAGGAAGTCGAAAAACTGGTAAAATATGGAAATGAATGTTACCTTACACATATTTTTGAAAACAAAAGAACTATTCAGATTAAGGATGTGCCAGTGTTAAATGAGTACCTTGATGTTTTTCCTGATGAGTTGTCTGGTATTATACCTGATCGGTAAGTTGAATTTACTGTTGACTTAGTTCTTGATGTTAATCCAATTTCAAAACCCCCTTATCGAATGGATCTAATTAAACTTTTAAAGTTAAAGAAGCAATTGCAGGAGTTATTAGATAAAGGTTTCATTCGACCTAGCACATAACCATGGGGTTCTACTGTCTTGTTTTTTAAAAAGAAAGATGGATCAATGATACTTTTCATTGATTATAGAGCATTGAATAACATTATTGTCAAGAATAAGTATCCTTTGCCTCATATCAATGATTTGTTTGATCAGCTCCAGGGAGCTCAGTATTTTTCAAAGATTGACTTGAGATCGGGGTACCATCAGTTGAAAGTAAAGGAAGCAGATGTTTTGAAGATTTCATTTCGTACTATATATGGCCATTATGAATTTTTATTTATGCTTTTTGGGTTAACCAATGCACCTGCTGTATTCATGGATCTTATGAATAGAATTTTCTGTGAGTTCCTGGATAAGTTTGTGGTTGTGTTCATTGATGATATTTTGGTTTATTCAAAAAGTAAAGAGGAATATGAAAGTCATTTAAGGGTTGTCTTGCAAACCTTAAAAGAAAAGAAACATTATGGGAAATTCAAAAAGTGTGAATTTTGGTTACAACAAATTTCATTCCTTGGTCACATTGTTTCAAAAAATGGAATAACTGTTTATCCTTCTAAAACGAAATTTGTTGAAGAATGGCCAAGACCCACAAATATAACCGAGATTTGTAGTTTTCTTGGTTTTACAGGTTATTACTGAATCTTTTTTGAAATTTTTTCACGGTTATCTAGTCCAATGACTAAGTTAACTTGAAAAGGTGTTAAGTTCATCTGGAAAAAAGAATGTGATGATTGTTTTCAGGAATTGAAAAGAAGATTGGTGAATTCTCCAGTTTTGGAACTGCCTTCCAGAAATGGTGAGTTTGTTATCTACAGTGATGCTTCGTTGAAAGGACTGGGTTGTGTCCTAATGCAGAATGATCAGGTAATTGATTATGCTTCACGTCAGTTGAAACCACATGAGTTAAATTAACCTACACATGATTTGGAATTAGCTGCTGTTGTTTTTGCATTAAAAATTGGGAGGCATCATTTGTATGGAGTGAAGTGTGAAATATATATTGATCACAAAATTTTGAAGTATATATTCACTCATAAATAATTGAACATGAGACAGAGGTGGTGGTTAGAATTAATAAAGGATTATGATTACACGATCCATTACCATCCGGGAAAAGAAAATAAAGTGGTCGATGCTTTGAGTCGAAAAAGTAATGTCTCATTATCCATGTTACGTTTGGAATGAGATCCTTTGGTTTTTGATTTGATGAATTATGGCATAGAAGTTGTTAGTGCATGAAATTCTTATCTTTTGTTTTAGGTGTCGGTGAGATCATCTCTATCAGACATAATAAAGCAAGCACAGACAGAAGACAATGAGTTGCAGAAAAAGGTAGAGTTGGTTCAAAAGGGTATGTTGCCTGATTTTAACATTGATAATGATAGTGTTTTGAGACTTGGAAAGAGATTATGTGTGCCTTGTGATTCACAGTTGAAGAATGAGTTGTTATGTGAAGCTCATAGTTCTCCGTTTTCAGTTCATCCTGGAAATACTAAGATGTACAGAGATCTTCGAGAGTATTACTGGTGGGATGGAATGAAAAGGGATATTTCTGATTTTACTGTGAAGTGTTTGACATGTCAGCAGGTTAAAGTAGAGCTACAGTTACCGAAATGAATGATTCATCCTTTACCAGTGCCAGAATGGAAATGGGAAAATATATCCATGGACTTTGTTGTGGGATTACCAAATACATCTCGAGGTAATAATGCAATCTAGGTTATAGTTGACCGATTGAATAAATCTGCTCATTTCCTTTCTATTAGCGATACTTTGTCTCTAGATCAACTTGATCGGTTTTATGTTAAAGAGATAGTCAGGTTGCATGGAGTTCCCCTCTCCATTGTATCTGATCGTGATCCCAAGTTCACTTCTAACTTTCGGAAAGGCCTTCTGAAGTCATTGGGTGCTGAATTAAATTTTAGTACAGTATTTCATCTTCAATCAGATGGGCAGTCATAACGAACAATTCAGACATTGGAGGATATCTTACGTGCTAGCTTGACTATCATGGAATATGGGGCCAATATATTTCTTTGGTTGAATTTTCATATAATAACTATTTTCATTCCAGTATACAGATAGATCCATTTAAGGCATTATATGGAACGCTTTGTCGAACTCCATATTTTTTGGGATGGAGTAGGTGAAAGGAAGTTGATGGGACTAGAATTAGTAGAATAGATAGAAGAGAAAGTTTAGTTGATTCAGAAGTACATGAGAACAGCTCAGAGTAGACAGAAAAGTTATGCAGATAACCGGAGGAAGGATATTTCTTTTGAGGTAGGTGACCATGTCTTTCTAAAAGTTTCTCCATGGAAAAGTCTAATGTGTTTTAGTAAGATGGGAAAGTTGAGTCTGAGGTTCATTGGACCTTATGAAATTATGGAGAAAGTTGGATCAGTTATGTACAGAGTGGCTTTACCTATAAGTTTATCCCAGGTACACAATGTTTTTCATGTTTCGATGTTGAGAAAGTATATTCTAGATCCATCTCATGTTTTGAGCCCAGAGGTAGTTCAGTTGGAAGAGAATCTATCTTATGAAGAACAGCCAGTCCAGATTCTTGACCGTAGAGATAAAGTGTTAAGGAATAAGGTAATTCACCAGGTAATGGTTTTGTGGAAAAACTATATGGTTGAATAGGCAATGTGGGAATCTGAAAATGCTATGAGGGATAAATACCCCACTTATTATGATAAGTGAATAAAAATTGCAACGACGCAATTCCCAAAAGGGGGGAAAGATGTAACATCCCAGGTAAATGAAGAATAATATATTTTCATACTTATTTATATTTTTGAATTAAATATTAATTTAACTTTAAAGGGGTTTCTATGTTCGATAGCGTACCCGATACACAACAATGAGTTTCTTTGGAATCTTACGTTGCACACTAATAATATAATATTATTATTTTAAACAGTAGTTAACCCCTATCCGTCGTATTGGAGATAATGAACAATACTAACTACAATATGATTATACAAGATTGTTAAATATATTTACATTTATCAAATAAAAGTTAGAGGCTTAAAAAGTGAATGAATCTAATTTTAAGCATAATTTTCATTAAAAGGCCAATTTATTGCCTTTTAAGGGAAAACCCTCTTTAAATCTAGTTTTGGTAACTTTAATACATTCTATATGACCAAATAAAATCTTTCATTAGAATGGGTACATCAAAATTTACTTTGTGCAATTTTTTGGGATTTTTCTGATAAAGTTCATTTTTTAAGGAATAGTGATAAATATTGTATTTTAATTCAAAATTTATTTTTAATCTAATTTATTTATATGGTTAGATTATATTTTTAATTTTTTTAAAAGTTAAATTAAAATATATTTCTACCATTTAATCCAATTTTGTTCATTGTAATTAATTTCACTTTGAAATTACACATAAACAAGTATCAATCTTTTGATAGTTATTGTTTCTAAAAAACACGTTATTTGTTTTAACAACAGGAATTAATTTTTAAATTAATTAATGACACTTCTATGTTTTGAATTTTTAAAAATAGACATCAATTTTTAATTCGGAATATCAAATAATTTTTCGGCTGAATTTTTGGTATTTTTCTGAAAAACTTCAATTTTGATGAATAGTGAAACCACTAAGTGGTAGTTAAAAAACTGACTTTTTCATTTAAATGAAATTTTCCACTTATGTTAATTGAATTTAAAAAAATCCTACATACATGGTTGTTATCAAGGAGTAAAATTTGGTTCAATAAGATGAAAATAATTTTTGGTGAATAGTAACTTTTGACTTCTATTTACCGCGGTTAAAGGTAAATAAGGTAATTCAAGGTTAAAAGAATATTATAATAATTCAAAATTACATTAACACTTGTTCTAAACTTATTGGTTGAGTGATTAAAGACCATGTTAATATTTGGGTAGATTTTGGGACCCCATTGATCCACTTGGGAGTGAAGATGACAATTTAGATCAATTAATTTAAAGTAAAGGAAAAATAGACATTAACAAAGATCTTTTAGTAGTTAATTTTTATATGGTTTTATATAACTCCTATTTTATAATATAAATATTCAATGTAAATATAAAAATATTTCCGACATGATAGTATTTTTTATAATATTTATACATCTAATAAATTAAATTATTTATGACACAATAATGATGCAGTATTTACCTCATTAATAAATGATTAAAATAAATAAGATTATAATGATTAGAATATTATCCAAAAATTGTACAATTTTGATTTGATGATTTTATTTCGACCATTACTCATCTTATTTTCTACTATAATGATTTTTGGACCATTTGAAACCGAATATCATTATATAATAAAATAATAGTTTCACACTTTCCTAAAGAGCCCCTCCTCTCCCTTATAAAAGGAGACCACTTCTATGAAATTACTCACACCTCTCATGCCATTTGGCTCGTCCAAACTCTGCCCAATTAAGCTCCCTACATCCCTCTCCTCCTAAAAGCCTTACCTAAGGTAGAAGGCACTTCAAGAAGTCCTTGGGTTCAAACCAAAGGGAGTTACCCATATTAAAGGTAACTGTTTCTCTTAAATTGTTTTCTTTTATTTTACTTCTCCAACCCCTAAAATCTTTTTATTTCCTTTATTTTGTAACAAAAACAGTATCCTCAATATACTAGGATGTTTTTATTATAAGGATATTAACTACACTTTCACACACCTCCATCTAATGGATGAAGAACATAATGTTTCCGTGGATGGAAAACTAACGCCTCACGAAACAATGATTGTTCAATTACATCTTACCGCCTCTCATGGTGGCCATTATGATGGAACTATTTTTATATATGATATATATTATGTTTATTATTTCCTTATTCTTATATAATTCCCATTTATTTCACACCTTTATGGTTTTCATAGTAGGTAAATATGATAATCTCATTTGAGGAAGAGCGGACTACCGCCCCCTCAAAGTGATGTGATTCGTTAATGCCTTATGTGGGACGTATAAAGGATGAAGTTAATGATATTATATATGATATTATACTGGAATTATAATATACCTATGTATCATTATTTTTTATTTCAATTAAAATAATAAATAGAAATGAAAGTAGCGTTCATGCGTACGTACGGCTTACCGTCTCCATGAACGGTGCATTTCATTTATTACCTCCGAATGTTATGTACTATTATATATACAAGTATATACATGATATATATTATATATATGATATCTAAATGATGAATTTAATTCTGGATATAATGAACTATTGACCACATGGACAACTTGTAAATATAAGGTGTTCATTTTTTACTCAAGTACCAAATATCGACAAAAAGAACATTATTAACTTAAATGATTAGATAATGTATATAACATGGTAATAAGTGATATAAAAGGAATAAATAACTTGAAAAAGGTACATAAGGAAGTAGAAATTAACTTTAGTTTATTATTCAGGATATTAATGAATGATCGAGTCAAGTTAGACACGAGGTAAGGGACTTCGTCTCAATCTCCTTTCATTGAGGCATATTTTGTTTTAATACACGACTTTCTTTTATACGATGTATAAATACCCTTGACTTTTCAAAGGGAATATTTTTCTACAAAGAGTTTTACTAAACGACAAAAATGAATGTTTCTTTTAACGTACGCGGTGACAATGACCTTTTCTGCCGACGCCATTATTATTTGATCATTGCCTTCCTCAGCAAGCCATAATGTTTTTAAAAGAAATTAAATACCATATACTCTTTTATGTATTTTTGTATTGAAAATGGTTTTGAAAATTGATTTTTTATGTCAATATATTTACGTGATATATTGTGATTGAAATGTGGAAATGTTTTCTTTCCTTTATATTTGTTGTATGTGTTATGATTTTTGTTGGTACTTGGACATTTGACGGGTGGTTACGTGATAAACCAAACAACGGGTGGTTCTGTGAATACTAGGATGGGTGGTTATGTTATAACCTCAAATGCATTGGGTATGGAAGTCGGATGTATGGCTATTCCCTTTAGTGATATGTGTGGAAGTCGACCGTATGGTTATTCCATTTAACTATGTTTATGTCCCAAGTTACCTTTATATGTTATGTGTTCTTTATATGGGTTTTATAGTAATCTTCTGGTTACAAATGGGTATGTAATGATCTTTGATATAGTAAAGAGTATTTAATTCTTCAAAAAAGGTGAAAAGTATTACCTATGATAAAGTATACATGGTTTATTTGTTGTTTTGAAAATCTAACAGTTTTCCTTCTTTGTGTATCCCTTACTGAGCTTTTTATTCTCATCCCAAGTTTTTGAAATGTTTTTCACAGGACATAATGTGGAATAGGGTCAAGGATGGGATCAAGGAAAAGTCATGCCGTCTAAAACATGGAACTATACATGACTCTTTTTTTAAGAGTTCATGTTTTGTTAAAAAAAATTGGAACCTGACTAGAAGTGTCTACTTTGTTATATTTTGAAATGTAATAGTTATGGCCTAACTCTTTCAAACTCTAAAATTGAAAAGATCCTTAATGTTAATTATTCAATTAATTCAATACTAAGCAATTTTTAAGGTCGGGTCCTTATAATCTAAATCATGAATATCATTCTGTAGATAATGGAATTTTGACCACATGGACAATTTTTAATTTTAACATGTTCATTTTGACTCAAGTACCAAATATCGAAAAAAACAACCGTTATGAACTTAAATAAATTTTTTATGTTTATAACGTGGTAATAATATATATAAAAGGAATAATAAACTTGAAAAATTTTCTTAAGCAATTATAAATTATCTTTATATTATTATTCACAAGATTAAAGAACGAACGAGTCAGGTCGGACATGAGGTAAGGGGACTTCTTAAGCCAATTCCCATTCTTTGGGTTAAAATTTTACTTATTAATTATGTTATTTTATGAATATGTGTGAATGAAATATGATTTATTTACACATAATATAGACTTATATTGGGTGTATTTTTGTTTTTTACACATAGTTATGTCATTGATTTACCATTAATGTAATGATATGATGTTTGTATGGGAATCTTTCACCCTCCTCTTTTAGTCAAATCCTTTTTTTTATGTTATGTATTTTAACTTCCATTGTCTTATGTTGGGATTTGTTCTTCTATATCCTTATTTCTGTAAATTATATGTCCAAGTGATGTGATACCCTTTTCCATCTCATCAAATCATTTTTAGAATTTTAATGTGACGTCATTAGGCTGTCGATGTTTCGTATGCGATTATGTCTCAATCTCCTTTCATTTGAGGCATATCTTGATATTGTGCACCTTTTTTATCTGAAAAGGTGTATATAATACCATTTGGTATATTATATCATGAATCCCCTTATTATCATGATATTATATATTTTATTTAATGTAATTCTTTAATTATTTGTATTCAAGTATTTTCTAAGTGGTAACACACTATTTAAATAAAACATTGTTTTAAATGTTTTAAAATTTTAATATTCTAAATATTTCTCATTAATGACCATGTTTCCAAAAAAAATTATGAATTTAATTATATGGAAATTGATGTTTTAAAATTTTTATCCCTTTAAAAGTTTCAATGTGGTATGGGACACTTTGACTCAAAAATATTTTTATTAAATGTTTTAAAAGGTTTTGGAAATAGATTGGAGATGTCAATATCATGAAATTGTATATTTGTGATTTGAATGTGGAGATGTTATCTTTAATTTAGTCTTGTTTTATGTTTTATGATTATTTTATGGTTCTTGGGAATTCTTTACACATACAGGTGCTTCTGTGATAAAATTTGGGGGGGTGAGCCCGAGATAGCTCTCCAATGCATTGTATAAAGTGACGAAGGTAAACGTAGATGTTTACCCAAAGAGATTTAGGGAATATACCATGATGGGTATTATAGACATAACTCCCTATATAGATGTAAAAGATAAAATGATTGTATGTTATGGATTCCACAAGTTACCTTCATGATTTATGATTTCCATGTGTTATTCATAAATCCAATTATTTTGGTGTGTTATGTTAAAGATTGAAAACTATGATTTCATTGATTCGTATGTATTAATGGACTAAAGTTTTATTTCCTTATTTTATAACCCTTACTAAGATTTTTATTCTCATACCATGTGTTTGAAATGTTTTCCACATGGTATAAGGAAGGGTATGAGAAAGTAATAATTCAAGAAGATTTATGTCAAGAAAAGAACTATTATTTTATTTAATTAGTTTTATTTTTGTGAAAAATTTGGATATATTATAAGTGTCTCGTTAGTTATTTTTTAAATGTAATGTAATAGTTATGACCTAATTCTCTAAAAACCTAAACATGAAAACATCCACAATGTGAATTAATAACTTATTTCAATATTATGTAATGTTAAAGGTTGGGACCTTATAGTTGGTATCATAAGTTGGTCTAGAAACATTTTGGGATTAGGAGTTTTCGCTAAACACAAGGTTATTCCCTATGTCTATTATTTCAAATAAATCCTTATTTTATAACTTTTTCAGATCAAGGAAAGTCGGTTACAAACAGAAGGAGGAGGATATCAGACAGTATCTTTATCTCTTCCTAGTGACATGCTTGAAATAATTATTACAAAGTCATGTTCAGATAATTGTGAAACATTTTCTACAATACAACTCACTTGAAATTTGTTTTTTAGATATCAAACACCTCCACTATACCTTGATATCATCATGGATCATGGGTTGTATTTAATCAAATCCTATTTTCACAATATTATAATATTTTCTAGAAGGGAAAATATTATAGAGGCATTTTCAAATATTTTACCTTATCAAAAGATTTTGAATCATATTATGATTTTGAAAAAGGTGCAGAAGAAGGAGACCCTTGTGCAACCTATTTTTATCTACTTTTATAATATAGTCTCTCAGAACATACTTATGGTATTTTAAAAAGACTTTTGATTGATAGACTCAACTCAAACTTGGTCTGAATATTCTATAAAAATTATATTTTATTAGATTTTTTCAAATTATATGTCAAACATGAATATTTTCCAAAACTATTTTTTGGCGAGAACCATATGACCCGTGTTTTACAAGGTGTGTTTGGATGACGGATGAAAATTATTTTGAAGGATCTCTAAATCATTGCTGCAATGCATGGACCTTCTACCTTCATGAACAAGATGATGATGATGAAACCATATGGACACCATGATCAATGTATGACATTCTTTCTATTGGGAATAGTTTTATTTTATCATATGGAGGTGAATAATTGACAATATATAAGATGTTGAGGTCTTAATGTATTAGGATGAAAATGAAAGTTATAAGAAAACCATTGAGGATAAAACATGTTAGGGTTATTTTTGTGTTTTATAAAAATGAAAACCCTTAAGATGTGTGACAACCCATATTGTCTGGCAAGGCCGTATTAATCGAACCCACAACCGAAGGGTGACAAGGGTGCATCCCCTACCACTGGCCTATGTGAAGTCCCTGGTTAGTATGAAATATTTGTTTAGTTAAATGATTTTATAGATCAATAATAATTTGATTTTGGGAACTTGTGTTTTATCAAATAGATATCCTTAGTATAATAAAATGATTTGTGATTAAGTGACAAAGGTTATTTTAGAAGACATTCTCTCTTTTGGGAACACCATATGGCTAAGGAAAATAGAACACTAGGGGATTTCGTTTGTGGAGAAAAGATTGAATTTATATTTTGGAAGAATCTATATTTTTATTGTGAACATGTGGGGATTTGGGTAATTTATGGAAATGATTAACCTATCATAGAGAATGTGTGATTATGTTAATTAATTTTCAGTATGGGACTTTCTGAGTAATAGGTGTTATTTGGAGATAAATGTTATGATTTTTGTGAAAGACTATGTGATTAAATTCTTCTGAGTTTTGGGTTTCAATCTTAGTTTTGATTATATTCAAGGATTTAAAAGTCAATTGTTTATGGAATTGCCTTTGTTGAAATGTGGGTATTATTTGTTAAATTTTGGAGATTAAGGGTAATATTTCCTTTATAAAATATTATCCTATTCAGGACTATCTGATCTTGTACTAACCATTTTTTTTGTTAATGTCTAAAGATTGGGGAAATATATAGTTCATATTTTTGGGATTATGTCATTATATTAAAGTTTGTTCAAGCACTTTAGGTGTGAAAACGTCATCTTGAATACTCATAGTTTGGTGAAAAAATAAATTTTTTGTATAAACTTACTAAACGATGAAACTCAACTTGAAAAGTAAGTATATTTCATTATGTATTAAGTTAACCTCATAAATAAAATATCATACTATACTAAATGAAACTAAAAACAAAAATTTTCTTCGTTTACTTTTCCTACTAGGAAACCAAATACTGATTAACCTATCACAATTTTGTGGGTTTTTTTGGTTATCTTTTCTCCAAATCATGTTTTCTATCACTCTCTATCAGAACTTGACACTTATTTTCTCCTCCATATCCATGTTTTCAAGGAATCGTAGTTTGTGTTATCTCTAGTGACTTATGTACTCCTCTTTCTCTCTTTTAAAGTGACATGTTTATTGACACTTTTTCTGATGTAGGACTCTTAATGATGTTTTCGAGCCCAATTTTTAGATTGTGAGGACGTAATTCTCAAAAGGGGGGAAGGATGTAACAGCCCTGGTATATAAAGAATATGAAATTTTCATATTTGTTAATATGTCTTCATTAAAAACTAATTTTTATTTAAAGGGGATGATATTTTCGATGGAGTACCCGACTCGCAATAATGGGTTTCTCCAAAATCTCATGTTGCACACTAGGTGGAGTCATACTGATAAATAATAATATTATATTATTTTAAATGGTAGTTAACCCATAGCCATTGTATTGGCGAGAATGAATAGAACTAACTAAAATATGAGTATACATGTTTGTTAAATGTTTTTACATTTATCCATTAAAATTTAGGGGCTTAAAATGTGAATGAATCCAATTTTAAGTATAAATACTCCTATATTCTTTAAAAGGTTTATTTACCATATTTTGATGGTGAACCATTTTTAAATATATTTTTTCTCACTTTTTTATGAAATATTTTAAAAGAATAAAATTATTCTATATAATCAAGAAATCAAAATTTACTTTGTGTAAAAAAAAAATTATTTTTCTTAAAAAGTTCATTTTTGAATGAATAGTGAAAAATACTTCATTTTAATTCAAAACTTCCTTTCAATGAAATTTATTTATATTTTTACATTAAAATTTTAATTGGGTTTAAAGTTTAATTGGATTATAATGTTTCAATGTAATCCAAATCTTGTCATTGGAAATAATTTCATTTTGAAATTTGACATAAACAAGTGTCAATATTTTTATAGTTGTTATTTTTTTAAAACACACTTTTTGTTGTAACAACGAGAATTAATTTTTACTTAATTTCTGCAACTATTTTGTTTTGAATTTGGAAAAATGGATTCCATATTTTTAATCAGGAGGTCCAAAATGTTTTAATAGGTATGTTTTTTTTGACATTATGAATATTTACTTCAGTGGATATTTTATTTGTCATGGTTACAGGGTAAATCTGGTAAATAATGGGAGAAAATAATTTTATAATAATATTAAATAAACCTTACACTTATCCTAAATCTATTGGGTGAGATATTTCCGACCACGGGAATCCTTGGGTCAATTTTGGGATAGTATAGAGCCACTTGGGAGTGATAATGATACTTTATATTAACTAATTTAATGTAAAGACAAAAATAACATAAACATATATATTTAAGTAAAATAATATTTATATGGGTTATATAAGTTATCACTTAGACTATAAATACTGATTTGAAATCTAAAAATATTTACTACATAATGTAATTTTATTTATAATTTTTAGGCATTAAATAAATAAACATAATTATGACACAATGGTGATGCGGTAATTGCTTCATCAATAAAGGATTCAAATAAAAGATATTATAAATATTAAAATAAATTTATTGTGAAACTTTTAATGACATCCACTAATTTTAGGGATAATAATGACTTTTTATATTTGAATTAATGATTTTTTTTCAAATTAATCAAGTTGATATAGTTTTTTTAAAAGTCTTGATTTGAATAATTTATAAATTGACATAAATGAGTTTTTAAAAAATTAATATTTTATTAAGTGATAAAATTATCCAAAATATGAAATATTTGGCCAAATGACATAAATAATGTTAAAATGTTCATAAATGATTTATTTTGTGTCTATTAGAATTTTATTGTAAATATATTATCCATATAGTATGAATATATAAGAGGACATGGTAAAAGTTAAATAAGTTAACAAATGGTTAAATAACAAATATAAGGATTAAGAAATATCCAAAACCTATCCAATTCTTATTGAATGATTTTATTTCGACTTATATAAACCTTATCATTTAATTAAATAAGTTTTAGACCTTTTGAAACAGAAAAAGAGTTTATAATAAAATAATACTTTCAAACATTCCTAAAGAGCCCCTCTTCCCTCTTATAAAAGGCAACCACCTCTAACACATTACACACACCTATCAAGCCCCAAGACTCATCCAAAATCTCTTCTGAAAATCTCCCTATATCCTTATATTCATCCTAGAAGTATTTACGTAGGAATAAGAAAATTAAATAATTCATTTTGGTTCAATCCAAAAGGAGTTACCCGATTTAAAGGTAACGTCTTCTCTCGAGTTCTTTTCTTTTATATTCTTTCTCCACCCCCAAACACTATTTATTACATTATTCTATAACAACACCAGTATATTAAATATACTAATATGTGGTTATGAAAAGTATTCAAACTACACTTCCACACACCTCCATCAAATGGATACGAACATACTGTTTCTGTGGACGGTGAACTACTACCTCACGAAACGATGATGGTTCAATTATCTCCTACCTCCTATCATGGGGACCATTATGATGGAAATATTTTTATATGTGATATATAATATATTTATATTGTTTCTATTCTTATGTATTTTTTCATTTATTGCATTCCTTTATGGTTTCCATAATGGGTAAATACAGTAATTTCATTTGAGAAAGTTCAGACTACCACCCCCTCAAAGTGATATGACTTATTCATGTCATACATGGAATGTATAAAGGATAGAGTTAATTAAATTATATATGGTATTATAATATAATTTTAATATACCTTTGTATCATCAACTTTTCATTCCATTAAATATGAAATATAAATGAAAGTATCGTTCATGCGTATGTACGACTTACCATCTCCATGAACGGTGCATTTCATTTCTTATCTCCAAATGTTATGTACGATTATAAATATATATATATATATATATATATATATATTGGATATATATCATATATATTATATCTAAATTTTTAATATCATTCTGTAGATAATGTACTTTTGACCACATGGACAATTTTTAATTTTAATAAGTTCATTTTGACTCAAGTACCAAATTTCGAAAAAACAACCATTGTTAACTTAAATGATTTTTAATGTTTATAACATGGTAATAAGCTATATAAAAGTAATAATAAACATTAAAATGGTTCTTAATCAATTATAATTTAACTTTAGTTTATTATTCAATAGATTAAAGAATGAACATGTCAAGTCAGACACAAGGTAAGGGGACATCTTAACCAAATTTCCAATCTTTGGGTTAAAATTATAATTATTAATTATGTAATTCTATGAATATGTGTGAATGAAATATGATTGTTTTACACATATTATACACTTATGTTGGGTTTATTTATGTTTTTCACACATATTTATGTCATTGATTTACCCTTAATCTAATGATATGTTCTTTTTATGAGAAACTTTCACCTTTCTCTTTTAGTCAAAGACTTATTTTATGTTATGTATTTTAATTTCCATTATCTTATATTGGGATATATTATTCTATATCCTTATTTATAAAAGTTTTATTTCAATGTGACGAGATACCCTTTTCCCTCTCATCAACTCATTTTATGAATTATAATGTGACGTCGTTAGGCAGCCGGATTTTTGTAAGGGATTATGTCTCAATCTCTTTTTATTTGAGGCATATCTTGATATTGTGCACCATTATTATACTATAATGTGTATATAATTCCATTTGAAATATTATATCATTAATATCCTTATTCTCAGAATATTATATGTTTTGTTTAATATAATTATTCAATTTTTTTATTCAAGTAGTTTCTATCTGGTAACTCACTCTTTAACTAAAACATTGTTTCAAATGTTTTAAACATATAATCTTATAAATCATGTTCATTAACGTTCATGTTTTCAAAATGGTTTTAAATATTTAATTATTTGGACATTAATATTTAGAAATGTTAATCCCTTTAAAAGCATCAAATTGGTATCGTAAACTTTGACTAAAAAATATATTTATTAAATGTTTTAAATGGTTTTAGAAATAGATTGGATATGTCAATATATTGAAATGTTATATTGCAATTGGAATGTGGAAATTTTATCTTCTTTTATTCTCGTTTTATGTGTTATGATTATGTTATAGTTCTTAAGAATTTTTTACACATACAGGTGGATCCGTGATAAACCTAGGGTTGGTGAGCCTAAGATAGCTCTCTAATGCATTGGGTAAGGTGATAGATGTAAACGTTAATGTTTCTCCTAAGATATTTATAGAAAATGCCATGATGGGTATTCCAAATGTAACTCCATATGTAGAAGTGAAATCTATAAGGTAATTAGTTCATGGATTACACAATTTACCTTTATGATTTATGATTTCTATGTGTTATTCCTGAAACCAGTGATTTTGGCATGCTATGTTAAATATTGAAAAGTATGATTCCATTAATTTGTATGTATTAATGGAATAATTTTTTCATTCCATGTTTTATAACCCTAATTTAGATTTTTATGCTCATCCCATGATTTTGAAAAACAAATTCACAGGTTATAAGGAAGGGTAGAAGAAAGGAATAATTCAATAATATTTATGTTAAGAAAAGAACTATTGTTTTATTTATGGAGTTTTATTTTTGTGAAAAAATTGGATAGAGTAGAAGTGTCTAATTTGTTATTTTTGATATGTAATGTAATAGTTATGGCCTAATTATCTAAATACCTAAACTTGAAAATATTTTCAATGTTAATTACTAACATATTTCAAGATTATGTAATGTTTAAGGCATGGGAGTTATAATTGGTATTAGAGGTTAGTTTAGACAACTTTAGGGATTAAGTGTTTTTGTCAAACTTCTGGTAAGTCCCTATGTCTACTATTTCAGTTAAATCCTATTTATATAACTTTTTCAGATAAAGTAAATTCGGTTACAAATTGATGGAGCAGTATTTCAAACAACATTTCTATCTCTTCCTGATGACATGCTTCTAATAATTATTGCAAAGTCATGTTCAGATGATTGTGAAACTTTTTATAGAATAGAACTCACTTACAAGAAGTTGTTGGAGATATAAAACACGTCCACTATACAATGATATCATCGTGGATCATGGGTTGTATTTAATCAAATCCTATTTTCACAATATTTTAATATTTTCATGAATGGTAAATATTATCAAGTCATTTTCAAATATTTTACCTTATCAAAAGATTTTAAATCATTTTATGATTATGAAAAAGGTGTTGAAGAAGGACACCCTTGCACAACCTATTTATATTTTCTTTTACAATATAGTCTCTCAGAATATTCTAATATAATTTTAAGAGGACCATTGATTGAATGTTTCAACTCATAATCAGTCTGACTATTTTATATAAATCATGTTTTATCATATGTTTTAAAATTATATGTCATACATGATTATTTTCCAAAACGTTTTTTTCGAACACCCATACGAACCAAGTTGTACAAGGTGTATTTGGATAAAGGAAGAAAATGATTTTGAAGGTCCTCCAAATCATTTCTACAATACATGGACCTTCTACCTACATGAAAAAGAGGATGATGAAACAAATGGACACCATGATCAAGGTACAATGTTCTTTCTATTGGGAATAGTTTTATTTTATCATATGGAGGTGAAAAAATGACAATATATAAGAGGATGAGATATTAAAGTATTTTGATGAAAATGAAAGGTAAAAGAAAACAATTGAGTTTAAAACATGTTAGGGTTTTTTTGAGTTTTATAAAATGGCCAACCAATAATATGGGTGACAACCTGTCGCATCCGGCAAGGCTGTTGGAATCGAACCCACAACTGAAGGGCGACAAGGGCACATCGCCTACCACTAGCCTACCTGAAATCCTTAGTTATTATAACTTATTCTTTTTAGTTAAATGATTGTATGGATCAATAACAAGTTGACTTTGGGAACATATTTTTTATCTAATAGATATCCATATTATTTGAAAATGATTTGGTGATTAAGTGATAATGGTTATTTTGGAAGACATTCTATCTTTTGGGAACACTATATGCCTAAGGAAAATAGAATGCTATGGGATTTCGTTTGTGGAGTACTGGTTGAATTTTTATTCTGGAATAATCTTTTTTTTTATTGTTAACATGTGGTGATTTGGGTTATTTATGGAAATGATTAGCCTATCATATAGAATATGGGATTAGTTTAATTACTTTTAAGTATGAGACTTTAAGAGTAACTGATGTTATTTGGAGATAAATGTTATGTTTTATGTGGAAGAATATGTGATTAAATTCTTCTATGTTTTGGGTTTCAATATTAGTTTGGATTATATTGATGGATTTAAAGGACACTTGTTTATGGAATGGTGTTTTTTGAACTTTGGTTATTATTTGTTAAATTTTAGAGATTATGAGTAGTATTTCTTTTTATAAAAGATTATCCCTTTTGGGAATATCTGATCTTGTACAAACCATTTTGGTTTTGGTTAATTTTTGAAAATAAGGTAAATATATATTTCATTTTTTTGGATTATGTGATTCTCTAGAAGTTTATTACAACACTTTAGTTGGGACCAAGGCATCTTGAATACTCATCATTTGGAGAAAAGAAGAGTTTTTGGTAGAAACTTATTAAAGGATGAAACTCTACTTGAAACGTATGTATATTTCCATATGTATTTATTAAATATCATAAATAAATTCTAGAACTTTACTAAATTAAAATAAATACAAAAATGGTGTATGTTTACTTTTACTACTAGGAAACCACATACCATTGAACATATCAAAAGTTTGTGGTTTTCTAGTGGTTAAATTTTCTCTGGATCTTGTTTTCTGTCAATCTCCAATAGAACTTGACACATAGTTTCTCCACCATATCCATGTTTTCATGGAATCATAGTATGTGTTATATAGGGTGACCTTTGTACTTATCTATATCTCTTTTAAAGTGATATATTTATTGGCTCTGTTTCCAATGTGAGACTTTTAATGATGTTTTCGAGCCTAATATTAAAATTGTGAGGACACAATTCTCAAAAGGGGGGAAGGATGTAACATCCCAATTATATAAAGAATATAAAATTTTCATATTTACAAATATTTGTGAGTTAAATATTAATTTTACTTTAAAGGGTATGTTATGTTCGATGGGGTACCTGACACGCATTAATTGGTTTCTCTAAAATATCATGTTGGACACAAGGCTAAGTCATACTAAAAAATAATAATATAATATTATTTTAAATGGTAGTTAACGCCTAGTCATTGTATTAGAGGGAATGAATAAAACTAAATAAAATATTATTATAGATGTTTTTAATTGTTTTTACATTTATCCAATAACATTTAGAGGCTTAAAATGTGCATGAATCCAATTTTAAGCCTAAATATTCTAATATTCATTAAAAGGTTGATTTACAGCCATTTGATGGTGAACCCTTTTTAAATATAGTTCTTTTCACTTTTGTATGTTATAATTGAAGAAAATAAAATTATTCTTTAGAATTGGTACATCAAATTTTAGTTTCAGTAAAATTTTGGTATTTTTCTGATAAAGCTCATTTTTAATGAATAGTGAAAATACAACGTTTTAAATCAAAATTTCCTTTTAATATAATTTATTTATACGGTTACATTAACATTTTAATTTGTATTAAATTATAATTGGATTATAGTTTTACCATTTAACCCAATTCTGGTCATTAGAAGTAATTTCACTTTGAAATTGGATACAAGAAATTGCCAATCTATTGATAGTTATTATTTCTTAAAAACATGCTTTTTGTTGTGACAATGAGTATTAATTTTAAATTAATTTTTGCAACTCTTGTGCTTTGAATTTGGAAAAATTGATTCCATATTTAGAATCAAGATGTCTAAAATATTTAAATAGGGACTTTTATTTTTAGACATTATGAATATTTACTTCAGTAAATATTTTATTTACCATGGTTAAAGGGTAAATCTGGTAAATAAGGGTGAAAAATAATATTATAATAATATTAAATTACCCTTAAACTTGTCCTAACCCTATTTGTTGAGATATTTCCAAACAAGGGAATAATTGGGTCGATTTTGGGATCCCCTGGAGCCACATGGGACATATAATGACATTTAATATTAATTAATTTAAACAAAAGACAAAACGACATAAACATATATCTTTAAGAAAAACAATATGTATATGGGGTTATATAATTGATCTCTTAGACTATAAATATTAGTTTTAAAGCTAAACCTATTTACTACATCATGGTATTTTATTAATAATCTTTAGACATTAAATAAATGAACTTAATTATGACACAATTGTGATGCAGTTATTGCTTCATTAATAAAGGATTCAAATAAGTGATATTATAAATATTAAAATAAAATTCTTTTTAAACATTTTATACCATCCAAGAATTTTAGAAAAAATAATGACTTGTTATATTAGAATTAATGATGTTTTTTTATAATTAATCAAGTTGATATTGATTTTTTAATTGTCTTGATGTGAATAATTTAGAAATTGATATAAATGAGTTTTCTAAAATATTAATATTTTATTAAATTATAAAATAATCCCAAAAAATATAAGATTTGAAAAAATTTCTTAAATAATGTTAACAATATCATAAATGATCCATTTTGGGTCTCTAGGATATTTATATTAAATATTATATCCATATAGTATTAATATATTAGAGCATATGGTAAAAGTTAAATAAGTTATCAAAGGGTTAAATAAATAAAATAAGCATTAAGAAATATCAAAAACCTGTCAAATTATTATTGGATGATTTTATTTAGATATATATGAACCTCATATTATAATTAAATAAGTTTTGGACATTTTCAAACCATAAATACTTTTATAATAAAATAATACTTTCAAACTTTCTTAAAGAGCCCCTCCCCTTCTTATAAAATGCCACAACCTCTAATCCATTACACACACCTTTCAAGCCCCATGAATCATCCAAACTCTTCTTTAAGAATCTCCCAACATCCCTATCTTCCTCATAGAATCCTTCCCCTAGGCAGAAGGAAATTCAAGAAAGCCTTTTGGTTGAAACCAAAGGGAGAAACCAGAATTAAAGGTAACGTCTTCTCTCAAGTTCTTTCATTTAATTTTCCTTCTCCAACCCCCTAAACTCTATTTATTACATTATTTTATAAAAACACAAGTATAATAAATATACTAGGATGTTTTTATGAGAAGTATTCTAACTACCTTTCAACACACCTCCATCTAATGGATACTAACATATTGTTTCTGTGAATGGCGAACTACTACCTCAAGAAACGATGATTGTTCAATGACCTCCTACCAACTCAAATGGTGTCCAATATGATGGGACTGTATTTATATGTGGTATAATGTATATTTTTTTTGTCTATGTGCTTTTTTATTTTTCAATTATTGAATTCGTTTATGGTTTCCATTTGGTAAATATGATAATTTCATTTGGGGAAGTGCAGACTACCACCCCCTCAAAGTGATATGACTCGTTGATGCCTTATGTGGAACATATAAAGGATGAAGATAATGAAATTATATATGATATTACACTGGAATTATAATATACCTATGTATAATTAATTATTCATTCCATTAAATATGAAATATAAATGAAAGTAGTGTTCATGTGTACGTACAGTTTACCATCTCCATGAATGGTGCATTTAATTTCTTATCTCCAAATGTTATATAATATTATAAATACATATATCTAATTGAAATAAATGATATATATCATATCAAAATCAGGAATATCATTCTGGAGATAATGTAATTTTTACCACATGGACAATTTTTCATTTTAACAAGTTCATTTTGACTCAAGTACCAAATATCAAAAAAAATGACCATTAATAACATAAATTATTTTGTAATGTTTGTAACATGATAATAAGTGATACAAAAGGAATAATAAACTTAAAAAATGTTCTTAAAAAATTATAAATTAATATTTGTTTATTATTCAAGAGATTAAATAATGAACGAGTCATGTCTGGCACGATGTAAAGGGACTTCTTAACCCAATTTCCATTCTTTGGGATAAACTTATACTTATTAATTATGTCATTCTATAAATATTTGTGAATGATGTATAATTTTTTTACACTTAATATACACAAATATTGGGTGTATTTATATTTTTCACACATATTTATGTCTTTTATTTACCCTAAATGTAATGATATGTTCTTTGTATGGAGACCTTTCACCCTCCACTTTTAGTCAAAGACTTCTATTAAGTGATGTCTTTTAATTTCCATTACCTTAGGTTGGGATATGATATTATATATCCTTATTTTTTTATATTTTATGTCCATGTGATTAGATATCCTTTTCTCTCTCATCAGCTCGTTTTCTAAATTTTAATGTGACGTCATTAAGCTGTCGAATTTTCGTAAGGGACTATATCTCAATATACAATCATTTGAGGCATATCTTGATATTTTGAACTTTTATTATCCTATAAGGTGTATATACTTCCATTTGACATATTATATCATGAATATCCATATTAACATGAAATTATAAGTTGTGTTTTATATAATTCTTTAATTATTTTTATTCAAGTATTTTCTAAGTGGTAACACACTCTTTCACTAAAACACTGTTTTAAATGTTTTAAAGATTTAATCTTCTAAATCCTTCTCATTAACTTCCATGTTTTCAAAATGTTTTTAAGTATTTAATTATATGGAAGTTATTGTTTTAAAATGTAAATCCCTTTAATAGTTTCAACGTGGTATGTGGCACTTTGACTCAAAAATAAATTTATTAAATGTTTTAAATGGTTTTGGAAATAGTTTTGATATGTCAATATCTTGAAATGTTATATTGTGATTTGAATGTGGAAATTTTATCTTTCATTTATACTTGTTTTATGTGTTGTGATTATGTTACGTTTCTTGGGAATTGTTGATGTATATTGGTTGTTTCGTGATAAACCTAGGGTTGGTGAGACCGAGATAGCTCTCTAATTCATTGGGTAACATGAAAAATGTAAATTTTGATGTTTCTCATAAGAAATTTAGGGAATTTTCCATGATGGGTATTGAAAACGTAAATCACTGTGTAGATATGAAAGCTAAAATGCAAGTAAGTTATGGATGCCACAAGTTACCTTTATGGTTTTTGTTTTCTATGTGTTATTCATAAGACCTGTGATTTTGGACTAGTATGTTAAATATTGAAAAGTAAGATTTCATTGATTTTATATATTGATGGACTAATGTTTTATTTCCTTGTTTTATAACCCTTAATGATATTTTTATACTCATCTCAAGTTCATGAATTGTTTTTCATTATTTATAAGGAAGAGTAAGAGAAATGCAGAAATCAAGAATATTTATGTCATGAAAAGAAATATTGTTTTATTTAAGGAGTTTTATTTTTGTTAACAATTTGGATAGAATAGAAGTGTCTAATTTATTATTTTTGAGATGTAATATAATAGTTACGGCTTAATTATCTAAAACCCTAAACTTGAAAAATTCATCAATGTGAATTATTAAATTATTTCAAGATTATGTAATGTTTAAGGCCGGGGAATTATTAACTTGGTATGAGTTACAATATCTAAAGAAACTAGAACACAATAAAAGAAAAATGGTATATTTTTAAAAATTCCTTATTGGGAGTTTAATTTGATACATCTTAATCTTGAAATAATTCATATTGAGAATAATGTCTGTGAAAATGTAATATTTACAGTTCTTAATGATTAGGGTAAATTAGAGGATCTAATTAATGACTATAAGGATTTGGAGTCAATGATTATAAATCATTACTTGTGAAAACATGAGAATGAAAATTAGATTATTTCTCTTTTTTAATGAAAATGATGAGAAAGATGCATTCATTAAGAATGTAGAAGTCCCATATAGATACTTAAGTAACATATTACCATGTGTTGACTCAAAATATAAAATGTTACATGAACTGAAAACTCATGACTCACATTTGTTTATAGAGCAGTTTTTTCCGTTGGAATTGCATAATAATTTTCTAGAAAAAGTAATTGTGGTTCTAGTTGAGTTTTGAATCATTCTTATAGAGATTTTTTGAAGAAATATAAATCCAAATAATGTTTATAAAATTATAGAATGATTTTTTTTACATTATTTCATTTGGATATATTATTTCCCCCTTAAATATTTATTGTCATGATTCATTGGAATATTCATTTGGTTGAAGAATCTAAACTTGGTGGACTGGTACACTATCGATTGATGTGTAAAATTGAGCGGTACATTGATAATTTTTTTATTTTAATTAGTGAATTAAATTTTATCAAATCATTGTGTAAATTATTTTTATATGATTCTTCTTTTTTTCCATAGGTTACTTATGACATTTGGAATCATATGTGAGGAATACTACACAAACAGAAGGCTTTATTACTAAAGGTTTCATATATGAAGAGTTCTTGATCTTATGTTCTATGAATTTAAATGTGATTGATACTTGATTAAATCATTTTAGAAATGTTGATGAAATCTCCACTAATTATCATTTAAAAAACCAGTCATTATTATTTCAATCTTTTAGATGACCAATTAGAATGGGGTCAACTTTTACATTGGCGGAATTGGAGTTGCTATAATCACATAGATATGTGATACTCAACAACTTTATTTCATATACTTTAATTGAATAATTTTAAATGAAAACAAAGAGGCAACTATGGGTTTGAGCTCTAAATGAGATGGAATTAACAAAATATTTTAATAAGGATCTAGTTGAATGGTTCACTAATCGTGTTTGTATATACACATATTCATATTATTAATGTCTAGTTGTTTTTTCTATGCTCAAATTTATAAATTATATAATTTTTATAGATAATAAATGTTGAAATAAAGGTGAAATATTAAATGATTTTATGTTTTTTGGCTCACATTTCGGTAAGTCAGGATAAGATATTCAATACCTACAATATTCATGGATTTAGGTTTCATACATTTTTTTGTGAAGAAGACATGAAAAATAAGAATTATGGTGTATTTAAATTCTCAGAGGTGGGGTACTAAGGGAAACTCAATTATATATTTTAATTAAACTATCATGACCATTTTTTAGTTGTCATATTCAAATGATTGTGGTTTAATATTGATAGGGGTATATTTAACGATTTGTTACATTTTACTTCTGTATACATCCCCCGTTTTATGTATATCGGTGAGCATGAAGATCATGATCCATTTATCATGGATTCAATAGTGAATATGGTTTATTATGTGGAAGATGAAATAAATGAAGTTTATAATGTTTGTGTACACTTAAATAAAAGAGATGTATATGATATGAGAGAGTAAGATCTATTAGTTCTTTGTGATGGTGATTCTCATCAACCACAAAAAAATGAGCTATTTTCCCTGAAAATATCGACATAATAGAACAGAAAAGAGAGGGTTAAAATGAAGGAATCAAAATAATGGAGGTTGATAACAATAAAAATAATAAAGTTGAAGATAATTGAATGTTTAAATTTCTAATAAAAATATATATTACAATTTCTCATTGATTAGAGTTCCATACATATATACATTGTACTAGTTTTTATTTTCCTTTTTTTAAACTTTTAGTTTTTCATTTTTTATTACATTTAATAGATGTTAAAAAATTTTAATGTATGAATTTAAAGAATAAAAAATTGTAGTATCTTAGTTGATCAGCATATCATAGCATGCCACCAATGTTGTCATCTTATGTACATCCTAGTGATTTTTTGTACCTGAAATTGCTATTGAGGAAGTTGTTTCCCTATATGTTTTCGGTATGCCAATTCCTGATTAACCTCCATCGATGGTGCATGTTTTCACCCTTCGTCAAGGGATATTGGTAAGTTTCCATTATTTGTATGTAGTTTATTTTTCAATATATATATATATATATTATTAATTGTTTAATGCATTTTCCAAATAGATAAACACAACCATTGAAGAGATACAAATACGAACACAAATGATGTTTGGGACTTCAAGGACATTAAGATTATCATTCCATTTCATACATTTTGGTGCTTACTGGTGACATTTGTTGAATCTATGGGTAGATTCTTGGGTTTCTTTCTTTCAAGGCGGTGAAGATTCTCATTAATTATAATGATTGGAGGCATATTCCTACCTCTTGAATGTTGATGATCAACTAAAGGAAATATCAATTAAATATTAATTTATAACTAATTTAAAAACATGAGTAATATTTTTTGATATACTTAAAATTTGTTATTGTTTTTTATTTCTAGATGTTTTTCTATTTGGTGTCCCTGACATCATTTCATGCCCTTGGACTTTAAAAAAAATTGCAAGAAATGGAGGGATTTTAAATAGATATTATGGAATGAGATAAATGAATATTTTTTTAGCTCGTGATAGATGTATGAGAGAGAGCTTAAAGGAATTTATCATGAGTAATGCATTGTATTTTTGGATATCAACATATATTCATACCATTAAGTAATTTATTAATTTATAGAATCATAATAATAATAAATTAATAAAATTTTAATTTATATTGATGTTTCTATTTTTGTAGGAATTTTCTAAAAAGATAATGTGATTCATGAGATGAATGTAATTCCTTACATTCAGGGTCTCATATTTTTTCAAGAAAAATTAATATTTTAGTTTTTTATTCATTTTTATTTATATCATTTTTTTATAACACAAGGATTTTTAGGACTTATTTATATTTATTTTAAAGGAAAATGAATTAGTTCACTCTGTTAACTAAATAGAGATGTGGTTTAAAGTAGATAGAAAACCTAATAGTAGTTTTAAAAATGGCTATACCAAATACATTGGAGTAGGTCATTTTCATTACAATTTCATATTATTTCAGTACAATAAAAACATAGAAATGACAAATATATCATAACTAATAATTCTCAGACCCAATTAATTAGGTTTAACACTTGTCCCATTTTATAATATAATTTTCATTGTTATGATTCCATATTAATTAAATAACAATAAATATTAATGAAACATTTATTATTTAGATAATATTATAAAGTTTAGATATTTAAAAAATAATAATTGTTATTATTTTTCAATTAAAAAATTTAAATTCAATAAGTATATGGTGTGATCCCTTCACAATCATCATCGAATTCTAAAAATGATGCAGTTGGAATCATTTTAGGGAAGGAGAATCTTGAAACTATAGGAGAGATAGGTTCTGGGAATACTCAATCAACTATCTTTGGTAGGGTGGTGTCATTTGTTGTAGCTAAACCTAGTGGGGGTTTGAGTAGTGTCGTTGATTGAGAATGACCAAGAGAAATATAAATATTAGAAGAAAATTTTATAGAACAAGACTCAAATAAGAAAACATGGGATCAATGGCTGTTGTAAATGGAAATGCTTTAGATTTTCTATTTTAGTGGTTCATTGTAATTATCCCAAAGGAAATTTCCAACCATTTTTCTCATCTATCTGAGATAAATTTAAAATTCCATAGATCATTCATACATATTCAAATAATACCTACAAAATCCATTAATAAAAATAAAATGATGCTTTTATATAGAAAACATTCATGTTGAGTCAAACTGGCCACATCTAGTACTAAATTAAGTTTTTGTTCATTTGTACATGTTAGATATTAATTATAGATTGTTATTTGTATGTTTGAAAACAATATGACCATGTTTTCATAGTTCTTAAACTGTAAAAACTTCATAAAGGTGCATAAGAGTCTAAAAAATAGTTATGGGGGGTCATAACCCTGAAAATGATGTTGTATTTCCCTGAAGTGAGGGGAAAATCATAGATTTAATTATGAAATGAAGGAATTAATGGAAAGTCACTCAGAAGGACGATATTTACCTTATGAATGTAAAAAAAATTGTTTTTAAATACTAAAATATGGATGGACCAAATGACCTCATATTGATGTGAATCCATTATAATCCCACCGCTAAGTTATTTTTGAAGTCTATTCATAGAAAACACGTCATTCGGACATGCGGTGTGGTCAGAATGACTATGTATCCACTTTATTAAGTTATGAAATTATTTATGACAAGTTTCAGGTGGTTTTAAAATAAGGAAAATGATTTCATATCACCATAAAATCAGGGGGAAATTAATGTAGATTTAATTTTGAAATGATGGAACCAATGGTATTTCAGTTCAAATGATGACTTTCTCATTATGGTCGTAAATGTGTTTTTAGTGTTTTAAAACACTAAAAGATGTTTCAAATAATAAAAACCATAGAAAACCCCTTATATTGAAATTAAAACATTTTTAAAAAAATGTGTTATTTTTAAAGTGCAGACTCAGACAAAATTCATTCCTACACACGGCGTGGTAAAAATGACTCAGTAACCACTTATTAAAGATAAAAAATCCATTAAAAAGAAGTGTTGGTCACCAAAACCCAAAAAAAGATGTTGGATTACCATGAAATTGGGGTAAAATACTATAAAAATAATTTCAAAATATAGGAAGTGATAGATCGAAATTCAAAATAACGATTTTACTGTTATCACCATAAAAGATTTTTTATTGTTTTAAAACATTAAAACATTTGTGGAATGGTAAAAACCATAGAAAAAAACATCATATTGACAAGAAATCATTTCAAAGCAACAACTGGGTTATTTTTTACGTAAATGCATAGACAACAGGTCATTCTGACATGCAGTGTGGTCGAAATGACTCAGTAACCACTTCTTAAAGGTATAAAATCATTTAAAATCAGTTTTTTATGGGTAAAAACATGGAAAACGATGATGGATTACCATGAAATATTGGTAAACGAAAATGAATTTAATTTTGAAATGTAGGAGAGGACGTCTTGTCATTCCAAATGACGGATTTCCTGTTATAGTCGTAAACACATTTTTTGTGTTTTAAAACACTAAAACAAGCATTGAATGGTCAAAAACATATAAAACAGCATCATATTGTTGTAAAATCATTTAGAAACCATGTATGATTTATTTTTTATGTGTACATATAGAAAATATAGCCTTCTGATGTGTGGTACAGTCAAATGACTTAGTAACCACTTTTTAAAGGTATAAATCATTTAAAAAATTGTCGGGGGTAAAAACTAGGAAAAATAAAGAATATTGTCCTAAAATCATGACATCATTACCATAAATTTAATAGTTAAATTTTGAAACTGACAAAACATCATGATGAATGACGGTTTTCCCGTTATGGACGTACATGTGTTGTTATTGTTTTAAAACATGAAAACCAGTTTGGAATGTTAAAAACCATATAAAACAACCTCATATTGATTTAAAATTGTTTGAAAACTAAAAATGATTTATTTTCCAAATTTACACATATCAAATATGTAATTCAAATGTGTAGTGTGGTCTAAATGACATAGTAACCACTTCTTAAAGGTACAAAATCCCTGAAAACAAGTGTTATGGGGTTGAAACTAGGAAGAAAATGTCAAATTTCCCTGAAATTAGTGGGAAATTACCATAGATTTAATTTTGAAATGTAAGAACTCATGGTACATCATTCTGAATAATGGATTTTCTGTTATGGCTATAATATGTTTTTAGTTTTTTAAAATACTAAAACATTCATGGAACGGTCAAAACCATATAAAAAGACATATAACTGACATGAAGTGTTTTAAAAACCACCGATGAGTTATTTTTTATGTGTATATGTATACAACACATCATGTCAATATGCGGTGTAGTTAGAATGGCTCAGTAACCAATTCTTAAAGGTATAAAATCATTTACAAACAAGTGTTTGGGGGTAAAAACCATGAAAATGATATTGGATTTCCCTAAAATCATGGTAAAATCACCGTTGATTTAATTAAGAAATGTTAGAACTAATGGAATGTCATTTCAGATGATTTTTTTCTTATTATGGCTATAAAAGTGATTTAGATCTTTTAAAACCCCAAAACATGTGTGGAACAGTCAAAACCATATAAAAAGACCTCAGATAGAAATTAAATCATTATATAACCTCCATTGAGGTATATTTTACATGTACACGTATAAAAAACAGCATTCTTATCTGTGGTGTGGTAGGAATAACTCAGTAACCACTTTTTAATGGTATAGAATCCATTAAAAAAATCTATCGAGGGGGTTCAAACTTGGAAAGAAATATTACAATTCAATGTAATTTAGGGTAAATGGCCATATATTTAATTTTGAAATGTAAGAACTAACAAAGGGTCATTTTAATGATTTTTATCCCATAATGGTCATAAATGCGTTTTTAAAAAAATACTAAAACATTCATGGAATTGTAAAAAGCATAGTAAATGGCCTTATATTCATGTAAAATCATTAGAAACCCACTGTTGAGTTATTATATTCTTGTACACATAGACAACAAATCATTCTGAAATGTAGTGTGGTCAGAATGACTCAATAACCACATATTAATGGTACAAAATCCTTTAAAAACAAGGGTCAGTCTTTCAAAACTAGGAAAACAATGTTAGATTGCACTTAAATTAGAGGATAATGATCGTAGATTTAAATTTTAAATTTAGGAACTAATATAATGTCATTATAAATGAATGTTTTCCCATTATGGCTGTAAATACATTTTTACTGTTTTAAAAAACTAAAACATCTATTGAATGATAAAAAAATATAAAAAGACCTCAAATGGAACACATCATTCTAACACATGGTGTGGCCAGAATAACTCAGTATCCACTTCATAAAGGTACCTAATCCTTTAAAACAAGTGTTTGGGGTTCAAAATCATGTAAACAATGTCATATTTTCCTAAAATTAGGGGATAATGACCATATATTTAATTTAGAAATTTATGAAGTGATGACATGTCATTTCAAATGATGGTTTGCATGTTATGTATATAAAAGTGATTTTAGTGTTTGAAAACACTAAAACCTGTATGGAATGCTCAAACCCATAGTAAACGACCTCATATTGACATGAAATCATTTAAAAATACCCACTAATTTATTTTTTAAATATAGTAAATGTTGTGATATCTGTGTTATCAAATTAGTTTATTAAGAAAATTTCAATCACACAACACATTTATTTAAAAACATATTTGAATATTTACTTATATATTTTCGGTTTCATGTGTTGAATATTATCTTAAACAGTTATTTTTATGTTTTTGAAGTGTTTTGAATTTTATATTATTTGTTTTATGTTAAAATTTCTTCTATTGGAAAAATAAAATAACAAAAATTATGTGTATCATTTTGAATATATTAAATATCTTTTCTTTTTCACATTAATTTTCTTAAATATTTTGGTTTCATTATAGGTAGAAGAGGCCAGTTGTAGGAAATAGGTTGACCATTCTGATCCACAACATTCCTTAGAAGGCAGATGTGATAGATCAAATTTTCTATGATAAGTTAAAATTTTATCAATTATTATATTGTAATTATTATTTATTATGTTTAGTTTTAACATTTGTTTTATTTTATGTTACCTTTGACGATATGGTGTGGTTAGTTTTAGTTAATGAGATAGAGTGGGGGAAGATACTTGATATGGAGGTTTTGACATGTATGTATACTGGTATTGGGTTGTTATTAGAAATATGTTATATGTATGTATTGATGATCGAGGTATTGGTTGAGAAATTTATGGGTTGACTGAGATTGAGGTTATGATTAATGTAGATGTTTGTATATTTATTTTGGATGTATGACATATGCTTGATGATTTTATCATTTATCAATTTTTATGTTTATTAATTGTCATTTTTAAAACAAATTACAACAATAATTAAATATATCTTTTAAAGAAAATAAAATTTATGGAATGTTTTAGAAACTGATGCTAAAAACATTACATAAAACGTGTTTAGGGGTGGTTAGGATTAACCGCCACTAAAATAAACTACCAATGATATATTCAGTTGTGGTTTCATTCATTTTTTTAATATTTCCCTGAGATATATATTTTTTTTAAAATAACCACTACTAAATAAAAACTAAACCGCTACTAAATGCTCTAAAAATGAAATATTGAAAAACCACCATGAGATTAATGGAACCATAGCTTGACTAGTGACAATTCAATACAAAAACGTTTTTAAAACTGCCACTATAGTAATAGGCGTTGGTTTAACCTACGTCTAGTGTGTACAAATCGACAACTAGTTCCCTTTCTTATAATGACTAGGTTATAAATGATTATACCAATATGACCATCAATCTGAAGATGCAAAGGGGAACTGAAACAAAACTCTATCTCCAGAGCCTATTGAAGGATTTGAAAATGTTCTGAGGTGAACATTGGATCTAGGATTAGATACAATATAATGTGGTTCCCCATGAAACATTACCACTTTAGTAATGCATATTGATTCTCTAAATATCCATATGTGATAACAATGAGGTATTGGATTGGGATTGATGATCCAAATAGCCACGGAGTGCTAAATATGATATTCTAGGCCTATGACATTTGCATTAGACCAGAGTTCCATATAGACTTAATATGAAATTTGAATTAACTTTTTGATTTAATCCAAGATATAATTAATTTTGATTCCATATGTGATAAGGTTATAACCCCGACACAGGCCAAAACATGTATTATTCGTTTTCATGTTATCAATAACCCGATGATTTATGTGGTTAATTAATGAATAATTTAATTATGGAAACTTTTTTACTTTATCACATGTATTTTATTCTGTATAAAACTGTATAAATTGTTATATATTGTATTTTTTTTGGACACTATTCTTATTGGTCTAACGATTTTTACTCACATGCTGCTTGGGCTTCCAGAATGTTACCTGAGTATACTTCATGTTTGCAAGACATGACACGGAAAGAGCCCAATATTAGATGGATTAGTTTGGATAGATCATGGATTAGGGAGGTAGAAATGTTATCAGGAACCAATTTGGTATTTTCTGGGGTGTATTTATTTTGGGTTTGGTATTATTACACTTTACATATATATGGATTTTCATATATACTATTTTGGTTTGGATATTGTTTCCCTATTTTGGTTATCTTGTGATACTGGTCAATTTTGGTGATGGTATTATTCTATTTATTGGTTATTATCATTTGGATATTATTTATATACATATTCTATTACAGTAATATGATAAATAGGGTATAGTATCCACATGTTTTATATTATACCACCACTTCTAGTAGGTAGCCTTTTGGGAACTGGGAGGCGCTCTTGAGGTCACCAAACCAACCGTATCAAAGATCGGTATGTGGAACCAAGGTCGGCATGTTACCCCAAAATATTAGAGAAAACATTTTATTTGAAAATATATATAGAAACATGAAAAAGAATATTAAAATCATTGATCAGTCAAGAAAGTGGAGAATTCAATTTTTTCCATATAAGTTAAAAGAAAACCTTTATTTCACTCCACTTTAAAAATTCAAATGACTCCTTATTCTAAAAATAATGACTACATTAAATTTAAACATTCTTTAAAAAGTAATTATTGGGTACAAATTACTTTAAAACATCATAGTATAATATTATAAAAATATTCTTAAAAACATTTTTGGAAAACATGGATATCAGAGAAAAAGTTTTTTCGAATGAAGGGTGAAATAAATTCCATTTTCCTTTAAAAACAGTCTTTCGTTATCTTATGTATGTAAAGTGATGAAAATTGTAGGAAAAAATATATTCCAAAAAAATAAATATATTATAATACAAATTTAATGTATTTAATAGATAAGACTAAAATAATTACCTCATACAAAATTCAGGCATAAACAATCCCAATTAAAACAAGATTAAAACATAAAAACACATACCTCGAATATTACCTTTCCCTATATTCATTTTAAAAAATTTTATAATAAATATATATTTATTATAAATATATAATAAAACCATAATCACTTATATCATACCATATATGATTTTTTTAACCTTTTATTAAACTTTTATTCACAATTCATTATTCGAATCACTATTTTAGGTGAAAAATACTCAGTTTTTCATGTATGATCTATTTTGGTATTTTTGGTATTTATACTTTGATCCGAGTTACATCATCTATATAATGTTAATAATGATATAATATCATATATATTAATTATTAATATATATATATATATTCATCCATAAAATTGAGGGATTAAAAAATGAATTTCTCCATTTATAGAGATGGTGGGTTATACGTACACATAAATGATGTTTTTATTTTTTTCCATATGGAATGAAATGAAGGTGGGTAATAATTAAAATTTATAGAATCATTATAATTTCTTATATATATTATATATTTATTAAATATATCCTCGTTACTATCCAAGTGAAATAGAAATTAAAAACATATCACATCACATCATGGAGGTGGTAGTCCACATGTACGCAAGAGAAATGTTATCATTTTCCAACTATTTGGAAGGTTACAAATTTATATCTGATATTATCATTTGAGAAGGTTAATTATTTATAAAATTTTTTATATGAACTTTAATCCCACCATAAGAACCATCAATAAAATATTGTTATTTAAGGTAAATTTTATCTCTACGTGGAGAATGTAATCCATATGCACACATGAATGATACTTTTTATTCCTGTTTAATGGAAAGTGGGTTAATAATAGTTGGTTAATAATAATAATATCATATAAATATATTGAGTATATTTATTTTACTATTCTATTAATAATATAAAATATTTAGGGTATGTAAAAGAATAATTAAAAAAAGAAGTTATCAGTTAATACAATTATCTCTTCTTTAAAACTACTCCTTTAGATCTTATCTTAAAGACCATGGGGATGTTTTTTAAAAATAGTAGAACCTAATACATTTTTATATTGCATGGGAGAAGGAAGTTATTCAGGAGATAGTTGATATATAATGTTAAAAGTTGTGTGGTTAATATAATGGAGGGGTGCTCTTTAATAATTTAGGAGTGGGCCACTCATGGGATTTGTTAAATGATTACAATATAATAAATTAATTATATAAAATAATGATTCCAATTGGATAGGGATTCAAATATATTGAATTGTGGGGTTTAAATCCAATCAAACATTAAAATTTAGATAGGTTTCAGACAATTTTTAAAACACAAATTTTGGTTTAACACAATAGTTTACCTATATTAAATTTAAATGCCATGACATATTTTTCCCTTGTAAATAGTAATAATTTTACATATAAGGTAATAATTGGATCATAAATGGACAAGAGATAAAATTTTCATCTAGATATTATCTGCATTTTCCAATTCCAAAATTTTCAGGAATTGTAAATTATTTAAAAATATATCATTTTAGTAAAATATCATTAATGTCAATTTTGACACTATTAATTTAATTTTACATAAATGAAATATAGAAAAAGTTGGAAGTAAAACATAATCATATTAAACACTAATAATATTTTATATATATATGATCCATGTAATACTTTAAATCTCTCCAATTATATTATATTTAATAATTTAAAAAAAGATTTTTTTCTATTAATTGAATAACTACTATATTAACATTCTGTAAGTATTCAAGGAAAATATTTAACCAGTAAAAATTAAAAACAAAAATTTATCATGAATATAAAATCATTATTCAAAATATATATAATTTTATTCATTCATAACTTTTTTACCCTATGTGAACACATAAAATATATTTAGAACTAATAGAGTGAATTTTTTTAACATTTATTACATTAAATATTATAAAGGTCATTTTCATGGACCTATGTCCATTAAAAAAAATTTAAACATATGGTGATGAAGGTCAAATTAAATTAATAATATAATAATTTAGATGAAAAATGGTGACCATGAAACATAGTTTTAACAAATATTAACATTATTTACCTTTTATTAGGGTGATTAATTTTATCATGGTTACAATTAATAATGCCTAAAAGAGAAAAGGGTATAAATAAACAAATTTGAAAATTAAAATTAAAAAATTTATTTTTTTAAGATTCAATTTATATAAGTGGCTATACTTAATCTTAATAATAAGCATCTAAAATATGACAAAAACAATTTTTAGGGAAAAAATTTATAAGTATATGACTTAGTTTATTACTATACCAAGATTTAAAAAAATAATTTAAATGATTTTTAAAATATTGGGTTGAATATATAATAAATAAAATTAATTAAAATCATTCACTGATTGTGATTAGTTTAAATTATTATGATAAAAATATACTTTTTTCATAGATATGTTTTTCATAAAAACATCGTTTTTGTTTTCAAATGTTTTTTAATTTTTATTTCTCATTAATTGATAAAAATGAATTATTATTTTACATAGGTAACCATAAAATTTTGGTAAATTAGTTATTTCTATCCAGACCTGAAACTCACAGAGCGAGGTGATGACTATCAAACCATAATATCCTAATTTCATAACATGATTCATTTTAATTCAGTGTTTCATAGAGTGAAGTATATCATATAAATAAAATTATATAAAGAAAAATATATTCTACAATATTAGGGTTTTAAATTAATAAACTTTTAAGATTCAGTTTAAGACTTCTGTTTTTTTGTGTATTTCTCTACAACACATAAAACAATTTCTAGATCCCTTGAGACAATTACCTGGGTGCTTTCCCCCAAATTTATTGCATGTATAAAATTTGAAATTTTACTCACCTTGTGTTTTATCCTTAGTGATTCCATGATACTCTAATTTCCTATTATTTTAATCAAAATATTAGAAGTCTCAAATATCCTTCCTACCTTTATAAGACATCAAAAAATCTCTTCATGTCTATTAATGCCTCTTATGGTTAATTCCCTTAGAAGACTAGGCATTAATCAATAATGAAGGAACTGATTTTTCACTCAATATCAATAATTAAAATGGAGGTATAACCCATGGGTATTGAGAAATTTTATTCTTATTATCCAATATATTCATTCATTTTTCTCTTTAATTCAAATAATTCATTCTAATTCTTTGGGTAAAGAGTCTGATGAAAATACTTAGTGAAAAATATTTTTTTGAACTCTTATGATTACATATATTTGACTTATCCATATTCATTAATATTAATTATGAGACAAAAAAACTTCTTATCATCACCTTATAGATGATAGTCTTACAAAAAAACCTTCTCATGGTTTCAGTAATAGTGAATAAAAATATATTTTCCATTGAATTGACTCATTTATCACCAGCTGGTGGATTAGAAGACTTGATAAAAGAGAGTGGATATTTATCACAAATAATTCGATAAAAATTTTGATGTATCCTTGGTGAGTTTAGGAATTTAATAAGATTATTCTTGTTGCCTATATCCTTGTATAGTTATATAAAAATTGACCCATTGTCTTTCATTCAATCCCCAATATCATTAGGTGTCCCATTGGGACATATCCACGTTGTCTGTTTCACCCACTATCAACTTAGTTCTTTTAGGTTTCTACCACTACCATGACTAAAGAAAATTTACAGATTTGTATAGTTAAATTAATGAATGTGTTATATCAAGATGATAATTAAGAAGACAATAACTCAAGGGGGGTGAATTATGGTTATCAAAAATTTCATATATTCAGAACACCTCAATTTTTAAGAGTGTTCTTTTTCATTTCTCTCAAAAATGAGCACACAATGCAAATAAAATAAAGAAATGAACAAAACTATGTATTGTGGTTATGGTAAAAAATATCCCTTATTACACTCCACAAATTCCTAACTCCACGATCTTGGTTATTTTCACTAGGTCCTATTATCTTGCAAAATTTAAAATGCTCAACTATGCGTTGGTAGTTCAAACCATTAAAAAATAATTTACAAAACCTTTTAGTTATTTTATAGGGAACCATATTTCCATATCTTATTGAAGAATGTGACACTTAATCATGACTGATTCCAAGAATTTGAAACTCCACCAAATAAATATTGATGGATTTTTTTGAGGATAAAAATAAAACTCTATAGTTGCAGAAACAACTAATATATGTATTTATATCTTCAATAATTCAAAACAACAAAATATATATTCAATGTCACATTTTTAAAAAATGATAGAGAAAATATCATATATATGTTAAAAATGTACACCTCCAAATTTTTTCTCTATAATATGATTTATCATTCTTGAAGAAGAAGATATAATGATAATGTATTGTAGCAATTAAAACAATAGCAATGAGTCGACGGATCAAAACATGTAAGTCTCCAAAGTGAATCTCTGGATGCAATGAAACATGACTTTTTATGTATATCACCATTTCTATATATTCATCTAATTATCAGATGAATAGAGACTTGATATTTATTTTTTCTGTTGAACAGCTCCAGGTTAAACCAACTCGTGAAATATAACACAATAAGTCATGCATATTTTAATTCAAAAAAATTCATGAGTGTGCATAACTTCTCTTAATAATTGGAAAAAAATACTCTATTGAATACATGCCTTTAAATCAATCATAACGGACCTTTTATTTGGTCTTAAACAAGCATTGAATAGACCTATATGTCCTCTATGTCTATTTCATAAATAATGGATAACATTGAAGATTAAAAACTCCATCATTGAATAGTCAAGTGTAGGGTTACTCCTCATGATTGGAAAAAAATCCAAACATAGGGTTGACAACATAGGGTTGGTCACAAAAGTAGGATTGATGTATCATAAATTTATTTCCACAAACGTAGGGTATATTCCAATTGTATTGTTCCTAAACCACACTTTCCTTATTTTCAAATTTAAGTTTCCATCTGAACATATGGTTGATGAACCACACTTTCTTCGAGAGATTGCGATTTATAATCCATAAGCATTGTTTAAAACATAGGATTTATTACTTACATTAGACTTACACACGTAGGTTATGATTTTTGTTTATATAATTCACTAAAATACATTGTTAATACTTCATCAAATATTCCTCATGGATTAATAACTTCAATAGGATTCGAGAATAAATATTTCCCTGAAAAACAATTTCTGAAAATTCACTTAAATGAAAATTTACTAGTAACATAAATGGGGTTGTTTGTGAGCATCAAAACCAATAATAAATTAACTAAGTTATTGAATCAACACATGCTCAACAATTCCCCCCTTTTATGGTTTCAAAACCCATGTCAAAAACCATCCAGAAATAGAATTTAAAAACAATAAATTTTTCCCCTTCATTTGATATAACATTACTTTTTTTTGTAAAAGAAAAATTATCTCCCATTATCCCTTTATAAAAAAATCTCATGCATTATAATAATAAAAAAAATATCGGTATGTCAAGATTATTAATAATACAAAGATAATGATATAATAATCTACAATAATAAACATAATTTTATAAAACATTCACCCATAGCATCAAAAATTATAAAATTCTATAAACATAATAGGATTTTTTCCCAAAGTATTATAAACTATAGAATAAAAAAATTATATAAACCTCTACCCCTTTTGTGACATGAAAAAAGATAAGATTAGAGAGTATTTAAAATTAAATCCCCCAAAAATCGAGCTGAAAATAGATAATATATCAAAGACCAAAATATAATAAACTAATTATTTACTTAAAACATCCCTTGAATAATTACATATAATAAAAAAATTGAATAATATTTTAAAAGAAAAACCATTGTATAATTAAAAATAAAAATATTATTTTAAAAAATATATTTTATTTGAGACAATTAAATTTTTGATACATGCTCATATAATATGAATAATTAAAATAAATTGTGAACTAACTAGATGTTCATAATTAAATTGTTTTTGAACATTATATTTTAAAAATAGTACATTTAATATTATATATAATGATAAAATAAGAAATTAGGGTTTAAAAGTAGTAGAATATTTGATTGAGATTTATAAACATTGAACTTTATCATATAGAGAAGTGAAAACTATTAACAGTTCTTCTAATCTTTTTTGAACATCTACTATTATTTGATACAAAAAATAAAAATATATTTCAACTAGAAATAGATGTAGCCTATAAAGATATAGCATGGTTGAAGATTATTTTTTAAAAAACTCAATTTGACTTATTATTTCTAATATGAATGATTCAGATTCTACTATAAATATTAATCAATATTTCAGATTATGATACTTTGTAATGAATTAAAAATAATTTTTTATAGAATATTAATACATATCTTCATATGAGTTTTTATATGTATCAAATATATATTGTAGCTTTACCTTTTCTTTATTAAAAGAATTTACTTTAAAAATAATATTTTCATAAGGTATTTTATAATACGATATTTCTTATTCTACATTACTTTTTTTCTTTCTCATTTTTTAGGAGAATTATCAAGTGAATAATCATCATACGAAATAGATAAATCAGAAGGATTACCTATTGATTTTTTATAAGAATGATTTTCTTCAGAACATGAATAACTTGATCACTTCATCTAGTTGTGTTTTATTTTTTATAGTCTTTTGAAATATATAATTCAAAGAAGTTGACTAGTTATTTTTTCAGTTTTAATAAGAAGAAAAAATGTTAAGTTATGACACAATGAAGACGAAATTTCATTTTCTTTACCCATAAAATAGAGAAAACACATTTTATATTATATATAAAGAGTATTCTTGTATTTATAAAATAAAATATAAAATATTTTAAAAATTAAAATATAAAGATTTCATAGAAAATATTGTATTTTCAAAATTACTATTTTAGAATTTTGAAAAATATGTTATATAATCAATACAGACTAAAACATGATTAAAATTTTAAAGAATATTTTTTATTATACTTTGGGAAATAAATTTGTTTTCCTATATATAAAAAAAATGTACTAGAAGTATATAAATATTAAAATAAAATACTTCCTAGATGAGTGGATTTAGTACCGAGGATTTATTGATTAAAAATTACTTCATAGTTGTTCACTACTTTTGTAGATATTATATTAAGTATTTAGGGGTATAATTACCTTAAAAACACACACACACATTTCACACACATAATCCTGAAAGGTAGTTCATAGCCCCCTAGCGATAACCCACCCAACAATATCCTTTTATAACATTAAATGTTTTTAGACCGAAATCTCAGTGGGCATGAAGCCAATTTAATTCTTGGGGAATGTCCAACTCTATGAATTGTAAACTCGATGTTATAGTACATCTACAGTACTTACTACAGATCTTTCCACTACTATACTACCTGCTGCCACTACAGTTCTACTATAGTACTGCTATAGTACCTTTGCCCAATGGGTTTTAAAACCTCATTTTTGATGTCGTATTACGGGGTGCTTACCACTAAGCCAAGCCCCAACTACTCATAATTTTGTACATACGTTCAAATATATCTATAAATCGACCACTCAAAGTTTTAACAATGTATCTTAGTGTTATAATACTAAAAAATCAATTTAATGTTCCTTCTGGTTTTTGTAGGTGTTTTGGTCTTGCAGTGTTAGAAAATGATTTTTTTGGTAACCTGAATAGTCTATTTTGAGTCTGAATTATACTATTCAAGATATTTTTTTTAGAAAAAACATAATTTACACCATAACTTTATGGTTTTATAAAAAAATAAATCATTTTCATAATTACAATTAATACCATAATGAAAACATTTAATAATAGGCATGTTTTTTCTATTTGAACATGGAGTAAAATTACTCTTCAATAGTTTTGATATTTCACATTTTCTTCTTATTAAAAATTTTTATTTTCGTATTTAATGTTTGTCAAGGATTTGATTTTAATATTTTTCTCCTTTTATCATCATACTAGATATTTGTTTTAAATTATCATCTTCATCCAATAGTTCTTTAATTTTACTATCTTGTGAATCACAATATTTAGAATAATCATATTTTAAATCTGTAATCTATTTTGAACAGTTTCATTATCAAATAAATCATTATCATATTATTTCATAAACATTATGTCATCAATCCTTAATGGTTCGTAATTTTCTTATAGGATAAAACAATATTTATTTAATTCATCATCAAATAGTATCTCATACCTATATTTCTTAGAGTAATAATATTTTACCTCATTATTAGTTTGTACTATAAGATATAAAATTTTGTTTTTATGCTTAGTATCAGAATCTATATAATATTCATCGATCCAATAGAATTATTACTCCAGGTATACTTTATAACTTTCTTTCATTTTCTATATGAATTAGATTTCATTTTAGCTTTGAGTAATGAAGAACTTTCTTTTTTAAGACCTTTTTCTTGACATTCACCATATTTATTTTCATTAGTTTCTTTATTTTATTTCTATATATATATATATATTCAATTTCTATATAAATATCTAATGAATAATTATCAAAATATGGATTATTTGAATCAGATGATTAATCCATAAGGGTTGTGAGAGAAGGTTATTCATGTATAATATGATTTCTATCTTCATCTATCAACTCAACTTCATACATCACTAGAGTTCCAATCAACTCCGTCATAGCTAAATTTTATATACATGTTGATTGATTTATAGATTCGGATATTCCATTCCACTTAGAGGGTATTGTTATGAGTAATTTTAATTCTTGTTCGAATTATGGAATCGGATTTCCCAAATCAGTAACATTATTGACAATCTATTTCAATCTTCAATTAACTTGAGATATGTTTTCATCCTCAAAAATCATGAAAGTAAAAAATTTAATTTCACAGTAGTGTACATTTTTTGTATGATACTAGAAGTTCCTTTACAGGTGAGGTAAAAACATTTCCACATATCATATATAATTGGACATTGAGATGCATGATTGAATTCATCTGTTCCCAATCCACACACATTAGCATTAATGTCTTTCTAGTTGAGATCACATTCCCTTCATTATTCATCTTTTCAATCTTCCATACATTCCTTAGGGTTTTAATAATGTTTTACTAAATTCAAATAAACCCTTATTCATGATTTCTTAAATAAAAAAAATCATTGGGGCTTCCAATATCCATAATTTTCCCCATTAAAATACAGGGCAGAGATCATCGACAAACTCTCTATTGAATCATTCATTTCATGATGTCTTCATATGAATCATTTGACCAATCTTGTTATAGAAAATAAATATTTAGTAGATGCTACTCATAAAACATTTTAATATATTACAGAATTAGTCTATCTAGTAGATCCTTACCAATGATCCTATTTGTTTGGTCGAGAAGATAATGATGAAGAAAAACACCCAAGATGGGGTTGAATTGACGTTTTTAAAAACATTCATAGATTCAAAACACCTCTCTTTTTAAGCATCATTATTATATATTTCTCTCAAAGATAAGTGAGAATTGTAAATAAATAAAGGAAAAAAACAGAGAAATTTAAAGTGGTTCAGTAAAGAAAGATACCTTAATACACTACCCCAACGCTTAACTCCACGAGCTTAGTGATTATCACTAATCCTATAATCCAAAGACCTTTATAATCCAAAAATGAGTGAAATTAGTGGAAACCACTACAATAAGAATTTATAAATTATTTTGGATCTTTCATAAGGAAGCATAAATCCATATCTTTGTGCAAGAAGTTTACACTTAACCAAGGCTAATTCTGAGAATCCAGAATTCCACTAAATTGATAGGGATTAATTTTGTTGAGGATTAAAATTAAACTGCACATTTTTAGTTACAAATGATAGATGTTTTCAGATATTCAATAATGAATATTAGGAAAAATAGATCTCCAGCATCACAAATACTTTCATTAAATAGTGATATAGAAAACAACAGAAAGATGTTAAAACATATATGGATCTAAAGTGAATCTTTTGATAATGCTACATCATTCTTGGAGAAGAAAACATTACGATAACGTCCAGTAATAGTGCTATAAATAAATGTGAGTTGACATACCAAAACATTTATGTCACCAATGTGTATCTTTAAAAGAAATTATAGATGACCTTTTATGTATATCACCTTCTCTTTTTATTCAACTCATGTTTCGATAAAGAGAATATTGATATTTATATAATTGTTCAGATATCTCTGGGCCAAACTAACTCTAGATTTTTCACATAATAAATCATGTATATTTCAATTAAAAACACTCAAGATTGGTCATAACATTCCATAGGAATATGAAAAAATTACTCCGTTGAATACAATACTTTAAATCAATCATAATGAGCCTTTTATTCAGTCATAAACAATCATTGAATAGATCTTTATGTCTAAATAGAACATTTCATAAATCATGGATAATAACACATATTAAAAATTATGTCATCGAATAGTCAAACGTAGGGTTCAATCACATTAATACAAAACTCTAAACGTAGGGTTGATCACAAAATTAGGATTGATGTACTATACGTTCATTTCCTAAAACTTCCATTTTCTTCCAAAAATAGGGTTCTTGAACCATGATTTCTTTGTTTTTAAACATAAGGGTCCATCCAAACATATGTTTGATGAACCATAATATCTTCAACAGTGTAGGTTATATGATATATATGCATTATTTTTAACATAGGGTTTATTCCTTATGTTATTCTTTCTCATATAGGGAATAAAAATGTTTTTAGAATATTTTAAAACAAGATCTAAATACTCCAATGAATATTCCCCACTTATCAATTACATGAATTTGATTCTAGAATAATTATTTCCATGAATAATAATTTATTAGAATTCATAGAAAATAAAATTCATTAGTAACAAAAATGTTGGTGTTTGTGAGCATACAAACGAAAAATAAATTAATGGAATTTTTGAATCCACACATGCTCAAAAAAATGTAAATAAAAGAAAAATATATAATTATAAGGGGGATTTAAAAAATAAAATTCACACAGTTACCTATAAATATCTAGGTTTTTATCTAGTTCATTTTTGATTAGATATCTAGTAAAACTAGTTATATATAATCAAATCATTCAGAATGGTTTTTAAATTTAATGTGATTAACCAAATCATATCCCCCAAGTGTGTTAAACTATGTGTGTAGTCAGATAATTTTATAATGCACCAAGTGAAAATCGAGTTAATACCCAATGTAACCATTTTGAGGTTATTACCCCTATGTACATCAATTTCAATGCCTTCATCCACTTGTAGTATCTGTATAAGGATTTAATTTCTAGGATAACCACACAACATAATATTTTCCAAGACATCATTATGTTATCATGTAAATAGAATCATCAATTTGACAGTACCATGGTTTGTAACTAAATTTATCTAAATAAATCTCCCAAAATAACTAATCCTTACTCTATTAACAACTAAATTGACACAATATAATCATAACATAAAAATTAAAATAGTATCATTATTTATATAACACATCTCACAAGCAGTCACATAATCCATGTACCAGAAGCTTCATTTTATTGGAGATTAAATACATAATCATCTTTTTTTACAATAGGTGTAAACATTTTTCAATAATTTTACTCATCTAGACAATTTTTTAGACATATCACATGATATAATAATCTTCATTACATGGGGGGTGAAAAACATATGGTTGGGGTGAGCTCAGACACCTGTTAAGGGAAAACATTTTATAATGTATCAAGTCATGATTATAGTGGAGAACATTAGGAAGACCTTAATATCATAAAAAACAACCTTATAATAAATGTGATAATTATGTAAATGTTAGAGAAATATAAAATCATAAAATGATTTATAGGGAAGTGTATAATATATAACATGGATGAAAATTCATATCATAAATCATAAACAATGTGAGAATTATGTAAAATATAAGAATACATTAAAACTTAGGTGTAATAATTAAAACATATCAATCATGGAAATGAAATACATCTCTAAACATCTTCACAACTTCATAAAAACATGGAACTGTGAAACGTCTAAAATTTTAGGAAAATCATTACAAGAAAACCCAGTAATCTAATAACTATGTGAAAAATATCATTATTTCCATGCCTAAAAATGTAACCAAACCCATCTTTCCCATTCCTATGAGAACAAAATCATAATCTTCATTACTAATTATCTCATGAGTTATAAAAATAATCCATTGTATTGTAGTGTGATATAAAACCCCACCCATCATCATTTATACATACTTTTCCACTCAAAATCATTAACAATCATTTCATAAGGAATCCATTGAAAAATAATGGGTTTCATGAACAACCAAATGGATATCACTTAAATTCCTTAAAGAACCTATGTAAATTAAATGGGTTCCATAAAATATACAAATTCCATAAAATGTGGTCAAAAAAATAATTCATTTTATTCTAAAAACATGATCACCAAAAATAAACTCACAATAAAAAATATAGGGTGAAAATTTGAACATTACTTCAATATAGACAACCATTTAAAGATAATGAAAACAAAATCATGGAAATATATTCATGACAATGTTCCTCATTTAATTGAAAACTATCCTTATTCTAAAACATATGTTTTTCTAATCTGGGATCCTTCACACAATGGTATGTTTGATTCAATTTTTTATAAACACCATTTTCATAACTGTGGAAATGACTTTGGATGGATCAAAAACGTTGATAATATATGGATAAATCATTCAAGACATACTCTTATTCTTCAGATAGCCTAAAAATGTTTTCCAATGATACTTTTCTACAATATTTTTGGATCCCCGTTTACAAGAAAATTTGTATCTGTAATCAAGATAGAGCAGATGCCAAACATTTATTTCTTCATTACGCACCACTACCACAGCTCATTGAACTATATTTTTGACATATTTGATTGTAGATGACTGATTATTTTATCTATCCACGCTCAGATAATGCATTGTGTAGATATAGATAACTCCAAATAAATCAAGAATTTATTTCTTACTGCAGTCACTAAGATTCATCATGTGATCTAGTATGATAGAAATGCAATTCTTCACAAAATTTTCTCACTCCAGATTAATGAATGTTGGATGTAGATCACCATTTCTATTCATGAAGATTCTTTGATTTATAATGGGTACTAAAAAAGAATAGTAGAATACTTTATGATTATGTGGTGACTACAGGTTGGTGGAATTGTTTCCAACCATGACGCACATTTTTTTATTTCTGGTAAGTGCCACTTCCTGTTTGGATTAAAATTAATGTGGAAAGTGATTTTAAAGTCAATCAGGGGCCCGCGAGATGTGGTGCTATCATCAGGAATCATCTTGGGAAGATTCTCAAGTACATATTTGGAAGTTGTGGTATTGCCTCATCTCTGTAAGATGAAATGTTGTGTGTGATTCATTCTATTTTAATCACCAAGAACCAGGGTTGGAACAACATATGGATTGAAAGTGATTTGAGTACCATAGTTAAAGCGATTTAGAATGGTTTGATTAATCTAGCCATGTTGATTAATTCACATTGGATGGATTGTTTACGTTTACTCCAAGACATCAACCATATTATCACTCATACCTATCATGAAGTGAATATAGTTGTGGATGGACTTTCCAATAAATGAGTAGGTCAAGATATTACATGGCTAGAGGATATCCCTGATGATTTACACCCCCCCACCCCGTCATGTGAAATATTGTTAAATGATCCCATATTTTAAACTCATGTAAGCTCTCTTTTTATATAATAAATTTTCATTTGGTCATTCACCCAAAGTACCACTTTCTTCAAAAAAATATAACTAAAAAATTAGTTGGTGTTTCCAAGTCCAATACATTTAACCTTAATCACAATATATATATTTATTCTTAAACTTATTAATGATAAAAATAATAATTACCTATTTAAAAACCTTATTCATATAAAATTCCATCTATAATATTCATTAATAATAGTTCTCTTCATCTATTATATTTTTATACTCTCTTTCCAATATTTAGTGTTAATAAACATATCCATTTTAAAATAATTTAAAAAAACAATTTGGATCCTCCTTTTCTCAAAAATAAAATAATTTTAAAATATTTGAGTTAAATTAATGGAAGTTTTATAAATATAGTTAATGATATAATTCCATTATATTAGAGTTTATGTCTGGTTCTATGAATATGAAAATGATGATGAACTGATTTTGGGTTATTTACTGATATCGATGGGTTACCTTATAACGATTGATAATATTTATGTTATCCAAAAATAACCCTTTTAATGATATATATTAATTATATATATCATATCATATATCATATATACCCATTATTATTAAACTTGTATCATCAATTCTGGTGGTAGTGAAAAATGGAAATCGTTGTTCCACAAAGGTTGTAGTCTTCCTGATTTCATGGATGAATTTTTCATTTTCCAAATAGAGGGAGAAAGAATTGAAATGGATTATAATTTAAAGAACACAAATATGATGCATAAATAAAAAAATATTTAGTTATTTTAATTTTTTTATAAGCCATTTTTGGCAGGGAAGGAAAATCAGACACATTATTTTGTGGAGGGAGTAGTCCTCACAATACAAGGTTAGTACTTTCAGTTTTTATAATAGAAAAGTTAATGGGGGATATTTATTTTTACCATAATTATAATAATATTCTAGTATAATAATTATATATATGATATAATTTTAATAATGTGAAATAAAATTTATGGAAGAATTAATTCTCATTAATAAATAAAAATTAGAGGGGAGTTGATAGAAATCTATACCATGATACTTGGTTTTTCTTCATTGTGAAGGGGTTAAGCTTTTAAATATTAGTCTATTAAGAATATAAAAACTAATTTAAGGATTATTTGATTGATTGAGAGAGTTTTAGGTATATTTTTATCTGAACATATGTGGTTTTTGAGTAACGGTAAGTGAGGAGTATGGTACCCATTTATAAGTAAAAAATGATGGATTTTTTTGAAAATATTTATGGTGTTTTAATAATTGAAAGTTAATATGATAAAAATTTGATATATAATAGATATATAATTTATATAGGATTAAATTATATTATTCAAACCATGAAAACATAATTAAATAAATTTTTAACATGTTTTGATATTTATCTCTTAAGTTACTTGTTTTTACTATTTTGGTTATCACCACTATAACTAGATTTCACCTAGGTAATTTATCATTTTTACCAGAAATACAATTTTATATATTATATAATTTTGACCTAATAATTTTCAATTTCATATCAATTTATTTTGATTACATTTCTCGAAGTGATTAAATTGATTTTAATATAATACATGTATAATGTGTTAAAAACATTTTTGAAAAATATACCATAAAAAATTAAATATGGGTTCATAAATTAAAAAGAAAAATTATAAATAATTCATAATTCACTTATAAAATAAATATTTAGTCTTATAAAACTATTTTATGAATTTTAAATTCATATTTAAATACAAATAATTTCAAAAAATGCATGTTATTCAAAAAATTTGGCATTTTTCACTACTCCCCTAAAAATAAAAATTTATAGAAAAATCCCAAAAATAATCATAAGATAATATTTCTATGGTAAATTAAGATATGATTTTTTCTATATTTAAATCCTAACATTTAAAATTTCTATTTTAAATTAAGAACCGGAAATATAACAAAAACGGTTTCTTATAGGAGAATGAATTTTGGTATATTATCTATTCATATCATCATTTTTTATTAATTAATAATTAAACAAGTGAAAATATTTTATTCATATTGAAATATATTATACATATGAATGATGTCAAATTTATAACCAAAATATTATTTTCCTTTCTTAGCTGCACTAGTGGAGTCGATGATTAAAGTATACTTTATAGTATTTTTTATATACATCCATACATACATACATACATAAATACATATATATACATATATATTCATAATTATGTTACCAATGTTTATACCTTATATTTATATGTATATCCTAGACCAAGAAATAATTGAATTATATTGATGTTTCTTATTGATCAAGCTATTGAAAATAGTGATTATTTGAGGGGGAAAGACCCAGGTCATTACACTCTTTATATGATGTGGAAAAACTACTAAAAATATTATAGAAGGTAAGTTTTTATCATTAATATGTCATCTATTTAAAGGGACCACCTTCTTGAAATAAGCTTCCAAATTTGGCAGCCTCATACCATCACTCGGCAAGAGATCGCATGGTAATTCAATTTTATGGCTGGAAATGAATATCATTATCTGTATGAGTGACACAACCATGAACTCATAGTGCAAGTGAAGTGATTTCTTGGTCACATGGGATATCCACCTCACTGGAGTGAATTCCCATTCCATCATAGTAACCACGACATTGTGTAGGATCTCCACCACACTATTGTGAATTTCATGAGCCCCCAAAGTCTCATCAATGTTGTTTAAGGTTTCTAACTCACCTATGCACATTTTTGAACCATATAATTTCTTATATAATGAAATATAGTTTTTGAATGATAATATTAATTCCAAGATCCAATGAAGGTTCCAAATTGAAGGTTGTTATCCTCAATACCAAAAATTCCACTAACCTATTTTGTTTCTCGAAAGTGGTGTATGGTCTATAACTCACTACAAAAAATTACTAGGTTTGGAGAAGTCACCAAAATATTGTGTATGGTCTTCACCTCTCTAAAAAAATTTCTAGATCCTAAGAATTCACCATGTAGTCACATAGTATTCCACCTCACTAATGAGAATTTCTGGATCATGTAATGTCTCCACCAGATTTCGTAAGATCCTTACCTCACTATGTTAAATTACTTGATGCATTTTGAACAAATAAATTTCTTAATGGATATATTTCATTTGTTAATTTTATTACATCAATCTTTTTTATATTCCAAGAAATATTTTCTTGTCCTTATAATACACATTTATTAAATCATTATATAACTTTTTACATGCTGAGTTTTTTCATATTCTAGTTTTCAAAATATTTGAATTTGTTCCACGGTTTATGCCCCATATATATATTCTTTATCTAGTCTCACATAATCATTAATATATTATTGGCAATTTAGAAGTTATGATTGATTGATAAAATGAGATGAAGTTGGAAGAAGTTGACAGATGAATTTCATTTGAAATTATGAATTTTAAATACTAAATGGAATGAAAATAATAAATGTGAGGACTCTATATACAAGACAAATAGAAAGTGTCCTAAATTAATTGGGGAAGATTAACAAAGGATGAAAAATCATAAGACACATATAATGAGATAATAATTATAGATGACCTTTATCAAATCATATCTTTAAGTTAATACACTAGGATGAGAATATTATGTATACTCTAGAAGGGAAGGAAAATTATTTGTTTTATATAGTGATATTATGAGATTATTCTTATTGATAAAATTTTAAAAAAATTTCTCATTCATCAAGATAGATCAAAGAAGAAGTGATGAATACTATAGTTTTTTATGAACTAGTTTTATGGTTTTTTTAAATTATCTGGAGAAGTGAAGTGGAGTCCATAATAATATATAAAAATGAGGAGTTTATTTTCATATTTTGATGTTTTTTATTTATTTATGATTGAATATTATATTTTTGTATTGTGTAGGAGCATTTTATGTTAGTCTAGAGACATTTTTATGAATTAAGTGTCCAAATAAAAACACTTCTTTTGAATCTATAAAGATTAGTGGATAATGTGATAATAGTTATTTAGATCACGAAAATAATATGTATATATATATATATATTCATATTGAATTTTTATACATGTAAATTAATCGTTACCATTGTGTGTGTATTTTACAAGCTCTATGGAAACTAAATTATGTGATTATAATAATTAATATTTTTTTTAAACTGAAGAAATTCAAAATAACAAATCCAATCAATATAATATGTGATGATCAATTTTTAGTGTTGGAGTATAAAATAAAGTGATTCATTGATTCACTACCTCACATATTGAATTCTTAAGGATCCTAACACCTATTGTAATCTAGTTATCCAATTCAGATTCAATCCCCTTTGACAGAACATTAATATTTTTCCTTATTCTTCCTTCTATAAACAATCTTCATCTTTTAATATAATGATCAATTCCTGATGAACATGATTTATTAATTGTGATTCCTCTACAGAGTGATGGATGATTCAAGGAACTTACATCATTCTAAGAAATGTATTAAATTACATAATATTCCATGATCTCTTTTTGATATTCCTAAAAAATCTATAGTTGTTGATGAGAATGTTTATCAAATTTAGTTAGAAAATAATACATTTTTTATCTCTATATCCCTTAAGATATCGTAGATTATATATGAAATTCCTTTTCATTAATAGATATGAAATTCATATATCTTCACATGGATTCACATCTTCTCATTCCATCAAATTCCACCATCTAAAATCAGTATGTAGGATTTGAGTAGTGTTTTTAGTAAAAATGACGAGTTTTTTATTTCTTACTTAAATTATATGGGATTTAAATTATAGTTATATAATATAGGTTATATAAATTAATTTATTTGGTAGAGTAATATCCTCTTGTTGAATAGAGTATAATATATATGATTGTATAAGGTTTCCCCTTCATCATGGGATGTGGTAGATTTCTATTACGAGTTGTGATAGAATTTTGGGGTATGATACTAGTATGGTTTTGGCTATGTTATTATTTTAGAATAATATATGAAAATGTATCATTCTATGACACTGTATTTATTTTAGATATAACTCACAATATTGACCCCAAAAAATAAATCATTTTAATGCATCATCAAACCCCTTCTCACACTATTTTTGGAACCCAGGAAGGAGATGATGTGGAGTTCTCATAGTCCAGATATTTAAAAAATATAATGTCACTAGCTGTTTACCTCTTATTATATAACACATATATAGTAAACATAGTTTTTAGCCACTGAGTTCTACTATGGATATCATTATTTTACTATCATCCTCTATGATAGTGACATATTGTAGGGTCCTAAAAACTTCGCGAAGGAAATTAAATACTCAAAAAAGAAATTTTCAAAAGGGAGAAAACATTCATAAAAGTCTAGACTGTTAAATGGATGCAAATTAGATTTAATGTTTGATAAGAATAATTAAGAAATAAAATTTTGAAAATAGTTTTTAGTGTACCATATACCATTAATGGGAATGCTTTGTGGGGTATAGGAACCGAAATCCCTTAGTATGTGTAATAACACATGTGGAAATTGCCTAAGGGGGGATGGACCAAAAACCCAGACAACCACAAACGGTGTCATTGGTTTAATCGAGTAGATAAATGTGATCCACATACCCTCTCGAAAACTAAGCAGTTCACAGTTGAAGAAATCTGGTGGATTCTGCAAACAATGATTCACGGACCACAGCCACTGAAAACCCTATTTCACTGAGTATTCTATGGTTTGAATTATGTCTTCATGGCCTTCCTCAAATGTTGTTTGATTCCCACAGATATGATTTCCCTATAACTCTAAAAAAGGATCACAATAGGAACTGGAAAATTACTGGTGGAAGAGAGCATGGAGGAAACCCTAGAGGCTGGTATAGAGAATTCAGATAAGGAGAAGATTTCAACATTGGTTTTGAATCATCGATGAAGTGAGAACTGCAAAACAATTTTCTACAGGTATATCTCACTGTGAACAACAAAAAAGGAACTTAATAATAATTGGTTAACCGCGAACCTAATTGGTGCAATCGTGAACAATAAAATCCCTCAAAGACGAATTCTACACAAACCATAGGTTCCAAGACCCTTATTCAATTTGGCACTCTGTGTAACACCCCAGGTAAATAAAGAATATGACATTTTCATATTTATCCATATTTGTGAATAAAATATTAATATTACTTTAAATGGGACGCTATGCACGATGGCGTACCGAATATGCAACAATGAATTTCTTGGGAATTTTACGTTGCACTCTAATAATAAAATAATATTATTTTAAAAAGTAGTTAATGCCTAGCCGTTGTATTGGCGGGATGAACAGAACTAACTAAAAAATTATTATTTATGTTTGTCAAATATTTTTACTTTTTATAATAAATGTTAGAGGATTAAAAATGCGAATGAATCCAATTTTAAGCGTAAACATTCTAATATTCTTTAAAAGGTCGATTAACCGCCTTTTGATGGCGAACCTCTTTTAAATCCACTTTTTTACAATATTATGTGTTATATTTGACCAAATAAAATTATTCTTCAGAATTGGGACATCAAAATTTACTTTGTGTAAATTTTTGGTATTTTTTCGAAAAAGTCCAATTTTTAATGAAAAGTGAAAAATGATGTATTTTAATTCAAAACCTATTTTTAATATAATTTATTTATATGATTAGATTATCTTTTTAATTGTTTTTAAAGTGAAATTAGAATATATTTTTACCATTTAATCCAATAGTGGTCGTTGGAATTAATTTCACTTTGAAATCGGACTTAAACTAGTGTCAATCTTTTGATACTTTTTTTCATAGAAACACGCTATTTGTTTTGACAGCGGAAATTAATTATTAAATTAATTAATGAAACTTATATGTTTTTAATTTTTTAAAATATACATCATTTTTGAATTCGGAATATCAAATATATCTTAGGGTGAATTTTTGGTAATTTTCTGAAAAACATCAATTTTTGATGAATAGTGAAACCACTAAGTGGTACTTATAAAAACTGATTTTCCGTTTAAATGAAATTTTGTCATCTTTGTGTTTTGAATTTCAAAAATCTGATATACATGGTTGTCATTAAGAAGTAAAATGTGGTTCAATGGGATTAGAATAATATTTTGGTGAATAGTAACTTATTAAGTTTTTAATCGCGATTAGAGGTAATTAGTGTAGTTTAAGGTAAGAATAATGTTTTAATAAAATTAAATGACATAGACACATGTCCTATCCTCATTGTATGTGTCATGGACGACCAAGACAATCCATGGGTCAACTTGGGGACCCCATGGAGCCACTTTGGTTGGAAAATGACATAAATACCTTTTTATTTAATGTTAAAGTTAAAATGACACAAACATGAGATGTTTTATTAAAAAACTTTTTACATGGGGATATACAAGTCATATTTTTTACTATAAATATTCATTAGAAATATAAAAATATTTCCTACATCATTATATTTTTTTTATAATTTTTAGACATTATATAAATTAAATTATTTATGACATCATGATGATGCAGCGATGACCTCATTATTTAACGATTTAAATAAAATGGAAAGATAATGTAATATATAAGACCTAAACATGTCCAAAACCTATTGGATGGGTGGATTTAGAACCCTTATCACCTTATCCTCTAAACACATCAATGTGGGTCCATACATATCTGAAACTCATTCTAAAATAATGTAACATTTCTTTACTTTCCAAGAGTGCCCCTCCTCTCCTCTTATAAAAGGCCCCCACCTCTACCTCCTTACCCACACTTCCAAAGACTTTGGCTCGGCCAACCCATGCCCATTTTGTCTCTAAACATCCCTCCCTAACTCCTTGAAGCATCACTTTGGGGATAAGTCTTCCCAAGGAATCCTTTGAGCTCAAACCATAGGGAGTTACCCGATTTTAAGGTAATGTCTTCACTTGTGTCCTTTTGTTTTATTTTGCTTCTCCAACCCCCTAAACTCTTTTTATTCATTTATTTTGTAACAAATCCAGTATCTTCAATATACTATGATGTTTTTATAAGAAGGATTATAGCTACACATACACACACCTACATCTAATGGTTAAAGAACATACTGTTTCTGTGGATGGCGAATTTCTGCCTCACGAAACGATGATTGTTCAACATTCTTCTAACACCTTCAAAGATGGCCATTAAGATTTCACTATATTAATATATGATATATAATATGTTTATGTTTTTCTTAAGCTTCTTTATTTTTCATTTATGGAATACCTTTATGGTTTCCATTGTGGGTAAATGTGATATCTTCATTTTAGGAAGTGCGGACTACCGCCCCCTCAAAGTGATTTGATTCGTTAATGCCATATGTGGGACGTATAAAGGATGGAATTAATGGTATTACATATGTTATCCTACTTGAATTATAATATAACTTTATATCTTTATTATTTCATTCAATTGAATACAAAAAAAAGAAATGGAAGTAGCGTTCATGCGTACGTACGGCTTACTGTCTCCAAGAACGGTACATTTCATTTCTTATCTCCAAATGTTATGTACTATTATAAGTACATATATATAATGGATATATATGTAATATATTACATATAAATGATGGGTATCATTCTGGAATTATAATATATATATCTATCATTTTTTTTAATTCCATTAATATGGAAAAAAATGAAAGTAGCATTCATCCGTACGTACGGCCTACCGTCTCCATGAATGGTGCTTTTAATTTTTTATCTCCAAATTCTATGGAAGTGTATAAAACGAATATATACTGGATATATATTATATTTAAAACATAAATACTATTCTGGAGATGATTTACCTATAACTACATGGAAAATTATTTTCCAACAATTTCAATTTTTACTCATGTACAGAACATCGACAAAAACGTCTGATACAAACTCACTTTATTAACCAATTATTATAACATTATAATATGTGATATAAACTGAATAATAATTTGTAAATTAGGTACTTAAGAAATTATAAATTGACCAAAGTTTATTATTCAGGAATATAAAGAAACGAACAAGACAAGTTGGACTTGAGCTAAGGGATCCTACTCCTCTCTTTCTTTTTAAGTACACTCTTTTTATGTCATTCCTTTTAATATCATCTTTATTGTGATTGGGATGTTCTTTTATATTAATATTAATGTAATTTTTATGTTCATATGATGAGAGACCCTATTCTCTCTCATCAATCCATTTTGGATGTTTTGAGTGGCGCCATTAGGCTGCCGAATTTTCGCAAGAGATCTAACCTCTCTCTTTCTTTTTAAGTACTCTCCTTTATGTCACATATTTTAAGCTCCTCTTTGTTATGATGGGGGATATTCTTTTATATTCCTCTTTCTGTAAATTTTATTTTAATATGATGAGAGACCCTATTTGATCTCATCAATCCATTTTTGGAAGTTTTAAGTGGCGTCGTTAGGCTGTCGAGTTTTCGTAAGGGGTTTTTCATCTCACTTTTATTCCCATTAGATTTATGCTACATTTGCCACAATTTCCTTTGAGTGGTGTATGTACTGCCCATTATTTTACTCATTTTGTAATATAATTTCATTTATTATTATTTACATCAATGTCGTATTGTCCTTCTTTCACGGGGTGTATGTTTCGAAAGATACCCATGTCGGTAAGGGACCCTTTCACCCTCCTCTTTTTAAAAGACTTATTTTGTTATGTATTTTAATTCACATAAAATTATGTTGGGATATGTTCTTCTATATCCTTAGTGATTTAAATTTTATGTACAAGTGATGAGATACCCTTTTTATCTCTCATCAACTCATTTTCTGAAGCCGTTAGGCTGTCAAATTTTTGCAAGGGAACTTCTTAACCCAATTTTGATTCTTTGGGATAAGCTTGTACTCCTTGAATATGTCATTCTATGAATATGTGTGAATAACCTCTGATTGTTTTACACTTAATATCCACTTATATTTGGTTTTTTATTTTGTCACACATAATTAGGTAATTGATTTATCCTAAATCCAAGGATACCGTCTTTTTATAGGACTTCGTCTCAATCTCCTTTCATTGAGGCATATTTTGTTTTATACACAACCTTATTTTATACGGTGTATAAACCCCTTTGACTTTTATGTTTATTCGAAAGGAATATTTTTTATACAAATCATTTTACTAAACGACAAAAGGGAATGTTTTTGTCGTATGTATGCGGCGACAATGACTTCTCCGCTGCCGTGACCATTATTTGAGTTTCAGCTTCCTCTACAAACCATACATTTTTTTAAAAAGAAAAATAAATACCATGTTTTACTTTTATTTTATTTTGGTATTGAAAATGTTTTTCATAATGTCTTTATATCAATGTGTTGTATTGATATCTAGTGATTAAAAAGTGGAAATGTTATATTTCCTTTATGCATGTTTTATGTGATACGATTATGTTATGGTTCTTGGGAATTATTATGAAGATGGGTGGTTCTGTGATAAACTAAGGGTGTGTGAGCCCGATATAGCTCTCTAATGCATTGGGTAACGTGAAGGGGGTAAACATTAAGGTTTCTCTGAAGAGATTTAGGGAATATACTGTGATGGGTATTCCAAACGTAACCAAGAGGGTTACTCCCTACGTAAGAATGTTATGAATGCCTCAAGTTACCTTTATGTCTTATGATTTCTATGATTTATTCATGATTTTATGAGGTATTTTAAAGTGCTTATGTTTTATGGGTAAAGTATGATTTTATTCTTATGTATACATGTACTCATGTTTCCTTTCCATATTTTTATATCCCTTACTGAGCTTTTTATGCTCATCCCAAGTTTTTGAAATGTTTTCATAGGTCAAGGGAAGGGTACATGATATGATGATAGTGTCAAGGAATTGTCAAGAAAGAATCCATGTTTTATTTTAAATATGTTTCCGTTGATGGAAAAAATGAATACTATCTTTTATGTAACCATTTTTTTTAAATGTGGAATGTAATGCAAGTTTTATGATCTAATTCTCTAAAACTCTAAACCTGAAAAGATCCTCAATGTGTAATCTTGTAATAACTCAAGATTAAGTAAGGTTTAAGGCTGGGGCCTTATAGTTGGTATCAAAGGTCGGTTTAGATAACTTTAGAGGTTAGGGTATTCTCTAAGCACAAGTGACATTACCATAATGGTTAGGATTTTAGAAAGAGTCCTAGTTTTAGATAAAGTGGGTGAGTAAGTATATCTTATTGTTTACCTTCCTCATTAGTACACGATGTTTTTTTTGATATACTCACACTGACATTTCTATTTTTAGTGAATGGATGGATCTAGAAGGCACCAAAGAGACAATAGGTTTGAAGGAAACAGTGGTGGTTCTCTGATTAAGAGACTAGATGAAATGGGGTATTCAATGAGGAAACTCGTGGTTATTCTAAACCAACTTTTAAGGAGTCATGATCAACCACTTGAACCTTGGTATGATCTGTAATTCATCATGTACGAGATGACCAATCTATGTGGAAGTTTAGGTAATAATTATAAAGTTAACCATTAGAGTTTATACGATCCTTACTTTTGAGGTAATTATGGGTTATTATGTGTTATGATGGAAAATGAAAGGCATGAGATAAACTTGAGGTTAAAATATGTTATGATAATTTTTGAATATTTTATCTCATTTTGGGGAATGTTTTTAGAATTATATAGTTTTTGAAAAAGGACAACACGCAGACCGTGTGACAACCCGTCGTGTCGGACAAAGCTGCGGGAATCGAACCCACAACCAAAGTGCGACTGGTATTTATCGCCTACCACTGGACTACGTGAAGTCCCTAGTTAGTTTGACTAATTATTTTTAGTTAGATGATTTTATGAATTACAAGTAATCTGATTTTGGGTTATCTATGGAAATTTATTAACCTATCATGGAGGATATGTGATTAGGTTAATTACTTTTCAATATGAGACTTTAAGAGCAACTGATGTTGTTTTGAGATAAATGTTATGATTTAACTTGGAAGACTATGTGACTAAATCCTTAAAATATTTGGGTTTCAATATTAGTTTGGTTTACTTTGAAGAATTTTATGGAAAAATTGTTTATTGAATGGTCCTCGTTGAACTTTGGGTTTTGTTGGACAAATTTGGGAGATTAAGAATAGATTTTCTTTTTATAAAGGGTTATCTTTTTCTGGATTATCTGATTTTGTACTAACCTTTTTGGTTTTGGTTTTGGTTTTGGTTAAATTCTAAAGACATGGGAATTATATAGCTCTCTTTTGTGGATTAGGTGATTCTCTAGAAGTTGATTATAGTACTCTTAATGTAAACAAGTCTTCCTAAATACTCATCTTTTGGAGAAAATATGAGTTTGTGTAAGAAATCTAATAAAAGTTTAAAGTCAACATGATAAGTAATTATGTTTCCTTATGAATAAATTCCTCAATAAAAAGTAACTTAAAACAAAAATGTTGTCTGTTAACTTTTCCTACTGGGGAATCGAATACAGTTTAACCCATCACAAGTTTGTGATTTTCTTGTGGTTAACTTTCTCCTAGACATGTTTACTATCACTCTACATCAGAACATGACCCTATGTTTTCTCCTCCATGTCCATGTTTTCCTACATGGAATCCTAGTATGGGTTAACTCGGGTGACCTCTATACATATCATCCTTTATTTTAAAGTGATTGTTTTACCGACTCTTGTTCCGATGTGGGACTTTCAAGGATGTTTCCAAGCTCAATTTTAAAAATTGCGAGGACGCAATTCCCAAAAGGGGGGAAGGATGTAACACCCTAGGTAAATAAAGAATATGACATTTTCATATTTATCTATATTTGTGAATAAAATATTAATATTACTTTAAATGGGATGCTATGCACGATGGCATACCCAATATGCAACAATGAGTTTCTTGGGAATCTTACGTTGCACTCTAATAATAAAATAATATTATTTTAAATAGTAGTTAATGTCTAGCCGTTGTAATGGCGGAAATGAACAGAACTAACTAAAAAATGATTATTTATTTTTGTCAAATTTTTTTACTTTTTATAATAAATGTTAAAGGATTAAAAATGCGAATGAATCCAATTTTAAGCGTAAACATTCTAATATTCTTTAAAAGGTCGATTAACCGCCTTTTGATGGCGAACCTCTTTTAAATCCACTTTTTTACAATATTATGTGTTATATTTGACCAAATAAAATTATTCTTTAGAATCGGGACATCAAAATTTACATTGTGTAAATTTTTGGTATTTTTCCGAAAAAGTTCAATTTTTAATGAAAAGTGAAAAATGTTGTATTTTAATTCAAAACCTATTTTTAATCTAATTTATTTATATGATTATATTACCTTTTTAATTGGTTTTAAATTGAAATTAGAATATATTTTTACCATTTAATCCAATAGTGGTCATTGGAATTAATTTCACTTTGAAATCAGACTTAAACTAGTGTCAATCTTTTGATACTTTTTTTTCATAGAAACACGCTATTTGTTTTGATAGCGGGAATTAATTATTAAATTAATTAATGCAACTTATATGTTTTGAAATTTTTAAAATAGAAATCATTTTTGAATTCGGAATATCAAATATAGCTTAGGGTGAATTTTTGGTAGTTTTCTGAAAAACATCAATTTTTGATGAATAGTAAAACCACTAAGTGGTACTTATAAAAACTGATTTTCCGTTTAAATGAAATTTTGTCATCTTTGTGTTTTGAATTTCAAAAATCCCACATACATGGTTGTCATTAATAAGTAAAATGTGGTTCAATGGGATTAGAATAATATTTTGGTGAATAGTAACTTATTAAGTTTTTAATCGCGATTAGAGGTAATTAGTGTAGTTTAAGGTAAGAATAATGTTTTAATAAAATTAAATGACCTAGAAACATGTCCTATCCACATTGGATGTGTCATGGCCGACCAGGACAATCCATGGGTCAACTTGGGGACCCCATGGAGCCACTTTGGTTGGAAAATGACATAAATACCTTTTTATGTAATGTTAAAGTTAAAATGACACAAACATGAGATGTTTTATTAAAAAACTTTTTACATGGGTCTATACAAGTCATATTATTTACTATAAATATTCAATATAAATATAAAAAAAATTCCTACATCATGATATTTTTTTTATAATTTTTAGACATTATATAAATTAAATTATTTATGACATCATGATGATGCAGCGATGACCTCATTATTTAACGATTTAAATAAAATGGAAAGATAATGTAATATCTAAGACCTACACATGTCCAAAATCTATTGGATGGGTGGATTTAGAACCCTTATCACCATATCCTCGAAACACATCAATTTGGGACCATTAATATCCGAAACTCATTCTAAAATAATGTAACATTTCTTTACTTTCCAAGAGTGCCCCTCCTCTCCTCTTATAAAAGGCCCCCACCTCTACCTCCTTACCCACACTTCAAAATACTTTGGCTCGGCCAACCCATGCCCATTGTGTCTCTACACATCCCTCCCTAACTCCTTGAAGCCTCACTTTGGTCATAAGTCTTCCCAAGGAAGCCTTTTAACTCAAACCATAGGGAGTTACCCGATTTTAAGGTAATGTCTTCACTTGTGTCCTTTTGTTTTATTTTGCTTCTCCAACCCCCTAAACTCTTTTTATTAATTTATTTTGTAACAAATCCAGTATATTAAATATACTAGGATGTTTTTATAAGAAGTATTATAGCTACACATACACACACCTACATCTAATGGTTAAAGAACATACTGTTTCTGTGGATGGGGAATTTCTGCCTCACGAAACGATGATTGTTAAACATTCTTCTAACACCTTCAAAGGTGTCCATTAAGATGTCACTATATTTATATATGATATATAATATGTTTATGTTTTCCTTAAGCTTCTGTATTTTTCATTTATGGAATACCTTTATGGTTTCCATTGTGGGTAAATGCGATATCTTCATTTTAGGAAGTGCGGACTACCGCCCCCTCAAAGTGATTTGATTTTTTAATGCCATATGTGGGACGTATAAAGGATGGAATTAATGTTATTACATATGTTATCCTACTTGAATTATAATATAACTTTATATCTTTATTATTTCATTTAATTGAATACAAAAAAAAAAGAAATGGAAGTAGCGTTCATGCGTACGTACGGCTTACCGTCTCCATGAACGATACATTTCATTTCTTATCTCCAAATGTTATGTACTATTATAAGTACATATATATAATGGATATATATGTAATATATTACATATAAATTATGGTTATCATTCTGGAATTATAATATATATATCTATCATTTTGTTTTAATTCCATTAATATGGCAAAAAAATGAAAGTAGCATTCATGCGTACGTACGGCCTACCGTCTCCATGAACGGTGCTTTTAATTTTTTATCTCCAAATGCTATGGAAGAGTATAAAACGAATATATACTGGATATATATTATATTTAAAACATAAATACTATTCTGGAGATGATTTACCTATAACTACATGGAAAATTCTTTTCCAACAATTTCAATTTTTACTCATGTACTGAACATCGACAAAAACGTCTGATACGAACTCACTTTATTAACCAAATATTATAACATTATAATATGTGATATGAACTAAATAATAATTTGTAAAGGAGGTACTTAATAAATTATAAATTGACCAAAGTTTATTATTCAGGAATATAAAGAAACGAATAAGACAAGTTGGACTTGAGGTAAAGGATCATACTCCTCTCTTTCTTTTTAAGTACACTCTTTTTATGTCATTCCTTTTAAGCTCCTAATTCTTGTGATTGGGATGTTCTTTTATATTACTCTTACTGTAATTTTTATGTTCGTATGATGAGAGACCCTATTCTCTCTCATCAATCCATTTTGGATGTTTTGAGTGGCGCCGTTAGGCTGCCGAATTTTCGCAAGAGATCTAACCTCTCTCTTTCTTTTTAAGTACTCTCCTTTATGACACATCTTTTAAGCTCCTCTTTGTTATGATGGGGTATATTATTTTATATTCCTCTTTCTGTAAATTTTATTTTAATATGATGAGAGACCCTATTTGATCTCATCAATCCATTTTTGGAAGTTTTAAGTGGCGTCGTTAGGCTGTCGAGTTTTCGTAAGGGATTTTTCATCTCACTTTTATTCTCGTGAGATTTATTCTACATTTGCCACAATTTCCTTTGAGTGGTGTATTTACTGAGCATTATTTTACTCATTGTGTAATATACTTTCATTTATGAGTATTTACATCAATGTCGTATTGTCCTTCTTTCACGGGGTGTATGTTTCGAAAGATACCCATGTCGGTAAGGGAACCTTTCACCCTTCTCTTTTTAAAAGACTTATTTTGTTATGTCTTTTAATTCACATAAAATTATGTTGGTATATGTTCTTCTATATCCTTAGTGATTTAAATTTTATGTCCAAGTGATGAGATACCCTTTTTATCTCTCATCAACTCATTTTCTGAAGCCGTTAGGCTGTCAAATTTTTGCAAGGGGACTTCTTAACCCAATTTTGATTCTTTAGGATAAGCTTGTACTCCTTGAATATGTCGTTCTATGGATATGTGTGAATAACCTCTGATTGTTTTACACTTAATATCCACTTATATTTGGTGTATTAGTTTGTCACACATAATTATGTAATTGATTTATCCTAAATCCAAGGATACCGTCTTTGTATGGGACTTCGTCTCAATCTCCTTTCATTGAGGCATATTTTGTTTTATACACAAACTTCTTTTATACGGTGTATAAACCCCTTTGACTTTTAAGTTTATCCGAAAGGAATATTTTTTATACAAATCATTTTACTAAACTACAAAAGGGAATGTTTTTGTCGTATGTATGCGGCGACAACGACTTCTCCACCACCGTGACCATTATTTGAGTTTCGGCTTCCTCTACAAGCCACACATTTTTTTAAAAAGAAAAATAATTACCATGTTTTACTTTTCTTTTATTTTCGTATTGAAAATGGTTTTCATAATGTCTTTATATCAATGTGTTGTATTGATATCTAGTGATTGAAAAGTGGAAATGTTATGTTTCCTTTATGCATGTTTTATGTGATACGATTATGTTATGGTTCTTCGGAATTATTATGAAGACGGGTGGTTATGTGATAAACTATGGGCGGGTGAGCCCGATATAGCTCTCCAATGCATTGGGTAATGCGAAGGGGTTAAACATTAAGGTTTCTCTGAAGAGATTTAGTGGAATATACTGTGATGGGTATTGAAAACGTAACCAAGAGGGTTACTCCCTACGTAAGAATGTTATGAATGCCTCAAGTTACCTTTATGTCTTATGATTTCTATGATTTATTCATGATTTTATGAGGTATTTTAATGTGATTATGTTTTATGGGTAAATTATGATTTCATTCTTATGTATACATGTACTCATGTTTCCTTTCCATATTTTTATATCCCTTACTGATCTTTTTATGCTCATCCCAAGTTTTTGAAATGTTTTCACAGGTCAAGGTAAGAGTACATGATATGATGATAGTGTCCAGGAAGTGTCAAGAAAGAATCCATGTTTTATTTTAAATATGTTTCCGTTGATGGGAAAAATGAATACTGTCTTTTATGTTACAATTTTTTTTTAAATGTGGAATGTAATGAAAGTTTTATGATCTAATTATCTAAAACTCTAAACCTGAAAAGATCCTCAATGTGTAATCTTGTAATAACTCAAGATTAAGTAAGGTTTAAGGTTGGGGCCTTATACTCTGCATAGCGCATCAATTTGAATATTGAACCCTACGTTGTGTGGATGGAACTATGATGGGTGTGGTGAACCACATCCATCTTTGCATAACATTATAGTATGTAGACCATATCTAGGACCTCAGACCACTTTGGTTCATGATATTCTATAATCAGGTATGCGTACCACTTCTATACATGGAAACCCCCCTCTACTTGCATAACAATATGCTACATGGGGATTCCCCCATCTTAAATGAGGAAATAGTATGTGGAATGTGGTGTCTTTGGGTGTCCTTCCCCCAGCTCCAATCATGTGCCACCATTACCATCTAATCTTCCACAGATCCTCCATAAACCAGTCCACTGGAATCAGGCCAAAGAATACTCCAAATACACCAACCCGTATGGCCATATCATCAGGTGAACTACCGTGTCTTATGGAATTTACACACCGAAGGTAAGATGAGTCATGAAGATTGTCTCCTAAATTGTTCGGACCCCTGAAATTTCATCAAGTCTACATTCCCAATGTTACTCGGGGACTGTCTTTGGGATTCCAACATGAACCTCACCGTTATCATGTTCATGGGTAATCATTGGACATTTCTATTGATGAGTGCTAGTGACATGCAAGAATGTCACTCTTTTCTTCCCCTTTGAAAAGAGATGATGCTCCTCCCCTTTCCCAGAACCCATGTCAGGGAACTACTCCTGAGGTAACACCATAAACCTTTGAGAGAGGTGTCACTATTCACCCTATTCACCTTATCTATGGATGTGTAAGGATAGATGGACATGATTTGACTGTCCTGGATATCAACATGGGTGAGGGTTTCATGTTCTAAGATCCCATTTCCCTCTCCCATTGGGATTATAGCAACAACCTATCCGCCATCTTCATCTTTATTTTCCATCAGCAGAGAATAGAAAGTTTTCCTTTGTTTAATCTTTTATATCATCTTGTTTCTCAGACTGAGAATAAATCACATGGGTTTAGGGTTTTGGGATGATATATTATTCACCAAATCAGTAGTGAACTATGAGAACTTGAACTCCTACTCTAACAAGGATACGTAGGACACATTCTTAAAGGACCGAGCTCAAAGAGTTTTTCATTCTAAAGGAAACCCCAATTATGCCCCCCAAAAAAGGAAATCCACTTTGGGAGTGAAAACCTATTTGACTATAACAAATAGGACTCATTCTATGTTAAATCCCCAAGATAAAGGAACTATGAGAACTCTAATTCCTACTTCAACCAGAATATGTAGGACTCGTGTTTAAGGTCTGAGCTCAAGAGATGGTCTCCTGAGTGAGTCCTAATGAAATTCCCACACTAAGGCCTCCTCTATGGTGTAATCTCCAATCATGTCCCCGAAATTGGGCATCAACTTTAAGTAAGCCTCGAGAACCCACTCCCTCATGATGGGCATCCATAGAGTATAAGTTCTCCTTCTTCTAGAACTCCATTGAGTATCATTCTCTATTTGACCTAGAACCATGGGAAGCCTCCCTAAGTCAAAATCTGACCCTTAAATTAACCCTAATGTTCTCAGGGCCATATGATCGGTAGGGTCATTCCCACCTAATATACCATATATCTCATGGGAACTTCAAGATGAATCGGTCTGAGTCTCACACTATGACTTGACTAAGAACATTTCAACTAGACCTTCTCACCACAAGATGTTAAACTGCATGGATGGGTCCCCATCACACAACCATAAAAGGTGATGTGTCCAGTTAAGAAACATTGAACTACTTGGGATCTGATTCCTCTCAGGAGGATACATAGGTATCCCATGTTATGGGTTTGATCCCAATATTAAACCTCCTTTTATCTCTCCTGGACGACGATAAACTCTAGAGTGTCTCATTTCATGGCTTTAAATAGAATTGTCTATGTGGCATCAAATCCATTTATATCCATGATGATCCTGCAACCTTGGGGTAACCTATAGATACACTCATCAAGAATGGACTGGGGATTCATGAATATATGAACATGGATTAAATCTATAAGAGTGTCCCGGAGTGGGAAATAATTCCCTCCAAAAGGGTGTGATAAGCCCAACCTCTCATCCTCTCGACCAATGGAGTCCTACATGGTTGTTGGGAAAACCATCCAAAAAGAATATACCATTGGAAATAAAGTCCATGAATCAGGGTTAAAAGGGTATTTGGGTGTTTTTGGCTCCATAAATAAATCCATTGGAGACCATTCAAGGAAATCATGTCACACATGGACCGATTGCACAAATACATAACTCCCACCATCACCCATCGGGAACATTCGATTCTGGAGACTCCTTTGTAATACAAAATCGGATTAAACTAACCCGTCCTTGGAGGGTCAATCCAATTACCCATAATGTATAATGACACGAATCAGGTTGGAACAAAAATGGGACATGAAATTCTTTATAAGAACAGTAAAATGCTTGTCACACATCAGACCATTTTATTATCCCCAAAATTCTCACCTCAGGTCGAAACAAAAATGTTGAACCTAATATAATTCCTCACATAAGGTGGCAGATTTACCCCACTCAAGCCCCTTCACCTCATAAAAAGAAAGGGGGCTAAGCTTAATCATCAATTATGCACATGATCAAAAAATGCTACTTTGAAGGGGTTTTGTGTTATTTATGTGTGTGTGTGTGTGTGTATTATAGGTTTCCATAGAATCCTTTGATCGAAATGGAATCTCGAAAATAAATGGAAACACGCACCTCAGTGATCCCACAGGCAGTCGGGGCCCAAATGAAGAGCAGGAACCCCTCACTGACTTGGCGTTTTCAACGTTGGGTATTAACACGCTGATTAGAGAGTACCACAAAAATCGTACTCTCCCCACATTTGAGGCCATAATATAGGACATCCAATATGAAAAACTCCCCAACCACCTCCTTAGCTACGATCGGTACCCCAAGACAAGGTGACCCCGATGGCCATCTCCAACTACTTTGGGAGCTTGTCCCTGGAGCGCGATAACAAGTACCTCCCTTATCCCATGAAGGTGGATAAAGTCAATGCTGATGAATTCATCCCAGCTTCCAAGGGGTCTTACACATGGGCCCCTACCAGAGAGTGTCTCCATAAATGTTGGGAAACTAAGTATACTCTCTCTTAGGAGGATCTCATTCTAAGAGAACCTGCTGAAGTCAAAAGGAAATGGCCCTCATGGGCCTCCTACTGAGGGCAGAAAACATATAATCTGGAGTAAGTAATCACCCTGATTCTTGAAGAGGAAATACAACATACAAATGCAGTGTCATTCAATTGGAAGACATAAAACACTACCCCCTCCACTGAAGCCCACAACTGAAATATGGTGGAAAATTCTGAGCATGTGCACATCCCATCTAGTGCTCGTTGGTCCCACCATAACGACTGAGTGGCTAATTATAGGAAGATTCAAATATTTTCCAATTCCGAAGAAACCCATCATCCTAATAGGATGGAAACTATCGACAGCCAGGCACAAACACCTACAGTTTCATATCAATCCCTCCATCTAAATATGGTGGCAAAAAAATATGAGTAGAGTCAAATTCATTGGGATGAATGCAAATCCTGTGAGGCAAATAAAGCGGTAAATAAGTAAATGAAAATTGCTGCTCGTAAATATGAAGCCCACAAGAAAAATATTGTGGAAACCAGTGGAGACAATATGAGGCAGACTCATTCCACTATCCCAGAACATGAGAACTACCAGTATCCACTAGAAACCTACGGTGGACTAGAGCGGGCACAAACTACTGCTCCAACATTAGAATGGGCCTTCATACATGTTCAAGACAACGATGTATCTCAGGACATACTTACAATGAAGTAAGATCAGATGTCAATTCCAGACCATATCATTCCGACATGTTAATATACAATTTTATCAAAGGAAAAGGCAAGGAACTAGGCTCACAACCTAGTTTCTTCAAATGGAATGACTCATCTACAAAATGGGTTGGTCACTCTGGAGTAGTTATACATCCCTGATCCAGTCTAGGGGGGTCAATAGTAATACCCCGCTATACACAGACAACCAAATTAGGAACAAATAACTATTCCAAGTGGGGGATTCCATCCCAACGTGGTGGCCACTCTCGGGTAGGCATATTACCCTTCTAAAATGCATGATATCCTTCGACATATCCCAAAAACATCATGGAAATTGATCAAACAGGGTCCCATACATAAAGGCTATTACCAATAACAGTCACCCCTATTTTCCCACAAGAGACCACCCAAAAATGAAATGTTCAAAAGGAAATCTTAAAATGAAGAGCATATTCATTATTATGTTCTACTAGAAGCTGGTGTTCTTAGCACCATCAAACATTTATCAATAGATTATTAAGATACTATCAGTCCAATACTAAATTATAGAAGTTGTAGTAGTAGTCATGAAGGCCCTCCCATCAATACTGCTAACAGGAGTTCTAAAGACCCTCCTCAGAGCACCCCTGGGGGCTTACATCGAGGGTGAGGAATGATCAATCACAAGAGCCTATATCCTGATTCATTTTAGGGTATCCCTCCCCTTGACTAGAAGATCAAATAGTAAGAAGGACCTCCCCTAACAGTTGTCTTCCCTGATGGTCCTCCCCAGGGTATATACTGCAGATATGCCTTTCCTAGTAGTCAGACATCAAGGCATGCTAGAAATCCTCACCATGATGATAGACACTATGAAGGCCCTCCCTGCATCGATATCAAGCTACGAGAAGGTCCTCCTCTCATTGAAAATCATCTTGAAGGACCTCCCTAGGATGAACACTACATATATTTTATCTACATCTAAATCTATGATGGTAGTCCTCGCCATGATAGTAGTCATTGGGAAGGCCCTCCCCTCAATGACATAAAGAATAAAGAATGTATGCCCATCATTGCAGTCATACATGAAGGTCCTACTTAGGGTATATGTCATAGGGTCATTCCGTGTGGTCATACATCAAGTTGTGATGGTAGATCTTTCCATTATAACAACAACTATGAAGGTCCTCTCTATAGTCAAAACTCAAACTGCCAAGAAGGTCCTCCCCTCGACAGGATAAATTCCTCGTATGTCATGGCGCTATGAAAAATGGGGTCAGACATGTTAGACACTCTACCTATGATGAAAGATCCTTTCTCAACCCGAAGATTTCCTAGGTGCACTCTCTTCTTCTGAGCCACCCTCGTACCACTCGCTAATCAATTGGGATCCCACAAGCCCCAACGATCGAAACAAAATTAAGGATCATTCATGTTGGGAAGACTAAGAAGAGGAGTCTCTAGAAGGGAAAAAATAGGATATGTTTCTCTTGAGAATATAACTTGCTTGGGACGTCATACAAGTGATGTGTTGGCCCACAAACACTTCTCGGTTTTACATATCTTAAGTGTTTTCTTGATAATGTGCACATAACATTCATCTAAATATATGGAAAAATCTCCACCAGATAAATGAAAAAATCCTTCCATATGAGAGATATGCATACCGTTTCAGGATAACAAGAGATATTAACCATATAATCAACTTGGAAGCTCTCTTGTCTGCATGGTGACCCAAATAATATTGGTGATGGAAAGATCTCAAATTTTCCTACATCCACACACTTCACAAGTTGTATTTTCATATCAGCGATTCCCTTTCTGAGGATCACATTGGGAGATGGGAAGAGTAAGGTGTGGTACCCTTCACCCCACATCCCATCCACTAGAAGTCACTGGATGTGACATCTTTCAATGTCATATCCCCCAGCTAGTAATCAAATGAAATTCCTATTTAAGAAATGTGGAACACTCAATAAGAATCGGCCCTGAGTATGTATCAAAAGTGTTCATCTCGATGAGATAAAACCATTGAAAAAATATTGAACCAGGCCACCAAAAACATCCAGAAGGCTTCTCACCACTTGAAATATGAACAATGGAAAATTATCATGTCCTAGAAATAAAATAATTCCTATGAAAAACTAGCACCATAATTGGATCGCACTCACATGGGAGTTTCTAAAATCAAGAAAGTGAAAATAGCTGCAGATACAACCACAATATAAGAATACCCCTAACCCACACTGTTGGGGTAAATTTTAACTCAAAATTTCCCCCATAAGACCAATGAATATGGTCCATAGAAAATCAATGGAAGAATGGGAGAAACCCTAGCCCATAGGGCTGGGGGTATTTTTACAACAAATTCCCGCACAACGGATAAATGTCTTCTCTCGTCTAGGAGTAATGATGGGAAGAGAGGTCACCCATTCAGTCACGTCTCATGGTTCTTCCCCCAGGATGAAGGCATATTTCAAGGTCAGATAATGGTTCCCTTTGATTCTCTCTTCACCAAGATGTCTAAAGAATACCATGGAATGGAAGGAGGAAGTCCAAAAAGGATTGAAAAATCTCTCCTACCATTTGGCACTGGGTACACCACTCCCCATACGGTATGCATTCGTAAATGTAGTGGAAGGTAGTCCCACAAACCTCATAAGAAATGATACAAAAGAATAGGATTTATGAGAAGATGGTTCCCTCTCAGAGGTGGTCTGCACCGAGACTGAGGGTGTGCATACTCTGAACTAGATAGATTCCCTAAATTTGGGAAAACCCTCATAAAAAACATCACTACCTCCCCCATGAATCATTAATAAGGAGAAGAAGAAATACAAGGTTTTAAATGACCTTCCTCCTCACCCTAAAGAAAATTATTCCATCACACTCTAGGAAGGATTCACCAAGTTGGTGTAATAAATGAAATATCTCAGGAAAATAAATTCTATGATGAGTCAAGGAAGCTATCTTGTTGGGTGTGTTCCTCAAGAGGAACATCATAAGATGCTTCCAAAAAATCTGCCTCTTCCATAGGTACTCATCCCAGTAAATGAAACTAGGCATGAATTCCCATCCTATCTAGCACCAAGATAATCAGTCTACTTGAATCTAGCCCTGGATGGATATCAAGACATAACACCACTAGGGAAACAACTGACACACATTCAGAAGAACCCAAAAAGGATTCCCCCGATTAGGTATCCACACCAATTACATTAGTGTCGGCATGTCCAGTTTTCCCCCTTCAGGATCCACCCAAGTTCAATTCCATCAGGATATGCATCAAGATCTCTTGAATATTGTTGATCAATTGAATGCTCATCTTGAATATATGGAAGGGAGGCACACTCCGATATAACCAAAACTTACACCTTACCCTCAATGGGTGAACAGTGTTTCACTGTCACCAAACTTCAGAAACCCCGTATTCCTGGTGTTCAATGGTTTAGGAGACCCAGAGAAGCATATATTTCCCTATGAATCAAAGAACGACACCATGATGGGACCTAAGAGTAATAAGAAGTAGTGAAACTCAGGTGAGTAATTTTAAATCTCTAGGGTTCAGCCTTTGTGTGGTATAAATGTTTTCTAGTTAACTCAATATTGTCCTTGGAGGATATTCCGATAAATTTCCACTTCCTGTTCAATTATACATTGCCTAAGACAATAGTCAGTGATATCATGAACTGTAAGAAGTAAGAGAATGAAAGGGTTTCAGACTTCATCTCCAAATGGAATGTCCTGACTTACTCCATGAACTAACCACTCCCCCATATGAAATTCTCTCTATGAGAATCAATAATCTCTATAATGAATTTAGAAATCCACTCACCACAGTGAAGTACAAAAATGGGTTCCGATATTTCTCTTCCATTTAAAAAATTATCGAATACTCCTTACAGCGGCCCAATATCAATGTTGAGTGGCCCTATCATGCCCAGGAAAATGAACAGGAAAAGATGAAGCAGCATTTGTCACACATAAGACACCCCTGACACCAAGTATAGTTGTGAGATCCCCACCAAACTATGCAGAACCCCCTAGATTCCAGCTGACACCCCCACTTCAGAAATTTGATTGAAGGGGTGACAAAAGAAATCTGATCGAGGAACAAAGAAATAAATTCTACTTGTTCTGAGATGACCATGTCTGTGGATACTTCGTAGCCACCATGAATTGAAACATACTCCAGCTACCAAATCTAGAGGGAGATGATGAAGTGGTTCTAGATGACCATCCAAATTATTTTCCCTACCACCAAATACAACGACAAACCACCTTGTAGATCTTCATCTCTAAGGATATCCTGCAAAATATAGTCGATTCTAGACAAGTCAAGTTAATACGGCCACCATCACAAGTGGTGTATGTTTCTACCTTAGACCCAGGTGAAGCAAACAACCATACCCCCAATAGCTCATGATGTATCATAACCAACATCATCACCACCACATTCCATTGAGGGTTGGGAAGGAATAAATCTAGAAAAAGAAGATGAAACTACACTAAGACCGAAGTCGACCTTGAAACTTTGGTACATCATGATAGTAGTCTTGAAAGCACAGGAACTGCCCCACCAAATGAGACAACAAGAACCACCCTTCAAAATGAAACCATCATAAGAAGACAGTCAGATAGAATCATTTTCGGATCAAGAACTGATCTTCCGCTCCATTAATGCATTCAATTAATTAACCCCTTCTCAGATAGAGACTATGTCTATGACCCCAAATTCATCACGTCAAACCTGAGAGATGGAGGAAGAGGATGCAGAGGCTGAGGGTTTCTTGGAATGTGAGGTCATGGAAAGAATCCAATCCCCAACCTTACCTTAACAAAAACTATTAATGTTGCATAAACATGATGAAGGACCCTAAAACAGATACAAAAATAAAGGAAGTTTTTATCTACCCCTTATGAATGAAATACTAGACCAATCATGTTGGATTATCCATTAGAGGAAGAGAATATTTCTAATCACCCAATGTATGCAGGTAGAACAGTCCGTCTAAACCCAGAAAGTACAGCATCGCCATCAGGTCCTGTTACAGAGGACTGGCCATCTACGTCCAAAGATCAAGTCACTAAAGTGCCTATTAAAGATCATCCCCAAGCTGGGAGGTTCCATCCTTTAGAGAAAAAATATAATATTTTAAAATTATCTTGAATTAGTACAAGTAATGCTATCAATCCTAGATGCATTGAATCTGTTAGTAGACCTTAGAGATTCACTTATCGAATCTTTTCTAAGTCCCTAAGAATTTTAAGATGGAGCGGTTTCCGACTATGTTTATTGGACGGAGCCCAACCTTGTAGAATTCCATGATGTCATCTCTTTCACATATCAAGATGAAGACACCATCATTTAGGGGCACATCAATCCCTCATACGGTTCTATAATGATAAATGACATTGATTTCTGAAAAATATTCATCAAAAATTTTGATGGAGTTAACATCCTTCCATTGAGAACACTTCGATGGTCATGCTATGATGAGTACAGTTTGATACCCTACACTAAAATGTTGATGAGATATTTTAAAAGTGATCAGATTCCATTGGGATGATTCATGATTAAAACATTGTTTGGTTATCTCATGTCTGATTACAATGTAGCTCAAAAAATATGGCCCTCAACATCCTTTTGGGGAGCATGTGGCTGCATTAACACACTGCAATCCCATCATCATACCATTAGTTCATCAAAGATTTATCTAATGGGGAAAACCGGGCATTGTACGTCAATAAATCACTATTCAAATCTCGTGAGTTGCATTACATCGATGCAGGGTTGTATGAACTGAAACAAAAAAGAAGTCTTTGGCTGAAAATGTTGATTGGATCACCATCCGAAATGGATTGAAAATGGATCCGGATGATCCCCTAAAAGAACTTTGGAAGAGTGTCTATTACCCATAAATCATGTTGAGAGCATAAGTTCAATCTCATATGTGGACTCAGCTAGCTGCATGATCTTCATTATGTCCACTGGGTCCAAGGACACTGAGAATCATGCTAACCCCTAGGATGATAATGATTTCTCAAACATAAATGATCTCAGACCATACCTAGGGATCCACACAGTTCCTTTTGTCCTATCACTAAAATAAAGGGAGGAAAATATTCTACTCTCATTCTATCCTCTTCAGAAATTTCCCCGCAACCATCCAAGGAAAATTGATCTCCTTTAGCTTCCATAAATTATAGTTTTCATTCCTCTCCCAATTCTGGAGAGTTTATCTCAAGAATCATCTCTCTATCTAAATAGGATGAAAAGAAAAAGTTGATGATGATGAAGAAGAATATGATATCAAGGATTCCCCTATCTCATTTGAAGAAGGTGTCTCCCACTTAATTGATAAAATTATGGAGATAATCCTTGGAACCATAGACTACCTGCAACCTACTATGTTTAGTGTAGATATGACTTTCCAGGAGAAAGAGTTGTAAGACTCCTTCTTAAAGAAGAATCAATATGTTTTTTCCTTGAAATATAGAGAAATGATAGACCTCAATCCGGAGGTCACCACTCATTACCTGGGACTATCAGAAGACCATCATGGTTACAAGCAGACTACTAGAAGGACCCACCCAACACATGCTGCCAAAATAGAGGCTGAAGTTGACAAGATAATCAAAGATAACTTCATTCAAGAAGACCAATATCATATCTATATGAAAAAAAAATAGTTTGTATCAAAAAATAAAAATGGATAGATCATATTCTGCATTGACTTCTAGGACCTTAATCAGCACTGCCTAAAAAATGATTTCCCAGTCCTGATCACAGAATTTCTGATCGATGTAACTGTTGGATACGAGGCCATATCTTTCATGGTTGACTACTCTAGATACAACCAGATCCAAATTGAATGATAATAGGAAGAATCCACTATCTTTAGGCACCTAAGGAGTATTCCTCTACAAGGTGATTCTCTCCAGTCAAAAAAATGTCGGCCCCACATATCAACATTCCATTAATTTCATTTTCAATCCCTTCTTGAGAAATTTCATTGACTGCTACATCAGCAACCTAGTGGTAAAAACCTGATATCACTTGAACCACATGACAGATCTTGAAACTTTCTTCAATAAACCATAACAACACAATATAAAGATGAATCCCCTATTGCGTGTTATCGATGTTACCTCTGAGAAATTCCTGAATTTCTTCGTATCCCATCACGACATCAAATTCGAACCTGAGAAGAAAAAATTAATCCTTGGAATGTCACCACCTCACAAACTCAGTGAGTTGAGGGGTCTCTATGGGAACTGGGCCTATATTCGGTGCTTCACATCCAACCTTGTAGGTAAGTGTTTTCCTTTCATCGGGTTGATGAAGAAATGGGTCGCATAACTATGGGATAATGATTGTCAAGAATAATTTGACAATATCAAAAGGTATCTCCTAATCCCACCAATGATAATGTCTCTAATCAAGGGAAGACCACTCATTATGTATGTGACATATTTGAAACAGTCACTAGGCACTTTCTTCAGACAAAAGAATGATGTTGGCAATAAGAAGAATCTCTATTACCTCAAATGAACAATTATCGATGCTTAGACTCAATATTAAAATATCAAATAGAGATTCATAGTAATAATAATTATAGTTTAGAAATGTTGTCATTACATGCAACACCATGAGGTCTATCTGGTCTCCCGCTACAAGCCGCTCAAGTATATCCTAAACTGACCTATGTTAAATGGAAGCCAATCATGGTGGGTAGTAATCCTACAATAGTTTGACATATGGTATGTTCCCCAAAAATCCATCAAAGGCATGGTGTTAGAAGATTTCATGGAATATCAAAACTTTGTATAAATGAACCTATTGGATACATAACTTATGGATGAAGAAGTATTCTCCATCCAAGAAGGCCCCCAGGCATGGGAAATATACATTGATGGAGCCTCCAGAAACCTGATAATGAAAAGGATGGAGGACCTCAAGCTCATCAAAGTGGGGTTTGGAGTTATACTTGACCTAAACCATCATTGAAGCTGGTCAAAGTTTAAAATTTATAATCCTACTAACTACAGTATATGTGGAAAGCAGGTTTGAACCCACAAAGAATGCAATTTTGACCACTAATCGTCTATATTTTTTTAATAGATCCCACTATTGTCAGCAGGGGGGTAATTTTTTTTTCTATTTTTAACATTTTTTAATATTCTTTACTAAGTAGTGATGTGATAGAACACTATAGTTCTTGAATCTAAACTATTTGAAGCAAGAAATAGTTAAAAACATAGGTTAATAGAGATATAAAAACACTAATAAACGAACAATCTAGTAAAATGCTTGGGGAAAAATTTAAATTCAACTAGTTTTGAAAACATTCATTCTCACAATAGTGATTAAAACTAATACCACTGAAAAAGAGTTATTTATTTCCCTCACCAAGAGATAAATCACTAAATATAACAATTCTTGAAGTTCTCCACTCCTATATTAATCAACTTGAGAATTCTAGTTTGAAAAAGATTAAAAAACAAACTCATAGTATGTTCTATAGTCTTTTATTTCAATTTAAATGTTTAATAAAATTAATCCACAATCAAACTCACCGAATGAATTTGGGATTACGAGATTAAGTACAGGTAGTATGTTACAATCTAATGCAATCAGAACTGATCAAACTGATCAATGTCGACCACATTAAAAATAACTGAGAGAAGGTAAAAGAAAGATAGCCAGTAAACTTGATTTTAACCCCAAACTAGAAGTATTTAGCCTAAAATTGTCTCAATTACATAAACTTATATCATTATATTACTAAAAAAGAAAAATTTAATGAAAACAGAGGAAGATATCTCCCTCTCCTCGCTTGAATTGTTACAGCTCCTCGCACTTAGATCTCTAAGAAATGGCTCCCTGAGCGAGGCTCCAGGGTTCGTCTCCGAGTTCTTGGTCTTCTTCCGAGTGAATGATCGAATGAATTATCCCCTCCTTAAAATTATATTTCAAATCTATTTTTATATCCTTTTTCATCTAATGCAAGTCAAAACATGCTTCCACTGACCCCAAAAAAGTCTTTCACTTAAGCACCGCACACATGCGTTTTTTCGTGACTGACATGTCACGCTAGTCTTCCTCACGCAACTACCTCTCGGTGAGTTAGTTAAGTGGATCTAGATGGGATTTCAACACCTATATGAACATGAAAAACAGAGAACAAAAACAGTAGTAAAAAACACAAAGAAATAAAATAATATATTATAGTTATTTTAAAATTAATGTTAAATTAAAAAGTTATTTAAAGTTAATTAATAAATACTTAGGTTGATAATTATTCATTACTATAATAACTATAAATATTTTAGTTATTAATTTATTTTTAAATCTTTAATTGAATAGAATTATTATGTTTTTAATTTGTTATTATTTATTAAGTTATTTTATTATTATAAGTATTATTAATAATTAATTAACATAACTTAATAGAATTCTTAAATTAGACTAATATCAATTACTTTATTTAATAAAGTATTAAATTGAATAAAAACTTAGTTTAATTAGTTATTTTAATTAGTTTAATATTTCAATTAATTAATTTTTAACCATTAATTTATTATAAACATTTTTATTATTATGTTAATTATTTATTTTTTATATTTTTTAATTAAATTTATTCTCCCCCCCCCCCCAAACTGGTGCTATAGGGGGTAGGGTTTCAATTCCTCTTCTTCGTGGGAGATGTCGCAGCAGCGGTGGATCTTCCTCAACACTAGCTCGGATGGTCTCCTCCACAGTATTGGTGCGACCTCCTTTTTTCCTTCCAGTAGTGGACTCCAACAGATGCACCAACATGATCATGCTCGAATCCTCTCCAGCAATTCGGTTTCATGGCATCGATGCCTCGACAACGCATCTCCTCGACTCCAGTGGCTCCAAGACTTGGGTGGCTTCGTCAGGACAACATCATGGCTTGACGAAGGAGCGTGACATGAACATGCGGCTCGATTTTCCCTCATCATCCTAGCAAGCCTTCAATTTTCAGCAGCACACAACTGGGTAAGCCGACAGGTAACTCCAAAAGACATCGAGGTCGAACTAGGTGGTAGATGCGATTTGGATTAACAGAACTAGGTGTTTGTCTTCGTCTTCTTTGAGATGTTGATCCGTAGAGGTAGGAATGAGGTTACTCGTGTTTTTAATAGAAAAACAGTGACACGCACTTCTTGCGGTAGTACCTCCCTTCTCAGCTCCATGGTGCTGCAGTGAAAATGATTCAGGAGATATGCGACGCAGCGACGAATTATACTCTTCCTTCTAATTTCGGTGGTGTGAGCTAGCGGTTTGAGAACTATGTGCATATCTCCTATTTATGGCCTCTCCTTATAGCTTAACCTAGTGGCGGGTTCAACTAGATCAACTCATCGGTGTGGTGGCCTAAAGTTCACCAAATCTACATTGATGAAGCAATAACTCCACATCACAGCATAGGAGGTTTTGATTTAGCAGTAAAGACCATATCCGACAATAGCAATGTCACTGGTAAAATAGGCTGGGATTTAGGCGTCTTCACAGTGAGACAATGTATTGGAAGAAACAGTGCCAAAAATCAATGTGTCACCATGAGGAGGAAGTGGTATCAGGATAGGGGATACAATGTGTGGAAGGACATGGTGAGTCCGTTTAAAAACAGTGAGAGAGCTTGAAATCAGTGTCTCAAGATATACGGTGAGACTGTGTCAGGAGGTAACGGGGCCACCGTGAATGAAACGGTGGAAAAGGCTGTGGTGACACTGTGAACCTGCCAGAGAAATAGAGAAAAATAAATTTAAACTCAAATAAAAATTGATCAAAATAAAAAATTAAAACTGATTATTAATTGAAACAAATAAAAAATTAAGTACATCATAAAATTTATATAAACTTATAAAACCAATTAAACTTGAGTAAAATTATTATTAACATCAATTTATAAAACATAAATTGTTACCAAACTAAAACTAAGTAAAAAAGTAATCAAATTATTAAATGTTAATATAAAATTTAAACACTCAAATAACAATGTTAAATTATTTATAATAGTTACTTTAACAAATTAAATTAATTAAGGTAAAAAAGTAAGTTAACTTGTAATTAAATACATATATTAATTAATGAAATTAAATTAAATAGATTAAATAAAAATAGAAAATTTATAAAACTAGAATTATAATTAATGAATTGTAACAGAGAAACTAACAATTAGATTAAATTATTTCAATTAACTAATATTTAACACATGATATGTTAAATAAAAACTTCATTATTTATATGCAAAGAAAAAATTAATTGATTTACTAATGAATGTTAAATTATTAAATATACCGACAAAAAAATAAGCAAACTAAATAAAAAGTTATTAAACTATAAAATTTAAGAAATATTTAATTTAATTATTTTAAGGCTTAAACACAGAATTAATTATAAAAATTGATTAAATAACAGATTTAATAAAAAAACGTTACAATATTTAATATAAAGTACAAAAATAACCAATTAAATCATTAAAAATTAATGATAAATATGTGAAAAAACATATATCTTTACAGCCACATAAAATTCCTCCATACTTAATCATTTTTGACCTCAAACAATCCTTTTTTTTATTATCATTGAGAAATAAAAAAAAATGTTTTTATTAATTTTTTCAAGATATAACATGTCCAAAACATCGTAACAAAGGACAAAAACATGTCATTATGCTTTTAAAAATGAATTGTTCAAATTTAGTCTTGCCCAGAACAAATACTCAGAGGGTAATCAAAATAACTATGAATCATCGAGCAGTGAAGATGTCATGCCTCATATGTGATACTGGTTAGGGACTAACATCAATCTAGGCTTAAGTCCAAATTCCAAAAGTGAAAAAAGGTAAAATTTATGTGAAATTACGAACATAACTAGAGGAACTAGGTAATTTGACTTTTCACCTAGGTTAAAAAGATAAATATTTTTTTGAATCACGTTATTGATACAACCAAAATGACACTAATATAAACCAGTTGACCCCTTCTTCATTTGTCGTTCATCTTTCCCCTCACCTTAATAAACTCATTTTTGACCTTGGACACTTTATTTATTTATCCCAATCTATGTATCTTTTGCTAAGCATTGTGCATATGCACTTATTCAATGTGTACAGAGGTCCTATAGTGAAAAGAAATGCACCCAGTATCTAGGGTCTCAGAGACTCACCGTGGGATCCCAGATGCCCAAATTACTCCAGCTTCAAAAAAAATTCCATGGAAACCATTTACATTGCCTCATTAAGAAAATTACTTTAATAATTAAAAGGAAATGATTTTCCTAGAATCAAGATCAAACCTTCTATTCCAAGGGCAATGAATATTACTCCACTAACAGGTCACCGATATCACTATTAAAAATAGTCCCTAAACCAAATTTCTATAAAACAACTTGGCAAGATCACTCAGCAATCATCCAACCTCATTAATTTCCTATTCTTAGCAGTTCTTAACTACCAGTAAGGCACTGTCCTTAGGCAAGAATCATTGGAGAAACTGTGTAAAGCCTAAGATTATGAAAGAAGTTTTCAAAATTGTACCCATTTTTTGACAAAAAGTATTAAGTTGTCATGGGAATTGATGGAATTTCAATTAAGCACAATTTAGCACAGTCAAGAATTGACCCCCTCGACCACACATAAAACTCATCTTGGTCCCCAAAGCTGATTATTAAATATGGAGAAGAACAATTTAGAAATTAAGGTTCAAAACATATTTTCAATAAAGTATATTTATGAAATGTTCTAAGGGTCACATGAAGTTCAAAAATATTGTTCCCCCCAAAAATTATTTTACAACAGGTTCACATCCAGGTACATGCATTAATATTTATGTCCAATGAATATTTTTCCAATTCACCTCAAAAGTAACATGTGACATGTAAGTGCACTATTAATTGGGGTGAAATCATGTATAACAGAATTTATTCAGTTGGAAATTCAATACAGCAGACAATGTTATATGCTAAGGACCCCAAACCCATGAAGATTCAATAAAAAACAATTTCAGCCGACATGTACCCCCTTCACTTAGATTCAAGCAGGGAATGATTTTAACAATAGTGAAATTCAATTTTTGAGCAAGGATAATATTTAAGAATTATATTATTCAACTAAGTGACATGCAGAACAAACTTTTAGTATGCAGAATTTATAGTAGATTTTTAAAGCAATCATATAGCAGATTTTCTAATACATGCGGATTTTTTTATTATGATAGAACACATAGACAACATAATTATTTTTCTAATAAATTAAGGAGTATAAAAAAATGAAACAAAATTTAACATTAATGTACTTCCCTAACATAAAGTTTCATTAATCCTCCAGAATGGGAATTACACTCCTTAAATGAAAAAACCGCTTTATGATAACTATGAAATAGATTAAAGAAACCAAGAGCAGGAAGATAAAAAAATTTAAAAAAAACATAGCACAAAATCATCACTTTATTCAAGGTAAAAATAAAAATATTAAAAAAAAATCATGGGTTGCCTCCCATGAAGTGCTAAGTTTTAAAGTCTTCATCCAGACATTTTTCAAGATCAGTTTCAAGCACTGTGAAGGTAGACAAACCCTTTGGTTGTCCCTAAAAATAAAGTTTCACTCTCTTCCCATTAACTAAAATGGGTTTGTTCTCTTCACATACTATTTCAACAGCTACATTCTTCAGAACTCTTACAACATTAAACATTCCATAACACTTGGAAATAAGTTTTTTAGAGAAGAGTTTGAGTCTAGAATTAAAAAGAAGGACATTATTTCCAAGTTTTGATTCTTTTGTTTGAATGATAGAATCATGAAAGATTTTAGTCCTCTCTTTATAATCCTTGAATTATCATAACTCTCTCTTCTAGTTTCATCGCATTCACTCAGTTAAAGTAACCTCCTCTCACCAGCACTCTTGAAATCAATTTTCAGAGCCTTAAATACTGAATAAGAGTTATGTTTCTACTCCAAAGGTAAATGACAGTATTTTTCAAACAACAGCCTGTAAGGAGACATACCTATTGGGGTTTTGAATGCAGTTCTATATACCCATAAATCTTCATCCAATTTAAGAGGCCATTCTTTCCTATAATTTGACACATTTTTCTCAAGTATCTGTTTCATTTAACTATTTGAAATTTCAACCTGTCCACTAGACTCTGGATGATAAGGAGTACCAGTTTTAGGAGCACAACCATATTTCTCCATCAGAGCATTAAATTTGTAATTCCTAAAATGTGTTCCATTGTCAGCGATAAAGGATTTGGAAACTCCAAATCTTTTAAAGATGTTATTCTTAACAAATTATATTAAAGAATTGTCTTGATAGTTGGACAATGCCAATGCCTCAACCCATTTTGAAACATAATCAACAGCCACATGAATATACTCATTCTTCTGAGATGATGGAAACAGAACCATGAAATCTAAACCCCAGACATCAAAAATCTCAACTTCCATAATTCCTTTTTTGGGGTGACTCCTGCTTCCAACCAACATTGCCTAGCCTTTGACATCTATCAAAGCCAACTACAAAGCTTCTAGCATCCTTAAAAAGATAATTCCAATAAAAACAAGATTGTAAAACTTTTTGAGTAGTTCTTTCACCACCATGGTGACCTCCCCAAGGTGAGGAGTGACAAATCTCTAAGACAGGTAGCATCTCTTCCTTAGGTACACATCTCCTATGAATAACACCATCACACCTCCTATTCATCATGGGATAATCCCAAAGATAGTTATTAAGAATAGAAATGAATTTATTTCTTTGGTTATTTGACAGATTTGCGTGAAAAACACTTTCTTCTAAGAAGTTGGAAAAATTTTCCAACCAAGCAGATTACCTAGTAGACATAGTGAGAAACTTCTCATCAGGAAAGGAAGATTTTATCTCCCTAGGATCTTCAGATTTATATTGAATAAGAGAAATCCAAGATTGGTGGTTAGCAACAAATTTTTTAGCTTCCTGCTTATCCCTAATCTCTAAATCAAACTCTTATAGCAATAGAATCCATCTAATTAGCCTGGGTTTAGTTTCATTATTAGACAAAAAATACTTTAAAGAAGAATGATCCGTGAAAATGATGAATTTTGAACCTAATAAATATTATCTAAACTTCTCTAGAGAAAACACAGCAGCTAACAACTCTTTTTCAGTGGTGGTGTAATTTGTTTTTGGCATCATCTACCAGTCTAATAGCATAATACTCCAAATTTAACTTCCTATATTTCCTCTGTCCAAGGACAGCACCAAAAACCATATCACTATCGTCACACATAACTTCGAAAGGTAGTTTCCAATCAGGTGCATTGATAATCGGTGATGTAGTGAGTTTATCTTTAAGCATATTAAATGATATCAAATAGTTTTCATCAAAATTGAAAGGTGTATCATTGACCAGAAAAGAACATAAGGGCTTAGTTATTTTTGAAAATTATTTTATGAATCTCTAGTATAAACCTCCATGCCATAGGAAACTTCTAATACCCATAACATTTACTAGAGGTGTGAGTTTTTTAATAACATCAATCTTAGCTGTATCAACTCCTAGACCTCTCTTGGAAAATTTATGACCAAGCACTATACCTGTTGTGACCATGAATTGCCACTTCTCCAAATTAAGAACAAGGTTGGTTTCAATGCATCTCTCTAAGACTAACTCAATATATCCAAGAAAAGAATCAAAATCTCTACCCACAATGGAGAAATCATCCATGAAAACCTCCAAAATTATCTCAATAATTAATATTTGAATAGATAGCCATCATACACCTTTGAAAGGTGGAGGGAGCTCTACACAACCTAAAGTGCATCTGCTTGTCGGAAAATGTTCCAAAGGGGCATGTGAAAGTGGTGTCTTCCTAATCCTCTAGATCAACAAGAATCTGGTTGTAACCAGAATACCCATCCAAGAAATAGAAAAACACATTTCCAATAAACCTATCCAGAATTTGATCCAAGAAGGGAATTGGGAAATGATCCTTCTTAGTTGCTGCAGTAAGCATCCTTTAATCTATATAGACTCTCCGTTTTTTAGCTTCCCTAACTTGGAATTCTTTATTATTTTAATTTTTAACTACAGTGAAACCTCCCTTCTTGGGGAAAACCTGGACAGGGCTGACCCAAGAACTATCAGGAATGGGATATATCATTCCAGTGTCCAACAGTTTAATCACTTCCTCTCTCACAACGTCTTTCACGTTAGGATTTGATCTTCGTTGAAACTCTACCCTAGGCTAATGGACAGGCTCCATAGGTATTTTATGCATACAAAATGATGGTCTAATACCCTTGATATTCGATATGGTCCAGCCTATGGTAGATTTAAACTTCTTCAAAAAAATTAACATTCTTTCCTCTTGGTTTTCATTTTGTTCAGAAGAAATTATTACAGGAAATGTGGAGTTCTCATCCAGAAAAGAATATTTAAGATGAGTAGGGATTGGTTTCAATTAAAGAATGGGTGGTTATACACTAGATGGAAGACTCTTAGGCATGGGAGGTCCATGATCTACAACATATCTCTTGTAAGGAGTATTAAATGATGACAGATTTTCAATTTCATGCTTATATTCAGAAGTAATAGTGCTGATGTCCAAAGTGGGCCGCTCACTGTCCAGATTTTCTACATCAGTATTTAACAAATTTATCAAAGAAGAATCATCTAGTTATCTTAATAGATCTCCCTCAAATATATAAAACTGCACATCAAGGTTGGTGTTAATATAAGCATCCTCAAATTCACTCAAAATGCTCCTATGTTCAGAAACAATGGACTCTTCCACAGCAAAAAAGGTACAGTTGTCTAGTTCTGGAAAAAAATTTAGATTTGGTGTTCGAGCATAATCATTAACTTCTAAGACATATTCAACCAGATTTTCAACTTCTAAATAAATTTCTTCAACAGAGGATTGATTTTATGAATCTTCAGTGTTGCAAATTGAGTTGTAATCTTTTAAGGACTCTACCACTGACCAGTTTTCAGAAAACGTTGGTCCTTTAATTTTTCAAAACACATTGAACTCATCTTTTTGTTCTCCAATTTTGAAAATTAACTAACCCTAAGGGACATAAATAATAGCACCACTTGTGGCCAAGAAGGTCCAACCCAAGTTGATGGGCACCTCTTGATCACACTCCATATCTAAGACTAAAATGAATGCATTTAAAAATAGCTTCCAAACCCTAACTAGAAAATCATTTACCCTACCCATAGGATGAGTGAATGATCTAACAGCTAACTGTAGTATGTATGTGGTAGGTTTAAGGTCACCCAACCTCAACTATTGAAACAGTGAGTATGGGAGTAGATTAATGCTAGAACCAAAATCACACAAACAGTTCAGCTGATCAGAGTTTCCTATGGTAAAGGGAGTGACACAACTACATGGGTCTTTCAATTTGGGTGGGATTTTCGTTTGGAGTACAACACTTCACTCTTCAGTGAGGCTGTAAGTAGCAAATTCTTCCAGGGTATTTTTGTTAGAATCCATTTTTTAAGAGATTTAAAGTAAGATGGAATTTGAATTAATGCTTGAATGAATGGAATGTTTATTTGATGTTTGGAAAGGAAACCAAGGAACTGAAGATGTTCATCCTTGGTGTTACTTTGAGGTTTCGACCTCTCAGTGAAAGGGATGGGTGGGGAAATTTTTTTAATGAATGTAGGTATATCTCTCATTTCTTTATCAACTCTTTCATTTCCTTTATTATTTTGATTTTTAGATAAGTTTTCATCTTGATTTTAAGATGATAAATTCATATTTTGATCATTTTCGAAACTTTTCTGTGAATTTCGTGCATGTTTGTAAAGTAGATATTTATTTCCAGATTGAATCAGATTTTCATTTTGAGCATTTTCATGAACTTCTTCAGCTACAATTTGATTATTAAGCCCCCTTCTAGTGACAACGGTCGTGGAATTTTCTCTAGGGTTAAGCTCAGTGGTACTAGGATGTTTACCTTTTTCCCTAGATGAAAAATCTCAAGAAAGTTTTCCATGTTGTGTTTCCATGTTTTCTATTATCACATCAGTTTTCAGTATGCCCAAACAAACCACACTAAAAAAAATTCCCTTAAATATTTGTTGGTATTTTGACAGTCTAGTTAATTAATAGTTTGTTTAGAATTTTGGTTCATTAAGGATTGTTGTTGGTTGGTGATTTTAGCAAGTTGAGCTTGAGTTTCATTTACTGAACCAGTGTTTGGGTTAAAATTTCTGTTGAATCTTTTCCTTCTTGAATTTTTATATTCTGAATTCAGTGCAAGATAATTCAAAATTTGTCTATGTTCTTCATCTATTTTATCATTTTAATTACCCCAGTAGCCTGGTCAACAATATTCTGTCAAGAGGAGGTCATCCCTTCGTAGAATGTATCCATAAGAAGGTGTAATGGGAGTTGATGTTGGGGACACTGCCTAAGAATATCCCTGAATCTATCTAAGGATTCATGAAAAGCTTCTCTATCCTCTTGATAAAAACTAGTGATCTTAGTTCTAAGTTCACCTTTATGTCTTGGAGGGTAAAATTTCATAATGAAAGAGTTATACACTTGATCCCAGTTTTCGAAAATGTTCTCATCTATACTCAGAAACCAATTCCTAGCATTCCCCTTAATGAAAAAAAGGAAAGACTCTCATTCTTAGCTCATTTTTTGTGAATCCTAAATAAGGTAATTGTTGCATAGTATTGTAGAAGTCTCTAAGGAAGGCAAGGGAGTCCTCATTAGAGATCCCATTAAATGCAGGCACCAATGAAATGTGTGATTGTTTCAATTAATAATTTCGGGCTCTAGGACTTAATCTAATGGATGATGGGTTACATGAAATGTAAGGAACTTGAAACTCCCTCATCCTAGGACTTTCATTTTAATCTTAGAGTTATGGATGATTATATAGAAAGTTGTTATCAGGAACTCTGTTGTCTATGTTTTCCATATCAGTTTTTTTCTTATTTCTTAGAGATGTTAAATATTTTTTTATTACTATGTTCAGTGGCTCTAGACTAACATCAGAGTGTCTTGTTCTCATACAAATAGCATCAGATAGTACTCAGTATTAACAATTCATCAAGAAGTGAATCATTTTTTTTACAATTTTCAATTCTTCCAAAAAAAAATTTCAGATTTTTATATATGGGTTTTTTTAGTTATTTTTAGAAGCAATGGCTTGTGCCTTCCCTGGAAACGGTTCCACAAACATGTCTTAAACCATCATTGAAGTCGATCATTTTTTTATAATCCTTCTAACTACAGTATATGTGGAAAGCAGGGTCTAACCCATAGAGATGGAAATTTAGACCACTAATCTTCTAAAAACTTTTAAGAGATCCCATTGTTGTAAGTAGTGCGGTAAATTTTCTATTTTCTATTTTTTTTTACTTTTTTTAATATTCTTTACTAAGAAATGATGTTACAAAACACTGCATTTCTTGAATCTAAACTTAGTTAAAGTGAGAAATAGTTAAAAAAAAGGTGAATAGAGATATAAAAACCCTAATAAACGAACAATCTTGAAAAATGCTCGTGGAAAATTTTGAATTCTACTAGTTTTGAAAACATTCCATCTCACGATAGTGATTACAACTAATACCACTAAAAAGGAGTGATTTATTTCCCTCTCTATGAGTTAAATCACTCAATCTTACAAGTCATGATGTTCTCCACTCCTAGACTAATCAACATGAGAATTTTGGTTTGAAAAAGATTGCAGAATAAACTCGTCGTATATTCTGTAGCCATTTATTTCAATTTTAATATTTAATAAAATTAATCCACAATCAAACTCATCGAATAAATGTGGAATTCTGAGATTAAGTGTGGTTGGTATGTTTTCATCAAATGCAATCAGAACTGATCTCACCGATCAGTGCTGACCACATTAAAAATGATAGAGAGAAGGTAGAAGAAAGATAGCATGTAGACATGATTTTAACCCCAAACTAGAAGTATTGAGACAAATATTTTCTCAATTACATAAACTAATATCATTCTATTACTATGAATGAAAATTGAATGAAAATAGAGGAAGAGATCCCTCTCTCTCCTCCCATGAATTGCTACTCCTCCTGGCTCTTGGATCTCTAAGAAATGGCTCTCCGAGAGATGCTCCAGGGTTCACCTCCAGGTTCTTGCTCTGCTTTTGAGTGAATGATCGAATGAAGTTTCCCCTCCTTCAAATTCTGTTGCAACTTTGTTTTTATATCCTCTGTCATCTTCTACGTGTCACCGATTGCTTCCACTTACTCCAAAAATTCCTTCACTTAAGCACCGCACACAAGAGTTTTTTCACGACTGACATGTCGCGCTAGTTTTCCTCCCTTGACTAACTCTCTATGAGTTAGTTAAGTGGATTTGGACGGGATATCAACTCTTATATGGACCTGCAAAATAGATAACAAAACAAGTAGTAAAAACACAAAGAAAATAAATAATATATTATAGTTATTTTAAAATTAAAGTTATATTAAAAAGTTATTTAAAGTTAATTAATAAATACTTAAGTAGATAATTATTATTTACTAGAATAAATATTAATATTTTAGTTATTAATTTATTTTTAAAATTTTAATTAAAAAGAATTATTATGTTTTTAATATATTATTATTCATTATGTTATTTTTTGTATATAAGTATTTTTAATAATTAGTGAACATAACTTAATTGAATTCTTAAATTAGACTAATATAAATTACTTTATTTAATAAATTGTTAAATGAAATTAAAAAGTTACTTTTATGAGTTATTTTAATTAGTTTAATATTTTAGTTAATTAATTGTAAACCATTAATTTATTATAACCAATTTTCTTATTATATTACTTTTTTGTTTTTTGGTTTTTTTTGTTTTTCTAATTAAATTTATTCTCCCCCACCCAAACTAGCGCTACAGGGGGTGTAGGGTTTCAATTCCTCTTCTTTGTGGGAGATGTCGCAGTAGCCGTGGATCTTCCTCAGCACTAGCTCAGACAGCCTCCTCCACCGTAGTGTCGCGACCACCTTTTCTACTTTCGGCGGCGGTCTCTAGCAGATACAGCGACATGATCATGCTTGGATCCTCTCCAGCAATGCGGTTCCATGGAATCGACAGCTGGGCAGTGGATCTCCTCAACTCCAGTGGCTCCAAGTCTTTGGTGGCTTCGTCGACACAACATCACTGCTCGAAGAAGGAGTGTGACATGAACAGGCGGCTCACTTTGCCCACATCGGCCTAGCGAGGCTTCAATTTCCATCAGCGCACAATAGGGTAAGCTAAGAGGTTACTCCCAAATATGTCGAGATCAAACCAGGTGGCAGATGTAGCTTGGATTAACAGAACGAGGTGTTTGGATTCGTCTTCTTCAAGATGCCAATAAGAAGAGGTATGAATGAGGTTACTCATGTCTACAACGGCAAATCAGTAACACACACTTCTAGTGGCAGGACCGCCCTTCTCAGCTCCTCGGTGGTGCACTTCAAATGATTCAGGAGATTCGAGACGCAGAGGTGGACTAGACTCTTCCTTCTAATTCCGGTGTCTTGAGGTCACGATTGGAGAACTACCTTTGTATCTCCTGTCTATGGCCTCTCCTCGCAGCTTCACCTAGTGGAGGGTTCAACCGGATCGACTCCTTGGTGCGACGGCCTGAAGTTCATCAAATCAGTGTTGATGAAGCAGGAACTCTACATCACGGCATAAGAGGTTTTGATTTACGAGTAAAGACCATATCTGATAGTATCAAGGTAACTGGTAAATTAGGATGGGGTTTAGGCGGCTTCACGGTGAGACGTCGTAATGGAAGAAACAGTGCCAAAAATCACTATGGCACCGTGATGTGGAAGCGGTATCCGAAAAGGGGACACCGTAACGGGGATACAGTGTGTGGAAGGACACCGTGGTCCCATTTGGAAATGGTGAGACACCTTGGAACCGGTGGCACAAGAGATACGATGAGACTGAGTTAGGAGGTTACGGAGTGGCAATAGTTACGGTGACATTCTGAACCTACAAGATAAACAGAAAAAAATTAATTGAGACTCCAATAAAAACTGAACAAATTAAAAGATTAAAACTGGTTATTAATTGAAACAAATAAATTTTTTAGCACATCATAAATTTTAGATATACTTATAAAACCAATTAAACTTGAGTTAAATTATTATTAACTTCAATTTATAAAACATAAATTGTTACCAATCTAAAACTAAAGTAAAACGTAATCAAATTATTAAAAGTTAATATAAAGTAAAAGCACTAAAATAACAAAGGAAAATTATTTATAATAGTTATTTATCAAATTAAATTTATTAAGGTAAAAATTTAGTTAACTTGTAATTAAATACTTTTTTTAATTAATGAAATTAAATTAATGAGATTAAATAAAAATAAAAAATTTATAAAACTAGAATTATAATTAAAGAATTGATAAAAAACGACTAACGATTAGATTAAATTATTTCAATTTACTAATATTTAACAATTTAGATGTTTAATAAAAACTTCATTATTTATATGCAAAGGCAAAATTAATTAATTTACTAATAAATGTTAAATTATTAAATATGCAGAAAAAAATAAGCAAACTAAAGAAAAATTTATTAAACTATAAAATTTAAGTAAGATTTAAATATATTATTTTATGGCTTAAACACACAATTAATTATGAAAATTGATTAAATAACATATTTATAAATTAAAAAAACAAAAGTTACAATATTTAATATAATGTAAAAAATTACCAAAAAAATCATTAAAAATTAATGAAAATGATTTGGAAAAGATATCTTTTTAAGGCCACATCAATACTCATATCTCCAGAAAAGGTCATCTTACCTTACTCCTTCAAGCATTCATAAGGGTTAACAAATAATTAAGCATAATACTAGGCCATCATTGCATGCATGGAGGTGTAACTTCATGCACAGACCGAGCGCTTAAATATAAAAGGTGATTCAGAGATAGTTATCAATTAAGTCAACGGTGAATATTTCATTAATATTGATGTAGTGGTTCCTTTGATGAACTATTTACAAGAGTTAATGGTAGATTTCCCATCATAACCAACACTGAATTATATCCCTCGATCACAAAATGCTCAAGATAATGCATTAGAAAATGCATCCACATAACTGGTTGATCCAGACCGGGAAGAAACAACCAACAGTATTTCCCAATGTTAGATGGTATTACCATTCATTCAGAACAACATGGTTAAAATTGATAAGATTATCCACATTACTGAGCATTATAGTCACACCACCGGATAGATGACACCCATTTCAAAATACCTCTGGAGGGGGGAACTCCCACCAGATAAGGTTGGAAGAGAAAATTTTTGGATGTGGTTAGTCAGTTTTATTTTGTATGAGGGTGAAAACTAAGCAAATGTTCTCTACAAGTGAGCCCTTGATAGAGTAATTCTCTGGTTCATTAATGGAGAAGACATAGTTGTTGTCATAAAATAAGTGCATGCTAGAACTTGTGGAGTACACTAGTCAGCATCCAAGCTCCCACATCAAATTCAAAGGCTTGGATGCTATTGGTACTCTATGATATAGGATTGTGCCACATTCTCCAAGAAGTTTCATTCCTTCCATGTTCATACCAATTTCATCCACCAACCCTTGGAGCTGCTTTACACATCTATTTACTCCTGGACATTTTTTGTATGGGGGATGGATGTAGTGGTACCTTATCCTCCCACCACAGCTAGAAAATTCAAGTTCATTCAAATAAAAACTGACTTCTTCACCAAATGGTCTGAAGCTCTGCCACTTATAGAGGTCGGGGAAATAAATATTGTTAATTTTGTGAAAGCCAACATCATTACTAGATTTGGTGTCCCTAAAAAAACTGACGGAAAATGGCACCAACTTCTTCTCTACTGAGTTGGACAAGCAATACGTGGAATATGAAATCAAGAAAAACTGGTCATCCTGCCACCATGCAGCAACCAACATGAGATAAGGGCTTTCAATAAGACTATGTCCATCATACTCTATATTGTGGTAGAAAAACACAAGAAATCATGGCCGAAAAAGCTCTTCAATACTTTATGATATTACTGGACCACAACCTGCACTACCACCCTAGAAGCCTCATACTCTCTAGTATATATGAAAGAGTCTGTTTTTATCATTGAATTTCAGGTTCCATTGCTCTGCATTGCCTTTGGTGATCAATTTTATGTAGATGAGCAATTTCAGAAATGATTTCACAAGTTAGAGCGACTGAATGATAAAATTTCATATCTTGCTCCATTTTGAAATCTATCAGAATTGGATTGCACGAGCATTCAACAAAAAGGTTCACCTTCGGTCTTTCCTCAAAGGAGAGACAATGTTGGTCCTCAGAACCTCGATGATACATGGGAAGAAAGCCCCAAAATTGGAGCCAAAATGGGAGTGACCATAAGTCATACACAAGATCTACTCTAATGTATCATACTCATTGATTTCAATGGATAGGCGGCTCACCACATCCCTTACCAATGCAAGGTTCATGAGGAGATATTTCATATAGAATTATGAAACTATCCTAGCTACAATAAATAAAATTTCACATCAATATAAATTGTTCTCACCACATGACGTTAAACTACATGACCAAAATCATCCTTGCTGTATGACACTACACTACATAGCATCTTCACTGTTACCACAAGATGATAAACTACATGGAAGGTATTGTGTTTCAGATAAAAATATGTCATGTATAAGTAAAAATAATGTGAGGAAAAGATAGAAATACCCTCCCCATTTCCCCCCACATAGACCGAGCCTCTGTAGGGAACTTCTAGAAATATTTGTGGATTGATTCCTTCCCTTGCAGGATATGTAGCAATGCCTCGACGCTCAGTATTGGCCTAGACATGACATGAAATAGAATTACCCTATTATATCCTCTGTCAACCCATACTACGAGGGAAATCCTTCTCAATCCTTGTTTTTCAAATGGAGTATAACTGACGTGAGCTTAGGATCAGTGGTAAAATCTTTGTGGAATATGATAGACATGAAACTTGTAGAGGATGAAACCAAAATTTACATACTCTTATGCCTGATTCAGATCGGTATAGGGAGCATATTGTGTATAGAACTACATATGGCTTGATTCCTTCCCTTTCAGTATACATATTGAGTCCCAAATTTAACATCCTGGTCCAATAACTAATAAATGAAAAAACACCCTCTTTTTTCATTACTCATGAACTATACCTCTGTAGTGAACTACTAGATCTAAATTTGGCTTGATTCATGCTTTTTTAGGATACCTAGAGATGTTGAGATCATCTATCCTAGCCAAACCAACAAAACTACCTAAAAATGCCCCTCCATATGTATGGACTAGACATATACAAGGATGGTATTTCCAAACATTGTATGTCTTGATTCCTATCTCAGTGGGATACGTAGTGATGCCTAAATTCCATGTTATGGGCCTATTTGTAATATGGTTACAAATCACATCATTTTACCTTAATTTATAATGCATGAAATTAAAATGAAAGGAATTTTCTAGAACAACCTATGGCTTGATTCCCACCCTTTAATTGTATGTAGTGATTCCTAGATCTCATATCCCTGTTCAACAATCATTTAAAATGTCATCTCCCTCCCTGTTCATGGACCATGCCATTACAAAGAGGATATGTACAGAACTATGTGTGTCTTGATTCTTACCCTTATAGGATATGTAATTATACATTGACCCCAAATCATCATCCATACACCAAGGAAGACAAATTCCCCTTCCTCTGTGTATAGGTCAGAATTATACAAGGGAATCCATGAAAGGTCCTAACCACATGACATTAAACTGCATAGTTTCTCAAGTAACATGTGTAGACCAATTCTCAGTGTTATGAGATCCTGAACATGCCCCCAATTTCTAGAAAAATTAAATTAATAGAGATGATGGAAATTCCAAGTCTTAATTCTAACTCCCAAAAGGAGTCAAAAGACCATTCTTCCCCCTACATATGAGTCAGATCTATGTATAATCTTCCATAATACATGGTTAATCACAGTATGGATATTTCTTGCATTCCCTAACACATCTTTACAATTTTTCAAAAGCCATACTCTGAGAAATCATTGGTCCCCATAAACATTCATGGTATCAAAAGTGAAAGTTCAGTGTCATATAGGAACCTTTGTATGACTATGCACATCATGCCCTGGTGGCTCTGCATATGTTGCCTACAAAACAACCATTAATCAAAGGAAAATTAGTTCAAAAGAGAGGGTTTTCCTACTTCTGTATACCCAATGAATTCCAAGTCCCATGTTATTCATCCTGATTCAAGGCCCCCCGAGAATATGGTTTACACCTTCTATCACCACTCATGTATATGAAATATTAGAATATCCCTTTGTGATCAAACAATAGTTACTTATGGTCTTTCTAACATGTTTTACTTGTAATTAATATTTAAATATGATGCTAACTTCCTTATCATACGACACTAAACTTCATGGACCGTACTGTCCTGGTTTCATGACATTAAACTTCACCACATAATAGAAATCATTAGACTCTTATCTTGGATTGGATTTTTAAAAAATTCCTTCCCTTCCTGTGTGTGGGATAGACCTCCATAAGTAATGTTCATTGGAAATCCTACGTGACTCAGGTTTCCCCTGATAGATGCGCAATGATAATCCAATCCTATGATCCAATATCATCCAAAAATAGTATTAAAATGTCACGTTTTCTGCACACAAATTGATTCGAAGAAGAGAATCCCTAAATAAGTCCTATTTACAAGGCTTCTCTAGGGTATTTATATTCCCCTTATTTTAGGTCAGGATTACTCTATGTCCCCCCCCCCCCACATGGCCAAAAATTGTGTAAAATTCATCCTTGCTGCATAATGTTAAACTGAACAAAGATGGTCTAAACACAAAATACTCAATTCTATTGATAATTCAATTCTTATGAGGTGACCTAAAATCCTTTTCATCCCTTGTTTCTCACATTGGGAATATCTCACAAGAACATAGGGACCTTAGCAGGAAATCCACCCTAGCATCATGTCAAATTCGTCCAGTATTTTGGTCCTAGAAGGATGACAATAAAAGACATTTTATGGTTCCCCCATAATAATAAATAACCCCAGTTCCTGACCATATGACGTTAAACTACAGGTACTCCAAATATGGAATAACTACCTCACCCTACATATGATCCAAATCTATGTAGGGGATTATTTTATCCCATGGGTGAGTCAATGCCCATACATTTATAATATATCCGGATACACTCCTTCCACACATCAAAATTTGTTCTTTGAGTATTCTTTTATCACCATAATCATCCATAGACATCAGAGATGAAAGGACAGTGTCCTATGGACACATTTTCTTGACTATTCACATCAAGCCCCAGTGGCTCTATATATCTTTCCCAAAAAACATTCATCATCCAAAGGAAAATTCTACTACAAGAGAATCCTTTCCTACATTAGTATGCCTAACGGATCCCAAGTCCCATGGAATCCATCCCTATTCAAGAACCCTCAATGTAATGTTTTTATTCTCTTTCCCACCCACATCCTGGATATATCAGAACATCCTGGAACAATTTAACTATGGTTTCTAAAGGATTCTACAAAATAAAAAAACCCCATCCATATATATGAATTTGATCTGCATACGGACAAAGAAAATGCCCCCACTAATTTCTGGTCTTCCCAGTAATTTTCATCCAAAGAAATGTATCCTTTTATATTTAGGCACACCCTAATTAGAAAGTCATACTCTATGACTAGAACGGTCAGAATCCCCACAATCCTCTGTGACCATTAGAAATGTAAGGCCAATTTCCAAAATATGCCTTTTATTAACTATACACATCATGACCTAGTGGCTCTGCATATGTTGTCTAAAAAATTACCATCAACTCAAGGAAAATTTGTCCTTAGGAGAGTCTGTTCCTATTTTTGTACATCTGTATAACATTTATGTCTTATATCACTCCCCAGATTCAAAAACCCCCTGAATTACAATTTTCATATTTCCCATTTCAAATTCCAAAACATGAAAAACATTTCTAGTTGAACTGATGGATCATTTAATCTCTCTTGGATAGAGTAAAATGATCTCCCATATTATGTTTGAAATGCCATAGATGTACGAAATTAAATTGCACCACATGTAGACCCTCCATTACAAAGAAAAAATTCATGCGGGTGCTGTTTTGCACTCAAGACAATACAAATGTCCCTAATACATTCAGACGTCATCACCAGAATAGGTTACCCATATTGGTCATCAACCTCATAATCAATCCAAAGTATTATAAAACATTCTAGGACATCATAAATGGATGGATAGTGTCCTTGAAGCACCATTGTTTGACCGTACATATCATCCCCTAGTGGATTTTCATATGTTGCCTATAAAACGACTATCAAGGAAGGGAAAATTCGTCCTCGGGAGAGTCAATTCCTACCTCTGTACGCCTAAAATATCTCACAGGACCCACATACACTGAAAACTCACAATGTTAGGGCTATGAAAACCCCTCATTCATCTTTGAAAGATATTAAGCCATTCCTAGATAATGAGTCCCAACATGGGGACCCTGCACCATCATTTTTTATCAAAATTGTTTGACCTAAAACATCACTAATAAGTATGACAAGAAAGACATTAAACCCCTAATGGAAATATGCAATAATCACCAGTGTGAAAACTTGTAAAGGGAACACCTCGATAAAAGTACAATACAAGCCTATTAAACCTATACTATGTATTATTTGAGCAAAAAATCGATCAATTCAATATTCCAAAGAGATATAAAGCTTGTTGGGTTAAAAACCAACAAAGGGAGACAAAAGAAAAAGTCATGATATACCCACTAAGCCCATACAAAATAAGGCTTAGACAAAAATTAGGGAAAAATGAAAAAGGTAAAATGTTTGTGAGGTTTTCCATGTAACCCCAGTAGCAGCCAAACTATGCTCACTAAGTCCCTGGACTAAAGAAAACAATTAGATCTTGATTTGATTTAAAAGATTTAGATTAAATTAATACCTAGATGAAATGTTATTTATATGATCAATCAGGATTTATTGATGTTATAAAAATTAAAAAATAAGCACATGACAATAAGAAATATTTTATTCCATAAAATTAAAGGGAGGACACTCCCTAGTCTAAAGTCTCTCCATGATATCAAAAAAATGGGGATTGGTACATAGATAGTTTGGGGGAATCACAATGAAACCCAGACTTCCCTTTCCAACAGATCAATGATCGTCTATTGTGAACTATCAAGGGAATTATCTAAATTATCTCTCTATTCATCTTAGGTTTCATACATTAGTTGTGCTCACTTCATAAAATCTCTGCTTTCTAGCCCCTTCTGCCTAATGGACTTGTAATTGACACTTGAAAATTCATGTTGTTCCTTCATCCAAGACATAAGAGCATCACATTCTTGCAGATCCTCCGTCTGGTGGGTTACCAAATCATGATCTATCGTCTCTTCAACCACCAGATGATTCGGTTCCTTAAAAACAAATCAGAATGTGGTTTCCTAATGAAGTGAAGAATTTCATTTGTATGGTTTGTCCTCATAAGAAGTGAGGTCTTCCTAGGCTATGAAAACCTAGTGTATAGGAATGTGTAGACGCCGGTAATTGAATCCACCTAAACCCAATTTGTCAAATATTCACTATAAATTGTCCTCTTCATCAGAGATGTTATTCAGAGAAGTTTCTATATGATGGGAACATAATTGAGACCACACCAGTATTCACATGGCTCAATGAATCCTAATGGCACCAAGACCTTGGTCCTCCCCCACTACAACATGTATATAGATAATACTAGTCATTGGGGTGGATGGAAGGGTTTGAAGATAGGGTACCAAAGCATGGGGGATTTCCACATAGATGGTTCTTCCACTCAAACTAGGTACAGGGGACTAGCTATGACTTCTGGGATATCTGGTGGCACTCTGCATAGACTAGACACATTAAGACAACAAGTGATGTCTATAGGTTAAGAATAGTCTAAATCACTTTCTACCAAAATGGTATGAGTAGATGAATCCCCTTCCAAATGAAGTTGATGGAAGATGGAGAGCCTTATCACTATAGGGATGATCATAGATGGTGTAGAAAGTATAGTCGAAACAAGACAAAGAACAATTAGGGTCCTCTGAACCCATCAAAATTGCATTCTCAGCAAACTATTAGAGTAGAAAGTAACACATTGGTGGGAATACTACAATGATAGAAATGTTTAAGACATCCCTAGTGAGAATTAGAAATTAAATGTTAGAATAATCCCACATCATTATCATCTATAATTGGCAAAGAATCACGGGATGTAATTCTCCATTCAGCTGGGTAGAAGGGAGGGGCACAATTTTTTGTGGGTATCCAAATTTATTTGCGAACTGGTAAGGGGTATATGGTTCACATATGGGCATCCTATCTTTTTGTGAAACAATAATTCCATCCCTATGTGGAACAAGGTATGATCATTTTTCCAAGTAACCCCTCCTGTTACTTGCGATTACTCCATGGGTCACATAGTAAGGTGCGAAGGAGAAGCATGAGAAATCACTCAACAATTCAACTGTATCATGAATACTTATGGATTGAGGGAGAATAGTCACGATGTTGAGGAGAGATGGATGAAAATTGGAAAGTGGAACCCTTGCAGTATGATGATATTCATAGAAGGAAAGGTGTTCTTCCACCTAGCCTTATAAAAACTGGAAAAACCTACTTAGACAATGAGGGGGCCTCCCTCCCTGTATCTTCCATCGCAGCTCATGAATTCAGGTGAGAGTGGGGACGAATAAGTTTTTGGGTTGGACCTCTTCTAACATGGATTCCATCATAAAAGTACATGGTCTGACACCCTTATATACATCCGATAAGGGGAAAATCCATCCACTTAGAGACATAGCAATTAAGCTAACAAACCTGAGGTTAGGGGGATACATATGATTGAATCATGTAACCCCAGGTGGTGTACTCGCCTGCCTGAAGGACCATAAATTATGACCCTAGAATTAGTCATGACTCTTGGGTCAGATGATTTATACTGCATCCGACCCTTAGCCTAGACCCATTCACATGAAAAAACAATATAATCTAATACTAGAATAAAATTAGGGAACAAGTGTGGAGGGTTTGATCGAGAAGTCACCCTGACCTGAATAATATGTTCCTTGCCAAATGAGATACATGGTTGACATTTCCCCATGTGTTTTATGCTAGGAGGAATTCAACATATATATTTCCAAGAATGGGTAACCCTCCATGTTTATAGATGTCCCACAAGATAAAACCCACCTCTCTATGAGATAGATGGAATGTGTCGATACTCAAACCCGAATAACTAGGAAATTCAGGTTTTATATCACCAGGTGAATAGATCAAAGACTGGGAAACCCATGATGAATGATGCCAGATTACCACTTCTAACTATCCAGGGGTTTTCAAGAAAATTTGATTCAACCAAAAGGCATAGTCCCACTCATCAGACAAACATCCTCTATATTTTATGTCCTATTTAGTGGACCACCCAGAGCCAGAATTATTTTGAGAAAGATTAGTGATAAAATAATATTCTTGGATGAATGATTCTAAATAAGTGTTATGATGTTGATGATCATTCTAATACCACAAATATCCCCTCAGGTTGAAGGAATTCTCTTGGTCATGAGCTTTTTTTATTTCCCCCATCAATAAAATATTGTCCCAATCATGCCTCTGAGATGTCTTCAGGTGGATAATGGGGGTATTGTAGTCGATAAGTGGTGAAGAAATGTTTTCAGGAAGGCCAAATTTGAAAAGGAATAGTTTCATGGATTATGGATACATCAAGATCTCTAGAGGAATAATATCTTTAAAAGTACCTTCCCTCTCTATAATTTATTAACTAAGGTCCTCTTCGATATTCACAACTATAGCCTCTCGCCTTCTGATCGCACTTCACAGGGTCACTAGAAGAGTTGTTGTAGTATGACCAAAAAGATATAAAAGGCCACAAAAAAGTCGATTCAATGAAAAAATTGTTGGAAGCCACAAAAATGGTCGAAGTAATTAAAAAGAAAGTCAGCACGGGGATTCGTGTACTACTCTCGTGAAAGGTACATGGAAGCCATTTCGCATGAACTGCATCAGTATGCAGAATCTATTTCTCACAAACTGCATCAGTACGTGGAAGGCATTTACCATGTACAACCTCGGTATGTGGAAGACCCACAAGGCGCTAGCCCATGGAGCATTGGGAAGTTAATTAAGTGGTTCACAGAATGAAGAGACCACAAATTGAGGCCTCAGTATGAAGATGTTCCATGTTTTTCAATTGAAATTTTAATTTGATTTAAATGTTTTTAAAGTTCATTTAACTGGTTTAACATTTTGTGGGCATAATAGGAAAACCACATAAGCATATCACTATGTGGAGAGTCAAAATTACATTTTAAATTCCATAGCACATTTCGTGGACTCAAATGTGGTTTCTGGGTAAAAGAAATTGTGAGTAATTCAGTTCATAGATCGTATGAAACAGTTCGTGGATGGAGGATTTTGTAGAAACATCAGTACATGGAAGTAGAGGAAGTATAGGAGAGGTTGACAACCCTTTTCATTGAAAGAAATGGTAAAAGAAAAATTACCTGGGCCCCTATAAAGAGGCATGGTCCCCCTACTGGGCATACCTGTTCTACCATGAACTACTTCAGTTCCAGACCGCTTCTACATCAGAATAGCCTCCTCACAATTCTGGTTGGACCCATTATGATGGGAAGAATTTGTAGGGTCCGAAAAACATAGTGAAGAAAAGTAAATACTCCCACAAGAACATTGTATAAGGAAGAAAACATTCCTAGAAGTTCATCAAGGAAAATGGATGGATTTTTTTTGAATATTTGAGAAGAAACTTAAAGAAATAAAATCTTGAAAAGAGTTTTTATTATACCATATACCATCACTGAGAAAGGTTCATGTGGCACAGGAACCATGAACCATCAGTACATGGAAGAACTCTTGAGGCCCTGACCCATGGGGTGATGTCCATTAAACCCATGACACTACAAATTGTGTCATTGGTGGAATCCAATGGAGAAATGTGGTATGTGTAGCATCCCGAAAACTATGTAGTTCTCAGATGAAGCAATAATTCGGGTTCTGCGAACCACATCTCGTGAACCACAGCCTCCACAAACCCCAGTTGACTGAGTCTTAAATAGGTTGAATTATATCTTCATGGGCTTCCAAAAATTCTTTTGCATGCCCACATAGATGATTTCTCTAGTACTCAATAAAAGGATTGTAAGATGAAATGGAAAAGGAACGATGGAAGAGAACATGAAGGATACCCTAGAGGCTAGAAGAGAGATCTCAAATTCAAAGAACATTTTGACTTCAGTTTCAAATCATCAACGATGTATGAACAGTGTACCACTTTTCTACAAGTATATCCCACCACGAACCACAAAAAGAAGGAAATAAATTATCATTGGGGAAACACAAACCTAATTGTTGCAATCCTGGACCTTAAATTCATCATGGATGAATTATCCTCAGACCATAGGCTCCATGACCATTCTTCAATTCAGTGATCCTCATAGCACATCGCTATGCAGATCGAATCCTGCTTCATGTGGATGGAATGCGGGGTGGCGTAGCGAACCACATTCATCTTTGCATAACATTCTAGTATGCAGATCTTATCTAGGACTGTGTACCACTTTGGTATGTAGTAGTCCATACCCAGGTCTGCATATCTGTTCGATACATGGATGGCCCCTCTACCTGCATTGTAATGCTGGAAATCATTTTTTAATTTTAAAAAAGTCGGTTTAGGGTAACCGGTAACTGTACAACCATACACCAAAATACATCAACCGTGGGTCAAGAGAAACCCCAAACTTTCCATATACAATTCTAAATTCAAAATTTCAAATTCAAACTTCAAGAGAACCACGTGTCCTCCTCGAGCCGCACTACCACCTCGAGTTGTGTGTCATCGCGTAACCCCAACATCGCCTCCGATCAGGTCACCGGCGAGACAAACCAGCCCTGCCATCATCTTCTCCAACCTTCTGAATCATCCACACCTCAAACAGCATCACCTCATGAATCCACACCATCAACACCTCTGTTGATGTTTTCGGAGACATGCCAGGGATCAACAAGGAAGAAAATCCAGAATCCACCACCCTCACAAACATAAATTCACAGAAGACAGTGCAAACATGCCTTCGAGAACCCTAAATAACCAAAGCAACATCAATGACATTCCTTCGAGAACAAAAATCAACCAAAACTATGCCAACAACATGTCTACGAAAATCAAAAATAACCAAAACAGCTGCAATACCAGGCCTCCGCATACCCAAAAAAACGCTAGTAAATTTCACCTCATCAAAAAAGGAGATGAGAGGTTGAAAGAATACTAGATCTAGGTTAATCACGAGCATATCCAAAATCATCTTCCAAATCCCACCTTCAAAGAAGTTTGCAGAACCTTCGATGAAGCGGATCTTGAAATCGGGGTTAAAGCGGACGTGGTCCACCATTTATCTCCTCATCATTAAACCACCATCCTTCAATCACGGCGTTGTAGAATCCTCCATCATAAAAAAGACCAAGCAATGAAACCACCATCCGATATGTCCTAGACTTCTCGGTATCCAAGAAGAAGAATCTGAAAACCAGAGAGAACACGGGAAGAAGGAGGGGTTCATCACCGCAGACGAGGCGGTGGAAACCATAGAGAGGGGAGATCAATGAGAGATGCCCCTTACGAGCCCATAATTCTCTTATACCTGCATTGAAATGCACTACACACGACCGCCCCCATATCACATGAGAAAATAGTATGCAGAATGGGGTGTCTTGAGGTGTCTTTCCCTATGCCTCTAGTCATGACCCTCCATTACCATACAATCGTCTAAAGCTCCTCCATAAACTATCCCACTAGCATCAGTACAAATACTCCTCCAAAACCACAAAACCAATATGATCAGATCATTGGGTACACCAGTGTGCCCTTCAGAATTTACATACCCAAGGTATGCATAGTCGAAATTTTTTTCCCCACAACAGTTCAGACCCCTGTAATATATTCAAGTCCACATTTCCAAGGAAACTCGGGGAATGAATTTGGAATGACAACATGAACCTCCATTATCTCCAGTTTAGGTTTAATCATTGGCAATTCCCTTCAATTAGTTCTAGTGATAAGCGAGAAGGTCACTCATTCCTTCCCCTTTGTCCAGGGATGATGCTCTTCCCCTTTCCCAAAACCCATTTTAGGGAACTCCTCCTTAGGTAATCCTTTAGCCTTTTATGAGAGGTGTCACTCCTCACTATCTTAACCTCAACTAGGGATGTGTCAGATAAATCACCATGATTTTAGTATCCTTGATATCAACATGGGAGAGGGTTTCACATTCAAATATCCCCTTTCCCTCTCCCATTGGGCTTTTACCCATGTCCTCTTCCATCGTCACCATCCTTATTTTCCATCAACAGAGAAGACAAAGTGAAATTTTGTTTAATATTTCACATCCTCATGTTTCTCACACAAGCTTTAACAATGTCGTCTTAGGGGTTTATAATGATACAGAATTTGATAACTCAGAAAAAACTATGAGAACTCGGATTCCTACTCTAACTAGGATATGCAGGATGCTTTCTGTATTCCTAAGATCATAGGGGTTCCATTCCAAAAGTATAAACCAATTATGCCCCCAAAAAAGGAAATACTCTTTGGGACCAAGTACCAATTCGACTTATAAAAATGGGTCTCCTCCCAGGTGTAATCCCTAACCTAAACGAACTAAGAGAACTCTGATTTCTTCTTCAACCAAGATACATTGAATTACTATTTAAGGCCTAATCTCAAGGGACAGTATCCTAAGTTAGTCTCAAAAAAAGTCTCATACTAAGGCTTCCTCTTTGGTTTATACCTCGATCATGTCCCCCAAAATGGGAAGAACCTCTTCCTATGCCCCAAGAAACCTTGCCCTAATTCTGGGCTTCCCTAGAGTATATGTCTGCATTCATCTAGAACCCCATGGAATTGGATTCTCAATTTGACCAGGATTTGTGGGAAACCTTTCTAAGGTCCAAATATGACCATCAAATCAACCCTAATGTTTCCTTGTCCATATAATCAGTAGGGTCATGTCCACCCAAGAGACCACATATCTATTAAGTAATTTGGGCTACCTCGACCTGAGTCCCACAGCAAGTATTGACCATGGATCATTCACATGCATTTCCTCGCTTGCTGATGTTAAACTTTAGGGATGGGTCCCCATCACACAACCATAATAGGTTGTGTGTCTAGCTAAGAGACACTGAACTATGTTGGCTCAAATTCCTCTCACATGGATATGTAGGAATCCCATTTATGGGTCTGACCATAAAATCAACCCACCTTCCATCTCTCCTGGATGATGATAAACTCTAGAGAACCTCATTATATGTCTTAAGACAATATTGAATCCATGGTATCAAATCCATTTATATCCATGATGATCCCGCTACCTGAGGGTAACACATTGATACACTTTTAGAGAATGAACTAAGGATTCAAGAACATATGAACATAGAATAAATCTTTTATAGAGTCCTGGAGTATGCAATAATTCCATCCCAAAGTGGTGATGAGCTCGACCTACCATCCTCTCGACCAATGGAGTCCGCAAGTGCCGTTGGCCAAACCATCCAACAAGTGGTTGAATTTGGAATGTAGGTCCATGAATCATGGATAAAACGGTCGTTGGGTATTTTTGAAGCCATGAATAAACCCATTTGAGATATTCTTTGGAAATCATATCCTACATGGACCATTTTCACAAACACTTATCCCCCTACAATCACCCATCGAGACCTTTTGATTGTAGAATATCCTCTATAATACTAAAAGGGGCAAACTGACCAATCTATACAGGCCCAATCCAATTCCCCATAAGGGATAATGACACAAATTGGGATGGAACAAAAATGTTATTGTGGAATTCTCTATAATAATAGGAAAATGCTTGTCACCCATTGGACAATTTTTTTATCCCCCAAACACCAACCTTTGGTCAAAACACATATGAAATATTATTATTTGAGAATTCTACTTGGGTGAAATGTGGGTAGATATAATGTCCGTTCACTATTTTCATTTATGTCATGGTCAGTGACATCTACTTTTTTTTGTATGCATTATCCAACTTCACTTGAATAGTCCACCTAATTTCCATTACATTAGTTTCTTGGCATAGATTGATTTTCACATATTGAGACACATCTATTTTTAGTTACCTAAGGGAAAACAATTCATATATATATTTAATACATTAAAATAAATATTTTAATTCATTTTAAAATTGAATCCAAAATTCAGTATTATTATGAAAATTTGATTTATGAAAAAATTTTATATATCTAAAAGGGTTAAAAATATGAAATATTAATGTAAAAAATATGAATAATGGTTTTTTAATAATCATTAAGGAGATTATTAGGTGAGAGAATCATAATTTTAGATGTGTCATGATTTAATTGAATGATATATAAATGTATAAGGTCGATTCTATGGATTAATTATTTATAATGGTGGGGAAAATTATTCTCTCAATCCAAAGTTATTAAGAAACAATTAATGTTTCAACTGTGGTAGAAGAGATTATGGGGATTATACCAAAAAAATATGAGTTCAAATTTTATTTCACTGGGATCAATACATGGATGAGTTTACAATTGAGAAACTCAAAAATATCTTAATATCCTGTGATTAGGTAAGAGCTAATACCTTGAAGAAACAAATATTGAACAAAATGTGAATTACAACCAATACCTTATATTTTTTAAAAATAATGAATATATGAGTTCACATGAATACAAATATAGAGGTATTATTGATGGAATTAATTTTAATGATTTTGTAACATTTTTTTCAAAATTATTCAAATTATAATTGGACAGGGAAAAATGAAAACATACTTTTAAATATTTTAATTCTTAAAATAATGGATAACTACTAGTCAATTTCCATGAAAACAATCATGATGATTATGGAGATGAAAACACTAAAATATAATTAAAGAACATAACAAGGTGTTTGGAGTTCATGGTTAATAGAAATGATCTTATGTAAAGAACAAGGTAAATTCATGAAAAATGATTTTTTTACTAAATCATAAATTGTATTTTTATACAAATAAAGTGAAGTGGAATTGAATTAATTGGAGGATTAATTTGTTCAATATTTTGTTCCAAAATTAAGTAAATATTTTGACACTTCTTATAATGAAGGAATTTCTCAAGAGGATGAATAAGTTGAATAAAATTAAAATGATTTTTAGTTAATAATGAATTTTATGGTTTATCTCAATAAATATAAAAAACAAGAGAGAAATTTTTCATCATTCAAGAAAACCCATGGTACATAAAATGTCACATATACTGTAAAAAGGTTATTTATTGATATATATGTGTGATATAAATAACATTTTATTGAATAATATATAATTATTTTTGTGGTAATAACTAATTTTATTTCATTGAATTCGGAGGTTCAATATCATGAATATAATATGTATGAGGATGAGTGTTATTTGAAGAAAGATAATATTAAATTCAATATTTTTTTTAACAATGTGGGAGAATATTAAAAATTATTAAATAAAATTATTGATTCTACTAGGAAACTTGATATTTTTTCAAAAAATTATTATTCACTCACCATATAAACTCAAGGAATATGATAAAACAATGGCATTGATGCTAATAATTTAATGAATGTTACTTTTAAATCTAAAAAACATGATAAAAAATAGTTAATTTAATATTTTGTGCTCAAAATCACAACATAAATGGATTATATAAAATGATGGAGGATAATGCTCAGTCTAAAGGAAAAGACTATTTATATGTCTTTGTTGAAGGAAATCAATGAATTTCGAAATACAATACATAGAAACCAGTGGATTTTGATTAATAAAACTTTCATCCTATGGGTATATTCTTATATAAAATAACATGTTGGTGTTATAGAATATATGGTAACAAGTCATAAATTTTTTGGAAATATATATCATTCTCTGAATTGAACATTAATATTATTTGATGGGGATACAATCAAAAAATATTATAAGAAACTAACACTACATCCCAAAGAAAAGGTAAATGTATAAAATAGATTTGATTCATTTGATAAAACACATGGTTAGTGTCTTCAACAAATATATATAACAAATAATAGTACATATCATGATAATGAAATAGTGTATGACGTTAGATATAACATGTTAAATAGATAAAAACCTTGTATTGTGGATAATAGTTTCTTATCACACGTGATTAGAAAAAAAAATTGATGTATGCTTAGAAATATGATAGTGGTATTGTTACATTTGGGAATGAAATTTATTTAAAATTTAAAAGATTTTTTATTACTCAAATTGGCAAGAAAAATATTACTATAAACAGTATTCCTTTAATGTTGGGTTGTTACATAATTAATGAGTGCACCTGAATTTTTCAAAGATATAATGTGGTGATTTTTTTATAAAAATACTTGTATAATAATGTAATTTAAGGATAAAACAATAACCATTTGTGGAAAACAGATAAGTGGAAATCAATTTCTAATCTATAATGATAAACGTAATTCTTATATAAGAAGAAAGAGATCAATATATAATGCAATGACAAAGTCACTTATGCCAAAATGAAGTGATACATCTTTTCAAAAATGATTTTATCAGAACTATTTTTGTGATAAACCATGAAATAATGAAATCTTATGATGTTTATCATAGAGGGAATAAGGTATCCCAAATATATACAGTGTTCTTGATTAAAATAAATATGCCCCTTAAAGACACACATTCGGATGAATGTGTCTTGATGATTTTAAAGTAAACTAATTAATATAAGTATTACAATAATATTGATGATTATTTTACACATTTTACTTATGTTTTAATAATTTCTATTAAGTCATAAGATCTTTATAATTTTAATCTTAATATGTGATGTTTAAAAATTTAGGGTATGTTATCTAAATATTTTATTTCCAAAATTTATATGAGTACAACAATGAATATTTTAAATTATATCTTTTGAGTTGTGGATTAAGGAATGAATATAGTACTATGAACACAACTCCCTAAAATGGATTAGTTTATAAAAAAGTAGAAACCATGTTGACTTGGGAAAAACCATATTATCTATGCATAGACATCAATGTGTTTATATTTACAGGCCACATAAATAGATATATACATTAAAAATCCATGTTTTATTCATTGAAATTTTCTAATATTTTCTTATGAGATATGGTTTTTTAAGAAACAAAATTTAATGACATTAAATTTATTTTAAATACCAAATTTCTGTCAAAATCACTAGATCCAACTTGGTAAAATTATAATAAAAGTATAGTGAATGTATTTTTTTAGTTATAAATCCATATTAAGACATTTTATGTATTATAAATTGAATTTAGAAAAAAAAATAGATAAAATTATTATCATTGTCAACGATTATCAGGGTAATTGATGAACAATAATTCATTTTAATAATGAAGTCAATGAAGCTCATATTGAAGATAATGATCAATAAGGTAAGATATTAATTGGAATAACATGTTCACAAGATTTATAAGCTAATTCAAATATTTTAATTCAAAAGAGTAGCTCAAAAAAAAATGAATATAAATTATTATTATCTAGAAAACATGTGGATCCTAAAAATTTTATTAGATATAAGATAATGTTTTTTCTACCTTGAATAATATTATGGTGTTCAAATCACAAAATTATATATTAAAAAATATAGCCGAAAATATTTGAATAAGTTTTAAAATATAGGTATTGGATTGATAAAATGGAGGATGAATTTAACAAAATTGAGATGAATAAAACATGAGTGTTTTTATCATGTCCTAAATAAAAATTAGATAAGGGATAAATTGGTTTTCTGGAATAGGCTTAATGATAAAGGAGAATTGTCTGAGAACAAATCTTTTCTAAAAAATGATTTAGGGTGTCGACCAAAATAAGGCATTCTCTCTATTTGAAATTATTGAAAAAATATATTATTTTATCGATATTTGTTCTCAATGTAATCAAACATTTTTTTGAATAGTTGTAAATTCAAAATTCGTGATTTAAGATCCTTATAATGATTTATATGTCAAATAAAAAGGGTTTTATTCTTAATTGTGATTACTCTTCAGTATTAGATCTAGTGAAATCACTCTATGGGATCAAAAAAGATCCATGTTAATGGTATTTGAAATTAAAAATCATGTTTAAGATAATAAATTAAAAATGAGGAAACATGGATAACAATATCCATGTTAAAAAAATAATTCTTACTAAATCAATGTGAAAAAAACAACTCAATCAATGTGATAGAAGATGTAGTTCATATAATATTTATCTAGAAACAAATTCAAATCATATGAATACATTTCCACCCAAATGGGGATACACATTAAAATGTGGAAATCAAAGAGATTATATATTTCATGGGTTTTTATGTGGTGAATTTAGCTAAATTTATCTTTATTTTCTAAGAATAAAATGATTAATTATTATTTAAGTTAAGTATACTTAAATACTCATGGGAAATGTCTACTCATATCAAAATTAGGACTAAAGTTTTCAAGGATAAATAAGAGAGAAGTTTATATTGGATTGAGTTTTATAGGATTATTAATTGTTTACTTAAATAAAGAATCGCATTATTGAAAATTTTCCATATTGTTACACTTAATGAACAATTTTTTATAAACCCAAAAATTCATATCTTATTATAGTAAAAAACAAAAATTAATTATATCAAAGGAACCCTTGCTTATGGTTTGAGGTATTAAATAGAAGAATTTACTAAACATTAGGGTTTTTAATATTATTAGTGGGTAGGTGAAACATGTGATCTAAATTCCACTTAATATGGAATATTTTTTATTAGAAAAAGGTAAATTTATAGGAACTCCATGATTAAAAGTTATATAGGCCACATAATAATAAATCTAAATATTCCATTGGTTATTTTATTTTTCAAAACCAATGTGATTTAAAATTATCAATTATTTTCATTCAATATTTTAAAAAACAAACATATTAACATCAAATTTAATTCTATCGGGGAGAAAGTTGAATATGGTGTGCTAAACATATAATATATCTAAAAAAATGGGTATGTTGTGGATATCCTGATGAATCCCTTACTGAATGACATATTTTAAAATTTTATTTATTATTTAAAGTGTATTGTCTCCCAAAATCCATAAAATTATTTTATTATATTTTACATATTTCATTCTTTTATCTTTGTTGTCTATATAAGTGAATATATTTATTATATTTTCCTTGTAAAGTGAGACGATTCATAGTCATTTTAGGTTAATGAAAATTTTTGGAAAAGATTTATGTTGAGTTCTCTGAATGGGAGGCATGAGGATATTTTAGGATGATAAATATTTTGTTGTGAATTATACTGAATTTTGAAAATAAATAAAATGGGGGAGATTCAGGAGACCTCATCAAGTGAGTTGAATTATGAAGAGATTGGAGATAAAAAATGTGATTAATTAAAATAAAATTTTTTTTACATTAATATTTTGAGTTGTCTCACAAAAATTAATTTCTTTGATATTATTGAGTTTATATTAATCTCATATTGGGATCATACTATAAATTTGTTTCTTCAGTTTTTGATACAAGATATTTGAATGTATTTTCGTTTTATATTTGTCTTCAACATGTTTATAAATTTGGATTTGAATTACAATACTTTATTATTTTTAAATTAATGAATTGATCAAGTGAAATCTCATCCATTATCATGATTTATTAAAAAATAGGTCTATGTTTATTTAGAATGAAAGTATCTTGTTGAGAAGTTGAGAAAAATTACACTAGTGTTAATCATGGTTCTTGTAGAAATTGAGAAATAAATAACTTTTTCAAATTTGGATAAAAAATAGTTTCATTTTTTTGATAACTATATCAAAATTTAAATATATATGGGAATAGTTTTTCACCATGACTTTATAGCATTTTATTGTAATTTTGTTTGAATCCACTATTAACCATGTGAAGAAAACACATCTTAGTTTCATTGGCTATTTCATGGTGTAATAATACAATACTATTAATGAGATATTCATAGTCATTGGTGAAGAATTATAACTTTATGGACACAGTGGTTACCATATGAATAGAAAATCATCATGGATTAGGTGTATATGTAATAGAATAAAGGAAAATTATCATGGTTCATTAATTGTGTAACTAGAGTTAATAACTGCATCAAGTTCCAAAAGGAACTATTTAATGGTTTTAAAAATTGACATGAGTTTAAGGATAGAAACAGATTTCATATTTTAAAAAATATAAATATATTAATTGTGGATTTTTAGTCAACCATTGACAAGATTGAACTATTTACCTTATAATGGTAAAGTTGAAGTGCTGGGATTATTGGAAAAAAATAATGAATCTGGGTTGGATTGAATGATTCCAGGGATATTATAGACATTATTTAAGAATGAAAAACTGACATGTGATAATGAAAATATAGGATTTCCCAAAAATTCAACTTGGGTATGTTCAATAAGTTATTCTAAAGTAGAAGAAAATGATGTCAAGAACTTATCAAGTACTATAGGTAGAGCCCGTTTTTTGGATGTTATGAGATATATATGCTTCGATGAATACATTGGTTTTATTAAAGTTATAATTGTTTTTGATATTCTGATGGTTTCAGGGTAAGGTCGTTATTTTATTAAAGGTTTCATGTCACAATAAATAGTGTTTATGTAAATAATAATGTCTTATATAAGTGGTTTTTTTATAATGAATAATATTTTCCATGGTTTATCAATAGAAAAAGAAAATAAATTTAGATGATATATAATATCCTCCAATAGTTTCATATGTTATTTTCGTTAGAGATTCTAAAATAATCATAGGGGAATGAATTATTCTTTGGATATGTATGATATAAAAGGATGTTCACAATATATTTAGAAGATATATTTGAAAAATTATAGGAGAAGTGCCCCTCTATATGTAAAATTAACATATGTAAGAAAAGAGTGATTTAAATTGTGATGAAACATGACTTTTCATGATGAGATTTCCTAAGTAAATTAAAAATGAAAGGATTCTAAATATTTTTAGGAATCGATAAATTAATTCATGTTCTTTTGTGCTTTTTGGCCGGAGGAAGATAGATTTAGTTCTATAAAATATTAATAATGTTGTGAAAAGGTTAATAGAATTATTAATTTTTATGATGTTATCAATAGAGATATTTCACATCATGATAGGAATATATGAGAGTTATACTATAGCCTTTTTGGTGATTTATTGATACTCACATCATGGTAAGTTTCATCATGACCTAATTAGACTTGAAAATAGAAATATGAAAATGTTAATCAATACATAAGATGCATTCAAGGAAAGAGAATATGAGAAACATTGTGAAGGGGCTTACACATATTTTGGATAATCAATCATTCTATAATTTTCCAATCCATAAGAGAGGATCACACCATGGATAATATATATAGAGGATCTAAAATTTATAGAGGCCAGGTGATCATGCCGTAATTAGAAGAGTCATATCGTGGTGTTCTAGTGAAATTATAATAATATGGATTTCACCATAATGAATTTTATAGGATCTATTTATGATAATATTATATTAATAAAAATATATTTTTATGGATATGTTTACACTATATAGGTGATTGAGTTTTATCTTAATGTTTTAGAAGAGAACGGGAATTACAATGTGATGCTCATAGTTATGCCATGAATAAATTGATACAATGTATTTCTATGATCCTAATTTATATATTTTAAGAATGGAAATTAGAGAATTAAATGTATGAGTTTGACTTAGTGTTGGCTATGTTTTAGGGAAGGATTTTTTCATCACACTTATGTATAATTGATGATATTTTATGAGGGATACATGGATAATTTCTCTTGAATTTGATAGAAATATTTTTGGATGCTTAGAATTGTAATAATTTATCTATATAAATATTAGAGTCTAATATGATATATTATTAGAGTAATATTGATTAATAATAACCTATGAGAGATGTATTCTTGAAGTGAATAAGAGATAAAAAATTATCCTTATAACTCATTGTTTATATTTTACAAAATATATAAGGTATAGTTTATATGTTGAATCATGTAGAGGATTAGCTGTTATTAATGGAAATAATCATAGCCAATATGTGATGGAGCAACATAGATATAAAATATACCTATCCTAATATAGTGCAATAATAATAACAGTAGTGATAATAATTTTATTGTAATGAATGAAAAATGAGTTTCTCTTTCTTAGAATAGTGAACAATGAGAGAGGGGTGAGGGATATAATCTTTAGTGGGTAGTGATTTATCCTTAAATCTTGTAAGTTGAGTGGGAATAGTCCTCACATAATCCCACCAACAAATTTAAAGTTTAATTGATTATGGGGCATTGATACATTTTTAGTTTCATTCTATTTTGTATCACCAAATGTTGGTAAAGCAAATAAAATAACTACTTCTTTTGTAAAAGATTTACATATATTATCCAAGACAAAATTAGTGAGTAACGATTAATGGAATCCATAGACAAACTATTTAATTCCTAATGAAAATAACTTTAATAATTGTATCTTCATAACTATGAGAAGAAATATAGTTTTCACCATCTAATGGTAAAGATAAGATTAGTTAGGTAAATACTGCATTTTAGAATAAGTGATTAAGTTAGAATTAATGTTATACCTAGATTACCCCCAGAGTATCTCTCACAAAATACCCTTATGGTTCAAAAATAGAGGGTAAAATCATTTGTTACATTTGGGGATAATTTTTATTTTAATTTATTTTATTAGTTTTTAGATATATTATTCAATCATAACTTATATTTTTTATTATCCAAGAAAAGGAAAAGAATTTAAAAATGATGGAAAACTCAAAAATATATCCAATTATTGAAATGTTTTTAGGATAGGTGATATTTAGGTAAAAGTTTACAATGACTCTAGAAAAAAATGTTTGAATACAATGAATCATATTTTCTCATACATAGTTATAACATCTTAATAGAGAAATATTTATTACTTAACATAATTATCTATGTTATAATTATTTAGGTCTTGTTCAATTAGTAACTCACATAACTAAAAAACATGTTCATAATTATACTTTATTATCTCCTAAAAATTATTCACAACTACCACACATCTTATAAATATCAAACATAATAAATCTATTCATAATTTGGGGAATGAAAATATATGAAAGGGTGAACTTAAATGCTTAGTAATTGTAGAGAATAGATATATCAACATATCATGACCATAAGTGCATACAAACCTGAGAATAGAATTTGAAAACCATACCATTTGTATCATAGATCATAAACATGAGTCATGTAATAAATCATGGATATTTATAAGATAGTAATTATTATGGTATCTAATAACATGATTCTTGAGAACATAACATTGGAATATGACATAGGTTTATAACATACAAAAAAGCATATAAAATCATTTCTTTAGTAGTCAAGGTTCATTTTCAAAATAATAATTTTGGAATGGGCTCAATCACAAAACCATAGTAATAGTCAAGGATAACTCCCTAGATTATCATAGTGAAAAAATTCTCTTAGTAAACATGGTTAAATCTCCACTCATGTCCTATTTATCTCATGGGATATCAACCTCTACACATTGCATTATAGGGAGATATTGGTCTCATCCATCACGTAATAAAAATCACACATACATGTTCCACAAGATCGTAAATTGTTCACAATATCATAAAACATGAAATTAAATGGGTTTCAAAAAAATGTCAACATAGGATAACCTATTTAAAATAATCATCTTATAATCGTTTATCATTTCCTCATAGCATAAATCATGAAAATGTTTTGGGGCTTTATAATAATTTTATCATGGTATAACCCATGGAAGATAAATGTATTTCACAGACATATTGTTGTTGTAAACACTAACCATTCATTGAAATAACAATAATAGCTTCCTTGGATAATATACCCAATAAAGATTACGTAACATCAAAGGATTTATCTTATAAGGAAATTTACTTTGAAAGACCGCTTGGAACATTTATTGGGGAAAGTATCCTTTACACTTTTTAAATCACTTTTTAAAACCAAAAAGTTATAAACAAATTCTAAAACCATTTTATTCGAAAATAAATTTGAAAAATTATAAATTATGCTTTAAATAATTTATTGGTCACGAAGGTAGAAAATTATATTCATGTTTTATATATTTAAAAACAAATATTAAATTCAATTTTCCAATAAAATTCAAAAGACACTCATTCATAAATGACAAGAATCTCTATTCAAATTAATTTTGTAAAAAATTTAAATGTGGGTAAAAAGTTTAAAAAAATTATTGGATAATAATTAAAATTTATTTAAAACATTTCTTGAAATCCTATATATTGAAGATGAATGGCTTTTGAATGAAGAGAGAAAAAAGTATGATTTTTCTTGAAAACATTTTTTTGTCACATTAATTATTTAAGAAAGTAAAATGAATGAAAAACATGAATTTTACCTAAATAAAAAGAGTGGATGAAAATAAATTATTTTTTTGAGGTATATAAAAATATTTCATCATCATAAGAATAAATATAAATAAACCTCATAAATAATGAGATTGTATCATAAAATGATTACTATTTTGGTAACTTTTGAATCATAAGACCCATGAAAGAATAAAATTAAAATAAAAATATAAAATCAATATAATAAATAACATAATTATATTAAATGTGAAATTGTTAGTATATAAACCAGAAAAAATAAGTTATTTGAATAACAAAACATATGTACCAAAGAGGGAAAATTGTTGTAAAATATCTTCTCCTTAAGTCTAAACTACATTCACAGAAATTCTATACTTCAGTGTAATAAATATAAGTTTATTATAAATCTATTATATATACTTAATAATATGTATCATACAAATATATGATTTACTTATGACCATTTATCATGATTTTATTAACAATTCCTTTTAAAAACAACGTTTTAGGTAATAATTCTTTTTTGTTTTTCATGTATTTTCTGGTTTAGTATACTAATTACTTTTACAATGATCATGGATCCATTATATAATGAGTTATAAACGTGATATCAATATAATATATATTCATTATATATTTGTTTTTAGTAATCATATAAAATTATAGATAGAAATTGATTAACACTATTCATAGATATGGTTTGTTGTACAAACACAGGAATGTTGATTCTGTTCTCAAAGGATGAAATATAAGAAATGTAAATAATATATAGACTTTATAGAATAAATTTAGGACATATATATCACATAATTTCATTAAAACAATCCTTTTTACCTTCCATAGAAAGCGTATGTAAGGATTGAATCACATCACTTTGCGAAGGGGCACTCTAGAATACACATGAGCGAAGTTATCATATTCCAATGGAATAAAATTTTAGAAGATGTGTTTGATATTAAAATTTAATAATAATAATTATATAGTCAATATCATATAAATTTGTTAAATCACTCATTATATCCCAAATTTAATGGTGGATAAAGAAAATGATTAAATCGGTTTGCGAGGTGGTAGTCTCTCATACACATGATCAGTAGTTTCATTTCCCAATAGATAGAAGTGGATATAGATTTATATAAATACCTTATTATAAAAATATATTATTATATGAAAGATAATTATGTTATTATATCATATTTTTGTAATATTATTTTAAGTATTCAGAGGAAGAAATAATACAAAAACACAAGTTTATTTATTTTTCATATTCTCCAGAATACTTATTTGGTTTTATACCAAAAGCATTTTTATAATGGTTTATTAACAAAATGAATGACTATATTTTGTGGTTTTTTAAATATGGAATATATATGTTTAGGTATTTTTGGAACCAATGGTTTTTGGAAGTGTTAAGAAGAGATGATAGAGGGTTTCATTTTATAAGTGGTGGAGAGGACACACATGGGATTTTTGAAAACAATAAAGTGTACACTAATTTATTGGATACCAAAAGGATAAGAAATGAATTATTATTGAATATTATATGATATATATCCAAAATATGGCCATAAAATAATTTTTAGATAAATTTATCTATCCTTTTATCCCTTATATTGCTAATTTAACCCTCAAGAAACTCTTTTTAACCACAAGGATGGTTATTAATTATTTCTATTTTTACTAATCATTTTCACCAAAACATTAGTTGAAATTATTATTTAATATTAATTATGATGATTATGAAAAAGTAATACATTTTTTCTAATTCAATTCATATAAGTGGATAATTTTAATTTAAAATTAAAACTACAGACGTGACGAAAAAGCGGTTTTCCAATGAGAAAATGTTCAGAATTATAGAAAGTATTAATCTCAAAATTCAATAATAAATTTAATTCAATGAACTAAGTTGGATTAATTAATATATAATTGATATAATTATATTCTTAAACCATATTAAAATATAATTCATCTTTTAAATAATTTAAATGGAAGGACATTTTTAATAAATGGTAGTATATTTTACTATAGATTGAAAATTTATTTTTTCAGAAAATTATCATAATTTCACTAAATGATAATTTTTAAATTTGGATTTATAAAATTAGGATTATTTTCTTAAAATAAATTATATAAAAGTGTTAAAAATTATTTTATTATTTTTTTTAAAAATTCTATAAAAATAATTTTGGAGAAAATCGTTTTGTCGAAACATTTAGAAACATTACCAGAAATTAGGTACTTATTATAAATATATTTTCTATATATAAAAAATTTACTTAGTTTTTTAAAAGGGGTTATAACTATTCATACTTCTAAGATTTATTCCTAGGTTATATTGGCCTTGTTTAAAAACATATTAACAATATATCACAATTCAATAATGTTTGGAGTTTCGTGTATTGCCAGAAATTAGAGAAATTGACTTGGTTCAAAAATTATTTCATAAGATATTAGTGTGTAACATTTTACCTATAAAAACATGTGTTTTTATGGACCTTTTTTAGAATATATTAATTCTCTTTTATGTATTTTTATTCATGATACACTAATTCAATCTTTCATTATATGGTATAATGAGTGATGTTTTTTATACATGTAACAACAAATTGGCATGGATTACCCACAACACATAGTTTCTACAAAAAACATTTTATTTTTTAATTAGAAAGATAAAAACTATTTGATAAACTTATTTATATGAATTTAAATGATTGGTTTTTAAATATTAATTATAATGGTATTATTTAAATAAAATATATTAACTATAAGGCATATGGTTTTTACGAAAATTATTATATGTTTCAAAAATTATCTTCTTAAAAGAACTTATTTTATATCATTATGTGAATAATAATAAAAAAATTATATAAAAATTCTAGAAATTTAATATTATAAAATAAAATTAATTTTTTATTTCATAATTTCAAAATTATCCTAAGGTGATGTTTTGGGATTTTTATAAAAAAAACATCATTTTTGGATGAATAACGATAAATACTGAATTTTAATTCAAAACTATTTTTTGTCTAATTTATTTATATAGTTAAATTATATTTCAACTTTGTTTTAAAGTTTAATTAAATAATTTTATATCAATTATTCAAATTTAGTTCATTTAACCTGTTCTATATTGAAACTGGATATAAAAACATTTCAGACATTCAAACTTTTTTCAATTAAAAACCTACTTTTGTGACAGATCTGCAGGATTAATATTAAATTAATTTTTTTACTTCTTATGTGAGTGGAAATTAGAAAAATTGATTACTTATATAGAATCATTATAATTTATATTTTTTAATTAGTTAAATTAGTTTTTACAAAAATTATTAGTGAAAGGGATTAAAATTAATGAAAGTGATTAAGTAAAAAATAGAAGTACTAAGGACTAAGCCCTAAACTTAAGGACCAAAATTACCTATAAACTTGTCTAAAATCCATTTTATGGACATATTTAGAACTCCTTATATGTTTTATCAGTTTTTTACCATTATTAGAGCCAATGTTTAGGAAATATATGTGGCTAGAATTCCCTTTTAAAAAATGTATAAGAATATCACTCCTCCTCCACTATAAAAAGAAACTCACCTCTCCCACTTATTCACACATTTCAAACACTTTTTCAACAAAAAAACATCTACCTGAATCTCCTCTAAAAATCCCTACCTAATTTTTATAATCTTCTATTTGTGAACAAATCCATCAAAGTGAACTCATTGGTGCAATCTAAAAGGTGTTAAAAATAAGAGGTAACATCCTTCCATAAGACCCTTTGTTTTATTTTAATTATCCACACACTCAAATCATATTTTAATATAGTTTTATAATGAAATAAGTATAATACATATACTTGGATTTTTTGTTATATTTTTTTACCTATACATTCAAACTCTTCATCTAATGGGAAATGAACTTACCATTCTTGTGTACGAAGAACTACCACCTCACAAATCGATACTGTCCATTTTTCCATTACCACCTCTCGTGGTTTTGAATTATGATGAACACTATTTTTTATGATATTTATTATATTTATTAGTTACTTAATATTATTTAATTTTTATTTAGAAAATAAATTCATTCTTTCCTTTTTGTGAAAATATGATAACAACATCTGTGGACGTGTGGATTACCGCCTCCTCCAAGCGATGTGATTTTTTCAAACACTACATGAAACATATTAAAGAAGGGTTTAGTAAAATTATAAGATATATATGAAATAATAATTATAATTTAACCACAATATATATATATATATATTCATATATATCATTTAATTTAATTATTTCTATACAATAAGAAAACATAAACAACATTCATGCATACGTATGACCAACCATCTTCATGAACGGTGTATTTTATTAATATATATATATATATATATATATTATAAATACATATATAATGAATATATATTATATTTATATCTTATTTTAAATTATTTAAATATAGAATTCATGATCTAATTAAGAGGTCCATGAATGACAAGTCAATACATGTACAAAAAACAAGTCAGTTATCACCTAAAACGTAACTTTTTTACATGGAGTTATTAATGAATGGGTATTATAAATTTGTCATTAAATATTATTGGGTACTATATATATTAATATGGATATGTGATATATTTATAATAAACCAATACTTAGTGTATACGGGGTTTTAATGAGTACAATGACAGTCCAGATATCAGGTAAGGGTTTTCTCACCTTACATTTATTTATGTTAGAATTATGTATTATTCAGCACACACTTATTTTGTGTGGTGTATATACTTCCCATAAATGTATTATATGATTGTTATACTTAATTTTATTGGTATTTAAATGTCCATTTTAGTATCTATCTTTCATGGGGTTTATGTTTTAAAATTTACCAAATCAGAAAATTAGTTTTGTCTCATTTTTTATTCTCCAAGACACCTACCTTGATATACACCTTAGTTCTAATACAAGATTTATACATGTTATATCCTGAAAATATTTATTTTAATAATATTTAAATCTCAATTAAAATTAATTTTCTTACATGGCGTGTATGATTCAAAGTTATCAAGTGGTGAGAGTTTATTGAAACAATCCCATCATTTATCGATATTGTTTATGATTTTTCTTCAATTGTTGAAAACTAATGATCCATATCTAACAGAATATGATGAATTTGTTATAATATGGCAATTGATGATATCATTATTTATTGTTACCATTTTTTTCTATATGGTTATTATTATTCTTAATAAAAAATTTATTATAAAACCTGATCTCATTTCTCTTTTCAGTCAGAAATCTATTCATTTAAAAAACTATGTTTTAAAAAAATCAAAAAAATGTTTTTAAAATAATCATTAAAGATATTTCCAAGAAAAAAAGATTTCAAAATGTGTTTAGGAATTCATTTTAATTTTTCAAAGCAATTTTGAAGGAAAAAGTTTTAAAATACCTTCTGGTTTTTATTATATGTTTTCAATTATATTTTCAAGGAAAATGGATTCAAATTGTTTTCATGGTTTATTTATTTGTTTTCAATGTTCTTTTAAGGAAAATGTTTTAATTTTTTTGAGTATTTATTTATAAGTTTTAAAATGTTTTTTCAAGGAAAATTTATTTGAATGCTTTCATGCTTCTTTTGAATATTTTTATGGTTGTTTTTAATGAAAATGGTTTGCAAAACGTTTTATGATTTAAAAATAATTTTTTAAATGAGGAAGGATATTTAATCATGATTTTTATTAAAATATACTTATAAATTATTTTCTATCTATGATGACATCCATTGGGGATACTCCTACCATTATAGTAAATTGATCAAAGGTTACATTCATATTCTTTCTTTGAATTGTATATATTTTTATGGCATGATGTTTATGAAAATAGTTTCTCTTTCAAAGGATATATTTTTATGAAACCTGCTTCTTTTTATGGGTTATTATTTGATTGAATGGTTAGAAAACCTGCCTTTTTTCACCAATTATGAAATGATTACATGCTTATGATACCCATTTCATTTCAACGGTTATGATATGATTTTTCATGATCATGTAGAACACATATGTAGGATTTAATTATGAGATTAGTGGGACCTACATCTCCCTCCATTGAATTGGGTAAATATTTATATCTCATGAGATAGATATACCATGAATGGGGAGTGAACATGGTCTAAAAAATGTCTTTTCCCCAAAGATGGTTTTATGAGTGACCCTTGACAACGAAGATGGTTATGGGAGTGAACCGTGACTACCTAAATGGTATTGGGAGTGGGACCATAAATTTATATGTTCTTAGAAGGGATTCCTTGATGATTATGTAAATATGTTTATATTCTTATGTGTCTAATGAATATTCTATGTCTTATTCCAATGTAATGATTTTATATATTATTCTCATGATTCCCTTATGATTCATGTATTAGGAACTTATAATCTTTATTCCATGATTAATATTTATGATATTTTTTATATAGAGTTTGATATTATAATGTTATGATCATGTTCTCATACCATTATACTCATTTTTATGATTACATTTCTCCTTTTTTATCCTTATTAAGTATATGATAAAACCCCATTTTTTGTCCCACTTCCCCACATTATGAATAAATTTATTAGATATGATATTCCTAAAAAAAGAGATATTAATTGAGAACGTAGTGAGAGATAATGTATCTCACATATGTACAAGAGTTTATGTTTTCATGTTTCCAATGGCACTAGACGAATACAGTCTACAGGTGTCTATTTGGGTATTATATTAAGTATTCTACAATAAAGATGTAGTGTTAACGTTAGTTAAGAGAGTGTCTCTATAGTTGGTATCATAGCAAAATATTTTTTAACCATTGGAAAATAGGATGAGAAACCCTTATTGATAACCCCAATAACATGTCCAAGGATACATATAAGGATAAAGAAGTATAGTAAAATGTCTTTAAATTGTTGTAATGGATAGAGAGAGTGGATTCCTTGAAATACATCAAAATTTAGATACTACAAGTATATGTGGCTATGAAACAGTTCTGCGTAGGCGTAATAACTCTAAAATGGTTTATTGATCAAAACTCATGTGTAACCAGGTTCATAACAACATGCCTTTCGACACACCTCATTTGACACTCCCAAAGGACATGCTTTTTTAAATTTACAAAATCTCCATGAACCATCATGAAGGAATTAAATAATAGTTTTCTAAGAAAAACCTAGGTTAAACCGAAGGATTAATATATTAAATAAGGTTTCATAGTTTAGAAATCCCATTCAAAGGTTTTCAAGATTATATGGTTTCCCGATTTGATTAGTTTTTTTTACTCTATGCTTTTTGGTTTTTGTCAATGGCTAAAACCGTGTCAATGATGAATGTGATAAAAAAATGAAATGATTGTTCTCCTAATTATCCAAATTCCATGGGAGCTAGAATAAGAAATCTTATTAATATTCTCACTCAATTTTCTCATGTTATGAATCATTATTGACTTAAAAATGAGAAAAGGAGTGAATAAAATTCTATTGAGTCCTTTAGGAGGCTTTGTCTACATTCATTCAGCGGGTCTTATGATCCACTTATTGTTGAAAAATGGATTAGTACTACGGAGAATACATAATACATTTTCTTGTGTTTAGAACATGAGAAGTCATCCTATATCATTATCAGTTAGATGGAGTAGTGGACCAGTGGGGGATCTAATCATGAATATGAGGTAGAAAGATGAAATTTAATCCATGGATTGCGATGAGTTAAAGAGAATTTTTTTAAATAAGTAATTTCTTCAGATTATTTTAAAAAATATAGAGAAAGAGTTCCATGAGTTAAATAAAAGGTATGATGAATTTTTAGGTACACACGAGGCTAATTTAACAAGACTTATGGGGTATGCTTCTGGTATTATCACCCAATGCGAATGTAAGATTTGTCGATTCTCTAGTGGCATAAAGACATGTATCAAAAGGGTGTTGGGAATGAGTCACTTTAGTAGATATGAAGATATTGTTCATTTCGAAATCCCGGTTGAGATTGTGGTTGAATTTATGTATGAATCAAACGGTTTTGACAAAAAAAGTTAGATTGAGTTCAATGGAAAATCTAAAAACCAAGAAAGAAGAATATGAGATTAACATTATGCTATTTTGTGGAAATAAGAAAGAAAGAAAATGTATTAAGGGGAATAATTGTTGTGTTAAGTGCATTAAATGAAGATTATCTAGATTTTTATTATTGATGATATGGGAAGTGGTCCGCTAAAAATGAAAATAGAGCGAAAACTACACAGAATTAACCTCCCTCTATTTATTGCTATAAGTGTAATGATAATGTACATTATTCTTACCAATGACAAACCATGAGGGTTGGTGGTGATGATAAATGTTAAAAACATCATCAACTAAGGGAAAATTGGAAATCGCATGAAATCACTATCTCTGATGAGGGGTGTGATAACAACTTGGTGGAAGACACGCTTACCATCCACTCTACAACTGCTAATGTATTATTTGATTCTGGATTCTCACAATATTTTATATATAAATAATTTTATATTGGATTAAGATTAAACAATATTGATTATATGTGAAATTATCATTAAAAATCCCTAATGGTACAATGATTTCATATCAATTTTATGATTCATCTTCAGAGGACATTTGTGGGAAAGTGATTCCTGAAAATCATTTCACTCTTCCATTGGATGAATTTTATGTTATCTTAGGTATGGATTGAATTTATATTCATAAATTCCCCATAAATATTTTAGGAAGGGAAGTTACATTTTACATTTCAAACCAACATAAGATCTTCTATCAATGTGATGATAAGTGTGAACTTCCTATGGGGATTATATTCAGTGTAAGGGTCTTAATTCCCATTTTGAAGGGATTTTAATCATAAATAGTTGGCTAGAAAATATACATCAATGATATGCCTATTATTTGGGAGTTTTTAGTTGTATTTTTGGATTATTTTCGTAGCTTTAAACCAAACTTTTATGTTGCATTATCAATAGAGCACATACATAGTTCCAAAACATTTTCATAGACTCCCTATAGAATGACCCCTATTGAATTTCCAGAATAGAATAATAAACACCAAGAAAATCCTGATATGGGATTCATCAGACCAAGTGTGTCTCCTTGGGGTGCACCTATTATTTTCCTGAAAAATAAGTATGGATCAATGATAATCTACTTTTATTATTAGGGGATGGATAAGATCACGATCAAGAATAAGTATCCTCTTCTATGTATTGATCACTTGTTTGATCAATTGCGCGGAGCTCAATAATTTTCATAGACTGAACATCTTTCTAGATATAATCAATTGAGGGTTAAGAAATAAGATATAACCACGATGAAATCATGTATATTCTATGTAAAATATGAAAATTTATTTATGCCTTTCGATCTTACTAATTCCCATGTTATCTTCAGGGATTTGATGAATATAGTCTTTATATGTTACCTCGATCATTTTGTGGTATACATTATAGATTACATTATAATATATTCAATGAGGTAGGAGGAGCATGAATCCCACTTGTGATTTTTACTAGATACCCTTAGGTTGGATAATCTATATAGAACAATTAACAATGTGTGAATTGTGGCTGCAAAAGGATTCATTTTTGGTTCAAAAAATCATCAGAGATGGTATAGGAGTAGATCCATAAAAAACAGATACTATTGAATGTTGGAAGATACCAACAATGGTTTTTGATATACTTAGTTTAATTTTTCTAGTTGGATATTATCAGTGGTTTTTTTAGAATTTATCCAAAATATCGAATCCTCTAACCATGTTAATATGGAAGGGTTCCAAATTCTAATGAATCAATAAATGTGAGGAAAAATCCAATGAACTAAAGAGAGGGTTGGTCAGAAAACATGTGGCTACATTACCCTATAGTAGAGAAGGTTTTTTAGTTAATAGTGTTTCTTACAATAATGTACTGGTTTGTGTTCTTATGTATAATAACTTGAATATCACCTACACCTCATGAAAATTGAAGATTCTTAAAAAAAATACCAAACATAAGATTTGGAGATAGAAGAAGTTATTTTTTTATTAAAGATATAGTGGAATTAATTTTATGGAGAAATGTGTAATATATATATTAATCATAAAATTATGAATTATATATTCACACGTAAGTATTTTAACTTCTTACAGTGTATATGGTTAGATTTGATAAAGGATTATGACTACTCAACACATTACTACCATGGGAAAGTGAACAAGATAGTAGATTCTTTGAGCCAAAATTGTCATTATAGTTCATCAATTTTGAAGATCATAAAAGATCCAATATTTCTGTATTTTTAAATGATGGATGTAGAAATCTTGAAAGAAGGATAAAATTCTTATCTTTATCAATCGAAAGTTCAACCCTCAATCCATGTGAAGGATGATGTAAAGATGAAAAAGAAGGTTAGAAATGTAACACCCTAAGAGCTTAAAATATTTTCATGTTATAATATATATTATTTTTTTCTCTCTTTGTACGAAATCCTATGTTAAATTTATGATACAAACAGAAATTACTTAGCATGAATTATAAGCAAGGCGGGGTTTTACCGCCTTTTAATGGTAAAAATCTTTTAAATCTAAATTTTGGAAATTTTAGAAAATGTATTTGTCAATATATACTTAATTTTTTAATTTGTAATATCAAAATTATCTTAGGGGGAATTTTTTTAGGATTCTAAGATGTTTCATTTTTTGATGAATAGTGAAAAATGTTGTATTTTAGTAAAAAACCGCCTTTTCATTTAAATAATTATTAACCATAAATTACGTCTTAAATCATTTTTTAATGTCACAATTGATAATTTATTCATATATTAATATAATTTAGGTTATTGGAATAAATTTTATTTTGAAATTTGATATTAAAACACATTAAAATTTTGAACGTTTCCACATTAAAAACAACCCGCTTTCTCGCCACTTGTGCAAGATTAGTATTAATCTTAATTTTTCCACTTTAATGATTTAAATTTTGAAAAATTTAAATACATTATTTTAATCAATAAAATATTTTTTTCCTCATAAGATCAATATATTTTCTGATAATAAATATATGTGAAAGTGATTAAAATTAATTACAGTGATTAAAGTATGATTAATGTTAATAAGGAACTGTAATTTAATATTGAGAACTAAAATGACCTTGAAAGTTGTCGAAAATCCATTTTCTATGAATAATTAGACAATATCCCCACTTGGTACAAATGTTATGTGTTATTGGGATATTATTAAATGGAAGTGACCAAAATAAAATTTTACGTATTAAAAAAGAGAAAAAGGAAACTTTCCTTACATTTAACATTTATAAAACATTGAGGTATGTACCAAATGTCATATTTTTAGTTATTAATATCCTTTTAAAATATAAAAGGGGTTTTTTTTATCATAATAATTTATAATTAATTTTTATATATGATTTAGTTCTTAAAAATGTGTATGAAATTCCAATGTAATGCTAATTTAGTTTATAATTAACTAAATTAAATGATACTATAAATATTAAAAGATGAGTATATTGATTGAATTGTTGTATTTAATTATTTATATAGATTAATATATAATTTTAAAAATTTATAAACTTTATAAATTATAATTTTAATATTTCTTTGATATTTTAAAATTAAAAGTAAATAAATACTTTCAAAATTGACATTATTTTTATTTTAAAATAAATGTTATTTTATTAAATGATTTAAAATTAATATATTATTAGAATTTATTTTTATGACTTAATAGATATTAAATATAATCAATTAATGGACCAATTGATATTTTATAATTAACATATTGACCCATATAATGTAAAAATATTGTTAACACAATTCGAATTTAAGCAGTGTTTTAGCGCGTTACATGTGCTTTTTTTGAAATTAATTACCAAAACAAATGAGATTTTTATTTTATAAGTTATATAGCATATTAATATTTCAATGTATCTACATTTTACAATAAATCTCTATTTATTTTTATTTTAATGGTTAAATTACATAGTTTGGAAAACTAGATGCTTTATATAAACTAAAATGGTAAAATAGGGAACTCTTAGAAGTTAAGGAACCAAATTACTAAAATGAACATATTTTTGTTTTATGGTGGTTTTAATAGACCATTATTGATATTTAATACCATTTTTTAGGCACTATAGGTAAGGTAGTCCTCCCATTAATGAATACCATTTGGTATTTACAAGAGTGCCACTCCCTCTTTGCTATAAAAAGGAAAACACTCTACCCCTATTTAACTCTCCTCAAGATAGTATTCTTTAGCCAAGAACTGCCAAAAAAGATTTCCAACATTCATAAACTCAAAATTCATGCTTAATTTTTTGAAGAAATCCTTACAAGGAACCCTTTTGGGTATAAACCAAAACGTGTTAGACGATTTTCACGATAACATTTTCCACTGATCTCTTTTCTTTCATTTACTCCTCCAACCATTAAGTTCTTTTTAAATAAATCTTATATTATGTAGATGATATGATAAATATACTGTGATTTTTTTATATAAGGGTTCTACCTACACTTTAACACACTTCCATCTATTTGATAACGAACAAACTGTTTACGTGTACAGAGAACTACTTCCTCACGAAACAATGATTTTTCATATTTATTTTACCACATCTCATGGTGTCTATTATGATGGAAAATATTTTTATATATGCTATATATAATGTTTATAATGTCCTTATTCTTATTTAATTTTCATTTACAACATTATTCTATACATTCCATCGTTTTTAAATACGATAATTTCCTTTGAGGAAGTGTGAACCACCACCCTCTCAGTACGATGTGACTCAGTCATGCCATACATGGAATATATAAAAGATGGTATTAATAAACATATGTAACATATATAAAATATATTATATAATGGAATTATAATATACATATATGACCATCCATCTATATGAACAGTGCATTTCATTTCTTATCTACAAACATTATAGGTTATTATGAATAATTTTTTACTGTGTATATATTATTATTAAGTCATAATTAACATTTTTTATTTGATTAAATCATGATTAATGTAATAGGATAATAAAATAACATGTCAAAACTTACTTTATAAAACTAGAAAATTAATACCTAAAATAGTATAAATAATGAATGATTGTTAACAAATGGGTAATAAGAAGTTAAAAGGATGTGATATATAATAATAAAAACATGAGTATGGTTATAATATAATTTAGTAATATATTTTATACCACTATAATAGATTATAAATACCATAAAACAAAAGGATGGTTAAGGTAAGGGATTCATTGGAATTTACATTCCATTGAGACTTATTTTTTTATACACAAATTCACTTTTTTATTCAGTACGTACTGGACTTTGGCAAGTTATATCATGAATCTTCTAATTATAATGATATTATATTAATTATTTAATTCATGTGGAATTATTATTTTAATGTTTTAATGTTCTATGAGACATTTTCGAATGTTTAAAAATTATTTTTCCTTAAGAATGTTGCAATGTCAACAACCCTTATTGTCACTTATCCTCCTCTGAGGTATTACTAAAAATAAATATTTTTTATTAAATATGGATATATGATAAGGAAAATTATTTATTAATTATTTAAACTATTTCATTCAAGTAATAATATGGAAAATTAATACACCGGTTGGGTAGTTTTAAAGGTAATCCCTCTGGGTAGGGGACGAGTTAGTGAAAGCCCATTGATGCATCACTAATCTCATGGGAAAAATTTTTGTTGTAAAAAACCTTTCCATTTATATCCAGTATTATATAAAATATCTTTTTAAAGGTATAAATAGTATATTTAAAGTTGGAAAAACCCAATTGGTTTGTAACAAATATTTTTTAAAATAAACACATGAAATAACTTGACGTCAATGTTTCCATGTACCAAGGAAACCTGGCATCCAGTAATTAAGCATTTAATTTTTTTGATAATTAAATTATTATTATTTTCCATGATTTTTTGTTTTGACATATCTATAGAAATATTATATTCCCAATTTTATGGTTTAATTAGCACGTGTTTCAGTTTCTTACCTTTCCATATTGGTATTGCCTTATCTAGTTATTTTAATGGGTTGTTTGATTAGTTTTTACCTTTCCATGTTAATTTGTTCCCATTGATGTACTATTTATTCCACTTTAATTAACCTAAATAACTTTTGAGGTCACCATTTTCATGTCTACTTTTCCTATGTTATGAAGATGAATCCATTAAATGAGTTTTAATGACGCAGAATATTTCATTCTATTATACATCACATTTTTTATTGTATTATGGGTATCTTCAATATAATATGGATTTCCCAAACTTGTAAACTAGTTTTTTCCTTCTGTGTTTTATTCCTTGTAATCATACAAATGTAATAAAATAATGCACCATCTCTCAACTTCTGGGGTCAAAGTGGTATAGTTGGTATCAGAGGATATTTAGAAGCAACCTTGAAAAACTATATTTATAAAAATTTTATTAGGAAGCAAAAAATATAGGATAGATATTGAGGATAAGTTTATAATAAAATACTATAATTTTAGTATGGGAGTGATTAGTTGGTTATTACTATAAATACATCACTGTTTGGATACTAAAATTGGACACGGTTCTGACACATATGTACCTAGGAGTAATAAGAGTAACAAGGTGTTCTGGGCCTGAATTAGGATAACTTGAAACATGAAAACTGGACTTACTCAGCAGCTAATCTAAAACTCCTTAGGGATATGCTTAAAATAATTCAAATTTTATTTAACTTACATTATGAAGGATTTAAAAGTAATTATTCCCACAAAGTAACCAAAGTTTATGATTCTAATATTTCTGATGCTTTTATGTGGAGTGTTATACTATATTTGGAATTATAAATCATGTTTTGATTTAATAAAATGTATTCTACTATTTAGAAATGGTACATAGTAGAATGAATGAGAACTCCACGAATTCACATGATCCAAAGAGTATGAAAGATCACAGATTCTACGGTCTGAAGAAAAAATTTCTAAGTGAAGTAGTGTCCCCAATATTATATTCATATGAGGAAATAGTATAATGTGCTAACGAGAGAGTCAAAAAATTATCTAAGTACTATGGATTTGAAGGGAAGTAGGAGTGGAAGACGATGCATAGAAACAGATGAATAAATGAAAGAAAGGAAAGAAGGATTTTCCCACATATGATTATTATAGAAAGAATAACCATTGTAACTTCTTGAAGTGAATGGGAGATTTCTACATGTGTGGATAGAAAGGCGTCCATAATTTTTATTATAAGGGTAAGATATGGGATTCTAATGTACAATGATTCAACTACAAGGAGATGAGATGTTATGCAAGTCAACATCTAAAGAGTTAAATGAATAAAACCCAAATGATTATATTGAATAATGATCACATTACACTACTTCCACAGATGAATAGAAATTAGTAATATTCTAATTGATGAGAATATTTTATCAGCAATGAATTGGTTATAATAATTATAAAATATATGAGGATTGTACTATATTACTTTTTCATTAAGGATTTTAGTATATGTGTTGAATGGTACAAAGAAAATATATTCATTATAAAGTTAATATTTTCCAAAAATACATAATTTAGGAAAATACTACCATTAATATGTTTCTAATGTTGAGATAATGATGAAGAAATGATTTATCTGGACATGTGGTGACTACCTTGTAATTGATTAATGATTTATTTAAAAAATGGTTCATTCTACTATTGATGGAGTTTAAATAACTTTTCTATTTATAGAATATATCCAATAAAATGTGACTTAGATAAGGAATAAGGAAGAATTCATGTTACTCATATGGTTTTGTCATGATTCAAGTTATTACAATATTTTAAGAAGATATATGATGAAGTTATTCACATGTTTGGAATGTGTAAATTTTGATATTATTCATATTGATTAAAGGATAACGATAAGTTTATTTGAGAAAAATGGTTCCATCATTCTAAGTATTGGATAAAAATATTTTTGGAAGGTTAATCATTTATGAAATGTTTTATTTTTAAAATTGGATCTGGTTTTAGATATTGATATATTAAATCACTATACGATGAATCTTTTTCTATGAGATGGTGTAGAAATATCTCAAGGAACGACCGGCGTATAAGAATGTTCTTATAGAGACATACAAAATAAGTATATATACGTATATTATTATAGTGTTAAATAAATATGAAACACTAGAAAAAATGAGTTTGAAATAAAAAATGTTTCCTAGTAACATAGTTTTGCGACGAATCAGATGTCCCCTTAGATCATCATGGATGTAAGGCCTTTGATTGTTAACTTCCTCCTAATTATTTTCCCTAGCACTCTCAATCAGAACATGACGATTAGATTCTTCCTTTATATCTATGATTCCAATTCATACCCATGTTATCCTACTAGGAAACATAGTTATATACCATTGTACTTTTATTTATCTCTTATTAAGAATATGTAATATTAATCCTATTCATGATGTGAATTTCTCATCAATAGCATTTTCAAATATCAATTACTTGATTTTTTGAGATCAAGTTTCAATTATGAGGATGAAATTTAATTAAGATAGGGATAATGTTACCACCAATTACATTATAATATTTTCATGTTAGAAGAAATATTATTTTTTCTCTATTTATACACAACACCTTATTTTTCTTATGCTACACATCACACTGAGTTAGCATGCATTAAATACAACATTGGGTTTTATCACCTTTAAATGGTGCACCTATTTTAAAAATATGTTTTGGGAATTTTATAAATTTTATTTTTAAGAATAATTTTCATTTTTGAATTTGAAATGTCAAAATTATCATAGGGTTAATTTTTTGTATTCTTCTGAGAAGTTTCATTTTTTTATGAATAGTGAATAGTACTGCATTTTAGAAAAAAGTGCCTTTTCAATAAAATAATAATTAATCTAAATTTATATATTAATTTTTTTATAGTCATAATAGATCATTTATTTATATATTAATAACTGTTTTTCATTAGAATCATTGTTATATTGAAATTTGAAACAAAAACATATTGAACATTCGAACATTTCTACTTAAAAACTACATTGTCGCCAAGTGTGCAGGATTAGTGTTAATCTTAATTTTCCTACTTTTTTGATTTTAATTTTTAAAAATGGACATACATGGTTTTAATCTGTACAATATTTTCAGTCTAAAAATATCATATTAGTTTTTTACCAAAAATATTAGTGAAAGAGAATAAAATTAATTATGTTGATTAAGGTAAGATTATGCTTAATAATTGACTAAACCGTAATCTTAAGGATAAAAATGACCTAGAAAATTGTCCAAAATCCATTAGATTCAAATAATCAGACCATATCTCCATATGGTTCAAATTTTATGAACATTTGGGTTATTATAAAACCAAATTTCTCTATATAAATGCTTATGTAAGGAAAATGACAAAAAGGGAACATTCCTTACCTTTAACATTTATAAAAAATCGAGATATGTAAAAAAACATCATATTTTCGGTTATATATATCATTTTGAAATATAAATGGGTTATGTTTATCATAAAAATTTATCATTAATTTTTAGAGATGATTTAGTTACTTGAAATGCATGACAAATTTCAATTTATTGATTATTTAGTTAATAATTAACTAAAATAAATGATACTATAAAAAACAAAAGTGAAGTATATTGATTGAATTATTTAAATTAGTTGTTTTTATATGAATATATAATTTTGAACAAATTTCAACCTAATATATTCTAATTCGAATATCGTTTTGATATTTTAAAATGTAAATTAAATAAAAAATGTCAAAATTGACAATATTGTTATTTTACAATAAATGATATTTTATTAAATTATTTAAATTTATGAAAACTATATATTCCTAAAAGTGATTTTCAAGTGTCAATATATACTAAATATGTTCTATTAATGGACAAATTTATCTTTTATAATTAACATATTAACCCATATATTGTAAAAACGCTGTTAACACGGCCCGGGATTAAGTAGAGTTTTAATGTAACACAAGGGCTTGTTTTAAAATAAATTTCCCAAACACATGAGATTTTTATTTTATTAATTAGATATAATTTTAATAATTCATTGAATCTATATTTTCTAATAAATCTCACTTTATTTTAGTCTTAATTTTTAAATTTCATAGACTGGCAAACATGATGCTTTGACAAAAACTAAAATGAAAAAAATTAGGGAATCTTATAAGATAAGGAAATAAATTATTAAAATGTAAATATTTTTCCATGGTGGAGGTTTTCATCAAACATTATTCCCATTTAAACCATTATTTTTCAATTTTGGAGGCACTTTATATAATTTATAACTCCTATTAATTAATATCTTATGGCATTTATAAAAGTGCCACCGCCTCCACTAAAAAAAAGCACTATACCCTTAACTCAAACCTCTCAAGACACATTAGATCATCCATTATCAACCCAAAAAGCTTCATAAAATAAAAAACCTCTACCTTCAATCCTTCCTTTCAGTATGAATCCTTCAATGGAAGCACTTTTGGTATAAATGAAAATGTGTTACCATATTTTTAAGGTAATGTTTTCTAATGATCTCTTTTCATTCATTTACTTCTCCACCCATTAAATTAATTTTAAATAAAGATTATATTATGAATCCAATATCCTCATTATAATATGATTTCGTTTTACTATGGTTTATACCTAAAATTACACACACATTATCTAATGGATTATGATTATAGTATTTATGTGTATAGCGAACTACCGCCTCACGAAACGATGATTGTTCATATTTCCCTGAACACCTATCATAGTTTCCATTATAATGGAAAATATATTTATATATGAAAGACATGATATTTATAATTTATTTATTCCTATTTAATTTTATATTTAAAACATAACTTTATGTTTTCAATCTTGTGTAAATATGATAATTTTATTTGAGGAAGTGTGGACAACCACTCCTCAGTGAAATGTGAGTCGTTCATACCATACATGTAATATATATATATATAGGATGGTATTAAAAAACCTATGAAACATATATGAAACATATATTATACTATAATTATAATATAAAAAAATAATTTAATTTTAATTCCTTTAATTCAATAATGTAATTAATGTAGTGTTCTTGCGTACGTATGGCCTACCATCTCCATGAATGGTGCATTTCATTTCTTATCCCCAAAATTTATAGATTATTATTAATACATATGTACTGAATATTTAAGATAATTATGTTATTATTTAAATATTTATATGATGAAATCACGATCTATGTTACAGGAGAAGAAAATAACAAGTAAAGCCACACTTGAAAAAACTATGTAATTAACACCTGAAATAGTGAAAATAATGAAATATTATTATAAAATGGGTAATTACTAATTATAATAATATGATATATAATATGAAACACATGATTATGTTTTTTGATAAGTTAGTAGCATATTATAAACCACTATATGGGAGGATAAATTACACATAAACAAGGGAAGGTTAATGTAAGGGATTTTATCTCAATTTAATTTCCACTGAGACATAGTTTTGTTATGCACCAATTAAATTTTATATTTTTTTTGTACTCAACATTGACATGTTATATCATGAATCTCCTTTCTCACATGATTTTATATGTTTCATTTAATTCATGTGGAATTATTATTAAAAAATTTCAAAGTTATATAGGACACTTCAGACTGTTTAAAGATTATTTTTCCTCAATAATGTTTTGATGTCTACAACCCTTGCTGTTACATATACAATTCTGAGGTATTTTTGATAAATAAAAATTATTTATTTAATATGGATATATGATAAGGTACTGTTTTTTATAAATTAAATTGATTATTCTATTTGTGGAAATCTTTGGATAGGAAATAATCGTTTTTGGGACTATTTATGGTAAAACTTACGAGTTGGGGACCAGTTAATGAAATCCCCTTGATGCATTGGTAGTCTCATGGGGTGAAATTAGGTTTTACCAAACTATTGAGTTTGTAATGAATATGATATAAACTATATTTAAAATGGTCTTGATAGTAGTGTAAATGTTCGACAAAATAAATTGGTTTATAACCTGTATGTTTTACATCGTCATATGAATGGTCATGATGGTAATGGTTCCTTGTACCTGGGAAACATGGCATCCGATAATTAAGAATTTAGTTTATTTAGAAATCATTTATTATAATTTTACTTAATATTTTGAATATAAATATATATAGATATGTTATATTTTTTGTTTTATTTGTTTATGTGGCTTGTGTTTCAATTTCATACCTTGCCATATTGATATTGCCTTAACGAGTTATTTAAATGGAATGTATGATTAGTTATTTAACATTAAATATTAATTTATTCATATAGATTAATTATTTATTAAACATTATATAACCTTATTGAGTATTTGAGATAACCCTTATTATGTTTCCTTTTCCAAGGTTATGAAGAGGAATCCTTTGAATGAGTTTCAAGGATGCCATTTTTTTATTTTATTATGTATCAAGATTTACTTTTTTTTTCTGACTGTATTATGGGTATCATGTATGTAATGTGGAATTACAAAACCTCCACACATATTGTTACATAATTATTTCATTCCTTTTAATCATGTAAATGTAATAAAACAATGCACCATCTCTAGGATTTTGGGGTTAGGGCGATGAAAGAATTTTTTTGAGTTTAACCTTGATCAAAATAGAATGATATTGTTCAAGAACTGTATATATGTTCCATAAATACCAGATTGGATGAAGGATATATTATATAAATCACATATTTATTAATTTTTTATTCATATTGGAATTATAAAGATGTATAGATACATGAAATAATAAATTGAGTGGGATGGCTTGAAGAGGGATATCACAGAGTTTTTGTCTTAGTGCTTGGTAAACCAGTCAGTTAAAGAAGAATGAAAATTTTCTATGAGGATGATGAATACATTAAATATACCATGGTTGAAATGGTAGAACACCACTATGGACTTTGTTGTAGGACTCCCCAAAACATCTAATGGTTTTAAGGATATATGGATGTTAGTTGATCACATAACTAAGTTAGCACAGTTCATTTCTATCAGATAAGACTTCACTATGAACCAACAATCAAATATATACATTTAGGAAGTAGTAAATTTTCATGGAGTACAACTATCTATTCTATTTGATATGGATATCGGTTTACCTAAAATATTAGGATAAGTAATCACTAATAACATGATAACTAATTGAGTTTCCATTCTTCTTTTCATCATTATATGGGTGGTCTGTCTGAAAAATCAATTCAAACCATATAGGACACGTTAATATCTTGTTAATTTGATTTCAAATGTGGTTGGGATCAGTACCTTCCTTAAGTTGAGTATTCTTATAACAATATATTAAAAATTAATAGTTCAAATGGCTCTTTATGAATCCCTATATGGGAGGAAATGTTGAGCTCCAATGTGTTGAGATGAAATTGGAGAAAGAAATCTATTGGACCTGAGATAGAAAAAGAAATGGTAGTTAGGGTTAGATCCATTCAACAGCGTATCATGTAAACTCAATGTCAACAAAAAATTTATTCCAATAACTATCAGTGTCATCTTGAATTTTATGTTCATGAGAAGGTTTATCTACAAATATCAACTGTGAATAAGTTAATGAGATTCATGAAGAAAGGTAAACTAAGACCTTGGTATATCGGTACCTTTTAAATTCTTTATCATATGGGGATGGTTTCCTATCACATATAAATTCTTCCAAATCACTTTCATGTCCAAAATGTGTTCCATATATCTCTCATGAGAAAGTACATGCTAGGCCATTCACATGTACTGAACTCTAAGGTTATACTACTGAAGTATGATCTCTCTTACGAGGAACTACCAGTTGAAATTTTGGATCATAAAAAGAAAGTTCTATGAAAAAATACCACCAAACTAATCAATGTTTTGTGTAGAAATCACCAGTTAGAGGATGCTACATTCAATCATGAGGATAGAATGATGTATAATTATCCTAATTTGTTTTTATCATAATGAGGAATTTTGATGGAGAAATTCATTTTAAGGGGGGTGGAATGTAACACCCTGGGTATTTAAGAACCTTTTTTTGAATAAATTGAATTTATTTTTTATATCCCATTTCGTGATGTTCCAATATAGGCTTTTATTAAACACTACAATGAGTTAATCTATAGCTACACACAACACTGACTTGTCTTGCATTACACAAAATGTTGAGTTTCTACAAAATATCATTTTATTATTATAATGAGAGAGTCATAACCTATACATTAAACATAGTAATATGAAAATTATTAATTAATTTCTAATTATTATTTATAATTTTTAATATAAATAAAGAATATTTATAATATGTCATACAATTTTTAGTAAACTCCTTAAATGCTTGAAAATACTATTTTCTTAAAAGAATAGATTTTTATTTATTTTTGTGATAAATAATTCAATTAATTTTAGACACTTTGAAATTTAATTTGGTTAAATAAACAAAATTTTTTTAATTCATAATGTAAAAATTATATTAGGGTGAATTTTTGGTATTTTTCTGAAAACCATTTTTTTATGAATAATGACAAATGCTGAATTTTATTTCAAAAATTCCTTTTCATATATTTTAATTATATAGTGAAATTATATTTTAATTTGTTTTACATGTTTAAGTAGAAAATTTTTACATCAATTTATCAAATTTAGGTAATTTCAACCAATTTCACATAGAAATTAGATAGAAAAACATTTCAAACTTTTAAACTTTTTCGCATACAAACCCGTTGTTCTGACACGTTTACATGATTATTTTTAAATTAATTTTTTCCAAATATATTATTATAATTTGGAAAATTGGAATCATTATTTTTAGTTATTATAATTTATAATTTCTATTAATGGAACCTTATTTTTTTTCCTAAAATATTAGAGAAGTTGATTAAAATTAATGACAATGATTATGAAAATAATTAGTTTAATAAAGGATTACACCCAAAACTTAAGACTCAAAATGACTATGAAACTTTTTGAAAATATACTTTATTGAAATATTTACACCCTATCCTTTATTTTCATGGTTTTAGACCATCACTAGATACACTTATCATGGAAAAAACATTGGTTGAATTCCGTTTTCAAAAATTTACAACAATGCCACTCCTCATTTGCTATAAAAACACACTCAACCCTCTAATAGATTAACACATATCAAGACCTTTGACTCATAAAATTACAACCTAAATATTCTACCATCATTCCTTCCTTCATATTATAATCCTCTCGTTGGGAATAAATACTTCCAAGGAATCACTTGGGTGAAAACCAGAAAAGAGTTACCCAAAGAAGAGGTAACATCCTTCACCAAGATCCTTTGTTTTATATTCATTATCCACCCATCCACTATTATTATTCCTTTATTATATTATAACCATATTATCCTTAATATATTGATATGTTTTAATTCTATGGTTTTGACCAACACCTACACACACATCCATCTAATTGGTTGTGTACTTACCCTTCTTGTGTATGGTGAACTACCGTCTCATGAAATGATGTTGTTCATTTTTTCTTTAACCCCACTAATGATTGGGAATTATGAGGTAAAATAAATTTTTTTGAAATATATATATAAATTATATTTATAATTTATTTAATATTCTAAAATTATTATGCAAAATATACCTTAATTCTTTCCATTTTGTGTAAATATGAAAACTTCATTTGTGGACGTGTAGAGTACCAACTCCTCAAACCCATTAGATTCATTCACTCATTACATAGAACATACCGTGTTTGGTTTTTTAAATTTATATGATATATATGAAATAATAATTCTACTATAATGATAATATATATATACAAATATGTTTGGTTTACTATCTTTCCATTAATATGACAAGAAAATAGAAACAACATTCACGTGTACATATAGTCTATCATTTACATGAATGATGTTTTTAATTTATTATTAATGTATTTTATAGATTATTATTAATACATATATAATGACTATATATGAAATTCATATCAAATTTTAAAAACAATTTTAAGGAAACCACGAGCTATGTAATAAGACCATGAATTACAAATCAAAACATGTACGAAAATGATGTGGTTACATTTAAAGTGTAACTTTAGAATGAACTTTTTAATGAACATGTATTATAAATTCATATGTAAATAATATATGGTATTATATATATATTAATATGGTTATATTATTTATTTATAATAAACCTATACATATTATACATTAGTTTGGAATGAGTAAAATGAGATTCGAGACAAAAGGTGAGGGTTTTCTCATCTCACTTTTATTTCAGTGAGACGTATTCCTTATTCACCATTCATTTATTTTGTGTGGTGTGTATAGTACCCGTGAATGTATTCTATAACTCATGTATACTTTTATGTGTATTTTTATATCAATTTTATCATATCTCTTTCATGGGGTTTATGTTTCAACAGTTAGCAAATCAGTAAAGTAGTTTTGTCTCAATTTTCCTTCTTTGAGACAAAAGCCATGATATAAACCTATGTTCATATATGAAGTGTATACACTACTATTTGATATGTTATATCATATCACTAAATATTTTCATAATATTTTATACTCCATGAAAATCTATTTTATTACATTGGGTGTATGATTCAAAGTTAACAAGTGGTGAGATTGTTTTAAAACAATATCATTATTTATCAAGAGATTTTATAATTATGCTTCCATTAATGAAATATCATAATCCATATCATAAGAAATAACATGAATTTATTTTCCCCTAGTAATTTATGATATCTTTATGTATTGGTACAAATATTTCACACATTTTTACTTAATATAATTATGAAAATGTTTTTTAGAAAATATTATCTCATTTATCTTTTTGATTAAGAATTTGGTCATAGAAAAACCATGTTATCAAAAAAATTATAAAATGTTTATAAAATGAACCTTAAAGTAATTTTCAAGGAAACAGTTTTGCATTGTTTTTCATTTTTTGTTTCTACGCCTCTAAAACTATTTTCATGAAAAAAGTTTTAAATTTTTTTAATGATTTATTTATATGTTTTCAAAGATATTTTCATGGAAAATATTTTCAAAATGTTTTCAAGGTTTATTTATAATTTTTCAATTATATTTTCAAGGAAATGGTATTTAAAATGATTTCAGGCTTCTTTTGGATGTTTCAATGTGATTTTTAAGAAACAATTTTCTCAAAAGGTTTTCTATTTAAAATAATTTTAATTAATATAGGATATTTTCCTTAAGAAACTTTATTTAGAAGATCTTTAAATATTATTCCCGAAATAATATGAAATATGTTGGTTTTACTCATTACTTTCAAGGAAAATGACATCACAGTTCCATTCATATTCTTACCCATAATGGTTTAATTTTTGAGAAAATGATGTTTATGAACCCAATATTGCTTTCATAGGTTATATGTTTATGAAACCTGATTCTATTTCATGTGTTACATTCTTATGAAACCCAGTTCATTTCATGGGTTATGCTTTTATGAAATTAATATGAAACCTATCTTATTTTTTCACATGTCAAGATATGATTACATGTTTATGATACTCATTTAATTTCATGGGATATGATATTATTGTTTATTATCTTTTGGCACACAGATGTGTGATTTAATTATGGGATGTGTGGGACCTATATCTCCCTCCAATGTATTGGGTAATGATTTATATCACATGTGATAGACATGGATGGAATGAAGAGTGAACTCGATTCAGTAAAGTAATTTGTTCGCTCGGATAGTCTTAATAGTGAACCTTGACTACAAATAAGGTTATGGGAGTGAACCATGACTACCAAGATGGTATGTGGAGTAAACCCATACTACTCATATGGCATTGACAATGATTCCTTGACTACTATGGAAATCATTTTCTATGCTTATGTGTCTGCCAAAAATTTTATGTGTTATTCCTATGTTATGATTTCATGGATTATTATCTAGATTCCTTTATGATTCATATCTTATGAAGTGAAAATATTTATTCCATGACTCATTTTTATGACCATTTTTAGGTAGGGTATGATCTTTTACTTTCATAATCAGTTCTCATACCATTTTTCCAATGTTTATGCTAATATATATCTTTTTTTACCTTTATTGAGCATTTGAGATCACCCCTTTTTATGTTTCCTTTCCCCAGGTTATAAAGATTTATATTATATATGGTATGTCCATGTAGGGTTCTAGTCATGGATAACCTAATGAGATATACTTTATTTCACTTATGTACCATAGGTTATGTTTTTATGTTTCCAAATACATTAGACTAATGCAGTCGTTGGGCATTTGTTTGTGCATTGTAGTATGTATTCTAAAAATATATATTTAATTATAATGTATGATAATAAAGTGTTTATATAATACCCACCCCATTGTAATGGATTCATACATTGAAATTCTGTCACTTTGGTATATAAATTTGGAAATTTCAACCGAAATACATCCTTAAGATCCCACATAGCTTCCTCAAACTTGTTGTTTCAACACAATACATTGACCATGTGAGAGGTCTAGTCTTATATAACATTCATTTTGTGATATAGAATATCCACTAGTTTTTCCTCATAATAATTATATTTCTCTAATAGCATTAAATATGATTTCAATACATGTGATGGATCAGGTATGTACTTCCTCAAAAGAGATACATAGAATCCATTATGAACCCAAGGGAGGTTCTATGAAAGCGTCAAGCAAAATGCTATGATCCCGATATGAAAAAAATTTAAAAGTTACAATATACATAGGAAGAAATTATATATTATTTTCAAATCTCAGTACTTTCTTCCCTGGATAAATTCTTCGAGACACATTTTCACAAAATTTTAATTCCAGATCATGCCATCAATTATCAGCATAGCATTTCTGCCTATATTATAACACCCCTATGTGTCATGGAATTAATATAACATTCTCTATCATTTCATCAGAAATCATAGGTCCCAAAACCTTTCTTTCTCTAACTTCAACCAAATACATTGGATTTATACACTTCTATTCATATAGGGACTCATAATTATTCATCTGAATTCTTTAGTGAAATCTAATGTTTTGAAAAAACATGACTAGAAGAATTAATTGATCCCAAGAACCATTAAAATACATAAAAAAAGTTATCATAATATTTTATTGGTTTTAAAATGTTTCTCTTATGATTAACATCTATTTATGGATGATACATTTTGTTAAAACTCAAAAATGTATCTAGAGATTGCTGAAGGAATTACTAAAATGTCGAGGTAAAACTCATATCTTGGTTATATACAATTTAATGTCCCAATCCATGAAATCATAAAATGACCATGTTGTATATTCTTGCATGACGATCTAGAGAGAAATATTTTATGATAGTGATGAAGTTTATTGACTTTGTAATTCAATCAATAATTACCCATATAGAATTATTCATTTGTTATTTTTTTTGGGATTCCAAAGAAAAAAAATCAATGGTGATGTTTTTCCATTTCAATTATGGTTTGGGTAATAGTTGTAACACCCCCTTATAAATCTGTCTCCCAGCCTTAACTTTTATACATAAAATATTTCATGATATAAACTCTGAAATATCTCTCCTCATGAAATCCAACCAATATACTCTTTTAGATCTCTATAATTATTTGTACTACCTTGACGAATGGAGAATGAATTTCCTTCATATTCTTCAAATATATCTTTCTTCAAATCTTGCATGGACAGAAAACATACACAGTCCTTAAAACATTTTATTCCATCATGATCAATGTTACTCTCATGAACATTTCCCACCTTTTTTTTTTCAGCTCAATTTCATCCTTATGTACCTCTTTGATCCAGACATCTATCAGCGGTTGAGCACATATTCGAGGAAGAAAATATTTATCCCCTTCCTTCAATAATTAAACATACATCCTTTTGAAAATACATAAATGTTGGATCTTTTTTATCATCATCATAGGGATTCCAGTATGGTAGTTTCTACTCAAATCATTCACCAAATTTCTCTCTTTCCTAATGTGGTGATATATTTAGAATTTGTAATCCTTAATTAGATCTAACCATCTTCAATACCACATATTCAACTCCTTATATGTGAATATATAGTTTAAAAATATATGATCTATATATATATATATTACATTTTTATCCATAAATATTATTCCTTTTTATAATTAATTAATAAATTTCCATATTTAAATCCAAATTATGAGTAGTGTAATTTTCCCCATGGACATTCATTAGATGTGAGTCATAAGATATAACCTTGTGATTTTCCATGAGAAGGAATCCTAATCCCATATTGGATGCATCAGTATTTATTAAAAAATATTCTCCACTATAGGTTATTATAAGAATAGGTTCAGTGACTAATATTCTATTTAGTATATTTAAATTTCTCTCACATTCATTTTTCTAGAAGAACTTGGATCTCTTCTTAGTTAAATTGGTGAGTAGATTTCAAATTAATCAGAAATTCTCCAAAAACCATCGATAATTTAAAAATAAACATATAATATTACGGATATCAATCACAATGGTTGGTCTGGTCTAATGTTTAATAGAATTTATCATTGATGAATATATCGATATACCCTTTATTGAAATTAAATGATTGAGAAATGTAAAATTTTATAGCCACAAGTCATATTTCTGAAAATTATTCATATAGTTTCTCCTTCCTTAGGGTCTCTAGTGCAATTCTCAAATGTTCTTATTTCTCTTCTTACACTCTGAATAAAGAATAATATCACTTACAAATACTACCACCAATTGATCAAGGTATTCTCTATAGATTCAATTCATTAAATCCATTATGATAGTGGGGTAATTAGTAAAACATTATAATATCACTATAAACTCCTAGTTTCTATACATTGTTTGCAATTTTTTCTTATGTATATCCACCTTCTTGACCCTTAATTGATAACACACATAATTAAGGATAATCTTGGAAAAGTATCGATCTCCATGAAGTTGATCAAACTAGTCACCAATATTGGGTAGAGGATAATTTTTCTTGACTTTGATATTATTTGACTATTTATAATAAATGTAAATTCACATTGAACCATCATTAATTTTAAAAAATAGAATATGTGAACCCCAAGGCAACACATATGACTAAATTAATCCATTTTAAGGTTCTCCATGATTTTTTTCTTTAATTACTATAAGTCAATTAGGGACCATTTATAGGGAGTCTTAAAAATAGGTGTGAAAAAAAGTATGAGTTCTATTGAGAACATAACATCACAATTTTCTAGAATACTAGTAAAATATAATATATAAACATTAAAAAACTCTGTTAAAATTAGAATATCATCAATTTTGAGTTTCACGCCAACCATGTAATATAAAATACATTCTAAATAAGAATCAAGAGAAATAAAATGAATATGATATCCATCGTATGTTCATATTTAACATCACACAGAGGGATGATCATTGGTTGGTTTGGAATGTCAAAAAATCCTTCCCTTCCTTGACAAAGTATGTTAGATAAATAAACATAAATCATAGACATTCCTAGGATAACATCAAATTTTACCAAAGTGATAAGAAACATATTTATTGAAAGAATATTCCCATAAAATTCAATTGTGTAAGAGAAATAGATTTGAGAGGATATTGTCATTCCATTTGGTGTTTTGACAATTAATTAAACATCTAATCATTAATGACGAATTTTGATACACTCATAAAATTATTCATATTTTAAAGAGTTGGAAGATCAAGATTCAAATAATACATTAAATGTTCCAGAGTTGACGATAAGTATACCTTTCACAATGTCATTATCACACCCCTCATTTAAAATAGTGATTACATGATATTTACCTTTATCTCTATACTTAAGAGATTTCTAACATTGATTATTATCATTAATATTCATATATGGGAAATAGTTATCATTATTACCAAACTCCTTACATTTGAAACATTATAGTGCGGGTGGTGCATTATGTGGAGATTTTTCTCTTTTCACACCATTACCTCACTTTTTCCTATTACTTTGATAATAAATTTCTTGATGAACGTCCTTCATAAACATAGAAATAACATATTATTCCCCTTAAGAAAATTTAATTCAGGCTTTTTTCCAAACATTGATCATGATGGAAATCTCATCATCTTTTCTACATGGATTTTAGATTTTCCTTCAAATTCCATCTATATTTTTTATAAGAATCATCAGATTGATGGGAAAACACAATCTTCATTTCTACCTTTATAGAAAAATGAATTATTTGTTCATATCTATTAAATTCCATTTTGGAGGACACCCTTAGGATGCATGTCCTTAGTCTATTGTAAAATCAATCAAACTTACTTTTAGTTTGGATAATAATGCCAATAGTGTACCTCATAGATATGGTAAAGTTATTCTCATATGTACAAATCAATTTTTCATCCTTCTTATTTAACTCTAAGAGTTCAATATTCATTTTTGTGTAAATCATTTAATGAAATTACTTATTAAAAAAATGTTCTTTAACTCATCACATTTCATTCAGTAATCTTTATCTTATGGAATCATATTCTTGATAAGAGTCCACCATTTAACTGATTCACCTTCAAAGTGATGGAAAACCAAAATAACAATTTCATGCCCTGAATAGATGATAATGGGAAATATATTTTAAATAGTGAATATCCATTCCATATAAACTAATGGATCATTTTAATCACTAAAAGAGGGTGGATGTTTCTTTATGGAGGTCCTGATAGAAGGGTGGTCCACCATTTCATCATTTGAAATTTAAACATGATTCATATCTTTTGGAAAATTCTATGATCATGAAATGGTAATTTTCTTTCTTAATCCTATAACATTTGGGTACATAGAAAGAAAATAATTGGATTTTCCCTCATAGTCTGCACTAACATAGTTCCCTTTTGTTCCAACCATTGACTAAATGTAAAAACCATCACATAATCAATAATAATAATTAAAGGAAAAGATAGAATTATGAAAACTAATTTATATGATTTTTAAATACAGACACATTATTTTAAATCATTAAATCCTTGGTTTATAACCTGGTCATCAATAGTCATTATTAAAATACATCATGTTTTTTAATAAATATAAATTTATTTAAGTAATGTATATCCCTAGCGAGTGTCAAAAAAAGTGCATAGTAAGACCTATTGTCGTGTACTAGGTAACACTCATGTCAAGACTAACACACTATTTTAGGAGTTATTTATACTAGGTATGTATGTTCTAGAACCAAATATACTTATTGTATCCATATATGTTTGTATTTTTAGGAAAACCACACTCCTTTATTTTCTTTAACTTATGATGGTATCCAATACATAGGATTAGTCTCAGGGTTCTCACTAAGGTTTTATCATCCTAGTTTCAAAATTTTTAACCTAACATTACTCTAATACAAACAAATAATAATCTATACTACTCATAAAAATCTATTACAACTTAATAAATCAATATTTATTACATAACATAATGATCCATGTCATAATTTTATATATCTAGTGCCTTTGGAAACATAGATACATGAACAAGTATATGGTTATAGGGATATATCATCTCCCACTAAGTTATTCATAACTAAGAACTTTCATAAAATTATCTTATATAATACCATTATTCATAACCCGGGTAATGGAGAAAAAAGTAAGGGTGAGGTTAGATGATTACTAATGGTAATCAAGTGATATATCAGCATATTGAGAGTAGAAGGTTATGGGAACATAAGAATCACATTTGAAAACAATACCATGTATTTCCTAAATCATAAAATTGTGCCACTGAATAATTATTTATAGTTTATAAGAGATGAATCGGGATGGAATCAAATAACAAGATCCATGATAACATAATATTGATGTAATACATTAAGTTTTGGCATACCAATAAGTATACAGAATAATTTTATTACTAGTCAGGGATCTTTTACAAAAATATCACAGTGTAATGGGTTCACTCCCCAAACCATTGTAGTAGTCTTGGTTCACTCCCAAGACTATCATAGTGGGGAAATTCTCTTATTTAATTAGGTTCGATCTCTATTCTAAACCTTTTTATCTCATTATATATAAAAATTTTCCCAATGCATTGGAGGGATATATAGGTCCCACCCATCACATAATGGAAATAATACACGTGTTTTCCAAAATAACATAAAACATTAATCATAATAGAACCCACAAAACTAAATGGGTTTCATAAATATGTCATCATAGTATAAGTTTTAAAAAAATAGGTTTCATAATTATTTCATATTCTCATCATCGCTTAACCCATGTGATAATAAGTGAATTTAATAATCATTTTTTCATGGTATAAACCATATAAGATAAAGTGGATTCATAAATATATTTTAATCATAAATATAAACCATTTATATAAGGAATAATAATGGTATAATTAGATCGTATACCCTGTAAACCATAAGTAACATCAAAAGATGGTGTCATAGATGAAAAATTATTTTGAGAGATCACTTCGAATATTTCTGGAAGAAAATAGAATTTCTAATTTTAAAATCATTTCTTAAAACAAAAAAACCTAAAACAATCAAAATACATTTATTTGAAAATAAGTTTAAAAACATATATAGTAATATTTAAATAATTGACCCATAATGTTGGAAACAAATTTAGTTCATGTCATGTATATATAAAAATAAATATTTCTTACACATCTTTGGTAAAATTAAAAAATACCTTGTTTAGAAAATGAAACGAATATTAATTTTAATTTTATTATAAAATAGTCAACCAGGGGTAGAAAATTATTTAAACAATTAATAGATAGTATTAAAAACAATTATTCAAAACATTTTTAGAAAACCATGCTATGAAAGAAAAAGGGTTTTCGTACAAAGAAATAAATTAAATATTGGAAATGAAAGGAATTGTTTTTACAAAAATATATATTTTAAAGACAATTATTTCATTTCTTGAGACATATAACATAATATATATTCATCATAAGCCTAAACATAAACTATCATGATAAACAACGAGATTTTATCATAAAACCCTTATTAATTTACAAAATTTTAAATCTTAAACCCCAAAAAAGAATAAAATTTAATGAAACTAAATATATAATGAGGTTAAATAAATTTATGATATGGAACTTAAAATTGATTTTATATACACGTTAGAAAAGAAGATAGATTTAAAATGAAATGTGTGTCCCTGAGAAGACAAATTAAGACAAAAATCTCATACCATAAGCCTAAAATTCCTTCATACATGTTTGAAACTCATGTATAATAAATATAATATTATTATAAATATTTTAAATAACCGTAATCATTCATATCATACCCTATAAAATTTACTTATAACCATTTTTAGATGTTTATGAACAATTCCTTATTAGAAGCAAGTTTGTTGTAATAATTGTTCCAATTTTCTAGTATGTTCTCGATTTTTTTCTCAAACCTTTTAATTGGATAATAATTTCATCATATAAATAATTTTAAACAATATATATTATATATATATTCATAATATTAATATTTATAGAAATATAAATAAGATATAAATCTTGTTCATGGAGACAGTATATTGTACATATGCATGAACATAGTTTCCATTTTTTCAATGGAAGAAAAAAAATAAAGATAAATATTATATTAACTTTATAGAATCATTATTTATTTCATATAAATAACATATTTTTATTAAATATATCAATATTACATTCCATTTAAAGTGTGACTGCTGAATAAATTGCATCACTTTGTGAGGTGGTAGTTCACTGTACACACTATCAAAGTTATTGTATTCCGAAAACCTAAAAATTAAGAAGGTATAAGTGATATTATAATTTTAAAACTATAATTATTTCATAAATATAATATGAATAATTATAATAAATCATTGCATCCCACCATGATAGGGGTGATCAGAAATGAATTACATCAGTTCGTTAGGCGGTAGTCCGCCACATACATGTTCAACCGTTTTGTTTCCCACTTGATTGATGTGTATAGAAATTTATGTCACTAAATTAATTTAATAGAATATAAATATATTGGAAATAAATATATTTGTATATTATAATTTTATAATTACATTTTAAGGAGTTATAGGGAGAAATAAAACAAAAACACAAGCTTAATAATTTTACCCCATCGTCGGAAAACCTCTTTTGGTTTATACCTAAAGCCTTCATATGTGGGATTATAAATAAAACCAAGGCCTCTATGGTGTGGGGAGGTAATTAAAGAATCTATTTTTTCCTTTATTTATTGAAATAAAGTGTTTTTTATGTGTGAAAATGAGAGGATATTTGGTGTACTTCTATATGTAGGGGTGAGGACACATATGGAATTTTTGAAAATAATAAACTGTATCCACATTTTTTTCATGAAAAGATTTTCAAAAATGAATCAATATTTATCCATATACAATAAATGATCTATTTATTTCCATAAATGGTATTTTTAAAAGTTTATAGGAAAATTTACACCTTATCATTTTTGTTTAATCACCGGTAAACCCGTTACATTGTTGTCTACGGTAAATAATTTTTAATGTTCTTACATTTCATTTTGACAAAAAATTAAGTTTAGCTTATTATATAATAATATATTAAGTTTATTACAAATATGGAATCCATTTTTCAAAATTCCATTCCTATAAGGGGAAAACATTAATTTAAAATTAAACTCACAGATGCAATAGAAAAACAGTTTTCCAAAGAGATAAATTTCATAATTAAAAAAGGTTTAACTATCCAAATTCAGTATAAAATTTGTTCTAATGAAATAAATTGGATTAATAAATATATAATTGAAATAAATTTTCTTTTAAAACCAAATTAAAATAAAATTTGGGCATGTAAATCCTATAAATAGAAATTCATTTTATAAGGAATTTTAGTTTTTTTTAATATTCATCAACAAATCAAAAATTTTCAAAAATTTTAAAAAAATTCCCTCAAAGATTATTTTAACGTTTATATTTAAAAAAAGTCATTTATTTTATATAAAAAAAATTTAAATAGTTATAAAAATAATTTGATTATTTTTTCAAAAACTGAAATAAAAACAAATTTTTTGAGAAAAAAGTATTTTTGAAAGCTAAAATGTCTGTAATAAAAATTAATAAATTTTTATCAATATGATTTTATTATTTAAAATAATATACCTAATATTTAAAAGGTGGTTATTCCTATTCATACCTAAAAGTTAAATGGATTGGTTATAATGGTGATATTTAAATGATTATGTTAATAATACATTACAAATCATTAAAATTGGTTATTTCATGTAACACAAGCTATCAAATAAAGTAAATTTATTTAGAAATTATTTTTTTATAAAATAAAGACATGTTATTATACACGATTATGATTATAAATATTTTAATACTTTTAATTATGTTATAGGTTTTCTTAAGGAGCATGGTATATGAGGTTATATTGGATTTACTGATGATTTTTATTTTTCAAGAAGTCAAAATGTGGAAGTTATACACTTATAAAAAGAGTTATATTAGTATATGAAATAAGAAAAGATGTTATTACGAAAAGGATAATGAGTTTCCAAATATCCTTGTGAGTTTATAAAACATTAGTGTTTAATATTTGAAAATAATGTACAAGATACCGATAGAAATGACTATTAATCCATGAAAAAATAATGATTCATAAGCCTAGGAACTAGAATATATGTCCTTAAAAGTGAATAACATAAAGTCTAGTTCTAAGAATATGTTCCATAACTCAAGGAATTATTAAAACATGAAGGCCAAGAAGGATGAACATGGAAAACACATTGAAGAATAAATCATGGGGGAACAATGGATAAAGTAACATAATATAACCAATAATGATTCCATTAATTGGATAAACATAAAGATAAAATTAGATACTGAAATACTGAATAATATCTCCAATTAAATTTAAGTTCAAATGTCCATGGAAATTTTTCAAAAGGAATGAATGAATATTCAATCTGATTCAAATACAGAAAAGGGTCATGACGTTGAAGAAGATATCATCATGGTTAATAAGAATGTGGATTCATTGAATTCAAAAATTAAGCCTATTCCAAAAGATATATTAAACCTTTAATTATATTATCCTTTGGATACTGAAAAAAATATGACGAACAAGTATGTTAAATTGGAGGAAAACAGTAATTAATTTCTATGATAAAAATAAATCTTTCCATCGGAAAACATGGTATAATCTATGATATAACCCCTATGAGGAATAAGATGAAGAGAACCATGATAATTCCTCAGAATAGGGAATGTAGTGGAATTACAAGAATCGCACTCAAGAAACAACCAACCAAAACTGAAGAGAAATGAATAACTACAAAATGATAGTATAATGTTATATGATTTTATTATGAAATTGAAGATCATATTTATAGTTTTTTATATAAATAATTGGAATGAATAATTTTTTTTATATTGATGTAATGTTTGAAAAAATGAGATACAATTCATAATAATAAAAGTAAAAATTTAAACCCAATAATATTTACCATACTAATCATGTCTCAAATTGTATTTTGAGGAGGGTTATATCTAGAATAAAAGTTAACAATTATATATGTTAAATAAAAAAATATATTTATTTGAGCTTTATATTTCATTGGTTTGTTAATAAAATTAACATGAGAAATTGGTTATGAGGTGGAGTTAAGAATATGATATTTTACCCAATAAAATTTGAATGAAATTAAGAAGGTTTGAAAAAGATAATGAGGTCCACATGTTTCCTAATATGATATGTATCACATGGAATGGGTTTCCAAAGGGAACGATTTTATTGAGAAATCTAATAAAAAATGCTAGGGTAAAAATGGAATAAAAAAGTTCGAAGAAAAATATTCAAAAAATGGCATGACAATTGAACCATATTAGTTATAGTATCCATGGAATAAATGCTTTTTATTTGGGCCCTGAAGAAAATATCCTACCCAATTAATGTTATAAGAATATTGATTTTTTCAAAAAATTAGCTTTAAATATGAATTCAAATGAAAATAGGGGGTCCATAATGAAACAAATTTTTTCTAAAATTTAGGAAAGTGTAACCTCACCTCTATTGATATATTTAAATGTTATAACTATTGTTTAAATATTGTTAGTTTAGTGGGGAGAAAAACTCCTTATAGAGTTTTCCTAAAAATATATAGTTTTATATTAAGTTTTTTAAAAAGTTTCAATTGATTATTAGAGTAGTGAAAGTGGTGACTTTCCAAATATGTAATAATAAGTACATGTGTGAAACAAGAAGCATTGAAGGAATAATGAGTTATATCCCAAGTGTTATCAAGGACCAATTGAGATGGTTGTGTTAGGACCACATATAATTTATTGGTATCATACATTAATGATGGAGTAAAATACCTTGTTCGGGAACTTTTAGTAAAAATGATTTTCATGATTTTTTAGGCTAATATGTGATATCAATTGATTATTTTTTAATAAATTAATGGGTTTTATATATGAATTGAATCCCATTATTGATATCAATAATATATTCATTGAAGAAGTTAAAATATTTAGGCTAGTTTTAATATGATGATTTTAAAGCTGGTATCCCTATCAACCTAGGAAAAAAACCTGTGGATAGAAGAATAGATTTGTTTTGTTAAGTGACATTAGTTTTGTAAATTGGTATCAGAATTAGTTTCTAGAAATGATCTATAATGATAAAAATTGGTATTATTTACACTCATTGAAAATCATTTTTATTCACAAATTCGATTGTTAAATTATTATGGAGTTCAAAAGATGATTTACATGAAAAAATATTGATACTATTACTACTCGAATTTTTTTGAAGAAGTTGACCTAAAGTTCTCAAAAGTTTTTTTATTTTCTTAATCCCTTTTCCCTACATTTATTTTCATCTCAGATGGATTAGATTTTTTTGGGGGGTTTATAATTTAGTTTTAATATCACTCATTAAAAATATTTAGGAATTCAAACATAGTTGAATGATTTCTTTATAAAGAAAGGAATATATGTAATTATAGTTATGAAGAAAAGAAAAATTGTTGAAATTATACAATCCTTTATGTGTATAGTAAGAGGGGGGCTCAATTTTTCTTAATATGAGGAATTTTCAAATTGTTCATATAGGGAGATAATATATTTATAGTTATGATAGTGCAGTATTATAATAAGTGGAATCCAAGCTATTTTTACCAAGTGGTTTCCTTAAAGATTTTTTCAAATGATATCAAATTTTGTGATCGTATTTTTTGATATCATGAAAAAATATGAAGCTAGATAATACATGGTTTTTAATCATAGTGAGTGGTATGATTTTTATTTGACTTAAATGTAGTAGTGGGAGGAATCATGAATCCAAAAATATACCCATCTATTAAAAGTAGAGTGGAAATATGTATTATGACATGGAACAGATTTTGATTATATATATTTTTGATAAAAAATCTATAGGGGTATATTATAATAATTGAAATGGTGAATTTGAATTATAAGATTAATTAGAAACAAAATTAATCATGTCAGATTGGATTGTTTTGGTTTTGATGGTAATAAATACATTATTATAGAATGATTGACTAGAGGTTTCCATATAAAAAACCAAATTGTTCCCAAAATAGATGTTGTAGATGTTATATAAGTTATCGAGGTGTTTGTTGACGGACCCCAAATAAGCATCAACAAATCAAAAAGTATGAAATAATTGAATATGGGTATTATTATCCCCAAAAAAATCAAGGAATAAGTGGATAGTGGATGATTCATGAATCCTCTGAGAGACTTGTGATTGTGTGAGTATTTAAAGGCCACTTGAAGGTCCCACACATGGCGCATCACCCATAGAATGTACCACAGTTCCCCATACAACAAACATTCTAAATATTTCGATGCCCCCCATACATTCTAATGAGCATCACAAGGCCTCATGGTCTTTTATTGGCATGTGCCTAAAAAACTACATAGAATCCTTAAAAAATAATGAGGGATGAAATTGGAAAGGAAGAGGCCCTTAGTGGTCATGAAGATCATGCACAAAATCATTATTAGGAAGAATAAAATCCCTTGGAGATATGTAGACAATCTATTATGACATAAAAGCCTTCTCCACATAAAATGGAATAGATAAAGTGGGAGGGGATAGGGGTTTACGATCCCCTAAAGACACGCGACATGCACACCAAGTGATCCACGAGACACCTATGAACCTCACAGAATCCTTATGAATTGTCAGCCTCAACACATGGAAGTCCTCGAGAGTGTCCAGACAAATCTGTGGTTGTATAAGGATAGGCGAATAAACCTATCCATTACATGATACAGACTCTCCATATGACCCATATTGGTTAAGGGAGACATCATCCCAAAATTGAGAAACAAATCCAAGATATTATTCATTCCAACATAGATTATCCTTGAACATTATAAAATAAAACTAAGAAGATAAAAATAGATCAGGTGGGAGGGGTTCGCTGTCACTGAAATACATGAGATGCACCCCAAACGAGCCTCAAGGCACCACAATCCCTCAGAAACATTCCTACCTTTTCTCACAGATACCCTTTTTCTTGTCATCATAATCTTCTAGACATGGAAGGATCATGCTCCCCCATTCACCCCATATTGGTTACACGATGAATCTCAAAAAACTTGATGAAATAACCTCAACAACACACATGATATCTCACATGACTCCAAACCATTGTTATATCAAGAAAAGGGGATCAAAATAGAGGAGTTGAGAGGTACTCTCGGCCGATGAAAGGAATGAGGCATTCCCAATTCACCCATAGTGCAATCCCGCAAGACCCTAGGACAAGCCACCCAAGGCCATTCATGTGTATTCTAACAATTAAATTGATCTTGAAAATTCTTTTAGACATGTAAATAAGAGAGCATGAATGTCATTTCACATGCCCTCATGATCAATAATGTCTCCAATGATCAGAAATAATCCAATAAGGTAAGAGAATATAAATCACGGAGAATCATATGGCGCACCTGAAGAAGTCCATGCTAGAGACTCACAAAATAGTGTGGTGTCAGGCCCCTATGCTAGCTCCATGATGGACTTGCAAAAGATACTCCACACAAACCGGTGAGTATCTAGGGTGATGAGGCCTATAAATCCCCCATCAAATAATGAAAAATTTACCATTACAATGTTGGTTGGATTCCTGATGCTCAAACTCCATAGGATTTTGATCATGACTTCAACATACTTTATAAAGAGATAATGAGACCGACTAGCATTCTATTAAGTAATAAACAGGTAGGTAGCTTTTGTAGTCATGTTATAGGTATAAATCACATTATGTGATGATTCATATATCACATTAAGGAAATCGACAGGTTATGTGAAGACCATTCCTTAAGCCTTATAGATCATACGAGACTCAAGACCAACTAACACTGGACGAAACCAAGGCATTCTCAATTCAAGGGTTAAAACCAAGATCAAAGGAAGAAAGATTAAGGGAAAGCCTTGGTCGCTGCCCCTCATGAGCTTCACGTTTGTCATCAAAATACACATGACAACATAAAGACATGTCACCTACATTTCAAAAAACCCCTTCGACATGCCATATGGGACACAAAGAATACTCAATACATATTAGTATGAGTCATACGGTTCTCCCACAGACATCACTATGATCTTGCAGACCTCTTGGGTCCATCTCCCAAGACTTGTGACATCCCTCAGATATCCTGACTCATATAATGGTGCTGAATCATGTCGAACGATCCTCACAAAAGAACATTTACATGACAACCAAGCCGCTGAGACACCCTCTATTAAGGTTAACTAAGACATACGATGCCCAAAACATGTCATTCGGGTCTCGCAGTGTCTCTTAGTGGTGTCAACCAAGACACATGACACCCCATGGGATATGCCACTCTCACTCTCAGGAAACCCTCTATATGTGTCATGAAAGGTCATGTGGCGGCCTAAGGAAGTGCTAACTAGGTCTTGCGACGTCTTCCATAAAATATGGCTAGATCACTAGGGCATTACAAGATTTGATAATGTGGTCTGTCCTTGGCATTTAAGACCACAACAAATGATTATCCTTAGTGTGTATGCCCCGACATAAAGGGAACTATATTACACTGATTCCTTCCATATTCATGATACATAGGCCACCTTGCTTCAAGGTATGAGCTCCAAATTTTTCATCCAAGGAGGGACCACCATATGAGTCCCTTATATTAAAAAATGTCATTTATTACTTTCTATCCCTAGTTTCTCAAAAACTATCATGGATCAGGTGGGATTATAGAGTTGAAATGGTCATTTTATATGCCCTTTAAACCACAAAAATATTATAGGCAAGCCTTTGTGTATAAGCCTAGAAATTATATGATCTATGAAGACTCTGATTCACGCTATGACTGGGATATATAGGGTGACTTCCTAAGGCCCAAACTCCTTGGAAAACATCCACATGAACATTACCAATGCACAAGTCCTATATCCATATGATTTGAGGCTAATCATCCACACCACATATTTCTCACCCCGGTCATAGCTCGCATGGGATTATGGGGATGCAAAGAATAGCTCATTAGGCATCATAAATCTCAACGATATAAGGAAGATGAAGATTGTATGTCCCGTACATCAACTGAACTATGATTAATCTGATTCCTACCATATTCAGGATATGTTGGAAACCTTCTCATGCTCGAGCTTTATACTAAATACCCTAAGGATTTTCCTAGTATGCAAGTCAAATACATACATGATGTAATGTTGATATTCCCCCTATTTCTCACATAGAGTATAGCTCACATTGCATTAGGTAGGTATTAATGAACATATCATTAGGAATCATGAATGAATTCCCCTTATATAAGGGTATACACCTTTTAGATATTCCCAAGAACCTCAAAGAAATAGATGGATTTTTATTCCTGCAACATTTATGATACGTTGGATACATCTTAATGGCCCAATACCCTCCTAGGTATATCAACCAAATCCTGATATGGATTCACATTCTGAATCATTTTGTTATATGGTTACATCATATAGATAAGATATTCCCCATCATGGAAAATTTGAAGAATATCAAATACATATGGTTGGATCCCTCAACAATACCTCTTCTTCTTTTGAATAGAGAATTAAATGATAAACCATTTGGCTAGGGTAATTGGTCCCATATCTAGATTCAGAAGAGATTCATGAGCATATCATGAATCTGTAAGAGAGTCCCATAGTAGTAAATAATTACCCCCAAAGGGTGTGATGGGCCCGTATAACAACCTTTCCATTTATTACACACATAAAAATGAATTATTACATAGAAAACTTCACTTGATAAAACATAGAAGATAGAGAGGTCTATTGTATTTGGGTATTATTTTCATTACATAACAACTTAAAACATGAAATACAAGATCTTTATTGAAAACTTCCTTTACATGACCACTACATTCCCTCATACTTAGCGTTGCATGAGATAACCTGAGGACATGCATAAGAAAAGGGTGACCTATAAAGCCTAGTAAGGAAATAAACATGGAATAACAAGAGAAATATAACACATGTTAGAAAATAGGCATATCAATGGAGCACAAGAGAAACATGAACATAAACTCTTGATAAAGCATGATAATCATAACATGGAAATGTGGCAACACCACTTAACATTGAATTAACATGAGCCCATGATCATTGCCCATAGTGTATGAGTAAACCTTCATTCCACATAAATAATGAGTAAATCCTCATTTAAATTTAATTAGAATGAGTATACACTCATTTAAAATGACATATCATGATATTATACTTTATCCAATGCATTGGAGTGCTATCCGGGCACACCCTTCTTAAACATTCCATTTCATGAATAAGTGTGCCACATGGATCATATAACATGAAATCAATCGACATCATAATTTATTCCTAGATTAAGTAATGTGAAATTAATACATGAAAGTACCATTCAATATTTAAATGTTCATAAAGGTGAATACCCTTGATAGGGACATGGGTATGGTATTCACTACGCAATGATCTTGGCTTAGAAAAATGCGGTGCAATTTCGGCTGCATAACAGTGTGACGTAATGATTCATGAAAATGGATTATGAGAGAGAAATGGGTGTCTCAACATATGTACATGAAATAGACAGTAATTGGGTCCTAGAGATATAGGTCCCAATAAACTTAATGGAATTTAGATTCATGATACAAAATAATTATTTGGATGTAAAAGAGGAGAGAGAAATCCCTCACCGAATTTCAGCATGGTAACGGGTGTACATGGGAGGAATTAATGAGAGAGGTAGGGATATCCTATCATCCAAGATAAAGCTTTCAGTATGAGGAGGTGATAAAACATACCCCAACATTTGTAATTGAAAAAAGGGCATAACAACTTAAATAAAATTGGAAAAAATGAGAAAGGAAGGAATCCCTTAGAAGTGTGATCCCAAAACCATGGGAGAGGATTGAGAGAGGCTTCTTGGGAGATTGGGGCACCTTGGGAGGATTATAGAGAGAGTTGGTAAGGGGTTGGATGAACTAAAAAGGCTTTGAGTGAAGAGGAAGTGGGAACTTGGGTGGGTTTATATAGGAAAGGAGAGAGAATTCTTTATAATTTAGGTTTGGGACACCACACATTAAACTAATCAAAAACACAAACCAACCCATGGGTTTTCCCATTATTTTTTAAAAAGGGGAGTAAAAACCCATATTTTATGAGTAAAATGGCCGAACTTCTTAAAATAATAGGGTTGCTTATGTGGAGGTGAGTCACACTCTCAAGGAAAACAATTTAAAAAGACAAAATGTTTTATAAGCTTTGAAGGGTCCACTGAAGCTTTGTAAAATAAATCAAAAAATATAAAATCAAATTATTAAAATGGTAAAAAATATATTGGCTGAACATAATGTTTATAGTTTTTTATTACGTCACTATTGGGTCATTATGATGTCATAAAACACATTATATATTTTAACGGTATTTAATATTTACCCAAAAATTCGACTATCTCAGAAAATTATGAAAAAATCACAATTGGATAATTTTAAAGTCCTGATTAGTAAAATATTATTCATTTTATCTAAATAATTTCCTAAATATGTGAATTTTACTTTTAAAATAAAATCCAACATTTATGGAAAATCCATGGGTTTTGACAAAAACCTCTTTCAAACCTTAATAAAAATTACAATTCCATTCATAAAATTATCTGAACATTCATATTTAATAAAAATTAATTTAACAGTAATAATATTTTATTAAAATATTATTTAATTAAAAAATCCATTAATTCATCAAAATTGATTTCTTAGTTGAATATTAAATAAAAATACAATTTGTGCTTTAAAAACTATTTACAAAGTAGCAATAATAAAATGAATGCACATTATTTATAAAAAAAGAATTTACATATTCATAGTGTTAGGGTCTTGTTACATAACCCCTTATAACACCCACATAACACCGAAGGGCAAGGTGTGCGATGGTGACAGACTCTTGGGGTGGCTCAGATAACATCGATTGGTTGGTAATCTCTATTAACTTCCACTTCTCTCGTAGTCAGTTCCGCTCAAGCTTAATGTGTTCAAGCTCGGTTTGGGCATGGTCAAGAGTGAAGCCCAATGATGCCACCTCCTTTCCAAGCTTTGATAAATGGGATTTGTATGGGGAAAGTCTACTAGATGATGCCATCACTTCCTTTGTCTGAGTAAATTGTATTTGTTTAAGCCCTACATTAATACTAATCATGGTATCACTATTCAACATCTATATTAGAAATGGTCACAATTCATAACGGTATTTAAAATTCCAAAAATATAAAACCAATGATGTTCACATTTTAAATAACCATATTAAGACATTAAATCAGATCCAGAAGAATTTCCATTAATGAAAGTTTGGGTAATTACAATCTTCCCCACTTAAGAAATTTCACCCTCAAAATAACCTTTTCCCACAATAAAACTGATATGAGTAACATTTCTTCATCATTTCCTCTAATTCTCACGCCTCTTCTTGAAACTTGTGGTTTCTCCACAACACCTTGATGAGGGGAATTGTCTTATTTTGTAGAACATTTTCTTTATGATATAAGATCTTCACAGGTTTCCCCTTGTAATAAAGATCAACCTATGGCTGTACTACCTCTGAAGAGAGTACATGTGAAGGGTCTGGTAGGGACTTCTTTAAGAGGGATACATGAAAGATATCATGTACTTGTCCATGGTAGGTGGATGTTCTAGTCGATAGGCCACAACCCCAACACAATCACAAATCTCAAAGGGGTCGTTGTACCTAGGACTTAACATCCATTTCCATCCAAAACCACATGACCTTCTTCCACGAAGATGTGCGTAGAAATACCATGTCACTAAATTTAAAGTCAAGGTCTCATTGACGGTTATCTGCAAAACTCTTCTGTCGACTCTGGGCTACCTTGAAATGCTGCTAAATGGTTTTCAAATTCTCCACCATTTCTTCGACCATTTCATGTCCTAGCAGCTTACACTAACTGACTTCATCCCGATAAGATGGTGTTCTTCACCTCTTCCAATACAGGGATTCATATGGTTCTATTTCTATGCTCGAGTGGAAACTATTATTATAGAAGAACTAAACTAGAGAAAGATGTTTACCCCATCCTCCTTTAAAGTCCATTTAGCATGCTCTCAACATATACTAAAGTGTTTGGATAGTCCTCTCATATTGGGAATCAGTTTGAGGATAATAAGCTATAATGAAGTTTAACTCAGTATCTAGAGCATGTTGATGACTCTTCCAAAACATAGATGTGAATCTTGGATCGCGATCAGATACAATAGATAGTGGTACTCTATGCAGTCTTACTACATCCCTAATATATATCTGTTCTAGTTGATCCCTTGAGAAATCCTCCCAAATTTTAATAAAGTGTGTAGAATTTGTAAGATGATCCATAATTCCCTAGATTTCATTTTTTTCATTTGGATTTCTTCAAAAGTCCATTGACAAAGTCCATGGTGATGTTCTCTCATTTCCATGCTGTTATGGGCAATGGTTGTATCATCCCCTTAGACTTGTACCTCTCTTCCTTCACTTGCGAACACCCCAGGCACTTTGATGTATACTCAGTGATCTCCATCTTCATATTTTATCACCAATAATTCTCTCAGATATCTCGATACATCATTGTGTTTTCTGTGTGAATAGAGAAATTTGAACTATGTGCATCATCCAAAAGTTCCTTCTTTATCTCTGGACTTGATGGAACACATAGTATTTTCCCAAATATCATGATTCCTTATTCATTAACAATGAACTCCAAGTATTTCCTTTTTCTGATAGCTTCCACTTTATTCTAAATTCCCACATCATCCTTTTGCGCATCCATTAACCTTTCCAAAAGTGATAGTTGAGCAATCATTTGTAAAAATGATTGATGATGTTCCCTTCTATATGATTCACATGTCCATCTTCATGAAGTCTAAGAATATTGTATCCATCTCAATTCTCATCAGTGATAGAATCGTTAGGTCCTTTTTACATAGAGAATCTGCCACCTTGTTCACTTTCCCAGGGTAGTAATGGATTGAGTAGTCAAAGACTTTGATCAGTTCTAACCATCTTCATTGGCACATGTTTAACTCTTTCTATGTGAATATATACATGAGGCTTTTGTGGTCCATATATGTTTCACACATCTCCCAAAAAAGATAACGCCGCCAAATTTTTAAAGCGAAGATCACCGCAACCAACTCCAAATCATGTGTTGGATAATTCTTCTCGTAAATTTTAGATTTCCTTGAAGCATAAGAAATGACTTTATCATTTTTAATCAACACACAGCTCATGCCCTTCTTCGATGCATCACTGAATACTAAAAACTTTTCTCCACTTGTTGGTAAAGTGAGCATTGACATAGTGATAAGCCTTCTTTTCAACTCCTTGTTGCTTTCATCACATTCATCACTCTAATAAAACTTTACTCCATTTCTATTTAGCTTGATAATAGGGTTGGACAATCATGAGAAATTTCTCACAAATCGTCAATAATATCCATCTGACCCCATGAAGCTACAGATATTCGTTACCAATGTTGACCTCGTCCATCCCTCAATTGCATATATTTTGAAGGGATCCATATATATCCCATTTCTTGTGATGATATGGCCCAAGAATGAGACCTCCTTCAACTAGAACTCACACTTGCTGTACTTTTCAAAGAGATTCTCCTTCCGCAAGGTCTTTAGTATAGTTCTTAGATGATCCTCATAATACTCCTTGGTTTTTGAGTATATTAGAATATCATCTATAAATACAACCACAAATTTGTCAAGGTAATCCCTAAAGACACAATTCATCAAGTCCATGAAGATTTCTGGAGCATTAGTGAGTCCGAAAGGCATTACTATGAATTCATAGTGCCTGTATCTTGTACAAAATGTAGTCTTGGGGATATCAAACTTCTTCACCCTTACTTGACAATATCCTGAATGCAAATCCACCTTGGAGAAGTATTGTTCTCCACAAAGCTGATCAAACAAGTCATCAATTCATGGTAGCGGATAATTTTTCTTTATCGTGATTTTGTTATGCTCACGATAATCGATGCAAAGGTGCAATGACCCATCATTCTTATTAACAAAGAGGATTGGTCCCCCCTAAGGTGAAGCACTTGGGAGTATAATCCCTTTATCTAGATTCTCTTTAGTTGTTTCTTCAGCTCCTCAAGCTCCAAAACAACCATTCTATATAGAGTCTTGGATATTGGAAATGCCCCATGTATAAGATCAATTGAGAAATAAACATCTCTTCTAAGAGGAAGACCATACAATTCCTCAGGAAACACTTCAGTGAATTCCCTCACAATAGGCATATCTTCAAGGATGGTTTCCTCCTTAGAATCAATAATCTAATCCAAATACACATGCTCATAGAGCAGTAATATCCATTCTTGAGATGATGGAGAAAAATAAGAATCTTCTTCCGCCTTGCACTTGTACAAAACCGGGGGTCGATTCTCAGCATGGAGAGTTATTTCCCTCTCTCTGTAATTTATGTTGCCTCTATATTTGGAAAGACAATCCATGCCATGAATTTCATCAAATTCCACCAGAGAGAGTATGATGTGGTTTTCTGGGAAATTAAATCCACAAATTATTGCAGGGAGGAGTTAAATTCATGGGATTCAATGATTTCCCCATTTTCTGTACTCACTAAAATCTTTACATCCGTGATTTTTGGTGGTGTTGGGATTGATCTACTAAACTTTTGGGATATAAAAGAATGCATAGAACTTGAATGAAAATTTATGTTCACTATTCTTGAATGAATAGCTCATGTACCTATCACCACTTTTTTTTCGGGGATAACTTTAGCAGTAGTGGTGGAAAAATATCTCCATTGCTCTCTTAGAGGTTGTTGGTTTCCTCCAAAAACCCTTGGCTTAGGGAACTGGTTTGGAAAGTGCCCCGGTTCATTGTAATTGAAGCAATGAACAATGCATTGAGAGTAGAGCAGAGCGTTCCTATCCTCTATCATAGCCGTGGATTTTTCTTGTTCGCAATTAACATCTAGGTTCCCTTCTCTTCTACACCTAAATCATTTCCTCGTCCCCTTCATGAAATTTCCAGGGTGCTTCTTTTGGCACCTTTGGCTAGTGGGGTGTCGATCTTCTTAGCACTGTTGGATTCAACCATCAGATTTCCAGCATTGAAGTCCACATTATTATTTTTATCCCCATGACACCCCTGAGATTCTCTAATGTTCATTTTGACCTTGGGGTCACCTTGGGCAACTTCTTTATAGATTTTGAAGACATGGATCACTAGCACTTTCTGTAGGCAAGGTTTCAGCCCATTAAATAAGATCTCAACCTTTCATTCAGGGGTAAATACCAAGCCGGTGACGTATCGTTAAAGCCTTGTGAAGTTTTCCTCTTATGCTCTGATAGATTCATCATATTTTTTCTTGAGGGAAAGGAAGTCCCTTTCCATCTTTTGTCGGAGGGTTCGTGGAAAATATTTATCGAAAAACGTATTATGGAAATCCATCCATTCCAATGCCTTGATATCCTCCTCAGGCTTCATATTTTTTATCAACATCCCCCATTTATCAGTTTCACCCTAGATACAATAATTATCCAAGAGAACCTTCTCTTATTCAGAACATTCAAGGATGGAGACAATCTTTTCAATGGAGTTGGTCCATTTTTCAGTGATTGAGGTATCAGATGGTCCATTAAAAGTAGGATGCCTTTGTCTTATGAAGCTCCATTTAGAGACTTTTTCATTATTATGGGGGGTTGAAATTTCCTCTGGACCCATGTTTCTATTCAAATATTGAATTAACTAAGAGGGAAGCATGTCGAATTTCATGATTCCCGCTCCCATTGGATTGGGCATCTCGTTAGCATAGTCATCGCGTTGATCTTTACATCGGTTGTTAGCCCGAGTTCTCCTATTACCGGTAATTATCTAGTATAAAAGGAAAGTTAGGGTTAACACATAAATGGTAATCCAATGACAAAACTGATGACTTATAAATAAATTTTATTTCCATAACTAGTGAATCCATAGGATTTAATCTATGCTATTCATGATCTACATTCTTACATATATTCTTAGGGGAATTTTTTTAATTCCCTTAATAAGGGTTCAAACTAACCCTATTAATTTACCAAATAATATCCCCTGGGTGTGTCGTAACCAAGAGTGAATCAATGGCCATTTTTGTGCACCAGTTCTCGTTCGAGTCTAGCTCAAAGTGGATTTTTCAGGTTTTACCCCTAGGATACATATGTGCCTGATCCGCCTCTACCTACTCGTATCCAAACAGGGATGTATTTGCATGATAAACAACTAACCCAATACTCACCAAAAAGTAGAGATGATTTTATTATACTTATTCTTATCTCTATGTTTTCACTAGGGTTTTCTAATCATAATCCCAAAAATAACTAAACATATCCTCTGATACCAACTATAACAACCCTTCATTTTATTACACGCTTAAGCATGATTTATTACACAGAAAACATCACCTGATAAAACATATATGATCGAATGGTCTAGTGTATTTGGGGATTAGGATCATTACATAACAAATTAAAACACCAAATACAACATATTTATTGAAAACATCCTTTACATACCAACATCATTCCCCCATACTTACCATTGCATGGGATAACCTGAGGACATGCATAAAAAAAGGGTGAGCTATGAAGCCCAGTAAGGGAATAAACATGGAATAACATTAGGAATAAAATAATGTTAGAAAATAGGCATATCAATGGAGTACAAGAGAAACATGAACATAAAGGCTTGATAAAGCATGATAATCATAACAAGGAAATGTTGAAACAACACTTAACAAGGAATTAGCATGAGTCAAGGCACATTGCACATGGAGCATGAGTAAACTCTCATTGCACATGAATCATGAGTAAAACCTAGTTTCTCTTTAATTAGCATCATTCAACACTCATTGCACATAAAGTATCATGATACTATACTTTACCCAATGCATTGGTGAGCTATCAGGGCGTAACCTTCTTAAACATTTCATTTCACGAATAAGTATGCCACATGGATCATATAACATGGAATCAATCAACATCATAAGTTATTATACAATTAATTAATTTGGAATAAATACATGAATGTACCATTCAGTATTTATATGTGCATAAAGGTGAATACCCTTGATAGTGACATGGGTATGGTATTCACTACACAATGATCTTGGCATGAAAAAATGCAGTGCTATTTCGGCAGCATAACGGTGTAACATAAGGATTTATGAAAATAGTTCATGAGAGAGAAATGGGTGAATCATCATATATACATGAAATATACTGTATGTGGGTCATATAGATAAATTTCCCAACAAACGTAATGGAATTTAGATGCATGATACAAAAGAATTACTTGGATGTAAAAGAGTATAGAGAAATCCCTCACAGAATTTCTGCATGGTAACGGGTGTACATGGGAGGCATTAATGAGAGAGAGAGGGGTCTCCCATCATAACAAAATAAATATTGAAGTATGGGGGTAGTGATAAATCATACCCCAACATTTTTAATTGAAAAAAAATGGCATAACAACTTAAAGAAAATTGGACAATAATTAGAAAGGAAGGAATACCTTACTTGGAAGTGCAATCCCAAAAGCTTGGGAGAGGCTTGCGAGAGGCTTATTGGGAGATTGGTGCGCCTTTGGGGGATTCTAGAGGGAGTATTTAAGGAGTTTGATGAACTAAAAAGGCTTTGAGTGAAGAGGAAGTGGGATCTTGGGTGATTTTATATAGGAAAAGAGAGGGAATTCTTTATTATTTAGGTTTGGGACACCACACATTAAACTAATCAAAACCACTAACCGGCCCATGGGTTTTCCCATGTATTTTTCCAAAGGGGAGTTGAAAAAAATATTTTTTTAGCCCAATGGTCTAATTTCTTAAAATAATAGGGTTTCTTATATGGAGGTGAGTTACACTCTGAAAGAAAACAATTTAAAAAGTCAAATTGTTTTTTAAGCCTTGAAGGGTCCACTAAAGCATTCTAAAATAAATCAAACAAATCTAAAATCAAATTATTTTAATGGTAAAAAATTATTGGCCGAATATAAAGTTTATAGTTTTTATTACATCACTATTGGGTCATTTTGATGTCATAAAACAAATTATATATTATAAAGGTATTTAATTTTTACCCAAAAATTCGACTCTGTCAAAAAATTATGAAAAATTCACCATTAGATAATTTCGATGTCCTGATTCCAAAAATAATATTCATTTAATCTAAATAATTTTCTAAATATGTGAATTTTTAATTTTAAAATAAAAACTGACATTTATAAAAAATGCATGGGTTTTGACAAAAACAACTTTCAAACATTAATAAAAATTACAATTACATTCATAAAATTATATGATAATTTATATTTTATAAAATGTAATTTAATAATAATAATATTTTATTAAAAATTTATTTAATTCAAAAATCCATTAATTCATAAAAATAGATTTATTAGTTGAATATTTACAAAAATTACTATTTATGCTTTAAAAACTATTTACAAAGTAACAATAATAAAATGAATACACATTCTTTATAACAAAATAATGTACATAGTCATAGTGTTAGTGTATTATTACATAACCCCTTATAACACCCACATAAGACTGAAGGGTAAGGTGTGCAATGGGGACAGACTCTTGGGGTGGCTCAGATAACATTGCTCGGGTGGTAATCTATATTAACTTACACTTCTCCCATAGTCGGTTCCTCTCAATCTTAATGTGTTAAAGCTCCGCTTGGGCTTGGTCAAGAGAAAATCCCAATGATGCCACATCCTTTCTGATCTCCGACAAATGGGCTTCGTACAGGGTAATTCTACTAGATGAGGCCATCACTTCCTTTGTCTGAGTAAATAGGATTTGTTAATGCCTATATTTATACTAATCATGTGATCACTATTCAATGGCTATGTTAGAAACGATCACATTTCTTAACAGTATTTTAAAATCCAGAAACATAAAACCAATGACGTTCACATTTTATATAACCATAATAAGGCATTTAATTAGATCAAGACGAATTTCCATTAATTAATGTTTGGGTTATTACAGTCCGACCTTCCATCCTCTCGTCCAACATGAGTCCCCAAGAGTCGTTAAGGTCTGAAAACCCAAACAACCATCAACCTTTGGAGAGCAGGTCTATACCGAGCTATGGATAAGGGAGCTGTTGGAGGTTTCCTAAAAAGATTAAACAAATTGTGGTCCAAATTTATGTGATTTAGAGAGGTCAAAAAATTCCCCACAATCAAATGATCAAGGGAAATCCCACTCCATGTTGCACATCTAAAAAAACCCAACAAAACTGAAATGGTGAACCCAACATGAATATCTCTAATGAAAAAATTATTGGGTTAAAACGCATCATGCCAAATTATTTTGAAAACCCTATAAAAAATAATTAAGACTGAAATAATCATAAAAATGATCCTCTATAACAAGAGCTCTCATAATTCCATCCTTATTTTGATAATTCCAATTGAGTGGAATGTTCGAATCAAGAAGAAAAGAACAAATAAATTAACCATGCATATCTATTAGTGAATATTATTCCTAAAATACTGTACTAATCAGTAACCTTGTTCTATGTAATTTTCGTAATTGTATATACTAATTTAGTACCCTGATTCGATACGATGTTGTCATCATCCGTCATTCATTCTGGAAAATTGTTCACAACAGCAACTTCCACAACATGAAAAACAATATCACCTCCATGGAAATGTCAATCATATATAGAGATTATAATGGTCTAGTATTAACACCAATATTGTACTATACCAACAATGGAGGCAACTCATGAAGTCCTCCAGAGGTGACAGATGGTGAGCCCGCATCACATGGGGAAGGCTGCTGTTAAACCAATGTCTCTCGTCAGCACTACCGATGGATTCAAGAGATTATCCTAGGGGGAAGATAAACACCACATTCTGTATCTGAGGAAGGTGGACCAAGAGGATGGATATAACTTCTATCAGGTTCCGGAGAATCCCAAGAGGGATCATACTAGTCACTGTCACAGACACCATTCCATTGGTACCCCTATGTCACCTGCTGAAGGTTCCATTCAATACACAACATCCTATAATTCCCATGAATGGGATATAAGTAAAACTAATCATTGGAGAAAGGTTTTTTAAATCCAATAGAAGGAAAATATCCCAACTCTTATTGACAATGACTACCAGCATACTCAGGTAGGGACTAGCCAACATGCTTATATCCCTGCTCACTCTAAACAAGTATGCAGGCATATTCCTAAAACAAGCATGGGGAGGATCATATTCCTACCCCCATATACGAATCCATTTGGCATACCAAAATTTCACAAGGAGTAATAATTTAGTTTCATATCCTCTCTTTTATAGAAGACACCTTCCAGTTCATTATGAAGATATAAAATGTGCAGGCTCAAATCCCAGCACACACTTAGCTAAAATTGCACTACATTTTAGCAATAGCTGAAGAACACTGTTGAAATATTCATAACCTATTTTCAATTAAGGGATAGGTAAAAACTATTTCCCTACATCAAGGATAACTCAAAACTCTGATCATCGTGAATAAGTGGTTGTACCAGAGAAAGTGCACACTCTTTCTCCAGCCCAAGAGGATTATTGGCATAACCTAATAAAGGGAGAGGCATCAGATCATGCTCATATCCTTGTTCCAACAAAGGTCAACCATTTGAGAGTGGAACATGCCTCAGGATAAGGGCACATTACTTTCAAAGAAGTCTGGAGGCATACTCTAATGGCCCATTATTGGGCATATATCATTATTCTGTCTAAGGCTGACCATAGGGGAAGGGAACAACCCTTGAGACAGGCTCATATTCCTATCAATGGGTCCATCCAAAATATTCTAGCTAATCATAAAATTCAGGTGCATATTCATACTTCCTCCGAGATATGATTGCACTAGCATCATTCCATGGAAACAAAGGGGAAGGTTCATATTACTTGTCCCATTATTGAGGTCCGTCGATATATTCTGACGAGGAGTTAATATTAGGACTAAGTTCACATTCTTGATCCAAAAAATTAAACCAGGTGAGAGTGTCTCACACCACATGGTACACTCGTATTCCTTCCATAAAAGATCGTTGACATATCCCAAAGGCTCGAGCTCATGCTCAAAATCTCTTCCTAACTGAGGCTCACCAAGTAAGAGTGGAATATACCTTAAGAAAGGCTCACAATCCTGTCGATAATGAGACACCTCATTGGAATATTTTGGAAGATTCTTAGAAGTAGGATCATATCCTTTCCACATTAGATGGTTATATAATGTTCTGAAAATTGTCTTGCAAAAGGCGCATACCTCTGCACATCTCTAAAAAGAAGGTCAACATATTCCGACCACAACACAGAACACGGCCCATATCCATAATCTGCTCAATGCCAGTGTCCTTGAGATTATTCGAGACACATTCTCAACACCACAAGGGTTCTTCATCTCTTCCATAGAAGATGAATCTAAATTCATTCATAAAAATTATAGTCCTCTTCGTGGTAGTGTAGAGATGGATCGTAAAGACTCTACTCCTAACATTAATAGTGGTCAACCTCCCAACAATGATATCTTCCACAGATAAGGGATTCATCCACTTTCCCAGAAACCTATTTATGCAGATGTTTTCCAAACTAATACACCTTTATACAGAGAGATTCTTGAATCATCAGCATCAATTGTATATGGTTCCCTGTCAACATATAGCAGCATCCAATTCCCGTCAGTATGAAACTATCAGAGCTATCCTATATGGTCGGACCAGATGGAGGCATGTAGGTTTGATTAATAGAAGGATAAGTAGAAAATATAGATAGAGTTAGCCAAAAATAACCTCCCCATCATATTATGGACCCTAAACATCGATGGATATGATATCCCAAAGGAGCTAGAGAAGGACTGCATACCTTATCTAGGCCAAAATTTGTGGTCCACTCATCAGTTACTTAAGGCTCAACATCTCCATTATCCAAGATATGAGTATCACCTCTAGATGATCAATATACTATTTTGTCAACTAGACCTGGCTATTATCTCCATGGACCAAAATCACAAATTGGAAAATCACTGCGCAAATCTGCAACTCGCTTTCCGCTATTGGATCTCGTCTCTTCAACAACTAATATCCAAATCCACTTCAATAATATGTATTAAAGGATAGAGTTATTAGGGATACTTACACTTTACCACCCCCTTGGAATAGCATATCCCTTTAGATACTACATCGTACAATGTTATAGCCTTTGAAAAGATCAAGGGACCAGGAAATTCTTGTACTAGTTTTTCCCTATAAAAGAATGACTTTTCTCCAATAGTGCCTATACATTATGGAAATAGAGGTATGATATCCAAAAATACTTCAAACATGGACACTTGAAAAAATAATAATACATATTAAACATGGTTACCGAAGTTGTGATCACCTGGAAAACTTCTTGTGAGAAATTATTCTCATCATGGGTTTCCATCGCACCTAGCTCCTATGTGAGCATAGTTGTTCCAAATCAAGAAGGCATCAATTGTTGCTACAATATTATCTATCCACGATAATACCCAGTATGCTAAGCTAGAGGAATATCTACCACCACCTCCACCTCTCAGATCATCAATTCCATAGAGAATTTGGGACACATCGGTAGTAGTTGTAAGAGAACCCCAACTCACTGGTATGGGATAATTTATATCTCAATCACCATCCCTAGTTTCATCATCCCCTAATAGGACCCTGGACACATCATCATTGATCCCATAACAGTCCCACAACATTGGGATGAGGGCATTTATATATTCATGTCTATCTTGGGATTTGTCAAATCTCTAACTGAAGCCCTTGGATCGTCAACAATTAGACCAATCAGTGCCAAGTGCAGACCTTAATGAACCCCACCCCATAGGGATGGTTGAATTTTCATCTCAAACACCACCACATAGGGAATCAGCCTTTTCCAGATTTTTAGAAATTAATAAACAACTACCATCCCACCTACCATGTGACACACCTCTACTGGTTGGGGCCCATTCGACAACCCCGATCGAAAACTCCCTCAAGATCATTGTTTATAAGACGAATAGGGAGGAATTTTTATTGAGGATAGTTAATCCCATCGTAGGTTCACGAGACTAAATGGACCAATAAGGCTGAGAGTTCAAATACCAACCGTAATGAAAGCTGTGCAGAATCATCATGTTATGTCGAATGTAATGGTACTACCACCACTACCTGATAAGCCTATATTAATGTCATCACTATCAGCATGGAAGATATTTATCATGATGAAAATATTAAGGGTTGGGTCATGGAAAACATACCATAGGAGGATGGTGAAATGAATGCACTAAATGAGGCTGCACGGACCCGAAACTAGAGAACGCTCCAAAACATGGAATTTCCAAATATCGAGCTTCCACCGGAAGAAATGATACTAATGAGAAGGGTATAACCACATCTCAATCACCTCCTAGGAGGAGTGGGGTTCCTTCCCAAAAGGACCAATTATCTCAATATAATATTGAAATACAAGATCTTCAGAAACATAATGACAGGTTAATTAGAGCAAATATTCCAATGGGGTATCGTCTCCAAGTATGAAAAAATGTTCTCCCTCCCATAGCATATCCATAATCAAGGGAAGATTATGTTTATCGAATTGGATCTATTTCTAGAGAAATGTCCCACATGCATGAGGAAGTTGAAAATGATCATGAATTCTCTTATTGCAGTAGAAGACTCTTCCCTACTTGGATAACCATTCAGTCCTAGGATGAATTGAAATTTAAATGAGATAAAAATGGGGCCACCTAATCAACCCCTACTGGCTCACCTTGGGCGGGAGTTGGTCTAGGCCATAGTTACCCCAGATCTCTTTAAAATCACCAAGTCCCTGGCTACTCAATGGAAGCCAGGGAAGGGTATCACATGCATATGAGCCTGAAAGGAATCTATATCCAGAATGGGTCCATGATACCCCACCTCTTCTCAATAATTGAAATCATACATTCTCCACCTTCGGCGGTGTGGGTGCCTAGAGTGGAATCTCACAAACATCGTGTCTCGATGCTCGATGATGATGGGTCCTCGAGATCAACAGGAGGCAACCAAGATGAGGTGTTTTTAACATACTCTAATAGGGATAGCCTTCATTTGGTATTACAATCTTCCAGTATGATCAATGTCAGGATGGGAAGACGTTTTTCATCAATTCCTTTACTAATTACATCATACACTAATGAATAAAATGATCGTTCACCTGAAAAACTACAAACATTGCGAAAATGAGAGGGTGTCTGCTTTCATATAATGTTGGAAGGGTTTTACCTACTCACTTATCATCCCTCTCTTTCAATAGAAGGATTTGGAGCTCTGTGAAGAAAATCTTATGGATGTGTTTCAGAAACCCATGATTCAAAATAAATATTTTGGAAGGTTCTTTGAATTTACTGAAACAGAATAATGCCTTGAAGTGTCTATTCAATGAACATAATCCAAAGCTCGACTCATGCCTATAGTACAGGGAAAAAATCTATCGAAAATAGAACATACAACAATCACACTTAATCCAGTACTAACACTTGTCTAGATGCCCGAGCATGACCCGAGCTACCCATCACCTCCTTTTGAGTGAAAATAACCAAAAATTCACCCTTATCCATAAGCACAAACAAATCAGGGTTATATGGGGATTTGAAGAATTGATGAATACGGTATACTACTTTTTAAATGAATAGGTCCCAAGTTATTTCCTAGAATCCATAGACAATAACCTGCTCATGCTTAAGCAACCATGGAATCCGGATGAGCTCAACCTCATTGACCTACCTGATTACTACCCTTTCTACATAATTTAGTGTCATAATATTAATAGTTGTTTCATCTTCGAATATTTCCTTCATGGCCCGGTCGATTCGGAACATGTGTTTATGGATAATTCCCCAGAAATATTAGCATGAATAACCATGGTCTAACCAGAAGAGGACGATTTGAAGAAGGTCATGTCTAGATGTGTGTGAAAATTTGACCACTGGATGGTTTGGAAGACAGTTTATCGAGACCACACCGCTTTGAGAGAACAATTATGCATGCCAGTAGCAGCTCCACCACCCAAGAAATAGGTGTCAGATGTGCCACCCAAAGGTGGGTGTGACCACCACTAGTGGAATGAAATACAAAAGGAAGAGCCATATTCTCCTCCAAAGAAGGTGTTAACCCACACTTATTTCGTCCCTACGACATCAACAAGATGGGAACCAGCCAACAAAATGGAATTCTCATCATACGAGGAGATCGTATTTGGTTCTACCAACACAATACACTTGAAAGACAACTTCTCTAATGATGAGTATTCCACCAAATAAGGTTTTACTGCATATAACTGAGGAATTTGAGGATGTACACATTAGAGCTGTGGATATAGGGGACAACGCGAATGTGGTCGAACCCTAGATTCATGTCATATCTCCATAGAGGATATATATGCAACTGAGACTCAAGTTAAAGTGCTCTAGTAGGCCTAAAATAGGAAAGCAGGGTCCTCAGAGACCTCTAATAGTTTCACGCATTTGATTATAATGCATGACTACCTAGTGGGGGTTTAATATAATCAATCCACACATAGGGAAATTCCGGCCCAAATTTCACATCTGGTAAGAGATATTCCCCCAACCTCAGCTTGAGAACTAGGTCTATATGTCTCATATTCTATATCCACTAAACCAGATTCCTAGAGGAAACCCGATATCAGGAAGCACCAACCTCCGACTCAAAAGTATGATGTTTTGAAATAGCTAGTTGTGGTCCCATCCATGCTCTCAATCTTGGATTCACTCCATCCTTCAAAATAACTCAGGGAGGAACAAGTTGAATCCATCCATAACCTACAAGAATTTGAGACATAATTCACTAATGTCAAGGTATATCTTGTGCGGACTATGTATTTAAGATGACGTGTTTTCATCTTATTCACTAATCAATATTAGGAGGAGGCCATCCAAAGGAACGTCATACCCTTATACACTTTAGGTACACTCAATAATATCAATTTTTAAATGGTGATGATTGATAACTGATCATGGATTAATCTTATCCCAGTCCATAACCTCCAACTACTGGGATATTGTAATGGGGACTTATCCCCTAAAAATATGACATTCGTGGGATATTAAAAGATTAAGAAGAGACCCCTAGGGAAGATCATTCATGAAGCCTAATTCTGGGAGATAACATATGATGGTGATTTCACAGTTATCCAGTGGGATACTACATATAATGTCCTTCTTGGAAGGCCATGTCTCTATAGCCACCATGCGGTACCATTAACATTTCATCAATGTCTGAAGTACCACATCCATGGAAAGGTCAGCATACTACCCAGTGATAGCCCCCCCCCCCCTTTGAGGATGGAAAATCCATATATGTCGAAGAATATTTCTACAAGAAGGGTGGAAATCAATTAGTGGTGAATGATGATATATGGGTTGTATCTCCTAATGGATTAATATTTTCCCATGTCAATCCCTGGATCATGCTTGATGGTGATTATGTGATACCCATAAACATGGTCAAGGTAAAAGATATTATCCTATAGGTCCAAACCTATCCTGTCCTTATCGAAAATCATCACTGATATATCTCTATATAAACTTAGATAGCACAGAGCAGTGATATCTCTTATACTTTCCCACCTAGACCAGATACCAACAGAGCCCCCCCCCCCTCATCAGCTGAATACATCTCCACAGACTCATAAATGGGTGATGATGATCATTGAAATACCCATCCATCATTTTCATAAGAAGTCAACACTACAATATATGAACTTAGGTAGACAAATATGAGGATGGAACAATACCCATGGCCTACCTTGATTAGTGTTTTCATGCCTCTCAAAGAAAAAGATATATACATCGCATTTCTAATGCAGCACAGATATTTGGTTGCCTGGAATTACACTAAAATACCAAGACTAAATCTATATGTGGAAACTCATCATCTCGGACTACCCAATGAGCAATGAGGATTAAATAAAGTAGTTGGGAGGATGCCCCCCCTCTCATGACACCAATTTAGAGGTGTATGTCAACAAGTTGATCAAAGCCAACTTTGTTCGGGAAGTGAAATACCTGAGATGGCTTTCCAACATCATCCCCATAAAGAATAAGAACAGTTATATTAGGTTATTCATTGACTTCGGAGACCTTAATAGACATTTCCCATATAATGATTTACCATTGATGATAACATAACTCTTGGTCAATGAAACTATTGTCTTCCAGGCCCTTTCCTTCTTGGATGGGAACTCATGGTACCATCAATTCATGATGGCTTCTTAGGATGAAAAATTCTATGCATTCAGAAACTAACAATGGGTCTTATGCTACCATGACATGGCATTTGTATTAAAGAATTCAGGATCCACATAACATTTTGATATGCATTACATCTTTAATTCATAATGGGAAAGATTGTTGAGTGTCATGTTGAAGATCGGGTCATTAAATCTTGATAGCGATGTGATCACTTCACAAATCCCAAAGAAATATTTTAAAATCTGTGCCAGTATAGTTTAAAGATGCATTTGATAAAATGTTCCTTCAGTGTAACATTAGGTAATATTCATGGTTTTGTGGTGTGCCATTGTGGAATTGAGGTTGATCCCCAGAAGACTAGAGAGATTTTTGAAATTTCACCCCTGGAAATCTGAAATAACTAAGGGGACTCCATGGGAACCTCCCCTACATTCAGTGATTCATAGCCAACCAGGACAAAAAATCTACCCCCTTCACCAGACTAATGAAGAAAATAATCTTCTACTAATGGGATGATGAATGTTAGAAAGCCTTTGAGAGTCTCAACATTACCTCTTGCACCCAATCGTTTTGATGCTCCCCCTATGGATGGAAAGCCACTCCTATTATATGTGGCCACCATGGAATGCACTTTGGACTAACTCCCTGGAGAAAATAATGGTGTGGGAAGGAAAAATAGTCTCTACTACCTAAGCTAGACCAAACTTGGTACTGATACTTGATACTTCGATATCGAGAAGAACTTACTCACACTCATCATCGTTGTGAAAAATATAATGCATTACTTCCAGAACCACGAGATCCACTTTTTCACTCGTATTGATCCACTCAAGTACATACATGGTTTCCCCATGTTTATTGGGTTCTTAGAATGATGTATGGTCATTATTCAGCAATATGACATACAATTTTTGTCTTATAAGTTATTGAAAGAGAAAGAACTAGCTGATATCATTACAGTACACCCTGCCATGGAAAAGACACCAGAAGACACTGATATTCCCAATGAATTGGTCTTATATTCCTGTGACACTCCCCTAACATGGGACATTTTCTTTTATGGAACCTCCTATAATCATGTCGGTACTATAATTGAGAACCCAAAATTCTACTGGGTGGGTCTATGGGTTGTATTTGTGTAACCAGACATAGCAGAAATTCTCAACATTTTCTCAATGTTTGAAGGGTACAAAAATAATGAGGCAAAATACCATGCCCTCATAGCGGGAGTGGAACTAGACCTATAGTTGCAAATAGAATACATTGACATCAAAGGGGATTCAGAGTTATTGATAAATTAGGTCAATGGTGAATATTTCATATAAATGAGGAACAAGACCCCTCACTGAGTATGTCAGGGGATTAATGGTAGAATTCCCTTATCCCACACTGATTTATGTTCCTTGATAAAAAATTTCTCACGCTAACGCACTAACCAATGATACTACCTTTCTAGTCGACCCTTATCAAGAAGAATCAATCATATGTCTTACATAATGAATAACAGTGTCATCAATCTATATATATGATATGGAAGAGATCAACTAGCTCAACACTGCCACATGGCATGTGGAACCAATGACTACCTCTCGATGGATGGAGACCACAATCATCAATCATTGATATGGGACTCTCCTAGAAGATTGTCTTGGATGGAAATGGATTCGGTGTTAGGCAAGGAAATTCACTATACAGAATGGCCCAAATGAGAAAAAAATACTCTTTAAGGGTGCCTTTGATGGAATTATTTTTAGGTTCATTCTAGAAGGAGTAGTTATATCCATCATGGAGGAAGTCCACATAGGTTCATGAAGCACCCATAAATCTAGAAGTAGGATCTCCCACCAAACCAAGAGGTTGGGATATTTCTATAAAACCATCATACGAGACTAGGTGGAATTCACCAAGAAATTTCATGCCATCCATATCCATGAAAACGTCATCCATTAGCCCCTAGAAATACCGAATACCACTAAATATTCCTTTCCATTTTTCATTTGGGTATGGATGTTGTGGGGGCCATATCCCTCAGAAATCGCTAAGCTATTAATATACATCCTTACTACCACCGAATGCTTTTCCAAATAGGCTGCGGTGAAACCCCTCAAGGACTTGGGGATGATGAATATCATCAACATTGTGAAATCCCATATCATCACCAAGTTCAGAGTCCCTCACACAATATTGATAGAAAATGACACTAACTTATGTTCCACGGAGTTGAAGATGATTTACCAACAGTACTAGATTGGGTCCAATCAGTCATCCCACTTTCATGCAATGGAAAATGTACAGATAGAGTCCTTTAAAAAGGATTTATCAAAAATACTCTAGAAAATGGTGAATAGGGATAAGAAGACTTGTAAAACTAAACTCTTTCATGCTTTGTTGGTCTACCATACCACCTTGCGTTCTTTTACATAAGAAACAACATACTCACTGGTGTATGGTACTAAGGTAGTGTTTCCCATAAAGGTCCATCTGCCCTCACTCTGAACATCCATTTGTGGATATTTGTCAGATGATGAACAGTTGTAGAAATAGATGGATGAGTTGGAATATTTAGATGAGAAAGGGTTGTGCATGCTACACAACCTCAAAGTCCACCAAATCATATTGTATGATCTTTTAATAAAATGATTCACCTCCACTCATTCCTTCTGAGAGAACTGGTTTTGCCTCTTGGAACCCTAATGATACAGGGAATGAAGCCCCCAAAATTGAAGCCCAAGTGGGATGTACATTACATCATACATATGGTCCATTATAATGGAGCCTATTCATTGGCCACCATGGATGGTAAGTGTGTCACATAACCCACCAATGTGAGATTTCTCAAGAAAAACATAGATAAGATGTTAAGGAAACATGCATCCACGTTAGAGTAATCCACATCATTTGTCTTTGCAGAATGATGTTAAACCGCATGGAACATCTCATCCTCACCACATGACGTTAAACTGAACAATCAATGTCTTTATCACATGAAATTAAACTTAGTGGTTTCTCTATAACTACGTACGACTTGATTCAAATTCCTAATGTGAAATGTAGGGATGCCTTGATCCTATATCTTGGTCCATCCATTACATCATAAAAACTACATGTGTTATACCCCTCTTATCTTTCTATACTGTAGGGGAACCCATGCCACTCCTTGTTTTTCACATCGACCATAGATCACATGAGATTAGGAATTACAGTAGGGACTTACCCGAAAAAAGGCATTGAGGTGCACTAAGGACACCTTACTGTATTGAGTGAAAGACCATAAAATTAATTCCATAAGCCCTTACCACATGATGTTAAACTGTATGTTCGATGTCGTTGACACATGACAACAACTATAAGGTCCTAAAATAAGTGTGTGTGTTTTAATTCTCACCCCCATGAGATATATAGTAACGCCCACAGTTCTATCCATGGGCCCTACCATGATGTTCCCACCATTTAATGTCGATCAACCTATATCCTCAAAACATGATGTTAAACTACATGGAGCTTCATGAACTGCATCAATCTTGATTCCTTCCCATACATGATATGTATTAATGTCGAGATCTATAGTCCTACGCCCTGATGAAACTATCAATAGAAATAATTCATACCTCTACATATATTTCAAACCTACATAATGTATTTCCTTTTATAGAAATTTATGTGTCTTGATTCACATCTTCGTGAGATACATAGTGACACCCATACATTTCATTTTTAGGCCCAGTTGTAGCCATAACCCTTTTTGGCCCTTAGGACGGAGTCATCCTGGAAAGATGTGTGGTGTGCTTGAGACCTCTTCTGTATTCATTGACATCATATTACTTCATGGAACCACAACAAAAATCCTCATATTAAGAACTAAACCTTATGGTATGGTTCAAATGTCCCTAAACTGTCTGTATATGACCCTACAATGTGGAATTAAACTGTATGAAGTTCATCCTTACCACAAGACATTAAACTACCAACCACCCCAAACTACGGGTGGATGGATTCACATTTTCATGGTATATATAGTGGCACCCATGTTCCCCTCTTCAGGCCTATATGCAATATTACCACCTTTCATGTTGGTTCTTATGTACTTACCACATGATGTTAAAATACACGAAATCATGTCCTTACCGAATGAGGTTAAATTGTACGGGAGCATGTCCTTACCGCATGATGTTAAACTGCATGGGAATTTTTCTTTGCTTCATGAATTTAAACTAAATATCTTGATGTCCTAACCACATGATGTTAAATTACATGGATGCAATCATGTCCATACTACACAACAATAAATTGTGGAGACCATATCATATATTTCAATCCTCATAAAAGGACAACAAGATACTTATCTTAGTCAACTAGAGTACAGGGTGCTTCCGCCAACCTTTAAGAGAACCTCATATTCATATACCACAATTCATGTCTTGACTATCTCAGGATATCTTTATCCTTCCATGTCCCTTAGAAAGGATTTATAGTATCAAGGACCATTTTCTTCACTATGCCTGTAGCCCATGGATTCTTCATATGCGCCAATGGCCGTTATCCAAATGCATTACTCTAAAAATTTATATTCCAATTATCTTGATCTATGATGTCATCATGACATCACTCAACACCCTACTGTGTCTGAACTACTCCTTTTAGGACCATCCCATATCTTTTCTCATAACCTAAGAAACATGAGCTATGATTTGGGTCATTTCTCTTTTATACTTGATAAGATGTTGAAGTGATCTTATCCCTAGGTATCTTCATTAGCCCTTTGTAATACATCCTCCAAGTTAGTTACACGAAATTAATTACCCTAAACTTTATAATCATTGGTCAAAATTCCACAACCATAAACTATGTCCCCGAATAGTCTGAATCCAAAGACCTTAAACTGCCAATGGAAGAGACAAAAAACTTGTAAGGCCGAAAACCCAAATAGGGAGACCTGAGTAGAATCTAATTCTCCACCTGCTAAAATCTTTATCCTCAGAGTTTAGGCAAAAGATAGGGTGAAAACATAAAATTCGCAAAGATCATAGGGTCCATAACCCTATTAAAAGCTAGGCTATGCTAACTAGACCTTGTAGTCCAATTGAAGTTTAGGGAAATATTTTTCAAATCATCTCACTATGGGATTATATTAGCTAGGTGGGGACACAACCTATAGTTCATTCAAAACCTCCTTCGATTTTACATCTTCCACAAATGACACTTCATGATATGGGGTGTCTCGAATCTCTGTATCCTTTCTATAGCGCTTGTAAAGGTTATTAGGCTTCAAGGGCCTTTTTCTTGACTATGCATGTGTGCCCATAGATCATGAATATGTGTCTATGGTTGTAAACTCAATGCATCACTCTATAAAAGGGAATTCCAATTATCATGAGACCTAAAATCATCATGGAAGCACTCAACACCCTAGCGTGTCATAAACACTCCATGTATGACTTTTCTATACCATTTTTCAAATTCAAGTACCCCAAATCATGATTTACAATCCTCATACCAATCAATCCAAGCGTATTTAATATCCTCGATGTTTCGTCACTACGTTATTTACCCTTTCCCAAAGATTGTAACGCCCCGACCCTAGTTACCCAGAGTCAGTGCATTATTAAATAACATTGTCATGATTACAAGGAATCAAGTCCCGATGGATAGATTAGTTTAGCAGTCTTGGAAAATATATTACATACATGTAGTTCAACATTACAACTTGAAAAAAAACAACAATAATTTATTCCATTAGAAACATCCAAGCCTCCTATATTATGCCTGCAAGTCACTCATAAATAACTTCTTCATATCCTGGGAAAATAAAATATAAGAAAGGGGTGAGCTCAGATGCTCAGTAAGGGTAAATAATTTAGTGGAAGCTATAAACCTTTAAGGAAAGATTTGTTATAAAACACTAGCCTTTTAAACATAAAATTGAACATAATATGACAGAAATAAATCAAACATTACCATATAAACATAGAAATGGATATTCTACTAGCAAATAATCACATGTAATAACTAATTTCATAATTAGGGAATGTATAGAACTGGGCATTAATTTCTGTTTCAAGGCCTCATGCCAGGACCTATGGGATAACATTAAAATGACCCAAACCCAGAAATCCTCTGTAACCGGACTCCAACCTAGAGAGCCACTCTAACCTGACTCTAACCCTGAGAGCCTCTATAGCCGGAATCCAACCTGTAGGGTCTGCTGTAACCGGACCCCAACCCTGAGGGATTACTTTTACCAGTCCCCAACCCAGAATATATTAGTCCAACACATTCATCTTAAGAATAGGGTGTAATATAACATAAACATTTGAATTAATACTAGCATATGAAATGTCAATACTTTAACTCTAAACCATGAATGGAATAAAAATAACCCACCCATAGTCAAAAATATAAAAAAACCTTAAATAAAATATGGATGATTTGTATCATAATAAATCAACTTCAAACAAGTAGATAATTTATCAAATTATGTTGACATAGATGAAATAAAAACTATTGGAGAGAAATATCTCTTTCTATTTTGAAATCAATTAAGATTCACATAATTATATAGAAAAAATTCATTTTAAAAATATACTTATAAGCTTGTAAGGGAATCTTTGAAAATTTAATAATCGCAGAAAATAGTCACACCCACCGTATAAGGTAAAAAAGACATTCTTACCTTATTTTTATTGAAATGGTTATAAAGTACCTTTTTTGGAAAATGATGGAAAGATTCCTTTGAAAAACATATAAAGTCAAATAAGGATATAAATGACTCTATCCCATTTTCTAGAAAGTAGTAAAAATGTTTTGAAATACATTTTAAGAAACATGGATTTGGATGATAAAGAAGTCACCATAGATAATTACATATAAACAACCTCGGACAATGAAGAGATTTTAGAATTAACCCTTACCTCATTGTAATCAATCGAATTATACAAACAATAGTCAATAACCACCAAATAAATCATAGAATATCTTGAATATAAAGATAATAAGGATAGTATATTTCAAATTGAAGTACACAATATACCACATGCAATAAATAAGTCTTGAACAATTGAAATCTCCTGGAATTAAAAGTGAGATAAGAAACCTCTTACCACGTGTCTTACTTGACTCGCTCGTATATTCCATCGCCTTTCTGAATAATAAACTTATGTTAATTTCTACTTTCATAAGAATATTTTCAAGTTTATTATTCCTATAATATCACTTATTACCTTGCTATAGCTATTTGTTAATTATTTGAGTTCATATTGGACATTTTGTTGATGTTCATAACATGAGTCAAAAATGAATATGTTATAATTATAAATTGTCCTTGTGGTCAAAATTACATTATCTATAGAATGATATTACTCATTTATATTTCATATATATCATATATTTCTAGTATATATATGTATTTATAATAGCACATAACATTTGGAGATATGAAATGAAATGCACCGTTCATGGAGACAGTACGCATGAATGCTACTTTCATTTCTATTTTTTTAATAGAATTAAAACATAATGATACATAGGTATATTATAATTCCAGTATAATATCATATATAATATCATCAACTCCATAATTTATACGTCCCACAAAAGTCATTAACAAGTCATCTCACTATGAGGGGGTTGTAGTCCACACTACATCAAATGAAATTATCACGTTTTACCCATAATGGAAACCATAAAGGTATGATATAAATGGAAAATACATAAGCACAAAGAAAAAATAAACATAATATATATATAATATATAAATACAGTGCCATCTTAATGGCCACCATGAGAGGCGGTATGTGATAATCGAACAATCATTGTTTCGTGAGGCGTTAGTTTTGCAACCACAGAAACAGTTTGTTCTTCACCCATTAGATGGAGGTGTGTGTAATGAGTTAGAAGTGGGGTCATTTTATAAGGGGGAGGAGGGGCTCTTTAGGAAAGTGAGAAAATATTATTTTATTATTTAGTGATATTCAGTTTCTAAAGGTCCAAAACTAATTAATGTTTAATATTAGATGACTCATGGTCGAAATAAAATCATCCAATAATAATTGGACATGTTTTGAATATAGTTTTATTATTAATAATCTTGTTTATGTAAACCATTTATTAATTAGGTAAATATTACGTCATTATTGTTTCATAAAAAAGATTATTTATTTGATGTCTAAAAATTATAAAAAATTACAATAATGTAGGAAATCATTTTAGCTTTTTAATGAATATTTATAGTCGAAAAGATGACTTATATAACCCCATGTAAAAATTGATTTACAAAAAGATATTTTTTATGTCATTTTTGCCTTTACTTTACGTTAATTAAAATAAACTATCAGCATTTAGAAGTGGCTCCATGGGGTCCCAAAATTGACCCAAGGATGATCATGGTCAGCCATGGCTCATTTAATAAGCTTAGGACAATTTTAAAGGTAATTTTTTATTATTATAATAATCTTTTTACTTTGAATTACCCTATTTACCTTTAACTCCAGTAAATAAATGTCGAAAGTTAATATTCCCCAAAAATTATTTTCATCTTATTGATCAAAATTTTACTTATTGAGGTTAACTGTGTCTCTCTGATTTTTGAAATTCAACTCACAGAAACAGTAAAATTATGTTCTATGCAAATTTGCAAATTCTCCTAGGAGGTGGGTAAAAGATGGTAAAAAGTTCAATAAAATGTTTATGCATCTAAACTCAATATAAAATGATTTTAATGAATTATATTGAACTTATATAGGTATTATGTATCTATTTTGACCTAAAATAAATATAAATAAAATAAAATAATTATTTAAATAAAAAGTCAGTTTTAACCAATAACTAAGTGTTTTTTCACTATTCAGCAAAAATTGAATGTTTTTAGAAAAATACCAAAATCTCACTCTAAGCTAATTTTTATATTCTGAATTCAAAAATTAAGTCTATTTTACCCAATTAAAAACATAGAAGTTTCATTTATTATGTTAAAATTAATTCCCATTTTTAAAACCAAAAAGCGTGTTTTCAAGAAATAATAACAAACAGAAGATTGATACTTGTTTATATTCAATATCAAAGTGAAATTATTTTCAATGAATAACATTGGAATAAATGGTAAAAATATAATCTATTTATAATTCCAATCCATTAAAATGTATAATTTAACACTACAAATTATTTTGATTAAAAAAGTTGTTTTCAGTTAAAATATATTATTTTTCACTATTCACCCAAATATGAAAGTTATCAGAAAACACCAAAAATTTATTGAAACTAAATTTTTATATCCCGATTCTAAAGAAGATGTTTATTTTGTCAAATTGAATATATATAAAAGTTTCAAATATTGTATTTAAAAAGTTTTCTCCATTAAGATCCGTCTCAAAAAGAGGAATTCAACGAAGCTGACGGCACGTCAATCGGACGTCCGTAGCTCTAGATATGAGCGTTTCCGCTCCGAAGGCCCGGTTGGTTTCGTGTACGAACCAACCCGGTCGAACTCAAAGTGTTCCGAAACCTTGAGTGCGATAAACCGAAACGACCGTCTCGATCCAAGGATCGCGTTGCCGCTGACGGCGTGTCATTTGGAGGCCCGCAACTCAAGTTACGAGCATTTGAACAAAGACCGTCCGAAGACGGGGGTCCCGGCCCGGGCCCACCCGGCCCGACCCGGTCAGACCGGTCTGGCTCGGCCGGCCTGGCTCGGCTCGGCCGAGCGACCGAGCGGCCGACGCGGGAGGGAGCCGCCGCCCCGCGTGACACCCCCGCGGCACCCGCGGGGTGTCGGCCAGACACCCGGGGGGGGGGGGGGGGCGCCGCGTGACACCCCCGCGGCCCCCGCGGGGTGTCGGCCAGACACCCGGGGGGCGCCGCGGGACACCCTCGCGGCCCCCGCGGGGTGTCGGCCAGACACTCGGGGGGTGTCGCGTGACAACCCCGCGGCACCCGCGGGGTGCCGCCCTGGACACCCGGGGGGTGTCGCGTGACAACCCCGCGGCACCCGCGGGGTGCCCCCCTGGACACCCGGGGGTGTCGCGTGACAACCCTGCGACACTCGCGGGGTGCCACCCTGGATACCCGGGGGGTGTCGGGTGACAACCCCGCGGCACCCGCGGGGTGCCACCCTGGACACCCGGGGGGGTGTCGCGTGCCAACCCCGCGGCACCCGCGGGGTGCCGCCCTGGACACCTGGGGGTGTCGCGTGACAACCCCGCGGCAGCCGCGGGGGGGGGGGGGGGGGGTGTGTCGGCCAGACACTCGGGGGGGGGGGGGGGGGCGTGACACCCCCGCGGCACCCGCGGGGTGTCGGCCAGACACGCGGGGGGCGCTGCGGGACACCCCCGCGGCACCCGCAGGGTGTCGACCAGACACTCGGGGGGTGTCGCGTGACAACCCCGCGGCACCCGCGGGGTGCCGCCCTGGACACCCGGGGGGTGTCGCGTGACAACCCCGCGGCACCCGCGGGGGGCCGCCCTGGACACCCGGGTGGTGTCGCGTGGCAACCCCGCGGCGCCCGCGGGGTGCCCCCCCTGGACACCCGGGGGGTGTCACGTGACAACCCCGCGGCCCCCGCGGGGTGCCACCCTAGACACCCGGTGGGTGTCGTGGGACAACCCCGCGGCAGCCGCGGGGTGCCGCCCTGGACACCCGGGGGGTGTCGCGTGACAACCCCGCGGCAGCCGCGGGGTGCCGCCCTGGACACCCGGGGGGTGTCGCGTGACAACCCTGCGGCACCCACGGGGTGCCACCCTGGACACCCGGGCGCGCCGGACCCACGCACCCGCGGGTCCACGGGCGCCGCCACCGGCGCCGCCGCGCCGGAGTCGCTCCGGTGGCCCGTTTTTATTCTCGTCTGCACCGTTGTTCCTCCCGGGTTCCGTTCTTCACTGCGGGATCATCAAACATCCGTTGCGGCACGTTCCGTCATCGCCCGCCAAATCCGCAGAACACGAAGAACGGCGGAGGGTTGTCGGGCCGTGTTCGTTTGACCCGCACCCTCCGCGTTAGATAAAAACAACGGGAGAAATTGTTCAACACATGAACCGACAATTTTAATAAAATAAAATTGTTCATTTGAAACCGGTTCTTTAATTTTTAAAGAACGTTCACGGGAATATAAAGAGGGGTATTCCAAAATTATAAAATCCCTACCTCGTTGGTTGTCGTCGTACGCACGTCCTTCGCGGAATTGCTCGTCGCGGGAGGTGGAGATCGTCGCGTCGTCACGGAAGGGCGTCGCGTCATCGCAGAACACGGCGTTGAGTCGGCGAACTCAACGGACCATGAAACAGCAGATTTAATTTAATTAATTAAATCCGTGTTTTGGTAAAGAACCACGAAGGAGATAAAAAGGAAGGTCCGAGACTCTTACCTCAAGCAGCTGATCGAAGATCCGTTGCGGAGGAAGAGACATCGCAGAAGAACGTTGTCGGCGTTGCGGATCACGGCATCTCGTCGTCGATTTCCGGGTTCGGCGTTCTTCGCGTTCTTCGCGTTCTTCGCGTTCTTCGTGAAGGAGGAAGAAGAAACAAGGATTCTGTCTCAACGAGTAATCCCCCAAAAGGTTTTGGTTGGTCTTATTTTATTAATATGCCAACACACAAAAACAGGTTAAGAAACGATTGAATTAATTCGTTGAATTAATTCAACGAAAGAAACAGGCCATTTAATTCATGAAATAAACCGCCCAATTAAATTGTCTGTTAAGATTTTAAGAAACGCGTCAGTTGACTTTCATTAAGACGGGTTTTCGCGGGTGCATTTCTTAGCAGAAAGAAACGGCGGAGCTCGTGCGGGCTCCACCTCACAAATATCCTACCAAGGGGGTAGGATATTTCTGGATAGCATCCTATCTGGATCAACTTAGTTTAAGCCACTTTTAAGTGGCTTCAAGTGGCTTCCAAGTGGCTTAAGTGACATAAAATAAAGTTGTCATAAAATTATTTTATTTCTTAACTTTAAGCCCGAAAATTAAAAACCACACGCGAGCAAACGCAACTCCGGAAGAGGTGTTTCTAAGCGAATACCGGCACTGCGATTTCATCGGTGCCCTCAGAATTCGATTCCGGGCACCGGTTTAAAAGTTAGAAAAACCCGCTCGTCTGTTCACTGAACATACCCGAGCCAAACTTTGAAAAATGATTCCGGGCACACCGGGCCTCGGAATCAGGTGCCGTCAGAAACTGCGTTCTTGTAAAATTCCAAAGAAAATTAAGAAAAAAAATTTCCTTGAAATTTACGGGTCTTTACATTACTCCCACCACAGGGATTTACGTCCCCGTAAAGCTTCAACACAAACTAGGGATACCAAGGCGGTACTGAGCACACATCTGAGCCTCCCGCTCCCATGTGCTCTCCTGGAGGTTCCCGTGCTGCCATCTGATGCGCACAAGAGGAATTGATCGCCCACGTAGGACCGCTTCTGTCGATCCTCTATCTCCACCGGAACCTCCGTAAAAGTCACCCCATCATCCATGTCTAGCTCCCCATGGTCAAAGATGTGCGTCGGGTCGTGCACGTATCTCCTCAGCTGGGATACGTGGAAGACGCTGTGCACCCGGTGCAACTGAGGTGGCAGAGCCAGGCAATAAGCCACCTCGCCAAATCTCCGCAAACCACGTCGAGGTAAGACCCGCAAGAAGACGTGGTCGCCATCCTCGAACTCCAGTGGCCTCCGCCTCCTGTCAGCATAAGGCTTCTGCCAGCTCTGAGCTGTACTCATCCGCCCCTGGATGACCTGGACCATCTCAGGTCCCACAAGAGCTGCAAGATTTCTTCTTTTCCGATAAGAGAAATCTGGTCCCATCCCCTGGATGAACCACATTCTTTGCCTAAAACAGTCAATCCCGACATGGATGATACTAATCCATACCAAGGATGACGTCGTAAGGCCTCGACGCTACTACCAAGAGATCCAACTGTTACTCTCGCCTCCAAGGGTTGAGTCACACTGTCGGCATCAGTGTGTGGTAACTGGGTCTCCTTCAGTAGATGTCTCACAAGTGAAGGTCAAGTAAACAGTCAAACTGGAGCCTCCTAGTAACAACACAAAAGAGGACAGGAATGAAAACATCACAAAGGTATGCGTCTTTTATTATTGCAGCTCATAACACAAAGACGCTACACAATAGAAACAAGTAACTAGAAGTACAAAGGACGTATCCACTTGTTCCGCTCCTGTCCATCTGCTCCCAGAGCTCCATGATCGAAGGCATCAGCTGCCTGAAGCTGATCTCTCCCATGTCCACCAACTCCCTGCGGTCGGGGTGGACCTCCTGGTGGTCGTGGTGGCAGAGCCTCAAAGCGTCGCCCACCACCGGCTGCTTGGCCAGCTCCTCTGCCTCGTCCGCCTCCTCCCTGCGGACCGCCATGGTCGACCCTCTGCCTCTACCTGGGCGGCCCCTCCACCGTCTGCTGCTCCTCGGTACGGCAGGTCGGGAAATCACGAGCCATGTGGCCCTGCCCGCCGCACGAGTAGCACTACCTGCCTCTCAGAAGGCTGGCCCCGCGCTGTGTGCCCCGCACTGCTGAGCCACTGTCCCGAGGTCATCTGCCGGAACCCTGAGTCATCCGTCGGCTACCTGCTGCCGAAGACTCCGCTACCTGCCACCCTGCAGTAGGTCTCGCTGTGGACTCCGCCAGAAAGCTCTCAATCAGAAGGGCTCGCTCCAGTACTCCTGCCTGGGTAGGGATGCTGAGGGAGATCAGTGAGGCCCTGATCTCGTGTCTCAATCCATGCTCGAAGGTTCGGGCCCGGAAGAAGGGGTCCCGTACCATGTCTGTCGAGTAGCGAGAAAGGTCAGTGAACCTCGCCGCGTACTGGGCGACCGTCAAGCTGCCCTGCCGCAGCTGAAGAAGCTCCTGAATGCGCACCACACAGAGGGTGGCCAGGACGAACTCTGAGCGGAAGATGCCCTCGAAGTCCGTCCAAATGAGGGTGGCCTCATCGTGTACCTGGAGCATCAGTCTCCACCATCGCCCTGCTGCTGCGTGCAGTAGGCTCGCCGCGAGGACCACCATGAGGTCTGCTGGTGTCCTCACTAGCCTGAAAACTCAGACGACCGCCTCCAGCCAGTCCTCGGATGCCTGGGGGTCCGACTCCCCACGGAACCTGGGTGGTCGCTGGCGCTGGAACTTGTGCAGAGCTCCGAGGCGTCGTGAATCATCAGCGATCGGCGCTGGAAGCATCGGGGGCTCGGCGGGTAAAGGTACCGCTGGTGCCTCCGCTGTCAACGGGCCCTGTACCGAGGCCTCCTCGCTCAGCGGGCTGTCGTCGCGCTCTACTCTCGGAACCCTAGCTGGCTGCCGTCGTGGGGCCATCCTGAAAAGGAAACAAGTGCACCACAGTCAGAACAGTATACCTGGTGAGCTGACACAAGTAATCACAAAGAAAACTTGAAACAAAAATGCAATCAATGTTTTCGTGCATTAAGTCGGAAATCAGAAGTCAGGGTCCTGGTGTACGGATACGTCGTCCGCCGCACCAACACTGGACTCCCTGGACTGATAACCACACTCAATACGCTAAACACTATTGCTTCACATAGAAGAAAGATCAGAGTCCGCGGTAGAACCGACCACCTCTGATACCAATTTGTCACAACCCGTCCTCGGGGCCCATGCCGTGACTACCCCAAGCCCACCTTCCATAGGCCAAGGGCTGGCGACTAGCACCAAGGCGTAAATCCCAACCAAAAGGGAAGGAATTGCCTTTGAAAAGTAAACAACCACCACAGAGTAAGCAAGTGGAAAAGTAAACACTAAGTAAAAATGGTAACAAGCTGTGCTGGAAGTAAAAGGGGCCGGAAATACAAGCCCAACTGTAAAGTACAACTGAAAGGAAAAATAGCAACTAAAAGGGAAAACTGTAGCGTCGAGCCGTCCTCTGGAAATCCCACATGAAGGGTGGGTACAGATAGCCTCCACTACTCCTCGGGTCCACCTGACCGCTCTGAGTACGTCCCGCCCAGTGGTCCACCTCTAGGTACCGTCCTGCTCCGCACGCCTCCACCACGATCAGCGCTGTCCGTCGTCTGCAACCAACACCACGAAGTGCGGGCATAGCCCGTGCAGGGGTGAGTATAAGCTACTCAGTAGAGACCCCGAGACCCCCGAAGGTCTCCCGAAATCCACAAAGGATAATCCACAAAGGAAAGATACAATCACGAAGTAACATCTGACACGGCTTAGGTATATGCCCATACACATACCTAAGTCATCAATTCCCGTTCGGCTCCAACGTCCGAGCCCAAGCACAACCCAGTCCACACAGGAAAGCAAACGTATACCCACACAGGATAGCTCAACACAATCCACAAAAGAGAGTAAACAGTAAATCCACACAGGATAGCTCAACACAATCCACAGAGGAGAGTAAATAGTAAATCCACACAGGATAGCCCAACACAATCCACAAAGAGAGTAAACAGTAAATCCACACAGGATAGCTCAACACAATCCACAAAGGAGCGTAAACAGTAAATCCACAGAGGATAGCTCAACACAATCCACAAAGGAGAGTAAACAGTAAATCCACACAGGATAGCTCAACACAATCCACAAAGGAGAGTAAACAGTAAATCCACACAGGATAGCCCAACACAATCCACAAAGGAGAGTAAACAGTAAATCCACTCAGGATAGCTCAACACAATCCACAAAGGAGAGTAAACAGTAAATCCACACAGGATAGCTCAACACAATCCACAAAGGAGAGTAAATAGAAGATTCAGCTCACACAGGTATACTTCTTCGGATGACGATAAAGATGATCACTGATCCGTCTAAGTCGTCGGACCCACGAAGGATCGATAGGTAACTAACCCCCGCAATGACCCACACAGGATCGGGCCCACACAGGACCTGTAGGCGCTGGCTCACACAGAACTGCTGAGCGCTGACCCACACAGGATCGGACCCACACAGGATCGGGCCCACACAGGACCGGGCCCACACAGGACCTGTAGCACTGATCCACGTAGGATCGCTGAGTGATGTAGTCGTCGCAGTCCACTGAGGATCTCTGCACAGTCGTCATCGCAGTCCACTGAGGATCTCTACACGGTCGTCGCCGCAGTCCACTGAGGATCTCTGCACGGTCGTAGCTGCAGTCCACTGAGGATCTCTGCACGGTTGTTCGTGTCGAAGTAGCAGTCGCAGCCAGCTCTAGGGTTCCCGCACACAGCAAGCTCGTTCGGGAGAGTCCGCTCCACGAGCCGAGAGGTTGATACATCAACTGACACAAATTCCGAAGTTGATGTTTCCAAAAGTTCCGTATCGGCAACAGGAACTCAACATCGCAGACGACGCGTCCATCGGACGCCCGGTCTGAGAGTTATTGGCTTTTTCGTCCCAGGGGCCCGGTTGGTTTTTAAGGCAAAACCAACCCGACCGTACTCCACCTGCATCCAAACCTCAGGCGGAGTATTCCAAAAGATTCGTCTCACAAAGAGGAATTCAACGAAGCTTACGGCACGTCAATCGGACGTCCGTAGCTCTAGATATGAGCGTTTCTGCTCCGAAGGCCCGGTTGGTTTCGTGTATGAACCAACCCGGACGAACTCAAAGTGTTCCGAAACCTTGAGTGCGATAAACCTAAACGACCGTCTCGATCCAAGGATCGTGTTGCCGCTGACGGCGAGTCATTTGGAGGCCCGAAGCTCAAGTTACGAGCATTTGAACAAAGACCGTCCGAAGACGGGGGTCCGGGCCCGGGCCTACCCGGCCCGACCCGGTCCGACCGGTCTGGCTCGGCCAGCCCGGCTCGGCTTAGCCGAGCGACCGAGCGGCCGACGCGGGAGGAAGCCGCCGCCCCGCATGACACCCCCGCGGCACCCGCGGGGTGTCGGCCAGACACTCGGGGGGTGGCGCGTGACAACCCCGCGGAACCCGCGGGGGTGCCGCCCTGGACACCCGGGGGGTGTCGCGTGCCAACCCCGCGGCACCCGCGGGGTGCCCCCCTGGACACCCGGGGGTGTCGCGTGCCAACCCCTCGGCACCCGCGGGGTGCCACCCTGGACACCCGGGGGGTGTCGCGGGGCAACCCCGCGGCACCCGCGGGGTGCCACCCTGGACACCCGGGGGGTGTCGCGGGGCAACCCCGCGCCACCCGCGGGGTGCCGCCCTGGACACCCGGGGGGTGTCGCGTGGCAACCCCGCGCCACCCGCGGGGTGCCGCCCTGGACACCCGGGGGGTGTCGCGTGGCAACCCCGCGCCACCCGCGGGGTGCCGCCCTGGACACCCGGGGGGTGTCGCGGGGCAACCCCGCGCCACCCGCGGGGTGCCGCCCTGGACACCCGGGGGGTGTCGCGTGGCAACCCCGCGCCACCCGCGGGGTGCCGCCCTGGACACCCGGGGGGTGTCGCGTGGCAACCCCGCGCCACCCGCGGGGTGCCCCCCTGGACACCCGGGGGGTGTCGCGTGGCAACCCCGCGCCACCCGCGGGGTGCCACCTTGTACACCCGGGTGCGCCGGACCCGTGCGGCCGTGGGTCCACGGGCGCCGCCACCTCAGGCCGCCGGCGCCGTCGACCCGTGCCGCCGCCGGCTTTCGCGGGCCGCCGGAGTCGCTCCGGTGGCCCGTTTTCCTTCTCGTCTGCTCCGTTGTTCCTCCCGGGTTCCGTTCTTCACTGCGGGATCATCAAACATCCGTTGCGGCACGTTCCGTCATCGCCCGCCAAATCCGCAAAACACGAAGAACGACGGAGGGTTGTCGGGCCGTGTTCGTTTGACCCGCACCCTCCGCGTTAGATAAAAACAATGGGAGAAATTGTTCAACACATGAACCGACAATTTTAATAAAATAAAATAGTTCATTTGAAACTGGTTCTTTAATTTTTAAAGAACGTTCACGGGAATATAAAGAGGGGTATTCCAAAATTATAAAATCCCTACCTCGTTGGTCGTCGTCGTACGCACGTGCTTCGCGGAATTGCTCATCGCGGGAGGTGGAGATCGTCGCGTCGTCGCGGAAGGGCGTCGCGTCGTCACGGAACACGGCGTTGAGTCGGCGAACTCAACGGACCATGAAACAGCAGATTTAATTTAATTAATTAAATCCGTGTTTTGGTAAAGAACCACGAAGGAGATAAAAAGGAAGGTCCGAGACTCTTACCTCAAGCAGCTGATCGAAGATCCATTACGGAGGAAGAGACATCGCAGAAGAACGTTGTCGGCGTTACGGATCAGGGCGTCGCGTCGTCGATTTCTGTGTTCGGCGTTCTTCGCGTTCTTCGCATTCTTCGCGAAGGAGGAAGAAGAAACAAGGATTCTATCTCAACGAGTCATCCCCCAAAAGGTTTTGGTTGGTCTTATTTTATTAATATGCCAACACACGAAAATAGGTTAAGAAATGATTGAATTCATTCGTTGAATTAATTCAACGAAAGAAACAGCCCATTTAATTCACGAAATAAACCGCCCAATTAAATGGTCTGTTAAGATTTTAAGAAACGCGTCAGTTGACTTTCATTAAGACGGATTTTCGCGGGTGCGTTTCTTAGCAGAAAGAAACGGCGGGGCTCGTGCGGGCCCCACCTCACAAATATCCTACCAAGGGGGTAGGATATTTCTGGATATCATCCTATCCGGATCAACTCAGTTTAAGCCGCTTTTAAGTGGCTTCAAGTGGCTTCCAAGTGGCTTAAGTGAAATAAAATAAAGTTGTCGTAAAATTATTTTATTTCTTAACTTTAAGCCCGAAAATTAAAAACCACACGTGAGCAAACGCAACTCCGGAAGAGGTGTTTCTAAGCGAATACCGGCGCTGCGATTTCATCGGTGCCCTCAGAATTCGATTCCGGGCACCGGTTTAAAAGTTAGAAAAACCCGCTCGTCCGTTCACTGAACGTATCTGAGCCAAAATTTGAAAAATGATTCTGGGCACACCGGGCCTCGGAATCAGGTGCCGTCAGAAACTGCGTTCTTGTAAAATTCCAAAGAAAATTAAGAAAAAAAAATTCCTTGAAATTTACGGGTCTTTACAGTCTTGGTGCGCTTGAACTCGGTGTAGGGTGTAGTGCAAGTTATTGAATTATTTTGAAGAAATAACATACTATGAGATATTGGGTTGTTACATTCTTCCCTCCTTAAATATATTGTGTCCTCACAATTTGAAATTGTTCTTCAAAAATAAAAATTTGAAAATAGAAAATACCTTTGTGGGAAAACCCACAATGAAAATTGGGTTAAAAAAATTTAGTCTTAATAAGAGGAAAAGGGGAATGAAAAAGTCACCACCGAATTATGATCTCGATTAGGAGAACATTGGTGGAAATTAGAGACACATAATTGGATGAAAAACGTAAATATTTATAGGTAGTGGTTTAGGTCATTAGTTGAAAAAAAAGTGTAGAATTGAGGGCCTCAAGGCCATCGATCTATGATGATTTAAAATATCATCGGTTCAACAAAACATAAGGTATTAGGATAACAAATTTTTAGTTTTAAGATCCCTTATCTAAAGTTTAAGAATTAATTTCTTCATTGAATAAGAGATGAATGAAATATACTTAAATGGTATAGTTCCATCCTTTAACTAATTTCTACCACAAACTCATCTTTCACTCTAAAAGATAATAGAACTTAAAAAATATTCTATTTATCCTATTCATATAGGGTTCAAAAAAATGAATTAATAATGAATCTACTTGAACTTTTAAAAAAACTACATTATTCAATATATGACATCACATGGGCCAGTGGTAGGAGATACACCCTTGTCACCCTTCGGTTGCGGGTTCAAGTCTCACGACCTTGCTGGACGCTACAGGTTGTCGTCTGACCACCGAGTTTTCCTTTTTATGGCAATCCAAAAATAATCTCAAACTAGACTTATCCAAAATACTTATTTCCAAACTCAAAGTCCAAAATTTATAAGGAAGGTAAACACAATGAAGATCCTTTTTTCCACGTAATAAGATGTGAACACCTTCATTATGTATTCGTTTTTAACACTGAAACATCCTGAATCAACATAAAACCTTATTGATTACATTCAGGATCCCTTATTCCTTATAGAATACTGGATATAATATTTCTATCCAAAAATGTTGTAAACTCCAAAAATGATGGAATATAAAAATTATTAATCAGCTTCAAGGTAGTCAAGAATATCCAATATAATTTATCCAAATCAATCATGTATAATTCCAAAATCACTACCTCAGTATCAGAACTATATTATGGTTTATCTTTCTCTCAACCATATATTTTCCCAAAATTTAACCTGCTATTGAGTCACTTTGGCTGGTTGCACACAATCTCAAGTCCTTAATGAAATTGTACTATAGTACAATCCTTATATACTCTATAATTCTTATAACATGTACATCATTAATACAATACTCAAATGACACAATACTTTTATAACAACATAATAAATATAATCATTCCTCTTCACCTTCGGTAGTATCATAACTTTATTATTATCTAATAACAATATTTGGGGAATACTCTGATGATTTGGAAATTGATTCATGTAGTGTCCCAACTCCGTACAGATGAATCACTATACATTTGAAACTTTTTTCTTACCGTTGCAATCATGTACATGGTGTCCTTTTTCTCCACACTTATAACAAACTCTCATTCCCTTCAAGAATTTACCAAGGTGATTCTTTCTATAGTTATCAAATATGGGAAAATCCATCTTTTCCATCTTCCCTTTATCTATCTTTTCTCTTCCATCCTTTTCTTCTCTTGCTTCCCTTCAAAGCCATAGGACTCCGAAAATTCTTTAATTTTCTAATTAACAAATGATACTATTTCTTCATATGTTGATAATACATGGGAGACTATTTCTTTTATAAATGTTGGCTTAATTCCATGAAAGATATGATCCTTCTTACTCTTTGGATCATACGTTTTGCTGGAGTTCTCATTCCTTCTACTGGGCGCCATTTCTAAACAATGGAATACACTAGGTCAGTTTATGAATCACAATGCATAATTCCAAACATGTAAAATACCTAATGTAAATTGAAAATATTATACGTATAATCTGTAATAAAAAAATTCTTCGAGAAAGTATTTACTTCTTAATTCATTCATAATGGCTTGTAAAGAAAATGTGAATTATCCTAAGCATATCCCCTAGGAATTTTGTAACCAAGAGTGTAGTAAAGAAAGTTTTCATGTACCTGGATACCCTAGGTCAGGCCCGAAACTCCTTGTCAGAGTTTTCACTCCTAGGTACATCTGTGCCAAAGCTGCCTCTACCTGCTCATATCCAGACAGAGATGTATTACTTGGAAAATACACAAAATCTCTATATTATCAAAATTCTAGTAAGTTCTTATATACTAATCATCAAAGTATATCTTAGTTTAATGTTCTCTAATAAGAGTTTATCTAAATCAATTTCCAAGGTTATTGTTAAACTTTCTCTGATACCAACTGTAATGCCCATACCATATTTACTCAGATTAGGTGAATTATTTCATAAAATTGGAATGATTACAAGGAATCAAGTCCCAGAGGATCGATTAGTTTAACATTCTGGGAAAATAGATTATATACAATAAGTTCAACATTACAACATGAAATGAAAAACAACAGTAATTTATTCCATTAGAAATGTTCAAGCCTCCTTGATTATGCCTGAAAGTCACTCATAACTAACATCTTCATATCCTTGGAAAATAAAACATAAGAAAGGGGTGAGCTCAGATGCTCAGTAAGGGTAAATAATTTAGCGGAAGTTATAAACATTTAAGGCAAGATGTGTAATAAAAAAACAACCTTTTAAACATAAACTTGAACATAATATGGAAAAAATAAATCAAACATTACCATATAAACATGCACTTGGATATTCTACTAGTTGAATAATCACATGTAATAACAAATTTTATAATGAGGTAATGTATAGTACGAGAATTTAATTTCTATGTCAAGGCCTCGTGCCAGGACCTATGGGCTAACTGTAACCGGACCCAAACCCGGAGAGCCTTTTTAACCGGACTCCAACCCAGAGAGCCTCTGTAACCAGACTCCAACCCTGAGAGCCTCTATAACCAGACTCCTACTTGGAGGGTGTTCTGAAACCGAACCCCAACCCAGAGCACTTACTTGTACCGGTCCCAAACTCGGAACATACTAGTCCAACACATTCATCTTAAGAAGAGGATGAAATATAACATAAACATTTGTATTAAAACTAGCATAAGAAATGTCAATACTTTAACCACAAACCATGAATGGAATAAAAATAACTCATCCACAGTCAAACATATCACCAAAACTTAAATAAAATATGGAAGATTTGTATCATAATAAATCAACTTCAAACAAGTGTAAAATTTATCAAAGGATGTTGACATAGATGAAATCAAAACTATTTGAGAGAAATATATCTTTCTATTTTGAAATTATTTAAGAGTCACATAATTATAATGAAAAAATTTATTTTTTAAATATTCTTATAAGCTTGTAAGGGAAGCTTCGATGATGTTATAACGGAATAAAATAGCAGCACCAACTGTATAAGTTAAAAAAGACATTCTTACCTTAATTTTATCAAAAAGGTTATAAAGTACCTTGTTTGGAAACCGATGGAAAGATTCCATTCAAAAACATATAAGGCCAAATAAGGGTATAAATGACTTTAACCCATTGTCTAGTAAATAGTAAAAATGATTTGAAATATATTTTAGGAAACATGGATGTGGATGATTATGAGGTCCCAGTAGATAATTACGTATAAACAACCTCGAATAATGAAGGGATTGTATAATTAACCCTTACCTCGTTGTAATCAGAACAATAGTCAATAACAACCAAATGAATCACAGAATACCATGAATATAAAGATAATCATGGAAATATATATCAAATGGCAGCGCACAATACACCACATGCAAAAAATAAGTGGTGAACAATGGAAATCTCACGGAATTAAAAGTGAGATAAGAAACCCCTTACCACGTGTCCGACTTGACTTGCTCACATATTCCTTGTTCTTCATGAATAATAATCTTAAGTTAATTTATACTTGATTAAGAATATTTCTAGTTTATTATTCCATTTATATCACTAATTACCTATCTATAACAATTAGTTAATTATTCGAGTTCATATTGGACATTTTGATGATGTTCGGAACTTGAGTAAAAAATGAACTTGTTATAATTATAAATTGTCCATGTGGTCAAAATTATATTATCTATATAATGATATTACTCATTTATATTTCATATATATCATATATTTCCAGTATATATGTGTATTTATAATAGTACATAACATTTTCAGATAAGAAATTAAGTGCAACGTTCATGGAGATGGTAAGCCATATGTACGCATGAACATTAATTTCATTTCTATTTTGTATTTTAATGGAATTAAAACATAATGATACATAGGTATATTATAATTCCAGTATAATATCATATATAATATCATTAACTCCATACTTTATATGTCCCACATAAGTCATTAATGAGTCATATCACTTTGAGGGGGTGGCAGTCCGCACTTACTAAAATGAAATTATCGCATTTTAACCATAATTGAAACCATAAAGGTATGATATAAATGGAAAATATAGAATCACAAGGAAAAAATAAACAAAATATATATATCATATATTAATACAGTGCCATCTTAATGGCCACCATGATAGGTGGTAGGAGATAATCAAACATTCATCGTTTTGTGAGGTGTTAGTTTTCCAACCACAGAAACAATATGTTCTTCACCCATTAGATGGAGGTGTGTGTAATGGGTTTGAAGTGGTGTCATTTTATAAGGGGGAGGTGGGGATCTTTAGGAAAGTGTGAAAATATTATTTTATTATATATTGATATTCAGTTTTTAAAGGTCCAAAAATAATTAAAGTAGAAGAGAAGACGACTCATGGTCGTAATAAAATCATCCAATAAGAATTGGATAGGTTTTAGATAGAGTTTTAATATTAATAATCTTATTTATTAAAATCATTTATTAATGAGGTAAATTCTACATCATTATTGTGTCATAAATAATTTAATTTATTTAATGTCTAAAAATTATAAACAAATACCATAATGTATCAAATATTTTTAGCTTTCCAATGAATATCTATAGTAGAAAAGATGACTTATATAACCCCATTTAAAAATTGATTTATTAAAAGATATTTGTTTATGCCATTTTTGCCTTTACATTATGTTAATTAAAATAAAGTGTCATTATCATTCATAAGTGGCGCCATGGGGTCCCAAAATCGACCCATGGATGCTCATGGTCATCCATGACTCATCCAATAAGGTTAGGACAAGTGTGAAGATAATTTTGTATTATTATTATATTCCTTTTACCTTGAATTTCCCTATTTACCTTTAAGTGCGGTAAATAAAAGTCAAAAGTCACTATTCACAAAAATTACATTCATATTATTAAACCAAATTTTACATACTGAGGTTAAACTTTTCTTTCGAGTTTTTGAAATTCAACTCATAGAAAAGGTAAAATTAAGTATTATGCAAATTTGCAAACTCTCCTAGGAGGTGGGTAAAAGACGGTAAAAAGTTCAATAAAATTTTTATATTTCGAAACATATTATAAAATGACTCCAATGAATTATATTGGACATATATAGGTATATTGTATCAATTTTGACCTAAAATGAATTTAAATAAAATAAATAATTATTTAAATAAAAAGTCGGTTTTAACCAATAACTTAGTGTTTTCACTATTCATCAAAATTTGAAGGTTTTCAAAAAAAACCTAAATTTCACCCTAAGATAATTTTGATATTCTGAATTCAAAAATTATGTCTATTTTACCAAATTAAAATCATTGAAGTTTCATTTATTAAATTAAAATTAATTCCCGTTGTCAAAACCAAAAAACGTGTTTTTAAGAAAAAATAACTAACAAAAGATTGATACTTGTTTATGTTCAATTTCAAAGTGAAATTATTTCCATCGAATAACATTGGATTAAATGATAAAAATATAATCTATTTATACTTCCAAACAATTAAAATGTATAATTTAACACTACAAATTATTTTGATTCAAAAAGTTGTTTTCAGTTAAAATATAGTATTTTTCACTATTCACCCAAATATGAAAGTTATCTGAAAAACACCAAAAATTTATTGAAACTAAATTATTATGTCTTAATTCTAAAGACAAAGATTATTTTTTCAAATTGAATATATAAAATTTTCAAATATTGGATTTAAAAATGGTTCGCCAATAAAAGGCGTTTAAATTGCATTTTTGAAAAAATACTTATTTTATCTGAAAAAAAATAAATTAGTTTTTTCATTTTGTCTAAGAGACTCATAATATGGATTATAAAATTATATGTATTATATAAAGTTCAAAATATAGTTAATACTATTCATAAACTCTTTTGAATAGCTAGTTTGGTAAGTCGTGGTGCGCTTGAACTCGGTGTCGCGTGTAGTGAAAGTTATTGAATTACTTTGAAGAAATAAATAATATGATATCTTGGGGTGTTACAAAGATGGATTGGGAAACTTCATTTCATAGATTTTGATGGCCCACAACTCATGATTCGAAACCACATGGCATTGTGAGGAACCTTACACATCCTTATTACGGTCAAGATGCTTTCTGTGGATTTGTAAAGAACTCACTATACATGATACATATCTTTCCTAGGTCATCCCTATGCACATTAGGATTTATCAAGATAAATTAAATATATTATCGATATAGAACCTCATATGGGGTGAGAATTCCCGAGCATTTATAAAATGGGTTCTATAAGAATATCAGTATTCATTTCCAATAAATCAATCTCATTAATCACAAAGAAAAGGATGGGTACCATCGCCGATGTGAAAAATATCGAAGTAACTAATAACCATGAAAATAAAAGAAAAATGACGAATGGAAGATATAATATACAGTTTAGTAATCCTATTTTTAGATACCATATAAACAAGCAGACCATAACATGTCGAAACCTCTCTTATGAATGTATGATCTTAAGTATGATTGCAAAACTCTTCTGTCATTATAGCACAATCTTGAAAAAGTCATTAAGATTAGAAAGTATTTTCTATAGTAAATTCATAGATTAGTTCATTTTTTCAGTATATTCGATCTATAACACCATAGAACATTGCATCTCCTCCGCTTTGGAAACAACATCAAGCCTAGATCTCTCCACCGCATCAAAGAGTCCTTGCTACTCATGCGAGATATTTTATGATATATGGAATGCATATTGAAACTAAGATATCTATATCTGAAGATGGTTGATTTTAGACTATATATGAACTATCTGAGCATTCCAAGTGTTAATTTCATCCTAGTGAGCAGCATCTACCATTGCTCATTGGGTAGCTTTATTCATGGCATCTCTCCAGTCTAGCTTCGTTGAGGAGGAAGCCTCAGAAGATTTTACACTCAAATAAAGGGACCTATTTTGTTCCTATATAGATATAACCACTTTCACTTGATAATGAAGATCAAAATAATCAAATCCTTTAAAGAGATGGCTGAGAATCATCAATCAGAGATGGCCAAATTGGTCTTTCAACTCATCCAATGGGGTTTCTGACACTAAATTCCAAATCCCCCTCAACATCTGTCACAACATTGATGGATATAGTTTTTTAGGTCCAGGGCCATGATCTAGGTTATTTTTGGGATGGGAACATATTCTGGAATAAGATCAATCAAATATAGGGTTTTTCCACAATCATTGATGATTGGGGAGAGAATTGGCCACTATATTGGTGGATTCAATTGGAGTAACTCCAAATGTGGAAAAAATTAATGATTTTGAACACTGAGGTGAGGGAGCTATAATAAGTGATATAGGAGTATGTCAATTATAGGATAAGTCATGCGGTGATTCCAAATATCAGAAAGTGTGACTAAGGTATGAAAAATGCCTTTTCGGTCACATCATTGGAATCATCCACTACCTCAGCTCCATATTCAAGAGAAGATGAAACTCCCTTTTGTGATGATTGCCTTTTCACGGCCTTTGGAACCTTATCTGTCGAAAAACCTTTCTCACCAAATTTATGGTCTATAAGAGTAAAAAGTAATGATATGAGGCATGGATTGTGTAAACAAAATGGTCTGTCCTTAGAAAAACCTTTTACATTCTTCAAAGATCTCTTCCACACTGTCTGATATAGCAGAAGAATATCTAACTACATCAAAACCCTCAAAAAATGATTCAATATGAAACAAATTTGATGGCACCCTACCCAAAATGTTTGTGGAATTCAATGAACCTATTTTAATGGATCCCTCATCCATGTATACTCTTTCATGGATTGGGTTTAATAGTGGGCGGTCTTATGGATCCACTAAATAGTCACCTTTATCCTCAAGAATAGGAATATGATCTTCTAAAATATATCAAAGGGGACCTACACATTCCCAACAAATCTTGAGTGCACTGCAAGAATAATTTAAGAAAAAGAGGGTAATTGAATACGCTTCATATTTGGGGGTTTTAGAAGATAAGGGTATGGTAATAAAAACTGATTCATTTTATTTTTCATACTCCTTTTTAGAGAAGGGAATATATAGGGTGATTAAGTTGGAATTTTTACCATAGAAATAGAAATCACCACCCTCATTTGATCCTGTTAGCCTGGGGACCCTCATCGCCAGCTCCCCATTCACCAAAAAATTATTCCCCCACAAATTTACTATGGGGAGTATATTCAGGGGACAGAATGGTTGGGAAATCTTTCGCGAGCTACACTTTTATGCACACATATAATGGATTTCAACATGATGGAAGGAATACTATAGCATACTAAGAGCCATAATACACCCACACTCACCACATCCTCATTAAAAGGGTAACCCTTCTTGTTCTCAACAATGTGAGACTTTCTCAGAAGGAACATTTGGAGGACTCATGGGGAATAAAATATCAGACCACAGGAACTCAACAAGACCTCATCAATACATCCATGTAGGGGTTTCACTTATTCTAGATTATCTTCAAAGGAAATTCTATGAGGCATAGTGATATAAGTGAAATTATCCAAGAAAACCTCTTAGAGGACCAGTATTCCCCAAAAGGAGTCCTCAGAGTACTTCGACTTCTAGTTCTCCCATTTCTTGAATGTGATGGGAAACACCAAGTCACACACATCCCTTATAGCCACAGCAGTGGATGTATCAACTAGATATGGTGTGTAGTTTTTCTCCTTATGTTGTGCCATTGGATCCTCCGAACTCTTGGAATCCAACTGCATCCTAGGCCTAGGAATATATTCAACTACCTGGTGATAACAAGCCTCACTCACCAAATTGGATAATTTCCCCTTGGAATATGAGTGGATCCAAATATCTACATAGCCTTAGGATAAGCTAAAGGCTCCATCCTGAGGGGGGGAAGGTGTATTTCTGCAACATATTCTTCTCTGATGAACATTATCCAAAATTGACGAGATAACATCAGGTGCTTCTAATCTATAACATGAACAGTGTTAGGACACCTTGATTGGATGCACAAAAAATGAAGGCCAAACCATAGTGGTGCATACAATTCAAAAACAAGGTCCCTGTCAATGTAAGAAGAAAGAAAAACCTCATTAAGGGACATCATATAAACAATTTCTTTAAGTTTAGAATTACCATCACCAACAAAAATACTGTTGTCATATGACTATATGTACTAAAGTGGAAATGTTCATGACGTTTCAAAAAATCCCTAACATCCCAATATTTTAATATAATGGGTCTCACCCCATTAATACACTACAAGTATGGTATGCAGTCATTGTTGGGGATTTCTTGATTGAGTATATATTCATAACCACCTAGATGAGACCATATCCAAACCCATAGAATTTGGAAGGGCCCAAGATTTTATATGGATCTTCTCCCTGATAAACATGATATAGGAGGCAGTAAATCTATTCCAGCACAGGGATTTCCAGTTTGACACACTACCCCTAGAACATCATAGTCAGCATAAAAAAAGTGGAGACTTGTACCCCCCCTCTCTTTTAATAGGAGTAGGTGTCCACTCAGGTACATGGAAAGAAAGCCACCTAGTTGGACTAATTAGTTAACACTATGGAAAACCACCCTGCCATAGTCTTTATACATCCCAACTTCAACTATTTTCCCATAAGCACCTAGAGAACTGCACGAATCCTTCATAATCACAGCCTTCAGCTTCCTCACAGATTTCTTAGATCAATTTTTCTTAAAAAATACTCATCCCTTAATTTGAAGGGGATTTCCTCCGTAGGAAGAACACATTTTTAGTAATTCTTATCAGCTAACTTAAATAGATCTCAAGTTAAAAGAGATGGTTTGGACAAATAAACCTAGTTATATTGGGGATGAATTAATTCTTCATACTTTCTTCTAAGGATAGGCACACCACAAATCTATTCCATGTTTTGAAGACTAATGTTGTCTTTGTTGTGTGTGAGGTGGAAGGTGTTTATATTTGGGCTCCAATGGATGAAAAAATCCACCATAAAATTATTATTTCAATATGTAGATGTCTATGATATCCAGAAAACTTAATAAATCCCAATTTCTATTAGCTCCTTCAAAAATTCAGAAATAATATATTAAACCTAGAAGGGCCATCCCTATTCGAGTCCAAAGCTTCCCCCCCGAGCAGAATTCCCAGTTAGAAATCCACCCAAATGTTTGATCAGCAACAGACTACCACATTATCGATTGATAAATATGTATGTCTTGATTAGATACAGAATCATTCCCATTAAATTCTATTGGCATGAATGTTAGTATATGATCGTCCTCATGATCCCCTTTAGAGTTGAATTGGCCCCCCCTAGGGAAAAGTTATCTTAGAGAGTATTTTGAGCCCTCCAGATATAGGAGGTGGGTATAAATGATGAATTCAGTAGAGGGATGGATGTTTTATTGGTAAGGCCTAACCCATAAAGGGGAAAGAAGTCTAAAAGGGGATGTTTTGGGAATTTTGATCCCACCAATTTTAGTAGGCTCTATTTTTATGACCTAACAGAATAGTGACAAGTAGGGTCCATGCTCGCTAGTATAGCCTCATGATAGGCAATTTATACTCTCACGTCCATATTCGACATCATATTAGTGAGATTATGAGTACCATAATCCATTTGAAAATAATTTTATAGAACATGTTAGATAATGAAAACATAATGTCTTGTGAGTAGAATATAAGGGCATTTAAATTAAGGTGGTATCATGTGTATCTCTTGATTAATCAATTGATCCATGAACCACATAGAGGATTCATGGATCCATTAATCTATAGAGGAATCATGGGGTGTATAACCCCTAAAGGCATCACATGAATCACATGACCCCCACCCCCTGGAGAATCACAATCATGTGACCTGAACATGGTTACCCAAATCATCAATGATCAAAAAACCGGGAAACCGATCCCATGTAAACCTCAATACAACCAAATCCATAAAATCCAAAGTTTGAGAAATTACTGAATTGATGTTTCTGAAGTGGTCTTTCATAAGATATTTTGCATAACGAATTAATGGAGAAGGCCTCTGGATAGGGTTTGTGATTAGGGTTCACAAAAAGTTCTTGCAACAGGAGAAACAATTGTAGCTCTTTGAGAATAGGAATCCAGTGGAATGAAATTTCCTCCACCCCCTATATATAGGAACATTGAGGAATACAAAAGGTCAACCTAGATTCCAAATTTTACTTGATCACTGGTCCAAAACCCTATGAAAAACATTTGAGGGAATTTTTTCCCTCATAACTGGGTCCTTGTCCCATCAAACATCACTCCTGGGGGGGGGGGGGGTGACGCCCACCAAATATGAATTATAAATATCATTGAAAAATTAATACATGAATATTAGTATTATTTTTCTTATAAAATAAATTAAGAAGTTGATTGCTGAAGATTCATGAAGCCTCTGAGAGAATCGTGATTGTGTAAGCATTTCAAGGACACAAAAAGGCCCCATGCATGGTGTGTCTTCCACGTGAAGTCCCATGGAGACCCCATAAACAAAACTTCATGATTTTGTGAAGCGCCCCCCCCCCCCTGAGAATCAATTGAGTGCCCCCAGGCCACTTGTTTTTTCAGAGAAAAGTTCCTAACAAACCACCCAGAATACATTGAAAATATATTTTGATGAAATTCGTATGGAATTGACCCCCAATGGTCATTAATCGCATGCACCAAATAATCATTGGGAAGAAAAATCCCTTGGTGATATCTAGGCAATATATCATGATCTATAATCTTTAACCACATAAAATTAAGGAGATACAGGGGAGGATGGGTGTGGGGTTTGCGGTCACTGAAAGACATGTGATGCACACCCTAAGTGATCCACAAGTCACCATGAAACCTTATAGAATCCCTCTAGAATTTCATCCTCACTGCACTAAAGTCTTCGAGAGTTTCTAGAAAATTCCATAGCTCTCTATGGATATGATAATAGAACTATCCACTATATGCTTGCACATACTCCCAATGACCCATATTGGTCAAGCAATACTTCATCAAAAATCAAGTAAAACTAGCTAGATATTACTCACCCAACTTTCTTGATCCCTGACATTTGTAAAATAAAACAAAGAAGACAAAAATAGAGGGGGTGAGAGGGGTTCTCAGTCATTTAAATACATGAGATACACCCTTGATGACTTGCAAGGCACTGAGAGCCCTCAGAGACATGTCTGCCTTGTCTCAAGAAAGTCCTCTGGCTTTTCATACTCATCTTTAGGACTTGGAATGATCGTTCACCCCTATGAAACTCATATTATAAATGCTATGAATCTCTATAAAATGGAAGAAATACCATAAAAAAAGAACATATAAACTCACATGAATTCTATCCTTTCTTACATAAAACAATGGGGATTAAAAGAGAGGAGGCAAGAGGTACTCGTAGTAAATAAATGGCATGTGATGCACCTAGTCCACCCGCAACAGAATCCTATGAGACCCCAAGAAACGTCACCCAAGGTCTCACTAGTGTCTTCTCATAGGCATATAGATCATTCAAACACCCTCGTACATGTCAACATGACAACATGAATGTCCTTTTACACATCCTCATGATCAAATTAGTCTCCAATAATCGGAAATAATCTGATAAATAAAGAGACACATGATCCCTAAAAATCAAGTGATATTCCTGAAGTAGTCCATGATAGAGACTCATGAAACAGTGTGGCACCAAGCCCCTCCACCATCTCCAACCTAGACTCATTCCAGATACTCTGCATAAACCGGAAAGTATCTCAAGTGGAGAGGCCTATAAATTCCCCACCACGGTATAAAAAATTCATCACTACTACCTTGTTTGGATTATTTATACCCATACTCTGCATGATTTATCGCTCGTGTTCTACAAACTACTCTGAGCAATCATGCGACCGACTGGCTTTCTGTCAGGTAATGTATTGGAAGGCAACTGGAGTAGTCATGTGCTATGAATAAATCACTTCACATGATCATTCACATACCACATGATCGATCTCTAGTAGTTAATGTGAAGATTGTTCCTCAAGACGACAATATCATAGAAGACTAAATAAAAAATAACACAAAACAAAACCAAGTAATTCACAATACAAGTGTTAGAAACAAGATTAAAGGCAGAAGGATTAAGAAAACAATATGATTACTACCCCCCCATGAACTTCATGTGTGTCATCTGAAGACACTCGAATTCACCAGAACACAACACCTATATTTCAAAAAAAACACCTTCTACATGTCATCTAGGACATGAGGAATACTCCAGACATAACAGGACGAGTCACAAAACTCTCCTACAGACACCAAATTGATCTTACGGATCCCCAGGTTCCATCACCTAGGGCTTGAGACATCCCTCAAACACATCGAAAGACTCATATAACAACAAAATCTCATGTCATGTGAGTCTCAGGAAAGCACATGGACCTGAAAACCAGCCCCCCTATGACACAATATGTTTATGTTAGCTGAGACTCGTAATTCACCCCATACATACTGGCTAGGTCTCGTGGTGTCTCTCTTTGGTGTTAGCCATAAAATGTGACACACCACGGGATATCCTAGTCTCAGTCTCATGAAACTCTCCATATATGTCATACATGGTCATGTGGTGGCCCCCAAGATGTGATGAATGGGTCTTGATATGTCTTACAAACAAGAATTATATATCTCTAGGGAATCCCATGATTTGAAAATTCTATCTATCCTTAGCATGTAAGACCCGATCAATAGGGATGCCTCAGTGGGTAAGCCCCAAAATAAATGGGACTATGGCGACTCTTATTCTTCTATATTCATGATACGTATGACACCACCTCCGTTCTAGGTTCTAGATTCATTTTGATCATCCAAGGAGGGACCAATATATGAGTCCCATGTCCAATGAAATGATAATTTTTACTTGATATCTCATGTTTCTCACAAATGACCATGGATCACCTTTGATTAGGTAGTTGAAATGGTCATATCTTCTTTCCCTTAAACCCCTAAAATGGTATACGGTATCCATGGTGGATAAGTGCCGAAATTGTATGAACTATGAGGACTCTGATTCCATTAATAACTGGGATAGATTGGATGCCTTCCTAATGCTCGAGCTCCATGCCAAACAAGCTCAGGGGCTTTCCCAATACACAAGTCCCATATTTATACATTGTGAGGCTACTCATATTCTCCCCCTTGTTTCTCATACCACGCGTAGCTCATGTGGGCTAAGGGCGGTGAAACCAACACCTCATTAGGCATCATAAATCCTTATGGTATAAGAAAAACATAGTATGAAAGTACCATACATCAAACGAACTACGATGAATACAATTCCTACCATATTAAAGATATGTAGGATTCATTCTCAGGGCTCAAGATTTATAAAAAACACCCAAAGGATTAGGTCACGACTAGACCCTACCCAGGCTCGAGCCGCAACTACCCCAAGCCCGACTCTATAGGCCAGGGGATGGCGACAAGCGCCTAAGGCTAAACAGCTCGGGGAGGCCTTTGCCTAAGTACCTGTACACACACACACACACAGCCAACTCAATGCAGAATTGAAGAGTAAAAAGAAAATAAAATTAAAGAAAAGTACCAACTGCTATAAACAACAACAAAAAGTGCATTGACCTCTAAACAGTACAAGGCAAGTGCTGAAGTTAAACTAGAAATAAAAGGGAAAACATGAACCCAACCAGAAAAGTGCCAAAACCCAGCAACAGGTGAACAAATGTAAACAACTGGGAGAGTCCCACACCTAGAACCCAACTAAGACCACCACACGCAGTCCAAGATCCTGAACTCCTAAGCTCCGTTGAATTCACGACCAACCTGTCCGTCATCTACAAGGGCACACTAAGTGTGGGAAAATCCCAAGAAGGGGTGAGTATAAAAGTACTCATTAGGATGACCCGAAGGCTCGAGGGAGCAACAATGGAGGTACTAAAGAGGTGAGTAGCAGATCGAACAGGGAAAAGTAAAGGAGTATAACCGAGAGTGCAGTAAAGAGTACAAATCAACCCAACAAGAGGAAGGAAGAAGACTCATCATATCACAAGGAGCTAGAAACAGTGAGAAGATGAAATTCCTATCAATTTTTCACTACCTATAGCATGAGAGTAGACTCGTCCAACCACGAGAATCTATACACGGAATGAACATGGCATACCCCGCGCATCTTCTCCTCTCTTGGAAAGAGATTAGCCAAAACCCAAGGATTGGGTACTGAAATAAGGTATAAACATATATATATACTCTATCAAGAAACCATAAAAAGATCGTAAGGGGATCTATGTCCTATAGCTCATCCCAAGTAAGTGAGTTTCCAACAGTCCCAGAAGTAAACGCCATCAATTCCCTGCATCCCACACGCCTTCCCTAAACTACATGTCAAGGGGCTCAAATCACAGCACCTTGATACTATCTGATTTGGGCGGCACTGAATCGCCCTCACGGTTTTAGGTTGCATCAAAAGGACGCGTCTTGGTGGGGAAAATGCCCCTTGTACTTGAGAGTTCTGGGGAAATTCAAACCACACCCGTTCCCTGCCCCGCAGTCGAGAGGTCTTCTCAAATTCAAAGATGCCACAACACTAACCCGTACAACCAAGGGTCCTGCTCCGGTAGTCATGTAGAAAAGCCACAGACTAGCCTAGTAGAAAGGACTGAGTCTGAAAGAAGTTGTCAGGTAACCCACTTCCCAGCTCCACTGGAGGGTAAACCCTAAAGGTTGTCGGGTGACCCACTGCCCAGTATCTACTGGAGGGTAAACCCTAAGAGGTCGACAGGCGACCCACTGCCCAGCCCTGCTAGAGGGTAGGCCGGGAATATGTTGAAAAAAAACCCACTGCCTAGTCTCTGCTGGAGGGTAGACCCTGAAGAAGTCGACAGGTGACCCACTGCCCAACCGTGCTGGAGGGTAGACTCGGAAGAAGTCTACATGCGACCCACTGCCCAGCCCTGCTGGAGGGTAGACCCAGAATAAGTCGACATGCGACCCACTGCCCAACCCTTCTGGAGGGTAGACCCGGAATAAGTCGATGAGCAACCAACTGCCCAGTCTCTGCTGGAGGGTAAACCCGATGAAGTCGATGAGCAACCCACTACCCAGTCTCTGCTGGAGGGTAAACCCCAAGAAGTCAATGAGCAACCCACTGCCCAGTCTCTACTAGAGGTTAACCCGAAGAAGTTGATGAGCAACCCACTGCCCAGCCTCTGCTGGAGGGTAAACCTGAAGAAGTCTATGAGCAAACCACTACCCAATAGTCTCTAATGGATGGTAAATATGGAACTGCTCTATCCATCCCTACTGGATGGTACAACACTAGCCAACAGAACACAGAGTGGGTATCACACAACCACCCAACTCTAGAACAAAACCAGGGGAAACCACTCAACCCTGCTAGTCTAAACCATCGAGAACAGGAGGACCCTCTACGTCGCGAGAGGTCAAAGGTACGTAAAGTACTACATGGCACACACATGGGGCCCACACAACGTGTGGCCCCAACTCATCTCCAAACCAAGCACACAAAGGTTCCCACGTATAAACTACAACATGTATCTCCAAGTATTCCTGTATACTCCCAGAGTATACCACATCTCTAGCCCAAAGGATATCGTGCTCACAGCACCCAACGTCAATGCAAAGGGTGACAACGTAGTTTCTCCCACCTACATCCTCCACGGCCCTAGCATGGCCAACCACATCTCTTTAGACAACCACTTCACTCACATGGGAGTGAACACGATCTCACGCCAAAGGACCGCTTTCGAACACAAAAAAATTGCTACCACCGGAGCACCTATCATGATTCCTCATTTAAATGAGATCTCAAATGAGACTTTTCACGTCTAAACGGATCACACCATTGCAGTCCTCATGGAAAACCACATGATATAGACTACTTACTCACCAAAAACGGACAACCGGTGAATATGGCACTCTTCACCATAGCCAGCCCATGTCGTGCCCACACCCTGACTCCAATACTCGTCGGGCGAACTGCGCTATCACGATTCTCCTGAAAAAACACACGGAAACGACTACTCAAACGCCTCAAACATACTTCTGGTGAAAAGGGAGCAAAAAACGCTGCACACAGCTTAAGAGACGGCCCGTGGGGCCCACGCCTCAACTCCAGCTTCAACGATGGAAACCACCCCGGTCAATTTTGTCTCGATGCCCGGGTCACAACGCCTTTGATGGCACCTAAAACGGACCCCGGATGCATAAGCCATAACTCCCACGCGTTATAAGCAAATGGGGCCCTGTGGGGCCCACACTTCATCTCCAACCCAAACACTTCAGAAAGCATCTCCAAAAGTCCGTACGAGAACTGGGGTCACACTGCCGCTGGCGGCACATCATTCGGACAACCCAAGCTGGAGTTAGGTCTGACGCCACAATAATTAATTAGTTAATTAATTAATTACTCCCATTGCGTTTCGTGCCACAGTGCAATGAAACCAACCTGCAAAGGTTCCGAACCAACTTGGAAGGATCGTCTCAACTCCAGGGCCACAGCGCCTCTGACGGCGCGTCAATCGGACGTTTGGCTTGTGAACCACGTATAACGCAACTTTAATATAAATTAATATTATTAAAGTAAAATGTTTCGGGGCACCAGTCTTCGGGTGAAGAACCCAAAAACCCCGAATCATACCTCAAAATGTCCGTCTTGTGAACACGGATATGTAGTCGTAGACAGCGCCTCAATTGGATGCGCCGTTTAGAAAATACAGCCCCTTGAACACCAGGGGACCAGAATGGGCCGGTCCGGACCAGCCGGCCCAGCTCGCCGCAGCCCACTGGCCGTGGCCCACCCGAAAACCGCCGAACCCCTCGGGTCCCGCTTCTTCAAACTGATCGGCTAGCTGGCCGGTCTTCATTCCACGCTGCCTTGCAGGACCCGCATACTGTGGGTCCTTGTCCACAGTTTCCTCCCCTCGAGGTCAGCGCCTCGAGGGCCTCCTCCTTCGACCGCGACGGGCTGGCGTCGCCCATCTCCTGCACCGCTCCGCTGCAACACCACTGCCCGCACCGCCTGAAGTCAGTGCCGCTGGTCCTCTGCGCTCTGGATGACACCAGATGCACCACGCTGACGCCACTGCTCGCTCCCCGGCCGCCCGATCTCCCCATCCGCCTCCGGCCTCGCCTTCCCGCTAAGCTGTGCAGCCAACCACCGCCTCACCGCCTCAGTACACAAGCCGCTTTGCGCCTCCACTCCAGCACCCGACCTCCTCTGCCCAGCGCACCAGCCACCTGCTTCAACCAAACCCCATCTGCTCCGGCCACCTCATTCGAACCCCCGCTACGCCACCCCGAGCTCTGGCGACCACCCATGCCGGATTCGGGTCTTCCGACGTTCGCTGCCACTGCTCTGGTGGCCTGTTTCCAAAACCGAATGCAAGTTCGGGTTCCTCGGGACGAGGCCTTCACAGCGCCTGCCGCTGACTGTTGATCCGACACGATTTGGAACATCTGAAAATTTGGATGAAAAATGCCCAAGAACGATAAAGAAAACAGGTCTCGGGCGTTGGCCGTGTTCATTCGGACAACGCCCCAAATTCTAAAATTAAATAATTAAAGTGATAGAATTTACAAATGGGCGGAAAAACCAACAAAACGCCTAACTCGATCCGGTCGTTCGATGTTGTCGACGCGACCGGTCGATCCCGCTCCAATCCGCCGAAGTCTGCTCCTCAATCCAGCGAAGAAAAGCGAAGAACGCCGAATAACGGCGAAGAATGCTAGAGAGAGAGGGGGATAGAGAGAGAGGGGGAGGAAGAAATGGTTCTTCCCTCAACACTTAGTGAATTTATAGAAATTCACTAAAACTCTCCCAATGGGCGCAGATTCCGGAACCTCAGCGCCCGCCTATTTTATATCACGGCTAGGAAAAACACCCCATTTCAAACTCAATGGAAGTCTCAGATTTCAATTCTGAGACTTCATTCGAAAGATATAAAACTTAATGCATGAGGCTACTAAATTACGAAAACGCCCCCAGTGTCATTTTTCACAGAAGGCCCGTGCTTGCGAAAGTTACACCCCTCCTAGGGTAAACGGAACACTCCAGACTCAACGGTGCCCTCAGTTTTCCGATCTGAGCTACCGTTTAAGGGATATTTGAGTTTAACCATTAAACGAATAAATTAATTGTTTTATATATCCGATTAATGTTCCGTTAACGGGCGAGGGGTACCAACATCCCGCGCCGACATGGTTTATGTCGTTCCTAGGGTAAAAAACCAATCTCGGACCCATCCGTGCACTCAGATCTCAGATCCGGATCCCTGTTTAGATGTTATCCTATTTATTTGGCATGTCTAGTGTGAACGCACTGAAAATTTAATTCCGGCCACACCGGGGCTTGGAATCGCATGCCGTCTGAAGGCACTGCCCTGGAATATCATCAATCATACTACAAAGTCTTTTATAGAAAAAACATGGTTCTTACATCATTCCCTCCTTCAAGATTTGTGTCCCCGAAAAGCAAAACTAGGGAACAACTCATGGTACTAAGCCCACAACTGGCTCTCCCGTACCTAGAAGAACTCTTGTAGAGTCTCGCGTCACCACACACAGACCACATGATTTGATCTGTTCATGTGAGGTTTTCCCTTGCCGATGACGTGCGTAGGAGCACACAAACTTCTTCATGGGTGAGTCGCGCGGGAGATGCTATGCACCCAAACTAGCCTTTGAGGTTTGGGAAAGTCGGTAGGGAACCTTGCCATCCCATCTCACGACCTCAAACAGCCTGAAGGTCATCGGGGGTAGTCCACCTCCCCGACTGAACCACTACGTCGCACACCATGACTCACATCACCGTTTGGGCCTAGGACAAAGCCTGATGATTCCCTCCTTCAGAATACCCATATGGTGAAACACCCTAGGATATCTGATCACACAAGGTTTCACAGTCGATGTCCCATGACCCAGACTCTCTTACACACTCAGAGAGAGAAGGATTCAACACCATTGACTAAAGAAAAAGGTCCCATACCTTTTACCTCACGAACACAGGGTTACACCGATGCCCCGCGCCACCCTGGTAACAACTCAAACAAGGAGCATGTAGATAATAATTTCTCACACAGAGCCTAACAATTCAATTGCAAAAAGTGGAAGAGCTATAGAGCATACCTCTTACCACCTCATGCTCCGCGAGATCGTAGACATACAAAGCTCGCGACTATCTGCGGTCTCAACTGTCAGCTCTTGAAGCCTAACGTGGACCACCTGGTGGTGATGGGAAGACCTTGTAAGGTCGTCCTCCACTTCCAGCTCCTCCCGCTCCTCTACAAGAACCACCTCTCTTGGCACTACTCCGATCACGGCGCTTCCTCTACCACGGTGGTGCACCTGCTGCCTGCCCGACATTCTCTGTGTGGATGGTCCGGTAGTCTCATGCCAAGTGGCTTCACCCATCGCAAGCATAACACCTGCGCTCTCTAAGCTTCCCTGGTGCCATCCGACACCACTGGGGTGTACGACTATGGCCTGGAGACCACTCACAGAAGGGTCGCCTCAACTAAGCCCATGTGTTTTGCTGCCGCAGTGGTTTACGAACATATCTCTGAAACCGGTAGTGGGAAGGCTGCTTGCATCGAGGTTCTATCTGCCGACGCCTGCTAGCTGCGGCAGACGTCTCGGCTCTGTCATGCCTACTGCCACCACCAACTATAAACTGCGACAAGAATCTATCTATCACTAGTGCCTTCTCTAGCACCCCAGAAAAAGTGGAAATGCACAAGGGCACTATAATAGCATGAATCTCTCTGCGGAGACCCTTCTTGAACTTCCGCACTTGGAAGCTTCCGTCATGGACCAAGTCTGGGTAAAAGAGTGCATGGTCAGCGAAACTAGTCACATACTCAGTCACTGTCATCCCTCCCTGCTGAAACTACATGAGCACCTGGATCTGAATGGAGTGTAAGAAGGAGGGGTAAAACTCCTCATGAAATAGTAGCTGAATGTTGCCCCATGGAAGTGACGACTCATCATGTAATTGAGTCACCAGACTCCACCAATGCCCAGCTGCTCCGTGGAAAAAGGCTGGCTTCCAAAGCCACCATCTACTTTGTCGATGTATGCGCAAGCCTGAAGAGGCAAACCACTATCTCGAACTAAACCTCTACTTCCTGAGGGTCTGGCTCACCACTAAACCTCAGCGGGCTCTGTCGCTGGAACACACGGAGCATGCTCAACCTGTCCTCAAGCTCTGTATGCTCTACTGGAGCTGTCTACTGCTCACCAGGTGGGGGTGCTACTACCGGACCACCCGGAGAAAGGGGCTCGCATGATGGGCCTTAGACTGAGGCCTCATCACTCACAGGGTCATTGTTATGAACCAAAGCTGGTATCCTGGGTGGCTGTCTTTGCAAAGAATTCCTGAATGTTATCAAGGAGTTTCATGGTCAGATGAGCACATATATATATATATATATATAAAACTAACAACAATGGGAAACTGACTCAAGAAGGACAATCAAGACTCAATCCTATGTGATGCACAAAAAAATTTACCTGCAAAGAGTGTCTCAACATGATGAGTCGACAAGAAGGTTATCAAGGTACTGGTGAATGGATACGTCGGCTGCCGCACCATCCCTGGACTCCCTGGCCTGAGAGACACTCTCGAGACATGTTAACACTGTTGCCCAAAATACCAATCAATTCCTTTTTAGGAATGTCTGAACAAAGTCCCAAGGAACGAACAACCTCTGATACCACTTTGTCATGACCCGACCCTACCAGGGCTCGAGCCGCGACTACCCCAAGACCACCTCCATAGGCCAGGATCTGGAAATAAGAGCAGAAGGCTAAACAACTCGTGGAGGCCATTGACTAAGTACATGTACACACACACACATCCCACTCAATGAAGAAGTGTAGAGTAAAAAAGAAAAGAAAAGTAATGAAACATACCAACTTCTATAAACAACCACAAAAAGTGCATAGACCTCTAAACAGTACAAGGTAAGTGCTGAAGGTAAACTGGAAAGAAAAGGGAGAAACACATGCCCAACCAGAAAAGTTCCACAACTCAACAACAGGTGAACCAAAGTAATTAGCTGGGAGAGTCCCACACCTGGAACCCGACTACGACCACCGCACGCGGTCCAAGCTCTCGAACTACTAAGCTTTGCTGAAGTCACGACCAACATGTCCATCATCTGCAAGGGAAAACCAATTACGGGAAAATCCCAAGAAGGGGTGAGTATAAAAATACTCAGTAGGATGCCCGAAGGCTCGAGGGAGCAACAAAAGAGCTACTGAAGAGGTGAGCAGAAGATCGAACAGGGAAAAGTAAAGGAGTATAACCGAGAGTGCAGTAAAGAGTAAAACTAAACCCAACAAGAGGAAGGAAGAAGACTCATCCTATCACAATGAGCTAGAACGGTGATAAGATGAACTACCTATCGAGTCTTCACTACCTACAGCAGGAGAGTAGACTCGTCTAACCACGATATGCTAGACACGGAAACCACATGGCATACCCCGTGCGTCTTCGCCTCTCCTGGAAGGAGAGTAGCCAAAACCCAAGGAGTGGGTACTAGAACAAGGTATACATATATATATATACTCTCTCAAGAAACCCAAACAAGATCGTAAGGGGATCTTCGTCCCGTAGCTCAGCCCAAGAAAGTGAGTAGCCAACAGTCAGAGAAGTAAACACCGTTGATGCCCAATATCCCACACACCTGCCCTGAACTGCAAGTCAAGGGGATCAAACCACCACACCTTGATACTGTCTGCTTTGGTCGGCACTGACTCGCCCTCACGGTTTTAGGTCGCGTCACAATCACGCATCTTGGTAGGGAAAGAACTCCTCGTACTTGAGAGTTCTATGGAAAGTCAAACCACACCTCGTCCTTGCCCCGCAGTCAAGATGTCTTCTCAAATTCAAAGCCATCACAACACTAACCTGTACAACCAAGGGTCCCGCTCCGGTAGTCACGGAGAAAAGCCACAGACTAGCCTAGTATAAAGGACTGAGTCTAAAAGAAGTCATCGGGTTACCCACTGCCCCGCTCTGCTGGAGGGTAAACCCTAAAGGTCATTAGGTGACCCACTACCCAGTATCTGCTGGAGGGTAAACCCTAAGAGGTAGATAGGAGACCCACTGCCCAGCCCTGTTGGAGGGTAGACCTGGAATATGTCGACAGGTGACCCACTTCTCAGTCTCTGCTAGAAGTTAGACCCTAAAGAAGTCGACAGGTGACCCACTGCCCCACCCTGCTGGAGGGTAGACCTGAAAGAAGTCGACAGGCGACCCACTTCCCAGCCCTGCTAGAGGGTAGACCCGGAATCATTTGACAAGCAACCCACTGACCAGCCCTGCTGGAGGGTAGACCCGGAATAAGTCGATGAGCAACCCACTGCCCAGTCTCTGGTGGAGGGTAAACCCGAAGAAGTCGATGAGCAACCCACTTCCCAGTCTCTGCTGGAGGGTAAACCTGAAGAAGTCGATGAGAAACCCACTTCCCAGTCTCTCCTGGAGGGTAAACCCGAAGAAGTCTATGAGCAACCCACTGCCCAGTCTCTACTAGAGGGTAATCCCGAAAAGTCGATGAGAAAACCACTGTGAAGTCTCAGCTGGAGGGTAAACCCGGAACTGCTCTTTCCATCCCTATTGGATTGTACAACACAGGCCAACAGAACACAAAGTGGGTATCGTGCAACCACCCAACTCCAGAACAAAACCAGGGAAAACCACTCAACCCTGCTGGTCTAAACTATCGAGAATAGGAGGACCCTCTACGTCGTGAGAGTTCAAAGGTATGTAAAGTAGTACATGACACACACATGGGGCCCACACGGAATGTGGCCCCAACTCATATCCAAACCAAGCACACAAACATTTTTAGGTATAAACTACAACATGTTCCTCCACGTATTCTCATATACTCCTAGAGTATACCACATCTCTAGCCTAAAGGCTATGATGCTCATAGCACCCAACGTCAATGCAATGGGAGAAAATGTAGTATCGCCCACCTGCTTCCTCCCAGGCCCTAGCATGGACAACCACATCTCTTTAGACATCCACTTCACTCACGCGAGAGTGAACACGATCTCACACCAAAGGTTTGCTTCCGAAGACAGCAAGAATTACTGCTACCGGAGCACCTTTCATGCTTCCTCATTTAAATGAGACCTTGAATGAGGCTCCGCACATCCAAACGGATCACACCGTTGCATTCCTCACAGAAAAACATGCGAGATCGACTACTTTCTTGTCAGAAACGGACAACCGGTGAATATGATACTATTCACCGTAGCCAGCCTGTGTGGGGCCCGCACCCAGAATCTGATACTCATCGGGCGAACTGCACAATCACGATGCTCTCAGAAAAACACGCGGAAAGGACTACTCAAACGCCTCGAATGGACGTCTGGTGAAAAGGGCGCAAAAAATGGTGCACGCAGCTTAAGAGAAGGCCCATGGGGCCCACGCCTCAACTCCAGCTTCAACTCCTTAAACCACCCCAGTCAATTTTTCCTCGATTCCAGGGTCACAACACCGTTGACAACACCTAAAACGGTCCCCACTTGCATAAGCTGCAGCTCCCCACGTTATACGCAAATGGGGCCCTGTGGGGACCACACTTCTCCACTAACCCGAAAACTTCAAAAAGCATCTCAAAAAGTCTGCATGAGGACTGGGGTCATGCTGCCGCTGACGGCGCGTCAATCGGACATCCCAATCAGAAGTTAGGTCTATCACCACAATAATTAATTAATTAATTAATTAATTAATTAATTACTCACTTTGTGTTTCGTGATTCCAAGCAACAAAACCAACTTGCAAAGGTTCCAAACCAACTTGGAAGGACTGTCTCAGCTCCAGAGCCACAGCGCCTCTGACGGCACGTCAATCGGATGTCCGGATCGTGAACCACGTCTGACAAAACTTTAATAATAATTAATATTATTAATGTAAAACATTTTGGGGAACCCGTCTTCTGGTACAGAACCCAAAAACCCCAAAAAATACCACAAAACGTCAGTCTTGTTAACACGGATCTGTAGATGCAGAGGGAGTGTCAATCAGACGCGCCGTTTAGAAAATACGGCCCCTTGAACACCAGGGGCCGAGAATGGGCCAGTCCAGACTAGCCGGCCCGATCCAGGCCGCCGGCCCAGCTCGCCGCGACCCACCCGAAAACCGTCGGACCCCTCGGGTTCAGCTTCTTCAAACTGACCGGCCAGTTGGCTGATCTTTGTTCCATGCTGCACCACAGGACCCGCATACTGCGGGTCCTTGTCTGCAGTTTCCTCCCCCCGAGGACAACGCCTCGGGGGCGTCCTCCTTCGACTGCGATGGGTCGGTGTCGCCCCTCGTCTGCAACGCTACGCTGCAACACCGCCACCCACGCCTCCTGAAGCCAGCGTCATTGGTCCTCCATGCTCCGCCTGACGCCCGACGCATCGCACTGACGCCACCACTCGCGCCCCGACCGCCCGATCTCCTCATCCGCCTCTTGCCTCACCTTCCCGCTGAGCCACACAACCAACCGCCTCCTCGCCACCTCGGTACGCTAGCCGCTTTGTAGCTCCACTCCGACACCCGACCTCCTTTGCCTAGCACACTGGTCAGCCGCTTCGACTGAACCCCATCCGTGTCGGCCACCTCGTCCGAACCCCCGTTGCGTAACCCCGAGCTCCGGAAACCGCCATTGCCGGAGCCGGGTCTTCCGATGGTCGCCGCCACCGCTCTGGTGGACTGTTTCCAAAACCGACCGCGGGTTCAGGTTCCTCGGGACGAGGCCTTCGCAGCACCTGCTGCTGACTGTTGATCCGACATGATTTGGCGCATCCAAAAATTTGGATGAAGAACGCCCAAGAATGATAAACAAAATGGGGCTTGCGTGTTAGCTGTGTTCAATCAGACAACGCCCCAAATTCTAAAATTAAGGAATTTAAAACGATGGAATTGACAATGGGGCAGAAAACCCGACAAAACGCCTACCTCGATCAGGTCGTTCGACGTTGTCGACGCGCCCACTCGATCTCGCTCTGATCCGCTAGAGTCCACTCCTCAATCCGGCGAAGAATAGTGAAGAATAGAGAAGAAGGGGTGGGGGAGAGAGAGGGAGGAATAATTGGGTCTTCCCTCAACACTTAGTGAATTTATAGGAATTCACTAAAACTCTACCAACGGGTGCGGATTCCAAACCTTAGCGCCCGCCTATTTTATAGCACGCCTAGAAAAAACACCCCATTTTGAACTCAACAGAAATCTCGGATTTCAATTCTGAGACTTCATTCAAAAGATATAAAACTTAATGCCCGAGGCTGCTAAATTACGAAAACGCCCCTGGTGTCATTTTTCACAGAAGGCCCGTGCCCGTGAAAGTTACACCCCTCCTAGGGTAAATGGCACGCTCTGGACTCAACAGAGCCTTCAGTTTTCCAATCCAATCTACCATATAAGAGATACTTGAATTTAACCATTAAACGAATAAATTATTTTTTTATTTATCCGATTAATGTTCCGTTAACGGGCGAGGGGTCCCAACGTCCCGCGCTGACATGCTTTATGTCGTTCATAGGGTAAAAACCGAATTTCGAACCCATCCGTGCAATCAGATCTCTGATCTGGATCCCCATTTAGGAGTTATCCTATTTATTTGGTGTGCCCAGTGTGGACGCACTGAAAATTTAATTATGGCCACACTGGGGCTCAGAATCGCATGCCGTCTGAAGGCGCTTCTCTGGAATAAAATCCAGAATATTCCAAAGTCTTTTATAACCAAAACTAGGTTCTTATAGATTATCACAGTATGAAATTTCTATACATACACACCTTGAGGTTCATCATATATCCATCTTTTTCTCAGACAAAGAAAAGATCATGTGGGATTGAGGATTTTGAATCAATATCTCATTAGGCATCATGAATGGATACCTCTCATATAATGGTACATAACTTGAGGAAATTCCCAAGAACCTCAATGAAATATGTGGGATTTGATTCCTACAACATTTATGATACATAGTATTCATCATAGTGGATCAATGACATCCTCAGAATATCTATCACCTCCTCACATGGCACCATATTGTAATGAATTTGGTTATATAGTTATAGAGAACAAAGAATTTATTCATCATTAGAGAAACTGGTGAAGGAAAATGGATACAAATGGATGGATTTTTCAACAAGACCCTTTTCTTTATTTTAAGAGGGAATTAACCCACAATCCATTTTTCTAGGGTAACCAGCCCCATATTGGGATTAGGAAGAGATACATGAACAAATTGTAAATATATAAGAGAGTTCGTGAGTAGGAAATAATTCACCCCAAAACTGTGTGATGAGACCAACCTCGGATCCCCTCAACCAACGTGAGTCCCTAGGCGTTGTTGGGCCAAAACACTAAGACGACCGCCAAACATTGGATATCAGGTATATACATATCTATAGATAAGGGAACCACTGGATGTTTCAAGGTAAGATGAAACAAATTGTAGGCATAATTTATGCGATTGAGTGAGTTTTCAAAATACCCCTAAATCAAATTGTAAGGGAAATCTAACCCCACAATGAATTTCCACAAATAACCCAATGAAACAATATTTAAGAAGGTATAGAATATATAATATTATATAATAAGAGATGAAGTTCCCATTTTTCTGAATAGGATATGTCAAGTAAAATTCTTTGATATTTCAAAAGTTTTAGAGTTTTGATATTCTAGAGGTTTCAGAAGAAGACCATAACGTGAGTAAAGATTTACTTCTCTAAAGAATATAGTTGTTTTAAATGGTTTAATCTAATGATTTTTTATGAGGAATATTATTTTCCAAAGTTTTAAAAATAGTAAAAAAATTCCCTTTAAACAAAATATTATTTCCTCTAGTTGTTTTGTATGATATTTTACTCAGAGTTTCCACTATAATTAAAAAGGAATGAATATATGATTGTATATGTATGATATGTAGGGATGTGAAAAAGATATTTGGAGGACACAAATTTGTAAAATTCCAATATATATATATCTTAGTATTTGTAAAAGTAACATCTATAAGAAATTGATTACTCATTCCATGAAAACACAAGTCATGTAATGGTAATAGTTCCCAAGTAAATGTCAATGGAATGGGTTCCCTATATACATAGATTTTTTCAAAATAATACATGATTTTTTGTTTAATATTTCATGGAGAACATAATTCATGCCTTGATATCACATTCCTATCTTCGAGTGGGCTATGTCAACGGATTAATTTTACAGGTTTGTGTTAAGGGGAAAATTTAAGACTATGAGAAGAATACAAGCGTGTTTGGATCTAGGCTATTTTGTAGTTGGATTGGTACATATGATTTGGTAGGATTCATCACAATATGATTGGAATTTAATTTGTAAATAAGAAATATTCCCTCAAAAAATATGATATATTCTCACAATTAAAACAAGGGACACATCAAAGAAAAAAATAGAATATTTTTGTGGTTATATAATTATGCAGGTGTTCAAGACAGAGTGGATGATTATAAAATGGGGGTTAAATATACATGGGATAATATTTTTGGAGTCCAGGTGACCATTACATGTTTGGAAGATTCATTCCATGTCGTGTCATTAAAATAACAACCATGAGGATTTTTCCATGATGTTTTTTTAGGTTTGAGCTGTAAGGAGTAATGATTGGGAAATAGATATCATGATTAATATTTTTGTACTATATAGGTGATTAAGTTCAACCCCATAATTTTAGAATATAATGGATACAACACCCTAATTATGAGAATATTTCCCTATAATAATAAAGTTATATGATCGTTTTATTCATAATTTATAACTTTTAAGAAGGAAATTAGGGAATTAAAGGTATCATTTTGACTCTATTACGAGGTAGGTTGATGGATGTATTTCTCTATAATATCCTTGGAAACTTATAAATACTTTATGGGGCAGACATAGTTAATCTCTATTTAATTATAAAAATTAGGATTTATAAATGTATATAATTATAGAGATACACCTCTCTATATATTAGAGTCTACTATGTTGTAGAAGTCAAGAAATATTGATATATTTGTACCTATGAGAGAGATATTCTAGATGAAAGGTGGATGCCAAATAATTAATCTTAGAAGTCATTTAATACCTTTAAAATGAAGGAGACGGTGAATTATTAATTTAGACATACATAAATTATTAGTTTCTATTCATGGTGGTATTCACATCCATTATTTAATAGAGTAGTGTTGAGATTGAAGATATATGTCTATATTTAGTATATAAACAAAAATAGTGTTAATTATTATATTGGATTTAAAACTAAAGGAGTTTTATATACATGGATTTTTGAGTAAAGAGAGATCAATGAGGTAATTAGTTATTACGAGGTAGTGAGCCACCCCTAAATCGTATAAGGGGAGTGACCCTAGAACTAGCCTAAACCAACCCCCAAATAATGTGTTTAGTGGATTCTTATGAATCAGCACATTTATGAATGCATAATCCTTGGGCTATCCCAGTACATGTAAACTAGGTATAATAAATGTCTCTTATGTTCATGATTTATATATAGTCTACAAGACAATATTTTAAAATAATTTATTTCTAAATCAATGAATGAAATAATTAATGGATAAAGAAAAAAAGTGTAATAATCTAATCCTCGTCACTAAGAATAACAGTAGTGTTACCCTACTTTGAGTAAAAGATCTACCAGGGTGGTGAGAGTTTGAGGAATAATTTATTAAGTTAGATTGAATTCCATACCCTAGTTCACCCACCCTCTCAGGGTATCTCTTACCTAAGATCATCTGGTCATAAAAGAACCCTTTATATATTTATGTATATTAGGTTGTTGTTTTTAAGTTTTATAAAAATGGAAAAATATCTTGGAGTTGCGTGATGAGATATAGAGATAAAAATATATAATTTTTTGATAGTTTTCAAGGGAGTTAAAGTTTCATATTTGAAGATAATAACTTGATGCACACATCACCCATTAATTGCAGACACTAGATATGGTTAGATAAAGAAATATCAAGGTAATTTGGAGTTATTATTGATAATTCTTACTTCTTATTATATCATACTTTTCATGTAATGAATCTAGGATAAACATTCTTCTCTAACCTCAATTTAATATTGATAATTAAAAAATTATGTGTTAGGTGGTATAACAACAACATATCAGACATAATTATCTACTCATAAAAAAGTGGTGGTGAACCTTCTAAAGAAATTATTAAGTACATTTGTTACTCTACCTCTGTCACCATCTCTAATAATATCTAATTATTTATTTTATTGAATATTCTATATGGAAATTATCATTAGATCATCATGTGTTTATGAGGGAGAAGTTTTTTTTCACCCCAATTCACTTCTCCACCTAAATTCATCTCAATCTCTTCCTAGGAACGTAAATACCTAAAATCAGACATCATGAATAATTTTACATCTCATAAGACATGTCCATGATATTAATTTCTTATATTCTATCGGAAGATAAAACCCCAAAAAATAAGGGATTGTATTATCCCGCAGTGGTGTCACTATATCCCTACAAGATAAAAATTAGTTATTTCACTATGTCCAGTCTCCCACAAAGAAGATTGAAAAACAAAAGGATGTCATGAGCTGACTCGGTTAACCCCTGAACTAGATACCCAATCTATTTGGTGGAAAATAAAATTTCTTCTCATGAATATTAATTAAAAAATTATCACTAAAACGCTATCAAAATTTTATTCTCACGAATATTCATTAAAAATAATTAATTCTTTTCAAAAGAAATTATCATGACCTATCTGTATATCAGGAACCCATGAAAAAATAGGTATTTTAAAATAAAAGAAAATATCCAAACACAGTAAAAAATATCCTTCTTAGAAAACATCTCTAATAATCTAAACATAAAAAATAACAAAAATTACATATATAAATTATTAAATTATAAAACCTTGTTGACCTGTCTAATAATAAAATCCCAAAATATAATATAAAATCCAAACCACTACAAACCATATCCATATAGCTATTCATAAACTCTCTATATATAATATCGACCACTACCAGACCAAATCAAGCATAGACTAAGAATAGATCACAACTACAAACCTTGAAGGAAATATGATAGCTATATTAACTAAATGATTAATATATGGTATGTGAAAAATGGGCCTAGTAGGATCTCACCAAGGATTTTGTTAAATTAAATTCAATAAAAATTTCATATATGATCATTTTAATTAAAAAAATTAGGTTTTCATGAGTAATAATGTTGAAAACAATAATATGAAATTTTCATTTTTCACAAAACTTTATTTACCATCATAATAATATAAAGCTCAAACAATCTATTTTAATGATTTCATTAAAACCATTCATTAGAATATTACATAACTATTAATACCAAATCATTCCCTAAAATAAACTTTTATTTGAATTATTGAAATTATCATTAGAAAAATTAGATTCATCACATTAATAATAACACCTTGTAAAATAAAGAATCCCAATGAAATAATTATGTCAATGGATAAATAAAAGTAAACAAGCTAGTTATTAGGTCCAAGATAAGGATAAAGGTGATAAAGGTTTAAAGAGTTGTTTTTTGTCAAGGTTGGTTTTGAAGAATTGTTTTGAAATCACTTTACTTCATTTTGGAAACAATTGTTTTGAGTTTTTTGTTTTTTGTTTTAAATATATTGATGCCTTGCTGTTTTGGAATTCCCATAAATCACAAGTAATGTGGTAGAACTAATGAAGCAAGATTGATGGAAGAAAGGGGTAAGTAAAAGCTATGAATGGTGTTGACTATTACAAAGCTATGAATGGTGGTGAATATTACAAAGCTGTGAATGTTGGTGACTATTACAAAATAGTGAATGGCGGTAACTATTACAAAACTGTGAATGGTGATGACGACAGGAATAGTCATGGTGATAGAATAGTCTTTCCTATGAAAGAAGAGGTGATGAATTTCATTACGACACAGTAATGAATTTGTTTTGTATCAGACTCAATAGTCGTGCTCATAGAATAGTCATGACGATGAAAGAATAGAGGATACTTGTCATGCCGACATAGTAATGACTTTGTTTTGTATCGGACTCAATAGTCATGTCAATGGAATAGTCATGCTGATGAAAGAAGATATGATTCCAGTCATGCTAAAATAGTAATGACTTTGTTTTGTATCTGACTCAATAGTTGTGCCAGTAGAATAGTCTTACCGATGGAATAGTTGTGCCAATGGAATAGTCATGCCGGTGAAAGAATAAATGATGCATGTTATGTATAAATGGTAATGACTTTGTTTTGAATCAGAATCAGAGGCATGTGGATGGAATAGTCAAGCTAATTGAATAGTCATGTCGATGGAAGAGGAAAGAGTCATGTCCATGGAAAAGAGGAAAATTCATGCTGATGGGAAGAGTCGTGCCGATGGGAATAGTCATGCTGATGGAAATAGTCATGCCAATGGAAATAGTCGTGCTGATGGAAAAGTGGAAAGATTTGTGATGAGGAGAAGGGGAATGTGAAGATATGAAGCCTTTCATGCCGACATGGAAATGAATTTGTTTTACATCAGACTCATAAGTGAAAGTGAAAGAAAAAATATGGTGTAGATTAAAGACCATCGTACCCATAAACAATAGTACACAATAATTGTACCCACATTTATGGTTTTCTAAAAGATTATTTTTGTTTTTTGGAATAAAAAATAGGTATGGATATTCAAATGAAATATCTTAATATTGAGAAGAAGTTTCAAGAAGATTCTAGAAGCTTCAAGAAAATGTGATGAGGTCAAAATATACCCCATAATTTGAGAGGGAAATTAAAATTTTGGAAAAATTGACTAAGAGTGAATAACTTTTAGATTCCAGCCAATTGTCACCTATAAAAGGAGGAGGTAATTTGTACTTTATAACTAGGTAGTACTGTTCACAATATAGGAGAGTGAATCTCTTTGTTTTAGAGATAGAATAAGAGGTTTTGAAGTGGTGACCACTCTATTAATCTTGACTATTGCATACCTGTTTTGAAGAGGTGCCGATTCTATTTGTATTGACTGTTACATAACTTTTTTGAAGCAGTGACGATTCTATTTATCATGACTATTGTATACAAGTATTATATTGGATCCAAATCTATTATATTTTATTCAATTGAAAGATAAGACCGAGAAGTTTTGAATCGGGTGCATCGTACCTAGGGTAATTGGACGGATTGTTTTACATAGTCCAAGAGGTTCATAACTTTACTCTAGGTAAGTAAATGAAGAATTGTTTCACAATTGAATACATTTTTTGAATTGAAAATAAGCACAGGTAACATGAGATGTTACAAAACAAATGTATTACTCTAATGTTATAAGAGGGTGCACATTCACTAGTTTTACTTTTTCATAGTGCTACACGAGTGAAAGGGTAAATCCTACTCGTTGTAATACAAGGATTGTTTTCTTAGTGGATTTCATGTTATTTTATTATTTCCAAACCATAATAGGGAAATAGTTATTCTTATTGAATAGTGAACCTTATAAATCATTGTGCTCCTTTGGATGTGTGTTGATTTGTTTCTCAACGGGGAATTAAAATGCTTAGTAGGAGGAGAATGTTGTTTAAATTGAATAGAAACATAAAAGAAAAGGAGTATCACTGATTTACCCCCTCCCCCTCTTAGTGATACAATACTCTGATTGGGTACTTTCAATTGGTATCAGAGCTAGGTTCCCTTCATTATCCTTTGCTGATAGAGAATGTGAATTGTGGGAATAATAAAGGTATTCCAGTTTTTGATGGAAAGAACTATCATATCTAGAATGATATAACATTTCTATATCTTATTCCATTAGTTATGGTGTTCTTGAAGCTGAAGTAGTTGGGTTTCCTCCCATTGATGATAGTGCTCCACTTACATCTCTTGATAAGAAGTTTCTTGAGAATGATGGAAATGCCAAGAATGATATATTATCATCACTTTCTGAAATTTTATTCTTTAAAGTGAAGGGTGTTTCCATAGCTAAAGATATGGGGGATATGTTGAAAAACATATATGAAGGAAATACAAAACTAAATAACACAATGTTACCAATATGGAAATTGAATTATGAAAATTTAAAGATGGGTGAGCCTGAATATGTCGGGGAATTATTTACCCAGGTGAATGACATTGTGATTAATATTAGATGTCTTGGTGAAAAGCTGAAAGACTCTATAGTTGTTGAATAGATCTTGAGAATCTTACCTGAAAAATTCAATGTAAAAGTTTCTTCATTGGAAGATAGAGATATAGAAACATTATCTATTGGTGATTTATATAGCACTCTTATCACCTATGATATGATAGGATATAATTATATAAAGAAAAAGACAAAGGTTTATAGAGAAATGTATTTCAAGGCTATGAATAAGGAAATGTCAAAGAAGATTTTCATTAAATATGAAGATGTTGATTCTAACTCTAAAAATAAAGTACGTAAAAATATCATTGAAATCTTATCCTTGTTCTCTAAAAATGTGAAAAGAGGTACATGGAAATAAAAAGGGAATCATGCCTTGAAATGTTTTGAATGTCGAGGTGTTGGCCACTTTTTTTTTCTAATTATCCTTTAAGAAAGAAAAAATATGATAGTGATACTGATGAAATAAATATAAGGAGATCTTGGAAGAAAAAGGGCGACAAAGGAAAAGAAAATAAATTCTTCAAATAAAAAAGAAGAAGTTTCTTCACCAAAGGTGATGAAAAAGAATAGAGTGATGTTGAATATGAAAAATACATTGAGTATGGTAATGAAAATACATTCATTTAAATAGTGAATGATGAATAATTTTTAAGTAGTAGTTTTGACGAAGAAGAAACTCATCATGAAATGCATCTGAAAGAAGAGATGAATGACTGTTTGAGAAAGATCAGAAGGCTTGAAAAGTAATAAAAAAAGATGGAACATGAATTCTCAAGAATCCAAGAATGTTTTACTGGTGAGAAAGAAAATATGATTAAAGATATTGATGACTTAATGAAATTTATTTAAGAAGAAAAGAATCGTAGTGATCATTTTAATGTAAAGTTGAAAGTAAATGATGAAAATTTAGAACGTGTCTAAAAAAACTCTCTAAAGATGAAAATAAATGGCCATGTTTCCAAAAATCTATAACTGTAGTTGGATAATGTTCTAACAATTAGAAACTTGAGAAGGTTCAACAAAAGCTACCTTTAAAGGGTGAGAAAATAATGGAATTGTTTTTGAAATGAAGAAATCTAGGAATGTTATGTAAGGTGCCAAGACCAAAAAGGTTGGGAATGTTTTGAAACATTATCAATCTGTAAATATTTCAAATATTCATGATTCTGATAATACATAAAGTAAAATAAAGAATATGAATTATAATATAAATTTTGATGAATTGGAAAAGAAAAAGAAGAAGATGGATGAAAAACACATTCAGAATTCTGATCAGTATGGATGTTTCAGAGGAAAACACTCTTTTTATGGGTATTGCTAGTATTGTGGAGGATTTGGGCACACAACAAGTATGTTTTGGTTCAATCAACCACATTACTATTATCCCATAAGTTATGAAAAGATGAGATTGAGGGGGAGTCAATCTCCACATTGAACGAAAATTGAGAAGGTTTTCATGAAGAATTTCTATAATAATGAAGTGAAGATTGGAAATAGGTTCCAACCCTTGGAAACTATTTGAGAAAGATGTTAACAACTTGGACACCTTGAAAAAGGATGTCTTGTTTTGTTACTGGCTCAACAAAAGATTCTCAATTCTCAAAAGCCAAAGGTGAATAATGAAAAAATAGAGAAAAGGAACTGGATGTTGAAATTTCATTAAAATCCATGAAAGGAGAACAACCCTGGATACTTGATTATGGGTGTTCTTCCAACATGATAGGAGAAATGAAATTTTTAAAGGATGTGAAAGACTATAAAATAAGGTATAGTGACATTTGGAAATAATGAATCATTGAAAATCAAATGTTCTGGATCATCCATCATTGGAAAAGAAATGATGGAATATAAGAAAACATTCTCTGTTGGTGGGATGAAACAAAGCCTACTAAGTGTTTCATAATACTGTGATGAGGGTAATAAGGATATCTTCAAGAAAGATGGATTTGTTGTTAGGAGTGAAGAATATTTAATGATTGTTACCAGAGTCCAACATATAAAAAGAAATTTTTTTCCGGTTGCTGATTCACAAAACTCTTGTTACATGAGTATGGTGGAAGAGAATCAGTTATGGCATAAAAATATTGGACATATGTGTCAAAGGAAAAAGATAAAATTATCTAAAAGAGATATTGTTTGATAGAGTCTTGATTTTCCATGAAGTAGAAATTGGTGTTTCACTATTTTCTAGAAAAGAAATATTACAAATTTTGTGCATAAGAAAGTTGATATTTGTTCAAAACAACCCCTAGAGCTGATCCCTTCTAATATATGTGGGACAATGAGAAAATAATAAATACATGGTGATAAATACTTCAATACTTTCATTTATGATTTTACTCACATTACTTGTGTTATGTATATGAAACACAAATCAGATGCTTTGAAAATGTTTAAAAGTTTAAGAAGAAAAGGTAAGAAAGAATGTGAGTATTCGGTGAAGAAGTTGAGAACAAATAATGGTTGTGAATATAGAAGGGAAGAGTTTGAAAAATATCTTGAGAAGCATGGAATTCAGAATGAGTATAGCTCTCCATTCACTCCCAAACAAAATGGGGTTGCTGGAAGAAAGAATAGAATCCTTTGAGAAATGGGAAGAACCATTTTACTTGTGCATGACCTTTCTCATTAATTTTGGAGACAATCTATGTTTACTTTTGTTTATATTCAGATCCATTGTTTCTACAAGCCTTAATTAGGTATGAATCCTAATGAATAGTTTAATGGAAAAACACCAAGTTTAATGAACTTTAGCGTTTTCGGGATTCCTTGTATTATAAAAAAGAAAGGTGAAAAATATGTTCAGTTTGAGAAGGAAGGTGAAGAGGGAATCTTTCATATCCATTCTCTGTAAGGAAGAGGTTACAGATGCTTCAACACAGAAACAAAAAGCTTTTTTGATTCAGTTGATGTAAAAGTGATTGATGTATCTCAGAAAAGAAAACATGTCTAAGCGGACAATGAAATTAAGCAAGAGGAAGAAGATAATTCTAATAAGGATACAAACAATTGTAATCCAAATAAAGATGAAGAATCATATTCAGCTATTTCCTATGATGAAGAAGACAATCAAAAATCTTATCCAGGGCTGAGGAAATATGTGGAAGCACAAAATATAATTGGTGATCAACATCAAAAGGTTTAAACAAGAAGAACAACCAATTCCATTAATCATACTTCTTTGTATTCAAAAGTAAAACTAAATGATGTAAAAGATGTTTTTGAGCATCTAAAATGGATTCATACCATGAATGAAGAATTAGATCAGATTGAAGAGAATAATACATGGAAACTTGTACCCATGCCTGAAAAAAACATAATTATCACAAAATGGGTTTTCCAGAACTAGATGAATTAAAAATGTGAGGTTACAAGAAACAAAGAAAGATTGGATTGAAAAGGGTATTCACATATTAAGAGTATTGATTTTGATGAAACCTTTTCTTCAGTGGAAAGACTTCAAAAAATCAGAATCTTTCTTACTATTTCTGCACAATGAGGCAATAAGATATTTCAAATGGATGTTAAATCTTCATTCATAAATAGTGATCTTGAAGAAGAGGTTTATATTGAACAAACTTGTGTCTTTATTATTGGAAAAGAAGAAGGTTATGTGTGCAGATTAAAAAAGGAATTGTATGGCCAAAAATAATCCTTGACGGAATGGTATTCCAAATTGGATACATTCTTAAGAAAGAATAATTCTAAAAAAGGAAGAGTTGATAGAAATATTTACATCAGGGAATGTCAAGAGTATTTCATCATTATAGTTGTTTTTGTTGATTACATTATCTTTTCTAGGAATTATGAAGGAATATGTGAAAGATTTTCTAAAAAAATGTGGAATGTTTTTGAAATGTCCATTCTAGGATAAATGAAATACATTATTGGGTTACAAATCCAACAAGTGAAAGAATACATTTTTCTTTCCCAAGAAAAGAATGCAAAATAAATTCTCAAGAGGACTGACATGGAAAATTCAAAACCAATTTCCTCACCTATTTCTTTGGGAACAAAGCTAAATAGAGATGGAGAAGGAAGCGATGTTGATCCAAAAAGAGTATTGAATGATGATTAGAAGTCTAATGTATTTGACACCCTCAAGACCATACATTGTGTATGTTATTACCTTATGTGTAAGGTTTAAAAGTGATCCAAAATAATCACATTTACTTGCTAGAAAAATAATTCTCAGATACAAAAAAGGCACAAAAAACATTGGAATCAAATATGATAGCTCAAATTGTATTGCATTGTTTGGGTATTCAGATTCTGATTATGTCGGAAATATTGATGACAGAAGATCCACATCTGGTGGGGTATGTTTCGGTGCGGATGTGCGTCGGGTTACGCTGTTCCGCCAGGACGTGTTCGCGCGTGCACCCGTCGACCCGAGGGGATGGGCGCGCGGCTTATGGCCCCGCAGTCCCGCTTTCCAATGGCGGGCAGCATCTGTCCCTTATTCAGGGGCGTCTGCTCCTTGATCGAAACCGGGATGATGGGACGTCGGCTCCTCCTTCCGTGGACGTCTCCTCGGAACTCGTCGCCTAATACGGGTCTCCCTCATAGATTTAAGAATGTTCGTGAATCTCGTTCCCAGCGCCATATCTGCATGGACACCGGTTAATTACGCTGCTTCCGCCCGGACGTTCCAAGGAGTCTGGTCGGGGCAGCAACCTGCGGTGAGGAGACCGGGTGGCTCCGGGTGTTGGGGGCGTGTCTTAGCACTGCGACTCTGCATGTCTGTCTCCCATCCCTAATAGGGCTTCTCGAAGGCGTGATAGCCTGAGGCATCCTGCGCTGGGTGCGGGGAACTGCGTTACCTGAGGTTTTCCTCAGCTTCCCATGTTTAACACGGGGTATGCCGCGAGTTTAACGTCCAGCGGGGACGGCATCAGACTGATCAACACAAGAAGTGGATCAGATGACAGAACCCCTTGCGGGGAACCTCCGACGCTGGGGCCAGCACATGGGCGGCTTCCCGAGTGAAGTGGAGTGGAATGAAATGGCATGACCCCACCGGGATGTGGCGGCCCGGGTAAGGATTAGGATGGATGATGGAGTGAAGAGCTTGGACCCCGTAGGGGCTTCCTACGTACCACACGTTAGCGCGGATCAAAGTCAGCGTAGTTCGGATATACAGTTTAACGTCATGCTGGACGTTGGCAAGCCGACTCACGAAGAGATCGAGGCCGCCGGGCGAAGGATTGAACCGAACCACCTCGCACAGAGGGGGATGGAACGGCCGGGTGGATCACAGTTTCACGTCGTGCTGGACGCCGGCAAGCCGACTCACGAAGAGATCGAGGCGGTGGGGAAGCACAATGGAGATACACACGTGCAGTCCCCCACAGAGGCGGATTCATAGGTGAATCAACGCAAGTGTGAACCCGGGAGGGGTTCACTGATGGACGAACCGACGTAAATATGACCGGGACGACCAGGTGGCGGGCTTGAACCTCGGAGAGGCTTCCTATGTACCCTGTTTAGAAGACAGGGATCAAAGTCCACGTAGTTCGTTCTGTTTGTAACACTCTACCCCCGTGGGCGAAGGCCACTCCAATCCCGACATCCCTGTAGAGACGAGCGGGTGGGAGCCACATCCAAACCGGGAGGACCCTGCGTGCGGGGCACGGGATCAGGTGATGCGGACGGTTTAACGTCTTGCCGGACGAAGTACAGTTTAACGTCGTGTGTTGAGGACGAAGCGGACGGTTTAACGTCTTGCCGGATGAAGTACAGTTTAACGTCGTGTGTTGAGGACGAAGCGGACGGTTTAACGTCTTGCCGGACGAAGTACAGTTTAACGTCGTGTGTTGAGGACGAAGATGCTTGGCAGTTTAACGTCTTGCAGCGCGGATGATGGGGGCTAGGCATTTTAACGTCATGCAGCTTGGACGTATGCAGTTTAACGTCGTGCAGGACGTGGTGCAGTTTAGCGTCATGCAGGACGAATTACAGTTTAACGTCGTGCAGGACGAATAGCGTACAGTTTAACGTCTTGTAGCTGGGACGAAGTGCAGTTTAACGTCGTGCGGGACGTATGCTGAACAGTTTAACGTCTTGTCGCTCGGACGAAGTGCAGTTTAACGTCGTGTTGGACGAATAAGCCGACGATAGGCCCGTGTCACTTCGCGCGAGCCTGGAGGGCCGCACGGGAAGACAACGCACGGTGCGGGCACCCGGGATGAGGGTCATCGGGCGCCACGCAGGCGGGTACCCAAAGGGGGTCAAAGGGGGCGACCCTGGCGGTTTGCGCGCAAAAGAGGAGCTTTGCGCGCAATACCGCGGGTCGGCGTGCAAATGGGCGGGCTGACGCACAATTGGGCCAGCGCTTTGCGCGCGGATGATTGAGATTGCGCGCACTGGGCTTCGGATAGCGCGCGGGGGTAACGGATCATTCTTTAATGAATGACCACTTTAAAAAGGGGGGTGCGTGCAATCGGGTTGGATTGCACGCACCCGGGGGCAATTGCGCGCAAGAGGCTTCTTTTGCGCGCAAATGCCTTTGAGTGAAGGGTTATTCAAAGGAAAGGAGCCAAAGGGATTGCACGCGAAAGCGAACCCCGAGGCTTTCTTGCGTGAAAGAAAAGAGGTTACCTGAAGATCGGCATTGCGCGCGGAAGGGGTTGGATTGCGCGCACGAGAGACCTTTCGAATTCCGGCAACCTTCAAAACGTCGGGGGTCGCCTTATATTTATAGGCAACCCCGGGCGCGGAATCCGGTTCGCGGGCGCGAAATTCTCTTCGCGGGCGCGGAATTGGGCCCAGCGCGCAAGGGAGTCGCGCGGGCCACTGGCGCGCAAAATTGCGCGCCGGCCCGGCGCATTGCATGCATCCCGGGAGTCTCCAAAATTCCGCGCAAGGCCTCCGGGCCCTCTGAAACCTGCTTCCGACTCCAAATATGACCTCGCTTTCCGCATCCGGAGCTTTGTTTGGGAACAACGGACTTTTCCAGTGTCTACAAAAGCCCCCCCTCGGAATCTGATCGGCGAGAGGTCGCAACGATCGGGTTCCGAGGGAGACGCCGGAATGCCGAAGTCCTGGGCGGCGCGAGACTGTGGCACGCAAAAAAGGGCGTCGGGCGCGAAATTCGCCACTGCGGTCGCGCAAAGCGCTTTCCGCGCAGCGCGGACCCCGACCTCGCCTATAAATAGGGGCCCTGGGTCCCCCGCACCGTACACTGGCCTTCCGCGCGATAAGCATTCGAGCTCTCGTGCGCGAAATTGCCTTTTCCAGCGCGGAATTCGCCCGCTCGTCGCGCAAACCTATCCGGAATTCGGCCTGCTTTTGCGCGAACACCCGGGGTTTTACGCGACGGACTTCCCGATTGCGCGCCGTCCACTAAGATTGCGCGCCAACTCTCAAACTTCTCTACCAGCCTCGTCCGATCCCGCACGCTTCATCCCTTTACCCGCACGACTCCCGGAGCTTCTGAGATGGCCGCGAATCAAGGAAATGAGGGGGATGCCGCCACTCGCAGAGCTGAGATGGCGACGAACGAGGAGGTCTACGGAGCCAAGGAGATTGTTTCCAACAATCAATCCTTGTTCGACTTGCTGACGCCGGCCCAGAAGACATATCCGCTATCGGACAACCTGCCGCTCTGGAACTTTGGCATCCTAGATGAGGTTCCGGTGCCAGGGTTTGAGGTTGATGCGCCACGGACCTGGGTGACTCGGGAGGACGAGCTTCCCCGCTATAACATCACCAACAATGGGCATCCTGCCAGGGAGACCAGACACTTAGATGTCTATGTCCTGAACCCGAGGACGCGAACCATCGTCGGAAGTGAGCCTACTGCGGAGAACTCTCCAGCCCTCTACTCGAGCATATATCGCCAGAGTGTCACTGACAACACCAAGGGCTGGCTGAAGGACTGGGACTTGCGGTCTGGGGGCAACTTCACCAGTGAGTGGGCCTGGGCGTTCTGGGTACGCCACACTTGCGATCACTTCGCGGAGGAGCTGCGGTACATCGGCCTGTTTGAGGCGGTGTGGACGTCGCAGTTCCACTTCTACCAGCAGTCCGAGCTCGGGCCGGAGCTGTTCACCCGCTGGTCCCCGGATACCAACACCTTCCATCTTCACCATGGGGAGGTCGGCATCGGTCTCTGGGACATCCACTGCATCGGAGGTATCCCGCTGGAGGGTTACCAGTATGATGAGTTCCTGCCTCCGAGGAACACCTGGGGCGACAGGTCACAGACTCCCATCCTGACGTGGCATCTGCTGGACCTGGCTACAGAGCGGCTCGGGGTCAAGGACTTCCAGAAGGACATAGCCTACAAGGAGTGGTTTGGCCAGTTCTTGGAGCATGACCCAGCGGTCAAGATGCCAGGCAGGGGGAAGCGGTGCCCGACCGCGGCTCAGAGGAGTCGGAACGGGTCGTACTGGCGAGTCCTGGAGACGGGCGACTACCACTCATGGGGGTACCGCGTCATCGAGGCCCGGGACCCAAATGTCCGGTACGCGGTGTTCCTGGCCGCCTTTCTGAGTGGGTGGCTCCTGCCAGTGCGGGACGCGAGGATGGGCATTCGCCCGGCGACACTGGCGATGGCGGGCGCTATGGCCGCCAACAAAAGATACAACCTCGGGGTCCCAGTACTGGCGAAGCTGTATGCCATCCTGGGACGCATCTCACGAGGGGGTCGCCATGGAGGATCTGTGGGCCCTTTCAATTCTTCCACGGCTGGGTGGCTGCTCACCTTGGTGGGTACACGTTTCCGAACGCCATCATTCCTCCGGGCAACGACCTGCGACCCTCCCTGCTGAACATTGCGGGGGTCGCTCCGATGACCCTAAATGAGGAGGGCGTGAGGATTCGGATTGGAAATCATGCCAATTTCAACTTCAGCCCATTCCCCACTCCCGTTGGCAAGATGATCGACAACGGGCAGGGTCCGCTGGAGCAGCACGAGTACTTCCTGAACATGCGGGGCGGGGTGCTCGTGGCTCGGATCGACGGGAAGGTGATCTGCGAGCCCTACGTGCCAACCCGGTTCGCCAGGCAGTTCGGGTGCCTTCAACAGATGCCGAAGAGGGTATTCACTGCTGTCCGGGAGGAGACGAACCCTGGCGTCCTTCGCCAGATGTGGCTGATGTTCGCCGCTTTCGGCTCTGGCGACGTCATCACTCTCCCTCCTACCGGGGTCGACACAGGCTTGGAAACCGAGTATGCCGAACACTGGGCCATCGCGTACCCCGAGGGGCTTCTACGGAAGCCAGTTCGGCGGCTCGAGGTCACCCGTGCGGAGACCGGGCGTCAAGGAAGGAGGCGAAGCGCCGCCACACGGGGGGGAACGGAGGCGTGCCAAGCAGTGGAGCCGGCGCGGGCAGGGACTTCGGCGGCGGGCACATCGCAAGCTGCCGCCACGACTTCAGCGCCCGGAGAGGGGGCACATGCGGCGGTCGGGGAGCGGCCCGGGAAGCAGGTAAGACGTCTGCTCGAACCCTCCCACGATGCGGTCTTCCCGGCGCTATGGTCGGCCTGGATGACCCTGCGGCAGTCACTGAGGACCGATGCCATCTGGCGAAAGATACTCAGAGAAGGAATCCATCTGCCAGAGGTCGGGCGCCTCCAGATCACCGACAGGGTGGACTTCAACCGGTAGTATGCGTATCTGACGGCCATGGACGAGTACGCACGCCAACGTGGTCAGCGTGCGGAGCCATCCCTTCTGGTGAAGGTGATGCTCGGTCTAGAACCCGCTCCAGAACAGATGCCACCGGCGGAAGATGACAGTAGTAACGACTCCGAGGAAGAGGAGGAGATGGGGGAGGATGAAGGCTCCGAGGGAAGATCCCACCAGGGGAGCCCGCGGGAGAGCGGCGAGGTGGCCGACTCTGACAATGTTGATTTCACTGAGCTCCTCGAGGTCCGCTTCTATCCCTACTCAACCTGCTTCATCCATTCTCTTATGCAGCTTCTAACCCATTTCTCCACCTTTCTCAGGAGCACACGGATGTTGGTCAGGCGTCCTCAGCGGGAGTAGGAGAGGCGCCAGCAGGACAAGGCGGGAGCCAGGCACCCATTATTGAATTGAAAAGCGCGGAAGGGTCCCCTGCTGCAATTGTTCCTGCGGCGGCCGGGACAGCGGAAGATGACGCCTTGAATTCCCGTAAGTCTCCTTACTTCACCGTTGGTGTTTTCCGTTGACGATCCGTTGCTTAACCATGGCATGACTTGCGCAGTGATCTCAACACTGGAGGCTCGTCGGGTTGCCGAACCCGGGCCATCCACGAGTGGACCGGTGGCAGACATGCCGCCTGCTCCGGAACAGACTTTTCACACCGAGCCGGCCCCACCAACTGCTGATCAGGGGGCAGCGGACACCGGCGGTGCTGCTATTGGAGAGAGATCGGGGGCTGACGAGGGTGTCAGCGCCGCTGGGGAGAGAGAAGAAGGTGGCCCAGATGTTGGGGAAACTATCCCCCATGAGGACATCCCAGGGGCGGACCCTGCAGCAGACCTGCTGGCTGCCTTCCCTGCCTACCGGCCTGCCGACCCCGAGGAGATGGACGACTCGGACGCGGAGGCGGTCGAGGAGATCCGGATAACGCGACGCAGGGGGTGGAAGTGCATCCAGCGTTTCCTCAAGCGAGACCCATCGGAGTGGCTGGGGCGCATGGGGTCACTTCAAACCTGGCTGCGCTTCCTGTGTGCCGGGGGAGCTGATGCTCAACGCCTCCATCTGACGGTCCGTGATTTCATGGCCGAAAAGATGCGCGAGAGCCGCCGGCGTGCCGACGTCGCACAATGTCGGGACATGTCGGAGAACACGTGGGCGCTCCTCGCGGAGGAGCAGGAAGTCCAGCGTCTCGAAGGGCAGGCAGCAGAGAAGGAGGCCTTCGTCGCAACGTGCACCGAGCTTGTGGAGCAACTAGCAGCCCAGCTGGTTGACGCCCAGGTACAGCTGACGGAGGCGGGCCAACAGATGGTGACACTCCAAGTCGAGCGGGAGCGTGCGCAGGACAGAATCGACGAACTGCGTGCTGTGACTGCCGACGAGGAGAGGGCACGCAGAGAGCGAGAAGCAGCTCTGGAGGCCGCCAGCCAAAGGGTAGCGGCATTAGAAAGACTTATTCATCACGTTGATCCCTAGGGGCTTTGTCTTTGCCACTCCCAGAACATTTTCTTCCGCTACTTTGATCCATTTGTATGAACCAATATATTTATCTGCATCTTTTGGCTTAACATGCTCAACCACAATTCATTGTTTCGCGGGAACATTAACCAAGCTTCAGGCATCCGTAGTTGGACCTGGATTCTTAAAGAAAAGAGGGAGGTCATTCCTAGGAAAGGAGAACTCAAGCCTAATCAGTGTATCATCCCCCCAACTTGTTCCGACACACGAGCGGGACAACTCTAGGGGCGTTGAGATTTTGCCCGAACATAGGGAAATGAGAAAGGGTGAATCGCGTGTCCCGAATTCAGAAATCCACAACGGTCGGCCTTCCAGGAAATGCCCAAGATGGCAAGCGGACAATGGATCAATCAACCATACTACCGCAATGGACGGACCGAAGGTCATCATTCATATTGCAGGAGGCGGATCACATGTCATCATCAATGCCGCTTTGGGGTTCCTTCAGGCACAAGGGTGGAAATCCAGATCAACAGGGCATGCGAAGCGTGGGGCGAAGTGACGATTTGTGCGGACAGAATCCAACGCTCTCAAAATTGCGCCACCGTGGGGAAAGCGTATTAGGCGGATGCACTAATCTGGCCGTGAATCACCCCAATTCTCAGACAGAACCTATTTGACGAGGAAACTGTCGCTTCCCATCATTGCAATGGGGCATCCTGAGCTGAATCGGGGAGAATATCACAACTGCACCACTCTACCCGAAGTCAGGCCAGACGGCCGGCGACGAGGAGGGGCGGGACTTAGCGATCCCTGAGGCTGGACCCGAGTCGAAATGCCCGGGCGTTCCTACGTACTCCATCAGGCTGGAGATCAAGCCACACGTAGTTCTGAAAGTGCAGTTTAACGTCATGCAGGACGCAGAACCCCGTTTGGGGAGATCTTAGTTTAAGGTCTTAGAGCTCGGACCATATGGGTAGATCTTAGTTTAAGGTCTTAGAGCTCAGACCATAGGGGTAGATCTTAGTTTAAGGTCTTAGAGCTCGGACCATAAGAACCTCAAAATACGCCGCATCGTGGTCCTATCCCCTGGATATGCAAAGATGCACTGAGGGATAGTGCCAAGAGTGTTGAGATTTTGCCTGGTTAGAATGGGGGGTGGAAAACGTAATGTGAATCATGCGGCCATTCACTCAAGGACTGGGGGCACCGGCGTAACGATATGGGAGTACTGCCGACCATGGCGGAAAAGAAGCATCAATATCGCACTAACCGTTGATGGAATGAGGCAGCAAACGAGCATCGACCGCTCAATCGCAGGATTCATATCGATTTGCTGCCCGAGGCCATTGGGGGCACCAGCCCAAGTCGGTGGGAGAGCACTGAGGCATTGTGTCCAAACCGTTCACGGGGGCTCCACCCATGGCGTAGGCGATGGGTCCGAATGAAAGGGAGCACGAAGCCTGAAAATGGAAGGAACCTGACCAAGCTGAACCTGACCCTCCTGGCAATAAACCAGAGTACTCTTGACACCAGTGGACCACTGCAAGCGGTCGAGGGACACGCCTTGAGGGTGGCCTGAAGGCGGCAGATTCCCCAGAGAAGGGGGGATCTCTAAGAGGTGGGGGGCTGGACCCGAGGTTTCAAACATCCGGGCGTTCCTACGTATCCCATAAGGATGGGAATCAAGCCACACGTAGTTCTTGAAGTGCGGCGCAACACAATCAGGCACCAGCGCGGGGAAGGGTGCGAGTCTGACCCTCACACACAGAAGAAGCGGTATTTGATATTTCTTGTTTGTCCTTAAAGATGGATGGTTTTCTTTGTGCAGCGACATGCCTGTGATTAAGGAATCCCTGGAGTCGCCACAATAATCAAGCCATGAAAGGCATTGATGAATGGTGTGGTTATTAACCAGCGCCCAACGTGAGTGTCCCCTGGGGAGAACATCACGATGCAGTGACGTTTCTCGTCGGGCGGCCAAGACGATCACATTTTACGGTCGTGTGGTAGGACCAGACAACAAAGTTTAAGGTCGTGTGGTTCGGACCATGGAGGAATCCGCTTATCGCGATATGGCGGACTCAGCGGAGGTGGGAACATACCCAGCCCTGCGGTCACGCACGATTCCAGGAGAAGGATCCTGGGATAGGGGCCTGCGTATGTCCATCACCCGAGGGGAAGAGATGCTAGCCTCCAGATATACTGGGCCCATAACGCGATTGTTCGGGCGACTCCTTCCTCCTTATGGGGACGAGGGTCCAGCTACACATGGCCCTTAGGGAGGAGATCAGCATATATCCTTGGTGCTCAGATCGTGGGAGCCTCGACAGACACCATTACCCTGGTTGGCCTGCCTAACGTGTAAAGGTGTACTGAAGGTCAGTATGAAGAGAGTGTCGAGATTCCACTACAACGCACAAAGGCGGAGTGTGATGAGGACCGCGCAACCAATGTTCGGAGCCTAAAAGAGCCGACATGGCGATCAAGGATGTCGCTGACCATATTCTCAACACAGCATCCGATCGCGTCAGCCTAGAACGGGGCAAGAAAACGAGCATCAACCGCTCAATCGTAGGATTCATATCGATTTGCGGCCCAGAACCCGCTGGTAAATCAACCCGGAGCGGTAGGAGAGCACTGATGCATTGTACCCAAACCGCTAACGAGGATCCCTTTGAGTGAAGGCTCGAACAAGAGGAAGCGTGCGGCCCGACAAGCAACACAGGACTTGTCGATATTGCATCTGACACTACGGGTCATTGACCAAAGTACCCAAAACATGTTAACAGATCACCGGAAAGGGTCGGAGGACTCACCCTAAGAGCAACCAAAAGACAGCAGATCCCCGTGATCAACCAAGAGACGGGGCTGGACCTGAAACAAAAGCGTCCAGGCGGTCCTACGTATCCCATAAGGATGGGAATCAAGCCGTACGTAGTTCTTGAGAGGCAGTTTAACGTCATGCAGGACGATGAGGGTGTGAGGTAGTTCCACACACGGAGGGAGGCGTACGGCGCGGCCAGCAGGCCAACGTGAATGAGGACATAATCCCCCGCTCACGCCACACGCCTCGCACAAAAAGGAGGGGAACTGGGGCCAGAGGCCCAACGCGGGATAGAGATTCCCGAGAAATGGGGATGGGCCTGAAACATGAATGTCCAGGCGGTCCTACGTATCCCATTAGGATGGGAATCAAGCCGCACGTAGTTCTTGAAGTGCAGTTTAACGTCGTGCAGGACGAAAAGAGAAAAGAGGAGGGAGCAGAAGGCATCCCCAAACGTGGGGGGTGTACAGCGTGGCGAGCAAACCGACGTGAATGAGGGCGTAGCCCCGCGTCCACACCATACGCCACATACCCAGAGGCAACTGGGCCAAGGGCCCGAGGTGGGATGGAAATTCCCGAAGGATGGGGCTGGGCCTGAAACATGAATGTTCAGGCGGTCCTACGTATCCCATAAGGATGGGAATCAAGCCGCACGTAGTTCTTGAGAGGCAGTTTAACGTCATGCAGGACGAATGCTGGACAGTTTAACGTCTTGTAGCTCGGACGTAGTACAGTTTAACGTCGTGTTGGACGAATGCTCAACAGTTTAACGTCTTGTATCTTGGACGAAGATGTTTGGCAGTTTAACGTCTTGCCGCGCGGACGAGGTACAGTTTAATGTCATGTTGGACGAAGATGCTTGTCAGTTTAACGTCTTGCCGCGCGGACGATATGCTAGGCAGTTTAACGTCGTGCAGCTTGGGCGTGGTACACTCAGAAACTGCTTGAGGAACCTAGCGTTGGTGGGAGGAGTGACACGCTCACCATCCATAGTCGCTAGGGAGTACGCGCCATTGGGATAAACTTTGTGGACGACAAGAGGTCCCTCCCACTTGGGCTCCAACTTGGGCGGCTTCCTGCCGGGGATCATTGGCGCTCTTAGGGCTATCACTAGGTCACCCTGCAGGAAGGAGCGGAGGCGAACCTTCTTATTGAAAGCTCGAGCCATTCTGCTTTGATGCCTCTCCAAGTTGTGCAAGGCGCGAAGTGTATTCTCATCCAGTGCTTCCAACTCGACTAGACGGGTTTCAACAGCTCTGTCCGGTGCTTGCTGGTCATAGACCACAGTGCGCAGGGACGGTAACTGGATCTCGATGGGCAGGACGACCTCAGCTCCATACACCAGGGAATAAGGGGTCATCTGGGTGCAATTGCGAGTCGTCGTCCGATAAGCCCAGAGGGCGTTGGGGAGCTTGTCCGGCCAACTCTTCTTGTTCTGACCAACCATCTTTTGTAGAATGTTAGAGAGGGTCTTGTTAAACGCCTCGATCTGTCCATTCGCCTGCGCATGATAGAGAGATGTATGGTTCAAGCGAATGTTATACTTGGCGTACAACTTCTTCAACTCGGCTACTCGGAAATTGGCTCCGTTATCCATGAGGATAGCGTGAGGTACCCCAAATCGATAAATGATGTTGGAGGTCACGAAGTCAGCGATCGAACAGGATTTGACCTCTCTAAGCAGAATCGCCTCTGCCCATTTGGAGAAGAAGTCTGTGGCGGTCAGAATGAACCGGCACTGGCGAGCCGTCGCCGGCGTGTAGGGTCCCACAACGTCCATCCCCCAGACTGCAAAGGGCCAAGAATATCTGGTGGTATGGAGAGGCTCCGGCGGCCGATGCACAAAGTTCGCATGAACCTGGCATGCATGGCACCTCCTGGCATACTCGATGCAGTCATGGATCATGGAGGGCCAGAAGTATCCCAACCTCCGAATCTGGTGGGACAGCTTCGGCCCAGTCTGATGGGCACCGCATGAACCAGCATGAACCTCTCTCATGACTCGTGGGATCTCAACTCCCTGAAGGCAACGGAGGAGAACACCATCAAATCCGCGTCTATAGAGGATCTGCTCCAGGCCGGGACTGCTCTGGAAGACAAACTGCGATGCGCGGCGTCGAACTCGCTCGCGCTCGGCCCGATCCGGCGAGAGAATGCCATGTTGGAGGTACTCAACCAAAGGCGTCCTCCAATCAGGGGCTTGTTCGACTGCCATATCTGGGGTACTCGGGGCTCCGGGCACAGGGGCAACCGTGGTGAGATTACTTACCGACGGGTCGCGATCTCCCTCTGGGACAACGGGAGCGATGAGCCTGCGGCGCGTCACGCGGACGGTCAGGTTATCCTGTTCAGGTTCTGCAAGTGACGCAGCAAGGCTGGCCAATGCATCTGCTCGACCGTTCTGCGACCGGGGAATGTGGACAATTTCTGGCCGAGAAGGGAACCGGGCCATCAGAAGGAGGGTGCACTCCAGTAATGGCACAAGTTCCGGCTTCCTGACAACATAGTCGCCATTGATCTACTTAACGACCAGCTCAGAATCCCCTTTCACGCACAGATGGGGCACGTCGATCTCGAGAGCCAACTCGAGGCCGGTGATGAGGGCATGGTATTCCGCCTCATTGTTGGTACAGCCCTATGACAACAGGAAAGAGTATGGCAGTACAGCTTGCTCCGGGGTAATGAAGACGATACCCAAGCCCACTCTATTGAGCTTAGGATTATCAAGTCTTCTACCGGTGGGGCTCCGGGAGGCACCGTCAAAGTGCATCTGCCAGCATGGACCGGCATGATCGACCGAGAGAATGGCCTCATCAGGAAAGCCTAGATCCAGCGGCTGATCCGCGGAGGTTGGGTGAGCAGCCAGAAAGTCTGCCAATGCTTGCCCTTTGATGGCCTTCTGAGACACATACCTGATGTCGAATTGCTGGAGAATCACAGCCCACCGCGCTAGACGACCAGTCAACATAGGCCGGCTCAGGATATATTTCAACGGGTCTACCTAAGAAACCAACTGTACCTCATGGTGCTACAAGTAGTGCTGTAATTTCTGTACGGCAAATACGAGCGCCAGGCAGCTCTTCTCGATGGGGGAATACCTAACTTCCGCATCGAGGAGCATGTGACTGAGGTAATAGAGGCTATTCTCTGTTCCCTCGTTGTTCTTCTGGGCGAGAAGGGCACCCAGGGACCGTTCCAGGGCGGTCACATAGAGGACCAGCGGCTTCCCGGATACAGGCGGCATCAGAACCGGAGGTTGCAGCAGGTACTGCTTGATTTCCTCGAAAGCGGTCTGACACTCTTTATCCCATACATAGGTGGCAACTTTCTTCATGAGCCGAGAAAAGGGCTTACACTTGCTGGCCAGATTCGCGATGAATCGGCGTATATAGGCTAAGTGGCCTTGGAACCCTTGCAGTTCCCGGATGTTACCTGGGGGAGGAATCTGGCTAATCGCCCTGATCTTCTCTGGGTCGATCTCAATACCCCGGTATCTTACCACAAATCCAAGGAACTTTCCGGAGGTGACCCCGAAGGCACACTTCAACGGGTTCATCTTCAGGCAGCGAGACCGGAGGAAGTCGAACACTTTCTCAAGATCTTTGAGATGGTCCTGAAGCTGGCGTGATTTGACTACCAAGTCGTCGACGTAGCATTCCACTAGTGTGCTGAGGATTGGCTTGAATATGCGGTGCATCGCCCGTTGATAGGTGGCACCTGCATTCTTCAGGCCGAAAGGCATGACCCGGTAACAAAAGGTACCTTGGGGGGCCCTGAAGGCAGTGAAATCCTCATCCTCAGGGGCCATCCAGATTTGGTTGTATCCGGAGTATCCATCCATAAAGGAGAGGGCTTGGAACCCTGCCGTGGCGTCAATCAACAGCTCTGTCACTGGAAGGGGAAAATCATCCTTCGGACAGTGGCGGTTGAGATCGCGGAAGTCGATGCAGACTCTGATCTGCCCGTTCTTCTTCCGGACCGGCACAATGTTGGCCAGCCATTTGGGGTACTGAACTTCCCTCACGAAGTTGGCTTTGATAAGCTTGTCAACTTCGGCCTCAACCATGGCACCGTGAGATTGGTGCATCTTCCTGGGAGGCTGCTTGAACCCGCAATGGTTCGCCGGGAGACCAAGGTGGTGGACGACTACCTGAGGATCTAGCCCCGACATCTCGTCATAGCCCCAAGCGAACACATCACGGTGCTGCCTGAGAAAGTCCACATACTGCTGCCGCTCCTCAGAGGGCATGGCGGCACTGACCAATGTGGGTCTCAGATCTGCTTCGGTTCCAAGGTTCACTTGTACTAACTCATCGACCGTGGCGGGGACGCCCTCCTCAAAGGCTGGGGGTGCATCTTCCACGTCCTCTCCACTCGGGGAGGGATCGTCCACGGGAGAGACTGCGTTGGCAACTGCATTGGGGCTACCAGATCCTGCTGGGCCGCTGGTGCTGGCACGGGCGGTCACGGTCATCTCATCAGGAGACTCACAAGCCGTCGAGACCATGGCTACGTCCAACCGTTGAATCGGGAGGACGTAAGCGTCATCCAAACTTGCCCAGGGATCACTTGCAACAGCGACAGGCTCGACCTCACCTGCCAGGATCTGCTTATCCTTGCTCTTGTAATAGTCCGCGTCCAGATAGTGGGCTTCACATGAGGCAAAAGGAGAGGCATCTCCCTGAAGCACGCCTACTCGACCATTAAGGGAGTATTTGAGGCATTGGTGGTATGATGAGGGAACCGCCGCATGAAGGTGGAGCCATGGCCTGCCCGTCAATGCGTTATATGCAGTGTCCTGAGAGACCACCATGAATTCGGTGTTGGCAACCAAGTCACCGAACTGGGTCTTCAAACGTATCTTGCCGACCGGAGTTTTCTCGGTGCGGTCGTACCCCTGGATCCTGAGGTCGGAGGGGATCAAGTCATCCTCAGACAACCCCAATCTCCGGAGCGTCCGAGTTGGAATCAGGTTAATCCCGGACCCCGTGTCGACAAGACAGCGTCGGACTTCAAGGCCATTGAACTGCCCGGTAACATACAGCGGACGAATGTGCCCCTGTATAGGAGGGTCTTCATCCTTACCAGAGAACGAGATAACTTCCCGGCATTCGGCGTCCTCAATCGTTTCGGCGTGAAAGGCCTCTGCAGCCGCAACCTCTGTCTCAAACTGGAGGGGGCTCTTCAGGGCTTCAGCGAGTGCCTCGCGCATCTCAGATGACATGCGCAGAGCCTCAAGGATGGAGAGTCTCGCTGGGATGTCGGCCAAGTGCTTCAGGACATCATACTTTTTGGCCAAGCGCGAGCCCCTGGTTGCAGGAGGTTGCTCTGCGGTTGGAAGCATGACGGGCCTTGCCGGTTGGGCCGGCGGCCGACTGGTGCTTGGCGCATCTCGCTGTTCATTGGTTGAAGCCCGGGAAGTAGTCACCGTACTGGGGCCAGGAGGCCGGGATGGACCCGTGGCAGGGCGGAGCTGATCGCGACGCGGCTGAGGCGGTTCTGCCTGGTCCCACACCACAAACAGTGGCGGAGGCGAATCCGTCATCCCCGGATGGGGGGCCTGCGCACGCTGAGCTCGATCTTGAGCCTGCTGCCTAGTCTCAGTGGCGTGCATGGCCTGGCTGGAGGTACCAACTGCTGTGCCCCGGCGACTCCTGTTGTTGCGGCTCCTCCGACGGTGGCGACGACCGGGGACACTAGGGAGGTCCACCTGGTGTTCTTCAACGTCGGGAACCGAAAAGGGATTTACCAGCTCGATGGTATTAACCGAAGCGTACCCAACACTTTCATCGGACGAATCATTCACCACTGGGCGGATCCGAGGAGTGATCCTCATCTCCGGGGGCATGAAATCGCCGAGAGTGCGGGATAGTGGCAGAACTGGCGGGGCACGCTCTTCCTTCTTACGCCGCCGCCGTTTGCTCTTCTTGGAAGAGGCAGGATGGGATGACGATGCCGAAGCAGCACCCGCAGATTCTGGGGGCTCAGGCTGATTCAAGCGCGCACGGATGATTCCATGGGCGCGAACGATCGTCTTGCGGGCCATCCAGTTTTAATACTTCTGGGATCCGCGGTCGGAGACCAGCTGCCATTCGTCCTCATTGCCGCTATCGTCATCTGATCCCACGAACACGCCCGCCACTTGTGCCGGAGCTGGGCCCAACCTGATTACATTGTTGTTAATCTGGTCTTGGAGCCAATCCTTAAACACATAGCACCGCTGGATGGTGTGTCCTAGGGCCCGATGGTAAGGGCAGTAGCGGGGGTTATCCATGAGATGTGCCTCCTCGGGCCTCCAACACGCAGGCAGTCGCACAATCCTCTGCTCCAGGGCGCTCCGGAAATAACCGGGGACCTGATCCTCGTGAAATGAGTAGGTCAGGTATCGCGGGCCCCTGGGAGCGTGGTCTTGAGGAGGGGCTGGAGGGGCCTGCCGAGGAGGTGGACCCTGATTATCTCGCCTGGGTTGTGGCGGTACATTACGCGGAGGGGCCGGCTGGTTCTGAGGCTGCCGCTGCTGGGCCGGGAACTGAGCCCGTGGAGGCGGATTCCTGTGAGGCTGTGGAGCTGGTCTCGCCGGCAGCAGCTCCAACGGCCTGGGGGCCTCTATCTGGGCAACAACAGCGGGCTCAACCCTGCTGGCTCTCCTTGCAGGAATCATAGGAGGCCGCGGGTGTGACTGGATGGCCTGTTGCAGGGCTTCCTCAAGACATTGAGCTTTGTCTGAGAAGTCCCTGAACCCTCTGGGGTAATTCTGAGTGATCAAGGAAGGGACCAGCTCGGTCTTGACGTTCCCGACGCACATTGTCAGCAACTGCTCCTGAGTCAATGGCATGTCAAGGGAATACGTGAGACCCTTCCATCGGGCGACGAAGTCCGCGACTCGCTCATCAGGCCTCTGCTTGAACTTGAAGAGGTCTGAGATACTCGTCTTCCGGGTCGTGGAACTGAACTGGTAGAGGAATTGTCTACGAAGGTCCTCCCAGCTAGTTATCGACCCGACGGGGAGCTGGCTGTACCAGACAAATGCTGGCCCTTCCAGTGTCTGGACAAAGCAGCGAAGCTTAGTGGCCTCTTGCTGCGCCGGAGTCCCCAACATAGGCCCGCACCTCAAGTTGAAATGGGCCAAATGTTGTGGCGGATCTCCAGTTCCGTTGAAGGGGGAAAAAGTGGGATTCCCGAATCCCGGAGGTGCCTGCATGTCATCCACCCATGCTAGGTATGGCTTGCCGTCCGGTGGGATTGCCACTTGCCGAGTCTCCAAGGCTTCCAAGCGGGCGATGAGTGCCGCCATCGGATTGTCCGGACATGGGTTCCAGTCCTGGCGAGGATCTCTAACCATGAGCGCATTGCATGGCCCTTCAATCGGGTCGTCGACCGGGTCGTCGAACTCGGCAGCTCGTGGGATGGCGGGCGGAGCGGCCCTTGGGGCAGCGGGAGGAATCCGAGCGGGGTCTCTCAGGTAGTCACGCCGCTCGGGAGGGTGTGGTGAAACATACCGCACCCTCTTGCCATAGGCGATGTCCTCTCTCCTGTCGGCGAACACGACATAATCACGGTTGCCCGGGAGAGCCTCATCGAGGGGTGGTTGTTCCTGTCCCTGCTGTCCTGGCCTAGGATCACCGTAGTCAGGCCGCTGCTCTGCAGCGCGCTCGGCGAGGAGCTGGTCAACTAGCTTCTTCTGCTCGGCGAGCTGTTGACATAGAATATCCTTCTCGGGATCCTCATCCGCCCTCTGCGTGGAGGCAGATGGGTCGGCGGGCTTTATAGCCTCGCCGTGCTCTTTACCTTTGCTGACGTTTCGGCTCAACGTCAGTGCTTCAGTGGGTGCGGGGAGACCCAGGAGGCTCCTCTGGTGACGAGTAACTCTCGCCGATGGATCCAACAACGGCTTGTCTTCGGGGGGAGAGCCCCCTTCTATAAGTTCCAAACCGTTCCCCTCCCCCGACAGGTCAGCCATATTGACTGTTTCCGTCCCTGGGGATGTACCCTCAGGGCCACCCAGTGAATCGGGCTGTCGGCGAATCGCACTAAAGCGTAGGGCAGCGTACTGCCCCCATCCACGAATATACACGTGGGGAGTGGCTTCCTCGATAACCTTGCGGAGTACTTGAAAACACTCAACGCATCGTTGTTGGAGGGCCTCGTGGTGCCCAAATGACCCGGGGTGCCAAACCGCGGGGAGCGTGGCCAGGTCAATTTGACGACACTACTCACCAATATCATCCAGGTGCACTTGAATCCCGGGATATGGCATTTGTAAGTGGTGAAGACGGGAGTGAGTCTCCCGGAGAGTTCGGCGGAAGCATTCGAACTCATCCGGGGTGAGCGATTCGGGTGCATCAAAGTCCGGTCCTGCGACTGGCCAAAACTTCTCAGAGAAGTGGCCCTCTGCAAGGACGGTCCAGAAGCTCCACGACTCAAGCTCGGGACTCAGGTCTCCTTGGTCCTCTTCAACGACTGGGAATGGACGGGGAACCGGCAGTGGTGCCGAGGCAGGCCGCCAGGCCGACGGACTGGCCGATGGTGAATACGGCGAGCAGGCAGATTGGCCTCCATATCCCGGGCCGCCCTCTGAGGGTGGCGGTGCCCTGGCTACCACATCACGATAGGACGGGCCGACGAGCGAATATCCAGCCGTAGCGTCGGTGCTCGCCGAGGGTGCACTAGATCGCGGTTCGACCGTCGGTCCCCAGAAAAAGTCTCCGGCTTCTCCGATCGAGGCAGAAGGCGCTTCCAGAGGGGCCGGTACCAACCGCAAGCTTGATCCTTGGGGGTCTACCAGGCCCTCTCTACTCCGGATATACCTTCGGAGAGAAGCGGGGATCATATCGATCTTGCTCTCAGGAAGTACGAGGCTGACGTGCCGCATTCCTACCCCTGCCCCTGACTGGCGGGATTGGGGGGAGGGCTCTGTCGCCGAATCATACTCCGCCTATGTATCAAAGAAACAAACCGGTCGGATCTCTGTCCGGAATTCCGTAACATTCTTCCCTCGGCGTCGACGCCTCGCCCTCCTGCCCCTGGGTGGTTCTTCAGGGCATGGCTGATCTCTGTCCTGGCGTCCTCCGGCCGCACCGGTATTGGGGCCAAGAGGACTGGAAACCAAGGTGCGAGGAGCACCGGGACAGATATCAAAGGGGACGCGGGGAGAGATGATTCCGGGTAGGCCTCCGGGCCGGGATCGAAAGGTGGGGTGACCCATGCCTCTTGGATCGGCCACACGGAGTAGACCCTGTCGGTGAATAGCGCTACCGCGAGGTGGTCCGCGGTGGCTACTGTCTGTACCAGCAATCGGGAGAGTCAACCCAACCTGCCTTAGGGGCGGTCGGGGCCTCGATCCAGGTCGGGCATAGGAGTGCCCCCGCTCAGGATGCGCAGGGGCCTGGTGACTGGAGCCAGCAGTGGCTTGAGCCAACGCGGCCGCTGTTGCTAGGGCCCCAAGGTGGGCATCCTCTTCCGCTCGTGCCCGACGTTGGCGTCGGGACAAACGAGTCGGGATGAGCGGCGCGGGCAGGTGGAGCGCCCGCTCTTCAACTTGAGAAGTCTGGCGGCGGCGTTGACGTGGCCTGGCGGGAGCCCTTATCGTGGATCCCTGGAGCGGATCTCGGATAGGGTAGTCCCGGGCATCTTCCACCTCATCCGCATAGGGGAAGAAGTTGTCGGAGCGCTCCGGGGATAAGCTCCCAAAGCGGTTGGACGTCGAGGTAGGCAGCGATGCCTCCCTGCGCGGCCCTCGGGGGCGGCGTTGGTGGCGAGGTGCAGCTTCCTCGAGGTCTAGGCGAGCCATGTCCCTGGTGGGGATGGCTCCCTCTTCTTCATATCTCCGCACCAAGTTGTTGATCACCCTTCTCTGGATGACCTCCGAGGGGGAGAGAGGGCGTGGTTGTCCCGCAATTGCGGTTGCTGGGACGGCTGTGGAACGGACGGGACCGCTCGGAGTAGCCGTGTCGGTGTTTCCCCTACCCCTGCGCCAGTGGGCGGGCGGCGATCGGGCACTGGATTGGGCGACCTGATTTCTGAAAGCAGGGAGAAAAACCCATTAACACTGACAGGAAAAGGAATCGACAACCAACCATTAGTGCCACGACGCCTCCCATGGGGGGGAACCCAGGCCCTCGACGTCGTGAGACGGAGTGCCCGATTTCCCTTCCCCAGCCCCTGGCGGGTTCCGGGCCCCGGTGCTGAATGCTCGGTCGAGCAGCATGCTAGTCTTCCAACACCTCTGAAAGCTATCGGCCTTCGTATCGAGGAGAAGAGATTCACGTCGGGTTCACCATTTTTCTGTTTCGGTGCGGATGTGCGTCGGGTTACGCTGTTCCGCCAGGACGCGTTCGCGCGTGCACCCGTCGACCCGAGGGGATGGGCGCGCGGCTTGTGGCCCCGCAGTCCTGCTTTCCAAAGGCGGGCGACATCCGTCCCTTATTCAGGGGCGTCTGCTCCTTGATCGAAACCGGGATGATGGGACGTCGGCTCCTCCTTCCATGGACGTCTCCTCGGAACTCGTCGCCTAATCCGGGTCTCCTCATAGATTTAAGAATGTTCGTGAATCTCGTTCCCAGCGCCATATCTGCATGGACACCGATTAATTACGCTGCTTTCGCCCGGACGTTCCAAGGAGTCTGGTCGGGGCAGCAACCTGCGGTGAGGAGACCGGGTGGCTCCGGGTGTTGGGGGCGTGTCTTAGCACTGCGACTCTGCATGTCTGTCTCCCGTCCCTAATAGGGCTTCTCGAAGGCGTGATAGCCTGAGGCATCCTGCGCTGGGTGCGGGGAACTGCGTTACCTGAGGTTTTCCTCAGCTTCCCATGTTTAACACGGGGTATGCCGCGAGTTTAACGTCCAGCGGGGACGACATCGGACTGATCAACACGAGAAGTGGATCAGATGACAGAACCCCTTGTGGGGAACCTCCGACGCTGGGGCCAGCACATGGGCGGCTTCCCGAGTGAAGTGGAGTGGAATGAAATGGCATGACCCCACCGGGATGTGGCGGCCCAGGTAAGGATCAGGATGGATGATGGAGTGAAGAGCTTGGACCCCGTAGGGGCTTCCTACGTACCGCGCGTTAGCGCGGATCAAAGTCAGCATAGTTAGGATATACAGTTTAACGTCATGCTGGACGTTGGCAAGCCGACTCACGAAGAGATCGAGGCTGTCGGGCGGAGGATTGAACCGAACCACCTCGCACAGAGGGGGATGGAACGGCCGGGTGGATCACAGTTTCACATCGTGCTGGACGCCGGCAAGCCGACTCACGAAGAGATCAAGGCGGTGGGGAAGCACAATGGAGATACACACGTGTAGTCCCCCACAGAGGCGGATTCATAGGTGAATCAACGCAAGTGTGAACCCGGGAGGGGTTCACTGATGGACGAACCGACGTAAATACGACCGGGACGACCAGGTGGCGGTCTTGAACCTCGGAGAGGCTTCCTACGTACCCTGTTTAGAAGACAGGGATCAAAGTCCACGTAGTTCATTCTGTTTGTAACACTCTACCCCCGTGGGCGAAGGCCACTCCAATCCCGACATCCCTGCAGAGACGAGTGGGTGGGAGCCACATCCAAACCGGGAGGACCCTGCGTGCGGGGCACGGGATCAGGTGATGCGGACGGTTTAACGTCTTTCCGGACGAAGTACAGTTTAACGTCGTGTGTTGAGGACGAAGCGGACGGTTTAACGTCTTGCCGGACGAAGTACAGTTTAACGTCGTGTGTTGAGGACGAAGCGGACGGTTTAACATCTTGCCGGACGAAGTACAGTTTTACGTCGTGTGTTGAGGACGAAGATGCTTGGCAGTTTAACGTCTTGTAGCGCGGACGATGGGGGCTAGGCAGTTTAACGTCATGCAGCTTGGACGTATGCAGTTTAACGTCGTGCAGGATGTGGTGCAGTTTAGCATCATGCAGGACGAATTACAGTTTAACGTCGTGCAGGACGAATAGCGTACAGTTTAACGTCTTGTAGCTGGGACGAAGTGCAGTTTAACGTCGTGCGGGACGTATGCTGAACAGTTTAACGTCTTGTCGCTCGGACGAAGTGCAGTTTAACGTCGTGTTGGATGAATAAGCCGACGATAGGCCCGTGTCACTTCGCGCGAGCCTGGAGGGCCGCACGGGAAGACAACGCACGGTGCGGGCACCCGGGATGAGGGTCATCGGGCGCCACGCAGGCGGGTACCCAAAGGGGGTCAAAGGGGGCGACCCTGGTGGTTTGCGCGCAAAAGAGGAGCTTTTCGCGCAATACCGCGGGTCGGCGCGCAAATGGGCGGGCTGGCGCACAATTGGGCCAGCACTTTGCGCGCGGATGATTGAGATTGCGCGCACCGGGCTTCAGATAGCGCGCGGGGGCAACGACTCATTATTTAATGAATGACCACTTTAAAAAGGGGGGTGCGCGCAATCGGGCTGGATTGCGCGCACCTGGGGGCAATTGCGCGCAAGAGGCTTCTTTTGCGCGCAAATGCCTTTGAGTTAAGGGTTATTCAAAGGAAAGGAGCCAAAGGAATTGCACGCGAAGGCGAACCCCGAGGCTTTATTGCGCGAAAGAAAAGAGGTTACCTGAAGATCGGCATTGCGCGCGTAAGGGGTTGGATTGCGCGCACGAGAGACCTTTCGAATTCCGGCAACCTTCAAAACGTCGGTGGTCGCCTTATATTTATAGGCAACCCCGGGCGCGGAATCCAGTTCGCAGGCGCGAAATTCTCTTCACGGGCGCGGAATTGGGCCCGGCGCGCAAGGGAGTCGCGCAGGCCACTGGCACGCAAAATTGCGCGCCGGCCCGGCGCATTGCGCGCATCCCGGGAGGTTTGCGCACGGCTCATCAACTTTGCGCGCGGTTCTCCAAAATTCCGCGCAAGGCCTCCGGGCCCTCCGAAACCTGCTTCCGACTCCAAATATGACCTCGCTTTCTGCATCCGGAGCTTTTTTTGGGAACAACGGACTTTTCCGGCGTCTACAGGGTATTATTTCAAGGAAATAATTTTGTTAGTTGGCATTCAGTGAAACAAAATTCTATAACTCTCAATACGACCTAAGCTGAGTATGTTGATGCTACTCAACCCCCTACTCAACTAATGTGTTTGAAAACACAATTGGAAGATTTACATGTAGAAGTGGAATTACCCTTTCTCATGGGTTTTGACAATCAATGTATAATCAATCTCACTTGGAATCCAGTGAAACATTCTTGGTCAAAAAATATTGATATCAAATATTCATCAAAGAGTATGTGGAGTAGAATAAATTAATGGTAGAGTATGTTCCAGCATCGAAACACATTGCTAATATTTTCACAAAACCTTTATTGAAGGAATCATTATCAAAAATGAGGTTCAACATTGGTGTCCAACCTCTTTCTCTTCAAGGATAAGGTATGTGTATCTCTACCATATCTCATCTTACCTTTGGATTGTTTTGTCAAGGGAGAGAATTGATTTTTTTCATAAATCAATTGCACAAAAGAGAGAGTTGGGGGTAAGTTGTGAATTCAGCTTTGTTTAGTGTGTGAAATATTCTAACGTTTTGTTAGAGTTGTTGTAGGAAATGATATTGATTTTTTTCCTGGATGAATGAAGAAATGAAAGAGCTAGCCATGATCACTAGTTTGGAAAGCATGGTTATGCTATTATTGATTATTGTTTCCTATAAAAAGTTAGCTTACATAGGATTAGATTTTTTGATATGTAATACATCGCTTGAGGTTACAATGTTTAGTGATTTATGAAACTTGGTTGACAAAAAAATACCAAGTTGGAGATTTTTGGGACCAAGATGATGATAAAGGTGATGATGGTTTGTATAGTTGTCTTTTGTTGTCAAGGTTGGTTTTCAAGAATTATTTTGAAATCACTTCATATTTTTTTGGAAACATTTTTTTTTGTTTTTTTGTTTTTAGTTTTAAATATGATGATGCTTTGATGTTTTGTAATTCCCATAAATCATAAGTAAAATACTAGATTTTATGATACAATCTTGATGGAAGAAATGGGTAAGTAAAAGCTATGAATGGTGGTGACTATTACATAGCTGTGAATGGTGGGGACTATTACAATGCTACATGAGTGAAAGGGTACATCCAACTCATTATAATCCAATGATTATTTTCTAAATGGATTGTATAGTATTGGATCATTTCCAAACCATACCAAGGATTTAGCTATTCTTATTGAATAATGAACCCTGTAAAGCTTTGCATTACTTTGGATGTTTGTTGATTTTTTTTTTCAATAGGGAATTGAAATCCTTAATAAGAGGTAAAGGTTGTTTCAATTGAAAAGAAACATAAAAGAAAAAGAGTATCACTTATTCACCCCTCCCCCTCTAAATGATACAATACACTAACTGGGCACTTTCACTGGTGTTTCTAGATCTAGAAACAAAAAAAGATACCAAAAAATAGGTAAAGGCAATTCTCTATATAATGTTAAAGATAACACTAGGTATCTTCCAAAATATACTCTGTCCTAAAATTAGATGTTATTATACATTAAAAAAACATTTTATATATGTTACAATTGAAATTACACAAGCCATATCAAAAGCCCACACTATTATCATTAAAATATCACCTTCACTATAGCATTAGACTATGGCTCAAATAAGGGGTACTAGCTACATCTATACCGACAAATATTATATAAATTTATAATTATATCTTATCTTTGAGTTTCCCATAAAATATTGAATGAGATTAAAGTAATCAATCAAATCATAGAAGCATTATATGAATTTAAAAATATCAACGAAACACCACAACACATCTAGTCCACTCAATAGAAATATCCCTAAACCATATTATAAAAATAAAAATATTAAAAAATATCCCCCTTAGGTTAATAACCTATATCAAATTATGGATATCAATAAGATCTCATACACACAAACAATGTGAAATTAATTTAAAGGTTCAAAATTTTCCTTCTTGAAAATTGACTCAGAATATCATGTCCTTCCCCCTCATTTAAATACATTCATAAACAATATTTGAAAAAATTCATGTAAACCACACTTAAATCATTTAAATAATATACTAACTCATTAATTTAAATAATTTAAAAATCTACCACACAACCTTATTGTTTAAAAACTTCACTTTACCCATTAAAAGATAAAAATGTGGTCAAATAACTTTTTTATTATGAAATCATCCTAAAAAGCTTATAAAAATTTTCAAAATCACTTGGTACTAAATAAATCAAATTAATATCCTAACTGTATGAATGTGTTTGAAATTTGAGGATATTTCTATGATTTTTATTGGTTGGCAGACATTTTAAGAACTAGGGTTTATTGGACTATTGCAAGAGTTTGGAACCCACAAATGGGTGTTTTATTTGAGAAACATGGGTTGAATACTGGTTAGGAGTATTGAGGAAGAACTAGAGGTTGATTATGGTCTACAACATGTTCTTGTAAGTTCATCTTCCTGAGTGTTTAGAACCACTAGCTTGTTGGTGTCATGGGAAGAAGTCCAATGTGTGGCAAGGACTCCTTAGCTAGCTATTGATCCAAGGGAAACTTGTTAGTGTTCCACCGACTAGTAGGTGGACTCTTTTATAATTTTGAAAATTATGGGAAGACCTATAGTTATACCATCAACACCCATATTTTCTTCAACTTGGGGTTTTAGTCCTCAGATGGCCAATGGCTCCTCTTGATTCACATCCATCCACCTTAAAGAATCTGAAGGATCTCCCTTTACCCTTAGCCGTCTAGATCACAATTGCTTTCAATTTCAAGTTATTGGTATTTATAAAACTCCTCCTCTTACTAATATTAATTTTTTTAAAGTAGTGAATCACTATTTTCATCAAATATACCATATTTTAATAAAGTTTGTCAAGATTCTCAAATTTTTCTAATTCACACCGAACTGGGGGGTCGATACCTGACAAGTGGGATTTTCTATGAATAAAGAAGGGGGTTTCTAATCCTAACATATATTATAGATATTTCCATTAAGTTCATAAGTTGTACGTTCTTTCCGACTAGAAGGTGTTGACATTTTTTTATTAAAGAATTTACCCATAACTTTTCTTTAATTAATTCTATAAATTATGATAGCCAAACACATCTTATCATGTTTTATTATCTGATTAATTGATGTGAATTTAGATTAAAAGTGCTATTTTTTTCTATTTCATAAATGTAATTTCTAAAAAACAAGGGGATATTGAATGGATTTAATCTGGATAATTTCCTAAATAATGGTGATATTTCTTAAAATTATGATAATTAGGGTCTTGGATAAGAATTAATGATGTTCCATGATGTTATTTAAAATAATTGTTTTTTGAAAATATAAATGAATTTTCTGTTCAAGCTTATAAAAAATTAATAATTTCTATAGAAAATTGCTTGGTTTGAGGAATCCCTATGAAATAAAAAGTGTTATTTAATATTTTATTGAACTATCATATTTTTTTTATATTAATCAAATGTGAAATAAATGTTTTGATTTTGTTTATCTTTTGAAAATTTAATTTTCCATATGATTTTTTTGAAATGATCATTTGTGTTATAATTTTTTAAAAGTAAACGAAGAAACCCCTTGGGTTTGTTTTTGGTTTAAAGGATGATGAAAGTTACTAAGGAGTGGTATTATTTCTTTAAGGTAACAAAAATACCCATTGGGTGGAATTGTTTTAAAGTAAAAAAATAAAACACCCAAATGGGTGGTTTTATATTAAAAGATATGGAAAATGTATTTAAGGGTGGTTGTGAATTCAAGGTGAGAAAACTACTCTAAGGGAGTCCTGTGTTTCAATTGGGATAATGAAATATGCTGAGAATACTCCTTTTGATGAGGTCAATGTAACTTATTGGTTTATTCCATCAGTTTAAAAATCTCCCATATTAGAGGTTAATGTAACTTATTAGCATAATAAATAGGTTGAAAAACTCCAATATTGGTGGTAAATGTTACTTATTATGTATATTGGGTAAAATAAGGTATGTTATTTAGCAGAATGGTCACTATATCATACTCAAAGACACTCCCACACTGGCCAAGGTATGTATGGTTATGGAACTAAGGAAAAAATATGGTAAGTATCAGTATCATGTGTCCTGGTAGGACCTAGGATTCAGTGGTTATTTATTGTGTGTTTTTTTTTAAAAAAAATTATAAAATTTTATTGTTGTGTCTATTATACTTGTATTTTATCTATTTTGGTTATTTTAGGGAAACCATTAGTGGTGATTGACTATGTTTTTACTCACAACATTATCAAAAAACCATGAAACTTGGGTACCTAAAAAGATGTTACACTCTAGTCACATATTTAGGGTAACTGTAAGGTTCTATTGAATAATTCTTTTCTTGGTTTTATAGAGTGAATTATGGGTGATGCTATCAGGCAAGAATCGAGAATATTTTTTGAAGATTTATAGTTTTAGTTCACTCTTGCTCTTTTTTTGTCTAATATATATGATCCTCCCTTAGGGGACCCATTGGGACATGTACTTCATGATTCATTTTTTGTATCATTTGATACTATAGTTATTTTTATAACTTTCCTTGTTTTATCTATGATTAATATTTTTCCAATTTAATATCTTTCTCCATCATTTATTTTTTGATTTTTATTCTAACATTATCATATAGTCTCTCCAATGTTTATTTATTAACCACCACTACTTGTTAACAACCTATGACATATGGAAAGGTGTTCTTGAACCCATGCATTGATCATTGAAATTCTTAGGAGTGACATTATCATTTTTTATTCTTTTATGAAATTTCCAAGTAGGTTGTCTCACCCACATGTTAAAGGACACCAACAATATTATCCTATCCACACTTCAATATCGTTTTTGTTCTAAAAATCCCTAACCAAATAAAATTAATCATTACCTCTCATAGTCCTATATTCATTTGTTATAAAGAATCTATCTTAATAATTTGTTTGGTGCTAACCTAATTAGGTTTTCTGAAGAAGTAGAATCATTATTAACTAGTTGTTTTTATTTTATTTATTATACAATGTATTTAAAACAATATTCAAACATCATGATATTATCAAATTTCTATAAAACATAGACTTATATTTTATTTTATTTGTTGGATTTTCCTACTACTATCTCCTCTTCCATCATATGGGAAATGAAACTATCGATCGTGGGTACGGCAGACTACCCCCTCTCAAACTAATGTAATTAAATTTCGATCACTAACTCTCATGGATGGACACAATGATTGATTTAAATTATATATATGAAATTTATCAAAAAAAAATACTTCTGGAATCATTATGTCACATCAACATTCTTACCTTCTAGAAATTTAAAAATGATAATGTTGCTCGTGCGTATGTGTGAACTACCACCTCCACAAAGTGATGTGATATATTTTTCATTTTATTTTAAAATGTATTGTAATAAGTATATATTTAATTAATATATATTATATATATTATATAATTATAATTCTGTAAATGTAAATTACTATGCACCTTTCTTTTTTCAAACCTTTTAAAAATTAAGAAAATATTCATGCGTATGTATGGCATACCATATCATTAAATGGTGTAATTCATTTTTGTATTTATAAATATTATGGATGAGTATAATTATATATATACATATAATAAATATATATTATATCTATATAATTAGTAAAATTTTAGATTTTATGGAACCATAATCAAAGTACAATGACCAAAACTACAAAACCATATAATACATAAAAAATTAAGTAGTTGTCACCCTGAATAATGATTTAAATAAAGATATGTTAATAGAATGGTTATAAATAAATCATATATGGTATGATATCTATGATTATGGTTTTATAATATATTTATAATAAATCAAAATTTATTATAATGATGGTTTGAACACATACGATTGGTGTCGGACCAGAGGTAAAAGATTTTCATCTCACTTATATTTCTATGAAAAATTCCATATTTATCAATTGTTTTATTTATGGGGTGTTTATAATGAACATGAATGTATTTTATGATTATAATTATAGAATTTTTTGGGATTTATATATCCATATAAGTCAATTTCCATCATGGTTATTATGATTTAAAAAATTTCAATGTGGTAAGTTTTTTATGTTATAATCTCATTATTTATTCAGATTCTTTATGCTAATGAATTAGATAATGAAATTTAATGATATTAATATCATGAATCTAAATAATTTTTTGGTCCATTATTTATTTTTGGGAATTTAATTTTATTCTTTCATTTTTTTTCTTTATATTATCATGATTTGAAAATAATGTTTTTAACGAAAACCATCTCTATCTCTCTCTTTAGTCAAAAATACCCATTCTTCAAAATATATGTTTTCTAAAGAAGTTTTCAAGAATATTTTTAATATGAATATATAATTTTTATGGTAATTTTAATCATGTTTTAATTTTTATAAAATTTCTAATAGGAATATTCTTATTGATTTTAAATGAGGTTCTTTTTGAATTTTACCAAAACCGTGAAAGGGATCATTGTATTAACATACATGAAAATAATGTAATTTTCCACCATAAATACTAATTAATTATTTGAAACATACCTTACATGTATCCAAGGATCTTCTAAAATAATTTTTTCCAATCATATTATGGATATCTCTAGATTTCAAATAAGTGACTTCCAAGTGGAAGTGATAAGGTCACCATTTTTTATCTTCACCATTATTAGAAGAATGAATTTTGACCAATACAACCTTAGTCTCCATATTCACATTTTAATGGTAAACTTATCAATTAAATAGAAATATATATTATTTTGTGTAAATAAAATGAAAAAATTCCACCCTATTTATTTTAAATACCTATTTTGTGTTCATAATGGGAAAATTCTTGTTGCGATTCAATCATAATAATTATATTCAGAATAATTAATTTTTTTTTGATTTTATATACTTACAATTTTTAGTAATTTTTAAAATATATTAAATGTGTATGAAATACTGATATGGTTTCTATGTAATTAGAAGGAAAATAATATAAATTATTTTATAAATATTTAAATTAATGTAATTTGAAAGAATTATTATGTTAAAACATTATATGATTATACCATATTTGGAGTGTTTAAAAAATTTAAATTAGAATTATATATTTTTCTTTATTTTTTTAAATTCAAATAAAATGAATATTGTCATAATTTACATTTAATAATTTTTATAATAAATAATTTTTTATTAAATTAATTAAAATTCATACCAAATTTTATCTTGGGCCAAGAAATGGGATATGGTTTGTAATATAATCCATGGAACATTTATGTGCCATTTATCATTTTATAGTAACATTCTTGACGAATAAAAAAAGAAAACCAAAATACAATGGCTATTGTCAATATGGGTTAACACAGGTTAAAACAGATGGATAAGGTGAAAATATCACATAAACATGTACATTTGTTAATGTATGAGAACATGTTATATGAGTTTATTCCAAAGAATCCATATCATATATTCTAATATTATCAATTAGGATCAATTAGAATATGATTACTAATGTATATTAATTTCATACTTTATTAATCTCCAAGAGTGGCTCTCCCCTCCCTTATAATAGGGCACCTCCCCTCCTCGTTTACTCACACCTAAAAAATAATTTGGTTTATCCAATACCTATCGAAATCCATTCCTTACATACCCTCTCACATCCTTGAGGAATTTTCACAATCATATTACCATCCTAGGATGAATTTTGGTGTCAACCATATGATATTGTCTGAAAAACAATTGTAGTCCTTAATCAAGTGTTTTCATTTTATTTCATATTCCAGTTCCATTAAACCTTATGAGAACATACTGAAATGAAAACAAAATTATTGTCTTATGATGAGATTTTTTTTATTCAATTTGCTATATCTATTTACTCTTCTATCAAATGGAAAATGAAACAAGATTTCATATGTATGGTACACTACCACCTCACAAGTCGATATTATTAATTTTCTATCACCGCCTCTCAAGATTGGTTATAATGATGGATTTAATGTATATATATTATATTAATGAAATATTTATCATTTTGGATATGTAATATATCACCTAATTTCTTATCTTTTCATCCACTAAAAAATATTATGTTTGTTCGTGCGTTCTTGTTTACTGCCACCTCTACGAAGTGATGTGATTCATTTTTCATCATCACATCACTTAAAAGATAAATATTTAAGTATATTTTAAGAAATAATATTGTATTTATGATGTTATTATCATTATTTAAATATATAATAATAATGAATTTTTTTTCAATTATCATTGAAAAATTGAAACGTTACACATGCATATGTACAGACTACCATCTCCATGATTGTAATGTAGTATATTTTTCGAAACCATCGTTTTTTGAGTGGTTTTAAAATGTATAAAAATTATAATTATATCATATTATTATTCCTTCATTGATGGAACAATGACCTCTTTGATATTAGCAGACTAACTGAAATCATTCTTTAAATATGAATCAAATATTATGAAAACATCCAATGTGAACTTAATTGATTAACTAATTAAATGTTAAATGGTAATAAATAAAATATATGAAATAATAAACTTAATTTTTTTTAATCATGTAAATAATTAACTTATTTTTTTATTGTAGAATATTAATTACTTTTATGGTGAATCTGTACTAAGGTAAGGGATTTAATCCCAACTTCCACTCTATTGAGCCATATTTGGTATTATGGATAAATTTAATTGAATTATTAACCTTAATTAATAAATATATATTTTTGTTAAATATATAAAATTGGTTTTACGGAGCTATTTACTACTGAATGGTGTATATAAAACCAATTTTATGTATTTAACACAAATATATATTTATTAATTAAGGTTAATTATTCAATTAAATTTATTCATTCAGGAGAAATTTTTTAAACACAATCTGATCAAATTTGTCTTTTTGATGAGGTATATTTTTCTACATGACCAAATTTTTTAAAATAAAATCAAATATTATTTTTTATCATTCAAATGAATAATTAAAGTTATTATAGGTTATCCATGACTGCATATATGGTTTTATTAGATTATTTTTAATTTTATTCACTAAAATTTCCTTTTTTAACAATTTTATAAATAATCAAAAATAATGTTTTCTTTTTAATGTACAGTATAATAATAGAAATTACATTAATTATAAATGTTTTTCACCCTTTAGATTATTTTATAATATTTAAATGATTTTGAAATTGAAACATGTTAGGAAAACATATTTTAAATATTTCATTTCCATTTTCTACTATTCTATTAAACTATTTATTTTAGAAAAAAAAATATTTTTTTGATAGTCATATCACATATCTTGATTAATATTGTAAAAATTGACTTTCTTTTGATTATTTTTCTTTCATGTGATCTTGGGAAATTAAATTTCTCTTAAATAACCATATTAATTTTTTCATGTATATTATTATTACATAAACCCCATAACATTTCTACAATTGGTGTTTTAAAACTATTTTTTTTAATTGACTGGGGAAATGTTGATAATTTTCTTATTTACTCAATAAATATATTTTTTGTTAAATAATATAGTTTTTGAATTTAATTAATCATTCAATTTATGGGGAATTCATTAGACATGTAGTGATGGGTGTGTCCCGGTTATAGATACCCCCTCGATGCATTGATTGGTCTAATGAGAGAAGTTAGAAAACAAGCATTAAATATAGTTATATTGTATAAATACTCATCGATTGAACTAATGCAGCATAATTGTTTTATATTATAAATATAATAATGTCTAAAATCATGATACCCAATATTAATATTTTCCATTATTGAAAAATTAGTTATTATTTTCCATGAGATTATTGTATTGATATTAACTACAGATGTATTTTGTGCTCAAATTATAAATAAAATGGAACATTCTTTCATTTATTTAAATATAAATATTGATTATAACTTTTTGATTCATGAAATATTCTGAAATATGTACTCTTATTGAGCATTCAATCTCACCCTTTATTGGATTTTTCTTCACTAGGATATCAAGAAGCATGTTATGAACAATATAAAGGATGCAATAATGTTTATATACTATGTATTTTATATTTAAAATGGAATATTGGAATCATATATGTATCTATTTTTAAAATACTACTAAATCAATTGATCCTTCAGGGTGACATATTTTGTGTCTTATTCCAATCTAATAATATAGACAGCACCTCCGGGTACTCAATTCAATGTTTTTCATTGATAGTGGATATTAATTTCATGGTAACACCTTAATATATATTTAGATAGGAAGAGGGAGGATAAATTCATGATAAATGGGTTTTAAGTTAAGTGGAGTGGGAAGTTGGATGGGTATATATAGTAAAACCATAGGGGAATTCTTTATTAATTTCTAAACATAGGTTTTGGACTCTAAGTGATGAAATAATCAAATACAAAAAACTCCAAATATGTTTTACTATGTTTTCTACGTAAGAAGAATTTTGTTAAATATATTATTATGATAATAATCTAAACCCTTAAAATGATTCCATTTATGATGTGTAAGTGAGTCAAGTTCATGAAGAATTGATTTTTAAACCTTAATAAACACTATAGACTTCGGAGGATTCATTAATGGTTTGTAAAATTAATCAAATAGCTTAAAAAATATATTATTTTGATTCAAAAATATATATCTCACCCTGAATTACATTTATATAAATTATTATATCACTTTCGAGCTATGCTGGTTTCATAATATAAGCATTATATATATACCATATTTAATTTTTACACAAAAATTCAACTATCATTGAAAATTATAAAAAAATTACCATTTCATAATTTTTATGTTTTGATTTCAAAAATAATTTTTTTCAGATTTTTTTAACTATGACATATTAAACTTTTAAATTAAATAAAAAAACTTATTTACTTAAAAATATTGGTTTTAATTACACTAATATATTTCTAAACCATAAAAAAGTTACAATGAAATCTATTAAATTATATTATCATTTATATTTAGAAATTTATTATTTAATAATATTATTTCATAGAAATAAAATTTATTTCAAAATTATTGAATTTATCAACAATAGTGTTTCAATTGGAACTATATATTTATTTTCCAAAAATGAAATTTTTGTTTCTTTATATGAAAATATTATTCTTCTAAACTCAATATATAATCATGTATATATATATATAAATAATTAATTAAAATAGATAAATATAATCATTATTATAAATAAAACATATAAATTCATACTACTGGGGTCTTGATACATAACCCCTTATTACACCAGTGTACTCCCTAAGGTAAAGGTGTCTGATAGCGGTACTTTCATGGGGAGGATTGAAAATCATGGTTGGGTATTTGATATAAATAATCATTAACATATCTTGTAATTAGTGTCGCACATTTTTTAGTTATTTAATCTTGATATTGTATTAGTTATGGGAAAATTCCAATGATGCCATCCCCCTCAAAAGCTCTGATGAATGGGCTCCATTGAGTAAGATCCTACTTGTTAAGGACATCACTCTTTCTTTCAACATTAATTATGCATTGTCATAATAATTAATATATACTAATAATAATTTACATTGTATAATCAAGAAGTTATCAATGAATATGAGGAATATAGGTCTTTTATGATCCATAGGATATATTTTATAACAATCCAAAACAATCAATATAGTGCATTTGTTTTCTATTAATATGTTACTTAAAAATGAAATTATTCATTATAAAGGAAATTTAATTTATAAATTTTTGGTTTTTTACATATATGTTTTTTATATAATAAACTATTTCACATCTATCTTTTGTGTTATGGAAAAAATCATCCTCTATGCATACATAAAGTCTGTTGCCTCTACTGAACCGTTTATTTAGTTTTTTTCATTACCACTATTCATGGATGGAATTATGAATTGGTTTAAAGGATAAATATGATGATTATGTAACTATTATGGTTCTCTTAAGACAAATTAAATAACCTATTATTGATATAAATAATAAACAATCATGATAAAATTAACTATTTTAAACATGTATACTAAGAGGAAAATAATTTTATTCATACTACGTAATATTTTCATATCAATTAATTATTTTTAAAAATAATTAAAGTAAAAACATATCAGTTAAATAGACATTAAATAATAGCATTATATTTTTGGTATATTGTTATTAAAACAAAACAACATCATAGTAGTTTATTAAATCAGGGTATATTCATCTTTAGGTTGATTTGAATTCTTATTTGAAAAAAACAAAGAATTCAAATCATGAATGACTATGGGAAGATAATTACAAGTATAATATCATATAAAAGTATAAATAGTTATTGTTTTTGGTTATTGAAATTTTAAAAAAATAATTAATTAGTTTATTAACAATACACCCTTCGATCACTAAAAATCGTTAAAACATACTTCTTATAAATTTAATCTTCAATGATAAAGACTAAAAAACACATTAAAATTAATTTGAAACATCCTAATTTCTTATAAAAAAATTTAAAATTAATTTTCAACACTGTTTAATTATTAAATTTTTAAGAGGGGTGAATATAGAGACTGTTATTATGAAGCTAGTTCCAATGATAAAATTAAAAACTCTTGGTGTGTGAAATATGAAAAAACTAAATAGAATTAATATAGATAATGACAAGATATAAAGTGTATTAATGAAAATAGATATAATTAGGGTTTTGGATTAAGTTATTTTTATATCTATGTGAATGATACCAAATTCTAAAGTACATTCATGGATTTCAAGACAAGGGGTATGGTTTTTCCTTCTCGAATCCCAATTTTTGAGACATGTTCGATATTATGCATCTAATTTACATTCTGTTATATATATACTACCTATTTTATATTTTATATCAATGAATTTCTTTTATTGATGGAATTTTAAAAGTAACTTTTATCCACCTCTTTTAATATATTTTGAATGAATTTAAACCCAAACCATATGTTGGTTAATCTATCTTAATTTTCTTTATTTGGGACTCATTCTATATTTACCTCTAACATCCATTTTTGTAGTGCATAAAGTTTGATTGGTTTGTTTTTACAATAATCATCATGAACATATATGGGATTTCAGGACTATATAATTATCCATCTCTCATATTCATTAATTCTATTTTTACCCAAACTGTTAAAAAAGTCAATCTTCTCCATGGTGGAAGAAGCATCCAATGTTTTGGTAAAATAAATGAGTATATAGTTTCCAAAAAAAATCTATACTCATATGGATATTGGAAAGTGGATCTGTTTTTTTAAATATATACCTTTAGGAAATCACCCTAAAAGGGTTCATTGATAATTGACTCAAGCATCACTGTGATGCATGCTTAGTGTTCCTAAGACAATGATTCCCTTTTCATAGGGTAGTGAAAAAGATACAATTATTTTCCGAATTCATCATAATGTCTGACCATTATTGTCTTACTTGAGAAGATTTTCATTCAATCACACAGTAATAATATACCAGTTTTTATATTTTTTATTATTATTTTATTTAAACAAATTAAAATTTGTTGATAATGTGAATAAAAAAAGAAAAATAAAATAAAACATGTCGAAACAGATGAAAACAACAAGAATATTGGTTAGATAAGAAGTAAAAATAACCCAATAGATTCATCCAAATAGAACAAATATTTTTTTTTTCTGTATTCACTTAATAAAAACACTCAATCGTATGTGTGAATTACTTTTTTATCTCCATTTTGAATATATAATGCACTCAATGATCACCAAGTACAACAAACATACACCACCTTAAGCAAGGGAGAATTGTTGTAGATGATGACACTAACACTTAAATAACTATAGTAAAAATTAGACCCATCGTAGATAATTCAAAAATTAATCTAAAAAAATTATGTAATTAGGTTCCACAATGTGATTACTCCCCCAAAATATTCCTCATGTTATTTACTCATAATCCTTGGTATAATAGATCACTGTGGAGAGAGAGCGAGGAATACAAGAAACAATATAAAAAATATACTTATGATTTTCTTTGATACTAAAACCTAATAATATTTTAAAAATACTTAAAAATAGAAGTATCCCCCACCTAATAAATATTCTATACATTTTTATATAATAAAATCTTTTTATTTATTAGAAAATTCCTACAGTGCATCTATTATATATTCTCTTCAAAATCATCACGTCACTCTTAATACACGGTCTTTTAAAATATTTTTTTTGGAACCCACATCATCTTCCACTTAAATACTCATATAAATACTCCACATATAACGATTTCATAATATTCATATTACATGAATTGGAAGGTGTAACCTACCGACCCATATATAATTATTTTAAATAATAAACTCTCTGACCTCAAATTAAATATATAATTTCTATAGAGTATTTATATGAATTTTACATTTAGGTTCCTCTTAGTAGAGATGATTTTGACCACCACATGTGTAAAGTTAACTATTTTATAGATATTGAAGCATGTAAGGACATTGAACATAGCCTAGGACAAAGTCTTGTATGGAATTTCAATAGCCATTTTTAACTTCAAGGTTCGTAGTTCATCACAACCATGTTTCGCTCTGTGCTTCCATATTTCTATTTAAAATTTGAGATCATCATTCTTCTTTTTTCCTATGGAATACCGAACCATTTCCTGGAATGTAAACATATTATTTTACCATTAATTAATTATATAATTCATAGTGACACAACTAAAATCATACTAACACCAATAAGGGATACAGAAAATAATTGAAATAAATATAAATGTTTGTTACAATTTTGGATAACAATTTGGGGCTATAGGATAATTTAATAATGTATAGTTGAGTTTTAGCAACAAACATCTCATTTGGGGGCTTCTCCTTGTTTCAAGATGGTTCCATGGGGGTCATACAAGCTTCAAAAGAGAATAAATGGAATATTAATGATATAGAAGGGGTATTTGATGGTGAAATTGATCTTAAACTATGGTGTAAATTTAGTTTTTAGATAACATTCATGTTGCCCAGTGGGGTTTGACTTTTGTTATAGTGGTAGGAAGTGTTTGGGTGGGGGGAATGTGATGCCAAGAAAATTGGTGTCACTTTTGTATGTAGGAAATGGTCAAGGATTTAAATTCTTAAAAAATCGAAGTTACATTAAGATGGAAACTGATTTATAATATATCTCATGTCTTATAATGTCAATAAATCATGAACGAGGCCAATGGATCTCTAATGTCAACCTACGTCGTTGAGGATCTCCTCCCACCACCGCACGAAGCTGACCAGTGTGTCAGTGCACATTCTAATGAATGTTATTTGTGGCCTATTCTATCTATCGTACCAAATTTGGGCCTCCCCTATGGCTTGGTCAGCTACCCCTAGGTCTATTAATGTTACATTGTGTGAGGGTTGTGGGTTGGCCACTGTATTGGCTAGTTTTTATGTAAAAAATTTAAAAACGTAACATAACATAAACTAAAAATATAAGTGGATAGATAATATTCAATTTCATAATTTTATTTATTTTATTCCTCAACATTGATTATTAAAACATAAATCAAACATAATTTAATAAACAAATTAACTATTTAGGTAAACTAATTTTAGAAATGAAAATTCAATATAAAATTTTAAAAACATTCAACTCATAAATAAGGGCATCAAATTCCCCCACACTTGATCTCAATATTTTCTTCAAGAATTGAATAACAAAAATAAATTAAAGAGGAAAAACATTTTCTCCAATATTCAGATTTATATTTTAAAAAACAATTATTAGTGGGACAATAATTTTTTTTCCACATTAAATATAAAATTGACATCATTCTTTTCCAAGAAACTAATCATCAATGTATTTTAATTTCTCCCATTAGAAATTATTGAATCTTATCCTTCTATCAATTCATGATTTTTAATTAATTATTATAAAACATTTTAATCATGAATATCATTAGAATAATTTTATTTCACTCTTATTTCAAGGAAATAGAAACAAAAATATATTTTTACCCATACCATGAGTGAATACTCATCCAATTGGCTTACAAAAGACTAAAATTCTAAAATCAATAAACAAAAATAATTATATTAATTCATGAATACGTTAAATTTGGTTCAAATGACTCAAAGTACTTAGGTTAGTTGGTCATTGTGTTTAAACATTGAAGAATAAAAAAAGAGGTCCAATATCGAATGAATAATGCATGTTAGCAAAGGTAATATTTAAGGAAATTATCCTCTTTCAAAGTGACAAAACCCTCTTACCAAGATAAATATGTCCATGAAATAATGTAAGAAAAATTATTTACTTACACCATCTCAAATTTCACTAAATTTTCACTTTCTCTATTTTAAAACTAATGTTTATGTATTTGATCATTTTTTAATTTATTCTTGGAAGTCAAGTAACAATGATTTTTTATTTTCTGAAGTCACAACACTTTTTTCTATTTTTCTAGACTAGGAATATTATTTTTCACAAGGGGTAGAAATGGAACACAATAAATTAATGAACATGATCCTTAACCAATACCCAAAAGAGATCCACCATACTAAATCCATTCAATGTGATTTATCCATTCCATCATGAGTTCCTCACCCCAATAGTTTAACATTAAAACAAAATTCAAGATACATAGATTAGGGTATGAATTTATAATAAAAATTTATAATTTGGCTCATTCCTAAAAATGTCATTAATTTATTCCAATGGTTAAATATGGATTAATATAAAATGCGGTCTGAAGGAAAATGACAGAATTAATAAAAATTCCTCAATCATATTTAGGTGACTTTTTACATTCATATATTTTAAAAGTTACATATCATGTTCTATTATATGGAATTCCCCTTGTTCTCAAAATAAATATTATTAGGATAAAGTGAAATGTTTGTGGTTTAGAATCATCTTGTCAATGAAATGTAAATTTTTTTAAATTCAACCATATAATTCAATAACAACAACAAATAATTGTATATGTATTTTATAGATTTAATATATGGAAAATGGTAGAGAATGTTTTTTACATGATTCAATTAATTCTCTAAAACTATGATTCTTTAAACTAATATCTAATAGTGAAATATAATCATTAACATCTCCATATTAATAATCAAATTGAGTTTTTATTGAAAATTATATCATGTAATCATGGGATCCCTAAAAATCTATTATGTACCCTAGATAAAATTTTAAAAAAAATTAATTGTTAGAATGCTATATTTCTTTAAATCTAAAAACATATTTTAATAAAAAAAGAAGTGTAGATAAATTAATTATGAATTTAAAAGTTGACATACCTTTCCAAATGAATATATTTCATACATTAGTTCTCATGATTCTTTAGAGGATATGTTATTTGATCAACAATATGGACCAACCAAAGAACATCACTCACAAAAGTGTAAGAACTATGTCATTAAATCTAAACAATGATAGAGGAGTTGGGATACATCTTAATATATTCCTAAATCTATTTCCTTAGAAATAAGTTGAAAAATAACATCCATAAAAATAAAAACAATATAAAAAAGGATATATCTTTGATATACCCCTACATAGGCTCTGGGTTTTGACTGCCTCCCGATGAGTAGTATCATCAATCATCTAGAATATGATGGGGTGAATTTTCCTTTATTTGAAAAAATAAAACTTATATTTACTAGATTGTATCCCTTATTTTTTGTTTTTAAGGACTCCATTGATTGATCATATAAAATTTATCCTTATATAAATATGGTACAACAAGATTAGTGGGGTTAGGATAAAGAATGAGTCCACTACTTTTTTTGTTTCCACTAGAACAAACTATTATCCATTGTCTATTGTTATCTTAAGATATGTTATGTTTGTTGAATAAGAATATTTAAATACATAGTGTAATTCTATTTGAACAAAATTAAAACATATTTATTGATTATAAAAATCTTAACATTAAATGTAAGCATCTTTTTTCACTGTTTCTTTAGGTAAAGAAACTTGGACAACCTCATGTACTATCAAAAATAATTGTTCAACATTTTTAGGGAGATTTATGTTTTACTCATCAGGTGTATATTATTTTTCAACATCTTCCTATAAGGGAAAAAGGAGTTGTAAGATAATAAAATTCGAAACTAGTAGAGTTGATACTCAAATCAATTCCAATAAAATTATATGAGTATAAATTAATGATAAGATTATCTCCCAAGGTAAGTTTATATTCGATATCTTATTCATTAGAAGATCAAATGAGAGTTTAGTGGTAGTAGATGGATGTAGGTGTTTAGGTTCTGCCAGTCTTTCTTTGGATTTCACCACTTGGGTGGTTTCTTATTCTTTAGAGATTGAGAGGTATAAAGGTGTTGATTAATCATTTTTTAAAGATTGGTAGATCATGTTATATCTCATAAATTGTATATCCATCCAAAACATCATACAATTATTGTTGATCTCCCATATATATATCAGTAGGACAATATTATTCATGAATATCCTCTATCTATGTTTGACAGGGGAAGAATGAATCTTTTTGTATTTCCTTCTTAGCCCCCTAAGTTCATTGATTTTGAAAATGAATTTGTCTATACCTTCCTCAACTAGTTTTTCTATAGAATAAACACATAATATGAATATATATATTTACCTATAATTTCTATTTTATTTTAATTTTTTTTGTATTTCATTTCTAATAATTTTTATCCAGTCTTCTGTATCATTTTGAATAATATTATTGGATTGTTTCACTTAAATATTTTTTCAAACAAAATGTGGGAAAAAATAAAGACGTTATTTCTTCCTCAACCATTTTTTGTATAATTTTGGGGAATACTCCTGGAATTCAATTAATTATCTGCCTAATCCTTCCACTAATTGGTATTTGAGGGTCTATTTAAGGTCTTGGATGAGCTTTGTGAATTTATCCCCAATTAAAATTCATCAATGAACTTCCATTATATATTTATAAAAAATCACCATCATTTATAGACCAGGGAGAGTAGAAATTTTTTCATAAAACAAAAGTATATATTTTTAAAATATGAATGAAAATAGTGAGTGGAAGAACTATGTCATTCTCCAAAAATGATCTCTTGTTTTGAGACAATAGTTATTGTGTAGTGAGAATGATACAATTATTCTCCTACTACAACATAGTGGGTGACTAGGTTCATCTAACTTGAGGATATTTACATTCAATCAAATTCTTCACATAATTTACTTATTTTATTTATTTTTGTTATTTAATTTAAAAAAAGAAAGATTAATTATCAATGTGAATGAAAAAGAGAGAAAAAGTAAAACATGAAGATGGAGATGCATATAAGATGAATTCCATTTAGATAATAAAGGAAATTCTCCCAAGGGAGTTATCAATAGAGAAACTTCATTATGTTGTCTATGTTTACTTAATGACCACATTATATCACATATGTGAATATAGATTTATACCCATGTTATGAATATATCATGCACTAAATTTTCACCACATACATCTGACATCCACATCCTCGATCAATGGATAATGGCCTTGGAATAAGATAATAACCCTTAGATAACCACAGTGTGGATTAAACTAACTAGTTATCTTACTCTGATTAATATAAAGAAAATATAAATCATGGGATTACCTTCAAATACTAGATTACTCCCCTGGTATATTCCTCTATCTAGTTATTCATTATCATGAGTAAAAGAGATTGGAGTGGATAGAGAGATATATATTGATGGTAGAGCATATTCAATAAAAGTTAATGTATGATATATGGAAAATAAATCATAAAAATATGGAAGAAAACTAAAAATAGTACCAGCCACCACCCAATCAAGATTCTATACTTTTTCATAGCATTTATTCCCGATGTTAATTAGAAATTCCCTATGGGATATCTCTTGTATATTCTCTTTAAAATCCTCTCATCTATTGTAATAATTTTGTAATGGATATATTATATTTGATCCCACCACAACCTTCAGATAAGTCCCCAAAGGTATCCTCCCAATATATCTCTTTTAAAATATTCAAATCTTGTAAAAGGAAGAGGGTACCTCTTCAACCCTTATATCTTGATTTTAAACCTGTTAACTCTATAACCACATCAAAGGTAGATTCTCCATTCTATTGGAATATATTTTTTACATTAAGGGTCCTCCTATTAGCTAGGGGTTCATCCTTTATGGGTGGATTCTTCAGTACTTAAGAGTTCTACCATTCATATATGAAGATCGACCATGGCCTCATGCATAGTCTTGTAAAGTATTTTGACAGATTTTCTTAACTCCAATAATCAATGTTCATCATGAATAAGGATAAAAGTTTAATAGTAGTATTTTTATTGAACTTTTTATCTTGTATTTATACTTTTGTCTAGGGCATACCATGCCATGATTCTTGGCTCCTCATTTACTTTCATGAAAATAAGTGGTTTGAAAACTTCTTAATTAAACTTGTCTTACTGACAAAACTAAAATTATATCAACACTAAAAAGAGATCCTAAAAGGTATACAAAGTTATATTCCTGTCTATTTTTCTCTTCATCAATATATTTTGATCCATGATATCCTTCAATATGGCATTGTTTTTACATTTTATTGAAAAACTCATGAAGGGGATTCTCCATCCTTATAGATGGTTATGTGGTGGTCATACAAGCCACCAAAAATTATCCAAGGTGCTTATAAGATTTAGTTGGGACCTTTGATAATGATATTGATCTTATAAAGTGGTGTTCATAGTTGTTTTCATTAAATTTCATGGTTCTCTAGTGCTGTTTAAGTGTTGAAAAGGTGGTAGATAAGTTTTTAAAATGAGGTGTCCACTAGGTGAAGATAAAAGCATTGATTTAGTAAGTATTCACAATACCTCTCTTTAAATCAATCCATTGTCAAATATTCATTAGTATGGATGGTACATTATAATAGATATCATGTTCCCATCTATCAAGAAAACATATATGGGGATTGGATGGCCCTTATTGTAACCTTACACAATAATGCGCTGGTGACGCTCTCCTTAGACCACTGCAAAACGTTTCCCCATGCGATGCTGTAAACTATTGGAAAACTATAACATATTCTACTCCCAAGATTTCCCTCTACTCTATATTGGTTGGTTTTCCCTAGGAATAAATATGTGACTATCTTTAAGGGTTATGATCTAGCCAGGTTATTGTCTATTATTATACCTATAAATGATAAATATGTAGCATAACATAAAAAAAATTTAACAGCACAAATAATCTTTAAATAACTATGATAATTTATCTTATTCCTCAAAATCTATTATTCAAATTTATATTACCCATATTATAATAAATTTATTAACTATTTGGGTAAAAAATGAAAAAAAACCTTAAATTCATCATCAAATTTAAAAAATCATTAAAAATGAGGCTATCAGACTACACACCTAGTTATATAATCCTAGGGGATATAGTTTAGAATATTCAAACCCTCTTTATAAACTATGATTAATATAGTGGCCATGGATTTTTTTACATAGATATTACATCTATTTATTTGAATTTTCAATAAATAATAATACTATTTACACCATCAATGTAATAGTTTAGATAATTTGGAATTTTGATATAAATTCTTTTTATTTTTTAATGATATTATACATCTCCCATAAATATCTTCCCCCACATCAATCATTATAGGTATACCCAAAAAAATTATTCATCATAACCTTTATAAAGGAAACCTAAGAAAAGAGCTATCTTAGATACTCAATAATGGTAAACAGGGGAGATATCAATCTATGATCATGTGAAAGCATAATATACGAATAATGGTACGATATCATGAATATAACATACAAAATTTATACCATATATGAAAAATATCATAAATACGAGTTATGAGATAAAACATTATAATTTCAAAATACATGAATCATAAGAATAAGAACTCATAATAAGTCAATCATGAACCATAAATCAATGTCATAAATGTTTGTGGAACTATCATACATATAAAACCATTTCATATTACAAGGTTATCTTCCCAGGCCATTGGATTTAAAAATAAAACATAACATTGATTTTGGGTCAAGCACATCGAATTTTTTCCCATAATGAATCAATCACTTCGACTGGTTTCCCGAAATGAATCAATCATGTTGACATGTTTCCCATAACTATCTCATGAGATAGAATAATTTACCCAATACATTGGATGGGGTTATAGGTCTCACCTATCACATAATTAAAAATATTACATATGTATTCCTTATGATCAGAAAACATTCATCTTATTAGAACCCATGAAGAGAAACAGGTTTCGTAAACACTTCATCATTACATAACACATGGAAATGGGGTTTATAAATATTTTCCGTATAATACTAATCCATCTAGAGAAATAATAAATATAGTATTCTGGGATAATAACCCTATTGAATAATAAGTAAAATAAATTTCAATTATCATTTTTTAAGATAGATACCACTAAAAAAAATTTAAACCATCTTGAGGAAAAAGACATTTGAAATTTAAAAATAACAATTTTAAACTCTAAAAACAGCGCACTTAATACATCAAATATTTTGAGTAAAATTTTAAATTTATAAAGTAATTTAAAAAAATTTGAGGTATCATAATGGTTAGATATTATTTTCAATCAATATATGTTAAAAAATTCCTTCAATAATTTTTTTAAGAACATTTGCAAAGTAACTTATTTGGAAAATGGAAAAAGATTCCTTTGAAAACATTTTCTAAAAACCAAATCATTGGTAAAAAATACTTCCAACAACTATAAGATAATATTAAAAACCTTCATTAAATTTTTTTAGAAGACATGGGTATGGAAGAAAAATATTCCTTAGTGGACCCTTGAATGTATGCAATCCTAAATTTTGGTGAGATTTTGAAATAAAATCAACATTAATTTCATAACATTTGAATAATAATTCCCTTGAAGAAAGATCCGTAAATTGTTATTTATATCTCATAATATTGATGAGAATAATCATGAAACACATTCATGGGTATTATATAATCCATATAAAAAATAACCAAGTGGTGAATAAGGCTTGTGTCCCACTGAAATTAGTGTGATAAAAATCACATACCTCAAGTCTCACCTTTCCTCATTAATGTTTAACATATTGTCTAATATAAATTTATTTATAATAATTTTATTAAATAAACATATTCAAAACTATTTTTACAAAAAAATCATGGTTTTTATTTATATTTATTATATTCACGATGTTGGTTCTTTTGGTTGAGTTTTCTGTCTAGTTCTTGATGAAAATATTTCAGTTTCCATATTTTTTTATGTTTTCTATGAATGTGCACTATTTTAGCATGGTTAGAAAAACTGTGAAACTTAAACAGAATGGGGTCATATGGTTTTATAATGTTTAAACTATGTGTTTGTCCTTTGTGTGCACAAGTATCACTGTTAAGGAGCACAATTAAACTAATTGTGTAGCCTAACTGTACATCCCATGCAACTATTGATAATGGGGAATTGCATGGCTTGTGCATTTTTTATTTAATTTTGTGTGCTAACCATGAAAGCCAACCAAAGAGTTATTTTTGTCTCTTCCCATTATTTTTACGTGGGGTTTATTGCCTTGGACTCCCCACTTAGTTTCTCCCGACTTGGATACCTTCCATGGACAGATTTATTTCTTCAAATCTCCCCAAATGAAATTTCATTGTGTTTTATTGGTGATTCTTCACCCAGTTCAAAAAGGTTAGGGGCTATTTATCCATCCAACTAGGTTTTATTACATTTAACCTTTCTTATATATCCATAGATTCCATTTTTTCCAATTTTGACACCTAGGGTGGTGAAACATTGGATATTTTTATTAGGATTTTGAGTAGTGGTGGGAGTTTTATTCTAGAGTATTTCGTCGAAGGCGAATTGATTCTTCCACTTGAGGTAGGAGATTCCATTATTTTTATTCATAGAACATTTGATTTTAATGAAGAATAATTGTTTTTCTATTATCATAATCCCCATTTTAAGTGATAATGGGGAACCCAATATGACATCACAACATAAAGTATAACTGACCATCCATAGTTAGATCAAGAAAAAACAACCCATTCAAAACTAAAAAACAGGGCTACAACCCAGAAACATAACCATGAAGTCTAGTTTCCACCTTCTCATTACTACCCAACAAGAAATCTTGTGCATGAATGAACAGGATTGGAACCGATGGCAATTAAATTCCCTCTTAATCATCTGAATCGAAATAGTAATGCTACGTGAAAGCTCATGCTCTAAACCTCCACTGGAGAACCCCTTTGTAGATGAACTCGTTGCAAATTACCTTAAATGAAAATCACAAAGCCAAAAGGAAAGTATTTCCACAAACAAAAATCCAAAAAGAAAAACATTCAACAACATCACACAAGAATCTTTCAAGACAAAATGTCATGTTCGAACCTCAATGATGTGATTTCATCCTTACCCTGTTTGACATGCTACTCATGTTTTCTTATTTCAATGGATTTGGAGTCTTCAAAAAATTTCTCTATAGAATGAATGTAGATAAACAGAATATACATTGAATTATTCATAAAAGAACCTCCAATCAAATTTTAGGGAATATTCTTTAGCAGCATGCATAGACTGGGAATTATCATGATGATTTTGCTGATAGACAAAACTAAGAGATAAAGATCTGTATCTCTCTGTCCATTGCATGCTCCTTCACTGATGGCCGGTCATCACAGACTATGAAATTGAAACAAATCACACCTCAAAAACATCACAAAGAAATAATCACGTATAAAACATCACCAATGCATGGCGATTCTGTTTAATCTCAATGACACTGTCACTAAAATGCAGAGTGAACGCGAACCCAAAATCATGAATAGGATAACGCCAAATGCAAGCTAGAGATATTTCACGTCGCCACCCTCTTGATCACACTCGATACCACCATGAAATTCCACACACTCTTCCAGCTAACACATAACCGTTGAGTCCTCCCTCAGCCTGGAGAGGCTGGAACAATGACCGATCACTTCACTACACCACCAAATGAAGCCCTACCCAGCAAGAAGGAAAAAAGCAGATACATGCCAACAATCTGTGGGAAATTATATGAAAACCACAGCCTTAAAATATTTATTAATCTCTTGGAATAGGAACCACTGTCACAAAGTGCCGAGCTAGAAGCCAAAGAGGTTCCAAAGAGAACCCAAGGTGGATAGAAGATAGACAGTGATAGGGGAAACCCTAATCGCATCGGCGCCCCTTACAGGCTCATTTGGATTCCATTATCAAAGAACATTACATTTTATTCTTGATTATTTATCATTAATTTATAAAATATGTTTAGATGGTTGTGATGTGTTAGTGTTAATTTTTATGACGATTTCATGTTAGAAAATTTATGAAAAATGAATCAGTAATGGGTATTCTTATCTACATTTTTATATGTATGCACAGTGTTCGATGAAATTATATTTGGCCTTTTTAGAAGAAATTTGTTGTTTCAGATTATTTTTATCCTTGTTTAAGCACTAAAATTGGTTTATTTCATATTTGAGCTTGGTATGTGGGTTTTTGTGACTTTTTATGATTTTGTGGTTGTTTGGTGAATTTTTGAAATTGGTCATAACATAAATGGTTACCCACTAAATTTGATTCTTGGGTGTTTTACATGGTTAACCAAATAAGGTCCACTTGAAGTGGGAAAATGCATGTTTTCATTGGTTGCACATATGGATGGGCTCACAAATGATGATGGATCCTTTAGAAAAATGTGACTTTTTAACTCAATTATAAAAATACTTATCTTCCATTTCATTTCTTCCTTCCCTCCACCCTTTCATAAATGTTTCCTTTAAACCCATATTGTTTTTTATTTGAATTATTTGTTTAATGATTAGTTAAATTTGGTCTAAATTATGTTCTCACAATCATGGCATGATGGACACTTTTATAATGTGGGTTGATAACTAAATGACATAATGTTATTTATGGAACATGATAGTATATTTCATATTTTCCTCATTATTCTGTAATTGATTTTGTAATAAAATTTAGTTATGAGAAATGTGAAGGCCTGATTGGTATTTTATACTATTTTGGAAGGTGGTTTGAAAACTTTTATGTTGTGTAGGTTCGGTTGTAACTTTATGAATGACTCATTGTGAGATGGGAACCTCTATATTGTACCCTCTATGGATAGGGTCATCACATAGGTGGTATTAGTGCTTGGTCTTAGAAATAATGTTGGTTTTGGATTCAGGTTTGAGACACATGTTTGAGGACCTCCCTATTAAATGTGAGCTATTATCATGGGATTCTTGGGCATCATCTAGATGGTGGAGTGATAGTTTCTTATTGAACCTGATTAGATGGGTTGGTACCCCTTGGATTTTCTTAGAGGACGGGTGGGACATGCCATTGGATTGGCCAGTTTAGAGGGTCCAGTTGGTTGTTGAACGTGGAACAATAAAATACATTGGTAGGTGATTTCAAACTGATTACATCCTAGGATTTATTCTAGATAATTTTTGTAAATTCATATGATTAAATATTTTTATATGCCTGTATTAATTTTATTGAATTTTTGTTATTAGTCCTACTGATTTATGGATTCTTGTTCTACTATCTTAAATTTCAGCATAGATCTTGGTTACTTAGCATGTGTTCTCTCTTGGGTTTTGGTTTCAAAAATGAGATTTGGAATGGAAAAATAATAAAAAAATGAAGATGTGTGTGTTGTTTTAAAAAGGTAATTTTTGGAAAGCCTTGTCTGGTTCTTTAAACTGACAGAAATCCAATTTTTTAAATGAACATAAAACTAGTGTTCGTTGAATGTTTTGAGAAAGTAAATGGAAGGGAAAATTGGTGATTTTTGATTGATCTATTTATTCTCATGCCCTACTTATGCTACTCAGTGTTGGTAAAACTGAGCTATTTTGTTGGATCAATTTTCTAGTTTGGTTATTCCTTTGGAGCGGGATGGTTTGTGGTTGGTTGTGACCAAGTGGTCACATATAGACCTTTTTGACCTTGTTGGTTGTATTTATATTTTAATATAGTTAGTATTTTTCATTTCAGGTTGAACTTGAATTTGTTGTTCTGATTATTGATTTCTAGTTTTTATTAGTATTGTCGTGTGCTCTATTTAGTTTTTTATCCATGTTTTTTATTAGGAAAAATTATACCCACTGAGATAGATTTGACACTTGACATTAGTCGATAGCTTGGGGATCGATAATGTCTCTAAGGGCTTGTCACAGACCAGTTTGGGTTCCAGGTTAGATGGAAGCCTATCTTGGTTCATGAAAAATGGCATTAGAGTATCCCTTTATTAGTTGGGGCAACAGGTATAGTAGATATTTGGACTATCATGAGTCAAGATGTAGGTCTAGGAAGAGAATTGATAACTATTTTTCCTTCAAATCATCATGTTTTTAGTGGTAGTATGGGTTCATATTCTTTATTTTTTATTTTGGGTTAGTAGAGAGGGAATGAAAAGGGATGAGGACTTGTGTAGCATGGTAGACTTACATGGATTGCTGAACCATTTTGAGCCTGAGTGAATGGTTCTTGATATTCCTAGTGATTGGTTCTTTCATGGGATATGGTCCACTAAACCATGTGTTTGGGTCCTACAAAGTCACTAGTGCCCTATTTTGGGTGTTTCTATGTGATTTGTGTGTTGTTTTGGATTTTATTGGTGTGGGTTGATTTTGAAAGGAAAATGGTTTTGGGGAAAATATTTTTTCCAAGAAAAAAAATATTTCATAATGGATTTTATTTTAAAAGTGAGGTTTTTTTCAAAATTTGATCGGAAAATAGGTTTAGGGGATAAGAAATGTGGATTTAGATTCATAGTGGTTTTGAAAAATGGATGAAATGGTGGGTTTTGATTAGATGAATCTATTTCTAGTCTTTATGTTTGAAATATGAGATGGTTGTATTGGAATGAGGTCCTATTTTTGGTTAATATTCAATTGGATATATGTTTTGGTTGATTTTGATTTCTATTCTATGATTTCCTTCTTCTCATAGTATTCCACCTAGAAAGATCCTATAGGTTTCTAATGAGTCTCTTCCAATTATTGACCGTACCCTATCTCAGAGTGTGGTGGAAGATTGGAGTTCATCTCGGTTGTTCTATGTATTTCAGGGTGATCGAGCTTTATTAGAGGATAAAAAGTGTCTTGATAAAGAAAAAGGAATCATCATGTTGTTGTGAACTCCTAAAGTGGCGAGGGTTCAAGATTTCATTTTTTTTGAAGTTTTGATTTTAGAATAGTGGTAGGAGACTATCCCAGCATCATTTAATGTTGGAACGTATTGGTCGGTTTTTAATACCACTTGCATCGGGTTGTTTTTACTTGAGGTGGTAAAGATGAGTGAGGTAGAAGATCTCATCAATAATTAGCATGGTCAGTGAACAATGAAGGCCTATGTTAACAACTTTATGGAACTGGATTTTATTTCCATAGAGATAGCATCATAGGTTATGTTCAAATATCATCATTTCATTTTGGGTCTTTATCTAGACGTCATGGAAAAATTCATTTCATCTGGTGAATATTGATTTTAGAGGAGAGTGGATGAAGAATTATTAACTGAGTGGTTTCTAGAGAACATGCTGATGAAAATATGGTATCTCTTTCTATATATTAAGGTTCCCTATCTAGAGAGAGGAGTGAGCTGGAATAACGTATTCATGAGGAGTCTCCTTCATTGTATCTAGATTCTATCTCATTAGACCAGACATTCATGTGCTTTTAGAGTGGTAGGTGTAGACCACTGAATTAGTCTTTTCTTAATCCTCTAAAGTCTTATCATCAATGTGGTCATTTGGGTCATATGGATAAATTATTTAAGAATCATGGTCAAAGGAAGAAGTCTTGATTGGAGTTTATTCATACCTGTCCATGATGTAGCTGATGCTTCAGTAATTAAGGCTTCATTCATAGGCCCTGTAGTGAATCTTACACATAGTATGGAATTTTTCTGTATTGGGATGTGACCTAGATTTTGTCTTCGATGATGGAATGGAAATGTTTAAGTCATGGCTTGTAGTTCGCTGGACTATTGAATATTTTTTCTTTGTTTTAAAGGGATTGGTGGATTCGTTTTCTTTATAATTATGTGTTTTTCTCAAGATATGGATTTTTAAATTCTATTTTTTGTGGATTGGTTTTATTTTTGTTGTATCGTTGTGAAGAAATTTACACATTACGGAAATAATAAATTATGTTATGAATTAAGGGCTGGTATTGACATCTAATTTTTCTAGATTTAGAGACATAGTTTTTATGAGGAAATGATAGATCATTCTTGGGTTTTTTTATCACCATCATTGGGTTTCCCATCAACTGGGGGTATTTGGTTTGTGTTGGGATTCCCTTCTCGGTGTCTTAGAGTGCGTTGATCTTTGTGGTGGGGACAAAATGTATCTTATCCGTATTATTCCTTTTTGTTTTAGTTTCTCCTATAACTTGATATGTGTGCTTTGTGGTGTAATGGTTCACCCTGAAGAACATGGTTCCATTCAGCCTCATTCAGTTCTGATTTTGAGTTTTGGTTAACACTTTTCTTGGAGACTTTATACGGGTAGAATGATTTTGTAATATGAACAATTGGCACACCCAAACCACAGTTTTTCTTTTCTTTTATTATTTTCTTGATTTTTTTATTTTGTTTGATGTCTTTGTCGAGCTACCTAAGAAAATATATGATATTATATTGTTTTTTATGGTTTTTAGGCCTGTGTAAAAAAATTTCACGATTTCAGCACAGTTTGACAAAGTTTGCAACCTAGAAACAAGAGGATCACAAAGATTGAGCGTAGATAAAATAAATGTGAAGCATTTGTGTACAAAGGTATCATGGTTAAGGTTCATCGTTAAAATAAGTGTGTAACATATGTGTACATCCCGTACGTATCTTAAGAGTGGGGAATTGAATGGTATGCATAAATTTTGTTTAATAATGCGAGATAATATTTTTACCCACCCAAAGTGATTCATTTTGGACTCATTTCATTTTTCTAAGTGGGGTTACTTCCCTTGTACACCAACCCAGTTTATCATGACCTGGACACCTTCAATGGGAGTTTTCCTATCAATAAATCCCCTATAAGGTGATTTCATAGTGTTTTCTTGTTGATTTTTTACTCTTTTCCTAACTATAGTGCATCCTTCTACTTCCATATTGGTTTTATTGAATTTTAAATTTCATTTATAACCCTAGTGGTCATGTTTTTCGGATTTGGATACCTAGGGTAGTTTGAAATTGGGGGCGCTTTCTTTCATAATGTTGTGACTTGTGGTAAGAGTGTCTTTGCGGTGGATCTCATCGACGGTGAATTGGTTCTTCCACATGAGGTAGGTGTTTCCATTATTTTACTTTACTAAATATTCCATTTGTCTCTCAATTGTTTCTAATTAATTTAGAATTTGTTTCAAATGATTTTTATGTGTTAGTGTTAATTTTTATGGTGATTTCATGATGAAAATATGATGAAAATGGGTCCTTAAAGGGGTTTCTAATCTACATCTACATATATATATATATATACTCAATGTGTTATATGAAATTACATTTCACTACTATAAAATTAGGTTTATCTAGCACATGGGTTATAACATTGCTCGCTAAAAGCGCCGTTAAAACCCCCTTTCTCATCACCTGAAAAAGTGATGTTAAAGGGGGTCATTAACAACGATTTTAGTGATATTAAAGGGGGCCTTTAATAGAACTAAAAAAGAACTATTAAATGGGTACCTTTATGAGATCTTGTAAAGAATAACTTATAAAACCTCTATTTGTTCTAGTAAAAAAATGATAAAATGGGAATTTATCAACACTAGTAAAGAAGTACTGATAAATGGGGGTATTTATCAGTGCTTATAAAAAAGCGTTGATAAAACAGGGGTCTTTATCAAGGATTTTTGGAAGTGATAATATGGACCCTAAAATTATTAGTTATTTTAACTAGTGTTGATAAAGTTTATATTTCAAAAAATATATATTTCACTAATAGACAACTATCGCAGAAGGTATGGCCTTCTTGAGTACATTTGGTCATTTTAGCCTCAATAGAGGTGATGGAGGGTTCTTTAGGGTAACTAAGGATAAGATATCACTGTAATATATGATTTGAAATGTGGTAGTGGAAAAACAAACACCCAGTTCAGAAGTTATGGTAGAGGCCGTCGAATATGAAAAACCCTTAAAACCCCTAAAACACTAAAAGCCACGAAAGTGACATAAAATTTGATCTATAAGTCCATTTCAACTCCACAACTAGTCAAATTTAAGCTTATGAAATGACATAAATCCATTTGGTATTCAAATTGTCAGAAAAATAAAGGAATAAATGTTATTAGAATTTTGAAAAAGTCATAAATCAAACTCAAACTTCAAACTGGAATAACTATTTATCCTGATGTATGGTTGGGTTCTACCACATATTAAATCGAATCATGTGACGAGTTATATTCCTTGGACGTCTTGTACCATGACTTTTATTATTTTAAAAATTGTTTCATAGAAAGGCCTAAAAGGCCTCCAAAACAGAGTTTTTAGTCACCGACCCTGATTTATTAATATTTAAACATTTATAACATCTGATCAGGGTGTCTATTCATCTTGTAATGAATATAATATCTAATCTAGTTTCATGATCTTCAATTTTACAAGTTTTGGAGTTAAAATGGACTATTGGATCAGATGTTATGTTCATTTTAGTGTTTTAAGGGATTTCAGTGTTTTCATAGTTTCTTAATGTTTTTATTTGTTTTAAGGTTTTATAGAGTTAATATCAATTTGAAGAAATATATATACAAATATATATATATAAACACATATAGAAAAACATATATAAAAATATATGGATATAAAATATAACAATATATACATAGATACATCATAAAATGTATAACAAAACATCAAAGGGTAGTGGAAACGGAACTCGTCTATAAGCTAATGGTCTAATGTTAGAAACTCAATAGAGGTAGGGGAGTGTGCTAAAGTAGGGATGAAGGGGCGGTGAAGCGCTAATAAATGGGGTGGGGGTCTAATAGAGGGGGGGCGCAGATAAGGGGGTGGGGAAGGAAAAATTATATTGTTTATCAGTGGGGCCTTTATCAATGCTTTTATATCACTATTAAAGGTTACCTTTAACAGTACTAAAAATAGCACTAATATAGGCTACCATTATTAGGGTTAATAAAATCCCCCTTTATCGGTGCATTTCTTAGCTCTTATTACACCCTTTAAGTAGCCTTGTTAAAGGATCTATTTTCATTATTTCTTGGAATTTTAATGAGAAATCAGATGTTTGGGTTATGTTTAGCCTCAGTTAAGAATTGGTATTTGGTTTACCTGGAATTTCATCTTGGTGTGTGGGTTTTGGTTCCTTTTCATGGTTTTGTGCTTGTGTGTGGACATTTTGAAATTGGTGGTAACATAAGTGGTAACTCTCTTAATTAGTTTCCTGGGTGTTTTACTGGGTTTACCGAATATGTTTCATTGTATGTGGGATCATCCATGTTGGCATGTGATGCACATATGGATGGTCTCTCAAATTATTATGGATCCTCTAGAGAAAGTATGCCATTTTAACTTGGTTTTCAAAATAATTATCTCCAATTTTATTTCTTCCTTCCCCCACACTTTCATTAATAGTTCTTTAAAATCCATAGTGTTTTCTAAAAGACTATATGGTTTCAAAATGAGTTAAATGTGGTTCCAAATTATGTTCTCATAATCATGGCATGTTCATCACTTTTGGAATGTGGGTTTATAAACAAATGACATAACATCCTATTTAGAATTTCGGAGTATGTGGCATGTTTTTTTAATTTTTTGGGAAATGAATGTTCAAATGAATTGGGGTTGGGAAATATGAAGTCCCATTTTATATTTTATAATGATTCAGAGACATGTTTTAAAAGTCAGGTGGTGTGTAGGTCTGGTAGACAATTTATTAATGGCTCATTGTGGGATGGTAACCTCTATAATGGACCCTCTATGGAGAGGGTCACCATATAGGGGGTGTTATTTTTTGGGCTAGGAAAGAATGGTGAGTGTGAGATTCCTTTTGATCCATTCATGTGAGACATACCCATTAATCAGGTTCCATTATAATGGTATTGTTGGGTGGCATCTATAGAATCAAGTGATGATGGTTTATCAACCTCGATAAGAAATGTTCACACCCATTAGATTTGTTAAGAGGCCAGGTGGGATGTGGTTGTAAATTTTCCATTTTAGAGCGGAAAGATGTTTATTGACTGTAGAGCTGCACCATACATCGATAGTTGAGTCTGAATTGAGTACATTTGGGGATTTTTTCTAAATATATTTAAAAACATTTCATGCTTAAATATTTTTATATTCCTTATTTACTTCTATTTTATTTTTGTTATTAGTCCTGCTATTTTATGCCTACTTATTATGCATTCTTCATTTTCATCATATCACACGATACTCATTATTCAATTATCTCAGAGCGCATGCACTGGATCATGGGGGCCTAAAATACTAGATCCTTGTTACTGTCTCAAACCTATGTCATGCACCAAGGTCTACTAGAACTATTTCTATACCAAACCACATGATACTCATTGTACCTAACTTCAAACATTGTCATATCTCTCAACTATCACCTCTAATACAACTCTATACTTGCCCCCTCCCTCCAACGATGTTGTAATGAAGAGAGAGAGATAATGACCTCGGATTCATACCTCTAGTAGGCCTTGGGTTGGGGACTAGCACTAAAGGTATAAAAAACTAATATACGAGAGGCATTACCCTCTATAATATAAATACGATTAAGATATATGATGAATCATCCATAATTATACCTATGATTTATTATGAACGAAATCCAAAAACCATCACACAATGTATGTATAAATAAAACATATACATATAAAACTATCCAAAGTAAATAACCAAAAATAAAACTAAAGAAACAACGCAATAATTATCCTAATATGTGAGATAATAATGTCCTTCATGGTCTAGGAAGTCTTCCTGGAGACCTAAAAATAGATTTATATACGTAGGGTTGGCATAAAAGTATAGTTAGTAGGAAAACAAAATTCTATCGTGCATATGTAAGGAGATCATACTAATACACCTATAAGAAAATAACAGAAATAAACACCACCTATACAAGCATACTAATAAATCCAATAATTACTATTGATCAGTCACTAAATAATGAATCCATGTGTAATAACATAATATAAAGCATATCAATAAAGTTACCCCAAACCACTTTCTTGCAGATTTTCCATTATCAATCCCCAATGACGAACATCATAGAACTCCCACCTATTTCTTATAACATCACATCACATCACATCACATCACATCACATCACATCACATCACATCACATCACATCACATCACATCCGACGAAAATAAAAATGGGACATCACATCACATCACATCTCATAACCAATAAATTAGGATATCAAGAACATGAATTAAATCAACCACATGCCCTCCTATTAACATACATGACACCACTATAATCCATCCAATCACATCACTCCCAAAGACACTTGGTCTATAACATCACATCATATCAAATATAGACAGTGGTAATTTTTTCTTATGGCTATTACAACCCATGAATATCACCATCTCATGAAAGAGAGAGAGAGGGTAAGAGTGGGTAGCTAGCCATCCATCCTCCAACCGGGATAATGGGAAAACCACAACCCAACATTTGGTTTTTAGTACATGGTTCTTAATGTGGGTGTGGTGTGTATATAAAATCATAGTAATAAACATCTAATATAATATTGTAACACATGATCCCAAAATATGGGTCTATAACAATATTATCAACAAACACACTTCTTTACCTCACATCGCTACTTCCTATAGATGCACAAAAAACACCAAAAGATAAAAACCACCAGAAACTCTTTATATTATACTTAGAATCCTTCCTAATTTTTGACATTTTCATTACCAACCCATTTCATTTGATATTGAAAGTTTATTACACAATTTAAAACCCATTAATTCATATTTCATATCTGAACACTTAAACACATATCCATTAATGTTTGTTCCAGTTCAATTTATTATTTCCGGCCCATTATCCAAATCTGGTTAAATCCAATAATTCTAGGGAAACTAGAGTAGAATAGAAAAAACTATAATAACATATCTATAGGTCAATAGTGGCATCCACTTCAACCTTCCATCATATCACAACCAAATCTCTAGCTATACTACAAAACTACACCACAACTACCATCACATCCCCACAGCAAAACCACATCACAATGACCATTACAACTCCACTAAAAAACCACATTACATTCACTTCCCTAAAAAAACTACAAAACAACCTAACATTGTATTGCAGCATCACAACCAAAAAAAACATAGAACTACATCCATAATCATATTAAAAACCACACAAATATAATTTTTCATATTAGGTAGAGAAAATTTTATTCAATTACACTTATTATTTAAGGGAATTATCAAACAAAGCATAATATCCTAGATTATGCAATTCATTAAACGAGTATAAAAAATTATAAAATTACATTTTTAATGATTGGAATGACCACACCAAACTAATTCCACAAATTACATTATATTACAAAAATAAAAGACCACAAAAAACCATAATTTTCAGAATACATTTAACCCATAAATTTTCAACAAAACCCATATCAAAATAGTAAAAAAATTCTTGAATTTCCCTTCCCATTATTAATTAATTTCAACCAATTAATTTGTCTTTGTTAATTATTATACAAGAATTTATGCATAGATAAACATAATCAACCCTCCCTGCATGATATGTATAATAGATAAATGGAGGAATTATATAATTATAAGGGAAAATCATTACAAAACTTGTGTCACTATGGATAGTTCTGTGTGGACTAGATGATAACACTTATAGAGAACTCGATCCAACTATAGTAACATGGTTCCACTACTCCAAGAAAAAATTTAATGCAGATCTTCTATCTTAATAGAAAGTAATATCAATGGAAGAAAGGAAGGATCTTCTCTTTAGAATGATTAGATATGAAACCAATAGGATTTCATATGTTTTAGATGACCATTAAATGTGGTTCTCATCAATTCCATTTCATTTAATAATTTAAAAATTCTTAATACTTTTAGTAATTATCATATATAATTATTGACCTTTAAAAAAACTTTAAATTCCATTTATTAATACTTAAAAACTATTTTCATCAAATATGAATCTAAAGGGAATAATTTATGAATTTGAGAAATTTGATTTAATGTAGATAAAAAATTGGGATATATTTTTAGTTTAGAAATCTATTTTTAGTGATGTGTTCTAGCATTAGTTTATAGATCAACCATCATTGATCTACCATTGGTTATCTACAACTAATTCAGTGATCTTCCATTGGGGATCTACCATGGGTTCAGTTATCTATATTTGGTTATCTACCAATGGTGAACAATCTTGATCATTCAAAACAACCCTTTTCCCTCTAAAACACCATGAAAATCCTCCATTCATCCACTGAACACCTCTAGAATTCCCCAGAACACCTCAATAACCATATTTCATAAACATTGATGACCCAAAAGTTTTGGGATGTTACAAAAATTACCTATTATTTCCAAGAATATACATTTATAAATCATCTTCATTTCCATGGAAAACCTCTCCAAAACTTCTTCCTAATTCACAAAAAATATAGTATCATAAACATACATAATAACTATTCATGATACCCCTTTTCATATTTTATGTATATATTTTATTCCACTATTCCCTTTTATAAAGTAAACTACTTCAAGATGGTGTCCATATTAGAATACCTAGAACTTAGGGATTTCTTCAGTTGATATAAGGCATTATTTAACATTAACACATGATTCAAATAATTTATAAGAAATAAATAATATTAATTTTCAATGTATACATCTTCTGGTAACTCATCATTGGGGAAAGTATACTAGATATTAATTTAAAAATATTGTATTTATTTTTAGATAAAATAGAAAGAATCATTATAATGTTCCCAGACCTCATGAAATGGTGAAAAGGTCTCATCAAATTATACTCCTTCACATAGTAAATAATATATATATTTATAATTCTTGGTTCCTTAAAATTTCTTATCCTTCATTAAAATTTTTTTTAACACTAAATTTTTATTGATGAAATTATTCTCTTTAGGATTGGATAATTGATTCATCCTACCATTATTTTCATTTCAGTCAAATTCATTATTTATATAATTAACCCAGTCTTAATTATTCAATTATTCTTTAACATCTCAAAGTTTAACATGAAAAATCATGGGGTATGAGTTTCTCTCCACAATGATATCCTTGTTTGAATTCATTTTTGTGATCTCTAATGATGTTTTGTAACATCACATTATTTATCATCCTTAAATGATGTTAATGGGATTGTTCCTCATTAGTTGAAATGGGTGATTCAATTCTTCTTATCGTTAATTTTTAAAAGTCTCATCTTTTTCTGAAGGCTTTCTGGGTTCATTAATAAAAAAACATCACAACCTATTCTATATCTTCATTAAACATGTATAACGTCCATCATTTAATATTACATGATCTTAATTTAGTAATTTAAATAATCCTTAATAATTTTTATTATATTAATGGTAACATCTTATATTTAGAAGATATCCTTGCAGGATTATATCAACTCCATATTTTTCAAAAATTCCATGAGTTTCACCTTTTATGTTGATAACATAAGGGCTAACCAATAAATGAATCTTCTTTATAATAAGAGTTTTTTAATAATATATCTCATAAGGTAACATTTAATAATTGTTCTATATAAATAATGGTTTTAAATGTGATCTACTAATCTTTTATATTTTCTCCAAAAGTATCATGGTCTTCCACGCTCAACCAACATTTTTTGATCCACCAATACTACTAAATTATTCTTTTGTTTAGCTACAATATTCTATGTGGTTATTATGGTTCATTGGGTTCATGTCAGATGATATGATTCTCTAAATAGGATTCAAACATCGAATTCTTTAACATAATTACATTGATTTTCTATGACAACCCTGGTTGTTATTACAAAATAATTCATGATTTGTTACATAATATTACACATAATACAACCAGGATGATCAATAAGTCTAGTGTATTTAGGAATTAGGTAAATTGCGTAACAAATTAAAATTTAGGATAGAACATATTTATAGGAAACTTCCTTAACATGTTCATAATATTATTTGTTCTTATAAATGCATGGGATAACTTGGGGACATAAAAAATAAGTGGTTGAAAAATAAATACTAATAATAGATTAAGCATGGAATTACATAAATAAATCATTAAAAGTTAGACAATAGGAATATAAATGAGATATAAAAGGTTTGATATAATAAACATGTATACTAAGACATGATATAACATGATAACATAAAGGAAACATGGGAAATGATGAAAGAACATGAAACATTGCATCATAAACCAAGGGCAAGGATAATTTCTAATAAAACATTATGGAAAAATTAACATGATAGATTCACATCACTATCTATTCCATGGAATGATTTATCAAGAGACTAAAACAATATCCAATTAATTAGAGTGTAATTTAATTTTGGGTCCACCCATCACTTTCATTCAATTCTCACGACTAAGTGTGCCACACAGACATTAAATCATGGTATCATTTATCATAAAATTTTATTCCATGATTAATGTGTTTTGAATAAATAAATAAAATTCTACAAAAAAAATAATTTAAAGTTCATAATGGTCAAAAAATATATATTAAATGTTTATGGGTATTCACTACACAATTATTTGGCAGGAAAAACTAATGAGAAATTTCAGAAGAATAACGGGGGTGTATAAATGTTCATGGAATGGATTAGTGGGAGCGAAATGTGTATACCATTATTCAGAAACAAAATAAAATAAGAAAGTTGGTATGTAAGAACATATCCCATCATTAAGAAATGGAGATATAAGATATAAGGAAATTAAGAAACTTGAATACTGAGGATAAGGAGAAGATCCTTTAACTTGAAAGGGTGATTTAAAATTCTTGGGAGGATCTTCTTGAGAGAATAGGGGACTAAGGTAGACTAAAGAGAGAGGAGGGAAGAGTAAGGATGTGATATAATATTTTTTTGGTGAATATAAATGGGATATAGGGTGGGTTTATATATGAAAAGCAGGGAGAGTTCATTATTATATCTCAAACTATGGGTTTTTACTCTATAGAATAAAATAACCATAACTATAAACCTTCCCCTAATATATTATCACGGTTTCTTCCAATTATGATTATTTTTATTTATTATATCAGTACATTATATGAACATTTTAAAATAATACCCTTACGGATGTGTAAGTGGGTCATCTAATTAAAGTAATGATTTAAATACCATAAAATATATTAAAGGTTTGGGAGGATTCATAAGGGATTTATTAAATTAATAAAATAAACCAAAAATAAATTTATTTTAAAGGTAGGGACATATATTTGTTTAGTGATAAAATTTATAATATTTATTACAATATTTTTTTTGTCATTATGATTTCATACTACACACTATATATGTATTCAGTATTTAATTTTTACCCCAAAATATGATATTCTATGAAAATTATGAAGAACAAAGATTTAGAAAATTTTGATGTTCTTATTCAAAAAATAATATTTATTTTATCCATGTAAATTTATAAATATGAATATTTCACTTTTAAAATAATTATAGACATTTATTAAGAAATGTTGGGTTTTTCGGTAATAACAGTGTTTCAAACCCTTATAAAAATTACATTTGACATCATAAGAATTATACGATTATTTATATTTAATAAAAAATATTTAATAGTTATATTTTAGTAAAATTTTACCCATTTCTAAAATATATCGATTCAGAAATTCCTTAACTGAATATGAATAGTACCCAAAAATATAATTTTGGTTTTATTGTTTCAAAATGAAAAATCAATTATAAAGTAACAATATTAAAATGAAAAAAACTCATTATTATAAAAAAAATATAAATATTCATGTTATTAGAGTGTTGATATATATCCATTTAATACACCGGTAATGTTCCTATGAGTATGGTGTGCGACAATGAGACTTTCTTGGGGTGGTTCAACATACAAGCTTTGGACCATGATATCGATGAGATTGAAATTCTTTCCTAAAAGGTTTTTCTCATTCTTATGTGGTTGGATATCAACTTGGGGTTTTTCAAGGGAATATCCCAATGATTAAAACTCCCTTGTATTCTTCAATAAATGGGATTCATAATCTATGATCCTACTGATTGAAGTAATCGATTAGTTTGTGTGTGTCAATTGGAATTTTCAAAACCCTATAATTATACTAATCATATGATCACTATTCAATAGCTATATTATCAATGGTAATGACTCTTAATAGTATTTTAAATATCATATGATATAATAAAACCAAATAATTTCTTATGTTTTCTATTACCATAATACATAATAAGATATTTGATTCCACTACAAAGGGAATTTTATTTATAAAAGTTCTAGTTATTATAATCTTCCCCCTTATGAAATTTTACCCTCAAAATTTTCATTTCACTCACAAAAATATATTAGGATAAATCTATTTCATCACTTAATTTTGTTGCCATATCACTTCTTAAAAATTGCGGTTTCTCAAAAACACTTTGACAAGTTTCATTGTATTACTTCATAGAAATTTGTCTCAATAATCTATGATATTCATTGGTTGCTCCTCACATGAGAGATCATTCTCCAATGGTACCACCACATAATTTATTACATGTGAAGGATCTAGAAGGTACTTATTCAAGAGGGATTAATAGAATAAATGAAGTACTTGGGATAGTTTTGGTGTTAGTTCTGGTTGATATTCCACCTCTCCAATGTGATAATGGATCTCAAAGGGACTGATGTGTCTTGTACTAAGCGTCCCTTATTCCAAAATATCATTTCTTTATTCCATTATGATATGAAGAGGAATAACATGTCTCCAACCTGAACTCAAGGTATTTTATATGATTATAGTAATAGATCTTCTATTGAATCTAGAAAGCATTGATGTGTTGGTGAATGGTCTTGACCTTTTCCACAATTTCCTCAACCATTTCTTAGCCCAGCGGTTTGCGTTCGCCAACCTCATCCCAGCATGAAGGTGTTCTAGACTTCTTCCCATAAATGGATTCACATCAATCCATTTGGATTCTTAAGTGGGAAAATTTCTTATATGAGAACTTAACAAGAGTAATTTGTTGAATCCCTTTCCCTTTGAAGTCAATTGATTATTCTGTCAACATGACCTTGAATGTCTGTATAGTCTGCTAATATTGGCAATCAATTTGAGGATAAAAATACATGATAACATTAAACTAAGTATTTAGAATATGTTTGAGACTCTTCTAGAACATTGAGGTAAATATTGGTTCTCGGTTAGATACAATCGATATTTTTGTTTCATACAACCTCAAAACTTCTCTAAAATATATCCTTGCAAGTTGATCGTATTAAAAGTTATCTCGAATTGAAAAGATGTGACAGTCCTTATAATATTATCCCCCACAATCTATATAGATTTATTTCTTCTTTATTTCTTTTTAAGATTGATGAATAATTCCATAGTGATTTTTTCCATTTCGATGTAGGTATGAGTAATGGTTGCATTATCCCCTTGGATTTCTTCCTTTCCACCTTCACTTGCTGATATATAATCCATACTGATGTGTATTCTGTGATCACAATTTTCATGTTGTACCAATGATAGTGCTCTGGGAGATCTCGACACAAATTTTGGATTCCTAGATAGATAGATAAGGTCAAGCTAAGCTAATTATCTAATATCTCATTATTTTACTCGGGACTTGATGGTACACTTAGTCTTGACCCAAATATTATAACTCCTTAATTAATATTTAACTATAAGTATTTACCTTTTCCAATATCTTCCACACTCTTCTAAATTCCCATGTCACCTATTTTAGAATCGAATATATGTTTAATAAGGGTTGGTTGAGAAATAATTTCTGAAATGATTTATGATATTCATTCTTTTATGATTCCCATGGCTACAGTTTTTAACTCTAAGATGACTAGATCTGTCTTATTCTTTATCACTAATAAAATTTCAGAATCCTTTCAATTTAGAGGGATTTCAAAAATATTTGATTTCTCATGATGGTAGTATATTTAGCAATCATAGTCCTTTATCAGATCTAACCATCTTCATTTGTGTATATTCATCTATTTCTTTTCAAATATATAACTGTGGATTTTTTGGTCCATATATATTTCACAATTCTCTCTGAACAGATAATGCTTTCATATTTTCAAAAAAATGTTCAGCACAGCTAACTCTAGATCATGTGTTTTGAAGATCTATTTATAAAATTTCAATTAACATGAAGCATTGGCTATCACTTTATCAATATGCATTTCCATATAGCCAAATCCCTTCTTCAAATCATTACCACACACCATGAAATGGTTTCAACTGAATGGTATTTTGAGTACAGGTGTAGTGATAAGCCTATTTCTCAACTCCTTGAATCTCTCTCGACATTCATTATTCCAAAAACACTTGACTCCCTTTCATGTTATCTTGGTTATAGGGTTTGAAAACCATGATAAATTTCTCAAAAAACAATGATATTACCTGACTAATCCATGGAAACTAGGGATATATATCCCATATTTTGGCATTGTACATCCATCAATTGGTTTTATTTTTGAGGGTTCTATATATATCCCATTTCTTGTGATAATATTTTCCATGAATGAGACTTCCTTTAACCAGGACTTACATTGGTTGTACATTAATTGCATAAGATTCTTCATTCATATGGTCTTTACCACACCAAAAAGATAATCCTCATGTTAATAAATACTTCTAGTGATGATTAGAATATCATAAATAAATAATAACACAAAATTTTCATGGTAATATCTATAGAATTATTAATAATTTCGAAGAATATTGTTAGAGTATTAGTAAGTCTAAATGGAATTATTATGATCTCACAGTGCACGTGCCTTGTTCAGAAAGGTGTCTTGGGGATGTAGTCCTTCCTCACCCTTAAATTATAATATCCTAACTAAATATCATCCTTTTATATGTATTGTACTATATTCCGCTGATAAAACATTTAATAAAACATTGATAAATGACACTTTTTTCTTTATTATTAACATTTTGAGATCATGATAATCATTAAAATAATGAATTGGATCATCATTCTTAATAAAGAGGCATAGTGCACCCCATTATGAAGCACTTGGGATTAAAAACCCTTTACCCTAGATCTCCTATAGTTGTTTTTAGCTCCAAAATTTCTACAATATCAATTCTATGCGTTTTCATGGATAATAGAAATATCCCAGCTATAATATTTATTGAAAATTTAGCCTCTTAGCTAAGAGGAAGTCCATGAAATTATTTATGAAACACTTCTAGGTAGTCCCTCACAATGGGAATGTCTTCCGGGATGATCCTTTCCTTTGACTCAGTCATTTCGGTGAGATATGCTTCATTATAGAGAAATAATATATATTTTTTGGATTTTGGTGAAAAAGAATTTTCATCCTCCTCATTTTACTTTTATAAGAGTAGGGGATGAATTTTAATATGGAGAGTGGTTTCCTTCTCATGGAAATGTATGTTTCCTATAAATAAGAAAGGAAAATCTGTACCTATAATTTAATTAAATTTCACTAAATGAATTATCAGAAGGCTTTATGGGATGTTCAACCCACCCATTTTGATCTAGGTAGTTATATAAATGGGATACAATAATTACCCAATTTTCCATTTTAACCAATATCTCTACTTCCCAGAGTTTTGGTGGTTTTTGACTAGTTATACCAAATATGAGTGATATAAAAATTTCATAAAAACAGAACAAAAATATATGTTCTCTATTATTGAATTATAACTTAAACACATTTTCTTAGTGAATTAGTTTACAATGTTCCCTAGTTCCTTATAATTGAAACAATGAATAATGAAATAAGGGTTAACCAGATAATTCCTTTCATCTATCACATCAGTGGGATTCTTCTATCAGAAATTGCTAGATATGTGTCCTTATATCTTATACCTAACATATTTTATCGTCCCCCTTAGTCAATTTATGAGGTTTTTCACTCCACAATTTTGAAAAGTGGGATTTTTAAATCACTTAGCACTGTTATTTTTCTTCATTAGACTGCCAGAATAAATCCCCACTTTATACTTCTTATCCCTATGATACCACTGAGATTATTTGATCTCCATTTAATCTATGAGGGAACATCGAACAATTCCATCATGACAAATAAATTATTGGATCACTATGTATTTTCCTCGAAATGGTTTTAGACCACCAAATAAGTGGTCAAATATTCATTCTAGGGTAATTAAAAACACATAGGTGTATTGTAAAATTATTTTGATGTTTTCCTTATATGCCCTGATAGATTTTTTTTTCTATTTTCTTGAGGGAAAGGACATTATTTTTCAGAGTGAGAAATTTTTTTTATCAAAATGCATTTTTTATAATTCCTTTGAAACCATTACTTTGATCTCATCCTCATGATTCATATTCTTGATCAATGTCTTGAACTCATCATATTTTGATCCATGTGATAAAAAACCATTATAACATACTATTTTTCAGAACAATGATGGATATAGAAGATCTTATCAATGGAGTTGACCCATTTTTCTATGATTAATTGATCATATGATTCATAGAAAGTCTGAGGCATTTTTCATTTAAATGTTTTAATTTCAGATTTTTCTTTATAGGTGGATTTGGGTGCTCATCTTGATCTATGACTCTAATCATAACCTGATTCAACTAATAAAGTATTATTTCAATGTTTTTTATACTTTATTTTATATAGTTGGGAATCTCATCAAGTAAGTCATCACATTTCCATTCAAATTAGCGGTTTACAAGATTCCTCATATTTCTGGCGATTTCCTAGAATAAAGGAAAAAATATGGATGATTAATTTTTAACTATTAAACACCTAAATGGGAATCCAATTACATTAAATGTAAAATATATGAATATCATGTATTTTCATTACATTTGAATTTCATGGATTCCCTCTATGTTATCTAATAATTATTTTCTAACATAAAAACATATGGGGTTTTTCACTTATTAATGGTTTGTAATGATCTCTTGAAATTACCGATGAATATCTCTAAAGAGTGTCAAACTAGGTGTGTAGATATTCCCATTGTCAGGAACCAATTCTTGGGCGAGTCTAGATCAACGTGGAATTTTCAATTTTTACACTTATGTACATTTGGGCCAGAGCCATGCACATTTTTAGTTTTCAAAAATAGATGTATTTTATAGATAAATCACTTAATTTAAATTTTACCAAAATTTAGGGATTTTTTCTTATGCTTTTTTATCCATATTGTTTTCTCTATAGTTTTATAATAGTAATCCAAAAAAGTAACTACACTTTTCCTTTGATGCCGACTATGATGAACCTTAACTTTATTACACATTAATTCATGATTTATTACATAATATTACAAATTATAAAACATAGAATATTGAAAATTTTATGTTCTTTCAGAATTAGGTACATTACATAAAAGATTAAAATAGAGAATACATAATCTTCATTGAAAACATATTTAACTTGCTTATAATATTCCATATTTCCTAAAACTACATGTGATAACCTAGGGATATAAATATGAAAGGGGTGAGATACAAATCCTAGTTAGTTAGTAAACATGGAATAACATGAATAAATAATTACATGTTAGATAATAGAAATATCAATGACACAAAAAATGTGTGATAATCATGAACATGACTAATGTGGCATGATATAACATGATAACATAAAGGAAACTTGGAAAATGTGGCAACAACATAAAACACCGCATCATAAACATTGTTCAAGGATGAATACCAATACAAAATTTTAGAAAAAGTTCCACGATATATTAGGTTCACTCCCTAACCATTTTCTGGATGTATCATGAGAGTAAAACATTTCCCAATTCATTTGAGTTCTATATAATTTAGGGTTCACCCATCTGTTTCATTACACTCTCATGCTTAAGTGTTTCACATAGATCATAAAACTTAGAATAATTTATTGTAACCTTTTATTAAAAATTAATGGTGAATTTCATGGATAATGTTTTTCCCAAATCAAATAAGTAAAAGTGAATAAAGGTTTACCCCTAGATAGAAAATGGGTATGGGTATTTACTACAAAATTGTTTAGCATGGAAATTCATGGTAAAAATACATCAACATAACAACAATGTATAAATGTTCATGGAAGGGATTAATGAGAGGTAAATTGATTATTCATAATTTAGAAATAAAATTAAAAGTAAGGGAGATATGGAATAACTCATCCCATCATTAGGAATTGGTGATAAAATACATCAGATAATGATAAAACTTGAGGAAAGAGGAGAATGAGAGGATCCATTACCTTGAGAGGGTGATTCTAAATTCTTGGTAATAGTTTTATGAGAGAATGGGGAACCTTTGGAGGTGTCTAAAGATATTATATCAGAAAAATTCATTCTAAAAGGTTTTGAGTGAAGAGAAATGGGATATTGGGTGGGATTATATAATAAAAGAGAAAATAATTATTTATTATTTCCCTATTAAAGGTTTAGGATTCTATATAGTAAATAACCAAAAACACAAACCCTTCCATTATTTTCCCATGTATTATTCTAAATATGGGTCATTGTAATTATTTTAAATGGAAAAGGTCCATGCTTATTAAAGTAATACCCTTTGTAATGTGGAAGTGAGTCATCTACTTAAAGAAATGATTTTAAAACCATTGAATATATTATTTGTTTTGGAAGATTTTTAAAGAATTTATAATGATAATAAAATTAATTTAAAATATAATTATTTTAAAGTGGAATCATATATTTGGTTGTGTAAAACCTTATAGAATTTATTACATAATATTTCGGTCATTTTGAGGTCCTAATACACACCATATATTTATACCATATTTAATTTTCACCCAAAAATTTGACTATCTCAAAAAATTAAGAAAATTTCACCACTGGATAATTTCAACATTCTGATTCAAAAAATTGTATTTATGTTATCCAAATATATTTCTAAATATATTAATTTTCACATCTAAAATTATAATTGATATTTATAGGGAAATGTTAGGTTCTTTTGATAATAACAATTTTTCAAACCCATATTAAAATTAAATGTTACTTCATAAAAATTATATAATTACTTATATTTAATGAAATATATTTAATAATATTATTTTGAGAAAATATTATCTATTTTAGAAAACCATTGATTAATAAATTCTTTACATAAATTTTAATATTACAAAAAAATATAATTTTTTTATTGTATCAAAATCATAAATCATTTATATTGTAATTATAATGAAATAAAAATATAATAATTATTATATATTATATACATATTAATATTATTAGGGTATTGGTACAAGTCCCATTAATACACCCACAAATTACATAAGTGTAATGTGTGTGAAGGTAAACCATTGATTTGGTGGTTCAGTGTCCATGGTTTGGTTTGTGATCTTGATTATCTTTAACCTCTCTCATATATAGTTTCACTCATGCACAAGTTACGGGATCATAGGTTGGAATTAGTAAAGGTCAAATTCTAGTGATGAAATCTCCCCCAAACACTTTGATAGATTGGATTCATAGGGTATGATCCTACTAGTTCAGTTCATCACTTCCTTTTCCATGTCAATTAGATTTTTTGAAACCCTATATTTATAATAATCATACAATCATTGTTCGATGACCATATTTTAAATGGTAGTAATTATTAATTTTACTTTAAATTCAATAGTATATAACATAATCAATTAATTTCAAGTGTTTTATATAACCTTGATACATAATAATACATTTAATTCAATCACAAAGTGAATTTTATATATAAAATTTCGGTTTTTATAGTTTCTGAATCTTCTTTATAGTAAAACAAAATTATATTTATTTAATTATTCAAACACATTTAATCCTTTTTAAGGGATCAGACTTTTTTTTAAGAAAAAATAATTAATGTGTGAGAAGTCCTTGATGAAATTAATAAAGCAGTTTTCTCTAATGGGTTTTTACTTCGTGATGGGTACCCACACATCTGAATAATTTAGCTCTAAAGAATGGGTGGATTGAATCTCCACCTTCTTTTCGAAACAATTAACAATCATCCCCATTTTAAAAGTTGAGTATGCAGAGTCTCCTTCTATTTTATGAAAAAATAACATCACAAAAGTTTCCACATCTAGTGATCATCTTCATATTCGTTTCTCCATGATATTAAAGTAATCGATGCCAAAAATCATTCTTTTCTTTCATGCCTAGAAAAAATTTGTTTTTAGCATCAAAAACAAGAAAAATATTAGCTCTATATTTTTTATTCTAATAACCAATATTATATCACTAATATTTTTATATAATAACCCATAATCCATGAAACCAACTCCATTTACATCAGGATAACGCAAATAAATACAGATGAAAATCTTTTTCAATCCATCAATATAATATGTGTCTTCCGATTTCATCATTTTTTTCAATAATAGTTGAATTGACTCATTTAAGCTGTATTAACCCATAATTTCTAAAGGAAACTAAGAATCCATTTCAATTTAAACATGACTAATATGTTTTAAATATATTGAATGTGATATTCAAATCCACAGTCCAATGTTCCTGGACTTTCCCGTTTGTATTCATTGAGTGCAAATGCAATGACAAAAGAATTATCATTCCTATTGCTTATCTTCTATTGAGATTATCGAGTATAAAAAACAATATTTTGTTTAAATTTTATAAGGATGATATATTAATTTTAATGGTGGCCAAACTAATGATATCTTCCTCAAAAATCATGAGAGAATCAAACCTATTTTGAGGAATATGTCTACAATTCGTAACTTATTTATGAACATATTTATTTCGATATGACTAAATCCATCTCAAACCATACTTGTAGATCATATTAAGAACAATATGATGAATATATTTTAATCAAAACAACTTTCCATATACCTAAATACTAAATAGAAACAACAAAATCTCTAGAAATAATACTTACTAGAATTTATATAATGACCATAATTCGTTATATTCCTCTTGTCAATCGCTCTTAGAAAACCCCTTTATCATATGGGAAAAAATCCATCATTTATAGATTCCAATACATAATTATTTATAGATGACATGTATAAAATAATTGTTTCCTTCCATATATGATTTCATTTTCCATAAAATGTAGAAATTTATTAGTTATTCACAGAATTTTAATTTTTTTATTATATATAATAGAAAACATTACGAAAATCTTATTCTTTAGAGAGACATAAAACTCCAAAATTAAAAAATCCAATAAAAAAGATAAAGGAACTTGGATCTAATACCAATTATGTAACCACATGATGGATCTAAATATGATCACTAAGATTTGGGTGAAACGATGATATAATTCTATTAGGATTCTTTCAAAACAACTTTCTCCACTAGTTAAATTATATTGATCTTATCTATACTCACACAAAAATATGCAACAACAAAGGGGAACATATAAGGTTTTCATGATTCACGTATAAATATTATAGGTCTAGTCCTTGGTGTGATATGTGTTCCTCTATGATCACACTACCCATAAAAATAATACTATAGATAAAAGTGAGTATGCCATATCCTCAAACTCCTTTTTTCATTTCTCTAGACTATGGTGCATCCCACACCCAAGTACACCTCACACTTTAAAATTTTAAATATTTAGGGTAATAAATAATATTTCATCCTACAATTTAATAATATCATGTTTTTTGGTTTGTTGAGTTCTTCATTTTCTTCTATTCTTGCATAGTAACAATATATCACTTCAATTTTCATGTTAATCACTACATAAACCCACTATTTTCCAAACCTTCAGTATGAGAATGGTTGCTAATTTTAAATGGAAGTAGAACATTCATGATAATTTATTTATATATTGAATTTAGTTCCAACTATCCTTAAAATTCTTCCAAAATTTTCTTTATCAAAATAAATAGAATATTTTCAAAATTCATAAGCATAAAGATGAATTTCTTCATCCTTATCAATTAATGTCATATTAATGAATAAAATATGAAATGAATATTATAATTGCCTCTCCTTATTTTTTTGTCTTCCAACTATAAAATATATAGTTATAAATAATTGAATTTTAATTCATATAAATATGTGGAACTCCATCAAATTCCAACATGAATAGATGCTCACATAACTATCTATAACAGTATAAAACATGAAATAATTTTTTTTTATTGTTCTTTCTTAAAAAATATTGGAATTTTTCCACATCAAATCCATAAATATGATCTAGAATGAATTTATTCATTGATTCATGCATGTATTCATAGAGCCTCATATCATTCCATAAAGAAACCTATGATTTATTATTTTATTATAACATGCCTAAATCGTAATAGACTGATTGTGCTATTTCTTTTATTTAAGAGTTAATCACATGGAATCATATATAATATAATCTTCAGAAAATTTATTTTATAAATATAAAATTTTCATTCTATAATTTTTTTGAAATATTTCAAAGTATTGTACTCATATAAAATTACAAAGAACCCATACACTGATAAAGATGACACAAATATAATGACCTGTGACTCATACATAGAGATGAATGGCTCATATTTATAATCAAAAGACTCATACACCAATACAAATACATATAAACATTAATAAAGTATCATATATATATCTAAACGGCTCATAAATAGATCAATAATGGATTGTATAGAATATAAAACGGCTCAAATATAGATCAACGTAACATATATGCACCTCAAACATAGAAACTTTCCAGCCTAACTCAGAATTATAAATACTCGTTGAAATCATAAAATTAATTAAACATATATACATGTGATTTGTAAAAACTTAAATGGTTTTTAAAGGCCTTCACCTCATAATATAAAAATGAGTTCACTATATTCAAATATGATATATATATAAAGAAAAATCCAACACGTTAACCATATAGAAACCAATCTTTAAAATATCAAGTGAAATTAAAGAATTCCCCAAAAAAGTCTTCTTAAAAAAACTTATTCTACTAATAAATTCATCTAAAACCCATATTCAACTCTTCCTCATTCCCTTATAGATTGAGTAAATAGACCACTTGGTTCTTTAACCCCTACCAAAAAGTTACTGGTTAACCCAAAATCATATCCAAAAACCCATGGTGTGGAAACAACCTATATTCCCTATCAAATGAATGTATAAATAGGTATACACACGTCTATTCTAATTAAATTCATTGACTCCCTAATCCCATAACCTAAGGATAATTCCAAGCCAATTACAATCAAGGAACCCTGGAAACAAAATTCAATTACATTGGAACGGTCCCGAAATCAATATTGGGTTCCAATTACCCAATTGTGGATTTAATATGATCACATCATTCTAAAATAAATTTAACCACTTTCAATGGGGTTTTCTTAACCATAGAGAAGATAAAAGGCCATCTTACCCATCACTCGTAGGGATAATCCCACAATTCTTTCTGAACCAACCTCATAGAGTCCAATACAAGCCTACTCACAACCCAACATAGGCTGGGAAAACAAACCCAAACCAATGAAACACTCCACTAGAACCTTTTACCCCTTTGATATATAATATTCAGAAATTTAAAAATCACATGATACATGGAAGATAACTTTCACAAATCCTTGGAGGCCTAATGAAACCTAAATTTATACACTGTTTCTCTTGATCACTTTCAAAATTAACCAAACCTAAAACTATTTGTATGAATTATTGAGTCCACCATCCAATTTAATGGATATACCCCCTTTGAACATGCTCTATCTATTCCTTGACCATTCTAGTTCCATGAAACTCTATCTCTAGAACCAAAATATTAATTCAAACACACATGAAATGATTTATATCATTTTATAATTGTTTAAATGACTACAATAATGAAAACATAACACCCAAAAACTCATAGAGATATCTTACGACACTAAAATTATGACCACTCAAATGAATGAGGTATATGGAACACTCTAATCTCTAATATAATAAGAATTTGGAGAATAAAATGAAATATTCTAATTAAATTCAAGTTGAACAAAATTAATAAAAACAGTTCATACAAATAAATGCCTAAAAATAATTGGAAAATTTTAAAGTTCATTCATCATTACTTGGAATACTATACCCACTAAATGAATGAACAACATCATTTGGTATAATTCAACAATGATCTGTACAATCATTAATTAAATAACTTTCCCAAAACTATAATAAATCAATGAAAACAAGTCAAAAAAAACTTCAAAAGGAGAAGAGGAATCACATCTTGAATTTCTAAGGAAATCAATATGAATCACATCACATAAGGGGGATAAATATGGGTAAAGTGGGAACAATGGTCAAACAAAAATGGAGTTTACTAATCCGCTACCAACTAAAGAACCCTAGGCCCCGATGGTAAAATATCCACCATGATCTAGTTTAAAATAAAAATAAATACAAGAACCACCAGTTAACTGGTCATCTAGCATTATATACCTGATGACGAACAATCCACCCATTGGAACGTCATGAGATACTTCCCTTATACTACAACCAATGTGTACCAAAGGGATTTTTACAAGTACTCAATTATATAAACAACAATTTTTTAGTTCGTCACCCATCAATTCCTTATTTGAAACACCAAATATACCTCCCAAGCTCTCTGGAAACACCCAAACATGCATAAATACTTTTATGAGTGTTTCTTTTAATCTGAAATTTTCAATATGAATCATATTTTTCAAAAAAAAATTGTTTGGTCCAAAAATTGTAATTTTATTTAAAATAATAACATACAATGACATGATTTGTTACATCGTCTCATTTCCTATGATGATATTACTGAGTATTATTACTCACTAATGTTAATTTGTTTTTTCAATTTTTCTATTGTGTTCTTGTAGACTAAATTTTTAAACTAGAACAGACATTTGTAATATTATAGAACGGTGGTGGTAGGGTTGTAATTTTTTTAGAAAATATATTTATTTCCCCTGATAAGTTGTATTTTATATTTCTAATTTAGGAAATGATAATATTTGGGGGTTTTTTAGGTCATTTGATATTCATTGATTATTTAATTTCTTTTATAGTTGTGTGGTTTTCTGTTTTATGGTGGATATGATTACATTGTAATTGAATATAGTCTATTTATTGAAATTATGTTTCTCGTATTATGTATGGGCACTTTGTAATTTTTTTCAAGAACCAAATCTAAATGAGGTGATATTAGGGAGTTCACATATTGGAATTTTCGGACATGATATCATCAAACTCATTAAAAATGATCAATGTTACTTTTTTATACATAGTAACTATCATGAACCTCCCCCACTAAAACCCCTTCAAGTCTAGTAGTGAAGTTGGCTATAAACACAAAACCCTTCCTTCAGTAGGCCATAGATTGGCTGCCAAAACCAATGTTATAAGAAGATATATATAAGAGGCATTACCCTAATGAATATAAAGACTAAAGAAAGATCTATAACAAACAATGATATATAACAAATAAACCAACCCCACATGCATTTCATGATGTTTATAAACTAAAATATCTAAAATGTAATACTATGAGAATAGGTTTTATGATAACAACACCACAAATAGATACTAACTCTAACATCTACCATGAGTTAGTAAAGTACATCCAGTTCACTAACCACATCCTTCAAAACTATATATATATATATTATTGAGAATACAAGTATATTCATTTTAATCCTCCCAAAAAACCTCTCATTAAAATGTTGTAGAATCATAGTAAATATTAAATGAATAAACTGTGATGCAAACCCATAATAAAAACCAAGTCAACTAATATATCATCCTCACCAACAAACACTCATAAAAATGTTGTAGAAAATCATAGGTAACATAATATTAAAAATATAAAAAATTAGAATGTTATCCCACATCCATATCCTCTATTAAATTAATCGCCCTGGTTCTCTGATAATATACACCATAATGTTGTTATCCCTTCCTTGAGTAACATCTTTATATACTACACATTCACATATCAACATCATGGTACATAAACATACTAAAAGACACATCAATAACACATCCATGTTATCTTTTATCATATACCATATCCATTATGGAGAAAATATATATACATTTATAAATTAAACCATTATTAGATATGCATTTATACACATATCATAATAAAAAGTCATTAAATTGAATACATACATGCATGCGTACATACATATAACATATCTGTGAGCTATTATATCTCGTATATATATTTATATCCTAACTATAATCCATCAAACCTTTTATATGTATATAACATGACATTAATCCACTATATCATTTATATATATACAAACTATTATTTTTTTGGATGATAGATAGATAGAGTAGGATTAGTTAGGAATTTATATCTTATATGACATGAATGTTGGGAAAACCATTGGGTACCTAAAACATAAAATTTCCATTGGTCTAGACATTGGTGGTGTTGGGAATTAAATATAACAACTATAATAATTATATAATACCAAAAATTTCTTTTACATGTTCAACTACCTAATGCTATGATTCCAAGCTATAATTATCTACACTGTATAATAACACAATTTCCAACTCTATTGACAAGACAAACCGATATCACCTCAAAATATAATAACCAAAAACAACCATTTCTTATCTATATATTAAAATAATCATATAATCATTTCACATTAATCATTATCTAACCATTTAATATTTAATCATTCATTAATTTCAATACACATTTGATTCCCACATAATTATTAACCACATTAATAGTAGTCATAAACATTATTTTCATGAAGCCATTAATATATTTACAACCATTATTTTTCTAAATTACTGTATTTGTTTAACATCTTTTTTTAGTTACCACATATTATCATTCATCCTAATTACTCAAAACAACACATTACTACAACACCACACCCCTTTTCCTTAAAAATTAGTCAATCAATTTATTTAATAAGAATTGGATTAATAACACATTTTATGTATATTCAATTAAAAATTAATTAAATACATCATATCAATTATAAATACCATAGACTATACCAATTCATATTCATAAAACTATTACCATCCTAAATTGGGAAAAGCTATAGCACAATAATGACTATTTATAAACTACACACACTGTTAACCGAGTGAAAAACTACAACTTATTCACCACTATCTCATGAAAAAATCCACAACATTATCCACATCACTTATCACTATCAACCACATTATTCCACAATTAATCACATCAAACACCACAATAACAGAAAAACACCACCACCACCACCTCCTTCATGGAAACAACAACATACCAACAACACTGAAATAATTTGGACTATTTAAATAATCAAAACAAGATAATAATCATAGTCATTGACATAAAAGTTCTATAACAACCATATAACATATCAAAGTTTCTCAAACAATATTGATAATTCTATAAATAATCTACAACAATAATAAAATTAATATTTAATATTATATTATATTTACTAATTTATGTTATTATTTTATTATGATAATGATAAAAAATTAATAACTAGATGAATATCACATCAATAACAAAAAATAAATCAAAAAAATCAAATAATCAATATCATGTAAAACAATGTCATTTATCAATATTATATAAATTATAATGAACGCAATCGATCACTTTTCCCCTTATTAAATATATTTCAAAATTTTCATTTTCCAATTTCATCTCATTTACTAATGATAAATAAATAAAGATAAGTACAAATTCATATATAATAATCGAAGAGAGGTTATATATCCCCTACCTCAAGAAAAGATTCGATAAATTAAATGAATGATTATTGAAAAATGCAAGAGAAAAACTCACAACATATAAGGAATCATTCACAAGTCCTTACTTCATCAAAAAATATATATATCAATACTTGAATAAGAACTTTAAAAACAAATGAAAAATACTTCCATGTTCATATAAGAATTGGAAATAAGAATAACTTGGGAGAAAGAGAGGGAACTAGTACTTAATGTTGAAGTGGACTGATTATACAAAGCATAAGGGTAAATATTTATCATATTGGATTAATGTAACAAATAAGTGATCCTAAATCTACCAATAGTTTAATAGAAGAATCAGGAAATTAACTGAGAATACTTATTGACATGAATTTATAATAAAATATTGTGGAATTAGGTCTTGGAATGATGGATCGAAAAACTAATGATTTAGGCCTCAAAAAATTGAGATCTAGTTTCCAATGATTTCAAAATTATTTTTTAACCTCTTTAATCACCTTGGATATTTCAATATAATACATGTAGTTCACCTCCACCATGGTATATTTGTAACAAAAATAGTTATTTCATATAATAACAAAAACCCAACCTAAGGACCACCACTACATAGTCTTACTGGCCTTGGTGTTTCCAATCTTTCTTCCCAATTTGAACATTGAATATAAATATCCATAAAAAATGGTTGTTCTACCATGATTACTATATAATGAATTTCAGAAATTTTCTTCTAAAAAATATCTAAAGAACCTTGAAATCATTCAAATTGAACATTTAAAATCTAATACAAGGATAAATGAAAATGACCAGTTGGTCATGTTGTAGACCATCCAAAAAGGAATACTAAAATGGAAAATTCATGGAATGACATACCTCAAAATGGTAATTTTATCCTCTCTTAATGTAAAACAAATCCTTTCACCCTTACAAATATAGAAACCCCCCTCAACCATTTTTAACACCTCCAAATGAAAATGTAGTGTAACTTATATATTCTAAGCATTTATATTAAATACTTATCAAAGGTTTCTCATCCTCAATAATCAAAACCAATCTTAAAAAGATTGAAAAATTACAAAACCCCCAAATATTAAATTAGATACCATTAAAGCAAGAATCTCACCATCATAGTAGTACATCAATAACATCACTATACAAGGAAGAAATTAACTCCAATCATACCATCAAAATATTATCCCAAATATCTCAATAAAAATAAATCATCAAATAACATAGGATACCGAGCAAACATATGTTACCAAAATTAAATTTTATTGTAACAACCTAATATTATTATGAAATATTTCTTTTTAAATAAATTTATTTCTTTGATAGCTTGAGTTTCACACAACAGTGAGTTTAAAGGTACCACAAAACATTTTTAAAATAATGTGTGACCATTATAACCTTGTTATAAAATTGGTATGTTTGAATAGTATTAACCAATTTATGATATATATATATATATATTATAACTACTCAGAGAAAAATTATTTTTTAATTAATCTTAAATAAGTACACAATTTTTAGTAATGTTATTTAATTCATGAGAAATATGTTTTCTTCAAAAATGATTTTCACTGAGAAAATATAACAATTAAGTTTTGTAATTTATAAGAATTGTATTTTATAAAAGTAATTTTATTTTTTAAATCATTATATCAAAAATATATTAGGGTAAAATTAAAATATTTTTTAAAAAATGATTTATTTTCTAGTGAATAGTGAAAAAACAAATTTTTATTTAAAACTATATTTTCATTTCATCCATTCGAAAAGTTGAATTCTATTTTAGAATTATTTCAAATTAAAATTATTAAAATTATATTATTATATACCCAATACATTTAATTTTAATCAATTTTATTGTTGAATTTGGTATAATAACATCTTAATACTTTAAAAATAATTTTTTTTAAAATTTTTTTCATTGATTTTTTTTCTGGTATGGTTTTAAATTAAATTCTAAAGATTATATATTTTCTATTTTTAAAGATTTATTTCATATTTTTATTCATGAGGTCCAAATTTAGTAAATATTCCTCCTTTACTTTGGGTCAAAATGAATAGTAACATTATTAATTTCTATCACCTTGGTGAAAGGTAAATAACATTAATCTAGGTTACAATTTAGTGATAAGGCAAAAATTATTCACCCAAATTCTTATTGGATAATTTAAATTCATGAATAAAGACTTAAGGTTCTAAATTTATTCATTTAATGGACACTAGTACAATAAAATGACCTATATATCTTTTAAACCAAAGGAGGTGATAAAATGTCACTCTCTTAGTTTTAAATATCATTTATGTGTTCATATAAAGAAACAAATTGGTGATGAAAAAATTTGAAAAGTAATTTTATTCCTAAATAAATTATATTAATTTTGGTAAATTAATTATAATTTTTGGAATTAAATAATTTCTTTCAATACTAACACAATGCTTATGAAATAATTATTTAATTAATGTAAAAACCATATAAATGATATTAATTATATTAAAAGTATTATTATTTGAAACACCTAATATTATAAAGAAAAATCATATATTAACGTTGTGTTTTTATGTGATAAAATATTATGTTATAATTCTAAGTGTTTTATTACTATTATTAAAGTCAAAGTATTGAATAGTGTCAAAATGAAATAAATAGTTTTCTATGAAAAGAATATTTTATTAAATTATTTAAAATTGTAAAAATGTTAAATAAGTATAAATGGGATAATATTTGGTTTCAAATGTCATAATTTTCCATTTATAAGATAATAGTAACATTATATGTAAAATTATAACCTTTTAAAAGTGAAAAACATGTTACTTTGGTTAATGATAAAATATTTTAATAATGTGGTTAAATAAAAATAAATAGTTGAAAATATAAACTAATCTTTTCAAAAAAAATTAGTTTAATTATATTTAATCGATATCCTATGTTATGGTTTAATTAATTACCATTTGGATGTATTTGTCTCTAAAATAGTCTTATTAAATTTTAGTTTTTTATAAGAAATTACAAAACTTCCCCTCACCTTAACTATAAATAGACACCTCCTCCCTCAATTCATTACATCTATTTTAGCCTTTTATCTATACTATACTCTTAAAAATTAACATATCCACATCCCAATTCATATTCTATAGGTTTTGTTCTTCAAAAAGACTAACCATAGGGCCTTTTAGAGGAGACGAAAAGGAGTCATTTCGAAGAAGTGGTATTCGATCTAACCAATCACTTTCTTTTTTATTCTGTTCTTCACCTCCTCTAAATCTATGATGATTATCATGAAATAAAAACATAAATATCTCTTTAATTTTTAAATTTTATTATGATAATTAAAACATAATTATACACCCTCTTTTCCATCAAATAATAATTGATAGTATCGCTTATGTGTATGTACGGTTTACCGTCTCTACCTATCGATAAAAATAATTTTTCATCACCATATTCTATGGATGTGAATTATTATTATTTTATTTTTAAAATATGATATTTATTATGAAATTATACTTATATAATGATTAGATAATTTATACCTTCTTATCATCCAACCTTTTAGGAAGTGATGATGTCACTCATGCGTACGTATGTATTACTATCTACAGGATGTAATGCAATTTGTTTTTAATTTATATTTTACATAAATGGAAATAAGGATGAATTTGAGGAATATATAATATATTTGATTTAATAATTAATCTAGAAGTGTTAAATTATTATTTTCATTCTGTCATTCCATCAGTCAAAAAATTGAAACAATGTTCATGCGTACGTATGTCCTACCATCTCAACGAATGGTGTAAGTCACTTTTATACATCTATTTATTTTTTGAAATATTATATATATGTATATATTTATATATATTAGGTGCTCAGGGGTGAATTCATATTTATACACACACACACACACCACACACATATGTCAATGATGTAGGCCATATCCCCTCAAGGGCATAACGCACCCACCGGGCCTTCTTTATTAATTACATGGCTCATAGGCCAAGTGCGAATAACTACCACAACATGCCCTAAAAGCCTAGTGAAACATCATATTTTCCACATCCAACCTATGTCCCTAGGCTTGTATCATGCCCACGTTATAGTCTTCCGGCATTATGCTTGCGCCATGGCCCGCCTGCATTATCATTTTCAACTCCACCTATATAGTATTGTAATAATTTATGCTCCCAATTGGGCTTAAACCGAGAACCTATGGGATTCCAAGTAACATTCATTACCATTATAGTAGAGTCTCGTCAGAATAAATTTGTATATAATTAATATATATTAATTTTACAACATGAATAAAATTCTAGAAATGATACTACTATTATCAAATTAGAATGATTGGGACTACGAAATCAAAACATTCTTTGAAAATGAAGTAGTTATCATCCAGAACAATGGTTTTAGTAACATGTTATATATAAATTGGTTATAAAATATTATAAATAAATCATACATGATAAAATGAATATATTATTATGTAATTTAAATATAATAATTCCAAATTTTTTATACAAAATCTTTGAACATGAACAATGATATAAAATATTTGAGGTTGGGATTTTCTTCTCAATTTAATTTCTATGGGACATATAAATTATAAACTACATGTTGAATTTTTGTGGTATATATAATGTAAAATAATTTATTATATGATTATTATCTTGAAAATTATGGGAAATTCATAACTATACAAATTTCCATCATTAATGGGGCTTATGACTCAAAAGTTAACAAAGTAGTACGGGTTTATTTCACAATATCATCATTATTCGGGATTGTTTATTTTTAAGTATCCATTGGGAAATATTTATCTTGAAAATACATTTTTTTTAAAAGTTTTCAATTTGTTTATTGTTTTCAATAATTTTTATCCATGTTTTTTCTTCAACAAAAATGGTTTGAATGTAATATTTTTTCAATTTCTAAATGAATTTGTTTGTGGGTTTTTTGAAAAAAGAACAAAAGAAATTTTATTTTAACTAATACAGCAAAAAATAATTCTCCCTCCGTCATTACACATTAATTATTTGAATATATCTTTACGATATCTCAAGGTTAATTTCGACGAATTTTTTTTCATTTATTAGTTCACAGATTTAAAAAAACTAATTCTAATATGAGAGGCTATTTTCCTCATGAATCTGTTCATGTGATATTTCAAAATCATTTTCCATATAATATAAAATTATTTTATATTAATTATTCTTTAATTAGAATATAATATAAGGATACCATCCTTATTCTATCTCTAGTAGTTTTATGTTTATGATAGAATGATATATATGAAATATGATTCTCTTCAATGGGTTATGCTACGATGAAATGTTTTTGAAATGCATTTATTTTCATTGGTTCTCATAGGATTTATGTTCTTGTAGAAAACATATGTATGGATTAAATTATGTGATTGGTGGGACCTATATGTCCCTCTAATGAATTTTTTAAATAATTATATCTAATGATGTAGTTAAGGGAAATAGTTCTATGTGATTGATCTGTTATGGGAAACAAGTCTATGTTCTTGATGTATTATGGGAAATAATTCAATGTGCTAGAACTGTTGTGGGAAATAGTTCAATGTTCTTGATTAGTTAAAGGAAATATGTGTTAAGTCATGACCTTATTGTTCATCTAGATAACCCAATCATATGAAATGGTTTCTATAATTATGATGATTCTACACTTTTATGACTTGATCTTATGGTTCATGACTGGATCATGATGATTTATCACTCATTTGGTCCATTTGTTCTATAAATAGAGTGTTTTATTGAATTAATCATGTCTATTATCTATGAAAAGTTGGGTATAAACTTTGTAAGATATGTTCATGATCACATTTCCTTATTTTTATATTATTATTTCATTTGATCACAGATTTATATATATGATGTTTACCCTTACTGGGAAACAAATCTCACCCTTCTTATGTTTTCTTTTCCCTGGGTTGTGAGGAAAGATATTAAATGATTTATTTCAAGAATGATTTCATAGAGATTATTTTTTTTACCAATTATAAACTAAGAAAAAGAGGGTATATTCAGATATAATATTGATCTTTATTAGCCTATTTTTATGAATCCATGTCATTAAGTGTTTATCCTAATTTTGTACAAATCTAAACATAGAAGGTCTATGAGTATGTAGATGATTGAGTATTTCCTTTCGAAATTTTAATATTTTAATGGAAAAAACATTGTTCCCATTAATATGTAACAAATCTATAAATACAAAGTTTATGTTTTTAGCACCATAATCAGGAGTACAGATTTGGTTTTGTTATAGTTGGTATTGGTGCAGGGTATAGATAACATTAGAGATTAGTATTTTTTCATGTGAGGTTATCTTAAGAGTTAAAGGGGTCATAATGCGAATATGTTTTTGACATTGATCATAATTATATTCATAGACACCACTTTTTTAAGTTTTATCAGATTGAATTTTAAGGTGACTTATAATATTTATGTAAGACGTTTTATGTATTTTATAGTGTATAAATATCTTATGATTATTGGGTGAAAATGTTATTTAAGGAACAATTATATTTTAATTTTTTTGGACATAATTTTGAAGTTATTGATATCCATTAGCATTTTTACGATATATGAATTTGATTTATTATGGGTTATTACATTTTTGGGACCCAAAATGAAAAGCATATGATATCGTTTGAGGATAAAACTTTTCATTACTGTTGAATATAATAATTTTATTTTTAATGTGTTTATTACATTCCTATGAATTTTATAAGGATTGTGTTAATATTGGTTTAGAAAAAGGGATACTTTTAGGTTAAGTGGAAACATGTCACATCTGGAAAGGTTGTAAGGCTTGAACCCACAACCGAATGAGAACAAGGGTGCACCACCTACCAATACCAAGTATGATATCCTTGTAAGTATGTAATTTTTTTCTTTTTTTAAATAATCTAATTGATATTGGTTATGTTAATTTTAGGAATTTAGGTTTTATTATTTAGATAACCATGGGGTTAGAAATTTATTTGGTGATTAATTTTATTTCAGAATACATTCAGACATTTCAGAACCCTATATGGTTATAGAAAATAGAATATTATGTCATTTTATAAGAATAATAAAGATTGAGTTTACTTTTTGAGGAATATATGATTATAGAATTATATTGATTCAGGTTATTTATGAAAATGGTTGTTGTATCATAGAGATTATATTTTTAGGTCATGTACATTTTGAGATATAAATATGAAATTAATCTTGGAAGAATTTGTAGTCAAATCCTTTTAATTATTTGGTTTCAATATTTGTACGGAATATTTTTAGGAATTTTAAGGATAGTTATTTATTAAATGATTTATGTTGAACTTTTGGTATTACTACAGAATTTTGAATATTAATGTTTTTCTTCATATGAAGATTTATTCTTATTGGAATCATCTTATCACTTGCTAACCATTTTAGTTCATGTTAATTCTTAAATAAATAATTAATATATTGTTATGCTTCATTGGATTATGAAATCTATTAGAGGTTGATTTTAGTACTTCAAAATTGAAAAACTCATCTTAAATACTCTTCATTTGTATCAAAAGTTGAGATTTTTGTGGAAATTTATTAATGGGGGAAAAATGCTTTTAATTATGGTATATTTCCTCTTGTTCATTGACTAAGTACTAAAAAAATCTGTAACTCTATGAAAAGGATCTTAAGAAACTAATGTTGTGATTTTGTGATTGTTAACTTTCTCAATATCATTTACATTATTTTGATCAATGATATATGAAAATTATTTCACTTCCCTCTAGTTTTATTATATTATATAACCTAGAATATGTAATCCCATATGAAGAACATACTTACATTTTTCATCAATTCAAAAAAAATTATTATCCATTTTGTGATGTGGGTTTCCACAAAAGAGTTTTAAAATGAAAAATTGTTGATTACTAAAAAAAAATTAAGAAGATGAAATTTATTAAAGGGTTGTAGAATGTAACACCTAGAGATTTTTTTTAATTATTTCTCTTTAAATAAATTGATTTCTTTGATAGCTTGTGTTTTAAGAAACATTTGGTTTAAACGGAGCACATAACCTTATTAAAAATATTATATGACCAATCTAGACTATCCATTAAATTAAAAAATATGACTATTATAATCTTCATTATGAAATATATATTTTTTAATTAATTATTAAGAATTTATAGTTGAATTCTTATCAAATATGTACTCAATATTAAGTAAAATTATTTTTTGCTTCAAAAATAAGTTTTATTCAAAATTGACTAGTATTGAGAAAATATTATAACTAAATTTTGGAATGTATATAAATTAAATTTTATAAAAATATAATCATTTATAATATCATAACATAAAAATTATGTTAGGGTAAAAATTTCATATTTTTCTAAAAAGATTTATTTTGTAGTGAATAGTAAAAAATACATATTTTTATTAAAAAATATATTTCTGTTTCTCCCATTTGAAAAGATAAAGTATAACGTAAAATGGTTTTAAATTGAAAATTTTTATATTATATTATTAATAAACTAATTATGTACATTATAATAAATTTCATAATTTATTTTGGTATAAAAACATAATTATACTTAAAAAGTGAATTATTTTGAAATAATTGTTTTTCATTGAGCATTGTTGGTTTGATTTTAAATTAAATTCAATTACTTGTGAGATATAAATTTTTAAAATTTTGTTTTTATATTTTTGTTTCATGAGGTCCAAATTTGTTTAATGTATACCTTTTATTTTTGTTCCATATCAATAATAAAATTATTAATTTTTATCACCTTGGTAATGGGTTAATCAAGTTAATATAGATTATAAATAAGGGAAAAGGCAAGGATTATCCATAAAAATTATTAATAGATAAATTAAATTCAATTAGTAACACTTAAGTTTCAAAATTGTTAAATTTATTGGACACTTATATATGAAAATGATCTATATATTATTTAAACCAAAAGAACTGACACAAATATCACTCTCTTGGTTTTAATTATTTTTTATGTGTTCACATAGGGAAAATATTAGTTATGGAAAAATAATAATAGTAATTTTTTTAATAATTAATTAAAATTAATTTTGAAAATTTATTTATAATTTTTAGAAATTAAATAATTTACTTAAGTATATACAAAAATTATTCAATTAAGGGAAAAATCAAATAAATGATACTACAAATACCAAAAGATTTATAATTATATATATTTAAGGTGATACATGAATTTTATAGAAAAACATTAAATTTTAGTGATATTTTCAAATAATTGGTTCGAATTATTGGTGTTTTATTGATATTAATAATGTCAACATAATGAATCGTGTCAAAATTGACACTAATGATATTTTATAAAAATAATTTTTCATTAATTTATTTTAAAAAAATAAAAATATTTAATACTAAAAAGGGGAGAATAAATTATAAAAATATAATCCCATATTCATTAATGATTCAACAGTTACCTTATATTTAAACTTATAATCTTTTAATAGAGAAAAATATTTTACCATGACTGTTGATAAAATAGGTCAATTAAGGAGTTAAAAATGATAAGGTTAAAAATTATACTTAAACATATAAATTTTTTATTTTTTTATGTTATTGAAAACATATCCTACCTTAGATTTTAATTAATGACCATTTGGATGTATTTGGATCTATAATAATAATATTATATTATATTGTTTATATAAAATTGTAAAAGTGCCCCTCACCTCAATTATAAATGGACACCTCCTCCCTCGTCTCATTAAACCATATTGTGACATATATATAACCCATAATATTCCATTTTATCTTCTAAATTTCGATATCCACATTCTAGATCTATTTTTCTGCCCAAAAGTCTATCAAAGTGTCCTTTAGAAGAGCTTTAAAGGAGTTGTTTCAAAGAAGAGGTAATCGCTCTAATGAATCACTTTCTTTTTTATACTCTTCTATACCACTTATAAATATATGAAATTTTTCATAAAATACTAAATTAATTGTACTAAATATTATTAAATCCTATTTCTATTATGCTTGAACCTTTATACACACTCTTATCATCAAATAAGAAGTGATTGTCCCACTCATGCATACGTACGACTTGCCATCTCCACATAGAGAGAAAATTCATTTTTCATCACCATATTTTATGGATGGGAATTATGTTGGGGTAAATGTTTATATATGATATTTATGAAACATTTAAAATTATTAAATGATAATATAATGTATACCTTCTTATCAATAAATATTTTTGGAAGAGATGATGTCTCTCATGCGTACTTATGGAACACCATATCCACTATGCGATATGATTATTTTTTTTAATTTATATTTCCCATGGATGGGAATAAAGATGAATTTGATAAATATATATTATATTTATGTTATAATAATTATTATGTAATGGATATATTTTTATTTCCCTTCATTTCATCCCAATAGACAAAAAACGGAAACAACTTTCATGCTTAAATATGGTCTACCATCTCCGTGAAAGGTGTAATTCATCTTTCAATGTCTAATTTTTGTGAATGATTATAAATATGTATATAATTGAAAAACTTATACCCTGATTAGTATTATATAAATAATGGAACTAGTTTCAATGTATAAGGACTGAGACTCCCAAACTGAAACATGTTTGGAAAATGAAACAGTTATCACCCATAATAATGATTCTAATAACTAATTATTAATTAATAGGAGGTTGAATTACATAAATAAGTCATACATGGTATGGTAGATATATTTTAGTGATTCGGTCTTAGAAATCCTAAAGTCATTTCCTACTTCCATTAGATTGTCATAATATACAAGTCAATTGTGTCTCAAAGGACCAAATATTTTAATAATCTTGGTAAACTATATGTATACATGAGACTTGTTTTATTAATGAATACACTAATTGAAACATGTTTTCTCATTTGAGGATAATAATTTTATTCCATTTGTAGTATCCAAATATATCATTATTAGCACACTTCATGGAATCCTAAGGAATGAAATCATTATAAAGGTGTGCTCAAATGCCAAGTAAGTGTAGAGATAATAAAAGCAATAATGAATCAAAGAGAATAGTCAATATAGCAAGGTAATAATTAAAGAAACATTCCATAAAATCACTATCTTATAAGTAAGTGAGTGAATACTATTGACAGGTAAACAACCTAAGACACATTCCATTTAAAATAACTGGATAAGACATAATCAATATGGTAAGGTATTAAATTAAAAACCAATGCCATGAAATCTATAAATTGAGAATGAAATACATCCGTAGATTTTTTTTCATAACGAAAATATATTGGATAATAAATAATGAATAAAAATTATGGTAGTGCATAATTATTGGATGTCATTTCTATGTCCCAAAAAAACCTCTACTATCAATATTTATCCTCTATATAGTTTAAAACTGTAGATAAAAACTAGTTTAATTTTCACAAATAATTTTTCTCATGATAAAATATTGATTCATTGAGGGGATATATAAAGTTGTTTCCCCACCCAAAACTACCTATCCAAATCATTCATTATATCAAGTAATCTCTTTTAAAAATAATATTTATCAAATATCCATATAGAATAAATATGACTAATTTATCAATATTTCCCCTTAAAATCAAATAATTTTCTTAGTAATCACAATATGTAAAAAATGGTATATGGTTTAGGAAATGAACATAAATACAATAAATGATATGGATAAATAGGGTAAATTAAATGTTAAATGATCAAAGGGGATTTAATATTTTCATGTAACTAATAGGGGAATCAATAAATTGCATTACAACATTATCCATGAAAAAATCAATCGAAAACCATCCAGAGAAAGAATAAGGATTGTATCTATATAATTTATCCCAATAGGAGTAAAAATAATGTTTTATTGTCATTGATGAATATAAATACTATAAAAAGCACATCTGAAAAAAATTCTTGTGGAAAATATGATTTTGATTTTGATTTTTTTAAAATCTTTTTCTTTGAAAATCACTTTTAAAAACATTTTCCTTAAAAATTATCCTTTTAATCATCCAATGGAATCTTCATTGAAATTACTATAGTTAAATATATTCATTTCATAAAATGTAAGAATAACATTTCTTTTTTTATGGTAAAAGTATAGAAAAATTCTTTACTCCAAAAGTGACAATAATATTACATTGAAAACATTTTTATAGGAATTTGTTTAATGTCCTTAATAAATCATTTTTAGAAAGGTTTAAAACTTTTCTTAAAATATTTTAATAAAATAGTATTCTTATAAAAAATAGGTTCTCCTACTAAAGAGAGAAATTCAACCTGGTTTTCTAAAAAACATTTTTTAAACATATCAAGTACTAAAGAGTGGGAAAATTATACTATTACATGAAAATTTTCATGAATAACGATAGTATAAAGAAATTTAACTTTCTATTGAACAAAGATCCCACAATTCCCACAAGTTTAAATTCATGTGTAAATATTCCCAAACAAAATTAGATTGTGAGGTAATCCTTTGAAAAGATCATTATGTAGATGTGACAATGAGTTGATAAATATATTATGTGTGTCAAATGTAAATCCACATAAAATGTTTGTAAATAAATCAATATATAGTATGATTTTATGACACACATACTCTAATAATATTTAATACAATGAGGAATTAAGATAACCCAAATAACATAAATTGTGTTATGAAGTTCTTTACCAATTGGTAATGCTCAATTCAAATCCCCTTTGATGAAATAACTCAATTTGAAACTAAAAATACAATGAATAATTCATTAATAATGGAATTATAATTCAAATTGGTATTATTTACACCATATATAATATATTAAGTGCGAAAAAATAAATTATACCTCAAAGAATGGATATTTAGACTAAGTCACATACTATTGTGTAACTTCTGAATTATAATACCCACAAAAGAAATAACATCAAATTAAACACTAAATACAACAAAGATAAATTTATTCCTGGTATATAATACAATATGGGCAGTATACACACCACACAAAATAAATAAGTGGTGTAATGTTGTATGCATCATGAAAAGAAAAGTGAGACAAGAATCTCTTACCTTGCATTTCCTTTCGGGTGAAGATACTCTATCCTTTTGTATATATATTTTAAAATGGAACTAAATTTTCCAGATCTATAATAATATTTATAATATCATATATAATATTTTTATAATATCTTATTACCTTTTTGTTAGTAATCTTTCATTATTTTCCTTATTTCAGGTCTTAATGACCTAGTTTTTAAAGTTTATTTTGAGTTTTTATTTTTTTTCTCTTAAACCAAACTAAATTTCATAAACTACATAATATAATCCATTATTTAATTATCATATATAATTATTATAGGATTATTTATAATAATCTATAATTTTTTGAGATAAGAAATGAATTGCACAGTTCATGGAGACGGTAGACCGTACGTACACATGAACGCGACATACAATTCTTTGTCGTATTGAAAGAATAAAATATAAATGATATATATCTATATTAAAATTAAAATATCATATTTATTTCTTATATGTCACATGTGTATGTTAAAATAATTCCATAATACATTCCACATTTAGAGTGAATGAATCACATCGCTTTGAGGGTCCATTAATCCACACTTCCACAAACGATGTTATCATATTACCAAAAAATGGAAAATAAGAATGAATTTTTTATATAATATATAATTAATATTTCCATCATGATTTTAAACCATGGGAGTATGTAAAGGAAAAAATGAATGACATTGTTTTGTGAGGTGGTATTTTACTATACGCATAAACTATAAGTTCATTACCACATTGATGGAAGTGCGTGTAAGTGTAAGTGGAACCCTTAGAATAAAAAAACATATTTATTACATTGAGGATATTATATAATTATTTAATTAAAAAATGTGAGTGTTGGATTATGAAATAAAATGAATGTGATCATTGAAGAGTGTTACCCCATTTTTAGGTAACTCCTTTTAGTTTATACCAAAAGACATCCTTGTTAAGATTTCTAAAATATATGAGGCTTCTTGTTTCAAGAGAAAGTTTTTGGTATCATATTTTATCATTTTTTGTTCAATCCAAAAATATTTATAGCTTTGAATAAGATGGATGGGTGAGAACCTTTTTATAGTGGAGGAGGAGTGGCATTCCTGTAAATTTTTTAAAATGGAATTTCACCCCCATTTTTCCTATGATAGGTGGATCCAATAGTGGTAAAAATTAAAGACATGTGACTATAAGGTATAAATATGAACATATATTTTCTTTTGTATAAGGTTCTATGTCATTTTTTTCATTAAGATTATGTTTTAGTTCCTTGTTAGCTAGTTTTTCACATAGTCGCTGTAATTAATTTCTATGATGTTCATTAATATTTATGTCCAAAAACTATTCAGACCTTATTATATATAATAAATTACATGAATTCAAAATATGGGATCTATTTTTTAAAATTACATTAACAGAATATTCAGAAATTAATTTAAATTTAATCCTGCAAATGGAATGACAAAGTGGGTTTAAAAGTAATATATTTTAATGTTTCTTATGTTTTTATATTCAATTTCTATGTGAAATTGATTCCTATAACCGAATTTGGTTTAAATTTTATAAAATAGATATAATTAAAAATTATACTTGATAAAAATATTATTTAACCTTGTAAATAAATTATAAGAAAAAGTAGTTTTGATTTAAAATTCGTTATTTTTCACAATTCATCAAAAAATGAAACTTCACAGACAAATTCCAAAAATTCACCCAGGCCTATTTTTTATTTTTTTATTTAAAAAATAATTTCTTTAAATATAAAATTTATAAAATTTCAATAAATTTGATTTAAAATAAGATCTTCCTTAAAATGTGGTAGAATTATCTTGAGGGAAATATTGGTTTTTATGCGTAAAATTGTGGTTATTCTTTTGTTATCCCTATAAAATATACTATATGATTGTTAAAAAAACATGAATATATGACATATATATTTAATTAATATCATTTTAATTTTAATTAACTTAATTCATTAATGTAACACACTTTTGGGATCCTAAAAATATTTACTTTATTAACAATCGAGTTATATTTTCCTTTCTAATTAATTGGTAACCAATGAAATCACCTTCTATTTTTATACACCATATATTTTCATTATTTATTTTATACTATTAGTAAATTATTATTTAATATCTAGATTTTGTATTCTTATATATAAAAAATATTTTAGTAATATATTTTCAGTCAGTTAAACTTTATCTTGTGTGTAACGTAAGCTATCGAAAAAACTCATTATTACGTGTGATGATGGATAACTCAGTATCCCATAAATTGAATTATATATCATAGATTGAATTTATCTTAAATAGTAAATATATTTTAATGTATTGTGATATTATATTCCCTTATGCGTTCAGTGTTGCGTTTCATACATGCAACAAAATACAGTTTTCTTACATTAAAGTTTTGGGGTGTCATATTCTCCCCACACTAAATAAAATGTGTCATCTCAATTTAATATCAATCTTGGTAATATATTGTTTTATATTTACTATTTTTAAATCCCAAATATTTTGAAATTATTGTTAAAAATCATCTAGAAAAGACATAATGGAAGTTACAATGGTCAAATGGACTAACATGTAACAAGATCTCTAAGAAGAAGAACATTAGTGGAAAGTGGAGAAAAATTCATGGAGAAAAAGTTTAAATATTTTAATAGAGTGATTGAGGTCATCATTCAAAAATAACTGAATGATAAATGGAATATTTAGGTCCTAAAATATATAAATATTTGATGATTTAGAAGACTATTGGTTCAAATAAATTATGGTATCAAGAAAACACATTTTTTAATCATTTTTCTAATATTTAGTAATTATTTTCCTACCTAAGAATATGAGGAAATTTAAATAATAGACATATTTATATTTTATAAACATAATTTTAATCCATTGTGTTTTATTAGATAAATTTTCAATTTATCAATTGCTTCTAAAAATGGATATAAAAAAATGAACTTTGATGCATGAAGTTTAAAAATATACTTTTTACAGATTGTAAGGTCCACAAAACCGGTCTATAAATTTTCCACTAACTATTTTTCAAACAAATATGGTAAATAAATTATTCTCAAAACCTTAAAAATAATAAGATAAATTCACCATTGATATTTATTCTTTAAATTTTTTAACTAAACCAATGATGAAATAAATGGGACATGACGTAGGCTAGTGGTTGAAACAAAACAATTATCATCCTTAGACCATGGGTTCAAGCCCCAACATCTTGTTGGATTTGATGGGTTTTCACATATCATATAGGTTTTACTTTTCTAAAACTATATTAATTTAATTTTCAAAATTAATATGATGAACATCCTTGAAATTATGTCACAAATTAGCCTTTTAACTATGGTTTTCATTACAACCCCAATGAAAAAAATAATTCATCTATTTATTTTCACATAATTCCTTCCTTGGTATAGAGTTTATCTTTATAAGATGTAATTTTGAAAAGACAAATACCATAGGGTGTGTATATATTTTCATATTTAAAAAACTATAGAATCATTTTTTAGGATGTCTAAATCTTGAAACATTATTTTTAATCTATGTCACCTCTAGTTTAACCTTGGTCATTCATTGTCATTATCTATTCAAATCTGTCATAATGGTTTTTAAGGAAAATGTGAATTATCCAATGAATATCCCCCAAGTGTGTTAATTCAAGTGTACATTACCACACAATATCATTTACCAGGTTACGATCGAGTCAAGCCTGATGCACCGTTTTAGAGTTATTACCCTTAAGTACATATATTCTAGAACCACATCCACTTGTAGTATCCATACATCAATTTATTAATAGTAAATACCCATATAATTTTTTCCTTACCAGAATTATGGTATGTACTTATATACTTATCCTCAAATTATATCGAATATTCTGTTCCCTAATTAATGTTTACATAAATCTGATTCCCAAGGATTCTACTAAACTTTATCTTATACCAACTATAGTGCCCTTACCCAAGAAATCTCAGAGAAAATTTCTACTAAAATTTCATTGGCATAAGATATAGGTAAATCGCATCCCAGAGGATCAAACAGTGTAGAAGTCTGGGTAAAACAGATACATACATGAGTCTGGTTTTACAATACAATACATTAATTACAACATAATTTCTTTCAATCAAGGGAAATAATTTTATCCCATATAGCATATCATTGTATATATATTTCTCACCAAACATCACTGAATCATGGGGAAGGAAATATAATAAAGGTGAGATCAAATACTTATTAAGGTTAAATTACAATAGAAGTAATAATGAATAAATGAGAATATTCAATATTAAAAGGTAATAAATAAAGACATATTCCATATAATCAATAACTGAGAAATAATTGAGAGAGTAATATGGAAAAGTGAATAACTGAGAGTGCATACAATTTAATATAATAAGATAAGTCATAATCAACATGGAAAGATATGAAATTGGAAATATGTGCTATCAAATCCGTAATAGTGTATTAAATACATCCATAGATATTTTGATAGTGAAAGTACCATGGTTAATAAATACTAAATTAAAATTAAGGCAATTCATAATTATTATATGTCATTTCTGAGGCACATGAAAACCTTTAATATCAAGATCCATCCTCACGAAAGTTTAAAACTACAAGTAAAAACCTATTTAATTTTCTTATTAAATTTTTCTCATGAGAACCTATCGATGCATTGAGGGGATATATAATGTTTTTGCCACACTTTTTACTGCCTATCCAATGCATTTTTCATGTCAAGTAATCAATTTAAACAATATTTCTAATAAAATATCTATATTGAATACAGAATATGGAATTTTAAATTTTTATTTATAAAATCAAATAATTATAAAAGTAAACACCATATGTAAAAATGATACATGTTTAACAAAATGAACATATCTATGATAAATTATATGGATAACTAGGGGGATTTCAATGTTCATTGATCATAAAAAATTAAATATTTAAAGGGGACAAACAAAGGAATCAAGGAACTGAATTTCAATAATATCCTTGACCAAATCCCTAAAAAATAATCAATAGGAAAATAATGATATTATCAACACAATTTATCTCAAGTGGATTAAAAATAAAGTGTTTATTCATTGATGAATAGAAATACTATGAAAATATTTTTTTATATCATTCTTTATGAAAATTACATTTTCCTTTTGAAAAAATATTTTGAAAATAATTTTCGGTAAAAATCAAATTTAAAAACATTTTCATTAAAAATTAACCATTTATTCAAGAAAACGAAGCCTCAAAGAAATGATGTAGGGTAAATTTGTAGACTCTATACATGTTAAAAAAAATACATTTTTCATAGTAAACAACAAGAAACTTTGCTTGTTTGGAATGCAATAAGAAGATTCATTTTAAAAAAAATTGTAAAAGAAAAAAGGTTAAAACATTATTTAATAAATAATATGGAAAACATTAAAAATTTTAAATTTTTTTTTCGAATATAGGGTTTTTATAAGAAAACGGATTCTACAACTAAAGAGAAAAATGATGTCGTATTTTCTTAAAAACTTTTTTCAAAACTTTTTTTGACTTCCGAAGAGTTATAAAATAGTAATATTACATTAAATGTTCATGAGTAACCATATAAGAATAAAATTAAAGGGTTTACAAAAAATGATCCAATAATTAACTATAATTGATATTCATGTGTCATAAATCTTGAACAAAATGATTTTTTGAAGTAAACCCTTGAAAATTCCATAATGTTGATGTGAGAATCAATCGATAAATAGATCTTGTGTGTAAAATGTAAATCCTTTTAAAAAAAGTGGTAATTAAACAATAGATAGTAAATATTTATTACACACATAATATTATAATATTAATTACAATAAGGATTTAATAAAACCCAAGAAAATACATTGGGTTATGAAACTCTTTTCTACTTTGTAATGCTTAATTAAAATACCCTTTGATGATATAATTCAGTTTGAATCTCAGAATATCATGAATTATAAATGAATTATGATATTATATATCAAAGTGTAATTATTCACACCATATATAATAAATGAGGTTCATTATAATAAATTATGTCTCCATGAACATAAATTTAGATGAAGTCCATTACTATCTGGTAACTTTAGAATTATTATCCTCAGGAAAGAAATACTTTCAAATGAAACTCTAAATAATGTTTAGAAACATTTATTCATGATTTAAAATATAGTAGGGGAAGTATATTGAATGATTTCTCATGACACATCAAATTGATTATGTTTTTTATGTTTATTTATAGTCTAGGGTAGACCCCATATCATCTCTCATGGAGGGTTGGATGTTTAATGTTTGTATTTTTAATAAAGATTACTAAAAGAGGGGGTTGTTACGTAAAAAACTTTAAGAAATTAACATAATTAAAGTGTTTAATGGTCGATAAATAAAGGTGATGTTTTTTAGAATTATTAGATAAAGTGTACATTTCAAGTTCACTAAACATCATGGATAGTTCATTATTCTAAAAATTTCACATTTTTTAATAGAATCCTTAGGTTGAGAGTTGTCAAGATATCGACTTCCCTCTTTCCTCTTAAAACTATGCCCAAAGAACCACCCCTAGTCACAACAATCATTCGGTCAAGGTTTGGATCTATAACATAGAGAAATGGTTACCAAATCCCACTGAAATATTATGTATTCTTGTCTGAAATAGGATTATTGTCTTGTGAAATCTAAACAACCCAAGATTCCCACTTGAAATCTAAATCTAATCAGTGTTGAAATGAAAAGTTTTTTAATTAGTTAACCACAAATAATTATTTCATAAGATAAGGGTGTTAATATAAAACATAATTGAAATATTTGACACTAAACCAGTCGAATATCAGGTGATGTAACTCCCTCCCATGTGTGTGTAGCTCCCTCAAAATGATCGTCCACCGTTCAACCCACTATCGAGAGGAGGAAGAGGATCGGGTGGAACTTCAGCTCCAAACATGATCCCGATATAAGGATAAGGGGCTCAAGAACTTCTTGTATGATGAGATTAATCCTTTAGGTATCAAAAATTGAATATCATTTTTCCTGGTTCTAAATTAAAAATATGATGGCGAAGGAATCATTTTATAGGCAAAGTAGAAGGTGGTTTTTCACACCCAGATTTGGTAAAAAAACTTGGATAATTGTTTTAAATGGTTAGAAATAATTATAATTCTATTAAAAATATTAAAAACGTATCTCCCACCCTCTTATATATATCCAAATAAAATTTGGAACCAATTTAGTTCTACAAAATACAATATGGTAGAAATACAGAACACCACATTTGACTTCGAGCACATTCCTTTTTTTAGTTGAGACAATTTGAATGGGATACTTCAGGGAAGAATTGGGATTTTGTATCTTCATAATAGTTGTATAAAATTGAATAATGGATCACCACACAAAATAGAAGACTCAATGGATGCAATAAGTAGTATAAGTGTTCGTATTAGTCCACTGGTGTTCTTGGATTCTTGCACGATATGGACCATTTTTCATTAACTTTGTCTAGGCACTACAAATCACTTCCCCCTATAATTAAATCATCCAAAAAAGTGAAATGAACCTTTTTTAAATTATTAATTTATGATACAAAAATAAGTTTAAAATAGTGGTATTGAGGGTGGAAAAGAATAGTGAATCTCAATATGATCACACCCTGACACCAAAACATTTTCACTATTGATAAAATTCATATTTCCAAAGATTATTAATGGATATATTCTCAAATTAATAAAGATTTAATATTAAACTAAAATTTAATATTTGATAGCAATGCTGTCAATGAAAAAATAACACTATGGAGTTATTCTCAATGATCATGGGAAACGATGTCTCAAAGATTGTATCAAAACGAAATTATAATAGATACATGATTAAAATATGAATAAATAATTCAAAATTTATCCATGTCTCTAATTCTCTATGTGTGTGTGAAAACCATTTCATTATATTCTTTAAACTTTATATCTAGTAAATATATGTTATTTTAATTTTTTTCTTAAATGATTATGTCTACTGTACCAGTCATGTAAAATATCAGGTAAATAAGGAATAATAAATTTTCATATTTTTGAAATAAATATTAATTTTACTTTAAAGAGGATTCTATGTTTGATGGCATACCTGATACACAACAATGAGTTTATTTGAAATCTTATGTTGCACACAATGCTGAGTCATACTGAAAAATAATAATATAATATTATTTTAAATGGTAGTTAATGCCTATTCATTGTGTTGGCAGGAATAAATAGAACAAACTACAATATGATTATAAGTGTTTGTTAAATGTTTTTTCATTTATCCAATAAAAGTTAGAGGCATAAAATGTGAATGAATCTAATTTTAATCACAAATATTCTAATATTCTTTAAAAGGTCAAATTACCCCCTTTTGAGGGATAACCCTCTCTAAATCTAGTTTTGTTTAATTTTATATGCTCAATTTGACAAAATATAATTCTTCTTTAAAATAGGGACATCAAAATTTACTTTGGGTAAATATTTGGTATTTTTATAAGACAATTCATTTTTTTAATCAATAGTGAAAAATACTGTATTTTAATTAAAAAATTCCTTTTAATATAATTTATTTATATGGTTAGATTATCTTTTTAATTGGTTTTATAGTGTTATTAGATTGTAGTTTTACTTTTTAATTCAATTTTGGTCATTAGAAGCAAATTCACTTTGAAATTAGACATAATTGTTTTCAATATTTTGATAGCTATTATTTCTTAAAAACACACTTTTTCTTTTTACAACAATAATTAATTTGAAATTAATTAATTCCACATCTATGTTTTTAATTTGGTAAAATAGAAATCATTTTTGAATTTAGAATATTAAATATATCTTAGGTTGAATTTTTGTTCTTTTTCTAAAAACATTCAATTACACTAACACTTTTCATAATCCTATTGTTTGATATATTTCTAACCATGGGGATACTTTGGTTAATTTTGGGACCCCATGGAGCCACTTTAGAATGATAATGACAATTTATATTAATTAATTTAAAGTAAAAATAAAAATGACATAAACATATATCATTTAGTAAATAAATTCTTACATTGGGTTATATAAGTTATCTCTTAGACTATAAATAAAAATATTAATGCTAAAAATATTTCTTATATCATTGTATTTTTTTATAATTTTTAGACATCAAATAAGTAAAATTATTTATGACACAATAATGATGCGGTGTTAACCTCATTAATGAATGATTTAAATAAATAAGATTATAATGATTAAAACAATATCCAAAACCTATCCAATTATTATTGGATGATTTTATTTCGAAAAAGAGTCATCTTATTTTTGACATTAATAAGTTTTGGACTTTTAGAAACCGAAAATCATTATATAATAAAATAATATTTTCAAACATTTCCAAAGAACCCTCCCTCCCATCATAAAAATCCGTCACATATATCCAATTACTCACAATTATAAAGCCCCTTGGATCACCCAAAATCTATCCAATTAATCTCCCTAAATCCCTCTCTTCAACCTAGAAGCCTTACTTTAGGTAGAAGGCACTTCAGAAAATCATTTTGGTTCAAAACAAAGGGAGTTACCTGATTTAAAGATAACATCTTCTCTTAAATTATTTTGTTTTATTTTCTTTCTCCAACCCCCTAAAACCTCTTTATTTATTTATTTTATAACAATTAAAGTATCTAAAATACACTAGGTTTTTGTTATTAGAATAATTCAAACTACACTTACACACACCTCCGTCTAATGGGTAAAGAAAATACTGTATCTGTGGACGGTGAAAAATTGCCTAACGAATCGATGATTGTTAAAAATTCTCCTCCCACCTCTTATGGTGGCCATTATTATAGAACTATATTTATATGTGACATATATTTTATTTATATTTTCTCTATTCTTCTATATTTTTCATTTATATCATACATTTATGGTTTTCATAATGGGTGACTACAATAATTTCATTTGAGGAAGTGCGGACTACCACCCCCTCAAAGTGATATAACTCGTTCATGCCCTACGTGGGATGTGTAAAGAACGTAATTAATGAAATTATATATATTATAAAACAATAATTCTAATACACATATTTATTATTATGTTATCATTCCATTAAAGATAAAATAGAAATGAAATTAGCGTACTTGCGTACGTATGACTTACCATCCCCATGAATGGTGGATTTCATTTCGTACCTCCAAATTTTATGTACAATTATAAATACTTATAAATAATGGATATATATGATATATATGATATCTAAATCATGAATATAATTCTAGAGATAATGTACTTTTGACCACATGAATAACTTGTAATTTTTAGAAGTTCATTTTTAACTCAAGTACCAAATATCGACAAAACTACCATTATTAACATAAATGATTACATAATGTTTATAATATAGAAATAAGTGATATAAAAAGAATAATAAACTTTAAAAAGGTTCTAAATCAAGTAAAAATTAACTTTAGTTTATTATTCATAATATTAAAGAACGAACGGGTCACATCGGACATGAGGTAAGGGACGTCGTCTCAATCTCCTTTCATTATAGAAAATTGTGTTTTATTCAAGACTTTCTTTCATACGGTATATAAACACCTTTGAAATTTAATTTCATTCAAAGGGAATCCTTTTCTAATAGTTGTTTTACTAAAGGACAAAAAATAATGTTTCTTTTAACGTAAGCGGTGACAACGACCTTATCCACTGTCGCGATTGTTATTGGATCTATGGATTTCTAAACAAGCCATAATGTTTTAAAATGGAAAATTAATACCATATACTCTTTTATGTATTTTGGTTTTGAAATTTTTTCTGATAATGTATTTGTTATGTCAATATATTTAAATTATGTGGGAATGTAATCTTTCCTTTTTTTGTTTTATGTGTTCTGAATATGTTATGGTTCTCAGGCATTGTTTACATATACGGGTTGTTCTGTGATAAACCTGGGGAGGGTGAGCCCGAGATAGCTCTCCAATGCATTGGGTAACGTGATAGAGGTAAATGTGAATGTTTCTCCTAAGATATTTAGGAAATATACTATTATGGGTATTCCAAATGTAACTCCCTACATAGTTGTGAAAGATACAATGTAAGTATGTTATGAATGCCACAAGTTACCTTTATGATTTGTGATTACTAAGTGTTATTCATAAATATTATGATTTAATGAGGTATGTTGAAGAGATTATCTTTTGTATGTATTTATGAACAAATATTTTTTTCCTTTGTTTTATAACCCTTACTACTCTTTTTATGCGCATCCCAAGTTTTGAAATGTTTTTCATAGAACTTAAAGATGAATAGGGTCAAGGATGGGATCAATGAAAATTCATGCTTTCTAAAACATGGAACTATACATGGATATTTTTGTCCTAAGTTTTTACATTATGAAAAAATGGAAACTAAGTAGAAGTGTCTTCCTTGTAATTTTTGATATGTAATGTAATATTTATGGAATAATTCTCTAAAACTCTAAACCTAAAAATATCCTCAATGTGAATTATCCATTTAATTCAAGATTATGTAATTTTTTAAGGCTGGGTCCTTATATATCTTATATAAATTGAAATAATATTTAAAGAACCACTCACTTAATCATTTTTGGAAGTCAAACTATAAGCTCTTGATATATATATCTCCATATTTTTCACATTTCATCAATCCCCTCATTTATTATTATTGTTGTTATTGTTGTTTTTAATTTAACTTGGATCAAATCTGACACTCTTCACTCAAACCTTGATTGATCTTCTCGCAATACTAATTATAATAGTTTAAACATGATAAAAGTATGGGGAAGAGTGGTTTTTTACATTACCAAGACACAACACATATTTTTAGTTTTCATTAGCGCATACAATAATCAGATAACTTGTACACATGCGTAGGTCATTCAAGTACAATAATGAAAAAGTTTGGATAAGGAATGAATGTATGGGAAAATAATTTTTGAAAGGAAATTAATATTAAACTAAATTATATTAAACATCTATTGAGTAAGAAAAATATAAACTACATGGTTGGGAGAAAAGATGTGTGGAGATTTTAAGTGACACAATTTTCCTATATAATACATACACAAAGGGTACCATTCTTTTCATGGGTTTCAAAACTGATGAAACCATTTATATCATCGAAAAATATCCAATTTGAAAGAAAACAAACCCCTCAATATTAAATTAATTCCTAGAAACACATTTTATCAGTGATGTTTTTGTTAAAATAGCATAAAATAGAGAAATTCCTCATGTATTTTCCATAAATTTTATGATTAAGTGGTCTTAATTTTATATGATTAAGAGGGAATCAGAAAATAATATTTCAGCATAAAAGTGAAGGGGGTAGTGGGGGGGAGGTAAAAATACAATTCAATAATATAAAATAATAAAAATAATAAAGATGATGGAAATTAATAACTAACCCTAGATAGCGGGTAAAAGTAAAAATACAATGTTATAAGCAAAAAATAGATAAAATGAAGAAAGATGATAATAGATCCTAACTAAATTGGGAATATACCCATCCCCCACAATTAGATTATACATCTTCCTCACTGTAATAGTATAGAATGTGGGAAGGAATGATTAAACCTAGTGGGTTTCATTCATAGACTTCTTCTTGAACACGAAGTTCCTCTATCAGATACTCCATAATAGCTTTATCAAAGTACGTAAATTGCTTCCCACTAATAGTGTTGGCTTGTTATGTTTATTCATTATCTACCTGAATGAAACTAAATAGATAAAAATTACTAATAGTGTATGGAAAAAATCAACAGGAATGAATCTTATCTAGAATAAACTCCATCCTTGTTTTGTAAAGGAGGGCCTTCTACACACTTTGTAATTAGTGATGAAGGGTGATATGGTTATGGGAACCCTGGCTTATTACTTTATAAATATAATAGTTCTCATATTAATCTATAAAGCATTACCCTAACTCATGAATCTATAGATTCCTTTGACCAACTAAACAAAAAAGAGTAGAATTACTTTGCTTAATTTCCTAGTAAGCCTGGTGCTCTATCTCATCTGGGATGTGACAACGTAATCCAAACACAAGATAATAGGGTGAAATTACTATAGGAGTTTTAAATAAAGCAAGATAATCCCTTAATGATTCATCTAGTCTAAGACCTAAATCTTTTCTATTTGGATGAACCATTTTTCAAGAATATATTTTACCTCTCTATTCAACACCTCAGTTTTTCCTTTGGTTTATGGGTGATATACATTAGAAACTAGATGCCTGAACCCATACAGATGAAAAATTTATTTCATTGTTTGGTTGTACAAATGGGAACCCTTGTTACTGATTATGGGCCTAGGTAATCCAATCCTATAGAATAATTGGGTTCTCAAAAATTCCACAATTATCACGAAATCATCTTCCCTTCTGGTTTATAGCTTTACCCATTTTGACACGTAATCAAATTCTAGATGGATATAAAAGCTTCCAAAGGAATTGAGAAATGAAATCATAAACATAATGCCCCAAACATAAAAAATGTCATGAAATAGAAAGGGTTATTGTTGTATTTCATTTATTTTAGAGGAATTGATCATTTTTTTTACAATGAGGAAATGCTTTACCAAAATCAAGAGAATCCTAAAATAATGTTTTCCAAAAGAGACCTGAATCCATGAAAGAAGTCCATTGGGGGAAAAATATTCCCCCACAATCAAGAGTGTGGAAGAAACTAAGTACAGACTAAAACTCACTATCAAGAACACAACACTTATGGAATTTTTTAATACATGTGTTCCAAAGTTAGGGGTCATCTTAAATGTTCCAAAAGTACTTATTTTTTAGATGATTAGCCTGGTTTTTGTTAAATTCAGTAGGAATGAATGATTCTACCAAATAATTTCCATTTTTTTCAATACAATGGATAACATTATTTACTCAGTATAATTTCTTATCATGAAACATGTCATTTATTATAATTCAGGGGGTTGAGTCCATGTCTAAGAAAGGGATGATCCTACTGATATGTTCATCCACGACATTAATTTTTCCCCTTTTTATCCCTAATTATTATGTTAAATTCTTGGTAGAGGACTATCTAGTGGATGATATGTGGTTTGTATTTTAGTTTTTTAAGGATATATTGAAGGGTTGTACGGTCTGAGAGAATAATGACTTTGAACCCTAAAAGGTATGACATGAATTTATCCAAGGAAAACACAATGGAAAGGAATTATTTTTTAGTGGTGGTATAGTTTCATTGGGAAAGTTTTAGTATGCATGAGGCATAGTAAATGAAAAGTGGACCTTGATCAACTAGTTGTGATAAGACACCCCCAATTACATAATTAGGGGCATCAAATATGAGATCAAATTGTTTATCCCATTGAGGTGGTTGGATTAATAGGGATAAAGAGAGACTCCATTTTAATTTATTAAATGCTTCCTCACAATCATTATCCAATAAAATATTTTTATTTTTGGAGTAATTGGGAGAGGGATAGTTCAATATTACTATATTAACAAAGGAAACAATGGGTAAATCCATCTTTATCTTACCAATATCTCACATACCTAAAATTTTGGGGAATAGTATGGAATAAATGACATCCACGTTTGATTTATAAACATGGATACCATCCCAAAAAATGACATGTCCCAAAGCTATGTCATGTATCACTATAAATTTGGATTTATCATAATTTAATATAATATTATTTTCAATACAACTATGTAGGAAGGAACCAAGAATACTCAAAAAAATAATCAAAGCGGAACCATATATAAGAAACAATCTATGAAAACTTCAAATAAATTCTTTAGGTAATCGGAACAAATTATAACCATGAATCATTTGAAAGTACCTAGATCATTTCACAAACTAAATGGAATGATCCTATATGAAGAAGTGCAAAAATTGATAGGTGAAGGTTGTATTTTCATGATCCTCAGGGTTAATATAAATCAAAAAGTATCTAGAATACCCATCACGAAAAAACTAATGGGACTTCCCATCTAGCCTCTCTAGCATATAGGTAGTGATTGTTAATGTGAAATGGTTCTTGATAGTGTGTTGGTTTAGACTATGATATTCTATGCAGACACACCAACTATTCACCACATGGGTTGGAACCAATTCATTATTTTTATTTTTAATAATAATTTGATCATTTTTTAGGAATAACCTTCACTGGACTAGACCATTTGTTGTCAAAGATGGGGTAAATGATTGGAAAATCTAATAAATTGTTACCTCATTTTTAAGAACATCTTGGAGTTTTGGTTTGAGTTTATGTTGTTTCTACTTCACTTGTTTGGCCCCATATTTTAAAAATATATGATGTGTGCAAATTTATGGGATAATACCAAGAATGTTTGAATGTATCCACCCCAAATCTTGTTTATACTCCCTCAAAATTTCAATCAATCACAATTTATTCCATGGAGTTAGTGAAATAGTAATGATGACATACATATTTTTTTTATTCACAAGATATTAATATTTAAAATCTTGAGGTTGTTGTTTAAGTTTAAATTTAGGTGGGCATTGGATTGAAGAATGTGACATTTTTAGATGTAGGTCAATGATTTAATATAAATTCTCAACATATAATGTATCATTTTGTACATTAATTAATATCATGGTGGTTTTCAATAAAGGACTCACCAATATAATTTGGGAATGTCCTTTCATCACATAATATTCCATCTTATGCACATAAAAATTAGTAGGAAAAATTACAATTTTCACCCTAACAAGAACATCCTCACACACACCAGTGGGGTTTGTTATTGTCAGATTTTCTAGTTGAACAAAAATCATAGTAGGATTCAGTTGTTTAACCTTAATTTAAGAGAAAATGGAGTGTGTTGTCACATTTATTGAAGCACTCAAATGAATCATAACATTGAAGAAAAATACTCCCCTATGGTGCACAGAATCGAGAATCCCCCAGGATCATTACATTTGGTGGGAAGTTATGTCTCCATAAATGCTGAGAAGATCCTACCCAATCTCACATTTTTATATCCATGATCATTCCTTCAGTGTTTACACATCTCCATTAGAAAAGTTGTGTATCGATTATTTTTCTTCACGATATCAATCAAGGGAATATTGAATTGATTTTTTTTGAAATTTGGAAAGATTTAATTATCAAGTAAATTTTATTTTTTCTTGGTTGGGTAGCCCTTTGGGGGAATGGAAGAGGAATGGTTGTTCATGGTGACTCGTTAAATGAATCTCTCATTTCAATAGACGGGCTTCTCTCAATAAAAGGTTTTTCAACATTGGGAACATTTTCAATGGATGGGATGGTGTTTCCCTTATGAGGGTATGACTCTATTAGAGGGGAAATTTGGATTTTAATTTTTGTTCCACTCCTAAGGGTTATGGAACTAACATTTACCTTATCCCTAGGGTTGACTGGTTGTTGAGAAGGTTGTTTACCCAACCCAGGACTCTAAATTTTCCCACTACGATGGCTACTTGACCAAATTGAGTTTCTAGATTTTATATTGAAACTGGGGTGGTTTCTAGAATTAGATTTTTTTTCACAACCATTTGATTCATAATGTATTATAGGCTTGTCTTATGCATTAGTGGGGGTTGTTGGTAAGGTCTTTTTGGTGGTTAGGGATTTCTGGGTGGTGGTGGTGGTTGATGACTACTTTTCATTGATTGGTTCCATAGTTTTTGTGGTTGGATTGAATAACCCCTTGATAGTAGGATTGGTTTTTTTTACCTAGGGTTGGATGGATAGTATAGATCTTTCCTAATGGGTTGGTTATAGGGGCATCCTGAGAAAATTTCCTCATCAGTCTTAGAATATTTTATTAATTAATGGAACTTGTTAGAATAGTTAGTGTTAAAAGAAAAGATACCACAATGGATGGGAGGATTAGATTGGTATTTCCCGTGGAAAAGATCTTGTTAGAGAAGAAGGGTACTTGTCTCTAAAAACATCATATCTACCTTCTCCCCAAACTCAGAACTTTGCACCTCATGGACACCTCGAATGGGTACACTGGTCCTTGAACCTAATTATTGAGTGATCTATGCCATATTCTCATTGACTATCCATACATAAATTGGTGTCTTATCTATAAGCGCATGACCTGTAGCAAAATCAATCACGTTTCGATCAATAGAAATTAAACCTTCATAAAATACTATATTAAATTTTTATCACTTATTTTTTGGCATGGTAAAATTAAATAAATCATTTTAAATATTTCTCAGTATTCATGATGTTTTTTTCACTTGTGATTTCATTATTCCATAAATTTTATTCTTTATAGTTGTAGTTTGAGAGGCTAGGAATTCTTTTTCATGACAAATGTGTTTCATGCCCTCCACGCCTCTTATAGGGGTTGTAAAATAATATATCCAATCCTTTGTAGTGTCTACTAAGGAAAAATGTAATTCCATAAGCTTTACTTGTTATTCATCCACATTATCTTGATTTAATGTAGAATTTACAATATGAAATTATTTTATTTTCTTATTTGGATCTTCTCTCACAAGTCCATGTAATCTTGGTAATAAGTGAAATAAAACAATTTTAAGTTCAAAATTGGTATGATTAGCCAGCATTTGAATATATGTGGGAAAGATATCAACATTAGTTGAGGATAGTTATTTTAATGTCTTTTTTCTAGACATGTTTTGAATGTTTTTTAGTCTTGTTGTAAGATTTAGAAGAAGAAAAATAATGATTCATAAGTGTGTTTATTTCTTGTGTGTCCTCATTTAATGGATCATTTTGTGCTTCTTGGTGTTGATGAAGAAAGATCCCCTCGGGTTCGTGTTCAAAAGGAAGTAGTTTTTTCGGTGAATATCATGTCTTGCACAAGGACTAGAAAAGGAATATTTTAGAAATTGACTAAAAATGATGGAATAAATGAAATGAAAAAATAATTAAAAAAATATTTTTATAAAAACTGAACACTAAAACCAAAAATACTCCCCAGTAACAGTGCCAAAATTTGAATATAATTTCACGAAACATCAAATTGATTATGATTTTAAATTTTATTCATATTTTATATAATACCCTAGGTCATCTATCAAGGAGTGTTTTATTTTTAAAGTTTGTATTTTTAAATTAGATTTAAAAATATTGGGGGTTTTGAAAATAGATTTAATAAAATAACATAATTAAATAGTTTAATAATTGATAAATAAATGTGGTGTTTTTAGAATTATGATAGAAGGATACCATTTCAAGTTCACTACACATATTTTATAGTTCATTGTTCTAAAAATTTCACATTGTTTAATGGGATTCTTTGGTTGAGGGTTTTCAAGATCTCACCTTCCCTCATGAGTCTAGAAACATTGGTTAAAGAACCTTCCCTTGACACAATAATCATGTTATCAAGTATTGGTTTCCAAAAATTTAGAAAGGGAAACCAAATAATAATCAAATATTATGTTTGTGTGGGTGAAAGAATATTCTTGTATTGTCCAATCGAAAATACCCATGATTACAACTTGAAATCTTAATACTATCAGTGTTGAAATGAAAAGTGTTTTACGTAGTTAAATCCAAATAATCATTCAGAGGACAAGGATGTTATGATAAAACTATAGTGAAAAATTAAACACACTAATAAAATGAAACCAATATAAGAACAAGTGCCACCACTCTATCCCAAGTGTGTGTAGCTCCCTCGAAATGACTTTCCACTATTTAGATTTCCATTGAGAGGAGGAGGCTCGGGTGGAACTTCACCATAATCATTGATCCCATGTGAGGATAGAGACCTCCATAACTTCATGGATGAGGATATGACTACCTTGGGTCTCAAAAATGGTAGATCTTTTCTCCTGGTTTTTACTTACAAATAGGGTTCCCAATGCATCATTTTATAGGCAAAGTGGAAGGTGGTCTTAGGAACCCATATTTTTTAAAACCAAAGGGACATTAGTTTTTTATGGGAAGAAAACCTTATCTGGATTTGGATAAAAGTAAAAAACAAGTTTCCAGACATTGGAAGCATATCCACTGAATATATGGAACCATTTGGAAGTTCAAAGATCGAGCTATGTTCTAAATACCGAACACGATTTTTGACTTTGAGTGAATTCATTTTCATGGAAATATCAGTTTTGATGAGTCTATTAATGGATGAATTGGTCTTGGATATCTTTAGAAAATTTTTATCCCATTGATGTTTTTATAACCCCATAAAATCTGATCCTAATTGGATGCATGGATTAGTATAATTATACGGTTGATTCCACTAATGTTCTTGGATTCCTGCGCAATATGGCCCACTTTTCTTCAACATCATTTGGTCCCTCCAAATCACTACCATCTAAAATTAAATCATCCAAACAAGTGAAATGAACCTTTTTAATAGTGATTAACATAAAATAATTTAGCGAAACATGAAGTATAACTTATTATTAAATAAGGAATTTATGATAAAAAAACAATATTACATCGTGGTATTAATGGTGGAAAAGAATATTTAATCACTATGTGATCATATATACACGACAAAAAGGAAATAAGTGGTGAAAATGGTGTATACATCATGGAAATAAATGTGATACAAGAATCTCTTACCTAGCATTTCCTTTCAGATAAACATCATTTGACCTCTTATATAATTATTTTAAACATGTAGATAAATTATACAAGAACAATATTCTTATTTATAATATCATATATAATATTATTATAATATATTATTACCTGGTTGTTAATAATCATTCAATATTTTTACTACTTTGAGTGTTAATGGCCTAATTTTTGGAGTTTGTTTTGACTTTTTATTCTTTTTCTTGTTAATTTGATCATGATTTAATCATATATAGAATTTAAACCATGATTAAATTATCATGTATATCAATTATATGTTTATTTATAATTATCCATAATATTTTATGATAATAAATGTAAAGAACCATTCATGGAGACAGTAGGTTGTACGTTCACATGATGAAACTTCTATTTATTTATCGTATTGAATGAATGAAGTGTAAATGATATATAGGTATATTAAAATTAAATTATCATATTTATTTATTATATGTAACATGTGTTTTTGAAAATAATTCCATAATATGTTTCGGGTATAGAATGAATAAATCAGATCTCTTTGAGGAGGGGGTAGGCCAGACTACCACAAAATATGTTATCATATTCCTACAAAATGGAAATAATGAAGGTATGTTTTTTATAAAGATTACAGAAGCCTAAAGATATAATAAATATCATGTATATCATATATAAATAATTTTTTACATCATAATTCCCAACCATGAGAGGTGGTAAAGGAAAAATGAACAACATCATTTTGTGAGGCAGTAGTCCACTGAAAACTTAAATAGCACGTTTGTTAACTATTAGATAGAAATTTGTAAGTGTTGTTAAAAACAATACAATAAAAAAATATCAGTATATTGAGGATAATGAGGTTATTATATAATCATATAATAAGAATATTTAAATGGTGTATATAGAAATAAAATAAAAGTGATCATTGAATAATGCTACCTCGTTTTCGGGTAACTCCACTAGGTTTATACCAAAATACATCCTTTGTTGGATTTATAAAAAAGTGGAGGCTTTCTAGTAGATGGTAGGTATATTGGGGGATTATTAGATAAGTATTTGGGTGATTATAAGGGGTTTTGATGTGTCACTAAGTGGGAGGGGTGAGTACCTTTTATAGTGGAGGAGGAGTGGCTTTCTTGTAAATATTTGAAATTGGAATTCCACCCATGTTTTTTTTATGAAAAGTGGATCCAATAATTATCACAATTATATAAAATGTATTATATGGTATAAACACGAACAATTAATGACTTTTTGAAATGTGTATATGTCATTTTGGCCCTTAAGATTAAGTTTCAGTCCCCTGTTAAGTTATTTTTTCCATTAATCGCTATAATTAATTTTAACAACATTATCTAATATTTCTTGTAAAAAAAGATTATTAAATTATAAAAAATTATAAATTATTCTAAAAAAAATATTTATCCATTTTTCTGACTTCCAATCACATAATTGGCAGAAATTAACTTAATTCTAATCATGTAGACAGGACAACAAAGTACATTTTTAATGTAAGACGTTCAAAAGTTTTCTATGTTTTTATATTCAATATCAATGTGAAATTAATTAAAATAAACTAAATTTTATTAAATGTTATAAAATTTATCTAATTATACATAAACCCATCATAACTGCAATTTATCCTTATAAATATATTATACGAAAAAGTAGTTTTTAATTAAAATTCAGTATTTTTCTCTATTCAACAAAAGTTGAAACTTCAAAGGAAAATAGAAAGTAGATTAGGTAGAGCCCTCTTATAAATATAAAAAATAGGTACAAGAAGGAGATGGAAGGGGTCATACAATAATCATCCCCTCATGCCAAAATAAACAAGAAAACATCACAAGTCATACTCCAAATGAGACGCATCATCATAACTTCAAAGAAAAATACCAAATAATCATCATAACCTAATTTCAAAGTTTAAATTTCAAAATTGATGTTTATTTTGTCATATTGAATTTATATGTTTCAAAATTTGGATTTAAAATAGGGTCTCCATTAAATAGTTGTAAAAGTATCTTTATAAAAATATAGGTTTTTATAAGTAAAATTGGGTTTATTATTATCATATTTATATAATATATATTGGATTAATGTCAAAAATATTTATTGAATATATAACATGTCCATTTCATTAATATCATTCACTAATTGTGATTAATTTAATTTTTTTATATGAAATGATTTTGGGAGTAGACAAATATTTCTTCTGTAATCAATCTGTTTATATTTTCATTTCTAATTAATTGGAAACCAATGAATTAATATTAATTTTTTTAAAATATATTTTAATATGTTAGTTAAAAACATTCATAACTGCGAATTTAATAGCTATGTTATGTCTTATTATATTAGATAATAATATTTTAGTAATATATTTTTGTTTGGTAAAACTCGGTCTTGCGTGTAACGAATGATATAGAAGAAACTCATTGTTGTGTCTGATGCAAGGTAACTCGGTATTGTTTGAATTTAAAGATATATCATAAGTTGAATTTATTTAAAATATTAAATATAGTGAAAAGGTTAATAATATTATATTCCTTTACTTTCTTGGTGTTTTGTATCATACACACTAAAGAATACAATGTTTTTACTTTATAATTTCGAGGTGTCACATTATCTCCACCATAATTAAATAGCATCCTCACAATTTAAAAAAAATATTTGTAATCGTACATTTTATAATACTTATGTTGAAATTCCAAATTATAATAATGTTTCATAAAAAATCATATGTTAAAGGGGGAATGGTAATTACAAAGGTCACATGGACTAACAAGTAACTGTGTCACTAAGTATGAGAAGATTAGTGGAATGTGGAGATACATAAATGGATGAAAAGTGTAAATATTTATACGGAGTGATTGAGGGAATCAATAAAAAATTTAAATGATAAATGTAATGTTTAGGTTCTCAATTTCATAATTTTTTGAGGATTTAGAATACCATCAGTTAAAAAAATTAAGGTATTAGGAAAACACATTTTTTTAATCATTTTTCTATTGTTGTGTAATTCATTTACAACCTAATAATATAAGGAAATAAATTTAATTGACATATTTATATTTTATAAACATAATTTACAACATCATTTATTCTTCAATCAATTTACAATTTATCCAATAATTCAAGAAATGGATATCCAAAAATGAACATTAATGCCAAAAGGACTAAATTTTTTTACATATCGTAAGGTCCATAAAACATATATTTATGTTTTTCTATGACTATTTTAAAAAACATATACTCTTAATACATTAATTTATAAACCTAAAAACTAAAACTGTTTCATAACTATTAATATTTATTTGTAAAAATGATTAAGTTAAACAATGATAAATTAACCATTACAACACTTATCCAGTGCTAGGTGTGAAACAGTTATCATCCTTCGGTCATGGGTTCGAGCCCCATCGCCTTACCAAATTTGTTGGGTTTTCACTCATTATACTATTTTTATGTTTCTAAGCTCATATTAACATGTTTTAAAAAATACATGTGATGTAAATCCTTGAAATTTCATCACTAAATATTCTTTTATCCATGGTTTTCAATACAACCCCAATAAATAAATACTTCATCCATTTATTTTCACATAGGTCCTTCCTAGGTCTATAGTTTATCCTTTAGAAGTGGGAATATACTAAAACCAATAACCATAGTGTGAGCATTAATTATCATATTGGAAAACCATAAAATCATTTTAGGATGTCTAAATATTATCACATTTTTTGAAATCTATGAAACCTCAGGTTTAACCTGGGCCATTCATTGTCATTATCTATTCAGGTCCATCATAATACTTTGTAAATAAAATTTAAATTATTAATAGAATATTCCCTATGATTTTCAAACTAGGTGTGTAGTAATTTCCATTTTCATATACTAGGTTACGCACGAGTCAAGCCCTATGCACCTTTTCAAAATTAGTACCCCTAGGTAAATCTGTTCTAAAACCACGTCTATTTTTAGTATCGAGACAGATATGAATTAATAACAAAGGACCACATAATATCTACCATACCAAAATTCTAAGATGTTCTTCTATACTTACTCTCAAATATTATCTTATGGTTATGTTCCATGATCAATGTTTTCATAAATATAGTTCCTAAGGTTTCTAATAAACATTCTATGATACCAATTGTAGTGACATGACTTTAGAAAGCTGAGAGATGGTGTCTAATACCATTACATTATAATAAAATACAAGTAAATTGTTCCCCAAAGGAACAAATAGTTTAGTATTCATGGTATTCTAGATATGTACATGAGTATTGTTTTATAAGTGAATACACTAATTACAACATTATTTTTTTCATTTGAGGATAATAATTTCCTTCCAACTATCGTATCCTTGAATATCTTTATAAGCACACTAAAGTGAATTATGTGGATAGAAAACATAATAAAGGTGATCTCAAATTCTCAATAAAGGTAATGTACAATATAATCAATAATGAATCAATGAGTGTAGTCAATATAGAATAATAAAAACTAAAGACATGGTCCATATAATCAGAAATTAATAAGTGAGTAAATAATATGGCAATGTAAATGGCCCAAAACAGATAACATTTAAAATAATTGGATAAGTCACAATAAGTAGGGAAATGCATAAAATTAATAACACATTTCATCAAATCAATAAACTGAGAATGAAATAAACCCATTTATTTTTTCATAGTGAAAATCTCAAGGATAATAAATACTGACTCAAAATGAAGGTAATGATTAATTATTGGGAATCATGATTGAGGCATATCAAAACCTCCACAGTCAAGATCAATTATCCAGATAGTTAAAAATTGTGAGTCGAAACATATTTAATTTGTGCAAAATAATTTGACTCAGGAGAACCTTTCGTTGCATCCGGGGGATATATAATGTCTGATCCCCACCCATCACTAAATGTCCAAAGCTTTCCTCATATTGAGTAATCAATTTAAACAATATGACTTATAAGATATCCATATTGAATTAGGAATACGTATTTTTCAATATTTCCCCATTAAAAAATAATTTTTAAATTATACATTGTATGTAAAAATTGTATACAATTTATGAAATGAACATATCCATGATAAATGATATGGATATCTAGGGTAAATTCAATGTTTAATGATCAAATTAAATTGAGTATTTCAAGGGTAATAAAAAAGTAATCAAGGAATTGAATGTCAAAAATATCATTGGATAAATCAATCAAATTTTTTTAGAGAAATAATAATGATAGTATCAATATAATGTATCCCATGTGATGAAAAAAATAAACATTATTTTTATTGGTGAATAGAAATACTATAAAAATATATTTTTAAAAACATTATTGAGGAAAATATTATTTTCATTTTGAAAAAAAAATATAAAAATAAATTTTAATGAAATTTTTTTTTAAAAATTTTATTTAAAAATTAACCCTTTAATGATTAAATGTATCCTTCAAAGACATTTCAGTGGGTAAATCTTTATATGACGTACAAGGTAAAAAGAAAATTTCCTTTTCACAGTAAATTGAAAGAAATATTCTTGTTCAAAAATGTACAAGAAGTTTACATTAAAAAAAATTATGAAAGACAAAGGTGTAAAAAATTTAATATATCATTTTTAATTGATTAAAAACATTTCTAAAAACCTTTTTAGAAAATCGGGCTTTTAGAATAAAATAGGTTCTCCCACTAAATAGAGAAATAAATTCATGTTTTCTAAAAAATACTTAAAAATTTTGAGTACCAATGTGGGGGAAAATTGCACTATAATATGAAAGTGGTCATGATTTAACAAAGGATAATAGAATGATATTTATTTATTAAAAATTATCCAATAATTCCATCTAATCGAAATTCAAGTTTAAACAATCCCAAAAAATAATATTGTGATGTAAACCCTTGAAAAGGCTATATTGTAGATATAGGAGTTAATAAATATAGAAATTATGTGTGTCAAATTTCTATTCATCTAAAACAAGTGTATGTAAAACAATATATAGGAAATATTATTTACAGACATAATCTTTTAATATTAAAGACAATGAGGAAATAATACAACCCAAAAAAAGAAATTCGGTTTTGAGATTTTTTCAACTAGGTAACGCATAATTTAAATCCCCTTTTATGAAATAATTCTATTTGAAACTAAAAAAATAGTAATAATGAATTAACCATTATATTATATGTCAAGGTGGTAGTATATAAACTATATATAAGAAATTACGTGCACAAAAAAAAATTCTCCAAGAATGGAAATTGAGATGAAGTCCTTACTACTTGGAAACTTTTTAATTATAATCCACAAGAAATAGATACATTAAAATGAAACTATAACAAACTTTAAGATAATTTTATTAATGATATAAAATAAATTAGTCCAAGTATACACAACAAACCAAATAAATAAGTTGTGAAAATGGGGTACGCCCCATGGAATGAAAAGTGGGAAAATAATACCTTACCTTGCATTAGCTTTCACGTGAACATCCTTTAACCCAATGTATAATGATTTTAAAAATATAAATAAATTATAAAAAATCATAATAATATTTTTTAAATCATATATAATCTTATTATAATGTCTTATTTCTGATTTGTTAATTATCATTCTTAATTTTCACAATTTCGTGTGTTAATGGCCTAGTAATTCGTGTTTATTTTGACTTGTTATTTTTATTCTTATTTTGATTGATATGTATTCATATAAATAATTAAAAACATTATTTTATTATCATATATATCTATTATATATTTATTTATAATAATCCATAATATTTGGAGATACAAAATGAAATACACCATTCATGGAGACGATGGGTCGTACATACGCTTGAACGCTACATCCATTTCATTATTATTTTCAAAGAATGATATGTAAAAGATATTTATGTATATTAAAATTAAAATATCATATTTAGGTATTATATTTCACTCTTTTTTAATAAATTCATTCCTTAATGCATTCCATGTATTTCATTAATGAATCATGTCACTTTGAGGGTGTGGTAGTCCACATGTCTATAAATGGTGTTATCGTATTCCCACAAATTAGAAAGCATGAAGGTATGTTTTATATAAATATTACATTAGTATGATGAAATAATAAATATCTTATATATCTTATATAAATAACGTGTCCATCATAATTCCCTACTATGAGAGGTGGTAAATGAAAAACGAATGACATCATTTTGTGAGGCTGTAGTTCACCATACACATAAATTGTAAATTCGTTATGAATTAGAATGAATTGTGTGTAGGTGTATGTATAACCCTTATAAAAAGAATATAAATATATTTAATATTTATATGTTTTCATATATTAATATAATAATAATATTTTAGGGGGTTTAGAAGGAAATAAAGTGAAAGTGATTATTGATGAATGTTACCTCATTTTCGGGTAACACCTTTTGGTTTATACCTAAAAACATCATTGGTTGGATTTCTGAAAAATGTGAGGATTATAGGTTGAGGGGAGAGATTTTGGGAACTTATTTTAGAATAGTTTGTGTGATAAAAACGGCTTTATAGGTGTAAATTAGTGGTAGGGTGAGTGACTTTTCATAATGGAGGAGGAGTGGCATTTTTTTAAATTATTGAAAAGGGAATTCAACCCACGTTTTTTCTATGAAACATTGCTCAAATAATTATCCAAATTATAATAAGGGAGGTATATGGGCCAAATATTAATATCCAATTTATTTTGGACATGTTTATATGTCGTGTTGGGCCTTATATTTAAGGTTTAGTCCCTTGTTAAGATAATTTTTCTCTTAATCATTGTAATTATTTTAAGCACTTTCATAAATATTTTTCTGTAAAAAACTATATTGACCATATTGTAAACTATAAATTATTACTATTCCAAATATAGAATCCAATTTTCCAAATTCTAGTCAAATAAGTGGCAAAAATTTATTTAAATTTAATCCCACAGATAGGATGGCAATGTAGGTTTTCAAAGTAAGATGTTCAGAAGTGTGTTATGTTTTTATATTCAATTTCAAATTAAAATTGATTATGATGGCATAAATTTTATTAATTGATATAAAATTTATGTAATTGATCTTTAATACCAATAAAAATATAATTTTACCTTATAAATAAATTAGATGAAAAAATAATTTTGTATTAAAATTCAATATTTTTCACTACTCATCAAATAATGAAACATCACAGAAAAATACCAAAAATTCACTATAGAGTAATTTTTATGTTTATGTTTCAAAAATTAATTTTATTTTGACAAATAAAATTTATAGAAGTTCCAAAAATTCCATTTAAAATAGGTTCTTCTATTAAAAGATAGTAAAACAATCATCCGAAAAATATTGGTTTTTATGAGTAAAACATCATTTTTTATTATTGTATGTCTATAAAATAAATTATAAGAATGTAAATTTTTTTAATATATTACATATATATTTTATTAATATAATTATATAATTTTAATTAATTTATTTTTTTAGAAAACATGCTTTTGGGAGCATAAAAATATTTCCTTTATATTTAATCGATTTATATTTTCCTTTCTAATTAATTGGTAACCAATGAATTAATATTATATTTTTATAGACCATGTATTTTCATATTTTAGATAATACTATTCATAAAACTGATTTAATGGCTAGATTTTATCTTATTATATTAAATAATAATATTTTAGTAATATATTATTGCTCGGTAAAACTCAGTCTTCTGTGTAATGTAATTTATCGAAGAAACTCGTTGTTGTGTGTAACACAGGATAAATATGTATCACATGCATTTCAAGCTCAATAATATATTGAATTTATATAAAATAGTAAATATATTGTAAATTCTCAAGATACTACATTCACTTACGTGTTTGGGGTTGCATGTCATACCCATTACCGAATACAATGTTCTTACAATAGAATTTTTGGGTGTCACATATAGGGTTATTTAATGAATATATAATAAATCCATATTTTTATACATTTGTTTTGAACATGATCAAAAAAATGTGATACTTGAGAAGAGGGACATTCACTTCACTTTTTTTATGTACATATAACTTATACACTGCATGTTTCATTCATGTGGTATATATACTACCCATGAATGTCTTTTATGATTCTTATCATGAAAACTATTAGAAATACAGATCCATATATAGTTATTTCTTTCTTGGGGTTTATGATTCAAATGTTACCAAACTGGTGAGTGTATACCTCACAATTTAATCATTATTCGTGATTATTTATGATTAAGTATCAATTGGGTAATATTCACCTTCCATGTCCACGTTATCAAGAAATGTTTTCAAAAAAAGATTTTATTATTATTTAAAATCATATTTACCCATGTTGAATTTTTTAAAAAAGGTTTTCAAATGAATCTTTTTGTCTATTTGGAGATGAGGTTCTTTATGACTCCTTCGATAAAAATATAGAAGGAAATGTTTTACGGGATGGGTGTATTTTCCCACTATTATGAAGCTATAAGTATTTGAAAGTGTTTTAAATACATTATCATTACTTTTTGATATATTACTATCTCATTACATTTTATTAACTTCAATATTTTTTAGGTATTTAATAATCTATTTCTACAAGATTTAATAATTTTAAATTAAATATTTTAATATACTATTAATGTTTAAATAATTATTATATTATTAATTCAACTAATGCTTTCTAATTTTCTATTCTCTTTTATAAAAATTTGGTCCATCGTAAGTGAGACACCAAGGATAGCCCTCAAACACAATTGGAGGACTCAATGGGTCAACCCTATGGAAGATCCAGCACTTGGTATCCCACTCAGAGGAAAGGATTTATTCAGTCATGCATCCTACAGGAGGGCCCGTGTATAAGGCCCCCACAACAGGTTTGAAGGCACATGGGCTAGGCTTGGTAGTCACGTTGGGTATGTGCTTAAGGTCTGTGTGTGTGAGTGATTGGGTGAGGGTGATGAACCTCGTTGAAAGCACAAATTGGGGAAGGTGTGGATTAATTTTTATACCACTGCTTCTCCACATTGCGAATTTGATGTGGGGATGTGAAGTGACTTCACTGTCTATATTCTCTTAAAATCAGGGACTTAAGATTATCCATCTGATCATATCTATCTCATATTTTCAATTTCCCAAGTATTTTTTTAACTCTCATGCTTACCCTTTTTTAATTACTTCATCTTCTCCCTTGCCTATATTTCTTCATCTCATCAGAAATCTTGGTCATGCTTGCATCCTTCAAAATACACCAAGCTCTTAGACTCCACACATTGACTCAGTATATAGTACTGGTTCAAATACTTCTTTAGTGGATATAGAGTAATTTTAACCTATTTTATAACATCATTAGAATATATTTTTTCTTAAATATAGATCTTTCATCACCTATAGATATTGATCATAGGTGGATCTTTTATAATGGTCAACTGTTGGACCCCAACATAAGCATTGTTTCTCAATAAGAGATCATTTTTTATTGGTAGAAGATTATTCCATTTTTTTCTTCTATAATTGGGTATCTAATGTTATAATAAGATACATCGGTAGTTTCTAGGCATTTCTATCATTGGAACCCATGGATGATCATTTATCCACCAGTAGATTGAACTTCACTAGTAAAAGTTTCAATTCCAGTTTTTCTAACCAACGTCATCTTCCTTCATTATTTTATGATTTTTTATTTTGACTAGATATTTCATGCACACTAGCATGTTCTTATCATTTCTCTTTATTATGGAAGTAGATTTTTTAATATCCACATGATATCTTTCTTTCTCGTTTACTATAGTTGGTCCCTTTCTTGTTATAAGTTATTTTCATATTTTATCAGTATATTTTTATATGAACATTAATAGTGTTTTTAGTATTACACCATTAGACATCCAATAGTATATCATCTCCCACTATTGGACATCCAAGAGTCTCATGTCCTTTTATTTTCCCTGGAATCCTTTAATTTATCAATTTCATGAGAGTATCCTTATATATGTTGTCATTTATTTTCTTTGAATATAATTTGAATCACAGATCTTCTCTATTTTCCACTATTGGACCACCATCAACCTATATTTTCACTATATAAGATTCATATACCACTATCTATTTGCAACGATGGATCAACACGAATAGTAATAGGATTAATCTATCACAATATAATTTTTTTATCCACCATTTGTTGAAATTTTGTTTCAAAAAATTCTATTCATTATTTGTAATTGTTGTTATACAAATAAATTATTTGGTTAAATATTTCTCATTATTTTGATGAAATAAAATTTTACGGTTTGTAAAAATGAATTGTAATAATTATTTTATGTACAAATATTCATGTAGATTGAAATTATTAATATGCTCTATTTTACAATAATTTTTATTCACTTATTAATCTAGAATTTTAATCTATTATTTCAAACTAATTTCTAAATATAATTTGCAGGAATTTTTTATACTTATTATTTTAATTGGTTTATATTAATATTTCATTAAGAAATATAAATTTCGATTGTACTCTGTTTTTTAACTTGAATTTTATAAATGAAGGTAATAGTAACATTATTTTTTTTTATTCCTGAACATGTTTCTAACATTTATTTTACATGATCATGTTGCTAGAATATATTTTTCTTTATGATCTGATAGATATATTTGAGGAATAGAAACAAATCTAGTGTAGATCATTTGACATATTACATGTGATATAATTTCAACTATTCATGTTTCTCTCTTTTTTTATAACAAACTTCTGTAACTTTGGTTCCTCAACTTTGATCATGTAAGAACTTAAATTTTCATCATTATTCAACTAATTTTATCAATAATCATCAAAAATCATCCTATTCAATATCATATTATAATTCTAATGAGTTTAATTGTATTCTTGTTTTCTTTGTTTTATTTTATTTCTATATCTATTTCGAAATATTTTATTGTCTCATTTATGATTTACCCCACAAAAATCAAGTATTTCTTTGTATGGTTATTCCACTACCAAAAAATAATTTTTTGTTGTGACTCTCGATCACAATTCAATTAAATAAACTAGGTTGATTCTCCTGCAAAATACTAGTTTGTTCCATCGGTCTTCCATAAAAGGTAGTGACTGTGACAAGGTTATCACACCTTTAATATTTAGGTTCCAAGTGGGTACAAATATCCTCAAGGAGTATATGAGGTTGAGGATTGTAATATGGTCTTTATAATCAAAGCAACTATAATTCCTTATATTCTTTCCTTTTATATCCTCTACATCTAACTTCAAGACCACTACACTCTGTAAAGTTCTTTTATTTAATAAAATATAATTATTTTTCCTTAATTTTTTCTAAAACCAATTAAACCACCTCTAGAAATAATTTTCATCACTAAAAATCCAACAATTGGTATTAGATATAGGTCAATAGTGGTATTGTTTTGATATCAAACGATGAAAGTCACAGACTTCTATATGATAGGTTAGTATTCCTATTGTTTATTGTAAACTCTATACAATCCAGGTATCCTGGAATTAATCTTCTAAGGAACAATAGAAATGGTTTAGTTTAATATGTTATGTATAAATAGAAGGATGGATGGATCCCACAAAATCTGCCATTATTATATTGAAATAGTACAATTACTGAAAATATAAAATGGAATCTCAAGTTAAGTAGTTATGTGTGCATCCCTAGATTATCATAAATAATCCATATGAGCTAACCAAACTTGATCTAGAGACAAATGTATTTAATTCAATGGTAAAATATATTTTGAAATATAAACATAATAATATATTATAGCATGATATAAGTAGAAGTGTCTATAGCCATGTTTACGCATGTAAGATAACCACCACATACGGAGGATACTTAAAATGACTCTTTATGGGACTGAAAAACTCAAGAGAACCTATCTAGGAATTCTCTAAGAAGAATACTAAGACATCAAGATGGGAGATGAAGAATCTGAAAGCTAGATGTTCAATCCGTTTATTCTGGGACTGATGTTTATGGTCTATGAAAGGTTGTGGATAAACATCCTATATTGTGTTCATGATCGCATACAATTATATTTATCTTATGATTTCATATTATCATATAATGATATCTCATATGTTTAATATTATAGATCATCTAAGATCACCCACTCTTAGGTTTCCTTCCAAAGGTTATGAATAATGGTTTAGGTAGGTTATTCCCATGAGGAATACTATGAGGGAAGATATTTGTGGGATATGTTTAAGATCATTCATGAAATAAGAATATTATGTTCTTGTATTCAAAGAAAAGTAATTATTTTTGTCCTTGGGCATGGGTTAAAGAAATATACTGAATATTCATCTAAAAAGATGTTATATTTATTTTAAAAAAATAAATATAGTTAGTATCATATCATGGGTTTAGTAAATCTTTATATATTTGGATTAAAAACACTATAGTGATATCCCTTGGGAAATTCCTAAGTATATATCTAGGGATATGTCTAGGGATATCTCTAAGGATAGTTTTATGGATAATTCTATGTATAGGAAAATATTGTGGAATTTTGGAGAAGGATAAATAAAGGGGTTACCAAATAATTACATCCCCATCGAGATAGTAAAAGTGGATGTCACTTTAAAATAGAGTTACCTAGGGGCAATAACTCTTAAAACAGGTCATTAATATGGACTCGATCACCTCCTGGTTCTTGAGAATGCGCCTTGATGCGCACATGGTTTGAAACTCCTATGGGATATTCCTTGGAAATTAAGAAAATATATGTTAACAAACATTAAGGATTTAAATAATAATTATTAATAACCTTGGTTAAGCCTAAGGTGTCATATATTAAGGATAAGTCATTATGATTTAGACATCCTACAAATTATTTTTCATTATTTTATAGTTTTCCACCATTATTAAAATTTATCATGTTATTATTTTGGGTTTTATTCAATGGATGGAACCCAATGGAATCATGTTAATTTTGAGTGTGATCGACAATGAAGTGATTTTACTCCAAAGTAACCAAATGTTATGGGAGCCTAGATAAGAAATCATTTTTCCATTCTCACAAAATATTCACAAGAAATGAATCACTTTGAACTTCCATAGGATCAAAGGATGGAACAATGTTCTATTGAGTCCATCATGAGGATAAATCCATATTATTTTAGGGTTTCCACTATTCTAATAGTTTAATGGAAATTGATTAGTACCAATGAAATATATTTTTAGTTCTTCAGTGTTTAGATCATGAAAATCTCATTTTTGATATTTATCATTTTTAAGGTGAATCAGATCAGTAGTGGACTCTTATTAAGAAAATAATGTAATAAGAATAAATGGAACCTATGGAATATGAATAGTTTAAGGAGAAGTTTCTTAGAAAGTACTTCCCTCTTATTCAAAGAAAAAATATTGATAAATAATTGCATGATCATAAGAAACTAGATGATGCTTATATAGGTACATATTGAGATAATTTTACAAAAACTTCATGATACTATTATGGTTTAATAATCATCCTGGAAATCAAAATTGATTGATTCTTTTGTGGTTTAAAATATAGTCATTGAAAGGCCTTGTCTATAGGAGACTTTAGTATCTCTAATGAATTAATTCGATGTGCACCAAAGGTAGAAATGGAAATACAATATTCCCACTATTCTAATGGTTTTGATAATAAAAGGAATGTCAACTATATTGAAAACTCAAATGGTGGAAAGAAATTGAATCTAGATGTATTATATAAATGTGGGAAGAAGCATCAATGGAAATGAATGAATAGAACTGGGAGGTGCTATAAATATGGAAAGGATGGTTATAAAGCCCATGAATATAAAAAATTGATTAATGGTTTGGTTAATATAATTGATCAGAAAAGGAAATTAACTAATGCACCACCCACACACTAGTTTTCCAAGTTTAATGAGTTTATTAATTATGTGAATGAATACCCTAATCCAAAGGATAAAGTTGATGATAATCCACAAAAACCTTTGCTGCTATAAGGAAAAGGTAAATATTATTCAATAATAATGGATGAAGTAAATCAAGATAATTAGAGATAACTTATCCTACCCTCCTAAATTGGGAATTTCATGTTTGATTTTGAATTAATGGTCATAATGAAAATATTATTGTTCAACTTTTTGTGAAATATTATTTGATTATCTCCCTCTATATGGATTCTAGAATAATGAAATCTCACGTAATATTTTATCAGTATAGGGATGAACCAATGCTTCTAATGAAAATTTTCTTGTATAAAATAAGATATTATATTAGGAATTATGGGTGAATTAACTTCTGGAAGCATATACGCCTCAATGTAATATTAACATAATAATTATGGATACCATTGTGGTTTTATGATATTAAGGTGGATCATAAATTCAGTGTAGTTGACACCCCTTTAATGGTGTCATGCGTTTGTAGTTGACCAATATTATGTATATTTTAAGTGACATTTATGGAAATTCAAATCTTTTGTTTATTATATGTATAAGTAAAAAAGTTGTTTATGGAGGAAAACCTTAACCCTTTTTGGAAATATGATTAATGGTACTTGTAATAGATATGTTTTATCTTATTTTTTATGTTGAGGTAATTATGGGTTGTAGTCGATCACCTAATAAAGTCATCAAACATTGTTTCCATCAGAGAATATTTCTTATTAGATCATCTTGTAAGAATATTCATTATGAAGGTGGTGAGGCATCATGGAGTAAGACATTAAAATGTATCTAATTGGGATCTAAAATATAACAACCCATACTTTACATACATTGTTATTACTTCAAAATTGAAGTACACTTATTACAACATATAACTAATCCAGGAAAAGACCGTATAGGTATAGAGTCTTTAGAAACTGGGAAATATAAACAACTGGTTCATAAAGTGTCTACATTGTCTCCAATTTATTTCATCATATCTATAGTACCTTTTGGCATATCTTACTTAATAACCTTCTTCCTGACCTGGGGAAAGAAAACATATAAAAGGGTGAGCTCAAATGCTCAGTAAGGGTAAACAAAAGAAATATCAAACATATCATATTTATAAGAACATAACATTTTGAAAATCTTATCCTGCAAAAGAGATCATAACTTGGGATAAATCATAAAAGTGCAATGTAATCCCAATAATCATAACTTAAAACATGAAGCTTTGTGGCATACACACATAATCATAGAGAATCATTTCTTATTAGTCAAGACTCATTGCCAAGACTATCTTAGTGGACAAAGTCCATTTCTGAACCGAGTTCATTCCTCGTTTCAGTACTGTTTCACTAAACCGGTTTAACCTGTCGTTCCAACCATGTCTATCTCATGAGATATTAAATCATTACCCAATGCATTGGAGGGAGATATAGGTCCCACCCATCTCATAATGATATCATTCTTATGTGTGCCACAAAATCATAAACCGTACATCATAGCATAACCCATGTAATAAAAATGGGATTCTTAAACATCGTGACATCATAAAACAATTAATATAAGATAAAGGAATTCATAAAAATAATTCCATCACAACATAATCAAATAAATGTAATAATAGGGATAGAAACAGAACCCTTTATTATCTTAGATGGAAAATAATTTTGATAAAACACTTGAACTCCATTCTTGAGGAAAATATACATTCTTCTTCAGAAAAACTTTTCCTTTCATAACATGTCATACAATTAGAAAGAAGTTGATTAAAAATAAACTTGAAAACTTGTAAAAGAAGCTTCTTGGAAATAATGTTTTAAAAATCCATTCATTCCGTATAAGTTAAAAAAACATTATTCTCGTACTTTTGTCAGAAAAGTCAAAAAGTACCTCGTACGAAAAACGACAAAAGATTCCTTTCATATATTTTACTAAAAACTCACCAAAAGGTAAAATTGGATTTAAACAATTGTAGGTGGATGGAAATAACATTACATATTGAGGAAACATGGATGTGGATGATAAAATACACCCCAGTAAATTCCAAAGTATAAACAATCTCTGATAAAAATGAGATTGTGATATTTCCCTTACCTTAGGTCCGATTTGCTTCGTAAGTGTCCGAACCTTCTATATAATGATTTAAATAATGTTATTGACTTATTCCAGAATCCTACTTATTTTTATTATATCATATATGGTCATATTCTTAGCTTCTTATTAGTAATATTTTATTACTACTTGTTATTCGGGTGTTTATTACTTTTTGTTCTTATGCGCGTTTTGTCGAATAAATTATTATTTTTATTTTTAGGTTATAGATACCTCATTTCCAGAATTTTATTAGTGTAATATATATCATATTAATTTACTCAATTCATTTATATAATCATTATGAAATGAAGATCATGTATAACGAGTCGCATCACATCGTGGAGACGGTATTCCGTACGTACGCACGAGCGATGATATCGTTCCAATGATCGTGGAATTGTATTGGAGTGTATGTATACTATTTCAGAATCAATATCACTTTACAATAATCATATATAGTCATTATTTACACCATTATACCCATCCAATTAAATTGGTGGTGGAAAATAGATTACACCACGGCGTGGAGACGGTATTCCGTACGTACGCACGCGCGGTGATTTCGTTTTCTGTTGGATGGATAGATGGTGAAATATGGTTGTTTAATACTTATAATAACATATCAGTATATGAGTGATACTGATTTTATTACTTCATAATGAAACAAATAAATAAGAAGAAGTGGAAGAAGAAATAAAGATGAAAGAATCGGTAACGGGCATTACCTCTTCTTTGAAGCGCCTCTTTGAGACCTCCACTTAGGGCACTAAAATTGGTCTTTGAAGAAGACAAGGACCTCTAGGATGTTTCTAGGGATGTGGATAGGAGATATTGTCAAGGTTTGGCTGAGCTTGAAGTCTCAAATTGGTGTGAGGAGTAGAGGGAGGAGGTGCCCTTTTATAAGGGAGGAGAGGGGCACCTTTGGAATAACTAAAACTATTATTTTATTATAAAGCCAAATTCAGTTTTAAATAGCTCCAAATTGATTTATTTAGAAGATAAGGTGGGGATGAGTCGAAATAATCTCATCCAATCTAATTTATACAAGTTTAGGTCATTATACTAACCTTATCTTTTAGTTTTAACTTTTAGTTAATTAGATTGACATTTACCATGTAACTTTGTATTTTTATATTATATAGTTAATAAACTTACCATATAAATCCAAGAGACCCCCAAGTGGTCCATTAATGATACACCTATCTTGATATAAGTATCTTGGCCGAACCTTAGATTTTTAGAAATAAAATAACAATCAATAATATAATATTTGTTTTAAAAACTATTTTATGTCAATTTTGCCACTATTCAATAGTTGATTTTTGTAAAACTCATAACAGAATGATTACTTATACCATAGTTAATTAAATCAATCCTAACATGTCATATTAACCTAAAAAATTAGTGTAATTAATAAAAAGTCTCAAATTATATTTATTTGGGTATTTATAATATCAATTATTATAATTTTCACTATTATGGTAATTACTGCATCATCATTGTTTCATATATAAATTAAATTATTTAATGTCTAAAAATTATTAAAAAATATAATTATGTAGGAAATATTATTATCTTTCTAATGAATATTTAAAATATAATTTATCTTATGTATAACCCTATATTAAAAATGTTTTAGTAAATAAACCTTGATTTTAACTCTTTTAACTCTTCTTTGAATTAAATAATAATAAACGTCCTAACCTAATCCAAGTGGACCTAAATGATAATATTTTATTCCTAAGGTTGTTTTTGGTCGAATTACACTTATCCAATAGAATTAGGACATGTCTTAGGGTAATAATAATATCATTTTTACCCTTAATCACCATATTTTCTTTTAACCGTGGTAAAAAAAAGTAAAAAGTTACTATTCACCAAAAATTATTTTTATCTCATTGAACCACATTTTACTTACTGACATAAACCGTGTGTCTAGGATTTTTGAAATTACACCCACAAAAGCGGTAAAATTAAGTTTTATGAAAAATTCTGTTTTTTAACTACCACTTAGTGGTTTCACTATTCATAAAAAATTGATGGTTTTCAGAAAAATACCAAAATTTCACCCTAAGATAATTTCGATATTCTGAATCCAAAAATGAAGTCCATTTTGAAAAATAAAATTTATAAAATTTCAAAAAGTGGTGATTACTATTCATAATGGCTAGTTTTAATAATATTTTAATAGCATATCGTTGTTTAGTGAAACTCAGTATTGCGTACGACACAAGCTATTGAGGAAGGTCTCGATTGCGTGTAAAGCAAGCCAAGCAAGTGTTGTGTGTAGTGAAAGATTCCTTTGATGATTTATATAACAAAATATTTCTCATAATAGTCTCGGGTGTTACATTCTACCCCCCTTAAAATGAATTTCGCCCTCGAAATTCGTCACTTTGTAACAAACAGATGAGGATACCTCTCCCTCATCATATCCTCAAGATCCCATGTAGCTTCTTATAATTGGTGGTTCCTCCATTAAACTTTCACTAAGCGAGTGGTCTTGTTTCGTAGGAATTTTTCGCTACGATCCAGAATCTCTATCAGCTGTTCTTCATAAGAAAGATCTTGCTCCAGCGGTACAACTTCTGAGCTGAGTACATGTGAAGGATCAGGTATGTACTTTCTCAGGAGAGATACATGGAACACATCGTGAACTTGGGAGTGATTCAGTGGAAGCACCAATCGGTAAGCGACCTTCCCAAAACGATCCAGTATTTTGAAAGGACCGATATATCTAGGGCTCAACTTCCCCTTATTTCCAAATCTCATGACCCTCTTCCAGGAAGATATTCGTAAGAACACTTTATCACCCACTTCAAACTCTAGGTCTTTTCTTCAGTTGTCGGCATAACTTTTATGTCGACTATGAGCTGCTCTTATGCGTTATTTAATAGATCATACCTTTTCTTCCATCTCATCAACAAGATCAGGTCCTAATAGCTTTCTTTCCCCAACATCATCCCAGCAAGTTGGAGTCCTGCATTTCTTTCCATAGAGAGCTTCATAACGAGCCATATGAATACTGGAGTGAATTCTATTATTATAAGAAAATTCCACCAAAGGTAGGTGTTGATCCCAACCACCTTTGAAATCCATAGAGCAAGATCTCAACATATCTTCTAGATTTTGAATTGTTCTCTCAAACTGACCATCTGTCTGAGGATGATAAGCAGTGCTGAAACTCAACTCTGTATCCAGAGTATGCTGAAGACTTCGCCGGAATTTTGAGGTAAATCTCGGATCCCGATCAGATAGAAAGTGGTACTCCATGAAATCTTACCACTTCCTTTACATATATCCTGGAAAGCTGATCCAGAGAGAAATCCTCTCTAACAGCAATGAAGTGTGCAAATTTTGTAAGACGATCAACTATGACCCAGATAACATTATTGCCTTTGGATGTTTTAGGAAGTCATGTGACAAAGTCCATAGTAATGTTTTCCCATTTCCATTCGGGTATGGGTAATGGTTGTAACATCCCCTTAGACTTCTGTCTCTCAGCTTTAACTTGCTGACAAACCAAGCATCGAGATACATATTCAGCAACATCTCTTTTCATGCCATCCCACCAGAAGTACTCTTTTAGGTCCCTATACATCTTCGTGCTTCCAGGATGAATAGAGAATGAATAACTATGAGCCTCATCCAGAAAATCCTTCTTTAATTCTGGGATGGGAGGAACACAAACCCGATTCCTGAACTTTATTATCCCATCACAATCAAGGTTGAATTCTGGAACATTTCTCACCTTCTTTTGAAACTCTACATCTTCTTTTTGTGCCTCTTTAATCTTCACATGTATATAGGGTTGAACATTCATTTGATAAAGATATGATTTACCCCCTTACATTATAATTCCAAGATCCATCCTTTGTAAATCCATAAATATAGGATCTTTTGTGATCCTCATCATGGATAAGCTAGCATGGTCTTGTCAACTTAATGCATCTTCCACCTTGTTTGCTTTCCCAGGGTGGTAATGAATTGAGCAGTCGTAATCCTTAATCAGTTCCAACCATCTTCTTTGGTGCATATTCAACTCCTTCTGTGTGAAAATATACTTTAAACTTTTATGATCAGTATAAATGTCACACCTTTCTCCATAAATATAATGCCTCCAAATCTTTAATGCAAAGATTACCGCAGCTAACTCCAAATCATGAGTTGGGAAATTTTGCTCAGGGATTTTCAACTGTTGTGAGGCATAAGCTATCACCATATCATTTTTCATAAGAACACACCCCAATCCCTTCTTGGATGCATCACTATAGATCACAAACCTTTCTCCACTACAAGGTATTGTGAGCACAGGTGCACTGGATAACCTTATTTTCAACTCCTTGAAATTCTCTTCACATTCTTCTATCCAAACAAACTTAGCTCCTTTCTGAGTCAACCTGGTGAGTGGATTAGATAATTGTGAAAAATCTTTCACAAAACGTCGGTAATATCCATCCAAACCAAGAAAACATCGGATCTCAGTTACTGTTGTTGGTCTCGACCATCTATCGATCACCTCTGTTTTTGATGGATCCACAGATATCCCCTCTTTTGAGAATATGTGACCCAAAAATGCAACTTTTTGAAGCCAAAATTCACACTTGGTAAATTTGGCATAAATCTTCTCCTTTCTTAGGGTCTTCAATATAATTCTCAAGTGATCTTCATGTTCTTCCTTGCCCTTTGAATAGACAATAATATCATCTATAAAGACAACCACAAAGTGATCAAGATAGTCTCTAAAGACTCTATTCATCAGATCCATGAAGATAGTAGGGGCATTAGTAAGACCAAATGGCATCACTATAAATTCATAGTGTCCATACCTTGTACGGAAAGCCGTCTTTGGTATATCCTCCCTTTTGACCCTTAATTGATGATTCCCTGGACAAAGATCAATCTTGGAAAAGTATTGAGATCCTTGTAGTTGGTCAAATAAGTCATCAATGCGTGGGAGAGGATATTTGTTCTTGATAGTGATCTTGTTAAGTTCTCGATAATCAATGTAGAGTGTCATTGATCCATCTTTCTTATTAACAAATAGAACAGGTGCTCCCCAAGGTGACGCACTAGGGCGTATGAATCCCTTATCAAGATTCTCTTGGACTTTCTTCTTCAATTCCTGCAACTCAGTTGGGGCCATTCTATAAGGTGTCTATCACCCGGTACGAGTTCTATTGAAAACTCAACTTCACGATTTGGTGGAAGACCCGGAAATTCCTCCGGAAAGACATCATGAAACTCCCGTACAATGGGAATATTCTTAATCTTGATTTTATCACCAACCATTTGAGATAAATGACCTCCATTTAGTGGAATCAAGACCCATAAGATGGAAGAAATTTCCACTGGAAGGTTATGTTCATCCTTGCATCGATAGATGATCATAGATTGATCTGGAATATGAAATGTGACTTCCCTTATTTGGAAATTGATATGAGCTCCATATAAAGAAAGCCAATACATACCAAGAATAACATCAAATTCCACTATAAGAAGGATCACAAGATTTTCAGGAAGCACTTTCCCACAAACTTCAATCGGAGAAGAATTATAAACATTTGATGCGACTGTTGTGCCATTAGGAGTTGTCACAGCCAACTCAACATCTAATTGTTGAGGTAATATGGTGATACCCTTAGAAAATTCCTCAGAAATAAAAGAGTGGGTGGATCTAGAATCAAATAAAACATTTTCTACTTTAGATTGGATGATAAGTGTACCTTTAACAACATTGTTATTAGACTCCACATCACTGATAGAAATTGCATGTGACTTTCCTTTGTCTTTAGCCTTAAGAGTTTTTTGACGTCGATCATCATCATCAACCCTTGGATTAGGGCATTTATTGGCATAATGCCCCATCTCCTTTCACTTGAAACATTGAAGTGTAGTAGATTCATTCTGTGTGTCCCTTCCTTTGTTTGCATCATAAGACATCTTCTTCCCATCATTGCGGCATTAAAATTCCCGATGACCTTCCTTTCCACATTTGAAACATTTACTTGTACCTTTAAGACAACTCCCTCCATGTTTCTTTCCACACTTTGAGCATAAGGGAAAGCTCATCTTATTTTCAGTGTGCTCTTTAGATTTTCCTTTGAATTCCATTTTCCTCTTCTTATCAAATCCATATGACTGATGGGTTACTCCAATCTCCATCTCGACATTGAGAGCACATCAAACGATTTCCTCGTAGCTATTGAAGTCCCTTATGGCTAACGCCCTTCGAAGACTTGGTTTTAAGCCACTAAAGAATCGATCGATCTTAATCTCAGGTTGGATAATAATACTGGAAGTGTACCTTGCAAGTCCTGTAAAATTTGCTTCATGGGTACCAACAGATTCATCATCCTTTTGCTTCAGTTCAAGAAACTCTTTCTCCATCTTTGTTCGGAGAATACGAGGGAAGTACTTATTGAAAAATAAGTTCTTGAACACGTCCCATTCCATGGACTCAATTTCATCCCTTTGCCTCGTATTCTTAATAAGATTCCACCATTGATCAGCATCTCCTTCCAAATGATACACTTCTAGGATGAATTTATCATGTTCAGAACGTTGAAGAACTGGAAATATCTTTTCAGTAGTACTAATCCATTGTTCAGCAACTAATGGATCAGTAGACCCACTGAATGAAGGTGTACACTGCCTCATGAAGGATTCAACAAAATGTCGCTCCTTCCTTTGCTCGTTTGGAAGTCCCGCATGATTCATAGCTTGAGAAAGTTGTGTGAGAATGGCTACAAGATTTTGCATTACATATCCCATAACATTTGGTTGCTCAGGGGGACAATAATTGCATTGCCCGTCGCATTCTGCATTAACACGGTTCCTTCGGGTTCCAGCAATTGACTAAAACCAAGAAGAATAGTGTGAGAAACACTAATTATAATAGGAAAACCACATAATCAAGAATAAAATTTCACACTTAAGGTCTTATCCTAGGTTATTCATGGTCATTTCTAAAACACTAAGATTGTGTTCTACGCTTAGACATATCCTTAGGATTCTTACTAAGGCTTTCAAATCCTAGTTTCCAATGGTTGACTATACCTTTCCTCTGATACCAACTATAACAACCCATACTTTACATACATTGTTATTACTTCAAAATTGAAGCACACTTATTAAAACATATAACAAAACCAGGAAAGGACCGTATAGGTATAGAGTCTTTAGAAACTGGGAAATATAAACAACTGATTCATAAAGCATCTACACTGTCTCCCATTTATTTCATCATATCTATAGTCCTTTTTGGCATATCTTACTTAATAAACTTCTTCCTGACCTAGGGAAAGAAAACATACAAAAGGGTGAGCTCAAATTCTCAGTAACGGTAAACAAAAGAAATATCAAACATATCATATTTATAAGAACATAACATTTTTAAAATCTTATCCTGCAAAAGAGATCATAACTTGGGATAAATCATAGAAGTGCAATGTAATCCCAATAATCATAAATTAAAACATGAAGCTTTGTGGAATACACACATAATCATAGAGAATCATTTCTTATTAGTCAAGACTCATTTCCAAGACTATCTTAGTGGACAAATTCCATTTCTGAACCGAGTTCATTCTTCGTTTCAGTCCTGTTTCACTGAACCGGTTTAACCTACCATTCCATCCATGTCTATCTCATGAGATATAAAATCTTTACCCAATGAATTTAAGGGAGATATAGGTCCCACCCATCTCATAATGATACCATTCTTATGTGTGCCACAAAATCATAAACCATACATCATTGCATAACCCATGTAATAAAAATGGGATTCTTAAACATCGTGACATCATAAAACAATTCATATAAGATAAAGGAATTCATAAAATTAATTCCATCACAACATAATCAAATTAATTTAATAATAGGGATAGAAACAGAACCCTTTATTATCTTAGATGGAAAATAATTTTGATAAAACACTTGAACTCCATTCTTGAGGAAAATATCCTTTATTCTTCAAAAACACTTTTCCTTTCATAACATGTCATAAAATTATAAAGAAGTTGATTAAAAATAAACTTGAAAACTTGTAAAGAAAGCTTCTTGCAAATAATGTTTTAAAAATCCATTCATTCCGTATCAGTTAAAAAAACATTCTTCTCGTACTTTTGTCGGAAAAGTCAAAAAGTACCTCTTACGATAAACGACAAAAGATTCCTTTCATATCTTTTACTAAAAACTCACCAAAGGGTAAAATTGGATTTAAACAATTGTAGGTGGATAGAAATAACAATACATATTGAGGAAACATGGATGTGGATGATAAAATACACCCCATTAAATTCCAAAGTATAAACAATCTCGGATAAAAATGAGATTGTGATATTTCCCTTACCTTAGATCCGATTTGCTTCGTAAGTGTCTGAACCTCCTGTATAATGATTTAAATAATGTTATTGACTTATTCAATAATCATAATTATTTTTATTATATCATATATGGTTATATTCTTAGCTTCTTATTAGTAATATTTCATTACTACTTGTTATTCGGGTGTTTATTACTTTTTGTTCTTATGCACGTTTTGTCGAATAAATTCTTATTTTTATTTTAAGGTTATAGATACCTCATTTACAGAATGGTATTAGTGTAATATATATCATATTTATTCACTCATTTCATTTATATGATCATTATGCAATGAATATCATGTATAACAAGTCGCATCACATCGTGGAGACGGTATTCCGTACGTATGCACGAGCGATGATATCGTTCCAATGATCGTGGAATTTTATTGGAGTGTATGTATACTATTTCAGAATCAATATCACTTTACAATAATCATATATAGTCATTATTTAAACCATTACACCCATCCAAGTAACGTGGTGGTGGAAAATAGATTATACCACAGCGTGGAGACAGTATTCCGTACGTACGCACACGCGGTGATTTCGTTTTCCGTAGGATAGATAGATGGTAAAATAGGGTTGTTTCATACTTATAATAACATATCAGTATATGAGTGATACTTATGTTATTACTTCATAATTTAACAAATAAATAAGAAGAAGTGGAAGAAGAAATAAAGATAAAAGAATCGGTAACGAGCATTACCTCTTCTTTGAAGCGCCTCTTTGAGACCTCCTCTTAGGGCACTAAAATTGGTCTTTGAAGAATACCAGGACCTCTAGAATGTTTCTAGGTATGTGGAGAAGAGATATTGGCAGGGTTTGGCCGAGCTTGAAGGCTCAAATTGGTGTGAGGAGGAGAGGGAGGAGGTTCCCTTTTATAAGGGAGGAGAGGTTCACCTTTGGAATAACTAAAAATATTATTTTATTATAAAGCCAAATTTGGTTTTAAATAGCTCCAAATTGATTTATTTCGAAGCTAAGGTGGGTATGGGTCGAGATACTCTCATCAAATAGAATTTAGACAAGTTTAGGTCATTATACTAACCTTATCTTTTAGTTTTAACTCTTAGTTAATTAGATTGACATTTACCATGTCACTTTGTAGTTTTATATTATATAGTTAATAAACTTACCATATACATCCAAGAGACCCCCAAGTGCTCCATTAATGATACACCTATCTTGATATAAGTATCTTGGCCGAACCTTAGATTTTTAGGAATAAAATAACAATCAATAATATAATATTTGTTTCAAAAACAATTTTATGTCAATTTTGACACTATTCAATAGTTGTTTTTTGTGAAACTCATAACAGAATGATTAATTAGACAAAAGTTAATTAAATCAATCCTAACATGTCATATTAACCTAGAAAATTAGTTTAATTCATAAAAAGTCTCAAATTATATTTATTTGGGTATTTATAATATCAATTATTCTAATATTTAACTATTATGGTAATTAATGCATCATCATTATTTCATAAATAAATTAAATTATTTAATGTCTAAAAATTAAAAAAAATATCATTATGTAGTAAATTTTATTAACTTTATAATTAATATTTACAATTGAATTTATCTTATGTATAACCCTATATTAAAAATGTTTTAGTAAATAAACCTTGATTTTAACTCTTTTAACTCTTCTTTGAATTAAATAAATATAAATGTCATATCCTAATCCAAGTGGACCTAAATGATAATATTTTATTCCTAAGGTTGTTTTTGGTCGAATTACACTTATCCAATAGAATTAGGACATGTTTTATGGTAATAATAATATCATTTTTACCCTTAATCACCCTATTTACTTTTAACCGTGGTAAAAAAAAGTAAAAAGTTACTATTCACCAAAAATTATTTTTATTTCATTGAACCACATTTTACTTACTGACATCAACCGTGTCTCTCGTATTTTTGAAATTCCACCCACAGAAGCGGTAAAATTACGTTTTATGAAAAATTCAGTTTTTTTAACTACCACTTAGTGGTTTCACTATTCATCAAAAATTGAAGGTTTTCAGAAAAATACCAAAATTTCACCCTAGGCTAATTTCGATATTCTAAATCCAAAAATGAAGTCCATTTTGAAAAATAAAATTTATAAAATTTCAAAAAGTGGTTATTACTATTCACAACGGCTAGTTTTAATAATATTTTAATAGCATATCTTTGTTTAGTGAAACTTAGTATTGTGTACGACGCAAGCTATCGAGGAAGGTCGTGATTGCGTGTAAAGTAAGCCAAGAAAGTGTTGTGTGTAGTGAAAGATTCCTTTGATGATTTATATAACAAAATATTTCTCATAAAAGTCTCGGGTGTAACATAAAATTTACCTTAATATTTTTTCTATGTATTAAGAAAGATATTTATATAGAGTTGAGTTTCAAAATATCACATCATCTTCTGAAAGATGGTCAATCTGAGAGAACAATTAAAACCCTAAAGGATATTCTAAGATCTTGTTCTATAGATTTAAAAAGTGGTTTGGATGATAACATTTCTCTAGTTGAGTTTTCTTATATCAATGTCTTTTAATCAAGCATTCATATGGATTCACATGAATCACATTATAGAAATAATTGTAGAACTCCAATTTATAAGAATGAATTTTCAGAAAGAAAACTATTGGAATCTGAGCATGATGATGAAATGGCATAGAAAGTTAAATCTATTGAGTAACACATAAGGACAATAAAAAATTTGATTGAAATATTATACTGATAAATGTTGATGTGATCAGGAATATGAATTCGATGATAAGGTCTTTATATGATTTTCTCCAAAGAGGAAATAAGGGAAAACTAATCCCTAGGTATATCGGTCCCTTTAAAATACATGATCATATTGGGAAAAGAGTTTATCATTTATGGCATCCACAAAACCTATATTAGGTTCATGATGTGTTCGATGTAACTCCTCTAGGAAAGTACATACCCAATACTTCACGAGAACAAAACTTAGAGGTTATACATCTAAATAATGGTCTATCATATAAGGAATAATGAGTTCATATTCTCAATTATACAGATAAAGTGCTACAAAACAAGACTATGCAACTGGTAATTATTTTACAAAACTAATAACTTGATGAATCTATGTGAGAAGCTGATTATTCTATTTTTATTCTGAAGTAATTAATTTTGATGGTGAAATTAATTTTAAGGGGGGATGAATGTAACACCCTGAGATTTTGAGAAATATTTTCTCTAAGAAATTTAAACTTTTTCGATATTTTTTGTTAGTTTACACACTGATTTTAAATTTAATTACATGAAACACCAATTTTACATTGTGTTACATGTAATATAGATTTTAATTTGGGTTACACACAACCGTTAGTTTATCTTTCATTATAGGAAACACAGTTTTAAACAAAATATGGCATGATATTAAAATATAATTATTTAATATGTTAGTTATCACCTAAAAATTGGAATGGAGGATATGGATAGGATTAAATAAATTTAGAAAATATATGGTTTAAAAATGTATATACAATGAATTCCTTGGTAACTAAATTATTACATATGAAAATATAAACTATTTGAAAATAAAAGGAATAGTTTTTGGAAAAAATATATATTTTTCTATACACAACAACATTTTTTATCTCAAAAAATTAAATAAACCCCTTTTCATGATTAATTTTAATGAATTTTACATATTTCATATTGAATCAAATTTTTATAAATTATCTTATTTATTTCCAAGACAAGAGTTATGAATAAACCCAATTTTATAATAAAAATTGTGTTTTTCTAAAAACAAGTTTTGTTTCCTCTTCCAAACATATTTAAAAATTAATTTATGATTATTTTATATGATGTATTTGTAAAAATGAAATTCATTTTGGAAATTATAATTTCAAAATTATATTATGGTGAATTTTTTAGAATTTTATAATAATACAATTTATCTGATTAATAGTGATATTTTTTGGTTTTTATTAAGAATTGTAATTAATTTTACAGAATTTACAAAGATAAAAAATGTTTTAATATTATTTTAAGAGAAAAATTAGTTCAAATATATATCTATTAATCCAATTTAGGTCATTGGAATCAATTTCAAATGGAATTTTTATATTAAAAACATTTTAATATTGTTTTAAATGAAAAATTACTTGAAATATATATCTCTTTTACAATATATGTTTTATTTTAGATAATGGACCGTTTTTAGCCATGTTTCATGTGAAAAACGTGGGCACACCTTTTTATTTTCAAAAATTACAATTGTTCCACTCACTTAACTGATAAAAGGACACCCATATCCTCTCCTCTTCACACATCCAAAACCATTTTACTCGACCAAGACCTACAAAAGTCTCTAATTACATCTCTATTATCATCCTGTAGGCCTTATTTTTTCATAATTCCAACCTAAGAAGGCTTTTTGTGCACACCAAACTATGTTTTCTAAAAAAGAGGTAACATCCTTAACCGAACATTTTATTTTATTTCTTCCTCCACCTCCTTAAATTATTATTAAAACAATATTTTATATTAACAATAGTATAATTCGTATACTAATATTCTATTTTGTTAATTAAATAACCAAAATCCATATCCACTTCCATCAAATAGGTTATGAATTCATGATTTTTATGTGTGGTGAACTACAACATCGTGAACTGACATTACTTTTTTTTCATCACCACCACTCATGGATGTATATAATGATTTATTTATTAATTATACATTATATCTATGATATTATTTTTATTTTTTAATCAAGATATCACTTGTTCCTTCTTACCTTCCATTCCATGGGAATATGATAGTGTTGTTCGTGTGTATGGCGGACTACCGACTTGGGAAGTGATGTGATTTGTTCAAGGATTACTAGGAAGGTAATAAGGATTTTTTTAAAGAACATATGTGGTATATATTAATTTTTTTTAAAATGAAAATATATTATTGACATTTATTCATTTTTATCAAGAAAATTGAAGAAACAATCATTTATTTGTACGACCTAACGTCTCCATGAACGGTGTGTTTCATTTTATATATCTAAATTTTATAGATCACTCCAAATACATATATAATGAATATATATTATTTTTATATCATGTTTAAAATTATGAAGATGATGTAACCATGATAACATTAATATGAACAATAATAATAAATAATTAAAACATGAAAAAAATCATTTATTTCCTGAAGCATGGCTTTAACCATGAATTATTAATAAATAGGTAAAAAAAGGACAAAAGTAAAACATATATGATATGATATATATTATTATGGTTCTATAATAGTTGTATAATAAAGTTATATTTATTCAATAGGATTTTATAAAGTGTATTATGGAAGTCACAAATTATGGTAGGGGATTTCTGTCTCACTTTTATTTTATTTTTTTGTGGGATACGTGACATATTCACCATGATTTTCATTTATGTGGTGTATATACTACCCATGAATTTATTTCATGATGTTTATATTGAAAATTATTATTTTTTATATATCAATTTTATTACTTCACTATCATGACATTTATGGTACATAATTTACTAAAGTGGTATAGCTTTTATGATAGTTGTACATTGTCTATCAGAATTATTTTTGTTTACGGTTTCGATAATGAAATCTTCTAATATATCAGTCAAGAAACTAATTAAATATATTATATTATTATTATTCCATGGGAATATGTGTTTTCCTATAATTTTTCACTTTTTACTTACTCAAGAGTCAAAAATATTGTTTTTCAAAGAAAATGGGTTTTATTTCCCTCTTCAATTTAAAAACAATTTTCATTCAAATTCATGTTTTCTAATTTTTTTTTCAAAGATGTTGTTAAATCATAAAAATTATTTATTAAATACATTTGTACCCATTTTTTACATTTTATCTTTTTTGAATGTAATATTTATGACATTTTCCAAACAATTCCAGTCTGGATTTTGTTGAAAATCTGAAAGGAATATTTTCTTAACGTGAATTACCTGAATAGTATTTTCCTCTATCATGAAAAAATCATAATTTTAATCCTTCCATTATATGTTTAAATGATAATTTTCAAATTAATTATTACCAAAATGTTTTATGAGTTATTAGTTTTGGAAAGTGAGTATAAAAATGGATAATATATTTTCCTCAAGAAATGTTGAAAATGATTTTTAAAGATTACATTATATATTTACATGTTTGTTTTTAGTGAAATTAATTTTGATTTTTTTTTGTTTTAAAAAGTTTATTTTCAAATTGGAAGGACTATATTCCCCCAAAAATATTCCATGTTATCTTTCAAAATAATTTTCTATCTGATATGACATCTTGTATTATTACATATGATTTATTAGGGATAATATTAAATGATATCATCCTAATTATTTCTATAGTTGGATAATGTTTATGTTGATGGAATTTTTTTAAACCATTTATTTTTTATGGGTTTTGTTATGGTGAATTTATGAAATGATTATGAATCCTATTTTCCTTACTCATGTTATGATGTGATGATACGAGTAATATTTCATGAAATTATGTCATATATAAGTGTGATTTTTATTATGAGATGGCTGGGACATATATTTCCCTCCAATTATTTAGGTAAAACATTATATCTCATGAGATGATAATAGGAATCTAGTCAATGGGATTGATCCACTATTGAAAATATATGATAAGTCCTAATCCACTATGTTTATAGACTAGGTATTTATCCTTTAGAAATGAAATGGTTTTTCTATATTTATAGAGTTTCATACTTTTCTGAAATGAGAATCTAATTAATGATTGATTTATAGTGATTTTCACTCTTTTAGGGCATGTTTCAGAAATGATAGTATTTTATTCAATGACTCGTGTTTCTTATCTAAGAAAATTTGGGTATAAATGTCCTATGTTATGTTCATGATCAAATACAGTTATTCTTAGCTTATGATATCATATGATCATAAATTTACATCTCCAATATTTACCCTTAATGACCATCTAAGCTCACCCTTTATTATTTTTTACTTCCCTAGGTTATGAATAAAGTATTAGGTAGTGTATTCATTTAAGGATTAAAATTTGAAAATACCATCTAGGGAAATATTGAAGATCTATAAAGAAATAATAATATTGTGTTTCTATTTTCCAAATACACTAAACTATTATGTTCCTCAAACATGTGTTTTTTAAATGGATTGAATATCCATAAAAAAGTTGTGATATTTTTCTTGACGCTTTCATTGGGGCACACCTACACATTAGCATGAATGCACACACTAGCTTCTATGTTTCCCTCAATTCCCACTTTCCAAAGGAGGGATTATTTCATCACATTAATTAGTGATGGATGCTCCTTGATCAAAATGGTATTATGGGTTTTGGTTTCTCCATCCATGGATTCCTACTTAGAAATCATCACCTAGTCTGGGTCACCCTCAAAGATTAAATTCATGTTTGTGTAAATCATTCCCAGTGTAATCTCTTTGTGATTGTTGTTTAATTACGCTGCTTTTGTCTATACATTCTCTTTCCATATTGATAGGGTAGAAAACAACAGTCAGTAGAGTAGGCACATTGGGCATCACTGGGCAAGGATAGATGTTGGGAACATTTGTCACCTATTTGCTTACTATTGGGAGGGAATCTCATATGAGGAATCTTAAGGTGTGGTATATAAGGAATACAATTTTAGTCATAAGGTAATGATGCCATATTTGATGTTCTTACAAACAGTTTTTAATTATGGAATCTAACACCTATACATGGGGTAGGTATTTGGATAGGGTCACAAGTTTTACATTCTATGGAGACAAATCAGGAAATCTATTTAAGAAGTATCATGGTTGATTTTCACATATTGTGTAGAGGGGAACATGGTTACTGAGGCAAATTAGGGAGCTTCATCCCTATGAGGGAGAACCTATGTTTATCATTGATCAAGATTTCACTTGAAGAAGACCAAGAAGGGTGATCAGAACTCCCATTTAGGTGGATTTGGGAGGTGCATTCGTATGTGGGAGAACCTAAGTTTACCTTTGGTCAGGATTAAACCACTGGAAGGCATCATATGTACCCCGTTTAGAAGATAGGGATCAAAACCCATGTATTTCGATGCTAAAGTTTATGTTTGTGAGATTGGACTAATCAATATAGTTTAAGGTATTCAGGTAAGGATGCTTGTGCTGCAAAAGTATCATTGAAGATGGGTGGTGTGGATCTTACGCATTGAATCTATGAGAGTTTTTTAAACGAATCGATGATGTGGATAGGGCTTACATGTTGGAGAATCACGGGGGATCTAATTCCATGTGATTTGTATACGGAAAATCCCATGGATAAGGGGTGTATTGGTTATCCCATTCACTCATACATAAGGCATATTGTTCTTATAGAAAAGGGCACAACGTAAGACTATAGTTTTATATCATGTGATGAAGACATTTTTATATAATTTAGCATCATGTGACTAGGATGTAGGGCAATTCATTTTTTATGTCATGTATCTTAGACATCAGTAGGATCACTCCTTACCCCTTGGGATTATATAACCACTACTCATGAGCCTTTGGGTCGGGCATGGTGTTGGAACTACATTGGAGGACTAGTGAATCATAAGTTATGCATCAGAGTCCCCATGTTTAGAAGAGAATGTTATGTCTGATTCTCAAGCCGCACTTGGGGTGAAGTAAGCAGACCCACGAGTGGGTGGTACCAGTCACATGGGGACTCAAGGTTGAGATGAACTGGTCCTAGATTTGTGTGGGGGCCCTCAACCCTCAACCTTTAGGAAATAGGGTTAGTGTAAGAGATACACCATGGAGAGTCATAGTAGAGGTGATTTTTGAATATTTGAGGTTTGCGAAGGAAGGATATCCAAGGATTGGGTTCATCATGAAGATTAGGGGCTTCACAATGGAGTATTGTTTGTGAAACAGGGTGAAACTACCTTAATTGGATGTCCATATTCATAACCTGAATGTTTCACAAAGTATGAATGCTTTTTGAGAAATCAATTTCTATGGAAGGCCATCTACCTTTGTAAAGGGAGTAGGGCTTTATGAATGGAATCTCTACATAGGGTGGAGGCTCTCATGAACACAAGGGAGAAGGTTTTCAAAAGATCAAGCAACTTGGATGATCCATTTTATCTTTAGTTTGATAACCGTAGAGGTTCATGAATTTGGACTGATTTTAGAAATATAAAGGTAGGGAACCATCCCTAAAATTTGGTACTCTTGGGGAATTTATAGGAAAGGGGTTTCAAAAAGATAGTATGTGCTCACAAAGACCAACGTGGCATGTGAATTGGAGCAACTTTTTGAGTCTTAATGTTGTTATCATGAAGAAACTATCAACCCTTGGGGTGTTCACAAAGAGCTCTATGAATCTAAATGTTTTTATGTAGAGATAATATCATGCCTTCAATATTTGACGAAAAAAACTCTCATTCAAGGAGAATTGCGAGATCTGACCATTTTAAAAGTAGGTGAGATTTGTGAAACATACCCTTTAGAGGTATTTTTGGATGTTTTAGCCTAGATTCACGATAAATCCATCTTTCCTTCCTTGAAAATTCTTGTGACACACATATTATAGTGTCAAAAAAATCACCCCACTCAGAATGGGAGCCAATAAGGAAAATGTGGGTCAGATTCCGAAAGAGAATGTCTGTTATTTCACAATTGACTCCTTTTTAAGAAGCTCGCTCATCAAGAACGTTCCGAAAGACCGCTTCATGAAACCCACATCATGGAGACCATCCCAAACCTGAGACCAACCATAAACCTATAAATTGTGATGGGGGCCTTCACATCCACCATACTCTTATGACAGAAAAATATTTTTCCTGTTCTAGGGAAGCTCTTACACTTCATGAGCACTTTATAATCTCATCCCCAACCACTCATGATGATCAATATCTCTATAGAACTTACACCACAAACACTTTTTAGTGAACCAGAATCCATGAACTTGATATTCATGAAGAAACCTCTGCAAACTAGATACTCACCAATGATCTCCAAGAACAACTTTCATGAACTGGACTAATAAACTGCTAAGTCTGGAATCAAATGGTCACCTAGGGAGTCAATGGCATCACTTCATATATGGAGGAAATTTCTTGGAATATCATGATCAGGGAGGGCATTCAAAGTGACTCGGACCATGAATCACTGATCACATCACTAAGAATACTTAGAGGGATTACGCATTGTGAAATAGGATATGACTTTATGAAACTGGTCTAAGTGGTGATGTCTTTTTCCCTACATTGAGCAGAGATAAATCAGACTACTGGTTCATAGGCATATTGGGGTAGTATCTGAGGCAAATGGTTGATGTAAGACACATATGGAAGAAACATATTCCAATCATAGAGGACTTTCTCTACAACAACATAATGAATATTTGTGGGTAGAATTTGTTGGATGGGTTATCCTATCTGTATTATGATAATGTCCTCAAGATGGGTTTGGGGGATCCGCTATCAGGATTGAACAACAATTTTTATTTTTTCTATGTTCAAAACATTATTGATGAATGGGCCTGGTCCTATAAGGAAAGTATGTCTTGTTTTAATTTCATGGTAGAGGTTATACAAGTAAGAGTCTATGAGGTATCATGGTATTTATTGTTTCACATATACATCCATTATAACATCATGTATGTGCTTCTGATCAAGTAGACTCTAGGTAATAACATGTACCATCTGCATTGTGGGGATGGAGGCATCAGTGTATGGTAACTTCATCAAATAATTGATATCCTCCTCATGGGGGTAAAGTATGATAAGTTCCTCCCCACATAGAACTTGTGGTCGGACTAAGAGCCGCTTACAAACCTAGAGAAGGTGTTGATGGATCTGGTATATGGGACCAATGAGGAAATTCAGGGATGAGGGATGTTTCTTTCAGGAAATTGTTTGAGTATTTTATGAGTGAACTAGTGGAAAGGATACCGGGGAGGTCGTTCACATGTCCATGGGAATTTAATTAGGAATTGGATTATACCTACAAAAGAATTTTGGAGGAGAGCTAATGGAATATATGTAAGAAGAAAAATCAAGACTGAAGTGGATCAAGGTGTCAGGTGGTGGGATTAACTGTCACGCCCATTTGGGGATGGATTTTCCTTGTGAGGGATGTACATGTGGTGGAATGATAGAGTACCTTAATTATTGTTTAAATGTTAGTGACATGACAACATATTAATTTAGATGTCATATTACTAGTGAAGGTGTAGAGGTTTCTCCATCACATCATTCAAGGGGATACATTGCTTCATGTATGTGAGCCCCTCCACTTCTTGTATAGTTGGGTGGCTTCTCAACTGGGTTGATTTGAGTATCCAAACCTTGTCTCTCCTCATTCTAAAAACTTATGATCTTTTATCTTGACTACTACATGGAGTCACCTAATCAAGTTAGTCCTGGGAAAAGTGCTATAGAAGTTCGGGTTAGCGGAGAACATCAAATTTAATCCATTCCCTCTATTTATGGGGGTGGGGAATAATGAAGGTACAAGGAATGTCAACTAGTGATTATACCTCGTGGCCTTCCACGATGGGATACTATTAGAAAGATTTGACAATGAGTTTATTTGTGCACCATACAACCCGAATCAGGCACAAGATTGTTCAGATGTCTATAGCAGATGAAACTGAAGGTGTACATAAAGAATCTCTATGAGTGTCAACATTTATTTTTGAGGAATATATGGTTCATTTTCATGTGTTAGGATATTAAGTTGACAAATAAGATTCCACCACCTACCATTGTGCACAGACTCATCCATGATTATGCACAGAGCTAGGATAGTTCATATCTTGAGGAAATGTTGAGTCAGCGGGCCACCAGTGATGTTGAAGTGGTACCCATTACACCACATTTTCGGTGCCAAGTTGTGGTTGGTGCATGATTTGGAGGTATATTTGGCCCAGCGGGTAGGGTAGAAGTAGTATGTCCAACATTTCATGGCCCCGAATAGGCATGATCTATATTGGAGGAGAGTAACTAGGATCAAATCTTTGAGAAAGTGACAGAATGAAGAAGGAGATCCCAATGGGGCCCTTATGAGGACATTTTTCAAAACTCCCTCGAAGTAGTTACATCGCATGGATATTCCTTGTGATGATTTATTCCTAGAATCCTTTGAAAATTGGGATGTCTATAGGTAGTTCTCCTATGTTTATTGAATATGGAATCATCCTAATAGAGATGAGATGTGTCTCAATGGGACTGGTCATGAAAAGGCATGATTTAATGTTTCATGGGATGAGGTAGTGTTGTACATATTGTATCTAGAAGACGTTTCCATTATTGGGTCATTGTTCACCCTTTGACCGACCCAGTTAAGGTGGTGTTGAACATGACCTCTCACCAACAACTATTGGCAGCTGAGCTGGCTATGTATTCACATCTACTGGAGGAGTTGGACCATTCATGTACAATCAATAACTAACAATTCTCTACTTTTGGATTAAGAACTCCCTCAGACCTGATAAAAATATAAATCTTATTTGATTCAGAAATAACTTGTTCATAGAATTTTTTCCTAACTCATTTTTCACCTGCATCTGAATTGGGATCGAAAGAGGTTATGTTTGGAAAAGACTTGAAAAGTATGGAAATGGTACCTCAACCCTTGAAGGGGGTCATTTGGGGTCCCTTCCTGATGTCTCAGATATGTGAATTCATCCATTGGCACATGTGAATGAGGTAGTGGTCATAGAGGGATCCCTACATGGGTAACTACTTGTGAACATCTAGGAGATCCTTTATGATATGTACAACTCACATAAGCCTCTTCATCTTCGACTCCCATATCCCATTTTTATTTTATTCATATTCTTCACTGACATATTTTCAAATAGTAGTTCGAATGATGCTTGGGACTCACCCTCCAGCACCCACAATCACATTAACCCAGCATGGTAATAAGGTGGAGAGAGCGGATTTTGATCACCCAATAAAAATGTATAATGAGACAATGATGGTTGGACTAATTGTGGAGGTTCCCTTAGTGGTAAATACTAATATCAATCCATCAATAGATGGGGTGGAGGTGAGTCACATGACTTGGTCAGCCAAAAGAGTCATGGTGGTGGAGCTGGTCATAGAGACACCACTAGATGTGATCGTTGGAAATGAAGTTGTAATGGAAGAGGTGGAAATGGTTCTAGGAGATGATATGACTTGGGAGACTCCATTGTTCATGGATTCCATAGAATTTTTAGTGGTGTCAATTGCATAGTCTGATGTCGAGGTCCCACCACCAATTGGGGTGGGTGATAGAGTTGGGTCAGTTACGTCCATATTAGTGGTTCCATAAGGTGCAATGTAACCTCGACTATATGTGGGGACGCTATTAAGGAGCTATTCCCATGAGTATATATTCATCCCATCATACTTGAACACCTTCACCTTTATGATCCATATAATCATATACTGATTACTTTTCCCTCTTATGATCCAATGCTACTAGAAGATTTTGAAGATCCTGACTTTGACATCACCAAAGATAACCAGATTTTCCATAGTGTGGAATGAATATGCATTAATAACTTCATTACACACTCTAAATATGTGAACTACAAAATAGGTGGGATATCTCTGCCACTTTCTAGTCATCCTATCAACTAGTGGGGGACTCCAACATCCTACATGTGTTGGCATGATAATTTCTTGTGGAGTGAGTGCTCACAAAATTGGAAGTGCTTGAAATTTTCTAGAATAAAATGTAGTTAAAGGGATATTAAGATATCAAGGAGGATAGAGGATAAGTCTCCAAACTGAGGGGTTTATTCAGAAGCATGCATCATTCATTACTATGTAGACTTAGATCATCAATATTATAAAGACTCTATTAGAAGCGGCAGAGGCCAGGGTGGAAAAGGTGATATCATTGGTGGATGAGTGTTGGGATGAGCATAACCGGAATCGAATTGGAACCAAATATGTATAATCTAAGGCTAAAAATAAGAAGAAATCCCTGGAATAGTGACAATAGATATTTTAGTCCACATAGTTAATTATGAATGAGCTTGAGAACTTGACCATCAGGTCGGAGCTGTAGAGTCAATTTTTCAAAATAATGATTCCAATATGTGGATGTCCCTCTAAAACATTATCTAGTTTTATTTTTTAATGATTTAAAATGGTTTTGTTTTTAGTTCAATCGTATGCATGAGATAACAAATGATCAATCACAAAGCTCACATTATTCATGCTCTATGGGAGAAACAAGGGATGACTATGTGATTTCTCATTTATTTAAGAGTGTATTTGTTGAGAGAGGTTCTAGTTTGAGAATTGGGATCTCGAAAGGGCTGAAATTATTTCCCAATTTTCCCATGTTCATCAATGTGTTAATTCTTGGGGCATCAAATTTTTCCAAAAAAAAGTGAAAAGGGAATGAGTATCCCAAGGACCAAAATTTGGAACACAAGGATGGTGGCATGATGATATAGGATAACTACTAATCACGTTCGAACCACATTATACATATCATTAACCTAGAATGTTAGAAAATAAGGGACATCTTTTGAATTTCTTTTAAACAAGGAACCAATCTTAGAATTTCATCCAATGGCCTCTGTGACACTGTCTCATAGTGGTAGGTGAGCTAGTGTATCCAGACACCATTTTATTAGGGGTTCCCTTCAAATGTGAAGAAGGATAAGGATCTAAACGAGGGGCATAAGAAGCATGGGAATGAAGTGATTGAATGTTTTAATGTATTTTAAGACTCTTGAAATTAATCTACCATGGCTTAGATCACATTGGGGGGAATATCAGTCTAATAAAACGTTAAATTTTTTTTCAAAATGAATAATCTACTCAAATGATGAGTGATAGTTTAATTAATGATGTTATAGATTACTATAATCCTATGAAAGGGTTTCTCATGAGAGGTCCAAAAATTCCTTATATTTTAACATCATGGAAACAGGATGATAAACACACAGTTTTGATGTCATGTGGTAAGGATGTTGGCATTGTACAGTTTGATGTCATGATACAGGGATGTCAAGAGTGTGGGGATTATGTGTTGTGTGGCCTAACATTTCCTCATCATGTCAGCTCAATTGGGAATCCCATGTATATTTCATGGGGCAGATTCACAGTTTATCATTAGGAAAAATAGGACATAGTGAATCGTTGTGAATGATACCCACTGGTCTTTGAGAACAGAGGTTGAATGATGGTAGTATGATAGGAGACATCACACTAATAAATATAATCTAGGGCATATCACATACAGTTTAGGGTCAGGTTTCATGTCCCATAGATTTCAGTTTAAGTTCATATATCTTGGACCTATTGTGAATAGTATGAAGTCTTGTTGAATGGGCTACGACTCATAGTTTAATGTCATAGTGTTTGGACCATAGGGTGCTCCAAATGGATATGTATAGTGCGGGGAGTTGAAAAAACAAATGTGAATGAGCTAAGGAGTCTATCCTCCACTCAAAATATTTTGTGGAAGATTCACATGTATATTAGAGTTGTGATGTTAGGACTGGTAATCATAGTTTATCACATAGAGTTTACAATTAAACATAATGGAGATGAGAGACCCCACAATGGGTTGAAAATGGTGATTCACCCAATATGAAATATTTTTGTGTCACTACATATCCCATAAGAATGTGAATAAATCTATACATAGTTTTGGTAAATGGCATAATAGGAGACCAACATCAATAGGGGGCCACCCTCTCAAATGAGAGTATAAAATATTCTCATATGTGGATATGAGGAAGGCCAAATTCATATGGGTTTAGGCTATAGTCTAACATCATGTATGTCTGGATGTTGGTGTTTATTCATCCTGTTTTCTTCATGAAAGGCTTCCAAGTAATATACAGGTTTGGATCACCTCCTATTTAGAGGCATCATGATATTTTCTAGCGTAAGACTTCATGTTAATGTCATGAGCTGAGGACGTACCTTCCTCATATCAGGCTGTGATGGAATCTCGTCCTATTGATGGGCCATGGTACTTATATGGGTATTAAATCTAGAAGGAGTCTCATGGGATATTTTGGGGTGATTTCACTGTATACAATAGATGGTTTTGTAGGGAATCGATGGTTGAGGACAATGACATTAAATCTAAGTGTCACTATAAATCCAATAAAAATGGGAATTAAGCCACACATAGTTTTGGTGGTAGATGCACACATATTATGATCATCTAGTTTGGACCATGTGATGAATGAAGGTTCAAGGATGTTCATTTGGGGTAAGAGTTAAAACCCAATGTGAATGACACAAGGAATATTTTCACCACCTAAAGTGATCTTGAGCTCATTTCACATAGTTTATGGTCATGTTTTATAGACGATGGAAAATAGTTTAGAGTCATGTCACTTTGAAAAAATAAAGAATATTATTAAATTCAAGATGTTTAGAATATAAAAGTGTTTCTTTCAAGTTTACTTATCTGTCACAAAATAAGTACAATATAATGCGACAGGATAGGGGTCTAGTAGGCATGTGTAAACACGTATCAAGATACAACAACACATAGTTTACATTCATAATGTTTGGACCGAAGAAAATGTAGAAAATAGTCTAATGTCATGATTCTTGAATCAGGGTGATGTTATCCCCATTGACACATATGTGACATGGATAAAGGTAATACCCATCATGAATGGTACCAAAGGAGTATCACACACAATAAATAAGGATAAAGGGAAAAGGATTGATTAATTTGTGGTTGTTTCCGAAGATGAGAAGTCGGAGCATTGTTATGTATTCCATAAGGATGAGAATCAAGACACACCTAGTTTTGTAATGTTCCTAATATTGGTGGCACACACATTTTAACATCATACACTCTGGACCATGGAAGAAATATTAAATTCAGGTTTCATAGACTATAGGGGAATGTTCGCGTCTAGGGAATAAGTGTGGCAAGTAAGAGGCAAGACATGATCTGAATTCTATCAAAGATAATCACATAATACATACACACATTGAGATGAATTTTATACAGTTTAAGGTCATCATTTCTAGACATTAACTATGGATAAAGGGCTGAGGGGTTAATAAGTTTATATGGGGTCATAGATATGAGAAGTCAGAGCATTACTAGGTATCCCATATAATTGGAATGAACCCACATGTTGTTCTGAAACAAGATGTGGTAAGAGTCCAAAACCAGTAGAGGAAATCCTCTATGGAAAGGGAATTGAATCATCCTAGAATTTTGGGGCATCCCATGTTCAGATCATGGGTTAATACTTATTGATCATCCCATACTTGTTGTATGAGGCATTTCAGCTTAAGACAAGGTAATGATCATCCCTTATTAAAAGGCAACCTGGTTTTCTCAGACCACTAAAATTTGAATCAATTTAAATAAATTTGTTTTTTTAATTCATTTCTCCAAATTATATAATAATGACCATTTTATTTTTGTGAATAAAGGATAAAATTCATATATAAAAACTAGTTACCATGGTGAAAACCAAGATGGTATAAACTAGTAAGCTAAGATGTAAAAGGGAAAAAATTTAAAAAAAATATAGTTGGGTGTATTGGGTGCGTATCAACCTTATCTCTTATCATCTCTATTATTTCTAAAATTTGGATATATTTTACTGAATATTGACTTTCCATTATTGAAAATGTTTGGGTATTTTCCAAAATGACACGCTTTTTCACTTATAAAAGGGAAAATCATATCATCACTTCCTCTCAGACAAAACCCCAATATGATTATTCAAAAATCTACCCAACCCTATTTTACACACTACTAGAAACATTAAATAGGTCCTTAGATTCTCAAAATTTCACCCCTCATAGGTTCAACCCCATTCACAAAGGAGATTTACCTTGAATTGGGGTATAGATTTCTAACTGTTTCTTCCTAATTTCTTTTTCATTTTAAGCATTTATTTTTTCTAAGTAATATTACCTTAAAAATGATAAAAAAAATATCATTATTTAACAAGTATGTTATTATAGTTATGGTAAAACAAATAACCCCATTTCTCTATTTCTTTAAGAAAAATGAAAATGTGTATTGTGTGTGTCAGAAGACTACCATATCTACAAATAAATGTGTTTCAAATTTCACTACCACCTTCATACACAAATTTATTTTATATTTATGAGTATATATGATACAAATACACACACACACATATATATATATATATAATTAATATGGTTTATTATACATTGAATTTATAGGAGGTTAAAAGAAAAAGGAAACAACACATACCCCTGGGCCGAAAAAGAAAAAACACACCACACCCACCAAGGATTGACCCACTCTTTATCGAGCTCATTAAGTTGATTGGTTAGAATGAATAATGTCCTTAAGGATAACTACAAGGTTTTTTACCACTTTATGTATCCCTATTGTGTCACTTTCTTGCATCGCCGCCTATATCAGTTCCTATTTGGGTCAGTGACTATATCACTACACACATATCAAGTCTTTTAAGGTGGATACCATGATTCAAACCATGGTATATTCAATGTGGATTTCATTGGGGAGTACCTCATGAATGTGGGTTAGGTTTCTATGGTTCTTTATATATAACAAAAAAATTAATTTTTGTTATCAGGTAATCCACCAATATCATTAAATAAATATAAATAAGTTCAATACTGATTTCATGTTTACAAAATTTGACTAAATCTCCCATGTGATGAAATTATAATATTAATGGTCTTTTTGAAACATCAATTATAGTTCCTTTAATGGATTATAAATGATAAAATTTGGGAAAATAAGAATGATCAACACTATTAAATCGATGAAATGGAACTCTCTCATGTGACATATTTGGGTAGGTTATGTGGCCTTAGGAATGGATCCATGTATGCTAGAAACACATGACTAGTAGTGAGGGTTTATGAATTATAGTTGTAAGATTACAACCTCTATCATAGAGTTGAAATAATACGTGAAAAAATAGAATAGTAGTGTAAGTAGACAAATGGAACTGATCCATCTATATTGGTTGGGGAAGATGCATGTCTATGGAGTAACAGGACAAATAGGAGGCAGAAAAATATGAAAGATTACTCCTCGTTACCTCCTACCTTGGAGACTCGGTCAGTAAAGAAAATAAATTCCATGAAATTAGGATTAGAGTTTTTGGATAAGCAGACAATGGAATTATTTCTAAACTCTGAAGAAGAGGTGGTCAACGAGGTATTTTTGTTGAATGTGTCTTAAGAGAAAGAACTAACATATGGGGTGGTCTTTAAAGGTGATACTCAATATGGAACAATACTCTTGGGTTGATAAACAAGTCATATTTCGTGTGGGCTATTTAATAAAGGGAAGATCATCCTTGAGGAGTACATATAGTCCTGGGATCAGTTGGCTTATGAAATTGAAAATTAGATGTCAACTGCCCCAAGAATCCAAGTATCCTCTATCTATTGGAATTTTTTTAGGTAAATGGTTTATGGTAACCTAAAACTATCCTACAATGATTTTGATTCAATGGGTGGAATTTGTTGAGTGATTGGTAGGCATTTCGGTTCAGGTTCTGTGGCTTTTGGAGAAGATTTTGCTTGTTTTTGAATGTTGCTTGGAGGTGTTTTACCAGCATTCTAAGGGGTCTGCTCTAGATGGGGATCAGAGATTAAATCTTTACCAGTGCATTCCATTCAGAAGCTTGATAGGGTATGGCTTCGCCATCAGTTTTGGGCTCATGCATTCATGTGTGGAATAGCTTGTTTTGTGGTCAAGCGATGGTGAGGGTTTTCAACTTTTTGAATTGGTTAGGGAGGGGTGGTCCCTATAGTTTGGTCTGGGTTTTATGGTTCATATAGTTTTTAAATTAGATCCGGGGTTTTTTAGATTTCCTAAAAATCATTTTGATTATAATAAAAAATAACTTTCAGTCAATGTAAGTAGAAGTAGTAATATGATTAAATAAACAAAAAACCCAATTTGAGAGAGGAAAAATGAAAAAAAAATCCAAAATAATAATAGAATAATGTAATGACAAAATGAAGGTAACTAAATTAAATAATAAAATCCACATAGAAAAATGAATATGAAGACCCAAATAAATATTCTAAATGCCCAGGTCCCAAACACCATGTCGGTATCATATCAAAACTCCAACCCATCCAGCAAACTACAAATTGACAATAGGGCCCTTTGTGCTTTTACAATCCTACATCCATGAAATATGTATGGGTACCAAAAGGTGTCATGTATATGTTGTGATAACAACATAGTAGGTAAAAACCACTGTGTATAAAGAAATCCATTCTAAGAAATATATTGAATTCTATAAAGAGAAAAATGGGGTATTAATTTAATAAAATAATATTGCATATAAAATAATCAAGCAGGACCTCATTTTTTGGGGTGACACTTGGGGCTAGCCCAACCTAGATCAAAATCCCACTAGATATCTCTGTCCAGAGATGTATCCCAATGAATTAGGATGGATCGCCCAAACAGTGGATGATTTACTTATAGAGGATGAATCAAATGAGAGATCTCATGATCAAATTGCTTATGTCTACAAGATATACAAAATCTCACAAAAAATTCATCCAGTGAAAGTACATTTAGTCCTCAGACATAAGATATAATCACATAATCCTCCCTCAGGAATCATGTACGAATGAACCTTTTCCAATTAGTAAAAAATCATGCACCTAGTCTTCAATAATCATCATAATGATGAGTCATATAATAAAAATATTATCAAGCCGCAAACATACCACCTCCAGGCATCAATCATATTAGTTATAAATAAAAAATATATATGAAAGATGAACATAAAGAAAACATATCACTTTCCAAATATATGAAGATAAGAAAAAATGATCAATTTATCAAAATATTATTTCTCTAGAAAAATATATTTTATTAATCTAGGTTCCCATTTATCATAATTATTATATCAAAACTTCTTCATCATTATATTCGACTTAATTACATTAGAATTCAAATTAATCAATTTTAGCCAAAATGGTTCTATCTCAAGAAACTAATAAAGAACACATATTATAACAATTTATAAATAAAGAAAGAAAATAAAAAATTACCAAATCAACTTAGGTATCTATTGTTAAATTGACCATGTTTGAACAAGGTCTTGGGATGCCACACATGTCAGGTGGTCGTAGGTCTCCATCTCAAATCCGAAGAACCCAATGGAATCTAAAGGAAGGACTAAACATTTTTTTTCATTAATTAGGGATTTATTCCATTTTTTAGGTCACACTCATATAATTTTGATGTGATATCACCTATTTTAAATACTAAGGATCAATGAAACACACATTTTGGATATTATTTTACCACCTACTACAAAAGAAGAGAAGGAATTGAAGAAACCTAATGTATGTGGTAGAGATAAGATTCTCTTTTTCATTCAATAAGAACCATAATTTCCATAAAAAATTGAACACTAACTGGAAGAAGAATTAAAATAATTACCTTTGATCATATAGTCAAGAATTAAAATATCCAATTATGTTTTTCATTTGGTTCAAAGGGGATCATATGATTGTTGATGGCGGGTTATAGTCGGTAGAAAAATGGATATTTGATAAAATAAAATGCATGGAATTGTAGGGTTTATTTTAGGTTTAGGCATGAATAATTAATGATGTGAATAAAATTTACATCCTTAATTCTTCAATTTCTAAATACACTGGAAAACGTGTTTCATTGGATTAAAAAATCAAGAAGAACCTGATTTCACAACATGAATCCATCACAAAATGTGAATTCATAATTAAATTATTTCCCTAAAACCATTAATATTTTGTATGGATCGAAGGGTCATCCTAATAAATTAGAATCATAAAAAGGACATACATAAAAAATTAATTCTGGAGTCTAAATTTAGCTCCCCTCATGTTTCTTTCTTCCAACATTGTAGTGCTTACCTAATATTAGACCAAACAAATCATGTTTGGATTTCTAGGATGTTGAATAGACTACCTTAACTCGAAGAGGTTTAAAAAAATTAACGAGTGACATACCTAGAAAAATATGTGATCTTATATCCTATCCAATATATAACAGCTCGTCCATGAGTTTCTCTAAGAATCACTATGGGGTATTAGAGAAAAATCTAGGCCACTACATCCACAAACATGTTTTTTCATTCCCAAGTCTCCTCTTTCACATGCCCGTGTTACCGCTACCCTCAAAATAATGGCATGGACGTCCCCAAAAGATTCTTATCACTAAAATATATGGTATGTATAAGATGCTTCTCTAAAGATTCATCAACATCCAAATCATTTTCATGAACTTATATCACATGAGAAGGGTTTCAATGATATCTATAGATCTATGACACATGTAACCCATCATGAATGAAATTATATCGATGTAGAAGGGAAAAATGGTGCGTCACTTGATCGACCCCATCCATAATCTCAAATGGCATGGCCAACCATTTTTCTAGATTCCCTTTCTTTAATATGTGGAGTTTCCCCATCCTAGAAAACACCCATCAGAGAGCCTGATGACCAACCACAAACTCCAGATGTAATCTCTAGTAGTCCTTGATTTATTTCTTCTAACTCAATGTGGTATCCAACTAATTTCTAATTGACTAAACCTAATCAAATGTCACTTACATGAGACTAGGACCAATTAGTGCATACTCACCTACAACAAACCAAAAAAGTGGAAAAATACATAGCCTACCATAAAATTCCTAGAAATGTTACATTTGGATAAATTTATTTATCTTGTTCTTATATGTAAACTCCATGAGTTTAATATGGTACTCCCAAGATCCTGGAAAATCAATAACACAAACTCACAACATATCCTCAAGAATATAAATTATCAATTCAAATTGGCCAAGAGTCTGAGGGTGATAAGATTTACTCATAAAGACATGTGATCATATTTAATTCATAAGACCCTTCAAAAACCATATATGAAATAAGGATCTCAATTATAAAAGATAGTCCTTGAAACACCATGTAGTCAAACAATCCAATGCACATAAAGACTATACAGATCATCAATGGTGAATGTCTCCCTGGGAAGATAAAAGTGTGATACCGTCCTCAGTTGATACACGACTATCCATAAATCATAATTACTTTTAGGTTTACAAGTTAATCTTTTAATGGATTCCATGATGACATCAATCCACGTCCACTTCATAATGGGAAGAGGTTGAAACATCCATGCATGCCTCTGATGCTCAACCTTCACCTATTGATATGTGAAACATAACACCACAAAACCTTCTATTCCACTCTTCATTCTAGAACACTAATATTGTATATTGATATCATGATACATATTTTTTATACTAGTATGTAACTCCAATCTATAAACATGAATCTACCTCATCAACTCCACCCACATACCCCAAAAACCCATATACGGCCAAAAAATGAAGAATATCACCATTTTTGAGAGGCCATACTGGTAATGGAACACACTATAAAAGATATCCAACAAATATAATCCCACAAAATTAAATAACATCAATTTATTGGTCTGCTCTAAGATAATTGGTACAAGAGATGTCGAAGTCGGAGCTACTCATCCCTAGGGATTCTAAACATCAAGATGCATGTCTACACTGAGTAACATCATCCAACACTCATCATAATACTTTAGAATTGACTCTATCTACATATTATGGATTGAGGAATCTGAAATGAAATTGTTTCTTCATGGTGTTTAATCCTACTCAATTCTTGAAGACTATAGATACTCAAACCACATAATCTTTTGAAGGATTAAGTCTCATATTTAAAATATTTACTTGAAGATATTAAGGTTCATGTATAACACAAACCTCTCACCCATCATCCTATGTATACAAAATAATAGGGTTTGCACCACTGTTGATAACTCTAGATCCTGGGTGGGTTGATTCTTCCCAATCATTATCCACTATCTGGATATATAAGCAACCACTTGTTCCTCCTACATCAAAACTACTCCTAGTCCAACCCAAGAAGAATCAAAATACTTGTTATAGTCTTTTATGAGAATAATAAAATTGAGGATCAGTGTAGAGTTATACTTTCATCTCATTTACAAGAAATCCTTCTCAAAAGATTACGATTAAACAAAATTAACCCCTTTATTGGTCATCCTGGACATCAAACCTTCCAAATGGGAGAAGTCCTAGATAAAATTCTTGTAATAGTATTACAAACCCAGAAAAATACAAATCTAGAGAAAATACTTGGGTTTATACCAACAAACCATTACAATAACCATGTCTAGATATAAAACCACTCTAGACTCTGTTATAACACGTCTTAATAAGTGAAATCTATAAATCGGGAAACTACATTTAGATAGCTTCGTGTAAAGATGATGTTCTTCAATTTACACAGAATGATGTCAAAATGTTGTGAATAATCATCTACTGACTAGAAGTACCCTAATAAATCATCAACAAAAACTACCATAAATTTATATAGTAAATGATGAAATTTTTGTTTCCTTGAGGTCATGAATTCCACTGGTACATTTTTCAAACCAAAGAGAATCAACATGAACTCATACATGCCATACTTGGATCTAAAAGCATTCTTAGATATCTAAAAATGTCTTACCCTCAACATATAGTACCCTATAATTAATAATATCATTTAAAATATCTTGTAACATATTATCTAATTTAAAATATCATTGAATCATGGAAGGGTATACCGATTAATGATTTTCATCTGGTTCAGTCTCTAATAATGTACACATAAGTGGAAGGTGCCATTATCTTTGTTGAAAATAATCATGGGAGAAACCCATGGAGACATAATATTCACTACGAGAACCTTTTATAATATATATTTCTAATAAATTTTCCACACAATAAGCTCTTATAGTTTCCCACTATAAGGATGAAAAGAAACACGCCCTTTTCTCGGAACCGACTTGATCGTAAACTCGGTCTCCCGCTCATGAGGTAATAAATAAAAATAATCATTAAAAATATCTTAAAATCGTATAACACTATAAGAATAGTATCATTTTTCTTTACACCATAATATAGAACAAGAATTTCTATGTAATCCATGATAAAATTCAATCTTCATTGTATTAGTCCATTTGGAGCAGCCTGAATATTCCACTCACCCTAGTAGGAATAGTTTCTCCTATCTGAATATAATAAGGTACATTTTCTTTGATAATAGTTTAAAATATCATTGTAAATAACTATCTATTCCATATCAAAAATCAATTTAAATCATATCATTTAAAAAAATCCCAAAAAATAGCCACTGATTTTTAGGGAACATCCATTTAAACATTTGATATCCTCAAACCACACTCCAAATAGTGTGTTGATGGTCATAAAATCATCCAAGATCTAAAAAACAAAACCCAATTTTTTTTAAAAACATTTAGTAGATAAAAAGTAATTTTCTTCTCCTATATAAATAAAATTACAATCAAGGGTGGATGATACAAAAATTATACCTCTGAAAATAGAAGATCATGCAATAAATTTGGCTGGAGTAGACCATATAGAATAAAACTAACTCACCCCTTTACCTTCAGAAGTAGTCTAACTCTCCAGTATAGTTACCTATAGATATAATTCCATATTATTCACTGTGTTACGAAATTCCCTACCTTATCATGAATGTTCTGTTGAACTCTAGCTACTAGTCTGATTAGGAGTAACTAAGTCCCTCCTTGAGTCAGGTACCAATCCCGATCCCATGTCGCTACCCTACTGCTAAATATACAAAAAAAAGCATCTGAAGATGACCTATACTATGACATAAATGGAACTTCAATACAGTTTTAGGATACTATGACCACTTATGGGCCATCCTTGCACACTTAAAAAAATGCACCGAGCCACAGCTCGGAGGTTGAAGCCCATTCCCCTGGCTGCTTTATCCACTACTATCCTGGTGGGAACCATTATAGTGGTGCTTCTTTCCCAATGAAGTAGAACTCCAAGTTTACCATTTTGAAAATACATGTAAACCACTTGGGGACTCTATCAGATTAGCTTACATGAATATATCCTTATTCATCAAATTGATAAGGCTACTCAAATGAAATATATTCAACTGCGACCAGATGTCATAATGAATTCCATCCTGAAAACATAATTCCCTAAAGACCTCATCAGATACCTTAAAAATAATGGGTTTCTGGATATAACATGATAACATTCATTATATAAACCTCAATAATGAAAAAACGTGCATATCATAAATTTTTGTCTTAATGAAATCGAATTATGGATGAATAACCCTTACAAAAATCACACAATTATATTTTAGAATTAATCAATTAATAAACTATGTGTATCAAACTTAATTCGATATAAAATAATTAAAAATAAAACATATTATAATAAAAATTAACTAACCACGTAATCAATGAATATCAAAGAAAAATAAGATTTAATATAACCTAATTAATATAAGTTGATTTTTCAAATTCTTTAGTAGTTGGTAATTTTCATGTCAATTACCATTAGATGACATAATTCCAATTGAAACTCAAAATTACATGATGTGTGAAAGATTCATGATATTACCTAAAGAATTAAAATATATACACCAAACAATAAAAACATGTGGTTAATATGGAATATATCTCACAGAAGTAAAAGAAAGATGAAATAAAGAACCTACCTTGAGTCCAAATTTTCCTTGTATGACATTTAACATCAATATATTAATATTAAATCAATTATTTTATTTGTTATGAAAATTTTCCATGTTTATTAATTGTACATAATTGATTTATTTTATTTCCTTATAATTTAATTTTTGAATACCTTATCAGTTAAGTCCACATCATTTTTTTATGACTTTTGGTTCATTGTTACAAAATTGCTTTAGTGTGTTGATCACGGTCAAAAAGGTCATTATATAAAAATATCTATAATAATTATCATGTAATAATTATCATATTTATTCATAAATTTTACATCAAAAACCAATCATGATTTTCTTATAAAAATTAACTACATTGCGATCATGAAGGTGGTAGGCCATACGTACACATAACTATCATTTCCATTTTTCAATGATCCTTATTGAAATAATGTATTTATAATTTTATATTTCTAGAATTATAATAATATCATAAATAAAATATTAGTTCTTAAAATATACATATAAATATATATATAATTATTTTTATGTGGTGATGTTAAAGGAATAAAATATCTTAGTGGAGGAAGTAGTCCACATGTACACCAACGACATTATCATTTTTTAATATAAGAAAGAAAATGATATATTATATATTTAAAATGATAAATATGTCAGGAGTATAATTATAATTTAATTTTTATCACATATATTCATTAAAATATTCCTTATTACCTTCCATGAAAAGTGTTAGTGAAAAACAAATATTTTCGCTTTGTGAGGTAGTAGTCCTCCGTACACACGAGCGACTTTATCGCATCCCCCACGGAATGGAAATTAAGAAATTAGATAAGATAAAATAACTAAATATGAATATATCTATATATATATATGAAAAATATCATAAATATACTTAACAAATTACATTACAATAATTTTTGAGAGGTGATGGTGGAAAATGAATGACATCGGTTCACGAGGCGGTAATCCACTGTACCCACGAAAGATGATTTAGTATCCCAGTTGATAGAAGAGGATATTTATGTTGGTTATTAAATTAATATAATAACTTAAAATTATATAGTAGATAATTTTTTATCATATTATCATAGCTTAATAATATTATAAATAAGTGAAATAATAAATAAAACAATAACTCATAGTTTTGAATTTTACATCTTCTCAGTCTACCCATTTAGAAATATTCATAATATCTTCTGAGATAGAATTTCTGAATAAAAATGATTATAGTATTAGGGGATGTAAGTTTGGAAGTGATTTGGGTAGGTATTTTTTTGACTAAATGGTTTTTAATGTTTGATTAAAAGAGAGGGCTGACCTTTTGTAAGTGATGTATGTACCACACTGGTACTTTTTGAAAAGAAAAAGGTGTACTCGAATTTTACAAATTCCAAAAGGGTCAAAATTGATTATTATCGAGACTTAGATATTTTAAGGTCAATATATGTACATAAAATATATTTTAGATAAGTTTCTAGGTCATTTTAACCCATATCGATTTTGATTAACACCCTGTAAACCCATTTTTACCATAACCATGGTGATTGTTTTTTATTATTTTCAATATTAATTGTGGTAATGAATTAAGGTGATCATTTTAGAAAATATAAATTATTATGATTCAAAATATTTAATCCATATTAAATAATTCAGTTCACATTAGTCAAAAAATTAAATTTAAAATAAAACTAACTGAAATGATGATATAGTTGGCTTTCAGAAAGTGTATTTTTCATGAAATAGATGATTTTATACTAACTATATGATTAATAATTGTCAGTTTGTGAATATAAATAATTTTTTTGATATATAATTTATATATTTAATTTAAAACATTTCTCATTATGTATTATTGTAATTAACAAAAATGGAGAAACATTATGCACTTTAAATTTGTTTTTTATAAAAATCATTTTTTAAACCCAAAAAAACACTTATACTAAAACGAAATATAAAGTTGAATAAAATCTAATTAATTTGATTAAATATAAATAAAAAAATATTTTATTTGAAATTACATTGAAAACATTTTGGGATATTTAAATTTCATAAATGTATGAAAATAAAAGATTTTTTTTACAAAAATTGTTTTTTTACCATTCACTAAAAAATTATATTTTCTAAAAGCAAACAATATCATTTTTAAAGAAAATATTTTTTTGATGAATAAAATTACATTACTAAAAGTTGATATATTATTTAAAATAAATTTATCAATAATTTATATTTGTTAGGATATATATATATAAATCACAATGTATTTGAAATTATTCATAATCACCAATATAATGCATAGGTTATAAATATTATATATTTTGTGAGTCATTAAAAATCAATATTGTGTGTCAAATAGGGTATCGAATGTGGTTTTCTTTTCTAAAATATTAAGTTGTTATACGTCAAGTATTATTTTATCTTTATATGATGATAATTATAATATAATCGCCAATTATTTCTTTAATCATACATATATATATCATCCATTGATGTGGTGACGAAAAATATATAGCATCACTTCATGGAGGTAGTATTACACAAGTACGCATGAATGATGTTACCATTTTTTAGTGAATTTAAAGTTAATAAATTAAATGATGTTTTTTTAGAATGATAAATATTTAATGAATATCATATATAAACATTAACTCCATCATTATAACCATAGGTGACAGTCATGGATGGAAAACGAATTATATCAGTTTGTGAGGCAGTAGTCCATTGTACACATGAATGATGGTTTCATTTTCCATTTAATGGAAGAGGATATAGATTTTGGTTGTGATATATACATAAAAACTTAATTATATGGGATATACCTATGTTACTATATCATCATGGTTGAACAATATTTGAAGGTGCTAGAAGAATAAATAAAACAAAACCACTTGGTTAAAAATTGTACCACTTCTTTAGAAAATAAACTTTTTCTTAACAACTTAAGCCCCCCAATGTTGTTATTATGAACAAAAAATACCTCTATAATGAAGGGAGGGATTATATGAATGGATTTGGGTAAGAATGTGATGAAGCGTATGGTTATTTAGTTTTAAAGAATTTATAATAAGATTTTACTTTTTATAAAGGAGGGGTAGGGCACTCTTGGAATTTATAGAATTATTAAATTAATATAAATTAACTTTGAAGTTAAAATTGTTCCAGATTAATAATATTCAAATATTAGATATGCATGAGTTAAAATAATCTTATCCAATAAAATTTTCACATTTTTGGATCTGTATTTACCCTAAGCATTTATTTTAACCCTTCCATAAACCTTTTTACAATTACGCCAATATTAATGTTTTCTAAACATGATGGGTTTATAATATTGATTTAAATTTAAAAAATATCCATAAATGGACTATTTTAAATAGAATTAAACATATACCATTAATTTGGAAGTATCAATGTTTTTTATGAATTTTTAATCATTGAATAAAATATTATTTTCATAAAATATCTATAATGTAAATATTAGAAGTATTCATTAACATTGACTTTAATAGCCACAAATTACAAAATAAATTTGAATAAAATCATTTAATAATTTTATAAAATGTTATATAAAGATATAAAATTCATTTATATCATTAAATGTTTCAAATTATATTACTCTTAATATTTTTAAAATCATATTTATTTATTTTTTCAGTATTTGAATAATTATTGCATCTATGTTTTATAAGCATTAGAGGTAACAATTAATTCACTAAAAAGTAAAAAATAAATTCCCATGATGAAAGTAAATATTTTTTCATTAACATTAATTCTTATAATTAAATATATCCTATGTTTATCCCCATATTAAAAATACTATATTCATTTATAAAATAGTGTGTCGTTTTTTAATTTTGGTACCTAAAATATTATAATGGTCTAAATCACATAAAAATGTAACAAAATTTCATAAAACTTAATAACTGATAATTAAATATAAAATAGAATTATGAAATAAAATTAGATAAATTTTTAGGGTCATTTTCAAGTCCATATCATATTCTTTTTACCCTCAAATACTTAATTTATTATTTATCCTGGGAACAAAAATTACTAATGTTATTATTCATAATATAAAAAAAATAAAATGGACCTAATTAATAAATTTGGAAATTATTATTCCAAATAAGGAACCCATTTTTAATTATTCAAGACATATAATTTGTAAAATTTAATTTAAAATTAAACCATATAAATGTGATGAAAAACAATTTTCAGAAAAAATATTCATTTATGTATAAAATGTTTTTATTCTAAAGTAAAGTAAAAAAATTAATTTAAAAACCCATAAATATATTATTTTAAATATTAATGAATAATTAAATATTAAAACTAACCAAAAATTATAATTTTACTTTGTAAAAATAAAAAAAATACATATTTCAATAAAAATCAGTATTTTTCATTATTCGTTGTAAACTAAAACTTTTTGTCAAATGCTCAAAAATTCATCCTAAGAAAAATTTTCAAAATTGATTTCAAAAATTTAATTCATTTATTCAAATTAAAATTTTATAATATTTAAATAAATATTTTAAATGAAATCACATAATATATAAAACCCAATTTAGTAAGAAGTAATTTTTTTTCTTTTGACCGAAAAAAATGTTGAATATATTTATAACAAAAAAACTCTAGGAAATCTCACTAACGGATATATGAAAATGTTTTATATTAATAGAAATATGTTTTTTAAATCCGTACCCGTTATTTGAATATAATCCTTGTAATTTAATTTACATATTAAACTAGTGGGGATATATTTTCCTAATAGAATTATCATATTCCCATGTTGTTTCTTCAACAATATTATATCTCAAAAAATCATAATATGGTGAATTACTATGATCCAAAAAAATATTTATCTATGTTCAAGAATATGAAAATTTTGTTCCTCATAAATTTTTTTTTCTTCCATCTGAACATACTTATTGATAAAAAAAATAGATGAATTGGTCACATATTTTATTAACATAAATATATATAAAAAAATTGTGTTCATAGAATAAAATTGGAGGAAAGTACACTCAGAAGAAAAATGATACAACTTTATCTTGGATATCATATCATCAAATGCCTCATTAATTATCTTCCCTTGTTAGAAAAATCATAAAACTTTTTCATCGAGATAATTAAAAAAAATTATCACCTACCATGAAGTGAATATCTTTACTCTAGGTAACTACCAAATTTTTATACCTTCTCTAAGTCATCCTCATATATTAAATATAAACCTTTAACTTCTCAATTATTTCATCTATCAATTATTTTCCCATAAACATCATTTTCCCTACTTCATCCCAAAAATATGTAGTTCGACACAGGCTTGCGTATAATGATTCAAAAAGATTAATCATTATACTAGATTGAAAACTATTATTATAAGAAAACTAAACCATAGAATATGTTAATCCCATCTTACCTGATAACGAATTTAAAAAGTAAAAATAATTTCTTCCAAGGACTAAATCATTCACTTCAATTATTCATTATATTAATGATGAAAATATATAATAAAATTTTATTCAGTTCCCAGTGTCTTCTTAATTCCAATTCGAAAATTATAAGTGAACCTAGGGTCACATTCTGAGAGGAACTCCACGTAACCTAACTATCTATTTAATACATAGTTATAGCATCCCGTATTTTTATAACATAACTTTTCATTCCATTACACGGAACTGAGGATCTTTAAGGTTTAGTGTCTTGGAAACAAGGAACATAAAACATGAAACAAAAAAAAATTCTTCTTAAACACTTGAAAGGCTTCTCCTCATGTTCACCCTAGGCTCATTACTGCATCTCATAACCTGGGGACATACATCAAAAGGAAGGGTGAGCAGAAGGCCCAGCAAGGGAAACAAGTGAAACATTTTACATATGAACTTGAGATACATCAATAAAGTCATGAAAAGAACTTTAATTTATGAAAATGAAATCATGAGGCATATCATAATAAAAATAAAACTTTTTCATAACTTGAAAATGTGGCTGCATCATTTAACATAGAAAATCATGAACATATCACCAAGGTCCATCCCCAAGGTGTCATTTGAAAATTACCAAGGTTATTCACCAAGGTATCGTGAAAATTGTAATCTCTAGTGGTTACATCATTATCCAATGCATTGGAGCGCTATCAGGGCGCACCCTTAAATTTGCCTTTATTATCATGTGATCCACATATATAATCATAAAACATTTCATAAATAACCCATATAGCATAAAGGAAACGGGTTTCATTTCATAATCATAACTTTTTTAAAAACTTCTTTAAAGACATGATCTTTATATCACTTTAAAACCCACAGAAAAGGAAGGTGGGTCTCATGTATGTAAATCCCAGAATTTAAAATAGAACATTTTGGTATATATTTGAATACCCCTTTAGAAGAAATAGCTTTGAGTATTCACTTAATAAAATAAAATGACTTTAGAGAAAGAGATAGTCATTTTGAGACAGAAATTCTGCAGCATAACGGCAATGTTCCGAGGTTCTAGAAGACATTAAAAGAGAGGTAAAAATGGGTCAAACATTCATAAATGACCCATAAAATAGTACATGGACAGAATAAGAAGGATACATGATCATGGTAATGATATTTAAAGGATATACCATTTGAAATGAAAAATATGGAAGGAAGAAAAAAAAATAGATTTCTCTTATGAAAGTTCGGCAGCCTAACGGTGTTACTTAAACATCAACAAAAATGATATGAAAAGATCAAATAGGATCTCTCATCATGTGAACATAAGAGTTCAGTATGATAGATATAGAGATAATTCCCCAACATAACAAAAAGGAACTTGAAAGAATTGACATGAAAGTAGAACTTCAAAACGAGAAGGGTGAAGAACCACTTAAAAATTCGGCAGCCTAACGGCGCCACTTAAAACATCAAAATACTGAATTGAAGAGATCAAATGGGGTCTCTCATCATATGAACATAAGAGTCCAGTATGATATATATAGAGATCATACCCCAATATAACAAAAATGAACTTGAAATAATTGACATGAAAGTAGAACTTCAAAATGAGAAGGGTGAAGAACCACTTAAAAATTCGGCAGCCTAACGGCGCCACTTAAAACATCAAAATACTGAATTGAAGAGATCAAATGGGGTCTCTCATCATATGAACATAAAAGTCCAGTATGATATATATAGAGATCATACCCCAATATAACAAAAAGGAACTTGAAAGACTTGAATGAAAATAGAACTTGAAAATGAGGAAGGTGAAAGAATCCCTTAAAAATTCGGCAGCCTAACGACGCCACTTAAACATTCTTAAAACGAATTGATGAGAGCAAGGGGGTTCTCTCATCATATGAACATGAAATAGGCAGTAGGATGAATATAAAAGAACATCCTCCAACATAAGAACATGGAGTATAAAAGAAAAGACATAAAAGAGATTACTTGAAAAGAAAGAGAGAGGTCGGATCCCTTACCTTAAAATGTAACTCTTAAACCTCAAAGGTTGGGACCTTGAGGGCTTGGGGGCACCTTGGGAGGACTCCTTGGGAGGTAATGAGACCCGAAATTCATTGGGAATGAGTGGGGAGTCCAATGGATGAGAGGAGGGCTTGGTATTTATAGGGAAAGTGAGGGGACAAGGCATTAATGGCCAAGGGACACCTCACTAGTGGTTTTGGCAAAACCATGGGCTTGCCCATGGTATTTTCCCATGGTATTGTCCACTTGGGACACCTCACACCTTATCTTACTATTCATAATTCGACCATATTGAATATATACTTAATACATCATTTAATGATGTCATTAAAAACCCGTAACTTAAAAACTATACTTTCACTATTCACCGAAAATTCAACTTTTTCAGAATAATCCCAAAATTTCACCTTAACCAAATATCAATGCTATGATTTCAAAAATGAACTCCATTTTATAAAAATAATTTTCTAAATATTTTTAATTTTATTTTTAAATAAATACACTATTCATCGAAAATTCATTTTTTTCAGAAAAATCCCCAAAAATTACCATAACATAATATCGATGCTCTGAGTTCAAAAATAAAGTCATTTTTATAAAAATAATTTTCTAATTATTTTTAATTAAATTTTTAATTAAAAAACACTATTCATCCGAAAAAACTAATACTTGAATAATAATTTATGAAACCGTTATTTAACCATTTTATTGAATCACATTACTTAATCAAGGTGCCTAGATTATTTTAAAACTTTATTTAAGTAAGATTACTAATCCATTTGGTCATATTACTAATCCTAATCATAAAATCACTATTCATAATTTACTATTCATCAAAAATCATGTTGATCTTATTAGACTCTAAATTTCTTACTGGACATAATTGTAGAAGACCATTTTTTGAGAATGATTACACATTTTAAATTATTTAAGGTTTACACAAACATTTTTTTTAAAATATCCTTTTGAAAATTCATCAAAAATATGCATACTATTTTTATCCAGTCATTTGAAAATTCATAAACTTCATCATAAGAAGAAATCCCAATTTTTATTTAAAACAAGGATTACACAAGGCAATTACGGTCTCGTTACATAGCCGCTTATAATACTAGCATAGGACCTAAGAGTAAGGTGTGCTAGGGTGATAGAATCTTGGGGCGGCTCGGTCAACATTGCCCGAGTAGTAATTTCTATCAGTTTGAACTTCTCGCGAAGGCGATTCCGTTCTAGCTTCACATGATGAAGTTCGGCTTGGGTTTGGTCTAGAGCAAAGCCCAATGGTGCTACCTCCTTCCCAATCTCTGTTATATGGGCTTCGATCGGCCCAAGGCTACTAGGTGAGGCCATCAAATCTTCTTTCTATAATAATTAACCAAGATTACTTAAATTTAGAGACAATAATCAAAACATTTTGTTCATGGTGGTCATATTGACCGATGGTCATATAACACTCAAAAACCAATGGTCTCATTTTATTTATAATCATGTTTATCAAATAAAACATTTTTTTTGAGTATAAAAAATAACACATGAAATTAGGAAACAAGATTTATTCAAAATTTCGGGTCGTTACAATCTTCCCCCCTTAAGAAATTGCGTCCTCGCAATTTTTTTAAATTGGGTTTTGAAATTTCATTGAAAGTCCCACATCGGAAAAAGAGTCAGTAACACCATTACTTTAAAAGAAAGAAAAGGAAGTACAAAGGCCACCCGAGTTAACCCACACTCGGGTTCCATGTAGGAACACATGGACATGGAGGAAAAAACAAAGGGTCAGTTCTGAGAGAGAGTGATAGAGAACATGATTAGGAGAAAGTTAACCATGAGAAAATCCCAAACTTATGATGTGTGTAAACGGTCTTTGATTACCTAGTAGGAAACGTAAACCAACAACATTTTTGTTTTACGTTTCTTTTCATAATTTTGAGGATTTCATTTACTACATAGAACAAAAACATAAGAAAATATACCTACCTTCAAGTAGAGTTTCATCCTTTAACAAGTCCCTACCAACACTAATCTTTTCACCAAATGATGAGAATTCAAAAACACTTGGTCTCATAAAAGCACAAGAATCATCTTCTATAGAATCACATAATCTACAAAAGATTAACTATCTATTTCTTCTATCTTTAAACATTATCCCAAAAACAGAAAGGTTAAGGTAAAACAACTCTTCAAAAAGAAAGAATCCCATAGGAATAGAACCTACTTTTAAATCTTCAAAGTTCCATGGTACTACCCAACGTTCATCATAGACCACTCCATAAATAACGGTCCTTAAAATTCCTCAAAAAAAACCAAACTAAGATTGAAACCCAAATACAATAAGGATTTGATAACATAGTCTTCCAAAACAACTTCATTGTTCATCTCCAGACAACATCAACCACTCCTAACATCTTATAAAAAGTAGCTAACCTAAACATATGTTACACAAGATAGGTTAGTCATTCCCATAAGTAACCTAAATTACTATAATTTCACCTTAAATTCATCGATTCTTCAAAATATAAGTCAACCTTACTCCTCAATGAAAATACCGTAGTAATCTATCATACATGGTCCCCAAAATAGTGAACGTCTTCCAAAATAATAATCATCTTTTAATCCCCTAATCATCTCTGTCGTATTAATACGGCAATCGTAGCATTTACTATCACATTGGTTGTTGGGACATGTTCTTCTATTTCCAGCCATTAACTAAGAAAAGAAGCTATAGTTAGGGGCTTAAATACTTAGCCAATAACCATGAAAAGAAACTTAAAGCATCTAAGGATAACATGTAGAAGTAAAGTATACCCTAACTTGTGATCCCCTAGGTTCCCATCTAGGTTATGAATGATCATATATTCTTATGTGAACCTTTATTTTATTTTATCTTTGTTCCTTTAACAATGGTTCATACCAAGCTTATGAATTTACCAAAGCATATCCCCCGGGAGTGTTGTAACCAAGAGTGCAGCAAGGCCCGTTGTCATGTACCAGTTCCCGTTCGAGTCTAGCTCAAAGCGGTGTTTTTGGGTTTTACCCCTATGTACATCTGTGCCAGAGCCACCTCTACCTGCTCGTATCCAGACAGGGATGTATTTGCTTGACAACCCCTTACTCAACACTCACCAAAATACCAGGAAGACTTCCTATATTTAAACTCTTCTATAGGGTTTTTCCTAAAGTTTTTATATCCTAATTTCCACAAATAACTAAACCATCCTTTGATACCAACTATAGCATCCCGTCTTTTTATAACATAACTTTTCATTCCATTACACGGAACTGAGGATCTTTAAGGTTTAGTGTCTTGGAAACAAGGAACATAAAACATGAAACAAAAAAAAATTCTTCTTAAACACTTGAAAGGCTTCTCCTCATGGTCACCCTAGGCTCATTACTGCATCTCATAACCTGGGGACATACATAAAAAGGAAGGGTGAGCAGAAGGCCCAGCAAGGGAAACAAGTGAAACATTTTACATATGAACTTGAGATACATCAATAAAGTCATGAAAACAACTTTAATGCATGAAAATGAAATCATGAGGCATATCATAATAAAAATAAAACTTTTTCATAACTTGAAAATGTGGCTGCATCATTTAACATAGACAATCATGAACATATCACCAAGGTCCATCCCCAAGGTGTCATTTGAAAATTACCAAGGTTATTCACCAAGGTATCGTGAAAATTGTAATCTCTAGTGGTTACATCATTACCCAATGCATTGGAGCGCTATCAGGGCGCACCCTTAAATTTGCCTTTATTATCATGTGAGCCACATATATAATCATAAAACATTTCATAAATAACCCATATAGCATAAAGAAAATGGGTTTCATTTCATAATCATAACTTTTTTAAAAACGGCTTTAAAGACATGATCTTTATATCACTTTAAAACCCACAGAAAAGGAAGGTGTGTCTCATGTATGTAAATCCCAGAATTTAAAATAGAACATTTTGGTATATATGTGAATACCCCTTTAGAAGAAATATCTTTGAGTATTCACTTAATAAAATAAAATGACTTTAGAAAAAGAGATAGACATTTTGAGACAGAAATTCTGCAGCATAACGGCAATGTTCCGAGGTTCTAGAAGACATTAAAAGAGAGGTAAAAATGGGTCAAACATTCATAAATGACCCATAAAATAGTACATGGACAGAATAAGAAGGATACATGATCATGGTAATGAGATTTAAAGGACATACCATTTGAAATGAAAAATATGGAAGGAAGAAAAAAAAATAGATTTCTCTTATGAAAGTTCGGCAGCCTAACGGCGTTACTTAAACATCAACAAAAATGATTTGAAAAGATCAAATAGGATCTCTCATCATGTGAAAATAAGAGTTAATTATGATAGATATAGAGATAATTCCCCAACATAACAAAAAGGAACTTGAAAGAATTGACATGAAAGTAGAACTTCAAAACGAGAAGGGTGAAGAACCACTTAAAAATTCGACAGCCTAACGGCGCCACTTAAAACATCAAAATACTGAATTGAAGAGATCAAATGGGGTCTCTCATCATATGAACATAAGAGTCCAGTATGATATATATAGAGATCATACCCCAATATAACAAAAATGAACTTGAAATAATTGACATGAAAGTAGAACTTCAAAATGAGAAGGGTGAAGAACCACTAAAAAATTCGGCAGCCTAACGGCGCCACTTAAAACATCAAAATACTGAATTGAAGAGATCAAATGGGGTCTCTCATCATATGAACCTAAGATTCCAGTATGATATATATAGAGATCATACCCCAATATAACAAAAAGGAACTTGAAAGACTTGAATGAAAATAGAACTTGAAAATGAGGAAGGTGAAAGAATCCCTTAAAAATTCGGCAGCCTAACGGCGCCACTTAAACATTCTTAAAACGAATTGATGAGAGAAAGGGGGGGTCTCTCATCATATGAACATCAAATAGGCAGTAGGATGAATATAAAATAACATCCTCCAACATAAGAACATGGAGTATAAAAGAAAAGACATAAAAGAGATTACTTGAAAAGAAAGAGAGAGGTCGGATCCCTTACCTTAAAATGTAACTCTTAAACCTCAAAGGTTGGGACCTTGAGGGCTTGGGGGCACCTTGGGAGGACTCCTTGGGAGGTAATGAGACCAGAAATTCGTTGGGAATGAGTGGGGAGTCCAATTAATGAGAGGAGGGCTTGGTATTTATAAGGAAAGTGAGGGGACAAGGCATTAATGGCCAAGGGACACCTCACTAGTGGTTTTGGCAAAACCATGGGATTGCCCATGGTATTTTCCCATGGTATTGGCCACTTGGGACACCTCACACCTTATCTTACTATTCATAATTCGACCATATTGATTATATACTTAATACATCATTTAATGATGTCATTAAAAACCCGTAACTTAAAAACTATACTTTCACTATTCACCGAAAATTCAACTTTTTCAGAATAATCCCAAAATTTCACCTTAACCAAATATCAATGCTATGATTTCAAAAATGAACTCCATTTTATAAAAATAATTTTCTAAATATTTTTAATTTTATTTTTAAATAAATACACTATTCATCGAAAATTCAGTTTTTTCAGAAAAATCCCCAAAAATTACCATAACATAATATCGATGCTCTGAGTTCAAAAATAAAGTCATTTTTATAAAAATAATTTTCTAATTATTTTTAATTAAATTTTTAATTAAAAAACACTATTCATCCGAAAAAACTAATACTTGAATAATAATTTATGAAACCGTTATTTAACCATTTTATTGAATCACATCACTTAATCAAGGTGCCTAGATTATTTTAAAACTTTATTTAAGTAAGATTACTAATCCATTTGGTCATATTACTAATCCTAATCATAAAATCACTATTCATAATTTACTATTCATCAAAAATCATGTTGATCTTATTAGACTCTAAATTTCGTACTGAACATAATTGTAGAAGACCATTTTTTGAGAATCATTACACATTTTAAATTATTTAAGGTTTACACAAACATTTTTTTTAAAATATCCTTTTGAAAATTCATCAAAAATATGCATACTATTTTTATCTAGTCATTTGAAAATTCATAAACTTCATCATAAGAAGAAATCCCAATTTTTATTTAAAACACGGATTACACAAGGCAATTACGGTCTCGTTACATAGCCCCTTATAATACCAGCATAGGACCTAAGAGTAAGGTGTGCTAGGGTGATAGAATCTTGGGGCGGCTCGGTCAACATTGCCCGAGTAGTAATTTCTATCAGTTTGAACTTCTCGCGAAGGCGATTCCGTTCTAGCTTCACATGATGAAGTTCGGCTTGGGTTTGGTCCAGAGCAAAGCCCAATGGTGCTACCTCCTTCCCAATCTCTGTTAGATGGGCTTCGATCGGCCCAAGGCTACTAGGTGAGGCCATCAAATCTTCTTTCTATAATAATTAACCAAGATTACTTAAATTTAGAGACAATAATCAAAACATTTTGTTCACGGTGGTCATATTGACCGATGGTCATATAACACTCAAAAACCAATGGTCTCATTTTACTTATAATCATGTTTATCAAATAAAACATTTTTTTTTTGAGTATAAAAAATAACACATGAAATTAGGAAACAAGATTTATTCAAAATTTCGGGTCGTTACAATAGTCATGAAAAGAATATCTAAATAAATATTATCTTTAACATTAAGTATATTCTTCAAATTTTTTTATTAACCAACAATAAAATATATCATATTATTACCTCAATAAGTATTTGGAAATTGGAATATAATATATATATAAATATATATATATATGCCCTTTTCCACTCTGGTATTGTCAAAGTCTAAAGAATCCTATTTTTCAAGGGTCATTATGCATTAACATATTGACAAGTCAATAATTTCATGGTTAAATTATAAATATCTATTTCCATTCCATCCCACCAGTAATACTCTCTAAGGTATTTGTACATCATAGTGCTTATATGGTGAAATAAAAATAGTGAACAATGAGCTTTACTCAACAATCCTCTCCTCAACTATGTGTCACACGACACACATAATATATTGAAAAATCTAAAAACACAATATTTATCAGTGTTAAATTTAGGTAACAAGCCCTTGTTAACTAAATATACCTTTTTCTTCTAAATCTCAATCTTCATTATGATATTTCATTATTCATTCAAGAAGATATGGTGGTATTGACACCAGAAACAAATAGAGACAGATCCTATATTAAAAAATTATATTCCAAAATTTATCAAATCATTAACCAAATGTTCATGTTATAATGGTAACACTGTAAATGCAACATTAATTTTCTAACTCAAAGTAACTTTTATGTAGTTTTACATTCCTAAATGATAATTAATTATCCATTCATAATCCTTTATTAATTTCAACCACCAATTCTATCTCATGTTCAACTCTTTTTCATTGAATAAACACTTCAAACATTTATGATCAGAAAATATTTCACACTTGGATCCATATAGATGATATATCTAAATTTTTAAATCAAACACCACAGCTTAGATTTCAAGGTCATGTGTGGGATAATTTTAATCATGTAGTTTTAATCAACGTAAAGTACAAGAAATTACCGAATAATTCTATATTAGGACACAACCAAGTCATTTTCATGAAGAAGCATTGTAGATGAAAATGACTCCATTTTTATATTGTATAACTAAAAATAAATCATTCACCAATATTATTTTCATTTCCTAGAAACAGTGATCACATTATTTTGTCCAAACCAATTTAACTCTTTTTTGAGTTCTCATTGACAATTGTCTAGATAACCATGAAATGTTTTAAAAAAACCAAGGGTAGACTAGTATTCCAAGAAATATATAAATATCATTAACATTAGTAGGTCTTGATAATTCATCCCCCACGTAGGTTTTAGTAAGATCAGATATTATTCCTTCTTTATTTACGTTGTTTCTAACAAATGGAATCTATTGTAACAAAAAAATTCATATTTTAAATTTTCCATGTAAATTGTTTTCTTTATGGGTTTGAAGAAAAATAATAATATATTTTTATAATCCTCAAAAATTTTGGAATAAATAAGGATATCCTCAATCAATAGAATCCCAAACTTATATAAACATTCATGGAATACTATATTCATAAGATCCATAAATATAGTTGGTGAATTTTGTGGAAAATGTCCAATGGCTCTGAAACATAGAATTTATTAATGAAAACGAGAATAAAAAAATTTTATGAATTACATAGTGTTTATGAAAGAATTTAATGAAAAAAACCTCTCATATTTTCATCAACCATTAGTGCACAAAATCCTAGGGGTTCTAGATGACCACATCGTGGTCATCTTCATCATCTCTCCCACTGACAATGCATCTACCCCTTGGTTCACATCCCTATATACATGTGAGACATTCAAATTTATATAATTTACCTTGGTAAGATAGAAAATCTACTGGGGTAGATGACACAAAGGTACATTCATGGTCCTCCACTTTAAATCCTTAACAACAAAAACATATTCAGATTCGATCCATAAAAACATCCAATTGAGAAAATTTGCATGTTTAATGGACTAAATTTTTTCAAATAATTCATACTCATATTATATATCATTTCCAATAGAGTTTTGAAATAATCCCTTCACAAATCCATATTTTTACCGAAAAACACTTGTACAACTTGATGGTCCAGGTGTTCTCACTGCCCCTACATCCACATTAACCTTAATCAAATTAATTATTGGTTGAATCCATCATAATTATTTAATTTTTAGAGGATTATTAAGACTATCATGAACACCCTACATCCAATGAATGATAACATCAGTCATATTGTAATCCATTTCATCAAGCTAAATGTTTTTTTAGCATGAACTTATCTGTGTAGCATGACAATACCTTCAAAAAAGGGAGACTTTGGTTGCTGAAAATCCATGCCTTTATTTTGTCCAAAAATAATATATGATAGAAGAAATTCCACAAATAAATATATTATATACTTTCCCATTCAAACCTTTTTTATCAATATAATTCATCAAATTTTTCATATTCATGGTATAGAATATTCTAATAATAAAGATTATGCTAACCTAGTTCCATAGTCTCTATGCATAACTATAGTCCATGAGAAGGTGATTCATAGTTTCCTTAGCTTGAATATAATGATATAAATCTGAAGCAAGATGATGTACTACCCTCTTCAATTGATCATGGGTGGGAAATCTGTTTTTCTAGATTTGTCAAAGAAGAATGAACGAAGAGGGTTTAATGTAAGACACCTTTAATTTCATAATCTAGTGTGGAGGCATGATGGAGTAAATACATTCCATTTTTTATAACATACTTTTATTAAACATGTCATTTTTGTTATGCTTCCAAATCAGTGTGTATGAATAAAGAATGCTATACTCCATGAGTTTCAGTTCAATTGTATGTGGCACAATCTCCACAACTCTATTAATGATTTCTAACAGTTCAGCAATCACCATGTGACTCAAATCTAAAGTGACTGCCATAATGTCTGGTTTTCTTTTCTATCCAAGTTATTGTCCAACAGTTTATGTTTGAATGTTTGGAGATAATCCATTGTGAGTTTTTCATGATCTTATGATAAGATTGTTTTATGGATTCCCAAACAGAATATGTAAGGTCATGGTGGTATCCCCTAAAAATTATCTTATCGAAACTGATTAATAACTTCTCAAGTGTGGATCATCAAATTTCAATTGTGGCCATGTGAATTTTCAAATAATCCCATCATGGAAAAATTTTAGATCTTTGATTTGAAGCCAACCCATACCAATTGGATTTAGAAATTCATTCCTAGAAACAATGATATACATCATTTCATGAACCAAACCAGCCCATAAAAAATTTAAATCATGTATTGGAGTCTATTTAATATACTTATCAACCATATATGTAAAGAGAAAGTATAAATAAATTTTGATGTAATCAGCGAGTTGAAAAGGAATATCCTTCCAACTTGGGACTTGATCATACCCTTCAATATGTCTATCTAATTTATAATACTTGAGCTTATTTCTTTAAGGTTTTTATGTTTCACCTTTACCAAAAATAAGGGAACCCTGTGATATTTTAGAGGTAAGGCTCCTTTTTTACTCCCAAATATCTAATGATGCTTAATTTTTTTCCACTAAAAATTCACCCATAAAAAATATTGAAAAATTTATTCTAGCTAATAGATTCTCCAACAACTTCTTACTAATGTGAAAATTTGACTTTAATCAAGGAAATTGTTTCAATTTAAGATTCTCTATAAAGAAGTATATCATCATAATATAAGTGATGTGATGGATTAAACCCATCTCTACCTATTATAATGCATTTATAAATACTAACATGTGAATGATTGGCAATGCATTTTCTAAAATAGTCCTCAATAATGGAAAAAGTATTCTTAAAAGGGGATATCCTTAACTAAAACCTCTAGTGCCCTAAAATAAACCCCTTGTAGATCCATTAATAGAAATAGATAGCCTAGAAAACTAAAGGATCATATTAATAATATTGATGAACTCATTTGAAAAAAAAATACTTTCTTTGGAAAGAAAAAATAAAGATTCATTTCATCATGTCAAATACCTTTGAGATATCAATCATGATATAAAAACTCCCTTAATTTTATTTCTTCTTCATAAGGTTGATACTCACTATGTACGTGAATATATTGTGTGGAATATTCCTCTTAGTGAAAAACCAAATTTATTCGGGGTCAGATGCTCCTTATTCAATGCCTAAAATCTACTCATGATGATTTTGCAGATAATATTTTGAGCAGTGTCTCCATGAGTAAATGGTCTAAAATTTTTATTGTCATTAACATTCTCCTTTTTAGTAAGTAAGGTGAATAAATTATAATCAATATCATAAGGAATGTAAGAATGATTGAAAATATCCTTGATAACATTGGTTATATCCTACTAAAAATATCCCATTAAAACATGAAAAACATGTTAGTGAAGACATGAGAACCATAGGCACTCTCAATGTTGAGAGAGAAGAGAGCATTTTTTACTTCCTCTATAGAAGGAACTATGATAAGTGCTTCATTTTTCTGATCATTGATGCATGGAGAGATGTTATCAATCATCTTTTACATGAAGCAAAAACCATCGTCAGAATACAGCCTCTAAAAGTAAGACACCCCAGAATTGGAAATATCATTTTCAGAGGTATACATATTACCATCCATATAAATGGCCTTTTTTCCTATATAAACTCTCTTTTCTTTATGCATCATATTAATGAATGTTTTATTCATTTCGCCCTAATATTTCTATTTGATGTTGACTTGACATCTGTTAAGTCCTTCCTGGATTTTCAGGAGGTCATCCAATTGATTGGAAACCAATTTCTCCCCTTGCGAAAGAATATTATCATGCTAATTTATAGAATAAAACTCATCAAAATGCTCCTCAACATCATCAGTTTTATAATCAAGAAGAGAAATGGATTTTTACTCCATTATTTAAGCATTTACTTGTAGAATTTTAATTTTTTAGTAATAATCCAAGTGTATATACCCAAAGGACAGATACTTCATGCCTCATAAATTTATTCCCTATATTCAAGCATGGAAATCCAACCATTATTAAATTTAAACGGTAATGGAGTTTAACTTCTCATGTGAGAATATATCACAACGATTATAGAAGTATGATCCGGAATGTGTTTGGGGAGTGAGTATCCTAAAATATTAATAGCCAATCTTGTATCATCAGTTTGAATAAGACACTAGTCATGTTTTCTGGCTTGTTTTAAATGTATTTTCTATATTCTATAGGTGAATTCATCTTCATAAATTGGAATCACAACTATATTTCAATTATCAACACATGTAGAGAATTTCAATGATGCAATTCTATTAATGTTGAGACCAATTTCCTCCTCTAGTTTAAGAACTATGTTGATGTCACCCAAAATAACCCATTTTTTCCTCCTAGTTTTAGCCATAGGATCAAACTCCTTCTATAATTCCATTATTTAAATGTATGATGTTTAGGAATACACAATAGAGATGTAAAAATCATGTAATGGATGTTGAAATACACATTAACTCTCTGTCATAGCTTTGTACATGAGAGGATATTAATGATTTCATTCTTAAGAATCCATAAATGATCCATAATACTATCATGAAATTATTGAGAGAGAAAACTACACCAAAGAGTGTCACATTTAAAATATTTTCATTTCTCAAAACTAATTTTAGGTTCAACAATTCCAATCAACATTGGTTTTATGGAAATAACATAATGCCTTAGGGCTCTGACCGTTAGGGAATTCCCAATCCATTGGTAGTTCCAGTAAAGGGTCTTTATTTCTTAATGGATTTACCCCTGTATGAGGTCCTTTGTAGTGTTCTATACTAACTTTTTCCTTTATAACCTTCATTTTCATGTTCTTATTCTTCCCAATTTGAGTGGGACCAGTCCTTGTTGTTTCATTATTCTCATCTATTTCATTACCTATGCTCTGAGAGGTTTCATCGTACATGTTCCTATTATCGCCTAAAATGGTTTCATTCTTCTCACTTTCTTGTGTATTTTTGACCATTAGAATAAAAAACCCCACTTAACTTCATGAATATATTCCTGTATTTCATCTTTTAGAAAGCTTTTTTTATGAGGTCCATCCTCTTAGAACTCTTGGATAGAGGTACTCTAGAAAACGAACCTCCAAATTTTGATCCCTTATTATAATCTATAATATCACCTTTATTTCTATCCAGTTGTTCATTTATGAGAACAGTGTGTATATAGTTAGATTCCATTACATATTTTCTATCATTCCTTGCATTAACTTTGGTTGAAGATTTAGTAGTCATCTCATTATCAATTCTAGTTTATATATCTATGTCTCCCTGTGTAATGATGATAATGTGCATAGGCAATTGAGGTTCACAATCACAATCATCATATCTGGTTACTTCTATATTAGTAATAAGTTCATTAATAGATTATTCTATTGGATGAACTGATTCATCAACAAGGATATTATCCATTTTTACCTCCAATGTTCCCTACACCATTCCTTTAACTAAAACTCCATCGGTACCACCATCACCAGACGTTGTATCAACTTTAATTGCAGTAGGTCCCTTATAGTGACCAACAATGTTAAAATTTGAGTCCAACTATGTTATTCCTTCAAAATTTATAATAACATTATGAGTTGGTTCACATCCCTACTTAGATTGACCTTCCTTTACGATGCTCTCATTTCTTTAATCTAAGATAGTCTAATCATGTGGCTTAGATTCTTTTACATTAATGGTTGTGAAAGGTTCCTATCCGTCTAATGTTTCATGACTTTTTTAGAGGGCCCTAAGTTTAAGTGAAATAAGGCTTTATATGATTGAATTTTTTCCTTACATTTATTTCTTTTATTATTGGATTCATCATGCCCATTAATGTTATAAAAGGATAATTCCTTTTCACTAATTCAATTATCCATAATATTACGAAAAAAAATTCAATTGAGACAAACTTTTCGTTTCCTATCCTATTGGATATCCAGTTTGATGTTTCCATATCTTTTGGTTAATAACACTTCTTTAACAAGAGTGGTAGATATATCAGCTTCCACATGTATTCTAGAATAATTTCCAAACCCGATGTTGTTAGTTTTCTTGTCCATTATAATTGGATTCCCCACAAAGGATTCAATATCCCATAAAATTTTCAAATTCCAATGTAACCAAATCAGTTTTTAGATTCAAATCAAAACCTGTACATGAGAGTTCCTGACATTTTTAGGATCAGACATTCTTTCCAATTCTTGAATGCATAAAATTCTTGGAATTAAATAGTTAGAACCAAAAATACAATGCCTTATTTTACAATCATCGGATCAGAAAACTATATGGTAGTATCCCCACACCATTACAGTCATTCACAAGTTAACAAACTTTCAAATATCTGCAATTCATTGAATAAGGTTATTGAATATCCATACCTTTTATCTTTTATGGGTGATTACCTATGATATAAGAGAGTAACTTCATAAGTTTCAGAGCTATGTCAAAATAGAATTCAAATACCTGTATAAGAATAATAGTAGAAAACTCATTAGAAGAAACATCTAGGAATTATTTTACCATCGGAACATCATTATTTTGAATAGTTCCCTTACTTTCAAAAATATTTAAAATATAAATTTCATTTCCATATTTGAAAAGTTTATCAGTTTCATGATGTTTTATAAAAGGTAGGAGTTCATTGTCATATAAAAACTAAAAATATTTATGGAGAAAACATATTTATCTCTATAATCAATCTATTCATGGTAAATCATGAGGTTTTTGAGACTGTGAATAAAATAAAACTATGATAGGGGAAAGAAAACAATGTTTGTAGGTAAATTCTTTACACAAAAACAACATGAATATCCTTATAATTTATTTTTACCTTATTACTTCCCCATTTTTATTCCATCATTCATGTGATTATTTATTGAGGTAGAATTTTTAAATTAACCTAAAATTTATTAGATATTAAAGAATGCGTAGAACTTGAATCAAGAAAACCATTAACATGATTTGAATTAATAATAAATATACCTAATACCACATCATTTTATGGCTCAACATCTCTTGAAGTAGTTAAAATGGCTTTCACCACACCTTTCTGCTTAAATTATTGATGATTCCCTTCATTTGGGTTAGTTTTCAGCCACACATGTGTACAATGACCCATCACATTACATTTAAAACTCTTTACTACCTTTCTATCTAAATTTTACATACCACTAAAAAGGTATTTTTAATAGAAACTATGATCCATATTCCCAAAATTACCACATTAGAAGCAATTACAAGACTTCATTAGGAATTCTCTATCATGATTTTCACCATTACTCTCACAAACTAAAAACATAATATTCCTACCATTAGATTTCATTGATCCATGTTTCCCCATTACATACCACGTCGAACTATTTTTTTTCTAGTTCTTTAAGTACACATGATCATTAGAAAAATCCATTTCTAACCTCCCAACACATCACAGAAGTTTCTAATCACTTTTTAATTCCTAGGAATGCAATGCCTTTCAATATATTGAAATAAATCTGAAATAAAACTAATTAATTTTTCTATCAAAATTCCAATTAAATGTGGTTTGTACCTTTCTAATTAGGTGAAATTTTCATCATACATTGAGGCTGAATCTACCTCCCTTTGATTCAATTCCATGAATTCATTTTCTATCCTAATAAAACATTCCTTAGGAAAATATTTATCAATGTAAATATTCATAAATTCATCCGATTCCAATTCATCAATATCTTATATTTGATGATATTCTTGATAATTGAGCACCATTGGTTGGAATTACCTTCAAAACCATAAATAACAATACATTTAGTTTGATGATCCAGACATCCCATGACATTGAATAAATTTTACAGGGAGTTAATCCATCCATAATCTACCACTATGACAGAATATCCAATGAATGTTGGAGGGTTATATCACATAAAATGTTCCCATACAGACATGTCCATTGGTGGTATATTTTTTTCCCCTATAATTTATACCACCACTATTTTTATACTACATCATGTAAACCATCATAGTGAAAAACTGGTCTACTCTAATTCCAACCACTTTGGGTTACTAATTTAGAAGGATAATGTCCTCATGGTTCTTTTCTACTTTAACTTACACGTTTACTCTATCAAAAACCATTCTTAATAGATATAGTTTAGATGAAGAAACATGGTAATCATAAAATTAGATATTATTTCAACTTAAATATAACAAAAAACTTTTTAATGATATTCTATTAACATTATCCAAACCCGTAAAGTTCGTTAAACCTTACACTAATAAAAATTATAATTAATTATCCTTATACATTACATTATCTATTGAATTTAAACTATAATTCACATTATTACAATCAAAAAGATATTTTAAGTTTACAGTTTTAGATATTTAGGTCATAAATTTACATAACAAACTGATATATTGCGAAGTGAATAGCTCTATTTAGTGTTTATTTTTCAATAAAACAAAACTAATTTAAAAAATATACACATTTTCATTTCAAGAAAATATTTACAAATTTTAACTCTATTTCATCCTTTTACTACTCATCCTTTGAAAAAAATTTCTAAATGTAGGATGAGAAACAAAATCCTTGTAACGACCCAAACCTTTGTCAATGAAAATACCTCTTGATCAAATTAAATGTCTTAATATGTGAAATGGTTAAACAACATTTGAACTTATTTTGTTTTTTGTTTTTAAAATACCATCACGAATTGTGTTCATTGAATTGTAGCTGTTGAATAGTGATCACATGATTAGTATAAATATGGGCTTTAACAAATCAAATTTACTCAGAAAAAGTAATTGATGGCGTCATCTAGTAGAATTGCTCCATACTAAGACCATTTTTCAGAGCTTGTAAAGGAGGTGGTGTCATTAGGCTTCTCTCTTGACCAAACCCAAGCTGAGATTCAACAGGTTAAGTTTGAATGGAACCGTCTATGGGAGAAGTGGAAGTTGATAGAGATCACCACGCGTGCAATGTTATCTGAGCCACCCCAAGAGTCTGTCACCATCGCACGCCTCACCCTTCGATCTTATGTAGGTGGTTTAAGGGGTTATTTAAAAAGACCCTAGTACTATGTCTATGTACATTATTTTTTGTATATAATAACGAATATACTTTCATTTTATTATTGTTACCTTGTAAATAGTTTTTAAAGCACAAATAGTGATTTTAGTTAATATTCAACTAAGAAATCTATTTTGATAAATTAATGGATTTTTCTATTAAATAATATTTTAATAAAATATTATTATTATTATTAAATTAATTATTATTAATTATAAATGATCGTATAATTTTATGAATGCAATTGTAATTTTTATTAAGGTTCGAAAGCCATTTTTGTCAAAACACGTGATTTTTTTATAAATGTCAATTTTTATTTTTAAAAGTGAATATTAGCATATTTAGAAAATTATTTAGATAAAATAAATATTTTTCTGGAATTAGGACGTCGAAATTATCAAACGGTGAATTTTTCGTAATTTTCTGAGGTAGTCAAATTTTTTGTTAAAAATTAAATACTATAAAAATATATAATGTGTTTTATGAAATCATAATTACCCAATAGTGATGTAATAAAATACTATAAGTTTATGTTCGGCCAATATATGTATTGAAAATAAAATAATGTGATTTTGGGTGTGTTTGACTTATTTTACAAAGCATTAATGGACCCTTCAAGACTTATTAAACATTTTGCCTTTTTAAATTGTTTTCCTTGGGAGTGTGACTCACCTCCACATAAGAAACCCCATTATTTTAAGAATTTTGGAATTTCTCCTAATAAAATATTTTTTCCCACTTCCCTTTGCCAAAAACCATGTGCAAAAACCATGGGATGGTTTGTGGTTTGGATTAGTTTAATGTGAGGGTCCCAAACTTAAATAATAAAGAATTTCCTCACCTTTCCTATATAAACCCACCCCATATCCCAGTTCCTCATCACTCAAAGCCTTTTTGAGTTCCTCCAACCACTTCCCTCCTCTCTCTAGAATCCTCCCAATGTGTCCCAATATTTCAAAAACCCTCTCTCAAGCCTCTCTCAAGCCTTTGGAAGCATACTTCTAAGTAAGGGTTTTTATTCCTTTCTCATTTTTGTCAAATTTTCTTTAAGTTGTTATGCCATTTTAATTTCAATTATAAATCATGGGGTATGGTTTCTAATCTCCCCTATACTGCCCTATTTATGTTTGAATTATTGGATCCCCTTTCTCTCTAATTAAATTCCTCTCATGTACACCCGTTACTATGCTGAAATTCAGAAAGAAATTTCCCTCTCCTCATTTACATTCAAGAAATTCTTATGTATAATGAATCTAAACTCCATTAAATTTATTGGACATGTATCTACATTAACCCCTTACTGTACATGTCATTTAAATATTATGGCACACTCCTTTCTATCTCATCAACCATTTTTATGAGTTCTTATGTCATGTCGCTATGCTGCCGAAATTGCACTGCGCTTTTCCAAGCCAAAGTCATTGTGTAGTGAATACCATTCTTGTTTCTCTATCAAGGGTATTCACCTTTATGCACATTTATTTATTATTTAAATAGTTTCATGTATGTATTCCACATTCTTTTATCATGGAATAAATGATTATTGTGAATTATTCAATGTTTTATGATCCATGTGGCACACTTATGCATGAAATGAAATGTTTAAGAATGGTGCACATTGATAGTGCTCCAATTCATTTGGTAAAGTACAGTATCATGATACATTATATGTAATGGGTATTTTCTCATGCTAATACAAGTGAAACGAGGGTTTACTCATTCTTCATGTGCATTGAGGGTTTACTCATGATCAATGTGCAATGAGCCTTGGCTCATTCTAATTCCATGTTAAGTGTTGTTGCCACATTTATATGTTATGAATATCATGCTTTATCATGTCTTTATGTTTATGCTTCTCTTGTGCTCTATTTATTTGCCTATTGTCTAACATGTATTTTATTCCTCATGTTATTCTATGTTTGTTCCCTTACTGGGCTTTGTAGCTCACCCTTTTCTTATGCATGTCCTCAGGTTATCACATGCAATGCTAAGTACAAGGGAATGTAGAGGTCATGTAAAGGAAGCTTTCAATAAAGATGTTGCATGATTCATGTTTTAAGTTGTTATGTAATGATCCTAAGCCTCAAATACACTAGACATCTCAATCTTCTATGATGTATCAAGTGAATTTCATGTAATAAATTATGTTTAATTGGGTAATAAAAGATGAGTGTTTTCATAGTTGGTATCAAAGGACAGGTTTAGCTATTTTTGGGATTAGGATTAGAAACCCCTAGAACAGCCTTAGAGACAAGACTGAGTATAATAAAAACAGCTCTAAGTTTTGGTGAGTATTGAGTAAGTAGTTTATTGATCAAATTCATCTCTGTTTTTATACGATCAGGTAGAGACGACTCTGGAACAGATGTATCCTAGGAGAAAAACCCGAAAACACCACTTTAAGCTAGACTCGAATGGGAACTGGTGCATGACAACAGGACTTGCTGCACTCTTGGTTAAGACACTCCTAAGGGATATGCTTTGGTAGATTCATGAGCTCAGTACAAACCGTTATTAATGGACAAAAAATCCCATAATCATATAAGTTATGAAATAGATTGAGGATAACCAATATTTAATCCTAAGAAATTACAAGTTAGGATATACTTCTTCTTTATAAGTTTATACTTTTATGTTCAAAGTTTCCACTTTAGGATCCATCGCTAATTATTTAAGACCTCTAATTATACGTTCTTTTTCTTAGTTAATGGAAGGAAATAGAAGAACACGTTCCAACAACCAATGTGATAGGCAATGTAAAGATTTCTCTAATTATATGCCTGATATGACGGGAGTGGGTGCCTAAAACATCATGACAGTACATGATTAGATGGCTCGAGTTATGAATAATAACTTGAATTAGGCGGAACTCCCTCCTCCTCCATGGAAAGAGAAAGTTGTCGTAAAATCCTTCATGCATCAATGGACTCCCATGTTTTGCGGATCTTCTGATCCACTCCTCACGGAACAATGGATTAACTCTATTGAAAAGATATTGTCCGTCCTCTTGTGTTCGGAAGAGGAAAAAGTTGTACTAGCGGTCTATTGTTTTGATGGGAAAGCTGATCACTGGTGGGCACTGATCAAGATTACAAAGTCCCAAGAAGAAATTGATTCCATGAATTGGTTGAATTCAAGAGGATGTTTTTCAAAAAATATTTTCCTTGAACCCTTCGTCTCAAGATGGAAAAAGAGTTCCTTGGACTCAAGCAGAAGGAAGATAAGTCCATCAGGGCATATAAAGCAAACATTATAAGGCTTTCAAGGTACGCCTTTGGCATTGACATGAACACTGAAATCCAAGTGAATCGCTTCTTTAGAGGACTAAAGCTGAGTCTACAAAAATTGTTAGAGATTCGAGACTTCAACAGTTACGAGGATATTGTCTGTTGTTCCCTAAAGGTTGAAATGGAGATCGGAGACTTTCAGCGGTCTCTTGGGCCCAGGGAAAAGAAGCGGAAAATGGAGAACAACATGGGTGTTCCATCAAAAAAATTCCATGATGGAAGGAAGCCTAACATTTCCCCTTGAAAAAATTGTGGGAAGAAATATCCTGGTAATTATCTCAAGGGAACCAAGAATTTCTTCCAATGTGGAATGTTTGGTCATATGGCTAAGAACTGCCGAATGGATATGAAAAATCCCTCTAATATTGAAGAATAAAGGAAGGTTCATATCCACACTCAACCAACAGTGCAGTGTTACAACTACAATGCGCTTTGGCATTATGCAAACCATTTCCCTAAGCTAAGGGTTGTCAGAGGCAATCAACAACAACCTTCGAGGCAACAAGTAAGGGACTATGCTATCACTACTGCTGAGGTAGAGCCGGAAAATGATGTGGGGACAAGTACGATAGTTATTCATTCAAGAATAGCGAACATACTATATGATTCTGGTTCTACACATTCTTTCATATCTTGCAAGTTTAGTAGAAAAATTCAAACACCACCTCAAAATTTGGAGGAAAAGTTATCTATGAGTACAGCGAATGGGGAAATCGTTGCGTCAATGGTTTATAAGTCCTCCCTGGTTAACATTTTTGGATTTAAACTCCTATAAAATCTCGTCATACTTCCTTTAGTGGAGTTTGACGCTATCTTGGGCATGGATTGGCAGTCTTTATACAAAGCCAATATCAACTAACAGGAAAGGGAGATCACTCTTCACATCCTGAAGCATCCTATAATTCATTACAAGTGCATGGAGGGAGATTAATCTTCTTTAGAATCATCATCTCAAGTGTGGATATTGCTACCTTATGAGCAATCATATCTAGTTCAAATGATTAAGACAAGTGAGAGAATCAGGATTTAAGACCTTCCCATTGTTAGGGAATACACTGATGTATTCATTGAAGAGTTTCCTGGTGTTCCTCTGGAAAGAGAGGATGAGTAATAAATTGATCTTATCCCGGGATCTCTACCAATCTCAAATACACCTTACAGAATGGCCACCGTAGAGCTGGAAGAGATAAAAAAGCTGTTATAGGAGAATATGGAGAAGTGTTTTATACACCCGAGTGCTTCACTGTGGGGTGCACCGATCCTCTTCTTCAAGAAGAAGGATAGATCAATGCGCCTCTGTATTTATTATCGTGAGGACAATAAAATCTCAATAAAGAACAAGTATCCACTACCATAGATAGATTACTTGTTTGATCAGCTTCGTGGGGCTAGTTATTTATCTAAGGTAGACCTTCAGTTGGGATATCACCAATTAAAGGTAAGGAAGGAAGATATTCCCAAGACAGCCTTTCGAACGAGGTATGGACACTATGAGTTCATAGTGATGCCCTTCGGACTCACTAATGCTCCAGAAATTTTTTTGGATTTATTGAATAGTTTCTTTAGAGATTACCTCGACAAATTTTTGGAAGTCTTTATTTATGATATTCTGATATACTCCAAGAGAAAGGAGGAACATGAGGAGCAATTGAAAATTCTGTTAAAGACTTTTCAAAGGGAGAACTTGTATGCAATGTATAGTAAATGTGGGTTCAAGATGGAGGAAGTATCATTATTGGGGCATGTTATAACCATCAAAGCGATATTTGTTGATCCTACCAAGATGAAGGCAATTGAAGAGTGGCCCAGGCCAACTTCTATAATGGAGATCCGCAGCTTTTTGGGTCTAGCTGGGTAATGTCGACGATTTGTGAAAAACTTTTCATGATTGTCAAACCCAATGACCATGCTGACATGGAAGGGAGTAAAATTTGTCTGGACACATGAATGTGAAGATTGTTTTAAGGAGTTGAAAAAGAGGCTTATCATTGTGCCAGTACTCCCACTCCCTACAAGTGGAGAACTCTTTGTGATGTATAGTGATGCTTCTAAGAAGGTCTTAGGTTGTGTGCTAATGAAAAATGATAAAGTGATAGACTATGCCTCAAGGAAGATTCAAATCCATTATAAAAACTATCCAACGCATGATCTGGAGTTGGAAGTTGTGATCTTTGCCTTGAAAATATGGAGGCATTATCTCTATGGGGAGAAATGTGAGATATATACTGACCACAATAGTCTCAAATATATATTCACACAGAAAGAGCATAATATTTTCCCAACAAAGATGGATAGAGCTCATCAAAGATTATGACTACTCAATCCACTACCATCCGGGTAAGGCAAACAAGGTGGCATATTCTCTAAGTAGAAAGGATCCTGCATCATTATCAATGATGTGAATTGAAAAGGATCCTATCTTCTTATATTTTCAAAGGATGTACATGGGAATCATTAAGGGAGGAACATCATCAATCCTTTCTCAAATGATTTCTCAACCATCCCTCTTGGAGAGAATAAAGTCTGCTCAATAAAAAGATGTGGAAATTCCGAAAAGGGTGGAAGCTATTAGAAATGGGAAATCCTCTGATTTCAAAGTTTATGAGGAAGGAGTTGTAAGATTTGGAATGAAAATATGTGTACCATATGATCCAGAGATAAAGAAGGAGTTGTTGAATGATGCACATAGCTCGACCTTCTTTATCCACCTAGGGAGCACAAAGATGTATCAAGATCTCCGAGAAAACATTTGGTGGGACAATATGAAAAGGTAGATTTCTGAATATACATCAAAGTGTATGGTATGTATACAAGTGAAGGCTGAGAGAAAAAAGTCTAAGGGGATGATGCAACCACTACCAATACCGGCATGGAAGTGCGAGAACATTACCATGGGCTTTGTCACTGGACTTCCAAGGAAATCCAGAGGAAATAATGCTATATGGATCATTGTGGATCTTCTTACAAAGATAGCTCACTTTATCGTCATTTGAGGCGACTTCTCATTAGATCAACTTGCGCGGGTTTACGTCAAGGAAGTGGTAAGGATACATGGAGTACCAATATCTATTGTATCTGACCATGATCATAGATTCACCTCGAAGTTTTTGAAGAGTCTTCAACATGTTCTGGATACTGAGCTGAACTTCAGTACTACTTATCATCCTCAAATTGATATCCAATACGAGCGGACTATCCAAACACTTGAGGACATGTTGAGAGAATACTCAATGGAATTAAAAGGAGGGAGGGATCAAAATATTCTTCTAGTTGAGTTCTCTTATAATAATAGTTTCTACTTCATCATACAAATGAAACCTTATGATGCCCTGTATGGGAAGACGTGCAGAACACCAACATGTTGGGATGAAGTCGGTGAGCATAAGCTGCTAGGAACTGAAATGATCGATGAAATGGTGGATAGGGTGAAAACCATTCAGCAACATATCAAGTCAGCCCAGAGTCGACAGAAGAGTTATGCAGATAACCGATGATGAGGCCTTGAGTTTAAATTAGGGGACATGGTATTTTTACACATATTTTCTTGGAATAAAGTCATGAGGTTTGGAAATAAAGGTAAGTTAAGTCCTAGGTACATCATCCCCATCGAGATTCTTGATCGTGTCGGGGATGTAGCCTATCGACTAGTACTTCCACCTACTGTGGACAAAGTACATGATGTATTTCATGTATCCCTATTAAAGAAGAACATACCAGACCCTTCACATGTACTCTCTTCCGAGGTGGTACAGTTGGAGGATGATCTTTCCTATGAGGAGTAGCCAGTGAAGATCTTGGATTGTAGAGACAAATTTCTACGAAACAAGACTACTCCTATGGTCAAGGTACTATGGTGAAACCATAACTACGAATAAGAAACATGGGAACTTGAGGAAGAAATGATGGAAAAGTAACCACATCTATTTATGGCCTAGAATTTAAAATCAAATTTCGATGGAGAGATTTCTTAAGGGTGGAATATTGTAACAACCCAAACCTTTGTGAATGGAAATACCTCTTGATCAAATTAAATGTCTTAATATGTGAAATGGTTATACAACATATGCACTTCTTTTGTTTTTTGATTTTAAAATACCATTAATAATTGTGATCATTTCTTTTGTAAATGTTGAACAGTGATCACATGATTAGTATAAATATGGGCATTAACAAATCCAATTTACTCAGACAAAGGATGTGATGGCCTCGCCTAGTAGAATTTCTCCATACGAAGCCCATTTGTTGGAGCTCGGAAAGAAGGTGGTGTCATTGGGCTTCACTCTTGACCAAGCGCATGCCGAGCTTCAACAGGTTAAGCTCGAATGGAACCCTATTCGGGAGAAGTGGAAGTTGATAGAGATCACCATGCGTGCAATGTTTTCTGATCCACCCCAAGAGTCTGTCACCATCGCACACCTCACCCTTCAGTCTTATGCATGTGTTTTGAGGGGTTATTTAACAATACCCTAGTACTATGTCTATGTACATTATTTTTTGTATATAATAACGAATGTACTTTCATTTTATTATTGTTACCTTGTAAATAGTTTTGAAAGCACAAACAGTGTTTTTAGTTAATATTCAACTAAGAAATCTATTTTGATAAATTAATGGATTTTTTTATTAAATAATATTTTAATAAAATATTATTATTATTATTAAATTAATTTTTATTAAATATACATGATCGTATAATTTTATGAATGCAATTGTAGTTTTTATTAAGGTTCGAAAACCATTTTTGTCAAAACCTGTTAATTTTCGATAAATGTCAATTTTTTTTAAAAAAAGTGAAAATTGACATATTTGGAAAATTATTTAGATAAAATAAATATTATTTATGGAATCAGGACATCGAAATTATCCAATGGTGAATTTTTCATAATTTTCTAGGACAGTCAAATTTTTGTGTAAAAATTAAATAATGTTTAAATATATAATGTGTTTTATGACATCATAATGAACCAATAGTGATGTAATAAAATACTATAAGCATTATGTTCAGCCAATATGTGTTTTTAAAATAAAATAATGTGATTTTTGTGGTGTTTTACTTATTTTAAAAAGCATTAATGGACCCTTCATGACTTATTAAACATCTAGTCTTTTAAAATTGTTTTCCTTGGGAGTGTGACTCACCTACAAATAAGCAACCAAGTTATTTTAAGAAGTTAGTACTTTTTTCATATAAAATATTTTTTTTCCACTTCCCTTTACCAAAAACCGTGGTAAAAAACCATGGGATGGTTTGTGTTTTGGATTAGTTTAATGTGAGGGTCCCAAACCTAAATAATAAAGAATTCCCACACCTTTCCTATATACACCCACCCAAGCTCCCACTTCCTCCTCACTCAAAGCCTTTTATGTTCGTCCAAACTCTTCCATCCTCTCTATAAAATCCTCCCAAGGTTCCCAAAGCTTCTAATAAGCCTCTCTCAAGCGTCCCTCAAGCCTTTGGAAGCATACTTCTAAGTAAGGGTTTTTCTTTCTTTCTCATTTTTGTCCAATTTTCATTAGGTTATTATGCCCTTTTAATTTCAATTATAAATGTTGGGGTATGGTTTCGCACCACCCCTATACTGCCCTATTTATGTTTGAATGATGGTAGACCCCTTTCTCTCACATTAAATGTCTCCAATGTACACCCGTAACTATGCCGAAATTCTGAAAGAAATTTCCCTCTACTCATTTACATTCAAGCAATTATTTTGTATCATGAAACTAAATTCCATTACATTTGTTGGAAATGTATCTAAATTCCCCCTCCCCCTTACTGTACATGTCATGTAAATATGATGAAACACTCATTTCTCTCTCATTAGACATTTTTATGAGCTCTTATGTCACTCCGTTATGCTGCCGAAATTGCACCGTGCTTTTCCAAGCCAAAGTCATTGTGTAGGGAATACCATGCCCATTTCTCTATCATGGGTATTCACCTTTATGAAAATTTAATTATATTTTAAAGAGTTTCATTTATGTATTCCACATTCGTTTATCGTGGAATAAATAATTATGTTGAATGATTCAATGTTTTATGATCCATGTGGCACACTTATGCATGAGGTGAAATGTTTAAGAAGGGTGCGCCCTGATAGCGCTAAAATGCATTGGGTAAAGTATAGTATCATGATAAATGATGTGCAATGGGTGTTTACTCATGATTATACAAGTGAAAAGAGGGTTTACTTGTGCTTCATTTGGAATGAGGGTTTACTCATGCTCTATGTGTAATGAGCCTTGGCTCATGCTAATTCCATGTTAAGTGTTGTTTCCACATTTCCATGTTATGATTATCATTCTTTATCATGCCTTTATGTTTATGCTTCTCATGTTCTCTATTTATATTACTATTGCCTAACATGTATTGTATTCCTCATTTTATTCCATGATTATTCCCTTACTTGGATTTGTATCTCACCCTTTTCTTATGCATGTCCTCAGGTTATCCCATGCAATACTAAGTACAAGGGAATGTAGTGGTCATGTAAAGGAAGTTTTAAATAATTATGTTTCATGTTTCATGTTTTATGTTGTTATGTAATGATCACAATCCCCAAAGACACTAGACCTCCAGATCTTCTATGTTGTATCAAGTGAATTTTATGTAATAAATTATGTTTAATTGTGTAATAAAAGATGAGGGTTGTCATAATCCGAGTAAGGGATATAACAAATTATTAAAGAAATGGTTCTTCCATGAATACTTATAGAAATTTTCTTTTTCAAAGTAATCTTTGGGCTGAAAATAAAAATTTTCGGACCCAAGAAAACAATTTATCTACTAGGGATTTTCATAAAGAATTTCATAAGAAATATAAAAGAAAAAGTAATAATCATAAAGTTTTCTTTGAAATAATAAAAAATAACAATTTCATAATGTTATATTTTTTAGCCTTATAAAGAATATTATACTTTACTTTACCATGTGGAGTCATAAAATTTCTATAAAAATGTGTAGCAAGCATAGGTAAACCATGTAGGTAAATATGGGGATCATTTATAAATAACCTTTAAAAATCAAATAACCATCACGATTACACATAATATAACCATCACAGTTACACATAAAATAACCATCAGGGTTACACATAAAATAACCATCATGGTTACAATTACAATAATCATCTTAGTATATTCCAAGAATCTCTTAGGAGAAACCTAATCGATTAACTCTGTCACTTTATCCAATGCATTGGAGATATATAATAGGCTCACCTTACCTTGGCTTATAATGGAACCACCCATCATCATATATAATTACCAATAAAAATAATAGAATATATAAAAAATTGAACCCAAAAAATATTCTTTACACCCATAAGAAAAAAAATTCAGATATTGATATATCTCATTCCTTTAAAAATGAGGTTTTAAAAATTTAATTCCAATAAAAAAGAAATTATGTTTTTTATTTGAATAAAACATAAAATATTATTAAGGAACCGAAATATCAATGAATGGTTATGGTGGCTTGAAAATAATTTTTCACCATATATGATAAAATAGTATATTCCTTTTGCCTTTTGTAAGGAATGGATAATGTTCCATATAAAATATATAAAAAGATTAATTTTAAAAATATTAGAAATAAAGTGAAATAAATAGACATATAATTTACTATATAATTAATTTTTTTCAATGTAAATAAATTAATAAAATAATTTTAAAAATAAGTATTTTGAAGAACAAGATTATAAAGGAACACTTTGAAAGATGATTTTTAAAAAAAATAAGTTCTCATATCTTGACTCTGAATTATCACTTTTATTCTTTATCATCCAGGACAATAAAAGGAGGATAATATTTTTTACTTTCTAAAGAAACTTTTTCAAGTTTTTTATTACTTTTATTGTATCTCTTTACATGCTCTATTTAAATATTTTATCAAAAAACACATCGAATATTTTGATGAAAATCAATTCCAAAGTTAGAAAGGGATTTGGAAAGTTGAATATGGTCACATAAGTCATTATTCAATCATATACCTTTTAATAATCATGATATAATTATAATTTTTATACTTCAATTATACTATTGAAACCAATTGCGAAAGATGGTTATGAAAAATGAACTATGTTACAATCATGGAGACGGTAGGTCGTACGTGCACATGGGTAACATTTCCAATATTCAATGATCATTAAAGAATGAATATAAGTGTGATTTTATATTTTAATAATTATTATTATATTATTAATACCATATTTTGTCTTAAAAAACCCTTATATATATCATCTATTTAATTTGGTACTAAAAAATGTATTGCATTGCTTTAGGGAGGTGGCAGTTCAAACAGATGCATGAATGACATTACAATTTTTCAGTAAATATATTGAAAATAAATTACATGATATAATATGTTTTAACAATGATAAATATTTTATGAATATTATATAGAAATATTAATTCCATCAGTAATACTATCCTTGAGTGATGATGATGGAAAACAATTATATAGGTTCGCGAGGCGGTAGTTTATTGTAATCATGAAAAATAGTTTTTTTAAATTTTGATAGAATATGAGATTTATATAGGTAATTAAATTAATATAAACACCAAATTATATTTAATGTAATTGATTTACTATTTAATCATGATTTAATAACACTTTAATTTGGTATACAAATAATTGAAATAAAAATGCATGGTTAAAAATTGTACCTCTCCTTTAGAAAATATCTATTTTACAACACCTTAATCCGTCTAAGGTTTGTATTCTACCGAAAATAAAGATTATATAATGAGGGAGTGGGCTATTGGAAGGTATTGAAGTAGTTATTGTTAGAATTAAATGGTTCTTTAGTAATGAATAAATGAAAAGAAGAGGTTCCCCTATATAAGAGAGAGGGAGGGGCACTCATGGAATTTCTTAAACTATTAAATTAATATTTATTATTTATTATGTCAAAATGTATTAAAATTTATAATATCATTATATAATATAATTATTAGTATAAATATTCTTATATAATAAAAATTTAACATGTTTGGATGACATATTTAAACTTATATTTTGTTTTTACTCTTCATTAGACCTTTTGAAAATTACCATAATATTAGTGTTTTCAACACTTTATGGGATATAATGTTACTATAAATTGAAACAATTCCCATAAATGGACCATGGTTGATGTCATTAATCATATAACATATATTTTTTTTAATATTAGTTTTTAATAAATTATAAATCATTTAATAAAATATTTTTTTCCTAAAATTTTTATATACTTTAATTTAATTCTATTAATTTACATTGACTTTAATAATATTAATAAAACAAAAAAAATCAAAAAAAAATTCTTTTAATACATCCCTATAATGATATAATTTCTTTTAAAATTCATGTATCCCATTAAATGTTTCAAATTATAACACTTTTAAAATTTCTAATGTCATTTATTTTATTTCTCCATTATTTGAATAATTACTACGTCATTTTTTCATAATATTTTGATATATTTATACATTATACAAAACAATTACCATAATAAAGATAAATAAATTATATTCCAAATTAATATTTATAACTTTACATATCCTCTATTTATCTCCATGATAAAATATTATATTTACTAAAAACTAGAGTATAAAATTTTTTACATTTCATTACCATAAAATTATAAAGATCAGAATCACATAAAAATGAAAAAAAAGGTCATATAACCAAATTTAAGATGATTATGGAAGAAATGGACTCATTCAATAAAATTAATTTATGTTTTAGGGTCATTTTATTATCCTTATCATAAAATTTTTCACCCTTAATAACCTAATTTCCCTATTATCATGGTAACATAAATTAAATATTTTATTATTCATAATATCTATTAAATAAAAGTAACTTATTTAATCAATTTGGACCTAAAGATTAAAAATATTTAATTTGTTTTTCATGAATAAAAACAAAAAAAATTGCAATTTAATTTAAAATTAATTCAAATGAACGTGATGAAAAAAAATTCGAAACAAATCCATTACAAGTATGAAATGTATTTATATTAAATTCAATTATAACATTCATTTCAAAACCCTTAATTATATTATTTTATATGAAAATTAACTAATTAAAATTTAAAACTAATCTAAAATTGTAATTTTAGATTTGAAAATTCTGAAAATAATATACAATTTCCAATAAAAATTAATATTTTTTTGATATTCATTGAAAAATAAATCTGTTCAAAAAACATTAAGAAAATTCATAATAATATCATTTTGACATGAGGAATTAAAAACATAAGTTAATTAATTTAAATTAAAATTATTTAATTTCTAAACCATGATTTTAAATGAAACTATATAATATACAAAATCCAATTTGGTTAGAAATAAATTGTTTTCCTTTTTATCCAAAAAAATGTCAAATATTTCTATAAGGAATAACTTTTAACTACTGAATATATGAAAAAACAATTATATCAAAAGTACCTTGGTTGTTAAATTTTATATATAGTGATAAATAAGATATTTATATAGACCATAAGAGTTTCAAAAATATATTCATATTAGAGGAGTTAAATATGGGCCAAAGTACATGGTTGGAACTGTTCATAGACTTTAACAGCTAAATACATTACAACACTAAAAAATAAAATGTGGTGGATAATTATTTATGTATGAAAGATCATTCCAACTTATCTATGATGATGGTTAAAAGGGAACCAATATTCATGGATTTTCAAAGGATGAATATTGTTGTTATAAGGGATGGTGGGAAAGATTATCTTTATCAAGTGACTACTCAATTATCCATTTATGTAAGGATCAGGGAAGCTAAGAAAGATGATGTGGAGCTATAGAAAAAGGAAGTCAATATTTTATAGTCCAAAATTAAATAAGATATATTTTTAATTTTTAGAACCTAGATAAGTGTCCCATTAATATAATAATTGAATAGAGTACTTTTCTATGATGCTTGTATCACATCCTACTTTATTCATTAGGGAAGAAAAAAATATGTATAGATATCTCAATAAAATTTTTTTTTGGGGGAATATAAAGAGTGAAATTGTAGAATTCATATCTTGATGCTTGGTATACCAGTATATTAATGTTGAATGAAATCAATATAAGGGTATGATGAAATAATTACACATACTAGTATAGAAATTCGAATGAGTCACCCTAGATTTCATTATATGACTCTACAAAATGTCTAAAGTTCATAATGGCATTTGGTTTGTAATTGGATGCATTAAATATTCAGAAAATTATATTATCCTAAAAAGTATTTCTCCCCTAAAAAATTAACATGGTATATATAAGGATTGTGGTAATGCTACAAGGAGTACCACTATCTATCATATCTGATCAAGATTATAAGATTACCTTGAGATTTTAAAGATGTATTTCAAAATTATTAAAGACAAGAGTTGTGTTTTAGAACTTCTTATCTTCCTTGGATAGTTGTTGAGTCTAAGAGGATAATTAAAACTATATAGGGTATGTTGATATCATGTTTGAGAGATTTACAAGGATATTGGGATCACACGTCGCTCTAGTATAATTCTCATATAAAAATAATTTCCATTATATCATTTAGATGGAACTATCTGAGGCTCTTTATGGGAAGAGATATTAGAATACATTATGTTATGATAAATTTTAAGATATGAAGTTGGTTTCTCTTTAATTTGTCTAAGTAAAAATGTATAAGATTCAACCCATTCAATGATATATAAACGAGGCTCAAATTCAATAGAAGAGATATGTAGATAATCATTTATGAGATTTATATTTTGAAGTTTGAGAAACGTTTTTTCTTAAAATATATCCTTATAAGTGTGTCATGATATTTGGGAATAAATATTAGTTAACCCCTATTAATATAAATCCCTTTGAGTTCCTTGATCATTCTGGGGCTATAGATTTTTATTTAGTACTCATGAAAGGCCTCTTCTAACACTACAGGAAAACGGTCGTTTCGCGGCGGTTTAAAAACCGCCCTGAAATGGCTTATTTTTTTTAATTTTATTTTATTTTATTTTATTTTATTTTGAGGATTAGCGGCAGTTTTTTAAAAAACCGCCGCGAAATAATTGCGGTTTGGGTAAAACCACCGTGAAATGAAAGGAAAAAAACAAAAAAACATGAGAAATCCTGAAATCACTAAAACGACCATAACTTTTGATCCGGGCGTCCGTTGCAGCACCACAACCAGTCAAATTGAAGCTCACAAATAGATCTAGAGGCATGTATAATCAAATCTATGTGACAGTCTAAGGTGGGGAAGATATGACAGTTATAAGAATGTTGAAAAAATGTTCTCCAACATCAAATGGTGATAACTTTCGCTCATGGTGTCCGTTTGGGCTCTACCACCTATCAAAACGAAGCCAGAAAATAGAGTTATGCACTAGTTTGATAAAAGAAAGATTTTGTCATGTTTTCTTGACCCCAAAAACCCCTATGAAGGCCTCCAAAACCCCGTTTCTGTCACCTGTGTCACATCGAACTTGTCTTCAAACGGACCTAACATTCTATCTGCGTTTCAGTTCAAACTCTTCCACCAGTCAGATCGTAGTTCGTTCCATGAGCTTCAGTTTGACTGGTCGCGGTGCCCACATGTACTCCTGGATCATAAGTTATGGCCTTTTTAGTGGGTATCATGTTTGTTATGTTTTTCGATGCCTCGTTCCTAGCACTCGTTCCCTGTCAGATTTTTTTAAATGGTCGTAACTTCCGATCCGCTGGTCCATTCGGTCTCTTTCTTCTATCAACTCAAATATTCTTTTAGGATCTTTGATTTGACTAGTCGTGGATCTGGAACGGACACTCAGATCATAAGTTAACTCTGATAATGTGACTCCAATGTTTTTGTCACTTTATGACCGTTTTGACGGGTTTTAACGGTTGCTCCATTTATTACTATTTATTTGGGTTTCCATGACTTGTTATCTTTATCAATGGTTTTCTTATGGGTTATTATGACGATTATGTTGAATTATTAAGGGGTTTTCAAGAGTTTTCATGAGTTTTCATGCGTTCTCTTGCTTTTTAATGCTTCCTTCTTCATGCTTCTTCATCTATTTTCATGTGTTTTCATAATTTTTCATCCCTTATCACGCCTTTTCGTAATTTTTCATTTGTTTCAGTTATTATTTATTATTTATTATTTATTATTTATAATATAATTTAATTTATTTATTGTCTATTATTTGTTACTGGTTATTTCTTATTTGTTATTTATATTTATTTATTATTTATATTTATTTATTATTTATATTTATTTATTATTTATTATTTATTATTAATTATTAATTAATTATTAATTATTATTAATTATTATTTATTATTATTATTATTATTATTTGTTACTGGTTATTTATTATGTATTATTTATTAATAATAATAATAATATTTATTACTGGTTATTTATTATTTATAATTATTATTATTATTATTTTATTTATTATATATTATATATTATAAATTATATATTATTTATTATTTATTATTTATTATTTATTATTATTTATTAATTATTATTTATTGTTTACTATTTATTATTTATTGTTTATTGTTTATTATTTATTATTTATTATTTATTATTTATTATTTATTATTATTATTTATTATTATTATTTATTAGTTTTTATTTCTTATTTTTTATTTTTTATTTTTTATTTTTTATTTATTATCTATTATTTATGTATTACAATCTATTATTAATTGTTGTTTATTATTTATTATTTGTTATTTGTTATTTATTATTTCTTTAATTATAAATATTAATTATGTGTTGTTTATTATTATTCTTATTTATTATTTATTATTTATTCTTTATTATTTATTATTTATTCTTATTTATTATTTCTTATTTATTATTATTTATTATTTATTATTTATTATTTATTCTTATTTATTATTTATTATTTGTAATTTATTATTATTTATTATTATTTATTTTTTTTATTATTTTTACTTCTTATTTATTATTTATTATTTATTATTTATTATTTATTATTTATTATTTGTTTATTATTATTTATTATTTATTGTTATTTATTATTATTTATTGTTTCTTATTTATTATTTATTTATTATTTATTATTTATTATTTATTATTTATTATTTATTATTTATTATTTATTATTTATTATTTATTCTTTATTCTTTATTCTTTATTCTTTATTCTTTATTCTTTATTCTTTATTCTTTATTATTTATTATTTTTTTATTATCATTTATTATTTATTGTTTATTGTTTATTGTTTATCGTTTATCGTTTATCGTTTATTGTTTCTTTTTTATTGTTTTTTATTTATTATTTATTATTTATTATTTATTATTTGTTATTTGTTATTTATTATTTATTATTTATTATTTATTATTTATTATTTATTATTTATTATTTATTATTTATTATTTATTATTTATTATTTATTATTTATTATTTATTATTAATTATTAATTATTAATTATTTATTCTTTTAATTTCTTAATTTTATTATTTTATTATTTTATTATCGTAATTTTATAATTTATGTAAATATTATTATAATTTATTTGTTATTTATTATTATAAATAGTAAATAATAATAAATAACTCAATAAATAACTAATAAACTAATAATTATTAATTATTAATTATTGGTTATTAAATATTGGTTATTAATTATTGATTATTGGTTATTGTTTAATTATTATTGAGTTTATATCTATTAGTTATGTATTATTTTTTTGAATTAGTATATATAAGTATACTAAATTCTGTTTATCAACCACATGTCGAGCTTGCTGGAGTGGTAAGATCTTTGGAAAATATGCAGGAGTTTATGGGATCAAATCTCACCAAACGCAGTATTTCTTTATATTGCATGGGCATGTGCATGGGCATTTGCATTGGCATGTGCATGCATGCATACGTGGATAAAGTAAATAAAGTAATGCAAATTAAATGAAATAATTAAAATAAATAAAATAAATAAGAAATAAATAAAATAAATACAAAATAAATATATAAAATAAATAAATAATTTTAAATAAAATTAAAAAAAATTAAAAAAGTAAAAAAAATTCAAAAACCGTCACTAAATCATTTAGTGTCAGTATAAACCACCGCTAAAAAACCACTGCAAGACGTTCTACGATGGTTTTGAAAACAGCCGTGAATAGTTTCCTGACGCACAATTTAGCAGTGGTTTTTCAAAATCACCGCCAATCGATTTGGCGGCGGTTTAAACCGCCGCGAAACAAAAAAAAACCCACCGCTAAATCCGCATTCTTCCATAGTGTAAGTACATTATGTGTTCCATGTGTCACTTTTTTAGATGTATATACCAAACCCTTCAGATGTCTTGAACTCAGAAGCTATGAAACTCGATGATGATATCTCATATGAGGAATAACTAGTGTAAATTAAAGTTTGATTAGATAAGTTTTTATAGAACAATCCCACTCATATGCTGAAATCTATATGGGGAAATCATAAGATTAAAGATTATATGTTGGAATATAATAATGACATGATAAAAAAGAACCATCACTTGTTTTCTTCCGTGTAATAAAATTTTGAGGACAGTATTATTTTAAAAGGGTATAATATAACATCTGATGTTTTTAATCATTACATAAACAATACCTTCAATAAATTTCTCCACACTAAACAATGAAACTAAACAAATATATAATATTTTAAGGTAGTCATAGAATTTTTAGGTGCAAAGAGTGATAAAAGAATTATGATATACAAATAATTATAATGATTAAAAGAAAATAAGGTTGGCTTTAAATATGGACTCAACTAGTGATGTTAAAAAACTAATAAAACAGTTTATCTAATATTTAATTATCTTCATTTATAATATATTTTTATTTGGATAAACTATTTTCACTAGATTATTGAGTAATTAACAGGAAGTGAAATAGATACTATATTAAATGTCCTTTTCCAATAAAAATAGCCTTTTGTTATATTATATTATTTAAATTATGAATAATATTTAGAAATTTTATGATGTGAACATGGAAATTGTTTTGATAAATTATATTAATATTATCTTAAGATGAATTTTTTGTATTTTTATAAAAAGATTCATTTTTTATTGAATAGTGAAAATATCATTTTAATAAATAACATATCTTTTACGACATTGTTACTATATATGTATGGATAAGAAATATAAGAAACCTTTTTATAAACCAAAATAATTATTTTATAAGTGAATTTATAATTTATAATATTTTGGTTTGGATTTATAAATACATATTATAAATTTTAGAATTTCAGTTATCTTTTCTAATAACTTGTTTTTAATACATTCAAAAAGTTGTGTATTAATATTAATATTTATCAAATTTTTAAAATTGAATCCAAAAAATAAATTTGGAATTTGGAAACATTATATCAAAATTATATAATACCGACCATTTTATTTTTGGGCATAAATGATAAATTATCTAGGTGAAAACTAGTTACTGTGGTGAAAACCAAAATGCTAAAAATTAGTGACCAATGATGTAAAGTGAAAAAATGTTAAAAATGTTTTAATTGAGTTGCTGAGGAATGGATAAACATTATCTCTTCTAATATTTATTATATTTCAATTTTTTATCCATTTTCCTAGAGAGTTAATTTCCATTATTAAAATTGTTGCGTATTTAAAAAAGATGGAACACCTTCTCACATATAAAAGAGGTACCCCTCTCTTCACTTTACCTCACAAAAAAACCCTAAGTTCATCCCAAAATCTACCCAAATGTCTCCCACACACTCATTGAAAACTAAAATTTATTACAGTCTTATGAAAAGATTTTCCTTCAAACTTTTAACCTCCTTCACGAAGGGGATAACCCAAGTACTAAGGTATAGATTTCTTATCATTTTTTCCTATTTTCTTTTTCATTATATGGATTTCATCCTTCTCAAATTTTTTTATCCATAAAAATATAATAACATTCGTATAATTATTATAAAGTTATGTAATTATGATTTTGGAACAATCCTTAAGCACCTTCCCCACTTACTTTTAAGAAAATGAAAACAGGAATTGTGTGTGTGTTCGGACTACCTTCTTTATAGATAAACGTGTTTCATTTTTTCTGGAAAAAAATCATGGATGGTTTTATTTTATATTTTATTATTATAAATTATATATATATAATATGTTTCAATATATATAACACCAAAATTAATGATCATTATAAGGTAATCCATGGATGTCAGTAAAATGACTAAAACTAGTTTATCACTGATTTCAAATTTATAAAGCGTGACGAAAAATCCCATGTAATGAAATTATAACTTTATTAGTCCTTATAAATCATTAATTAAAGTACCATTAATGAGTTTTAAAGGATAAAATTTTGTAAAATAAATAATATCAACAACACTTTTACAAACCTAGTTCAAAATGGTCAAGATTTTTAACACCCGATGTTGAAAAAAAGGATTTAAACAATCTAATACATTAAGAGAATTTTTATTGATGATGATTATAAATTGGAATATATGAATAATGTTATGAAATAGGTAAATAATATTTACATATTTAGGATAAAATAGGATAAATTACATTCAAGAAAATCATGGGTAAATGTAAGGGACTTGGTAGCTCAAACATATTATTTTGAGTTATACACTTTATAACCGACCGCATCTCCCCCATGTTCACAAAATTTTCAATTTAAAATGATTTTTTCTTTTTGTTTATATCATAAAATAGTTTTTTATTTAAATATATTTCCAAAACATATTTCTTTTCCCTTATTTTTCTTTTAAAAAGTCAAATGATTCTTTTATAAAAGAGTCTCATAATTATGACATTTACAATGATAAATAAAAAATGATTTTAAAATGATATTTTTTGGATTAATTTTTCATTAAATTCAAGTGATCTATCTCAAATTGAGTTGTGGTTCATTTATCACCCCATATCTTATTTATTTATGTATTCATTTTGTGTAATCATGTTATTAGTATCTAAAATATTAATTCCAAATGTAATTTTACACCATTTTTTATCTTTTATGAAACCATTTCATTTCCATAGGTTATTTATGGAAATTAAATAATTTTTAAGTTGGTGTTTTATGAAACATATTTTATTTCAATTTTCTATTAATAAAATTTCAATTATTTTAATTTTGTTGTTTTATGAAACCCATTTTATTTCCATGGATTCTTTATGATGTGAATAGTGAATTATTTTTAAGTCGAATGTGTAAGTATGGATGAATGATAGGAGGGTTCCTATATCTCCTACCAATTCATTGGTTAAGACTTTACATATAGTGATATATATATATTTTTGACTAAAATTTATTTTCACATAATCATGGGAGCTAATGTTGTGGCTCATGAATATACTGTTTCCTTATCAAAATTTTGGTTACATGGTTTATAGATGTTATTAATTATCATCTTATGCACTTATAATTCAATGTTTTTTGTTAAATGATTCTTATCCGTGTTATTTTTATTAAGTTTCTATGCTGATCATTTGTGGATTTAATTTATTATTCCATATACTTTGAATATCACTTATGTTTTATGGCAATCACACATGTGGTTATTATATTTCTCTTATGATCATGTTTTCACTTATTCTTCTAAACTCATACCTGATGAAATGTTTATTCTCCCCTAACTAATAATTTAATATCGTCATTTTTTATTTTATTTTCATTCCCCAGGTTCTATGGTTGAGAATTAATAATGATATTTCTTGAATATGGACTATTATAGAACATTAATTAAGAAATGATAACTAGTTTTGTAAAAATGGCTTATTATATACCTGGTCTCTAAAAACTCAAAATCTATTAGTCCTTGGGATATGATTATTTATGAAATGTAATGTTTAGATATAGTAAAATATTTAAAATAAAGGAATTTTTATTTGGGTAGACTAAATATATTTCATCACACCAACAATTAGTTTGAGGAAAAATAATAATGAAATACATGGAAATAACCTCTCACTTCTATCTATAAACATCTAACGGCTTCAAAAAAACCTCCAAAATATATAGCCCAAAATTTACCTCCAATTTGATAAACTATTAAGACATAAACATAGCTACTAAATTATTTATCCCCGACCACCAAAACTCATTCTTCATGAAATTCTATATCCTGGTTACATCATGAGACACTTTAAAGGGTTGTATATGAAAGTAAAAGATAATCACCTCATGTATCCCAAGAGAATAATGTTCTTTCCATAAAAAAACATTCAATGTCAATCTTCTGTAAAACATCCCTCAAGAGAATCACCCCAATCAAAAAAATCCTACCAAATCTTAACATCGAGATATATCATTTGAGATACCACTGTAATCGGATAACATCAACCTCAATCTTTAACATCCATTCTATCAATATTCAACACTACAAGTTCTTTAATCAGCCTCCAAATAATTTCACACTCGTAAAAAGCAACTCTCTATGACGTACTATGAATTAAATTAGATACAACATTCCATTTACTTGATGTATAGAAGATATAGAATTCATAACCCTATAATAACATTACCCACCATCACTATTACAAATTCCAAGGATGATAATAAAAAATATATATCATGATTTAGTGATCCATTATGGAAAAAATCCACTCTCTCATAATATTGTGTCATTAAAACTTCAAAAAAACACAATTTCTATTATACCAAGATCAAGAGTAGTATTGTTTCATTTTTGAGATTTTATCTTTTGAAACCCATATGTGATAACTTCACTTTACACCATTATAACACAACCCCAAACAATATGGGATATATTATAGAACCTCAAACATGACTCTCTAATTTAGAAAACTAATTATAGGGTAACTAAAAACATATATTTTAGGTACTTAAGAATAAATTAATATCGATTCTTCAGTATGAAGGCTTCATCCTTCATAATCATGTATATGAAATAAATGATAATCCAAAAAATTAAGGAAATGTTTTTATATATTTTCTTATATGACCAAGGAAACTTTAAATCTCTAAAAAATTGGGATCTTCCCATGAATAAACTTCATTTATATTCTAAGGATTTATAGATATCCCCAGTTGAAATATAATATACATGATAAATTATACCTCCCATATCCAAAACATAAACTATAATAGCTTCTAATTGATCGTATTTATTTATAATTACTCCAAAATAACTCTAACATTCATAGTATAGTCCTCTTAAAAATCAAATATATGATGATGTCTTCAATGAACACTACTACAAAACGTTCCAAGAATACATAAAACACAAGTTTTAAGAGTCCCATTAATTCTATTGGTAAATTTATGATGAGAAATTAATTATGTTGAACTATAAGCGTACATAATGATATAAAAATGTAGTTTTAAATATATATCAACCGTCAACCTCGTCAAATTTTACATTGAGAATAGATCAATATTTAACAACCCACTTTATCCCCTCAAATAATTTAATAAATTTTTTATCTTGTATACTGGGTAATGGTTTATCAACAACACCCAATTATTGAAATGAAAATGAATAAATAGTCACAAACTATCATCTTCCTTCTTAAAAAAGAACACAAGAGAATTAGATAGCTATACACTAGGCTAAATGAAACCATTTAGTAATATATCTTCGATTTGATTCTACAAATCTAACAACTCAAAACACATAATTTTGACAACCTAGCAACAACATATATATATATATATAACATATTATTCAGTGTAGAAATTCATTACATATTGTAATAGATTACACACTTGAACCTATAAGTTTAGTATATTAGGAAATTAGATAAAAAAAACATAATTTACTACATTGTGATCATATCTCTATATTCACATAATACTTGATCCCAAAATAAGCATATCATATATTATACTCTTCTTCATAAATTTGGAAATGAAATTATAAGAAAGGGTGTTCTCAAATTATTTGTAATGGGTGAACATAAATGATATCAACTAATATGAAAATTGGGTATAAGAAGAACATGTGGATACAAGAATAGAATCAAGGTACCTAAACATAACCTAGGGAAATAACAATAAGCAAAACATGGAACATAAATCATGAATCATGACATAATAATTTTGGAATAAAATATTAAATGGGGTATATAAATGTTGAAACATGAGACAATAATTATGAATTGTGAAAAATAACCTTAGATTGTATCATAACATAGAATTATGGAATAACAATGAATTGTGGCACAAGAATTAGGATATAAAATCATTTCATATTTCATGGATCACTACCTATATAATTATAACATATTACAAAGAGTTCAATAATATATTTGGTTCACTACACATTAATATTAATATAGTAGATAAGGATCACTTCCAAAATCCCAAAATTTGATCTCGTGAGATATAAATATTTTCCCAATTCATTGGAGGGACATATAATTATAACATAACCTCTCATATAGTGAATATATATATGTGTGTGTGTGTCTAAAACATAAATGTATTAATAATTCCATCATAGAATAATAAACACATTAAAATGAAATTGGTTTCAAAAGAATCATCACATAGTATGAAAATAAATAGTCTAGAGAAATAAGTGGATGATTCCATTGAATCGTAACTCCATAAAATTATAAGAAACATTAAAGGATATCTATGTATATAAGAAAGTAATTATAATATAAATAAATTTTTTTTACAAAATGATACAAAATGTCCTTAAAATATTTCTAAAGAAATTAAAAATGAAATAATTTATAAATCAGTTTAAAAAAATAATTGTTAATTAAAATAAATTAACATTGAAATATCACGAAAATTGGGGAAGGAATCATTATAATGAAAACCAATTAAAATGGTAAGAGAAATAAGCCATACTTAAATGTAAAAAATAGGTTTATTTCACACTTTATTAAAAATATTGAAAGTTAATATATAATATAATTAAAAAATCATATAATTTTTTATAAGTACATATATAATATCATATTAAATACAGTGACATATTAGAAAAATATCCTTAGCTGAAAGGAAGAGATAAGGTTCATGCCACTTACAATCATAGTTTTAGGTGAATTATAAACCTATGATAGGGTAAATAATTAGAAATCATTTAAACCACAAAAATAATAGTATAGTAAAATAGATTGGGTTTTATAGATAAAAACATTAAACTTACATCAATATATATTTAGATATAAGAAGTATTGATTTCAAAGTGATATTTTAATGTAAACTCTTATCTTTCATCCCATCATCCACAAAATTACTTTAAACTCCTATATAATAAGCACAACCATCTTAATAACTTATTTTAGAACCATATTCTTATATTTAAAATTTTATATTTTTAATTATGTTCATTTATTTAATATGTATTAGATTTTTATAGCTTATATTAATCATCAAATGTTTTTTGCTTTGATTATTTCATTCAAGTTTCAAAATGATGATATCGATCATCATTAATCAATTAAAATTTCAGAATTACACAATTATTCATGATAGTGAAATCATAGTATCATTATTATTTAAATAAATTCATTTTCATTTTATGGATAATATAGATATGTTTTATAAGAATGGAATTTATGAGGATAAAGTTTTGAGTATTTTTACAGATAACAATGAGTTACCTTTAAATGATGAATCATTCTTCACACTATAATAATGACTTAAATTTATATTTTATGTCATATATTACCATTAAAATTGTCTTGGTACTCATTAATGATGAAAATGATGGTGTTGTTATAGTATAATTTATTTAGATCATTAAACCAACCCAAATAAGAACATGTTACACCAAAAATAAGTAATAGTTTCATGTTATGTAATAGTAATATAATATTAACATTAAAATCTTTATGTGAATAGAGTCTAATTAAGGAATAGAATTATATTTATAAATATTTAATAAGATATGGTAGTTGAAAAAATATAAAAGAACAAGTTACATAGATGGATTCTCTCTTCCCCTCAATGATTTCCTTCAAATTAAGGAATTTAGGCCTCATTATTAGGACAATAAGCTATTAATTTTCAAAGAATATTTTAATAGAGGAAGAATGGGAAGGGTTTCATTATTGAACTGAATGATATAAGAGGTATAGAAGGGATGGTGGAGATATCATTTTTTAGGTTAAAAAGTGTGAAATTTCCTTGGAAACCTGAGTTAGTTTAATTGTAAAGGTGGAATCACATTAGACTGAAGAGATATAGATAAATAAATATCGGTCAGAAATTTATTACTAACTCACACTCCATATATAATAAATTTATAATGATTAAATTTGAATTTAAATGCTGAAAATTTGACCGATGTTAATTTACTACTTTCTTACTTTTTAAATTATTAACTATTATAATTGTTTTTCTAAAATTATATGATGACCCATATTACCTAATTTAAATAGGATGATTAAATTTTTTGATTCCATTAATATAATTTAATTTCAAGTTGTGATAAATTTAAAATTTAAATTAAAACATTAAATACATAGACAAAATGATTTCATAAACTAAAAAGATTTTATGCAATATGTATTCTTAATATTATTTTTAATAAATTAACAATAAAAGGAATGTTAATATATATTTTCATAAATAGAAACGTTATTTTTTATTTGATTCATCCATTAATAATGATCAATACATTTTATTAAGATAATAATACAAAACACTTATAAAATTATTCAATGAAAAATATTCATTTTTAATATTAAATGATTTTATTCACACTTAATTAAAAAGAACAATTTATCTTCTAAAAATTAAATTTTATCAATCCATTGTTATTATATTAATTCTATAAATTTTATAAAAACATGAAACCACTCTTTAATCATCATTATAAAATTAACATCAACAATAATATTCTATAATTAGTAAAAAGTGAAATTTTAACAATATATTATTTTAATTACTTATTATCTTTTATTTAATTCTTTAATTATTTATTATAATTTAATAATAATAATTATAAGTTTTTACTAAATATGATAATTAAAAATATTAATGTACCTATTGAATTCATGCAGATCAAACAACTATATATCTAACATCCCTGTATCTAATAGTCCTATACCAAAAAACCATAGTACCAATGACCATATATATATTAGGCTTATTACATTCCTATATATATCATTACATAATCTAAAATCATCGAACCTATTCTATATGATGTTTATTATATCTCTAAAATATTTTATTCCTTATGTTGTTACCATTTTTTATATAATATTCATGGGATATCATGATATTTAAAATCTCAACATTGTATTAATTTAATTTTAGTGTTGTTTAATTATTTTTTTAATTTTATTTGTCATTTTTCTTTCTTTTAATGTATATAATTTTTTATTGTAATATTCTACCATAATGAAAGGAGGCATTTCTCATTTTACTTTGGAGTCATGTGTATCTATAAAACCCCATGATTTTAATGGAGTAATATAAAGTTTTGTAGTATATATATCATACAACACCATTATTATAAGATAATGTAATACCTTATAACATTATAATATATTTTTTAAAATAAATTTAATATCTTTGATAGCTTGAGGAATACTCAAATATGAATCTAAATGGGTTATAATATAGCATACCATTATAATATAACTTTTAAGTTAGAGATTATGAATATGAATAACAAAATTATTAATTTTATATGTTTCTCACATGTATAAAGTAAATTTAAAAATCATTTGAAAGAAAAATAAATGTTTTGGAAAAGCTATATTTTTCTAAAAATATATGCATCACGCTTTGCAAACATATTTTAATAGTTATGTTTTACCAATTTTTGAAAATTTATTTTTAAAAATGAAATTCATTTTTGATATAATAATAACATAATTATATTTGGTTTAATTCATAGTATTTTTACGAGAAGTTTGACTTTTTATGAATAGTAAAAAAACTTATTTTTATTAAAAACAACCACTAATTTAACAAATATACTAATATAATTTTATTTTAATGTGGTTTTAAAAGTAAATTTACTTAAATTAGATATTTATTATTCCAAATTATTTCATTATAATTAATTTCAAATTGAAATTTTATATAAAAACATTTCAAACTTTTGATGTTTGTTCTTTTGGAAAACCATTTTATTGACACGTTAGCGGGTTTAATTTTAAATTAAATAATTCCAATTATATAAGTTTAATTTGGAAACATTAATTCCATATTTTTAAAAAGAATATTTTATATTATAAAATAAGATCAAAATAATTTTATACTAAATTTAATAGGGAAAATAATTAAAAATATTTATTGCGGTTAAGGTAAAAATGGGTTTACCAGGGTGTCAAATGTAAAATATAAGGATTAATAGTGACCCAAAACATATATAATTATGATTTTATTGTCATATTTATACCTAATAAGTTATAAATTTTTAAAATGGTTCATTTTTATCCTTTTTTAATGTAAAAATGATTGTACAATTCTTTCGTTTAAAAAATTTCGAGTGTGTTCTCTCCACCAATTATTAAGCGACCACCCCTATTTTCTACTTTTCACGCATAGAAAATATATTGGTTTAGAAATTTACATCCCAAATAAAATTTATACTTTAATAATTTCTTCCTGGATTCATTTTTTGGTCATATTTCCATCATTGGGTGGCTTTAGGTGAAAACCAAAAGAAGTTGTCTAAAGAGAATGTAATGTCCTTAACCAAGCATTTTATGTTATTTATTATTCCACACCATTAAAATATTGTTAAAACATGGTGATATTGTAAAATAAGTTTCATTAATATATAAATATTTTTAGGTTAATGTAATTAACTAAAAAAATCTCCCATCACACAAATGGGAAAATAAACAGTTGATCGTGTGTACGGTGGACTACCACCTCAAGAATAGACATAATTCGTTTTCCATCACCGCTTTTCACGATTGGGTATAATGATATATTTAATTGTTATGTATGATATTTATGATCTAATTATACTTATGGAATTATAATATCAAATATAAATTCTAACATTTCATTCCATAGAGAATGTGATAACATCATTCCTGTGTGTAGAGGACTACCAACTGGAAAAGCGACGTGATTCATTTTTTACTTACTATTTAAATGAAATGTAATAATAATTAATTTTATGTTTATATATTATATTCATGAAAATATTAACCATTACTAAAATATAATATATCATATACTTTCTTACATTACCATCTACTGAATAAATGATAACATGATCTGTGTGTACGATGGACTATCGCCTCACGAAGCGATGAGATTGATTTTTCACAAACTCTTTAAATGGAAGGTAAAAATGGATAATTTTAATGAATATATGTGATATATATGACATATTATTTACTATATAAAATTTATATGCAATCCACTTCCTTACCTTTCCACTTGTTATGTAAATGATAATGTCACTCGTGCATATGTACGACCTACCATTACCATGAAGTGATATGATTAATTATCTATGTTAAAAATTAAATAATGATTATAGATACTTATATAATTAAAAAAATTATGTTTTTAACATTAATATAATTATAAAAATCATTTAATAAAAACATGTTTCCATGATCCTAAACTTTCATTATGAAACATGCAAGAGGAAACAAGGCTACTAACACAAGAAAAAATTGTGATAATGAAAGATTGTTAATGAACATGTAATAAGTTGTAATTAAAGGATCATATATGGTACTATAAATAATTATATTATTCAGGAATAATTTAATAAATTTTTTAAAACCACAATAAAGTTTATTAAATAGTTCTCTACGAAAGGGAAGTTTTTTGTAAGGGGTTTCATAAGTCAATTTTCATTCATTGATTTGTATGTCTAATTCAATGATTATATTTTGAAATAATTATATTTTAAATGAATTTTGATTTCATTATGTTATATTTAAACTATTATTTTTTTGGGTCTTCATTCATTACACACAATCACTCCATTTATTAAGTCTCAATTTAATGATACGAACTCTATAAGGGTTTCATCTCAAACTTTCTTCTTGGATACACATGTTCTTTATTTGAACAAATTTTGTTTAAATGATGTATATACCGAAACATTACATAATATATTTTAAATACATCCAAAAACATTACTTTTTGATTTAAAATTCATATAATTCTATCATGGAAATTTATGACTCAAATTTTACCAAAGCGATAAGGGATTATGTTTCAATCTCATTTAAATTTGTATTTATTATTCTTGAATTTATATTAATGGAACTTATTTGATAATTATCCAATAATAACATTTAATTTTATTATAAAATGGTTATTTATGAAGTTTTTAAGTAATAGTACCATTTTAATCTCTTTGGTATGTAAAAGTAATGAGAAAATGTTTTCAAGAAAATATGACTTTATTTCTCTCTTCTATCAAACATCCTTCTTCTTCAAAATCCATATTTTTTAAAAAATTTCAATAATGTTTTACTATATTTATTTAATTCCATTTTTACACATAATTGTAATTTCATAAAACAATTTAAAAGAATTATTCCCATAATTTTCCAAGAATGTTTCTTTTTTAAGTTCTTTTAAAAAGTGAGAAATGGACCTTTGTTTATTAACGTATTTGGTATGATTGGAACTCTTCTTCTGCAATTACCACAAAATGTTTATAAGCTTCATATTTAAGTTTCAAAGGTTGTTTTATAAATATTATTTAACATTTGAGATAGTTTAATATTTTAAATAATTGATTTCAAAATGGAATGTGTATTTTCCACAGGAAATGTTCACATTAATAATTCAAAATAATTTTTATTATAAGATAACATCATTTGATTTTACTCTAGGTAAAAGCATTATTTTCGTTGACAATGTTTATAATATATTTAAATTTCTTTAACAATGACAATGACCTTTTATAATTTCTATTTATTATAAATTTATTACATATGTCTCTCACCTATATACCTAGTTTAGTTTCCGTTCCTTTGATGGGGTAATACATTACTTATAATCATTTCACATATTCCTTTATCATGAAATTTATTTTCAACACAAAATGAAACTAGATTATAAAACCCATTATCTTTCTATGGTTAATTATTATGTATATGCCTTATGATTTATATCCTTGTGTGGCACATATATGAATGTACGTGAAAAGAATTTTATGGGTGGTTCTAGAATAATATAGCCCTCCAATTCATTGGGGAATTTTTTAGTCTCATGATACATCCTGTATGGGATTAGGGATTGAACATAATAAATTACGGGAATCTTTCCATGATGTAATGTTTTCTTGATAATAACCCTTGGCTTATTATTATGTCTTATTTTATGTTTCCGCCACATTTCCTATGACTCCATGAACTTATGATACAATTTTATTTATGTTATGCTTCCATATGGTTATTAATTTCACTTATCTTTTATGATATCACCTAATAACTTTTACTCAAATTTTTTCCTACCTTATCATGTTTCATCCCTTACTAGTATTTCTATCCCACCCTTTTTATTATGTATTCCCCATGTTATATCATATAATTTTAGGATTTTAAGTGTATTTTAGGAGCTCACTATAGATAATAAAATAAATATGAAATTTTTATGTTTTATTTTATATAATATAAACCAATTTTTCTAAAGTATGTCTTTATGATCCTTGTGTCATACTGATGGTTGTTTATGATTACGAATCATATAATAATATGTGAAAATAGATTGGGGAAATATAGTTTGTATCAATGGAAATATTAGTTAAAATTTGTAACAAGGATGAGAAAACTTTAGTTAAAACCGTATGGATATGTCTAAGGAAAATAATTAGAATATATATAATATCCATACATATATTTGAAGTATATAGAGAGTGGTTTCCAATAAATTTCATCCCTTTCTGGATATTATAAGTGGATATGGACCTATCGTATATGTACTTAGGGGTAATGATTTGTAGAAAGGTCTATCAAGATTGACTCATGCATTAACCAATACACAAAAATAGACCTTACCGCACACCTTTTTGGATACTTACATGGGATATTCCTTGGAAATTCACAAACTCTTCACAAACCATTATGAATAAATTGACAGAAATATTAATCTAGAAGACCAAAAGGAATCATTACCATGGATAAATTAGAATAAAACCTATAGCTCAGAAAGTTAGAACATACATATCATTTATAAGTTATTACTTCTATGTTTATAGGTTTCTCATTGGTATGTTAATGAATTCTCATATTGTTTATTTTAATATTTTTAGTTAATGGCGTGAAATTGGAGAAGGAATGCTGAAAACAAATTTGATGGGAAATGTAATTATTTTCCTAATGAGTTTCCTAACCTAATGGGAACAACAATTTAAAATATTTTGATAATTATAAATGAGATATCTCTAATTATGATAAAAATTTAATATAGTTAAATTTTAAAGGTAATCAAATAAGGGAAGGATGGAATCTCATAGAAGTTCCATTACTAAATACGAAAAGAAAAAAAATGTTCAATTTCATATATACAAAAAAAATTGGTAATAGGAACCATGAAAAATTATTTAAAAGAACTTGAAGATGATTTGTGTGTGGAAAATGAGGGAACAATGTAGCTAATTTATTAATAAAAATGATGAGTCTTATTAGTAATACATAAAGAAATAATGTTCAACCTAAGGCACTACTAATAGTTCAATGTCATAAATGTGGAGAACCTGGTCAATATCTGAGTCAATGACCAAATCAAAGGATTAATTCCTAAATTCTATATGTTATAAATGTTATTTTAGTGTAATTATGGATGTTAATAGGTTTTTGAACATGAAAATATCATTGTTGGAGTATTTTAATCAATTTTATTCTTGTTATAACAACCAAGAAACTTCTAATCATTATTCTGAAGTTATTTTTATTTAAGGATTTGGAATAATATATTTAATGGTAATGATGACCTAGATAGATGATTTAATATTAAGGTTATACTCTATGAGAAAACATATAATTGAGGAAAATATAATGTCGGACATATATTTGATATTGAGGTAACTATAGTCAATTAAAATTAGTTATTTTTGTAGAAAAGAATGAGATATATATAAAACATTTGGGATTAAAAACTATGATTTGATTAATAATGTGTTTTTTAATATCATAATAATATTATTCAGAATATTATATTATCATTGAGAATTGTAAATATGATTATCCCATAATTATTTCCATAGTTTTTGAAAAAGGACTACTCGAATATCGAGAAACGACCCATCACATCTAGTAAGGTCACAGGGCTTAAACCCACATGTGAAGGGTAATAATGGTGAAACACATACCACTGGCCTATGTGATATTCTAGTTAGTATAATTTTTTTTACATAAATTATTTTATGAATAAATATTAATCTGACCAAATATTTTTAAGGAGATTAATGATATTTTAAGAGACACATTATCAGCTTGAAGTATAAATATCCAAGATTTTTAGCATAAGTGATTATTTGTGAAGAATTATATTTAATTTTGTAGGAAATGAGTTGAAGGGTTTTAGGGAAATAAGATTATATAATGGATTAAGTTTAATTTTTGGAGTTACTATTAAGATATTGAAGATTAATGAATTATATGGGAATACTTGTGCACACTATTTTGGTTTTAGAAAATATAAGAGGAAACTCTTGTTGTTATTTTGGGGATTACAAGATCCATTAGATGTTTATTTTATAGATTTAAGAAAAAAATAATTTTGGGAATTTACTTCCATATATAGTAAGAGTAAAAGTGTAAATTTATTTAATTAAATTGAAAGGATGAAATTATTATTAGGAAATAAAATTATACCAAGTAAGTATATTTAATGGTGGTCTCTATCTTGATAGAAAATGAATCCATAAAAACTAAAAAATTGAACTTGAAACAAAAATGATATCCTATTATGTTCAAATATAATTAATCAATGGTGTTTTAATACATTATAGATTTATTTTTTTATCTATTTTTACTTTTTCTTGATCATTCAATTTCTTCTGATTAATGATCTCTACACTCTCAATAATTTTTATACCTTTCCTTCATATTCATATATTCACATTACACCAGTATTCTCCAATGTAGAAACCTGTTTTTTTGATAAATTTTATATTTAATGTGACATATTATTTAGATAATGATTTTATTAACCCTTTTTATGATCTGAGGTTTTCCGAAAAGCAAAATTCCAATGTTAAACTGTTGATTTCCGAGATCATTATTAAATTGAGAGGAAAAAATTTAAATAATGGGGTATAATGTAACACCCTAATATTATAATGTAGGAACCTCATATTTGAAAGAATATATGATAGGAAACAATAATCTTATATGAGAATGTAAAATCTTAATACTTTACAATATAGTGGTATCATCCCATGTTGCACAAATATTTTTAAAATTATTTTTCGATAAATTTATGAAATTTATTTCAAAAAATTTAATTTAATTTTTGAATCATCATATAAAAATTATCATATGGTGAATTTCAATTTTTTTTAGAAAATTTTTATTTTTCAATGAATAGTAAAAATATTATTCTCTATTAAAAATGAAATTTGTATTTAAAGAATCTTCATGGACCATTTTATATTAATTTTTGTTTAATACTAAATTTAGTTCAATTATATATTTATTAATCCATGTTAGTTCATTATAATCATTTCCATGTGGATTTTTGATATAAATTTTTTAGTGTTTTGAATGTTTTTCTTTTGGAAATATATTTTTTCAACACATATATATGTTTAATTTTAATTTAATTCCACCACTTATGTAATACAAATTTAGAAACATTTATTCAAAAAATTTAATTATCGTAATTTTTATTATCAAATAATGTAAACTTAATTTTTTACCATAATTAATAGTGAAAATACTAAAAATTATTTATCGCGAGTAAGGTAAAACGGGTTCACTAAGGGGTTAAACATAAATAATAAGGGTTAAAAATAGTATAAAACTTTGATAATTAATATTTAATGGTAATATGTTGAACTTGTATATTTTTATGTATATAAGGGTCCCTTTATTAGCCTTTTGGAATGATAAAAAAATGGGTGGAATTTCATATTTCCAAAAATTCCAAGTGTTTCCGCTTTCCAACATGTAAAAGGACACCCACTCTCCTCTCCATTAAACACTTCAAAAACCCCAGGAATTTATCCAATTCCTACAAAAATAACATCCATAAACCCCTCATCACATAATATAATCCATTTTTTGGGTCAAAAACTCCATCCCTTGAAGGGTTTTGGTGCATACGAAAAGACTTTGTTCGAATAAGAAGTAATATCCTTAATTGAGCATCTTATTTTATTTATTATTAAACCACCTTTGTAACACCCCGATATTTTATGAAAAAATATTATTTTAATTTCATTAATGTCTTATGTTGTATTCTACACCAAGATTACCCTGCGCTATACGCAACACCGTATTAGATTGCAGTATACGCAACACTATTCTTGGACCGTGTTACAAAATTTTTTGATAATAGTTATTCTACGCAACATTGAGTATATATATATATATATATTAAATGTATAAATGAAATATGGTTGGATTATGTTATACGAAACAACGAAGGATTCTTTCACAACACGCAACCCTGACTTGGCTTGCATTACACGCAATCACGACCTTCCTCGATAGCGTGTGTTGTACGCAATACCGGGTTTTAATAAACAATGTTATATTATTATAATATTGTCATGAACTAGCAGTTATGAATAGTATTAACTAAATTTTGAATTTTATAACATTATTATTCATCTTACACATTTCTAGAACATGGTATAAGAACAAAATAAATTTTTCGGGTAAAATAAGTATTTTTCAAAAAAATGCAGTTTTACCGCCTTTTGATGGAGCACCCACTTTAAATATAGTTTTTGACATGTTTATATGTTCAATTTGACAAAATAATATTCCTCTTTTGAATCAGGATATAAAAATTTACATTTGATAAAGTTTTGATATTTTTCCGATAACTTTCATATTTTAATGAATAGTAAAAACACGCTATATTTTAATTAAAAACAACTTTTTTCATCATAATATCTTATGTGGTTAAATTATAATATTGAATGGTTTTAAAGTATAAATAGAATATATTTTTACCATTTAATATAATGTATGTCATTGGCATTGATTTTACCTTGAATTCGTAGGTTAAATCAATTCAATCTTTTGCAATGTTTTAAAGAAAAACCCATTTTCTCTCGACAACGGGATTAATTTTAATTTAATTTCTGCATCTTTTATGTATTGAATTTGGAAAAATGGATTCCATATTTGGAATCAGTGGTTCCAAATTATGTTAATAAGCTACTTTTTATTTTTGGGAATTATGAATAGTAACTACGGTAAATTTTATTTACCATAGTTAAAGGTAAATCGGGCAATTAAGGGTAAATATAATATTTTAAAATTACCCTAACAAATTTCAAAATCCTATTGGATGACTAAAAGTATACCCATATCACCTAAGGGTCGGATTAGAATCATTTAATGGACATTTGTCCATGAAAATAACTTAATTATTATTAAAACCAAAGAAAGTGACAACATGTTACTTTCTTAAATCTTATAAGTATATTAATTTTAATTTAGTGATAAACTTCATGAAACTTCGAATATGAATAGTCTCCAGAAATCTAATGAAATTATCTACATCATATAAATTTATTTATAATTTTTAGTGATTAAATAATTATCATTAATTATGAAACAATAGTGATGCAGAAATTGTTTATCTAGTGAAAAATCATAAATATTGTCTTTATTAAAATAATAGTGACCATAAAATGCACAAATACCTAACCAAAACTTATTGGCCATGTAAATGTAAACCATAAGAATCCAATGGTCGAATATGTGACCATTTGGAGCCTTATAAAAGCGATTATGACACTTATATTATTTTATTTTAAATGATGCCAAAGTTGTCACCTTCATAATTTAATAAATATAACAATTTAAATATTGTTATTTTAAGATGATAAATTCGAGTAAAAGTATTATTGTGAAAGGTAATAGATTTATTTTCATCATAGGATTTTATTTTTAATTTTTATGCAACAAATAAGTATATTAAATAATTATACAAAAATGTTGTAGTATTTATTTTATTAAGAGATAAACCAAATAAATGGTTTTAAAAATAATAAAATAAATATTATATGAACTATTTAATGTGATACACTAATTTTATTGATACATATGACCTTTTATTAATATATTAAAGCTTTTAGTTCGAACATATCTTCTGTATATATTTTATTTAAATTCAAATAAATGAATAGTGTCAAAATTGACACTATTGTTATTTTACAAAAATAACATATTATAAAATTGTTTAAAAATCACAAAAATATTTAAAAATTATCAATTTATATTTATATGGTCTATAATGTTATAAAGTAAACAATTATGGAAAATGCACAACAAATAAGTAATTATTTGTTATAATTTAAAATTTAGAATATTTTTACCACAAATAAACTTAAATAGATTAAATAAGGATAAATCAAAATGATAAGGTTTCAAATAAGATCCAAACATGTAAAAATTTGATTGGTTGATGAGAATACAAACCTATCTCATCTAATATTTGAATATGAGTCATTTTTGGAGGTTTTTAAGTGGGGTTAGATTTATTATAAATTAATATTTTTAAGAATTCCTAAGGTGCCCCTCTCCTCCCTTATAAAAGGGCACCTCCTCCCCCTCCTCCTCACACCAAATTGAGCACTCAAGCTCGGCCAACCCCTGCCAAAATCTCTTCTCCACTTCCCTAGTATCATCCTAGAGGTCCTGGTCTTCTTCAAAGACCAATCTTAGTTCCCTAAGTGGAGGATTCAAAGAGGCGTTCCAAAGAAGAGGTAATATCCATTACCGATCTTTTTCAATTTCTTTCTTCTTCAACTTCTTCTTCTTTAGTTATTTCATGATAAAGTAATAACATAAGTATTTCTTATATACTGATATGTTATTATAAATTTGAAACAACTCTAATTAACCTTCTATCCATCCCACGGAAAAAAGGAAATCACCGCGCGTGCGTACGTACGGAATACCGTCTCCACGCCGTGGTGTAATCTATTTTCCGCCACCACCTTAATAGGATGGGTATAATGGTGTAATGAGTAACTATATATGATTATTATAAAGTGATATTGATAATTAAATTATATACACTTCAACACAATTCCACGACCATGGGAAAGATATCACCGCTCTTGCGTACGTACGGACTACCGTCTCCACGACGCGATGAGATTCATTCTCCATGATTAACCATTCATAAATGATTATAAAGTATATATAATATGTACAAATGAAATATATGACATAATAATGATACTGGATTTATTTATATATTTATATGTATGTCATCTACTTAATTCCATTCAATTCAATAAGGAAATGAAAACAACGTTCATGTGTACGTACGGACTACCGTCTCCATGAACGGTGTATTTCTTTCCATTTAATGATTTATTATATATATGTATATCCTGAATATATATATATATAAATCATGTTTTATGTTCTGGAATTATGTAATCATGATCTAAGTAATCATATGAATAATTACAAGTCAAAACACGGACGACAAATGAAACAATTTTACCCAAAACGCTCTTTAACATGGAATTTACAAACGAACGGGTAATATAAAGTCATAAGTGAACCATATATGATATCATAACAATGAATATGATTATGTAATAAGTAAATGACATTATTTAAATCATTATACAGGAGGTTCGGACACTTACGAAGCAAATCGGACCTAAGGTAAGGGAAATATCACAATCTCATTTTTATCCGAGATTGTTTATTCGTAAGTATTTACTGGGGTGTATTTTATCATCCACATCCATGTTCCCTCAATATGTAATATTGTTTCCATCCACTTACACTAGTTTAAATCCAATTTTACCCTTCGGTGATATTTAGTAAAGAATATGAAAGGAATCGTTTGTCGTTTTTTTCGTACGAGGTACTTTTTGATTTTTCTGACAAAAGTACGAAGAATGTTTTTTTAACTTATACGGCATGAATGGATTTCTAAAACATTATTTCCAAGAAGCTTCCTTTACAAGTTTTCAAGTTTATTTTTAATCAACTTCTTTTAGTTTAAAATTGTATGACATGTTAAGAAAGGAAAAGTGTTTTTGAAGAAGAAAGGATATTTTCCTCAAGAATGGAGTTCAAGTGTTTTATCAAAATTATTTTCCATCTAAGATAATAAAGGGTTCTGTTTTTATCCCTATTCTTACATTGATTTGATTATGTTGTGATGGAATTATTTTTATGAATTCCTTTATCTTATATGAATTGTTTTATGGTGTCATGATGTTTAAGATTCCCATTTGTATTATATGGGTTATGAAATGATGTATGATTTATGATTTTGTGGCACACATAAGAATGGTATCATTATGAGATGGGTGGGACCTATATCTCCCTCCAATGCATTGGTTAAAGATTTTATATCTCATGAGATAGACATGGCTGGAATGGTAGGTTATACCGGTTCAGTGAAACAGGACTGAAACGAGGGTTACTCGATTCAGAAAGGGACTTTGTCCACTAAGATAGTCTTGGCAATGAGTCATGACTAACAAGAAATGATTCTCTATGATTATGTGTGAATGCCACAAAGTTTCATGTTTTAAGTTATGATTATTGTGATTACATTTCACTACCATGATTTATCCCATGTTATGAAATTATGCTCTCTTTTGCAGGTTATGATTTCCAAAATGTTATGTTCTTATGAATATGATGTGATTGATATTTCTTTTGTTTACCCTTACTGAGCATTTGAGCTCACCCTTTTATGTTTTCTTTTCCCTAGGATATAGAGAAAGGTTTTAGGTAAAAAAAAGAAGATCTTTATGGGAGATTTTGAAGATCTTTCACCACGATTAGAAGATTATAGTCCGAGTTTCCAAAGACACTAAACTATTACGGTCCTTGTGTGTGTGTTTTTGTAATGTACTAAGTATTCCGCAAAAGTAATGTAATGTCAATGTACGTCAAGCTTCGGGTCTCTACAGTTGGTATCAGAGGAAAGGTTTAGTCAACCTTTGGAAACTAGGATGCGAGAAATTTAGTGAGATCCCTAGAGATATTTCTAAGGTATGTCTAGGGATGTCCCTAAGGTTAAGTATACATATAGGTTATAGTACTAGAATTACGCTAACGATCATAGAATTAAACCTAAGATGTTAGATATTGAAGGTACTCCCCCTTTACTATGTTGTTTTCTCTAGCATGATTTTTTCCTCTCAATGAATTCTTTTTGTGTTTTAGTTAATGGAGGGAACCAGACGGAATTCGGTTAACATTGAATCCAATGGACAAATTGGTGACTATAAGAAACAAAATTATGTAATGCCTAGAGAGAAAGATATTGTGATTATGCCGAATCAGTCATCGCGATATATGATTAACAAGGTGAAATTTAGTGGTATACCTAATTCATCAAAGAAGAGGAAGATAGACTATTATGCATGTTCGCATGTTGAGCAGAATAAAGAAAGGAAGATTGAGATTTCTAAAGAAGGGAAGAAGAACCTTGAAGAATATCTCAAATGGAGGGACCGATGTTATTTGTGTGGAGATAAGGGTCATAGAGTGACAGACTGTTATGGAGTTCAATGTATTATTTGTGGAGAACATGGGCATTACCCAACTCAATGCCCTGACCTAAAAAGTTACTTCTAAATCATGGAAGGACTTATTCCAGGACAATAATTGAAGAGGATGGATTGAAGTGTATATGTATTGGTATTCAAGAATAATGTTGTTGAGGTACTTTTATTGTTTATTATAATATTTTTGTATTATTGTGGTTTTCAATAATTTTAAGGTACCGGTAACCATGAAAAGTGATTCAAATATTTTGGAAAGCAGATGATATGTGCATAATGAAGGGATAAGAAGAAAATGAAATGTTTGACAGTATTCATGAGCTCATGATTGATATAAGGACTAAGTGATATCATGGTTTGAGTATATAGAATTTTGGGGATTTTGGTATTTGGAGAGTGTTAAATTTTAACTGCATTCATGTTTTCACTAAGGTATTCAAGGGAATACATGATTAAGGACTTTGAATGTTTGGAATGTGACCAAAAAAACATATCTTATGATATATGGGGATCGAAGATGGTGTTAAATCTCTGGTAATCGTTTTCACTATGTTATGAGAGTGGACTGCAGTATTATGGATAAGCCTAAAGATTGGAATGGATTATGTTGGACATAAGTTATTATTGTTTAAGGATAGAAGTTTTCTCGATATTATTGATGGGATGTTATAGTAATATAGTTTTAGAAAAAGGACAACCTGCAGGAAGGGGCGACAGCCCATCGCGTCGGACAAGGATGTGGGAATCGAACCCACAACCGAAGTGCGACTGGCCTTTATCACCTACCACTGGCCTACAGGAAGTCCCTGGTTAGTATAAACTTGTTTTATTTTATTAAGCGGTATGATATATGAAGTATAAGTTCATTTTTGGAACCATATACGATTAATCTAACCACAAGATGGACTTATAACTTTTGCTAACCTTTTGTTTGAAAGAGATGGAATGACCCATCATTCTATCACATGATCTGCTAACATATCACGAATAACAAATTCAACTTCATTTCTTTAAGGGATGAAGTGGAAATTGTTCAATTCACGAACAACAGTGAGATTGTACCAAAATCAAGTAAGTATTTCTCCTAATTCAAATTTTTCAACTTTAGGGAAATGATATTGAAAACCAAAAAAATGTTGTCCTAGTGATATTATATCTGATGAATCAGATGGTACCTTAGATCATCACAAATTTATGGCTTTGTGATTGCTAGCTTTTCCATAGCCATGTCCTCTACCACTCTCCATCAGAACATGACAGTTAGATTTCTCTTCCATATCCATATTTCACCTATGTAGAAACCCAGTGATTAGTTTATTTGGGTAACCGTTACGTTTCATACTTTTTAAAGATAAGTTTTGGTATTCCTTTTTACGATGTGGGTTTCTATCAAAGAAACTTTCAAATAGTAAACCATTTATAACCCCGACGAATTTCGAGGGCGAAATTCATTTTAAGGGGGGTAGAATGTAACACCCCGATATTTTATGAAAAAATATTATTTTAATTTCATTAATGTCTTATGTTGTATTCTACACCAAGATTACCCTGCGCTATACGCAACACCGTATTAGCTTGCAGTATACGCAACACTATTCTTGGACCATGTTACACAAAATTTTGATAATAGTTATTCTACGCAACATTGAGTATATATATATATATATATATATTAAATGTATAAATGAAATATGGTTGGATTCTGTTATACGAAACAACGAAGGATTCTTTCACAACACGCAACCCTGACATGGCTTGCATTACACGCAATCGCGACCTTCCTCGATAGCGTGTGTTGTACGCAATACCGGGTTTTAATAAACAATGTTATACTATTATAATATTGTCATGAACTAGCCGTTATGAATAGTATTAACTAAATTTTGAATTTTATAACATTATTATTCATCTTACACATTTCTAGAACATGGTATAAGAACAAAATAAATTTTTCGGGTAAAATAAGTATTTTTCAAAAAAAATGCAGTTTTACCGCCTTTTGATGGCGCACCCACTTTAAATATAGTTTTTGACATGTTTATATGTTCAATTTGACAAAATAATATTCTTCTTTTGAATCAGGATATAAAAATTTACATTTGATAAAGTTTTGATATTTTTCCGATAACTTTCATATTTTAATGAATAGTAAAAACACGCTATATTTTAATTAAAAACAACTTTTTTCATCGTAATATCGAATGTGGTTAAATTATAATATTGAATGGTTTTAAAGTATAAATAGAATATATTTTTACCATTTAATATAATGTATGTCATTGGCATTGATTTTACCTTGAATTCGTAGGTTAAATCAATTCAATCTTTTGCAATGTTTTAAAGAAAAACCCGTTTTCTCTCGACAACGGGATTAATTTTAATTTAATTTCTGCATCTTTTGTGTATTGAATTTGGAAAAATGGATTCCATATTTGGAATCAGTGGGTCCAAATTATGTTAATAAGCTACTTTTTATTTTTGGGAATTATGAATAGTAACTACGGTAAATTTTATTTACCATAGTTAAAGGTAAATCGGGCAATTAAGGGTAAATATAATATTTTAAAATTACCCTAACAAATTTAAAAATCCTATTGGATGACTAAAAGTAGACCCATATCACCTAAGGGTCGGATTAGAATCATTTCATGGACATTTTTCCATGAAAATAACTTAATTATTATTAAAACCAAAGAAAGTGACAACATATCACTTTCTTAAATCTTATAAGTATATTAATTTTAATTTAGTGATAAACTTCATGAAACTTCGAATATGAATAGTCTCCAGAAATCTAATGAAATTATCTACATCATATAAATTTATTTATAATTTTTAGTGATTAAATAATTATCATTAATTATGAAACAATAGTGATGCAGAAATTGTTTATCTAGTGAAAAATCATAAATATTGTCTTTATTAAACTAATAGTGACCATAAAATGCACAAATACCTAACCAAAACTTATTGGCCATGTAAATGTAAACCATAAGAATCCAATGGTCGAATATTTGACCATTTTGAGCCTTATAAAAGCGATTATGACACTTATATTATTTTATTTTAAATGATGCCAAAGTTGTCACCATCATAATTTAATAAATATAACAATTTAAATATTGTGATTTTAAGATGATAAATTCGAGTAAAAGTATTATTGTGAAAGGTAATAGATTTATTTTCATCATAGGATTTTATTTTTAATTTTTATGCAACAAATAAGTATATTAAATAATTATACAAAAATGTTGTAGAATTTATTTTATTAAGAGATAAACCAAATAAATGGTTTTACAAATAATAAAATAAATGTTATATGAACTATTTAATGTGATACACTAATTTTATAGATACATATGACCTTTTATTAATATATTAAAGCTTTTAGTTTGAACATATATTCTGTATATATTTTATTTAAATTCAAATAAATGAATAGTGTCAAAATTGACACTATTGTTATTTTACAAAAATAACATATTATAAAATTGTTTAAAAATCACAAAAATATTTAAAAATTATCAATTTATAATTATATGGTCTATAATGTTATAAAGTAAACAATTATGGAAAATTCACAACAAATAAGTAATTATTTGTTATAATTTAAAATTTAGAATTTTATTACCACAAATAAACATAAATAGATTAAATAAGGATAAATCAAAATGATAAGGTTTCAAATAAGATCCAAACATGTCAAAATTTGATTGGTTGATGATATTACAAACCTATCTCATCTAATCTTCGAATATGAGTCATTTTTGGAGGTTTTTAAGTGGGGTTAGATTTATTATAAATTAATATTTTTAAGAATTCCTAAGGTGCCCCTCTCCTCCCTTATAAAAGGGCACCTCCTCCCCCTCCTCCTCACACCAAATTTAGCACTCAAGCTCGGCCAACCCCTGCCAAAATCTCTTCTCCACTTCCCTAGTATCATCCTAGAGGTCCTGGTCTTCTTCAAAGACCAATCTTAGTTCCCTAAGTGGAGGATTCAAAGAGGCGTTCCGAAGAAGAGGTAATATCCATTACCGATCTTTTTCAATTTCTTTCTTATTCAACTTCTTCTTCTTTAGTTGTTTCATGATAAAGTAATAACATAAGTATTTCTTATATACTGATATGTTATTATAAATATGAAACAACTCTAATTAACCTTCTATCCATCCAACGGAAAAAAGGAAATCATTGTGCGTGCGTGCGTACGGAATACCGTCTCCACGCCGTGGTGTAATCTATTTTCCGCCACCACCTATAATAGGATGGGTATAATGGTGTAATGAGTAACTATATATGATTATTATAAAGTGATATTGATACTGAAATTATATACACTTCAACACAATTCCACTACCATGGGAAAGATATCATCGCTCTTGCGTACGTACGGACTACCGTCTCCACGACGCGATGAGATTCATTCTCCATGATTAACCATTCATAAATGATTATAAAGTATATATAATATGTACTAATGAAATATATGACATAATAATGATACTGGATTTATTTATATATTTATATGTATGTCATCTACTTAATTCCATTCAATTCAATAAGGAAACGAAAACAACGTTCATGCGTACGTACGGACTACCGTCTCCATGAACGGTGTATTTCTTTCCATTTAATGATTTATTATATATATGTATATCCTGAATATATATATATATAAATCATGTTTTATGTTCTGGAATTAAGTAATCATGATCTAAGTAATCATATGAATAATTACAAGTCAAAACACGGACGACAAATGAAACAATTTTACCCAAAACGATCTTTAACATGGAATTTACAAAAGAACGGGTAATATAAAGTCATAAGTGAACCATATATGATATCATAACAATGAATATGATTCTGTAATAAGTAAATGACATTATTTAAATCATTATACAGGAGGTTCGAACACTTACGAAGAAAATCGGACCTAAGGTAAGGGAAATATCACAATCTCATTTTTATCCGAGATTGTTTATTCGTAAGTATTTACTGGGCTGTATTTTATCATCCACATCCATGTTCCCTCAATATGTAATATTGTTTCCATCCACTTACACTAGTTTAAATCCAATTTTACCCTTCGGTGAGATTTAGTAAAGAATATGAAAGGAATCGTTTGTCGTTTTTTTCGTACGAGGTACTTTTTGACTTTTCTCACAAAAGTACGAAGAATGTTTTTTTTAACTTATACGGCATGAATGGATTTCTAAAACATTATTTCCAAGAAGCTTCCTTTACAAGTTTTCAAGTTTATTTTTAATCAACTTCTTTTATTTTAAAATTGTATGACATGTTAAGAAAGGAAAAGTGTTTTTGAAGAAGAAAGGATATTTTCCTCAAGAATGGAGTTCAAGTGTTTTATCAAAATTATTTTCCATCTAAGATAATAAAGGGTTCTGTTTTTATCCCTATTCTTACATTGATTTGATTATGTTGTGATGGAATTATTTTTATGAATTCCTTTATCTTATATGAATTGTTTTATGATGTCATGATGTTTAAGATTCCCATTTGTATTATATGGGTTATGAAATGATGTATGATTTATGATTTTGTGGCACACATAAGAATGGTATCATTATGAGATGGGTGGGACCTATATCTCCCTCCAATGCATTGGGTAAAGATTTTATATCTCATGAGATAGACATGGCTGGAATGGTAGGTTATACCGGTTCAGTGAAACAGGACTGAAACGAGGGTTACTCGATTCAGAAAGGGACTTTGTCCACTAAGATAGTCTTGGCAATGAGTCATGACTAACAAGAAATGATTCTCTATGATTATGTGTGAATGCCACAAAGTTTCATGTTTTAAGTTATGATTATTGTGATTACATTTCACTACCATGATTTATCCCGTGTTATGAAATTATGCTCTCTTTTGCAGGTTATGATTTCCAAAATGTTATGTTCTTATGAATATGATGTGATTGATATTTCTTTTGTTTACCCTTACTGAGCATTTGAGCTCACCCTTTTATGTTTTCTTTTCCCCAGGATATAGAGAAAGGTTTTAGGTGAAAAAAAAGAAGATCTTTATGGGAGATGTTGAAGATCTTTCACCACGATTAGAATATTATAGTCCGAGTTTCCAAAGACACTAAACTATTACGGTCCTTGTGTGTGTGTTTTTGTAATGTACTAAGTATTCCGCAAAAGTAATGTAATGTCAATGTACGTCAAGCTTCGGGTCTCTACAACCTTAAAGTATTATTAATAGATTATCATATAATGAAAATTTTATATTTCATATAATTATATTTTTTATTTAATTTTCATGATCTATAACCATCTCCTCCTCCCTCAAATTGGAATCAAAATAGTTCATCATGATTATATCATACCATAACCTCACGAAATGATGTAATTCATTTCCATAACTACTTATCATGGTAGTATATACTAATATAACTAATTTTTACATTATATATTTAATATAAAACTATAAATTATGGTTTATATTATCATATATACCTTCTTACATTCCATTCCATGGAGAATGTGATGATGTCGTTTGTGTGTACGTCAAACTACCACCTCATGAAGCGATGTGATTCGTTATTCACAAGAGCGTTCAAATTTAGGTAATCAATATTATCTTATTTTTATATATGATATTAATAACATATTAACTATTCTTTAAATAAAATTATTCTTATAATTTATTACCTTACCATTTATTAAATAAATGATAACGTCATTCATGTGGACATCATACTACCATGTCATCAGGCGTTGTGATTAGTTTTTCCCAAACAATTTTAATAGATGGTAAAAAATGATAAATTATATATATATATATATTACATGATATTCATTTTGGGGAGTAAATATAGAATCCAATTTATTACCCTTTCAACTGTTGTGGAAATGATAATGTCACTCGTGCATACGTATGACATACAGTCTCCATGAAAAGAGGTGATTCATTCCCCATGTTCAAGGATCAATAGTTATTATAAAGATGTATCTAATGATAAAAATTAAATTTATAAGAATAATATAATTCAAGAGATAATGTAATTATAACATATTTTCATGATCTCAAACTTTCAATGTGAAAGGTGTAAGAGAAAATAATGAAATTAACACCTGAAAGAATACTCAATATGAAAATTATTCATGAATAGTTAATAAGATGTTATAAAAGGATCATATATGATATTATAAATAATATTATTATTTTTATATAAGTAAATAACATTTTTAATACAACTATGAAGTAGGTTAAGGATAGACCAACTAATGAGAAGTTTGAGTTAAGGTGTTTCTTAACTCAATTTTCATTCATTGGGTTATATATCTAATTCATTAATTAAATTAGGCCAAGATTATGTGTAAAATTAAATTTTATTTTTTCAAGTTTTATTTCTTATTTAATTTATATGAATCTAATTTTGTTACACATAATCACCCGATTAATTAAATCTTCCCTTAATGATATGAACATTTTAAGGGTTTCATATAAGGACACAAATGTAAAACATTAAATAATCTTAAGACAAATCAATAATATGAATTCATTTCAAATCTAGGATCTTTTCATTTTTATATTTTTAGAGAATAGGGCCATTGATAATACATATCATCTTATAATCATACAAGAGGATACTATCAAAATTGAATCAATTTTTTTAACTAAAGGAAACCATTTTTAAAATAAAGCCTGGTTTATTTTCATGGAAATAAATCTTCATAACGCCTTCCTTTATCTTTATCATCCTTTTACCATGTGAAAATTTTTAAAAACATGTGATGAGCATAATAACTCAATAACTGATAAAATGGGGAAATAAAATGATAGTCCAAGAAAATTTATAAACACATTAATTCTAAAGAATCATGAAAACCTCATAGATGTCATAAATCATAAAGATAACTTATGGAATCCATATCATAGTTACTTCATATCATTCATAGCTACATAGTTAGTAACCTTTATGGTTACAGTTGGAATACACATCATAATATATTCCCTAAATATCATAAGAGAAACCTGATTGTTTAACTATGCCTCATTACCTAATGCATTTTAGAGCTATCACGGGCTCTACCACCATCATTTTATCATGGAACCACTCGTATAAATAAGAAATAAAGAAGAACCATAACACATAAACCATTCATAAATGAAAAAAATAACATTTTTATATTGCAATCATAAGATATAATTTCAAGATATTGATATAATAAATACATTCCCAAAACCTTTTACAATACCAAAATACCAAAAAAAGTAATATGGTATTTAATTTTTTAAAAAAAATTATGGAATGTAGAGGAATACAAATACCAAATAATGATCATGGGGGTGTAAATTTCATTTCCTTTGAGTACGTTAAAGTAATATTCTTTTTGTCATTTCGTAAAATGATGCGCAGAAAAAATATTACTTTTGTTAATCATAGTAGGAAATTAAAAATCAAAAGGGGCTGATTATACACCTTATAAAATAAGGTTGTGTATATCATCAAAATATTCCACAGTGAAAGTATATTGAGATAATGTCCCTTACCTCATGTCTGACATGTCTCGTTCATTTTTTATATTCCTATAAATCGGGTTACTCCTTTTGATTCGATCCAAAAGGATTTATTAAATTTTCTACTACCAAAGGTGAGGATTATAGGAGTAAGGGAGAGATATTGTGAGATTATTTGACAAGAATTTGAATGATCCATGTGGCATGAGAGGTGTGAGTAAGTCGGTGGATATGGTGTCCTTTTATAAGAGGGATGAGGGGCACTTTAGGAACTTCTTGAAATATTATATTATTATAAATTAAATTTGAAATTATAATAGCTCCTAAGTGATATATTTAAAAGATAAGATGATTTTGGGTATAAATCCTCTAAAAAAATAGGTTTTAGACATGGTTTGGTCACAAATTTAAACTTAATGTTTGGATTTAACCCTTCGTTAAATAAATTAACTCTTTACATGTCTTATTGAATTTGTACACAATATGGTTAAAATAGTTAATATGAAATTCCAAGAGAACCTCAAGTGGATCATTAATGATGTTTATAACATTATCTAATTCGTTTGGATTACTATTACATATTTATTACTATTATATCATTTAGTAAAATAGTATTTGTTTTGAAAAGTCATTTATATTAATTTTGACCCTATTTAGTAACTGATTTTTGTTAAAGTCATCACAACATGATTCATTTGAAAAAAAAAACTACATTAAATAAAATATAATATGTCATAATCATCCATAAAATTAGTTGATGGCATCAAAATTTTCAAATTACATTTATTTTAAAATTTATATTATCATTTATTTGAATCTTTCACTAATAAGTTTATCACTGCATTATCATTGTATCATAAATAAATAAATTTATTTAATATCAAAATATGATAAATAAAATAAAATGAAGTAGGAAATATTTTGAGATTTATAATTACTATTTATAGTAAAAAATATAAGTTATATAAACATATATTAAAATATTTTTAGTAAAAATATACATGTTTATGTTATATTTCTCTTTACTTTAAATTAATAATTGTAACATGTCCTTGTACCACATATGTGGCCCCCAAATGCCAAAAGTTCAGAAAAAGGATTGTTCTAGTCTCCCATGACTCATCCAATATGATTTAAACATGTGTTATGGTAGTCTTATATTATTATAATATTTGTTTATCCTTATTTCCTTAATTTAACCTTTTACCATAGTAAATAAAAATAGTTACTGAAGTTACTATTGATAATGTCAAAAAAAATAAACGGTACCAATTTATATAAAATGGACCAGTTGAATCCAAATATGGAATCCATTTTTCTAAATTCAAAACATATAAGTTACATTAATTAATTTAAAATTATTTTTTTATTGTCAAAACCAAAAGGCGTGTTTTTAGGAAGTAAAAATGATCAAAATATTGACATGTACTTATGTCCAATTTAATTGTGAAATTAATTCCAATGAAGAAAATTGTATTAAATAATAAATACTTAATCCAACTACACTTTAAAACCAATTAAGATGATAACATAACTATATAAATAAATTATAAAAAAAATGAAATTTTGAATTAAATTGCAATATTTTCACTATTTATTCAAATATGAATTTATCAAAAAAAATACCAAAAATTTAACGAAAATAAATTTTTATGTTATGATACTAAATAAGAAGTTTAGTATTTCAAATATAACATATAAAATTGTTAAAAACATGATTAAAAATGGTTCTTCATCAAAATGTGGTAAAACCACCTTTTAAAAATATTAGAGTATTTAATGGTGAAAATTGGTTGTATTCTCATTTTATGCCTCTAAAATTAATTGGATACATGTATAAATATTTATAAAACATGTGTAATCTAATTATAGTTAAATATGTTCCTTCTTACCATTATAATTTCTAGGCCTTAGCAACCGTTTAAAATAACAATATTATTGTTGAATTATTTTTTTGTATAACTCAGTGTTGTGTGCAATGTAAGATTTCAGAGAAACCCATTGTTGTGTGTCAATCACGCTATAAAATATAGAAACACCATTAAGGTATAACCACTATCTATTTCAAAAAACTAATAGATATTAAAAGGTATTACTCTATAATTACCTGGGATGTTATATATTTCCCCCTTTTGGAAATTGTGTCCATGTAATTTTATTCACTAATCAAAAAAGTGTGGGTATTTATCCCTCATAGAATTTTCAGATTATCACATTACCACTTCAACCATAATGTTTTTCCACAAAACCTTTACCTAATGAATCACCTTATTCTACTACACTTGCTCTTTATGGTTCAGAATCTGTACTAGTTGTTCATTATAAAAATATTCTTTTCCAAATGAACTACATCTGGACTCAAAAACTGAGATGGATCCAACATACACATTCTTAACATTTAACTATGAAACAAATTGTGTTCTTAGGATAAAATTGCTTGTAAAGGCACTCAAAAGAAAACTATCTCAACTTTCTCTAAGATTTCATAATGTCTAATGAACCTCAGACTCAGCTTTCCTTTCTTTCCAAAATGCATCAAATGTTTCCATGGTGAAACTTTTCGAAAGACATGATCACCTACCTCAAAAGAAATATCCTTATTCCTATTATCCGCATAACTTTTCTACCTCCTCTGAATTGTCCTCATGTGCTTCTGGATCAAAAAAACATTTTTTCCATCTCTTCTTCCAATTCCTGTCCCATCAACTTCCTTTCACCTACATCATCCCAAAAAACAAGAGTTCGACACTGCTTTCCATATAATGCCTCAAATGGTTCCACCTTTATACTAGAATGAAAAATGTTATTATAATAAAACTCAACCAAAGAAATATGTTTATCCCAACTTCCCTGAAAATGTATTAAACAACCACATAGCATATCCTCTAAGGTCTGAATTTTTTGTTCCGATTGCCCATCTGATTGAGGATGAAAGTTTGTAATGAAATTTAATTCAGTGCCCAATGAATTCAAAAGGCCTTCCAAATGTTAAAAGTTAACTTGGGATCATGATCAGATATAGTGGAGAGAGAAAACCCATGTAACAATACTATCTCTTTAAGTTACAACTCGTAAAATTGATCTAGAGACAATTTATCTCGAATAGGAATAAAATACCCAGATTTAGTCAATCGACCAACAATAACCCAAATAGAAATGTTACCTAAAGAATTATTTGTTAATATCATTATTAAATCCATGGATATATTTTCCCTTTTCACTTTTGGTACTGTCAAAGGGTGAAGTATCACTTTCGGTAACTTGTTCTCTTCTTTAACCAATTTAAAAGTCAAACACATCATAGTAAAGTCAGTAATATCTCTTTTTATTCCATCCCACCAGTAATACTACTAAAGATATTTATACATCTTAGTATTTCCAGGATGAACTCAAAACAGAGAACTAGGAACTTCTCATAATAACTCTTTCTTCAACTCTGAGTCACAAGGCACACATAATATCTTTCTAAACCTCAAAAAACAATCTTTATCAATGTCAAATGAAGGTAACCTATTCTTCTGAACTAAGTCTTCCTTTTTCTTTAACTCACTATATTGATTTTGTGTTTGCTTATTTCTGTGTGATATAGGTGATTTCACTGAAACATGAATCAAAATAGAAGAAGTTCCTGCACTAATAACTTCCATTCTAAATTTCATCAAATCATTAATAAAAGAGCCATGTTCCAAACATAACATGGTTAATGTAGCATTATGTTCCCATGTCAAATAATCAGCCACTTTTTTTTCTTTTTGAGGATGGTAATGAATCATGAAATCATAATCCTTGATTAATTACAACCTTGTTCTCTATCTTATGTTCAATTATTTATGAATAAATATATACATAATACTTTTATTGTTAGTATATATTTCACTTTTTACTCTATACAGATGATGCCTCCAAATTTCTAAGTAAAAAAGAACAATAGCTAATTTCAAACCATGTGTAGGGTAATTTAACTCATGAGTTTTCAACTGAGGTAAAGCATATGCAATTAACTGATCATTATATATTAGGACACATCCAATGCTTTTATATAAGTATCATTTTAGATAAAAAATTCATCATTCTTCTAAGGTAGGTCCAAAAATGGAGAATTCGCTAATATTTTTTTCAATTACTGGAAAAATTAATCACATTATTTTGTCTACATAATCCTAACACCTTTTCAAGTTAACTTAGTGGGATAGATAACCATGAAAAATTTTCAATGAAACTCTGATAATAACCTACAAAACCAAGAAATCTATGAATCTCGGTAATATTTTGGGGTCTGGACCATTCTTTAACAACTTCTATTTTATTAGGATCAACAGTTATTCTATATTTTGAATTAATGTGGCCAAGGAATGAAATTTTTTATAACCAATACTCACACATTCTGAATTTCCCATACAGTTTCTTTTCTTTTATGTTTTGCAAGACAACCCTTAAATGACTTTCATGATCCTATTTACTTCAATAATATTCCAAAATATCATCAATAAAAAAACCAAAAACATAACCATGAACTCACATAATATTCTATTAATAAGATCCATGACTATAGTAGGTGCGTTATTTAACACAAAAGACATAACTAAAAAATCATAATGGTCATATCTAGTACGAAACACAGTCTTCAGAATGTATGCTTCCTTTAATTTCAGCTGATGGTACCCTGACCTCACCTCAAACTTTTAAAAATACTTATCTCACTGGAACATATCAGACAAATTATTAATATGATTCAAAGGATACTTTTCCATAACAGTGATGTTATTCAAGGCTATATAATCAATGAAAAGTCAAATTTAACAATCTTTCTCTTTAACGAAAAAGACAAAAGCAACCTATGGTGATGTTCTATGTCGAATGAAACCTTTATCTAATAACTCGAGAAATTTCTTCTTTAACTCTAAATGTTCAATTTTCACCATTCCATAAGGGGGGTTGAAATTTGATTAGCATTAAGAACCAATTTAATCATAAATCAAACTTACAGATCAGGTATAATACCATGAAAAAAAATCAGAAAATTCATCAAGACAATCATTTACCACTGGAACATCATTAATATGAGAATTTCCTTTTTTTAAACAATATTTGCAGGGTAACATTAATTATCATCTTGTATCAGTTTCTCATCTTCTTGATATGTTATCAATGGTTAGGGTTCATTCTTATACACAAACTGAAAGACTTTCTGGAAAAAACACTTCTTTAGCTCTATAGTCAATCATAGCATGGTAAACATAAATCCAATCCATACTTAGAATAACATCAAACTCTACTTGAGGAAAAACAATAAGTTTTGTAGGTATATTATTTCCCTATACAAGGATATAAAGTTTATTATAATTTCATTCTTTCACAAAATTTTCCCCATGTGATTTTACCATAAGTTCTGGATTCATTTCCTAAGGTGTATTTCTGAATTTAATAGAAAATTTCTTAGAAATTAAAGAATGTGTAGAACCCAAATCAATAAACACATTGGAATAATATCAATAAACAACAAATGTACCCAGTACCACTTCATTTGATGGAACAATATATACTAAAGTAGTTTCTAATGATTTGTCCACACATTTATACTTATAGTATGGATGTTTCCCATCATTCAAATTCTTCATGAGGCACTCATTCACATAATGACCCATCTCATTACATTTAAAACATTTCACTAACCGTATATCAAATTTTTTCTTACCATTATATTTTTCATTGCAGTTGTGAGCCTTAGGTCCCATTTTACCACATCGGAAGCACTTACCAAAATTCAAAAGGGATTCCCTGGTGGGTTATTAAAACAATTTTTTCAAATTATAAACTTAATTTTCTTACCATAAAACTTTTTTGAATACTTTTTTCCTTTTTTCTTCTATCTCGACATCTTTTTCTTCTTATTGTCAAAGAACAAATGATCATTGGAAAAATCTATTTCTATCTTCTCTGCACATATAACATGTTTTTTATAACTTCTAAACTCATGATAATCCAATTCCTTTCAATACATTTTCAATAATCATGAGTAAAAATTATTGATTTTACTATCAAGATCCTATATGAAATTTGAAGCATACATTTCCAGTTGATTGAATTTTTCTTCATAAGTAGCCACTTATTCATCCTCCAATCTCAATTTAAATAATTGTGTTTCATCCTAAGTCATACCACCTTAGGAAAATATTTCTCAAGAAACATACTTTAACTTCATATCAATCAATAGAATCAATATCCTAACAATCCCATAAATTTTTAATCATCAACCATCACTAATCGGCTTCAACTTCAAAACGGTAAATTAAAAGACTAACCTTTTTATTTTTATAACACCCCATAACATTAAAAAAATTTCTTAAGGCTTTAATATACTATTTATCTAGTATAGGGTCATATGATCTTCTGAATGATGGATGAATCTACCTAATAAAATGCTCCACTATTGAAATTTCCTTGTGTTGTTGATATGGATGATCTTACTCATGGATACCACAGCCCTTTATATCTTGAGTAAATTGTTCCATCACTTCATCAAAATATTTAGTTCTGGTTCTGATCATCTCAAGTTGCTGATTTGGTAGGTCGTTTTTCTCTAGATTTCATCCCAACATATCTTCCATGTTTCCTCTACGGAAAACCATTCTGAACAGACATATATTAGACAAAGAAACATTATAATATTCAAATTTCATATCTTGTCAATTTGATAATAAAGTAAAAATGATTTATGGATATTCTATTAAAAATATCCTAACCCTTAATGTTATCTAAACTGGCCTCCAATACCAACAATAAGGCCTCAAACATAAAATATTAAATAATATTGACATAAGTAAATAATATTACTTTAATTCACATTGATGGTATTTTTAGGTTTATAGTTTTAGAGAATCAGGCCATTATTAATACATATTATCTTGTAATCATATAACAGGATACCATCAAAATAGTATCCATTTTTTCACCAAAGGATTCCCTTTTAAAAATAAAACATCATTTCTTTTATAGATAAAAAATCCTCTTGACTTCTTCCTTTCTCTTACTCATCCTTACACCCTGTAAAATCATTTTAAAAAATTATAACAAGAATAAAAACTCAATAATGGATAAAATAATGAAATAAAATGTTAGTCCATAAATATTTATAAAACAATGATTTCATAAAAATCATGAAAACATCATAGAAATCATAAATAATATAGGTAAATTATGGCTTCCACATCATACGTACATTGTATCTTTCACAACTACATTGGGATTAACCTTTATAGTTACATTTGGAATACCCATCACAGTATATTCCCTAAATCTCTTAGGATAACCCTCATTTTTTAACTCTGTATCGTTACCAAATGTAGTGGAGAGCTATCACGGGCTCACTCTCCCTTGTTTTATCATAGAACCACCCATCTACATAATAAATTTCCATGAACCATAACACATAAACCATTCCTAAATGAAAAATATCATTTCCACATTCCAATCATATGATATCATTTCAAGATATTGATATTATCAATCCATTATAAAAACCAATTTCAATACCAAAATACGACAAAAAGGAATATAATATTTAGTTTTATTTTTATAAACATTATATATTGTAGAGGAATCCAAATACTGAATAATGGACACATTAGCATAAATGTCATTATCACCGTATACATTAAAAAAACATTCTTTTATTCATTTAGTAAAATGATTTTTAGAAAAAAGATTCATTTTTAAAACTGTTGATGGAAATTAAAAGACCAAAAAGGTTGATTATACAACAAATAAAATAATGTTGTATATAAAATCCAAATATGCATCAATAATATTAGATTGTGATGAAGTCCTTTACCTCAAGTCTGACTTGTCTCGTTCATTCTTTATATTCCTATAAATCGGGTAACCCCTTCTGATTTGATCCAAAATGATTTCTTGAATTTACATATGCCCAAGGTAAGGATTCTATGAATAAGGGAGGGATATTGGGAGCTTATTTGAGATGAATTTGAATTATCCAAGGTGTTTGAGAGGTGTGAGTAGGTGGGAAGAGGTGGTAGCCATTTATAAGAGGAGGAGGATAACTTTAGGAAAGTCTTGAAATATTATTTTATTATAAATTAAATTTCCAATTATAATATCTCCAAAGTGATATATTTAGAGGATTATATGATGATGGGTATAAATCCCCTCAACCAACATGTTTTAGACAATTTTAGGTCACAAATTTAAACTTATGTTTTGGTTTTAACCCTTAGTTAAATAAATTCACTATTACCATGTCTTCTTTCATGTTTACACTATATGGTCAATATAGTTTCTATAAAATTCCAAGAGACCCTCAAGTAGATCATTAATGAAATTTAAAACACTCTCTATGTCATTTGGCCGAATCTTCTATTTTTATGACTATTATATCATATAATAAAATAGAATTATTTTTTAAAACTCATTTTTGTCAATTTTTGACACTTTAATATTTGATTTTTTTTGAAGTCATAACAAATTTATTAATTTTAAAAAAAAATATTAAATCAAAGATAACATTTGAAAATGGTTTAATTTTTTTTGATGGCATCAAAAGATTCAAATTACATCTTTTTAATATTTCTAATATTATTTATTTCAATCTTTCATTAATAAGGTAATCACGGAATCATCATTGTGTCATAAATAAATTTAATTATTTAATGTTTAAAAATTATAAATAAAATATCATGATATAGAAAATCGTTTTAGATTTCTATGGACTATTTATAGTCAAACATATCAGTTATGTAACTCTATACTAAAATTGTTTTAGTAAAAATATATATGTTTATGTTATATTTCCCTTTACATTAAATTAATTTTTATAACATATCATTATCACACCCAAGTTGCTCCAAAAAGAAAACATTTTGTAAAAAGGATTTTTTTAGTTGCCCAAGACTCATCCCATAACATTAGGAAATGTGTTCAGGTAGTTTTATATTATTATAATATTTCTTTTACACTTATTTAACTAATTTACCATTTAAGCATTGTAATAAAGATTATTACTGATGTTAATATTACTAATGTCGAAAATAAAATGTTCCAGTTTACATAATTTTTACTTCTTGATTAAAAATATGGAATCCATTTTTTCAAATTCAAAACATATAAGTTTAATTAATTAATTGAAAATTAATTCCCATTGTCAAAACTAGAAAGCGGGTATTTAGGAAGTTAAAACTATCAAAATATTGACATGTGTTTATGTCGAATTTAATTCATAAATTACTTCCAATGACCAGAATTGGATTAAATAATAAAAAACTAATTTAATTACAATTTAATGGAAAACATACTGATAAAAATATATTATATGAAAAGTCAGTTTTGAAATAAAATGCATTATTTTTAACTATTCATTAAAATATGAATTTTATCCGAAAAATACCAAAAATTCAACCAAAATAAATTTTGATGTCCCTCTTCGAAAGAAAAATCCAATTATGTCAAATAGTTCCTATAAAATTTTCAATAACTACATTTAAATTGGGTTCTTCATCAAGAGGTAGTAAAACTATCTTTTAAAAATATTAGATTATTTAATGCTTAAAATTGGATTTATTCTCGTTTTAGGCCTCTAAAATTAATTGGATAAATGAAAAAAAATTACAAACATGTGTAATCATAATATAGTTATTTATTGTTGGTAGGAGTGGACACTCAAGAGGGGGGGTGAATTTAGTTCCAATTAAAATTTCTGTTAGAAATATTTCTCTTAAAATCCACCAATTTAAAAACAAAGTTAAACTGTAGTGAATTTATATAGATTATAAATGTTTAATTAGTTCTTCAAAGATTTATTATTTGTCAATTAATTTAATCTCAAGATTAAATTGACTTTTGAAACTAACTTACTGGTTTACAATAGATATAAACACTTGCTAATTTAACAATTAGAGTAGCTTTAAAATAATTCTGTATTTCAAAGTAGTATGCAGCGGATTATGAAATATATATAGTATACTTATAATTTAAACTAAAATGCATAGCAAATTTAACCAAGAGGTTCAGTCTCAAGCCGAGACTTATTCCTCTCAACAATTTATATAAATTGATCCAAACCCTGGATCGGGGTTAACAATAGTGAGAACACTGTCCAGGTACAAATACCACTACCACAGTTCTACGTAGGAAAACAAACAACAACTCACAGATGTCCGGGTCTTACTTGACCCCTACCACTATCCACAGTGGGAAACAAAAGAGTTATAGAGTTTGAATGAGGATTTGAGAATCCTCCAGTTTAGCTCAGGAGACAGTGTGTGTGTAAGATAAACAGGGTATACACACTGCTCGAAATGTAAATGAAAGAATCACTAAAATCAAGTATTGATGAGTTTAGAGAAGCATTAGTGATTGGCAGTGCAGATCTAGACTCGTTTGGTTGGTCAGAAAAGCTTCTGAGTCCTTTTCTGGTTTCTATTCAGAAAACAGAGTATCGTTTTCTTTCTTGGTTCCAGGTTCAACTTGTCAACCCAAGTGTATGGAGTGTTTTTTGTTCTTCACTCAGGTTGCAGCTTGTGTTCTCCTCTAGAAAAGGATTGCTTGATGTATGTTCAGTGTTCTTGGAGTCTGGATACAGTATTTTTGTAGGCACCAATTTCCAGTTTCTCTACACGTTAAGTGCCTTGATTTCTTTTTAAATATCCTCTCTTCCACACCTGCATCAACTCTTCTCTTTATATCCTTTTTTGTAGTTGTTTCCAGTGTTCTCTGTCCTTCCCTTTATAGCTTTTAACTTCGGAAAAAGGAATGATCACCTTTTTCATGGGTACTAGGTACGGTTCCCTGACATGGCAACACAATCCATTAAATAACATTTAATGCATTAAAAATATCAAATGTAACTGTTATCTAAATAAATAAATAGTATTGAGAGTATAGAGTTTGACAGGTTGGTCAATCATTAGTAGCTCGTGTTGGTAAATGTGTACGGTGGACTTTGTGTAGAAGGACCTTCCATCGGTAGCTCTTTTGAACTTGTATCGGTAGCTCTTTATGCTGGTGGCATCATTCTATCGGTACCTCTTATTATTGGTAGCTCTTAATCCAGCGGTAGCTCTTGGGCTATCGGTAGCTCAATGTATCGGTAACTCTGTACTTGTATCGGTAGACTGTTAGTGAACTGGTTCTATCTATAGACTTCTTATTATCGGTAGCTCTATGCATATCAGCAGTCAAGTGTATACTAGAAGACTTAAGCATACAAGTAGACTTGTTCTATCGATAGCTCGGTTTCTGTTGGTAGCTCGTATCGGTAGCTTTGAGTGTTCTCTATCAGTATACTGATGCATATCAGTGACTCTACGTATCGGTGAACTTAGCTTATCGGTGACTGCGTATCGGTGAACTTATCTTATCGGTAGACTAAGTCTATCGGTATACTGAGTATCGGTAGCTCTATATTAGTAGCCATACGCAGACCAGTGACTTAATACTTGTCTGTTTTATGAAAAACATATCTGAATGGGTTAGAAGAACTTCAGAACTCATATAAACATAGAATAAACAATGATTAACATATTTTAAGGATTATTTTATTATTATTATCATCTTGATAATAGAATATCATATATTGAGAGAATTAGGATATAGATAAACATTGATTAGGATTATCAAAGTATGTAAAGGAATAATTGGGATTATCAAAATAGGTGAGGTCAACAATCTCCCCCTTTTTGATAATCATACCTTATTATATTGCCATTTATTCGAGAAAAAAAATGTATCATAGGATATATAATTAAACACAATTTTCTCATAGAAAACAGTATGTTATAAAACAAAATTTATTAGAGATATAATTAAATGTATCAGAGATAAAAGAAAATTCCATGATATTGGAGGCAAAATTTAGTGGTATCAAAGAGGTAAACAAAATGGTATAAGAGAACTAAATGTAATGGTATCAGAGGATGATAGTAAAAGCACTGGTATTAGAGGGTAAAATCATGATAACTCTTAGATAAACATTCTTCCCCTTTGATACTTTCTCCCCTTTCATTAATATCTCTCCCAATTATGTATTCTCTCCCTTTATAAAATCTTTGTAAAATATTTCTCCCTCTTTGTGATAATCAAAAAGTGGGAAATAACAAAGTGAAGTGGAATAATAAGAAATATAAGAAAGTCACTTAAATTGAATGTTACAAAAAGGTAAAAAGACAAAAAACAAAATAAAAAGGATTCCTATCAAACTGTCTAGACACTTGATCAATCCACATCCTCAATGTGATATTTTTCCTTGGGATCAGAAGAGGATTCAGGAGTTGAGGATACTGGTGAAGGCTTAGGAATTATGGAAATGACTACATGAGGCTGAGCAACAGACACTGTGCCTGGCCTATACTGAGTAGTTCTTTGTGTGATCATAGGTGTGAGGCTGTGAATTGCTTGTGTATGAGTCATCTGCACTGGAGAAGCAGTAGAGGTAGAGGTAGGTAAGGCATGAGGTACAATCACTGGCCTAGCATCAACATGCAGAAAAGGAAGTAACAGATTTCTGAAATCCATAATTATTCCTCCTCCTCCCTCCATGGAAGATATGAAGTCATCCTTGTTCTTCATAAACTTTTCCAACGTAGGAGTCAATTCTATGAGCTTGCTAACTTTTTCTTTGAAGGCTTGATTGACAGGAGGTAGCATCATATTCTCTATTAGAAGCTTGAAGTGACTGCTCATTTGGTTCTTCATGTAAATATTTTGGAAATAGGAGTCTACTTTATCTTTCACTTCTTTTTGAGAGGCAGAGGCTTCTCTCATATAGTCTTGGACTATCTTCATTATTTCTCTTGCTGAATCTCAAGTAGATAGCACAACTTTTCTCAGATCAGATGAGTCCACAGACCCACTAATTGACGTTGAACCAAACTCCTCCTTCATCATAGCTCGAATCTGATTCAAATCTACTGAAGGTTTAGATGCAATAGAACCAACAGAGAAGGTTATTATTTCCTTGATGTTCTTGGTCAACCCACTGATAAGATTTTGAACTTGATAATCCTGGGTTTTAACATGATTTTCATAGAAGTTTTAAAACCTTCGAATACTGAAACCATCTGGCTTACGACACTCTTGACATAGGATAAGTCCTTGTCAGCTTGGGATTTTGAGCTCATGTAAGATTCCAAAGAGATAACCAATTTCATTAGAGCTTCAAGATCTGCTTCCAGTCTAGAAATTTGAGTCTGGAAGTCTTTAACTTCATCCACTATTTCACCCATAAAGGTTGATAAATTACAACCAAGAGAAAGCTCAAAAGATCTTTCTAAAAAATTCATCCCATCAGCAAAACTCTACTTCATCTCAGCAAATGAGGCACTAAAAGACTCTTTCAGCTCGTCCTTTAAGGATTCCAGATCAACTTTGGTAACCAAGTCAGCAGGTGCAATTGCTATAGATGGTCTTCCAGAGGCTAAGCTGACCACTAAGTCAGTCATAATTGACTGAACTGAAGAGACCAGAGAAACATCCATCTTCTTTTATTCTTCTACAAAACTGTCCTTAAGCTTTTTCTATAAAGTATCCAGGTCATGAATTCTGACCACATCTTTAGGTAGCAACTCATTCTCAATAACATAAATGATATTTGGTTTATTTAGAGATGCTTCATTATCAGAATCACGATAGTCTAAACCACAAACAACAAAACCTGGGTCTTCGGCCCAGTCCTAAATATTAATAGCCACTTTAACACTTCCAAACTTGGTTTGATTTTCCCCTCAATGGGTGCATCCTCAAGAATAACAACATCATTTTCAGCAGCATTCTAAGAAGGTCTTCCTTTCTCAGGAGAATCTTCTACTATCAATTCTTTCTCTGCAATAGCATGAGGGTCTCCCAAAATATGCAAGGGTATGTCAACTTTACTTTCATCCTTAGAAGGTAATAAATATTGTCCAATCACTGGACTAATGCTCAAATTAGCTGATATAGATGCTTCACTTTCATGAACATCTTCTTCATTTTCTACAACAACCACTTCAACAGCCTCTAAAGCAGCTTCTTCCTTATCTGATTTATGATGATCTAGATTTTCAGGAGATGAGCTAGGAGGCGAGTCAGGGTCTCGTCCTTCATCAGCAGAGGACTCTTCCTCTTCTAAATCATCATTATATTCTGGCTCCTCTTCATCAGGTCCCAGACCTAGATCCCTCACTTCCTTCGGTCTTGAAGGGTGATCCACATGATTAAACTTATCATACACCCTCTGTTCATCAGTGACCCATTCTCTTCTCCAAGGGTTCCAATTTATTTTCATGTACTTACAGACTGTAGTTGTGATACAGAAATTATTCCTTACTACCATTGTCTCATCTTGATACTCAGCTATTCCTTTGACTTTGATCATCATAGAGATCAATTTGGAAATGAACAAGGCATTAGTTTTTGACTTGGGTCAATCATATCTTCCATTTCAGTCATCAGCAATCTGTATAGATTCACCTTGACTCCATGTCTCAAAAGATGAAGGAGATAAATATCCTGATATCTTAAGTTTGCAAAGTCTCCTCTCCTTGGTATTAAGACATGTTGAAAAAACTTGAACAACAATCTGTTCTCTCCATCCATTTCAGCAGCTACTACTTTTCTTTTATTTCCATCACCAGTCGGCTCTTCTAAAGTAGTCTCATAATCGAAAATATCACTAGTAGGTGGCATAGCTCTCGAGACATATCCAGATACACCTTCATGTGGAACTTTCAAGCACTCATCTCATTCAACATATGAGAAAGATATTTCCTTTTCATTCAAAAATGACATTACTCGGTTCTCATCCTCAGATTTCTCAAAACTGACATAGTCATAAAATTGTTTCACAAGCTTCAGATAGTAGGGACCATTTTTGTTCAAAAAACAATCTAAACACTTTTGGTCTTTCAGCACTTCAAGCACAAGCAATTTTCTAGGCAGCAGCCATTCCACGAAGAGTTCTTTTTCAATTACAATAACTCTATTCTGTAAATGAGGATTCACTAGTCGCCTCCCCAACCTAGTTCTAGCAACACTACCACTTTCTTCTTGCCTTGACTTTTTCTTCTTTACTTTCGGCTCAACAGTGTCATCTCTGATGGTAGGAAGTTTGGTTTTTTCCATCGCTGGTTTGAGGGATTTAGGGTTCTCAAGAGATTTGGGAGCTAAGGTTTGAGGGTAAAGGATTGAGACTCGGTGGATTGAGAAGTAGTTAAGACTTAGTTTTTAATGTGGTTTTAAAAGTAAATTTACTTCAATTATATATTTATTATTCCAAATTATTTTATTATAATTAATTTCAAATTGAAATTTTATATAAAAATATTTCAATCTTTTGATGTTTATTCTTTTGGAAAACCATTTTATCGATACGTCTGTGGGTTTAATTTTAAATTAAATAATTCCAATTATATAAGTTTAATTTGGAAACATTAATTCCATATTTTTATTAAGAATATTTTATATTATCAAATAAGTTCAACATATATTTATACTAAATTTAATCGGGAAAATAATAAAAAATATTTAGTGCGGTTAAGGTAAAAATGGGTTTACCTGGGTGTCAAATGTAAAAGATAAGGATTAATAGTGACCCAAAACATATATAATTATGATTTTATTGTCATATTTAGACCTAATAAGTTATAAGTTTTTAAAATGGTTCATTTTTATCCTTTTTTAATGTAAAAATGACAGTATAATTCTTTCGTTTAAACAATTTCGAGTGTGTGCTCTCCACCAATTATTAAGCGGCCACCACTCTTTTCTTCTTTCCATGCATTGAAAAAATATTGGTTTAGAAATTTGCTTACCAAATGACATTTATACTTAAATAATTTCATCCTTGATTCCTTTTTTGGTCATATTTCCATCATTGGGTAGCTTTAGGTAAAAACCAAAAGATGTTGTCTAAAGAAGATGTAATGTCCTTAACCGAGCATTTTATGTTATTTATTCTTCCACACCATTAAAACATTGTTAAAACATGGTGATATTGTAAAATCAGTGTCATTAACATATAAATATTTTTAGGTTAATGTAATTAACTAAAAGTATCTCCCATCACACAAATGGGAAAATAAATAGTTGATCATGTGTACGGTGGACTACCACCTCAAGAAAAAACATAATTCGTTTTCCATCACTGCTTTTCACGATTGGGTATAATGATATATTTAATTGTTATGTATGATATTTCTAATCTAATTATACTTATAGAATTATAATATCAAATATAAATTCTTACATTTCATTCCATAGAGAATGTGATAACATCATTCCTGTGTATGGAGGACTACCAACTGGAACAACGACGTGATTCATTTTTTACTTACTATTTAAATGCAATGTAATAATAATTAATTTTATGTTTATATATTATATTCATGAAATATTAACCATTATTAAAATATAATATATCATATACTTTCTTACATTACCATCTGCCGAATAAATGATAACATGATCCATGTGTACGATGGATTATTGCCTCACGAAGCGATGAGATTGATTTTTCACAAAATCATTAAATGGAAGGTAAAAATGGAAAATTTTAATGAATATATGTGATATATATGGCATATTATTTACTATATAAAATTAATATACAATCCACTTCATTACCTTTCCACTTGTTATGTAAATGATAATGTCACTCGTGCATACGTATGACCTACCATCGCCATGAAGTGATATGATTCATTCTCCATGTTCAAAATAAAATAATGATTATAAATAATTATCTAATTAAAAAAATTATGTTTTTAACATTAATATAATTATAAAAATCATTTAATAATAACATTTTTTCATGAACCTAAACTTTCATGATGAAACATGCAAGAGGAAACAAGGATACTTGCACAAGAAAAAATTCTGATAATGAAAGATTATTAATGAACAGGTAATAAGCTGTAATTAAAGGATCATATATGTTATTATAAATAATAATATTATTCAGGAATAATTTAATAAATTTTTTAAAACCACAATAATGTTTATTAAAGAGTTCTCAACTAAAGGGAATTTTTTTGTAAGGGGTTTCATAAGTCCATTTTCATTCATTAAGTTGTAACTCTAATTCAATGATTATATTTTGAAAAAAAAATATATTTTAAATGAATTTTGATTTCATTATGTTATATTTAAACTATTATTTGTTTGGGTCTTCATTCATTAAACATAATCACTCTATTTATTAAGTCTCAATTTAATGATATGAACTCTATAAGGGTTTCATCTCAAACTTTTTTCTTGGATACACATGTTCTTTATTTCGACAAATTTTGTTTAAATGATGTATATAATGAAAGATTACATAATATATTTTAAATACATCCAAAAACATTACTTTTTGATTTAAAATTCATATAATTCAGTCATGGAAATTTATGACTAAAATTTTACCAAAGCGATAAGGGATTATGTTTCAATCTCATTTAAATTTGTATTTCTTATGCTTTAATTTCTATTAAAGGAACTCATTTGATAATTTTCTAATAATAACATTTAATTTTATTATAAAATGGTTATTTATGAAGTTTTTAAGTAATAGTACCATTTTAATGTCTTCGGTATGTAAAATTAATGAGAAAATTTTTTCAAGAAAATATGACTTTATTTCTCTCTTCTATCAAACATCCTTATTCTTCTAAATCCATATTTTCTAAAAAATTCAATATTGTTTTACTATATTTATTTGATTCCATTTTTACACATAATTGTAATTTTATAAAACAATTTAAAAGAATTCTTCCCATTATTTTCCAAGAAAGTTTATTTTTTACATTTCTTTTAAAAAATGGGAAATTGACCTTTGTTTTTTAACGTATTTGGCATGATTGGAACTCTTCTTCCACAATTACCAAAAAATGTTTATAAGCTTCATATTTAAGTTTCAAAGGTTGTTTTATAAAATTTATTTAACATTTGATATAGTTTAATATTTTAAATAATTGATTTCAAAATGGAATGTGTATTTTCCACAAGAAATGTTCACATTTATAATTCAAAATAATTTTTATTATACGATAACATCCTTTGATTTTACTCTAAACTGAAGCATTATTTTCCTTGAGAATTTTTATAATATATTTAAATTTCTTCAAAAATGATAATGACCTTTTATAATTTCTATTTATTCTAAATTTATTACATATGTCTCTCACCTATATACCTAGATTAATTTACCTTCTTTTGATGGGGTAATACATTACTTATAATTATTTCTCATATTCCTTTAGCATGAAATTTATTTTCAACACAAAATGAAACTAGATTATAAAACCAGTTATCTTTATATAGTTAATTATTATGTATATGCCTTATGATTGATATCCTTGTGTGGAACTTATATGAATGTACATGAAATGAATGTTATGGGTGGTTCTGGAATAATATAGCCCTCCAATTCATTGGGGAATGTTTTAGTCTCATAATGCATCCTATATGGGATTAGGGATTGAACATAATAAATTAATAGAATCTTTCCACGATGTGATGTTGTCTTGATAAAAACCCTTGAGTTATTATTAAGCCTTATTTTATGTTTTTGCCACATTTCCTATGACTCCATGAACTTATGATACAATTTTATTTATGTTATGCTTCTATATGATTATTAATTTCACTTATCTTTTATGATATCATGTCATAACTTTTACTCAAATGTTTTCCTTCCTTGTCATGTTTCATAACTTACAAGGATTTTTATCCCACCCCTTTCATTATGTATTCCCCATGTTATATCATATAATTTTAGGATCTCAAGTGTATTTTATGATCTCACTATAGATAATAAAATAAATATGAAATTTTTATGTTTTATTTTATATAAAATAAACCAATTTTTCCAAATATTGTCTTTATAATCCTTGTGTCGTACTGATGGTTATTTATGATTACGAATCATATAATAATATGTGAAAATAGATTGGGGCAATATAGTTTTTATCAATGGAAATATTAGTTAAAATTTGTAACAAGGATGAGAAAACTTTAGTTAAAACCGTATGAATATGTCTATGGAAAATAATTAGAATATATAAAATATCCATACATATATTTGAAGTATATAGAGATTGGTTTCCAAGAAATTTCATCCCTTTCTGGATATTATAAGTGGATGTGGTTCTATCATATATTTACTTAGGGGTAATGATTTGTAAAAAGGTCTATCAAGATTGACTCATGCATTAACGAGTACACAAAAATAGACCTTACCACATACCTTATTGGATACTTACATGGGATATTCCTTGGAAATTCACAAACTCTTAACAAACCATTATGAATAAATTGATAGAAATATTAATCTAGAAGACCAAAAGGAATCATTACCATGGATAAAGTAGATTAAAACCTATAGGTCCGTAAGTTAGAACCTACTTATCATTTATAAGTTATTAATTATATGTTTATAGGTTTCTCATTGGTGTGTTAATGAATTCTAGTATTGTTTATTTTAATATTTTTAGTTAATGGTGTGAAATTGGATAAGGAATGCTGACAACAAATTTGATGGGAAATGTAATTATTTTCCTAATGAGTTTCTTAACCTAATGGGAACAACAATTTTAAATATTTTGATAATTATAAATGAGATATCTCAAATTATGATAGAAATTTAATATAGTTAAATTTGAAAAGGAATCAAATAAGGGAAGGATGGAATCTCATAGAACTTCCATTAATAAAGATGAAAAATAAAAAAATGTTCAATTTCATACATACAAATGAAATTGGTAATAGGAACCACCAAAAATTATTTAAAAGAACTCGAAGATGATTTGTGTGTGGAAAATGAGGGAAAAAAGTAGATAATTTATTAATAAAAATGATGAGTCTGGTTAGTAATACATAATGAAATAATGTTCAACCTAAGGCACTACTAATAGTTCAATGTCCTAAATATGGAGAACCTGGTCAATATCTGAGTCAATGACCAAATAAAAGGATTAATTCCTAAATTTTATATGTTATAAATGTTATTTAAGTGTAATTATGGATGTTAATAGGTTTTTGAACATGAAAATATCATTGTTGGAGTATTTTAATCAATTTTAGTCTGGTTATAACAACCAAGAAACTTCTAATCATTATTCTGAAGTTATTTTTATTTACGGATTTGGAATAATATATTTTATGGTAATGATGACCTTGATAGGTGATTTAATATTAAGGTTATACTCTATGAAAAAACATTTAATTGAGGAAAATATAATTTCAGAGATGAAGTTGATATTGAGGTAACTGTAGTCAATTAAAATTAGTTGTTATTGTGGAAAAGAATGAGCTATATATAAAACATTTGGGATTAAAAACTATGATTTTATTAATAATGTGTTTTTTAATATCATAATAATATTCTTGATAATATTATATTATCATGGAGAATTTTAAATTTGATTATCCCATAATTATTTCCATAGTTTTTGAAAAAGGACTACTCGAATATCATTAAACGACCCATCACATCTAGTAAGGTCACAGGGCTTAAACCCACATGTGAAGGGTAATAATGATGAAACACCTACCACTGGCCTATGTGATATACTAGTTAGTATAATTTTTTTACATAAATTATTTGATGAATAAATATTAATCTGACCAAATATTTTTAAGGAGATTAATGATATTTTAAGAGACACATTATCATCTTGAAGTATAAATATCCAAGATTTTTAGCATAAATGATTATTTGGGAAGAATTATATTTAATTTTTTAGGACATGAGTTGAAGGGTTTTAGGGAAATAAGATTATATAATGGATTAGGTTTAATTTTTGGAGTTACTATTAAGATATTGAAGATTAATGAATTTTATGGGAATATTTGTGCACATGATTTTGGTTTTACAAAATACAAGAGGAAAATCTTGTTGTTATTTTGAGTATTACATGATCTATTAGATTTTTATTTTATAGCTTTAAGAAAAAACAATTTTGGGCATTTACTTCCATATAGAGTAAGAGTAAAAGTGTCAATTTATTGAATTAAATTGAAAGGATAAAGTTCTGATTAGGAAATAAAAATATATCAAGTAAGTATATTTTATGGTGGTCTCTATCTCGATAGAAAATGAAACCATAAAAACTAAAAAATTGATCTTGAAACAAAAATGATATCCTATTAAGTTAAAATATAATTAATCAATAGTGTTTTAATATATTATAGATTTATTTTTTTTATGTATTTTTACTTTCTCTTGATCATTCAATTTCTTCTGATCAATGATCTCTACACTCTCAATAATTTTTATACCTTTCCTTTATAATCATATATCCACATTACACCAATATTCTCCAATGTAGAAACCTATTTCTTTGATAAATTCTATATTTAATTTGACATAATATTTAGATAATGATTTTATTAACCCTTTTTATGATCTGAGGTTTTCTAAAAAGCAAAATTCCAATGTTAAACTGTTGATTTCTAAGATCATTATTAAATTGAGAGGAAAAAATTTAAATAATGTGGTATAATGTAACACCCTAATATTATAATATAGGAACATCATATTTTAAAGAATATATGATAGGAAAAATTAATCTTATAAGAGAATGTAAAATTCTAATACTTTACAATATAGTGGTATCATCACGCATTGCACGAATATTTTTTAAAAAAATTCTATAAATATACGAAATTTATTTCACAAAATTAAATTAAATTTTAAATCATCGTATAAAAATTATCATATAGTGAATTTCATTTTTTTTAGAAAATTTGTATTTTTCAATGAATAGTAAAAATATTATTCTCCATTAAAAATGAAATTTTCATTTAAAGAATTTTCATGTCCCATTTTATATTAATTTGTGTTTAATACTAAATTTAGTTCAATTATATATTTATTAATCCATGTTAGTTCATTATTCTCATTTTCATATTTAGTTTTGATATAAATTTTTTAGTTATTTGAATGTTTTTCTTTTGGAAATTTACTTTTTCAACACATATATAGGTTTAATTTTAAATTACATTCCACCACTTATGTAATACAAATTTAAAAAAATTTATTCAAAATTTTTAATTATAATAATTTTTATTATCTAATAATGTAAAGTTAAATTTTTTACAATAATTAATAGTGAAAATACTAAAAATTATTTATCGCGGGTAAGGTAAAATGGGTCCACTAAGGGGTTAAACATAAATAATAAGGGTTAAAAATGGTAGAAAACTTTGATAATTAATATTTAATGGTAATATGTTGAACTTTTATATTTTTATGTATATAAGGGTCCCATTATTAGCCTTTTGGAATGATAAAAACATGGGTGGAATTTCATCTTTTCAAAAATTCCAAGTGTTTCCACTTTCCAACATGTAAAAGGACACCCACTCTCCTCTCTATTAAACACTTCAAAAAACCCACGGATTTATCCAATTCCTACAAAAATAGATTCCATAAACCCCTCATCACATCATATAATCCATTGTTTGGGTCAAAAAATCCATCCCATGAAGGGTTTTGGTGCATACCAAAAGACTTTATTCGAATAAGAAGTAATATCCTTAATTGAGCATATTATTTTATTTATTATTCAACCACCTTAAAGTATTATTAATAAATTATGATATAATGAAAATGTTATATTTCATATAATTATATTTTTTATTTAATTTTCATGACCTATAACCATCTCCTCCTCCCTCAAATGGGAAGCAAAATAGTTCATCATGATTATATCATACCACAACCTCACGAAATGCCATAATTCGTTTCCATAACTTCTTCTCATGGTAGTATATAATAATATAACTAATTTTTACATTATATATTTAATATAAAATTATAATTTATTGTTTATATTATCATATATACCTTCTTACATTCCATTCCATGGAGAATGTGATAATGTCGTTTTTGTGTACATCAGACTACCACCTCATGAAGCGATGTGATTCGTTATTCACATCAGCGTTCAAATTTTGGTAATCAAGATTATTTTATTTTCATATATGATATTAATAACACATTAACTATTCCTTAAATAAAATTATTCTTATACTTTATTAACTTACCATTTATTAAATAAATCATAACATCATTCATATGCCCATCATACTACCACGTCATCAAGCATTGTGATTAGTTTTTCCCTAACACTTTTCATAGATGGTAAAAAATGATAAATTATATATATATATATATATATATATTACATGATATTCATTTTGTGGAGTAAATATAGAATCCACTTTATTACCCTTTCAACTATTACGAAAATGATAATGTCACTCATGCATACGTATGGAATATAGTCTCCATGAAGAGAGGTGACTCATTCTCCATGTTCAAGGATCAATAATTATTATAAAGATGTATCTAATGATAAAAATTAAATTTATAAAAATAATATAATTCAAGAGATAATGTAATTATAACATATTTTCATGATCTCAAACTTTCAATACGAAAGGTGTAAGAGAAAACAACGCAATTAAAACTTGAAAGAATTCTCAATATGAAAATTATTCATGAATAGTTAATAAGATGTTATAAAAGGATCATATATGATATTATAAATAATATTATTATTTTTATATAAGTAAATAAAATTTTTAATACAACTATAAAGTAGTTTAAGGATAGATCAACTAATGAGAAGTGTGAGTTAATGTGTTTCTTAACTCAATTTTCATTCATTAGGTTATACATATAATTCGTTAATTATATTAGGCCAAGATTATGTGTAAAATTAATTTTTATTTTTTCAAGTTTTATTTCTTCTTTAATTTATGTGAAAATAAATTTGTTACACATAATCACCCGATTAATTAAATCTCCCTTTAATGATATGAACATTTTAAGGGTTTGATATAAGGACACAAACATAAAACATTAAATAATCTTAAGACAAATCACTAATATGACTTCAGTTAAAATCTAGGATCTTTTCATGTTTATATTTTTAGAGAATAGGGCCATTGATAATACATATCATCCCATAATGATACAAGAGGATACTATCAAAATTGAATCATTTTTTTTCACTAAAGTAACCCTTTTAAAAATAAAGCCTGATTTATTTTCATGGAAATAAATCTTCATAACACCTTCCTTTCTCTTACTCATCCTTTTACCATGTGAAAAAAATTTAAAAACATGTTATGAGCATAAAAACTCAATAACAGATAAAATGAGGAAATAAAATGATAGTCCATGAATATTTATAAACACATTAATTCAAAAGAATCATGAAAACCTCATAGATATCATAAATCATAAAGATAACTTGTGGAATCCATATCATATTACGTCATAGAATTCATAGCTACATAGTTAGTAACCTTTATGCTTACAGTTGGAATACCCATCATAATATATTCCCTAAATATCATAAGAGAAACCTCATTGTTTAACTATGTCTCATTACCTAATGCATTTTAGAGCTATCACGGGCTCAACCACCCTAATTTTATCATGGAACCACTCATATAAATAAGAAATTAAGAAGAACCATAACACAAAAAACATTTATAAATGAAAAAAAAAACATTTTAATATTGCAATCATAAGATATAATTTCAAGATATTGATATAATAAATGAATTCCCAAAACCATTTACAATACTAAAATGCCGAAAAAAGTAATACGGTATTTAACTTTTTTAAAAACAATTTGGAATGTAGAGGAATCCAAATACCAAATAATTATCATAGTGGTGTAAAGTTCATTATCGTTGAGTACATTAAAGTAATATTATTTTTGTCATTTCGTAAAATGATGCATAGAAAAAATATTACTTTTGTTAATCATAGTAGGAAATTAATAATCAAAAGGGGTTGAATATACACCTTATAAAATATGGTTGTGTATATCATCAAAATATTCAACAGTGAAAGTATATTGAGATAATGTCCCTTTCCTCAAGTCTGACATGTCTCGTTTGTTTTTTATATTCCTATAAATCGGGTAACTCCTTTTGATTCGATCCAAAAGGATTTATTGAATTTCCTACTACCCAAGGTGAGGATTCTAGGAGTAGGGGAGAGATATTGGGAGATTATTTGAGAAGAAGTTGAATGATCCATGTGGCATGAAAGGTGTGAGTAAGTCAGTGGAGATGGTGTCCTTTAATAAGAGGGAGGAGGGGCACTTTAGGAACTTTTTAAAATATTATTTTATTATAAATTAAATTTTAAATTATAATAGATTCTAAGTTATATATTTCAAAGATAATACGAGGTTGGGTATAAATCATCTCAAAAAATAGGTTTTAGACATGTTTTGGTCACAAATTTAATCTTAACGTTTGGCTTTAACCCTTAGTTAAATAAATTAACTCTTACCATGTCTTATTAAATTTTTACACAATATGGTTAAAATAGTAACAATGAAATTCCAAGAGAACCTCAAGTGGATCATTAATGATATTTATAACATTATATAATTCATTTGGATTTCTATTACATATTTATTACTATTATATCATTTAGTAAAATAGTATTTGTTTTAAAAACTCATTTATCTTAATTTTGATCCTATTTAGTAACTGATTTTTGTTAAAGTCATCACAACTTGATTCATTTGAAAAAAAACCACATTAACTCAAATATAACATGTCATAATCATCCATAAAATTCGTGGATGGAATCAAAATTTTCAAATTACATTTATTTTAATATTTATAATATCATTTATTTGAATCTTTCATTAATAAGGTTATCACTGCATTATCATTGTATCATAAATAAATTTATTTATTTAATATCAAAATTGGATAAATAAAATAAGATGATGTAGGAAATATTTTGAGATTTATAATTACTATTTATAGTAAAAAAATATAAGTTATATAAACATATACTAAAATATTTTTAGTAAAAATATACATATTTATGTTATATTTCTCTTTACTTTAAATTAATAATTATAACATGTCCTTGTGACACCCATCTGGCCCCCAAATGCCAAAAGTTCAGACAAAGGATTGTTGTAGTCTCCCATGACTCATACAATATTATTAGGACATGTGTTATGGTAGTTTTACATTATTATAATATTTTTTTATCTTTATTTACCTAATTTACCCTATAACCATAGTAAATAAAAATAATTACTGAAGTTACTATTGATAATGTCAAAAAAAAGGTACCAATTTATATAAAATGGACCTGTTGATTCCAAATATGGAATCCATTTTTTCCAAATTCAAAACATATAAGTTACATTAATTAATTTAAAATTAATTTTTTTTGTCAAAACCAAAAGGCGTGTTTTTAGAAAGTAAAAATGATCAAAATATTGACATGTACTTATGTCCAATTTAACTATGAAATTAATTCCAATGAAAAAAAATTGGATTAAATAATAAATACTTAATCCAATTACACTTGAAAACCAATTAAGATGATAACATAACTATATAAATAAATTATAAAAAAATGAAATTTTGAATTAAATTGCAATATTTTCACTATTCATTAAAATATGAATTTTATCAAACAAATACCAAAAAATAAACCAAAATAAATTTTTATGTTATAATACTAAATAAGAAGTTTATTATTTCAAATATAACTTATGAAATTGTTAAAAACATTATTAAAAAGGGTTCTTCATCAAAAGGTGCTAAAAACACCTTTTAAAAATATTAGAGTATTTAATGCTGATGATTGGTTATATTCTAATTTTAAGCCTCTAAAATTCATTGGATACATGTAAAAATATTTAGAAAACATGTGTAGTATAATTATAGTTAAATATGTTCCTTTCTGCCATTACAATTGCTTGGCCTTAAAAACTATTTAAAATAACAATATTATTGTTGAATTATATTTTTGTATAACTCAGCATTGTGTGCAATGTAAGATTTCAGATAAACTCATTGTTGTGTGTCGAGCATGCTATCTAATATAAACACACCATTAAGGTAAAACCAATATCTATTTCAAAAAAATAATAGATATTAAAAGGTATTAGTCTATAATTACATGGGATGTTATATCTTTCCTCCCTTTTGTAAATTGTTTCCTTGTAATTTTATTCACTAATCAAAAAAGTGTGGGTATTTATCCCTCATAGAATTTTCATATTATCACGCTTCCACTTCATCGATAATGTTTTTCCACAAAACCTTTACCTAATGAATCACCTTATTCTACCACACTTGCTCTTTATGGTTCAGAATCTATACCAGTTATTCATTATAAAAAATATTCTTTTCCAAATGAACTACCTCTGGACTCAAAACATGAGATGGATCCAACATACACATTATTAACTTTGAAAAATGAAAAAAAAAGTGTGTGCTTAGGATAAAATTGCTCGTAAAGGCACATAGAAGGAAACTGTCCCAACTTTCTCTAAGATTTCATAAGGTCTAATGAACCCCAGACTCAGCTTTCCTTTCTTTCCAAAATGCATCAAACGTTTCCATGGTGAAACTTTTCAAAATACACGATCACCTACCTCAAAATAAATATCCTTCTTTCTATTATCCGCATAACTTTTGTACCTCCTCTGAATTGTCCTCATGTACTTTTAGATAAAAAAAACATTTTTTGCCATCTCTTATTCCAATTTTGGTCCCATCAACTTCCTTTCACCTACTTAATCACAAAAAAATAGAGTTTGACACCGCTTTCCATATAATTCCTAAAATGGTTCCACCTTTATATTAGAATGAAAAATGTTATTATAATAAAATTCAACCAAAGAAAGACTTTTATCCCAAATTCCCTGGAAATTCATTAAACAACCACATAGAACATCCTCTAAGGTCTGAATTTTTTGTTCTGATTGCCCATCTGATTGAGGATGAAAGTTTGTAATGAAATTTAATTCAGTACCCAATGAATTCAGAAGGCCTTTCCAAAAGTTAGAAGTTAACTTGGGATCATGATTAGATACAGTGGAGAGAGGAACCCCATGTAACCTAACTATCTATTTATGTTACAACTGGTAAAATTGATCTAGAAACAATTTATCTCGAATAGGAATAAAATTCCCAGATTTAGTTAATCGACCAACAATAACCCAAATAGAAACGCTACCTAAAGAACTCTTTGGTAATCCCATTATTAAATCCATGGATATATTTTCCCTTTTCACTTTTTGTACTGTCAAAGGGTGAAGTGTCACTTTCGGTAACTGGCTCTCTTCTTTAACCCTTTGAAAAGTCAAACACTTCATAGTAAAGTTAGTAATATCTCTTTTCATTCCATCCCACCAGTAATACTACTAATGATCTTTATACATCTTAGTATTTCTAGGATGAACTGAAAAGAGAGAACTAGGAGCTTCGCATAACAACTCTTTCTTCAACTTTGAGTCACAAGGAACATATAATATCTTTCCAAACCTCAAAAAACAATCTTTATCAATGTCAAATAAAGGTAACCTATTATTCTGAACCAACTCTCCCTTTTTCTTTAACTCACTATATAGCTTCTATACTTGCTTATTTGTGTCTGATAGAGGTGATTTCAAACCATGTGTAGGGTAATTTAACTTGTGGGTTTTCAACTAAGGTAAATCATATGCAATTAACTGATCATTATATATTAGGACACATCCAATTCTTTCATAGAAGTATCATTGTAGATAACAAATTCATCATTCTTCTAAGGTAGGTCCAAAAATGGAGCATTTGCCAATATTTGTTTCAATTCCTGGAAACATTAATCACATTATTTTTTCTACATAATCTTAACACCTTTTCAAGTTAACTTAGTTAGTGGGATAGAAAACCATGAAACATTTTCAACAAAACTCTGATAATAACCTGCTAAACCAAAAAAAATCTACGAATCTCAGTAATATTTTTGGGTCTGGACCATTCTTTAACAACTTCTATTTTATTAGGATCAACAGTAATTCTATATTTTGAAATAATGTGGCAATGGAATGAAATTTTTTATAACCAATACTCACACATTTTGAATTTCCCATACAGTTTATTTTCTTTTAAGGTTTGCAAGACAACCCTTAAATGACTTTCATGATCCTATTTACTTCAATAATATTCCAAAATATCATCAATAAAAAAACCAAAAACATAACCATGAACTCACATAATATTCTATTAATGAGATCCATGACTATAGTAGGTGCATTATTTAACACAAATGACATAACTAAAAAAATCATAATGGCCATATCTAATATGAAACACAGTCTTCAGAATGTATGCTTCCCTTACTTTCAGATGATGGTACCCTGACATCACCTCAACCTTGGAAAAATACTTATCTCATTGAAGTATATCAAGCAAATCACTAATATGATTCAAAGGATACTTTTCTATAACAGTGATGTTATTCAAGGATCTATAATCAATAAAAAGTCAAATTTAACAATCTTTCTCTTTAACAAATAAGACAGAAGCAACCTATGGTGATGTGCTAGGACGAATGAAACCTTTATCTAATAACTCGAGAAATTTCTTCTTTAACTCTAAATGTTCAATTATTACCATTCCATAAGGGGGTTCAAATTGGATTAGCATCAAGAACCAATTTAATCATAAATTGAACTTACAGATCAGGTATAATACCATGAAAAAATCATAAAAATCATCAAGACAATCATTTACCACATGAACATCATTAATCTGAGATTTTCCTTTGTTTTCAACAATATGTGTAGGGTAACATTAATTTTCATCTTTTATGAGTTTCTCGTCTCTTGATATGTTATCAATGGTTAGGGTTCATTCTTATACACAAACTGAAAGACTTTCTGAAAAAAAACTTCTTTAGATCTATAGTCAATCATAGAATGGTAAACATAAATCCAATCCATACTTAGAATAACATCAAACTCTACTTGAGGAAAAACAATAAGATTTTTAGGTATATTATTTCCCTATACAAGGATATAGTGGTTATTATAATTTTATTATTTCTCAACATTTTCCCCATGTGATTTTACCATAAGTTCTATATTCATTTCCTAAGGTGGATTTCTGAATTTAATAGAAAATTTCATAGAAATTAAAGAATGTTTAGACCCCAAATCAATAAACACATTGGCATAATATAAATAAACTACAAATGTACCTAGTACCACTTCATTTGATGGAACAACATATACTAAAGTAGTTTATAATGATTTCTCCACACATTTCTACTTATAGTATGGATGTTTCCCATCCTTCGAATTCTTCATGAGGCACTCATTCACATAATGACCCATCTCATTACATTTAAAACATTTCATTGACCGTATATCAAATTTAGTCTTACCATTATATTTTTCATTGCAGTTCTGAGCTTTAGGTCCCATTTTACCACATCACAAGCACTTAACAGAATTAAAAAGGGATTCCCTGGTGTGTTTTTAAAACAATTTTTACAAATTATAAACTTAATTTTCTTACCATAAAACTTTTTTGAATAATTTTTTACTTTGGTATTCTATCTCGACATCTTTTTCTTTTTGTTATCAAAGAAAAAATGATCATTGGAAAACTCTATTTCTAGCTTCTATACACATATAACATGTTTTTAATAACTTTTAAACTCACTAGAATCCAATTCCTTTCAATAAATTTTCAATAATCATGAGTAAAAATTATTGATTTTACTATCAAGATCCTATATGAAATTTTAAGGATACATTTCCAGTCGATCGAATTTTTTTCCATAAGTATCCACTTATTCATCCTCCAATCTCAATTTAAATAATTGTGTTCTATCCTAAGTCCTACCGCCTTTGGAAAATATTTCTCAAGAAACATACTTTAACTTCATATCAATCAATATAATCAATATCCTTACAATCCCATGTATTTTTAATCATTGACCACCACTAATCGGCTTCACCTTAAAAACGGTAAATTCAAAGACTAACCTTTTTATTTTTGTAACACCCCATGACATCAAAAATATTTCTTAAGGATTTAATCTAATATTTATCTAGTATAGGTTCATATTATCCTCTTAATGATGGAGGAATCTACCTAATAAATTGCTCCACTACTAACATTTTCCTTTGTTGTTGATATGGATGATCTCACTCATGGATACCACAGCCCTTTATTTCTTGGGTAAATTGTTCCATCACTCCATCAAACTATTCAGTTCTGGTTCTGATCATATCAAGTTGCTGATTTGGTTGGTCGTTTTTTTCTAGATTTCATCCCAACACATCTTCCATGTTTCCTCTATGGAAAACCATTATGAACAGACATATCTGAGATGAAGAAACATTGTAATATTCAAATGTTATATCTTGTAAATTTGATAATAAAGTAAAAATAATTTATGGATATTCTATTAAAAATATCATAACCCTTAATGTTATCTAAACTGACCTCCAATACCAACGATAAGGCCTCATCCTTAAAATATTAAATAATATTGACATAAGTAAATAATATTACTTTAATTCAAATTGAGGGTCTTTTAGGTTTATAGTTTTAGAGAATCAGGCCATTATTAATACATATTATCTCGTAATAATATAACAGGATACGATCAAAATAGTATCCATTTTTTCACCAAAGGAATCCCTTTTAAAAATAAAACATGATTTCTATTATTGATAAAAAATCTTCTTGACTTCTTCCTTTCTCTTACTCATCCTTATACCCTGTAAAAACATTTTAAAAAATTGGGACAAGAATAAAAACTCAATAATGGATAAAATAATGAAATAAAATGTTAGTGCATGAATATTTATAAAACAATGATTTCATACAAATCATGAAAACATCATAGAAATCATATATAATATAGGTAAATTAGGGCATCCATATCATACGTACGTTGTAGCTTTCACAACTATATAGGGATTAACCTTTATAGTTACATTTGGAATACTCATCACAGTATTTCCCTAAATCTCTTAGGAGAAACCTCATTTTTTAACTCCGTATCATTACCCAATGCAGTGGAGAGCTATCACGGGCTCACTCTCCCTTGTTTTATCATCGAACCACCCATATACATAATAAATTTTCATGAACCATAACACATAAACCATTCCTAAAGGAAAAATAACATTTTCACATTCCAATAATATGATATCATTTCAAGATATTGATATTATCAATCCATTCTCAAAACCAATTTCAATACCAAAATACGACAAAAAGGAATATGATATTTAATTTTATTTTTATAAACAACATAGATTGTAGAGGAATCAAAATATGGAATAATGGCTACATTGGAATAAATGTCATTATCACCGTATACATTAAAAAACATTCTTTTATTCATTTAGTAAAATGAATTTTAGAAAAAAGATTCATTTTTAAACTATTGGAGGAAATTAAAAGACCAAAAAGGTTTATTATACAACGAATAAAACAATGTTTTATATAAAATCCAAATATGCATCAATAAAATTAGATTGTGATGAAGTCCTTTACGTCAAGTCTGACTTGTCTCCTTCATTCTTTATATTCCTATAAATCGGGTAACCCCTTCTGATTTGATCGAAAATGCTTTATTGAATTTACATATTCCCAAGGTAAGGATTCTATGAATAAGGGATGGATATTAGGTGCTTATTTGAGTTGAATTTGATTTATCCAAGGGCTTTGAGAGGTGTGAGTAAGTGGGTAGAGGTGGTATCCATTTATAAGAGGGAGGATGATCACTTTAGGAACTCTTGAAATATTATTTTATTATAAATTAAATTTCCAATTCTAAAATCTCCAAAGTGATATATTTAGAGGATTATATGATGATGGGTATAAATCCCCTCAACCAATATGTTTTAGACAATTTTAGGTCACAAATTAAAACTTATGTTATGGTTTTAACCCTTAGTTAAATAAATTCACTATTACCATGTCTTCTTTCATGTTTAAACTATATGGTCAATATAGTTTCTATAAAATTCCAAGGGACCCTCAAGTAGATCATTAATGAAATTTAAAACACTCTCTATGTTAATTGGATGAATATTATATTTTTATGACTATTATATCATATAATAAAATAGAATTATTTTTTAAAACTCATTTTTGTCAATTTTGACACTTTAATAATTGATTTTTTCGAATTCATAACAAATTTATTAATTTAAAAAAACTATATTAAATCAAAGATAACATTTGAAAACGGTTTAATTTTTTTTGATGGCATCAAAAGTTTTAAATTACATCTTTTTAATATTTATAATATTATTTATTTGAATCTTTAATTAATAAGGTAATCATGGAATCATCATTGTGTCATAAATAAATTTAATTATTTAATGTTTAAAAATTATAAATAAAATATCATGATATAGAAAATCATTTTAGATTTCTATGGACTATTTATAGTCAAACATATCAGTTATATAACTCTATACAAAAATTTTTTTAGTAAAAATATATATGTTTATGTTATATTTCCCTTTACATTAAATTAATTTTTATAACATATCATTATCACACCCAAGTTGCTCAAAAAAGCTAAAATTTTGTAAAAAGTATTTTTTCAGTCTCCCATGACTCATCCCATAAGATTAGGACATGTGTTCCGGTAGTTTTATATTATTATAATATTACTTTTACACTTATTTAACTAATTTACCGCTTAAGCATTGTAATTAAGATAATTACTGATGTTAATATTTCTAATGTCAAAAATTAAATGTTCAAATTTACATATTTTTTACTTGTTGATTAAAAATATGGAATCCATTTTTTCAAATTCAAAAAATTTAAGTTTCATTAATTAATTGAAAATTAATTCTCGTTGTCAAAACTAGAAAGCGGGTATTTAGGAAGTTAAAACTACCAAAATATTGACATGTGTTTATGTCCAATTTAATTCAGAAATTACTTCCAATGACCAGAATAGGATTAAATAATAAAAAACTAATTTAATTACAATTTAAAGGACAACATACTGATAAAAATATATTATATGAAAAGTCAGTTTTGAAATAAAATGCATTATTTTTAACTATTCATTAAAATATGAATTTTATCCAAAAAAAACCAAAAAATTTACCAAAATTAATTTTGATGTCTCTATTCTAAAGAAAAATCCAATTATGTGAAATAGTTCTTATAGAATTGTCAACAACTAGATCTAAATTGGGGTGCCCATCAAGAGGCAGTAAATCTATCTTTTAAAAATACTAGTTTATTTAATGCTTAAAATTGGATTTATTCTCATTTTAGGCCTCTAAAATTAATTGGATAAATGATAAAAAAAATTAAAAACATGTGTAATCATAATATAGTTATTTATTGTTGGTCGGAGTGGAAACTCAAGATGGAGGGGTGGATTGAGTTCCAATTAAGATTTCTGTTAGAAATATTTCTCTTAAAATACCCCAATTTAAAAACAAAGTTAAACTGTAGTGAATTTATATAGATTATAAATGTTCAATTAGTTTCTCAAAGATTGATTATTTCTCAGCTAATTTAATCTTAAGATTAAATTGATTTTTGAAACTAACTTACTGGTTTACAATAGAAATAAACACTTACTAATTTAACTATCAGATTAGCTTTAAAATAATTTTTTATTTCAAAGTAGTAAGCAGCGGATTATGAAATATATATAGTATACTTATAATTTAAAATAAAATGCACAACAGATGTAACCAAGAGGTTCAGTCTCAAGCTGAGACTTAGTACTCTCAACAATTTATATAAATTGATCCACACCCTGGATTGAGGTTAACAACAGTGAGAACATTATCCAGGTACAAAGACCTCTACCACGGTTCTACATGGGAAAACAGACAACAGCTCAAAGCTATCTAGGTCTTACTTGACCTCTACCACTATCCACAGTGGGAAACAAAAGAGTTATGGAGTTTGAATGAGGTTTTGAGAATCCTCCAGTTTAGCTCAGGATACAGTGTGTGTAAGATAAACAGGGTACACACACTTCTCGAAATGTAAATGAAAGATTCACTAAAAGCAAGTATTGATTAGTTTAGAAAGGCTTTAGTGATTGGCAGTGCAGCTCTGGACTCTTTTGGTTGGTCAGAATAGCTTCTGATTCCTTTTCTGGTTTCTGTTCAGAAAACAGAGTATCGTTTTCTTTCTTGGTTCCAGGTTCAACTTGTCAGCCCAAGTATATGAAGAGTTTGTTGTTCTTCACTTAGGTTGCAGCTTATATTCTCCTATAGTAAAGTATTTCTTGATGTATGTTTAGTGTTCTTGGAGTCCAGATGTAGTATTTCTGTATGCACCAATTTTCAGTTGCTCTACACGTTAATCACCTTGATTGCTTTTTAAAGATCCTCTCTTCCACACCCGCATCAACTCTTCTCTTTCTATCCTTTTTGGTAGTTGTTTCCAGTGTTCTCTTTCTTTCCTTTTATAGCTTTTAGCTCCAGAAAAAGGAATGATCACCTTTTGCATGGGTACTAGGTACGGTTCCCTGACGTGGAAACACAATCTATTAAATAACATTTAATGCATTAAAAACATCAAATGTAACCGTGAGATAAATAAATAAATAGTATTGAGAGTATATAGTTTTACTAGTAGGTCAATCATTAGTAGATCGTGTTGGTAAATGTGTACGGTGGACTTGGTGTAGCAGGACCTTCCATCGGTAGCTCTTTTGAACTTGTATCAGTAGCTCTGTATACCGGTGGCTTCATTCTATCAGTAGCTCTTGTTATCGGTAGCTCTTAATCCATCAGTAGCTCTTGGGCTATCGGTAGATAAATGTATTGGTAACTCTGTACTTGTAACGGTAAACTGTTAGTGAACTAGTTCTATTGGTAGCTCTGTGCATATCAGCATTCAAGTGTATACTAGAAGAATTAAGCATACTGGAAGACTTGTTCTATCGGTAGCTCGGTTTCTGTCGGTAGCTCGTATCGTTAACTTTGAGTGTTCTCTATCGGTAGAGTGATGCATATCGGTGACTATGCATATCGGTGAACTTAGCTTATCGGTGACTGCATATCGGTGAACTTAGCTTATTGGTAGACTAAGTCTATCGGTAGACTGGGTACCGGTAGCTCTATATTAGTAGCAATCTCAAACCAGTGACTTAATACTTGTCTGTTTTATGCAAAACATATCCGAATGGGTTAGAAGAACTTCAGAACTCATATAAACATAGAATAAACAATGATTAACATATTTCAAGGATTATTTTATTATTATTATCATCTTTATAACAGAATATCATATATTGAGAGAATTAGGATATAGATAAACATTGATTGGGATTATAAAATTATGTGAAGGCATAATTGGATAATCAAAACAGGTGAGGTCAACAATCTCCCCCTTTTTGATAATCACAACTTATGATATTGTCATTTTTTGGAAAAAAAAAATGTAACAGAGGATATATAATTAAACAAAATTTTTTCAGAGAAAACAGTATGTTATAAAACATAATTTACTATAGATAGAATTAAATGTATCAGAGATAAAAGAAAATGCTATGATATCAGAGGTAAAATTTAGTGGTATCAGAGAGGTAAAAAAATGGTATCAGAGAACTAATGTAATGGTATCAGACGATGAGAGTAAAAGCACTGGTGTCAGAGGGGAAAAGCATGATAGCTCTTAGATAAACTTTCTTCCCCTTTGATACTTTATCCCCTTTCATTAATATCTCTCCCCGTTATATATTCTCTCCCTTTATAAAATCTTTGTAATATATTTCTCCCTCTTTGTGATAATCAAAAAGTGGGAAATAACAAATAGAAGTTGAACAATAAGAAATAGAAGAAAGTCACTTGTATTGAATGTTAAAAAAAGGTACAAAGACAGAAAACAAAATACAAAGGATTGCTATCAAACAGTATAGCCACTTGATAAATACACATCCTCAATGTGAGATTTTCCCTTGGGATCAGAAGAGGATTCAAGAGTTGAGGATACTGGTGAAGGCTTGGGAATTCCGGAAATGACCATAGGAGGCTGAGCAACTGACACTATTATTGGCCTCTACTAAGTAGTTCTTTGTGTGATTATAAGTGTGAGGCTGCGAATTGCTTGTGCAGGAGTCATCTGAACTGGAGAAGCAGTAGAGGCAGAGGCAGGTAAGGTAGGAGGGACAATCATTGGCCTAGCATCAACATGTAGAAAAGGAAGTAATAGATTTCTGAAATCCATAATTATTCCTCCTCCTCTCTCCATGGTAGATATGAACTCATCCTTGTTCTCCATAAACGTTTCCAATGCGGGAGTCAATTCTCTGATATTGCTAACTTGTTCTCTGAAGGGTTGATTGACAGGAGGCAGCTTCATATTCTCTATCAAAAGCTTTAAGTGACTGGTCATTTGGTTCTTCGTGTAAATCTTTTGGAAATAGGAGTATACTTTATCTTTCACTTCTTTTTGAGAGGCAGAGGCTTCTCTCATATAGTCTTGGACTATATTCATTATTTCTCTTGCTAAATCTCGAGTAGATAGCACAACTTTTCTCAGATCAGATGAGTCCATAGAGCCACTGGTTGAGGCTGAACCAAGCTCCTCCTTCATCATAGCTTGAATCTGATTCAAATCTACTAAAGTTTTAGATGCAATAGACCCAACAGAGAAGGTTATTGTTTCCTTGACGTTCTTGGTCAACCCAATGATAAGATTTTTAACTTGAGAATCTGGGGTTTTAACATGATCTTTCAGGGAAGTTTTAAAAACTTTGAATACTGAAACCATCTGGCTTACAACACTCTTGACATATGATAAGTCCTTGTCAGCTTGGGATTTTGATCTCATGTAAGATTCAAAAGAGATAACCAATTTATTTAGAGCTTCAATATCTGCTTCCAATCTAGAAATTTGAGTCCGGCATTCTTTAACTTCTTCCGATATTTCGCCCATAAAGGTTGATAAATTACAACCAAGAGAAAGCTCAAAATATCTTTCCAAAAAATTCATCTCTTCAGCAAAACTCTTCTTCATCTCAGCAACTGAGGCACTAAAAGACTCTTTCAGCTCATCCTTTAAAAATTCTAGATCCGCTTTGGTAACCAATTCAGCAGGTGAAAATGCTATAGATGCTCTTCTAGAGGCTAAGCTGACCACTGAGTCAGTCATAATTGATTGAACTGAAGAGACCAGAGAAACTTTCATCTTCTTTACCTCTTCTAAAAAACTGTCCTTAAGCTTTTTCTTTAAAGTATCTAGGTCATCCATTCTGAACACATCTTCAGGTAGCAACTCAATCTCAACAAAATAAATGATTTTTGGTCTATTTAGAGATGCATCATTATTAGAATCAGGATAGTCTAAACCACAAACAACAAAACTCGGGTCTTCTGCCCAGTCCTCAATATTAACAGCCACTATAACACTTCCAAACTTGGTTTGATGCTCCCCCTTAATGGGTACATCCTCAAGCATAACAACAACATTTTTAGCAGCATTCTCAGTAGGTCTTATTTTCTTAGAAGAATCTTCTACTTTCAATTCTTTCTCTGCAACAGCAGGAGGGTCTTCCAAAATAGGCAAGGGTATGTCAACTTCACTTGCATCCTTAGAAGGTATTAAAGATTGTCCAATCACTATACTAAGGATCAAATCAGCTGATATAGATGCTTCACTTTCATGAACATCTTCTTCATTTTCTATAGTAGCCACTTCAACGTCTTCTAAAGCAGATTCTTCCTTATCTGATTTATGTTGATCTAGATTTTCAGGAGCTGGACTAGGAGGAAAGTCAGGGTATCCTCCTTCATTAGCAGAGGACTCTGCCTCTTCTGAATCATCACTGTATTCTGGCTCCTCTTCATCAGGTCCCAGACCTAGATCCCTCACATCCTTCGGTCTTGAAGGGTGATCCACAGGATTGAACTTATCATACACCCTCTAGTCATCAGTGACTCATTCTCCTCTCGAAGGGTTCCAATTTATTTTCATATACTTACATACTGTAGTTGTGATACAGAAATTATTCCTTACTACCACTGTATCATCTTGAGACTCAGCTATTCCTTTGACTTTGATTATCACAGAGATCAATTTGGAAAAGAACAAGGCATTAGTTTTTGACTTGGGTCTAATCATATCTTCCATTTGAGTCATCAGCAATCTTCATAGATTCACCTTGACTCCATGTCTCAAAACATTAAGGAGATAAATATCTTGATATCCTAATTTTGAAAAGTCTCCTCTATTTAGTATTAAGACATGTTGAACAAACTTGAACAGCAATCTGTTCTCTCCATCCATTTCAGCAGCTACTACTTTTCTTTGATTTCCATCACCAGTTAGCTCTTCCAAAGTAGTCTCATAATCGAAAATATCACCAGTAGGTGGCATAGCTCTTGAGACATATCCAGATACACCTTCATGTGGAACTTTCAAGCACTCAGACCATTCAACAGATGATAAAGATATTTTCTTTTCATTCCCAAATGACATTACTCAGTTCTCATCCTCAGATTTCTCAAAACTTACATAGTTTTAAAATTGTTTCACAAGCTTCAGATAGGAGCGACCATTGTTGTTCAAAAAACAATCTAACCACTTTTGGTCTTTCATCACTTTGAGCACTAGCAATTTTCTAGGCAGTAGCCATTCCACACACAGTTCTTTTTTAATTACAATAACTCTATTCTGCAAATGAGTATTCACTGGTTGCCTCCCCGGCCTAGTTCTAGCAACACTACCACTTGCTTCTTTCCCGAACTTTTTCTTCTTTTCTTTCGGCTCAACAGTGTCATCTCTGATGGTAGGAATTTTGGTTTTTTTCCATCGCTAGTTTGAGGGATTTAGGGTTCTCAAGAGATTCGGGAGCTAAGCTTTGATGGTAAAGTTTGAGACTCTATGGATTCAGAAGTATCTAGGACTTAGTTTTTATCATTTAGGAATCATAAAATAAATGAACAAAATGAAATAAAGTAAAAACGATTCAGATTCTGGCGGCAGACAGAAGTTTTAAAACAGCGCACTCATCGGTGAGAATTCCTATCAGAGAGGTCCATCGGTGACAATTTCACATCAGTGAGAATTTCACATCGGTGAGGATTTTACATCGGTGAGGATTTCACATCGGTGAGGATTTCACATCGGTGAGGATTTCACATCGGTGAGGATTTCACATCGGTGAGGATTTCACATCGGTGAGGATTTCACATCGATGAGTATTTTACATCGGTGAGGATTTAAATCGGTGAGGTAGCTACTGATCGAGGTTAAACATACCTAACTCATGTCTAATGTAACTTAACCTATCCGAACTCAAAGTTTTGGTGAAAATGTCATCTAATTGATGTTTAGTACTAATAAATTCAAGAATAATATCACCCTTTTGGTAATTATCTCTCAAGAAGTGGTCTCGTAAATCAATGTGTTTGGTCCTAGAGTGAGATACAGGGTTCTTCAAGATGTTAAATACACTAGTGTTGTCACAGTTGATTGAAACATGATTAAAGTCATATCCATAGTCTAAAAGAGTGTGTTCGATCAACAGAATTTGTGCATGGAATCTACCAGCAGCTATATACTCTACTTAGGAAGTGGACAAAGCTACAGAATTCTGTTTTTTACTACACCAAGATACTAAGGATTTACCCAATAAATGACATGTTCTAGATGTGCTTTTCCTATCCAACTTTCAACCAACAAAATCATCATCTGAATAACTCATTAAATCAAAAGATTGTCCTTTTGGGTAAAATAAACCTAATTTTATAGTGTGTTTAAGGTACTTAAAAATTATTTTAATAGAAAGTAAATGAGACTCTTTAGGATTAGTTTGAAATCTTTTACACATACACACACTAAACAAAATATCCGGTCGACTAGCAGTAAGGTAAAGTAAGCTTCTAATCATACCTCTGTAATTGGTTTGATCCAATGGTTTCCCAGTTTCATCACCATCCAATTTACAGACTATACTCATAGGAGTTTCACTTTCCTTAATACTATCCAAACCAAAAACATTTTAAAAGATCCTTTGTGTATTTACTTTGATTCAAAATAATACCATTTTCATTTTGAAAAACTTGAAATCTAAGAAAATATTTAAGTTCTCCCATTAAACTCATTTCAAATTCATTTTTCATACTCTTTGAAAAATTAGTACAGAAGGAGTGTTTGGAACATCCAAAAATAATGTCATCAACATATATTTGAGCTATTAAGACATCTTTATAAATTATTTTAATAAAAAGAGTTGGATCAACAATCCCTTTAGTAAAACTTTTTGAAATAAGAAAATTACTAAGTCTATCATACCAAGCTCTTGAAGCTTGGTTTGAACCATATAAATCTTTAGAAAGTGTAAAAACTCGATTTGGAAAATGAGGATTAGTAAATCTAGGTGGTTGTTCAACAAAAACATCTTCAACAATAAAACCATTTAGAAAAGTGCTTTTGACATCCATTTGATATAACTTGATGTTTAGATGAGCAGCATAGTCAAGTAAGATCCTAATGGATTCTAATCTTGCTACGGGTGCAAAGGTTTCCTCATAGTCTATACCATCCTCTTGACTATATCCTTGTGCAACTATTCTAGCTTTGTTTCTAACTATGTTCTCAGATACATCAACTTTGTTTCTAAAAACCCATTTAGTGAATATTGTCAAAGTGTCCTTGGGTCTATCAACTAATTCCAAGACATTGTTTCTTTCAAATTGATTTAACTCTTCTTGCATATCCATTACCCAAAATTCATCATTGATTGCATCATTAACATTTTTAGGTTCTAGCTATGAAAGAAAGGCTTGATGTTCAACCTGGTTTCTTAGAGAAGATCTAGTCTGTGTCTCTCTATCAAGATTACCAACAACAAAATCTAAAGGATAATTCTTTAGAATCCTAGTTGATCTAGCAAAGGTAGAACTTGAAATTTCAGGTACATCTATAGGTTCGGGTTCAACAGAAGTAGATTCTGGAATATGTACAGAACTGGATGTTTTTATAGAAGGTTATTTAGTTTTATTATTAATGTTCAGAACACTCAAGTCTTCTTAAAGATTTTCAAGAGAGTTTTTAGTCTCATATGGATCAGTTTCATCAAACTTGAGGTGAACAGATTATTCCACACATTTGGTTCTTTTATTAAAGACTCTATAGGCTTTTCTAGTTAAAGAATAAACAAGTAAAATTCCTTTATCACTTTTAGAAGAAAACTTGTCCATATTATCCTTTGTATTAAGAATAAAAACTTTGCAGCCAAAGACTCTAAAGTAACTAACTTTGGGATTTATATTATTCCATAACTCACATGGGGCCTTCTTAAGAACAGGTCTAATTAAGACTCTATTAATAATATAACAAGCTATATTTATAGCTTCATCCCTAAAATAAATAGGCAGGTCATACTCATTAAGCATGGTTCTTGCAAGTTCATGTAGGGTTCTATTCCTTCTTTCTACTACACCATTCTGCTGAGGTGTCCTAGGAGCATAAAAGTTATGACTATAGCCATTGTGTGAGAAATTATTTTCAAATTCATGATTTTCAAATTCATGGACATGATCACTTCTCAGGGTTTTAATCTTAAGTCCACTAAGGTTTTCTACAGATTTGGAGTATTTAAAAAAGTAAGAACAAGCTTCACTCTTGTGAGCTAAGAAGTATACTCATGTATATCTAGAAAAGTCATCTACTAAAACATATACATTGTGCTTCCCATTTAAACTAGAAACTCCAGAAAGTCCAAACAAGTCCATGTGAACCAACTTGAGAGGATGAGAAGTTGAGACTTATTTCTTTGATTTAAAAGAAACTTTATGTTTCTTTCCCTTTTGACAGGGATTACAAAATTTGTCATTCGGGAATTCAAGTTTAGGTAGGTCTCTAACTAAGTTTTTCCTAGTAAATTTTCTAAGTGAATAGATGTTTCAGTGTCTTAATGTTCTGTGCCACAGTCAATATTCTTTATGAAAAGCATTTAAACAAGCAACATTTTTCTTAGCTAAAGAATTTAAATCAACAGCATAAACATTTTCATTTCTTAAAGCAGAAAATACTAAAACATTCTTAAAGTTAACAAAATTACAAGAATCATTTTCAAACATAACATTAAAACAATCATCACATAATTGAGAAATACTTAACAGGTTATACTTAAGTCCATCAACAAATAAAACTTTAGAAATTAAAACTGAATCAGTGTTACCAATCTGGACTAGGCCGATGATTTTTCCTTTAGAGTTATCACCAAAGGTGACATGACCTCCATCAACCTTTATTAAGCTCTTAAAGCATGAATAATCTCTAGACATATGCCTTGAACATCCACTGTCCACGTACCATACCTTTTTGTGAGAACTCTTCAAACAGGTTTCCTACAAAACAGATTTAAACAGAAAATGATTTTGCTACCCAGATCTTCTTGGGTCTAAAAAGGTTAGAAATAAAAACTTTAGGTACCCATATTTGTCTTATGGGTCTCATATAATTTATAGACTCAATAGATTTTTAAATATAAAATTTATTTGATCTATAACCAAATGAATAACTAGTTAAAGCATAGGAATTTCCAGAACTGGAATAAGCATAATTTTGTGAAGACTTAGGAATAAATCCAATTTTAGTGAACTGTCTCGGTCCAGGTTGGTATCCCAAACCAGTAGTGTATTTAGGTGTAACTTGTTTACCAAAAATTTGATTAAGTGTCTATTTTACCTTTGTGAATTTTTCTAATTCCTTTCTAAGTTTCTCATTAGACATTTTCAGTTCTGTATTTTCCTTTAACAATTGATAATTCTTTTCTTTTTCTACATCAAGGGAAGATTTAACATTGATAGTGAGAGAATGTTGTTTCTTTAGTGACTTATACTTGTCTTTAAGTTCATTACATGTTTATTCCAGCATATTATAATATTCAAATAGTTCAGCCTTAGACATATTTTCATCGTTGTCTGAATCACTGTTATTTATAGAATAATAATCATTCAGTATAGGGGAAACAGGAACCTCATAGGTATTGGTCAAGAAGAAAATGTTGGCATGATTCTTTTTAGAATCAGAAACTTCAGATTCACTTGTTCTGTCCTCCGAAGCACTCTAAGTAGCTTTCATATCTTTCTTGTAGTTCTTGTCCTTATAATCATATTTCTTCTTTAATTCTAATTTTGGACAATTAGCCTTGATGTGTCCTTTTATTTTTCATTCATATAAGACTACTTCATCATTCTTGTCAGCTTTCTTCCAATACTTCTTCCAATGACCCTTGTTGTCATATTTTCCTTTGTAGTTAGATTTCTAAGTAACTTATTCTTATTATAGAACTTCTTGAATCTCCTAGGTATTTGAGCCATCTCAGCATTACTATTTGAATCAGAATCTTCACTGGTTGAACTTTCAGTAGGTGCATGCATTTTCTCCTAGTATTTTCTCTTTGAACCAGTAGACTTGAAAGCTACAGATTTTCTTTTTGGTTCATCATATTCATCCTTATTCACCTTGAGTTCTTCCTCATACATAATTAGTTTACCAATAAGTTATTTGACAGGCAGATCTCCAATGTCACATGACTCTCTAATTGAAACATATTTTCCCCTCCATTGGTCTGGCAGACATCTCAAGATCCTCATAATTTGTTCCTTTGCTGGAACATCCTTTCCAAGTGAACTCATTGTATTGACTATCTCATTGAACCTGAGATACATATCAGAAATAGGTTCATCAGTCTTAATTTTATAATTATCATATTTGATAGTATAATTATTCAATATCATTTCTTTAACATTGGTCATTCCTTCATGAGAAACACCAAAAGTATCCCATATTTCATAAGCAGTTTTTGCGAGCAGAAATTCTATTGAACTCTTCATCTCCTAAAGCACAATACAGAGCATTCATGGATTTACAATTATTATTGTATGTAGTCTTTGTAGGTTCATCCCAAGTTGTTCTTTCAGTTTTTGGAATTTTATATTGAGACTCTATAGGAGTCCAGATATCAAAACCCACACTCTCTAAATGAATTTTCATTTTAAGCTTCCACTGAGCATAGTTTATGCCATTGAAGAAAGGTGGCCGGTTAGTAGCAGCACCCTCTAGTCTATTGTCCATAACTAGTTTTTAGAAAATTGTTTTAAAGTGATAAAATATAGAATTAACAAAAATTTAAGATCTTTAAAGATGAAACTAAAATCATAGTTGAAAAACAGAATGATTTGAATATTTGAATTAACAAAAATTTCCTTTGATACAAAATGTTGGTCGGAGTGGACACTCAAGAGGGGGGGGTGAATTGAGTTCTAATTAAAATTTCTGTTAGAAATATTTCTCTTAAAATCCCCCAATATAAAAACAAAGTAAAACTATAGTGATTTTATATAGATTATAAATGTTCAATTAGTTTCTCAAAGATTGATTATTTCTCAATTAATTTAATCTCAAGATTAAATTGACTTTTGAAACTAACTTACTAGTTTACAATAGATATAAACACTTGCTAATTTAACTATCATAGTAGCTTTAAAATAATTTTGTATTTCAAATTAGTAAGCAGCGGATTCTAAAATATATATAGTATACTTATAATTTAAACTAAAATGCACAGTAGCTGTAACCAAAATGTTCAGTCTCAAGTCGAGACTTAGTCCTCTCAACAATTTATATAAATTGATCCACACCCTGGATCGGGGTTAACTATAGAGAGCACATTGTCCAGGTACAAAGACCTCTACCACAGTTCTTTGTGGGAAAATAGACAACAGCTCATAGTTGTCCAGGTCTTACTTGACCTCTACCACTATCCACAGTCGGAAACAAAAGAGTTACAGAGTTTGAATGAGGATTTGAGAATCCTCCAGTTTAGCTCAGGAGACAGTGTGTGTGTAAGATAAACATGGTACACACACTGATCAAAATGTAAATGAAATAATCACTAAAAGAAAGTATTGAAGAGTTTAGAAAATCTTTAGTGACTGGCAATGCAGCTCTGGACTCGTTTGGTTGGTCAGAAAAGCTCTTGAGTCCTTTTCTGGTTTCTGTTCAGAAAACATAGTATCATTTTCTTTCTTGGTTCCAGGTTCAACTTGTCAGCCCAAGTGTATGAAGCGTTTGTTGTTCTTCACTCAAGTTGCAGCTTGTGTTCTCCTCTAGGAAAGGATTTCTTGATGTATGTTTAGTGTTCTTGGAGTCTGGATGTAGTATTTCTGTATGCACAAATTTCCAGTTTCTCTACACGTTAAGCGCCTTGATTTCTTTTTAAAGATCCTCTCTTCCACGCCCGCATCAACTCTTCTCTTTCTATACTTTTTGGTAGTTGTTTCAAGTGTTCTCTTTCCTTCCCTTTATAGCTTTTTTCTCCGAAAAAATGAATGATCACCTTTTGCATGGGTACTAGGTACGGTTCCCTGACATGGAAACACAATCCACTAAATAACATTTAATGCATTAAAAACATCAAATGTAACCATTAGATAAATAAATAAATCGTATTGAGAGTATAGAGTTTGACTAGTTGGTCAATCATTAGTAGCTCGTGTTGGTAAATGTGTATGGTGGACTTTGTGTAGTAGGACCTTACATCGGTAGCTCTTTTGAACATGTATCAGTAGATCTGTATACTGGTGGCTTCATTATATCTGTATCTCTTGTTATCGGTATCTCTTAATCCATCGGTAGCTCTTGGGCTATCGGTAGCTCAATGTATCGGTAACTATGTACTTGTATAGGTAGACTGTTAGTGAACTGGTTCTATTTATAGACTTCTTCTTATTGGTAGCTCTATGAATATCAGCAGTCAAGTGTATACTAAAAGACTTAATCATACTAGTAGACTTGTTCTATCGGTAGCTCGGTTTCTGTCGGTAGCTTGTATCGGTAGCTTTGAGTGTTCTCTATCGGTAGACTGATGCATATCAGTGACTCTATGTATCATTGAACTTAGATTATTGGTGACTGCGTATTGGTGAACTTAGCTTCCTATAGACTATGTCTATCGGTAGACTGAGTACCAGTAGCTCTATATTAGTAGCCATATGCAGACCAGTGACATAATACTTGTTTTTTTATGAAAAACATATCTGAATGGGTTAGAAGAACTTCAGAACTCATATAAACCTAGAATAAACAATGATTAACATATTTCAAGGATTATTTTATTATTATTGTTATCTTGATAACAGAATATCATATATTGAGAGAATTAGGATATAGATAAACATTGATTGGGATTATCAAAGTATGTGAAGGAATAATTGGGATTATCAAAATAGGTGAGGTAAACATTTATGGTCATTCCTTCCTCTACAATGGAAAGGCATTAACTACCATTTAAAATAATAATATTATTGTTGTATTATTTTTCAGTAGAACTTAGTGTTTTCTTTAATGTATGATTTCGGAGAAAAAAATTGTTGTGTGTTGAGTACGCTATCAAAGATAATGTCTCCATTAATGTAAAACCACAATATAATTCTTAAATATTTAATAGATATAAAAAGGTATTATTATATAATTACCTTGGATGTTACATTTCATCTCAAACATCCTTCTTTAAGTCACATGTAATTTTATGTAGCTAAATCCTTTTGAATGGTGTATATACTAACCCTTAATAGACTGTATCTTGAATCCTTCCCATATCATGATATTTTAAATTAAAATATATCTACTGTATTCAAGGTAAGTTATAACTCAAAATTTAACAAATATGTAAGGTTATATGTTATGATCACATTTTAATCGGCATTGCATAAACATGAGTTTCCAATAAATGAAATTTATTTGATCACTATCAAATAATTCACATTAATTTTATACTCCTATTATTATTCAGGATGTTTTAAATTATTAGTACCATTACTTTGTCTTTGGTACTTAATATGATTGGTAAAAAAAATTAATAAGAGCCAACTTCAGTTCATTCTTCGATCGAAAATCTGACTTCTTCTGAAACCATGTCTTCTAAAAATGGTTTCAAAAATATTTCAGTATTATTTTTTAAAGAAATTAGTTCCCCGAATTTAATTTTTTAGAATGTTTTAAAAGGTATATTCTCGTAATTTTATGAATAATGTATTTTTTAACTTTTCTTAAAAAAATGTGAAAGTACCCTTTGTTTTATAATGTATTCAGAATATATGGAACTCTTTTTCCATCATTAACACAAAGTATTTTACAGATTACATTTTATATTTCAAAGGTTATTTGGAATGAAAATTATTTAATTTTTGGGATATTTTATATTTTAGATTATATTTTTAAAATGGAAAAGTTATTTTCCACATGAAATGATTAAAGTGATCTTTCAAAATCATTGTCCATCTAAGATGATATTATTTTTTACTACTCAAATTGAAAAGTTTATTTTCCTCAAGAATGTTTTTAATAATTTTAAAATTATTTTCATTAACAACAAATAAATTTTATGTTGTGTATTTATTATAAATTATGTATATATGTCTCACACAAATATATCTAGTTTATTCTCACTTCCTTTGATGGTGTAATATATTCCTTATGGTCCTTTCACAAATTCCTTAATTATTATATTTCCTTTGAACATTCCATGAAGCTATATTATGAAACCCATTTTCTTTGCATGGGTAATTCTTATGTTTATTCATTATGATTGACATCCTTATGTTAAATCAATATTCATGTACATAAAATTATTGTGATAGGTGGGATAAAAGTTATATATCCCCCAAATGTATTGGGTAATGTTTTAGTCTCAAAATACACCATGTATAGGATTAGGGAGTAAACCTAATCCATTATGGGACTCTATCCACCATGTGATGTTTTCTTATAAGCTAGCCTTGACTTATGATTATATTATTTTTTATTTTTTTAACATGTTTCCTAGGATTCCATGACCTTATAATTATATGTTATTTATTTTCTTATTACATGTTATTACTTATATTCCTTATCTTTTATGATATGATGTTATACCTTTGACTCATGTGTTTTGATTCCTTATTATATTTATTCCCTTTATGGGAATTTTATCTTTCCCCTTTCTTTATATATTCCCAAGGTTTTCCCATGCAGTTTTAGGATCTCAAATGGATTTTAGGATCTCACTATGGTGAATAAAATAAATATATCATGTTTATGTTTCCTTTTTGTAATTAGAATTTTTCTTCCAAATACACTAGTCCTTTATGGTCATTATGTTTTATTAATGGTTAGTTATATTTAATAATCATGTAAGAATACGTGTAAATGTATTGGGTATCCCTATTATCAGCAGTTATTATTCATAAAATCATTATTTAAATGTAAATATATACGTAAATAATAGTTTGATACATTATATACCCATAAAATAATTTTACAATATCAGTCTTATTACATAGATGAAAATAAATTATTGATATTCTTTCATCTATATATTTATTTTCTCATATATCATCCTCAAACTTATTATTTTTTAATCCACCAACAATATCTATGAGAGATAACTGAGAGATGGGGTGGAACAATAATTGAAATTATTTTTATGTTTTTTGGAAACAAAATTTTCCACTTAGTGATGTTTGGTGATATAATCAGTCTACACACTCACACGTACACCAATACAAGAGAACATGGTCTATTTCTAAGTATTTACTCTCAATGTTATAATGAATGTTATCTATACTATATGAATTTATCTGGGATCACATAACCCACTATAATATTCATATGGGTACAACATGAATGGTATAGCATTGAAAAACATTATTTCATGTCTCCCAACATTTCTTTGGTGCATCTCGCACTTTTCATTCATAATAATTGTTCGGGTTAAAAAATTATGTATTTTTAATATATACACTTATCTTGTTTTCATGAGTGAAAAATTATTCATATTATTCAAATATTGTATAGTATAAAAAAAATTCACTTAATTTTACATGCACAACACCACATGTAATCACTATCGTATCTGTCATCATCAAGACAATAAATATCCAAACAATATCAGTCATACTTTATGCTATATAACTTCCCATTATAAATTTCATAACCAAATTTCCTAGTTAGTTTCTTCACAAACACTTTTCACCATTTCTCATGCATTTAATGATAATTTATTCATTGAATACTATATGAATAATCTGAATTGAAATCTCTAATAATTATCATATCTATAAATTCCCAATAAACTTCATTCATAACCACTTGAAACAGAATAGTGGTATCTATGAACTATATTAATTTAAACACGCTGAATTATCAAAACATTATTTCCTTTTTAAAACTAATTTAATCTAAACATTATCATGTTAATTATAAATCATAATAAAAAACCTCATGAATACATCTATCTTTATCGATTATGGAATTATTCTAAGTTAAATCCATGAATCATTTAAATCCTTTTTACATAATATTACATGCATTTAATATCACTATGTATTCATGAGATAAAATACATATAAATCATGTCATTGTTTCATAACATCCACATCAATCCAAAATTCATGTATATTACCCACCACTAATAGCTTCCAAATATGAATATGTATACATGTTTCAAGCTCAAACTAGATATCTCCTTCAGGTTCATCTTACCATCAACCTTCTATAATTTGTATTAACTTGAAATACATATCATGAACATTCCTTTTTAATCAAAATAAGCAACAAAAAAATTGTTTATGTTGTCACTTAATCTCTAATTCCTGACTTACCATAGTAATTAATCAACCATATAGCTAGAGATCGCTTGATTGACCATTTGAAATTGTTCTCTACTAAGGGTTGAATTGACCGTGAAACATAATTGAACTCTTGTAAAAATTTAATTGATCTTAATAAATTGATCGCAAAAAAAAAGAATAATCGACCATAAATATAAATCCAATTGATCTTAAGAAATTGGCCACATTCAATAACTATGATTGAAAGAATATAAAAATCAATTTGATCATAAATTGTCATTGTTAGTGTATCGACCGTACATACTATCTCATTCTAAAAATTCTAGACATTTTCCAACCCAATCAATTGTCTCCAAAAATTATCTTTATCCTTCTAGAAAAAAACTTTAATCATATTTCAAAATATTTTGGACAATGTTACCACATTTAAAAACACTATCCATTGATTTAATTTTGAAATAGCTCCAAAATTGTCATATTTATTTTAAACATTATTTATGCATTGAAAAAAAACAAAACACCATAATAAAATCTAATTCAACCACCTCTAATATTTTTTTCTTGAGTTGAAAAATACAATCTAGAGGAACTTCTTCATACATAAGTCTTGTCACAAAAAATATACCCTTTGGATTTGTTTGGGAACCATGGAATATTAAAAAAATTTAAACATATCACACATTTTAAGGAATCATTATTCAATAAGTATAAAACTGTATGAGTGAACTTGATATATGAAACAAAAATATAGTATGATAAAATAACAATATTCATATAGAGACCATGATTGAAATTTATATCTATTCAGCTTCTAGCCTATTGATTTCTCATAGAATTTAGAATAGAAACATTCATGGATGCACTTCAACAAACTATTAAAATATTTTTCACATGAGACCATAATAATTTCATATATTTCCCACTTTAAAAACTCCCCTAAATAAATTATCATGTGAATAGTTAAATCACATATATTATTAATCACAAAATAGTTTTTACCCACCCCATTCTTATTTTTTGAATAAAATAAACATTTAGTGATTTGTGTTTTTATATCCCCTCTTAAAATAACATCCAAATACATAATAGGATAAGGAAAAATAGAAACATGAATTATCCATGAGATGGGTTAGGATGACTACACAACAATAAACTCGGATCTAAAAAACATTTCAAGATAATGTTTAGAGAAAATATTTGTAATATGTTCATTTTTAGGAACATACATTGATCACTTTGATGAAGTTTTATTCGATATCAATATAATTGGATCTTGAATATTGAACTATATTATTTGATATATTATTAAAAAAGTGATTATCACAACTCTAAAGAAGTAACAACCACACTTTAACTTTATGATTTTAAAAATAAGTATTTATCCAATTTAATTGAGTTTTATACTGATTGGTAGCCACATAATCAACTTCAACAGTGCTTCGTGTCATGGGACTCGACATCTTAGTGTTCTAAAAAACACATATATCACCCAAGAAGAAAAATTTCCATAATTTGGATCCTTTTTCATCATCATACCCTACCCAATATACATATATATAACAAAAATAAATTTAAACTAATGGTTTTTCATTTTTCAACCTGATTTTTTTTTTCTTTAATATATTTTATAATCCTTTTTCCACACACAAAATGAGTCTCTATTGGGGAGTGTTTATACTTGGAAAAAATTTAATAGAATAAACTATATATTTCTTTGATGGTTGGAGATATAAAAAACAATCAATAATATTTCTAAATTACATAGATTCAAGATATTTTACCTGTTAATTTTTTTATATCTTCCTTTCCATTGAAATTAGAATTGAAATAGTCTATGGATCAACTATTGTAAATATTTTTAACTGTTCCATATCAAAATTTTCTTGATAATTAAAAAAATCAATATTTGTTTTTAGTGATTTATAAGCCTAGAGAGTGAATCATTTCACCTAGTATAGAAATTTCAAATAATATCTACAACTCCTTTGATAACTATTCACACATTTATTCATTATTTCTAATAAATATGATTTCATCTAAATAAAACATAAAAAGAAATTATATCTTGATATCATATTTTATATAGAAATTCTATTCCACTCTTCCCATTCTAAAATTAAACATTTTTAGGTAGGAATCCAGTGTATAATACTTGGAATATTAGGTTTGGTTAATCCCATATGAATTCTTTACTGTTTTTAAAACATACATTTAATCATATCCATGTAATAACCTACATGGTTTCTCTATTTAAACCTCATATTTTAACTCACCATTGATAAAGGCATACTTAAAATACATTTGAAAAATATTGTATTTATTTTGAGATGTAATAGTAAGAAATTTTATAAAATATTTATGACTTGAAACTGATGAATTGTTTTTATAAAATTCCCTTCATTAAACATATTAATATCCTCCAAACACCAAAATTTATTTTTTTCTCTCCACTTCTACCAATTCATTCAACTTTTGGGGAACACCCACTTTGTTCCTATCACATCTGTTATTTAGATTTGGGAATTAAATTCACAATATAATTATTTTTAAATTAATACAATTATTCATTAATAGAATCAAAACACTCTTGTTGATTTATAGATAATATTACATTTTAGGCTCAACTTGAGAGAAAAATGATGTATGAGGTGTTTTCCTCATATATATCTTATCTTATGCCTGCTAATTTAAATCTCTAATAATATTTTTACACTTCAATTGTTTTATTAGACTTATAATAGTTGAATTTTATTATTCCATGTCACTTGAAATGGATAAATATTATTCTTTAATATGTAAAACATAAATATTTTCTTCTCTATCTGAATGTTTTTTGGGTTGTTCAATAAAAATAACATCATCACAACTAGCCTCTTCAAATACGAATTATTTATTTGAATGTTCCAAAAACATAAAATAAATTGAATCAGTCATTCATGTTGTCTCCTTTTTAAAATATATATATCCTCTTTCATTTTGATGATAAAAGTAAATATTCTAGCAATAACTCTTGGATCAAGCTTACCCAAATTTCTACCTTCAACCCACATGATACAAGGACTCACAAACAGTAGAATCTACTGTAAACTTGAAGATTTCTTGTATTAAATCTCAAAATAAGACATATATAAATTTTTACTATATATTAAATGGTACTTTATATAATATATTTGACCTATTATAATACTCAATACCCTAACAAAGAAGGTAAACAATATATGCAAAAAATCAAACATAAAGGGCACTCTAAATACACATTCTATATGAATTTATCTAAAATTTAAATTTTTATTTGTATTTGACCAAATTATATTATATTTTGGATTTATAATTTTAATATTTTATTAATATATATTTTTATAATTTTTTTAAAATAGTTTTTTTGGATGAATTGTGAAAAATATAGTTATTCTCAAAAACTGTAACTATTATGAATTTATTAATATATAATAAAAACTTTTAAATTTATAAAAAACTATAATTGTATAAATATGTGTTAAATGAGTAAAATTATATATTTCAAAATACTATTCTGAATTTACAAAACCTTTGTTTAAAATTTTATGAATTTAAGTAATATTTACCAATAAAATAAAATGTTTCTTGTATTTTTTAAATTAAATATTATTTTGGTAAAATTCATTTTTGGATTTATTTTAAATCCCAATAAAATTTATTTCTCTATAATAAAAAAAATTATACCATTAAAATTAATTATATTGGTAATTTTATCCTTTAATAAATTTGAATCATAAAAATAAAATTTTTTCTAAAAATATTTTTTCCAATGTTACATGCGCTAGTGTTAAAATGGACCTTTCGTACACATAAAAAGTTTATATATTATAATAGATGTAATATATTGAAATATTAGCTTTTAACTATGTAATATGTTTAATTTTATATTTAGGAATAAAAAGTAAATTACCTTGGTAAAAACTAGTTTCCAAGGTAAGACTAAAATTAGTAAAAGTAAAACATTAAAGACTAAAATTCAAAAAAAAATGTTTCAAATATGTCATCAAATAAATGGGTGAGGTATGATAGAACTAATACAATCTCTAAATAAATTATTTTTCATTTTTTGAGCCACTTTACATGTCAAACATGTGACCTCTATCAGTTAAGTTGAAATATTTAAAACAAATACCATTCTTTTTACTTATAGAATGGGCCTCTAACCACCACATAATCACAACTAAAAATTTGGTTTACTCTTTAGAATATACCCTTTTAATTACCCTATAATTATAATTCAAAATATTAATATTATTGTAACCATATATTAGCCAAATCATTCCCTTTATAAGGGGTCCTACAAGGAAATTTCCATGTCCTCAGCAAGCGTACTAATTTTCACTATATGATTTTATTTTATATAATAAATATAAAAATATATTTTTAAAATTTACATATAATTTTATATTTATTTTTTTATGAAACTTTATTAATCTATGGAAAAATAATTAACCACCTTTCCTCTTTTCCCTTAATAATATAAAGATGACATTTGTGTGTGTACGAACTACCACCTCCTTGAAGTGTCATGTTTTTTTTCCTTAACCACGTTACATAGATAGTAATAATGATGAATTTAAAAATTATTAATGGTATTTATAACATATTTTATACCATTAAATGATAAAATCAGTATAAATTTCCCTTATTCAAGGGAAATGAAATCATTAACCATCTGTATGTGAGCACTACCACATTTATGGAATGATTTATTTTTATTATTTCATTAAAAAATTTAATATATGGTCATGATGATATTTTTAATATAAACATATTATTTTTATGTAGTTATTATGGTTCTGGATAGAAAATTCAACAACATATAAACAATGCAAGAAATAAACAATTTTGGTAAATTCAACCGTCATAAAGAATGTTCTAAGAGGAAAAAATGATTTTTTTTATTCTATATAATATCATCATATATGTTATATTATTCTTATATATATTTCCAATTCTTATATATCACACTTATAGACACTAAATAAGTTCATTCTTATTCTTTTATAATGATATTACAACTAAATCACTTCATAATCTTCCATTAATTATGGTATTTTCTTGTTTGGGTCAATTTAACCACCTACTTGAAAAATGTGATAAATTTATATCATGGATGACTTTAGAAAATTGGTTTTTGTTAATATATGAGATAATTATATACATAATTACTTTATTTAATTTTTATAATGGTGAAATTAATATTAAACTCAATAGTTATGAAATTATTGTCCGTTTTTTAAAAAACATTGAAACATTCAAATCATTATTTTATTTTTTGAGGATCATAAACATAAAACCCATAAAATGATAGGGTAAAATTATAAAAAATTATAAAAAATTATAAAAAATAAATTATAGTACCTTATATGATTAGGTAATGAGTAAATTTGATATATTAATGAATAACAAAAACACTCTTAAGAAACTAGTTCAAAACGGTCTAGATTTCTCACGCACAATAAAAAACATAGATAATTAGTAACTAATACACATTTAGTTAATAATTATAAATGGGGTTTATAAAAGGATATAGATATTAATGAATTAATGAATTATTTTACTAATATGGGTGTTTTTTATATAATATATTCAAGACCTCTAGTGTAAGTCGTTGAACAATGTAAGGGTTTCTTGTCTCAATTTTTCCCCGTTAACATAGATTTCTTATTAAATTTTTTATTTTTATGGTGTATCTGCAAAATCCTTTAATATTTTTATCATGGTCCTCTCATTATTAATGGTACTTAATGATCTTTTTTAAATTCTATCCTTTAAGGGGTTTGACTCTGATTTTTGTATGGTTATAAGGGATATTTTATCTCAAATTACTTTTATTGGGACATGTTTTATAATGTGTACCTAATTTAGATTATATAGTATATATACATCCTTTTTGAACTATTATGTCATGAATTTTCTTTTATTCATGGTATTTTAATTTCATTTACAATATATATCCTTCAAAGGTGCTTTTATTATGATCTTACCTAAGTCGTCATAATGCCCAAAATCATAAATTTTTTAAAGTGAAGGATATGTGGTTCTCTTATAGACATCTTCCCTATAAGGATATTGGAATGTGGATATATCCATGGAATAGATGTAGCTATTGGAAATAAAACATAGATAGCTTGGTTGAGTGTTGACTAAATATTCACTCAATTCATGATGATTTGGTCTATGTCTGCACACATGACTAGTCACTCTTTATGGGTATGCTATGGTTAATTAAAACAATATTTTGAAACCATACTGAAGGGGTTTTCTTCTACTTATTTGGTCTCCTAAAATTTTAAACTACTAACCATAATTACACTCTACTATTAATAACCCAAAAATTTGAAATTACCATCTCTTCCACATTATCATTTTTCATGAGAAGGGTGCTTCCTATTATATTGATAATACCCTAGAGTATCTATGTTTATTTTAGGACATTCTCCTAACTGAACACATTTTTTCATTGAATGGGGAAATTTGTTTTACATACTTACATTATATGGAAATCCATTGTTTTATATAGCCCTTATTAAGTAATAGTTTCCTTAGGGAATGTTATGAAATGTATTATTAATTTATATGTTGAATTCATTGTACATATTTAGTGATGGGTGGGGCCCAGTATAGATATCTCCTCAATGCATCGATAGGTCTCATGAGATAAACTACCTTGGGTATCTGCATATTTATTAATCATTTATGTACAATGTTTTTTAATAAATCCTTGATAGTATTTTTATGATTCCTATCATTATTAATTGAATCAGTAATATATTAGTAATCATTATCCACGTTTTCACTTATTGTCATTGATATAACATTCCCTTAGTTTCTTTTTAATATGGAATTATATGGATCTTTTTTTACAATACTATTTCTACCAAACTTAAGTTAAGATAGCTTCTATGGAATGATAATCCATACTTGGTATATAATATCACAATTATTTTATTTTCATTACCCTAGTAATGTTAAAAAAGAACTATGTAAAATTTTCAAGGATATTATAAAAGAGATAATAATATTCTTGTCATGTTTTATATTGTATCTTTTGTTCTAAAGTGTAATGTGAAAATTATTTAAGTATCTCGTCATCTAATATTACTATTCAATTGGATCCTTCTTGAAATCTTGTATTTTGTACCAATTATTAAATTTAACTACTGGATCTAGGTTTCTATAGGTTGGTTTCTTATAGCGGGTATTAAAATAATTTTATTTGAGACCTTAGGGAAAATATTTAGAGAAACCTATTTAGATATAAAAAATGTTTGGAAACCCCGTTAATATTTTATCTAATAATTCCAATAAAACCTAATTGGAATTATGTTTTATAATTAAATATCTTTTATTAGTTACATATATTCTATTTTTTAGATATTAATACTAAAAAAATTAATGGGAAATTATCAACACTCACAATCAATGCAGGGATATTTCTCTTAAGAAATTCAATTAGGCCGGAGTTAGAGATGATAGGATGATAACCATATTAGGGAACTTGACCTGGGTTATGAAAAATAATCTTATCCACATAGAGATACAAACTTATTCACTATATGGTATAACTTTTTTAGACTACTTCATGTAACAAAAACCTACACTATTTAATGGAAGTAATAATCTATCAGTAGCTTAAAAAGGATAAAGTAACAAGAAAAGATATTTATATCTTTGGGAAGTAGGGAACCGGAACAGGTATTCATAATGGTATATCATTTGTTGGGCGATACAGATTAATGGTGGTCACTATTTCAGAGTACTAAAAATGAAGTATAGATTGATCTCATGGAATGAAAAACTTTTACAAAGCGATTCTATGGAAAATACTTTCCTCATAAAAAAAGAATGGAATTTTAAGGAAATTCCCAATACCAGATAAAGGAAAGATGAAAATGTTTATGAGTATAAGCCTATATTTACAAGGTTATCTAGAAATATTGTGAAGTATATACATAGACTAAAATAAATGTTGATCTTTTCTCCGATGGGATAAAGTTGACCCTTTGATATTTCTTAGTCTATCATAAATTTTCATTATATAAGGATGTAGTCTCAAGTTACATTGATATAGAAAATTCTTTTTCCTAGAATTATTTATTTAAATGAAGTCTAGGGAAGAAGAGTTCTACTGATAAGAAAAAAATATAAATATTTCAAAGGGGAAGAAAAAAAGATTTTAATTTCACACATTTGATAATGATGGAAAGAAACACTTTAGGACTTAATTGTAGGGAATTTGATTTTGTTTCATGTTTGTAGATAAGGTAAATCAAGATCAAAAATGAAAATTTAAAGAAGAATTTCCTAAATTTAATTATTTAACAATAAGTAGATGTGGAATTATATAAATAAATAGCCCCAATATCAAGGGAACATACCTTGGAAAAGGTTGAGGTATCAATTCTGAGCTCATGCGATCACTACAACTGTGATCAAAGTATTGAATGGTGTTATATAAGGTATAATGATTATGAACTCAATGATATTGAATGATTTACTATATTCCTAATATATTCACTCCTTTATATTATTCATTTTTTTTAAATACTTTTAATCTTACAGTAATACTGTAAGATAAAAAAGTTCAGTTAAGATGCAACATGGGATTCTTATTTCAATTAATATTTGTATAGAAGACTCTATTAAGAGGTATAGACATTACCTAGTGGAAAATGTGATTATTATACATATAGTTTCTTTTGGATTAATCCTTTGTATTAATTGAATCTCATTATATAGTGAATAAATTTATTGCGAGATAAAGAGATTACTATTTATACCGGAGAATATAATCCCTATTTTTCAAGGGAGAGACTTCACCTCCTAATTCATTTCTGGACCCACCTCCAATAACTCACCTTAATATAATAATGGTAAAATAGGAAGAGAAAATGTTATCTATTAATGGTAAGTATTTCTTAATGATATAGGATGTAACCGTTGTAAAACAAAAAAGATTTATGTATTTATATAGGAACTAACTAATCATACAACTAAACATGATGTTCAGTTTTCCATTGAAATCATTATTGATGGAAGACCCATATCAAGATCCCCATATATAATGGATACAGGGGATTTTTTAGAGTTGAAGTAATAAATATAGAAATTTTGTGATAATGGTTTTATACACCCTAGTGTTCAAATATGGTGATCCCCTATTTTATTCATGAAAAGTAAGGTTTTTTCTATGAGATTATCCATCAATTACAGGGAGATCAATTTCATTAATATAAAGAATAAGTCACTTTTTCCAAATATTATGGAATTATTAAATATAATTCAAGGAGATCAATATTTTTAATGATCAAGATTTAATTTCTTTATCATCATTTAAGGGTGAAGATGGAGGATATTATAATGATGAAATTTTATATGATATATATAAATTATGATTTAATGTTAATGCCTCTCAGATTTAATAATGAAACCTATGTTCTTAATAATATATTATTCAAGGACTATCTTAATAAATTTTTGGTGGTATTCATTGATGATATCTCGATATTCTCCAAAGTATATGAATTTAATGATAACTATCTATAAATAATTATTGATACCTTCAAATAAAATGACTTATATAGGAAACACAGAATGTGTGAATTTTTCCTCTATAAAGTTTCTTTTCATAGACATATTGTCTACAAGGATATAATATTTGTTGATCTTTTAAAGAAAAATGTTATTCAATGAATATGCCACACCAATGAATATAACTAATATACATAATTTCCATAGTTTAGAAGGTTTTGATCTTTAGTTTGTCTAAAATATTTCCCAATTTTCCAATTTTATGGGGATTAATTCAAATTTTCAATGGAATGTGAAGAAATTTTTTGATATTTAAAAGTTATATTGATTATTTCATTGGAATTCAATTTTCCATCTATATATAAAGTATTTGTAGTATATAGTGATTCATCAAATAAAGGAATATGTTGGTTCCTCGTATATAATGATAGCATTGTTGCTTATGCATAATGGAAATTGAAAATCCAAATATTGAACTATCTAAATCATGACCTTGATTGGTATCATTATTTTTTCCTTGATGATATCGAGGCACTATATTTATAAATATATATGTGGCCAATATATGGACCACAAAATAATGAAGTACATATTCACTAGAAGCGATCAATATAAGGCAAAGAATATGGTTGGAGCTACTCAATGACTGTGATTACTCAATACACTACCTCCATGGGATGTACAAAAAGGTGGTTGAAGAATTGAGTAAGTGGTACCATGGATTGTTTACTATGTTAAGTTTTATTAAGGATTCTATATTCAATGATCCAGTAATGGTAGATATAGTAATTTTTAGGAAAGGGATTCCATCATTCATATTTCGAGAAATTGTTAATCCTTGTTTACTAGAAAAGATAGATAATTCCTAGTAAGATGATAAAAAGTTACAAAGAAGGATTAAAGTAGTGAATGATGTGATATATTCTTATCATCTATCTAAATAAATGGAGCTTAGAAGTTTGGAAGGTGGTTATGAGTTCCATATACACCTGAAAAAAATAGGTTGCTACCAGATGAAGCACATAGCTCAAATCTCTCTATACACCCAGGTCGCAAAAATATTAATTCTTATCTAACAGAACATTTCAGGTGGGATCATATAATTTAGGAAATTGATGGTTATGTGTCAATATATTTAGTGTTATAATGGGTGGAGGATAAAAACAACATCCTAGGAGAGTTATGTATAATCTTCATATACCTATATAGAATTGGGGAAATATTCAAATTGACATTTTCAATAAAATTAAGGAGACACTAAGGAGGATTTATGTTATATGGGTCATTGTATATTGCCTTACCAAGATCACACATTTCCAAATGGTAAGGAAAAATCAACCCCTTCATATGCTTTCTCATATCTATGTCTATGAAATAGAAATAAATTATAGGTAACCGCTATCAATTTTATTTGATCATAACCTCTGCTCCACATCAAATTTATGTAGTAGTCCATAAAAGTATCTCGACTCCAATATAGATTTAAGTACTTCCAATCATCTCCAACCTGATATCCAATATGAAAGGGCTATTCTGACACTAGAAGACATATAGATATAATGTTCTCTTTACATACAAAGAGAAAAGTATGGTATCTACCTCTAATCGAATTTTCATATAATAACGGCATCCATTCAAGCATCCATATGGAACCATAGGAGGCATTGTATTGGATGATAATTCATAGACCAATATTTTGGGAAGAAGTTGTAGAAAGGAGGATAATAGCACTAAAAAAAGGGTGATTGAAGGGGTTATTTTTGCATTTAGAAGGGGTTATAACCCCCTCTAAAGCGCTTTAGTAGTGGTTATGGCGAACAACTGCTAATGTGGCTGCCCAATATTGGTAGGGAGGTTTTTAGGAAGCATTGGTATAACAGGGTTAGCATTAGAGGTGGTTACATTAGAGGGGGGATTTTAACACCCTTTAATATGGGCTTAATTTGTTGAAAAAATACATTTTCGAGGGGGTTAATACCCCCTATAACCAATATATCGATTTTAGGGGTGGTTACAACCACCCTTACTCTTTTTGAAAATATAGATTTTTTTTGGGGGGGTTCGTAAACCTGCCCCTAAATATGGATTTTTATTAGTTTTTTACTTATTAATCCCACCCATCCTATCAGCACCACCCCATTCTTTCTCCAGTCCACTCCCACCCCCTCTCTTCACTCTAGTCCCACCCTACCCCATCCTTCTCTTTGGTACCGCTACAACTCACCCATGTCACATATTGTCTGATATATTGAAACATATCAGCCCGCGTGAGTTGAACCCTGAACCACAAAGAAGAAATATCACCGAACCCTAACTCCAAACCACTATGGCAAATGAATTTTGATAAGAAAGTTACATATGCATGTATTTTCATATATTTGATTGTCTATTTTAATAAATATTATTTTCATAATATATTTAAATACATTTAAATTACAATATATATATTATTTACTATATTCATATGTATATACAATTATATTATATTATATATTTATATATCACCCCAAAATATTACACAAGTATATATATATATTGTACTTATATATAGGTATATATATATATGTATCTCTGTATATGTGATAATAATAATATTTTTAATTATTATTATTGTTATTAAATCTATTTTTTAATCTATAAAAATTACATGTCTGTTTTATAAATACTATAAATTTATTTTAATGAATTTATCTCAAACATATATTATGTTAAATACATTAATATTATATATATGTGTAAATTAGTTATATACTTAAATACATATTTAAATATTATAGGTATATATTTATTTATTTAAAGAATATATATATAAGTATTTAATTAATATATTTTTATAAGGTCTTTAAAATATATTTATATAATGTATTTAAATAAATATATTTCTTATTATTTATATTAATTTATTTATTTATTTATTTACATAAACTATATAATATTATATAAAATTATTATATAATAATTATAATTATATGAAATATATATTATGCAAATATTAATTTTATATATAATTAATATTATTTGAAATATGATTTATATATGTATTTATATAATTTTATATGAAATATAATTTTATATTATATATAATTAATATTTATATTATATATAATCAATATTATTTGAAAAATAATTTGTTCAAAAATATACATAATATTATATGAAATACAATTTTATATTATATAAAATTAATAATATATGAAATAAAATATATAAAAATATTTATATAAGGTATTTTAACACATATATTTATTATTATGTATATTAATATATATATATATGTGTGTGTGTATTTCAATAAATATAATTCTATAATATTGTGCACATTGATATATATTTATTTGTATAAATTCTATTTCATATAATATTACTAATATATAATATAAAGGCATAAACCTATTATATAAATATATATCTTTTATTTCATTAATAAAAATTATAAAAACTACTCACATAGGTTTTTATATGATATATTTTTTAAATAAATTATATTTATCCATATAGTTATATAATATGTTTATGCTTTTATATTATAAATAATTAATATTATATGAAATAAAATTTATAAAAATAAATATATATTAATTTACATAATATTATACTATTATATTTATGTATAAATACAAATACAATTAAATAAAATTAAATAGAATCATATAAATTTTTTAAATAATATGTTCTTATAATGTATTTAAATAAATTTAGATATTTTCTTTTAATTATATATATATATATATATTATGGAAGATTCTTTTTTAAAAAAAATTGGGGGTTCACAACCCACTTTAATCTTTTAAATTAGAGGGGGTCTTGAACCCCCTCTAATTTAAAGTCATTAGAGTGGGTTTTGGACCCCCTCTAATTAAAGAAAGTTATTTGGGTTATGAACCCAGTTTAATTTAAGTCATTATAGGGGGTTTTAAATCCCCTCTAATTTTAGATATTAGAGGTGGTTTTAACCCCCTCTAAAATAAAATTGGATATTTGAAAATAGTGCTAAATATTTTAGAGGGGGTTCACAACCCCCTCTAATTTATGAAATTTGAGGGGTCCATAACCCCCTATAAATTTGATGATTAGTGAGGGTTATAGACAACCCCCAATTTTTTTTATATAAAATTATTTTAGAGGGGGTGAATAACCCCCTCTATAGTCGATGATTAAAGGGTATTGTGCATAACCCCCTATAATTATACATAAAATTAATTTAGAGGGGGTTGTAAAAACCTCCTCTAAATAACCCATTCTAATATGCTTTTTTTGTATAGTGTGCTCAAAACTTATAGTGGATAAAACTATGAAACTATTGAATATCCAAGATCATCTCAAAGCATCTCAATGAAATAAAAAGATATATTCACATAATTGAAGGAAAGACAAAAAATTTAAAGTGGTGGATCATTTATTATTTAAGATGTTACCTTGTAAAGGGTTTTTGGTATTAAGTAAAATGGTTATGTTAATCCATGGGTACAGTAAGAATTTTGAAATTCTTGATAGAAATGTATTTGTAGCTTAAAAATTGGTTATTCTAGCAAACCATTCTAAAGTACATAAAAACTTTCAAATTTTATATTGAGGAAATTCATGATATATCAAATGAATATACTCACATCTACGGGAATATAGTTGGAACTATATCTGTCTAATAATTAATAGTATGTCTAAATTCAGGACACTACAGGGAAAGTTTTGTGGAATTGGAAAACTCAATAGGTGAGAGTCCTTCGAAAAAATCACAAACAATAGGGAGAAAGATGAGATTCTAAACTATCTACCAAGAAGCAATACCCATTTCCATTTAGTATATGTCATGTATGTAATTTCAAGGATGAAATTATTTAAGGGGTATAGAAAGTATAACTTTATATCGTACTATAGAATGTAAATACTACATCCAGAAAAATATTACATAATGTGAACTCTAAAGAGACATTATTGATGAAATTATTTAAAATTTAAATTATAATTTTAATATATCAAAATTAAAATAATTTTTTGATTTATATTGTCAACATTTTCTTAAGATAAATTTTTAGTATTTTTCTAAAATAGCTGATGTTTAGTTAAATATTGAAAAAGATGATTGTTATCAAAATTGTAGATTTTATAAATCTATTATTATATGATAATGATATATAAATTTATAAAATCGTTAAAATTTATCATATATATTTTTAAATATTAAAAAAGTGCATTTATAAATTCTATTTTGAATTTATAAAGTCTATGATTAACAGTTCATAAACTAATATTTTCTAATAAAGGAAACTGTTTTAGGTTCTTTTTAATTATATAGTATTTTAGGTAAATTTGGTTTTAGTTTTCTTTATAATCCACATTAAATTTATTTGTTTTATAATAAAACAATTTATATGATGAAAATAAAAGTCATTTTTTCTATCATACATATAAATTTTAATATTAAAAATATAATTTTTCTTAAAATAGTGTTTTACACGTTACATGTGCTAATGTCAAAAAAAAATTACCCATTGAAATTTTATCTGAAAAAAATAGATTTCATATTTGGAATCATTAGGTCTAAATTATTTAATACAATCCTTTTTATTTTTATTCATTAAAATTAAATTTCTTGTGTAAAAACTAGTTGCCACAGTAAAACCCAAAATTGAAAAACACAGAATTCTAAGAGTTTGGAACATAAAACATTTTTAAAACATACTTTTAAATTATAATTTTATGGATTATTAATCTTGAATAATCCTCCATTGAATGATTTTCCATTTTTGAGCCACTTGACATGCGAAATATGTGCCCTATTTATATTAAGTAGAAATACTTAGAAAAATAACAATCTCACTACTTATTAATGGGGGCTCTCACCACCCCATAAATTCAACATAGAAATTAGGATTCCTCTTGAAATTATACCTTTATTATTTCCCTTATAATATTATTTTACTTTATTAGGATTTTAGTTATATGATATTATCATAATCACTCCCTTTCCAATGAGTCCTCTATAGGAAAGCACAGGTCCTCAATGTGAGTGCTAGTTTTCCAAAAATTATTTTATTTTATATATTAAAATTTAATTTAATTTTTTCCCATTAATATAAATTTAAATCAGTATTTTTTATATTAAATTATATTATTATTATATAATGACTTTAAACCATCATCCCCATTTTTCCTTAAGAAACATAATGGAATTTGTGCATGTGTGTGGACCACAGCCTCTGTGAAGCATTGTGTTTAATTTTTCTTAACCACCGTACACATGCGGTAGTAACATTAAATTTAATAGATAATACATATATTTATGTGATATTTCTTATTCTTAAATGGTAAAATATATCATAAATTTCTTCTATTCTACGGAAAATTAAATCATCAACCATGTGTATGTGTGAACTACCACCTCTATGTAACGACTAGTTTCGATTTATTTTTTTCATGACTATATTCTATAGATGTTAATGAGAATGGTTCTATGGTAAAATATTTTTATTTTGAATTTATTAATGATATGTAAATAAAATTTTAAAACCTATTAAAAAATGATCAATCAACAACCACAGTAAATTCAACCGTCCGAAAGAGCATTCTATAAGGAAATACTAGTTTATGCATACTATGTAAAAACTTTATATAAGAAATATTCTTCATATAATTATATAAAATTCAAATTTATCATACTAATAAACACTAAATAATTTCATTATTCTTTTGGTATAATTATATTAAAAATCAATCTCATCATAATCATCAATTAATTATAGTATGTTACTGTTTCTGTATGTTTAATAGTCTACTTGAACTAAGCTATAAATTTATATTATGGATGAATATAGAAATTTAATTTATTTAAATATATTATATAAATAATTTAAGGAATATTTTAATTTTCTTCTAGAATATAAATATTAATATTTAACTAATTATTTAATATTCCAATACATGTTTCCCAAAAATCACTAAAACTTATTCATCGCTGATTTTATCTTTAAGAATCATAACCAAAAATCCATTATAATGAAATTAATTATTTATATACAATTATAATTAATATTTTTTATTACATTATATGATATGGAAGTATTTTACTTTAGGAGATGAACAAATAAAAGTAATGTTATTATGAAACTAGTATAAAGTGATCAAGATTACTCACACACAATATCGAAAAGAGATAATTACTAACTAATATATATGTAGAGAATAATTTTAAATTATCATTAAAAAACCTTATAAACATTAAAATTATCCTAAAATGGGTGATTAAGATAGTTATTTATTTTATATAGGTTACTCAAAAGCTTTAGGGGAATTCGAGAATTAAGGTATGAGTTTTTTATCTCAAATTTTCTCCCCTTGAGACATATTTCTTGTTAAACACCATTTTTATTTGATATAGTGTATATATACCACATTTAATTATTTGTATCAATATACACTCAGTATTCAGGGTATTTATTATTCCATTACAAATCATATCCTTCATTGGGGTTTTAAAAAAATCCAATTTTTAAGGGATAATTCATCTAAAATTTCTTTTTCTCAAGATATGTTTTGAATGGTGAACTTAATTTAAATTATATGGTTTATATACTACTTATTTGATCTATCATATCATTAATTTTGTTTTTTTCATGGTATTTTAAGATTAATTACAAGACTATACTTCAAGGGGGTTTTGATTGAGATGTCTCCTAAGCCATCATAATGCCAAAAAAATCCGAAATTTTGGAAAGTAATGTTTGTGTGGTTTTCCTAGAAAATGCATCCATATATATATTCTAGAAAGTGGATATAGTTGTTTCCTAGATGCACCTTGGGGTAATCACTCTAAAAAGGGTTTTTTAATATCAATTCAATATTTACTTGGAGCATGATTTGTGGGACTAAGACTATACACCTGGATTTACACACCAAAGGGATATGCTTTGGATAATTTACACACACTCTAAAACCCAAAATGAAGGATTTTCCTACCATTTAATTATCCTAATACCATTGTAAACTACTTAATTCAATTAATATATTCTATTGATAACTCGGTATATTTGAAGTACCCCGACCATCTTATCCTTATTTCATTGATTTGGGCACTTGCTATTAAATTGATAATACCACATAGTTGCTAAGTTTCTATTGGGATATTCTCCTAGATAACCAAATTATTCAATTGAATGGGGAAATATTTGTTTTTTTTACTTCCATTATATTGATATAAACTATTTTTTTAACCATTATTATGTTATATATTCTTTATAGAATGTTATGAAATGAGTTTTTTTACTCATATGATAAATGCATTGGACTTTATTAGTTACATGTGGGCCCATTATAGACATTCTTTGATGTATGGGTAAATCTCTTGAGACATAATATTCAGGTTATTGTCATATGTATTACCCATTTATGTACGATGTATTAAAATAATTCCTTGATGGTGGGTGTATAATTTTAGACATTATACATTACATCAACATGATATTAGTAATTTTTATCAGTTATTTTATTAATTTTCGTGGATATAGTATGTTGTCAGTTTCATTTAATTATGGAATTATTCTGATCATTTATTTTTATTTTTATTTTTCTTATAATATTTATTACATACTTATATTATAATTGATTCAGTTGTATTATACTCCTTACTATACAATTTCACTCACCCTTATTTTTTTTTACTTTTCCTGGGAAACCAAGAAAAAAACAATGTATTCTTTTCATAGATATACTAGAAGAGAAAATAATGACCTCATGGAGTTTTTATACTATATTTTATGTTCTCAAGTGTAATGTGAGAAATATATAAGTATCTTGTATTCCTATACAACTAAATTATTGTATTGTTCAGGAACTATTTTATTATATAAAAATAATATAATAAAATTTCTGGATCTAGGTATCTATATTTTAGGTTTTTAAACAATACCTTTACTCTAAAAATATCAAGATGTATCATGATCAACCAGTATTTTTAGACATTTCCACTAAACACCTATTCTTATGTTCAACCACACAATTTTTGAATGGTTTTTATGGGGCACTAAGTTGATGTGTAATTCAATAATTCGCTAGATAAGATTCATATTTCTCTTTTTTGAACTCAGTTACATTTTTTATCATCTTTATAGTGAAACTTTACTCCTTCTATGCATTTAATTGAAAATTGTTAAGCATTTTCAAAGTTGTGGACATCTATTTCATAAGAATATAAAAATTAATAAAAGTCAATCCTTCAATAAAATTAATAAATTAATTATCTTCAGATCTTTATTAGTTAATCATATGCCTAGATAAATATAAATTTATGAACTCAAATGGTTGAGTATATTGATTGTTCACTTTCTTAAGAGAAGAGTCGACAATATTCCCTTTTTTACATGTTGATCGAACCTAGAATCTTTATATTTTCATTAAAGTGACATTGCAAAATTCATCTCCTTGATTGATCATATTAATCTTATTTTGTAAAATATATCCATGCCACTTATTTCATAATTTATTTTATTCTTCCATGATTATATAGAATTTGTTGACAACGTAACCTTTTTGGAATAAATTTAATTTTTTATTCATTCAAATATTTATTATTATTCGATCCTAAAGGTTCCCAACAGATAACATATCCTTAAAAAATATCAATTAATTAATGTTGTCGTGATTATTTAATACATTCAATAGATTATGTGACACTCCTTCACCATAAAGAGTGTTTATAGATTTCACCTTTCCCTTCCCAATAAGATTATTTTCAAATCCTTTGAATTTTAGTTTATCATCATTTCAAACATCGCAAAGACACTATTTCAATTATAAAAATATTTTATGATTTTTTTAATCTCCAATTATAAGATTTTGTCACCCACGATCCAATTTCTTGGTAATTTCGTTATGGGGTTCATTGAGTGTGACCTTTACAACTAATGAATTCTCCCTTCCTTTAATATTTTTCTCCTTAGACATCTAGATATAGAGACTCATATTTTTATGATCTAGTAAAATATTAATACATTCATTATCATGATTAAAATACTAATTACACCTCTCCCATAATTATTAAATAATGCCAAAACTATTATGTGATTTCTATCGAGATTTCCTAAACTTCTTTTGAACATCCTTCTTTTGAGAGATTTTAATCCCCCTAAATCCTTGTCTCTGAAGACTTATAAGAATTATATGATGTTGATAGTTAAATAAAAATAATAATTATGTTATTCGAAAATCCAATATAGTACCGTAAGTTTCCATATAATATATATTTCTTTATAAAAAATACATTTTTTCTAAAAATATCAGTTTCACTTCAAACCTAACTCGGGTCATAAATTTTAAACCCTTTTGTGAAATGGATTTTTTTATATCCTGAAACTATATATATAATTTATAAATTTTTCTATACACTTAAATAGTAATTGGTTAAAATATATCTTTAATTAAATATTGGATTCCAAAAAATTTAGATTTTTAAGACTCGTTTACTTTAGCCACAAACATTTCCATTTTTCCTTGCTTCTTCTTCATGAACTCTTTTTCAATATTTTAAATACTAACATCACCCTACTAATATGTTTTTTTAATATTATTTATATTCAATATTTTTCATTCAAACTCCAACTTCTTGATTCAAATTTTGAAATATGTGTCTGGATAGGTTCAGTTCTTCCTTGGTTTTTATTAGTTTTTCATGAATAAGATCAAGGTCATTCTCTATATTATTAATATTTTTATAAAACATTATATAAGAGATATTATAATCACCAATAAACTCATTAATATTATAAATCTCTTTTAGTGTCTTATATTTTTTTCCCCATACACTAAATCCTTATTATTGTAAGATTTATCATCTTTCTTCAACGTACATTGAGAGATCAATGGGATGGGGGTTAATTAGCGATATAAATTCGTTTTATGCTTATTTGGAAAAAAACATTGACCACATTTTAATGTTACTGATATAATATATCTTCAATACCACTTGTATAACAATTCAATAGAATATAGAAGATTTATATAGTTTTCCTATCATGGTTTGAAGGATAGTCCTTTGTGTGATTCAAATTCCTCCAGGATCACCCTACCCACTAGAATAATCATCTGAGTACAATGAGAATGGTATAAGCTTGAAACCATTATTATAATGTCTCTAGATTATGATTTGGTGTATGACATAACAAATTACATCACACAAATTGTAAAAACAAAAACAATTGCATATGGACAAGTACAAATTCCTCCTATAGAAAATTATCATGTTTTTGGTGTACTGAATTCTTTATCTACATATTCTATTTTTTCAATGTATAAAAAAATCACTTTAATTTCCTTGAATAACAATCCATAAAATCAATATTTCAAGCATCTTTTTTAAGATAATATTTCAGCAAATAAAAAAACAATCACTTTATTGTATCTCTCTTACGGTTTTAAACATCAAAACCAACTCACCTAATTTGTTTTATCACAAGTGATATTCTCCCTTTCTCCTTCATTCAATGATAATTTAATCATAGAAAAATGTATGAATAATTTAAATTCATATTTCCCAAACTAGTTTCATGTAAAAAAAATTTAGCATCAAATTTAATTACATGAAATTGTATATATTTATATATGAACCACATTAATTTATTGATGTATAATTATCACAGATTTCTTTTTATTTCAAAACAGAATACCTCCAAATTCATTACAAAACTCTAATTAACAATAAAAACCTCATGAATTATCATCCCTTCATTAATCTCATTATTATTCCTCATTAAAACCATCAATCCTACACTTCCTTCATTCCAAAATATTTCATGAATTTAATATTATCATGTATGTATGAGATAAAACACATATTAATCATGGAATTCTTTCAATGAATATCGTTTAATCCACATTTTATGAATTAAAAACTACATGAATAACTAAAAAAATATGAATATGAATGCATGTTTCAAGGTAGAATGATTTATTCATTTAACAATACATGAATAACTACAAAATATGAATATGAATGCTTGTTTTAAGCTCCAATAACACATATTCTTCCTTCAAATATTCTCATAAACCTATAATAATACAAATTATCTTGAGATAGATATCATTAATTTTTCTTTTGGTGTAATATAATGAATTGAATATGGGTCATGTGATCACTTGATCAACTATTCTTAACCTACCTTATGAAAAAATCGATCATATAGCTTATTATCACTTGATTGAACATGTAGAAACAATTTCTAATAAGGGATGGATTTTATATAAACATCAAATTAATACATGTAAAAATACAATCAATCCTAAGAAATTGATTTCATGAAAAAAAATATGGATCGACCAAACATTTAAATCAAATTAACCATAAGTAATCAACTAAATAAAAAATTAGGATCAACCATGTGTACATATCCAATTGACTATACGAATCCATTTTCAGTGGATTGACTAGACATACTATTATAGTGTAAATTAAATACTTATTCTGACTCAAACATGTAAAGAATCCCAAAACCACACTCCAAGATCAAGTAATAAAAACACATTATATTACTAATTAAATATAATACCTTTTGAGATTATCCAAGTTAACCTTGTATAAATTTAAAATTATTATTAAATAACCCAATAATATTATGAAACTACATAACCTTTCAGTTTAGTGTATTCAAGGACTAACTAGATGGTTAAATTATTTTAAACATGTGAAAATTTCTCTATAATTAAACCATAATAGACTCACTTCTAGACTCAGAATAAGTTAAACTCATATTCATAACCTATGGAATGGATATATAAGAAATTTGTGAGCTTAGATACTCGATATGGTTAAACATGAGAAATTAAAAAAACAAATATTAAAGGTGAGCATAAGATGTTCATATGGGTATAATCATGACACATAAGAAATGTATAGACAATAGAGCATAGATAATAAATAATTATTCATGGAGTATGACATGGAAAAACATAAGAAATGAATCATGTGTGTGTGGGAACATTAGTCAATAAACATGAGCCAAGAACGCATAATGTATTTACAAGAAAATCATGAGACTTCGGAAAAAACATAATCATAAGTAAACAAAATAGAGTGGAGTAGGCTATACTAAATGATTCCCATAACAAAGTGGGGTAGTCTAAACCACTCAGTCCTCATAACATAGTTGATCATGAATCACTACCTAACTCCCATGTTGAAGCAATCAGTCAATACTCAATTCCTATAAATGTTTCATTAGATACAAATACATAATTGATAGGTTCAGGAGGGGTGATGTTAATGTAAAAGTGGGGGATGGATTTTATTTATTTTAAAAATTAATCATTATATAAAATTTACATGTATAAAATTATTAGTCCAAATATTAAACAAATTTACTGCCCTGATATTAAAAGAGGAATCTAAAAGAAAATGAAATAATGAAAAATATTAACATAAGAATAATATCATAGTTTGGATCTAAATGACCATACATCTACTCTTCACACACCATCCTTGTATATGGAAACCACTGTGGTATATAACTTTGGAAGGAGAGTAATAACTATTTACATTTACTTTTTTCACCTCAAGTCTTAACCCTATTCCCTTGTCTTTCAAATCATCTGATAGAAAACCATCCTTTTATATGACAAGACCAAACCGACACTCTTACAAGATCAATCCTAACCTCTTGATTTTTTTTTGGTTTATACAGAACCTAGTATTTTTTAGTTGAAATTCAAACCTAGTTTTTTATAGTCTCAAACCCAACCTAGTCATTCATAGGGTATGTACTATCATATTATTTGTTATGGGTCAATAGAAACCTATTATTCTAAGAGGAATTAATAAACCTATACTCTTATTGGTATGGTCATTTGATCTATTTTTTACAGGTTATGTGGAACCCATTATTCAAATAAGATGTGTTAAACATGAACTCTAAGAAGAAATGTCATTTCCTCGATTGTTATATGGTTTTTGTGGAACCCATTATTCTAAACGGATATATTAAACCCATACATTCTTTTTTTAGGGTACTATAATCCCATTTTAGGTGTGCTAAGTATACAATATATTTTATAGATAGTTATATCCCAAATAAGGAATAAATGTTTTTAACCGAGTGAATGATTTTTAATGTAGATACTGGAATTTGGATTAAGAATTTTCCATTCCATTTTAAAGCTTAAAAAAATAAATCTCGAGTAACCAGTAGGTTACATTAACATGAATCTGAACATTTAATTTCTAGGAATCAGTTGAAAACTGTGTAGCATGTAAGACATAAAATAAGAGTCTTGTATATATTTCGTCATTGCATGCCTCAGTCATTTAATACACAAAAATAGAAATTTATATTTTCATTACTATAAAATATATAATTATATTTCATTAATTCCTACAATAATATATTCATGTGGAAGAATCATTTAATTATCTTTGATAAAAAGTAAAAATGAAAACCATTTTATATAGAATTTTTTTTATAAAAATAAAGGTTTCATTAATATACCAATAAATAAATTAAAATTTTAATCATAAATTCCTAATAATTCTCCCAAACTAATTAAATACAAACTCTTTATATTCCCAAAACAATTTTAATTTGATCATTTCATTTTTTATACATTTTTATTGTTCATTATTTTTTGACAAATAAATTTTTCACATTTATCTTTCCAAAAAAGAGATAATTAATATCCTCTTGATCTCTATCAATATACATTTTTTCTACTGAATCGAATTTATAAAAACCAATATAATACACAAAAATTAATATTAAAATCCTTGAGAAAATCCCTGGAAATATAAAATCCCAACTCTTTAAACATTATTTGGTTTAAGTTTTTATATGACAATTTCCAAAATGTTAGAGGAAAAATATATAAATGTCTAATATTGTGTGAATCTCATTTAACTTACCATAAAACAATCTAAAAATTATTTTTATTTCTTCTAGACAATTATTGAGTAATTTTTGAAAATCTAAAACCCTAAAAAATTAAGATATACTTGTAGTAAAATAAATTTGAAACACATGGAATATTGATCATATTTTTAGATTTCACTATATATATATCACAATGATCACATATAATTATTTAATACATAATAAATTGTATTTTTCTCAAAAATCATATCACGATTCATATAAAAATGTTAAAAATAATTAAGATCCTTAAAAAAATTGATTTATAGAGACTGAAATATCCTTTTGAGAGATAATAAATTACATGTAATCTAATTATACAACATAAGAAAATTTACATATATATCTAATTTTCTCATATAAGAAATCAAGTATATAAACTATTAATGTATCCAAATTCAAGTAATTCAATTTTTCATCTACAAAACACTAATGTAATCTAATTGATCACATATTCAAATTTAGGTAAATAAATTGATCACATAGTTGAATTCATGTTAAAAAATCTCAAATATGTAATCAACTTGATTTGTCAATTTTAAAACCTAAATAAGAAATTATAAATATTAGTATTCAGCCGTAAACATCACAAAATCATCAGATTTAAGTCAAAAAATATTCTCTTATATTTGAGGATATTTTTAGGTTTATAGTTTTCGATAATTTAGTTATAATTCTTACATAACAGAACTATATATTACAGGTATGATTCTTTATCCCAATTTCAATGTTTTCCACCAAACATATTTTTTTAAAATTAAACCTGATTTCTTTTCAGGAGAATTATTCACAATTTTCTCTTTGATCTCATCATTTTCTCTAATATCCATTAAACCCTATGGAAAACGTTTTTTTAAACGTCGTATGAGATAAAAACCTCAACAAGGGATATAAAATAAGGAAATAAATTTTCATTACAAAAATTATTATAAATACATGTACTTATTTTCAAAAAGATATAATTATTGCCCTTAAAATTAACATATACTTTCCACCATAAATTACCTTATGAAAACATGATATTTCCAAAAAAACATGGAAAGCATAAATAAACAATTTAGGTAACTTGGGGTATCATTTTCCAATCGTAGTTACTTATGATGTAACCCTCACATCAACCATATGATGTAACACTCACGGCTCCATAAAATAACCTTAATGGTTATAGTTGTATGTAACCATCATAGTTAAACAAAGTATAAAAATCATGGTCAACATTTAACATACCCAATTCATTAGAGGGACTTCAAAGATGCACTTTTATTTGTTTTATAAAAAAACCACATATCATTATAAATAACCCCCAAAAACCAAAACATAATCATAAAACATTAACATTTCCATCATAAAAAAATTTCCTTATGAAAATTAGTTATTTTAAAAGAATATTGTGCATATACAAAGACAAATAATTATTTAAAAATAACCATGTAATCATGTAAAAGAGGCTTTAGAACATTAAGGTGTCATGAAATTGGAAAAAACAGATGTGTTCTCTAAGTTTTAAAAAATATTTTCTTGGTATTTTTTAAAAAGAGGAATTAAAGTGTATTTTTTAAGTAATGTTATTACGATTATGTCAAAATGCATTTTGTACATGAAATTAATGTCCTAGATAATAAAATTAGATTCATTAATTAATTAATTCAGAAACTCTTACACATATATTTTATGTTGGAACCATAGATATTATTTTCTATAAATGGATTTTGGTTTTTGTTTGTTGTCAATCAACACTTGGATGATCAGATAGTTTTCTAGTAAAGTGATCTTAGAGTATAAGGTGGCTACAACAATGAACGTGGAATCATTTCCCAGTGTTAGCCAATTTTATTTTATCAAAACATGGATGAAGTGGATATTATAGTGAAAGGTTGTTTTCTAGAATCAACTATTGATAAATATAGTAAAGGAAAGGGTTTTGTGAAGACTTGGTTTCGCAAAGTATGAGCTTCATGAAGGTATAGATCTTCTCATGTGAATGATGATTTGATGATGTTATCTACAACTATGAGAATAGGAGAAATTTAAATGTGTGATGATTTTATGGTAATATCCATGATTATGTCAAATATTAAAGGAGCTTCATTAATAGAGTAGATTCATGAATATTGATTTGATGGTTCATGAAAAATGAACTAGAGGTATGGGAGCTACACGAAGGGTTGATACTATATATATGAGGACACCCCCACTTTATTCTACAATAAAATAATTGTAGAAATATTAAATCATTCTAATTTGATGAATTCTAGGAGCTTCAAGAATTAGGTTTTCTATGACAGCTTGAGAATCATGAAAAGACTGGTATATTCTTGGCTAATGAAAATGATTTTGAGAAATGGGTGTTCTAAAATGACTCAGTGAGAATCATGTAGGATGTTGATTCTAAGAAGTCATTTTTATTCGTGATGGTTTTGAGCTTTGTGATGGAGATTCATGAAATCATGTATTGAACATTTGATAGAAGTTAACAATTATTCCAAGTGCATCAACTCTGGACATCGAAGCAAGAAGAGTGTCATGTTAGTCATGGACAAAGACTAAAATTAGAATCTACTGAATTGACCTTCAATTTGATAAAATGAGTGATACTTCACACTAATCATGGAGTTAGGGGGATTCAATGGAAGTGTTCTAAGGAAGGTAGTGTTATTTTCTTCAAATCATGTAGATGTAGTGTTCTTGTCATAGATTGATTGTGTATAAACTTTTATTTCCCACAAATAGTAAAGATTAGGGGATTTTTTTTATGAAATAAACACTTGTGGAATATGATACTTTGACTATCCCTTGGTGGTGAACCAAGTAAAATTCATGTGTTGTCTCTCTGCATGTGAATGTTTGATTACAACATGATTCCATAAGACAAATTTAACAAGTTCCTACCAATGTGGGAATACGATGCATCACTTCAAAAGAAACATTTGATACTATAATTCACCCCAACATTCTTAGAATGTTTTGAGGTCCAAAATTTTATTTATTATGTTCATTTACGGCTTTTTCAGTGAGTTATAAAGATCAATTTTAAAATTTCTAAAGCATATGTTTTATGTTTTCATTGTTTGTTAACTTCTGAATATTTATGGGTGTTATTATAAAATGGGAATAGTACTCCAAAATTGAGATTATATAGTATTAATTAACCTTTATATTAATAATAATCTAATATATCATATTTCTTTATAACATGAGTATGATTAATTTGATAACACTTTAATGATTACTTTTTTTTTATTTTGGTGGTTTTTCAGACCATCATGAATTTTTTTCATTTTATTTAATAATATATATATATATATATATATATTAGTTAAATTACATAAAATAAATTATAATATAAATATTAAAATATTATTTATACATAATAATAGTCTTAGGACCGACCTTGAAGGCGTTAATGGAAAATAAAAACTCATTATCCACATAGATGGTTGTCCACCCAAATTTGGACAGTGTTTATTTTCATTCAATTTGAAGATATGAGAAAATTCATAGATAGAAGATTTTCAATTAGAAATATAAAATTCTAGTATATAAATGATAGTAGTTTTATTATTTCTTAAGAGAATAATGAGGTGAGGATAATTTATAACAATTAAAGAAATTAAGAGATTTTGTTTTAGAATGTTACCTGTTGAAAATCACATCTTTGTAGGATCCCTTAAAAAATTGAATTGTTCTTTTTGTTAGAATAGAACCTCTTGAATTTGTATAGGTAATTTAATAAGATAATTTTTCATAGGATGTTTGATATATAAGACTCTATTTTATGAAACAAAGTGAAAGAAGGGGTGCCCTTTTATAATTGAGTTGAGGGCTAATTTAGGAATTTTATGAAATACTAAAATATAATAAGACTATTCTAGTGAAAAATAATTCAAAATAGACCTTAAATGATTAGGGCAAGGAATTTTAGACCATATATTATCCCATTTATTATTATATAATATTTTTTATTCTTAAATAATTTAATTAAATATTATATTCATGAAATATCATTATTGTCAAATTTGATAATATTCATTACTATGACTTAAAAAAGAGTTAGATTCCCAAAAAATATTTCAATCTATAAAATAAATATCATATTTGTCTGGGTAATTATTGTATCACCTTGAATACCTCAAATTATATATATTTTAATATTTCTCATATCATTTATTTTGTTTTTCAATTAATTTAATAATTACAGCATCATCGTTATGCATGCCTTTAAGGTAAATATTTCATCCCAAAAAAATTGAACATAAATTTACAAGATGGATACAAATATTTTAAATTCAAAAATAAAATTTATGGTTGAATGTATATTATGGATGACCATATATTAAAAATGGTATACTTATTAAAACAAATAGTGTGACGTGTTTGAGTTTTCATAAAATAAAATACTATATGGAACTCAATGTCAACCAAGTCGCTCAAAGAGGACATAAATACAACCCATGTATGATTTCTGTCAAAAAATACTCATCTAATAAAATTGGGACATGTGTTATAGTAATTTTATGATCCTTATCATATTATTTTTACCCTAAATTACAAGATTTACCCCTAACCATGGTAAGAAAAATTATTATGTTTACTATTTATATTTTACAAAAATAAAAGGAACCAAAATAAAAAATTTGAGCTTCATGATTCCAAATATTGAATTAATTTTTTAAAATTCAAAATTTAGGAGAGGAATAATTTAATTTAAAATTAAACAGGGAAAATATTAAAAAAAAGTTTTCTTTAGAAAATTGCCTCTTTGAAAATATTAAATATTTCTATACTAAATTGAAGTTTAAAACCCATTTGAAAAACAATAATTGTATTAATATTAATAAAATTTAAATAATTAAAATTTAAAACTAATCAAAATAAAATAATTTCCATGGAAATAAAATATAGTCTCAATAGAAACTAATATTTTCATTATTCATTTAAAAATCAATCATTTCATAAATTTATCATAATTTCATGATAGGAAAATTTTGATATGATAAATTAAAAAATTAATTTCCTTTTATGAAATAAATTTTATAAAATTATATAAATTTAATTATATTATTTTTACATAAAAATAATTAAAAATCATTTTTTCAATAAAATATGTTTTTGTTGAATAAAATGGTTTTACTAAAAATCTAACAGAATGACTTTTCAAAAAATATATTACTTATCTTAAAAGAATTAATTAATATATTATCAGTGATTATTACCATTATATATTTCAAAATGTCATTAATATTATTCCTTCCGACTAATTTGAGGTCTAGGTTATAATGGTCATATTTCAAAAATAATATTTTGTTGATCGTTTAAGATAAATACGGGGTATAGTGTACCCTATTTAATTTAGTAACTCTTTTTAAAAACATGGTATGATACATCCCCCCTTGAATAAATTTCATCCTATCAATTTTATCTTGGGATAAAAACTTGGGGTTTTCCTTTTCAAAATACAATAGTTGAAATCCAACATTGTAAAAAATTTTAACATAACATCACTCTAAAAAAAGAATAATGAAAATATGAAGGCCTCATGAGATGACACATGTATGGTTTCCATGTAGTAGAACATAAGTTGGAAGTTAAAACAAGAATATGGAAGATAAAACAAACTCCCAAATATTGATCGAGAGTGATGAAGAATATGTTCAAAAGAACATTAACCACCAAAAAATCATAAATATATGATATGTTAAAAGGAAAATGAATTATCTATAGTAAAATGTATTGAATAATGATTTTCATTCAAAATAATTTTCCTCATGTTAAGGAATTAAATTGTGGCCTACAATAAGAAAAAAAATAAAACATGCCTACTTGAAAAGTATAGTTTCATCCTATAATAGAATTTTTTACCCTAAAAGGTTATCTTATAACATTCATTTTTTATATCAACCCATAATTACCTAAAATTAAAATTCAAAAAGTATTTTATATATCAAAATTTAAAATGTATTCTCCCCATGATTTAAATAAAATTATGACAAGATAAAAGAACATTTTACACTGATCAGGGTATCCACCATATTTCATTGTCATTTTTTTTGAGTAGATAGAATTTCCCATTGTTGAAACAATTATTGAGAGATTATTCAAATTCTTTTTCTTTATTTTCCTAAATTAACTTTATATAAATTTGTTTGTATGTATGTTTTTATTGAAATAGTTTTGTAAAATATTTTTTTATGGAATATAATGTCAAAACATCAAATAAAAATTGGTTTTTATAAAACATTCAGACTAAGTATGTTTTTAAACATTTAATCATTTTTCCTTTTAAAATAAAATAAGTATGACCCATAACACTATATTTTAAAACAACATATAAATAGGTTGCATGAGGGTATCCTTAAAAATTTTATTCATTAAATTATTAATGTTATTCAAAGTCCTACGATTGGGTAAAATATTTAAAAATATCTTAATGGTCTTTACCTTTTTGGAAGAGATGATAAAATTCAGAAATTAGGATTTAATTAAAAACCCATGAAACATGGTGGTATCAATTTATAGAGGATGTGTTTTATATTTCATACAAAGTTTTACTGGATATTTGTATGTTATAAAAAATTTTGGAGTCATAAGGACATGAATCTTCAGTAATTATTGCAAGAAAGTCATTGGAAAGAGAAGGAATTGCTTTTTTAGATCCTCCTACTTCCATTTTTTACAAAATTACATTAATCTAAACAAGTTAAAAAATAATAATTTTAATAAAAGAATATATATGAAAACATAACCTATGTTTATCCAAATTTTATGATCTCTAAAGTGGTCAAACCCCTTCCTTTGATACCAACTATAAAAACATGGCCTTAAATATCACATAATATTGAGTTTTATGTCCTGAAAATATTATCTTATATTTGAGTTGTGTTTCAGTTTTATAGTTTTATAGAAATAGATCATAACTATTTCATAAAAACTCTTATATTATGAGTAGGATATTTCAACTCAGTATCAATTTTGTTATCCAAACTAACGTCTTTAAAATAAACCATGATTACTTTTCAGTATAATTCATTAAAATTTTCTCATTGATCTCATCATTGTCCATAATTCCCCTTAAAACAATTGAAAAAAGTTTCTAAAAACGTGGGATGATCCAGAAAAATCTAATTAATGGACACAAAAGAAGTAAATAAATCATTAGACTATGAAAAATTATAAACACAAGAAGTTATTTTCATAAAGATATACTTATCACCCTTAAAAGTGACTTATACATTCCTCAAAAATTTAATTTTTTAAAACAAGAGATTTATATTAAAAATATTAGGTATAAATAAAACATTTATGTTACTTGGGTAATCAATTATCTTATCATAATTACATATGATGTAACCCTCACGGCTACCATAAAATAACCCTAATAATTATACTTGGTTATAACCGTCACAGTTACACTTGGAATAACCATCATGGCCGACTAACAACATAATAAATTCATTGTAGGTATATCATAGACCCAACCATATTTAGTTTATAATATAATAACCCATGATCATAAACAATTATCATGAACCCAAAAAAAATAATAAAACACGGATATCTGAATCATAAAAACATTCCATGAAGAAAATCACTTATTTTAAAATAATATTATGCACTTGCAAAGGAAAGAATTTTATAGGAAGATAAAAATGTAATCATGTGAAAGTGGATTAAAAAAATTAAGCCTTTATAAAAGTTTTGAAATACACACCAACCATATAAGTATGAAAAACATTCTTTTTTAATTTTGGTCAAAAGATACATTCAAGATGATTTTTAAAGGAATGTGTTTTATCTTATATCTGAATGTGTTCTTCATTGGAACTTAATGTCTTGGATAATCAAAATAAATTTTTTAACTACTTAATTCATAAAATCATCCACATATATTTTATTTATTTATTTCATTTATGGAAATCTTGATGAGTTGTAAAGATCAATTATTTTTGTTCCGAAAGCTTTCGTTTCCGGGTTTCAAGGTTTTTTAACTTGTGTGTATTTATATATGTTCTTATAAAATGGGGATAGTACCTCAAATGTGAGATTATATGGTCTTAATGCACATTTATAAGTATAAATAGTCTTATATATTATTTTTTGTCTAAAATGAGGATGATTCTTTTGATAAAACTTTAATGATAATTATTTTATTTCTGTTTGTGGTTTCTCCGACCAATAAAAATTTGTTTCAATTTATTTAATATCATATCAATATATTAGTTAAAAAATAAGTTATAATATACTTATTACAAAATTATTTAACCATAATAATATTTTTATGGACAAACTTGATGTCGATAATGGAAAACGAAAACTCGTTATCCACAGAGAAGGTTATCTTCCATAATTTGGACAATTTATTTGATGCATTGAATAAAAGGATATGAGAAAAAAGATGGGTAGAAGATATTACATTATATATATAAAATTATATTATATACATTATAATAGATATATTATTCCATTCCCGATGAATGAGGACAGGATAAGGTATAAGAAGAAAAGAAATTAAGAAAGGTGGTTTAATAAAGTTAACTCTTGAATATCAACTACTTAAATATTTTTTATGGAATTTGGAATTGGTCTTTTGTGAGACCAGAACCACTATAATTTTTATATGTAAGTGGAGAATAAAATTTGGTAGATTTTATAGATATATAATGATCAAGGTGGTTAAATGAAGTAAAGTAAGGGGTTTTCTTTTATAATTGAGGTGAGTGGTACTTTAGGAATTTAACAAAATATTAAATATAATATGACTCTTTTATAGCCAAATAATTAAAAATATCCCTTAAATGCACATTGGATGAAATTTTCACCCATATATTATCCCATTGGTGATTATATAATTTTTTTTATTTTTAAATAACTTAATGAAATATTATATTCCTAATATATGATTATTTTCACCTTTTATACTATTTATTACTTTGAGTTTAAAAACATAAAAAAGTGTCAAATTCAAAAAAAAATTATATCTAATAAATTTCATATTTATATGTATTATTTTTTTATCACTTTGAATATCTAAAATTATATTTATTTAAATATTTTTAATATCATTTATTATATTTTTTCACTAATTTTATAATTACTATATCATCATTGTGGAATCCTTTAAGGTAAATATTTATTTCCTAAAAAATAAAAGTAAATTATCATGATAAAGATAAATATTTTATATTTCAAAGAACTATTTAGGTTCAAACATATCTTTTGGATTACCATATATTAAAAATGTTATACATATAAAAAATCGGCTAACAAGTTTAACGTTTCTTAAAATAAATTACTGTAAGAGAGTTAATGTCAACTGCATCGCTCCAAGAGGTCATAAATTAAATCCATGTAGAATTTTGGTTCGAAAAATTCTCATAAAATAAAATTGGTACATATTTTAGGGTAATTTTCTAATTATTATCATAAAATTCTTACCCTAAATTACTTGATTTACCCTTAACCATAGTAATAAAAATAACTAATTTTACTATTTATATTACCAAAAAATAAAAGGGAACTATTTAATAAATTTGTAACATATACATTGAAATATGGAATCTATTTTTAAAAATTTAAAACACATAACTTCAAGTATATAATTTAAAATTAAACTGGAAAAATGCACCAAAATATTTTTTTTTGGAAAAATGCCTTTTTTTAATATAAAATATTTCTACATTAAATTCAAGTATAAATCCCATTAAAACCCCAAGAATATATTTTTATAAATAAAAATAAACTAAATATAATTTAAAAATAATAAAAACATATTTATACCTTGTAAATAAAACACGGTCTCTTAATAAAAAACTCTATTTTCACTATTTATTGAAAAATAAATTTTTTTTGATAATATCAAAATTCCACCATTAGAAAAATTTTATATACTAATTTCAAAATTGAAGTTGTTTTTACTAAATGTATTTTATAAATTTTGGATAAATTAATTATATTATTTGTATATAAAAAATAAATAAAAAATATTTTTTGGGATTAAAATATGTTTTTGATGAATAAAATCGATTTAATAAAAATATAACAAAATGAATTTACTAAAAATATAGAACTTTTATAAAAAGAATAAATTTTTATATTATAAATGAGTATGACCACTATATATTTCATAATTTCATTAATAAATTTCATTCCTATAAATTTAATAGCTAGATTATATTGGTTATATTTAAATAATAAGATTCCATTGTTTGTTTAAGCTTGATGTGGTGTATCATGTACACTATAGAACATATTATGTATTTTTAAGAACATAGAATGGTACACTAAATAAAAAATCATGTTTACACAATTTTAATTATATTTATAATATTTCATTATCTTTTCAAATATTAAAGATTCATCTTAATCAGACTTCTACATCTCATGTTTACAAAAAAACATAAAAATATTTATTAAAAAATATAGAATACAGACTGAACAAATGCGGTGAATTGTTACAGAACATAGGACAAGAAATATATGTATTTATAATTTTCTGCCTTCTAATTAAATTTTTATAATTTTCTTATCTTTCCAAATCAAAAATAATAAATAAATTTGGATTTATTTAAGACACTTTATGACTAAAATATTTAATGTAACCAAATATAGAAATTTTGCAATGTGGTTTGGCTATGTGGGAGAATTGGGTAGGTATTTTGGCTACTTGGGAGTATTAGTTAGGTGTTTTGGATATGTGGGAAGTTAAAAAATGAACTATTTATCATAGGAACTCAATATGAAACATATGTAATAGGTTATGATGAATTAAAACATGAAATATGAAGATATTTTAAGTAAATAATAAAAAAGTATATTCAATGTTAAGAATTATTTATCAATATATAAGATAATAATAATAGTTACAAAATTAAAACTTTGAAGGCTTTTTAATAATTATTTTAAAGGAAATAAAAAGAATAAATCTTTGTAATTATTAAAACATAAATTAGTTCGAGGATAGAATAAAAAAAAGAAAGCATTTTAATTATCAAAACATATAGTGGTTCAAGGATCCATTCAACAATCTCCCCCATTTTGATAATTACAAAACCAAGTATATTTTTAAAACTTCTCCAACATTATGAAATTGTCAAAAAGATAAAGTTTCAATAGAAAAATAAAATATTTTTAAATGATAATATTTCTCACCCTATTAATGTGCTCACCCCCTGGCTTAATAATAAAAAATTAACTCCCCAAAAAATGAAACGTACATGAACAGTGAAAACACATTGTATTTTATAAGAATAATTTCCAAGATAAAATGAAATAAAAATAAATATAAAAAATTATAATACATTCAAAAGAATTTATATTTCAAAATATTTTTAAGGAACTCCTCTAAAGACTTCCATTATAGGAACATTGAGTTTTATATTGTGAATAGAGTATAACAGATGTTTGAGAAAAATAATGAGAAATGATTCATAGAATAATGTCTTGTGAAAATAAAATTTTTAAATAGTAAGTATAAATAAACTAGTATGTATGATTGAACATAAAACAGTAAAAAATAGATATTTTGTTCAGGAATAAAAAATAGTAAACTAATAATAATTTGATGGATTACTATAGATTTCATGTAAATCAAAATATGATCAGCCAAAATATAAAAAGATTAAACCACATCGATAAATTAAAAGAAATAGCACAGAAAATAAAATAAATAAAATGATGGAAACAATAATTTTTTAACAGTTCACATCTAAATGATCCTATAACTACTCTTCACACACTTACCTGGTATATGACACCCACTATTGTATATAACTTTTAAAGTAGATTTAAAACTCTTTACATCCATATTTTTCATGTTTTTACGATTAACCTGATTCACTTATATTTTATGGGTTTAGAAAAAATTATCCTTTTACAGGATAAGACCCATCCAATAATTTTATAGGCTAAATCCCCACCTCTTTCTTTTTTGGAGTTTAGATGGAACCCAGTCTTTTACGGGTGAAAACCTAACCCGATGATCTATAGGTGTCGATGGAGCCTATAATTTCATAGGCTAAGTATCATCCTATTCAACATTATGGTTCAAGAGGAACCATTTATTATAAAAGGATATAATAAATTTGGACTATGAAACACTAATATTTTAAAAGAACACTATGTTCAGTAATGTGTATGACACACAACACCATGCCAAAACAAATCCCAAAATATTATTATTTGAATTTTATAGTTGTAAATTTTCTATTGAATTTGATGGTGTGAATATTACTAAAATCATTATGAAATTTTATAAATGTTTTACTCAATACAAATTTATTGATAACTTTTTAGAAAATAATTGCTTAATTCATAGAAAAGTGAATTTATTCTTCAAAAATATGTTTTCTTCACAAATTTTTTTATTGTTTTTTTGTGAAAAAAAATAATATTATTATATGGAGATATTATAAATTTTATTTAATAAATATATTATCATTTTTTACTTTATAATATAAAAATTTTCATATGTTTTTTTAGATTTTTTTTAAATGAATGATTTTCCACTGAATAGTGAAAATTAAATATTTTTTATTAAAAAAATTATTTCATGAATTTAAAAAGGTACAATTTTTAAAAAAATGGTTTAAAAATAAATTTATTTCAATTATATTATTATTAATCCAATTTATTTCATTAGAATCAATTTCATGGTTGATTTAATCATTAAAACATAGAAACATTTGTATACTTAAACATGTATTTTTCTAAAAAATTATTCTTTATTGCATTTTGTGTTTAATATTAAATTAATTTATTCCAGTTATAAAAAGTTAATATTGAGAAATTATTCTATATATTTAATTATGTGGTCTAAAAGTTTTAAACAGACCCCTTTTATTTCTGGTCATTATGAATTGTAATCATAGTAATTAAGTGTCACTTCAGTAAGCGTAGAATGACAAAATAAAGTAAAAAATAATATGATGAGGACTAAAAATGGCCCTAATACTTGACTTTATCCTATTTTATGATTATATTTTAGTAATTTAAATCAGTTTTTGAAAATAAGGAAAATATTTCTCATATTTATTTTATTTTTTACCTTGATAATATTTCAGTAAAATATAAAGTCAGAATTGTAACTTTCTTGGTTTTTATATATTTTTAATATTTTATGATAGGTGTAAAAAAATCTTATGCTTTGCTTTAAATGTTTATTTTAATTAATAATTTATTTATTATGATTTTAATAAATTTAAACATTTTAGTTATTGATTAATTACCTTAAATGATTCTGCAACACCGACACATTATATATTCTATTAATAGATAAATATTTTAATTGATTATAAAAATATTAAATATACTACAAATTGGATGAAATATAGAATTTTTGGAATTTTATTAGAACATATTAAGAGTTATTTATGTTTTAAAAATATTTATTCTAATTACATATTTCTCTTAAGGTATTAAAAGTAAATTTAAATGAATAGTATCAAAAATAACATTAATGATATTATGTAATAAATAATAATTTATTAAATGATTTAAAATTACTATGAATACTACTTTTATACAACTGAATATTATATGGTTTAAAAAAACCATGATCTATTTATGTTTCTTTATTCCATGTTTGGTAACATCCCTGAACCATAAAGAGTGGAATACATTAATTATTTCGCAATTATCAAAAGGGTTCATGGGGATTAAGACTAAATGATAACGGTGAAAACATAACCAAAACCTATTAAATTTTTATTTTATTAAATTATTATGAATCATACTCATCTTATATATGAATTATGTTAATTTATATTCATTTTAGCAATATTAAAATTTTATATAAATTTAATAATTTATGAAATTCCAAGAATTCCCCTCCCCTCATTATGAAAGGATACCACCTCTCCTCTTTTCATCACACTAAAATAAAAAAAAAATATCTTAATATACCTAATCAAATACCTTTTATAAAATACCTTAAAAAATTATATAGGTATTACTTTGGACATAATATCAACCTCAGAGCACTTAAAATGTAGAGAAAATGAGGTTTCCCGAAGAAGAGGAATAGTTTTTTACAGGATATTTTTGTTTTTTTTTCTTATACCTCATTAAAATATTATTAAAAAATTATGAACTAATAAAAAAATAATTTTACATATATTCATATGTTCTAATGTTAATTTAATATCATATAACCATGTCATCTTCCATCAAATTGGAAATGAAACTATCATTAGTGTGTACGGCAGACTGCTGCCTCACAAACCGATGTAATTTTTTTCTATCACAAACTCTCATTCATGGTTATAATGATGGATTTAATGTTTATATATTATATTCATAAAATATATATAATTATTAAAACATAATATTTCATCTAATTTCTTACCTTTCCACCCATTTAAAAATTATAATGGAGTTCATTCATTTGTGTGGACTATGACCTCCATGAAGTTATGGGGTTCCTTTTCCTTCACTAAATCACATGGATGATATATATAAGTTTATTTTAAAAATAATATGGAATTTATGATATAACTATAAATAATTTAAGATAAAATAAAACATATATTCCTTCCATCATGATCATTTAAAATTGGAAACGTTACTCTTGTGTGGATACGCCTTATCATTACCATGATTCAAACATAGATCATTTTTCATAACCATATTTCATAGTCAGTTTTAAAAAGTATAATTTATATGAAAAAATTATGATTATCTCATTATTATTATTTTTTATATGATTTAACAATGTCCTCTTTAACCATAGTCAACCTGTTAAAGTCATTTTGAACATATGAACTGAATATCATCGAACCATATTCCATGAACTTAATTGATTGTGAATATAATTATAAAATGGTAATAAATAAAATATAAAGAATAATAAAATTGAAAAATATTCTGAATAAAGTAAATAATTATAATAAGTTTGTTATTTAGGATGATAAATAAGATATGTAATAATTCATACCTAAGGTATGTGTTTTTTTATCTCACTTCTGTTTCTGTGAGACATATGACATATTCACCACTTAGTTCATTCATGTGCTGTATATAATACCCATTTGATATAAAATCTCATTATTAAATTTATAATAATTATATTTTAATTTTTATTGGAAGTTATTTCTTTTATGGGGGTATGATTCAAACATTACCAAAGTGGTATTTCTTTATTTCACAATCTCAGTATTATTCAGGAATGATTATTTGTAAGATTTTTTTTAGAATTATATAGAATATATATCATAAAACAAATATAATTACATATAATATGGTTATTTATGAAAATTATAATTTTTAATTTCATTTTCCCCTTATATGTGCTTAGGAGATCAAAATAATTATTTTTTATGGAAAAACAACTTTTTTTATTCAGTTGAGAATATTTTTATTACATGTCCATATGTTCATTAAAAAATCAAGGATGATTTTAATAATCTAATTTTATTGTTTAAATTAATTTTTACCCTTGTTTTACATTTTTACTGATTATTTAAAAGGAATTGTTCTTTTATTTTCTAAATAATGTACTTTTTGACCTGTTTATAAAAGAATGAAAGGAATGTTTTTTATAAATTATATTACATGAATAGAATTTCACTCCATCATAATCACTCAGTTATGTTAATATCCCTTCTAAATATTTCCCGGTTCTTTTCAAATAATATGTTTTTCATAGTATTTTGGAAATATTTTGAATATAAATAAGTGATTTCAAAGTGAAAGAAGGGTATTTTCCTGAATGAAATTTCCAGTGATCTTTTAAAAAGTATTTTCATCTATTTAAACATCCTTTTTCAAACCATGTAATTTATTTAGGTTATAATCTAATGATAACATATAAAGTATATCTCTATATGGTTTATAATTAGTTTGAATGGGGGAAAGTATTGATTTTTTTGTGGTAGTTCTTCAAATTTTGATAATTATTGATTTTTAAGTTATATTGATTATTTTTTTTATTTATTCATATAATTAATTGATTATAATTATTAAGATAATGATGGGGACAAAAATTACATAGACCCTTGATGAATCAGTATCTCTTATGACACAAACTAGTTTGGGTTTTTGGTCAAGTCCTTGACAATTTATATTAGATGTCTTAGCCTTAGGCCTTGATAATAATTTTAGGATTTATAGAATTAATAATTCCATAATTATGAAATATTTTATTAATGTTAGTGTGATTATTTTAATAGTTATCATACCCATGGATAAGATTCAAGCACATGTGATTATTTATATGGAATTATTTAATCATCTTTTATACTGACAGTATTTTCTCCATGCTCAAGTTTCTGATTAAATGGAACGTGTTTTCTGTTAGTTGCCTAAGCATATTGATTATTCCTTATTTATTAAAGATAGATTTTATTGATTGTAACTCTTATTAAGAATATGATATCATAATTTATTCTTATTCATTTCCATATGATTCGAGGAAATGAACTCCAATTGATATACAAGTACATACTTCATAAAATAATGATTTTCCAAAAAAAACTTCTTTAATGTATTTTATTTTTTCAAATGTATATCAGACTCAAGTATATATTTAGTTTACCAAGACTTATAAACCATTGTTTCCTTCAATATGTGATTCCTTGTATATAGTTCCAATTTAATATGGTAATTTTTTCTCTAGGACACTAGGGTCAAGGATTTATAGTTAGTATCAGATGATGTTTAGTAAAAACATTGGTAACTAGATTTGAGAACACATAGATTAGGGAATAAAAAATAATGATAGGATTCAAGAATAATTTTATGTATAAGATAATATTCTAAATTTTTAGTAAGGTATTCATTCATTGGTTTTTCTAGAAATACATTCATTCATGGATACTACATGTTATGTGGTTTTTGTAGATATGACAAAGAGATAATAACCCCCAAAAGAGTTGGATGAGCATATAACGACCATCATTCTAGTTCACGGTTAGCATACCCTTACTAATCACTAATTTTAACATGCCCAGTTGATATTAATGGGTTAATTTCCATTTTAATTATGAATGATTATGAAGTATTTGAATAGATGATAACTATGAATAACCTAGGTTTAACTTAAGGTGTTTTATACTAAAAATAACATTTCATGATTTACACATCCTATAAATTAATTTAACTAATATGTTGTTTCCCAATATGATTATTTTTTATCATCCAATGATTTTTAATAAATGGATAGAACTAAGGGAAATCATGTTTACACTAAATGTAATGAACAATGTGGTCATTAGAAGTAACCAAATTGGATGATGAATGAAGATATTATGATTGTACCTAATCATTTAACACTATATATTAGTAACACCTTATACCATAACCAACAATTGGGATCACTAAATAATGTAATGATAGAATTTTCTGAGAGCTCAGGTAGTAGAGACCATGAAGGAAAGAAGGCTCAATTTCCATCATATCAGAAATATAGAAAGTGAAAACCCATAGAATGTATCCATATAATGGGTAAATATTTTATATGTGGAATAGAATAAAATTGATCAATGAATTGTTGATGATAAATGAAGAGTATAATGGAAGGAAATAAATATCATTATATGATACCTTTTATAGTTCAAAAGTCTATAATTTTATTTGAGAAATATGGATTTTGTTAATTTTTGGAAGCATATATGTTTTCATATGAGGTTAACTTAATATTTTACAATACCATCATGGGTTTTAATTTTAATGGAATAGATATCCCTTTTGAGGTTTTAAGTGATGGAAGTTTGAGGTGATGTAACAAATTTACTAGTTTTTATGAACAATATAATTTCTAGGTTTAAATAACCCTTTGGGTTAGTATATGATTTCACTTTATGTTAATTATTCTCTATTAGATACTGGGATAAAGATAATTTTATGGATGAAAAGTTATTCATTGAAAATGAAATTTTTTTTAGAGATTTTGATATTTAAGATAAGGATTACCTTTTAGGTTAGTATCTGAAGTTGACACATGATATTTTAGTGAATTTATAAACATTATAATATTTTTTATGGTGATTAGTAATATTTAGAGAGATGTTTCATGGTTTGAGGAATATGAAACCATTAGGTTGAACATGTGATTAAACATGAATGATTATTTTTTAATAATGCACTTAATTTTTAGGGGTTTTCTGATAAAATGTAAAAGCTAGCCTTTGAGGTTAAAACATCCTATAATTTTTAGGTTATTTAGGTTATTTATGATGTATATTTATTTTTAAAATGATATAAGTTGAACCATTTTTGTTATTGTGGAAATGTTTTATTGAAATATGAAGGTTTATATTCTTTGGATATTATTTTACCTTATGAAAACAATTATATTTATATTTATATTTAAATATTGGAGGAATATATTAATATCCTTTTTTGATTATGAAGTTTATTATTGTGCTTTGGGGATAAAATATTCATCTTTAATACTCATTATTTATATAAAATGATGAATTTGTGGTTGAAATTGATTAAAGGATGAAATTATACTTGTCGTTTAAGTATATTTCATTATTTATTTAGTCTAGAGGTTAAAATAAATCATCAAATTTATAAAAAGGATATTGGAAAAAAAATTATGGTTTTATTCATTCTGAATAAATTGATGGTCTTCTTCACACCTTATTGAATTATGGTTTTATAGTAGTTAACTTTTTCATGATCATTAACATTTTTGTGATCAATTTTATATATCAATCTCCATAAATATTAGTACATTTATTTTTCCTCCTTGTCCACATATACAATTCTTACTAACTTTCTCCAATTTTTAAGCCTGGTTTTGGGTTATTTAAATCAACTTTGTACTTCTCTTTACCTATTTTCAAGAGAATGTTTTATTAACCATTTTTATGATGTGGTATTCTGAAAAGGTATTTTAAAATGTCAAACCATTTATTATTGAGATAAATTTAAAATTGTGATGAAATAATTTGTTCATGGGGGAGAAGTAACATGTACAATGGGAAAAATATGATAATAGATGAAATATATTGTCAATGATAATAGATCAACCCAAACCAAGTGTGAATGTAACCTCTTCCAGACATAGGGGGATAAAAATGGTGAGTATATAAACTACCCATCAAGTCTTGGCGACCTATAGTGGGATAGTAGACTCATTTAACCCTGACAAGATAAACACATAATGCACATGGAATACCATGTTCATCTATGCCTCTCTTAGAAAGAGAGTATCCAAATCCATGGTGTGTATATACAAGGATGTATATATATGCTCATTAAAAAGAACACCAAATTCGAGACTAAGGGGATCTCCATCTCATGGCTTATCCCAGGAATATTACTATTTAATAATTCCAATTGTCCACAAATGATGCCTAGTATCTCACACGTCTGCCCATAAGTAAGTATCCAAGTCAATCCATGACTCGTCACTTTGTTGCACATTCAAGGGGACTCAAACTAGAATTATAGGAATCATTCCCTAGTACAGCAGGGGTTGCCACATTAATATTATTCATACAGTACCCACAACCATGCCGATTGTGGTTCCACTCTAATGTCACGAGGACCCACATCCTACACTGATAAGGGGTTCTACTCGGTAACATAGAGAACATTCACCCATGTTTATGGGGGGTTCCACTCTAAAGTTCATAGACCCACACCATGGTGTCATAGGTGGTTACACTCAATGAATCAGGGAGCCACACCCTATCTGATAAGGGGTTCCACTTGGAAGTCAATGACCCACACCCGGGTACAAAAGGGGACTTCTACTCTAGTCATCAAGGACCCAAAACCTATCTCATAAGAGGTTTCCACTAAGAATTTGTGAACCCACACCCTAGTATAATAAGGGGTTCCACTCTAGTCAAGAAGGACCTATGCCCTATCCAGTAGGGTGTTACACTCTGAAGGTAGTTGTAGGGGATTAATTCCCATATTGGTGGGGGTTCCACTTTAATCATCGAAGAATCCATTTCCTAACTCTACTTGAGGGTACAACTCCGTAGTCTCTAGTGATCCTGCCTAATCACTATCATCATCGAGCTTCAATTAAGTGAGATCCATTCATAGAAAATTTTACATCATATCTTGAAATCCAAAAATGAGGTAACCATCATGTTAAATATGGAAACAAACTCTGGATAGGCCACTCATGGTCCAAAATATGAGTTCAAATGAAAGAGATATGAAACCGTAAATTTTCCACAAAATAGTTCAAACGGTACATGATGTGTGAGGGGACCCACATGGTGTGTGGTCCTACTCCACCAGATGGTTGTGTCCCTAAGAGGCACATAAATCCATCCTAGGAAAAATTATATACCGTATAGGTGGACTACATGGCGTGTCCAGGCTAATAGGGACCATCCATATCCTGATGGACATGTTCGTGTACCAGAACTTGTGTCTGTGTACTAGACCCTATATCCATGTACTTAGGTGAACTACTATGTATGTGGTCCTATACTTCAACATGGGTTCCCACCTCGTGTGATCCTCTACACGGGTTTTCCAACCAGGTAATGGGTACATGATGTGTAATAGGACTACACGTTGTGTCATCCTTATGTTTTTCAAAACCCTAGCCACCACTACATATGGGGCTAAACGCCATGTGTTCATTCTTATACATGGAATCCAATTAGTTTTTTCATATAAATTCTAGATCTTTATATCCACCTATGGTGCTTTTAATTGTGTCTCTTTGCTTCAAATCTGGCACTATTTTGGGTTAAAATTGGTGGATCTTACTGAAAATCATAGTTTATGGTCACAGTTCATTAGGAATCACCCTCTGTTGGTCCATAAGTGTTCATCAAATGGACCAAATTTCATTAATCCTTCCATCACTGATTAAAAATGTTCTAATCATCAAAACAATATTCCTCACCACATAAAAAACATAGATATGTTCTTAGTTCATTGATTTGTTCTTTTTTCGCAATTCTCCATAGTTCCTGGGGTCTAATCACTCTCAGTACCACCTAGAAAAGTCAAACTAGGACCATGGGGTCCATCTGGTAAAGAACGTGAACATAACAACTTAGAACAACATAATACCAAATCTTTAAACATCATTGGCCAATCATTCTTTCCAACCTTCAAGAATGACCATCCAGGGTAAGAAACAAATTATAAATATATAATTATTTGTATATGAGCACATGAAATTAGCCTCAATTGGTGAAAATACAATAAAAAGGATGGATTATGTTAGTAAATTTAATAAATGAGTTTAAATAAACAGTTGAAAATTCCTACCTAGTTTATGGATCATTCATTGATGAATAACGCGCTATCCAATGATTGAGAGAAGTTGTTGTGTTCACTGCTTCCTAATCTGATTCGATCCAGCATTTCATCATCGTACAATGAGATTTTCCAATGAATAATGAAGGTAGAGATATGAATTTATTCTAGGGTATTTGTTTATAACCCTATAGAATTCACCCTGAAAGTAATCTTATAGATCATTTCATCGTCTCGAATCAAAACAATAATTAATTAATTCACTGAAAGTAACACCAATGATAGAGGTGTCTGAATTCCCTATTCTAACCCATTTTATGTCACACCTATGGTAAATATCACGTTCCAAACTCATATTTGGCCTTTGATTTATGATCTGAGTTTATTTTTCTGATTTATCAAATTTTATTTAATAATCTATGTGCATGAAATATATAATATTTTTAATATTTTTATAAAATTAATTATAGGCACAACAATCCTCGAAATCTCATTTTGTCTTAGGGCCAACCTCTAGAAATATATAAAGATGGAATTCAAAGACTTACAAAGAAAAAACCCATTATTTATGTCATCCCCACCTTCAATATTTTATTCCATGAAAAAAACTAAGAAAAAAACATGGGATACTGAGCCCACACTTGGATCTCCCGCTCCCAAAAACTCTTCTTTATCTTCTAGTGCTCCCACAATATATGAGCCAAGGGGATGATTCATCCACACAGGGTCCCCTCCTTCTGATCCTCGATCTCCATCGAGTGCTTCATAGTGGTGGCTTCATCCCTGATGTTCATCTTACTTCCATTGATAACATGTGTATGATCATGCACGTATCACCCCAGCTGCAACACTTGTAAAATGTCTTGAACCCGCTCTAGATGTGGGAGTAGGGAATTGTTGTAAGAAACCATTCAAACACTCTGTATGATATTGAACGGCCTAATAAACCACGAGGATAGATTTCCTCCCCAGCTGAACCTATGCAATCCTCATCATGGAGAGGCTCTATAGAAAATGTGGTCTCCCTACTCAAACTCCAAGGGTATTTGATGGAGATATAAAGAGTATTTCAATCTTCTTTGGTCCATCCTCATCAACTCACACATGACCAGTACTTTCTCCATTTTTACCTGCACCAACTGTGGGCCTACAAGAGATGTCTCCCTAATCTATGTATTGAAAAATTGGGACTTATAGGGTCTCATGTATAGGGCCTAAAAAGTTTCCATATCTATGGTAGATTGGTAGTAGTTGTTATATGAAAACCCTACAAGGGGAAGGTGATCCTCCCAACTCTGGTCGAAGTCTAGCAGGCAAGCCCTCAGCATATCCTCCCACACCTAGATAGTGTGCTCGATCTTCCCATTAGTCTGGAGGTGAAAGGTTACAGTAATCCTCATTTGGGTCCTAAATTCCTCCTATAGGACTCTCCTAAATCATGACTAAAACCACACATCACTATCGGAGAAAATCATCGAGGGCACCTCATGAAGTTATCTGATCTCCCATACGTACAAATTATGGAAACTCTCGACCAAACTCCACTCCATGATAGCAGGGAAGTTCTCTGACATTGTGATTTGGTAAAATTTCATGAAAATAAAATCATATCCATTCATTGTCCATGGAATACCTATCTCAAGTTCCATGGATATGTCATCCCATTTTCACTTCAGGTATCAAGGGGTAGCAAGAAACGGGTAAAAACCTGGTGCTCATCTTTTACCTACTTACTTGTGAGGCACGAAGAGATGAAAATAACCATGATTAGTCTCATTTTGAATAACCAAAACTATTGTCAAAGGTATCTATACATATTCCCCACACCAGGATGTCTAGATAGGGGAGAATTCTAGAACTCTCACATCACCTCCACCCACATTGTGACTAGAACCATTGTCCACCCCTAAAACAAAATGTTGTGATTCCCTCTAATAGAATATCAATCTGGTTAGTCGCCTATAGATATTTGATCACGTAATACCTCAAAATCAATTTAACCTAGTAGGGACTCTCTCACATTCTAAAAAATGTATGACTCAACACCATCAACTAAAAAAAGGTTGTGCCCTTATATTCCACTAGGGTTAGTTGCAAGGAGGCCAACTACTGTGAAGCCTCCTGAACATTGTGATATTGATACTTCCTACTAAGAGAATATTTTCAAATTTTTCCCTTTCTTTAATTATAGAATACCTTAAATTAATAATTTCTTGGTAACTTTAGTAGTTTCATTGATTTAGGTTTGGGTATCTCTTTATGAAGTTGTAACTGAGACTCTGGTAGTTTGAGTAAATGAAAAAAGCACTCTCCCAGAAGGTAGTGCATCAATATCCTTAGAGAAAGGAATATAACTACAAGCTCTAGGTCATTAATGAAATATTTCTTATCATGGGATCTCAACTTCCTCGATCCATATGTGATAATTTCATACTGTTACATCAACACACATTTGAGAAAAGATCTTAAGGAATCTCAATACACTATGAAATCCAAGACTTCCACTAGTAGTCTCAAAATTAGAGCACTCTTCAACCTCAGCCACAACCTCATCTCCTAAAAATCCCACTGGCACTACTTAGTCCCAGAAAAAAAAATTACATTTCTACATTAGAGAGGTCAAAGTGTCTATGATTATAGAGATTTCTGGCACAAACCTCTTATAAAACACATGCCAAGCTGAGGAAGCCCCACACCTCTGACATGATCTTAAGTGGATACAAAGAAATCACTGCATCAATCTTTTTTGGGTCCAAAACTAAACCTTGCTCAGAAATTACATTCCAAGAAAAGTGAAACTCTGGAATCCAGAACTATAACTTTAATAGATTTCCATAAATATGGTTCTCTCGAAGAATATCTAGGACAATCCTCAAGTTCTCTACATGTTCCTCATTTAATACAAAGTAAACAAGTAATTCATCGATGAAGATATCCAAAAATAGGTCTATGTATTGATGTAATACCTAGTTCATCAAATCCATAAACATAGTGGGGGAATTTTTCACTCCAAAGGGAATCACTTGGAACTCATAGTGTCTATAGAAAAATCGGAATGCCAACTTTGGAATATCAAACTTGCAAACCCTCAAATGGTGGTAGACAGGCCTATGATCGATCTCTAAGTTCCATATCACACCTCACAACTAGTCTAATAGGTTTTCAATCCTTGAAAATTGGTTATTATTGTTTATAATGGCTGGGTTCAGGCCCTGATAGTTCATGAAAAGCCACAAGATCTCTTCCACCATTTTCCTAAACAAAACCGGAGCTGCCTAAGGGGGCACAATGGGTCTGATGAAAACTTTATCTCAAAAGTCTTATAACTATAAACAAATATCCTAGATCATTGTAGGATCTCTATAATATGTCAAAGAAGACATTGGAGTGGTGTTGGGATGCTATTCAATCAAACAATCCATCTCCTGCATCAGAGGTAGTCTTAGAATGTCTTCAAGGATGATGTATTTTTAATCCTCCACAATTGAAAAAATATAGATGCCAGAAGATTCTAATGTACCAAGTGATATACTTTATAACTAATGTTTTATGGGATATATCCACCTATTCAATGAACCCACTTTCCCTGCCATGAGAGCTATCTCTCAAGAAAGTAAGAATCACATCTCATCAGTGAAAAGGCAACTATATTGTATGTACTGATAGTCAATCTAGGCTCAGAACATTTATATCTAATCCATACCCAATATTTAATCATAAGGATCCATACTAATCACCAAAATTTCCCACGTGAACCTCTCCTCACTAAGAGACATCTTTCACTATTAAGATATAAAATATATAGAATAATTGTTCCCAAAAAGAACCTCAAGTCAAAGATACTGGGCTAGTAGCTCAAATAGGAGCTCTAGATCTTAGATCAGGAATATAGAGATAAAGGAATGACTAGAGTCTATGTGTACTAATAATGAAGAAAGAGTAGAAACCACACAAATTTTACCTCTTATCATCTCATGTGTTGAAGGATCATAAACATCCAAAGCCGATAGCTATCCACAAACCCAGTCACAAGATATCTATGCCTAACATGGGATACATGATGGTTGTAGTGGAAGGATCTCATATAATTACCCACCACCCATAGCTCCTCCAGCACCTCTTTCAGCTCCTCCTTTATGGGGACCATCCAAACCACGCTTGGGAGATCCTTGATTATGGCACTGCCTCTTTCACGGAGGTCCATCATCTATATTTTTGTGCTTATCAAAAAGTCTGGTTAGATAATCATTCACTATGTGACTTATCCTGTTACAAGTAAAGCACCACTCCTACTCGGACTACCCTGGGCTCCGCACTATCTCTGACCATGTTCCTAAGTCAGATTATAAGGAGGTCTCTTACATTGAGATCCTAGAACCTGGCTTCTACTCGCTTCTGTAGAATACTCAGCTCTGTGGATCCCACTTCCATCTCCAACTATCTGGTGTCCTTCTACCAGAATTCTCTCTATCACCAGTTCCCACACCAACACCCCGAAAAGGGAGCGGATGTAAAAGGGAATAATGTTGTCTCAGATCTCTCTTAAGATTCCTACTAAAATATATATACTTGAACATAGTCATGCCAGATCATGTCAAGGGAGTACAACATAAGGTCTGTGAACATCACTTAATACTCAGCCACTATCATCCCTCTGTACTGTAGCTTTAGAGGCTCCTGGATTCAAACTATTCACATTGAGGAGGTTATTATTCCTCATGGAACAGTAATTGGAAGTCTGTCCATGAGAGTGTTGACTCATCATGCATCTGCATAACTAGGCTCCACTAATGAACAACTTATCTATGGAAAAGGATTGCTTCCATGGAAACAACATAATCCATCGAGGTCTGAACAAGACAAAATATTTAGACCACTGACTCCAGCCAATCCTATATTACCAATCTAGGTCATCACAGAACCTTAGTAGCCTATGGTGTGAGAACTCAAAGGGCAGGCTAAGCCTACGTGCATCCTTAGCCTTGTCTATTGGAATGATCTACTACTCAATAGGTGGAGATGTTCCTACTATCCAACTTAGTGGAAGGGGGTCGCAAGATGGACCATAAATTGAGGCCTCGTCTCTTATCAGATCATTTTCATGATTCGGGATTGGTATCATGGTTGGCTGTCATCATGGAGACATCCTAAGATTTATCAAGATGTAATGCGGTCAGATAAGAATTTATATATATATACAAGATAATTTTGATCAGACTCAAGAAATATTGTTAAATACTCAATACTCTATTATCCATGTACCATTGATCCCATAAAAGAAATTTCTTGGTACACTGAGTCAACAAGTTGGTTATCAAGGTCTTGGTGAATGGATACATCGACCTGCCGAACCATCACTGGAATCCCTTGCCTAAGATCTAAACTTAAGATACAATGAAATTAATTCCCTAAATCCAACCAAAATCCTCTTAAGGGGGACAATCTGAACAATTTCACAAGGAAGGAACTTTCTTTGATACCAATCTTTCATGACCCAACCCAAGTCGGGGCTTAATCCACAACTACTGCAAGACCACCTCCATAGGCCAGGGGGTAGCAACAACTGCCTATGGCATAACTAAACTCAGGGATTCCTTTACCTATCTACATGTAAACCCACATAACCATAGAAATGAAAAAGAGAAAAGGGAAATATTAAAATATGAAAAAAAATATAAAGTAAACAAATATTTCATGAACCACTAGACAGTACAAAAGTGTGGTAGTGAAATTTAAAATTAAAGTGGAAAATAAACACCCAACAAGAAATATTTCTTAACCAGAAAACAAACAAAAAATTAAATAGGTGAAACAAAGACCATCTCCTGAACCCCAAGCTATGACCACCATACAAGGTCCAAAGCACCCAGTATCACTAAGCACCTCTAAAGTCACAGATGACCTATCATTCATATGCATAAGAAATGGCACATGTGGTAAACCCCATGAAGTGGTGAGTATATAAAAACCTAGTAGGACACACCAGGAGTTTTAGGGGGATTTAAAATAGATAGAAAAGGAATGGAAAGATAGTAGATGCATGATACAGTCAAAGAGAACAGCTCAACCCAAACTGAGTGTGAAAGTAACCTCATCAAAACAAAATGTGATAAACATTGTGAGTATTTAAACTACCATTAAAGTATTTTTCCCCTATAGTAGGAGAGTAGACTTATCCAACCATGAGAATATAAACATGGAAATAATGCGGCATACCCCGCACATCTTCACCTCTCATAGAAGGAGTGTAACCAAATCCAAGGTGTAGATACAAATGGATATATAGATATATGCTCAATCAAATGAAGACCAATTGAGATATTAAGTTTATATACATATAAAAGCTTAGAAAAGTTATAAGATTATCTAATAGTACTAAAATTCAACCAATAATGCTTAGTATCTCATGATTCTTCCCAGAAGTAACCATCTATATCAATCCACTTCTCACCACTGTGTCGCATAGTCGAGGGGCCTCAAAATCGAAGTAGAGGACTGGAACCCTAGTACTTCATGGGTTATACACTCTAATAGTATCTGTATATGACCCATTCCTATGATAATGGGGTGTTCCACTCTAATTTAATGAGTTCCCACACCCTATGATAACATGGGTTCCAATGGGTAAGGTAGAGGACACATGCCCATGCCAATGGGGGGTTCCACTCTAAAGGTTGAGGACCCATACCCTAGTGTGATAGGAGGGTTCTACTCCATTAATTGAGGACCAAAAACCTATACTACAGGGGGTTCCACTTGGAAATATTGGACCCTCATCCTGGTACAATAGGGTGTTCCACTATGGTCAATGAGGACCCGCACCCTATCCAATAGGGGGTTCTACATAAAGCTGAAAACAATACGGCCATGTACAATTAGGGGGCTCTACTAAGGATATAAAGGTCCTTCACCCTATATATCAGGGTTTTTCTAATTACAAGGAAACTATATAGGACCCCTTCCCATGAAAATAGAGGTTTTCAATTTAATTATTGAGGAATCCACTCTCCAGCTCTACTGGAGGCCACAACTCTGTAGTCTCTAGTGATCCTACCTGATCACTATCATCATCAACCATCTCATAAAAAATATCCACACCAAAAAAATTTCACATAGCATCTCAAAATCCTCAAATTAGGGCACCATAATCTTCTACACCGAAAATACTTAGGATAGGCTACCTACGGGACAAAATCCATGTTCAGAAAAATAATATGCATAAACATGATTTTTTATCAAATTATGTCTAGGGGAACATATTGTGTGAGGGGACCTAAATTATTGATCGAAGTGGGCACTCAAGAGGGGGGGTGAATTGAGTTCCAAATAAAATTTCTGTTAAAATTATTTTCTATTAAATTCCCCTAATTTATAAAACAAGTTAAACTGTAGTGAATTTGTAAAACTGTAAAGGTTCAATTAGATTCTCAAAAGATTGATTAGTTCTTAGTTAATCTAATCAGAATATTAAATTAGCTTTTCAAACTAACCTACAGATTTACAGTAGATACAAACACTTTCTAGATTAACTATGATAGTAACTTTAAAATAGATTTGTATTTCAATGTAATAAGCAGCAGAATATAAATTAGATACTGTATATTTTGAAATTAAACTAAAATGCACAACAGATATAACCAAGAGGTTCAGCCTCAAGATGAGACATATTCCTCTCAAATTTAAATTTAAAAAATTTGATACACAACCTGATCGAGGTTAAAAATAGTACAAGACTGTCCAGGCCACGCAGGAACCTCTACCACTGTTCTTCGTGGGAAACAAAAATAAAGACCAGGCCACACAAGGACCTCTTCCACAGTTGTCGTGGGTAATCCAGATTAAGGAGTTTTGTTGTGAGGATTGTTATATCCTCCAGTCCAGCACAAGAGAGAGTGTGTGTGTGTAAAATAAACAAAATACACACACTACTTTAAAGTAAATAAAAAATCACTTAGAGATAGTATATGAATGTTTAGAAATCTCTAGTGATTGGAAGTGTAGCTCTGGACTCGTTGGTTTCAGCAGAAATGCTTCTAAGTCCTTCTCTAGTTTTTTGGTTGAAAAACAGAGTGTCGTGGTTCAGATTTTGTTTCTCCATGAGAGAATATGGTCTCTTGACACCAGAGTACTTCGAGTGTTCTTCAGTAATGTAGGATTGCATGTATGGAACTTCTTTGAGGATCGTGCAATGTTTTCATCACAGTTGTGCTAAGGATTTTTCTTCAGTTCAATATAGAGCTCGTGTGTATTGTAGTATGTATGTCGAGTCGGTGTTATGCAAGAGCGTATCCTTCTTTATATTCCACGATATCCAGCAACAGGAATGATTTCATTTCCATAGGTACGATGTACGGTTTCCTGACAGACCAACAACTATCATTAAATAACATTAATTACATTAAAAACATCAAATATGACCATTAGTATTATTTAAATAATATTGATAAAAAGGTTAAGAAATGGTGTCACAGTTGTTGTGTAAACGGTGTCTCTTTGAACCTGTGTCTCCTTCACGGTATGTGCTTCACGGTGTGTCCTTCACATTGTATGTGTCACGGTGTGTCCTTCACGGTGTCTGTGACACGGTGTGTCCTTCATGGTGTCTGGGTGACTATGACTGTGTCTGACTTCACGGTGTCTTAATACTTAGACAAATATCTGTATTCAAACTTAAATAGTAATATGCATAGAATTAATTAAGCTTAACCATTATAAGATAAATACATAGGTTTGATATAATAAGTGAGATGTATGATCATGCATAAGATTTGTAAATAATAAAGAGAGTAATGAACAGTAATAATATTTGCAATCATTAAAACATGTTGTGTAATTATTATTGAGATTTGAGATCATTAACAAGATGTGTAATTATGACTGAGATTTGTGATCATTAAAACATGATTAATACATGAGGATTCCAACAATATCCCCCTTTTTGATGATCACAAATCATATATAGTTAAAATATAAATGGAATTCAACATTAGAGAAAATAACATATATAATAAGAATAGATAAAAGACTAAGAGATAACTCTTCACTATTTCTCCACCTTTTGGGATTATCAAAAAGTGAAACAGAAATAATTGGGGGAAACAATGTATTTATCATTAAGAAGGTTCATAATAAAACATATAGGGGAAATACAAACATTAAACAACAAAACCAATCCCATCAAAAAATAAGAAACATTGGTTTGCATCACGGATTGGCTTTCTCTTTCCATTATCAGCAGGAGCTGGAGCTGATGTAGAAGAAGGCATGGAGGTAGTAGACAAGGATGGTAAAGGTAGAACTTCAAAAATTTATGGAGCCAAAGAAGGTGCAATAGAAGATCTAGTCTGTGGTTGGTCAAGAATGATAGGTCTGATTTGAGATAGGGCTTGAATGACTGACATAGAAGTTGAGGCTAGGGCAGGTAAACCAGGTCTAAGAGGGGCAGCAGTTGGGGCAACTATAGCTGTACTCTGGACATGAAGATACGGCATCAAAATATTGATGAAATCAGTAATGATTTCTCCACCATATTGCATAGCCTTTTCAAAATAGTCCTTATTCTCCATGTATTTGTCCAAAAATCTGGTGAACTCTATATTCTTCTGAACGTGAGATTTAGAAGATTGAGTTACTAGAGGGATTTTCAGGCTTTCAAGAAGATACTTAAAGTGATTTTTTATGTCACTTTTAGAGAAAACCCGTGTGAGATAAAAGTCTATCTTCTTGGTGATCTCATGTTGAGCATCATTGGAAATTTTGGAATGAATTCTAACCAGGTACAAAGCTCGATCCCTGTTCTTAAAAACTTCTGACAAAGGAGACAGATCTAAACCACTGAAATCATTCTGAAGTTCTTCCTTGATTATGGATCGAAGAATAGAATCATCCAAAAAGGGAATAGAAGTCTGACCAGAGGGAGGAGAAGCCTTGATAGCTTCAGTTAGAACTTTGAGCTGTTTCAAAAAAATTTGGCAGACATCCAGTGTACTCATCTGTGAGCTTATTCAGATTTTCGACAAGCTATCTCATGCGTTGAAACATCTTTGTGTGTCTTGTTACAATTTTCTCCTCAAAAGATAATAGATAAGGATGCACTTGAGACACAATCTCTCTAGAAAGGTTGGAAACATCTGGTTCAGGAGAAGTAGTAACAGGGACAGGAGCAGGCTCTGATCTTGAAGACAATTCTGTTTGCAGGTTTTCCACCAAACCTTTAAAATTTGCAACATCATCACTAAGCAACTTATTTTCAACTCTGACTTCTTGTATTTCATGGATCATCCTTATTTGAATATGCAGAATAATATTTTCCAAAAGAATCGATCCATCTTCTTGAATTATTTGAGTCACTGGATGAGATTGAGAGGATATAATCTTCTCAACTCCATCCAAGATTGTCTCTATAAAGACTTTCAAATCATCCTTAGTTATAAAAGATTGTTGGACGGGTAAGAGTTCAGATGAAGGTAGTGATACAGGCTCTGATGCAGATTCTGGTTGCGGTTCAGAACTAGTTTCAGTTTCAGATTGTGGTTGAGGTTGAGGCTCTGGTTCTGGTTCTGGTTCTGGGTGAGCTATTGATCTCAGTTGAAACAAAGAAGAGAGATCCATACCAGTTTCACTCACTTGATTTGATTCACTCACATCATAAAAGCTTTGAAATTCATACCGGGTGCACACTGAAAATGTGACAATTGGTTGAGAAGCTTCACCAGATCCAGCTTCATCAATCTTAGGGTTTTGAGGTTCCTCCACCTCAAAATGTTCTTCCAATTCAGATTCTTGAGGCACAGCTGCATGATCAAGATCCATAAGATCAGCTCTAATCTCTTCAGAAAATTCTTGCCTTCCCAGCTGAAAGTCAATTTCCATCCTCTCTTCAGCAGAGGGTATGTACTCAGTAACCGATTGTTCCACTGGTTGTGCTTCCAGACTTTCTTCTCTTTTAATAGGGATATCCTCTCGATTATCATTTTCCCTAGTAGGGATTTCTCCTAGATCAGCTTCTTCCAAGACAGGATGGTCTTCTGCACCACCAGGCTCTTCCATGGCTTGCTGCTCTAAAACAGGAAAAACCAATTCTCTTGCAGCCTTAGGATGAGTTTCAGGATTGACATCCTCACTAGCAGCAGGAGCTTCATCCTCTCCAAGAACAGCAAGAACATTAGCAGGGAAAAAAGTCCTTTCTTTTTCAACAGGATCTACTTCCTCTTGAGGTAATTCGGCCTCTTCTTTTTCTTCTTCTTCCTCTTCTAGGTACTCATCCACTTCATCTGGTTCTAAACCAGGGTCAGTTAGGTTCTTTGGCCTTCTTGGATAATCAATAGGATTATACTTCTTATAAAGTTGATCATTATCCTCGACCCACTGCTTCTTCCAAGAGTTCCAATTAATTTTCATCCTTCTGATGATAGGCTTGGATAAATAGAAATCAAATTCCTCTAGCTTTTCACCATTCGGTCCAACCACTCCTTTGGAAACTAACATGGCCGAAATCATCCTTGAGTGAAACAAGGAGGTGGATTTGGAAGTGACTTTAATCATCTCACATATGTGGTTAATGACATATTTTCAAAGATTTATCTTATGTCCATTCTTCAATAGGTGAATCAGGAACACATCCTGATACTTCATCACATCAAAATATCCTTTCCTTGGACTAATCAAACTCTGGACAAATTTGAACAGCAGTCTTGATTCCCCATCTAATTCAGTTGTTATGGCCCTTCGCTTGGTGCCATTTCCAGTCAGGATGTCCAAAGCAGTCTCTAAGAAAAATATGTTAGTTGAAGGAGGAGGGTCTCTCTGGTAATCATGACACACTCCTTCATGTGGAATCCTCAAACATCCAGCCCATAACCTTGAAGAAAATGATCACTTTTGTCCTTTGACCCAGCTTGTCACCATATATCTTTCTCCATCATCAAAGGAAAACATTACATACTGGTAAAATTGAGATACCAACCTCGGATAAATTGGTCGATCTTGTCTAGAGAACCATTCGATCCATCTTTGTTCTCTTAAGATTTTCAGGACCAAAGACTTTCTAGAAAGCAGCCACTTAGGGAAAATTTCTTTGTCAGGAACTACGGTTAAGGCTTACAAGGCTCGGATTTATGGGTCCTTCGGGTGTTATCCTCGGTGATATTTTCTGTTTCTTCGTGCGACACTTCTCAGAATTGGGTGAATATGAACGCTTCATCCTGGGCATCCACTGAAGATTCAGGAGAGACAGGAGAGAAGGTTTGCAGGATTGAGAAGGTTCAGGAGAGAGAGAGAGAGAAATATCATGAGAGAGATCGGGTAAGGATTCAAGGGAAAAGCCTTATGTTTTATCATTTGGGAATGTCAATCGTCATAAAAACAAAAACGTGGGAAAGTAAACATCAGTGAAATAGAAATTACCATGATGTGGGTTAAAATAAATTCATAAATAATCTTCACGGTGAGACCGTGAGTAGGCATTACGGTGAGATGAAAAGCAGTCATCACAGTGAGACAGTTGGTGGTCATCACAGTGAGATAGTGAGTGAACTGTTCTGTCATGGTGAGATAGTTAAGTGACAGACCGTAAGCCCAGGGTGTTAACTGTGAGACCGTAAGCATGAAAAAGTAACTGAGAAATAGTGAACATGAAACCATAAGGTAAAATATATCAAAATAGTAAATATTAAGATCTGTAAGATGTTTACTTATGGTTAGTCATACCAAGATCATGTATGATGTAGTCTAATCTCTCAGAATTTAATGGTTTAGTGAATATATCAGCAATTTGATATTCAGTACCAATGAATTCCGTAGTGATATCACCTTTTTTAAAATGATCCCTCAAAAAGTGATTTCTTACATCAATGTGCTTTGTCCTAGAATGTGAAACAGGATTCATTGAAATGTTAATAGCACTTGTGTTATCACAATTTATTGGGACATTTCTGAATTGATATCCATAGTCTAGTAAGGTGTGTTTCATCAACAAAATTTGTGCACAACAACTGCCAGTAGTTATGTATTCAGCTTCGGCAGTAGACAATGCAACAGAATTTTGTTTCTTACTACACCATGATACTAGTGACTTGCCAAACAAGTGACATGTTCCAGAGGTTCTTTTTCTATCTAACCTACATCCAACAAAATCAGCATCATAATAACTAACTAGTTCAAATGATTTTCCTTTTGGATAGAACGTTCCTAAATTGGGAGTATGCTTGAGGTATTTGAAGATTCTTTTTATAGCATTTAAATGTGACTCCATAGGGTTTTCTTGAAAACAAGCACACATACACACACTAAACATAATATCAGGACGACTAGCAGTCGAGTAGATTAGACTTCCAATCATTCCTCTATAAGTTGTTTGATCAAAAGATTTTCCATCTTCATCAAGATCCAACTTATAGGTGGTACTCATTGGAGTGTCACTACTTTTTGTGCTATCCAATCCAAAACGTTTTAAAAGATATCAAGTATATTTACTTTGAGTTAAAATAATTTCATCATTGTTTTGAAAGATTTGAAATCCAAGAAAGAATTTTAGTCCACCCATTAAACTCATCTCTAATTCATTTTGCATCATTTTAGAAAAATCAGTACATAAAGAAGCTTTTGAAGATCAAAAATAATATCATCTACCTAAATTTGTACAACTAAATAATCTTTAGAAATTATTTTTATAAAAAGAGTAGTATCAGCTATTCCTTTTGTAAAACCTTTAAAAATTAGAAAAGTGATTAATCTATCATACCAAGCTCTTGGAGCTTGTTTTAAACCATATAAGGCTTTTGATAATTTGAAAATATGATTTGGAAAATGAGGGTTTGTAAATCTAGGTGGTTATTCAGCAAAAACATCCTCAGCAATATATCCATTTAAGAATTCACTCTTGACATCCATTTGATATAGTTTGAAATTTAGATGTGCAACATAAGCAAGAAAGATTATAATGGCTTCTAGTATGGATACTGGAGAAAAATTCTCCTCACAGTCAATTCCTTCCTCTTGACTATAGCCTTGTACAACTAATCTGGCCTTGTTTCTAACTATGTTTCCAGATTCATCTACTTTATTTCTAAACACCCATTTAGGGCCTATAGTTAAAGTGTCCTTAGGTCTTTCTACTAGTTTCCAAACATTATTTCTTTCAAACTGATTGAGCTCTTCTTGCATATAAATTACCCAAAATTCATCATTAATAGCATCATTAATGTTTTTAGGTTCAAGCTGTGACAAGAAGGCTTTATGTTTAACCTGATTTCTAAGAGAAGCTCTAGTATGTGTCCCTCTATCCAGATTTCCTACAACAGCATCTAAAGGATGATTCTTTAGAATCCTAGTTGAGCTTGTAAAGGTATGGCTAGAAATTTCAGATTCTTCTTTGGGTTCGGGTTCATTAGGAGTAGATTTTGAAATATTTCCAGAAATGGTTTTCTTTACATAAGGTTCATTGATTTTATCATTAAGGTTCAGAACAGATAAATCTTCTTCAATATTTTCAAGATATGACTTAGGTTCATGTGGATCAGTTTCATCAAATTTGATGTGAACAGATTCTTCCACACACTTGGTTCTCTTATTGAAAACTCTATAGGCTTTTCTAGTTACAGAATGTCCTAAAAAGATTCCTAAATCACTCTTAGAAGAAAACTTATCCAGATTATCCTTGGTATTAATAATAATGACTTTACAGCCAAAGACACTTAAGTAATTAACTTTGGGTTTTCTATTGTTCCATAATTCATAAGGGGTCTTTTTAAGAACAGGTCTGACTAAGACTCTATTAATAATATAACAAGCGGTATTCACAGTTTCTGCCCAAAAATAAATAGGCAGGTCATACTCATTTAGCATAGTTCTTGGTATTTCTTGAAGGGTTATATTCCTTCTTTCTACTACCCCATTCTATTGAGGTGTCCTAGGAGCAGAAAAGTTGTGACTATAGCCATTGTATGAGAAATAAGATTCAAACTCTTGATTTTCAAACTCACGGCCATGATCACTTCTCAGGGTTTTAATCTTAAGTCCACTAAGGTTTTCTACAGACTTGGAGTATTTAACAAAGTAAGAGTAAGCTTCACTTTTGTGGGCTAAGAAATATACCCAAGTATATCTAGAAAATTAATCCACTAAGACATAGACATAGTGCTTCCCATTTAATCTAGAAACTATAGATGGTCCAAACAAGTCCATGTGAACCAACTCGAGAGGTTGAGAAGTTGAAACTTCATTCTTTGATTTGAAAGATATTTTGTGTTGTTTTCCTTTTTGACAGGGATTACAAACTTTGTCATTTGGAAACTCAAGATTGGGTAGGTCTCTAACCATGTTATTCCTAGTCAGTTTTTTTAGTGAGTGTATATTACAGTGTCCTAATATCCTATTCCATAACCAAGATTCTTTATGAAAAGTATTTAAACAAGTAATGTTTTGTTTAGCTAAAGATTTTAAGTCAACTGCATAAACATTTTCATTTCTCAAAGCATAAAATATTAAAACATTCTTAGAATTAAAAACATTACAAGAATCGTTTTCAAATTTAACATTAAATCCATCATCACATAATTGAGATATACTTAACAAGTTATATTTCAATCCATCAACAAATAAAATTTTATAAATTAAAACTGAGTTAGTGTTACCAATTTGGCATAGGCCAATGATCTTTCCTTTTGAATTATCACCAAAGGTAACATGGCCTCCATCAATCTTGATTAGGCTCTTGAATCATGAGTAATCCCCAGACATATGTCTTGAACATCCACTGTCCAAATACCATGTATTCTTGTGGGAACTCTTCAAACAGGTTTCCTACAAAACAGATTTAGATGGGAAATGACTTTGGTGCCCATATCTTCTTGGGACCAGACATGTTAGAAATCAATGATTTTGGTACCCAAATTTGTCTTATGGGTCTCATATAATTTACAGAATCAAAATAGTTTGAATGGTAAACTCTATTTGATCTATAACTATGTGAATAACTAGCTGAATCATATGAATTCCCAGAACTGGAACAAGCAGAATTTTGTCCAGATTTAGGAATAAATCGAGTTTTAGTGAACTGTATTTTTTCAGGTTGGTAGCCTATTCCAGTAGTATATTTGGGTGCCACTTTCTTTCCTAGAATTTGAGTTAAAGTATCCTTTCCATTTGTGAACTTTTCTAAATCCTTTCTAAGTTGCTCATTAGATATTTTCAGTTCTGTATTTTCCTTTAACAGTTGATAATTATTTTCTTTTTCTATATCAAGGGCAGATTTTACATTTTTAGTGAGAGCATGCTGTTTCTTTAATGACTTATATTTGTCCTTAAGTTGATTACATGTTTCTTCCAGCATATTACAGTATTCAGATAATTCAGCTTTAGTCATGTCTTTAGAATCAGATTCAGCATCAACTCCAGAATAATAGGAAGTTAAGAGAGGAGTATCTAAGGTTACCTCGGATGTGTTGGTTATGAAGCCCATATTGGCACAATTCTTTTCAGAATCAGAAATTTCAGATTCACTTGTGCTGTCTTCTGAAGCACTCCAGGTAGCTTTCATAGATTTCTTGTACTTACTGTCCTTATAATCTTTTTTTTTTTGAATTTTTACTTCGGATATTCAGCTTTCATATGTCCTTTCCTTTTGCACTCATAGAAGACTACTTCATCACTTTTATCTGGCTTTTTCCAATACTTTTTCCAATGACCTTTGTTTTCATATTTACCTTTGTAGTTTGTTTTTCTGAAAAATTTCTTCTTCCTATAACATTTCTTAAACCTCCTGGCTATCTGTTCCATTTCAGCATCACTATCATAGTATGAATTGTCACTTGTTGAACTTTCAGTTTGTATTCTAAATTTGTATTTGTCCTTTCTCTTTGAATCAGTAGATTTAAATTCCACAGATTTTCTCTTGGGTTCATAATCTTCTTCTTTATTCACCTTTATTTCTTCCTCATACATCATTAATTTACCAATAATCTCTTTTACAGGGAGAGCACCAATGTCACGTGATTCTCTGATTGAAACAGAGGTGCCTCTCCATCTATCTGGAAAACATCTCAGTATCCTCATGATTTGTTCCTTTGCTGGAATAGCCTTTCCAAGTGAACTCATTATGTTGACTATCTCATTGAACCTGAGATACATATTAGAAATAGGTTCATTAGTTTTCATTTTAAAATTATTATATTTAATAGTGTAAGTATTTAATCTCATTTCTCTAACATTGGTTGTTCCCTCATGAGAACCACCTAAGGTATCCCAAATTTCATAAGCAGTTTTACAAGAAGATATTCTATAGAATTCCTCATCTCCTAAAGCATAGTATAAAGCATTCATATCTTTACAATTATTTTTGTAAGAAGTTTTTGTAGGTTCATCCCATGTTTTTCTTTCAGTTTCTGGAATTTTATATTGAGACTCTATAGCATTCCAGATATCAAAACTCATACTTTCCAAATGAATTTTCATTTTAAGTTTCCACTGGGCATAGTTTGTACCATTGAAGAAAGGTTTCTTGTTAGTAGCAGAACCTCCTAGTCTATTATCCATAACTAGATTTTAAAAAATGAATTTAAAGTGATAAAATTTAGAACTAACAGAAATTTAAGATCTTTAAAGATGCAACTAAAATCACAGTTGAAAAATATAGTATTTCAAAAATCCTTTTAAAAAAACCATTGATACCAAATGTTGGTTGGAGTGGACACCTAAGAGGGGGGTGAATTGTGTTCTAATTAAAATTTCTGTTAAAAGTATTTTCTATTAAATTCCCCCAATTTATAAAACAAGTTAAACTGTAGTGAATTTGTAAAACTCTAAAGGTTCAATTAGATTCTCAAAAGATTGATTAGTTCTTAGTTAATCTAATCAGAAGATTAAATTAGCTTTTGAAACTAACCTACAGATTTACAATAGATACAAACACTTTCTAGATTAACTATCAAAGTAACTTTAAAACAGATTTGTATTTCAAAGTAATAAGTAGCAAAATATAAATTAGATATAGTATATTTTGAACTTAAACTAAAATGCACAGCAGATATTACCAAGAGGTTCAGTCTCAAGCTGAGACTTAGTCCTCTCAAATTTATATTTAAAAATTTTGACCCACAACCTGGATCTGGGTTAACAACAGTACAAGACTGTCTAGGACGCATAGGGACCTCTACCACTGTTCTTCGTGGGAAACAAAAATAAAGACTAGGCCACACAAGGAACTCTTCCACAGTTGTCGTGGGTAATCAATAGTAAGGAGTTTTGGTGTGAGGATTGTGATATCCTCTAGTTCAGCACAGGAGAAAATGTGTGTGTAAAATAAACATAATACACACACTACTCGAAAGTAAATAAAAAATCACTTAGAGATAGTATATGAAAGTTTAGAAATCTTTAGTGATTGGAAGTGCAGCTCTGGACTCGTTGGATTTAGCAAAAATGATTCTAAGTCCTTCTCTTGTTTTTCTTTTGAAAAATAGAGTGTCGTGGTTCAGATTTTGTTTCTCCAAGAGATAAGATGTTCCCTTGACTCCAGAGTACTTTGAGTGTTCTTCAGTAATGTAGGATTGTATGTATGGAAATTTTTTGAGGATCGTGTAATTTGTTCTTCACAATTGTGCTCAAGATTGTTCTTCAGTTCAATATAGAGCTCACGTGTATTGTAGTATGTATGTCGAGTTGGTGTTACGCACGAGCGTATCCTTCTTTATATTCCACGAGCTCCGGCAACAGGAATGATTTCCTTTCCATAGGTACGAGGTACGGTTTCCTGACAGACCAACAACTATCATTAAATAACATTAATTTCATTAAAAACATCAAATATGACCGTTAGTATTATTTAAATAATATTGATAAAAAGGTTAGAAAATTGTGTCACAGTAGTTGTGCAAACGGTGTCTCTTTGAACCAGTGTCTCCTTCACGGTATGTGCTTCATGGTGTGTCCTTCACGGTATCTATGTCATGGTGTGTCCTTCACGGTGTCTATGTCACGGTGTGTCCTTCACGGTGTCTGTGTCACGGTGTGTCCTTCACGGTGTCTGGGTCACTGTGACTGTGTCTGACTTCACGGTGTCCTAATACTTAGACAAATATCTGTATTCAAACTTAAATAGTACTATGGATAGAATGAATTAAGGTTAACCATTATAAGATAAATACAGAGGTTTGAAATAATAAGTGAGATGTATGATCATGCATAAGATTTGTAAATAATAAAGTGAGTAATGAACAGTAATAAGATTTGCAGTCATTAAACCATGATGTGTAATTATTATTGAGATTTGAGATCATTAACAAGACATGAAATTATGACTGAGATATGTGATCATTAAAACATGATTAATACATGAGGATTCCAACATAAATGGTGTGTGGTCCTACTCCATTTCTTGGCCATGTCCATGGCCAACACATGGATCCATAGCATGTTGTAGTACATGTCGTGTATGTGGACTACATGGCGTATCTAGGCTGACTGGGATAGAGTAATTTCATGTTGGTCGTGTTCATGTACCAGACCCTGTGCCAGTGTACATGACCCTATGTCAGTGTACTGACCTCAAGTCTGTGTACTTAGGTACATGACCATGTACCTAGAAATGTAAATTCACAAGGGTTACTGCTTGTTGGATCCTCTACATGGGGATTCCAACTTAAGAGGACGTACATGGCGTGTAGGAGGACTACAAGCCATGCCATCCTTGTGTTTTGAAAAACCTTACCTCCACTACTGAGGTGGCTACATTCCATGTGTTCATCCTTGTACATGGTGCGTAGTCTGGTTTTTCACAGAAATTCAATATCATCATATATTTTTTGGTACATTGAATCTAGTCTCCCCAATTCATATCTAGTGTTATCTCTAGATGAAAATGGTGGATCTAGCTAAAAATCATGGTTTCTGGCCATTGTTCACTAGGAGTCAACCTTTGTTCATCCATGGGGGTTCATCATATGAACCACACACCATTGATCCTTCCACCTCTGATTAAACATGTACCAATCATCAAAATGATTATATTCTCCTCATAATAAACCAAGATCTGGTCTTATTTCATTGATATATTCTTTGTTTCTTGATTTATCATGATTCCAAGAGTCTTATCAGGCTTGGTACTACCCATAAACATTGAACAGGGATAGTAGGATCCAACTGGTGAAGAAATCAAAGAAAACATGAGAGAAAAATAGAAAACCAAAAGTTGAATCATTGTTATAAAATCCTTATAGTCCAATTATCAAGAATAGGAATCCATTTTTATAAAAAAAATGAATATAAATAATTTTTGGTACTCAGTTACATGCAATTGGCCACAATTGGCATAGATCCAAGAACAATGATACATATTCTAAATAAATTTAATCAAAGGGTGAAAATATCTAAATGAATGTTCCAACTAGGAATATAGATCGTTTACTGATGAAGAATGCATTCACTAGCAATTGAGAGAAGTTTTTTCATTCATTGCATCCCGATCTGATCTGATCTGGCATATAATCATCATCTGATGAGATTTTCAAATAAAGAAGGAAGGGAGAGCTATGGAATTCTCCTATGGTTTATTCAGCTAACCATATAGAATTCAAACTTGGATTAATTTTATAGATCAGGTAGCTATATCAAAACAAATTAATTAATTATTTAATTAATTAATTAATTAATTAATTGTTTCATGGAATGTACCTCCATGAAGAGAGGAGTCTGAATGCCCTGTGCTGACACATTTTATGTCATGCCTAGGGTAAACACTAAATTCCAAACTCAAATTTGGTTTCGAATTTATTATTTGATCGTCAATTTAAGAGTTATCTCATTTTATTTTGGAATATTCATGCACACAATATAAAATATATAAAATATTTTTATAAAATTATGTTTACACGCACTAGTCCTTAGAATCGCATTCCATCTTAGAGCATAACTCTGGAAATATATATTGAAATATTTTAAATTTATACAAGTAAATAATTTTGTCTCTACAAAGGAAGGGTTCAAGAGAATCCATGTATTTTTCATATCCAAGAGCATTGGGTTTTTGGGGAAACAAACAAGGCATGATGGCTTTTTAAATCATGCACTAGAGGGCACACTGTTTTTTAAACTCGTGTGGGGTTTTATGGAGGGTCTATATAGGGGCCCAAAATAATCCAAAATCTTGCCCCTAGACACAAACTTAGTTTCATTTAGGAAGTGGGTTCTCATAGTTGGCATACAGTCCATCCAAATCATGTAGACAAATTATGAACCCTTTAAAAATAGGAAAAATTAAAATTTCTACACTATATTTTATAAAATTTTAAATCTCTTATGTCTCCCCTAAATCATGCAACACCACCCTCAGCTACTTGGAGATATCCGCTTCCCACAAGATAGAATTTGAGATACCAAGTTCATCTTACATCCATTTCACTCACCATTCCTCGTGTCGGAACCATACTACTAATCTCTTCAATCCTTTTCTTTTATCTTATATTATCTCATTATATGGAATTCTAAATTCGTACGAGATTACATTTCCTATTCATAGGGTATTGGTCTACTTATTGGATTTTTTCTATTTCAGATTGAATCCAAATATGATAATATATGAGGATTAGTCTAAAAAGATATGTTATGTGGTCTATTACATTTTCACTAAATTCTGGATGTTTACATTATGTTTTATTGTTCCACACCTTGAAATTTCTATGTGACACCTCCTACAAGTAAAATTAATTAAATATTTTTACATATTCTTTCTTACGGTAGTCCTAGAAACCCAAATTTTACGGATGAAGGATGTTTTCGTCGATGTGATCCATCCCCTATGGGTGTGATTCTTAAAGTCCTATAAGCCTTTTGATTTCACAATATTCTGAAACACCAATAAATAATGTTGAGTTGGCCTTTTTAAATAAAGTTCAATTTGAATTGAACCAAAAGAAATTTGTAGGCCATGAAAATAGGCCCTTGATTTCCTTTTTTACTGCTTGATTTATCCTAATGAAATTAATTGTACAAATTGACATATGTGTACTATTTAATGATATGGGTTAAGTTTTATCCCCTGACCATCCTGCATGTCATACCAAGGAAAATACAAGGGTTATGAATTAGAAATCCTTGGACAGGCTCATCATGCATAATAAATTAAAGGCGTAATAAATTTAATTTTACCATGTTGGGGGAAATACACATATTAGTTTATAGAATACTTTGTATGGATTTCCAATCAGTTTCCATTTATTTTCTACCATGAGTGATACCCAGTTCCTGGAGTAGATTACCTTAGATGAGATCTTAGGGAAATGCAATTGTGAAATTCAATGAGTGATACCCGGTTCCCATGTGGTATACCATGTATGGCCTCAAAGGTTTATTCCTTTACACTCTTTCATGAGTGATACATGTATGCTTATATGGAATGCCTAGTCTGGACTCCTATAGTGATGGGTTTTTATAGTATACCTAAAGCAATATATGGGTTTCTTATATGGAATTCCATTTATGTGATCTAGATACTGATTAAATAATTGATGCATCATCAAGGTCAAATAACATATTTAGATTTTTTATATGCTTTGTATTCTTTAGATCCTAGCTATACTCCCTTCCAAAGCACATATGTCGTGAGAATTATAAAAACTATTATGATTATGCATGGAAACCTTGGGTATACACATTAGGTCCAAGATAATATTATATATATATATATATGCATATATATATTCATAAATATATTATATATATACATATTTATACATATATCTTTATATAGGGTGAAATCTATTCAGATACATTCCAGCCTAGGTCGAAGCAAGAAGAGTTTGCTAGGTTTCCCTTATGAACCCAAGCCAAATTGGTTACAACTTACATTACTAATTTATATTTGATGTTCCTACACACTTATCAATTTATATACACATATTGGATAGTTCTAGAGACATTTTTTGGTGGCCTAATGTGATTATCTCAAACCCTTTTTAGAAATTTGAATTTTATCTGAATAGAACATCTGGATTCTGGTTGGGTTAAAGGGAATCATCCATCTTTTGAGGCCATATTTTTTGTACTAGGATGGAGTATGGGAGCACATGACCGAGCTTATACTTGTGATGATATTGGAGATATATTTTGGCCTTTTATCATTTTGTATATCATGTTTTACATTAATTGTACTCTTGTTCAATGTATTCCCATTCTTTATTGCACACAAACATGAAATTGTTTTTTTTATGGTATTGATTCTGTATCTACCTATTTATTATATTAGGATGAATTATTCTCCTCCAATCCATTTTAATGAAAAAAATAATCTTCTTACTATTATTGTATATTATTGTGCTACACTCTGATCATGAGGATATATTCTCCCCACTGTATCACAATAGACCCTTACTACTAGTCGATAGTCTCTGACATATAGGGAGGAATGCTTGAGGACAGGTGGCCGACTTAGTTATGTTACTTATGAGTGAATTGGGTCTAGTAAGCTATAGGTGGTATCAGAGCCTCACTTTTTTATTTTTTCTTGCTATTTTAGGTTAGTATTCATAAGACTATAAATGTGTTAAAATTTGGTAATGATACTATTCCTGGGAGTAGATAACCCATGTACTTGGAAGATCCAAATTACATATGAAGGGAATTACTTATCTACCTTTTTCCTATTACATTTGTATTTATTTGACTGTTGGGTGATGCACATGATTTGTGGAATTATTATTGTAGTTATTATTATGGAATTCCTTTTTTCATTTGGTTTGGTAATGAAAGAGGGTATTGATCATGCATCTTACTAGTTACCTGAGGATTCAGATTTCAGGCATATTCCATTCCATATTTATATTTTGTTTAAATTGTTTTTTGTATATTTTTGGTGTCTTGACTATTTTATTCTGAAATGTTCTATAGTTCCTAGTAGGGATAGAATAATTGGACCAATTAAAGAGTTTGTATCAACCTAAATGGAGTTTCCCATATAGATTGATGGTGGATCGCTAGTTAATAAATTATTCCATGTTTGATCCATGGACTACTGGTCACATGGGATGAAATGATATTTTATTTAAATTACATTAATTTAAATTATAATTTATAAAGTATGTACTTAAAAAATTTGGAATGGTAATTACTATATTAAAATCATCATGTATGACATGTTACATCATGATATCATTTTTAAGGGTCAGTTCACATAAAGATGACATGTCAATTGGAATGTAATAATCTAATTCCATTATAAAATTGAAATCATGAATCATCTAAGTAGACAATGATACATATACACATATAAATGCATATGAAATTAATGAAATTTGAATTCCTAAAAAATATGGTTTTATGAAATGGATATTATAACTATAATATAAAGGGTGTTTCCCTCTATACCGCACAATTCACACTCCATATACTAGGACCACTATTATGTGATGTGAGACCTTGACCCTAACTTAGCCTTATTAGTTTGTAGAAGGGAGTGTCTCTTATAATCCATTATGATCTTCTTTTTCAACAAGCACAAGGATTAGAAGTGGAAAGATGGGTTGACTCTTATATAATAATTCTATTTAGTTGTACTTTTCTTATATTTTGAGATCATTTATATTATAAATTTCTATTTTGATGTATGTATTTTGAATGGTAGTTATATTTCACCATGATAGGCACGGGTCATATGACAGGAAGGTAGAGATGACCATGCTTCATAGGTGTTGGGCCCTGAGACACCTATATTACCACCTATAGTGCCTCTTTTATAACCTCTTACTATACCAAGTATGTTAACTAATTCATAGTTTTGAGAGGTTTTTCTAAAACTAGTTTTGTTTATATTGGGAGCCACATGACCTTCCCTTGCTATGGAAGAGCTGAAGTCGGTGTTCAAGTAGCATCACCCTACTACCTTTTCAAGGTAAGGTGGTCCTTTGGTTAATTATTCTAGGATTGAGGTCATGTTATCCATATTTGAGAATTTGGATATGCCTCTGGAGATGAGGGTCATGCTCGTGACTTATATACTTTGTGATTCTGCCAAGTGTTGGTGGGATGTGATTACCCATGAAGGCCTCTATTGGGATATTGTCTCAAGGGACTTCCATATTATATTCTATGATTACTTCTTTCAAAAGACGATGACAAAGAATATTAAAGGGGAATTCATTCACCTAGTTAAGTTTTATATGTATATGATTAAGTACTCAACTAATTTCACAGAGCTTCATCACTTTGCACCGACACTTTTAGGTGGTAAATTGATGACATATAGATAGTTTAAGGATGGGATTATGTATTCCATTCAATCATAGGTGAATAAATTCAAATTGAACTTTTTTTAAAATAGTAAACAAGACCCTCAACACTGATCTTAACCTAAGGGAAGCTGACAGTGTGGGACAGACTAGTACATCACTGAGATTAGAATGTGGTTAGTCTAGCTGCAACAAACATTTATTTGAGTCTACTATCAGGGGGAAGCAAACTTAAAACATCCAACAATGATAATTTTTTGATCTGTCACCAGTTTGGAAGGTCAGAACATCATAATCCTCAATATACCAAGGACCTAATTCAGTGTCAACATTTTGGAAACATGGGGCACCTTCATCATTTTTTTAGAACATTCCATCATGTTTCTAGTGAGAAAGGACCTTCACTGACTCAACATTTATGTTCATGATCAGAAACTCCATGTCAAGTAGGGAGTTGCTATATTATCATATGATTATTCCTTGGATATGGATGTTGAAATTATATCCATTGGTATTATAATTATAACTATAATAGTAGGACTAATCAGTGTAGCCAGGTTGTACCTCAAGGTCATAGATCATGTGAGTTACATTCAACGCATTCTATACCAAAGGAGAATAGTTCTACACCATTAACAATTCAAGGTACTATTATTATAGTCTTTACTTTAGTTTCTTATTTATTTTATATTGGTTCTTCAAATTATTTTATATTTTCAGTAATTTTGGAATTCATATATCAATATATAGAGTGAATTTTGGTGTAATGACTTTCAACACATTATTGGGGATCTGATTTGAGAGTGTACATTGATGTAAGGAGTTCCCCTTAATATAAGAGACTATCACATTATATGAAAACTCTTTTTCTTTGAGATGATAGGCTTTCATATCCTACTTGGGATGGATTGATTAGTATCTTATCTTTTTCACACTTATTTTTATCACCGTTGGGTTTCATTCACATCACCAGAGGGTAGTACCTATATTCATAAGGGAGAATGGGATGTATAAGAGAGTCGAGATGGACCAGAGCGTCATGGGATGGGTGAAGTGACAACCCAAATTTCCAGTCTCTTTATGATTGATCATAGAATGTGACTTATAGATTTAACTCATATGGTGGATTATTTTAGGATGTCTAACTTGATGACTTTTTTGGTATCACCCTTACCAATATGTCACTAAATTATATTTAGAAACTCAAGAAGCTTCTAGAAGACTTTATAGAAAAGGGTTTTACATGACCCAATACTTCCCCATGGGGTTCACTTGTCCTTTTATCCAAGGAGGATGGTATCCTAAGGTATAGTATGGATTACTATAGGTTGAATCGGAATATGATGAAGAACCATTATATTTTACCTTGTATATAATACCTCTTAAACCATCTTTAAGGAAGATAGTATTCTCGAATATCGATCTATAGTCATGATATCACCAAGGGAATTTGAGACCATCATACATACCACATATATCATTCTATAATAGATATGGAATGTATGAGTATTTGGTCATTATTTTTAGTCTCATGAATGCACTCGTAGTCTTCATGGCTCTAATGAATTAGTTTTTCCACCCATATCTGGATTCATTTCTAGTAGTCCTCATGGAAAACATCTTGGTGTATTCTAATACTGGACACGACCATGCCAAACATCTGGAGATCATACTGAATACACTGAGAGATAATCAATTGTATGCTAACAGCACAAAGTTCCACTTATGGATCCATAAATTTAACTTCATGGGTCACATTATCTCATAGGAAAGAGTATTTTTGGCCCAAATAATGTTATAGCTATAGTTTCCTAGGATAATCCTATGAATATATTTGATATATGAAGTTTATTTGGGAAAGATTGAAATTATATGTATTTTATTCTGGGATTTTCATGCAAAATAGTAAGTCTTATAGGATTGACTAAAAATGGTGTTATGTTTTTATGGATTTAAGACTATGAAATAGCCTTTCATTAGTTGAAAACAAAAGATAAGATTCAGCATTGATCCTGGTTTTTCCAAAGCTATGAACAGACTATACTGTTTTCTATTATGCATTAGGTATCGAGCTAGGAGAAGTCTTAATATAGGATGGGAGAGTTTTGGTATATGATTTATATCATTTGAGGCCTCATGATTAGAACTAACCTATGAATTATCTCATGCTATTAGTTGTGTTTCATGCCTTGCATTGTTTGAGAAACTATCTACTGGGAGAGTGGTTTGTGGTGTAGAAAGACTAAAAAATCATCATATACATATTTATAGAGTGTGATTAAATATTTTACATTGAAGTTGAGTTTAATTCATACAATCCATTGATTTTTATATTTTCTATAATCTTACAAAAATAAATTTCATTTCTGATTATCTATACAAGGGGACTTAGACGCAAGTTGTTCAAGAGGCCTAAAGTGAATGGAAGATGATGGAATTGTTTTCTAAGATGCACTTAATTGTCTAGAATCATAATGGATAGACTATAATCACATTGTTATCTATGAATTATATACATATAGATAAATTGAATGTGAGGAAACATTCAAATACTTAGGTATTGGTCCTAAGGGGGAGTGCTATATGTGAGGATCCACTACCTGGTGGAGTCATTGATTAGGATGAGATCTTGCTCATTCATGGATGCATTTGGGTTCTTACTAACATTTGTGTGGAATTAATATGAGATTATCATGTATATAATTGGGAAGTACATATCATTCTCAATAATATGTACCATGAATTGTGATTCCAATTTTGGTGGTCCGGGATGTAAACAGAGACAGTTGGTTTCATTAATTATTGTCCCACCCATCAACAGGTGAAGGAAGAACACTAGTGACCAATAGGGATTCTAAAGTTGTTACCCATTCTTGACTGGAAATGGGATGAGTTCAACATATAGGTTTTAATTGGGTTACGTATATGTGGTATGGGTTATTTTCGACATGCTAGAAAATATCACTCATTTTTAACCTATCAAAGAACATTTTTCAATAGTTGATATATGGAGACTATATGTGAGAGAGATCATACTCGTACATAGTGTTCCAAGAACCCCTATTTTAGAAATAGATTCTTAGATTATATCAGATTTCTATTAGGGATTGCAAAAGTAAATGGGTTCACATGTAATTTTGAGCACTGCATATCACCCACATAGTGAAGGGAAGTCCAAACAAATTATAGAGGTGTTAGAGGACATGCTTCAGGTTTGAATCCTATATTTTTTAAGGTTATTTGGAGAAACATGAAATTATACCTAAATTTTATTATAATTATATCTATATAGAAACAATACTGATTGATATTTAAAAGGACCTATATGGTATGTCATGTCATTCACCCTTGTTCTGACAATAAATAGGAGAGGCAGTGTAACTTGGACTTTGTCTCATTTAGGATACCTTAGAGAAGGTACAACTTATTAAGAAAAACATGAGTACAGATCAGTTTAGGAAGAATCGTTATGTTGATCACCATATCCATCCTCTGAATTTTAAGGTGGGAGATTGATTCTTCTTATGGGTTACACCTTGAATGGGTCATGTATGGATTCAGAAATAGGGAAACATATTTCCTCATTACGTCAATACTTTCATGATCATGAATAGTGTCAGGTCGATAGAAATTTCGTAGGGTGTACCTTAGTGGTACCAGTACATGGAATATTTATTCCACATATCTCTTCTTGATTGCTATTATTCCAACCCAAATCATTACTTTTCTCTTGGGGACATCAAAATGGAGGTTGATTATATATTTCAGGAACATCTAATTCATATTATTGATTGGATAATGATGTATTTATGAGTGAGTTCAGTTATTCTAGTACAAGATATATGTATGCAAGTCCATGTATTATAAGAGACCTAGGAGAGAGTGGTTAAAGTACATGTTCAGTGGTTGTAAATATTCTTAGATGGTTTTTTACCACCCTTGAATGGGAAACATGGGGATGATTTTTTTAAGAGGGGACGTTGTAACATCCTTGATTTTCTATGGGGTATGAATCCTTTATTTTAATATTTGAATATTTTTTCTTATAATATAATTTCTTAAAGGTTTAAGGGAGGTTTTACGAGCATTTGGGGATTTTTTTGGTTCCTAGAGCTCTAGGTGTATAGAGAAACATAACATGTACATAGTTTGTTTATACTATTCACCTGAGGTGGAATAGTTTTATAAAACTGTGTAGGGTGATGATAATATCTAAAGAGGGATGAATGGGAAGCCGACGGTTGTTCAATATTATGTTCTTAGACACAATAATACTTTCACTTAGGCAATGGTTTCACATGTTTGGCACATAGTTTTTTCAAACCGTTCTACCTTTAAAACTATATGAAATTACAATTTTTATCATTCATTATTTAAGGTTTTAGCCCTATTCTTTATTCCATAAATCACATAGAACCTATGTCGTCATCTTGGATCACTTTTCCACCAATATTGGTTTCGAGATACCTACTTCATCTGGTGTATGTTTCTTTTCATGTTTTTCATGTTGGAAGCATACTGGTAGGTTCTTTAATCCTCTTCCTTCCTTTATTATTTTATATTTTTGTATGGAATGAAAAATTGATGCAAGATTATATTCTCTATTTTCTTGGTATTGGTCTATTTATTTTATTTCTTCCATTCTAATGTGAATCTAAAGTTGATATTAGATGATGGGTCATATACCAAGCTAAGGTAGGTGGTAATGTTCTCTTTACCTTAATTTTTTATGTTAATATTATGCATCATTTTGTAACACGCTGGACTTTGAATTTAATTCTTCCTAAATTTCATGTTAATTATATGAACTGATATCACCTTTCTTAAGGTAGTCCTAGTAACCCAAATTTTACCACTTAATATTGTTTAACTCGATTTTATCCATCCCTTAGGGATGCCACTCTTAAAGGCCTATGATTGTGGTATTTTAACATGAATTTGAACCACAAATTAAGGTGTATTGGGTTATCCATTGTAAATAAAGTGTAATTTGAATTAAAACAAAGGATAATGAAAGGTTATTTACAAAGGCCCTTACTTTCCATTTTTATAACTTGATTTATCCATATGAAATGAATTGTAAAAATTGACTTTAGTGTATTTTTTAATGGTATGGGTAAAATGTTTTCCCATGACTATCTTACAGGTCATTCTGATGGTTATACAGGGGTTCTGAATTAGAATTAATTAAGTAGGCTCATCGTGAATAATAAATTAAATGACTTATAAATGGAATTTTATTACATTGGCATGATATATGGATTCTCTTATATAGTAACTTGGATAGGATCACTGGGGGTTGCATTTATATAACACCATGAGTGATACTGAATTCTCTAAGTGGATTAACTTTGATGGGGTCAAAGGGAAATACTACTATACCATTCCATGAGAGATATATAGTTCTATATGTGGTATACGATAGATGGAATCATAGGTTTATTCCCATATACCATGTCGTTAGTGATACCTATGTTGTTATACAAAATTCCTTGGATATACTCCTATAGTGATGGGTTTTTATGTTATACTTGAAGCGATACATGGGTTCCTTAAATGGAATATCATGGATGTGATCTGGATACTAATTAAAATAATTGGTGCATCTTCCACATTATATTATATACTTATATTCAGTCAATTCTTGATATAATTTAGAGCTTAGTTATACTTCCTTCTTAAGAACATATGTCATGATAATTATGGAATGTCTTATGATTATGCATGGATGCCATGATTATACACCTGAAGTATTGGAAAATATTTTTTGTATATATATACATATTAACATATATGTTCACACATATATGATGTGTGTATATATATATATATATATATATTTACATATACATATATACATGGTAAAATCTATTCAGGGACATTAAAACTTAGGCCAAAGTAAATAGAGTTATCCTGGTGTCTCTAACAAACCCAAGCTAACTTAGTTGTAGCTAAATTAACTTCTTTATATTTCATGTACCTTCAAACTAGTAATATTATATTGATTGACTAGATAGTTCTGGAAACATTTGATGGTGTCCTACGAATTTTTTCTCACACCCTATTCTGGTCATCGATTGGTACCTGAATTGATCTTATGTATACAATAGGGAAAATTAATGAATCTTGAATTGGATGATATATTTTCAATACTATGATTAATTATAGGAGAATATGAAAATAGTGTACTTTTAATGCTATTAGAGATTGATTTTGGTCATTTTTTCATTTTTTATAGAATGTTGTATATGCCCATTACTCTACTTCCAAGTATTCACATTTTGTATAGAATGCATTCATGGAATTATTTTATTTATGATATTGATTCTTATAATAATCGTTTATAATATTTGGATGAATTATTCTCTAAATTAAATTTCTATACTATTTTTAATGCATATTGTAGTTGTATACCATTGTGCTACGCTCTTATAATGAGGATATAATCTCACCATTATACATCATTGAACCTCATTGTTTTTCGACATACCCCAGCATATGAGGAGGAATTATTGAGGCCATGTAGTCAATAAAGTTTGGTTATTTATTATTTAAACAATTATATGATGTTATAGTAAAATTATGGACCTTTAATGTGTGGAAAATATTAATAGTGTTGAAATTTTAAAAAGGGTTTATGGGGGGTTAAAACAAAAATATATGGGTGAAAACATAACCAAACATGTCCAATTTCTTTTGGATTAATTTATATAGACTCATAATCCTATTTTATTAGAATTATACCTATTTGGATCTGTTTCAACATGAAAATTAATTTATATTAATTTAATACTTTAATAAATTCCAAAAATGTTAATCCCCTCATTGTAAAACGACACCCACTCTCTTATGTTATTCACTCTTAATAAACTATTTGGCTTTCCTTGTACTATTAAATTACATTAATAATATTCCTTTATAGATTCTAGAGGTATTATTTTGAGTTGAATATGACCCTTATATCACCTAATATATAAAGAAAAGGATCTTTTCTAAAGAAGTGGTGTAGCTTTTAACAGAATGTTTTCATTTTATTTCTTCTTTTACCTTATTCAAGTCTTTTTCAAACACTCTAAAATAATAATATTAGTATATTAAATATATTTAAATGTTTCTATGATAATGAAATACTGTATATACATTTCTTATTCCACTCAATGGGAATAAAAACTGTCGTTCATGTGTACAGAGGACTACCAACTTGTGATCTGATATAAGTCATTTTCTGTAACCACCTATCAAGGTTGGTTATAATGATGGATTTAATGTTTATATATGATATTCATGAAAATTTTAGCATTAAAAAAATATAATTCATCATCTGATTTCTTACCTTTCCATTAATTTAAAAATGATAATGTTGTTTGTGTGTACGTGTGGACTGCCACCTCCATGAAGTAATGTGATTTCTTTTCAACCAAAAAATAACATGGATGATATATATAAGTATTTTAAATGAAAAAAATGTTAATTTTTATATAATTATCATTATATAAATATAATATAATGGTGATGCTCATTGAAAAATGGGAATCTTACTCATGGGTATGTATGGCTTATCATCTTCATGGTTGTAATGTAGTTCATTTTTCATAACAATATTTCATAGTTGTTTTTAAAAAATATAATTTATGTGTAAATATAATAAATATTTCTTGATTATTATTCAGTAGATAATGTAACAATTTACACTTTTACTATAGTCAACCTACTAAAGTAATTATGGATATAAGAATAAAATATCATTGAAACATCTGATGTGAACTTAATTGTTTAAGTAATTAAATAAATCATGGTAATGAATAAAATAAATAGAATAATAAACTTATAATAGGTTATTAAACCATTAAAATAATAATATAATATTATTATTCAAGATGATAATGAACATACGTGATGAGTTGTACCAGAGGTACGGGTTTCTCATCTCACTTTTGTTTTTGTGGGACATATGTCATATTCACCACTTATTTCTTTCATATGGTGTATATACTACCATTTTTCATATGATATATCATTATTAACTATATATTCCTGGTATTTAAAGTTTCATTGGAAGTAATTTATTTCACAGGTTTTATGATTCAAAAGTTAAGAAAGAATAAAAAGTTTATTTCATAATATCATCATTATTCGAGGTTGTTTATATTTAACTCTCTATTTCTATAATTTTATAATATTTATATATTAAAATAATTATAATTTCTTCTCCGATTAATATTTCGGAAAATTATATGTTTTCCTTTCATTTTACACTTTTAAGTGCTCAAGAGATCGAAAGATTGTATCTTAAGGAAAAATGATGTGTTTTTTATCTTTTTAAGAATATTTTTCATTCATGAGCATAAATTCATTAAAAATTATTCTATAGTTTCTTTTAATTTTATAATATTATTTTATAAATTTATTTTTATCATTATTAATTTTAAAAAATGGTTTAAAATGATTCTTCGGGTCATTTTCCAAATGTGGTACTTATTGACCATTTTACAAAAGTATGAATGTAAAAATTTTACTAATTTAGTGTTAACATAATTTCATAACATCATAACCACTCATTACATTGAGTAGTCATTTAAAATTTTACAATTTTCTTTTAAATTAAATTATTTTCCTTAATATTTCGGAATTTTTTAGATTTTAAATAAGTGGATTCAAAGACAAAAAAAAGGCTTTCTCATCCATAAATATTCCAATGATTTTTTGAAATTATTTTCATTTATATAAACATCATTTATTTAATATTATTATTTAATGAGGTTATAATCTAATGATACCATCCACCATATTTATATGGATGGTTTATGGTCATTTTGACAGGGGATGTAATTGATATTCTATATGTTAGTTCTTACAATACATGTAGTTATTAATTTTTTTAGTAATGTTTATTAAGTTGTTTTGTTTATTCATATGATGAATATGTTGGAATTATTAAGTGATGGGTAGGTCTAAGAATTACATAGCCTTGTGATACATTAGTAGGTCTCATGAGAAAAAATACATTAGATGTTTTCAAAAGACTTAGCTATTTATGTAATATGCATTAGTTTGAGGCCTTGAAGATCTGTTTTTGTTATTCAACATCATGCATTCCATAATTATGAAATCAGTTATTAATTTCTATGTGATAACTTGATTAGTTATGATATCCATGGATAAGATTCAAAATAATTTTATTATTAATATGGAATTATTTTATCATTATTTATTATTTCTATATTATTCTTTATACTTGAGTTATTTATTTAGTGGAATGTGTGTTCAGCTATTTACCTTTACATATTTATTAAGCCTTATTTATTAAAGATATATTTATATGTATGTAACATTTACTAAGAATCTAAGATCACTATTTATTTGTTTTCCATTCCCTAGGATGCCAAGAATTGTACAAGGATTTATATTCAAGAATATTTTAGAGAAAATAGTATTTTTCTCAAAAAATACATTATTGTATTTTTTTAAAATTCATCTGAGATTCAAATATGTATATAGTTTTCTAAGACTAAAAAACTATTAGTTCATGTATTATGGGATTCTGTGTATCTAGTTCCAATGTAATAATGTTTCCATTATCTCTGGTCTACTTGGGTCAAGGTATTTACATAAAATATTTTAGGATTGACCCTTTCCTCTGCTATTTTATGGTTTAAGAGGAACCTGGTCTTCTAAGGGGATAGACTAAACTTGGACTCTTACCTAAGTGGTCCTTTCCTTTATTATTTCATTGGTTAAATAGAACCTAATATTTTAAGGGAGTGGGCTAAACCCAGTCTTCTATGGGGACATACTAAACCTAGGCAAAGCTTTTATTAGGGTGGTATAACCTCATATAAGATACACCAAGTATAGAGTATAAAAAAATATAATTATAGTATAAAGAAATAATAAAATAATTTGAATTTGTGAATGATTGTTGATGAAGAAGGGGGTGTTTGAATCAGGTAGTTCTCAGGCCCTTTAGAATGTTAGAATAATGAATCTTGGAAAACCATTAGATTACTTCAACATGAATTTGAACATTGAATATTCAAGGATGAGTTGAAAAATTTGTATCATATAACACCTAAATCACATTCATGTTTATATTTACCAGAAAAGCTCAGCCAGGAGATAACCCCTGACCATTTATTAATGTAAAAGAAAAGGACAATAGTCAAGCATAAAAAGCCCAAAAGAAAGGAAATTACATGTCATAAAAACCATACCCATCTCCATAATCCTCCTAGCTATTTCCCATTCCGAGATGTCATAATTCTTCAGAACCTTAGCATATTTCCTTCGCAGATTCATCCACTCCAAGGATAAGAGATCCTCATTACCACCAGAGGACCTAGTGGATAACGACTTTGGCAGATAGGAGTAATATTTCTTTGGCCTACGTTGCGGTGGAGCAGTCAAGACTTCTTGAGCCCCAATCACCTTCACCTTCCCGCCTTGGACCACATCCCTAAAAGAAGGCTTGATCATACCACCATAGTTTTCTTGATCACTCTCGTAACAATCCAACCACTTCCCCTGGATAAACACCTGCTAAATGTTATCATCCCCTCCACAACTCTTTTGGAATTGACCATTGGTGTCCATCACAGCAAGACACCTTGGTTGTTCCGGGGACTACAGATTAACCAAAGCCCCCTTCAGCACATATTTTGATCCATTACCACTGTCCTATAAAGGAGACTCATGTTGCAACTCAATAATTGAAGTTCCCTCCTCTACAATATCTTTCTCTAACTCTTGGAACCGATTGGCAGTAGAAACTATAAATCCCACATCCACATTAATCACAACCCTTCCTTGTACCCCATTACTAACATCTGAAACCTCCAGAGTACCACTGCCTCTGCCAACATCATCCAACATTCCATTTACCACATTCACTGCTTCCTTACAACAATTACCAGCCTTTTCAATAGGTACATTCACACACACCTCATGCTGCAACTCCCTCACAACAGTATTAGCACCTACGGTACTTCCCCCTTTTCCAGAACCAGAAGCCTCCTTTGCATTAGCTTACAGCACCCCATCACCAAACTGCAGGTCATGTCGAAGCCTACTGAACACAACAGACACTTCTGGATTTAAAGGGGCCTCTGCATAGCTCCTCGAAAGAACTGTAGCCCGATTCTTCACATCATCCGCGGTTCCAGAAGCCACACCTCTAGCAGACATCAACCTCGGCCTAGAGGACTCTCCTACCCACTCCCTCTGGTTAGAAGACCTTCTGTTCAGCACCTCAGAGCGACAGTTCGATGCCATATTCCCCAGACGACAACAGGTATTACAGTATCCTACCCAAGATTCGAAAACCATGGGTTGCCTCCATCTGAACTCATCACCAATGGTAATCTATACCCAATTGACTGCGGGCCTTGCAACATCCACCTCCACACAGAGAAAAGGATTCATCATATGACTTACGGTGGATGTTCGGACATCAAAACAGAGATAGCGCCCCACTATATTACCAATCATGCGAATAATTGCAGGATTTTGGAAAGGAAGAGGGAGCTGTGGAAGACTAACCCATACCGTAGTGGTTGACGGATCATGATTCATGTATAAATCAAACAACCAAAGAAAGAGGAAGAACCGGAATCCGTTGCATCTACAAGGGGAATTGGACCAGTCTCGGATCAAATCATGCTCCAAGAAAAATCGAATCATGAATGGAGACTGTTGAGAAGCCCAACTACAACGCGTTCTTGCAAATCCCTGTTTCCAAATATGAAGCGGTCGAAATCATCGACCGAGGGCCTTCTCCGATCGAAACGTGATACCAGTGTTAAATCCAAGTGACTCGATGCTTTATTGAACTCTGATGAAGAGATCAGTAGCTGAGGATCACCCTGATGAAGATCCGTAACTTTCAGGCATAAAGAAATCGTCAGGAAATTTGGGAGATAACTAGGGTTTGAGAAAGGAATGAAAGGCTTCTGCGGTGTTAGATGCTATGAGACCCGGTCCTTCACCTCCCTCCCACCTTCTGGAAGGGGAGGGAAGTCATCCCCAAGCTTTATCTAGGGTTTGATGTGGAATAATATTTTTATTAGATTCTATATACTATAAAAATGAAAACCATGCTATAAGAAAATTAGAAAAATAAATAAAAAATTAATATTGAAGTAAATACATCCATAAAAGTTGATTATAAATTCCTTAGATTTTTCCCACAACTCATGCAATGATACTTATTCATATAAAAAACAATTCTAATTTGACCATTTAATTTTTTATACATTCTTATAATTACTGCTGATTTCCTAGATAATAATCAATATTATTTTCTTTTAGAAACTCACTATAAATATAGAAGACTAACACATAATACTTTGGCCGATTTAATTTTGACTGTCACATTTTTTCAAAATACTTGTGTGAATATCAATACACACTTAATCCCATGTGAATATCATTTAATTTCTTACAAATAAATCTAGTACTTTATTATGGAATCTCAAAAATTAAGGAGTAATTTTAGAAAAATATTACACTAAAATGATTGAAAAACAATATTTCATCAAAATAAATACTAAACATAAAGAAAAAACAAAAAATATTTCCAGATTTATATAAGTATATATCTCAAGGATCACATATGAGTTTATAAGTCATGATAAAATGGATTTTTCTCCAAACATAGTTCATCCTACATATAAAAAGTTTCAAAAAACAATATATCCCTGAAAACATTGATTTACAGTGATAAAAATATCAATTTAGATGATTTTCAAAAAGCTGAATTCACATATCCAAATTAATCACCTAAATTTATTCATGTAAGAGAATTGATCACCTATAAAAAATCATGTAATTTATTTTTTCATGTATTTGAATTCACACAACCGAATTGACCACGTAGCTAAATTCACATAAGTAATATCTTGAAATCTATTAATATCTTAACTTATCAATTTTTAGGCATAATAAAACATTATAAATGATAGAATCGTTTTTTGGTATTTTATAATTAAATTTAATAATTTAATTATATTTTCTATTAATTAAGAATTGCCTTAACAAAACTTATATAGATCAATTTATCCTTAAAATACAGTTGAAAAAATTTATATAAAACTTCATAATATAGACCAAAAAATGTTGTGATTTATAACCTAGTTTCAGACCATGTAAATATATATTTAGACTTTCATGTCTTATAATGAAATGTATATATTGTTATTATCTCTATAAATCAATAATAATCACTCAATTTGACATTTTTATACCAATTTACGATTGAGATACAGATGGTAACCAAATCTAAGAATTTCACAATGTGGTTTGGCTATATGGGAGAATTGGATATGTGGTTTGCCTATGTGAGAGAATTGGATAAGTTGTTTGGATATGTCAGAATAGTAAAAAACATGTATCAATGATATTTGAAGATCTCATATGGAATATTTGACTTACTAACTCAATATTAACTTGTAAAAAAATTTATAAAGAATCAAAACATGAATTATAAGGTTTTTTAAATAATGAATAAAAGGTTATAACCATAGATAATAATTATATAACAAATATATAAGTTAATAAAAATAGATACATAATTAAAAGTAGAAAGTCTTTTAAACAATTATTTTAAATGAAATAAAACAAATAAATATTTGTAATTTTATAATTATAAAGTGTTCATATAGAGAATAAAAAATAATTTTTTTTAATTATCAAACCATAAAATAGTTTAAGGAGAAACTCATCATTCTCCCCTTTTTGATAATTAAAAAACAAATTATAAGTTCAAAATGTCTATCAAATTTCAAATTTATTAAAAAAAAGATTCAATGAAAAATTATATCTTTGAAATGATAATTCCCCTAATTATATTGTTACACTCCCTTATCTGGATAGTCAAAAACTATCTCTCCTCCAAAATTTAAGAATTCTTGAAATAAAAAAAAAATTGTATTTTATAAGTATATTTTTTGAGATAAAATTACATAATTTATAAAAAAATAAAAACATACATATTTTAAAACATGTTCCAAGAAACCACTATAAAGTCTTTTATTATTAGAACATTGGGTTATACACAATGAGAATATTTTTCAATTATTTTGGAGAAAAAACAATGAGAAAATCTTCAAAAAAAAATTTTTATGCAAAGTGAAAGTTTAAATAGTTTGTAGACAACAAAAAGTATGTATGAGAGGAATTATTACAATAAAAAAATATCAAAAGTGTATATAAATGAAACATAGTAAACTAAAAACCATCTTCCATATCACTAAATATTTTTTGTAAATTTGTATATTTTATTATATAAACACATTCAATACCCCCCCCCACTCACACACACATTAATGTAATCATTAAATATCATTTTCTAGGGGTGTCACATAATCAAAACGTTTTTATAATATAAAAATAAATAAATACATATTTTGAAACAATTTTTATTCATGCTTAAACTATTTAAATCAAATTTTATAAAACATGATATTTCATCATTAAACTATTTAAGAAAAATATTTTAAATTTAAAAATGAACTTCTCAATCATGCTAACTAATTATATTCAAAAACATAAAATACTAAAAATTCCCCCTTTTGGTAGAATGAGAGTTTTCCCAAGTGGAAAGATCTCCTTTATTGAAAAAAAACAATGTTATTAAAGCCTGATGTGAGGTCATTACAGAAATCATGATGGTAATGTGAATAAATATCATCAGGTACTCCATTGAGAAATTTCAAATCAGTGGTCATAAGCCCTTTATTTTCTAACCCATCCACCGAGTTGTTTGCTTCATGGAAAGAATGTGTTATAATGTAATCAATGGATGATATGGATTCCATGAAATTAATCCAGCGTGTAGTCAACATCCATGAAAGATATATAATTCCATTGATGAGTGTCTGTACCACCGTGGTAGAGTCACATTAAATCCATAATATGATCCATCCACAGTTCTTCGCCACTTCAACTGCATTTATAATCCCAATAATTTCAATTTCAAGGGACGTATTGGTACCCCATGGGCCAAAAAATACATCCCATAGAAATAGAAGAGTGATTTATAAATATATAACCATACCCAGAAGTGCTAGGATTTCCTCTTGAAGTGATATCTATGTTGCACTTGATCAAACCCAGAAATAAAGGATTCCATTTAACATTAAGGGTTCTAAATAAAGGATGAAAATTTCCTAAAATTAAAAAATACTTATGAAAAAACAATCATTAATAAAGTTATTATAAAAAATAGTTTGAAGATCATTGGAGCCTTTAACAATAGCAATACTTTGAGACAAAACTATTTATAGGTAGAAGGTGATGCCTTCATGAATCTATTCATTGTGATTGGACCCAAGAGCATGAATAGTTTCAGTACTAGACACAATGAGAAGATTTTGTAGCTTCTGTGAGATAAGAATCCGCATACAGGAACTTAAATGATCCCTTATACCAATAGAATATAAAATCTTAACTTCAAAAAAATCACCCACTACGTTCTATAATATAGCTGTTGTAACACAACTAAGAAAGATATGATAAATATCCTCTCTATTCTGGTAACAAATATCAAATATTGAGCACAATTTCATGCCCAAAAACTACAGGAAATCATCAGTAGGTAGATTTTAATTCATAACTCTCTAGTAAATAGTCATTTTAGAAGGAGGGATCCAGGATGTGCTCAAAAATTTAAACCAAGTATAGATAAAACCCTCAGTGATCTCTTGATTAAAACCTTTATAGGAGAATTTTACGTTGGAATCCAGCTCCCAGATAAGAATATCATCACCATTATTGAAATTATAGTTCAAAACAATATCCTTGCTATCAGTGGGAAGGATATCTAAGGATTCCTCTCTTTGTTACTTAATTAATCTATGTGTATCAAATGGAATATCATGAGATAATAAGTTATTTAGAAGAGGATTACATGTCCAATTTTCATACCAAAAATTGAGTGAGGAACTAATGTTGACCAACCATTGAGAATTAACCGCAATAATATAGAAAAAAAAATTCAAGGCTAGCCATATGGAAGATAATATATAGTTCACATTTATAGCTATGATCTTTCCAAAAAATTTGGAATTTAAAAAAGAAATATAATCTGAATCCTCATTTATATGTCTCCACATAAAATTTTACTACAAAGACTGATTGAAATTTGTGAGTTTTCTAATACCAAGTCCTCTAAGATTAATAGGTTGACAACATTGTTTCCATGTAGGAGAGTAAATTCTTCTATGAAGGATACCACAACTCTAAAAAATCATAATAAAAACAATGATTTTTTTAATCAGGGAATCCATAAGAAATATTAACTATAAAAAAATAAACAACATTGGAAATAATAATTGATTTCACAAGGGTGATCCTTCCTGCAATCGATAGTGATTTGACTTTCCATGAGGATAAATAATTCCTCATCTGGATCATAATTTGGAAAAAATTACAAACATGAGGTTTTCCCCAAAACATGGGAACACCTAGATAGGTGAAAGGGACCACACCTTAATATATTCCCAACTCATTTATGATGTTCACTTTTCTATAAGAAAGTATTTTTTTTTCTAAAATACAATTACGATTTGTTACAACTAATCATCTAACATGAAACTCTTTCATAATGAAGAAGGGAATTTTATCTATGTTTATTTTGTCACCTTGACTAAAAAAATATGATTTCTTCAGTATATAATAAATTAGTGGGGGAAACTAGACCTCTTTTATCCCTGATAGGAGCCACTTTTTTAGTGTCCACCATATTGATGAGAAGCATGGATAATTAATCCCCAGTGATAGAAAAGATAATCAATAAAATAGGATCACCTTTCCTGACCCCTCTTGTTGATGTAAAGTATCCTTCATAGGAAATAATAATAAGAATTTAAATGTGGGTGTATCTTAGAATTATTTTAACCCATTTAACAAAAACCTCATAAAATACAAATCTGATTAAAACCTTACAAATAAATCTGTAATATAATGTTTCAAAGGCCTTTTTAAAATAACTCTTAAGAGAAATATTACCCCATGTGGTGGATTTACTGAGAATTATAACACATTAAGAAGTAGTGATAAGGAATTCCTTAATGGTTCTACTTTTAATAACTCCAAACTGATTTGGGGACACAATCTTATTAGCAATACTGGAAAGCCTATTTGCAAGAATTTTCCTAATAATATTTTTAAATAGTGTTAAATAGAGCAAAAAGTCTAAATAAATGGATCACATTTCCACTGCCAACTTCAGGAATGAGGGAGATTAATTGATCATTGATTAATTTTGAGAGATGGCCTCATTCTAAAAATTTATTAGCAAGTTTTCAAACATCAATTTGAATAATTTCCCAAATGTTTTGAAAGAAAGAGTTATTGAAATCGTCTAGCCCATGGGAGATTCGAGAATTTAAACCAAAAACTGAATATCTAATCTCAAATTTAAGATGAATTTTAGGTAAATTTGAATTATCATCCTGAGTAAAAAGATTTGGAATAACTTCTTCCATTGAGTTAGTGAAGGTGATGGGAGCATTAAAAAGGTTTATGTAGTAATGTACAACAAGAGTATCCATGTTTTCTTTCATATCTAAAAATTCCCCGTTATTAATGAGAAGAGCCAAAGGTGTATTTATTTTCATGAATCTTTAAAGAGAGTAGAAAATTTTAGTTTTCATATCACCCTCTATAAGACACTTGACTTTGTCAACTTCTTTATGCATGCCTTCATTGAGGTTAAGTAAACAATTCAAGTAATGAATTACTTCATTTTTATGATCAATACCTGTGTTAAAATAAAAAATAGTATTCTTTTCATGAATGAAAGAAAAATATAATCATGATAATAAATGTTATCATCAATGTGACTAAATAATTACCTACTCCAAACTTTTAGTATTTTCTCGATAATTTTGAGATGTAAAATGAAGGTTGGGGCATCATCCTTATAGGAAAAAAAGAATCCCAAGATACCTGGATCAAATTTCTAAAATTATGATGTTGAGTCTAAGAATTGTTGAATATTTAGGAGTATGGATGTTTTAACTCCATGGTAATAAACTATTCCAAAATAGTATGATGATCAGAATTTATTTTGGAAATATTAGTGCTTGATATAGAGGACCAAGAATCAAGGGCTATAAATTTAACAAAGGCACTGTCTAATTTAATAGAACACATATTATTAAGTTGATTTCTAAACCATGTTTATTTGGAACCTACCAAATTGAATTCATAAGGTTTTATATTCTCTATTCATGCCTTTAAATCTATAGTTGAAATAAAGTAATTAAGCATACTTAACCTTTCGTCTGGATTTATAATGGTATTGAAATCCCCAATAAGGTTCCAAGTATTATTATTAGAGATAATCACATCTTGAATGTTCTCCCATAGACCCCTTCATTCCGGATATCCATTATAGGCATATATGAAGGAGAAATAATATTTCATTCTTATGTGATTTTAGTTTAATGTGATCATATGATCTATGAAAAAAAGATAAAAAATTCTATCCCATATCAAATTAGAAAATTCCTAAATCTTTTTGATATCATTGCTAGACTAGGTCGTATTAATAATCTTGTAACCCATATTTTCAAGAGATGTAATATTGTTAGAGTAAATCATTTTTTCCCTCTGGAAATGGGGATGACCTCATTTGTTTATGGTTCAACCATTCCAATCAGTTTCTAATGGGTTTTTTCATAGAATCAGAAACATCCAATGATTCTATATCTAATTGGACCTACATTCCAAAGGTAGGTTCTCATTGGTTGTGAACCGATGAGGCTTAAGAATTTGCATTGGTCGAGAGGATGGGAGGTTGGACTCATCACACCTTTTTGGGGGAATTATTGTCTACTCATGGACTCTCTTTATAGATTTAAGTTATGTTCGTGAATCCTTATTAAATTACCAAGTATGAAAATGACCTTTCCTTTAGATATGACAATCAATGATTGATATGTATGAGATTTATAGAATCTATTATATGTATTTGAGGTTCTTCATCGATAGAGAATAATTTGTATTTGTTAGAGATTCTTAGTCAATGGTATCCTTTAATACATTATATAGATATCCCTTGGTCATTATGATAACTATACTGGTTTTAAATCCACTCAGTGGGGAACTTGAAGTTTATCATCGTTCAGAAGGAAATGGATTATTTCAGAGTTGGGATCATACCCGCAAATGGGCTACCTATGTATCCTTGTTTAGAAAAGGAATCAGAACCCACGTAGTTCGAGTGAAGAAGTATGAGGTTTATGCATGGTTGATGGCTCAAAAAAAGATTTCATAATTACTTTTACGCTCTAAGATCATGTGAGTCATGCTTGGTGTGAGAAATAAGAGGTATTAGTAAAACCTGACGATTGTTTCATGAAAGATGCAATCATAAAAAATGATGTGGGTCTTATGAATGTATGAATGCCCAGATAGTTGAGGATTGGGATTTACTTCAGGGAAGAAACCCAGGATCAAGGTCCATAAAGATATATGTGCTTTATGGAGATTTAGATACTTAACTTAGGGCTTACTCCTGAGAAGGATGCCCAAATTAGAGGGCACGTATGATTGAGTTTTACTCCTGATAATGAAGCCCAAATAAAAATTAAATTAACACTGGGGGTTACTCCTAAAAAGGAGGCCCAGGTTAAGGGACTTGGGGATTAATCCTAAAGTGGATACCCAAATTAAAGAAGCTTATGACTGGGGCTTATTCCTGAGAACGAGGCTCAAGTTAAGAGGACTTGAGACTTTGGGGCTTATTCCTGAGGAGGAGGCCCATGTTAAGGGAACTTGTGAGTGGGGATTATTCTTGAAAAGGAGGCACAGATTAAGGGGATTAAGACTGCGGCTTACTCCTGAGAAAGAGGCCCAAGCTATGGAAATTAAGACTGGGGCTTACTCCTAAAGAGGAGTCCCAGGTTGGGGGACTTGGACTGGGGCTTACTCCTGAAAAAGAGGCCCAGGATAAAGATCCTATCATCTTAAAGGATGAGGTTGAATGAATTAAATCTCTAACCTTAGTGACATAAAGATATGTAAATCACTATGTTTTAAGAGATGTTCCACAAAATTCCTTTTAGATAAGGAAGCCAATAAAGGAACCATGCCAAAAAAAAGGCTTTGAAGAGTGTTTTTAAGGCTATATTTTGAAGATGAGAGGTGGATTTGAATAAAAGAGGTGAATAAGCAGAAGAGGAACCCAAAAATAAATAGGCATGCAAATCCTGGTGGGGCACTCAAGTCTTGGTCATACAAGTACACTTGCGTGACATTTGGGTACTTGCGTGCCAGTCAACCCATAGGGTAATACTTGGGCGAGGCTTAGCTCAAGCCCTTAGTATTATCCCTAATGACTTCCAAATGAGTGGCGCACAGGTCCTGTTGAAGGGATAAGGTTGCGCGTAGGTGTGACCATTTCCCTTAAGGGTTAGATAGTTATGCGCGCAAGTGTTGGTGAATTTAAACACTTAGGACTTGTTCCCATTCTTTAGATCTCCCATTCTAGGTAAGAAATTACCTTAGAAGTGTTCGGAAGACTTCAAGACGAGACTAGGGCGTCGATAGCTCAAATCTGACTTTTGGAATTTTTTTCATCCTTGAAATGGGGGGCCTACAAGTGGTATTTATAGGCTACTAAAGACCTTGGGCGAAAATCAAATAAGGCGCGCATGTCACCTACACGCTCAATATGTGGCGCGCAGGTACACTTGCGCGACCATGATGAAACTTGCACAACCCATCATTAAAAAAACCCTAATTCATGCCTTTGTCAATTTTTTATGTTTCTTCAAAGGATGAATCACTCTGTGCTTAAGGTATTCCCATTTTCATTCGTTAGACTCTCTGAGGGAAAGGAGCGTCAACAAAAGTCCCCCCTCAGAGTTGGATTCGAAAGTATAGGAGCATTTTACTCTGAGGTAAAAGAGAAAACCAAGGAACTGTGGCGCACAAGTTTTGGCGCACAGATGGCGGAGTGCAGGGGTGAGCTGCGCAGGCTTCAGCACATAGAGGTGTGGGCTTGTGTATAAATATGCGCCCCATTCTCGCGCAAAGCACCCGGTTCTCAAACATTTCCGCTCTCACTGCGCAAGTTTTCCTCATCACACAAATGTCTTGATTTTCCATGGTTCATTGCTTTTTTTCCATGTCGCACTTCTGTAGAGGTATTTTGACATGCATGGTGATACCTACGCACCCGCAACTTGTGCGACACATTTACACTTTCGCGCCAACATTGGACTTGTAAGCCTTGTTTCTTTAGCCATTTTTTTCATTTTTTCTTCACAAATTTTATGAAAAACCAACTTACTTAGGAGTTAATTATTCAAAATTTGTGCAGAATCAATGGATCCTAGAAGAATTGGAACTTCTAATGAACTGTCTAGAAAGTGAATTGATGATATGATGAACATTGATGGCCATGATTACTATGATATATGCGACTGAACTCTCCCAGATTTGGACAAGTACATGAAGAAGTATCATCTTAATTTCCAAAAAAGTATTTACTTGCCTCTGCATAGGCATGGTTATCTGCATAAAGTCAATATTCCAGATCCAAAGAACTATATTCCCCAGATGCAGCTGCACTGTTAACCCACTATTTCATTTATGTTGTGCATTAAGAGCAGCAACAATGGTGTGAACTTCCAAATTTTTCCTCTATGGAATTTCCTTGCAGAGATGAAAATGGAAAACCATGGACTGATATATTTTCCACCGCTGGTTGGTGGAGAGAAGACTATCATGACATTAGAAACAATATCTCAAAAGAGTATTCTCTCCAAATGGATCTTTACTTCTAATGCTCCATTCTCAAGTCCATGTATCCATCTTCCAAGTCTCTTGGACAGAAACAGAGTCACTGTTTGATCAGCAGATAATTTTCTCAAACAGCACTCAAAAACATTCTTTTACAATTGTACTAAGAAGAGCTGGTATCACTATGTCTCTTATTGTATCTAGTTTAATAAATGAATTCCAGGTGGCAGCTGATGAAGCTCGGGATTCCGTAAATCAAATGAAGAGTTATGTTGAAAGTATCTTGTAATCCTTGAAAAAGAGAAGAGACTCCAGTCTATGGATGTCCTTCTAACTCTTGTGCATCATTGAAAAACACTTTCATCTTCAATCATTTGTGCATGCCTTCTTTTGCTACCTGCTTTAAATTTTTACCTAAGCCAATGGGCCTAGTAAGCATAGTTTGATTTTTACTAGGATTATAAAAAATAACCCTACAAACTTTACATCTTTTTATTGCTCAATATTACATAAATCATACGAAATGTGTGTTTAGTGAGTTGGGACTTGACTTTTGTTCATAGTTCCCTTGTCTTTTGTGGGCAGTTTAAAGGCATGCACGTCGAACATAAAAAGGCTAATGTTTAAGGTCGAAATAGCTTTGACAAAATGATGAATGGATTGACTCAATTCCTTGATAATTTATTTGAAAACATATTTCCATATTCAAGTATGGGGGAAAAATTAAACAATGACTTAAGAAATTTAGAATCTGAGGAATGATATGAAAAAAATGGCTAAAAATGCATTAGAAGAAGTACTTCCTAAGAGTAAAGTTACCATTATTTAAGAAACCCGTTAGGGGGTTGAATTATGCAGGGCCACCTAAGGGCATTGGTTGCATAGTCAAATAATAGAATCTTTTGGATGAAAGGTTTGTTATGTAGACTACTTATGCTAGGCCGCCTAAGGGAATGTGCTGCATAGTCATGCAAAAGAACTCTCAAAAATTTTACTTCTCTATTTCTAAAAAATATATTGAAAGTTTATGGAGATTCAAATTTTCCAAAGCATAGAGTCTGTTGTATGGAGAGAGGTACTTGAATAGGGAGAGGATATTTTTAGTCAAGATTGTCAAAGAATTGGATTAATGTCACTCCTGTGAAGGTATTCCCTAAACGTAGGGAAGGTAAATATAAACCATAGACTTAAATACTTTTAGATCATGAAAAAGAGCATGGGACAAATATGTTAAGGATGGCTATTTTTGCGGATCCCTACATATTGTAATTAAGACAACTAAGGACAAAGGAAGTTTTCTTCCCAAGAATGAAGTTACCATTATTTAACAAACTCGTTAGGGGGTTGAATTATGTAGGGAAACCTAAGGGCATTGGCTTCATAGTCAAATAAAAGTATCTTTTGGATGGAAGGTCTGTTATGTAGACTACTTATGCAAGGCCACCTAAGGGCATGTGCTGCATAGTTAGGCAAAATAACTCTCAGGTATCAGACATATTGTGACCAGTAGTCAAGAAAAGGGTTATGGATATCTAAAGTATTTAAGGTTAGGAGTATGACACATCAAAATGGGAATTTTTCAATGCATGTAGAGATACACAGACCAACGCTGAACATAATCATGTTGTGGTTCGGTCCTGAATTAAGATGTTGGACTTCACTACATATCTCATTAGAATGAGAATCAAGCCAAATGTAGTTCTTGAAATACAGTTTAACGTCATGTGGGATGAGAGTATGCGAGATCTTATTTTAGGTTCATAGAGCTCAGACCATTATAATGAACACATAGTGTGTGTTTGTTATAAACCTGATGTGAATGAAGACCCGAGTTTTCATATCACATTCATGTTTTCACAAGGGGACTTTTTAGCCAAGGGACTGAAAGTGGAATTTGGGGTTAAGCCCAAAGACTTGGGGCTGGATTCGAGGGACACTCGAACATTCCTACGTATCCCATAAGGATGGGAATCAAGCCACACATAGTTCTTTAAATACCCTTTGTACAGATTTGGTTCGTACAAGTGACGGGTGAAAGTGGACTTTAGTGCAATGATGGTTTGATCCAAAATTAAGGTTTGGGCATTGCCATGTATGCACGTAGTCTTTAGAATATAACATGATTGGAGATCAATGTAAATAATAATCCCCTCTCAGGTGAGGGTGTCAATGAATATTGTAGTTTATTGTCATACACGACAAAAGTGTGAATAGTTTAACGTCATATAGAAAGGACAATGGTGAACCAATGTAAAAAATATTAGTTATGGGGCGGTTTCACGAATCAACATTGTATGAGACGGAGGTGAACCTATGTGAAGAGATTGGTTTTGGTCTTGAACCTCGGAAGGTTGCCTATGTACCCAGCCTAGAAGGAAATAATCAAAGTCTGTGTAGTTCAATTAATGAATGAATTTGTGATCAAGTTGCTCTTGAAGACAACGACCTAAAAATTGGTGTCGGGACTTACGCATGGTTAGCGGCCCAGAGAGGGTGTTATGATTGAAGTTTACTCTAAGATCACGTGAGTCATACTCAGTGTGAGAAACAAGAGGTAACAACAACCTTAACGATGCACAATTTAACGTCATGTAGGACATAAGGGACATGACACAGTTTAACGTCATATTGGATGAAATAAGGGCATGCAGTATAAAGTCTTGCAACAAGGACTATGGGGGAATGTGCAGTTTAAAGTCTTATAGGGAGGACTAAATATGGGGTTGTATAGTTTAACGTCATATAGCTAGGAAAAAAGAGAATATTATGCAGTTTAAAGTCTTGCAGTATGGACTTTTGGGACTGTGCAGTTTAATGTCATGCAGTAAGGAAAATACAGTTTAACGTCATGTTGGATGACAGAGTGTTATAGAGTTTAGAGTCATGTAGCTAGGATGTATTAGGGACTTTTTCACAGTTTAACATCATGTGGGATGAATAGTTGCATAGTTTAATGTCGTATAACTAGGACGATGGTTATGCAGTTTAACATCTTGCTAGACGTAAGGGACATCTGTACAGTTTAGCGTCATGTATCTTAGACGTCACAGTTTAACGTCATGTTGGACGTATAAGGGACTGTGTAGTTTAATGTATTATAGTAAGGACAACATAGTTTACCATCATGTTGGATGATGGAGTGTTGTACAGTTTAGCGTCACATAGCTATGACGTATTGGAGACTTTTTCACATTTAACATCATGTGGGACGAAGAGGTTCATAGTTTAATGTCGTATATCTAGGACGATGGTTATGTAGTTTAACGTCTTGCTAGACGTAAGGGACTACTGTATAGTTTAGCGTCATGTAGCTAGGACGTCATAGTTTAATGTCATGTTGGACGTATAAGGGATTGTGCAGTTTAAAGTCTTGCAGTAAGGACAACACAATTTAACGTCATGTTGGATGTATAAGGGACTGTGCAGTTTAAAGTCTTGAAAAAAGTACAACACAGTTTAACGTCATGTTCGATGAAGAGGTATTTGTGTTACACAAAATACTTCTTCAAGAATCTTGCATTGGTTGGAGTTGTGATGAGTTCTCCATCCATTGAGATTAAAGAATAAGGTCCATTGGAGTAGATCTTATGTATTGATTAAGGTCTTTCCCACTATGGCTCAAGTATGGGAGGTTTCTTTCCTTGTATCATTGGAGTTCTAAGAACCAATACCAATTCCCCCTGAATGAATGAACGAAGATGAACTTTTTTGTTGAAAGCTCGTTGTATTCGATTCTGATAGACTTCCAAGTGATGCAGAGTGCACAATATTTTCTCATCTAATCGTTCCAATTTATCCAATCTCTTTTGAGATTGTTCATTTATAGATGACTGATCACAAATGGCTACTCTCAGTGAAGGTAGTTGAACTTCAATTGGAAAGACTGCTTCTGTTCCATATACCAGTGAATATGGAGTTGACCGCGTTGCAGTGCGAGTAGTGGTTCGATAAGCCCCTAAATCATGAAAGAGTTTATCAGGCCATTCTTTCTTATCTTTATCCACCATCTTTTGTAGTATGTTTGAAAGAGTCTTATTGAAGGATTATATTAGGCCATTGGCTGCTGTGTGATACCGAGATGAATGGTTGGATTTGATGTTGTATTCTTGATACAACTTTTTTACCTTGGATGAACAGAAGTTGGTTCCATTGTCTATCAATATGGTATGAGGGACACCAAATCTAGTAATGATGTTAGACTTGATGAAGCTAACAATGCTTTTAGAACTAAATTCTTTAAGAGGTATTGCCTCTACCCACTTGGAAAATAAATCAGTAGTAGTAAGAATATACTTAACCTACTTGGTTATAGCGGAAGGGTAAGGTCCCACTACATCCATTCCCCATGTGGAAAATGGCCATGAGTGTTTAGATATATGAAGAAACTTTAGGGGTTGATGAATTAAGTTGGAACATAATTGGAACGAATGACACTTCTTCATGAAATCAGCACAATCTTGTATCATTGAAGGCCAAAAGTATCCAAGCCTTCGAATTTGATCAGACAATCTATTTCCAGAATGGTGGGCACCATAGACTCCTACATGTACTTCTTTCATGATAGCCATTGTCTCTTCACCATCAATGCATCTGAAGAGAAATCCATCAAAACCACTTTTGTAGATAATTCTTTCTAGGTGATCAGGGATATCATAAAGATTAAAATTGACCACATGTCACCGGATTTTTTCTTTCCCAGCTCTATCAGGTGGAAGTGTTCCATTTTGAAGGTATTCCCTGATAGGTGTCACCCATCCTGTAGTATGCCCTTATGGTTCAGAAATGGGACTAATTTCATTGATTTCCTCTGTTCTGGTTTGAACATAATGTGAAATTGTATGACGGTGGGCAATACTGATGATTGTTTCGTCCAAATTTGGATCTTCCAGAGTTGTGGCTATATTAGCCAGTGCATCATCTTGGGCATTTTGTGATCTCGGGACATAAGAAAATGTCGGTTTCGAAGGAAATTCTGCCATTAACCCTCGGATGTAATCATATAAAGGGATTAACTCTTCTTTTCTAATGGAATAATCCCCATTGACTTGTTTGATCTCCATGTCCGAATCACCTTTCACCTTTAAGTGATTCACTTGTGCTTGAAGCGCCAACTCCAATCCTGCGATGAGAGCTTGATATTCTGCTTCATTGTTTGTACCGCCTTCCAATAATAGGAAGGAATAAGGTAGCACTGCCTTTTCCAGAGAAATGAGCACAATTCCTAACCCAACTTTGTTGAATTTCGGATCTTCCATTTTCTTCCCTGTTGGACTTCTAGAAGCACCATCAAAGTACATTTCCCATGTTTGAATATTATCTTGAATAGAAAAGACTTCCTCATTAGGTATTTCAATATCTAAAGATGTATCTTCTACTGAAGGGTGTTCAGCAAGGAAATCATCCAGAGCTTGGCCCTTTATTGCCTTTTGAGACACATATTGGATATCAAATTGCTGCAAAATAACTACCCACCTTGACAGACATCCTATAAGCATTGGATGACTAAGGATGAATTTGAGCGAGTTATTGTGAGATAACAATTGGACCTCATGATGTTTCAAGTAGTGTCTCAATTTCTGAACTGCAAAGATTAATGCTAGGTAGCACTTTTCAATACTTGATTATCGGGTTTCTGCTTCAAGCATAGTCCGACTGAGATAGTAAAGGTTGTTTTCGTTCCTAGTATCATTCTTCTGGGCAAGGAAGGCACCCAATGATCACTCTAAAGTTGTCACATAAAGAATAAGTGGTATTCCTTCAACAAGTGGCATTAATACCGGTGGACTCAAGAGATATTTCTTGATAATATTGAATGCTTTTTCACATTCTTCAGTCCACTAGTAAGTGAATCCCTTCTTCATCAATTTGGTGAAGGGTAAACTTTTTCCTACCAATTGGTGATGAAACGCCGAATATAGTCCAAGTGTCCTTGAATTCCTCTCAATTACTTCAAATTTTGAGGAGGTGGAATACCAAGGATTGACTTTGTCTTCTCAGGATCGTCTTCGATACCACGATGGCATACAACGAAGCTGGGAAATTTTCCTGAGGTTACCCCAAAAGCATATTTTAAGGGGTTCATCTTCAAATTGTGTTGCCAAAGTTTGTGCAATATGATTTTCAAATCATCCAAGTGATTAGAAAGTTGTCTAGATTTAACCACCAAATCATCCACATAACATTCAACAAATTTCCCAAAAAAGGGTTGGAAGATACGGTTCATGGCACACTGATATGTTGTGCCCGCATTCTTCAGGCCAAAGGGCATTACCTGATAGCAAAACACACCCTGAGGGGATCATAAGGATGTAGATTCTTCATATTCTGGAGCCATTTAGATTTTATTTTTCTTGAAATATCCATCCATGAAGGAAACTGCTTCATAGCCAGTTGTTGCATCAATTAATAGTTCTGTGATCGGAACTGGAAAATCATCCTTGGGAAATGCCGATTAAGATCTCTAAAATCAATGCAAAATATAATTTGTCCATTATCCTTTTTCACATGTACATTATTAGCCATCCACTTGGGATATTGAACTTCTCTGACGAAGTTATCTTTGATAAGCTTATCCACTTCAACTTGAATTTTGGAAGCATAAGTTGGGTGTGTTCTTCTTGCGGCTTGCTTAAATCCTCGATGTTCTTCTGGAAAACCCAAACGATGAGTAGCAACATCAGGATCAAGCCCTAGAATTTCTGTATAGTTACAAGCAAATGTATCTCTATTTTTCTTTAAAAATGAAATATACATCTCTTTCTCTTCAAGAGTCATGGCCAAACTAATTAAAGTGGGACATGGATCTTATTTTGTACCCAGATTTATTTCTCTGATTTCATCCACAATGGTAGAGATACCCTCTTCAAATGATGGAAGAGCATCCCTGAGATCTTCCTCTTCTTCTTTAACATGTTTTATTTCTTCAGTTTCTACTTTCATAGTAGATGATGAAGCAGAATTTCTAGAATCAAGAGAGATATTAAAAATTGAACATCTTGATGAAGAGGCTACCATTTCTGACCCTATTGATGATGAAGGGTCTTCTTGGGGAATAAAGAGGAGATGATGGATTGAGAATCAACATCATCATCCATCTCTGACATTGCTATAACTTCTTCTGGCCTGGTTGGCAAAGTATAGACTTACTGGATTTCAGTAGATGAAATGAAGACATCTCTATTTGAGCTCTCATCATTGCTTGGTGAATCACCAATTTCTCCCATTTTGTCTGGCTTGATTGTCGTAATTGACATTATGGAAAGTTTCCATAAGAGTATTTGGATTTGGGTCAATTCTATCAATTTGACTGATTGGAAACACATAATATGTTCTCACGTGTATGAATGGGTTTACTGGAATCTTTTCCAAACCATATGGTGCATTAACTTTGGTAACATCCCTTGTTGTGGATTTCTCCTTACCCTCCATGTGATAGAATTCCACCTCAATGCATTGAGATTCACATGTTTTGAATGGGGCTTTGTCACCATACAATGTCCCAATTTGACCATTGAAACAATATTTGAGACATTGATGGTATAATGAAGGGATAGCCGCAAGTTGATGTAGCCAAGATCTTCCAAGAAAAATGTTGAAAGTCATGTCATGACGAACAACCATGAAATCTGAATTGGATACAAGATCTCCAAAATGAGTTCTAAGTGTGATCTCGCCCAGAGTTTCTTGGTCATTTTTATCATATCCTTGCAACATCATAGGGGGAGGGGAAAATCAGATTCGGTGAGGCCCAATAGACGAAGTGTACAAATTGGGATGAGGTTGACTCCTGAACAATTATTAATGAAAGCTCTTCAGATGTCTATGTCATTGACCTTGACAGATAAATACAAAGGTCTAATATGTCCATGCACAACATCATCTTCATCTTCATCTGTGAATGATATCACTGCATGGAATTCTATAGGATTATTCTCTACATGGTAGACTTCAGCCACAACAATTTCAGTTTCAAATTCCTAAGGACTTGACAAAGCCTCGATGAGTGCCTCTCGAAGATCCTTTGATAGAATTAAAGAATCTAGAATTGATAACTTGGCTGGTACTTGTGCCAAATGTTTCAAGACATTATACTTTTGGTATAAAGGTCTGTGATTCCCAACAGGAACATGTGGTTTCGCAGGTGCCTTAGAAGTTGATGCTTTGTAAGTAGATGCTTCTTGTATCGGGGTAGGAGTGGGAAATACTCCTGGATTTGGAAGATTAGACTGACTAGGTCTATCTACTTGTTGTGAGGAATAAGGTGTAACCTTTAACCGATCATCCAGAATAATTGTGTCAGGACTGAATCTCCCATACATGGAAGAATTTTCTAGTTGCTGTTGAGCCTGCTGAAGGGCTCTGCCACGAGTTTCTACTGCATACACAGTTCTGGAAGGGGTAGAATTGGAATAGTGGTTTCTTGGATATCCATGTCTTCCTCTATATCGCAGACCACTGGAACTCCCTCTAATTCCTCTGTTTGTTACAGGGAACTCAGGTTCATCAAGATCAAATCTGTGACTAGCATAAGTATCTGTTAAGTGAATCATGTTAACAGAACCAAAGATCAACTCTTCATCTGATGAAGACTCTGCCTGATTAGCTAATTTAGGTTGTTTTGTTTGGTGGGACGGTACCCATGTCTTTGAGGTAGATGGTATAAAATCTGCTAGAGTCAAAGACAACTTAGGCTTTGGCACGATCTCATCTTCTTCTGACTGCTCTTATTTCTTTCAATTATACTGTTTCTTTGAAGATTTCCCCTCTAATGAAGGGGTTTTTGTTGTGGAATTCATAGCATAAAACACAATTGGTTTCTTAAATTGTGTTTGTAAAATAAAATGAGTTCAGTTGGTCGTTTTCCTGACCATCCAGTCATAATATTTCTGCGCATTTTTTCTTTTGACTTCTTGCAACTCGCCTTCTTCCTCTGGATCTATAGTAGTAACACATGCTACCTGAGCTGAAGAACCTTTTAATTTGACTTTTCCTGAGTCCACCATTTTTTGCAGGAGGTCTTTGAAGACAAAACACTCTTGAATGGGATGCCCCAACATCTGATGAAACGGGAAATATTTGGTACGGTCTTCATATCTGTCCTTGTTCGGCCTTTTGGGCCTTGGCAATTGAACCAAATTATTTTCAAGAGACTCAATGAAGTAACCAGGAACTTGTTCATTTCAAAAAAAATAAACTTTGCTCTTTAACTCCTCAAATTGTTTTTGTCTTTGATCTCTTTTAGCATCTTGACAAAACGGCCTCTATTACTAATACTCAGGAGGTAGAGCTCTTTGATAAGATGAAGGTTTTGAAGTAGATGCAGGTACAGGTGCTTGTTTAAGCATAACTGTAGCAGTCTCTATTCTACCCATTATCTTTCATGGAGCTGATGGAATTACATGAGTTTTATCCATAGTCTTCGTAAGAGAGTATTCAATCTTTTGAGTGATTGAATTAAGTTCTCGAAACCCTCCTATGTATTTCACAGGGATCAACAGTGTGCATAATTCATCACACAAATTTTCCACACATATTGGAAACAATTCTTCTTGAGGGAGTGCTAAGCTTAGGGAATATGTTAATCCCTTCCAGCGAGCAATGAAATCTAAAACCCTTTCATTCTCCCTTTACTTATAATTTGTAAGATAAAAAATTGTTGTCTTTGGAAACATTGAGCTGAATTGAAGAAGGAATCCTTGGCGGAGATCTTCCCATCCGGTAATTGACTAGGATTGCAAGCTTGTATACCCGACAAAAGTAGGTCCTTGTAATGACTATACAAAACACCTGAGCTTAACTGCATCTTGTTGCTAATGGGTTCTCATCATAGGATCTAAATGAGAAACAAAATGTGTTAAGTGTTTCTCTGGGTCTCCCGAACCATTAAATATTGGGAATGTGGTACTTAAAAAATTTGACGGGGGAGGAATTGCATCAACCCATTCAGGGTAAGATCTCTTTTATAGTTGAATTTGTGCATGTTTTCCCTCTATAGCTTCCAACCGAGCTATTAATGACTCATTGGTAGTCATTAACTTTTGAGAAACATCTGGTTGAGCTTGGACCTCAGCAGGTACAATAACTAGAGATTAGACAAGTGTGGTGGCTGGTGATGCAACTGATGGTAGCACCACCTATTGTTATTGCACATGAACCATAGGATTAGACCTGTGAGGGTGCACTGGTAAAGGAGGATATTCTTGATCCATCTCAGTAACTGCCACAAATTCCCTTGGTTGACTGACTCCAACACGCTTAGGAGGAAGACTACCTTGAAGTAGTTCTTCATTAAACCTCCTTAACTCCTTCATTTCTTCCTCTTGTTGTCCGAACCTTTGCTCTAGTGAGAGTGATTGGCCTTCTCCAGAGGAAGGTTGTGTAACCTGATTCTTTCCCTTTCCCTTGTTGGATGCCTTTTGGGGAGGGGGAAGTTGGTTATTTGAAGGAATACCTAGATTCTTGGTAATCCTTTGACTTCATGTACGCATACCTTCTTCATTTGTGTCTGTGTGTACAACTTCTTGAGTAGGAACCTCTTAATTTTATCCCTATGAGTGAGCCTTAGGTTCTGTAGGATCATCAACAACGACATTGATGAAATTAATTTATGCATAACGCATTACATCCCTTCTATCGGCATTTCTGTGATACTGTCTTTTTTCATGTCTCTGATGAGACACTACCTTATGTTGAGTTGATCCCTCTGGAACTTCTTGATGAACTGTAATTTGGAGGGAATCTTCTGATAATTCGGCTCTTTGTTCATCTTGTGGCTTCTTCCCTAATCTAGAGAAGACTGACTTGCTCTTAGGAAGAGATCAAGGATTTGAAAAAGTCCCCAGTCCGATGGACTGGGGCTATTCCTACAATTTCTACTCAACTCCTTGAATCCTATTTGTTGATTCTGAGGGTTGGGTTAAAAGAGTCCCTAGTCTGGCAAGCTGGGTGGTTCTTGAGATGCTACATCTGAGACTTTCTTAAAATATCTCTTGATCTTGCGGACTTTAGTCCAGAAATTGGATGGATGCATCAACCAACATCCACTCAAATCACCTGGCTCAAATGAATGCTGAATGATTTCTAACACTTCTGTCACCTGATGATGCGCTCTCTCTAAATGAGAAGTCTATTCGATATTCTCATTTGCCTGATGCAAAAGTATTTCGACAACTTGTTCTTTATATGCCTGACTTCGGGAAGAACTAGTTGAGGTCTGTTCCTGAGAAAGCCTTTGATTACAAACAAATCTATTTGGTTGTGTCCGTCCATGGGAAATAACATTGCATGAGACCATTTTTGGTGGGCTTTGCTGACTGGAGAGTACAGTGAAATGCAGTGCTCCATGAACACCCCATCCCCTGATATCAATACCAGATGGGGAATTAACAATTAACTGACACAATATTTTTAGTGCGACACGGCATGAACGCTAAAGGGATCTCTGCTACTTTTCAGCCTTCAGATATCGAGAAACTGAGAGAGAGTCCAAATCGATTTGGCATTGTAACCCTTCTATTATCTTGACATAATTTTCATATTCATCATAAGATAATATTTTCTTTTTCAATTGACAAATATTTTTTCACATGTTGAGACGAATATCGTGAATACAATCTTCCATCAACATCTCTGGAATGTCATAATGAGAGTCATCCAAAGGCCAAAACATGACGGGCACTTAACCTTTTGCCAATTGTTTTCTCATATTCATCACAACCTCTTTATCATTCAATGAAGATTCTTCTACCTGATTAGACCAGCGCTGGTGTATCCTTGTTGCTTCATCAGATTCAACAAGATTGGAATAGAATTCATTTATCATACTAAATGATGAATGGCCTAGGGGTGGTTCGTAGAATGACCTACACCTCAGGCTATCTTCTGATTGAGAATGTATTTCACCTGCTAGCGGTAAAGCATCAGACCCGACTAGCTTCACATTTTTCAAGTTCCTCAAGATAAGAGGGATTTCTCGTCACTACATTTTCAATTGGAGAATTTTCCAGGAAATGTGAATTACTACTGTAGAGAGGACTTTCATAGATAAATTCATCATCATGGGGAGGACCAAAATGGTGGGTTACAGCAAAAGATGAAACATTTTTCTCCTTGATCTGCTGGCCACACAGAGGGTTCTTGTGGCTCTCATCTAAAGATGATACTTCAATATTGACCAAAATGTCATGAAACAAGCCTTCATGATGATGTGTCTGATGAAGACCGTCGGAATTAATGTTCCCACTATTGGGAAATGAGAGAGTAGAATCTTGAGTTCCCACAGATAATTGTCTGAGGGATTCAAGAACTTCAGCATTGTGCAAGGCCTTATTACAGATTGGATCTTGATTTCATCACTGTTCTAGATGGGTCTTCTTCTTAGACGCCTTCTTACTCACTTTGGGAACCACTTTTTGATGAAAGAGGTTATTATGGGCAGGTGTATGTGCCTGCTTAGGAGAAATAGTCAGGTTAGACTGATTATCTCCATTCAAATCAGGTGTATGTGCCTGACTTGACTATCTGTATGTCATGGGGGAGTACGCCCCATAACCCTCTTGGACTGGAACAGAGGTGTGTATCTATTTTGGAGTGATATGTTGTTGTGTCACTCCACTGGTAAGGACAGATTTTCATTTCTTTCCATGTGATATTGCTGAAGCAGTTATAATATTCTGACATACATCCAGAATACGAGCAGGGAATTGCTTCTGCTCTTTCACCATTGTTAGATTATGCTTGGTGACTTCAGCTATCGGAACAAGAATATATGTCCATTCTGTGATTGGAGTAGGTGTGTGTTCCTACTCCGGTCCTCCTTTTCCTATCAGTGAATTATGACAGTACTCATGTGTGGGGGCAGAGAGTTGAGTCTGCTCCAAATTTGTCATCAGAGTGTTCCGACTGACTTCTCCGGATGCTACCAAATGAGACTGTTGGCAGGCTTGATGAATATTGGCAGGTGTATGTGCCTGTTTTCTATTCCTCGTCAAGTGTGGTTGACGATTTTCCTTCAATATAGGTAGAAGAGATTGCTGAAAGAATTGTAGATTGTAAACAGGTGTATATTCCTGTTTATCAGTTGCCACCATATCAGATTGGAGAACTTCTTTGGTTGTAGTCAGACGAACCTGCTGACTAGCTAATGAATTATAAATAGGTGTATATGCCTGCCTATAATACTCTTCCTGAATTTCCTAGTGGGGTAGGCGTGTTGCTGCCAGACGAGTCTATTGGGCAGTAACATCAGGACGAACGGGTGTATGTGCACGCTTGTTGTTTTCCATCAAGTTGGCTTAATGAACTTCTCCGGAGGGGGCAGAAGTAAGAACCCGCACCCTGTTGACCATATTTCTCCTCTAGCAGTTCTTCTTGTGTTCTCGGGTCTGAGGTACATAAGACGAACCCCTAAATTAGATACCATCATCATGTTGAGGGCTCACTGCCGCATGAGTCTGGAAGCGATTGTTGATGGGAGCCCTCATGAAGGACTCATGTCTCCTTGAATTAAAGCCTTGAGTGACCTTCTCATTCACCTCCTCATAATATAGGATGGACTGGTGATTTTGTTCCGGGGATAAAGACCCAAAACGGTTGGAGATGGTGGTTTGCACCACCTGCTTCTTGATCGCCGGTCGTCGCTGTCCGGACAACCAGGGTGAATTATTGACTTAGAGGGCTTGTCGAGTGGCCTCCAGAGTCAGAATTGTACCATTTTGACGGTATTCCTTAACCAGTTCATTCAAAACCCAGTTTTGAAGATGTTGAGTAGTTCATGTCGTCCCCAGAGCAGACGAGGATCCAGTAGGAGTAGCAGCAGAGGTATTCACAATAGAGGTATTCACTAGTGTGAACTTTAGAGAAGCCATTTCTGTAACGTAGAGAGATCCTGGAAACGATGGCATGTATGATATAACAGACATAATCAAGATAATTTCAGCCACTAAATATTTTGGATGAGCACATATGTTATTGATTATTTTTTTGGCCCTCTCATTGAGTTTAAATAGGGTCTTAACAAATAAGTAAAAAATCATTTTAACTTGGTTGAGGATTTATGTTGGGTTCACCATTTTTTGTTTCCCTCTAGAAATGGGGATGACCTCATTTGTTTAAGGTTCAATCATTCCAAATGGTTTCTAATGGGTTTGTTTGTAGAACCGGAAACATCCAATGATTCTATATCCATTTGGACATACTTTCCAAAGGTAGGTTCTCTTTGGTAGTGAACCAATGAGGTTTAAGAATTTATATTGGTCGAGAGGATGGGAGGTCGGACTCATCACACCTTTTTGGGGGGAATTATTGTCTACTCCGGGACTCTCTTTATAGATTTAATTTATGTTCATGAATCCTTTTTAAATTACCAAGTATGAAAATGAGCTTTCCTTTAGATATTACAATCAATGATTGATATGTATGAGAATTATATAATCTTTTATATGTATTTGATTTTCTTCAACGATAGAGAATCAACTATATTTTTTAGAAATTCTTAGTCAATGGTATCCTTCAATACATTATATAGAGATCTCTTGGTCATTATGATAACCATATTGGTTTTAAATCCACCCAGTGGGGCACTTGGAGATTATTGTCGTTCAGAAGGACATGGATTATTTCAGAGTTGGGATCGTACCCACAGATGCGCTACCTACGTATCCTTATTTAGAAAAGGAATCAGAACCCACGTAGTTCGAGTAAAAAAGTATGAGGTTTATGCATGGTTTATGGCTCAAAGAAAGATCTCATAATTACTTTTATGCTCTAAGCTCACATGAGTCATGCTCAGTGTGAAAAACAAGAGGTATTAGTAAAACCTGACGATTGTGCCATGAAAGATGAAATAATAAGAAATGATGTGGGGAATATGTATGTATGACTGCCTAGATAGATTAGGATTGAGATTTACTTCAGGGAAGAAACCCAGGAACAAGGTCCATAAAGGTATATGTACTTTATAGAGATTTAGATACTTAATATAGGGCTTACTCCTAAAAAGGATGCCCAAATTAGAGGGGACTTATGATTGGGTTTTACTCGTGAGAAAGAAGCCCAAATCAAAAGTAAATTAAGAATGGGGCTTACTCCTGAAACGTAGGCCTAGGTTAAGGGACTTGGGGCTTACTCCTAAGGAGTATGCACAAATTAAAGAAGCTTAAGACTGGAGATTATTCCTGAGAAGGAGGCCTGGGTTAAGAGGAATTGAGACTTTGGGGCTTATTCCTGAAGCGGAGGCCCAAGTTAAGGGAACCTGTGACTGGGGCTTACTCCTGAAAAAGGGGCCCGGATTAAGGGGATTAAGACTGGGGTTTACTTCTGAGAAGGAGGCCCAAGCTAAGGAAATTAAGACTAGGGATTACTCTTAAATAGGAGGCCCAGGTTGGGGGACTTGGACAAGGGCTTACTCCTAAAAAGAAGTCCCATGTTAAAGATCATCTCATCATAAAGGATGAGGTTGAATGAATGAAATATCTAACCTTAGTGACATAAAGATATGTAAATCACTAGGTTTTAAGAGATGTTCCACAGAATTCCTTTCATATAAGGAAGCCAACAAAAGAACCATGCCAATAAAATGGATTTGAAGAGTGTTTAGAAGGCTAAATTTTGAAGAGGATAGGTGGATTTGAAGAAAAGAGGGTAATAAGCATGAGAGCCACCCAAAAAGAAATAGGCGCGCAAGTCTTGATGGGGCACGCAAGTCTTGGTCACGCAAGTACACTTGCGCGACATTTGGGTACTTGCGCGCCGGTCAACCCACAGGGTAATACTTGGGTGAGGCTTGGCTCAAGCCCTTATTATTATCCCTAAAGACTTCCAAATGAGTGGAGCACAGGTTCTGTTGATGGGATAAGGTGGCGCACAGGTGTGACCATTTTCCTTAAGGGTTAGACACATAGGTGTGCATGTGTTGGTGAATTTCAACACATAGGCCTTGTTCCCCCTCTTTAGATCTTCCATTCTATGTATGAAATTACCTTAGAAGTGTTAGGAAGACTTTATGAAGAGATTAGGGCGTCGGGATCTCAAATATGACTTTTGGAATTTTTTTCCATGAAATGGGGGGCCTAAAAAGGGTATTTATAGGCTACTGAAGACCTTGGGTGAAAATAAAATAGGGCGCGCAAGTCACCTGCGCGCCCAATATGTGGCACACAGGTATACGTGCACGACCATGATGAATCTTTTGCGGCCCATATTTAAACAAATCCTTGTTCATGACTTTGTCAATTTTTTATTTTTCTTCAAAGGTTGAGTCACTCTGTGCTTAAGGTATTCCCCCTTTTCATTCGTTAGACTATGTGATAGAAAAGAGCGTCAATAATCATATTTGGTTTAGAAATAACAAGAAGATGGGGCTTTTTCTTATTTATCAAGAGCTTAAGGGCCCTAATAGTTTTAGGGTTGGCTAGCCCAAGAATATTCTAGAAGAGGATCCTCATTTGTTTTTTTTTTTAGAAAGAGATCCCTTTTTTTAATCCTTAATTCATGCATTTTATAAATCAATTAAATTAAATTAATTTCAAATGAAAAAGCTCCACCTCAATTCCAGTGACCTTATTGTGAATAGATATTCTAGTTTAAACATAAATTGAATTATAACATTAAAAATATAGAAGACATATTTTAATAATACATATTCATCGTGATAAATATAAATTAGAATTTAAAAACAATAAATATTTTAATCTTGAAAGCAAATTCTACACTTTTAATGAAATGTCCTATTAAAATTTTGAATTAATAATATGTAAAATGCACATATAAAAATATGTCTAATTCTTTTTAATCACTGAAATATCCAACAAGAATTAATAATTAAGAACAATATTAAGTCCCTTTAAATTTATTATTTCCATTTAAAATGAAAAGATCATAACTGTATATCCATAATTTTGAACCCAATAGTGAAAAATCTGTTTATAACATAGTTTAATATCTCAATGATCCTTAAAAAATATTATAATATATTCAAGGATTTTAATAATTAACTAAATAACGATTTCATTCATGTAAACCAGATTTAACAACTAAATTAACATATTCAATGGCTATATAAAAAATTAAAATTCAAGAGAATGACATATAAACACACTTTTACTTTTATTACTAAAAAACAAAAGAGAAGTATTTAAGTACATGGTGGCATTCAAAAATGACACAAGATATTCATTCTGTGCTAAAATTAAATAACAACCCTTTTAAATGTTCATTGCATCAAGATTAGGATAAAACTATATTGACATTTTTGAAATTCTCCAAATGTTCATCAATAAGATCAAAAATTAAGAACTACTTAAATATGGGTATTATTTTCCCCAAAAATAAAAAGGAAGAAGAAGGTGGCCATGATCATGTGGATTGTGTGAACCCATAGAAGACATATGATTGCATAATCTTTAAAAGATCATGTGAAAAGTCACGTGTGGAATATATCCCATGTAGGATCTTGAGAAACCCCTTTAGAAAATCCTACTCATTCTCAAAAATTCATCCCAAGAACTTGCTTATCATGCGGTGGAAAATAGATATTTCTACCCTAGGTCATGTGACTTGTCCACTAGTAGACACCTGATAAACCATCCAAAAACAATTTCAAAATAATTGGAAAATATCCAAAAGGTAGGATCCCCTTGTGGTCATAAAATTCATGTGACTCACCATCATGGTCTCGCAAAGTCCCTTGATAATCCATCATTGCATCATGAATGGCCCTAGAGAATTTACCTAAAGGTCACATGAAGGTCTTTCAATAGATGCATTGATCTCATGAAGGCCCTTCGACATGTCATCCTGAAAATATGGAAGTCACTCAAAATGTTCTCATGATTAAACAAGACCCCCAATAAATTGTCCATAATCCAATAAATAGGGTGTTTAAATGATGGTATCATAGTCATTGAAAATCATGTGATTCCCCTATATAAATCTATAGTAAGACTTCACAAAGAGGTGTGATGTCCAGACCCTCCATTGACTCCATCTTTGATTTGTGTGATATGTTCCACACAAAGGGGAAAATAATCGGGGTGGAAAGTCCTATAAATTCCCATCCCCATCAAGAATAAAATCTTTATACACATTAAGAGTTCTGAGAACCTCAAACCAATGCACCCTGGAATTTGAGTGGATTTCTCAGAGCGGCTGATCGTGTGATAGGTAAAGTTTTCCATCATGTAAGATCATTTGAACAACTAGATAAATCATGAATCATGCATAGAAACTTTTCTTGATCACTCAAATATCACAAGAATAACATCATGCAAATCTTCTAAATCATGTGATACTTAAAAAAATATAACATGGAAGAAATGTAAGTCATTTGAATAAAAAGGCTAGAAAAAAATAAAAACCACAAGAGACTTTTGTGAAGAACATATATGTTGATCCTCATGTTCTTTGCATAAACCACCCAGGTCATTCCACAATAATAAGACATGACACTAAGATCATGTGATACTCCTCTGGTATAATATTTGGATTATGTGATGTCTTGTGGACATGTCAGATAAATTCACATGAAACCCTTCAAGAATTCCACCCAAGTCTTGTAAAACCCTCTAGGATTTCTATCTGAACCTCACAATGTCCACTAGACATGCCGCCCAGATCACATGGCAGAACCAATACATGACAGCTGAGTCTCATGTAAGCACTGGTGTATGTCAGCTGGATCTTAAGGAAACCCTCAGACATGTCAGCCATCTTTCGCGGAGAAATCCATGTATTAAAGCTTGAGTCATGCATCTCCCTCTATATATGTTTAACTAACTCTCATAACCCCCTCCAAAAACTGTCATCTAGGTTTCATGATGACACCAGGTCAACTCAGTTGGATCATATGATTACCTCTAGACAATTCAACTATATCATGAGATGGCTTCCAGGATAATCCAGTCAGGTCTTACAATGTCCCTCAGACTAGTTATCCTTTATCATGCGACAGCTTAAATACATTCCATCCTGGTTATGTGACATCCCTTAGATAAGTGAAATATATCATGCAATTTTATTTTGACATGTAAGGAAGACACCCTCTAGTATGTCAAGCAGACAATCAAGGAATGTCAAGTAAATAGTCACCAAATTCCAAGCCTGCAAGAAATTCAGGCCAGTCGCTCATCCTTGGACATGATAACCTTGTACATAATTGGTATATGATTCCAATATAGAATGGAAACATCGATGTGTATGCCCTGACCAATCAAACTACGATGACTACAGATCCTACAGTAACCAGGATATATATGATGCATTTTTAAGGCCATAGATCCATATCAAACATCCCAAGGTATTTCCCAATATATAACTCCTATATTCCCATATAGTGATAGTGACTACATTTCATCCCTTGATTCTCACACCAATCATGGCTCACGTGGGATTAAAAAATTTCAATAGTTATATCATTCGCATCATGAATCTCCGTCATCTAGGGAAACCTCAGTTTTTAAGCCCTGATGACTGGAATGATATGATTTCCCCCATATATGTTAATCTACCTTGGATCCATTACCAAGGGAGTGGATAAACCACAAGAACTCTAATTTGTACAATGACTAGGATACATAGGACACCTCCTTATGTCCCACGCTCAAATGGGAAACCACTTCGGTGTAAGTACCCTGATTTCTCCAAAATTTTAACCATAGAGACTTAATCATTCCAATAGAATGATCATTATACCTCTATATCAGTGGAATAATAAACCAAATAATCTTCAAAAACTCTAATTTCTTCAATAATCATCATATGTAGGATGCCTCCTTGAGAATCGAGCTCTAATACCCAAGCCATATGTCCCCACACATATGTTCATTCTATAAGATGATAAAATGCACATGATTTAGAAATATATATGGGTTTTGATTCCTTTAATAAAGAAGATAAATAGGATTCCACATAATAGATCAATCCCCTATTCAGAATATTAATCACCTCCCTTTGTGGATGAAATTCTCGGAGTGCCTAGTTATGTGGATTCACCATAAAAGTAGTTTCTCATTACTGGGAAATGGATGATGAACCTCAAATACATAAAGATGGATTCACTAATCAGATCCCCTTATTCTGAACATAAAAGGGGTTAACCTATGATCATCCTTTTAGGGTAACTAGTCCCATGTTGAGATTAGGAAGAGGTTTTCAAACATGTCTTCAATTAGTAAGAGGGTCCCAGAATAGGAAACAACTCCCACCAAAAGGGAGTAATGATCCTGACTTCCCATCCTCTAGAACAATGTGAGTTCCTAAGAATCATTGGGTATGAAACCCCAATAGACCACCTACCTATGGAAAGTAGGTTTGTACCCAACTATGGATGCGGGAACCATTGGGATTTTCTGTTAAAAATGACAATGGTGATCAAACATCAATGATTGTGCAAGAAATTAAACCACCCCACAACCAACCGTTGGGACAAACCAAATTCACCTCGATCACCACTTTTCCATCCAAAAAATTTTGATCTCATCATGAACATATTTAATCACGGAATCTCTATTACAACATATTAAGGATAAACTTCCTAGTTCTCGTCAACCCATTTTTCTAGTCGAATGAGGAGTTATAAGTCATATATTTTCTGTAATAACAAAAATGGTGGACCCAATTTGAATCTTTCAAAAAATATAATTATTACTTAATCATGAGATAGTCTATCTTGCTTTCTATACTCTATGAAAGCAATGATCCCTACATAAAACTCTCAAATATAATGATAGATGGATTACCATGTGTCTGTATACATTGTTATCATATCAAAAAAATATAATGAGGTTGAAATAAATCTTATAGAGGATCATATATAATCATGGTTCCCATAAAATAATTCCATCCTCGGTTATACAATTCTACATGAGTAGAATGGCCAGATAAGGAATAAAAGGAATGTTATATTTACCATACATATCTCATTGAGCATGAATAATGCCTATGATATTCCACTAATTTGTAACCTTGTTCCTTGTTGTCTCCATGACTATAGAAACTTCTCTCATCAATAGCATCCTGACCCAAGATAATTTCTTCAACTACTGGCTATTTTGGAAAATCACATATGGCTACAACCCCCATAGATCACAAAATGATATAACCTACCCGACTGCTTCAGAGTCGGGTAGAAAATGAAATAGTCTAGGAATACCACTAATGTGGTACAGTACCAACCCTTGAATTTGTTGTAAAGTGTCTCCAAGTACTGACACTAATGATTTTTCATCATTTAAGGAAAGCTATAGCTAATTCAGAGTCCCTCATTGCCCGAGCCAACAACTTTGGGATCTTATCCTCAAAGCGTAACAATAACCACCTTCAATCTCTAATGAAGGTGGACCATGGGGTCAAATATAGATCCCTTTCAGTTTAGGGGCCACCAAGGATATCTCATGGAAATCCCTATTTCCAGCACCATCCCATCGGTACCCATCAGTCACCTGTTGAGGGTGCCACCCAACACAGTACCACCTCTGATACCCATGCACTGGAAACAAGAATGACACATCAATTGAGGAAGGATCTGGATAACTATGAGTGGGATCATATTCCCACTCCCACTGATTAAGTCTTGTATCATATTCTAGTAGTAAACAGTGATCATGAACATATACCTATTCACTCGGAGAAAGTATATCAACATATTCCTACCATAGGAATTGGGGAGGTGCATATCCTTGCCCCAATTCATAAATCCCATCAGCATTTTTTGGTCACAAAATGAGGATAGAAGTGGACTCATGTCCCCTTTTCTATAGAATATATCTACGAATATATAGTGGATAGGGAAATTGTGCAGGCTTATATCCTTATGAAATATTTTCTAAAATTCTCTTTCATCTTGTAAATTGTTGAAGTACTCCACCAGAATATTATTTAACTAGTAAATATATAGGGATAGGCATGTATTCCTATCCCTTTATCTAGGGAAGCTCAATACTCTTATAGTTATGAATATGTGGTTTCTCCAAAGAAATCATACATTCTTGATCCTGTATAAGAGTATTATTGGAATATTCTAGTAAAGGATAAGGTGTCATAATCGGATCACATTATATTTTAACCGTGGATCACTAGGTGAGGGCACAACATGCCTCAAGGGAGGGGCATATGTGTAACACCCGAAACTTTTATGTTATATAAATCATAAAAGGAATCTTTTTCTACACAACACTTCCTTGGCTTGCTTTACATGCAATCGCGACCTTCCTCTATAGCTTGCGTCGTACGCAATACCGAGTTTCACTAAACAACAATATGCTATTAAAACTAGCCGTTATGAATAGTAATAACCACTTTTTGAAATTTTATAAATTTTATTTTTCAAAATGGACTTCATTTTTGGACTCAGAATATCGAAATTAGCCTAGGGTGAAATTTTGGTATTTTTCTGAAAACTTTCAATTTTTGATGAATAGTGAAACCACTAAGTGGTAGGTTAAAAACTGAATTTTGCATAAAACTTAATTTTACCGCTTCTGTGAATGGAATTTTGAAAATCCGACAGACACGGTTGATATCAGTAAGTAAAATGTGGTTCAATGAGATAAAAATAATTTTTTGGTGAATAGTAACTTTTTACTTTTTTTTACCGCGGTTAATAGTAAATAGGGTAACTAAGGGTAAATATGATATTAATATTACCCTAACACATGTCCTAATTCTATTGGACAAGTGTAATTCGACCAAAAACAAACTTAGGAATAAAATATGACCATTTAGGCCCACTTGGATTAGATTAGGACATTTATTATTAATTTATTTAAAGAAGGGTTAAAATAGTTAAAATCAAAGTTTAATAAGTAAATCATTTTTAATATGGGGTTATACATAAGATAAATTCAATTGTAAATATTCATTAGAAAGCTAAAACGATTTCCTACATGATGATATTTTATTTGTAATTTTTATACAACAAATAATTTAATTTATTTATGACACAAAGATGATGCAGTAATTATCTTATTAATGAAATATTGACATAATTGATAATATAAATACCAAAATAAATGTAATTTAAGACTTTTTATGAATTCCCCTAATTTTCTAGGTTACTATGATATATTAGTGTTGATTTAATTAACTTGGTTCGACCATATAATTCTGTTATGACTTTCACAAAAATCATATATCAAATAGTGTCAAAATTTACACAAAATAGTTTTTAAATCAAATATTATATTATTAATTGTTATTTTATTCCTAAAAATCTAAGGTTCGGCCAAATGACTTAGATAAGAATATATATATTAATAATAAACAATTTGGGGTTCGTTTGGCATGTTATAGTAAGTGTATTAACCATATAGTGAAAGAAAACAAAAAGACACGGTAAAAGTTAAATTAATTAACTTAGAGTTAAATCTAATTGATAAGGTTAAAATAATACCCTAAACTTGTCTAAATCCTATTGGTTGATAGGATTTCGACCCATACCCACTTTAGCTTAGAAATAAGACCCTTTGGAACCATTATAAACCGATTTTGACTTTAATATAAAATAATATTTTGAGATATTCCTAAGGTGCCCCTCTCCTCCCTTATAAAAGGGCACCTCCTCCCCCTCCTCCTCACACCAAATTGAGCACTCAAGCTCGGCCAACCCCTGAAATTTTCTCCTCTCCACTTCCCTAGAATAATCCTAGAGGTCCTGGTCTTCTTCAAAGACCAATCTTAGTTCCCTAAGTGGAGGATTCAAAGAGGCGTTCCAAAGAAGAGGTAATATCCATTACCGATCTTTTCAATTTCTTTCTTCTTCAACTTCTTCTTCTTTAGTTGTTTCATGATAAAGTAATAACATCAGTATTACTTACATACTGATATGTTATTATAAATATGAAACAACCCTAATTCACCTTCTATCTATCCTACGGAAAAATGAAATCACCGCGCGTGCGTACGTACGGAATACCGTCTCCACGCCGTGGTGTAATCTATTTTCCACCACCACCTTACAAGGATGGGTATAATGGTGTAATGAGTAACTATTTATGATTATTATAAAGTAATATTGATACTGAAATAATATACATATACTCCAATACAATTCCACGTTCATAGGAATGATATCATCACTCGTGCGTACGTACGGAATACCGTCTCCACGATGTGATGCGACTCGTTCTACATGATCATCATTACATAGTAATTATATAAATTAATTGAATGAATAAATATGATATATGTTACACTAATACCATTCTGGATATAAGGTATCTATAACCTTAAAATAAGAATAAGAATTTATTCGACAAAACACGCATAAGAACAAAAAGTTATAAAGACCCGAGTAACAAGTAACAATGAAATATTACTAACAAGAAGCTAATAATATGACCATATATGATATCATATCAATATGTATGATTCTGGAATAAGTCAATAACATTATTTAAACCATTATACAGGAGCTTCGGACACATACAAAGCAAATCGGACCTAAGGTAAGGGAAATATCACAATCTCATTTTTATCCGAGATTGTTTATTCGTAAGTATTTACTGGGGTGTATTTTATCATCCACGTCCATGTTTCATCAATATGTAATATTACTTCCATCCACCTACAATTGTTTAAATCCATTTTTACCCTTCGGTGAGTTTTTAGTAATATGTATGAAACGAATCTTTTGTCGTTTTTCGTACGAGGTACTTTTTGACTTTTCCGACAAAAGTACGAAGAATGTTTTTTTTAACTTATATGGCATGAATGGATTTTTTTTTAAAACATTATTTCAAAGAAGCTTCCTTTACAAGTATTCAAGTTTATTTTTAATCAACTTATTTTAGTTTAAAATTGTATGACATGTTAAGAAAGTAAAAGTGTTTTTGAAGAAGAAAGGATATTTTCCTCAAGAATGAAGTTCAAGTATTTTATCAAAATTATTTTCCATCTAAGATAATAAAAGGGTTATGTTTCTATCCCTATTATTACATGGATTTGATTATGTTGTAATGGAAACATTTTTATGAATTCCTTTATCTTATATGAATTGTTTTATGATGTCATGTTGTTTAAGAATTCCATTTTTATTACATGGGTTATGTGATGATGTATGATTTATGATTATGTGGCACACATAAGAAAGGATTCATTATAAGATGGGTGGGACCTATATCTCCCTCCAATACATTGGGTAAAGATTTTATATCTCATGAGATAGACATGGCTGGAACGGAAGGTTATTTCGGTTCAGTGATACAGGACTGAAACGAGGAGTGAACTCGGTTCAGAAAGGGACTTTGTCCACTAAGATAGTCTTGGCAATGAGTCATGACTAACAAGAAATGATTTTCCATGACTATGTGTGCATGCCACAAAGTTTCAAGTTTTATGTTATGATTATGGGGATCTCATTTTCACTTCTATGATTTATTCCATGTTAAGATATTATGATCTCTTTTGCAGGTTTTGATTTTCAAAAAGATATGATATGATTTTTATTTCCTTTATTTTCCCTTGCTGAGCATTTGAGCTCACCCTTTTATGTTTTCTTTTCCCCAGGTCAGGAGGATGGATATTAAGTAGAATATGCTAAAAGGGACCCTAGATATGATGAAATAAATGGGAGACACTGTAGAAGATTTATGAACCAGTTGTTTATGTTTCCCAGTTTCTAAAGACACTATACCTATACGGTCCTTTGTGGTTTTGTCATATGTTGTAATAAGTGTGCTTCAATTTTGAAGTATTAATAATATATGTGAAGTGTGGGTTGTTATAGTTGGTATCAGAGGGAGGTTATAGTCAACCTTTGGAAACTAGGATGTGAAAGCCTTAGTAAGAACCCTAAGGAAAAGTCTAAGCATAGAACACAATCTTAGTGTTTTAGAAATGGCCTTGAATAACCTAGGATAAGACCTTAAGCATGAAAATTTTATTCTTGAATTATGTGGTTTCCTATTATAATTAGTGTTGCTCACACTATTCGTCTTGGTTTTAGTCAATGGCTGGAACCCGAAGGAACCGTGTTAATGCGGAATACGATGGGCAATGTAATGATTGTCCCCCTGAGCAACCAAACGATATGGGAGCTGGAATGCAAAATCTTGTAGCCATGCTCACACAACTTTCTCAAGCTATGAATCATGCAGTATTTCCAAACGAGCAAAGGAGGGAGCAACATTCTGTTGAATCCTTCATGAGGCAGCGTCCACCTTCTTTCAGCGGGTCTACTGATCCATTAGTTGCTGAACAATGGATTAGTACTACTGAAAAGATATTTTCAGTTCTTCAATGTTCTGAACATGATAAAGTCATCCTAGCAGTGTATCGTTTGGAAGGAGATGCTGATCAATGGTGGAATCTTGTTAAGAATACGAGGCAAAGGGATGAAATTGAGTCTATGGAATGGGACGAGTTCAAGAACTTATTTTTCAATAAGTACTTCCCTCGTATTCTCCGAACAAAGATGGAGAAAGAGTTTCTTGAACTGAAGCAAAGGGATGATGAATCTGTTGGTACCTATGAAGCAAATTTTACAAGACTTGCAAGGTACGCTTCTGGTATTATTATCCAACCTGAGAGTAAGATCGATCGATTCTTTAGTGGCTTAAAACCAAGTCTTCGAAGGGCGTTAGCCATAAGGGACTTCAATAGCTACGAGGAAATCGTTCGATGTGCTCTCAAAGTCAAGATGGAGATTGGAGTAACCCATCAATCACATGGGTTTGATAAGAAGAGGAAGATGGAATTCAAAGAAAAATCTAAAGAGCACACGGAAAAGAAGTTGAACTTTCCCTTATGGTCAAAGTGTGGAAAGAAACATGGAGGGAGTTGTCTTAAAGGGACAAGTAAATGTTTTAAATGTGGAAAGGAAGGTCATCGGGCATTTGAATGCCGCGATAATGGGAAGAAGATGTCTAATGATGCAAACAAAGGAAGGGATACACAGAATGAACCTACTACACTTCAATGTTTCAAGTGCAAGGAGATGGGACATTATGCAAATCAATGCCCAAATCCAAGGGTTGATGATGATGGTCGACGTCAACAAAATCTTAAGGCTAAAGAAAAAGGAAAGTCACATGCAATTTCTATCAGCGATGTGGAGTACGATAACGAAGTGGTGAAAGGTACACTTACCATCCACTCTAAAGTAGCAAATGTTTTATTTGATTCTGGATCCACCCACTCTTTTATTTCTAAAGAATTTTCTAAGGGTATCACCGTATTACCTCAACAATTAGATGTTGAGTTAGCGGTGACAACACCTAATGGCACAACAGTCGCATCAAAAGTTTATAATTCTTCTCCGATCGAAGTTTGTGGGAAAGTGCTTCCTGCAAATCTTGTGATCCTTCCTTTAGTGGAATTTGATGTGATTCTTGGCATGGATTGGCTTTCTCTACATGGAGCTCATATCGATTGCCAAAGAAGGGAAGTCACATTTCATATTCCAGATCAATCTACGATCGTCTATCAATGCAAGGATGAACATAACCTTCCAGTGGAAATTTCTTCCATCTTATGGGTATTGATTCCACTAAATGAAGGTTATTTATCTCAAATGGTTGGTGAGAAACTCACGATTAAGAATATGCCCATTGTACGGGATTTTGATGATGTCTTTCCGGAGGAATTGTCGGGTCTTCCACCAAATCGTGAAGTTGAGTTTTCAATAGAACTCGTACCGGGTGCTTTGCCTATTTCAAAGACACCTTATAGAATGGCCCCAATTGAGTTGCAGGAATTGAAGAAGCAACTCCAAGAGAATCTTGATAAGGGATTCATACGCCCTAGTGCGTCACCTTGGGGAGCACCTGTTCTATTTGTTAAGAAGAAAGATGGATCAATGAGACTTTTCATTGATTATCGAGAACTTAACAAGATCACTATCAAGAACAAATATCCTCTCCCACGCATTGATGACTTATTTGACCAACTACGCGGAGCTCAATACTTTTCCAAGATTGATCTTCGTTCAGGGTATCATCAATTAAGGGTCAAAAGTGAGGATATACCAAAGACGGCTTTCCGTACAAGGTATGGACACTATGAATTTATAGTGATGCCATTTGGTCTTACTAATGCCCCTGCTATCTTCATGGATCTAATGAATAGAGTCTTTAGAGACTATCTTGATCAATTTTTGGTAGTCTTTATAGATGATATTCTTGTCTATTCAAAGAGCAAGGAAGAGCATGAAGATCACTTGAGAATTATATTGAAGACCCTGAGAAAGGAGAAGCTTTATGCCAAATTTACCAAGTGTGAATTTTGGCTTCAAAAAGTTGCATTTTTGGGTCACATAATCTCAAAAGAGGGGATATCTGTGGATCCAGCAAAAACAGAGGTTATCGAAAGATGGTCGAGACCAACAACAGTAACTGAGATTCGAAGTTTTCTTGGTTTGGCTGGATATTATCGATGTTTTGTAAAAGATTTTTCACGATTATCTAATCCACTCACCAAGTTGACTCGGAAAAGAGTTAAGTTTGTCTGGACAAAGGAATGTGAAGAGAATTTCAAGGAGTTGAAAAGAAGGTTATCCAGTGCACCTGTGCTCACACTGCCTTGTAGTGGAGAAAGGTTTGTGATCTACAGTGATGCATCGAAGAAGGGATTGGGGTGTGTTCTTATGCAAAATGATATGGTGATAGCTTATGCCTCACGACAGTTGAAAATCCATGAGCAAAATTACCCAACACATGATTTGGAGTTGGCTGCAGTAATCTTTTCATTAAAGATTTGGAGGCATTACCTTTATGGTGAAAGGTGTGATATTTATACTGATCATAAAAGTTTAAAGTATATTTTCACACAAAAGGAGTTGAATATGCGTCAAAGAAGATGGTTGGAGCTGATTAAGGATTATGACTGCTCAATCCATTACCACCCTGGGAAAGCAAACAAGGTGGCAGATGCATTAAGTCGACAAGACCATGCTAGTTTATCCATGATGAGGATCACAAAAGATCCAATATTTACGGATTTACAAAGGATGGATCTTGGAATTATAATGGAAGGGGAAAAATCTTATCTTTCTCAAATGAATGTTCAACCATCTATACATGTGAAGATTAAAGAGGCACAGAAAGAAGATGTCGAGTTACAAAAGAAGGTGAGAAATGTTCCTGAATTCAACCTTGATTGTGATGGGATAATAAAGTTCAGGAATCGGGTTTGTGTTCCTCCCATCCCCGAATTAAAGAAGGAGCTGCTGGATGAGGCTCATAGTTCATCATTCTCTATTCATCCTGGATGCACGAAGATGTATAGGGACCTAAAAGATTACTTCTGGTGGGATGGTATGAAAAGAAATGTTGCTGAATATGTCTCTCGATGCTTGGTTTGTCAACAAGTTAAAGCTGAGAGACAAAAGTCTAAGGGGATGTTACAAACATTACCCATACCCGAATGGAAATGGGGAAACATCACTATGGACTTTGTCACAGGACTTCCTAAAACATCCAAAGGTAATAATGCTATTTGGGTCATAGTTGATCATCTTACAAAGTCTGCACACTTCATTGTTATTAGAGAGGATTTCTCTCTAGATCAGCTTGCCAGGATATATGTAAAAGAAGTGGTAAGATTGCATGGAGTACCACTTTCTATTATATCTGATCGGGATCCGAGATTTACCTCGAAGTTCTGGCGAAGTCTTCAGCATACTCTGGACATAGAGTTGAGTTTCAGCACTGCTTATCATCCCCAGACAGACGGTCAGTCTGAGAGAATAATTCAAACCCTAGAAGATATGTTGAGAGCTTGCTCTATGGATTTCAAAGGAGGTTGGGATCAACACCTACCTTTGGTAGAATTTTCTTATAATAATAGCTTTCACTCCAGTATTCAGATGGCTCCTTATGAAGCTCTCTATGGAAAGAAATGCAGGACTCCAACTTGCTGGGATGAAGTTGGGGAAAGAAAGCTATTAGGACCTGATCTCGTTGATGAAATGGCAGAAAAGGTCAGATCTATTCAACAACACATAAGCGCAGCTCAGAGTCGACAGAAAAGTTATGCCGACAATCGAAGAAAAGACCTAGAGTTTGAAGTGGGTGATAAAGTGTTCTTACGAATATCTCCCTGGAAGAGGGTTATGAGATTTGGAAAGAAGGGGAAGTTGAGCCCTAGATATATCGGTCCTTTCGAAATACTAGATCGTGTTGGGAAGGTAGCTTACCGATTGGCGCTTCCACCGAATCTCTCTCAAGTTCACGATGTGTTCCATGTATCTCTCCTGAGAAAGTACATACCAGATCCTTCACATGTACTCAGCTCAGAAGTTGTACCGCTGGAGCAAGATCTTTCTTATGAAGAACATCCGATAGAGATTCTGGATCGTAGCGAAAAAGTCCTACAAAACAAGACCACTCGATTGGTGAAAGTTTTATGGAGGAACCACCAACTTGAAGAAGCTACATGGGAGCTTGAGGATATGATGAGGGAGAAGTATCCTCATCTGTTTGTTGCAAAGTGACGAATTTCGAGGGTGAAATTCTTTTTAAGGGGGGTAGAATGTAACACCCGATACTTTTATGTTATATAAATCATCAAAGGAATCTATTTCTACACAACACTTGCTTGGCTTGCTTTACACGCAATCGCGACCTTCCTCGATAGCTTGCGTCGTACGCAATACCGAGTTTCACTAAACAACAATATGCTATTAAAACTAGCCGTTATGAATAGTAATAACCACTTTTTGAAATTTTATAAATTTTATTTTTCAAAATGGACTTCATTTTTGGACTCAGAATATAGAAATTAGCCTAGGGTGAAATTTTGGTATTTTTCTGAAAACTTTCAATTTTTGATGAATAGTGAAACCACTAAGTGGTAGGTTAAAAACTGAATTTTGCATAAAACTTAATTTTACCGCTTCTGTGAATGGAATTTCGAAAATCCGACAGACACGGTTGATATCAGTAAGTAAAATTTGGTTCAATGAGATAAAAATAATTTTTTGGTGAATAGTAACTTTTTACTTTTTTTTACCGTGGTTAATAGTAAATAGGGTAACTAAGGGTAAATATGATATTAATATTACCCTAACACATGTCCTAATTCTATTGGACAAGTGTAATTCGACCAAAAACAAACTTAGGAATAAAATATGACCATTTAGGCCCACTTGGATTAGATTAGGACATTTATTATTAATTTATTTAAAGAAGGGTTAAAATAGTTAAAATCAAAGTTTAATAAGTAAATCATTTTTAATATGGGGTTATACATAAGATAAATTCAATTGTAAATATTCATTAGAAATCTAAAAAGATTTTCTACATGATGATATTTTATTTGTAATTTTTAGACATCAAATAATTTAATTTATTTATGACACAAAGATGATGCAGTAATTATCTTATTAATGAAATATTGACATAATTGATAATATAAATAACAAAATAAATGTAATTTAAGACTTTTTATGAATTCCACTAATTTTCTAGGTTACTATGATATATTAGTGTTGATTTAATTAACTTGGTTCGACCATATAATTCTGTTATGACTTTCACAAAAATCATATATCAAATAGTGTCAAAATTGACACAAAATAGTTTTTAAATCAAATATTATATTATTAATTGTTATTTTATTCCTAAAAATCTAAGGTTCGGCCGAATGACTTAGATAAGGATATATATATTAATAATAAACAATTTGTGGTTATTTTGGCATGTTATAGTAAGTGTATTAACCATATAGTGAAAGAAAACAAAAAGACACGGTAAAAGTTAAATTAATTAACTTAGAGTTAAATCTAATTGATAAGGTTAAAATAATACCCTAAACTTGTCTAAATCCTATTGGTTGATAGGATTTCGACCCATCCCCACTTTAGATTCGAAATAAGACCCTTTGGAACCATTATAAACCGATTTTGACTTTAATATAAAATAATATTTTGAGATGTTCCTAAGGTGCCCCTCTCCTCCCTTATAAAAGGGCACCTCCTCCCCCTCCTCCTCACACCAAATTGAGCACTCAAGCTCGGCCAACCCCTGCCATTTTCTCCTCTCCACTTCCCTAGAATAATCCTAGAGGTCCTGGTCTTCTTCAAAGACCAATCTTAGTTCCCTAAGTGGAGGATTCAAAGAGGCGTTCCAAAGAAGAGGTAATATCCATTACCGATCTTTTCAATTTATTTCTTCTTCAAATTTTTCTTCTTTAGTTGTTTCATGATAAAGTAATAACATCAGTATTACTTACATACTGATATGTTATTATAAATATGAAACAACCCTAATTCACCTTCTATCCATCCTACGGAAAAATGAAATCACCGCGCGTGCGTACGTACGGAATACCGTCTCCACGCCGTGGTGTAATCTATTTTCCACCACCACCTTACAAGGATGGGTATAATGGTGTAATGAGTAACTATTTATGATTATTATAAAGTAATATTGATACTGAAATAATATACATATACTCCAATACAATTCCACGTTCATAGGAATGATATCATCACTCGTGCGTACGTACGGAATACCGTCTCCACGATGTGATGCGACTCGTTCTACATGATCATCATTACATAGTAATTATATAAATGAATTGAATGAATAAATATGATATATGTTACACTAATACCATTCTGGATATAAGGTATCTATAACCTTAAAAGAAGAATAAGAATTTATTCGACAAAACACGCATAAGAACAAAAAGTTATAAAGACCCGAGTAACAAGTAACAATGAAATATTACTAACAAGAAGCTAATAATATGACCATATATGATATCATATCAACATGTATGATTCTGGAATAAGTCAATAACATTATTTAAACCATTATACAGGAGCTTCGGACACATACAAAGCAAATCGGACCTAAGGTAAGGGAAATATCACAATCTCATTTTTATCCGAGATTGTTTATTCGTAAGTATTTACTGGGGTGTATTTTATCATCCACGTCCATGTTTCATCAATATGTAATATTAATTCCATCCACCTACAATTGTTTAAATCCATTTTTACCCTTCGGTGAGTTTTTAGTAATATGTATGAAAGGAATCTTTTGTCGTTTTTCGTACGAGGTACTTTTTGACTTTTCCGACAAAAGTACGAAGAATGTTTTTTTTTAACTTATACGGCATGAATGGATTTTTTTTAAAACATTATTTAAAAGAAGCTTCCTTTACAAGTATTCAAGTTTATTTTTAATCAACTTCCTTTAGTTTAAAATTGTATGACATGTTAAGAAAGTAAAAGTGTTTTTGAAGAAGAAAGGATATTTTCCTCAAGAATGAAGTTCAAGTATTTTATCAAAATTATTTTCCATCTAAGATAATAAAAGGGTTCTGTTTCTATCCCTATTATTACATGGATTTGATTATGTTGTGATGGAAACATTTTTATGAATTCCTTTATCTTATATGAATTGTTTTATGATGTCATGTTGTTTAAGAATTCCATTTTTATTACATGGGTTATGTGATGATGTATGATTTATGATTATGTGGCACACATAAGAAAGGATTCATTATAAGATGGGTGGGACCTATATCTCCCTCCAATGCATTGGGTAAAGATTTTATATCTCATGAGATAGACATGGCTGGAACGGAAGGTTATTTCGGTTCAGTGATACAGGACTGAAACGAGGAGTGAACTCGGTTCAGAAAGGGACTTTGTCCACTAAGATAGTCTTGGCAATGAGTCATGACTAACAAGAAATGATTTTCCATGACTATGTGTGCATGCCACAAAGTTTCAAGTTTTATGTTATGATTATGGGGATCTCATTTTCACTTCTATGATTTATTCCATGTTAAGATATTATGATCTCTTTTGCAGGTTTTGATTTTCAAAAAGATATGATATGATTTTTATTTCCTTTATTTGCCCTTGCTGAGCATTTGAGCTCACCCTTTTATGTTTTCTTTTCCCCAGGTCAAGAGGATGGATATTAAGTAGAATATGCTAAAAGGGACCCTAGATATGATGAAATAAATGGGAGACACTGTAGAAGATTTATGAACCAGTTGTTTATGTTTCCCAGTTTCTAAAGACATTATACCTATACGGTCCTTTGTGGTTTTGTCATATGTTGTAATAAGTGTGCTTCAATTTTGAAGTATTAACAATGTATGTGAAGTGTGGGTCGTTATAATATGCCTATCAAAAAATACTAGTAGCATATTCCAATGGCCCATGATTGGGATCATATCCTTATTCTAGGTGGGGCTCTCCATGTGAGAGGTACAAATTCCTTAGTACATGCTTATATTCATATCGAAGAAGTCTAGTTTCATACTCCAAAGTCCAATTATTGGGCTCATATCAACATTCTAACTAGGGCTCACCAGGTGAGAATGACACATACCTCATGATAAGATCACTGGAATATGTTGGCACCCTCTCAATAGGGGGATGAAACTTAATATTTATGGTTCTTGTGCCTTGGGCATTATTCAAGGAGGTGGTTTGGTTCAGTATTCCCTCAACTCTTTAATCATTGAATTCTCGTCTTTCTTCGAGAATGGAACCACTCTTCAAGCATAATATCTATCTATGTTGTTTGTCCTTGAGTTATGTAGTAGGGTTAACATTACCATAGTGTCCTTAGAGACGGACTCTCAGATCCTCCATTTGTTTCTCTTGGGTACTACCTCCACCCTGTGGTATATCATTTATCATATTAGGAAAATCAAGATGTTGATTGGCAGTGACCTGGAGATTTCCCACACATGGCGCGAGGGCAATAAAGGGGTCGAATAACTTTCTTACCAGGATCCTCTTGATGACCCTTTCACTAGTTTTTCTAGCTTATGGTTGCTTCCCACCAAGGGGGGTACCATTATTCTTGGGGATTCCCTTGGGTTTCATTTATTTAGGCCCCTGTATTCTTCCTTATTCATCCCTTCTAGGGACCTTGGTTATTTAATAAATAAATTATGATGATGATAATGTTAAAAAAAATCTCACTAGAATATTCTAGTAGATCACAAAATCTAAGTGTATATTACTACTTCTCCTGAAGAATGAATTCACTATAATACTTCAAAGGAAATATATGAGGAGACTCATATACATTCCCCATTCCAAAGATCCGTCAAAATATTCCAGTGGGGAATTTGTATATGGACCGGGCTCATATTCTTATTCCAACCGGGACTCACTAACTTAGTGTGGAACATGCCTTAGGGTAGGATCATATCCCTATCAAAAAAGACCAAGGACATATTCAAAAGGTTTAGGATTGCAATCATACTCCCATTCTAAAAAATGATTTCTAAGTGAGAATGGAACATTCTTTAGGACACGATCATATTCCTATCAATAATAAGGAAGATCATTGTCATATTATAGCTTCTTCTCTAGAATGGACTCATAATCTTGTATAACTATACAATTATATACAATTTCTAGAAATTGTCATACAACAGACTTGAATTGTTATAAAATTCAAAATGGAAGGTCATCAAATTATGTCTATAACATATGATGAGGATCATATCCATGATCATATCAATGTTAGTGTCCTTGAGTTTGTTCGATACACATTATCAACACCTCAAGGTTATGTACACATTTTTAAAAAAGCATAATATGATCGTTATTTTGATATTCCTCCTTAGGGTATTGTGGAATTGGATCGTGGGGACTCTACTCCTAACATCCATGGTTATCAAACTCTCCACATCGATATCTCCTAGAGAAAAGGAAATATTTTCCTTGTCCAAATATCATTATATAAACAGGTGTCCAAAATATAGATTCCTTTATATAGAGATGTTCTTGAAATATTGAGATCAAGCTCGTATTGTTCCCAAATCAACTTCCAGTAGCACTCCACTGTATTCAACAAGAGACCCCCATAAGCATATTCTATGGTCTGACCGGAAAGAGTCATGTAAATATGATGAAGAGGACACTAAAATTGACATATGGGGAGATTTATCTAGAAAAACCTCCTCATCATGTTTTGTCCCATCACTACTTCTAACCGTGAGACCTTAGAAAAGCTATAAAAGGAGTACATACCTTATCTATGCTAAAATATATGGGCTACTCATTAGGGACTGAAGGATAGACATATCACATATTTAGGATATGAGTATCACATTAATCTCATCAATAATATTTTTTACTATCTTGATATGGACTCCTTTTTTGTAGCTCAAAACCCAGGAATGGAGGAGCATGACAATTTTTTGCACAGTGTTTGTCTCCGTACTATGACAATTCTCCACCGACTAATTTATAGATTATCTCTAAACATGAATATTTGATGATGGGAGAAATTTAGAACATTTCACTTCACAATGTCCCCATAAAAAAATAGATATGGAATCCTATAATATTACATCCTCTGAAGAAATCAAAGGATCGGGTAACACATAGGCTAGTTGGTCACTAGTACAAAATTCCCACGCTTCAACGATTCCTAGAGATCAATAAAAGAGGGGGAGGATAGCCAAAATTCATTGAACTAGACCCCTATAACCAATGGGAATTCATTTCAAACAAATAATCCAATGTTTCAATTAAGTCGGAAATATCCATTAAAAATCACTCTCATCATGGGCTACCATTAAACCCAACTCATGTGCGAGCACAATTTCCCCATATCAAAAATGCCACAGTAGTAGGTACTATAACTTTTTTCCATGATTGAAACCAACCTATCAGGTTGGTATAATATCTACCACCACCTTCACCTCTCATATCATTAATTACCGAGGGGATTCTATATTGCATCCTATCTTTTATTTACATAAATTTTTGTTACATTATACAAACTAATGGTCTTTAAATGTTTTGTTTATTTGAAAAAAGGTACATAATACATGAAAACATAAAAGTTATTCTAATCAAAATTAAAGGATTCATCATATGTTCATCCTAAGTACAATTATTTCATCACATATCCAAGGGAGATACATCAAATTAAAATGTGGGCATAAGGCCCAATAATGGAAAGCAAGGGAAATAGTTTACAAGTGATCATTTGAATTATCAGTAAGAATTTGAAGTATTTCATAAAAACATGATCAATTGAAAAAAAGAGACCTATCATAGTTTAAAGAAAATTAATTATACCATGTAAATGTGGATACAAAATTTAATTGATTCATTCTTACTCATATCACAAAGTTTTGTCACCGAGGTGATATAAATATTACCAAGGTATCATAAAACAAGTCATCTCTAGAGATTAAATTCATTACCCAATACATTGAATCACTTTCAGGGAGAACCATTCATATGTATTAATTAATATGAGCCACTTAAATCATAATAAAGTATTATAGAAATAACTTGTGGAGAATAAAAGAAACGGTTATCATATCAAAATCTGACATTTAAAAAATGATTAAAGATAATATCTTTATGTCATTATTAACCCGCGTAATGGAATATGGGTTTCATGTATGTTAATTCCATAATAAAATATATAATTTTGACAACAAGGTGAATAAAACTATAAAATAAATAGTCTTAGGTATTTAAAAAATAAAATTATAGAATTTATTGAGAAAAAGAGATAAATTTTGAGAAGAAAATCTGACAGCATAACGGGTATAAAACATGGATTTATAAATAATTAAAAATAGAGGGGACAAGGGTATATCATTCATAAAAGACTCCTAATATAATATAGGGGTATAATAAAATTTACATAAGAACATAGTATGGAAACATGGAAGACATACAACATAAAAAATGGAACTTAAAAGGAAAAGAGAAGTTGATATTTCCTTTACCTTGAAGTGTAACTACAAAAACAAAATTATTGGGACCTTGGGGGATTGAGGAAACCTAGAGAGGAAAAATAATCAGTTATTTGTGGAGGATGAATTGTAAGTGAAAGGAAATGGATAAATGGGTGGGTATATATAATAAAATAGGAGGATTTGTTTATTAATTTCCTTGGACACCTATATAGTGGTAAATTCAAAACCGTGGGATTTAAAATGGTATTTGACCATGGTATTGGCCACTTGAAACACATATTATGTTATTTTAATCCTCAAGAGTCTAAAATTGTTTTATATTTCATATTTCATCATTATTATTTCATTAAACATAGCGAGAAATCTCAAACTATATTTTTAATATTCATGTAAACCTAACGTATTTTAGAAAATTATCATAAATTCACCCTAACCTAATTTCAATGTTATTATTTCAAAAATGATATTTATTTTATCATTATAATTCTATAAATATGATAATTGTAACTTTTAAATATAAAAAATCCTTAGTTATTACAAATAATAGTAGATAGAAAATACATAGTGAAATTGCATAGGGAAATTTCTGACACCTGAGAAAAAATAAAATTATTTTAACATTTATATTAAAATAAGAGTGTTTTAATCATAAAATTTCATTAAAATAAAAAAATTTAATAATACTTTAGTTTTTTATAACAATTATAACCTTTCTAAAAAGTATGATTTTGCTCTAAAAAATCATTTTATCAAATTCTTCATATTTTTATGAAAAACTAAACTAAAAACGGAATTGATGGAACAAAAATTTTATTTAAACAATTGGATTATATAATAAGTAACTAAGTCCTTGACCCATAAAACCATATAAAACCTACAAAAAAATTAAGGTTAAAGAGTGTGATGGTGATAGATTCTTTGGGTGGCTTGGAAAGCATCACCGAGTGGTAATTTCAACTAAATTGAACTTCTCCCATATGAGATTTCGTTAAAACATAACATGTTGAATATTTTCTTGGTCTTGGTCAAGATAGAATCCCAGTGACACTAATTACTTCCCAAGATCAAACAAATGGTCTTCGTATGGAATGACTATATTGGTTAAGTCCATCATTTCTCTTTTCTACATTTATTAACCATTATCGTTTCTATTTATAACACTATTTATAATGCTAAAATTATTATTAAGAGTATTTTTTCAACAGTCATATTTACCTACGGTCATATAATGATCAAAACCCAATGGTAAAATTTCAATTTATACTTACATCATTATTAAATATATTTTTTTTGTTGATTACAAAATACTAAAACACACATTTTTAGGAAACAATTATCATTCAAAAATTTTGGGTTGTTACATTCAAGAAATATCATCAGTAGTTGTAATAAAACCCCAACCCACTGGGCTAGAGGAATTCATATCTCAATCACCATCACCAATTACATCATCCCCCGATAGGGTCCTTGGTAAATCAATAGTGATTCCAAATCAACCCCTTCCTGCTGAGTTGGGTGATTTATATCTCAATGTACAACTCAGGAGTCATCAAATCCATGATAAGAATAATTGGATCCTCAATAATAGGATCAATCAATGCCAACTATGGCCCCAAATAACCCCCAATCCATAGGTATGGGGGAATTATCATCATCATCGTTATTGTAGAGAGAATCAATCTTCTCTAGATTTGGAGGTAAATATCAATGATCAACATCCCACAGATTCATCCCTCTATAATAAAAAATTCTGCTATCTAGGGATCGTTCAGCAATCATGACCACAAAATACCTCAAGGTAAATACTCATAATCCAATACTAAAGGAATATATGGAAAATTCAATTAGACCCCACTGTGGTCACAAGCTAAAATAGCCTAGTATAGTTAGGGGTTTGAAGAACAACCATGATGAAGGAAGTACACAATCATCATGTTGCATTGAAATTAATATAACAAACACCATTTTCCGATACACATCTATAAATTTAATCAATTTCCACACAAAATATATTTTGGATCAATAACTAGTGTATAGGGATACAACATGGAAAATAGACCCCAAGAGGAGGGTTATTTGGATACACCAACCAAGGCTGCATGCAACTGAAACTAGTGGAGGATCTGATACTTGGAACCTTCAAATATCATGGTTTTACCTCTATAGTAGAACACTAAAATAGAAAAAGGTAAATGTGCAGCTATGTCCTAGTCACCACTTCGAAGAATTGAATTTCATTCTATTGAGGAGAAGTTGTTGCGATTTGAGAATGAAACACAAAATCTTAGACAACCTGATAAGAAGATACTTAGGGGAAGTATTCTCACTGGGTATCATCTTTAGTATGAGTTAATTATTCTTCATCCCATACATCTGTAAAAAGATGATCCAGCTGCAGGATTGGCATCTAAGCATTAGACTATCTTTAGATCCAAGAAACTGCTCTACATAAATAAGGAAGTCGAAAATGATCATGACTTCCCTCCATTGAGGAGACATCCAATCCTGTTCTTGGGAGACCATTAATTATTAGGAAAAAATGAGAATTAATGGGAGAAAAATACAGGTCCACCTCATTGAACTCCACCTACTCTCTATAGATTGGAGGCAGCTCAGACAACAGAACACCCAGAGCTTCTAAACGTCATTCAAGTCACTGTCACTCAAATGGAATCCTTGTAAAGGTACACACACTTGTGCATCCTGAGATAAAGTTTCATCCCAATTGTGTGGAAGATACTTTTCCACCACCTAATTTCATAAATCCTCTCTTATCTACCTTTGATGGTGTATGATACCTATAATAGTATCTCACACACTTTGTATCATGATGTGTCTTGATTAAAGGCCCTTGAGATCAATAGAAGGTGAAAAGTTTGAAGTTCTTTACACAAACCTTGACTGGGAAGCCTTCATTTAGTATAGAAATTTTCAATAAGGATCATTTTCTGGTCTGGAAGAACTTCATCATTACTTCCTTTATCATTTTACCACCACACTAAGTAAAAAACAACCACCAACCTAAAAAAATTCATGAAATGTGAAAATGAGAGGGTGTGTGACTTCATAACCAGGTATAATGTTTTAACCTATTCAATCATCATCCATCTCTCATAGTAAAAACTTCTATAATGTTGGGATGAAAATATAAAGGATGTCCTTCATACTCCTCTGATGCCAATGAAGTATCTAGGAAGGTTTTTTGAGTTCCCAAAAACCCCACTACAATTGGAAGAGGTCATTCAGAGAACCTGATCCAAATCTCGAATAATTACCTCAGCATAAAGGGAAATTCTATACAAAGCAGAAGTTTCATCTATCACTCTCAAGGCAGTAATAGTTTCCTTCTAATAACCTAGGTGGGTCTTGAACTACCTAGCACCTCATGTGGAGTGTAAAAAACCAAAAAATATCCCTCCGTAAGAAGCACATGGAAATCACAATTACCCAGGATTAGAAGAATGAATGAATAAATCATACTACTTATGAAATGAAAAAGAACATATTTATTTCTAGGAAGCCATGGAAAATAGCCTACTAAAGATTTTGTCTCCCACAAATCCTAATAAGGTCAACCTCACTAACCATCCCGACTACTTCCCTTTCCATACATGGTTGGGGAATAATATTGAGGATCCCTTCACCATATAATATTTCCTTCAAGGCATTGTCAATTATGGATAGGTGGAATTACATAGATCCTAAGATCATGTGTCCTACATAACTGTTTCCCAATTAGAAGAAGATGGTGAGTGGTAGAAAGTCTCATCCAAGTGTCAGAAAATTTTCAACAACTGGAGAACTCAAAAAATATTTTTCCAAGAACATTCCACTCTAAGATCACATTTGTGAAGACCCATTATAGCTCCACCACCCAAGAAGTTGACATAGGATATGTCTTTAGAAGTTGGAAATGATAATTAGAAGTAGGAATAAATAGAGGAGGATTCATATTCAGCTCCAATGCAAGATATCGCTCTTGAATATTTCTTCCCCACAACATTTGAATCACGTGAAATTTCTGGCAAAATTAAACCCTCATCTGATAAAGATAACATATTCCGTTATTTCAATGAGATACACTTGGAAAATCCATTCTATTATTATGAATATGACTCTATGTAGTAATTACCCACATCAAACTACGAAACAATATACCACGTTCATAGGAATCGGGGATACATGGGACAATATGGGTGTGTTCGGACCCAATATTGTGGTAGTGTGCCCACAAAGGAATGATTTGATGTTGAGCCCCATGGGAAGACACTACATTCTTCCTAGAAAATACATGGTTGTGTATCAAAACCTTCCAAGGGTTATCCTCACCCATTCACCTTGCATGACTGCCTAGTTGGGTATGATTATCTGGTAATCAAAGTAAATGAGGAAGGCTGGAATGACCCACACTACTGGAAATATATTCTCCAACAACCTATTCACATGTTCCAAGCCTTTCAACCCTAAATTCCTCAGTTCCCGAGCCATATTCCCTAGATAATCCTCACCTCAAAAAGTGTCAGCCTCTAGCACAAAATTACGACATTCTATATTAGTTGGTGGGTGTCCCATCCAAGATCTCAATATTCGATGCACTTAATCATTCAAAAGAAATTATGGATGAACTCATTAAATCCCTCTAAATCCCATAGAATTTTGAGATATAAGTCACTGCAGCTAATTTCTATCTAATGGAGACCATGTTAGAAGATTTCCATGTCGCCATCTCATTCACAGAGCATGATCATGAATAGGTCATCCATGGACACATCAGAACCCAATAGGTTTTGAGAATACATGATAATGTCGATATCTATAGGGATATTAATGACAATGGATCAAGGATAAATATCTTCCCAATTTCCACCATCTGATGTTTTTGATATAGAGAAAGGGACTTGTTTCCAACAAAGCTTACCATTAAAGGGTATTATAAGCATGTGAAAATACCTCTTAAGAATATAAAACTAAAAACGCATTTTCGAGATATCATATCCGAAGCTTAATTTATGTTTATCCAGAAAAATACCACATATAGTTTCTTTCTTAGAAGGTATTGGATCCATAGCCACATGCAGGTACCGTCAACATTCCATCAATTTCTGAAATACTCAATCAACTGAAAAGGTATCATACTACATGGTGATAGTTCCCCCTTTAATACTTTTGAATCCACATAGGGTTTGGTAGGTTTTTATAAAATTAGAGGAAAACAACCAATGGTGTATGATGATATAAAGGATGCGGCTCCCAAAGGCTTAGGGACCACCCCATAAAATACATGGTGTATTCTCATATAGTGACTCTATGATCCCCCTAAATCTAGTTGAGGTGATAGACTTATACCCAGATATCCAAAATCCTAAAACTACCAAAAAAAATTGTGTTTCCACAATGCCACCCTTTAACAGCGCTACAAATAGCATTGATAAAGGATACTTTTAATAGTGCTAAAAAAGATCTACTAAAAGTGACCCTTTATCAGTTTTTTAAGCACTAATAAAGGCACCCCTTTATCAGTGCTTTTGTTTAGCACTATTAATGGGGCCCCCTTCATCAGCATGTTTTTTAGAAGCACAGATAAAGGGGGGATATATCAGCATTTTTTCCTAGTACTAATAAAGTTTACATTTCAAAAATAATAATTTTTCATAAAAAAATAATATATTGATATATAATTATATTTATAACAATCTAAATATAATATATATTTTTTTAATATGTTTTAGATAACGATAAATGAGAATCTAAAATTAATGTACAAGATATTTCGTAAAATAGGCTTATAAAATATTTTTAAAAATATTTTTAATTAATAATTTTGTAACTTTTATCGAGTAATCGTGATTTAATAACAATTTGAATATAAAAAAATTAATAAAAGATCAAAAACAAGTTGAAAATGAAACTCAAACTTCAAAGGGCCATAACTTTTTATCCGTGTATCCGTTTGAGCTCTTCAACATATCAAATCGAAGTCTGTGACAATCTTTATGTTAAAAAAACTCAAGGGGATGTTTTATCATAGTTTTCAAATCCAAAAAAGGACTAGAAGGCCTCCAAATTTGATTTTTTAGTCAGGATACCCCGATTTTTCAACATTCAAACAGATATAAAATCTGATATGGATGTCCATTAGTCCCGTACCACATATCATATTGAATATCGTTTCATGTTCTTTGATTTGACTAGTTGTGGAGTTGAAACAGACTTCTGGATTAGATGTTATGGTCGTTTTAACATTCTATGGATTTTCAGATACACATATATATGTATTTATTCATAAATGTGTGTGTGTGTGTTGTATATATGTCTGTATGTTTGTTTTTATGTATGTATTTATTTATTTATAAACACACATAAGAAAACTTATTTTATAAATGTATTTAAAACTAATATAATATATATATTAATATGGTAATAAATATACAGATAAAAATTATAACAAATATATATATATATATATATATATATATACATGAACATATATATATTTATATCAATATATATATATTAATATAAATAAATATATTTATATTAATATAAAAATAAATATTAATATATAAATAAATATATTAATATATAAATATAACTATATATATATTAATATACAGATATATATACATATATATTAAAATAACTATATATATTAATATAACTAAATATATATATTAATATAACTAAATATATTTATTAATATAACTAAATATATCTATTAATATAAATATAAATATGTTAATATAAATAAATATTAATATACGAGTAAATAAAACTAAATATATATATATATATATATATATATATAGATATATATATATTAATAAATGTAAAGAAAAGTAATATGGTGGAGTGGTAAAGGCTTAGGCGCGTAGGAAATAGGTCTCGAGTTCGAATCCAGGGGGAGGCAGGTCGCGCGCATATGTGGGGAATTATGGATAGTACTAATAAAAGGGGTCGGGGCATTGTTAAAGGCTTTGAGGGGTCGTTGGGGCATGCGGGGTGGGGTAGGGTGGGGGCACTATTAAAGGGGGCTTCAATCGCTGTTGAAGCACCTGCCCTAATTGAAAAAAAAATTATTATTATTTATTTATTTTTAACTTTTATCATCACTTTTTTAAAAGCGATGATAAAAGTTTTCTTTTATCAGTGCAAAATAAATGATGATAAAAGACTCATTTACCAGCACTTTTGTTTAGCGGTTATAAAAGACCCCTTTTATCAGCGCTTTTTTTTGTGCTGATAAAAGGATTCTTTATCAGTGCTTTTTTTAGCGCTATAATTGGAGACCCCACCCCCTTATCTTCTCCTTGACTAACGGTGCTTCTTTATCACTGTTAATGCCCATTTCTATCACTGATAATGGCCATATTTGCAGTAGTGTAATGTCCCCAATGATATTGTAGAAGAAAATAAGCTTCGAAATCTCTCTTCAATGACTTAGGAAGTAGGGGACGATAATGTCTCTTATTATGGACTCTCTCACCTCGATAGTGATAGAGAATCCCCCAGATTGAAAACATCTTCAAATATTTTCTTCCCATACTCATAAGTGGAATAATATGAGGATGACATCGGGAATGCCCCTCCCATATTTGAGGAAGGTGTCTCAACCACCAATTATGAGCCCTTGTGGCTAAATCTATGGACATAATAAGACCTAAAAACTAAATTAATCAATAACCCCATACACTTTAAAGAAAAAGAGATTTACATTGATTTTCTAAAGAAAGATTGATTTTTTTCAATTGATACAATACATAAATTCCATGAATAAATCCACATGTGTCTATACACCATCCCATCTTACCCAATGAGAATTGAGTCTTTAAAAAGTTAAATAGGAGGATGCACCCCTCTCATCCCACCATGGTAGAATAAAAAGTTGATAAATTAATCAAATCCAAATTTTTTTAAGGAGGGAAATGCCAAAGACGGATTTCAAACATTGTCCCAGTCAATAAAAAATGGGCATATTAGGGTCTGCATCAATTTCTGATACCTTAATTGGAACATCCTAAAGGGTGATTTCCAATTGCTGATCTCAAAATTCTTGATCGCTGTAACTATTGCATACCAATATCTTTTCTTTTATAGATGGATATTCATAGTAAAATCAAATACATATGACCCCCTATTATGAAGAATCCACTACATTCAAAGCACTCTAGGGGATCTTTTTCTATTAGGTTATGCCCTTTAGATTTAAGAATGCTAGTGTGGAATATCAATGTTCCATCCATCATATTATTAAGAAATATCATGGAAGGATATTTGAATGTTATATTGATAACCTAGTTTTCAAATCATGAAAATTATTTGATCACTTAATGAATCTAAAAACAATGTTCAACAAGCTTTGGTAACACAGTCAAAGATAAATCCACAAAAATGTGCATTAGGAGTAACATCAGAGAGTTTCCTTTGATTTGTGGTAAGCCACTATGGAATTGAGGTTGACCCAGATAAGACTAATGATATTTTAGCAATTTTACCCCCTCACAAATATCAAATAAAGGAGGGTTATCCAATGGAACATTTCCTACATTCGGCATTTCATATCCAACATGGTTGTAAAACCTCTCCCCTTCACCAAGAGAATTAAGAAAGGGACCACCAATCAATGGGATGATGACTATTAGATAGCATTCAAAAGTCTCATATAGTATCTACTACACCACCAGTTTGATTCCTCTATGGTAAGGGAGGCCACTCATCTTGTATGTGGCCACCATGGAATGCTCTTTGGGAACCCTCTTCACTTAGTAAAATGTTGTGGGGAGCGATAATAGACTATACTACCTCAGCTGAACAATTCTAGGTACTGAGGCCCGATACATTCATGTCGATAATAATTGACTTACACTCATATTCATAGTGAAAAATTTTAAGGCATTACCTATTGCACCTTGAAGTCCATCTTGTCTCTTATATTGATCCTCTCATGTACATCCTTGGTCATCCTACATTTACTAGGCACATGTCATGATGGGAGTTCATTCAACAAAAATATGACAACCTTTTTTTGTCACAAAAGTTGTTAAAAGGGAAAGACTAATCTAATTTACTTTCCACACATCTCGCCTCGTAGAATAAACTTGTGGACACTGAGATCCCATTTGAGGATGTCTTCTATTCCCATGACACCTCAGGACATGGCAGATGTATTTTTATTTCTCCACTGAATTTCCTATTAACAAAATGAAAAAATACCCAAATCTCAGTTGGGTTGGCTTAGGGATTGTATTTTTATCTCTAGAAAAAGAAGTTATTCCCTACTCTTTCTTAAATTTAGAGGGATTAACAAATAATGAGTCAAAATTCCAAGACCTCATCACTATCTTGAAACCTTCCCTACAACATCTTATAGTATACCTAAATACCAATAGGTATTCATAACTATTGTTAAATAATATTAATGTAAAATATGCCATAAAAAATAAATAACTAGCCCCTCTTACTAGATAAATCGAGGGATTGATGGAATAGTTTCTTTCTGATCCCATATTTCATCATGTTCCTATATCAAAGAATTTTTTCACCCATGATTTTCTAATGAAACCACAGTCTTGGCCAACCCTGATTACAAGGAATAAATGTTCAATATCACACATAGAAAAATGGTGTCATCAATCATAATATTTGATATGAAAGAAATCAATGAGGTAAACACCACTCCAAAGCATTATAAACTGATATACACCCATGGATGGATGGAGCCTATAATCTCTTATCTCAAAAATATAGATTTTTCGATTTTATGAGTCAGAAGGGAACACAATCGACATGGTTCATTGAATATTACCTTTTAGGATGGTCTAAATAAAAAAACCTATAAAAGAGAGGTTTTTCAGGAATAATTCTCAGATTCATAATAGAAAGAGATATTCCCTCTATTGGGGAAGAAGTCCATATAGGCTCCTATAATGCTCATCAGTCTGGGACCAGGCTTTCCCACCAAATAAGGAGGCTAGTTTACAACTAGAAAACCGTGATACCTAACTGTGTGGAGATCACAATGGAATTTAATACTTTCCAACTCTATAAAAACATCAACCATAAACCCTCATAATTTCTATATACTACTAAATATTCCAATCCATTTTCCATTTGGTGAATGGATGTTGTGTGTCCATATCCCCCAGCCAAAGCTAACCACTTCAAGTTTATCCTCACTAATACCAACTTATTTCTCAAATGTTATGATTCAATGACCCTCAAGGATGTTTGGATAAAGAATATCATCAACTTCATGAAGTCTCATATCATCACCAGGTTTGGGGTCCCTCACAAAAGTTATACTAAAAACAGAACCAAATTTTGTTCTACAGAGTTGAAGAAACAGTACCATGAGTAAAATATCAAGACCAATCACTCATCTCACTATCATGGAGAAGCAAATTTATGGATGGGGGATCTCAATAAGAATCTTTCAAATATACTCTAGAGTATGGTGACCCTGTATAAGAATCCCTATCAAGACAATCTCCTTAATGGATTATGGGCCTATCATACCACCATGAGTACTGTTACACAAGAACCACTATACTCATTGGTGTATGGGGCTAAGATAGTATTACCCATGGAATTCTACCAGCCTTCACTCTAAATATCTATTTGTGGATAGCTCTATGATTATGAACAATCAAAAAGTTACTAGTTTAATTACTACAACATAATGAGAATAACTTGTGTACATTGCACATCCTTAAAGTCCTTAAGAATTGAATCACAATATCCTTTAATAAAAATTTTCTCCTCTATTCATTTCTCTAAGGAAAATTTTGTATTGTCTATCAGAACCCCAATGATACCATGGAATAAGCCTCCAAAGCTGGAACCCAAATAGAAAGGGCTTTAAATCATACATAAGGTCTATCATAATGGAGCCTGGTCACTGGCCCCAATGGATGGGGAGCATGTCACCCCCGCCAACAATGTGAAATTTCTCATGAAATACTTTTAATATCTTTCATCAATAATCTCTCATCCCAGAATCAATAAGTTAAACCACACAACACCTCATTTTCGGGTAACAAGACATTAAAATACACTACATTTCATGTTTTTACCAAGAGATGTCAAACCCCACAACTGATGTCCTTTTTTCATGACAATATACTAATCGATTTGTCTAGTAATACGTATAGTTTTTTTATCATCTTATGAGATATATAGGGACTCCTTGGTCCTAAATATTGGCCCAATCACTGTATTATTAAAAATTACCATGTCATATCCTTAACCACCTCTACATGGTGAGAAGAACCCTTGATATTCCTTATTTCTTACACCAAGTATAGATCACATGAGATTGAGAATTTTAGTAAGGAATTCCCTACACATACAAGGAATAATATCTCACAAAATATTCATTTTGGAATTGAATACAATATCTTAAATGAAATATCATGATTCCTCATCATATAGCATTAAATTGCATGGTTTATGTCACTTGTAGGACATAACATTCCACATTCCAATAGACCGCACCTGAGAGAACCATTATTTATGGATTTGGTCTCCCACCACACCTCTGTTCAAGAACTACATGTGACTTCATTCCTTTTCACACAAGGTATGTAGTGACGCTTGGACATCCAACCCCAGGTCCAATCACAAAAAATAAGAATAAAAATGACCCCTCCCTGTGTATAAGTTAGACCTTCTAAGGATGATTCTTCCTCAAAATCTATGTGTGTGTTGATTATTATCATCATGGGAAATGTAGTGATGCCCCTATTCCCACCTTTGAGTCCAGCCATAATACCCCTACTCACATTGAGAGGCTTATATATTTTCAACATGATGATAAAATGTATGGTTCCCTATGTACTATGTTTGGTTTGATTCATGTCATCTTGGGATATGTAGTTACACATACATCTCTTCTCCTAGGCCCAACTAAAACTATCAATGGAAACAATTCCAACCTCTACATAAGATTCAGACATGTATAGATATATTCCCATTTAAGAACTCTATGTGGATGGATTCATATCATAAAAAGATACATAGAGACTCCTAGATCACCAATCATGGTCCCAACAACAATAACCAAGAAAAAAAATTTAGGATCGAAATAACGATGTAGATTCTCAATATACAAGAGGGGGGGTAAATTATACACTTTAAAAATTTCCTTAGACAAGGAAAAATCTAAGTTGAACAAAGTTAAGCTAAGAAAATTTACAACACCTCTAATCACTAATTGGAGAATTGGAACCAAAGTTTACAATATGAGATTCTACCTTAAAGCGTATAGAATCTAAACTAATCAGAGTACAAGTGTAAGGAAATATAAGAAGATTATACTTTCCTTACAATACAATATGCAGCGGAAAAAAACAAGTAGTAAAACTACAAGTAACAAGATATAAGTATTTTAACCCAAAGAGAAGGGTATCTAACAAACTTGGATAAAGGTCCCTTGATTTATACTTTCAACCAAGTCTGTCTTACCCACACTAGGGTAAGCCCTCGATACGAAGATCGGAATCTATGTCTTGTTATCCCTGCAAGACCTCAACTTCAAGGTAGTTGGAACCTCTGTCTTCCTCAGCAAGGAAGCCCTCGAACTTCAAGGTAGTCGGAACCTCTGTCTTCCAATCCCCGAAAGTCCTCGAATGTAATCACCAACATTTGAAGTCGCACAAAGTAATCTGAACAAGTGGTTCAGTATGCACAAGGCATGAAAATATTCTCTCTCTAGAAATAACCTTAATAGCGTGTGGTCTCTAGATCGATCAACTTATTTTTGAGCTCTTTCAAATGAGCTCCTATTTATAGGAAAACTTCCAACGGTCATCTCCCTCCTCCAACGGTCATATTTTCCATGAAATTTGGAGGGACCTGTACACGTGTAACTCAACCAACGGTTAATTAGAAACAGAATGAATGACATCATTTAATAATGAATCTTGTATAACTGAATGAATGACATCGTTTTGAAATGGAGCATATGTAAGTAAAATCTATACAATATTTTGGAGTGTAAGAAAAATAAAAGTTCGGAGTCTAACCAAAATGAAATTCGGAGTCTATGTTAAGAAATGTTCGGATTCTGTTTTATAGGAATTCGGAGTCTGGTTTCACCGGAGATCGGAATCTGAACTTGAAGAGTTCGAAGTCGAACTAGTAAAAGTTCGGAGTAGAACTTCATAAGAGTTCGGAGTCGAACTCATGAAAGTTTGGAGTCAAACTTCATAAGAGTTCGGAGTCGTACTACTTAAGAGTTCAGAGTTGAACATCATAAGAGGTCGGAGTCGAACTACTTAAGAGTTCGGAGTCGAACTACTTAAGATTTTGGAGTCGAACTTCTTAAGAGTTCGGAGTCGAACTTCATAAGAGTTTGGAGACGAACTTCATAAGAGTTCGGAGTCGAACTACTTAAGAGTTAGGAGTCAAACTTCATAAGAGCTCGGAGTCGAACTCATGAAAGTTTGGAGTCCAGAATTTGGATTGGAACTTTATTACAGTTCACATCCAGAATTCGGATCCTAAAAACAGAATTCCCCAAATCTTTACATTATACGACTTCTGGGATTTTGGGTATGAATCCGGTTTTTGTACTAAAGAAAAATATTGCTATGTATAAGAAAATATAGGTTAGGGTAAATTTCCTTAAAGAAGTAACTTTTCCTTATGGAGGTAAATTTTAAATTTGCTTATGTATAAGGTGTTTGTGAATTTCAAAAGAAAAAGGAATGAAAAATTCATAAGGAAAACCTTATTGACTCAACAATCTCCCCCTTTTTGGAAATCACAAACATCCTTACAAAAAAGAATATAAGGACTTTGAAAAAAATTCATTAGACTTTGAAATTAAAACTTATCTCCCTTTTTTCATGGATGAAAAGGAATACAACTAACTCCCCCTTAGGCATTGAAACTCTAAGGATTGTATTCTGAGTTTCCGGAGTGGAGTTTTCATTATTGTAAGAATGAAAAACATCATAGTGGGAAACTCCCCCTTTCTTTAAGGATATTTCTATTAGAAATTTTTCCTTTCTCCTCCTTATGAGTAGTTCTTTTTCCTTCTCCCCCTTTGTGATTTTCAAAAAGAATTGAAGGGAATGGAAAACAAAGTATGGTACCTGAAACATTAGTATATGACAAGATACAACCAACCAAATAATCATTTCATTAGAGTTGGAAACTTTTACAATGAAAGACAATTACAACAAAAAAATCAGAGTGAGTTCATTTGTCTTCCTTCTCCTTCGGGATGAGCTTCTTTAACAAGGTTTTGAGTTTCTTCAAGTCTCTTTGGTCTGCCTCACCTTGCCTCTCCAAGGGTTTTACCTTTTCTTCTTGGAATTTCAAAGCTTCTGCCTGATCCTCCAAGGATTCTTTCTGCAACTTTATTATCTCATCTTGCTTTTCCAACTTCTGCTGAAACTCAATTCGGAAATATCTTTCACTTTTCCAATTCTGAGATACTGAGTTAAGCTTCCCATTCAGGTCCCTGACCTATTGATTCTGAGAATTTTTCTCTTGGGTCATCTTTCCATAAATCTAGTTAACCTTTTTATCCTCCATTTAAAAATCATTTTGAACATCAGTCTGAAAACTTTCAAACTGATCTAAATCTTCATCAACTCTCTTGAACCACTTGGTTACCTTACTGCAGTACTTTCTATACACATCATAATTGGTAAGAAAACTTTTTTGTTCATCTTCCAACTTCACAAACTTATCCATGACCATGGATAAAGAATCTGATTTCTGATTCATACTTTGTTGCAGCATCTGGCATCTGGAATCTATTATTGGAAAAATTGGAATGGTGTCCACCAACTTCTTCAGAGATTGAACTACAAAATCATGCCCATGAGATGATGATTTTGAATCAGAAACTTTTCTTGGAGACTGATCTTCTTCAGCTTGCACCAACTTCCTTCTAGAGGTGCCACCAACCTCTTTCTTCCTGATGAAATCTTTTATAGGTGTCTCCATAAGATTTTGTTTCCCCTTATCAGCTCTCGGAATATGTTCCTTATTAAGGGATACTTCCTCAGATTTAGACGCTTGAACGATCTGGTCTTCATCTGGTTTTTGTTTTTATTGTCCTTCCTCAAGAAAATTCCTCTCATAAGATTATTCCTCATCATACAAGACATTTTCTTCTTCTTTTTATTGTTGTTGCTTATCATCATTCTTACTAGCTTCCTGATCTGTCTTTCCTGGAGTTACTAACTTTGCGGATTTAGTCTTATCTTTGTAGTCATGTACTTGCTTGATCAGGGTATCCAAATCTTCACTTTCTTCTTCTTCTTCTTCTTCTTCTTCCTCAACTTATTCCTCTACTTATTCAGTAACTTCCTTCTCAGATTCTTCAACTACTTCTTTACCCTTGGATTTATCCGGAGTAACATAGTTCTTGGCTGGAGTTTCTGGTAAAGAAGGTTCAGCACCAAACGTTTCCTGAACGGGAAGCATTCTGGAGGCTAACTCTGTAGCTCTCAACAAAGATTGCACTACTTCAGCTTCAGACATCTTCTTTTTCATTTTCTTCTCTTTCTCCTGTTTCTCTAGCTCCTCCACAGCTTTTTATTTTAAGGCCTTAGCCTCTACAGGGTCCAATCCGAATTGTGGATCCCCTTCTTTCCTCTTCTCTTTATCTTCCCTCCACTTGGCTGCTACTTCATCTGTATATGTTTTCTGCTTCTTCGGCTTGGGGGGAGCAGACTGAGTTTCCTTAGCCTGCGGATTTTCTTCATCAGCAACCACTTCCTTACCCTTTCTCTTCCTCCTTTTCTTTTTGGATGGTTCCGGACTCTCTGTTTCTTTTTGAGATGCTTCAACCTCTTCCACAGATAGAGGTTAAAATTCTCCAGATTCACTGAAAAACCCCAAATTCATCCTCTTCAGGGTATCATCACTAACCAGCATAAGCTTGCAATTCTGAACTTTTGATTTGCATGCAACCTTGAAGGATTCTAAGCACCCAAGTATCAGCATCGATAGTAAATCAGGGTACATAATTATCTGAGATCTTAAATTCCCTTCTTTCATGTTCTTGATCGTAATCAAGACATGCCTCATCAAATTAATTTTTCTTAGATTCACCAGGAAATCTAAAACATAGATATAACTTTTCTTCAAATTATCTTTGTCGCCTCTTCTCGGAATGAGAAAACCTTGCACCCAAATCTGAATAATCTTGTTGTTCAGAGTGAGATGAGCAATCTTAGCGGTCGTAGAATCCTTAAGTCCAAGGCATTTTAAAGCCTTCACCTTGTTGAAACTTCCTTTCTTATCCAGAAGTTTGTGTGAGCAAAACTAATCTTCCCCTTCATTGGACAAACCAACCAAGCTCACATCCTTGGTGTAGGATAGCTTATAAGTCTTTCCATAAGACTTGAAGGAAAACCATTATATGCCATCTTCCATCTGGAAGGAAATAGACTCATAGAACTATATCAACAAATTAGTATACACTGGATCCTGCTTTTCTGACTTGAACAGGCATATATCTTCCCAACCATTCAACTTAATATTCTTGGTTATAATAGAATCAAGCTTTTAGAATTCCGGATGAACTAACCTCTATTTGAAGACTAACCACTTAGAGATTTGTTTCACAGTTGACATATCTTGATATGTATCTTCTACAGACATTCGGAGTGAAGAAATCTGAAAGATTCGGAACAGCTTTGCAAAGTTTGGAACCGGTCTTAAGAAGAGTAGCAGGGCTTCGAGATGCGAAAGCTTTCAAAACCGATGTGGGACGAGTCTCGGGGTCTCCTTTATATAGGCGATGGATGTGACCTTTGGTCTTCCAAAAGCCATCTAATGGTTGAAAAAGCTTTGACCTGATCTGACGGTTGAAAACACTCCCATAAGGAAAACTTGACTCAAGTCTTTTGAGGTTTTAAGGAAAACATCCGGATTTGAGGAAAAACTAGAATCCGAATTTTTAAACAAACAAGTAAAATACCAGCAAGAAAAATATGATTACGAAACTATAAGTAAGGAAATCATAGCTTTCAGATTGGCTAGAAACATTGTTGGTAATTGGTAATACTCTTCTTGAAGAAATAAATTTAAAACCAAACTCATTACGAAAGTTCTAGTACGAAAATCTCCATTCCTAAAGTTCTCAGTACGAAAAACCCATTACGAAAACGCCAGTACAAAAATCTCCATTCCGAAAGTTTTCATCCTGAGAATTTCAATCCTGAAAATTTCAGTTCCAGAAATTCCCATTCCGGAAATTTTATTTTCAAAAATTTCCATTCCGAAAACTTCAGTTTCTAAAAGTTTGAAAAAGTAACTACGGAAAAAAAATTAGTTACACTAAGTTTAAAAAACGGATTACAAAAATTTTAGTTACACTAACAATCAAATGTACCCCCCCCCCCTCCCTATGAAAAGGAGTTTATTACTGTTAGGAAAATTGTTCAACAAGAAGTTAATGAAGAATTATTACCTTACAGTTATCATTCCTAACTTTTGTTTAATGTATTCAAATCTATCGGAGGGTAATGATTTTGTGAAAATATTAGCAAGTTGATCTTGCGTTCTGATAAACTAAAGAATGATATCTCCTTTAAGTGTGTGATCCCTAAGAAAGTGATGCCTAATATCTATGTGTTTTGCATGAGAGTGATGTGCAGGGTTCTTGCTTAGGGAAATGGCACTTGTGTTATCACACAAAATTTGATTCTTAGTAAAACTCAGGCCATAATCTGTGAGAGTGTGTTGCATCCACAACACTTGAGCACAACAACTTCCAGCTACTACATATTCAGCATCAGTAGTGGAAAGTGCTACAGAATGTTTCTTCTTGAAGGACCAAGAAACTAATGAATCTCCTAAGAAGTGACAAGTTCAGGATGTACTCTTTCTATCCATTCTATATCCACCAAAGTCAGCATCTAAAAATCTTTTTAGAATAAAATCATTTCCAGAAGTATAAAATAATCCTAGATCCATGGTTCCCTTTAGGTAGCGAAAAAATCTTTTTACCATCTTTAAGTGAGATTCCTTAGAATCGGATTGATATCTTGCACATAAGCATACTGAAAACATCAAGTCTGGTCAACTAGTTTTTAAGTAAAGTAAACTTCATATCATACCTCTAAAATATGTTTGATCTACTGGTTTCCCAACTTCATCAAGATCTAAAGATTTTGAGGTACTGATGGGTGTACTTATACTCTTAGTGTTTTCATAACCATACTTTTTGAGAAGATCTTTAATATACTTATGTTGAGATATATAGGTTCCTTCTGGTTTTTGAGAAATTTGAAAACCAAGGAAAAAGGTTAACTCACCCATCATACTCATTTCAAACTCAGATTTCATTAGAGTTGCAAATGAATTAGTTAAAGATTGCTGAGTTGAACCAAATATGATGTCATCAACATAAATTTGAACAATCAAAACATTTTTCTTATCTTTATTTATAAAAAGGGTTGGATCTAAATTTCCCTTAACATAGTTATTTTGAAGCAAAAATCCTGTGATTATATCATACTAGGCTCATAGGGCTTGTTTAAGACCATACAAAGCTTTGGTAAGTCTAAAAACATGATCAGGATGTTTTGTATCTTCAAAGCTAATAGGTTTTTCAACAAAAACTTCGTCTTGAACATAACCATTAAGAAAAGAACATTTCGCATCCATTTGAAAAAGTTTAAAATTGAAGAATGTTGCAAAGGAAAGTAGAATACGAATAGATTCAAGTCTAGCTACTGAAGCATATGTTTCTTCATAGTCTATTCCCTCTTGCTGGTTATAGCCTTTTGCAACGAGTCTAGCATTATTTCTTACTATGACTCCATTTTCATCACACTTGTTTCTGAAGACCCATTTTACCCCAATGACAGAAGTTTCCTTAGGTCTTTTAACCAAGGTCCAGACTTTATTCCTCTCAAATTCATTTAGTTCATCTTGCTTGGCTTTGATCCAATCATCATCCCCTAAAGCTTCATCAGTTTTTTTGGGTTCTAATTAGGAAAGAAATGCTAGATGTTCTATTTCATTTCTTAAGTAACTTCTAGTCCTTACAGGTTGATTTACATCACCAATGAAGTTATCACTAGGATGATTCTTAATAAACACCTGATTTGGGTTTTGTAAAACCTATTTATCAACATAGGGTAAAAAGTCTTCTAGGGTAAATGTTTCAGAAGTATCTTCTTGAACATTTTCCTTATCAGAAGGATCTTCTATCAAAGTTTGACAATCAGTTTTTGAAAACACATTCGAGGATGTAGGTTGGGATGGTTTGAAAACAAAAGGATCAGACTCATCAAATTTTACATGCACTATTTCTTCAACAGTATAAGTATTTTTATTGAAAACTCTATATGCCTTAGAAGTTATGGAGTAGCCTAAGAAAATTCCTTCATCATATTTTGGTGTGAATTTATGTAAATTATCTTTAGTATTAATAATGAATACTTTGCAACCAAAAACCTTGAAGTAGGAAAGTATTGGTTTTCTACCATTCCATAACTCATAAAGAGTTTTATTAAGAAAAAGTCTAATCAAAACTCGATTTATAGTATAACAAGAAGTACTTACAGCTTCAGCCCAGAAATTTCTAGCTATAGAATATTCACTCAACATGGTTCTAGTTATTTCTTGAAGGATTCTATTTCTTCTTTCAACTACACAATTTTGTTGAGGAGTTCTAGGTGCTGAAAAATTGTGAGTAATACCTTTTCTACTACAAAAAGTTTCAAAATCAGAATTTTTAATTTCTCCTCCATGATCACTATGAATAGTTTTCTGTGGAAGATTTTTCTCATTTTTAACTTGTGCTCTAAAACTTTTGAAATAAGAGAAAGATTCAGACTTCTTTGCTAGAAAATAGACCCAAGTAAATCTAGTGTAATCATCAACTAGAACAAATACATAGTATTTGCCTCCAATACTTCCAGTTTGTGTTGGACCAAAAAGATCCATGTGCACTAACTATAATTCATCAGTCGTTGAGACTTCACCAATTGATTTAAAACTAGATTTATATTGCTTGCCATATTGAGAAGGATAACAAATTTTAGAAGAATCAAATCTAAGCTCTGGTAGATCCTTAACTAGTTTCTTCTTAGCAAGTTTACATAAGTTTATAAGATTATAGTGACCTAGTCTTCTATGCCATAACCAAGAATGTTCTTCCATTGCACTTAGGCAAGGTAGGTCTTGACTCCTGAGGTATTCTAAGTTCAAAGTGTAAACATTCTCTTGCCTATTGGCTGAGAGAATGAATTCTTCCTTGGAATTGTGTACTATGCACTTATCATTCCTTAAATTCCCAATGTACCCTTCATCACATAACTGACTTATGATAATGTGGTTGTGCTTAAGACCCTTAACAAATAAAACATTTGAAATCAAAGTTTTACCAAGAAGAACAATATTACCTATACCAACAACTTCTCCCTGAGCATTATCTCCAAAAGTTACCTTTCCTCCTTTCGTTTTTATAATCTTTTCAAAATAGCTTTTGTTACCAGTCATGTGTCGGGAACATCCACTATCCATGTACCATGTATTGTTGTTGGTACTTCCTCTATCTTCTTGAAAACAAGAAAAGAATTAGACCTTCGGAATCCAAACTTGTTTGGATCCGAGATTTCTAGACAACAAAATTTTAGGAACCCACAATTTCTTAGAAAAATATGCTTTATGAAAACCTAGAGATTGGGTTTTATTTAAAGAACAATTCTTTTCCCAGTGACCACCACATTGACACTTTGTACAAAATGGGGCCCTTTTTGGAACAATGTAGTTGTTACTAAAAGTTGGTTTTTCATGGGTATAACCAAATCCGGATTTGTTTCTTAAAGGTCATATTTGAGAATACATTTTATCAAAATTTTCTTTACCATGGGTAAAGTTTGATAAACACTTCTATAAGGAAAAAATTTCGGACTTGAGTTTAATAACCAAGTTTTTATCTTCAAAATTATTATATTTAGAACCAGAACTAGGCTCGAAAACACTTGTCTTAGAAATTACTTGTTCTAACTCCTTAGAAAGTGTATTCCTCTCAGAACTTACTTCCTCAAGATTTTTTGAAATCTTTAGAAAATCAGCATTTTTTCTATAAAGATATTTAGAAAGATCTGATATCTCTTTTGTCGGAATAGAATTCCTAGAGTTTTCCTTATCAAGTTTCTTATTGATTTTAGAAATCTCCATCTCAATAAGTTCGGAAAACCTAGAAACTTCTTCATAGGTAGGTGAATTATTTTCTTCATTAGAAGAGGATTCTTCATCTAAAGAGCTATAATACTTACTATCATTAGAATTTAAAGATACATTGTTCAATGATTCACCATTTCGTACCTTATCCATAAATCAATGATTGTTAATGGGTAATCTGGCTATAAGAACAAGATTATTCTGTCCTGAAGATTCATAATCTGAAGATTCATCTGAAGAGTCACCACCACAGGCACTCTAGGTGTCATTTGCTTTTAGAACTTTCTTATCTTTGGTTTTGTAATATTTCTTCCTGTTCCTCTCAGAATGCCTTTATTTCCTTTCTTTCTTTTTGATCGAAGGGTAATCTGGTCTAATATGTCCATCTCTCTTGCATTCATAATAAGTAACTTCTCCATCTTTCCTGTCTTTCCATTCGTTTTTCTTATACTTAGATTGGAAACTTCTCTGGCCAGCTATCTTGTTCATCCTTCGAGCAAGATTTTCTAACTCATTTTCTGAGATTTCACTTTCACTATAATCTAACTGAATAACCACCATCTTAGACTTGGATCTAGTTACTCTCTCAGGAGTCTTAGCTTTCATATGATTTGATTTTGTTGTAAAAGCAACAGTAACATTCCCATTCTTTTTTTTTTTGATGTTGTTAGCATCTCTATTCATTCTTGTTTCATGTTGGAGAAGAGTTCCGAATAGCTCATCAAGAGAAATTTGAGTGACCTTCCTATTCTCATCTATAGCTATTCTCTTTGATTCCCACTCATTGGGCATAATATCAATTATCTTATCTACATGGGCTTCATCATCTAACCCTTTTTCTCCCATAGACTATAAGTTGTTGGCTATAGTCATAAATCTTTTTTGAAATTTACAGATTGGTTCTCCATACGGAAAATTGAATCCATGGTATTCAGCACTAAGCATAGCTCTCCTAGTTTCAATCACTTTAGAAGTGCCAAAGTGTGTAACTTATAACTTCTTCCAGATACAATTAGCTGCTTCACTAGAAAAAATTTGGATATATATATTTCTAGTCATTGAACATAGTAGAGTATTGCGTACCTTATAATTGAGTTGATACACTTGCTTTTCCTGGTTAGTGAAAGTTCTAACTTCCTTATCAGGAATTTTATAATCACCAGTAAGCATAACGAAATTATCCACTCCAGTATTGATAACAAAATTCTTCATTTGATCTCTCCAGTACTCATAGTCATTACCATCAAAGATTGGTGGTCTTGTAGGGTTTAGATTGTCAATAGAACCAACATTGATTCCTGCCATCCTAAAACAACTTGGGCAACCAAACTAGTTAGTAGAAATAGTTCGTAACCACAAAGTTTGGAATGACAATTCGGAATGATAATTCGGAATTAAAAAGTTCGGAATGACAAAAAAACTTTCTGAGCAAGGATTAAGGACAATGAAAAAATGAGCAAGAAAAAATTATATGTGAGTATAAGTATTTCTGAGACCTTCTCTGATACCAATTGTAGGATCAAAATAACGATGTATATGCTCAATATACAAGAGGGGGGGTGAATTTTACTCTTTAAAAATTTCCTCAGACAAGGAAAAATCTAAGTTTAATAAAGTTAAACTAAGAAAATTCACAACACCTCTAATCAACAATTGGAGAATTGGAACCAAAGTTTACAATATGAGATTCTACCTTGAAGCGTATAGAATCTAAACTAATCAGAGTACAAGTGTAAGGAAATATAAGAAGATTATACTTTCCTTACAATACAATATGCAGTGGAAACAAACAAGTAATAAAACTACAAGTAACAAGATATAAGTCTTTTAACCCAAAGAGAAGGGTATCCAACAACCTTGGATAAAGGTCCCTTTATTTATACTTTCAAGCAAGTCTGTCTTACCCACACCAGGGTAAGCCCTTGATACGATGATCAGAATCTCTGTCTTGTTATCCCTACAAGACCTCAACTTCAAGGTAGTTGGAACCTCTGTCTTCCTCAGCAAGGAATCCCTCGAATTTCAAGGTAGTCGGTACCTCTGTCTTCCTACCCCCAGAATTCCTCGAATGTAATAACCAACATTTGGAGTCACACAAAGAAATCTGAACGAGTGGTTCTGTATGCACAAGGCATGAAAATCTTCTCTCTCTAGAAATCACCTTAACAACGTGTGGTCTCTAGATCGATCAACTTGTTGTCGAGCTCTTTCAAATGATCTCCTATTTATAGGCAAACTTCCAACGGTCGGCTCCCTCCTCCAACGGTCATATTTTCCATGAAATTCGGATGGACCTGTACACGTGTAACTCAACCAACAGTTAATTAGAAACAGAATGAACGACATCGTTTAATAATAAATCATGTATAACTAAATGCACGACATAGTTTTGAAATGGAGCATATGTTAGTAAAATCTATACAAGATTTCAGAGTGTAAGAAAAATAAAAGTTCAGAGTCTAACCAAAATGAAATTAGGAGTCTATGTTAAGAAATGTTCGGATTCTGTTTTATAGGAATTCGGAGTCTGGTTTCACCAGAGATCGGAATCTGAACTTGCAGAGTTTGAAGTTGAACTAGTAAAAGTTCAGAGTAGAACTTCATAAGAGTTCGGAGTTGAACTCATGAAAGTTCAGAGTCGAACTTCATAAGAGTTCGGAGTCGTACTACTTAAGAGTTCGGAGTTGAACTTCATAAGAGTTCGGAGCCGAACTACTTAAGAGTTCGGAGTCGAACTAATTAAGAGTTCGGAGTCGAACTTCTTAAGAGTTCGGAGTCAAACTTCATAAGAGTTCGGAGTCGAACTACTTAAGAGTTCGGAGTCGAACTTCGTAAGAGATCGAAGTCAAACTCATGAAAGTTCAGAGTCCATAATTTGGATTGGAACTTTATTACAGTTCACATCTAGAATTCGGATCCTAAAAATAGAATGCTCCAAATATTTACATTATATGACTTCTGGGATTTTGGGTATGAATCCGGTTTTTATACTAAAGAAAAATATTGCTATGTATAAGAAAATATAGGTTAGGGTAAATTTCCTTAAAGATGTAACTTTTCCTTATGGAGGTAAAATTTAAATTTTCTTAAGTATAAAGTGTTTGTGATTTTCAAAACAAGAAGGAATGAAAAAGTCATAAGTAAAACCTTATTGACTCAACAAATTCACCACAACTGCACAAGGGTTGTTTCATACAAGCTTATTTCTCTTACATACGAGTTAAATCAACATAAAACAAGTTGGTTCATATAATATATCACCCATAATGTTTCACAATGGTCCCCACATCCTTACTACATGAAATTAATCTAAAAGGAAAACATCCTAGTGGCATGACATTAAAACTGCACAACAAAAAATATCATTATCGCATTATGTTAAACTATAAGGAAATAAATATGTCCTTTCTTCATGATGTTAAAACTGTACATAAGAAAGTACGTTCCTACTACTTGACGTTAAACTATACCCCTTTCAACCAAAGTACATGGTGATTCCATCATCTTTTAATCACCTTGATCCTTATACCACACTTCATGTATTGAGAACCATGGATTGCTGCAAACCATTCATATCCCTTGGAAAGAAAATAGATCTCTCTTCTTGACCATTCTATCGATGAATAAGGGATGAGACATTCCAATCAGATATATCTTGGTTCTCTAAGTAAGGATTTCTAATCCTTGTGAGCCTGACGTCACTGTGGTGGAGCCCTGCACCTGAGGGTATTATGGGCCATCCGAGGTATGATTATCCCATATCATTACTGATGAACTAAGAGGCCAGATTCGTTTGATCTTCACCCTCATGGAAGATTTTCTCAGGCCTATGAGATTTAAATCCCATCACTTCACAACTTCTTGGATGAAACAGACACCTCATGTGCAAGATCCTGTTGCAGAAATGCATAAAGATGATGTCCTGGATGAGAAGTTTTACACTTGTGTATTCTCTAGTAGATCTTAGGGGATCTCATTTCTGGTTACTCCAAAGAGTACAAATCTAGGAAAAGACATCATAACGAGGCCTACCGTTTTAAAAAGGTTTGATTACGATAGTTTCTTGGTAGAATCAGACCCGGATTCACTTAAAAAATGCATGAAAATATGAAAATTATTTATCATGGGCCACATCTCCTGCCTTAAAGGGGACCACCCTTGGCTTTTTCCTAATTTACATTCACATATAGAACACTACTAGAATACTTCAAACTAAAAATTGATACCAATAGGAAAAGGCTATTATCACATTCTATTGAAATCCCAAGATGATCTAGAGACGTTTTTGAGGACTAGAAACATTAATCTAAAACTAGGTTTCCTTCGAATATCTTACTGGGACATTGCTTTTAACCCACGCACATATAAGAATACCATGGCACAAGTTTGGGTCAAACTATATGGCCTGAATTGGTTTTTTTGGCACCCAAAAATATTGAATGATATTGTTTCCTGTGTTGTATTGCCTCTCAAAGTTGATCAAAGAACTTTAAATGTTTCCTTGGGCCTATTTACAAGAGTAATGGTGAAAATTAGCTAAGATTCAAATCTTCCCAATATAATTAATTTCAATGATAATGATTAAAAAACTGAAATGAGAATATAATATGAGAGGAAACATCCCTTTTTTGACCTTTGAATGATCATTGGATATACAATCTCCAATTATGGGGTGGTTAGAAAATAATCAAATCATCCAATTGAAAATGAATGGACATGAATTAGGAGAAATATAAAAGATAAAGCTCCCATGCCAGACATATCTGAACCCCTCAAAAAGAAATCTGAAAAGTTAGAGAAAATATCACAAATCTTGAAACATATAGGGGACAAATCGGGTACAACCTCGGTAGATGTTTTTGAAGAGAAAGATAACTCCATTAAGGACCAAAGCCTCATAGAAGAAATAAATAATTATGTGTTAGATACTATTAGTATATCCAACCATGAACATGGGATGGAAGAACTTATTACTTGTCAATCTGAACAAGTATCAAGCTCTAATTTCATCAAAAATAAAGAACATACACTGGGTGGGAGGGATACAATATATCCACTTAAAAAAATGCAATGAAATGAATGTAACACATTCACTGAAGCTATTCACAACGATTATTGCCATGGGTAAACTATTTTGATAACTGTGGATGAACACACCTTCTCAGCTTTTGGTACTAGACAGATCTGGAATCCCTCCTTCTTGAATTCCATGACTACTCTGGGGATATAGAATGAAACCAACAATAAGGAAAATGACTTTTTTTCTTTTACCTCTTCTCATAATACTTCTATTAATAACTCTAAAACTCTAGATACCACTTGTAGTACTATAAAATCTTGGAAACTACTTACTAACCCGAAGGCTATTCAGGCCAAGGCACCAACCAATATTACTAAGGTTAATGTAACTATTTCCATGTCCTTGGAATCTATTAAACCTATAAAGGGGAATATACCCTCAGTACAGGATCCTGTAAAAATGTAGGAAAACAATGACTCCACTTAGCAGATGCAGTATCCTCCATCTGTATTGAGCATTGTCAATGTCCAGTCCCCTTTATCCACAGATGAATCTTTTGTGGAGGAGACAAATGATCTAGGTACACCTATTCCCACTTCTAAAAAATTCTCTATTGATGGTAATCAATCTATAGAAAGTGTTTATTTTCCTAATTTTTTATGTTGTGTAATATGAACTCTAGGGACTCAACTCTAAATGCTTTAATAAATGAACCTACTAAGAGGAATGTTAAGGTAAAGTATTAAAACATCCCCATATCATATATAACAATTATCCTAATCTAGATATGAATAATTCTACAAAAAATAAGTAAAATGAATTAGGTTCTCTTCCCTCTTATCACAAAAAATCTGTTAATATCTGTAATACTCTAGATACCACTAGAAATTCTGTAAAATCTGGGAAATTTCCCACTAGTCCGAAGGCTGTTCAGACCGAGGCATATAACAGGATCACTATGCCTAATAAAAATGTTACAATGACCTGGGAATCTGTAAAACATGTAAAAGTAAATACACCCTCGGTACTAGATCCTATGAAAATGTAGTAAAATAATTCCTCCAAGGAGAATATCCAATGTCTTATATTTAATCTAGGCACTGTCAAACAACAGGACATAGCTTCTTCAAATGATCCAAGTACTCCTATTATTCTTTCTATAAATTTTCCATTTCATGGTACTCAATCAATAGATAGTGATGATTTTTCTGAGAAGACTTGAAATTTTTTATCTAACCAAAATGTAAATTCTTTGATGTTGTGTCATAAGAAGTCTACAAAATCAACTATGAATACTTCAAAAAATAAACCAACTAAGAAGAACCATTTCATATCTAACAATGAACTAGAACATACCACTAATAGTAACAATATTCGAAAGGTAAAAAGTTCTTTTATAAATAAAGGTTTGGGAAAAAATAAAAAGGGGGGTTATAACTCCAAACTCATGTTTAAATGAAGATTCTATTTTGTGATTTTCAAGGTATTCCCATCTATGACATGTTCACTGTTCTAAAAAAATGGTTAACACTAATCATCCTATGTTATTTTCTATTGTTGATCCAAAAATTAAATTTTCTTCTAAATACTCTAATTTGTGGCATCAGAATATTTTTTTACTGGTGAAATAAAAAATACCCCCAATGTTGAATCTCTATGGATTTTTTCACACTCTTATTTACAGAATGTTAGTATTTTCAATATCTCTAACCAGATTTTTACTCATAACTTTAATACTGATGTCACACACCTTTTGTGCTCTTTTTTTATGCTAATAATAGATACCAATAAAGGGGAACTCTTTGGATAAACCTTTCATATCTAGGAACTAATATGAATTCTCCTTGGTCTTTTATTGGAGACTTTAATTCCATTCTAAACTCAAGTGAGAAAATTGGACCATCTTCTGCTTATATACCCATGAGAGAATTTAAATCATTGATTGAAGAAAGTAATCTCATTAAAATTAATCTCACTTGTGGTAAGTACACCTTGTATATAATACATTAAAATAGAGTGGTTTCCTCTAAGATGGATAAATCCTTCATGAATATCCTTACTTTAGATAAATGGGACACTATCTCCAACACCACTCTTCATAGGCTGAACTCTGACAATCACCCCATCTTGGTCAATTTCTATATCAAAGACATTAAACCCCTTTTTCATTTCAGATTTAACAATGTGTGGTTCTCTAATTTCGATTTCACTAATGTCATACAAAACTATTAGTCTTCAATGTCACAAAACAATGATGCCTTTGCCTGTAATGTCAAATTAAATCATCTCAAACAGACTCCCAAAACATGGTTCAACTCTATAGCCAAACAAATTTACAATGAAATCCTTCTTCATGATTAAGAACTCAATGATCTACAAATCAAGAACACCATCTCTGACCTCAAAACTGATCCAACTCAAGAAATAAACCTTGCTATTAAACTTGACACTTTGGTCACATTAATGAAAATATCTGGAAATAAGAATTTAATGTTAAATGGTTATAAAATGGTGAAATAAATACTATGTTCTATAATTATCTTCAAATATTTTAGAATTCTTGTAGGTCGTTAACCTTACTAAAGGATGGGGACAAGCTTCTTGACAATTAAGATGACATTAATCATCATATAGTCACCCACTATGAATCCATATTCAATGGTCCTCATTTCAACAAATGCCTCCTTCCTAAGTTCATTATGATAGCGATTAGTGATGAGGACAATACTTTCCTTCTCAACACTCTGCTAGATCATGAAATCAAAGACACTGTCTTTATTCTGAATCTCGATAGTGCACCGAGTCCTAATGGTTTCAATAATGGTTTCTTCCTATATTATTGGGATGTGATTCATGTTGATGTTTGTAAACTTTTCAAATCATTTTTTTCTAATGGTTCTTTCCTCATGCTCTTAATGTTCAATTTCTCACCATGATCCCACAAGTGGAAAATGCCTCTGATATTCACCTACTTAGACCCATTACTCTTGTTAACACTCTTTATAAAATCATAACTAAAATAAAAGCAATCAAACTTTCAACTATCATGGAAAAAGTTTTCTCTTGGAACCAATTTGGTTTTATTAAGGGTAGATCCATTCAAGAATGCATTTGTCTTGCCTTTGAGTGTGTCAATAACATGAATAAGGCTAATAGAGGAGTTAATATTTCTATCAAACATGACATCAGAAAAGATTTTGACACCATGGATTAGAGATTTATATTCAAGTTTCTTTAATGTTTTGGTTTTAGTTCCTCTTTTATAACTACAATTAGAAATCTGTTCAACTCGGAGTCTATCTCCATTTTGATCAATGGCTCTCCCAAGGGAAATTTTAAATGCACCAAAGGTGTCGGGTAAGGTAACCTCCTCTCTTCTATTATTTTCCTGATAGCGGAAGACTATCTTAGCCATCTGATCACCCTTCTGGTGTACCATAGTAAGCTGAATCTCATCAATGTATCTAGGAATGTGAATGCACTTACCCACATTTTTATGATGACAGCATCGTCCTTTTCCTTCAAGGAGTTAAAAGAAACATTCTTAACCTCAAAATAGAACTCTCACACTATGAATAAGTTTCTAGTCAAACCATTACTTGGAAAATATCATGCATCTTCATTGGGAGGAACTTTCCTCCCATAAAAAAATATAACATTATCAGTGAATTAGGTTTAAAAGAAGGTACAATCCTCTTCCCTTATCTCAGTGTTCCCATATTTTGGGTTAGAGCCAAGTCTTTCCACTTTCCTACTATTTTTGACCAAGTTCTAAACCATATCTCTTCTAGGAAAGGTAAATCTTTCTCTATGTAAGGTCCTATATTCCCTATAAAACCCACTATTTTCTCCAAGATGGTTTACTCCATGATATTCTATAAATGTAATATTAGTATTATCAAAAAAAATGAACACTTCCATAAATAATTTCATCTGGACTAGTAGTATTTCGTAAAGATAGTGTGTGATTATCCCCTAGACAACATGTTGTAAGCCCATTCCAAAAGTATGCATTGGCATTAAAAATATGAAGTACTTTAATGGATCCCTTCAAGCTAGAATCACTTGGAACCTTTTTCACAATTCTTCTGAAGCTATTACATTCCTCAAAAATAGATTTATTAAAAAAATTAAGATGGGTAATTCGAATTTCATTAACTCCTCCATTTCCCATCCATCAAACATTCGTTCTCTAATATCATTAATAATTCTAGATGGATGGTCTCTAGAGACTCCACCATGAAATTCTGGTTGGATAACTGGACTAGAACACCTTTAATTTCTATGATATCTCCCAATCAAACCCTTGAGAGTACCAACTGCTCTATTAGAGATATTCTAAACTCTTAATTAGATCACTTCTCTGATACTATTTAGAATGTCATTGAAAAATACTTTTCCGCTCACCCTAATGATTTCTTAATTTTGTAACCTACTCACAATGGTATGCTTAACTCAAAAAAAATTACAAACATTATTTTTTTAAATATAAAAGTGATTAAAGTAGGATAAAAAAATTCAACAATCCTTGGATAAAGCCTTCAAGATTTAATCTCATCTAGTGAATTTCTCACAAAAGAGTTCCCATGGAGATTTTCCTTCAATATTTTTGAATCCAGCTCTACTCTGAGGGAAAAATCTGTAATCAACACAGACAAGATGCTAACCATCTCTTTATTTCTTATGTTACTGCCTATGATCTTTGGAACTATATACATGAAATTTTGGATTGCATATGGTTTATTCTTAACTCTGTTAAAACTCAACTAAATAAATGTGTTGAAATGGATGGCTCTCATTAAATCAGGAACCTTTTCTTAGCTGTATTTTTTGAGCTCCGCCATTTGATCTGGTTTGATCATAATTCTATTATTCATAACAATTACTCGCTCAATCAAAATTTATGTTAGATGCGGATCTTAATTTTTACACATGAAGCTTCTTTGAGGAAAAAGGCACATTGCCACAACACTGTGCTTGACTTTGGAATCCTGCGATGTCTACAGATTAATGGAAATTTCTGTCAACCTCACCATACTCTAGAGGTGTTCTAGAGATCTCATCTTCTAGGATGGATCAAAATTTATATTTATGGCACGTCCAAAGGCAATCCGAGCTCTGTGGGATGTGGTTCTGTCATCAGGAGTCACCTCAATTAGAACCTTGGATTTTTTATGGATATATGTGGCATTTCTACCTCCCTTGTATCTGAGATTATGAGCTTAATACATTTTATTTCCATCACCAAGATCTTTGTTTGGAACCACCTCTGGATTGAATGTGACTCGACGACCATTGTGTAGGCAATTTGGAATGGCATGACACATATTTCTTTGCTGATTACTACCCATTGGATGGAATGCACCAGTTTTCTTATTGATCTCAACTATATCATCACACATGTTTATCAAGAAGAAAACACTGTAGAATATAGCCTAGTCAACATGGGATTAAATCAAGACATCACCTGGTTTGAAGACCTCCCCGCTGATCTTATTTATTTACATGAAAATTATTTTAATATGATCTCATATTTTATACTCCTATAAACTTTCTTTTAATAATAACTGTTCTTTGGTATTTTTTTTCAAAGGCATCTTTTTTTTAAAAAAATCATGACCTAAGAGGCTCAAGGTATGACTTTTAAAATTTTCATATCTCACTTAGAAGGATGTTGGGGTACTCTGGGCCCTAGGTATCCTAATTAGAATCTTGTGTAATATCCCCAATACTAGGTCCATGTGATTCATGACCTCAAAAATACTACACTATTTTTTAATGTTGTATGACCTTAAATTCTAGCCTATAATGGTCCAAATCACAAGACCTTGAACTGCTAGCGAATGAGACACCAAACATGTCACATTGAAAACCTTTAAAGGAAGGGATGAATAAAAGTCAAGTCTTCACTCAATAAACACTTCATCTCATATGTTTTGTAAAAAAAATGGGTGCAAATAAATAAGGAATAATTCTCATAGGGAAACATTGTAGCCCTAGTAAAGGCCAAGTTATGCTCACTGGACACCCTAGTCCACAAAAAAAGTTAGAGTAAAGGTTTGTCACATATCCTAACGGTGAGAACATATCCAATAGGTGCTAAAAACATTAGGGTGCTCAAACCCTCAGTGAATATTAAGCATTTCAGGAACCACCTTTGTCCCTTTAAAATATGTGCTAATGAAACCTCCCCATTGTAGACTAGTCACAGGTACTCACTCTTCCATATGAACTGCGGGATCCCAGGAAGGACCCCCTTAAATCCCAGAGTTATCATCCTGGTCTCATGGAAAAGTAAAGTATTTTATCATAACTGATGGTTGACCTATACCCATTGGTTCCCATCTCTAGTTAACTTATATATTCCTAGACCATTATATATAATCCCCACAACCATACTATTCAAGTGGATTTGATATCCTCAATGTTTCACCGCCATGTTTTGTACCCTTCCTCAAGGTAGGAATGAAAAAATCTATTCACAAAACTTTTTATAGACTAATCCATATGTTTTGAAACCACATATAGTAGGGCGCTAGTTTCAAAAATTAGTATCTAAATTTCCCATGTGTGCCAGAAGCCTTCTAGGATAGGTTTTTCATTCATATACATGTTTTTTCTATATGCTTGAGTCTTCTATAATATTTTATAGACATTGTAAAAGATTAAGGGAAATCTATTTTTTCCAAGTTGTTGATGCATAAAGGGATTTGACCTACCAAAAAATGGTTCCACCTATTTATAGGAAAGGATCTTTAATTATCGTGAGCACTAGTGGAATCAGGAACCATAGGGATTCTTGGGTCATCCCTGGCATGTATGTCCCATTACATTATCCATTGATTCAATATTTTAGGAATATGATTTAAATCACCCACATTACAACTATCCTGGTAGGCCTAGCTTTCCTAGTATTTCTCTATCAACCAACATTACCCCCATAAATCTTTCATGACCTATGTAAAAGAGTGGAGACACCTCTGTTTGAAAATGATACCAATGTGTAATGGATTTTACCTACCCACAAGAGGCTTCTAATAATTGTAACCAATGAGATTAGATCATCATGAGCCTTAGTAACACCATGGATGAACATAGCCTCTTAGTATGTTTTGGGTCTTTTTTAGAAAGTCTACACCATATACCATGATCATCAATCAAGTCTTGGTAGTAATAATTTATACAACATGTCATCATAAAGTCTGAGTTAAAATACCATAAACAACAATGATACAAGGTTTAAGATAAAATACCCTAAACTATAGAGATATAAGGTCTGCGCTAAAATACCCAAAACAACAATGATAGAAGGTCTAAGATAAAAGACCCTAAACAAAAAATCAACAATGATATAGTCAAAAATAATGAAAAAAACTATAGGATCCTCCATATTGCCTTAAAAAATCATGTGATGATCGCCAAGCCTATCATGATCTCAATATAAAGAGTAGTCTCTATCTGAGACATATATTATCCCCATTTCTCATTATGTGAATCAGGTAATATCATGATAGATGGAACAAACATATCAAAGGAGATTCTCATTTTGGTGGGGATTCATTAGTATTTCATGATAATAATATATTATAATTTCAACATTCATATCCATTCAATCATGTTTACATGATACTATAAAAAGGATGGGTATCGTTGGTGATTCATATAACATCTAAATAGAGAAATATAATTAATGAAAAAAATGGAAATAAACGTGAATTTTTTAACAAATATATTTGTTTATTGAGTGTAATAGGAGTAATATACACAGTTTAGAGTCTCCCCATAAATATAATAAGAAATAGAGTGCATCAAACTACAATAGGATTTTATCTACTAAACTAGACAAGTTGGCAAGAACCTAGTGAGAAGCATCAATTGAATGTTAAAGTGTCACTTGCCCCACCTCTTTTTATTCTTCCCAAGGATGGAGAGTCTGGACTAATGTGGTCATCTCCTCAACTCTCTTTTGATAAGTATCCAATGAGTATGAAAATGCTAAGAGTTAAGACCACATGTAGGCTATAATTTCCTCATATCTTCATATATATATGGTCCATAGATCCATCTGGTCTTGAAAATTATATATATAAAAAAGGCAACTCTGCTCTAGTGCCTCAAAAACCTCAATAATCTATCTAGTAAGTGGAGACACATATCCAAGATTGGAAAGCCCCTCTCATTAGTGGCCAAATCATTCTATGTTTATATAATTTGTTTCTTGATTTTATAAATTTGTTATAAATTAAAATCATCCACCCCTATGTCCTTAAATAGATGATGAAGGTGTTCCCCTTAGTCACAAAACTTCTTCAAATGGGTCTTAGTAATCAAGGTGTTAATATGATGCTATATCAGTCTACGCTTTGTATGTGCTTCAATGACTGAAGGGATGGGCATGCAAGAAAAAGAAATAGTTAGCTAAGCTATAAAGGAAATAGGATTGTAGGATTCACATATCATCCCCTCAATTGAGGCATTATCCATAGCTTGAACCAGATGGATTATTTCTTCAAGATATTCTATCCCACTGTCTTGATGTTTGTAGCCAGAATGGGGGAGATTCTTCGAAGTCTCACCCAAGTCCTAAATCAAATCCATTGTTACTATGGACAATAGGGTCAGTGATGAAAATGGATTTTCTATATAATGATCTAGTCATCTTAACACACCACCCTGGTAGGTTTCTACTCAATCTTGAGCATAATCCTTAGCAAGAAAGGTGGGTCCCTCAGCAAGTTGAAGAATGATCTTCGTATTAGTGTATTCACACACCAACATGATCCAAATCTAGCAGATGATTCTAGGGTGTCACACTCCCCACATTTTAGATAATGGGAGATGGGATACCCTTTGGGTGAATTTGAACTAATGAGAAAATTGATAAATTGAATATGGCTCAAGGACGATCAGCTCGTAAATCTTGGTTGTATGAACCCCATCCTAAAGAGAGGTCTTGTATGATATTTTCTCAATAGATTCACTACTATTATCAATGATTGACCCATTCGGTGTGGGATTGGGGGTGAAGTCAAAAATATCAGGTCGAATCAACACATAGTTAATCTCATTAGAGTTAGTGAAATAGCCCCAATCCCAGATATGTTCAGCAAATGGGGATGAGATAGGTCATTAGGAATCTTGGTTGCATTACAATATTTGTAGGAATAAAAATACACCCCTATCCATCCAAATAAAAATTATAAAGTACCACTAGTCTTATAGGTGATGATTCCTTATTGAATATGGACCAGGAGTTGTTAAAGGCATGCAAGGGTCGACACTACCAGATTAAGGCATCGTCCTTCTACTAAAGACGTTGTCATTACCAACGTATTGACCCGGATTCTTGAATCCTCATCCCCATCTTGGAAAATCCATATCTTCATGAACATTTGCATAAATCCTGCTAGCCAAAGGCTCTGAGAGATCACTAAATTCACTCGATATACCTATGAATTATGATCCCTGACTTCCAAAAGATCCCAATACAAGTTGAAACAATCACAAACTTGCTGGGAAGGGTGATGATGAGGGCGTATAGAAATTTTCCAAACCCCATAGCGACAAATGAAAATATTCATCCAGTATATGAATGAGATAAGTTAGAACATAGTTAGCTCCTTTCGTTGATTTTCATTTGAAATGATAATAATTTCCCTTTCTAGGGATAGATTCTACAAAGGATCATCCCATACATCTAAAAAGTAAGGAATTCATTTTATATATCTCAGAGAGGGGGGATCCCACTTAGTTCAAAGATGTCCCATATGTTGATTATCACTTCACTATAGGACAAATAGAATGGGTTGGTTCCAGGACACCAATGGCTGACCAATTCTATAAAAATATTAGGATGGTGATATATAACAAATTGATAAATCCATACTTCCTCATAAATATTTACAGTATATAATTGGTTATATAACTCTATGAACCATTTCCTAAACAAAATTTTCATCTCCATTCATCAAAAAAATTACCGCCAGGATAAAGATCCCATTTTGAGCTCCATCTGGTACCCAGGTTTTTTAGAGAAGAGGTAAATATAATTGAATAACTCGTATAAATAGGTTTATGAGTAGAATTATAGACATCCAGAACCAAGGGAATGTTTTCCAACATGTAAGACAACCTTTTGGATAGAGCTATGACCAGTCGAACATCCTCAAAAATTATCATATAAATACGGTCAAGAGAAGTTTACACCTAGAAAGATCGAAGATTGAATCTCAAAAGATGAATGAAAACATCATCCAGTAATATGAACTCGTATTGAAAAAGGTTGTGTGAAAAAGGATAATTTTGAAGCTTGAATGGAAGATTCCATTCAGAACCTCATTACCAGAATTCATGTGGTATTAGGGGTCATTATTTCTGTTTCTAGATATCATGGCCCTTTGATTAGCTACATTAGAGGAACCATTATGGGAACCAGATTCCATATAAACAAAACTAAGTGCCATATTTTAGACACATAAAATAATGTCAATTCAATGGAAAGATATACAATTTAGGCAGCATCGCGTGCATCACATTAATCAACAAAGGAATTTGTTAATCATATAAAGGATGAATTAATTTTATAAATCCTAAATATATTTCATATTTCATAAACACACAGGTAATTACGCAACCACAAGACCCCTTAGAATACATGTGATCGCATGACCTTGACAAGGTCACACAAGATGCATGATAGTAAAAGGATCATACAATCAATCTATGAAATACCATGAAATTCTCAAGTTGATCTTTAATCTACATTTATAAATTTCAAAAAATTACTAAAGATAAGTATGTGGTTTGATTTAAGAGAGCACTTGGTAAAAGAGGTCTTGCGAAGGAGTTCTCATTCGTTGGACTCCTACCAAGGTCTCATGATAGGTTTTTGTGCGAAAATGTTTTAATGATATTATGTGAGTGGAGTAGGGTGAAAGAGATCAAGATAATCAAGTTTTTAGTGAATGAATCCATCTCTAGTCCATTATTTATAGGGTATTATATGGAATACCAATTGTGTCATAGTAGACCAAACATCTCCCAGGGCGCTGATTGGAGATAACACCAAAGACTCTGGAAGGTATTTACTTTCCTCATAATTAAGAACTTTTCCCCATGGGCATCACTCCTAGGGGGGATTTTATAACTCTATAAAAATGAGAATCAGAAGAAAGAAATACATAAATATAGGTATTATTTTATCCATTAAGGGAAGGATGAAGAAGGGGTTCATGATCATGCGGGTCACGTGAACCCGCAAAAGACATGTGATCGATTGACCTTTCGAATTTCATGTGGATGGTCACACGTGGAACATATCCTATTGAAGATACCATGAAAACCCTTGCTCAAAGCCACCTTTTTCTTACAAATTTATCCCAATAACTTGTTAACCACATAGAAGTAGCCAGATAAAGCTCCCCCAGGTCACGTGACTTTTTCGCTGGTAGATGCCTGACAAACCATCCAAACACCTTTCAAAATATGAGGAAAATATCCAAAATGAGGGAGCCTCTTGTGGTCATAAAACTCTTCTGAGGCACCAATATGGTCTCAAAAATCCCCTTGGAAAGCCGTCTTTATCTTGAAAAATGTCTCAGACAATGCACTTAAGGTTACACGACGTCCTTTTAACAGGCTCTTTGATCTCATAAAGGCCAATGTACATGTAGGCTAGACAATATGAACTTAACTTAGCATGTATTCATGATTAAACTATACCCCATTAAATGTTCTATAATCTATTAAATCGAGAATTGGCAGAATGGTCTTAAAGTCACTAAAAATCATGTGATTCCCCTAGATTAACCTATAACCTGACATTGTGACGACGGGTGATGCCCAAGCCCTCCACCGACTAAAAAATATATTTTCATGATATGGTCTAAGAAATGTGGAAAATTCATAGGGTGGAGAGGATTATAAATCCCCTACCAGAGCATGAAAAAAAATTCTTACACGGAAGTACAATCCTAAGAACCTTACACTAGAACACCAAAGAAGCAGGGTGGATTTACCAAAGTGGATGACCTCATGAAAGGGAGAGTTTTACATCATGTAAAATTTAGTGAAAATTGGGGAAATCATGTAGATTTTATAGAAACCTTTCATGATCACTCATAGATCATGCTAAGGACTTCTGATGGAGCATGAAAAGAACATCCCACATATCTACTGAATCATGCGAGACTTAAAAAAAGACAACATTGAAAAAATATAAGGCATTTGAAATAAAATTTTAGAATATATATTAAAAGGTAGGATACTTACATGAAGTACATATGAAATGATCCACATGTGCTTCACATGGGCCACTCAGGTCATACAAAAGCACTAGGATATGTCACTCAAATTGATCCAGGTATTCCAACCAAGTATTCTAATACCCCCAGTCTTTCCATCTATGCCTTGAAATTTACTCTAGACTTTCCACCCATATCATATGACAGCACTAGTACATGTAAACTTAGTCTTTCAGTAGCACCAGGGTATGTTAGCTGGCTCTAGTGATGTCCCTCGAACATGTTAGTGAGCTTTCGTGATGAAATCCATACATGTTATCCACTAGCATGAATCACCCTCCATATATGTTGCATTTACTCTCATTATTCCCTCCCAAGAGTTTTATCTAGATTCCACGATGACACTAGGTAATGTCATGTGGATTATACAACACCCACTAGAAAATATAGTCAAGATCATGCAATGGATTCTAGGAAAATTTGACTAAGGTCTTGCGATGTCCCCCAAAAAAATCAGTCTGGATCATGTGATAGACTTCATAAATTCCATCCATGTTATTTGATGTCCCTAAAACAAGTCGAATGAATCATGAAATTATCCTTTGACATGTCAGGAAGACCCCCTCTGATGTGTCAAGAATAAAATCAAGGCATATTGAGTAAGCAATCACCACATGTTGAGTTGGCACGATCAATCAAACATCCCAGGGCCTGATAATATTTTCCATCCTCAATGTGTAATCCCCAACCATAAGGGGAATTTCAATGTGTAATCCCCAACCAATTGAACTGAAATTTCTCTAATTCTTACAATAACCAAGATATATATGAAACCTTTATAATGGCCAAGATCCATATCAAACATCCCAAGGGTTATCCCATCATATAAGTACTTCATCCATATGAAGTGAGGATGATTAATTGTTATCCCTTATTTCTCATATTGAGTATGTATCACATGGGCTTAGGGAAATTCAATAGTCATATCATTCACATCATGAATCTCCACTAGCTAAGGAAACCTTAGTGTGTAAGACCTGATGAGTGGCTTGATATGATATCCCCCATATAACGGCATCTAACTTGGAGAAAGTTCTAAGGGCATTATTGAACTATGAGAACTATGATTCCAATAATGACCAGGATATATAGGAATCCTTCCTAAGGCCTGAGATCAAATAGAAAACCACTTCGGTGTACGCCCCTTCATTTTAATGAAATTTCAACCATCAGGACCTAATCATTCACATTAGTTGATCCTTCTACCATATCATTTAGCTAAATTGGAAACCAAATGAACTATAAAAATGTAGATTATTTCCATAATTGGTATATGTAGGATGTCTCCTTGAGACTCGAGCTTCAATAACCTATGCCTAAGTTCCCACACATATATCTATTATGTACGATGTTAATCTACATGGGATTTAATGAACTATGTTGGTTTTGATTCCTTCTAAAAACAGGATATGTAGGATGTCTCATAATGTCTCAATCCCCTCTTGGGAATATTAAATGCCTCCTTATATGGCATAAAATCCCAGAGTTTCTGGTTATGGGGCTTCATCATATAAGCATTTCCACATTACTGCAAAATAAATGAAGAACCAGAGATACATACAAATGTATTCACTAATCAGATCCCCTTATTCTCTAAATAAAAGGGGTTAGACTATGATCATTCTATTAGGGTAACCAGTTCTGCATTAGTATTTTAAATAGATTCACAAACATGTCTTAAATCTATAGGAGAGTCCAGGAGTAGGAATCAACTCCCCCCAAAAGGGTGCAATGAGCCCAAACTCACATCCTCTCAACCAATGTGATATCCTAAGCATCATTGGGCCTGGAACACTAACTAACCACCTACATTTAGAAAGAATGTATGTACCTAATTATGGATTTGGGTACTATTGGGAGTTTCTTTGAAGAATGACAATGGTTATATGACATCATCGATTGTGAAAGAAATTGAACCCCCCACAACCAACCATCGGGCCAATCTAAATTCACCTAAATCACCTCTTCTCCATCAAAACAAAAAAATGGTGATCCCGACATGAACATATTTAATCATGGAATCTACTTTACAGTATAAAATGGATATACTTCCCAGTTCTCATCAAAACATTTTTCTCTTCGAATGAGGGATTGCAGGTGGTATCTTTTTTTATGAAACAAACATGAATTCTATATATATGAATAATAAATTTAATAGATATTACTAAGGTATAATTTTTTTTTAATTTCACATAAATAAGAATACATACCATTAGATATCCATGAAGTATATATTTTATAAAATAAGTACTCGAATTAAAATTTAGATATAAAATTCCATTTCAAAAAAAAGATTGGGTGAACTTTAAATGACAATCACAATCATAATGAACATAAGATCTAAAATTAAATAAATTAACCAAAGAAATTCCTTCATATTTTCATTTCTAAAAGTTGATTTTTAATATAGAAGGAAAAAATAACCATAACCAAGTATCTTATATTTACCATCAAATTTTTTGGAAATTATTACTCTATCCAATATTGACATTTGAATCACATTTATTATAAATTTTCATTTTCAAGTAAACCTATTTATTTCAATATTTTAAAATTTAATTTATCATACTTTCATTTAATTTTTGAAAAATTCCATATCATTATAAACATTTTCAGGTGTTAAAAAAGGTATATTTCTTTTACTTTCATTTAGTATCTCATTTTCTTACTTCTGCATTAACAGTTTTGTTTCAACATTCTTTAATTTAAGAGATAAATAATTTTTTATTTTCACGGAAACTTTTATATTTTTCTTCGAGTAACACATGTTTAAAACTAATTTTTGTAATTTGATTTTTATATCAATTAAACATTTCCTTCATATCTTCAATACTTGGATCACTATTTCAAAAATATATTGAGGCATGAGAGTTGAAATTAAAATCACATTTTTTTTATTTATAATTGTCATACATATATTTCCAACTTTTCATACATATGTACCTATATCACTTGAAATGGAATTTGGATATGAATTTTTTAAATTATAATATATTTCCATAAATACAAAATTACTAGTTTTTTTACTTTAAATGATGTTTCATGAGATATTAGAATCACTCCATCAAGTCACATATTTCTTTCCTTTCTTCCTAACTTTCCATAGATTTTTTATCTTCAAAAAAAAAATTTAATATGTATTTTCTTCTGAAAGACATACAAAATATTTGAAGAAACTATTTTATATATCAATTTCTTTTATTTATATCTCTCTCAATAAAATGGTGTTTTACCATTTTCTTTATTTAAAAATCCATATTCATGTGTGGAGACTTTCTATAATTAATGAGAATAATTCTTCATGAATATCCTTATTCAAAAGAAGATGTTTCAAGTTGTACCAATTTTCATGAGTAATGATTCATCTATAATTTTTTTCAAATATATTTCTAGAAATAAAAAATAAAAAATATTCATGACTTTATAATTAATATCATATTTAATAGTATATTCTCCTTTGAAATCAATCTGGTTATATTTAGGAAGAACATAATATTTAATCACAATATCACAAAATAGAATATCAATACTCTTTAGATAGGTTATATTTATAAAATATATTATGTATACCTACTACTATTTAAATGTGGTGGATATTTCTGATTCAAACAATTTTTATTCATTAATTCAGTAATCACTAAATTTAATTAATCCCTTAGCCTTGTTATTGACTAGGATAACAAAGTAAGCCCAATTAATATAAATAATAAAATGAATCATAATATATCCTTATGATATACAACATTTAAAACCAATTTTTAGGTATCAAAAATAGTTACAAATTAACTTATCCTGAAAGGTTCAATCTCCAATACCAATTATTAGGTCCCAAATGGGTGATGGTAATGGAAAAGAAGGGGTGAATTATTATCCTTTAAAATTTAATTAGAGAGTAAAATTTACAAGTGTAAAATGATCTATCCAAATATTAAATGATTCAACCCAACTCATATAAGAAAAAAATAGAAAATAAAATGAAGGAAGGAAAAATATTAACATGATATTTTTATATTATTTTATATCTGACTAATTTTTTGTTTAATCTTTACACACTAACCTGGTGTATGAAACACACTATGGTGTATCTATTTTAGAGGAGACTAAAAACTCTTTATATTTACCTTTTTTACACATAATGTCTTAATATAATTATTTTATCCTTTATGGGTTCAAAAAACCCAAACATTTTTAAGAGCAGACCCAACATATAATTTTATAGGCTCAGTACTAACCTCTTGACTTTTCCGATTTTAGATGGAGCCTAGTATTTTATGGGGGAGAAAATAACCTAGAATTTTTTAATTATAGACCCATCATGGAATTTCATAGGATAATTCATAACCTCTTCAATATTACATGTAATGGCCCCAACCCCAGTAGCCCAAAGCTAGTGGTTACATTAATACATTGGTACTAGATATAAGTGAATGCATCCCCATGGATATAATATTTTATTAGTATTCAAAAACTATATGTATAAATGTTTCCCATAATATATTGGAAATATAAATAAAGTATTATAAACAATCATTAATCCTTGATATTTTTCACTATATCCTTTTTCACATCCTTGTAAAAGGAAATAAATAAAGGGTGAGCTCAAATTCTCAGTAAGGGAATGTGAATATCAAAAGTTTCCATAAAATAAATAAGTCAGACTTGATATAGAAAGGTGAATAATTAACAAAACATTCCATTTAGTCAATAACTAGAGAATAAGGAATAAGATGTAAGTAAAAAAACATGATCAAATAATTTTATATAAATAATCCCATTATCTTGAAAATTATCCATGAATATCATAATTATTCAAACAATTAAATGGATATCAATAACTAGTTTCATAATAATGGAATGTATAATTTTGAACATCATAATATTACCATGAATGCCTTGTACTAGGAAAACATATATAATAGGTAATGAACGTTCCAAAAACCCGTACAAGTTTGTCTCATTAGACATACTGGTGAATCGAGGGGCCATATAAGTCCATGTCCATAACTTACTATGTTTAATGCATTCATCGTATGAAAGGTATGACACATAATCAATGTAAGCATCCTAATTGAAAAACTATCCTATTAAATGTTAATATCTTCCCCAATCAATAAATATTACTTTATCGTAATCAATTCAAAGTAATATTTTTTATAGTATCAAAATAGTACATCATTATTAAAGCATGATACTCACCAAATAATTTTTACATGGATTAAAATAATTTAAAAAGATCATTGGAGGATATATTGGGGGAAATACACCAGGAATGGGTATTGGCCAGATTTTCTGGACTGGGGAACCTCATGGGAGGTATTCTGTTCGTTCATGTTACAAAATGAGGGTCCAAGGATTGGCCCAGGTCTCCACCAATAATCGGTGGAAGTGCCTCTGGTCCCTCAATGCTCTCTCTAAGGTGAAATTTTTTTGGTGGCAGGTCTGTGCTGGGGTTCTTCCAACCCGTGATTTTCTGGTGCAGTGTCATTTGGCGGAGGATGACACTTGTCCTTTGTGCCTCTATGAAGTGGAATCCCCTTTGCATGCAATTCTTTCCTGTAAGGGGGTGGAAGGGGTGTGTAAGGTTTGGAGGTCAAATTTTGGTATTTTCTTTGATCTTTCAATTGGGTTGGTCCCAAATCTTACTAAATGGGTGTCTTCTCATGAACCAAGAGTGGTGGGGCTGATTTTCACAATTGCTTGGTTGGTTTGGACTCGATGGAATGAATGCATTTTCCAAGTGTAGGTGACCCATGATCACCTATGGGTGGATAGAGCTTTGGAGTGGATGAATGGCTGGAATAAAATTGATGAGGGGAATCCTATGAGCCACACTCGACGAGCGGCTCCTGTTTGGTCTCCCCCCTGAGGGTTTCTTAAAGATTAATACAGATGCTGCTGTCTCTACTCATTAAAGGGTCGGTATTGGACTCAATGCTCATAACAGTGCTTGCCCGATTGTAGAAGCTCAGTATAGGCTAGTGCCTAACACATGGATCCATGTGGTGGCTAAGGCCTCGGCCATCCTCCAGGGGATTCTTTTTGCCCGTTCAAAATGTTGGCCCAAGATTCTGGTGGAATCTGACTTCCTTAAAGTGGTGAATGCACTCTCAACAAAAGATGAGGATTCCCAGCCCTATGGCCTCATCCTGAGGAAGATCTGGTCCCTGGCCACTGGATTCAATGCATGTAAATTTACTTTTATCAAAAGGGATGGTAATTCAAAAGCCCATCATTTAGCTCATTTTGGGAAATTTTGGGGTGATCATTGTTGGGTGAACTCGTTCCCTGATTGGCTTTGTAATCCTGGTTTCCTTGATCAATAATTTATTTATTTTCCATTCAAAAAAAGATAGAAAAATGAAATGAAAACTTATAATTTTTAGAAATTACTTGAGGAGAAGAATATCTATTGACTTTATGATGTAAATATATTATAATTACCCAAATTTATATTTAAATATAAATAATATTGAATAATGATGATATGGTGATATAAACCATAATCGCTTTAATAAATTTTGAATCATAACCATAATGAACTAAATAAATTAAAGTGAAACTTTAAATATAATGAATATAATGTTAATCATGATATATCATATCAAAGGTTAACTATATACACCACATAAAATAATCAAGTTTTGAATATGACATATGTCTCACAGAAACAATGGTGAGATGAAAACCCTTACCTCTTGTCTAAATTTATTTGTAATTTATTTAAAACACATATATATTAAATTTAAATCTATTATAATTAAATAAAATAATGATTTTAATTCTTATAATAAAATATTTTATCCACTTGTAATATTTCACCACATATTTTTCAATAATTCCTAATTAAAATCTTTATTTCCGGGTGTTAGCTATCTCATTTATCACGTAAGCTTTTGTTCAAAAATTTATGTCCATTAACATTGATCTCAGTCCCATAATCTATAGAATTATAATAATTATGTAAATTTCATATAAATTAATTATATATATTTATAATCATTCATGAAATTTATAGATATAAAAAGGAATTTCATAGTTTATGGATATAGTAGGTTCTACATACACATGAATGTTGTTTTCAATTTTAAATAGATTAAATAATGTAAAGGTAAATAATGGTTCAAATTTAAAGAATAATTATTTTATCATATATATTGAATAAATATATCCTTATTATAATCCATGTAAATCATAAATGAAATTTAAATCACATCACTTCATAGAGGTGGTGGTTTATATGTACGCATGCGTGATGTTATCAATTTTCAATGGTTTGAATGTAAGAAGGTAGATATGATATAATAATTAAAAAATAATTATTATTTCATTAATAGAATATATATTCATCAATTTCATCTTTATAACCATCCATGTAAAGTGCTGAGGAAAGAAAAATTACACCACCATGTGGAGATGGTAAGCAGTACATACACACGAGTGATGTTTTCACTTTTTTGATAGAAAGGTGATAGAAAATGGTTGTACCATAATAATTATAACCTCTAAATATATTTTTGATAGTGGATTTTTTATTTTAGGATATATATAACAAATTTATATGAGTAATAAGAAGATATAAAATTGAAATATTTGGTAAAGACGATTACCTCTTCTTTGGTGGACTTTATTTATATTCCTACTTAAAGACCATTATAATTGTCTTTTATGAATAAAAACACCTCTATATAGTGGATAGGGAATTATAGAAGATAAATGGATAGGGTTTTCTATGATATGTGTCTCAATGTGATATAAATAATTGAGTGATATGGGTTTTCTTTTATAATATAGGGGAAGGACACACTTAGGATTTCTAAAAATATTAACATATAATTTATTCATTCTCAAGACCAACACTTACACATGAATAGATATTCAAATTAAAATAGTATAAGGTCATAATATCCCCATAAAAGGAAATTTATATAGGTTTTGGTGTTATTTTAACACTTATATTTTGGTTTAAAACCTTGGTAAATCAATTTTAACCTTAGACATGGTAATGACTTTTTTCAAAATTAAAGGGTTATAATTTTACTTAGAAGGTGAAAATTAGATCATAAATGGAAATGTGATAACATTTTAGACCACTTCACCTCTTAATTTTACTATATTCATATTTTTATGACTTTTAAATAATTTAATAATATATTTTTATCATAATATTATATTAATGACATTTTTACAACTATTAACATAATTTGAATTTGGAAACATCATGAAAGTAATATAACTAAAATATAAACATTTAATAACACTCTAATATGTTATTTTTATCTAAAAAATCATGAAAAACAATAATTCTCATAAATTATATTATTTTTAATATTTTTAAAATCATTTTTTTTATTTTTTTATTAATTGAATAAATGTTATATTGGCATTGTATAAGCATTTAAGGTAATTATTTTATATCTGAAAATTAGAAATAAATAAACATGAAAAAAAATATTTATCATTAAAATAAAAAATTATAACTATAATTGTCCTCCTTTTAAGCTGACGTAAAAAATTTAGATATATTAAATTCAAGTGAGTGAAATTTGTGATTTATTATTATCTTAAAATAATTTAAAGTCCATATTTAATGTAAATATGAATAAAGTAAACATATAATAGATTATTAAATAGAAATGGCTGAAACACACCCATTTAATAATATAAAGGAAATTGGTTTGTTGACTTTGAGACCTTATCAGAGGGTTCTAACCATATTTTACTCGTTTTACCCCTACCAATCTGAAAAATATTTTCCAGGGTTTCTATGAATAATAAAAAAGCTAACATGACCTATTTACTAAATTTGAACAAAATTATTCCAAATATGGAATCCATTTTTTAAGATACAATTTATAGATGTTTTAGAACTTAATCTTAGATAAAAAATTTAAATGGAACAAAAATATTATTTTGAAAATTTTCTTTTAAGTCAAATTTATTTATTCCAAATTCAATCATAAACTTTATTCCAATTTATTTAATTATACTATTAGTAATATAATACAATCAATTATACTCTAAACCCATTTTAAAATAAAATTTAACTTTTTTAATTATTGAAAAAATAAGATTTTCAATAAAAATAGAATTTTTAACAATACATTTAAAAATAAATATTTTTTAAAAAAATCCAAAAAAATCACTGAAAGATAATTTTAACATGATTATTAAAAAAAATTCCATTTTATCATATAAAATTTATAAAATTTAAAAAAAAATATTTTTAATATTTTCCCTCAAAAATCAATAAAAATAATTTTTGAATAAAATCTATTCTGAAGAATAAAATTCCCTTACTAAAAAATTGAGGTCTTATTTCATAATAAATAATCTATACATTTGTATTGAGTAGGTCCTTTATATATATTTTATTACTTGATTAATTATATTCATATTATACAATTCAACAGGTAGGTTATAACAATCATATTTAGGTAATAATATTTTCTGGTTCCTTTAAGCCCATTGTTGTGTATTGTATATACTATCAAACATAGTGTTATTTTAAAATAATGGGTTGTCACATTATCGCCTCACCCCTTTAATAAATTTATCCCTTTTAATATGAACTTATTCTTGATAATCAAGGGTTTTTAATTTGAAAATACCTTTTTTGATAACCCACATCCAAAAAAAGGGTAAATAAATCTTCCCCATAAAAGAATGAAATGGAAATATGATGGTTTTAGGGAATAACACAAAACTAGGTTTCAAAATTGGAGAAAATTATTGGGATATTAAAGTATAGAGATGGAGGAAAAATTAATGTCCAAATAATGATAGAGAGGGAATGAGAAAATTTCTCCTCGAGAAAGTGAATAGTCATGAGAAAGTCAATAACTACAAAACAATAAATCAATGAGGTGTGAAAAAAGACCATTGATTCATTAGAAATGATGGTAATAGGATAACATTTTTATTCATGATCCTTTCCCTAGAGTTAAGGAATTTCTTTACAATCTAGACTAAGAACATAAGAAAATATATTTACATGAAATGTATAATTTCATCATTTAATCAATTTCCAAAACAATGCCATATTTTTATGAAAACAAAGAGTATTCAAGAAGAATTTTTCATTACTGAAGTACTAAAATATACATAAAATTGAACACAACAACTAGAAAAAATATCTTATTCATTCTATCTTTATACATTTACCAAAACCAAAATTATTAGTGTATGGTAATATTTTATGACTAAACATTCATATGATGAAATAAAAATTTAGTCTCCAAAGAATTTGTAATACCCATTGTTCATCTTAAATCATTATATAAATAATCCTCCTTAAAATTCAACACAATATTATTGACTAAGATAGAAACCCAAAATTATAATAATTTAATAACATATTCTTCCAAGATAAATATAATATTTATCACAAAATAAAATCAATCTCTTTTTAAAGTCTCATGCCAAAAATGAATATTTCATTGTCATATATTCTTTAAATTTTAATAAACTTTCCCATAAAAAACTATAAGGATTATAAATCCATAATTAAATCATTTAGGCTTCTAAAATACAACCCTTAGTATTTAAATGAAATATCATCCTAAAAAATAATATTAACTTTACCATAATTATTTATTGTTCCCTAAAAATATAGTGAACTCCTTCTAAAACAACTATAATCACTTAGTCACCAAATCAATTTTCAATTTCTTGATTATCTATATAAATAAAAAGATGTTCCTAAATTTTAATAACCCATGATTTCTTCAACATAAAATATAATTTTAACCTTTATGGTTATCAATAACGATGATGTTTTCCCATAATATATAAAATCATTATCCCCCAAATAACCTTTTCAAATAAAATATACTAAATAAATGGGTTTTATTTCCATAAATATCTCCCAAACTATCCTTAATCATGTTAAACTCTCATCACATAATATATCAAATGGGTTATCTAATCCTTTAAACTTATGATCAACCATAGAATTATCAACCCAAGACACTTTTTGTTAATCACATATCACTATGAAATATCATAGGTTTCATAGATTCTATTCTCTCATTAAACATACTGGTTCTAATAAAAATGTGAATTACCATATTATATATCCCAAGAGTGAAAAAATAATCTCATATTAAGTGAACACAGACCATACACCAGAAAAATGGTTGGGAAATACTTTTTCCAACTATTTTCAGGATTCTTACCCTTAGATGCATCTTCTCCAAAACCACATCCACTTATAGAATCTAAATAGGGATGTGTTAGTTGTGAAACCACATAATCGCTATCTTACCACAAACATTATGATATTGTTATATAATTATGAATATCCTCATATTATATCACAGGTTTATATTCCATAATCTACATTATCATAAATCTAGTTCCCAGGTTTTTTACTAAACATTCTCTAATACCAACTAAAAATACCCCAACCATAATATCCTAGACATAGTGTCTAATTTATTACATTGGTACTAGATACTAGTTATTTACTTCTAAATTACTTAATAGTTTGGTAATCTTGGTAAATTAGATACATAAATGATTCTCATATTACATTTTTAATATAAAAACATCGCAAAAGATAAATTCTTGCAACATTAATATATTTCAAAAAACCCTTATTCATATCTGAGGTTATGTAAAAAAACATAAGGGTGAGATTAGATGATCAGTACTGGAATACGAATAGTATAATGTATCCTATAATAAATAAGGCATGATCAATCTAGAAAAGTGATTAATTAAAATAATTCATTTAATCAATAACTTGAGAAAAAAATATTTAAGGAATATATGGCAATAAAATAATGCAACATAAATAATAACATGAGATTGAAACTTAACCATGAATATTATAACTATTAATATATTCACATAGACATCAAAACTATTTAATTAACAATGGAATTCATAATTTTACACATCATAATATTATCTTCAAAACCTTGTGCCAAGACAACATACATAAACATGTAAGTCATAAGACAAATCCCCAAAAAAGTTCATCTCATGAGACCTAATGATGCATTTAGGGTCTATATCTAGAATAGACTATAACTTAAAAATCCTAATTATTTCATCATATGAAATGGATAAAACATAATAAAGGAAAACATTAATATTGAAAAGCTGGCATATGAAATGTTAATATTTTCCAAAATAAAAAAATGTAACTTAATCATTATTTTTTCAATGAAATTTGGAGATATAAATAAAAAAATTACATCAAAAAAAATTATAATATTCACCAAATAATGTTCACATATATGAAAATACTTTGAAAATATCACTTGATGATGTCTTAAAGAAAATACCATTTTCATTTTTGAAATCACTAATTCAAAAATGAAAAATTTCAGGAAAGTTATAAAAAGCATTTTCATTTAAAATAATATTGGAAAATTTTAAAGGAATATTTAAATCAAATATTATTCATGATGTTATAAAAATTCATTCATGTGGAATACATTAAAAAATATTAGTGTTACCACCTTTAGTAATAGGTGACTCATTAGGAAAATGGAAAGAAGTTTCATTTTAAACCTTTTTATAAAAAATCACATGTCGGAAAAATGACTTTAATAAATCATTTAATAATATAAAAAACATTGTTTAAATACTTTTAAAGAAAATTTTGACAAGTAAGAAAAGTATTCCTAATCAAAATAAAACTAATATTGATTTTCCTTAACAACATTATTTCCGTTACTTTAGTAATTAAGAGTGGAAAATGAAAGACAAACATATAATTTTCTAAAATAAGCATTTTTAATGAAACAATATTGGTTCTAATATATAAAGATCATATAATAACCCCAATAGATACTTAAATATAAATAATCATGAATAATGATGAGATTGGGAAATAAAATCTTACTACTTTGATAACTTATGAATCATAACCCCTGTGAAATAAATTACACCAACTGAAAATTTAAATACCTTGAAAATAAATGGAATCATGATATATCATATAAAATGGGTATTAAATACACCACATGAAGGGGAATAGTGGTGAATATGGCATATAACTCACAAAAATAATGTTGAGACGAGAAACCCTTACCTCTAGTACAACTTTCTTTGTACATGACTTTAACCACGAGTATATTAAAGATAAATAAATAATTATTATTTAAAATGATACTTCTAAAAATAATAATACCATATATAACCCACTTAAAATATTATATCACCCATTTATTAATAATTCCTTATTAAAATCATCCTTTTTGGGTGTCAACTATCTCTTTTTTCACATAAGTTTCAATTCATCGGTTCTATTTCTTGTACTTTGATCATGATTCAATCATCTACAGAAGAATAATCCTGATAAAAAAATCATATATATTATTTATATACATATTTATAATCATCCATGAAATTTATATAATGAAAAATTAATTACACCATTCATGAAGACGGTAGGTCGTACATATGCATAAACGTATTTTTCACATTTTGATGGATAAAACAAAAGAAAGGTAAATAATAATCCATATTTAAAAAATATTGTCTATATCATATATATTAAATAAATATGACCTTATTACAATCCATATGAAGAGTAAATGAAAAAAAGATCACATAGCTTTGTAGAGGTTATAGTCCACACTTACACATGAGCGACATTATTATTTTCCTATAGATTGGTAGGTAATAAGGTAGATATGATATTATAATTAAATAATAATAATAATGTAAAAAATATTATATATATTCATTACCTACATATTCATAACCATCCATGTAATTTAGTTATGAAATAGAAAATACAACGTTATGCGGAGATGGTAAGTCATATGTATGCACGGGTGAAGTTTTCACTTTTTATTAGATGAAAAAAGAAGAGAAATATTTTTTAGGTAATAAAAATAATCGTTAATTATATGACTGATACTATATTAGTTATTATATTATGGTTATAGAAAATTTAGTTGAATTCAAAGAAGAAATAAATTTCAAAGTTTTGATAAAGATGATTACCTCTTCCTCAGTAAACATTCATCAGATTCCTTCTTATGGGCCCTTTGAGTGGTTTTTTAAGAATAAAATATCATCTAATTGGTGGTAGATATTTTTAAAATAGAAGTTTATAGAATTTATTTTATATATTTTTCTCAAAGTGGTGGGAATATTCTAGAGAAAGGGGTGACATTTTATCAAAGATGGAAAGGACACACTTGGAATTTCAAAAATATTAAAATATTATTATGTTTTACTCACTAAAAAATATTACAAATGACCATATATTTTAATAAAATGAGTATAAGGTCAGAAAAACCTCATAAAGTTAAATTTAGATATATTTTTTTCCATTTTAAACTTTATCGTTTGGTTTAACCCCTTGGGTTAATAAATCTTAACATTAACTATGGTATCAACTTTTTAAATTTTAAAGGGTAATAATTTTACTTATATGGTGAAAATTAGATAATAAATGGAAAATAGATAACATTTAGTACCATTTCAAATCATAATTTACCTCTTTATTGATTTGTATGGTTTTAAAATAATTTTATAAAATAGTTTTATAATAAAATACTATTAATTTCATTTTAAGAACTATTCACGTAATTTGACTTTGAAAGCCACATTAATGAAATGGAATGCTAATATATACCTCTATAAAATCTCTAACATGATATTTTTATTTAAAAAATTCTTGAGACACAATAATTCTTCTAAATTTTACTACTTTTAATATTTTTAAAATCCATTTTTTTATTGTTCTATTATTTGAAAAAAAAATACAATATTAGTATCATGTATGGATTTATGGAAATTATTTAATCACTAAAAATTATAAATAAATTACCATGATGAAAAAAATTAATTTATATTTAAAATAATTATTTATTACCAAACTTAGCCTCTATTTATACTTATGTAACAAAAATAGTCTTATTACATTCAAGAGAGTAGCATTTTGTATTTTTTCTTTCATAAAATTAATATAAAGGTCATAATCAAAAAAAAATGCACAATGTGGAAAAATATTAGATAATTGGATTTAAATGGATGAATATCACCCATAAAAAAGGATATATCCAAATTTTGGTTTGATTTTGAGACTTTATCTCATGTTTTTAACCCAATTTTACTCATTTTTCCCTTATTGAGGTGAAAAATGTTTTCTATTGTTGCTATTAATAATTACCAAAGATAAAAGTGTCCAACTTAAAAAAAATTTACAATATTATTCCAAATATGGGATCCTTTATAAAATTTTCAATTTCTATAAGTGTCAAAACAAAATTTTAGATAAAAATGCAATGAAGAACAGTTTTTCAAAAAAATATCTTTTAAGTGTGAAAATATTTTTATACCAAATTAAACTGTAAAATTGATTCCAATGAACTTACTTATACTATTAATAATATAATATGTAATTCACCAAACTCCAATTCCCCAGATCCGATGAATTTCTTTATTACATTAGCATGGACACAATATTCAAATCTTAAAAAACTAAATAGTTTTATTGTATCGAAGAACTGGATACATAAATGGTACCCTTATGATATTGATAATTAAAAATAAAACATAAAAAGGAAATAAAATTTTACCCTTGACCTTTTTCACATGTTTTATATTCATCACCTAGGGAAAAGAGAACAAATAAAAGAGTGAGCTCATATTCCCAGTAAGAGTTTCATATAGCGGGAGATATCATGAATTAAAGAGCATAATCAACATGTTAAGGTAGATAAATGAACAAAATTTTCATTAAATAGATAAACTAAGAAAAAAATGAATCCATATATTTTTTTCATAGTGAAAGTCCATTAGATAATAATAATTGAATTCTTTTTAAAATGTTTAATTATTGGACGTTGGGTATTTGGCACCAGAACCACTATCGTCAAGAACTTTCACAAGACAGTTAAATAATTATGGGTAAACACCCATTTAATTTGGCCAAATTATTCATCTCATTATTCTACTAATTCCTTGAATGTGTTTTATATATATGGTCCCCACACAATCTTTCATGTCAAAATCAATCATTATATATCGAATAATCGATTTAAAAATAGATTTTTAAATCACAATGTCACATGCCACATTGAAACATTTGATTCATAATCCCCATGAAGAAATATAATTTCACAAAACATTAAATAATATGATAATGATATGATATTTAAAATGGTTTGCATATACACTGCATAAAGGAAATTTGGTGTATGAAATCAAAATATGCCTTGATGAAAGGAGATTGAGATGAATTCCCTTATAAAGATAATTTCATTAATAAAATTTATATATTATGGGTATTAAATATAACTATATATAAAAAAAGTGGAAATAAAACATGAGATAACCGAAATTAATTTCACACATAACCTTATCATAAAAAAATCAACGAAATAGAAGTTTAACCCAATGAATGAAAATTGAGTTTTGAAATCCCTTACCACTTTTAATCAATAAAATCATATGACCAATAAATGTAATAATTATCAAATGAAGCATTGAATACTTGAGGATAATTAGATTCATGACATGATAAATCAAAATGAATTATACATATTCCACACACAATAAATAGGTGGTGAATAAGGCATATATATTACAAAAGTATAAATGAGACGAGAAACCCTGTACCTTATACTTCCTTTTGGTTGTACATTATTTATCCTCCTTTATAATGGTATAAAGAATTTTATGAACTAATACCAGTACCATTATCATATTTATTATATCTAATGTGATCCTCTTATATAATTTTATCACCCTTTTGTTAATAATATTTCCTTATTACACTTGTTTCTGATGTTATCTAGTTCATTTTCCAATGCATGTTTTATGGTGTATACCCTGGTTATTATGCCTAATATATAGTTAAATCGTCTCTATAATTATAACAAGGCCATGAATATCATATGTATTTATTATATATATTTTTATAATCATTCATGAATGGTGAATATGGAAAATGAATCGCATCACATCGTGGATACGATATGTCGTACAAATGCACGAGTGACGATATCACTCCCATAATGGTGAAATGGTATGGAAGTGGATGGTATATTAATTTTTATAGAAAAAATATAATTTAATATTTATCATATATATCAATTATTACCATAATTATACCCATCAATGTAAAGTGGTGATGAAAAATAGATGGCACCATGGGGTGGAGATGGTATGTCGTACGTACGCACGCACGATGTTTTCATTTTTTATAGGATGGATAAACGGTGGAATATATTTCCCCCATAATAATAATAATAATATACCAAAATATATATGATACTGGATTTATTAATTTATCATGGAAACATGTGATGTTGTAGACCCAAATTCCACTTAAAGGTTCCATGAGCCCGATTGGCCATATGGCCTCAAGTGCATCTCACTAAATGTTAAAGGCTAAAAACTAGAAGTGAGGGATTAGGGTGTATCAATGGGGAATATATTCTATAATTCCCAGATTCTATCATAAAGAATAAGTAATATAACTTAAGTTATATACTAGAATCTAGATAAGTAAATAAATGGCACAATAGAAGATGATAGGAATAATAAGCATTTGAAAACTAGTCAAATATATAACAACAGATGATATGAGTCATGTGGTTAGAATTATAGAAAACATGGATAAAAATTAGAAAACAATCACACTATAAAATAGTAGAAAAAAGGAATAAAAAATATATCCCAAGCATCCCAATCTCCAACTCAGTCATCTTCTTCCATCTTTATCCTAATATAGTAAGTAATCAAGTGTCCAAATCAACTCAGTTCCCTTATGTCAAGACCTTCATACATGTAATCTTCATGTGTACCAATGGAGGCCAAGATGGAGTTTGAGATAAATCTCAGTAGGCCACCACCAATGTTGTCTATATCATCATTTCCATGTAATATAAACATAAAGAGTGTGTAATAATTCATATATAAAGTAAATAAGTATAGTAACATAAATAACTATGTACTTGCTTTAGCCCTTGGTTGGTGTCTAAACATGTAACCATTTCACTTATTAATTTTGTTCTAGGTTTTATAATTAAGTCACCTAAGGCATTTCTAGCATAGACATCCCAATGCAATAATAGTAGTTGGGGTTCCAAGACGAACATGGAATCCTCGATTATTATAATATAATGGGGTTTTAAGGTAATATCCAAGGCTACCTATACCTCAAGGGTCACCAAATTAGTATTAATTTTATCCTAGCTAGGGGATCAGATAATAATCCAAGGATCATCATCCAAGGTATTCCACAAAATTTTGATCTAATCTAATCAAGTCCAATGAATACATCCAAGGTAAAATTGGAAAAGCATTGGATTTTTCCAAGGAGATAACCAAGGAACCTTATATCTATAGAAGCCTTATAGATACAAGGATTGTATCCAATTAATCCTTTAATAGTAATGAAATGATCATACAATGTCATATTGGGAATCCACTAATAAAAAAATATTAAGTTATAACATGGGTATCAACCAAGGAAACTGGAATCCTTGAATCGGAATGGAATCCTCAAGAGCTCAAGGCATTCCCTCGAGAACCCATCGAGACTTCAAGTAAAAAAACTACTATAATAATGATATCTGATTCCATATGTAACAAGGAAACATATATTTAATTCATTTGATTAATTAGAACATTTAATACTCTATCCCTTTAACATGTCATAAGGTTAAAGAAATTGTCTTTCATTAGTGTAACAAATCCAATTGAACATGAAACCATTTAATTCATCATTTTAAATTATATTTATTTTATATGGTTCACTCCGCTACCATTATATAGCCATGTAAAGGGGTTCTATGGAGGTGTAACCAAGGTATTCATTTATAGATCACTATGCCAAGTAATATATACATACAATATAATTTCCAATTACCATTTAATATATATTAAAAAAGTTCAAGCACTTACCTTAGGTGGATCAAGTGTTAATCACACACAGTACATTCCATGATCAATTCAGAATTCTATAATCATCTAATATGGAAAGGATTACTAGTATAATGTTCAAGATCAAGCACACTCTGATGGTGGACCAAAGGTTTCAAAATAGTACAAAACAATTTATGAAACATTATCCTACATTAGGTGGTTAAAGTTGTGGATGTATCCACCAAAAATGAATTAAATTTATGAAAAGGGTCATAAAGCATGATTCTAACAACTACAAACCTAACATATAAATTTAAGAAATGATGCCAGATGAAATCAGTGCAATGACACAAAAAATTCCAAAATGTTGGAACTCAAAGAGTGAGTTATATACCACCTACCTTAGGCTTTTACAAATCTCCTCATATAGTATCAAATTTTAGTTTGATCTAGATTGGGGTAGATATGAAGAATGAATCAATGCCATGAAATTGGGTAATATGAGACTGCATCTAAATAGAATTTCAAATTGGAAGAAGAATGGTGTAAGATTAGAAAGGAATAAACAATGTATTGGTGTGGATATAATGAGATAAATGGCTACCTAATCAAACTCATGATGAATGGTAGATCTCAAAATCTATATTAGGCTTGAAAAAGCTTAAAAGGGGAGAGGGGGGAGTGTTTTGTCTGCTAGAAATAAAGGTAGAAGGATGGAAATCATTTAACATTTTAATTAAAGGAAAATGGTGAATTAACCCAAAATTACCCTCTTCATGGTTTGAAATAATGGTTAGAAAAACCATGTGCAAAATGTGCATGGTTTTCTGTAGGAAGGGGCACCCATATGGTTAGGCCACAAGGTTAGTGAAACTGTGTTCCAACCATGTGAAATGCTTCTAAAATTTATCTGCAACATTTTTCACAGTCATTCGGCCCAAGTAAAACATCCATATCAATCTATGAACACTATTCTATCCCACTTTCCATCCAAAATGGTTTAAACAAACCATGCATCATGTCTTACACAGTTTAAACTAACTGTGTGATTTGCCTTTTTCTCCAAAACAAAGTCACGTTTTTGGATCCAAACAAGCCCCAGACACCCCAAAGACCTTCACTAACTAATTATAAATCCATATTAGTGTTGGATTGAATTATACCAAATATACACAAGCGAGGGTGAATTGTGTCTATTCAGAAATCTTTGAAAGATTGTTTTTGGCCCTTTTACTTTAATCAGATGAATTAATGAAGTGGAGATTTAAATAGCAGTGACACAAGATGTATAGTGGTTTGGGGAACAGAAGGCCCCTAGTCCACTCCACCAACTCTCTACACCAAGAGCTTGGTAATTTTCACTATCTGGTCCTCGTTTCCACAGACCTTTTCACAAGTGAGTACAGGCAGTTGACCCCTTTACAATCTAAGGAAAAAACAAAGCCTTCTGGTTCACTTACAGAACTTACACATCTTAGTACGAGAAGTCAGTCACTCAAGACTAGAAAATAATGATTTTTATATTCTGAAAATACTTTCGAGATGTTCTTCACAATTTCAACATCATGAAATTGACAGTAGATAGATAGTCACCTTCAAAAATAATGATCTTCACAAAAGATTCATTCTGATTCGATCCTGTTGCAGTAGATATAGAAATATAATTCACAACTTTGGAAGTATCAGATTCACAAATGATATTCGATGTAGAATGAATGAATCTTGTATCATGATTTTTCTTCTTCAGCAAACAGAACTTTGTTGTTCTCTTGAATTAGAAGATCTGTATGATTTGATAGTCTTTATTTTTCTTCCTTTATTTAGAATGATCGAGAGATCACGTAAGATCTCGTGTTGCTATTTGAAAAAACTCATATATAATAACAATGATAAGCACTTCTTCTGCAAATTTTAGATCCACAAAATTTTCTTTTTGACTTGGGATATTCAAATATTTGAATTTACAGAGTAGTTGTAACTTCCCTGAAGACTCGGTATAAAAATATCCTTTTAATTAGATCCTTAAACTATAGATAAAATAGCTTTGAATCAATCAAAGTTGCGATTTAAAATCAGCCTTAAATCTGGCTTGAAATCAGCCTAATAATCAGCTTGCTTACCATTGCATAAAAATATCAATTTTAAATTCTATGACGCCAAACGTAAGGTTGAGTTGTTCAATATGCATCCTCTAAATGTAACTTAGATTATAAACGTAAGGTTGATGATGTAGGGTTGGCAATGTATGGTTGATCACAAATGTAAGGTTCATGTCACCTTCATCAAACGTAAGGTTGATCATAAACGTAGGGTTAGTTATCCATACTTTTCTCTTCTACTTTCAAATATATGATAAAAGATACATACTTTTACTTGATCAATACTTTTCCAAGAACGTATCGTTGTTTAAAAAAGTAAGGTTGATGAACCATACTTTTGAGAAAAAAATGTAACATTTAACACTTGCGTACGGTTCTCCTTCTATACTTTTCTAATATCCCAAATGTAGGGTTCCTTCTTAATGTAGGGTTCTTTTTCATACTTTGCCGATAACATACGGTTCCTATTCCATAAATTTTCTCTTATCTCATAATGTATACATCGCATTTCATCCTTACGCTACGTTTCTCCACATATGGAATGAACATTGTTTCCAGAACGTGCTAAAACAGATCCCGAATATGTAGAGTATGAACAGTGTTTCCAGAACACGCTAAATGATAATACCTAAGAAATTAATTCTCGTTGTTCAAGAATCTAAATATTTCATCCAGAAATAAAAATATAATGAATAATAAATTCCTGCAAAAAAACATAACAAATAAAATCATCAGAAAATAATTAAGGGTATTTGTGAGCATCAAAATTATCATAAAGAGATATAGTATTGTTGTCAACAAACTCCCCCTTTAAAAACAAACAATATGTATTGTTGAAAACAACACTTGCTTAATAATCTCCCCCTTTTTGATGATCACAAAACCCATAAAATAATTAATGAAATTAACATACACAAAAATTAATTAAATACATATAGTTTTGAATTTTCAAAGAGATAAATACAATATTATATTTAACTTAATTTCACCCTTAATTTATCCATTTTAAATTTTTTCCAATATAAAATGTAACAAACAAAAATGTTGTGTTTATCCAATTTTCTCCCCCTTTTGTGATATCAAAAATAATGAAAAAATATGGAATATAACACAGATTAATGTAGCACTAGACATAATTAAATGATCTAATTAACTATTTTTCAATAACTAAATCTAGATTACTGGCATATCGAAACAAGGATAGTAAAATAAATAAATATAACGAAATATATTTTCATAAAAATTACAAATATGAAAAATACAGGAATCAAGGTTTGGTTAGGGTTCAGGTAGGGTCTTTCTCCTCGGAACTACATACTTGATTTCTGTCAACTCCTCCCTGAGTCTTCGCATCATTCTATCACCAAGATTAATAATAAGATCCCTGGTCTCTTGAGTCATATGAATATCTTCTATGAGGTTGACTCTGAAAAACTCATGAAGTCTTTCTTATTTTCCATAAACAAAGACAACTTCCCTGTGAATTGAGTCCGCACAAGTCTTAGAGATGGTTCACTTGATGTCAACTGATCAACAAAAAATTTCTGATTTTCTAACAATACTGATAAAGGAGCATTGTTTCATTGAAGATCATGTAATCTTTCACTCATATTGCTCATGGCAGCTGTGATAGCTTGAAACTTTCTGAGTAAATCAGGCGAATTACTAGACCCACTAGCAGCACTAGTTCCAATAGATGCAAATTGTGTCTCTATAAATATTTTGAGATCCGATAAATCTGACTTCATAACCATTTCAGACATTAATTTTGCAACAGAATTCCTCATATCCTCCTTAAAAATTTCAACTTCTTGCCTTGAAACTGTACCATCCTTAAGTCTCTGAAATTTCAACTGTTCTGATTCTAAGGCTCTTCTCAGAGTATCATTTTCAGATTCTAATTGAGACACCTTCTATACAGCTCTTCAACTTCCTTATTCCCTGAATCAGAGGCACCATGTGCTTGATTTTCATTCTCAGTTCCAGTGTGATGTAGCAATACTAAAGGTAGTGAATCTACATCAGATTTTTCTTTTTCTTTTTCCTGAGTTTGTTGATCCAAATATTTTTCCTCAAAGTCTATTACAGACTCTTCCATAGAAAAATCCTTATGATGTACTTCTATTTGAGCTTCAGAAACATGCTCATCACGAACATCAGCAATCTGTTCTTCCATTGGAGTTTCTAAAATAATTTCTTCTAATTTTTCCTGAGGTCTGCCCACTTCCTCACTAGGCTTTGCCTCTTTTTCCTGTTGAAGTGTAACTTCAACATCAGCTACAAATTTTTTTGTGTCTCTCCTTCATCTTATTCTTGAATTTTAGATTGAATCTGAGGTTCTTCCACTGGTTTTGACCTCTCAAAAATAGTTTTCGTTGCTTTTTCAGCAGCAGGTTCTCTTACAAAACTGTAAGAGAGTAAATCTTTTTTGTCAGTACAGGGGAAGAAAGTTACTCATTAATAGTTCTTTTTCTCTGAGTCTAAATTCCCTCCTGACTTCTTTCTTCTTCATTATCTTTCATTTCAAATCTTATTCTTCTTGCAGCAGTGTTGACTCTCGATTCAGCATGTCCCTCTTTGGACTGAGCAGATTGAACTTGAACACTCTATGTTTCTTCCTCTGATCCTACTCCCAAAAGTTTCCCTTTTATAGTTCTCTAGAAATAGCCAATTTTTCTTAAAGTCCAAGCATTGAAAACATTACTATGATGAAATCTTACTCTAGCATCCACCAGTATCCCCATATCCTTTTTGAATAACAGTTTGGAAATGAAACCACCCAAAGGTTAGAAGTTCATTCTGGCTTCACTATGACAGCAGTAACTTAGGTACCACAACATGTACCTAGGAAAATTTAATTTTATATCATTGAACAGAAGATACATTATGTACATGTCAGGATACAATATCTTTTCCATCTCTGAAATTCTTGGTGTTATCCCTGTTTGTACAAATTTCACAAGAATTTTCTGATCTGGCTCTAGGTCCTTAATAAACATCTTCTTTATAGAAGAAGAACCAAAATTAAAATAAATAATGTCCTAAGATTTATGTATATAATCTCATATATTTTTCAAATCAAAATGAAAGAATCCCTCATGAGTTCAGTTCAAAATTTGACCAACTTCTACTGAAGAGATCGAAAAATCCATATCCTCTATCTTAGCCAGCATAGTGTCCTCATTTTCTCCCAGACTGAATTGTACAGACTTAAAGAAATATCGCAGTTCTGCTTCATACAAAAACTCAGTATTCTCACTATTGAAAGTATGTTCGAGATTCTGAAGTTGCAGTGCTTGTTTTAACAACAAGTTCATCTGAAATAGACATTCGACATCAATTACCTTTACCTGTAAGATTTTCCTTCCTTCTGAGCGCTATTTCTTAGCATTGCTGGTCTCGGACTCATCGTCTCTCTTAGTTTTTTCTATTTATGTGAGAGTCTCTGAAGGTTTGAGGGTTAGGGTTTCAGAGGATCGAAAATTAGGGTTTGAGAAGCAGTGGTGCGGTTTAGCGGGTTCTAAAGGTTTTTGGTAGAAATGAAATGGTTTAGAAGCAGAAAGGGTTTATGACAGCCTTGATTCCCATGTTTTCATTAATCATTACATAGATTTTAAATATAAATAAAATTAATTAAGTGGGTAAGATAAGAGAAGAGAAGACAAAAAAACTTTTTCGGTTTGAAAAACAAATAACTAAATTATTTTAAACACTATTAAAATATAGAAACAACATAGTAAAATAAAACATTATTTAAAATTAAATAAACCTAGCTATCCCTTAATAAAATCAAACCTTGCAGTGGGAAGTGGTTTAGTAAAAATATCAGCTAATTTAATTTCAGTACTTAAAATTTTCAAAGATATATCCTTTTTAAGAACATGATATCTTAGAAAATGATGTGTGATATCAATATGCTTAGTCCTAGAATGATTAATAGGAATTTTTTAAATATTAATAGCACTAGTATTATCACATAAAATAGTCATATTATTAAAATTTAGTCCAAAGTCCATAAGAGTGTTTTTCATCCACAACACTTGTACACAGTAACTGCCAAAAGAAACATATTCTACCTCAGCTATTGACAGAGAAACTGAATGTTGTTTCTTACTTAACCATTACACTAAGGATTTCCCTAAAAAGTGACAAGAACCTGAAGTGCTTTTCCTATATAATCTACAACTCCCAAAGTCTGCATCTTAATATGAAATTAAATTAAAATCAGAAGTTTTGGGATAAAGAAGACAGTGAAAAATAGTTCGTTTTAAGTATCTAAATATTATTTTAATAGTAGTTAAATGAGATTCTTTGGGATTTGATTGAAATCTTGTACAAAGACATACTGAATACATTATATCTGGTCTGCTAGCAGCAAGATATAATAAACTACCAATCATACCTCTATATAACTTGTTGTCAACTTATTTTCCAGTTTCATCCAAATCAAGTTTTATATTAGTACACATAAAAGTTTTATATGTCTTTCTCTTTTTAAGTCCAAATTTCATTAATAAATCAGTAATGTATTTTCTTTGATTCAAAACATTTCCAAAATCTTTTTGATAAATTTGAAGATCTAGAAAGAAATTTAATTCTCCCACCATGCTCATTTCAAATTCTTTTTGCATTAACTTTGAAAACTCATGACAAAGAGATATATTAGTTGATCCAAAAATTACATCATCAACAAAAATTTAAACCAATAAAATATTATAATTTTCAGTTTTTGTAAAAATTGTTGGATCTTCCATTCCAACAGTAAAATAATTTTTCAATAAAAAAGAGCTTAATATTTCATACCAAACTCTAGGTGCTTGTTTGAGGCCATAAAGAGCATTAGTTAGTTTAAAAACATAATCTGGTTTTTGATAATTTTCAAAACCAGGAGGTTTCTCAACATAAACATCATCCATTAAATAACCATTTAAAAAGGCAGACTTAACATCCATCTAAAATAATTTAAAGTTCATATGAGATGCATATGATAAAGGGATTATAATGGCTTCTAATCTAGCTACAGGTGCAGAAGTATTATCATAATCTATACCTTTTTCCTGATTATATCCTTTATCTACAAGTCTAGCTTTATTTCTAGTTATTATTCCTTGATCATCATAATTATTTATAAAGACCCATTTGGTTCTTATCACTGGATAATTCTGTGGCCTTTCAACTAATTCCTAGACTTCATTTCTTTTGAACTGGTTTAATTCTTCTTGTATTGATATAATCCAGCTTTCATCATCTAAAGCTTCTTCTATAGACTTGGGTTCTAATTGGGATAGAAAGGAAGAGAATTCTAAAAGATTCCCTATATTTCTTCTTGTTTTTATTCCTATGTCTAAGTCACCTATGATAGTTTCTAAAGGTTGATTCTTTAGAGTTCTAGTTTGTCTATGCAACACACATATAGGTTCTTCAGTATCATGTTCTTCTGAACTGAACTGAATTACTTTTATATCTTTTTCAAAATCATTTTTCAAGTTTTCAAGTCTCATGTCATCATTAGAGTTAGATTCATCCATTTGATCTGTCCTTTTCTCAAAGGGATCATATTCATCAAATTTCACATGAACTGATTCTTCAACATCCCTTGACTTCTTATTATAGATCTTTAAGCTTTGGAGATAACAAAATATCCTATAAAAATGCCTTCATCATATTTTAGATCGAACTTACCAAGATATTCCTTGGTGTTTAATATGTAAACTTTGCATCCAAATAATTTAAATTAATTTACTTTAGGTTTTCTGTTATTCTAAATTTCATAGGGTGTCTTTTTTAAAAGAGGTCTAATTAAAACTCTATTCATTATATAGCAGGCTGTGCTTATAGATTCTGCCCAAAAGTAGGTAGGAAGACTGTATTAATTTAGCATAGTCCTAGCCATTTCCTGAATGTTCCTATTTCTTGTTTCAACAATTCCATTTTGTTGAGGTGTTCTTGGTGCAGAGAAGGTGTGTTTAATACCCATATTTGAGTAGAAGGAATTAAATTCCTGATTCTAAAATTCTCCACCATGATCACTTCTTAATGAAATTATTTTAAAACCTTTTTCATTTTGAACAGTTTTACAAAAACTTTCAAATAAGGTAAAAGATTCATTTTTAAATTTTAAAAAGAAAATCCATGTAAATCTATAAAAGTCATCTACTAAAACATATACATATAATTTACTAACAAAGCTTGCTACTTTTAAAGGTCCAAAAAAATCCATATGGATAAGTTCTAGAGGTTTAGATGTAGCAATTTTGTTATTAGATTTGAAGGATGATTTGTGTTGCTTGCCAAGTTGACATGAATCACAGAATTAGTCACTTTCAAATATGAGACTATGAAAATCAGAAATTAATTGTTTGTTATATAATTTATGTAAAACATATACATTACAATGTCCAAGTCTCCTATGCCAGATCCAAGATTCATTTAATTTAGCAGCTAAGCAATTTACTTGATGTTTACACAAGGAATTTAAATCCAGGGTATACACATTGTCAGTTCTAGGTGCTCTAAATTTAAGCGGTTAATTTTTGAAAACAGAACTGCAATCGTTAGAAAAATCAACAGCATAACCATCATCACATAGTTGAGAGATACTTATCAGATTGTGTTTTGATATTTGTACATAAAGTACTTTGTTGATTGAGACGGCTTCTGGGTCTCCAACTTTTCCAATACCAATGATTTTTCATTTGGCATTGTCACCAAAAGTTACAAGTCCACCATCTTTTTGAGTGAGTGTAGAGAAATTTTATGAGTTTCCACTCATATTCCTTGAGCATCCACATTCCATATACCATATATTCCTTTTTTCTTTTGTGACCTGCTCCCTGAAAAGGCATTTTCACAATTTTCTTTGGTACCCATATTCTGTTTGGTCCATGGGTGTTAGCCAGCAGAGATCTGGGAATCCAGACTTGCTTTGTTTTTCTAATTTCACAAGAGTCCAATAAATCATTTGATACAAAAGCCTTATTAATACCACTTATTTGTGGTTGTCTTAAGAAATAGTTTTTAGAAATATGTCTCATTATTCCACAGTAATTACAATCTAGTCTTTTTGCACTTGGAATAAAATAATTCTGCTACAACTTGGGTTTTTCACCTTTACTTCCAATTCCAAATATTTCCTTTTTAATGACATTTTCCCAAGAATTTCATTTAAAATATTTTTTTCCTTTAGTAAAAAAAGGGATACATTTTTATAAGTTTCCACTTCAGTTTGCAGTGATTTTATCCTTGATTTATAATCTGTATTGTTAGTGTTAATTGAGTAAACATTTTCAGTTAACTCCTTATATTTTTCTAGCATTGTATCTCTTTCATTAGAAAAAGCCTTATGGATTTTATTTAAAGACTTATGCTTCTTAAATAGATAATCATATTTTTATTCAATCATATTACAGTAGGCTGCAAGTTTTTCATTAGAGTAACTGGATTCAGAACTAGATTCAGAAGAGTAGTAAGATTGTACCTCATCTATTTCTGCCATAAAACATGTGTTGGCTTTCATATTTACTTCTTCCTTCTCTAAGTATGATTCAGAAGTGCAACTAGAGTCTTCAGATACACTCCATTTAGCTTTCATGGATTTTTTGTCTTTATGCTCATAATCATTTTGTTTGAATAATTTCTTTTTCTTGTCTTCTTTAAGCTGAGGATAGTCAGGTCTGATATGCCCCATTTTCTTGTATTTATAACATCTGACTTCAATGTCATCCTTTTTGAAGGATTTTTTGAATCCCTTCTTCTTTCTATAGAATTTAGTGAATATTCTAGCTAGCTGAGCCAGTACAACAACAGAATTTGATATATCAGAACTTTCGGATTTCTCTTTTACAATTTTCTTTATCATTTAGTTTTTTCTCTGTGATGACACTTTCAAGGTAGTGTCATCTCTTTTGATAAGCACTTTATATTAATTTTCTTCATCTTACATCTCAGCTTCATACATCATTAGTGTTCCAATCAATTCTCTCATGGTTAATTCTTTGACAGGTGTCTACTGTCGAATTGCAGTAGAGATTCCATTCCATTTTGTAGGCAGTACCCCAAGTACTTTTAAAAATTGATCAGCTTGTTTAATGAGATCTCCCAAATCGGTTATGTTATTGACAATATGTGTCAATATTCCATTAATTTAAGAAATACTTTCACCTTCAACCATTCTGAAAGTATCAAATTTAAGCTTAGTAGTTGCATATCTCATTTCCCTGATATTGTTAGTTCCTTCATAAGAAAAAGCAATATTTTTCCACATTTCATATGCTGTCGGGCATTGAGATACTCCGTTAAATTCATTAGGTCCTAGACCACATATAATTTCATTCAATTCCTTCGAGTTCATATCATATTATGCTTCAGTAGATGCACTCCATGTTTCAGGTTTTTCTGGTACTTCATATGCATTCAGAATCTTATAATATACTCTGTGTCCAAGGTTTTTAAGATAGATAATCATTCGCGACTTCCAGCATCCATAGTTTTCTCCATTTAAGTACGGCGCTCTGACCATATACATTCCCTCTTTTGTATCATTCATATTGCTCTATGTATAATCACTTTCATCTTATTAAGGCTTTATCAGAAAGCTCAACCTCTGATACCAATTTTTGGATCGGATTATACCAAATATACACAAGAGGGGGGGTGAATTGTGTATATTCTGAAATCTTTGTGAGATTATGTTATGCCCTTTTACTTTAATCAGATGAATTAATGTAGCATAAATTTAAACAGCATAGACACAAGATGTATAGTGGTTCGGGGAACAGAAGGCCCTTAGTCCACTCCACTAACTCTCTACTACACGAGCTTGGTGATTTTCACTATCTGGTCCTCGTTTCCACAGACTGTTTCACAACTGAGTACAGGCAGTTAACACCTTTACAATCTAAGGAAAAACAAAGCCTTCTAGTTCACTTACAGAACCTACACAGCTTAGTACGAGAAGCTGGTCACTCATGAATAGAAAATAAATATTTTTGTATTCTGAAAATACTCTCCAGATGTTCTTCACAATTGCAACGGCATGAAATTGACAGAAGATAGATAGTCACCTTCAAAAATAATGATCTTCAAAAAAGAGTCATTCTGAGTCGATCCCCTTGTAGTAGATATAGAAATATAATTCACAACTTCAGCAGTAGCAGATTCACAAATTATCTTCTATGTAAAATGAATGAATCTTTTATCGTGATTTTTCTTCTTCAGTAAACAGAATTTTCTCTTGAATCAACAGATCTGTATGATTTGATAGTCTCTATTTTTATTCCACTATTTCAAATGATTGAGAGATCACATAAGATCTCGTGTTGTTGTTCAGAAAAACTTGTATATAATAACAATGATAAGCACTTCTTTTGTAAATTTTAGATCCACAAAAGTCACATTTTGACTCACGATATTCAAATATTTGAATTTACAGAGTAGTTGTAACTTCCCGGAAGACTCGGCATAAAAATCTCCTTTTAATTCGATCATTAAACTATTGATAAAATAACTTTTAATCTGTCAAATTTGTGCTTTAAAATCATCTTTAAATACGCCTTGAAATCAGCCTAATAATCATCTTGCTGACCACTGCATAAAAATATCTATTTTAAATTCTCTGACGCCAAATGTAATGTTGAGTTGTACAATATGCATCCTCTAAACTTAACGTATATTATAAATGTAAGGTTGATGTCGTAGGGTTGGCAACGTATGGTTGATCCCAAACGTAAGGTCCATGTCACCTTCATCAAACGTAAGGTAGATCATAAACGTAGGTTTAGTCATCAATACTTTTCTCTTCAACTTTAAAACATATGATAAAAGATCCATACTTTTACTTGATCTTGACTTTTCCAAGAACGTATGGTTGTTTACAAAAGTAAGGTTAATTTACCATACTTTTGAGAAACAAACATAATTTTTAACACTTACGTACGGTTATCCTTCCATACTTTTCTAATATCCCAAACGTAGGGTTCTTTATTAACGTAGGGTTCTTTTTCATACTTTGCTGATAACGTATGGTTCCTCTTCGATATTTGTTCTCTTATATTATAAATTATACACCTCATTTCATCCTTAAGATACATTTCTCCACCTAGGGTCTGAATAGTGTTTCCAGAACACGCTAAAACAGATCCCGAATATGTAGAGTATGAACAGTGTTTCCAGAACACGATAAATGAAAATACCTTAGAAATTAATTCTCGTTGTTCAAGAATCTAAATATTTCATCCAGAAATAAAAATATATTGAATAATAAATTCATTCAAAAAAACTTAACAAATAAAATCATTATAAAATAATTAAGGGTATTTGTGAGCATCAAAAATGTCATAAAGAGATAGAGTATTGTTCTCAACAAACTCCCCCTTTAAAAACAAACAATATGTATTGTTGAAAACAACACTTTCTCAACAATTAGTTCTAAAATAATGAATTTGATAAATATTTAAAGGATCCATACTTAACTCAAAAACAAAATTTATAAAAAATATGAAGAGGAAGTAGAAAATAAAATGAACTTGGGTGTGTTGGTAAAAACGATTACCTATTCTATAAAGGATCTCCTTTAAAAATTTTCTTTAAGGACCACGGGTAGGACTTTTTGAATGATCAAGACTTGTATAAAATTTATAAGGATATTGGGAAGAGAAAATTTCAATGTTTGGTAGATCTAGAAGGCTCAATGTGGTGTGAATAAGTGAGGGAGGAGGTGCCCTTTTCTAATTGCGGTGAGGGTCACTGTTAGAAACTCTCAAAATATTATATTAATATAATTTGATTTACAATTAAATATTGCAACATAGTTAGTTATGTTGATTATAAGATGAGTATGGGTCAAAATCCTCTCATACATCCATTTTTAGACAAGTTTTGTTCACATTATTAACATTATTGTTTGGTTTAAACCCTTACTTAATTCATTTTCCTCTTACCATGACAACTTGACTTTTAAATATTTAAGGGTTATTATTGCTAATATAAAATAAAAAAGGGACCATAAATGAGTCATGGATGAAATTTTCAAATAATTCCCTATTATTTGGTATAATTTTAGAATTTTATGAATTTTATATCATTTTATAAAATATTATTATTTTTTTATAACATTAATGTCAACTTTTACACTATTCATCACTAGAAATTTTTAAAAAATATCAGTACATAATATAACATTGAAAAAATCCTTAATATATCCATAATATGTCTATCTAATCTATAATTTTTTTGGATGACAATAATTATCTCAAATTATATTTATTTTAAAATTTGTAATACCATTTATTTGATATCTCTATTAATTAAATAATTATTGCCCCATCATTTTTCAAGTCATTCAGGTATTTATTTATTTCATAAATATTAAAAATAAATTATCGTGATGAGGATAAACATTTTATATTTCCAATTAATATTTATAGTTGAATATATTTTCTGAATTACAACATATAAAAATGGTGTACTTATTAAAAATATGAGTATAATATATTTGACTTCTGTGGAATAAAATACTTGAAAATGTTTAAAGTCATCTAAGTGGCACCAAGAGCTCATAAGATCAGACCAAGGATGGTTATATTGACAATCACATATCCAAAAAAATTAAGATAAGTTTTTGGTTAATTTACTAATATTTATAATATTAATTTTACTCTTAATTATACAATTTACCCTTGATTATGGCCATAAAAATTTACAAAAGTTACTATTCATATTGTCCAAAAATAAAAAGGATAAATTTACTAAATTTAGATATTATGATTTCAAATATGGGATCTATTTTTCACAATAAAAACACAGAATTAGCTAAAATTAATTTAAAATTAATCTCATTGAAGGAACAAGAAGACGTATATTTTAAGTGAAAACGTTCAAAACGTTCAAATGTTTTTATATCCAAATTCAATGTGAAATTAATTACAATGATCCAAATTTGGTTAAATAATATAAAATTGATATAATTATACTTTAAAACTAATCGAAAGTATAATTTCACACTATAAATTATTTATATGAAAAATCTATTTTCAATTAAAATTCAGTATGTTTTCACTATTCATAAAAACATGAATCTTATTATAAAAATAAAAAAAATAAAAGGAAATTTTGATATTAAATATTCAAATATGAAGTTTATTTTGTCAAATTCTATTTAAAAAAGTGTAAAAAACTAGATTTAAAACAAGTGTTCTATCAAAAGGTGATAAAAATGCATTTAGAAAAATATAGTTTATTATGTGTAAAAGTAGATTTATTTCTATATCATGTCTAAAAAATAAATAAGATAGATTTTAAAATTTATATTGATTAAGTAATAGAGAAATTTCATAATATGTTTATTACTATTCATTCCCTCTAATTTAACGTCTATGTTATAGTAATATTTCATTGTTCGTTTAAGTTAGGTGTTTCATAGAACGTAAGCTTTATAAACTATTGAAATTAAATAAAGTCATACCATAAAATCTTGGGGTTATAAATTCTACCCTTCTTCAATAAATTTCATTATTGTAATTTTAAATTAAACAAAAAAATTCAAATTTTGATACTTAAAAATTATTTAGTAGGAAACCCACTTCGGAAATAGGGTTAATAAAACATAATATTAATAAGAGGGAAAGGAAAATAAGAAGGTGGACACAAAATTAGACTTTCTAATAGGAAAAAATTAATGGGAATGAAAAATTATGACATGAAATATAAATGAAACTATCATGTTTGGATTTAGAGTGATAGAGAACATGGTCATCAGAAATTCTACCTTCACAAAACTGTAAACTTTTTATGGGTTAAAGGGTCTATAAATTTATCAATAAGAAAATTAAAATAATAAAATTTTAATTCAAAAATATGTTTCTTATAATTCAGAAATCATCTTATTATCCAGATAAACACTCATGAAAGTAAACTTATTTGATTTATTTTCATGTAATAAGCATAATTTCATTCATTTCTTGGGCTACGATCTACCCCCACTTCATTTATTTTTCAAAGAAATGGATATTGTAGTTTAATTTTTCATACATGAAGTAATTTAGTAAACAAAAAATAATATCCAAATTCCATCTTAATTCATTCCATAAGTAGTTTATCATAAGATTCATCCAAAATACATATGTCCAAATTAACAGTTTAAAAAAGGTGACTAGATTTCAAAAAATCAACTTAAAATAGGATTTTATAAACAACATAATATAACTATTAATGTCAAATATAAAATATATGAATACCTTGATCACATTAAAACCTTAATGAAAAAAAGTGTTCATCTGAAAATAAAATATTCTATTGTTCAATATATTCCTTAAATCTAATGAAGTAGTTAACCCAAATGGGATAATATAAACCATAAAATCACTAACCACATTCATGGACACAATTAATATCCCATAAAAATTACTTTCACGTTATTATCTCAACATGGGACACATATTTAGGGTCATCTTTCCCAAATCATGTATTTTTTCAAAAGATAAACATGCAAAAAAATCACTTCTTTTTTATATTGGTAATATTAATCACATGATTCTAAATCCTTAAAGAATAAGTACGATAGTACAATCCATATATATCTCCATAACATAATTCTTTAATTCAAATACAAAAGAACTTAATTATTCCAATTCATTCTGAAACCATTAACAATGCTTCATCCTCTTATTACAAAATAGTTCCTTTAATTTTTATTTTTTAGTCTATTCATCATCTGAAGTATAACTATTACTTTTTTAACCTTGATAATTCTAACCATTTACAAAAACCCAAAGAACATAGATAGAAACACTAATATTAGAGATATAGTCATTAGGAATCATTTATTGTGTCTAAATGATGACATATTTTAATCAATATACGAGACCATATATTTAACCTAGGTTATACGTGATATTAACTAATATATAAGATGATATCATATACTTAATCATATCCTCAAATTCATTCATAGGGTGATATAACCAAATTTATATTTTTGTAAATCTAGTTCCTAAGATTTATAATAAACTTTCTCGAATACCCACTGTAATGACCTCGACTCCAGTAGCCTGGATTGGGTGCCTTTCTATATTACATCGGCATAGATACGAGATTCAAATCCCAATGGACCGAATAGTTTTGTAGTCTCAAATAACTAGATACATACATGGTACCCTTATTACATTGGTAGATAAAAGTAAAAAATAAAAAATGAATTTAATTTTCATCCTTGAACTTATTCAAATGTTTTATCTTTATCACCTGGTGAAAATAGAACAAATAAAAGGTGAGCTCAGATGCCTAGTAAGAGTTACATAAAATGAATTATATCTTTAATTAAATAGAATAGTCAACATAGAAAGGTAGATAATTTAACATACATTCCATTTAATCAATAAAATGAGAATGAAATGAATACATATATTTTTTCCATAGTTAAAATAGTATGTATAAATAGTACATAATTCTTAAATAAGTTTTTAATATTGTACTTTATGCATCTGGAACATGAAACACTACCGTCAAGACCTTTCACAAGACAGTTTAATCATTATGGGTAAAACCCCATTTAATTTGGCCACATTATTTATCTCATGATACTACTGATGCATCTAGGGAATTATATATATATATATATATATGGTTCCCACTAAATCTTTCATGTCCAAATTATTCATTATATATTGAACAATAGAATTAAAAATAGATTTTTAAAACAAAGTGTCCAATATCACTTTAATGATTTAAGTTTATAAGCCCCATCAAGAAATAGAATTCAATAAAACACTAAATAAAATGAGAATTGTATGATATGTACAATGATATGTATATACATCCGTTGGGAAAAAATACCCCAAGGTGTCCTCTCGGTATGTTTCGGGTGTGGTTGTGTTTGTTGACAAAGCCATATGACTGTAAATGAGTATGGTTGGTGTTTTCAAAGATAGGTTTTTAAGGTGGCATGGTTTCCCAGTGATTGCCAAATTTTGAGGCCTCAAAATCTATAGTTTGATCTGGAAAAGGAAGTATTTCTTCATATGATTGAATGATATGAAGAATTTTGAAGAAAATCGACAAAGGTAGAGAACCAGATACCATAATTATTAGGTCGCATACCACATTCCGAGAATGGTATGTGGAGAGGCAGAAACGGTACGAGGGTGCGGTTCGCAAAACAGAAAATATTTTGCAGTGGAGTGGCGGTGCAGTACACGGATGTATTGATGTCCATGGAGGAAATCGACCACATAAGAACAAATGTAGTATGCAGATGGTGTGGAAAATGGTTCGTGGGTGGCTTGCGTTTTGCGGCATCAGAAGGACCACTAAGTGGTGGGGGTTGAATCAAAGATTTGGTAAATCATGGATTAGCAGTTTTTACAGATATCTTTTCCTATATAATATTTTCTAATCCAACCTATTACTATGAAGATTGAACATCATTAGAAAGAATATTTTGATCCTGGAATTTAGAAAAGTCCCAAAGTGTTTCGCATTGAAGGTGTTTTTGGGGATTTTTTACCCGCAAAGGAAGTCTAGTACGCAGTGAAGGTTGTTAAGTACGCGGAAGGAGTTGTCTCACTACATAGAGTATAAATATCTAGTACGCGAGAAGGATAATTCTGCAAGTGGTATGCAGAGGGAGAGCTCTGGTACGCAGAAGGGAAGTCAGACCTCAAATAGAGAAAAGATCATGGATAGGGGTTTTGCAGCATAAGTTTTTGGAATTAGTACACAGTAGTGGTACTTGATCGCGAAGGCGAAGGCAATCTGCAGGCGAAGGGCGATTTGCAGTGGCGGTAGCAGTATGCAGATGAGGTGTTCTGCATACCAAACCCAGTACTCAGTACGTAGGAGAGGAAGGTGGTTCGTGATTTGCACATGGAAGCTTAAAAAATCTTCAATTCAGTTTTCTAAAGTATTTTTAGGTACTTAACAGTACTCGTGAAGGTGGAATTCATCTATAGGTGAAAAAGGAACTTCAATAGAGCATCTACCTACAGTTCAGGATGCATGAATTCACGAAAATAAGTGGACTTAGATGTCCACAAACTTTGTCTAACCAACAAGATGACAAACTGTGAGTGGATTCCTTTCTTAGATAAGTGAGTGAATGAAGAGGAAGATGGTGACCCTTTCCACTGGCAGTGATCCAGAGAAAGAGGCATAGGGAGTGACCCTTGGGAATGTTGTGAGAAACCCCTAAACCTTTTAAAGGCAGTGTGACTGGGCATAGAAGATCTAGCCTGAACTTTGTACTCATTATTGGCAGTGAGACTTAGTGAATTTCGTACATCAACACATGTCATTATATTCTCCTTGGACATAGCCCAGTGAGGGTGAACCAAGTAAAAATCGTTGTTTCATGTGCATGATTTCATATCTGTTCATATATTGCTATAGGATGGAGAGAGAATTGAGTTTCCTCAAACAATGAAACAACATCCAAAAGGGAGAAAGATATAATCTAAAATACACTGATTCAACCCCCCCCCCCCACCCCCCCTCAGGGTGTTCGACCTAGTGGACCTAATAACATCTCATAAAGGAAATTGGGTGTATGACATCAAATTATTCCTCAATGAAATGTGATTTAGACAAAGTCCCTTATAATGGAAATTTCATTAATCAAATGGATTAATTATGTGTATTCACTGAAAATCCACATAAAAAAGTTTTTATACAATTAAAGATAATAAAAAGTAATTTCACACATAAACATAACATGAAAACATCAATAAAATATAAGTTTAACCCAATTAATGAAAATTGAGTTAAGAAATCTCTCCCTGCTTGTAATGAGCTGAGTAATATTCCTCAAAAAATTAATAATTATGAAATGAAATATTGAATAATATGAATATAATGAGATTCATGATATGATACATCATAAGGAAGTATATATACACCACACATATTAAATAAGTGGAAAATAAGGTGTATATCTCATAAAAGTAAAAGTGATAAGAGAAAACTCTTACCATACACTTTATTTTGGTTTTACATTATTTAACCACCTATATAATGGTTTAATTCATGTTATTAATTTATACCATAACTATATCCATATTTATTATATCTTACATGATCCTATTATATCATTTTACCACATAATTGTTAATAATATTTCATTATTACCCATATTTTGGGTGTTAACTTGCTCATTTTCCTATTCATATTTTATTGTATGTGACCTAGTTATTATGAATAGAATATAGTTCCACCAACTAAATAATAATATTAAGGTCATGTATATCATTATTCTTCAAAATATACATTTTTATAATCATTCTTGAATGGAGAACATGAAAAAATAATTTCATCGCATCATGGATAGGGAAGGTCATATGTACGTACGAGCGATGATATCATTCCCTTAATGGGTAAATGGTAAAGAATTGGATGGTATGTTAATTTTTTCATAAAAAATATCATATCTTATTTATCATATATATAAATTATTTTCATTGTAAAAATTATCTTTGAAAATTGGTGTTGAAAAATAAATTACACCATGATGTGGAGACATTAAGTCATACGTACACATGCGCGGTGTTTTAATTTCTCATGGGATGTAGAAAATAAGAAATATGATTTTAAAATTATCATATTAAAATATCATAAAATATATTATACTTGACTAATTACTTTATCAAGGAATCAACACCTGAAGTGTAAGTATAAGAAGAAATGAACTTGGATGAGTTGGAAAAAATGATTACCTCTTCTACAAAGGAGATCCTTTATAACATCACATTAAAGACATAGGGTGGGTCTTTTTTTGAAATACCATGACCTAAATAACATGTATAAGGGTTTTATGAAGAAATAAGGGTAGGTTTTAGTCAATCTAGAAGGCTCAAACTAGTGAAAAGGAGGTGCCCTTTAATAATTGAGGTGAGGGGAACTTTTGGAAACTCTCGAAATATTAAATTAATATGAAGTAGTATTCAATTACATAATGATAAAAATTGAGTTATTTAGAAAATTATATGATTATGGTTCTAGATCCTCTCATACAATAATTTTTAGATTATTTAATATCACATTTTTACCCTTATCGTTTGGTCGTAACCCTTAGTTAAACCCTTTAACTCTTACCATGAAAACATGGTAATTTATTGGTCAAGAGTTTATATGGTTACTGTAAAATGAAAAATATAGAATAAATGAGTAATAGATGAAATTTTAAACATAATACCAATTATTGGGCCTAATTTTAAATTTTTATTAATTTTATATCATTTAATAAAATATTACTTATTTTAATATAATATTAATGTCAATTTTTGAAACTATTCAATACTTGAATTTTTATGAAATATCAATGAACAAGATAACAAAAAAAAACTTTAATACATCCATAAAATGTCTAGTTCATATAGAAAATTAATTTGTGACATTAATTATCTCAAATTATATTTATTTTAATATTTCTAATATCCTTTATTTGATATTTCTATTAATTATATAATTAATACAACATCATTGTGTAAGACTTTATGGTATTTATTAATTTCCTAAAAGCTAAAAAAGTGTCATGATGAAGATAAATATTTTAGATTTAAAATATATATTTATAGTCGAATATATATTCTGAATAACTATATATAACAAATGTAATACTTATTAAAAACTTGTGTATCAAATAATTAACTTTTTGTAGAGTAAAATACTATAAAGGGATTAAAGTCATAAAAATGGCTCCAAGAGCACATAAAATCATCCCAAGTATGGTTTTGGTTGAAAATCACTCATTCAATTAAATTATGACATGTTTTAGGGTAATTTTCTAATATTTATAACAATAATTTTAACCTAAATTATCCAATTTACACTTAACTATAGTAATAAAGTAATTACTAAAGTTATTATTCATAATATAAAAAAATAAAACTATGTACTAAATCTAGACCTATTTATTTAAAATATTTAATCCATTTTTTAAAGTTCAGAATAAATAATTGGGAAAAAATCATTTAAAATTAATGTCATTGATGGAATGAGAAGATCGATTTTTGAAGTGAAAATGTTCAAAAGATTGAAATGTTTTTAATAGAATCTCCCAAATCGGTTATGTTATTGAGAATCTCTATCAATATTCCATTCATTTTAGTAATACTTTCACCTTCAATCATTCTGAATGTATCAAATTTAAGCTTAGCAGTTGCATGTCTCATTTCCCTGATATTTTTAGTTCCTTCATAAGCAACATCAATAGTTTTCCACATTTCATATACTTTCGGGCATTGAGATACTCTGTTAAATTCATTTGGTCCTAGACAACATATAATTGAATTCATTACCTTTGAGTTCATATCATATTCTTCTTCAGTAGATGCACTCCATGTTTCAGGTTTTTATGGTATTTCATATGGAGTCAAAATATTGGAATATACTCTCTATCCAAGGTTTTTCAGATAGATAATCATTCACGACTTCTAGCATCCATAGTTTTCATCATTTAAGTATGGTGCTCTGACTGTAGACATTCCCTCTCTTGTATCATTCATCTTGCTCTGTGTATAATCACTTTCATCTTGTTAAGGCTTTATCAGAAAGCTCAACCTCTGATACCAATTTTTGGATCGGATTATACCAAATATACACAAGAGGGGGGTGAATTATGTCTATTCAGAAATCTTGGCAAGATTGTGTTATTACCTTTTACTTTAATTAGATGAATTAATGCAGCGGAAATTTAAATTGTAGAGACACAAGATGTATAGTGGTTCGAGGAACAGAAGGCCCTTAGTCCACTCCACCAACACTCTACTCCACAAGCTTTGTGATTTTCACTATCTGGTCCTCGTTTCCACAGACCGTTTCACAACTGAGTACATTTAGTTGACACCTTTACAATCTAAGGAAAAACAAAGCCTTATGGTTTACTTACATAACCTACACGACTTAGTATGAGAATCCGGTCACTCAAGAATAGAAAATAAATATTTTGGTATTCTGAAAATACTTTCCAAATGTTCTTCAAAATTGCAAAAGCATGCAATTGATAGAAGATAGATAGTCACCTTCAGAAATAATGATCTTCACAAAAGATTCATTCTGAGTTGATCCAGTTGCAATAGATATAGAAATATAATTCACCACTTCAGCAATAGCAGATTCACAAATGATCTTCGATGTAGAACGAATAAATCTTCTATCATGATTTTTTTTCTTCAACAGACAGAACTTTTTCGTTCTCTTGAATCAGCAGATCTGTATGACTTGATAGTCTCTATTTTTCTTCCTCTATTAAGAATGATCTAGAGATCACATAACATCTCGGGTTGCTGTTCAGAAAAACTCATATATAATAACAATGATAAGCACTTCTTCAGTAAATTTTATATCCACAAAAGTCTCATTTTGACTTGCGATATTCAAATATTTGAATTTACAGAGTAGTATTAACTTCTTGGAAGACTCGGCATAAAAATATCCCTTTAATTCGATCCCTAAACTATTGATAAAACAACTTTTAATCAGTCAAAGTTTCACTTTAAAATCATCTTTAAATCTAGCTTGAAATCAGCCCAATAATCAGCTTGCTGACCGTTGCATAAAAATATCAATTTTAAATTCTCTGATGCCAAATGTAAGGTTGAGTTGTACAGTATACATCCTCTCAACATAAAGTATATTATAAACATAAGGTTGATGTCATAGGGTTGGAAATGTATGGTTGATCGCAAACATAAGGTTCATGTCACCTTCATCAAATGTAAGGTTGATTATAAACATAGGGTTAGTCATCCATACTTTTCTCTTCAACTTTCAAACATATGATAAAAGATCCATACTTTTACTTGATCCATACTTTTCCAAGAACGTATGGTTGTTTACAAAAGTAAGTTTGATGAACCAAACTTTTGAGAAACAAACGTAATGTTTAACACTTACGTACGGTTCTCCTTCCATACTTTTTTAATATCCCAAACGTAGGGTTCCTTTTTAACGTAGGGTTATTTTTCATAATTTTCCGATAACGTATGGTTCCTCTTCCATAATTTTTCTCTTATCTCATAAAGTATATGCCGCATTTCATCCTTACTCTATGTTTCTCCACCAAGGGTGTGAACAGTGTTTCCAGAACGCGCGAAAATAGATCCCGAATATGTTGAGTATGAACAGTGTTTCCAGAACACGCTAAATGCAAATACCTTAGAAATTAATTCTCATTGTTCAAGAATCTAAATATTTCATCCAGAAATAAAAATATAATGAATAATAAATTCCTGCAAAAAAACTTAACAAATAAAATCATTATAAAATAATTAAGGGTATTTGTGAGCATCAAAATTGTCATAAAGAGATAGAGTATTGTTCTCAACAAACTCCCAGTTTAAAAACAAACAATATGTATTGTTGAAAACAACACTTTCTCAATAATTAGTTCTAAAATAATTAATTTGATAAATATTTAAAGGATCCATACATAACTCAAAAACAAGATTTATAAAAAATCATGAATAGGAAGTAGAAAATAAAATGAACTTGTGTGAGTTAGTAAAAACGATTACCTCTTCTACAAAGGATCTCCTGTAAAAATTTTCTTTAAGAACCATGGGTAGGACTTTTTGAATGATCATGACTTGTATAAAATTTATAAGGATGTTGGGAAGAGAAAATGTCATGTTTTGGTAGATATAGAAGGCTCAAAGTGGTGTAAATAAGTGAGGGAGGAGGTGCCCTTTTCTAATTAAGGTTAGGGTCACTTTCAGAAACTCTCAAAATATTATATTAATATAATTTGATTTATAATTAAATATTGCTACATAGTTAGTTATGTTGATTATAAGATGAGTATGGGTCAAAATCCTCCCATCCATCCATTTTTAGACAATTTTTGTTCACATTATTAACCTTATTGTTTGGTTTAAACCCTTACTTAAACCATTTACCTCTTACCATGACAACTTGACTTTTAAATATTTAAGGGTTAGTATTGTTACTATAAAATAAAAAAGGGACCATAAATGATTCATGGATGAAATTTTCAACTAAGTCCCTATTATTTGGTATAATTTTATAATTTTATGAATTTTATAACATATAATAAAATATTATTATTTTTGTATAACATTAATGTCAACTTTTACACTATTCATTACTTGACTTTTTAAAAAAAAATCAGTACATAAGATTACATTGAAAAAAACTTTAATATATACATAATATGTATAGATAATCTATAAATTTTTTGGATGAGAATAATTATCTGAAATTATATTTATTTTAAAAATATTAATACCATTTATTTGATATCTCTATTAATTAAATAATTATTGCACCATCATTTTGTAAGTCATTTAGGTATTTATTTATTTCATAAATATTAATAATAAATTACCGTGATGAGGATAAACATTTTATATTTCAAATTAATATTTACAGTTGAATATATTTTCTGAATTACAACATATAAAAATGTTATACTTATTAAAAATATGAGTATAATATATTTGACTTTCCATGGAATAAAATACTTGAAAAGGTTTAAAGTCATATAAGTGGCTCTAAGAGCTCATAAGATCAGATCAAGGATGGTTATATTGACAATCACATATCCAATAAATTTCGGATAAGTTTTAGGTTAATTTACTAATATTTATAATATTAATTTTACTCTTAATTATACAATTTACCCTTGACTATGGCCATAAAAATTTACAAAAGTTACTATTCATATTGTCCAAAAATGAAAAAGGATAAATTTACGAAATTTAGATATTATGATTTCAAATATGGAATCTATTTTTCACAATAAAAACACAGAATTAGCTAAAATTAATTTAAAATTAATCTCATTGAAGGAACAAGAAGACGTATATTTAAAGTGAAAATGTTCAAAACATTCAAATGTTTTTATTTCTAAAATCAATGTGAAACTGATTACAATGAGCCAAATTTGATTATATAATATAAAATTGATATAATTATACTTTAAAACTAATAAAAAGTATAATTTCACACTATAAATAATTTACATGAAAAATCTATTTTCAATTAAAATTCAGTATTTTTTTAACTATTCATAAAAACGTGAAACTTATTATAAAAATAAAAAAAACCAAATGAAATTTTGATATTAAATATTCAAATTGGAAGTTTATTTTGTCAAATATCATTTACAAAAGTGTAAAAAATTAGATTTAAAACAAGTCTTCTATCAAAGGGTGATAAAACTACATTTATAAAAATATAGTTTTTTATGTGTAAAGGTGGATTTATTTAAATATCATGTCTATAAAATAAATAAGTTATATGTTAAAAATTATATTGAACAAGTAATATATAAATTTAATAATATGTTTATTATTATTCATTCCCTCTAATATAAATTCTAGGTTATAGTAATATTTCATTGTTCGTTTAAGCTAGGTGTTTCATGGAACGTAAGCTTTAAAAACTATTGAAATTAAATAAAGGCATACCATAAAATCTTGGGGTTATACAATCTACCCTTATTCAATAAATTTCATTCTCATAATTTTAAATTGAACAACAAAATTCAAATTTTGATACTTAAAAATTATTTAGTGGGAAACCCACTTCGTAAATAGGGTTAATAAAATATAATATTAATAATAGGGAAAGGAAAATAAGATGGTGGCCAAAAAATTAAACTTTATAATAGGAAAAAATTAATGGGAAAGAAAAATTATGACATGAAATATAAAGAAACTATCATGTTTTGATTTAGAGTGATAGAGAACATGGTCATCAGAAAGGCTGCCTTCACAAAACTGTAAAAATTTTATGGGTTAAAGGGGATATAAATTTATCAATAAGAAAATTAAAATAATAACATTTAATTTCAAAAATATGTTTCCTATAATTGAGAAATCATCTTATTATCTAGATAAACACTCATGAAAGTAAACTTATTTGATTTATTTTCATGTAATAAGCATAATTTCATCCATTTCATGGGCTTCGATCTACCCCCACTTCATTTATTTTCCCAAGAAATGGATATTGTAGTTTAATTTTTCATACATGAAGTAATTTATTAAACAAAAAATAATATCCAAATTCCATCTTAATTCATTCCATAAGTAGTTAATCATAAGATTAATCTAAAATACATATGTCTAAATTCATAGTTTAAAAAAGGTTACTAGATTTCAAAAAATCAACGTAAAATAGGATTCTGCAAATAACATAATATAACTATTAATTTCACATATAAAATATATGAATACCTTGATCACATTAAATCCTTAATGAAAAAAGTTTTCATCTGAAAATAAAATCTTCTATTGTTCAATATATTCCTTAAACCCAATGAAGTATTTAACCAAAAAAGTATAATATAAACCATCAATTCACTAACCACATTCATGGACACAAATAATATCCCATAAAAATTACTTTCTCCTCATTATCTCAACATGGGACACATATTTATGGTCATGTTTCCCAAATCATGTATTTTTTCAAAATATAAACATGCAACAAAATCACTTCTCTTTTTTATTGGTAGTATTAATTACATGATTCTAACTACATAAATAATAAGTACGACAGTACAATCCATATATATCTCCGTAACATAATTCTTTAATTCAAATACAAAAGAACTTAATTATTTCAATTCATTCTGAAACCATTAACAATGTGTCATCCTCTTATTCCTTAATACTTCCTTCCTTTCATTTTTATTTTTCAGTCTCTTCATCATCTGAAGTATAACAATTACTTTTTTAAATTTGATGATTCTAACCATTTACCAAAACCCAAATACCATTGATAGAAACACTAATCATAGAGATATAGTCATTAGGAATCATTTATTGTGTCTAAATCAGGACATATTATAATCAATATACGAGTCCGTATATTTAACCTAGGTTATATGTGATGTTAACTAACATGCAAGATGATATCATATACTTAAACATATCCTCAAATCCATTCATAGGGTTATATTACCTAATTTATGTTTTCGTAAATCCAGTTCCTAAGCTTTATAATAAACTTTCTCGAATACCAACTATAATGACCTCGACTCTAGTAGCCTGGATTGGGTGCCTTTCTATATTACATAGGCATAGATACAAGATTCAAATCCCAATGGACAGAATATTTTTGTAGTCTCAAATAACTAGATACATACATGGTACCCTTATAACATAGGTACATAAAAAATAAAAAATAACAAATAAATGTAATTTTCATCCTTGAACTTATTCAAATGTTTCATATTTATCCCCTAGTGAAAATAGAACGAATAAAATATGAGCTCAGATGCCTATTAAGAGTTACATAAAACAAATTATATCTTTAATTAAAGATAATAGTCAACATAGAAAGGTAGATAACTGAACAAACATTCCATTTAATCAATAAAATGAGAATGAAATGAATACATATATTTTTTCATAGTGAAAATAGTATGTATAAATAGAAAATAATTCTTAAAGAAGTTTTTAATATTGTAATTTATGTATATGGAACATGAAACACTACCGTCAAGACATTTCACAAGATAATTTAATTATTATGGGTAAAAACCCATTTAATTTCGCCACATTATTTATCTCATGATACTACCGATGCATCTAGGGGATTTTATATATATATACGGTTCCGACTAATTCTTTCATGTCCAAATCATTCATTATATATCAAATAATAGAATTAAAAATAGATTTTTAAAACAAAGTGTCCAATATCACTTTAACGATTTAATTTTATAAGCCCCATCAAGAAATAGAATTCAATAAAACACTAAATAAAATGAGAATTATATGATATGTAAAATGATATGTATATACATCCGTTGGGGAAAAATACCCCAAGGTGTCCTCTCGGTATGTTTTGGGTGTGGTTGTGTTTGTTGACAAATCCATATGACTGTAAATGAGTATGGTTGGTGTTTTCAAAGATAGGTTTTTAAGGTGGCATGGTTTCCCAGTGATTTCCAAATTTTGGGGCCTCAAAATCAAGAGTTTGATGTTATAAAAGGAATGATTTCTTTATATGATTGAACGATATGAAGAATATTGAAGAAAATCGACAAAGGTAGAGAACCATGTACCATAATTATTAGGTCGCCTACCACATTCTGAGAACGGTATGCGTAGCGGAAGAAACGGTATGAGGGTGCGGTTAGAAAAATACAAAAACAGTTCGCAGTAGAGTGGCGGTGCCGTACACGGATGGATTGATGTCCACGGAGGAAATCGACCACGTAAGAACAAATTCAGTACACAGATGGTGTGGAAAATGGTTCATGGGTGGCTTGTGTTTTGCGGCATCAGAAGGATCAGTAAGCGGTGGCGGTTGAATCAAAGATTTGGTAAATCATGGATTAGCAGTTTTAACAGATATATTTTCCTATATAATATTTTCTAATCCAACCTATTACTATGAATATTGAACATCATTAGAAAGAATATTTTGATCCTGTAATTTAGAAAAGTCCCAAATTGTTTCACATTGAAGGTGTTTTTGGGGATTCTTTACCCGCAAAGGAAGTCTAGTACGCAGTGAAGGATGTTCAGTACATGGAAGGAGTTGTCTCGGTACACAGAGTATAAATATCTGGTACACGAGAAGGATAATTCTGCAAGTGGTATGGGGAGGGAGAGCTCTAGTACGCGGAAGTGAAGACATACCTCAAATAGAAAAATGATCATGGATAGGGGTTTTGCAGCATAATTTTTTGAATTAGTACACAGTAGTGGAACATGATCGCGAAGGTGAAGGTAGTTTGCAGGATAAGGGCGATTTGCAGTGGCGGTAGGAGTACGCGGATGAGGTGTTCTGCGTACCAAACCTGGTACTCAGTACGTAGGAGAGGAAGGTGGTTTGAGATTTTCACATGGAAGCTTACAAAATCTTCAATTCAGGTTGAAAAAGTATTTTCCAATACTTAACAATACTCGGGAAGGTGGAATTCATCTATAGGTGAAAAAAGAACTTCAATAGAGCATCTACCTATAGTTCAGGATGCATGAATTCATGAAAATAAATGGACTTAGATGTCCATAAACTGTGTCTAATCTATAAGCTGATAAACTATGAGTGGATTCCATTCTAAGAGAATTGAGTGAATGAAGAGGAAGAAGGTGACCCTTTCCACTGGTAGTGAACCAGAGAAAGAGGCATAGGGAGTGACCCTTGGTAATGTAGTGAGAAAACCCTAAACCTTTTAAAGGCAGTGTGACTGGGTATATAAGATCTAGCCTAAACTTTGTACTCATTATTGGAAGTGATCCTTAGTTAATTTGGTACATCAACACATTTTCATTGTATGCTCCTTGGACATATCCCAGTGAGGGTGAACCAAGTAAAAATCATTCTTTCATGTGCATGATTTCATATCTGTTCGTATATTGCTACGGGATGAATAGAGAATTGAGTTTCATCAAACAATGAAACAACATCCAAAAGGGAGAAAGTTTTAATCTACAATACCCTGATTCACCCCCCCCCCCCTCAGGATGTTCGATCTAGTGGACCTAATAACATCTCATAAAGGAATGTGGGTGTATGACATCAAATTATGCCTCAATGAAATGTGATTTAGACGAAGTCCCTTACAATGGAAATTTCATTAATCAAATGGATTAATTATGTGTATTCACTGAAAATCATAATTAAAAAGTGTCTATACAATTGGAGATAACAAAAATTAATTTCACACATAAACATAACCTGAAAACATCAATAAAATATAAGTTTAACCCAATGAATGAAAATTGAGTTAAGAAATCTCGCCCCGCTTGTAATGAGCCGAGTCATATTCCCCGTAAAAGTAATAATTATCAAATGAAATGTTGAATAATATGAATATAATGAGATTCATGATATGATACATCATAAGGAAGTATATATACACCACACATAAAAAATAAGTGGCAAATAAGGTGTATATCTCATAAGAGTAAAAGTGATACCAGAAAACTCTTACAATACACTTTATTTTGGTTTTACATTATTTAACCACCTATATAATGGTTTAATTCATTTTATTAATTTATACCATAACCATATTTATATTTATTATATATTACATGATCCTATTATATCATTTTACCACCTAATTGTTAATAATATTTCATTATTACCCTTATTTTGTGTGTTAACTTGCTCATTTTTCTATGCATATTTTATTGTCTATGACCTGGTTCTTATGAATAGAATATTGTTCCACCAACTACATAATAATATTAACGTCTTGGATATTGTATTTATTCAATATATACATTTTTATAATCATTCTTGAATGGAGAACCTGAAAAATTAATTTCATCGCATCATGGATAGGGAGGGTCATACATACGCATGAGCGATGATATCATTCCCTTAATGGGGAAATAGTAAAGAATTGGATGGTATATTAATTTTTTCATAAAAAATATCATATCTTATTTATCATATATATAAATTATTTTCATCATTATACTCATCTATGAAAATTGGTGTTGAAAAATAAATTACACCATGATGTGGAGACATTAAGTCATACGTACACATGCGCGGTGTTTTCACTTCTCATGGGATGCAGAAAATAAAGAATATGGTTTTACCATTATCATATTAAAATCTCATAGAATATATTATACCTGAATAATTACTTTATCATGGAATCAACACATGAAGAGTGAGTATTAGAAGAAATGAACTTGGGTGAGTTGGAAAAAATAATTACCTCTTCTACAAAGGAGATCCTTTATAACATCACATAAAAGAAATAGGGTGGGTCATTTTTTAAAATACCATGACCTAAATAACATGGATAAGGGTTTTATGAAGAAATAAGGGCAGGTTTTAGTAAATCTTGAAGGCTCAAACTAGTGTGAAGGAGGTTCCCTTTAATAATTGAGGTGAGGGGATCTTTTGGAAACTCTCAAAATATTAAATTAATATGAAGTAGTATTCAATTACATAACGATAAAAAGTGAGTTATTTATAAAATTATATGATTTTGGTTCTATATCCTCTCATACAATAATTTTTAGATTATTTAATATCACATTTGTACCCATATCGTTTGGTTGTATCCCTTAGTTAAACCCTTTAACTCTTACCATGAAAACGTGGTAATTTATTGGTCAAGGGTTTATTTAGTTACTGTAAAATGAAAAATGGACCATAAATGAGTAATGGATAAATTTTAAACATAATACCAATTATTGGGCCTAATTTTATATTTTTATTAATTTTATATCATTTAATAAAATATTACTTATTTTAATATAATATTAATGTCAATTTTAAAACTATTCAATACATGAATTTTTATGAAATATAAATAAACAAGATAACAACAAAAAAACTTTAATACATCCATAAAATATATAGTTCATATATAAAATTCGTTTATGACATTAATTATCTCAAATTATATTAATTTTAATATTTTTAATATCCTTTATTTGATATTTCTATTAATTATATAATTAATACAACATCATTGTGTAAGCCTTTATGGTATTTATTATTTTCCTAAAATCTAAAAAATTATCATGATGAAGATAAATATTTTAGATTTAAAATATATATTTATATTCGAATATATATTCTGAATAACTATATATAATAAAAGTAACACTTATTAAAAACTTGTGTGTCAAATAATTGACTTTTTGTAGAATAAAATACTATAAAGGGATTAAAGTCATAAAAGTGGCTCCAATAGCGCATAAAATCATCCCAAGTATAGTTTTGGTTGAAAATCACTCATCCAATAAAATTAAGACATGTTTTAGGGTAATTTTCTAATATTTATAATATTAATTTTAACCTAAATTATCCAATTTACACTTAACTGTGGTAATAAAAAAAATTACTAAAGTTATTATTCATATTATACATAAAAAATAAAACTATGTTCCAAATTTAGATATATTGATTTAAAATATTTAATCCATTTTTTAAAATTCAGAATACATAATTGTGTAACATTCATTTAAAATTATTGTCATTGATGGAATGAGAAGACCGATTTTCAAAGTGAAAATGTTCAAAAGATTGAAATGTTTTATATCCAAAATCAATATAAAATTGAATCCAATGACCTAAATTTTATTAATTGACATAAAATTTATCTAATAATACTTTAAAACCAATAAAAAATAAGCTTGCACTATAAATTATTTAGAAAAAAATCATCAAATAAAATTCAGTATTTTTTCACTACTAAGCAAGACTTAAAACATATCAAAAAATATAAAAAATTAAATAAAAGTAAATTTTTCGATTACTATTTCAATTAAGAATTTTATTTTTTCAAATAAAATTTCTAAAAATGTCAACAACAAGATTTTAAAAAAAGTGTTCTATCATAAGGAGACAAAATTGCCTTTATAAAATATAGCTTTTTATGTTTAAAATTGGATTTATTTTTATATCGAGTCTAAAAAACATAAGATGAATGTTTAAAATTAAATTTAATATATAATATATAAATTTAATATTTTGGTTTACAATATTTTATCCCACCATTTTAACGGTTAGGTCATAATAATATTTCATTGTTCTCTTAAGCTCGGTGTTGCGTGCAATGTAAGTCTTCAGAATGATTAAATTTAAAGATATAAATTCTATAAAATATTTGGGTTTTAAATAATATAACTAATTTTAATTTTAAAATATTTTAAAACAAAAATAAACCTCAGAAATTCTTGAAGTAAAAATACAATTCTCAAAAAAATAGTATTTTCACTATTCACTAGAAAATCAATCATTTCAGAAAATGCCAAAAATTCACGCTAAACTTATTTTAAAATGTCTATTAAAAAATGATATCATTTTTATAAAATAAATTTCTAAAAATTAAATAAACTAAATATAATATTCTCTCAAATAAATAAATAAATATCATTTTTAAAGAAAGTGTATTTTTAAAAATAAAAAGTATTTACTAAAATAATTAATGTTTATTTTCTAAGAATTGTCATTACATTAATATTTATTAGGCTCTTTATATATATATATATCATAATTTGATTAATCTGATTCATACCCATTACTTTAACAACTATGTTAAAATGGTAAAACTTAAATAATAATATTATACTGTTTGTTTTAGTGTGATGTTAGGTGTTGTATATGCTTTCTAACATAGTCTTCTTTTACAATTACAAGTCAAGGGGAACCTATTATTTTATGGGGATAGACTCAACTAAAAATCTTATCGGATCATTCATTTCCTCTTTTGTATTATGGGTTAAGTGGAGCTGAGTCTTCTAAGGGTATAGAATAAATCCATAATCCTAAGGATCAGTCCTTTCTTTTGATGTTTTACGGTTTAAGTAGAACCAAGTATTTTAAGGGGGATAAACTAAACATTTTATTATAATGGGATACAATAACCCTAGACATGCCATTTTTTATGGTATTATATCCTCATGTAATATGTACTAAGTGTAGACTGTACAATACATATAGCTAAACAACAAATAATGAATAAAAGAATTTAAACCATTGAATAATTATACATAAAGATACTATAATTCGGATAAAGTAGTGATCAGACCCTTTCGAATTTTGAAATAGAGAATCTCAGACAACCATCAGTTTACATTATTAAGAATCTAAGCATTTTATCTCAAGGACTCAATTTCAAACTATGCAGCATGGATGACTTAAAACAAAGTCATGTCTATATTTCTTCACTGCATGCCTCAATCTTTTTATACACCAAAATAATAATGAATATTTTCAACACTTTAAAATCCATGATTATAGTTTATAAATTCCAATAATAAAATATTCATTTGGAATAAGATTTTAATAATCTTTGATATTCTATAAAAATGAAAACCATGTAATATATAAAAAATCATTAGAAAAATAAATAATTATTTAATATAGCAGTAATTGTGTCCATAAATTTTTTGCAAAAATTACATATAATTATCTAATAAATCAAGTGATAATAACTCTTCATATTCCAAAATAGTTATAATTTTAACTCTCTATTTTCTTATAAATTCATACTATTCATAATTATTTCCCTGATAAATGTTTCACTCATATATTTCATAAAAGATAGATAATTAGTATACATGTGATCTTCCTCAAAATACATATTTATAGTGAATAAATATTATAAAGATTAATAAAATGGTTTATAATAAATTTTTATATCCTTTATAAACACTCTAATAATATACAAGAAAGAGTCTTCATACTTAATCCGGTTTAATTTTGAATATCACATTTTTTAAAATATCAGTTTCAATATCTATACATGATTGACCCCATGTTAGTCTCATATAATTCCTCATAAAAAAATATAAAATCATTTCTCATCGATTCTAGATAATTGATGAGTAATTACATAATAAATAAAACACTAAAAATATAAGATAAAATATTTGTGAAAGAATTATTAAATATATAGTAAAACATGACATATTTTCACATTTATGTAAGTATATATCTAAAATATCACATATGAGGTTTTAAGACATAATAAAATTATTTTTTATCCAAAATAAGTTCATGACATATTTCAAAAGGTTTAAAATAATTTAAATCAATAGATATAATGATTTAAAGTGACTGAAATATAATTTTGGGAGATAATATATTTCATGTAACCAAATTATACCATGTACAAAAATTATCTACGTATATTATTTTCACATTGAAAAATTAATATATCCAAACTATTCATGTATTTTAATTCACGTAACATAATTGACCAGGTATCCAAATCCACATATTCAAATTGATCATGTATTTTAATTCACCTAATTGAATCAGTCATAAAGCTAAATTCACATAAGCAAAATTCTGAAATATGTAAACAACTTGACTTATCAAATATCATACCCAAATAAGATATTATAAATTAGAAAATAATATTTGGTTTCAATTTTATTTTATTTATATAATTTCATCATATTTAAAAATTATAAATAATTACCTTAATCAAACTCTTATATCTCAAGTTATCCAAAAAATAAAATACAAAATACAGTATCGAGAAGCTTTAGAATTCATAATGAAAACATGTAGTTAATTTTAACCTGATCCATGTAATGATAAATATAGATTCATAATTTCATGTCTTATAATTAAATGTATATAATTTTATTATATTTCTATCTCACCAATAATCACTCAATTTAGAGTTTGTGTAGCCCGATTTATGACTAAAATACAAAAGGTAACCAAATTTGGAAATTTGGCTACCTGGGAAAAGTAAAAAAAAATTGTATAAATAAAATTTAATGGTCCAAACAGTAATATTTAGCTTTGGAACTCAATATGAAACTTTTATAACATGTTATAAACAATCAAAACATGAAATCTAAATATATTTTAAGTATTTAATAAGTGGTATAAACAAATATAAGCAGTATTTAATAAATACATAAGATAATAATAATTGATAAATAATTAAAAATATTAATAATTTTTAATAATTATGTTAAAGTAAATAAATCAAAAAAAATATGCGTAACTATAAAAACATAAAGTGTTATAAGGAGAAAATAAATCAAATAAAGATTTATAATTATCAAAACATAAAGGGGTTAAGGGATCTACTCAACATCCCCCCTCACCCTTTGACAACTATAAAAACAAGTATGATATAAATACTTCTCACCCTTTTGAAATTATAAAAAAGGTGATGTTTTAATAGAAAAATTATCTCTTTGAAACCATACTGATTCTCCTCCAATTATAGTTTTACACGACCTTATCTTGATAGTCAAATTTTAACTCCCTCTACTTTTAAACAAGCTTAAGAATTGAAAGAACATTGTATTTTAGGGGAATATATTTCAAGATAAAAAGACATAAAAATAAACATAAATATTATGTAAAAATTTTCAAAACATGCATATTTAGAAACACATTTTAATGAGGAACTATAATTTATACTTTTGTTAGAACATTGATTTGTATATATTGAGGGGATTTTAAAAGATGTATTATAAAAATTATGTGAAATCATTCATAATATAACCTTTTATGGAAAGTTAATGATTAAGTAGTAATTTAACATAAATTAGTATATATGATAGAACTTAAAATAATAATAATAATTGAAAATTTGTATAGGAATAAAAAATAGTAAACTAAAAACCATGTATGAGGTTACTACTGATGTCATGTAAATATAAAAATTTTGGCATATAAACACACTCAAGCCCTCATGAATATGAGCATTAAATATGGTTATCTATGAGTGTAATATAATCAAAATGATTAAACAAGATAAAAATTAAATTAATATATATTTTAAAATTGTGATTTTTTATAATTAAACTATTTAAATTAGATTTTATAAATCAGATTTGTTTATACTTAAACTATTTAAATCAAATTTTATAAATTGATGATTTCACATGTTGATCATGAATAATTGATTATATTTAAAAAATAACACACTTAAAAATCCCCATTATTTATCATTATATCCACTAATGTACGTATTTGAGATTTCATCATGCCTAGAAAAAAATACAAATCATATTCTAATGTGCTCAAAATACAAGAATCCTTTTCTAGGAAAATGTTCAGAATTGAAATATTATTTTCTCTCTTGTTAATTGAAGCATTCGATATATTATTTAAACTATAATAATTTCAAATAAAAAATATCCACCTCAATTGGAGCTACCTTATCCTGAATAAACATAATAATTTTTAACAAAGTGAAATGGAGCGTAAAAATTTTCTGAAGATACCTTTTATCAATACTCATTTAAATTGATAGTTCAAATTTAAAATCTGAAACTTGTCCACATTTTAACATTTAAATGAAATTATACAGTTTAAAAAACATCTTATTAAAAAAAATTAATTATAAATACATAAACTGTACATATAAAACTATATATAGAACATTTTAATCACTAAAATATCAAATATGAATTTGGAATTATGAATAAGAGTAACTCCCCCTAAATTTATGTTTTGCTTTGAAAATTAAAATATCAAAATAGTACAATGGGAATTTAAATTTCAATAATGAACATTACCTTAAAAAATTATATTATAATAATTTTAAAATTAACCAAAGGATAATGTCGTACAAGTATACATGAATATAAAATTAAAAAAATATTCACTGGTGATATGAAAAATAAAAAATCAAGAGCCAGACATATTAATGAAATTTTACTCACACACACTGACAATGAAAAAGATAAATATTGAAGTACATGGTATCATCCCCAAATGATAAAATATATTCATGTTTATCTGAAATTAAATAATAATGATTCCAATGCTCTTGTTATCATGCCAAGGAAAAACTATAATGAAATTCATGTTGGACATATGAATTGTGAGTTTAATAGATATAACTTAGGTATAAATAATGGATTAATTTCACAGGAATTTGAATACATACCTTTATGTACATAGGAGGGAAATAGTTAAGTCAGTTTCACCTTGAAGTAAAATTTATACATAAAATTCCTTTTGTGACTAAAATATTGAGTAAACATCAAATGAAAATCACAAGAATTATTACCATAATATCCACATTTAAAGAAATTAACCAAAGAAAAAAATTCATATTTTCCTTTCAAAAAAATATTTTTAAACATAGTTGGAATAAAAGAGTCACATTCAATTATATTTTTCTATCATCATAATTTATGAGAAAATAAATCTTTCCAATATTATAATTTGGAGCACATTTATTATAAATTATATTTTTCAAGAAAACCTTTTCATTTAAAATATTATCTAATTCGTTTTTCATCATTTAATTTCCTTTTTGAACAAATTCCAAATTATCACAAGCCTATTCATGTGTAGAATAATATGTGTTTCTAATATTTTCATTTAACATCTCATTTTCTTCCTTCAGCATTAATTTTTTTTATCAATAGTTTAATTTTATGGTATAAAAAACAACATATTATTGGTGGTTTTTGAGAGGGGGTTATTTCTAAACCCCTCTAAATTTATTTTCTGTATAAATTACAAATCTAGAAAAATGACATATTTCCAAAAACCTATTTCCATGGTTTTATTAAATTATGAAAATAGATAATATGATACCATGGTTTATTTTAAATTTGTTGAAATATACCTAATATATCGACCCTTACCACCTTTTACTTCTTGATCGAACTACATCTTATGCACCACTTACCTTCTTCAAAATCATTCCCTAGATCTTCTCCCAAAATTCCTCCTCCACTAATGCAAACAACACACCTTTTAGCCAATGCGGTTCCAATGAAGCCTCTCCACCTCCCTGGTCATGTGGCCCCGATGATAGCCTCATGACATCCCTATCGGTATGGCTCTAACAGCAGCCTCCCTAGAATCTTCATCATGTGACGTGGCTCGATGCGGCTCAGATGCATCCACCCCACTTCTTCAAGATCTTTTTCCTCTAACTCAGTGACCCCACCTCCTTGAACCATTACCTTCCCTAAAACTGTCGATGACCTTCCCCTAAAGAATTATTCTTACACTATTCTATTCTGCTTGTAATTTATATTTACCTTATTCTAATTTACATTATTTTAATATACATTAACTACTCTTCTATTATGTGTTTGGAAACATGTCGAAATCATTCATTATAATTTTCTTATATATCATTACCCATTTAATTTCCATATTATGAATTTTAAAATGATTGCCTTCAATCAACTGACTAATTAATAAAAAATTATAATAACTACTTTACCCAAAATTATTCAATATCAATTAATTATTTTTTATTACATTTAAAAACACTAAAAATTGAATAGGATCCTTATTTCATTCCTCCATTGTAAATTTTTATGCTGTTATTTACGTTTATATGTACAATATAATGTATATAAATTTTCAAAATTACAGTGCTTTTGTCTATTCTTATAGTTTTCTTTTCCTTTCGCTTATGTCATTAAATTTATATATAGTAGTCAAATACAAATTACGAGTATAATGAGGTTTTAATTTCATTAATGTAAGATATATATTAAGGTTATTAGATTGTAGTTCAATAGTTACAAATATCTAACTATCATTTGAAGCTTAAAAATAAAATTATCAATGAAAGGTAAATATAAATTGGTTTTGTGTATCAATATTATTCTAATGATATAATTTTACTGAAAATATGAATAATGGTTTTAGTTATTATTTTGAGGTTTGTTTTCATCGTATTCCTTATAAATGTGTGTATAAATTCAAATAATTTAGAATTATTTAACAAATAACATCCATATAATTTAGCTGTGAAGAAATTAATCCTCCAACACCAAGAACATGATGATAAATCTTATATATTGAATTATATTGATGAGTGGTGTTTTCATATCCTTAATGTTTGATTCATGTCTAGATATATACATTTAATTGGTCATTATACTAAGAACTAAAAATTGTACTTTTGACAAAAAATTACACCATCACTCTTGTCGTATTTGGCTGCACGCAGTAGCGGATGTAGAAAAATCTAGGTTGCGTGGTAGAAAATCTAGGAGAGTAGTAGTGAAAAAAATATTATCTGATTAAATGATCTATTATTTCTTGTGTTTCATGACCTCCTAAAATGCATGATCTTTGTTGAGAAGGATTTGAGGATCATAGTAATCCCTTTTGAAAACATAGAACTTTATTGATATACCCATCGTCCTATACGGAAACATGAAATTGAATGTTGAAGGATGGTCAAATTGTTAATTATGTTTGGTATTTTCAACTCTTTGATAATTGTTAATCATCTCCAAGTTTAACTTGAAGATAATATATTTCTTTGGAATTTATGACTGACATACTATATTTCCCCAATCGATTTTCCTCACTCTATATTGGGCTCCAACTGATGCACCCAATATACAAATACAGATTAGATAATATTATAATAAATAGAATGACATATTATTCTCTCTCTAGATATGTCTCCATCATGAATATGAAATCCATCCTCCATACAGTGTCTCATGGACTAGAAGGAAAAATATACTCAGAATTATTTCCAGGAATGACACCAGGAAGAACAGTGATTTTATTGAAGTAATAATTTCCCAGACCCACTCATTGTAAAAATTGTCCTCCAAGGTTGTAAAATAACTACCTAGAGCCTCATGAGTCTTGTGGATCTGTCCCATGACCATTTTATCTGATTAAGATCCTAGATCATTTTTTGAAAGGAATATAAAAGTAGAGACTATGGCCTTTCTTCTCAATATCTCTTTCAAATTGTAATATCCCTGTTTCTAGTGTAGTATTTCTCTATATGTCTTCCCTTGTAAAGGTTGGAAGGATAAGATTATCATATATCTCCCCAAGTATTAGTTATCCATAGATCATTTATAAATCCTAGTGGTTAATCTAAATATATTCAAGCATCTATAGAAATGTGTTTGAGTTGAAGATCCATTAGATAATCATGTCTGGAATGATATTCTTATTGCGGTATGAAAATGATTGTAAAATATAGACCATATCATAAATTCATACTATTCTTATCAATACCTAAAACATAGGATAGATATTGAGGATGCATTAATTCCACCCTCAGTCCATACCAAAAAACACCTCTTGGGTGAAGATCCTATTATTTTTTCCAATGTTTGTGGTCTTAAAAGTATCTCTACATAATATTTGATTAATTAGGAATATATGTTTCATGGATTTGAGGAACCACTTCTTAATTTAGTAAGTAATATCAAATTACATACACATCTCTCTATTTATACTCCTTAAAAATATTCTATGATTTCAATTTATCCATCGAACTAGCTACTTCTCTCATAGATGAGGTTCATGGATGGGTACATCAACTAGAGACCCAAATATATAATAATGAAGCCTATCTAATTCCACGTAATTTATTTATATTGATCCAATCAACTCTGAAATTAGAATGTTCCTTGGAAAAACATATTTTTATTGGTTACACTCAATTTTTTATCTATATTAGTTCATAAAAAAAGTCAACAATTGAGAATCTAGTTTCATATTTATTTTAATAAAATAATGATGAAAAGATTTTTTAGGCTATTTTAGTTTTAAAAGGGATTTGAAACGAATTAAATCAAAACAATTCGAGTGAAAAAATTCCATAGAAAACTTATCTAAAGGAAGTTTCACATAATTTTTACGTGGACTCTCATATATCATTCTTATTGATAGTGGTTTTGTGTAGGTTTTTATGTAGTTACCTAGTGGATTTTTTAATTTATTCAAAAGAAAATAATATACAGTGACACTAATTTTTTTTTGAATAATTATATATATTTCAAGAACATTATTCTATTCAAAAATTAGAAAAGAAGGGGACCCTTCACACTATATATAGGAGAAAAGATAACTATTTATCTTATACTTTATGAGTTCCATGAAAGCATTATATATATACCTATTTACTTTAATTTTAAATCTTATTTATTCTAATTGGACCCAATTTTGATTATGTATTTTTTCTATTACTAAAAATTTTTCAAACACTTTAAGATGAAGATATTTATAAAATAATTGCAATTTTTTTAATTTTTCATCAAATGATCGTTCACCATGTAAATCCATCAATGAATCTATGAAGAAGTTACTTGAGGTATTAATTATTTATAGTTATTTTAGACACCTTATTTTTGGTTGAAAGGATCCAGTTAGCTCGGGTGTCATTTAAGGGAGAAAGGTAACACCCTCAGGCTATTACATGCCTACTTTATGTCCTTTTTTTTGTCTTCGATGTAGTGATGCATGTTTACACACATAAATTTAATATGGTATCAGTTATTAGTCCAAAAATAAAAAGATAATAACTTTTATCATAAATATAACCCAATACACTTTTTGGGAATTAATTTCACATGGCATAAATTTTGAGAAACTACATTATTTAAGAGAATCAACATAGTGAGAAAGTCTTTGTAGAATAAACCCCTCATGTAGACTTTTATTTATTCCTAAAGATAGTGGGAAGCCTATTACAAAAAATATTTGGGTCTATGGGACATCCATATAAGATCCTCAGAGGGTGAACCATGTAAAACCATCATGAGACCCCCCCCCCCACCACTTCTTACCCCATACAACTCTTTCATGGAGGGATGACGATATAATTATTATACAAAGGCCAAAATTTAGCCACCTTACAATTTTTGGGCCAATTTATTCTCATGAAAAAATAAATTTTATATGGTCCAAGTGTGTCACAAAGTATATGAGTTCCATTTTCTAATAGATCATGGATACTTTAATTTTATCCTTAAGGTATTACCTTTTATAAAAGATTCCTTCTGGAAATATTTAAACCCTCTTATTGACCTAGAAGACCACATTTGCCTCTTTTTTCCAAGTTCGAAATACTTAAAAGCCTTCTCCTTTATTGGATTGTCTAAATACACCTAGTTTACCTGATCAATCATCGTGCACATTTTTATACTTCGCTTAAATCATGTATTCCTTTGATAATGGGAATTAGGAAACTTGTATCAGATGTCCCTCAGTTTTCCTCTATGACTAGTGAAATCCTAATAATTTAATCAATCATGTATTACCATGATAATGAGGTTACCTATATTTAAAAAACTTAGGAAACCTCTCTTAGCTTAGGAAACAAATCTTATCTATACTAAACTAGTACCCATAGCTCCTAAGTAGTCAGTCAGCATCTTTGTGTCCACTTAATTAACCCAAGAAATAAATGGGAATCCAATTCTGTATAATTTTGGAATAGTCTTTTCTATATTACATTACCAATGAGTAAGATCATACTTACCTATCCAATTAACAATATAAAGGTGAGAACCATAATTGGATTCTCAGACATATGTCTCACATGAACCATTTCTAGGTCCCTGTCACCAAGATTTCCATTCTACAAGACATTAATTTTTTTTGAAATTGTCATAATTGTATGATCAAAAACTAAAAGAGATGATTTTCCTAATAACATGTCCTCAAATAGAATAACTATTTTGATCACTAATATTAGTTCGACCACACTGAGAGGGGTGAATTAATCTGGGAGACTTTTACTTATTAATAACATTTTACCCTCTTTAAATTTTCACATGTTCAATGAATGGATTTCTCACACTCTTATCAAAATTGGTTTATATTTAAATAATAAAAGAAGTAAAAAATAGATAACGAACATAGGTTTTTCTTTAATGAGGTCCATCACTATCACGGATGACTTCATCCCCAATGTATGATGGTTTTTATCCCCCTATACACACACAACATCTATTTTATTATCATAATGATGCTTAATCAATGGTATATACTATCCTAGAATAAAACAAGTTGTATGAAACCACCAACTTGTTAATTCAAATTTTTTGACTATCCATTTCTTCCTCTATAAATTCTAGATTTAGCTAGCTCCCCATGAATAATAATAATATATAAGAAAACAGAAGTCAATTTGGAGGCCTTAAAGATATTTTATCCTCATCCTCAAATAAAGTAATCTCAATGTTTACTCTTATATAAAAATATAAATAGTTGTCATTGTTATACCAAAATACTTTTGGGTTACCTATACTTTACAAAAATGAGAATAATTTTCACACTTTTCTTCAATCTATATGATATAGATAATCATAGGCTCGTCATGTCACTTCTTCTTCTTCATCCTATATGATAATGGGAAAATAATATGCATACCAACCCCATTCTTTTATTATTACTCCTCTTTAACATGTAGGATTTACTTCTTACATACAACATTGGGTCACATATTACATATTTCACTCACAAAATATACAAGATAGCCCTATTTTTGATTTACATCTAAAATTTATCATTCCTATATTTAACTCTTCTCCTATATTTTTATTTCTAGAATATTTTTGAGGATATTATTCAAATGATTCAGTATAGAAATGTTACTCCAATATCTGTCTAGTGATCTCACATTCAAAAATAAATATTTATTGTTCTATTAAATCCATTATTATTCTCCCTATTAAATACATGAATACCTAACCAATATTTTTCCATGATATCTTTTTGTTAATAGGATTTTAAATATTCAAAAATACCTCTAAAATAATATTCAATAATATTACAGGCTTATATCATTTATTTCTTATAAGTATCAACTTCACTTGCTCTTGTTTTCTTTTATAAACCTTGAAAAATATTTTATTCTTATTTAACTCTACATGACCGGAATCTTTAGACTAAATTATTATTATAAAAAAATCATTATATGAAAATATTTGAAGAGTAGAACATGCATCGACGGGTTTATTTCTTATAAATATTGACTGATATTTCTATTTTTTGTCAATAAATGTTTTTTTTATATTAACCTGATACATATTTCAAGATAATGAAAAATAATTACTGATCAATATAGGATTTCTTAATTTTTTAATAACATAATTTGTTATATGTGATATAGTTCAGTAGTTGGAAAATATTAATAGAGAAAACACCCTAAAATAATTTATAATAATTTTTTCAATAAACCAAAGTGTTGTATTATTGTAATTGTTTATACCTAGAATTAATTACTAAGAATGATATCCCTGGTTTTATATTTAATTATATAATTTTTAAACTATTATTATATGAATTTAGAAGTGTGATATGTTTTTTGGGAGACAAGACATTTTAGAATAACTTTATCATTTATCTATTAAATCATGGTATATTTATTTTTTAGTAATATATCAAAAGAAATCATATAATATTTTATTTATTTTGGGAAATGCCTTTCAAGGTGAGTTTCCTATAAGATATGTATCCTTAGATTTTTTTTATAGCATGTTTTTTGTCATGATCTTAGATATTTAATTTCTATGCTATATAAAATTTTCAAAAAAACATTTTGGTATATTTAAAAGGAAATGGTTTTTCTATTATGTTTGAATTATACCAATATAATATCATCCCTATAAAATTGAATATGTCACAAAGGTGACCCTTAATCAGTCTCCAAGGATCCCTTTGACCCATTACAAAGGTCAAATTGATAACACTGGTCCTATTGAAGACCCATGGCCAATATTTCACCCAATTTTAGCATTATATCCCTCAAAAATATTAGACTACCTGATAAATGGAAAGGAATACTAGTAAAATCCTTGAATAAAGAATATATATTTTTCATTTTCTGAATGAGATAAATTCTAGGATATTTTTTTGATCAGTACTTTCACCAAGAAATGGGAACCTTTACCAATCTACTCAACAATACATTTCTACAGAACTATTAAAACCCATAAATCTCATACAAAGGATGGAGCCATAGGGTATTATCCCAACATGATAGAGTCTCCAAAAATCCCTCACTCATAAGAGTGAAATATCTATCTTTTAAAAACTATGAGAAAAGGATTGATCACCACCAGTAAGAGTCTCCGGCTGAAGTAGTCTAGATAAGAGCTCCACTAGAATATCTAATTCAATAATGGAATTAGGATAAAAAAGTTAAGCCTCCCACAAATATTAATTATAATAAGTGTCATTTTATAAGACACTTGTTATACATCGAATCAGGTTAATACTTCCTAACAAGAACCATCCAGTGCATCAGACCACTTTCATCCTACCTATTGATACACATTATCAAATAAGGACTACCAAAATGAGTTCATGGATACATTTTAAATCATCTCATATATCTAGATAATATAGAATAAAAAATTCATCTACTATAACATCCTCCCTAAAGGCTACAAATTAAACAATAGGAATTCATCATATCTCTAAAATATTCTTAATATAGAGGTCTGTCTACAAAACTGCTCTATATAACTAAAGGGAAATATCTACCTAACCCAATCTAAGGTCCCCATCTATCAGAAAACCCATAAATACCTACAACTTTTCAAGGTCTCCAGTATAAATAGGAGAATTCATAGAGGAATAACCCCAAATCAAATATATCCCTAGTGATCTCACTCAAACTCCCAAGCATGAAAATAATCCATCTAAATAATTATTAATAACTACCCCATCCTTAAATTTCAATAATTGATTATCCATGATCTTTGTACCTTGAATAGTGTTAATTTCTTTCAATACCCAACCATCATCGACAGTGATGAATATGAACTCTTGATCAAATGCTCAAACTCTAAAAATAACTGAGTTATATAATCATAAGTTTCATAAAATATCAATTGATGATTAACTAGATTGGGTAAAATAAATCTATAAATACTATTATATAGTTAGTAGATGGGAAAACAAGAAGGGAAAACAAGAATGTTTGACTTCAACGAATCCTATCTCAACCAAGTATTATTATTACAATTTTTACCTCTTCTTAATTAATTGATATAAAATATATAGCACACTTTATATTTAAATAGTTATATTTAAATAAGTAGAATTACCATCTATTATACAAGAAGATATATATTACTCACAAATAGTAGAGGATATACCTTATTCATTATATGCAACAGTACCTCACAATCAAAACACAAAATTAATGCCTTATTACTTAACTAATCAGTAGAGATAGTTTCAAACATGGGTATGAGAACATCACAACATCATATCTAAATATAAGTAGGTTGTTTGTCAGTAATATCCTCTATTTTATTGGATGAATCCTTTGATCACTAGAGGTATATGTGTAAGATAACATAAAAATGGAATGAATGATAATTAATTACCACTACATGATACATGTGAACACATTCATTAACCCAAAAAATAATACCTTAGAGTTATAAGCAAACTAACAGGTTATAAAGGTCTTGGAAAAATGATATGTCTTCCACCACTCATGTAATAGGTTTACTAGTAAGATAATAAAATTCATGAACACCATAACATTAATATCAAAATTTATAATCCAATTAACATAATAAAACTATCTCTAAACATAATACTCTATTAGTTAAGTATGGGAACATTGCCACCACATATCTAAACATGAGTTGGTTATTTTTTATTAATATCCTCTATTTTATAGGATGAATCTTATGATCACTAAAGGAATATGTGTGAGCTAAAATAAAAATGGAATAAATGGTAATGAATTAAAACTAAATGTTACTTATAAACACATACATGAACCCTAGAGATAATGCCTTAGAGTTCTATTTATTTATTTCCTTTTTCTTTGTTTTCATCATCCAGGTTTGAATTACTTCGTGCTTCAAGATGAAAAAAATGTTATTTTGAAAACATGGAGAAATAGGTTATCCTCTATATAGTTTCATCAATGTGGTTTTCCTCATTCAAGCCCTAAAAATATTTCTTCATTTCATTTGTATTTAATTCCTCTAAAATGTAACTTTTTATTGATATTTTTTTATGATAATTTAATGTGTTTTGGAAAATAGTTATTTAAAATTGTTTGAAGACAAAAGTTGACTACAACAAATCAAATCAATGAAAGTTATGTATTTAATTTTTATTATAGGTTTTCCTTATGACCATCATGAAAACAATTACTAAATTTATATCTGGGTATCTTTTCTAATGAGAAATACTTTTATAATAGGATTATAGGTTCTCTTGATGAGAATTATGCATTATCATGTTTGTTTTATATATGCATAGTTGTTTTTCATGCTTGTATTTTCATTTTCATATAATAGTCCATCATGTATGATTTAACACATGCAAACTATTTTTTTCATTTGAAACCCTTTTTTTATATGAAAATCCATTTTCATTATGTTTCTCTCATATAAAACCCTAATTTTCTTATACATACATGTTATTATGTTATAATTATGTGAAAACCTATTATTATGCATGCTTGTATTATGTTTTCATCACATATTTTATCATGATACAATAATTATGCTAATTTATTTTCTATATTATACACACATGCATTAGGTGTACTTTTGTTTTTTCATATATTTTATTATGTTACCTGTATTATAACTATATGAAAACATATTATCCATTTTGAAAATCAGTTATAATTATATAATAGTTCATTATGTTAAACGTATTATCCATTTTGAAAGCCGGTTATAATTATATAATAGTTCATTATGTTATCTACATTATGAAAACCTACATGATATATCATTCTAAAAAACAAGTATTGTTAATAGTTAATTATATAAAATATATTATGTATAACATTTATTAATGTTAATTTTTGATGTTCATTGATTGAAGATTCACTCCCCCTTGCTATGTTTCTTCATAAAAAATTATGTTTTGTATTTTAATTAACCTCCCACCAGCAAGGGGCATGCTATTTACCATAAGCTAATAATCAATCATGGTAGAGAGATTAATGCTTCAGTGTATGAATTTGGAAAGCATGCATGGATTGGGTTTTTATGACCAATTGATATAAAACCAGACTCAGAATTATGGTGATTCTATAGAGTTCATGTTTCCATGAAAGTGATCTGCAGATGGATCAAAGAGGATTCACGTCCTAATTGTAATTAGCCAATGACCTTGTGAGGATGATAAGAAGCCAAGGAAGACCAGAACAAGAGAGTACAACATACTAGTGGGTTGATCAGGTGAAAGATGAATGGTGTGGTTAAATTACTATTATGCGTCTGTGTATTTTGTAACATAAAAAAACTACTACCCCTATAGTTTGTGGATTCATTCATTTATATTGTGTATGTGTGTGTGTTGATTTAGTTATTTCTAATGTGTGTGTGTGTGGATTTAGGAATTTTAGGGTAAACCTAATTAGTTTTTTATGCCATATAAAAGATATATCCATGGTATTAACTATGGTTGTATCCTATAATTTCCATGGATAAACTATGGTTTATTAAGAAATAGCCACAGTTAACATTGTGGATATAGAGGACCTACTACCACGATTTTAACCATGGGAATAAGTTCAAATTTCCATGATTATACTATAGATATTGGTGATCTATTCCCATGATTTAAACAGTGGTAAAAGGTAAGGCCTATTGCAATGGCTCTAGTTGAAATAGTTTTGGAAAACCAAGGAAATAGGTTATTTCCATTGTTTTTTCCCTACGTCCAAGGTTCCAAATTGTGGATGTAGGTGAATTTTATAGTTTTTTTAGAGAACTTTATACAAAACCCCTGATAATCAACAAATTTAGAGGATATTTACAACCCCATGTGTATTTTTAACATTATTTTTTTATTATTTAATTGGATTTTAGATGCGGTTTTTCCAAAATGGATGATAATTTAATAATTATCAGTACTATATAATTGGTTGAATATTATAGGTTATATATATATTATATTATACTCAATAATATTTTAGTGGTTCTATATATTTATATATATATATAATTTTCTTTAATAAAATAGTGGGTGTTCACAACCCCCTCTAATATCTTAAATTAGATATGGTTTTGAACCCCCTCTAATTTAAGATATTAGAGGGGGTTCATTAACATGAACTAATTTCTAAGATTAAAGGGTGTTTTAAAACTATTTAATGTTTTTTATTTTTTAAAATAAATCCCATATAAAATAGCATAAATTTTTGGAGAACTCTTGATAAATTTTAATTTATGGGTGATTTTCCCAAAACTGCTTTTAATTTATATGGGTATTTAATTGTAAAAAATAAAAAAAAATAGAGGGGTTTTTAACCCCATTTAATGTAAATCTCTTATATTAGAGTGGTTTTTAACGCCCCCTATAATTTTTTTATGTTTCTTAAAATATTCAATTTTTATAATATATGTGTGTGTATGGGCATGTGTGTGTGTTTGTATTTATATATTGCATAAAAAAATTAAAAATGTATTTAAATAAATTATAAGATTATATATATAAAGAAGTTATATAACTACTTTAAATAAATACTTATACATCTAAACAAAAATGTATACCTATATAAACATTGGTATACATAAAATAAATTTAATTATAAATATATTCATTAAAATATATAAAATATATATGTGATTTTATAAATTATATATATTTATTATATATAAAAATATATATAATACAGACAAAATTAAATATAAATATAATTATAATTATATTATACATATTATATTATATATTTCTAATTATATATAAATTTATATATATTATATATATTGTGTCAAATCAAATTAATTAGAAATTAATATTCTAAATATATACATTATTTAACTGTAAAATATATTTCTAATTATATGAATTTATTTAATATTGTGTGTGAGTATATATATGTGTGTGTTTGTATGTATGATATAATATAAATGTATATAATTACACGTATAAATATACAATATAAATGTATTTATTATAATATATGTATAATATAAATCATAAAATAAATGTATAGTATTTACAAAACCAATATATAATTTTAATAATTGAAAAAAACTTTGTAACAACAAAAATAATGATTAATAATATTATTGTTATCATGAACACACAAACACAAAAATAAATAAGTATATAAATATATACATTATAATTATATTATATCTATAAATATTGTATAAATATATAAATATATACTCACACACACGCAGAAAAATATATAAATATATTAAATAAAAACAAATCTATATTATATAAATAATAATGTATTTAATATAGAAATATGAATTTAAGAACATAAATAATTTATATAAATATATTTATAAATAAAAAATAAATATGTATATACATGGCATATATGTCAAAAATATATTTACACAAATGCATGCAAATACTCATATAAATATATAGTTTAAAAAATATCTAAACAGAATAAAATATAAATGTATTATAATATAAATAAACAAATACACATTTTTTTGGAAATTTATAGGCATGGAGGACCCTTTATTAAATAAAAACAAGCTACATATGAGGAATATGCATGAAAAAAAATGTCCACAAACAAAACAATAGGAATAATAATAGAAGAAATCAAGTGAGTTGGGAGTGAGTACTTGTACTGTGGTGATGGGAACATCCACCCTAACCATGGGGTACTCTTCATCTTCTCAATGTTTTGACCGGAAACCATGTTCCACCTCTATAATTTGGAATCCCAACATCAGAAACATCCCTCATATATTCTGCTCTAGACAAACAACCATTTTTCTGTCCTTCCTCCTCAATACTTGCGGATGCAAGAAACTAAAAGGTATCATGAGTACTTACCTTCGTGATCAATTCATCCTTTACCAACTAAACAAGATTATTACATGATACCAGAGAGGAAGCCTTTACTTCTTCCAAATTGAGAATCACATAGCCTACTTGTTGTTTGTTAGGAGCCTTGGCAGTCCCAGTCCCTTCAACACCATTAATCATTGAAACCAAGGATTTTACATAAACAATATTTGAGGTATCCCTTCATGAGAAGGTTATAAGGCCAAAAAATGACCCGGTTGAACACTTTTTCCCTTGAATACAGGAGTCTCTGGGGCCTTTATGCTATGGATTTCACTATTTTGATGATCAAGAATACTCAAAGGTGGTTTCCACCCACTGATTCTTCAACTTTATGACCATAATCGAAATGAGAAATAGAAAATGTAGAAGACTCATTTAAATCTAGACTACTACCTATAGAATAATTAAAGTGGGTATTGTTAATTGAGTAGACTACCTAAGAGGGTCTAATACCCTTTCATTCCCCCTTTATGTGTAGACTTACACTTCTCATTAAAATAAGAGATTTGATTCATTTTGGTCGTGGTTTTCATTGAAGTATAAATATCTATTTTATCTTTACCATTATTTATTTTTGAAAAAATTGTTATTTATTCCATATATATGTTGAAATCAACATCATTCTATAAAAGAATATCCTTGGAATCTTAATATTCATCAGATTCTCCACCAACAAGATCATTTATTATGCCCCTAAATAACGAATTCTCGAAAGTAACTCCATGAACTGCAAAAGTGAGTCTTATCTATAATAATAGCCCAAGACATAGTGGGATTATAATTTACCTACATAGGAGAAACAAACCTAAATACAACTAAAGGAAAAGATATAGGTTTTATATTAGGAATTTTTTGTAACCAATCTTTAGAGGTGTAAATTCATGATCAATCCTTTGGGTTCCCTAAAAATATCCTTCAATGTTTACATGGATATGTCCTATTATGGTATTTAAAATCCTAGAAACAGAGTCTTGTCTAATGTTATCTAAAACTTTATTATTGGTCTAATCATCAACACACTATAATTTCCCATAATTTTACTTCCTTAGACAGTGTTTACAATTATGTAATTTAATCTAACTACTAGATGAAACAAGGTTTGCTCTGCATATTGACTTTGAATGTCCAATTACTCATTAAGAATAAAAATGGTTGTGTTTTCTCAAACTCAATTCTAACAAAAATACATAATATAAAGTTGAATACTTTAATTTATATAAATATATATAGGTTATATAATTAATTTTATAAAAATATATTAGGAAAATAATATTTTTTAGAATAAATATAAAAATATATATGAATAAATCCAAGCATATAAAAAACATAAAGTAGAATCAGGTGAGTGGTGAGGGTGTTGTGAGTATATATAGGAGGACTTAGGTTCAAACCTGGTTGGGGTAGTGTTTCAAAGTTGGTCAAGGGTTATGGTTGTGTCATGGGGCACACATGGAGGTTGGTAGTACGATTGTGTACAGGGGTGGAGGGGGCACACGTGGAGGTGGGTTGTTGGTGGAAGGGACAATAGGGATGGGGATCCCATGGAGGCTAGGGTGATCTGGCTTAGACAATTCCATTGGTTATGATTTAAAAAAAAACTATTGATTTAAACAAATGGGATGTTTCCAAACCAACTATAAATTTCTAAATGAATTAGAGGGGGTTTAAACTCCCTCTTAAAATTCATTGATTTAAACAAATAGGGGCAGCTTCCAAACAACTAATAAATTTCTAAATGAATTAGAAGGGGTTTAAACCTCTTCTAAAAATTCATTGATTAAAAAATTAGGGGTTTTTTCCAAACATCCCCTAAAGGTCTATTTAAAATACATTTAGGGGTAGTTTTCAAATGACCTTAGAATTGAAAATGTATTATGGGTGGTTAAAACTACCCCTAAATGATAAAATATTAAAACAAATTGGTCATATTTGTAGGTTCTAGGATTAGTAGAAGTGTGTAATAGGTCATTAGCATCATTAATTTTTTCCATGATTAATTATTAATCTGAGATTTACACGACAATGAATTATGTGGTCAATGAAATTGAATCGAAGAAAATAAATAAGGGATAAAATGCCGAAACCAACTGAAAGATCATCACTTGCTACTTAAAATTAATTTAAGTAAACAAATAAATACCTTGTGACAAATTATTTTTTTGTTGATGGATATGAAAATTGATCCACATCATATAGTCATTGTGTTGTAGGAATCAAGGGGATATTTCCCCTAGCATTGATCCACACCTTCTCCAAAAATCTCCAAACATTGTCGTAGGAATCTCTGGTTTCTTTTTTGATAAATCTTAATACTTGCATCATTCCCTTTTGATCACCTCAGTAATTATTTCCAAAGGATTATCCTGGATATCTATAGACTTGATATTGGATATTGGAGGAAGATCGGTCTTCGTTCTTTGGATTGTTCTTAGAGAGGGAGATCTTTAGGGCTTCAGAGGATTCTCTCTAGCAATTATTGTGCACAACACAAATGAAATTGGATCTATTAAAAAATAATATAATTGGATTTATATAATGCTAGGGATAAAAATAAATAATTTCACAACCTACCTATATTATTTATTTAATCCCTACAAAACCTCCTATGAATAATAATATTTATAATATTACTATTTCTTAACATTCGCTATACGAGATAATTAAAATTTTAAATTATTTAATCAAATACCATTCAATATATATTATTTATCACTGGACTTAAAAACTCAGTCTATCCTTCCTCCAAAATATTTATCAGTCCTTCAAGAATTAATATTTATATAATATCTAAATTCCACTTCATCATTCTCCAATAAATAAATAAATATTATTTTTTCTAAAGATAAATTAAATATTTATTAAATTTTACGCTCCCATAATATTCTATCGAATAAAGGGTTCTGGAATATATGAGATCAAACAAACATAAATAGATATTAAACCATGTGTAGGAATATTATTTATCCAAAATGTAATAATTATAAATAATAATTTATTATTTAACTGGGATTTGGGATACACTTAGTGTGTGACCCTTTAGGCCTCTTTCTCAGTGGCATTAGGAGAAGCATCCTAAATCCAAGGTTAGAATCTAGAAACATGTCAAGGAATGGATAGAGAAAGAAAATAATGTCTCAATACATAATACCTCATACAAACACTTACTATATAATATAATCCATGTATCATGATATCTCTAATCAAATAGGTTTCATGCGGGAGTCATCAACCTATGTACTATATGTCTCTTTCTTTAAATTTTCAAAAATATAAATTTCCTATAGAACACCATGGATATGGATTTATTTAGTCTATATTATTTCCATAAAATGTATTTAGATATAAACTTCCATTAATGAACATTAGGTACAAATCCTTTCTAACATTATTCATTAATATAATATTACTCATGATGCACCCAATATATCCTACCTACTATGAACATATTTCTTCATGGTTTTTATAAATTCATAAAAGTACGTAACAATAACACTCATTAATAATAATATTAATGTCTAAATATCAATAAAAAATTTCATGGATAAGAACATCCAATGACACATATAAATGTGGATTTCTTGATATAGGCTCTTGTTCTCATAATATCCTACCCTAGATATTATGAAAGGTTTACACCATGAGAAGGTGCCTCAAATTCTTGTCAGTATACACCCCTAATAGACTATATAATTTGTTTCCATCAAATTATATCATCCAACTATATACATATAATTAAGAATGTTATTTTAGCCCTTGTGGGTTCTCGTCATAGCGAGGAACTATTATGACCTTTTAGTGCGACGACAACTCTTCAGACATTATCACATACTATGTCATGTAGAAGAAAAATAATAATGTGATGAGGAGTTTATTAATATTAAAAAATATGAACCCATGGTATCATAAATTAAATAGAAGTTAGTTTTAGGGAACCAACTCCAACAGACTCTCACTTTCACTAGAGCCAACAGCTAACAACCTTCAGTCTGCTATCTCTCATATGATACTCATGCTTATCCTAAGATAGGACCTTATTCGAAGGGTCTTCCATGTTTTCTTCTTTAAGAACCCTTCTAACTACAACATCACCCCTTTTAAAAAAAACCCTTAAGAGGTGATACTTCAAGATTATGTGATTCTTCTGTTAGTGTGACCATGGATCTTTGGAAAGAGCCACCACTGCTATATTATCACAATACAATGTGATGGGGTATTGAATACTAGGTACCACATCAATATTATGGAAAAAGTTTCATATTCAAATTGATTCCTTATATGTATAATAAGCCACTATATAATCTAAATTCACTATATAACCAACAACAACTTGCTACTTTGAAATCTTCCAGCTCACAACTCTTCTATTGAGATAGAAAACATTTCCTAACAGTGAATTCATATTATTCTAATCTATTTCAAAACTTGCATCGGTATAACCCTTGATGACCAACTCATAATCTCCTCTATACACTAGGAACATATCTTTAGTTCTGATAATAGACTTAACAGTAGACCAATTTTTTTCTCCATGATCTTATTAGTATATTCCTACCATGTTCAATGAATAATAAACATCAATTATATTACATAACAATGCATACATGTTTGATCCAATTACTAAAGTGTATGGGAACTTATTCATTATCTCCTACTATTGTGTTTGAGAGAACATTTTCTTAGAAAGATGTATACCATTGGACATTGGAAATAATCACCTCTATGATTTTTCTATACTATATATCTTTTGTATCTAGTAAATGTATGTACTTTTACATAGACCAAGAAACCTCTTGGATCTATTATGAATTATTTTCATCCCTAGAATATAGGCTTCTTCACCTAAGTACTTAATATAAAAAAATTTATTCAACTAGTACTTAACATATTGTAAGACTGATGTGTTGTTTTATGTAAGTAATATTTTATCAACACATACTACAAGGATAATGACTAAATTTTAACTAAACCTTTTATAAACATTGGGTTCACATTAATTCTTAATAAAAAAAGTTCTTTTATAGCATCATAGAATCAAATGTTGAATGATTTAAATTCTTTCTTCAATCCATAAATGGATCTATGAAACATGATGATATTTTCTAGCATCACCTAGTATCAAAAACACTTCTAGTAGTTTTAGTATAGATATATTCTTAAATATTCCCAATATTGAAATCAGTTTTGAACTTCATCTTAAAAATTTCATAGTCAGGGTAACTTTCTATAAAAAGTTTAATTCTGAAAGATTTAAATATAGAAAGTAGGGAAAAGGTTTCATCATAGTCAATTTCTTGGTGTTGTTAAAACTTTTTAGCTACTATCCTTGATTTTTAGGTATTTACCTTACCTTCCACATCATGTTTTCTCTTGAATACCCATTTTCACCCTATGGGATTTACATCAAATGGTGCATTGAACATAATCCTAACATGGTTATGATACATTGAATATATTTTAGAATTCATATCTTCTTTTCATCTTGTAGCTTCTGATATATCTAATGCCTCATTATATGATAGAGGTTCATCATATTCAAAAAATGATTAGTCACCATATTTTGTGACTAGAAAACCATATATCTCTAGTTATCTTACCTATCTAGTTATGCTATGCAGTACTTGTGTTTCAGGAACTACATTTACTATGGGGACTTATGGAATATATTCTTCTACCAACTCTTGTGTATCTTTCCCATCAACTTCATTAAATTCAGTATTTATACCACTATCCTTTTTGAGGATGTGATCCCTCTCAAAAAACATGAATTTTCTGGTGATAATCACTTTATTTTATAAAGGGTTTTATGGGTATTATCCCTTTTTTCCTTAATATTACCTATAAAGAAACACTTTGTGCCTGGAGGCCCTAGTTTGTTAACTGAGAGGGACTTAAAAAATTCCTCACAACCCCATACATGTCTATGTGACAAAACAGGTTTCATTCAACTCTATAACTCGAAGGGAATTCCATTTTCCTCTTTAGTTGGTATTAGTTTCAATGTATATGTCGTAGTTTGTATAAAGGATAATTTAAGATCTTCATGACTCATCTTTAACCTTACCAGGCCTAACATGGATTAATTCCTCCATTCACTATCATTATTCCACTATGGTGTGTAAGGTGGAGTGAGTTGAGATATAATCCAAAACTCCCATTAAAGTTTGATAAACTCTTGGTTAAGATATACACCACCTTAATCTAATCAAATCTTATTTATCTTATTTCCATGTTGATTCTCTACTTAATTCCTAAATTCATTGAATTTATTAAATGACTCAGACTTATACCTAATCAAGTATACATATCCATATCTAATCACCTCATCAATAAAAGTTTAATGTATGAATACCCACCTCTAGATTCTATTGGAAATAGCTCACACACATCAATGTGTACTAATCCTATAATCTATGTTGTCCTTTAACCCTATCCACTAGATGGATATTTGGTAATTTTTCCTTGAGAATAAGAATGACATATTTCAAAATGTTTTAGATCATAAGAGCTTACATAACCATATTGATAGAGCTTTTTCAGATGCTTCTCATTTACATGACAAATAAAATGATGCCATAGATGGTTGTTATATGAGTCATGTGAACATGATTCATTATTTATTTCCCATACATAGTTTTTGTAATTTAGTACATAAATACCATTATTTAAAATCATTATACCATAACATATGTTATCTCTATAAATGAAACAAATTTTATTTCAAAATATTAATATAAAACAATCTAAATTTTTTCATGATATAGAAATTATATTATTTGTAACCATCTATAAATAATAACAATATTTTAAAACCAATATCATTCTCGTTTGTAATGAAATGTTGTAGTCAACAATGGCTAGAGTAGTCATCCTCACACCTTTGGCAGCTCACAAATCCACCTCTCCTTTAGAAAAATTTTGGAATTTACTTGCTTCCTACATTTGGATACTGATGTGAGGATCACAACCTATATATAATACCCAATATGTCGATTTTGAATGATTATAGTTGATAAAAAATTCACCTCATCCTCCCCTTTATATTGTGTTTAGTTTCTCTTTCAGTGGCCTCTATTTCCACATGAAAAACATAATACCTCCCTTTCTTTTCCCAACCTCTAGATCTTCCTCTTCTAAGAAAGATGGTGATTGGAAGATTTAGACTTTCTAGGAGTCTTGGGACCCTATTCCTATTCATATTTTGATTATTTACCATAATGACCTTGGGTTTGTCACACCCATTGTCCTCATCCACTTGGAGAGTCAGAGTAAGAGGTTTTGTAAGACTCTTTTAAAAATTTCTCATATTATAATTAACAATAAAACTAGAGAAGGATATGGGTTGAGAGGAATGTATGATATCTATTCACATCACATCTGGAAATTTAATCACTAAGATTTAAAAGAGTTCAATGTATCCAATAAGCTTGACTACATGAGGCCCAGCTAGAGTCAACTCTCTAAGATTGGTTGTAAACAGAGCATTGGAAATCTCATATTTCTCTTTTCTTTCCTTGTCTTCTTAAAGATATAAAAGGTGATATAAAATGTTATATGCATCCATTTCCACATATTGCATCAAAAGATCATTGGTCATGGATGATAGAATAAAACCATAAACATTTATAGCGTATTTTAGATGATTCTCATAGAGAGATAAATATTCATTACTATCCTAATTACCAGGTGCATCAGGACTTGGTTCTTCCATCACATATAATTTTCTTTCTTGATATAGGATAATCCATAAGCACCTTTTCCCCTATTTCCAGTTTTTTTGGTGAAAAGGCTATATGCATCAAGTATGGGTCACAATGATATATTGGAATTCATTTTCATTATTTTTTCTAAAAGTAAGATGACAAGAGTTTTAGTACTTTATATGATAAAATGTAGATAAATAAATAAATATTAATTTATTAATCTCCCAATATGTTGTAAAAACCCAATATCCCTCACCATTGGCTTCGGAATATCCCATTTCTTAGAAATTCTAGTGTAAAGGATCCATATTCCCTTTCTAATTAACCAAAATTTTGCTAAATATGCTATTTAAAGGGTTTTTTGTAGGAATTTGAAATTAAAACTACATTAACTCATAGTTACATGATATGTTGAGTGGACTCCCCAATCCTAAAATCCTTAAATTGGATTTACTTAACTCATGCCTCTCAGTTACACCAAGTCCTACTATAGAAGTTGACCCTTGATGTAAACTTAGTTAAGCCAACCCAAAAACTTCATGTAAGAATTCCCAAATAATTTAGAGCACCCCAACATTGGTTGGTTACATACTTTGAACTATGGTTTGATTTTAACTAAAGTAGTGGAAGGATATACTGACTTAATATATAATTGAATAATTTTATCTTTATGTATAACTTTTCAATCATTATCTTTATTGTGTGATTTTAATATTACGTTTATTTACTTAACTGATTATACATGTCTTAAATAATATTTATGCATAATGAAATTTATTTTAGTTCTATCATACATGCTTGTAAATTTCATTAATTAATCTGATCGTAAAAGAAAATTCATAATGAAATTATCATGAAACTTGACATAAGTAAAATAATAAAGTGGAATGATAATGTCATTTTCGATTGGTTAGTATATCTAGTGGATGATAAACTAACCATATACATAGGGGAAACACCTTGAAATAATTTTGGTTTGTGGTACATCTTTCCACCTATCTACTAATATATCTCTCTCGGATTGGTTTTTCCATGGCTCCAAACATTAACCACCTCCACTAGTTTGGGAGATCCATCCATTACATATGATTTTAATCAAACGTCAGTGACTGGAAAGAGTTTACATAAAATAAAACATGGTCATATCAGACCTTAAATAGTAATATGATAAATGGAACACTTGCCAAAAATTTAATTTAATAATAAATTAAATGAAAACAATCACAAACAATGGTTTGGTCTAGGCTCGTGATCATCCACTTGAATTTAACAAATTACACATTTAATAAAATTAGAATTATATTCTGATAATTTATATTTAAGATAAATAATGATCAAATCAATTAATTATCTTCTATAATTAAACAATTATTTTATCTTAATTCTCATCCAAATTTCCTTGATATTCTCATCCATCATAATTTTAAAAAAATTATTCAAAATTACCTATGAATAAAAATGTGCCTTCGAGGCAGCATGGTGAGTATCCATCTTAACTAGAAAATATGTATTATACACATATACCATTTACTCTTATGAAATGTGACATACATGACATATCACACACCTTCATGACGTGTACTATCAATTTAATGATTACATAGATTACATGATTTTTTGGTCACATGTTATGCTTCAATGTATGTAGATTAATAACTATAATATGGTTCACACATGATATGAACATCCAAAATTTACAAAAAAAAATAAACATTTATATATTTTAAAACCCATCACATGACATTGTTGTACCTCTCGTACCCCTCGAGGTTTAATTTTCATGATCACAATCACCCTCTTTTTAATCTAATCATGTTTTAAGTGTTTTTGGATGATAGGCTTAAATTCAGGGTGCCAAGGAATTGGGCCAAGAAGGCCAAGAAGGCAAAAAGCCAAAATGGACTGAAATTCAGTCCACCGGCCAACCGGTGGCTTCACCACCGGCCGACCGATGGACCCTGGGCAGAAGGCAGAGCCACTGCCTCAGCACCGGCCAACCGGTGGCCTCAGCACCGGCCAGCCGGTGGGCCCTTGACAGAGAGACCTCCCCACTGCCCAGAGCACCGGCCAACCGGTGGCCTCGGCACCGACCGACCGGTGGAGCCCTGCACAGAATGGCAAGCTACTGTCTTGCCACCGGCCAACCGGTGGCCTCCTCACCGGTCAGCCGGTGGAGTCTGGACAGAAGCATCCTCCCAACTCCAAGGCACCGGGCAACCGGTGGCCCTGTACCAGTCAGCCGGTGGAGCCAGTCAAACTAGCCGTTGGGCTTTTGACCAGCCTGTCCACTTGGCCTCCGACAGCTCCGAAGGCCTCTCCAACGGCTCCGAAGCCTCCCTAAGGCCATTTGAGGGTTCCCCCTCTATAAATAAAGGACCTTGAAGCCCCGGAAACTTTAGGAATCCCACGGACACATTTTTGATCATTTTGGAGAACCTCCGGTGCATTCCTCCAAGGAACTCCAATAGCTCCAACTCAATTCCACATCCAAGGAGCTCCACCAAAGAAGCTTGGGAGCGCCCTACATCAGCTCCATCAATCCATTGGTGCCCAAGACTTCCCCAATACGGTTTTTATTGTTTTATTTATTTTGAGCATCATTTTGGGTTTGTGCCTAAAAACCCCATCTCCTTCTTTCATCCCTCTTTCTTTGGGTTCTCACACCACCTTCAAGGTGTGAAGAGGTTGGACAAGCCTTTCCTTTAAAAGGCTTGTGACATAGGTGAGCTAGCCTTCACCTGTAAGAAGGCTAGTGGGTTCTTGCTAAACCATTAAAAGCAAGTGGGTTCTTGCATAACCATATAAAAGCAAGCTGTAATAGGTCCTAGACTACCTGTAAAGTCTAGTGGGTTTCTTGCTAAAACCATTGAAAAGCAAGCGGTATAATCTCTCAACGGTTGAGTTGGGAGCGGAGACGTAGGCCGGGTTTTTGGCCGAACTCCGTTATCAATTCTTGTGTCTTGCCTCTTTATTTCCGCTGCACTTTTCACTTTGATTTTTAATTTGTTAATTAATTTTTAAAAGGCAATTCACCCCCCCTCTTGCCATCACTTCCCTTCCTTCTCCGCCCAACAATTGGTATCAGAGGAAAAATTTGAGTAATACCTTCACCGGTTTCAAATTTAAGATCCTTTGTGATGGCCTCAACCTCTTTCGCCCCCGAAGGCTATTCATTAGGTCGTGCTCCATTTTTTGATGGAACCGACTATACTTATTGGAAAACCCACATGACCGCTTTTCTTAGAAGCATAGGATATCCCATTTATAAAATTGTCATGCATGGTTACTCTCTTTCTACTCCCGATGAATCCAAATGGACCCAAGCCGATATTAGAAATTTCGAGCTTGATGGCAAAGCCATGAACGCTCTACATTGCGGCCTTGACCGAAATGAATTCAATCGAGTTTCCACATGCACCTCCTCACACGAAATCTGGAAACTTTTGGAGGTTACCCATGAGGGGACCAACAAAGTCAAGGATTCTTGATTGGACATGTTTCGTCAAGATTTTGAGTCTTTTTCCATGCATCCATCCGAGTCTATTACTGAAATGTTTACGAGTTTTACTGATGTTTGCAATGGGAGAAAGTCCCTTGGTGATGATGTTTCTGCAGAAACTATGGTGAAGAAGATCCTATGGATCCTACCAAGCTCATGGGCTCCAAAAGTGACGGCTATCCAAGAGGCGAAGGAAATCAAGAACATGCCGGTAGAAGAGCTCATCGAATCCCTCATGACATACGAAATCACCATGAGGAGGCAAGCTGAAAAGGAAGGCAAACCAATCAAAGTTCCAAAGAACATCGCCTTCAAAGTTCAACAAGAAGAAAGCTCCTCCTCATCATCATCTTCCTCATCAAGCGGCGATTCAGAAATGGAGAACCTTGCCCGCAAGATGCACAAGTTCATGAAGAAGCACAAGAAAAAGAAATCCCGCAAGGCTCAATACAATGAAAAATCCGAGCCCAAGGTAAAATGTTACGGGTGTGGCGAGAAAGGCCATTACAAGCCCGATTGCCCACTCAACAAGAAAAAGGCCAAGCAAAAGGAGAAGAAGAAGGCTTTCAAGGCCACTTGGAGTGATAGCTCCTCATCATCCTCCTCCTCCTCTTCCTCGAGCGACAAAGGTAACAAATGCCTAATGGCATTTCACGAGGTAACATCTTCCGACTCCTCCTCCTCTTGTTCTTCAAATTCAAATTCTTTCAATCATATGTCTTATGAGGATCTCCAACATGCGTGAGACCAATTGGAGGAAGGATTTCATGAGCTCTCTTCCAAATTTGTTTCTTTAAAAAAAAATTCAAAAAACTCTCTTCCGAAAAAGAACAACTTCTTAAAGAGAAGGAAGAGTTGACCCTCAAAATCCAAAACCTCCCTGATGTTGATTCTATGGAATCAACCATAAAAGATCTAAGGGAGACTCTACCTAAGTTCACCCAAGGGGAACAAAATTTGAACAATTTACTTGGTTCCCAACGTGTATCCCGAACCACCCAAGGGCTTGGCTATTCCAAGCAAGCTTCCTCCTCCCATGCACCCACTATTTTTGTAAGGGGGAGCTCTCAATTCAAATTTTGTAATTATTGTAAAAAACCCGGGCACTTAATCTATGAGTGCAATTGCAAAAATGCCCGGTATGGTAGGCCCAAAACTATTTTTTTAAATGATGAATTTTATAGGAGAAGACTCGCCACTAGACAAGTGTGGATTGAAAAATCTCTATTAGCGAGTCTCTCCGGCCCAAAATTTATTTCGGTTTCAAAAACCTCTCCCCGGTGATTTATTGTTTTTATTTAGGGGGAGTTAGGATCTTTTAAGCTTTTTTGTGTATTCAAAATTTTTCATTTCAAACTCAACACTTGGTATCAAAACTCTCAATTCAAATTTTTCATTTCAATTTCAACTCTTGGTTTCAAATTTTTCAATTCAAAATTTTCAATTCAATTTTTGATTCAAAACTTTCAATTAAAACTGTTATTCAATTTTTGATTCAAAACTTTCAATTCAAACTGTTATTCAATTTTTGATTCAAAACTTTCAATTCAAACTGTTATTCAATTTTTGATTCAAAATTTCAAAAATTTCAATTGGTTTAAAATCTCCATTTCACTAAATCAAGTTATATGCCCCGTGCTATTTTGATAATCACAAAGGGGGAGAAATTCTTGGTTGATTGGGGGAGAAATCCTTTAAAGCATGCTTTTCATTTCATTTTCTACATTACTTGTTTTGGTGATTATGATCATAAAAATAGGGGGAGATTGTTGTACCTCTCGTACCCCTCGAGGTTTAATTTTCATGATCACAATCACCCTCTTTTTTATCTAATCATGTTTTAAGTGTTTTTGGATGATAGGCTTAAATTCAGGGTGCCAAGGAATTGGGCCAAGAAGGCCAAGAAGGCAAAAAGCCAAAATGGACTGAAATTCAGTCCACCGGCCAACCGGTGGCTTCACCACCAGCCGACCGATGGACCCCGGGCAGAAGGCAGAGCCACTGCCTCAGCACCGGCCAACCGGTGGCCTCAGCACCGGCCAGCCGGTGGGCCCTTGACAAGGAGACCTCCCCACTGCCCAGAGCACCGGCCAACCGGTGGCCTCGGCACCGGCCGACCGGTGGAGCCCTGCACAGAATGGCAAGCTATTGTCTTGCCACCGGCCAACCGGTGGCCTCCTCACCGGTCAGCCGGTGGAGTCTGGACAGAAGCATCCTCCCAACTCCAAGGCACCGGCCAACCGGTGGCCCTGTACCGGTCAGCCGGTGGAGCCAGTCAAACTAGTCGTTGGGCTTTTGACCAGCCTGTCCACTTGGCCTCCAACGGCTCCGAAGGCCTCTCCAACGGCTCCGAAGCCTCCCTAAGGCCATTTGAGGGTTCCCCCTCTATAAATAAAGGACCCTGAAGCCCCGGAAACTTTAGGAAGCCCACGGACACATTTTTGATCATTTTGGCGAACCTCCGGTGCATTCCTCCAAGGAACTCCAATAGCTCCAACTCAATTCCACATCCAAGGAGCTCCACCAAAGAAGCTTGGGAGCGCCCTACATCAGCTCCATCAATCCATTAGCGCCCAAGACTTCCCCAATACGGTTTTTATTGTTTTATTTATTTTGAGCATCATTTTGGGTTTGTGCCTACAAACCCCATCTCCTTCTTTCATCCCTCTTTCTTTGGGTTCTCACACCACCTTCAAGGTGTGAAGAGGTTTGACAAGCCTTTCCTTTAAAAGGCTTGTGACATAGGTGAGCTAGCCTTCACCTGTAAGAAGGCTAGTGGGTTCTTGCTAAACCATTAAAAGCAAGTGGGTTCTTGCATAACCATATAAAAGCAAGATGTAATAGGTCCTAGACTACCTGTAAAGTCTAGTGGGTTTCTTGCTAAAACCATTGAAAAGCAAGCGGTAGAATCTCTCAACGGTTGAGTTTGGAGCGGAGACGTAGGCCGGGTTTTTGGCCGAACTCCGTTATCAATTCTTGTGTCTTGCCTCTTTATTTCCGCTGCACTTTTCACTTTGATTTTTAATTTGTTAATTAATTTTTAAAAGGCAATTCACCCCCCCCCCCCTCTTGCCATCACTTCCCTTCCTTCTCCGCCCAACAGGCATGTCCTATCAAATTAATAAAGACATTAAAGAATATTTTTATAATTTTTCCCCAATATAGTAAAAAAAAAATTGATTCTATGTAATTTTCTAAAATGCACATGGTATGTACAAGCCAATTTCATGTTGTTTACAATTATAACCATCTATTGGAGGAACATGACTAGGGACTTGGCATATAAACCATTTCATGGGAAACTTTGGAGTACACATCATGTACATGGGCTACACATCAAGTTTTATATTAGTTACATGGTAACCAGTCATGTAGTCCATGTAATAAGATATATGGACTGTCTGTGACTAAATGACTATGCATCGTGTATGGTTGTTGCATGGCATATACTCTTGTTTATCGTGTTCCAGGATGTCCCAGTCAACATGATATGTAAAATTAAAGGAAATTCATGTAATAAATACACACACATTGAATTAATTATTTGATCATTGAATAATAGTACATGGTGTGTACCTTGGGTTACATGGAATGTACCATTATGTCATCCACCAAGATTCCTTGTCACATATAGTTGAGATCTTCAAAGTTATTTCATTCATAAAATTAATAAATTTTATTATATTTATGATAAACTAAAAAGGGATAATCATATCTTTTAATTCAGATTTAATAATGATAAAATAGGAATTTAAAACTAAATTATAAATTTTTATATCAAACAATGATCTATAAGTAATTATAAATAAAATAATGTGACCATTCTGATACAAATTATAGGTTCCGGGTGTAGAAGAAGCATGTGTTGGGTCATTCTCATCTTTACTTATTTTTATGATTGATGATTGATATGAGAATTACGTGATGATGATGGGTGTGATCAATGGAATTAAATCAAAGGAAATAAACAAGGTATAAAATGTTGGAACCAAGTGCAGGATCATCACATATTTTTTATAATTAATTTATAAAAAAATAATTACCTTATGAGAAACTCTTTCTTTATTGATGGGTCTGAAAATGGATCCACATTGAATTGTCATTACAATATAGGAATTAAGGGAAGATTCCTTCTAGCGGTGATCCACACATGTTTCATAATTCTCCCAATATCACCTTAGGAATCTCTAGGTGCTACAATAGAATATCCTAACTTTGTTGTCGTTCACTTTTGATCTCCTTGAGAATCTCTTATAATGTATTTTATCAGACCTCTCCAAACTCATGAGTGGATAGTGGAGCAGGATCGCTCTCCGTTCCTGGGAGTGTTCTTGGTGGGGATCTGTCTAGGTCTTGAGAGGATTCTCTCCGAATGTATTTCTGCATAACACAAATAAAATTACCCCTATTGAAAAATAAAATAATTGGGTTTATAAACTGTTATAGTTATAAATAAATAATTGCACAAGTTCCCCATATTACTTATTTTATCCCTACAGAACCCCATGTTAATAATAATTTTTTTGCTTTTATATTTCCTGACATACGCTAATCTCTCTAATTAAAATTAAATAATATTTCATTAAATAATATTCAATATATGTTATTTCTCACTGGACCTAAAAACAATGCCCGTTATTCCTCCAAAATATTTATCGAGGCTTGAATAAAGACGATCTATTTAATATATAAATACCATTTCATTATCATCTGTCAAATTAATAAATATTATATTCACTAAATAGAAAATAAATATTTATTAAATATTCATCTCATATAATATTATCTTTAATAACTGGTGATATAATATTTATGATCAAGAATACATAAATAATTATTAAACTATGTATGGGAATATTATTTTCTCTACCTTTTAAATGATAAATAACAATATAATATATAATTGAGATTCTAGATACACTCAATGTGTGACCCTCTAGTCCTTTTTCTCAGTGGCATTATGCAAAGTAGCCCAAATCCCAAGGATATAATCTAGCAACACCCAAAGGCGCCCCTAGAGAAATAATTTAATGTCACAATGACAAAATACCTCATATAGATTCTTATTTTGTAATATAATCCCTTTATTGTGGCGTCTCTAATCATGTAGGTTTCATGTTTATGTTATCAACCTATGTGCTTGAAGTATCTTTCGTTGAATTTCCCAAAATCAAACTTTCTAATAGAAATACAACGCCATAGATTTATTTAGTCTATATCAATTACCTCAAAGGGACTAAGATATCATCTAATTTTAAATAACATAAGGGAAAATTATTATTTTTCAATATTCACTGATGAAATATTACTCATGATGCACCCAATGTACCCTACCTCTCAGGGAATATATGTTTCCATAGTTTTCATCAATACATCAAAGTCCATGACTTATAATACTCATTAATAATATTCTTGAAGTATAAGGATCAATACACGTTGTCACGAAACAACCCGGGTCGACCCTAAACCGGTCATCCAAGCTGGTTCGTGACATGGACCGAGAGGCGTTCATGATCCTCCCAGGCTGGAGACAAGCGCCAGGACATCAAAAGAGAGCAAGAGGAAACGATTTCACCAAAATAAATAAATAAAACAGCGAAAATAAAATAGGGTAAAGCAAAGTAAATAAACAAAAAAAAGAATGACCAATAACAACAAACTAACCTAACCACAACCAATACTCCTTATTACCTAGGGATTCACACTCCAAATAACAACCAAGTCTTTCCCATGGAAAACAACCTCAAGTAAAACCTTCCACAAAACTAAAAATAGGAAAAAAACTATAGGCAGGGGTATTAAAATTCAGTAGGTGTGCCCAACAAACTATTCTGAATACACTACCTCTTAATAAAGAATTCACTAATTTCAGGTTTGAACTAAAATATATAAAATATGGGTTTCCATACACACAATTTAATTTCTAAAACAAGTAATGGTCCATTTCCCTTCTTAATTTAAAAACAAGTTTAATGTTTGATAGAAACAGGTGCATTGCATTTTAAAACATTTTTTTAAACAATTTAGAAATTTGAATTTCAGTTGTTAGTAAGAAGGAAAACCACACACAACTCACAACACATACTAAGGGAAATGGAAAAAGTGGCACACAGGGGACAGCAACCGAACTAGACCTCTCAAACGTCTACCACATATAAACAAACACTAAAGGAAACATGTGTCGAACCTAGGAGGTCTTGAACAATCCATAACGTACTATACATTTGACTCGTCCTGAAAGCATGCCTACTCTCAATGACTTCATAATGCCCTAACACTCGGTGTTTCCCTACATGGCCTAACCGAGGGGCCCAATCCCCTAGCAGAGTGTCAAACTTTCTAAGGGCCACTAGCCAGTGTGTAATCTAAACTAGTGCAACAATCGTTCTCAGAAGATTCACTTACTATGTCAGGTTCCCATGTCAAAACATATAATAAAAAGGAAAGGGGTGAGTCAACAAATTCAATCAAGCAGTAAAAGCATCACACACAAATCATGTAGTCAACGTACACCAAATATCACATCTGAGTCACCCCAAATAGAGTTTTCCAATGTAATTTATTTTATTAAAGTTCCAAACGGCCCTTCACCAATTTTAAGGAAAATCCTCATTACTCAAGTGAACCAAAACACTTGTTCACACTTCAAAATAAATCATTTATCAATAAACCAGAACTACATTTATAATTTCGTGAATTATATTTAAAGGCCAAATGGTCATTCTTTCACTACTGGGTGTCCGCTCATCAAGAAAATGTTTCAAGTGTCATGTATAAAATAAACTGCTCTTTTTACACCAAATAATCATTTAAAAATGTATTATATTATATTATTTCCCATTTATTATAATTAATAAAATATCAAGCAATCAATAAATTCCAAATTTAAAGGCTAGTGCAGTGGGGGACCTACCTCAACATGCAGTCCAAGAACAATGGCGCGACACGCCTCGAGCGGTCGTGCAAGCACATGTAAGATGACAATCGCAGGGCCGTGGAAAAATCTTTCCAACACAATGAAAACTAAAAGATAACTAAAATACATAAACGTGGACTAAAAACGATCCAAACGAACAAAAAACACAAAAATAAATAGCTGGACATGTTTTCAAAACATAGTTCGCAACACCTGCATTATTACTAAACTACTTTAAGATTTATGAAACAAAATCCAAAGAGTAACCACAGCTTAACACACCCAAAACCTTTTCAAAACCACTTTTTATAATTAAACGCACACTCATAACACACCATATCAGAACATGCAACCCTTGCATAGTTAAAATGACAACTTCATAATTTAATAAAAACTATTAAACATCACACAACTCTCTTCCATTAAAATTCGCCTTAATTCACAAGATCAGGCTACAAAATATAAAATGAAAACTAAGTTCCTTTAAAAGCTAAACTTCACACCAGACTTATTAATCACAAAACATGCCAAATCACTTAAACAGGCAAAATAATTTTCCAAACAAGGTTTTCCTACTAGAACAGAATAACTCCTCCCAGAACAATTATTCTAGAAATAAAAAATAATAATAATAAGTAATACCAACAAAATTGAAAATAATAATAATCATAATAATCATAATACAAGGAATCAAAGTGTTCCTAAATTTAATGAGTCAAAGCGATGGATCCTACCTCAATCGTGGATTCCCCTTTCGAAGCCGGTGAAAAACCTCATTCGCACCACAACCGCACCTGCAAGAATCCAAACAAACATAATACATCGACATTTGACCACCGATTTTAGGATCAACCAGAAAAATATTGAAACCATGTCATCTAGGGTTTGGGAAAACTGAAAACCTTAAATCAAGAAGCAATTACCAATAAAAAAAATGAAAACATCACTGGAAGGGAAAACGGGGAGTCCGACCACTGGAGATAGATGCACCGGTGACATCGCGGCCAAAGGAGGGTGTTCCGACCAAGGGGGTTGCGCAGTGGGTCTGTCCAGCAAGAGGAGAGGTCTCCCATGAGAGTCGCACGTCGCAGGGGGGATCGCCACATTTCTGGTCGTCCGGAGGGAAACGTGCCGACAAGGTTGCTGAAGGGAGAGGGAAATTAAGGTGGGGTGAGGCTGTTTGGGACCAGCTATGCAGGTCATGGGTACCGAAGGTAGACGAAGGTGAGAGGAGGCTGGCTGGGTCGGCTGGGTGATGGATCATGGAACGGGGGTGCAGGACGAGGGCCTGGTGCTAGACGAGGGTGTTGAAACGAGGCGGACAGCCTAGGGAGCGGCGTAGGGACGACAAGCGGATGGCCAGGGGGTGCGATTGGATGGCGGCGGTCCGGTTTGCTAAGGCGGCGAGACCAAAGGTGCAACACGGAGGGGCGGAGGGTTGGGGCGTGATGCTGGGGTCAAAGGGGCCTAGTGCGCAGAACAGAAGGATAAAGGGTAGGGGAGACCGGGAGGAGGAGGAGTCCGCGGAGGGGGTCTGCGCGCAGCGAGGGTAAGGGGAAAAAGGGGGTCGGGGTAGGTTTAGGGTTACTTAATAAAAATTATAATAATAATTATAATATTATTATTACAATCATAATAATAATAATAATAATAAACTTGAAATAACAAAAATAATAAAAATGGCCATAATAGAAATAATAATAATAATAATAAACAATTATTATTGTTATTATAACAATAATAATATAAATAACATATACAATAATGAAATAATAATAACAATAATACCTCAATTACAATAATAATAATTGTAATAAATCTTTATTAATAATAACTTTAATATGAATAAAAATAATCATACTTATAAGGATATCAATAATAGAAATACTCATTTCATTTTAATAATAACAATTAAAATTATTATTAACCATGAAAATTCTAACTAATGCAATAAATTACAAATTTTATTCATTTTAAAATCTCTAAAAAGAGGAGGATCAGGGAGAATCACAAGCGGAGCAGCGTGGGGTTTTCAAAAAGCGCCCCGCTTGTGCGCCCAGCGACGTCAACTCAAAAACATGCTCCGCCCGTGCGCTCAGTGACATCAACCCAAAAATGCGTGTTTTTTGACAAAACTCAAAAATCCTATTTGAGATTCAACATGAACCTCGACAAAATAAAATTAAAACCAAAGAAAATAATAAAATTAAATAAAAAGATAGGTCGGGGTGTGACACACATGTATATAGGTAGGAACATACAATAAAACATATAAATATGGACTACCTTCTGGAGGGTCTCATTCTTATAATATACTACACTGAATATTACCAAGGGAATACGCCATGGGAAGGTGCATCAAAGTCTTACGAGTCTCCAGCCTTGATAGCCCATATAATTTTTTTCCCTAAAATGATATCATCTGGCTATATAATTTATATTTTAGAATATTTTGGTGACAGTTATAAATTTTAATCATAGTGGGGAACTTATATAAAATTTCAATGCGACAACTACTTTTAATACATTACTATAAACTATTTTAGGAAAACTAACAATCATGATGTGATATGGAGTCTATTAATATTCAAAACATTGAATATAGGTTATCATAAAGTACACAATGGCTGGTTATAGGGCACCAACTCTAAAAATAATTATAGGGGGTTTAAACACCCTCTAAAATAACCACCGTTAAATTGTACCATACTAAACCAGTGTTACATGAAAACCACCTCAAGAAATATAGGGTGGCCACTTTAATGGTAGTTTATTATAACTGCTACTAATGTATTTAGAGGAGTTTTTAACCCCTATGAACACAAAAATAACCCCTATAATGACATCATTTTTTATAGTGTTAATATATAATCTCAATTTGTTTTTTCTAACCCAGTTATATATTTATGTGTGTGAAAAATATACAGAAGTCAATTATTTTATTTAATCTTCATATTAATAACACATTTCTTCTGGATCTCCAAAACATGGATCCTCATTTATAGAATTGGTGAATCATGAGAATTAGAATTAAAATCACTTTTTTAGTTATACATAACATACAAATATTTCCTTTTATTTTATCATATAAACCACAAGAACATGAAAAAGAATTTGGAGGTGAATATGTTACCTTTGAATATCATTTCATAAATTCCAAATTACAAGTTTAATTTGGACTTTCATCCCTATGGAATAAGAATTCGAAATCACTCTATGATGTCAAATATTTTATTTCATTATCATGACCTTCCTTAGAGTTTTGATTATTTAACAATTGGGTTTAATTTTTTGTTTCTTCATAAAACCATAAAAATAGTATTTGAATAATTTAAATTCAAAAAAAATTACCTTGAGTGATATCATCTTCAAGAAAAGGGGGTTTTCCTTTTTATTGGTTCGAAACTCCATTTTCATGGGTCCAAAAATTCTATAATTAAATGGAATATTTTTCCTAGAATCTCCTTATTAAAAGGTATTTATTTAAATTTATTTCCAAATTTCATGATTAGTGATTCAAATACCAGGTTTTTCAAAGATATTTCTATTAAAATAACAATAAAAAAATTTCATGACCCTATAGTTAAGATTATATGTAATAACATCACCTCATTTCTAATCAATCAGATTATATTTCGGTAAAACATAATATTTAATGACAATATCCAAAAATAGAATATCAAAACACTTTTGATAATATTACATATGGATAATCCACATAGTATACTTACTACCTTTGAAATTTGTTGAAAAAATGGGATTCAAGAAATTTTTATTCCTTGTGTCAACTTTCACTGAAAAAGATCCATTCCATAGTGTTGTTAAGGGATAAGATAAATAATTAGAATAAGTAATATAATCAATCAAATTAATCACAGTATATCTTTATGAGATCCAAACTATCAAACCAATTATGTGGTATCAAGAAAAGTGAAAAAATATCTTATCCTAAAAGGGTAAAGACATGAAACTAATTGTTTTGTCCTAAAGGGGTGATGGAAATAGACTAGAGGAAGGTAAATTATATTTCTTTTAAAAATTAATCCGAGTGAAATATTTTCAAGAATAAATATTGAATCAAATATTAAATAGTTCAACCACACCAATGTAAAAGAAGGAAAATAAAATAAAATTTTTGAAATAAAGATACAAACACTAGATTGTTATAGTAGTTCGGATCCAAATGATGCTATATATACTCTTCACACACCAACCCAATGTATGGGACCCACTTTCTTATATCACTTTTAAAGGAGGCTAAAAACTCTTTAATCCACCTTTTTCACACTAGGAAGATTAACACAATTCCATTTTCTTTTATAGGTTATGAAAAAAAAAACTAGCCTTTTATAAGTGAATTCCAAACCTAGGATTTCACATACTCAATCGCAACTAATTTCCTTTTCTGGGTTTAGAAAAACCCCATTATTTTCTGGGTGAAAACCTAATCATGTATTTTATAGGTGTAGAACTAACCTATAATTTAACATGCAAATTCCTAAGATATTTTATGTTATTGTTTGATAAGAACTCGATATTATAGGGTGTTAGAGTAAACCTATAATCTTACAAGATAAATCCTTTATTTTTTATGAGTTAAGTTGAACTTGTTCTTCCAATGGGGTACACTAAACTCAAAATATTATAGAAGGTTTCTTTTACTCTAATATTTAATGTGTTAAGTAGATCTTGATATTCTAATTAAATAGATGACACCATATCTTCTAACGGTATAGACTAAACCCATATATACATTTTTTAGAGTAGTATAGCCCTATGTAAGATGATAAAAGTGTATACTATAAAATAAAAATAGTTATAATAAAAGTAAAGAATAAAACCATTTAACCTAATTAATGATTGTAAATGAATATAATGGTGTTTGAATCATTTAGTGCTCAGGACCTTCAGAATATTGAAAAAATGGATCTCGGGAAACCAATAGTTTAATTTAGTAAAAATTTGAATGTCTAAGCTCCAGGACTTATTTGAAAACTACGTAGCATAAAATACTTAATGAAGAGTCACACATGTATTTCATCACTACATGTGTCAATCTTTTTATCCACCAAAATAGCAACAACTATTTTATTCACTCCAAATTTCATGTTTCTCTTTAATAAAACCCAATAATAGAAAACTCACATTGATGGAGATTTTAATTCAATTTTATATACTATAAAAATGAATACCATTTTATACACAAAAAATCATTAGAAAAATAAATAAAAAATTAATCTAATAGTAATTACATCTGTAATGTTGATTATAAATTCCTTTCAATGGACCCATAAATCATGTGATACTAAAAATGATATTCGAAAACAATTATAATTTGAAAATTACATTTTTTTATACAATTTTACTATTCATGTTGATTTTCTGGATTAGTGTTTCATGTGTATCTTTCATAAAAGGGCGATAATTAATATCCAAATGATCTCTCTCCAAATGCATTTTTAATGTGAATAAGGTTTAAAAAAATTAATATAATAGATAATAATCAATATTAATATCCTTAAGAAACTATCTAAAAATATATAATACCATCTCTTGATACTCTATATGGTATAATTTTCAATCTCACATTTTCCAAAATATTAGTGTGAATATCTATACATTCTTATTCCCATTTAAATCTCATTAAATTCATTATAAAAAATTTTGAAATAAGTTTACATGGATTCTAGATAATTAATGGTAAATTATATAACAAATAAAACATTCAAAAATTACAAATATACATAGAGAAAAAGAAATATGAAACATATGAAATGGTATATCATTTTTCTAGATTTATGTAGTAATTTATCTCAAAGATCACATATGAGTTTTTTACACATTAAAATAGATTTTTATAGAAATAAATTCATGATACATGTATAAAATATAAAAAAACATTATATCCAGGAAACATTTATTTTTAGTGACTAAAAATCATTTTAAGAGATAATATATTGAATGTAACTGAACTATACCATGTAAGAAAATTTTTCAATGTTGTTGATTTTCACATATCCAAATTCATGTATATAAACTATTCATGTATCTAAATTAAATTAATTTAATTAATCATGTACCCAAAATCACATTTTAAAAATGATCATCTATCCAAATTCATGTATATGAATTAATTAGATAGCCAAATTAACATAAGAAAAATTCTAAAATCTATAAATTACATGGCTTATCAGATTTCAGACCTAAATAAGACTATATAAATGATAGAATCATATTTAGATCTAATTGAATTGTTTTTTTATAATTTTATTATAATCCTAAATATTTAATAATAAACATAATTAGACTTTTATATATCATGTTATCATTAAAATATAGCATAAAAATATTTCTGAAAAATATATGAATTCAGACTAAAAACCTATAGTGACTTATATCTTAGTTTATTACACGATAAATATAGATTCATAATTTATTACTTCTAATGAAATGTATATGATTTTATTATTTTTAAAAATCACTAGAAATATCTCAATTTAGAGATATTTATCCCATGTTGTGACCAAAATACAAAAAAGTAACCTAATTTGGAAATTTGGCTACGTGGCTTGGAAACATGGGAAAATTGATTATGTGGGATAATTGGATATGTTAGAACAATGAAAATCATTATTAAATGGTATTTTAAGGTCTAAAAAGACATATGTTTCTAAGTAGCTCAATATGAAACATGTAGAACATGTGATGAACAATCAAAGCATGAAATATAATGATATTTTAAGTAAATAGTAAAAAAAATTAACCATAGATTAAAATTATTTAATCAATACATAAAATAATAATTATAGGTACAAAACAAAAATTACTAAGACTATTAAATTCATACGTTAATTTAAATAACATAACATTTTAGTTTTCCAAGTATAAAGTGGTTTTGCGAGAGAATAAATAAATAATATTTGTAATTATCAAAACATATAGTGGTTCATGGAGCCACTAAACATTTTCAAATAAATTAAAAGGTGATATAAGACCCCATCCTTAATTAATAAATACCTACATGTTCCATAACAAATCAATAATACGTAATATCATAAAGAACACCTAAAAAATAGGCTTCATTCAACACATTATAAAGAAAACATAGAAAGAAAATTGGATTCTTTCATCACATCAAAAAACACCCATGGAAAAAATATGTTTCATATGCTATTCAAATGGACTCATATAAGGAAATCATCAACATGACACAACCATTAAAAATAAATAATTATCCAAATATATTTAGAAACTTTATAAGTAAATAACTATCAATCAATATAAATCATATAGTATTTAAAAATATAGATAAATGGTATATGGTTAAGAAAATAATTTCCCCCATCAATCAATTTATAGAATACAGGAAAACACACTTCAATCAAAGGAAGGAAAAATTGAGTGATCATAAAGTAAATACATTGGATGAAAATTATTTCATATTCATAATGGATGATTAGAAAGACAAAGGAAGTAATGGATCATATATTTGATAGAAAATTATATTTCATATTCCATCTAAAGAAACAATATTACAGTTAAAATTTTAATAAAATTATTGATCAAGAATAAGATATATAAAAGGAAAATTATATAGATGGAAAACACTTTTTAGGAGTTTTAGAAAAATCCCTTTGTAAATTAAAAATATACATGATATTTTAAAATCATTTTAAAATAAATATTTTATAAAACTAATAGAAAATTTATTTATTTTAGAAACCATGAACATGTGGGGATAAATATTCATATAAAACTAATGATTTGGTTTAAATATGTATCCACACTAAATAAAGCATAAAAATAGATTTTAGAAAACATTTTTAACACTATTGAAAAAATAAAAAGTAATGGGACCTTTCAAAAGTTATTTTCAAAAAGGAAATGTGATAGTATTTTAAAACATTAGCTTTTTTTAAAAAAAAATTAAATAATGTTCCCTTGAAAATAATTAATGGTTATCAAAATAAATGTGGTTTGGAAGGTAAAACATTTTATTTTAAATTATATAAAACCTATTTAAATATTTTTAAATATTATTGTTGAAATCCCAAATTGAATAAAGAGATAGAAAAAATAATTTTTAAAATATTAGATTAAAAATATTGAGGTTGTATGATAACACGTAATTTGGTTTCCAATTATAAATAATATTTTTGGGAAATAAAAATGTGGACAATTAGGGGAATCCGTCATTAAAGAGGGTGACAATTATTCTCGATAATGATATATATTTTGAGAATGAAATTTTATGAAAGTAAAATATATGATTTGAAATTTAATTTCCCAAAATATAGGAATATTAATTACCATGAAATAAACAAATTAAGTGTAAATACCAATATTTTAATAAAGAAGTTCAGGAATAAATATTATAACTCAACCATGTGATTTGAGTTAACAAAGACACTTACAACCATGGAACCGTTGAATTGAAATCCATTTAGAGAAATAACATGATATAGATATTAAAACCCAATGAAATACATGAATATGGTAAAATACAAAAATTGGAATTAATCACACCATATCAAAGATTTCCTGGTGCATAAAAATAAGTATCACATAAGATATTAAATTTTAGGTAAAGGGCCCCTTAAAACCTTAGAAACATTCAAGTCAGACCCCATATAGAATATGATTTAGAATAAAACATTAAATAACTTGAATTTTTATAGTACCATGAAAAAATAATATTATAAGGGATTTAGACACACTATTCCAATGAATACATGGTTTATAATAAGAAATATGTCTCAAGGGTGAAAATTTGAGATCAGACACCCTTCCCTTGTTTCCCTACTTAGTCAAATTCACTCTGAGATCCTATATAAAAATCATAGATATATTTATATTATAATTTAGTACCTTATTAATATATATTACCATTTTTATAAATCATTTATAATTATTCTCTACATATATATTAGTCTATTATTATCTATTTTCGATATCGGGTGTGAGTAATCTTAATCGTTTTGAACTACTTTTGTAATATTGGTTTTTATATTCATTTTTAACCCATATTTTATCATTAATAGATCATATACGGTGGTATAAGTTATATATAATAATTATTTATAATTATATAATTTAATTCTATTGAATTTTCCTTTATGATCCATAAAGATGAAATCAACAATGAGCATGTTTCGGTGATTTTTAACAAACAGACATTGGTATCTTAATTAATGAGTTTAATACCACTCCATAACCAAATTAAAATATTTATTTAAATATTTATATCATATAATATTATTAATTAAGTTATCATAGTCATCCATGACATTATTTTATAACATGGTTCAAGTAAATGGCTAGACCGATCCAATCTTGAACATATCATCATTAATAGATGATTAGGATTCTGAAAGCGGTTTATTTTGGGAATAATATCATTATTAAAAACGTATAATGATATCATTTAAGTAATGTTAAGTTTTTAAATTATATTCAATAATTTTTAATAAATAATAAAAGTAATCGATGAAAAACTAGAAATACTTCATGGAGGCAGTAGTCCACACGACGCATGATTAATATTTTCATTTATCAAATAATGGGAGGGAGATAAGGTGTATTATAATCCTTGTATTAATAATTATATTTATATTCTATATTTATTCTTCAATTTCACCCTTATAATCAATGAATAGAAGTTGGGGGGGAAACTGATGCCATCGCTTCATAGAGGAGGTAGTCCACACAATGCAGGAATAACGGTTTCATTTTTCATAACAGAAATAGGGAAAGTTGGTTAATAGGTATTACATTATAATGATAAAATTAGGTATAAAAATAATAATTTGGTCATTATATAGGAATTATAAAATTATATTTCATAAAATAATAGAGAGAATAAAAGAAGAAACAAAGGAAATACTCATATTGAGGTCTAGGGATTTCTGTTGAAAGACTCTTGGTAATGGAGGGATTATGATAATTTATTATGAATAGAATATTAACATGGTTAAATATGATTATATGAGAAGTAATAATCATATATTTTTATAAGGGAAACACTTTTTTTGTACTAAAGGGGGGTGAGCAACCCATTTTATAAGTGGTGATAATGACTTTTTTGTAAATATTTTAACGTAATATAAAGAGAGGGCATGTTACACATAACAAGAAGACTGAAAATAGAAAATAAAGGATTTTGGTATGATACAATATCCAAAATCCATAAATAATTCATTTTCACACATGTTTTTATGTTATTTACTCATTGAATTTTCACTTTTTCTCTTTTTTGTTTTACCGGGGTGACTAGTTTTTACTTAAGTAATTTGATTCTAATTTCTAAAAATATAATGAACATTATTACATAAATTGGAACCATTTGTTACATAAATTAAATCCATTTTATCATATAATATTTCCATTTTTAAGAAAAATACATTTTTACATAAGAATATGTAATTCATAAAAACCATTTTTTAGAAAAAAAAATTACTTTTTTTATGAAAATTTATATGAAGAGTATACTTATCAATGTATTTTATTTTCATGATATAAATTTTTCTATTATAAAAAAATTAATAATTGTTTTAATTTTAAATAAATATAAAACCATATTATTCAAAAATAATATTTAATTAATTGAAAAGTCTAAAAACTATTTTTTTTTATTAGAAAATATTACTCAACTCCTAAAATAGTAATCATAGGTTTTCTTAATTCAAAATAGTATTTTAAAAATAAATTGTTTTAATTATTAAATATAGATTTCATCAATTAAATTATTTTATAAGATTCTTGTTCTTTTTCATATATTGATAAAGTCATACAATGTACAATTTTGTTAAAAAAATATTTTTAACTATTCACTTAAAAAATAATTATTTTTTAAAAAATATAAAATAATATCCTTAGTATAATATTGATATTTTCAATTCAAAAATAAATTTAATTTATTAAAATCAATATTTTAAGATTTATTAATTTTTCTTTTCAATAAATATTCAAAATATAAATAAAAACATCTTGTATTGAAAAATACCTTTTTAAAACATTAAGTTTCACTGATGTTATTCCATAAAAATTTATAATTTAAATAATGTCAATATGTTTGTTAATATATTTTAATATTATCAAAATAATAATTTAAAAGTGCCCAATTTAATCTACTAACACTTAAAATCATTATTTTTGAAATAAATTTTTTAAATATTAAATGATAGTAATTATCTCTCAAATAAACTTAATAAATTTTACTCTCTTTTTATTTACTAGTGGATGTATTCTTATTATAATTTTCATTAATAATTTCATCTAATATATCATCGGGTTTTTTTTTTGCGGTTCATATTGAGAAAGAAAATATTTATTTATGTAAAAAACATAGATAGTAAAATCATGGTTCATTACATTTTAACTCCTTTAATAAATTTAATCCTCACAATATTAATTAATACTCACGGATAAAATTATAAGAGGGTATTATTAACATATTTATAATTTGGGATATTATTTTTAATATGACATCTATTTTACTCTATTAAGATGTATAAATTTACATAACTTTCAACAAACAAAATTACTTTTTCATACAATCATATACTCAATCATTTATATAGCCTAATCATAAATTTTACAAAATATACGTTCGCTAAAACCATTCAAATTTCTATGAAATTACACCATAGTGAAATTATATATTCCTCAATAAATTTACTCTACCATTGATACAAAAATGTATTAACCACTATTTTTTAAAGTCGCACACTAGTAAATATATATTAGAATCCCAAAAATGAGATAAATGTCACCCAAAATATCATGAATCATTTTTTCATTAAATCAATAATAAATTACAATTATATTTATTCTATATAACTCACTTTTTCCAAAATCAATAAACCCTTTACTAACACACCATCAAGAATATATTAAATCATAGAGTTATCCATACATCAATAATGTGTTCTTCAATATTTGTTTCCAAAAGTGTAAACTTGTAATAAAATAAATTTTCATGGTTATTGATACCATTTAATATACATTTCCAAACATTTAAATCATGACTACAAAAGAAAATTATTTAGATGTTTTTTATAATCCTTATAACATTTAAAATATGACATTGATAAATTTTACTCACTGTTGAAAGTATCTAAAAGTATTAATAAATAATTTCTATTAATATATAAACCTCACTAACATAGATAATATTAGTAAACTCATATTTTCCATCCTAACATACATATATTATAATACTTGACAATTTAATAATTATTCATTATTTGGTTATAATAAATAGTGGTTTCTAAATAAATATATTTCTCAATTTAATTTTTTTGGCCTTATTTCCACCAAAAACTATAACCAAAAAAAGTTATAAAAATGTCTAAAATATGAATATGAATCCATCAATCGCATGATGTATTCCTGTATGAAACCATCATTTTTAACATATGATGCTTTCAGTTCAAACTATGAACCTTTTTATTAAATTATTGGTTATCCTTGATCATTTTCTTATTAGGTTCTCTAACCTAATTATTTTCCATCATACCCAAATCCTTCATATTATATTTTATAGAGAATTTTATTAACAAAATAATATCCCCTGTGAGTGTCAAAATAGGTCTCCAGTTATGACACTCTTTTATAAACCATGAAATTATTGAGTTAATTCTCAATATACCATTTTCAGGGTCATTACCCCTTGGTATATTTATGATAGACCCTACATCCACATTTAGTATCCATAAATGGATGTCATTGCTAGGAAAACAACATACTAAAAACCTCACCAAAATTTATGGATGTAATCCTACACTTATGCATATCCATTAGACTTATACCTAGGGTTTTCACTAATTATCCTACATTCTAACACCAAAAATAACTAAACACTCCTATGATACGAAATTAGGTTCCCCAAGAATGAACTCCCATGTCTGGTGTTAAAAACAGATACTTTTACAATTTAACTTTGATACCAATTGGTATTACCCAAAAAACATATTAAAATTTCACATTAGTGTTACTTATAATAATAATGTCACACAACATTGATAACACTTTATTTTATTGTGTTTAATGACCACTTACATAGGAAATTTTTTTTAAAAAACTATTGAGTGGTTATATACAATAAAACCATACCAAACTCTCTTCTAGACTTCTCATAGGTTATAGTCATCTTCATAAAAGGGGGAATAGAACCATAAAAAAGGGGTGAGATCAAATTTTTATTAAGGGTAAACATAATCGATAAAATTCATATATCATAAGAGAGTATAAGATAAGAATATGTGTATAATTGGGATACATAATAATTGAAACCCAATAAGACATATGTTTCACCCCAAATCACGTCACACCGTGGAGTACATATGATTCATTTCATGACCCATTTTGGTGGGAGACATGTTTACACTGGGCCTAGGAAGTGTTCCCTTTTTATATTATGAAAGAGGTGGCACAGTTGAATGGTCCGGGAGGGTGATTTCAGGGGGTGAGTATATGTGCAATATCTGGTATGATTTCCTTTGGCGGTCTCGAATGGGTTTATTTATGGATACAAAAAACACCAAATGGATCTAGTATCCCTGATTCTGGCTCTTCGGACACCCTATCAAGGACAGATCTGTCTCCGCCAGCTTCTGCCGATCAGCGGGATTTGCCCCCTGCTTTCATGGACCCCTCCTCCTCTGGAATGGGACGGGGAATACTCACGGAACTGGCGTTTGTCCCTCGGGCTTCTCCAGATCCTCTCCAGGCGTCCCATGATCCCGTCTCTTGGTAAAGCGGCACATCCATAATTTTCTCCAAAGGCAGTCGGATGGAACGTCTCTTAAACTCCTCGCTCAGGATCCCTGCTTCCCTCTCCTCCTCCCTGCAGGTTCAGCTGACAACCCAATGTTACCAAGTTAGTCCGCTTTCCACAGTGAATGGCCACTTGTGGTCTCAACATGGCAACACCCCGAATGGTGACAGGATTATGGAATTATCCATCAAGCCCCTGGACAGTAATTCAGCGGGCTTCTGCCTTCCTGGAAAGCCTGGCATAATCCTCCAGTCCCCCCCAAGAGGGAAATCAGGAAGATCTCCTAAACTCCAGTACAAGCGTCATCCCCCATCCCCAGAACAAGTCGTCCAAAGCCCGGGTATTTGTACCAGACTTAGATTGAAACAAATGCAGATGCAGGAGCACTCGATCTCCCTTCTAAAAGAGCCAGAGGTTCCTGGGGCTAGTGTTGGGCTATTCCATTTCCAATGACTCCTATAATCATCTGGAACTAGCGAGGGATTGGTGTGAGGGTCAAAATGGACTTCATAGCCTCCGAGGCTAAAAAACACAGGGCACAAATTGCCGTTGTACTTGAACACAAACAGAACCCAGACAAAATCAGCGAGTTCTCTCGAAGGATCAGAATCCAAGGATTCATGCATGTTTCCCCCACCAACAACCACATTTGGATCTTCTGGAACAAAGAAATCACTGTCGAGATGATCGGAGCTGGCGACCAGTTTATCACAACCAAGATCACTAGCGGCGCGAATAAACTGTTCGTGTCCTTCATCTACGTGAACTGTGATCCTCAAAGGAGAGCATCTCTCTAGGAGGACCTCACTGCCTTCGATCCAGGAACCCTTCCATGGATCCTTGCCGGCGACTTCAACATCATCTCAGACCCTTATGAAAATAAGGGAAGAGGATCGTTTCCCTGCAAGGCGAGCTTGGCCTTTGCACAGTTCATGGAAGACAAAGGTCTCATGGATATGGGATACTCAGGCGATCTCTTTACATGGTGCAACAACCAGAAAGGGAGCAGCCGCTGATGGAGCCACCTTGACCGTTGTCTCGCCAGCATTCATGCTTTAACTATGTTCCCTAATTCCAAGGTAAGCCATCTGGTTATAGGGATTTCAGACCACTCTCTGTTGTTGTTGTCCTTGTCTCCTCGACAGGCCCTTTTCGAAAACTTCAGGTACAAAAACCAGTGGATTAGTGAGCCGGGCTACCTTTAACTGGTTAGGGAGATATGGGATGAGCCGAACCAGGGGTTTTCATAGGTGGCTCTACACAACAAGTTGAGATGTCTAAAACAGGGCCTGTCAACATGGGCTAAGAACCTGGCCCCTCCTGACAAAAGAATGGATGACCTGAAATCTGATATTGAATGGCTAGAAGGATGGCTGGAGGAGGATTGGGACAACTCACATTATAATGATCTCGTGGAAAAAAGGAAGTGTTGGGCTGAACTAGTTCTCTCAGAGGAAAGGCATGCTAGGGAAAAATCAAGAGTCAAGTGGCTAAAAGAAGGGGATAAAAACTCCTCCTATTTCCATGCGTGAATAAGGGAGAGAAGATGTCTGATCCAACCAAACATTGCCATGCCGGATGGCAGATACTCCAATGATCGGAATGTGGTTGGAGGCATGGCTCACACCTTCTTCAATGACCTGCTTGCTGAGCCGAGCTCGAACATGCCCAATGGTTACACGGAAGGGGGTGAAGAAATATGGGAAGTGATTCCAAATCTCGTGCCTACACAGGTCAATACACTCTTAGAAGGGATCCCGGGAGAGGAAGAGATCCACGCGGCCCTGGAGAACCTGAACCCTGACAGCGCACCGGGTCCGGACAGCTTTCCTGCATCTTTCTACAAAGGCGCATGGGAGGTGGTCAAATGTGATATTATCGAAGGCATCAAGGATTTCTTTCACGGAGGGAGCCTACCATGCGTGGCCTGCGCCACTACCCTCATCCTCATACCGAATATCAAGGACCCCTCCTCTCTTCAACACTACAGGCCAGTTAGTATGTGTAATATCCCCTACAAAATCCTGGCAAGTATCATCAATACAAGGTTAGCAAAGCATCTCCCATGGTGGATCTCCCTTGAGCAGCATGGATTTGTGAAGGGCTGATCCATCCAAGGCCCTATAGCCCTTTCACAAGAAATGATGAGAGACATTAACACAAAGTCTTGCAGATCCAATTTTTCCATCAAACTAGACATGAAAAACGTATACGACTGCCTCGAGTGGGGCTTCATCAATAGAGTGCTGCATAGGATAGGTCAGTCTCCATGGGCTTGCGACCTCATCTTCAGGTGCATATGCTCCTCTTGGCTTGCTATTTCCTTTATGGGTCGAACTCACGACTTCTTTAAAGCCACTCACGGGCTAAGGCAAAAAGATCCCCTGTCCCCAAGCATCTTCATCCTAATGCAAGATGTTCTCAGTCGCATGATCCATAACGGTATAGCCATCGGCAAGGTACGTCCTTACCGACGCAAGATGAGGATCTCCCCTATCTCCCATTTTATATTTACAGATGACACCTTCATCTTCATGAACACGGGAAGGAGATCGCTCAATGGCATCAACAAAATCCTGGGTGATTACTGCCATTGGAGTGGTCAGGTTATCAACAAGGACAAAAGCATGGTTTACATCTCCAACAGATGCAATGCAAGGCGGGTCCAATTTTTGTGCAACAGGATGGTCATGCAATGGGGATCCCTTCTAATGGAGTATCTTGGTGCTCCCATCTCCACAGGCAGGATGTGTATTAGAGATTTCGATCAGGTGGTTAACAAGATTTCATGCCATATCCTTAACTAGAAAACCACCTGTTATCTTTTGGCGGGTGCATCACATTGGTGAATAGAGTCCTGTCTGTCATGCCGGTCCATGCATTGGCGTCCAGAAACATGCCAAAAGGTGTTATCAATTATATTGAGAAACTATTGGCTAGGTTTATCTGGGATGTTGCGCTGGAGGGGAAGAAACACTGGGCTTCATGGGAGAAGATGGCACGTCCAATTCTTGAGGGAGGAATCAATGTAAAAAGTTTAGAGGTACCATCCATTGCATGCATGCTAAAATGGCATGGGAAATTATTGAAGGCAGTACTCTGTGGGGAAAGACTATGGCATGCACTTATAATGGCAACGAGGGAGAGACACCGGTGTACAGATCCCATCTTTGGTCCAAAATCAACAACATCATCCCGAGCATGCAGCAACACTCTCAATGGATAGTTGGCGAGGGCAACCTACTATTCTGGCAACATAACTAGGCAGGCAGCATGGTAGGATATCCAGGGTTTCCTGCTCCCACCATTTTCTTCAAGGAAGTGAGGCTTCACTCTTCCTTCTTCAGATCAATTCTGGATATGGGGAAACAAGAGATCTTTGATAGCATTGAAACCTATTTAAACCATCAAACTCGGGGAGATTAAACAGCAAGGACTATCGCAAAGCTTCCATCCACCAGGCCCAACGTGACAGATGGACGAGTTTGGTGTGGTGCAATAAGATTTCCACAAAATATAACTTTCTCGTGGGGAGAATATGAAACCAGGAAATACCGACTGATGATTAGATTAAAAATATCGTCATTTTCATGGCCTCTGGATTTCATTGCTGCAAGAACAAGAAGGAGGAGGAATCAACCCACTTGTTTTATAAGGGGGAATGGGCCCATGAAGTATGGAGCTTCTTCGGGGGATTCACTGCTTTTTCCTCTAGAGTCAACTGCAACACTCCTTTTCTTGACAGATGGTTTTAGGGGGCAGAGGACGTTGGACCGGAAAAAATGGCAAGATCCATGATACTCAGAGCTGTCTGCTGGTGCCTATGGAAAGCAAGGAACCGGGCCAGATACGAGGGGACCAACTCCACAGAGAGACTCATCATCTCAAAGATCTGGAGCCTATTGGCGAACATGTTAACTCTGGTCAGCAACTAAATGAACACCCCATCCCTTAGGGCGCTCCATGGCCCCTCACCCATGGCCCAGCATCTACTAACCAGGACGCAAGGAAGATGGGTGAGGTGGACGGCCCTGAGGCCGGCCTCAAACTTAACACAGACGGTGCTTGTAGTTCGGGTGAAATGCGCGGAGGAGGAGTCATCAGGGATTACAGGGGGAGTGTTGTTCTCACTTATACTTCCCACTTTGGCACTGGAAACTTCCTTATAGCCGAGGCCAAGGCGGCTCTTATGGGGCTCATCCTATGCACCCAAGGTAATATTTGCCTTTCTCAAGTGGAGACGGACTCCATGATCCTACACAACTCCTTGCATGGAAGAGGTGGCACGCCTTGGTCGATCTGCTACACCATAAGGAAATTCAAAGCGCTCCTCAATAATAGTACGAAGGTGACCCACACCTTGAGGGAGGGGAATCAAGTGGCAGATCATCTAGCCTCTCTGGTTGTCCAAGGAACCAATGTAACTATCATCTCAAATATCTCCCAATTTAAACCCGTGGGGGTCAATCTGATTAGAGGGGATGCCCTCGGCCTTCATTACTTTAGACCCCCTTAGGCACTTCTCTGGTTCATCCTTCCTTCTTTCCCTGGAATAAAAATATAATGAATGATGATGATGTTCTCATTGGATGATGATTTGGCGAACAACACTTAAAGACTCCATTGGTCGAGAGGATGGGAGTTTGGGCTCATCAAACCCTTTTGGGGGGAATTGTTGCCTAATTTAGGAATATCTTATAGATTTAATAAATGTTCATATGTCTATTAATCCTTGGTTCTTTACCTAAGAGTGTATCTACATATTACCCCTGAGTTTCAAGATCAATCATGGAAGTGCACGGATTAGAAATTGTTGATACAGTGCTAGTGTAATCCCTTTGATGAGTCACTCTATATTTTATCATCATATAGGGAGGAAAAAAGTTGCTTTGATGTTAGTATTGAACCCATGATAAGGGATTCCTATGTATCCTAATTAGAGGAATCAAAACCCACATAGTTTGGTTCCACTTAACTGGGACCATTACCTTTTAAGGTCATGTGATGAAGAACCATCCATACAGTTTAGCGTTATGCAACAAGGATGTCTATGAAAAAGGTGCCTAGTCAACATCCAGTGTTGGGCTTACACTGTGGTGGCCCGGGATACCCAGGAAGGTTCAAGTCTCTTAGTTGAATATGAACCTACTAGAGATGTATCTCGGAGAATACTATGGTGATTTGGATTCTGGGTTTATACCTCAGGGAGGCTCTTACATACCCTAGTTAGTTGGGAATAAAAGTTCTCATAGTTCAATAGATGGGACTTATGCATGATTGCTTCCCCTTTGCAGACACATGGTTGGGGCATTAACCTTAGAGGAGTCCTTTCAGGGAAGATTCATGTAAGAGCTTATACTTTAAGGAGGAAGCCCTAGTGATTCTGGGGGAATTCTTACTAGGATAAACAATTAAGGATATTATCCCTTGAACTTAGGCCATTAGTCATGTGTCCTAAATATCTTGGATAGAGTAGGAATTAGAGCTTTCAGTCATTAGGCAATGGATGGTGTGGATTCCATAATCATCATTAACCACTAAGACCATGCGAGTCATGTCTGGTATGAGAAACAAGAGGAAACAGTAGATCTGAAAAACCATACACTTTCCCTTCTCCCTTGATGGTAAAGGAGGAACCCACGATGAAAGATATCAAGGTGACAATGGGCGTTGGTGTGGAGTAATGAACCCTTAAATGTGAACAGAAAGTGGAGGTCATTAGGTCTGTACTAAAAGGTTGGGGGCTTACTACAAGAGGGATTCCTTTAAATGGGTTCTAGGAAAGGGGGGGAATGTTTCTTCATTTCAAAAGGAAAAGCAAGTGTGATTCCTTTAACTTATCATTGTCTCTCATTGAATGTAAAATATATTGATCACCCTTGATCCATAGAATGGGGAGGTCCACAATAGTATCCCAAGGTTGGACTTTGGGTTACCTTGGAAATGTAGACTTGAGAACATTTCAGAGGTCCATACCAATGCGGGGATTACCGTCATGAATCTTCTTACCATGGGTTTGTAGACATATAAGGGCATACTGATGCGCCCGATGGTATGTTCATATGGGTCCAATGGCTTAGGAAGATGATTTAGCCTTTCCCCAATGCCAAAGTTTGAGGAGAGGATTTGGAGGATGGGATGGAAACATAAGGGAATGATTGGGATCGGAATATTGAAAACTCAAAAGAACCATACACTGCATACCAATTGTTCATGTGGGGTGGGGTACCCTCCCCATAGCATTTTTCTATGAGGGTGGAAGGGTTGTCAGCATACCGAGGTGGTACGCAGACCTAGATGTCGTATGTGTAATGGGGTGGTATGCGGACTAGGATTCAATATGCGTACATTGATGGTATGTGGACCCATATGACGTCTAGGTAATAAGATAGTATGCAGGACTAGAGTACCTATGTGCAGAGGAATGCCATACAGGGTAGGGTTTCATTCTCTTAGAGATTCATTATGCGGTACGCTAGTTTGAGTAAGGGTCATTGGTTCTATAGTTCATGAGAAATTCATCTTTGAAGGGAGTATGGCTCATGCTTCACCTTTTTTGTTCTCGTTTTTCCCATATTATTATTCATTCTCATTTTTATTTTTTGCAGCGTGTTTATACCCATTGGAAACCATTAGTGGTTCCACACTTTGTCGGTTGTTTTCCTTTGAAGTATTCCACCCTTGAATTCCAACCATTTCCCCAAACATATGATCCTTTCCTCAAATCCCCATGGGGTCCATATATAGAGTATTGAGGAGGATATATTTATGTGTTACACGGAACCTTTCATGGAAGCCCGTGGAGGGACCATCTGCCCTGCAGATGAATCGGTCAACCGGTATTTTCATTGTTGTGGATCACAGCTTCGGAAATCATCACCTTGCTCCCCTAAATGATGTGGTTTGCTAGATTCTTCCATCCTGGCCTCTTCTGCAAACTGCTCACTCTCTAGAGATGGTGTGCAGGGACATAATTCTTCTTCATGTTTTCACCAATGATGTGGTTTGTGGGGCCATGGTTCCTTGGTAATTTCCCCACCTCCATTCCACAAACGACATGGTTTGTTGTTCATTGGCACCATTCCTCATTCATTCCACAAACTACCTAGTTTTATGGCCAACACTTAATGGGCCAGTGTTTTGCAGGACATTCATGTACCGCTTGGTTCACTATATGTGCCTTCTGTGGACCTTTCCTGGTAACCAGTACGCAGACCAGTTTGGGTCCTTTACCAAATTTGAGTCCTTCAATATTTTTCTCTAATTTTCATCCCACATGAATCTTTTTCCTTTATCAATTTTATGGGAGTATTTCATTTCCATTTACAGATTTTTTAGGACCTTAGAAATCCCCCCCCCCATCGGAATGGGGTCCTGTCGAAATAAAGATGAGGCTATTCCAATGTAGAAAATGGTCCTAAATTGAACTGTTCTATGGTATAATAGTAGACCCATTGGGGGAACACACCTAAATATAGGGTCCCCTTTTCATTTTTCTTTTACCTGGTATCCCATTGAAAATTTCTCCACAAAGCGTTATCGTATTCCCTTGCTTCTGTGTACAATCTCATTCTTGAAATTTGTCGTTTGTGAACCACGCCTTGCATTCTGTGAACTGTGTACTCTTCAAAATTGCCTCTTCCATGAACTGAACTTTGAATCCACATACTGAACTGTGGAATTTTAAAACATATGTTTGAATTCCCATATAGTAAGACACTAGAAGCCTCACCTGTCTTGCATACTTAACTTCAATTCAGTAAACTAAACTTTAAATTTCTAAAATGAACTTTAAATATATGAACTCTGAACTTTGAATAACCTCATAGCGAGTATCGTTATGTGGATTTCTCCTTTCATGAATCGATCAACTTGATGGCCAATGCTTTGCGGGCCAGAATTTTGTGGGGAATTCTGCATATGGTCGGTTCACGTGGAATTCATTCCACACAACCATTCATGGGTTTTAGTATTGAATCCTTGTGTTAGGTGAACTTCTTTGGTCCCTTTACATGTGTGTCCTTTTTTCCAAACATTTTAATTGGACTTACCCTTTACGAATGGTCTTTTTCTTTCAGGATGGATATGTCTCTTCCTCTTATTTCAGCATAAGTGATCAAGAGGAGGGCATCCATGGTTGAGAATGCTGAAGAGAAACTTCTTGCTATCATTGTTCATCAAAGGGGTATTCTCCAAGATTTCCTTTCTTTGGAGCTAATATCTTATCCACTATCCAATATGCTTTTGATGTATAATTCTTGGCTCTAAGAAGATGCTCCTTTTCTAGGGATTGAAAGTGGTGATATTTTCACACATTCTAGAACATCTCATGGGCATAATGGGTTAAACATCTCTACATCCGGAGAAATCATTACTACTTTGAGTAAGGAGGGTGAGGTTATCCTGAGTGGATCTATGTGGACTCAGAGTGTCAAACACCCTCACAGTATGTCCTTGGATTACATCATCCAAGATTATCCATCCATCATTAAAATTTCATCCGGTAAACTGAACAGAGGATGAAGCTCCAAATGGGACCACCGATCGGGAGGGTGATTTCCAGAAAAGTGGGCTTGGGTTTTCATGGTTCATCATAATTTATTGGAATCCCTCGTACTTCTAAAAGCTATCAATCTATATCAATCAATGTGGGTCTCTAAATTTTCCATCTTGCCGCTGGGTGAGATACTACCTGAGCTTCATAGTCACTGGTTTCTGGATGCCAACACATTTCACTTATCCCATGGTGAATTAGGGATCAATCTATGGTACGTCTCCCAGATGGGGGGATTTACTATCCTTCATGACATGTATTAATTTTTTTACCAATTTCCAACTCCTTGAGGAATGTTGAGCAAGTATCCCACTTGGTAGGAGAATTATTGTTTATAGAAGAGAGGATACTTGGTCAGCCCCTTCATGCCCACTCACTTATCTCATTTAAGGATTGGATTGGGATATTATTGTAGGTGAATGTATGACGATAATATTTTACCATAGAAAAACCCACCTAACCTAGCAGTTATGGATAATTTATGGTTCTTAATGTGCTACCCTTGAGGCGGGTCAATATATGACATGGGGTTATGAAATCTGCAAAGATGTGTCTCCTGATCTCAGGTCGGTAGGTTTCTTTTCCATGTTCCTAAGTGGATGGATATTCCCCTCTTGTAATGTTTATATCAGTTTTAGGGCCATCACTTTGATGATGGAATCCATATTAGTGGAGGGACAGACCATTTACTTGGTCGTTCTGACTCTTTCTAAAATCTACGTATTGTTAGGGAAGGTACAAGAAGGGAAACCCCTACATCATCTTAGCAGACCATTTCAATTTTTATATGGCGGGATGGTAGAGCATTTTCCCTTATATGATTACTATCATACCACCATAGTTCCTCATTTTGAATTCCCCCAACCTTTCTTAACATTTCTGTTATCTGATAAAAATCTATGATCGTGGAAGGCAAGATTGAATTTCTAAGTGATTTCTACCACTTCTCTTTTGCGCCTTATACATTACCCCATGGTACAATGATAAATACTGGGAGAGGCTCCCCTGAAGAACATTATTATATCATTGCACTTAGAGATAGATTCTTGACCGAACACATATACAGGGTGACCATTTTCAATCCTTACATTCCTTATAGGTTCTCTAGCAAATTTAGATACCTGAAACAAATCACATATATTCCCCCTCCCTGGTGAAGTAGGAATCTCATTCTGCAATTCTTCGCCAATTCTGGTAGTTCATGACATGGGAGGATGATAATTAGGAAGTCCTCATTACTCCTACAATAGCCTCAAATTACCTATCATTAGAGTATGCCAAGATGTGGGTGGTTTTCTATCCTGACAAGGTATTGGAAAGGCTAGTTCAATTGGTTCAGAAACTTTTAGTTGTTTCAGATCCTATCCTAACAATTCAGTCTCGCCATTTTTTCCCCATCCTATGGTGAGAAGGTTCTCTAACCGTCGTCACATGCATTTGGAAGGGGCTACACCTACACAACCCATTTATATAGAGATTGATTCAGATCTCATATCTTTGGTCGATGTGGTATGTGGTCCTACCAAAACTGGTATGAGTAGAACATCACCTAATGTTCTTGATGTTGCTTTCAACCCCCCTTATTTAGTCATGGAGGCTGAACCGTCTAATGGGGGGAGGGAAATCCCCCAGATTCAGTGACTCAGCTCAGGGTGCTTCCATCTACTGCAATGATTCTTTCTCATTCGGTACCTATCATGGTGGATGAGGATCATGATTTTCATGATATTAGGAGGCATTGAGATATGGGAAAGAAGGTATGGCCTAAAATCTTCACTCTTTCTATAGAAACTCCCCTGACCAATTTTTCCAATGAGGAGGGTAACTTTGGATGACTATTTTTCAATCTCGGATCAGGTGGATTTGATTACTGATTCATGCGTCTTTTTTTTGCATCAAATTCTTGTGGTTCGAAAGGATCTCACTACTTGCAAAGGAATCCTTGCTCGGTTTGATGCTTCTCACCAACAAGCTTGGAATTTATGGGATATCACTAATGAGTTGAATCATCTCAAAGCTGAGGAAGCCAGTGCTCATGACCAGGTGATTTCCCAGACATAGGAGCTGCATGAGTGCGAGGCTCGTATGGTTAGATGAAAAACACAACTGCCATCGCCAAATGCTAATTATTAAGTCATCCAACAGAAAGTTTGAAACCTCTAGAATGTTATGAAGTGAGTATGCCCAATGGTTGAAGATGAATCTGAGGTGAGGGATTCTTTAGAAAAGGAACTTGATGTCCCTCTTTGGGAAGTTATTGACCTACTAGAAAGAGAGATACAAACCTCATTGTAATCTTGTAATGCCCCGACCCCAGTTACCCAAAGTCGGTGCATTATTTTAATACATTGGCATGATTATAAGGAATCAAGTCTCGAAGGACCGATCAGTTTAGCAGTCATGGAAAATAGATTACATACATTAACATTACATTACAATTTAAAACATAAAACAAAACATAGATAGTTCTTTGATAATTCCATTATTCCCTTTAACTTAACCCTTCATATTAATCATAACACACTTCTTGGAATCCTGGTAAAATAAAACATATGAAATGGGTGAGCTCAGATGCCCAGTAAGGGTAAATAATTTAGCGAAATCTATAAACTTTTAAGGCAATATGTGTGATAAAAACAATATCCCTTTTAAACATAAACTTGAACATAATATGGAAAAAATAAATCAAACATTACCATATAAACACGCACATGGATATTATACTAGTTGAATAATCACAAGTATTAACTAATTTCATAATGAGGGAATGCCTAACGTTGGACATCATTACCACATAGTCAAGGCCTTATTCCAGGACTACAAATAAAATTTTTGTCAAGGCCTTGTTCCAAGACACTAGTTCGTCTCATGAGACCAACCGATGCATCGAGGAGCTATAGAAGGCTTCACCCGTCAATTAATAAGTCCGCTGCATTCCTCAAATGAAAAACATGAAACATAACATAAACATTCATATTAAAACTTGCATACGAAATGTCAATACATTAACCATAAACCATGAATGGTATAAAAAAAGAACATCCAAATTAAAACATATCATAACTCATTCAATTCAATATGGAATATTGTTTTATAATAAATCAACCTCAATCAAATATAATATCCAGTAAAGGATGTTGACATAGTTGAAAATGATGAGTAAAACTTTTTGAGAGAAATATCCTTTTTGTAAAATCATTTAAAAGTCACATATTTATAAATGAAGTAATTTAAAAGAGATTTTTGAATAATTTGTCCCATAACACTTTGAAACATTTGAAAATAATTATCATTTCAAAACATTCATGTCCATAAAAATAAATCCTTAAAATCATTTTGAAAACATTGACATTAATTAAAAAGAATTAGAAAGATAAATCTTTAAAACATTTAAAATTCTGATCCTGATAAAGAATACCTTTCACAAATCCTTAAAATATTTATTTTGAAATCATTTTTATGAAATATGGTCATGGATGATAAAAATTACCCAGTAAATACTTAAACATAAACAATCTCGGATAATAATGAGATTGAGGAATTAACCCTTACCTTGCACTTTTCTTTAGTCGATGGTATGTTTAACCTCCTATATGAAGATCGTAGTATGTTATTAAATTATACCAGAACCATATTAATATTTACGATATCATACATGATTCATTTATGATTTTTCACTACCCATTTAATAATAATTTCCATGTTAAATTAACATTTCGGGTAATAATCGCTTTCATTATCGTACGTGTTTTAACTTGTTACTCTTGATTGTATCACTTAGATCAAGATTTAAATACTTAAAGAATATAAAACATAATTTATATATCATATATATTTAGAATATAAATATTTATAATATACAAATATATGAAATTAAAAACACCGTTTATGGCGACTGTAGTCCGTACGTACGCATAAACGCAGTTTCCGTTTTAATATCATACTCAACGGAACTAAGTGAATATGATATATGTATGTAAATATATATATATATATATACATTAGAATTATTATGTCATTTATTACATATTTATTAGAAATATATATTTTTATAATCATCGATGAATGGTTAACGTGGAAATGAATCTCATCGCGTCGTGGAGACGGTAATCCGTACGTACGCACGAGCGACAATATCATTTCCTTAAAGGTGTGGAATAGGATGGTATATTAATTTTAAAGAGACATTATCATGTTATTTTCATTATTTATATATATATTACTCATCATTATATCCATCCAAATATCATAGTGTAGAATAACAAATTACACCACGGCGTGGAGATGGTAAGCTGTGCGTACGCATGTATGGTGACATTATCATTCATAAGATGGATAGAATAATGAATATAGTTGTGCCATATTTATAATAACATCACAGTATATAGAATATACTGAAGTTGTTATTTTAGAATTGAAACAACAAATACAGAGTAAGTGGAAGAATAAGAGAACTTGAAAGATGGTGGTGAAATCATTACCTCTTCTTTGGGTTCTTCCTTTTTCTTTGATCAAAAGGGCTCCTTAGGTTGGATTTCTGACTAAATGAATTCCTCTAGGATTAAGTGAGGACAGTTTAGAGGGTATTTGGGTAGGTTTTGGTCAAGAAAAATGGCTTTGGAAGTGTGAATTTGAGAGAAGGGGAAGTTCCCTTTTATAATAGGGGTGAGGGGCACCTTAGGAAAAAAATAAAATATTATTTTATAATAAATTCATTTTCAGTTTTTAATGGCTCAAAAATTAATTCTATAAAGGATAAGGTGGGTATGGGTCTAACCCCACTCAACCAATACGTTTTATATAGGTTTAGGTCACCATGTTAACCTTAACTTTTAGATTTAACTCTTAGTTAAATAGTTTGACATTTACCATGTCTCTTTGTATTTTTATATTATACGGTTAATAAACTTACTATAAAATGCCAATAGAACCCTAATTGTTTACTTAATGTCATTTATATTATTATATAATTCTTTTGGACGAAACTTAGATTTTTAGGACTATTATATCAATTAATAATATAATTGTTTTTAACTATTTTATGACAATTTTGACACTATTTGGTATTTGTTTTTTTGTTAAAATCATAACAATGTGATTAATTCAAAAAAATGATATAAAAAACCCTAACATGTCATATTAACCTAGAAAATTATTTTAATTTATAAAAATTCTAAAATTACATTTATTTGGATATTTATAATGTCAATTATTTTAATCTTTCATTAATACGGTAATTACTGCATCATCATTGTGTCATAAATAAATTTAATTATTTAATGTGTAAAAATTTTAAATAAAATACCATTATTTAGGAAATTGTTTTATCTTTATAATTAATATTTATAGTTGAATTTATATAATGCATAACCCTATATTAAAAACGTTTTAGTTATTACACTTTGATTTTAACTCTTTTAACTCTTCTTTGAATTAAATAATAATAAATGTCCTAATCTAATCCAAGTGAACCTAAAGGATCATATTTTATTAATAAGGTTGTTTTTGGTCGAATTACACTTATCCAATAGAATTAGGACATGTTTTAGTGTAAGAATAATATCATTTTTACCCTTAATTACCATATTTACTTTTAACCGTGGTAAATAAAAGTAAAAACTTACTATTCACTAACAATTATTTTTATCTTATTGAACCAAATTTTTCTTAATAATATCAACCATGTCTCTAGGATTTTTTAAATTTCACTCACATAAGCGGTAAAATTAAGTTTTATGCAAATTTGCAAATTCTCCTAGGAGGTGGGTAAAAGACAGTGAAAAGTTCAATAAACTTTTATATATCTAATATTATTACAAAATGACTCCAATGAATTAAATTGAAAATATACAGGTATTATGTATCAATTTTGACCTAAAATAAATTTAAATAAAATAAATAAATATTTAAATAAAAAGTCGGTTTTAAACAATAACTTAGTGTTCTTCACTATCCATCAAAAATTGAAAGTTTTCAGAAAAATATAAAAAATTCACCCTAAGATAATTTTGTTATTACAAATTCAAAAATGAATTATATTTTACCAAATTAAAATCATAGAAGTTTCATTTATTAATTTAAAATTAATTCCCGTTGTCAAAACCAAAAGGCCTATTTTTAAGAAACAATAACTATCGAAAGATTGACACTTGTTTAGGTCCAATTTAAAAGTGAAATTACTTACAATGACCAAAATTGAATTAAATGGTAAAAACATAATCTATTTATACTTCCAAAAAATTAAAATGTATAATTTAACACTATAAATTATTTTGATTAAAAAAGTAGTTTTCAGTTAAAATATAGTATTTTTCACTATTCATCCAAATATGAAAGTTATCAGAAAAACACAAAAATTTTATTGAAACTAAATTCTTATGTCCCTATTCTAAAGAAGAAGTCTATTTTGTCAAATTGAATATATAAAAGTTTTAAATTTTGGATTTAAAAAATCTTCACCATTAGAAGAAGGTAAAAGTACATTTTTTGAAAAATACTTCTTTTATCTGAAAAAAAAATGAATTAGTTCTTAAATTATGTCTAAGAAACTCATAATATGGATTCTAAAATTATAAGGATTATATATAATTCAAAATTCTGTTAATACTATTCATAACCGCTTTTGAACGGCTAGTTTGGTAAGTTGTGGTTCACTTGAACTTGGTGTTGTGTGTAGTGAAGGTCATTGAATTACTTTGAACAAATAACATATTATGAAGTATTTGGGTGTTATATTTATTCTCTCCTTCAATAAATTGTGTCCTCACAATTTTAAATTGTTCTTCGAAAATAAAAGGTTGAAAATAAAAAATACCTTTGTGGGAAAACCCACATCGGAAATTGGGTTAATAAAATTTAGTCTTAATAAGAGGAAAAGGGAAATGAAAGGGCCACCAAAAAATTTTGATCTCGATTAGGAGAACATTAGTGGAAATTAGAGATACATAATTAGAGGAAAGATGCAAATACTTATAGGGAGTGATTGAGGTTATCATCTACAAATAATTGTATAATTGAGGGCCTCAAAGCCATCAATCTCTGATGATTTAAAATATCATTTGTTCAACAAAACATAAGGTATTAGGATAACACATTTTTAGTATTAAGATATTTTACCTAAAGTTTATGAATTAATTTCTTCATATAATAAGAGAAGAGAAAAAATATTTACATACTTGACAAGTAGAGTTCCATCCCTTAACTAATTTCTACCACAAACTCATATTTCATTCAAAATGATAATAGAACTTAAAAAATATATTCTATTTATCCTTTTCATATAGGGTTCCAAAAAAATGAATTTATAATACATCTACAAAACCTTTTAAAAAAATACATTATTCAATCCAAGACATAAAGTGGTCCAGTGGTAGGTGATAAACCCTTGTCGCCCTTCAGTTGTCGGTTCATGTCTCGTGGCCTTATCGGACGCCACGGGATGCCGCCTGATCTCCAGGTTGTCCTTTTATGGCAATCCAAAAATAATCTCAAACTAGAATTATCCAAAATACTTCTATCCAAACTCACAGTCCAAAATTTATAATGAAGGTAAACACAATGAAGATCATTTTCCACGTAATTGCATTTGAACACCTTCATCATGTATTCTTTTAAAACACTACAACATCCTGAATTACTCTAAAACCGTATTGATTACATTCATGCTCCCTTATTCCTTATAGAATAAGGGATATAATCTTTCTATCCCAAAATGTTGTAAACTCCAACAATTATGTAATATAAAAATCATTAATCAGTTTCAAGGTAGTCAAGAATATCCAATATAATTTATCCAAATCAATCATGTATTATTCCAAAATCACTACCTTGGTATCAGAACCATATTATGGTTTATCTTTATCTCAATCGTATATTTTTCAAAATTATAACATGTTATTGAGTCACTTTTCTTGGATCCACACAATCTCAAGTCCTTAATGAAATAGTACTACAGTACAATCCTTATATACTCTATAATTCTTATAACATGTAAATCATTAATATAATATTAAAATGACACAATACTTTAATAACAACGTAAGAAATATAATCATTCATCTTCATCTTTAGTAATATCATAACTTTATTATTATTTAATAGAAGCATTTGGGGTATACTCTAATGATTTGGACATTGATTCGTGTAGTGTCCTAACTCCTTCCAGATGAAGCATTATACATTTGAATCTTTTTTCTAACCCTTGCAATTGCGAACTTGGAATCCTTTTTCTCCACACTTATAACAAACACCCATTCCCTTAAAGAAATTACCAAGGTGATTCTTTCCACAGTTATCACATATGGGAAAATCCTTCTTTTCCCTCTTCCCTTTGTCCATCTTCCTCTCTTCCATCCTTTTCTTCTCTTGCTTCCCTTCAAATCCATAGGACTCAGAGAATTTTTTACTTATCTTATTAACACATGATACTATTTCTTCATATGTTGAGAATACATGGGAGACAATTTCCCTTCTAAATGTTGGCTTAATACTGTGAAAGATATGATCCTTCTTACTCTTTGGATCATACATATTGCTGGAGTTCACATTCCTTCTACTAGGTTTCATTTCTGTACAGTGGCATACACTAGGTCAGTTTATTAATTGAAATGAATAATTCATAAATTGTAAAATACCTAATGTAAATTGAATAGTTTATGGATATAATCCATAAAAATATTTTCTTTGAGGAGGTATATACTTGTAAATCCCTTTTAATTATTTGTAAAGAAAATTATAATTATCCAAAGCATATCCCTCGGGAGTGTCGTAACCAAGAGTGAAGCAAGGCCCGTTGTCGTGCACCAGTTCTTGTTCGAGTCTAGCTCAAAGCGTTGTTTTTGGGTTTTACCCCTAGGGACATCTGTGCCAGAGCTGCCTCTACTTGCTCGTATCCAGACAGGGATGTATTTGCTTGGAAAACTCACAAAATGTCTACATTACCAAAATTCTAGGAAGTTCTTCTATATTAATCCTCAAAGACTATCTTAGGCTAATGTTCTCTAATCAGAGTTTATATAAATCTAGTTTCCAAGGTTATTTCTAAACTTCATCTGATACCAACTGTAACGCCCCGACCCTAGTTACCCAGAGCCGGTGTATTATTTTAATACATTGGCTTGATTACAAGGAATCTAGTCCTGAAGCACCGATCAGTTTAGCAGTCTTGGAAAATAGATTACATAAATTAACTTTACATTACAATTTCAAACATAAAACATAGCATAGATATTTCTTTGAGAATTCCATTATTCCCTTTATCTTAACACTTTATATCAATCATAATACACTTCTTGGAATCCTAGGAAAATAAAACATAATAAATGGGTGAGCTCAGATGCCCAGTAAGTGTAAATAATTTAGCGGAAGCTATAAACTTTTAAGGATAAATTTTTGATAAAAACAACAGTATTTTTAAACATAAATGTGAAAATAATATGGAAAAAATAAATCAAACATTACCATATAAACACACACATGGATATTCTACTAGTCGAATAATTACACTTATCAACTAATTTCATAATGAGGGAATGCCTAACATTGGACATCATTACCACATAGTCAAGGCCTTGTGCCAAGACTACAAATAAAATTTTTGTCAAGGCCTTGTTCCAAGACACTAGTTTGTCTCATGAGACATACCAATTCATCGAGTAGCTATAGAAGGCTCCACCCATCACTTAATAAGTCCACTACATTCCTCATATGAAAAAGTTGAAACAAAACATAAACATTCATATTAAAACGAGCATACAAAATGTCAATACATTATCCATAAACCATGAATGGTAAAAAAAATAGAACATCCACAGTCAAACATATCATAACTCATTAAATTCAATATGGAATATTGTATTATAATAAATCATCCTCAATCAAAAATAATATCCAGCAAAGGATGCTGACATAGTTGAAAATGATGAGTAAAACTTTTTGAGAGAAATATCCTTTTTGTAAAATAATTTAAAAGTCACACATTTATAAAGGAAGTAATTTAAAAGATATTTTTCAATCAAAGTGTCCCATACCACTTTGAAACTTTTGAAAAGAATTATCATTTCAAAACATTCATGTCTATATAAATAAATCCTTAAAATCAGTTTGAAAACATGGACATTAATTAAAAAGATTTAGAAAGATAAATATTTAAAACATTTAAAATTCTGATCTTGATAAAGATTACCTTTAACAAACCCTTAAAATATTAATTTTGAAATCATTTTTATGAAAAATGGACATGGGTGATAAAAATTTCTTAGTAAATACTTACACATAAACAATCTCGGATAATAATGAGATTGAGGAATTAACCATTACCTTGCACTTTCCTTTAGTCAAGGGTATGTTTAACCTCATGTATAAAGATATTAGTATGTTATTAAATTATAACAGAACCATATTAATATTTATGATATCATACATGATTCATTTATGACTTTATACTACCCATTTAGTAATAATTTAAATGTTAAATTAACATTTTGGGTAATAATCTCTTTCTTTATCATACGTGTTTTAACTTGTTACTATTGATTGTATCACTTAGATCAAGATTTAAATACTTCCAGAATATAAAAAATTATTCATTTATCATATATATTTAGAATATAAATATTTATAATAGACATATATATGAAATGAAAAACACCGTTTATGGAGACGGTAGTCCGTACGTACACATAAACGATGTTTCCGTTTTCATATCGTATTGAACGGAACTAAGTAAATAAGATATATGTTAGTACACAGACACACACACACACACACAGATATATATATATATATATATATATATATCCAGTATCATTATTATTTCATATATTAATTACTTATTAGTAATATATATTTTTATAATCGTTGATGAATGGTGAACGTGGAAATGAATCGCATCGCGTCGTTGAGACGGTAATCCGTACATACGCATGAGCGACAATATCATTTCCTTAAAGGTGTGGAATTGGATGTTATATTAATTTTAAAAAGACATTATCATGTTATTTTCTTTATTTATATCCATATTACACATCATTATATCCATCCAAATAACATAGTGTTGAATAACAAATTACAACACGGCGTGGAGACGGTAAGTCGTACGTACACACGCATGGTGACATTATCATTCATAAGATGGATAGAATAATGAATATAGTTGTTCCATATTTATAATAACATAACTTTATATAAAATATACTGGAGTTATTATTTTATAATTGAAACAACAAAGAAAGAGTAAGTGGAAGAATAAGAGAACTTGAAAGAGGGTGGTGAAATCATTACATCTTCTTCGGGTTCTTCCTTTTGATTTGATCAAAAGGGATCCTTAATTTGGATTTATGACTAAATTAAGGCCTATAGGATTAAGGGAGGATAGTTTAAAGATTATTTGGGTAGGGTTTGGTTGATCCAAATGGCTTTGGATGTGTGAATTTGAGAGAAGGGGAAGTGCCCTTTTATAAGAGGGGTGAGGGGCACCTTAGGAAAAACATAAAATATTATTTTATAATAAATTCCTTTTCAGTTTATAATGGCTCCAAAATTAATTATTTAAAGTATAAGGTGGGGATGTGTTGAACACCACTCAACCAATAGGTTTTAGACAGGTTTAGGTCACCATATTAACCTTAACGTTTAGATTTAACTCTTAGTTAAATAGTTTGACATTTACCATGTCTCTTTGTATTTTTATATTATATGGTTAATAAACTTACTATAAAATGCCAATAGAATCCCAATTGGTTCATTAATGTAATATATATTATTATATAAATCATTTGTCCAAAGCATAGATTTTTAGGACTATTATATCAATTAATTATATAATATTTGTTTTAAAAACTGTTTTATGTCAATTTTGACACTATTTGGTATTTGTTTTTTGTAAAAATTATAAAAGCATGATTACTTAGAAAAAAATTTATCTAACCAACCCTAACATGTCATATTAACCTAGAAAATTAGTGTAATTTATAAAAAGTCTCAAATTACATTTATTTGGATATTTATAATGTCAATTATTTTAATCATTCATTAATACGGTAATTACTGCATCATCATTGTGTCATAAATAAATTTAATTATTTAATGTCTAAAAATTCTAAATAAAATAACATTATGAAAGGAATATTTTTATCTTTATAATTAATATTTATAGTCGAATTTATCTTATGCATAACCCTATATTAATAACATTTTAGTTTTAAACTTTGATTATAACTCTTTTAACTCTTCTTTGAATTTAATAATAATAAATGCCCTAATCTAATCCAAGTGGACCTAAAGAATCATATTTTATTCCTATGGTTGTTTTTGGTCTAATTACACTTATCCAATATAATTAGAACATGTGTTAGGGTAAGAATAGTATTATTTTTACCCTTAATTACCAAATTTACTTTTAACCGTGGTAAATAAAAGTAAAAACTTATTATTCACCAAAAATTATTTTTTATCTTATTGAACCACATTTTTTTAACTGATATCAACCATGTCTCTCAGATTTTTAAAATTCCACTCACATAAGCGGTAAAATTATGTTTTATTTGAATTTACAAATTCTCCTATGAGGTGGGAAAAAGACGGTGAAAAGTTCAATAAAATTTAATACATCTAATATTTTTTTTAAATGACTCCAATTAATTAAATTGAACATATATAGGTATTATGTATCTATTTTTACCTAAAATAAATTTAAATAAAATATACAATTATTTAAATAAAAATTCGGTTTTAAACAATAACTCAGTGTTTTTCACTATTCATCAAAAATTGAAAATTTTCAGAAAAATAAAACAAATTCACCCTAAGCTAATTTTGATATTCCAAATTAAAAAATAAATTCTATTTTACCAAATTCAAAACATATAAGTTTAATTTTTTAATTTAAAATTAATTCCCGTTGTCAAAACCAAAAGACGTATTTTTTAGAAATAATAACTATCAAAAGATTGACACTTCTTTATGTCCAATTTCAAAGTGAAATTACTTAAAATGACCAAAATTGGATTAAATGGTAAAAAATATAATCTATTTATACTTCCAAACCATTAAAATTTATAATTTAACACTATAAATTATTTTGTTTAAAAAAGTTTTTTTCAGTTAAAATATAGTATTTTTCACTATTTACCCAGATATGAAAGTTATCAGAAAAACATCAAAAATTTATTGAAACTAAATTCTTATGTCCTGATTCTAAAGAAGAAGTTTATTTTGTAAAATTGAATATATAAAAGTTTCAAATATTGGATTTAAAAAGGGTTCACTATTAAAAGGCGGTAAAAGTGCATTTTTTTTTAAATACATCTTTTATCTGAAAAAAATGAATTAGTTCATACATTATGTCTAAGAAACTCAAAATATGGATTCTAAAATTATAAGTATTATATATAGTTCAAAATTCATTTAATACTATTCATAACTGCTTTTGAACGGCTAGTTTGGTAAGTCGTGGTGCGCTTGAACTTGGTGTTGCGTGTAGTGAAAGTTATTGAATTACTTTAAAGAAATAACATACTATGAAATCTTGAGGTGTTACAAATCTGTTGGGGGTACCCTACACCACCATTGTTTTGTCATTGGGGAGAGGCTCTAGATTTTGAATGTTCCTCCCACTCTCACTTCCTCTTTAATAAAATTGAAAAAAAATTCTTTCTAGTGTACCTCTTTTACTCTTTTCCTGCAATCCCAATAATTTATGATCATCTATATTTTAAACTATAAAATTAACCAGATATCAATTTCAGTCTTAATACAGGATAAATTAATAATCTTGTTATACTCTAATATTTTCCTAAAGTAAGGGGCTCAGCGGCCATAGTTTGACTCTTTATAGGGTCACATGGAGAACCCTACGCACTTTTTTCCTTTTTTATTATCACCCTAATTTTTTCCTAATATCGTTATAGTGTGGGCCTAGCAGGTATAATTTTCCTTTTTTTAGTATGCCCTTTGCAGGTTTTCGACCTAACTTTCTTTGTGTATATTTATTTTTTTCTTGCTCAAAATATGTTTCCCTAAACCATATGTATCATCGATTTAGTGAGCTGACACTTGATTTTTATTCAAGGTTCCTTTTTTGGGTTTTCACCTTGGTGAGCATAGTGTCTATTTTGGGGGTATGTTTCATGTTTTTCCAATCGGACTATCATTACTGATGTTTTTTTCAATCAGATTTGACCATAACTACACTGATGTTTTAGGTCAAACTTCTTGGACCGTGACTTGTGGGGTAATGACCTCAATTTAGGACTCATTAGCCAAGAATTTATCAGCAACATTCAGACATGGATGGGGGGTTTCTCTTGACCCTAACCTATGATTTCTGGATATGGGACATGATATGGGGAGTAGAAGCCATAGGGTGTACGGAGATAGGAAAATCCTCTCCTGAGGATGAATTTACCTTTTGTTGATAGGCTATTTTTGTGGGAAACATATGCAGAGTAGTTGGGGCATAATGTGCATAGTCAAACAAAGGTGTCCACTTGACACTAGCCTTTCATTCTCGATGGCTAAGAAGTTTTTATAGAACCTTGGATTTATTTTTCTATTGAGTACCACAATTGGTGTCTCGTTGAATGAATGATGTTTGAAAGTAATAAAGGCATTTTTATTTGATTTTGGATAAAAACCCGCTTCTACATGAATTTTGATTGTGTAAAGGAGGGTTGAGGCATGGTGCAGTTTAATGTTGTACAACTAGGACATTTGGTACATTCTTTGCAAAATAATCATACTCCAGCTAGATAAGGGTAAATGATTCACTTCCTCCACAATATTTTGGCCAGGAATATCCTTCATCATTAGACATTTAAATGGGGAAATGTTTAAATTGTTATCTAAGGGGTTTTTGAATCCAAAGGTTGAGGTGGGAAATAAATGTCGTAAGGGCATACTAAGGCAAGGAGATATGATCTTGATGATGGATTTACTTTTGGTTTATAGACTATTTTTTAGTCAATATATACAAAGCCTCCAAGGCATAATGTGAATAGTCAAAAAAATGGTGTCCCAAAGACATTGACCTTCCATTTTTGATGGCTAGGAAGGATTATGGATATTCGGACCATTCTAGACATAGAGTATGGATCTTTAAAAGGGGTATTCCTTAACATGAAAAGGGGGAATTTCATGTCGAACATTACTAGGAATAAGTGGAGGAAATTTTATCCTATCAATGTGAATTGTTTCCTAACACAGGTTTCACCCTTGCACAGGAAGGGATGTGACATTTTTGTCTCATGGTTGGACATGAAATGTGAGATTGGATATCACTACGTATCATGTGAGGGAAGGAATCAAGATATAAATAGCCCTTTTAAGGTTTATCTGTATTCGGAACTAATTGGCACATACGGATTGGCATTTTTATTTTAAATATGGATTCACTAATGGGGCAAGGCGTACGTTGAACTTTTTTGGGCATATTTATTTCTTGTGTAGGATTAGGAGGGGAAATACCCATTTTTCATGACCCGGATAAAGGGTGAATACCGATTATCAAGTATCATGTGATTAGGATGTTCATATAGAATCCCTAAGTAATCGAAGGGTGATCAATACAGGATGTTCTAACATCTATAGAATGTGGGTAGGGAGGAGCGTGTAAACCATGACTTCTAGGGATCTTGGATCAGGAGGAATGACATGGGGAATAGAAGCAATTAGGAATACAAAAATAGGAAAATCCTATCCTAGGGATGAATTTTCCTTTGGATGATAGGCTATTTTTGTGTACAACATATGTAGAGCCATCGGGGCATAATGTGAATAGTAAAAAAAGGTGTTGGTAGGACACTGACCATCCATTCCTGATGGCCATGAAGGGTTATGATGATCCAAGATCACTCAAAGCACAGAGTCTGATGAATGGATAGGGTTGGTTTGGACACTTCAGAAACACTCAGGCCGTGATTATTCAGGGAATTCTGTAATTATTCGTGAAATTTGGAGTCTCTCTATACAGATTTAACATGTATGTGAGGAGGGATATTTTTACTCCCTTGTCAGATTAGGGCCCAACTTTGAAGATCTAGGAATCCTGAGACCAGCTTCCCTGCATAGGTTTGGGTATGTTCCTAGGGAATGGAGGAATTGTAGCTATATTTGGGGTACCTTATGGTTTTTAATGTCATGTGGTTAGGACTTTAGGCCATACATTATAACCTCATGTTGTGAGGATGTATTTTTTATAGTTTAATTTCATGTCTAAAGGACTTTGACAACATGGTTTAATCATCATGTTTCAGGGATGAATTATCTAAGGAATCATGCATAAATATGAGATAATCAGATCGGTATATTTCTGGTACGCCCCATACATGAGTGAGGGAAGGTGTAAACCATGATTGTTGGGGTCTTAGAGTTAGGAGGGATGAAATAGGTCTTAGAATCCATTAGGTGTATGAAAAGAGTAAAAGACTATCTTGGGGATAAATTTTCCTTTGGTTGACTGGCCATTTTTGTGGGAAACATATGCAGAGCTGCTGAGGCATAAAGTACATAGTCAAATAAAGGTGTCCATAGGGAACTAGTTGTCCATTTATGATTGCCTTGGATTATTATCGAGACTCGATATTTTCTGGGGTATAGAGTTTGATGAATGAAAAGAGGATGTCTGGGTACGTGAGGAATATCTAGGCCATGATTAATTCTAAGGTACGATATCCTTTACATAGACCTAATTTGTGGGTAAATGGAAGCATGGTTCTTTGACCCTTTTTTGATATAAGAGCCTAGATTTGAAATCCCCTAAATATATTTTCAATAAAGATGAGGTGGATTAGGGGATCTTCTTTATTTTTATGGTTGGACCTGGGAACACCTGGGTGTCACTATGTATCTCGTCATGTCGAGATTCAATCCATACGTTGTTCTTGAGCTACCATACAGTTTAATGTAATATGGTTAATAATTATTTGGTCACATAGTTTAATTTCATGTGGTTAGGATAAGAGTGATCCAACAATGAAAGGAAGGGGTGATTGAAGTGTTGGTATTGAACCTCGTGAAGGTTTCCCTAGTATCCCAGTTAGTGGTAAATCAATGTCTATGTAGTTCTGAGGACTCCATGTGCCAGTCTGACTTGTGCATGGGGAGGGGGAATGTTATAACATGCTTTCAAGATGATTGGATTATTATAATTCATTATTCTTTGTCTATGTAGGGTAATTCATTACCATCATTCCTAAGATCATGTGAGTTATACTCAATGTGAGAAACAAGGAGCGACGAGGAGTTCCCTCATAGTACAGGGGAAACAGAGGATATAACAGAGGCATTCCACATCATGTGATGTCTGGACCAAGACTTTGGGTCAAGGTATCTCTATGTATCCCATTTAATAATAGTAATAAATCCATATTTAGTTCTATAAAAGGCCTTCCCTACATAGGTTTTGTCCATACGCAAGGAGGGGGAGCACATTTTTTGATATTGGGGGCAGGACTAGGATAAAGAATCTGGGTGTCACTACATATCTTATGATGGTAGTAATCAAGCCTGCATGTTGTTATTGGGGTACCATAATGTTTTACATTTTGCGTTATGGACTTTTCCCCATGTAGTGAGTTGGTATGTCTACAAGGAATCCTCTGCTAAAACACCCAATCCCATGTGAGTAGCACTCGGTGTGGGAAACAAGGGTCATAAATGGATTACTCCGCCACATAGTGGGATCATGAAGAAGGACATGGGAGTTTCCATCAATTCATTATTGCATCCAAGTCTATGTTTGATGATCCAGGGCTACTTATGTATCTCATAGGGGCATTAATTCACCCATATGTGGCTATTACTAAGAAACTACCTTCATAGTTATGACTTTGTGTAGGGAAAGGATGAATTTTTTCTTTGGCAGGTGGATGGACCAGGACAAAGAATCTGGGAATCACTATGTATGTTGTGAGGGAAGGAATCAAGCCACCATAGTTCTGGAGCTTCATCCCTGTATAATTTTGGCTTCTACACAGGGAGGGAGAATTTTTGATCATTTTTTAAATGGGCCTACAGTGTACATGTGTCCTATGTTCGTCCAATGTGAAACAATTTACTACCATTTATAATCTCATGTGAGATATAATGGGTGTGAGAAACAAGAAATAGACTGGGTCTCATCTCGATATGCAAAGGTAGTTGAGAGTATAATAAAGGTATTTTGTTACTATGTGGTGGATAGTCCAAGATCTAGGATCAATGCATCTCTATGTATCCCATTCGCATATGGGAATCAATCCATATATAGTTATAAGACAACATGTTCCCTACACTGGTCCGGCCCATGCACAAGATAGGGGGTCATATTTTTTGTTTGTTGGAAACTAGACTAGGATGAAAGATCTTGGTGTCACTATGTATCATTTCAGCAGATGGGAATCAAGATGTGCATAGTTCTATAGCACAGAATGGTAGTTGAATGATGTCAGAGATAACGTCTGCTTAGGTGATATCATTGTTGGTGACATGTAGTTTAGAATCATGCAGTAAGGATGAATATATATCTATGCAGTTGACCATCTTGTTTCTAAGATGGGGGTGTTGAAAAGTTAATGTTGTGTAGCATGGATAACTTCTTTTTGATTACACAAAGTACTTTTTTAGGAACCTCACATTGGTGGGGGCTGCTGTGAGTTGTCCATCCATTGAAATCATGTCATATGCTCCATTAGAGTAATCTTTTTGTACAACATATGGTACTTCCCATTTTATCTCCAACTTTAAATATTTCTTCCCTAGTATCATCTAGGCTCTGAGGACCAACACCATTTCTCCTTTGAGTAAAGATCAGAGGCGAACCATGTTATTAAAGGTAAGTGATGTCCGATTTTGTTATACTTAAAGATGGTGAAGAGTTTGAAATATTTTCTCATCCAACCATTCCATATCATTAGAAGGTTTTTTGGAATTCTCATTTGTAGATAGTTGATGAAAGATAGTGACATGGAGCAATGGAAGTTGAATTTCAATAGGCAGAATTGCCTCTATCCCGTATACTAACAAGTATGGGGTCGCTTGAGTTATGGTGTGTCTTGTAGTCTAGTAAGCCCAAAGTGAATAGAGGTGCCTTTACGACCATTATTTATTATCCCAATCCACCATCTTTTGGAGTATGTTTGATAATGTCTTGTTGAAATCCTCTATCTATCCATTGGTCGCTACAAGGTAGAAGGATTAATGGTTGGCTTTGATACCATACTCCTACTAGATTATGTCCAATTAAAGAGTGTAGCAATTGGTGTCGTTGTCTTTCAATATTGTTTGTGGGATGCTAAACCTAGTGATGATATTGTCTTTCATAAATCTAACAATTCTTTTTGACCCAACCTCTTTGATAGGTGCAGCTTCTGCCCATTTTAAAAAATTCAGTTGTTGTGAGAATATATTTGAATTGTATAGCCGTGGAAGGAGGATATGATCCCACAACTTCTATTCACCATATAGATAATGGCTAGGAGTATATTTCTATGTGAAGAAACACTAGGGGTTGAGGGATTAAATTGGCATGGAATTGGTAGGAATGACACTTTTTTGTGAAATCGGCATAATTTTGCATCATGGTGGGCTAATAGTACCCAATCCTTTGAATTTTATGACAGATTTTGGATGTTGACAGGTGTTCCCCACAAGTTTTGGCTTGCATTTCTTTCATGAAGGTGGTGGTCTCTTCTATATCAAAACACCTAAGAAGGAATCCATCAAGGCCTCGCTTATAAATAACCTTTCACCAGTTTGGGTCATCATATATCATGAAATTGATGGCTCTTCTTCTGATTTGTTCCCTTTCATCCCAATATTTTGAGAGTTCTCCCTTTTGAAGATAGTCCAGAATGGGGGTCATCTAGACAGTGGTAGGACCATACAGCAAAGAGATGGGAATGATCTCATTAATTTCTTTTGTATTAGCCTGAATGAATGGTAAGACCCTATGTAAGTGGGAAATACTGATGGATGTTTTGTTCTGATGTGGATAGGCCATAGTGGTGACTGCATTTGAAAATGCATCAGCTTTCACCATCCAACATTACGATTTTTATTCCAGAAACACCCAACTACAAACAACCAACGAGAGCCCCCCTAAGGTGGAGGAAAATAATGAAACCCAAGGGCATATCCCCTAATAAAATTGACCCCCTCGGGTCTAATATGCGACACATTATCCACCCAGAACATAGTATCCCTAGGGACCCCAAGAGATGCAAAGTAATCCGCTACTTTATTACCTTCCCTCCAAGTGTGAGTTACCCTGACGTTGTTCACCATAATTTCCTTACATTGCCTAATAGTGTAGGAAATCTTCCACGGCATCGTACCTCGCCAATACAACGCATCATGAACAATTTTCTAGTCTGTTTCAATCTGAAAATGCATCGGCTTTCACATTTTGTGGCTGGGGAACATAAGTTAGTGTCATTTCTGATGAGAATTTTTCCATCAGTTCTCGTATATGGTTCATCAAAGGGATCAACTCCTCTTTTTTTATAACATAGCCACCATTGACTTTCTTGGAGACCATTTCTGCATCACCTTTAATCTTCAAGTGTTTGTCTTGTACATAGAGTGCTATTTCTAGGCCTATAATGAGGGCCTGGTACTATGATTCATTTTTCATGCATCCTTTTGATAATAGGAAAGAATATGGAAGAATTTATTTTTATGGGGATATGATTATGACTCCTAGACCCATTTTTTGAATTTAAGTTCTTCCATTATACATCATGTTAGGATTTTGGAGGCACCGTCAAAGTGCATTTACCACATCTATGAGTTCTCTTGAATAGGGAACACTTCCTCATCAGGTAGCTCATCATCTGATGGGGCCACTCCTTTTAAGGGATGATCATATAAGAAATCTGCTAATTTATGGCCTTTGATAAATTTATGTGGTGTGAACCATGTATATAACTATTGCGGGATGACTACCCATCATGATAGGTATCCAGTTAACATTAAACAGCTGAAAATTTACTTGAGAAGGTTTCTATGTGAGACCAAATGGACTTCATGGTGATACAAGTAATGTATCATCTTCTGAACCGCAAATATTATTTAAAGGTATATCTTCTCAATATTAGAATAATGAGGCTCAGAATCAATCATGGTTTAGCTAAGATAATAGAGACTATTCTCTCTGTTGGAATCATTATTTTGTGTGAGGAAGGTGCCTAGGGATTTATCCAAGGTAGTTACGTATAAAATGAGTGGTCTTCCTTAAATAGGAGTAATTAGAACTAGTGTACTCAAGATATATTTCTTGTGCATGTCGAATACTTATTGAGAATCATCAGTCTATTGATATTCTACCCCTTTTTTCATCAACTCGGTGAATGGAAAACATTTTCCTCCATGGTTGGCTATAATACACCGAATGTAAGCCAAGTGTCCTTGGAGTCCTCTCAACTCTGTCAGGTTGTGAGTTGGTGACATACCAATGATGTCCTTTTTCTTCACAGGGTTTACTTCGATACCTTGGTGGTGCACAACAAAGCAAATAAATCTCCCTAAGGTGACGCCGAAAGTACATTTCAGGGGGTTCATTTTCAGACGGTGTTGTCATAGTTTGTGAAGATGGTTTCAAGATCTACCATATGGTCTGAAATTTTTCGTTATTTAACCACTATATCATCAATATTGTTTTCAAAAAACATTCCATGGAAGGTTTTTAAAATGTAGTGCATGGCGTGCTGATATGTGGCACCAATATTTTTCAAACAAAAAGGCATCAGCTTGTAGAAAAACAATCCCTGAGGAGACAAGGAGGTGGTGGATTCATAATATTTTTGGCCCATTCAGATCTGGTTATATCCTGAATAGTCATCCATGAAAGAGATATCCTCATATCCAATAGTTTCAATTATCAACAATTTTGTGATCGGGGCTGGGAAATCATCTTTTGGGCAGTTCTGTTTGAGGTCCCTGAAATCAATGTAGACCCTAATCTGACCATTATTCTTCTTTATGAGGACAATTTTTTCTAACCAAATGGGGTATTGTACCTCCCAAATGAAGTTATATCTGATGAACTTTTCAACTTCAGCCACTATTTCGATAGCATGTTTCGAGTGCGTCCTTCTGGCTGCTTTCCTGTAACCACGGTTATTTTTGGCAGGCTCAGGTGGTTAGTGGACACCTGTGGATCAAGAACTAGATTTTCTATATAATTATAGATCAGAAAATCTCAATTATAGTTCAAGAAATTGGCATATATATCTTTCTCTTCAGAAGGAATGGTTGAACTAACCATAGTGGGTCGTGGGTCTTCTTCGATACCTAAGTGGATTTTCATGAGTTCATCAATGCTGGTGGAAATAGCTTCCTCAAATGATGGTGGGGAATACCTTATGTATTCTTCTTTCTCCTCCCCATCATACTTTCATCTTTTGACATAGAAACAATCCTTGAAATTATTGTTTTAGAGTTTTGGGAGGAGTTTCAATTTTGGTGTATGGGAGGTGAAACCATCTCTTTCGCCTCAGACATTGTTGGGGGGGTTCTCTGTAGAAGATATTGTAATGGGTAAAAGAGTTTTATAATATTTTTTGAGTGATGAGACACTTAGTCCCACCTTATTCAGTGAGGCGTGAATTTCCTTTTTCTAATGATATTTTGGGGTATTTTCATCTGAACATTCCCCATTATCTTAGGATTCAAGGAGACTTTAGATATTATCTGGCTTATGAGTCATAATTGAAATCAAGAGGACTACTGAATAAGCATCCAAATTTGGACTTTCACTTTCAATATAATTTATGGGAAGTAGGTATTCTTCCCCAAGCTGCATGAGGGGATCAGTAGGAAACATTGCCAAACCGTTTGGGGTGGTGACCCAATCAATTCCATTAGTCAAGGTTTGTTTCCCCTTTGGTTCATAGAACCCTACAACAATATAGTGTGACTCAAAGGACTGGAATGAGGCCTTATTAGCATGTAGTTTCCCACTATTTCTATTGATTCTATATTTGAGGCACAGATAGTAAGAGGATGGTATTTTTTCATGTTTATGCAGCAGGGGCCTCCCTAGAAGAGTGTTGAAGGCCATATTATTTTGAGACACTAGAAATTATGGGTGATCTAGAAGTTCATTGAATCATGTTTCGATCTTGATTTAACCTAAAGGATTCTGCTCACATTTTTCATATCCCTACAGGGTTGTGGTGTAAGGCGTCAGATTTTCATCATTACAGCTCAGGTGATGAAGTGTCTGTAGTGGAAGGATATTAACCCCATATCCATTTTCGATGAATACATTTCATATATCAACACCATTTATTAGGACAAACACATATAATGGTTTTATTTTCCCTTTCATGATGGTGTCTTCATCTTGATCTGTGAATGACATGCATGACATTCTGCATGATTGATCTCTATCTAGTAGGCTTCAGTAGTCGTTGTGTCGACTTCAAACTCCTTGGGACCTAGAAAATCCTATATGAGAGATTCACTAAGATCTGATGATATATTCAAAGCATCCATGATTGTGATCTTAGCTGGTACTAAAGCTAATTGTTTCATGAAATCATATTTTTGATCCAAAGGTCGGTGCTTCCCAACTTGGGGATTCTATTTCACATGTGCTTTAGGGGATTGAGCATTTGATGAAGATGGGTCGGCCCTTGGTTACAGATCTAGAGGAGCATTTATCTTTTTTGAATCGGTCTGGGTAGATCTTCTCACATGCCGAGGGAAATTAGTTTTTCATTCTTCCTCAGAAGGATATTTTAGAATAATTAGACCTGGGTGGTTTATTATGGGGAAAAAAGAATTTCCATGCCCCTGTCAGATCCCCTAGAAGTACCTTCTATGGGTTTCCAAAACACTGAAAGTTTGAGCGAGGGTATGTCCATAAGCTTGATTTCTACCATGGATGCATCTCTCTTGATATCCCTAGATTATGTGAATTCTTTTTCTAGCTCTCCGGTTGGGTGTAGAGAATTATGGTTGATAACTATACTCATCATCAAAGAAAGGATCCATCAAATGGATGAAATTTATGGAGAAAAAAATCATCTCCCCTTCTGATGATGACTTTTCCTCATCATCTACCTCTGTTTGTACAATTTTGTGGGGCGGTGCCCATTGTTCCATTCGGTGGGGTTACGCCAATTGTGTCATTTGGGGGGGTGCCCGTATATTTAGATTATATGGAATAAAATATGATAGTTTCATAGTCAATCTTAGATTCGGTGCAATTTTATCTTCCTACATCTTCTTTCCGCCCTTCTGATTGGACTTCCTTTTGGGAAGTTGTTCTCTAGAGGATTGTAGAGCCAAGGATGACATTTGGGTTTCATTAGGATCTGTTGGAGGCACGGTTGGTTGCTTTAAATGTTCCTATAGTATTCCATGAGTGTGGTTGACTATTTTTTGAGTCATCTAACCATAAAACATATGATCCCTTTTGTTAACAATGTTTTTATAATCCTCTTCTTCATCAGGATGTGTGGTGGAAACATATGACACTTGCGTTAGTGGTGGTCCCAACTTGACCGGTTTGGAATTTTTCATCTTTTTACATAGTTATTTGAAGACAAAACAATCCTAGATATTGTGTTATAATATCCGATGGAAGGGACAGTAATCTGGATGGTCATCAAGACCTATTTCATTAGCCCTCTTTGGCTCCAGAAGCTGAAGTAGGTTGCAATTCATGGGGGCTATGAAGTAACCCCAGACTTGGTCATCCTAGAATAAGTATACATTATTTTTTTATTCATAAAATTTATCTATTTTTCCTCCCTCCACTCTTCATGGTGGGGTGGTGATGGTTTTTTACATCTAGAGGGCCCTACATGATTTAATGGGGGCCTTGGAGTAGGATCCAGTGCAGGGGTTGTCTTAAGCATGACAAAATCCACTTTATCTCTCCCTGTTCTTTTTTACTAGGGATGATGGGAATGTCTGGGATATGAGATTATTCTATTACAAGGAATCCTATATCCTTTGATCGATGATGGAGAAGTCCCAAAACCCACTTGTTTACTTCATATTAATGAGTTTCATTTGCAGCTCATCTCAAATATTATTGATACACGTGGAAAGAATATCATCATGGGGGAGTGGTCAGTTCAAGGAGTAATTCATACCTTTCCATATGGTGATGTAGTCTGAGACTCTCTTGTTCTCTCTCTATTTTTAGTTCTTGAGATCTCTGACTGTTGTTTTGTGCAATGTAGAGCTGAACTAGAATAGGAACTGGTGTCGGAGATCCTCCCATCCTGTTATTGAGTTAGCTTGCAAACTAGTGTACCACACAAAGGTGAAAACTTGTAGATTTTTCACAAAGAATATGATCATCAAAGCCATTATTTCTTTATAGTTCCCATCATGGGATCACAATAAGAAGATTAGTTCATTAGATGTTGATCTTGGTCCCCTGATCCATTGAACATTGGAAATAATAGATTCCTAAAATTTGGTGGGCGTGGGATGTTGTTCTCCTAGTCGGGGTAAGGCCACGGTTCTATTTGTACCGGAGCATGTTGTCCTTCAATTGCATCCATTCGAGTTGTTAATAACTTGATCATATTTAGGATCCCGTGATGCATGTCCTGTTGGACCAGATCATGAATAGGTGCAGCAGGGGGAGAGATTGGATGTGTTGGTTCTACTGGACCTTGAGGCGGATACCCATTCATGGGAATCCTTTGTGGATTTTTAAAATTTTATTCAGGTTGCTTCCCTAATTGAGGGAAATATTGTTATCCTACCGGTATTGGGTTTAGGTAGACTGATGGTCCCGGCATCACCCTTAATAATCCTTTTATCCTACCTTCATTCGTCGGGATGATCTCGTGAGGCATAGGGACGTCTAATGGAAGTGTGTCTTGATGCTCCACCTGAGGAACATACCCAGTAGGATGGATTGTTCTTAGTATCTCAGTGTTGGGCCACCTCAACTCTTTCAATTCTTCCTCTTATTAGTCAAATCTATCCTCAAGTGTAGGGGAATCATCTTCATTGAGAGGAGGTGGTGGTACATAGACCTTGCCCTTATTATCCTCCTTGTTGAGGATTAATATAGTAGGTAATGTTGGATTGACTGAGGGAGAACCCAAGTTTAAGATAATTCTTTGGGTTTTAGTGTGCACACCTCTAGGATCAGTGTAGACTATCCCCATGAAAGAACCATTTTCCCTAGTTTCCTCATCATTTTTATAATTTTCTATGAGGTCCATGGGGATGATGACCATGATGTTTACCAATAAATACTAAATTTGGGGTGGCACACCAGGTGCTGAATGGTAGGAGAGCTTCTTACATCCTTTTTTGGTTCTTTTCCCGCCATTCTGTGATATTCATTGGGTTTCTTGGCAAATATTGGCTCAAAGGGAGCCCTGATATGACCTTGCAGTATCCCTCTATTTTGGGGGATACAATTCATGGTATGGGACTGAACAGGTGAACCTTTTATCCATTTTTCTACCCAGAAGGGAGAAGACATATGTCTGTTGGGTGGGAATTTGAGGTAAAACTTTCCCCAGCCCTAGGGGCTTGGGTCACTTCCATTCTTCTTTGGGAAAACCAAGGTTGGGATTTACTGGTCCTACAGGGTCATTTTGACTTACAAATTCACTCAGACATTTGGGTTGGGATTGTTCCCATATTGTGACATATATTGTTTCTATTGTCGCCTTTTAGATCTCATTCATTCCCATGTGGGTGTGAGCTGGATATGGTGTTGGGTCTCCATGTGAATTGTTTTATTTCAAGGACATGAGAATTTCTTGTTGATTGGCCTCCCTTAAATTGGATTCCTATTGGATGTTCTCAATTTCCTGTTTTAGGATATTCTCAATGGATTTCTCTTGTCGGTCATGATGCTTTTGAGACTTACTTGAGGCCATCTCTTGTTGAGTGTTCCACCTTTCTTGAGCAGGGAATTCATTTGACTACTATCTTTGGGTAATTACATTATTGGATGTAATTTTCAGTTATCTCTGCTGGAAGGGAAGTGGGGTGAAGTGTAGTTCTCCATGTTCTCCCCATCCCCAAATATGAACACCATACGGTTTGTCCCTGATAGAACATCACAACTTGTGTGGTGCATAGAGGTAGGTCATCCCAAGGTCTTTCTTTTTCCTTTCTGATTGTGGTCATCGTTAAAATAAAAGGGCTTCTAGGGTGATTTTATCAAAATACTCTCCCAATATGTTAACATGATCTACATAACCATTGTAGGGAAATAAATTTTCTTTTAACTCTCAAAGATTCATACATATATTAAGGTGAATGTTATGGATACATTATTTAGAAAACACTCTTGGTATGTTGAACTGAGAAGCGATCGTGGTCCAATACATCACTGGTATATAATCCCTAGCTATTTGTCTTATCACAAGCAATATATCTTGTTTTTATTCTTCCAGGGACTCTTCTGCTTGATCCTCTCAGTTTCACTACTCCTTGATGATTTCATTCCAAGAAGTGAGGTTTGCGGGAGTCTTTTTGGAATTTTAATGGTACAAGGGTGGCTCCTAAGATGAGTGTGGACCTCAGCTATCCTCCGGTTAAGAAAGTATATCACTGGCCATGGAGAGAGTATCCCATACATCGTACTCCATGTTTTCATGAACCTCAGCATATGAGGGGTTTCTCGTATTTGAACTGACGAGGGGAGGACCTTCTCACATACGTAAATTTGGACTGTGGGGATGACCCACGCAGTCAGGGCCATGATGGTGAGGACTAACATCGCAGCTTAGTTTCTGACCATAGAGATGAATTATACGGTGTATACCCTGGGAGGACCTTCAGGGAGGACTGTAGGAAGGGGATGACCTTATTTATTCTTAGCGTCATTGAGGGAAGGGTTTCCACAATGACTACTATCATGGAAAGGAATACCTAGCTCGGGTTGTAGGTAGAGTATCTGTAGTGTACACTCGGGGCAGGGCCTTCAGGATGTACTTCAATGAGGGGAGTGCCTTCTCATTTCTTGAAGTCACTGCCAGGAGGCCCTTTATAGCGACTACTATCATGGAAAGGACTACCACAACATATTGATGCCTGGCTATAGGAAGAATCATATCTACAACATATACCCATGGGAGGACCAATAGGGTGGACTACAGCAAGGGGAGGGAACTAGGGCCAAGAAATCCAATTTCCAACAGAGTAGAATCATGAGTATGCTCTTAATTTTCCAGTTTCCTTTGGTGTCGTTCATGTTTGGGTGCCCTCTTGCAGTAAACGACGGCAGCCATCTATAGGTATAGGCCTTTATGTATGGGTACCTATTTGGTTGTTTCTTATGATGTTGATGGGATATGCCAATGAACATCTCGAGTTCTGTTAGGGATATATGTCTGCCCTGTAGTGGCCACCATATTGGACAGGTGTCCCCCAGTTGGAATGAGTATTTGTTCCCAATCCAGTTGTCCTTGTATCATGGAATATAGTCATTGATCCTCCTAGACTAGAGCATGGATGTTGTTCTTCTCTGAAGTGATTATCTGATTTGGTGGATAGATCACCCCACCTTGGGAGATCAGTTCATGGGCCTGACTTTTCTCTTTTTTCACTAACACAATGGCGTCTTGACATGTCTAGAGGATATATCCTGGGATCAACGTCTGATCATCCATCATGGAAAAGATGTTATGAGATATGTCTTTGTCTAGAACGGGTATGAATTCCTATTCCTATGTTGAAATAGGAGTCTATTCCTACAATGGTCCTCTATGAGATGTCAGTGGGTATTGGTAGTTCTCCTGTTTCAGGGTAGAGTAACGAGTCTGCCGCTGGCTATTTTCTCCAGTTTCCACTGTATATGGATAGTGCGCTTTGAATTTGTGATTATGAATTTCTATCTTCTCATTTTCCACTATATCTGTATCACGGGATGGATTTTCATCCACAGTAATTTGTCTCTGCTCATAATTGATTGCCACTGTATTTGGCTTGTGGGCTTCATATTCACTAGAAGTGTTGTATAAATGCCTATAATTTTTATCCCTATTTATATAGTATACATGTTTTGAATCAGCAGGGATTTATGCCTACTTATAGATGGGTTCTGTCCTATTAGGATTTAGGGATTCTTGCGCATTGGAAGAGATTTGCACCTACCTATAATTTTCCACTCTGTGTGTGTGGTGGGACTAGTTATCACCAGTAGTGATGTTTGTTTTCTCATATTTTTCCACCCTATTTCCATGGTGGGCTTCATAGGATAGAGAAGGGATATGCATCCTCTCGTATATTTCCACCTTATTTTCATGGTAGGCTTCATCAGGAGGGGCAATATTGTATGTCTGCTCGTTACATGCCACTGTATTTGTGTGACAAACCTCCTCCTCAGGAACCAGGGTGATAACCTATTATTGATTATACATTTTCTTCCCTCAATGGTTAACCTGATGGTTCTATGTCCATTGAACTTCAGTAGGTTCCCTCAGGTTGGGATCCTCTTCATAGTGAGGATATCTGGTTGTACACTACTGGTGGCGATGTCCTCCAATAGGATCCCTTGTGTGGGGTTCCTGTGCATCTAGGATGAAGTCAGTAGCATCGAACTCATCTTCCTCCCTATGATAATGGAGGTAATTGTTATCGCCCTCCGGGGATAGGTTCCTAAAGTAGTTGGAGATGGCCAATGGGGTCATCATGTGCTGGATCTTCGACTACAGCTAAAGAGGTGGTTGGTGAGCTTTCACCGGTTAAAGGGTCCACCTTGTATCCTCCACTCTAGGGAGAGTACCATTTTATTGGTACTATTTGATCAAAGCCTTTGAAACCTAGTGTTAGAGACACTGGTTAGATGAGGGGGTCATGTTATTTGTTGGGAATTTTCCCACCCGTGTGGTTGTTGACATCCATGTCTGAGAAATTTGTTGACATTCCATTTGGATCAACGAGAGCTCTGTTAAATGCATGTAATATATATATATGACATATACAGAAAAAAAACCCTATCAAAGTAGCATCTAATTATCACACATGAAAAAGATGATATTGCTTGTCCTTCTTCCTTTTGAATGTGAAATGGGCTTGAGGTGGGGTAATCTTCCACCTGGGTGAAAGATTCATGTCGGGTTTACAATTTTTGTTTTGTCTTGACTCGCATTGCACCATAGCAGACACTAGATTCATGTCATGACCCATTTTAGTGGGGGAGAAGTTTTCACTGTGCCTGGGAAGTATGTCATTTCAATATTACAAAGGAGGTTCCATAGTTGAATGGTCTAGACGGGCAATTATAGGAGGGTTGAGTATGTGTGAAATCAGTCTGCGTCGAGTACGATGTCCGCGAATGTTGTCCAACAGGGTTATTCATTAAGATAGAAACACCCAATGTTCCTAGTATCCTTGATTTACGGACCTTATTTCAAAATTTTGGCGCTCATTGGATAAATATTTGGCCAATGATGCTTGAGGACTCCATTTTTTGAGAGGTTGGGAGTTTGATCTCATCTCAACCTATTGGGGGAATTTCTTCCTACTCTGGGACTCTATTATAGATTTAAGAAATGTTCGTATGTTTGTTAATCCTTGGTTCTTTCCCTTAGAGTGTGTCTATAGATTACCTCTAACTTTCATGATCAATCATGGTACACACAGATTAGAAATTGCTGAGACAATGCTAATGTAAGCCTTGTGATGAGGTGATCTAGAATTTATCGTCATCCGGGAAGGATGGAAGTTACTTTGAGGTCTAGATCGAACCCATGAGATGGGATTTCTAGGTATCCTCGTGAGATAAATCAGAACCCACATAGTTCAGTGCCACTTCACGGGGAACAGAACCTTTTAAGGTCGTGTGGCGAGGACTCATCCATGTAGTTTAGCATCATGAAAAATGACATCTAGGAAAAAGGCGTCTAGTGAAGATCCAATGTGGGGATTATGCTGAGGCGTCCTAGGATACCCAGGAAGGGTTCGGTTTTCTGGTTGAATATCACCCTACAAGGGTTTAGGCCCATAGAATACTAGAGTGATTTGGATACTGGGTTTGGACCTTGGGGAGGCTTCCTACGTATCCCAGTTAGTTGGGAATCAATGTTCTTGTAGTTCAAGATATAGGACTTGTGCACAATATCTACCCATTTACAGGTACATGGTTGGGTATTACGCCATATAGGAGGCATTTCATAGAAGATTCATGTCGAAGATTTTACTTAAGGATAATTCCCTAGTGATTCAAGGGTAAATTATTACTCGGATTAACTTTTAATGAGAATAACCCTTTAACTCGGGCCTTTAGACAGGCATCCTATGTAGCCTATCTAGAGAAGGAATTATAGATTTCATAGTTCATTTGAAAATTTATGGTGTGGATTCCATAATCATTGTTAACCTCTAATCTCATGTGAGTCATGACCAGTGTGAGAAATAAGAGGAAGCAGTAGATCTGAAAAACCATAAACTTTCCCTTCTCCTTGATGGAAAAGGAGGATCCCACTATAGAAGATGATGTGGAAACAATGGACGAGGGTGTGAAGAAATGAACCCTTCATTGTGAAGTGAAATTGAAGTTCATTAGGTCAGTCCTAAATTTCAAGGGTCTTACTCCAGGAGGGATGCCTTGAAATGGGTTTTCAGAAAGGGGATTAATTTTACTTCTTGTTAAAAGGAAAAGAAAGTGTGATTCCTTTAACTTGTCACTATCCCTCATTAAATGGAAATCTAGTGATCGCCTTTGATCCCTAGAATGGAGAGGTCCACATCAGTATCCCAAGGTTGGACTCTAGGTTACCATGGGAATGTAGATTTAAGAAAATTCATAGGGTCCATATCGATGTGGGGATTACCTTTGTGACTCCAATTACCATGTGTATGTAGACTTGGAAGAGTGCACTGATGTGTCGATGGTCTGTTTATATGGGAATGGTGGATTAGGAAGAGTATTTGTCCTGATGTAGATGGACTGGTTTACAGAGAGGATTTTGAGGATGGGATGAAAATGGAAGGGCCTAATTGGTAGTAGAAGGTGGAAAACATGAACGCACCCTACTCTGTGTACCACTTGTTCATGTGGTGTGGGTTACCCTCTACATGTCATTTTTCTATGTGGGTGGAAGGGTTGTCTGTGTACAGGGGTGGTATGCGGACCTGGAAGTCATCCGCATGCCGAGGTGGTATATGGACCTAGAGTCCATCTCCATACCATGATGGTATGCGGACCCGGATGTCATCCATTTATCATTATGGTATGTAGAACTGAAGTCCCTCTTTGTAGTGGATTGCCACACAGGGCAGGGTTTCATCCGCATAGAGATGTGTTATGCGGTATGTCGGTTTGATGAATGGTCATTGGTTTTTTAGTTTGTGGGAAGCTCGTCCACAAAGGGAGTATGGTTCATAGTTTTCCTATTAGGATTCTTGTTTTCCTATATTATTATTCTTTCTTCTTTTATGGTTCATGTAATTTTTATACCTATTGGAAACCATTCTTGGTTCAACAATTTGTTGGTTGTTTTCCTTTGAAGTCTTCTTCCCATGAATTATAAGCCTTCCACCAAAAATATGTTCCTTTCCTTGGCTCCCCATAGGTTCCTTTTATAGATTTATAAGGAGGATATATCTATTGGTCACATAGTACCTTTCATGTAATCCCATGGTGGGATCATCTGACCCACTGATGACTCGATCAACCAATATTTATGGTTTTGCAATTTGCAGTGGCAGAAATCACCACCTCACTTCTGTGAACAATGTGGTTCGTGGGATTCTTCAAGCCTTGCCTCATTCACAAACCACTCAGTATGTAGATATGGTGCACGGGGACATAATTCTCCATCATTTTTTCACAAACAACATGGTCTATGGTGTCGTGGTTCATGGGTGGAATTGCACTGCCTCTATTCCTCCAATTATGTGGTTCGCGGTTGACTAGCACCATTTCGCATTCATTCAATGAACAACCTAGTTTTTTGTCCAATAATTCATGATCCAGCATTTTGTAGGCCATGCATGTACAACTTGGTTCGTGTTCTGTTCCTTCAACAGAACTTTCCTGATAATTAGTACACGAACCAGTTTGGGTCCTTTTCCAAATTTGATTCCTTTATTATTTTCCTCTAATTTTCATCCCAGATGCATCTCTTTCCTTCATCAATTTTATGCGAGTATTTTACTTCCCTCAGAGGATTTTTCGATACCCTACAACATATATCATAAATCATGAGTCATTTAGTATGGAATGGTATAATATAAGAAATTAATTGTAATGTTGTGGGAAAATTAGTCAATAAACATGATCCATAAAGTCATAATTTAGTTATAAGAATAAACAAGGTATTTTGGTACAAACATGATAATAGGTAACAATAACATAGTTGAGAAGGCTACACCTCTTGATTCCCATATGATATTAGAGTACGATACACCACTTAATTTCCAAAAACCTAGTGGAGTAGGATTCACTACCCGATTCCCATAGTGGATAAACCATTACATACTTGATTCCCATAATTATATCATGAGACAAAAATCCTTAAAAAATTAAGTATAAGGTGATATAGGACCCCATATGTTATTTAGACATAACTAACTATTTCATAAGAAATAAATAATTCATCATATCATACAAAACTCATAAAATAAAATGGTTTTCATTCATTATGTTATAAATAACCCTTGGAAGGAAAATGAATTAATTTCATAACATACAAAAGAACCCATGGATGAAAATGGGTTTAATATCCTTTTTAAATGTATTCACATAACAAAATCATAAAAATTATTAATCCATTGAAAATAAATATGAATCCAAAGATAATTAGAAACATTTTAAGTAAATACCCATCAATCAAGATAAATCATATGGTATTTACAACATATATATAAAGGGTATATGGTTAAATAAATAATTCCCTAAATCAATTGATATATTATATTTATGTGAACATCCTTCAATTAAAGGAAGGAAAATAGAGTGTTCACAAATAAACATATTTTTCAGAGAAGTTATGCATGTTCTTAGTAGATCGTTAGCAAGGAAAAGGCAATAATGGATCATAACTTTAATACAGAATAACATTATATAATTCATAAGGAGAAATGGGGTGGATGGTCACATTTAAATAATATCCTTAGTCAAGAATAAGGTATATAAAAGGATAATAAGTTAGATGAAGAATAATTTTGAGTCGTTCAAGAAAAATCACTTTTGAAATTAGAAATATTTTTTATCTTTTGGAATCATTTTATAATAATTATTTAATAAAATAAATAGAAAAATAATTTTTTTTATAGAAATAGAACATGGGGCCAGAAAGTATTATTTAAAATAAAAAATTTCTTTTAAATATTTGTTCACATGGAAGAAAACATAAAATTATATTTTAGAAAAAAAATTACACTTTCTCACAAATGCAAAGTTACATGTCCTTTTAAAAGTTATTTTCAAATTGGTAAATTGACATATTTGGAAAAAAATTGAAAAATAAACATCAATAATATACTCAAAAAAGTTCTTAAGTGTTCTCAAACGAATTATTTGGTAGGAGAGAAAACATTATATTTGAATGTATAGAAAACGTTTTTAAATATTTTGAAATATCTTTGTTGAAAACACACATCATAAAAAGAGAAACAAAAATACCCATTTAAAAATTTGAATAAAAATATATAGTTCACATGAATTAAAACATAATTATTATTCCAATTATAAAGAAGAATAATAGCAGGAAATAAATTTTTGGTTAATGAGTGGAACCGTCAATACATAAGATGATAATAATTCTCAATAATTATATACCAATAGGGAGAAACGTTTCATCATGGTAAATAATATAAATTAAATGTACATTTCCCACTATAGAGGATGAAAATTTTCCCTAAAATGTCCTCCTATTGTGGCATAACCCAATCTTGTATGAAATAAGGTCAATAATAAGAATTATTACTCAATAGAGGGGTTTGAGTTAATAAAAACCCTTAAAACTTTGGTACCCTTTGAATAAAAATTCATTTAAAAGAAAACAATTATATATATATATATATTAAAACCACATAAAAATACATGAAAATGGTGAAGGGTTTCAATTATTTATAAATCACATTATATCAAAGATCTCTTGTTCACCATAAGAAATATGTCTCATGAAATTAAATTTGGGGTAAAAAACCTATTAAAACCTTATAAACATTCAATTCAACACCATGTGAAGGATATGATTTCAAATGAAACATTAAATACCATAAATAATGGCTATTTTTTATTTAAAAAATATCAATGGGTTTTTAGATACTTCATTTCAATGAATAAATGATGTGTACTAAGAAATGTGTTCCAAGGGTGAAAATTTGAGACAGGAAACTATTACATTGATTCCCCACTTAGTTGAATAAACTCAGAGATCCTATATAAAAAATATAGATATATGAATTTTATATTTTATAAAAAAATTAATAAAATATACCTTTTATAAAACTCATTTATAATTGTTCTCTACATGTATATTAGTTCGATATTATTTATTTCTGATATCGAGTGTGAGTAATCTTAGTTTTTTTTAACTTCTTTTGAAATAGCTATTTTTAAAATATTATCCCCAGATTTTACATTACCATATCAAAAGAGTTATTTAAATTTATGTTTTATAATTATTTATAATGATATAATTTCATTTTATTGAATTTTTTATTATTATCCTTAAAGATGAAATCAATGATGAGCATGTTTCAGTGATTTTTAATGATCAAACATTGGTACTTTAAATAATGAGGATAGTATTTAATTTACAACTCCATAACCAAAATAAAATATTTAATTTCTCATTTATATCATTTATAATCACTAATTAAGTTTTCATAGTCATCTATGATATTATCTTATAGCATGGTTCGAGTAGGATGTTAGATCGACCCAATTAAGAACATATCGTCATTAATGGATGATTATGATTATGAAAGTGGTTTCTTTTGGGAATAATATCATTATTACAGAATCATGATGATATTAATTATATAAATTTATGTTTTTTAGTCATATTTGAATAGTTATTGATAAATAATAATGAAACCAGATGAAAAATGATATATTATATACATTACTTCGTGGAGGTGGTGGTCTGCACAACGCACAGTTAATATTTTTATTTCCCAAGGAATGAGATGTAACTAAGGGGAATTATATTTTTTCACTTCATAATAACAATTATATTACTTATTCGATATTTATTATTCAATTTCACCCTTATAATCAGTGAATAAATGTGGTGGTGAAAAATAGAAGTTGTCGCTTCATAGTGGTGATAGTCTACACAACTCATGGATGATGATTTAATTTTTATTAATAGAAAAGGAGAAAAGTATTTAATAGTAATTACCTTAGAATAATGAAATTAATTATTATAAAAATACTAATTTCATATAGTATTTATTAGAAAATTACATTTGGTAAACTAATAATGAAAATAAAAGAAAGTAAAAGGTACTCACATTGAGGACTTGGGATTTCCCTTAGAAGATTCTTTGGAAATAGAGGCATCATAATGTATTGTGAGTAGAATATAAAGAGAGTCAAATCGGATTATATGGTAAGTAATAAAGGTATATTTCCATGTTAAATCCTATTTTTTCATTAGTATTGAATCAATGGTGAGAGACCCCTTTTATAAGTGGTGAGAATAATATTTTTGTAAACATCTGAACTAAATATAAAAAGACCACATATATCACATGTCTAGAAGACTCAAAAATTTAAAATAATGGAGTGGAGGATGAGATAAGGTTGATATTCCCCAAAATTTCATTTTTAACACATGTTTTAAACATTCTTTAACTCTTTTAATCATATAACATTAACTTTTCTCCTTTAGTTTTTTTGTGGAAACTAATTTTTACCTAAGTAATTTACTTTTAATCCCTCAAAATAAAATGGCCATCATTGAATTATTTGGACCTACTGATTCAAAATATAAAATCCATTTTATTAGAAAAATTTCCTTAAGTAAAAAAATTCAATTTTAACATTAGCGCATGTAATGCATAAAACCCCATTTTTAATATAAGTGTGTTTTTAATGTTACAATTTATATGTATGGAAAAATTATCAATGTATTTCATTTTCATAAAAAAATTGGTTTATTATAAATAATATTAAGTTTTTTAATTTCAAATTCATAAAAAACTAATTTTAAATAAATAATATTTAATTAAATGAAAAGACTAAAAATAATTTCTTTTAATCGGAAATATTACTTAATTTGATACAATATTAATCATTGGATTTATAAATTCTATAATTATTTTTAAATGGTATATTTTTAATTCCAAAATTAATATTTTCTAAATTAAATGGTTTTATAAAGTTATATATCTTTCTCATATATTGATAAAGTCATAAAATTAACAACTATTTTAAAAAAAACATTATTTTTTACTATTCACTGAAAATTTAATTATTTTATAAAAATTCATAAAATTTACATTAGGATAATATTTATATGTGGAATTAAAAAAATAACTTAATTTATCAAAATTTAAATTAAAAAATTTATTAATTTTATTTTTAGATGAAAATTAAAAATATAATGAAAACCCAATTTTATTAAAAAATCTCTCATTTAAACATTAAGTGTTTTTGATATTATTCCATGCCAATTTATAATTTAATTAATTTTAATATATTAGTTAACATATTGTAATATCAACATAATAATCATTTAAAATTGGTTGATTTAATTTATAAACACTTTAATGAGTTATTTGAGAAAGAGATTTTTTTTAATATTAAATAATATAAATTATTTATCCTCTAAACATAAGAATTTTATTTATATTTTTATTTAAAATAGTTTTTATTCTTATTATATTTTTATTTAATAATGTTAATCTAATATTTTTTGTCTTTTTTTACTTTGGTGTTGTTTCTAGAGAAAGCTAATATTTATTTAAGGAAAAAAATTGTATGGTAAAATATTGGGTTGTTACAACCAGGGCCTCCTAATATTATCATATTTAACCTTTCTCAAAAACCTAAAACTTGTTATTAGATGTTGTCTCTAATGTTACTTCATTAAAAATAATTGTCCCTTGATTTCCTTTAAGAACCAATCTATAATCATTATTTCTATTTTGTACATGATATATGAATTGATAAAAAATGATAACACAATAATCACATCCGCTTTGACCTGGTCTAATATTTCTTATATATATGAGAAAAACTATATATGGGAACTTATTAAAACTAAACTCCTGGTCTCAACATGATTTCACTAAATAACTCTGACTAAGTGAGTGGTCTTTTTTCATAACACTTTATCTCTACAATACAATATCTCTACAAGTTATTCTCATAAGGAACACCATGTTCCAGTTCTATACCATTCAATTCAGTGCATGTGATGGATTGTGTATATACATTATTAATAGGGATACATGGGACACATCATTAACTTAAGAGAGGTTTTGTGGAAGTTCTAAGAAAAAAATACATAACCCTTATGAAATCTAGGATCTCAAAGGGGTAAATGTATCTTGTACTCATCTTTCCTTTATTACAAAATCCTATAACCTCTTCTATAGTGATATTAAAAGGAATACCTTATCTCTGAAATCAAAATCCAAATATCAACCATGATTATCAGTATATATCTCTAATCAACATCAGAAAAACTTAATATGTCACTGAATAGTTTTATCATTCTCCATCGTTTCTTGAGCTAGATTGGGTCCTAATAGCTTTATCTCTCTAACTTTATCGTAGCATAATGGATTTATATATCTTTTTCAAATAATGTACTCATATGGTAAAATTTTAATTCTATAGAGGAATATATTTTTATATGTCAACTCAATCATAGGAATATGTTCAACAAAACCTCCATTGAAATACAATGAGCAAGATCTTAGAATATATTTCATGGTTTGAATAGTCCTTTTAGATTAACCATCAGTTTGAGTATAATAAGATGTGTTAGATATCAACATTGTATCCAATTCTTCTTGAAGACATCTCTATAACATTAAGGTGAATCTTATATCTTGATTATGTACATTGATGGTGGAACTCTATTAAGTGTTATCACTTCATTCATGTAAATATTTGCAAGTTTATTGATGAAAAATACTCTGAATTAGAAATGAAATTTTATGAATTCAAAAGGCAGGAAACAACAATTAAAATGGAATTATAACATTTAGAGTTACTGTGAAGTCCTATTATGAAATATATAGTTATTTTATCCCATTTTCAACATGTATAAGTAATTTTTACATCATCTCTTAAGAGTACAGTCATTTAGAATTTATTTTCTAAAAAACATGTATTGAGATATATACTATTTATTATATCTATTCGTTTTTCCCCAATATAAATACTACTTGATATCTATATATATATATACTTCCAATATGAATATGGAATGATGAGATATTTTCATTATTTAACAGCTCATTTAGTTCTAAAATTTAAGGGAAACATATTCATTTTTAGAATCTTATTATTATATCATTATCAAGGTTGGAATCTAGAATATCCCTTACCTTTTTTATCGACATATATTCATTATAAACCTCCTTAAACTTTACATGTATATATGGTTCAACAAAAATTTAAAAATTACAAGATTTCTCAACTTATGGTTTTATAATCCAACATTTTAAAATTCATGATTATTAAGAATTTTTCAATCCTCATCATACATAAGTTATCATGATCATTTCCCACTAAAATCATTAGTTACCTTATTCACCTTCCCAAGGTGGTAATGTATTTATTAGTCATCATACTTGATCAACTCCAACCATCTCATATGGCACATGTTCAACTACATTTTTGTGAATATATACATTAAGATCTTATTATTGGTGTATATATCACATCATTCACTGTAGAGATAACATCTCCATTTATTCAGTGGAAATTTTACTACTAATATCTATAGATCATGCATTGGGTAATTTTTTATAATGGAACATTAATTTACATGAGGTATAAGTAGCCACCATATAATTTTCCTTAAGGACAAAACATAATCCATCCTTGAAAGAATCTATGTATATCACAAAACCTTCTCCACTAAAAGGTGATATGAGTATTGGTTAAAGTGTTATACTTCACTTAAGTTCCTTGAAATTGTATTCACATTCATTTATCTATAGTAATTTAACTCCATTAAGAGTTAAATTGGTTAGTTGGTTTGGAAGTTGTGATAAATTTATCATAAATTATATATAGTTTCCATCGAATATAATAAAATAGTAAATCTCTACTAAAATGGTTGTTTTGAGAAATTCTTTAATCACCAATGTTTTTAACGATCCATTTATATACACTCAATCATAGTTACAAGACCCAATAATTATAGATTAAATATCTATAATCAATAGTTACTAATATTTTAGATAGTTTCTCCTTTCTTAAGGTTTCCAATACAGCCCTAAATTGTTTTTTCGATCTATTCCTTATTTTTATAATAGATGAGAATTAAATATTTAAATACTACAAAAAAATTGAGAAATGTAATATTTAAACACTCTATTAATCATATTTATGAAGATAGTGGGGGAATTTTAAGTATGTTCATATCTTATATGAAAGGTTATATTGATTATATCCTCCTTTCAGCCTTAGTTAATGATATCCAGATTGAAGTCACATATATCATAAATACTATGTTTATTGTAGTTGATTTAACAAGTTTTCAATAATCTGAAGAGGATAATCGTTCATGATCAATATCTTGAAATGTTTAGAATAATCAATTAAGTTTTTTTTATTAGAACTTATTTTAAATTAAAACAGCCAATGAACCATATAGTTTAGCAATTAGGAGTAAAAAAACTACATTATATTAGATATTCTTATCTAATTCTACCAGTTAAATTGGGGTTGTTTTATAATGATAATAATATTTTATACAACCAAGTATGATTTTAATGAAATACTCAACCTCATTATCTAGGGGAGACCAAGATACTCATCTAAAAATAATAAATGTATTCATTCACAACCAGCATCTCCTCAATATTTGGTTTCTTCCCAACCATTTGAGCTGAATACCCCTCAATATTGGGTTTTCATATTAAAATATGGGAAGTAAATTTTATATAGATTTCAGTTTCCACCTTACACAAATGATTGATCATATATTGATTTGGGATAGGAAATATGATTTCTCTTTCTTAGAAATTGGTATGGGAACACTGAAAAAATAATTTCCAATTAGATGAAAGGTAGAATAATAATAATTTAAGAAGAATATTCCCAAAAAAACCAAATTAGATAAGAGTTACAAAAAAAATTTAAATCATCACACCACTTGAAATTTTTACTAATAATTCAATATCTAGTCTTTGGGGTGGAAAACTATTGATTTTAGAAAATATTATTGACACAATGGATTGAAGAGAACAAGAATAAAATAAAACAATTAAAATTTGATTATATGATGAGTGTCCTTTTCACTACTTTATATTCATAAGCCACATCAGTAGTTCTGATTACACAAGATTTCACTTTATCCCTAGGCTTTAGAGGTAGCTAACATTTATTTACATCATTAACCCTTGGATTTGTGCATCAGTTGGCATAATGTTGAAACTTTTTACAACAAAATAACTAACTTATAGGTGTTTTATTATGTTGAAATTTCTTTCCATCAATTTTTTTTGTTTTTATATTTATATTTCTTCATTATTCAAGTTATTTTTGATATTTTTTTTCTCGCTGGAATCATTTTTTCATTCCTTTGAGTAAATTACATATTTTATTCTTCTCATTTTTTTAGTTTATAGAAAGGTGAATATCCTTTCCTATTATTTAGTTTTACATGAAACTTTTTTTTCTACTTCTTATTCCCAATACCATTAAAATATTGAGAGTCTTTAATTTAAATTTTCATCTAGTGATAACATAAAAAAATATCTTCATAGATTAAAAAATCCCATATATTTAATGGTATTTGGAGACTTGGTTTTAAGAAACTAAAGAACTGATTAATACTCCTTTTAAGTTCAATGGTTAATGAAAAATATTGTATTTAAATTCTTATTAATTTTACATAATATTTACCATTGGATTAATCATGCTTTTTCTCTACCTCAAGGAATTATTTATCTATTTTAAATGAAAAAATTCATGGAATTTGTTTTTCAAAATTTATTTTACTTAAAATCCTCTAATTCCTTAGTGTCGGTTTCTTAATTTTAAATCATAATTTATATAAAATTAAAAAATTATTAGATTCAAATTCCAAATGATAAATAGCTAAGACAACATTTTCTTACTCTGATCACTAGAGACAAAAAATTATTTTTTATTTTGTGTCGATTCATTTCTAAAAAATTAATGGATGAGAAGACCCAATAAAGGAGAGTATTTTTTCTACATGAAGTACTTAATAGTGAATTTTTCATTCATTGTAATTTTTTGAAGTTTTAAATGGTTGGATTGTTTTTTAATAGCTTGGAATATATTTATGAATTTTCCATTATTTTTTCAACATCATCTAATGTCTTGTTTGTTTTCTAATTGGGATAATAATTACATTATCCATAGATCTTTTTGTTCATATGGTTACTCTTAATTACAGAAATACACTAAAACTAGTAAGGTTGGTGTGATCAATAAATAATAATTACAATTTTAAGTGAAAATATGATAAGGAAGATCAATCAGAATGTTTTATAAATTATGACACATTCATTTTAGCCTATAAAATTTTAGGTTTAACCTATATCCCATTTGGTAAACCTATAACACAAACTCTTGGTTCCACTCATATTGATTTAGTTTCCAACCTCTTATTATTGGAATCTTAATCCAAAAAATTTAACTAAACCCAGATCTGGTACAAAATGAGATGAATCAACCATTACATGCATATATAATACATCATTTTTTTTATTATTCATTACTTTTCACAATAAATCACACCCTAAAACTTGTAGGTTTATTTTATTTGGAGATTAGATAATTAAAAAATATATTTTAAAACATGTTTAAATTATCTCAATATTCTCACTATAATTGACCACATTATAAACATATCATATGTCATACTCTTCTTCATAACCTAGAGAATGGAACTATAAGAAATGTAAAAATCATATGTTCGGAAAGAGGTGAACATAAGATATATCAATAAAATATAATATTTTAGAAAAATTTGAACATTTCAAAGTTAGAATATAAATAAGGTACATGAACATAACATATTTAAATAACAACCAATAAAAAAGGATTGAGAATCATGAATCTGGATATCAAGCTTTTGGCATAACATATAAAATGAGTCATGTGAATATAGAAACATCAAAAAAAATAATGAACCATAAAGAATAACATTGGAATGTGTAATAATATATAAATATATTCTAACACAAAAATTATTTAAAACCACAAGTACATAAAATCATTTCTTTTTTAAAGGCTCACAACCAAAACCATAATCAGACATTGGATAGACTCCAATAGTGGATTGGGTTCACTCCCTATACTCATAAACATAGTGTTTTGGATTCGTTTTCCAGTCCATTATATGTCATGTCATGTGATATAATTCATTTCCAAATAAATTGAATGGATATATAATTTTGATCCCAACCATCACATAATGAAAAATCATATACGTGTGTTCTACATAAAAGTATTAATAATTCCATCATAAAATAATTAAACCCTGATAATGAAATGTGTTTCATAATAAAAAAAAATGACTAAAAATAAATCATCCATAAAAAAGAAAAGATGGTGATTCCATTGAAACATATTCTTAGAAAAACATAATAATTATTAAATGATATTAATGTATATTAAAATTATTTTACAGTAACATTAGAATATTTTATTCAATATAAGAAGAAATTTAATTTGAATTTTGATATCTTTAAAAAAATTAATTAGAAATTAATTTTATTAAAAATATTTATAAAGAAAATGAAAATTACAATGAAAATTCATGAAATGTTGGAAGTGAATATTTTAAAAAAACAAAGAAAATAGTGGGCATAAGAGACCTTGTGGAAAACATAAATAAATATTATTCTCACACTATTGTAAATAAATTCAAAGTCAATATAAAATGATAATAAGAAATCATAGAATTTTGGATATGTACATCTATAATGGAATATAAAAAAATGTGGACATATAAGATAAAAGTTTATGATCAAATAGAAGAGATAATGTTTATTCCACTCACAAACTTAATTTTGGGTGAATTAGAAAAAAATGGAAGGGGAAATGGTAAAAAGGAATGTAAAACACAAAAAAACATAAATTATAATGATATAAAATGGGTTATAATGAGAAATAGCGTACATTTTCCCCTGATGGAAATATATAAAAAACAATATAGATATCAATATTATATTGGAAATGAAACCATTACTTTTATTTTTGATTTAAATGAAAGTTAATTATCTTTATATATAATAAACCATATCATTTTAATAACTTATTTCAAAAAATAATTCATATATTTAACCTTTTATAATTTGAAATTATTTTTATTTATTACATATGTATTAGTTTTTTATAGCTTAATTTCAACTTCGAATATTTGTTGTTTTGATTATTTTATAGAAGTTTTATAATGGTGATATAAATACTTTTCCTTTAATAAATATTTTGTCATTATCAAAGAAATAATGATAATGGAACCATAGAATTATAATGATTTATACAGTACCATATACATTTAATAGATAATATGGGTATGGTTCACAAGAATGTAATTTACAATGGGCATATTTCAATTAATTTTATCAATAATAATGAGTAACGTTATAATGATCAGTCATATTTATATCACACTTATATAATAATGATATAGATTAGGATCTCATATCACATGCTTCCAATATTAATTCCTTGATACAAATTCATTAAAAATGATTGTTTTGGTATAGCATCATTCATATTGGTGGTTGAACTAACCCAAACAAGAATATGTTCTACTAATGGTTGAGTAAGGATTTAGAGTTATATAATATTAAAATAATCTTCATATAAGGATAATGATGTTAATATAACATTATTTGAGTAAATAATGATATTTTAAATTAATTTAGATGAAAATTTAATATAAAAAAGATAGAGAAGAACTAGATATTTAATTAGATGGAATCACTCATTAGCATAATGGATTCCTTCATAATGAAGGATTTATGCATCATTCATGGGAAAAACTTCTCCCAAAAGACTAATAATAGTTTGATAGAGTAAAATGGGTATGTATTAATGTTTCAAATTAAAGATATTAGTGGTTTGAAATGGGTTGTGGATAGCAGATTTTATAGGTAAAAACGAGGGACATGTCTTTGTACACTTGAGTTAGGTAATGTGTAATGATAAAATCACATGGAAATTAGTTGAGTTAGGTAATGAAATAATAGTGAGAAATATAGGATTAACTCCCATACCTAAAAAATTAATTATATGCTATTTAAATATGAATCTAATTATATAAAATTCAATCCATTTTAATTTAACTATTTCTATATTATTAAATTATTTAATATGGTAAATGTTTTTAATAAAAAAAAGATAACACCTCACACCTAATGAAAAAATTATAATTTTAAATTGGGTATCCATTTAAACTAATTCAGTTTGTATATATATTGAATTTAACTCATAAATTTAAATATAAAACATATACAAAAAATTATTTTTATAAAAAATGTGAATTTTTAAATCTTAAGTGTTCTTAATATTATTGCATAATAATTAATATTAAAATTAGTCTTAATACATTTTTTAAAAAATTGAATAATTATAATTAATTATATTCTTCCTTTAAGAGAGATTAATTATATTTATTAATATAATAATACATGACACTTAGAAGAAAAAAATCATTGAGAAATATCTCTTTTTAACATTAAATGATTTTAATCACGTCCCATTAAAATTATTTATTTATTCATCAACCATTAAATTTTTTCAAAAATTAGTATTAGAATCTTTATTTTAATTTTATAAACTTATAAAATATTTCTCTTAAAATAATTATAATAAGAATATGTTATAAATAAAAATACACATTTTTATAATAAAATATTTTATTTAACTATAATCTTTTTATTTCATACTATAATTATTATTTTATATGTGTATTAAATTATTTTTAAATAATTATGATCTATAAAAATTAAATAACTTCAATGTACATATTTGGTACAAGTATATAAAATTAGAATATATCCAAAATTCATATATCCAATGACTATATTATCATTGACCTTAAAACCAACGATCATATATATAATGGTTATGTTGTATTCTTTTATATATCTTTGCATGTTTCTCTAAAATAATTCATCTAATTCTAGAAGATGTTTATCATATTTCTTACATGTTATACTATTTCTATAATTATTATAAATGGTTTAATGTTCATGAAGGATCATTATTATGGGAATTTTAACCAGTATTATTTTTAATTGTGTGTTGTTTCATTCATTTAGAAATATTACTTTTTTCATATAATTTTTTTTCAATGTTTTTAGTCTATTATTGAAATATTATACAATAATTAAATGATGATTTATTCATTTTAGTTTTTTGTTGTGTGTCTCATAAGTTATCACACACATTTTATTTATTTAAAAGTAAATTTAAACTAAAATAATGGTATGTTGCAATCATATTATATAGTGACATTGAAATCTGAGAATCATCAATATGTGACTCTATCCCGATCTCGATATCACATCAAGGTTACAACTTCGAAACTTCTTTATAGAGTACATTTCATAAATCATCCAAAACCATTAGAAACAACATCACTATAACATCCACTAAACCCAAAATCGACTTTTATGGATATGAATAAAGAGGCTCTATATGCTTATGAAACATCTGATACACTCAATCGCCAACAACCACAAAAACCCTACCTTTAGAATCAAATAACACGAAAATCCTCCATAATTAATAAAAAATATCTTGTACTAAATATTAAAAATCCATGTCTAAGATCCCAACCATTTTTGGGGTTAAATGGGACTCAAATTCATGTAATATTTTGTCCTTATTTGGGTACTTTTGTGGGTTAAGACTTGGGGTGTGTTTGGGTGGAATTTGATAGATAATGGAAATTATAGGGTTTTGCACAGTTTTTGTCACATCCATGTCCTATTTTAAATATAAATTTCATTTAATTTATAATCATGCTTTGTTTTGGGGTTTTTTCAAGCTTTTTTGGATGAAACGGTGAGTTTTTATGATTTGGGCCAAACCGTGAGCCCATTTCAAGATTTAAAATTCAATTTTTTTTCTTCTATAACTATTTAATTTTTTAATATTTTGAACCCATTACAATTCCTAAATGTCCCCCTGACCTATTAACACCACCATTTCAATTTGATTCATTTAGGAATTCATAATAATGATGGATTTTGGTCTTTATTTAAGGAATTGGGCCAGCCCAAAAGCCTATTTCCTATTTTTTTTAAAATGTTTAATTAATAACTTATTCAGTTTTAAGGATTTTAGGTGATTCCACCTCTAACCCAATACCACAGAACCCATCAGTGTGTCCAACCTATTTCCCCTCTCTTTGGATCTCGTATTCATCAAGATTAGTGTATAACATCATAGGGTTTCTCAAATCAACCAGATTTGAATAGGTAACTTCCTTCCTTCTTAAATATCTCAATTATTACTCTTTTTCCTCCATTCTAGTTCCAAATTCTACCCTTACTCCTCCTCTTTGAACCTAAAATCCATGGTAGCCATCCCAGTCGCTCAAAACCTCTTTGGAACCATATTTGAAGGGGGTTTGGAGGAGGAACTTCAAAGAATATCAAGTAAGTGTCTATCCTCCTTAGTTCCTACCCTTTCAATGAATTTTATTTCAATTTAATTTAAGTTAAAAATGTACATAGGGTAGGGTTTCGAACCTAGGGTTTAACATTGGGTTTTATTGGTCAATTATTCTGGTTTTAGGTTCGATCTAAGTCCCTCTTGGTGCAGTGGTGGTGTGAATTGATTTCTGCACGGTGATCCAAGGGTTTCCTTTGATTTGGTAGGTGATTCCTTTTGGTATGAAATATTTGTGACCTAGATGCTATGTTTATGGTATTTTCATGTCTATTTCATTTGAATTTTTCAAAAAAAATTGGTTTTAGTTGTAATTATAAAGCAAATGAATTTTAAGTTCCAATTTTTGGTGAAATTGGGGGGGTTTTCATATAAATCTTTTATTGGTTCATTAAGGGATGACCTATAATTATTTATTTGATTTTATTGAACTTTATTAGGGATTAAATAATGTATTTAATGTTTATCCCCTTTGGTTGTTGCTTTAAAAATGGATTTTGATGGTGTTTGTAAAGAAAGTGAAGTTTTGGTGCCACTTTTGTGTGAAAATTGAGGTTTTACAAAGTTATCACTTCCTGTTTAACACAGGGAGCCCCTAAAATTGATTTTTTTTGTTTACATTAAAATTAATTGGGATTAAATTACTATTTTGGTAACTTAAAAGTGTGCACACAGTGTAAAAGTGGGGTTCTTAAGGGGTTTTGTGTGCAAAACAATGCTGGATTTTGAGAAATTGTTTCATTAAAAATCAAAGTGTTTCTTGTGTTTTTAAGTCGTATAAAATGTGATATCTACTGTACTGGTTGTGTGTTACCATTAGTGGTATTTTACATAAAAATGGATATTTTTTTCATTCTGAAATTCTTTGATCACAAAGGGGGAAGCACGGGTACCTAGGTGATGCAGATGTGTACTAGTACGGCTAGTGGACCGGATGGGTTTTGTCCATGTTCCACCTAGAATTTGGATAATGAGAACACTAACTAAACTACATGGATGATGAATTGGGACCACTAGGTTATAGTTATTTTCCCTACTAGTGGCTCGTGCATGAGAATGGATTTTACTATGGTTACTTTACACTGAGGTACGAGGTGCATGGGGCCCGAGACTATCTAGTGCCTAGGGGTGTTCCTAATTTTGTTGCTCATTGTATTTGTTGTATTTTACCTTGTATTGGGGGGTTTTTGGCAGTAATTTAGAGTAGAAAATAGTTCTATTTAAATGTGTGAACGTTCTCCAAATTTTAGCTTGAAAACTGTTTTCAATTGAAAGTTGCATGTCATGAAATTTATCACTGCTTTTCATTGCATATTAAAACTGCTTGCTATTTCACATTGTATTTCATGATAAATGGAATTATTGGGTGGTATCATATTGGGATTAGTCTCACACCCTAATTACACCCCTTGGTTGTAAGTAGACTTTATTATGCTTGACTCGGGTAAAGGGAAGGATATGGGTGATGGCGGTTCAGGGTGTTAGTTATCATCCTTGGGGCGGAGTTGTGGAGATGGCTTATGGGTGATGACCCCTTGTCATGTGGACTCCCTGGGGATGTCCTATTATTGTATTTATTTTTATCTGAACCACTTGTATTTTCTATAAACCAGTGTATTTTGTTCTGGTTTTTTCTTATGACCTGTTTGGCTCGAAAATTTTAGATTTAGATTCTAGATTGTTTTTAATGTTTTATGTTTTCATACTCTGGTAAATAATTCCCAAACCAAAATTAATGATACTTGGGCACTTGTTACAGCCTTCTAGGATAGGTAACTCCATTCATTCCTTGCCATGGGCTGAGTTTGGTGTCATTAATAGTGGTGAATAGATTCGGTTTGTGACAATTGGCACATAGTTTTCCCTAACCGTGCACCCCAACCCAGCTAACCATGTGAACCCAAATATAGGGGATCCACATGTATGGTTCATAGTTTGTAAAATCATGAACCCCTAAAATAATAGGCACATGGTTTAGACACATGGTTAGGGAAAACTGTGTGATATTTCCTAGAAAACCATGCATGATTTTAAATGCCAAATTTTTTTAATTTTTAAAATACCTTTATCCTCTAAAACTCGCCTATTTCAGCCCCATTTGAACCTAGAAGATATTTCACATTTTTTGTAGCACTTAGGATGAATTCCAGGCCCTCCCGACCTCTTTTCTTCTTAATTCGAATCCCAGATCGAAGATCCACTCCACTCCTAATAAGTGAATCATATCCCAGTTCTTATCTCATTATTCTCTCATCCTTCTATCCTTCTTTCAGTGATTTAATCTTATATTATGGACATATCTAAATATTTTTGGTTATATATATATCTATAACTCAAGATCTGGATCTAGATTTATAAGATCTTTATTTTCATTAATCTTGATTAAGGGTTTTGTGATTCGGCTCTCGTTCTACGCCATTAGGCCGCTCTATTTTTGAGGATTTTGATTGGGAAATTATCCATCAATGAATTGAGGTAGGTGGTCTAATATTAAATTCCCAAAGTCATGATTTTTAAATTTGTATTAAAATTATAGAATTTCTAGCATTATTTAGAAATTGTAATTCTCATATTGGGTTAATTAATATTTCCAGTTGATTAATTGAATTATTGTTGAAATATATAATTATTTTAGGAATTAATTATGAGATTTAGGGGCTATAAAATTAGATAATCAATTAGGGGATTAATTATGGTATTTAGGGATTATGATATGGATAATTAATTGGGGAATTAATTATGAGATATCGAAATTTTTGAATTGATATAATTAATTTTGAATTAATTATGTTCTTTTGATTTCATGAAATGATATAATTAATTGTTGGATTAATTATGTGATATTGATATTATAGATTAAGATAATTAATTGTGGAATTAATTATGAAAAATTGAGATCTTGTTTGATATAATTAATTCTGAAAATTAATTATGGACTTTTGAGTTGTGAATATTGAATAATTGGTTGTCAAATTAATTAATGGGGTTGATGTATTAATTAATAATTGAATTAATTGAGGGTAATTATGTGAAATACTAATTTCTAAATTAGTAATGAAATGGGTGTCATTAATTAATTTTTGAATTAATTAATTTTATTAATATGATTATTTAACTTTTGAAATAACAAATGGGATTGTCGTATTCAAATAAATGTTGAATTAGTAATGTAATTTCTGTGGATAAATAATTTCTAAATTAATTATATGTTTATGAATGGCAGCATGGTCATTCAAATATGAATTAAAGAATAGAAACATGGTCATTGTAATGTTTTTTTATGAATAGTAACACAGTCATTCAAGTTGTAATTAAAGAGGGGGGACATGATCATTCTAAGGAGGGAAGTATGAATGGTAACATGGGTATTAATGTATGAATTAATGAATGAAAACATGGTCATTCTAAAGTGTGTATGTCATGACCCGTCCCCCGGGGCTCGTGCCGTGACTACCCCAAGCCCGCCTTCCATAGGCCAGGGGCTGGCGACTAGCACCAGAAAGGTGTATCCCTATAATGGGAAGGCATTGCCTTTAAACCTGTACAAGCACACAAATCCAAGAGCACAACAAGAGGAAACCACGAAGCAAACTACTTTAGTAAAAGTGTGTAGAAAGTAAAGGGGCCAGAATACAAGCCCAACTGAAAAGTACAAGTACAATTGAAAATTACAAAAACAACTGGAAAGGGAAAAACAGCTCCCGGATCGTCCAACGAGGATCCTACCGAAAGGGTAGGTTTATCTCACAATCATTATTCCCTACGTCACGTCATGACAAATGGTCCACCTCCAAACACCGTCCAGTCCTGGCTTCCTTAGCCTCGATCAACGTTGTACATCATCTGCACAAGACGCAATAAGGTGTGGGTGTAGCACATACATGGGTGAGTATAACGATACTCAGTAAGGACCCTGAGACCCTCGAAGGTCTCCCAAAGTTTCACAAAGGAGAAACCAAAAAGAAATACCTCAATCAAAAAACATAGAACAATCATCAACTCTACTAAGGTATATTTCCATACATATACCTAAGTTATCAAAAGATACTCATCTCAAACTCAAATGTTCCATGAAGGGAGAGTACCACAAAGGTAACACCACGAAGGTAACACCATGAAGGTAAAATTACCACAAAGGTAACTTCACAAAGGTAACATCACGAATGTAAAAGCACAACACAGGAAATACCACAAAGATAGAAGTACCACTTAGGTAAAGACTCAGATCACACCAAGTATATATGTAAGGCATAGAATTACAGATGATTAGTCCAGAAGCTAGATCATCTAATTCTGTCGAAAGGCACTGCTGCTGATTATACGGAGTCTGACCCACACAGGATCAATAGGTACTAACTCCAGCAATGATCCACACAGGATCCGACCCACCCAAAGTCGATAGGTACTAACCCCCGTAATAACCCACACAGGATCTGACCCACACAAGATTGGTATGCACTGACCCACACAAGATCACTTAGCACTAACCCACACAGGATCTAACCCAAATAAGATTGGCATGAACTGACCCACACAGGATCGCTGAGTGCTAACCCACACAGGGTGTGACCCACACAATATTGGTGTTGACCCACACAGAATTGCATGTTACTAACCTCCGTATGATCTGTCTCCAACCTCTACCTCACTGCCAGCCACTAGATTCCCGCACATCGTACTCTTGATTCCAGGAGAACCACTCCTCAATAAATTGGTCATACCTCAACCACCACTAAGATCCAAAAAGAATTAATCCAAAGGACCTCCATGTCATAAGGGTTCCATCGCAACAAACTACGCGTCAAACGGACTCTTGGTATGTAAGTTATTGGAATTTTTTTTGTCGGGTGACCGGTTGGATTCGGGTACGATCCAACCCATATAAACTCTAACTTTATTTAAATCTCTCATGGAGTATCTCAAATGGACTACCTCGTCTTAAGGGTTCCAGCACCGCACACGGTTCGTCAAACGAACACTCGGTCTGTTAGTTACACCCTGTAACAACCTGAGATTTTATGAGAATTATTCTTTTTAATTTCATTGATGTCTTGTATTGTATGCTAAAACAAGTTTATCTTGCACTATACACAACACTGTATTATCTTGAAGTATATGAAACACTATTCTTGGATTGTGTTACACACAATTTCAAGTTCGTTTGATAGTAGTCATTCTACGCAACAGTGAGTGTATATATATATATATATATTAAATGTATAAATGAAATATGAATGGATTCTGTTATACGAAACAATGGAGGAGTCTTGCACAACACGCAACCCTGACTTGGCTTGCATTACACGCAATCGCGACCTTCCTCGATAGCGTGTGTAGTATGCAATACCGGGTTTCACTAAACAATGATATATTGTTATAATATTATTATAGACTAGCCTTTATGAATAGTAATAACTACATTTTAAATTTTATAACAGTATTATTCATCTTACACATTTTCTAGAACATGGTATGAGAACAAAATCAATTTTTCGAGTAAAATAAGTATTTTTCAAAAAATGTAGTTTTGTCGCCTTTTGATGCCGCACCCACTTTAAATCTTGTTTTTGACATGTCTATAAGTTCAATTTGACAAAATAAAATTCTTATATGGAATCAGGATATAAAAATTTACTTTGGATAAATTTTTCATATTATTCTGATAACTTTCATATTTTAATGAATAGTAAAAACACGCTATATTTTAATTAAAAACAACTTTTTTCATCACAATAATTTATATGGTTATATTATCTTTTTCATTGGTTTTAAAGTGTAATTAGAATATATTTTTACCATTTAATACAATGTTGGTCATTGGAATTAATTTCACTTTGAAATTGTACATAAACAAGTGATGATCTTTTGATAGTTATTGTTTTTTAAAAACACGCTATTCGTTTTGATAACGGGAATTACTTTTAAAATTAATTAATGTCACTTCTATGTTTTGAATTTGGAAAAATATACATCATTTTTGAATTCGGAATATCAAATGTAGCTTAGGCTGAATTTTTGGTATTTTTCTGAAAAACTTCAATTTTTGATGAATAGTGAAAACACTGAGTTTTTGGTTAAAACTGACTTTTTATTTTAATAATCATTTATTTGATTTAAATTTATTTTAGGTCAAAATAGATACATAATACTTATATAAGTTCAATGAAATTAATTGGAATCATTTTATAATAATTTTAGATTTATAAAAATTGTATTGAAATTTTCACCGTCTTTTACCCACCTCCTATGAGCTTTTGCAATTGTTCATAAAACATAATTTTACCGCTTATGTGAGTTAAATTTTGAAAATCTGAGAGACAAAGTTAATATCAAGGAGTAAAATGTTGTTCAATTAGATAAAAATAATTTTTGGTGAATAGTAACTTTTTACTTTTATTTACCACGGTTAAAAGTAAATAGGGTAACTCAAGGTTTAAAGAATATTATAATAATTAAAAATTACCTTAACACTTGTCCAAACCTTATTGGATGAGTAATGGCCGACCATGGGCATCCTTGGGTCGATTTTGGGACCCCATGGAGCCACTTATGAAAGACAATGACACATTAGATTAATTAATTTAATGTAAAGACAAAATTGGCATTAACAAAAATCTTTTAGTAATTAATTTTTATAAGGGGATATATAAATTATATTTTCTACTATAAATATTAATTAGAAATATAAATCTATTTCCTACATGTTGGAATTTTTTTTATAATTTTTATACATCAAATAAATTAAATTATTTATGACACAATAATGATGCAGTATTTACCTCATTAATAAATGATTTAAATAAATAAGATTATAATGATTAAAATATTATCCAAAACCAGTCCAATTCCTATTGGATGATTTTATTTCGAATATGATTCATCTTATCTTCAACATTAATGTTTTTTGGACCTCTTGAAATCGAAGATAAGTTTATAATAAAATAATGTTTTCACACTTTCCTAAAGAGCCCCTCCTCTCCATTATAAAAGGAGACCACTTCTATGAAATTCCACACACCACTAAATCCATTTGGATCATCAAAACTCTTCCCAATTACTCTCTATACATTCCTCTCCTCCCCCTTGAAGCCTTACATTAGGCATAAGGCACTCCAAGAAGTCCTTTTGGTTCAATCCAAACGAAATTACCCAAATTAAAGGTAACGGTTTCTCTTAAGTTGTTTTCTTTTATTCTAAATCTCCAACCCCTAAACTCTTTTTAATACTTTCTTTTGTAACAACACCAGTATCCTAAATATACTATAATGTTGTTATGAGAAGTATTCGAACTACACTTACACACACCTCCATCTAATGGATGAAGAACAAAATGTTTCTGTGGAAGGCAAACTAACGCCTCACGAAATGATGATTGTTCGATTTTCTCCTACCGCCTCTCATGGTGGCCATTATTATGGCACTGTATTTATATATGATATATATATTATTTTTATGATTTCCTTATGATTCTTTACTTCCCAATTATATCAAGCCTTTATGGTTTCCATAGTCGGTAAATACGATAATCTCATTTGAGGAAGTGCGGACTACCGCCCCCTCAAAGTGATGTGATTCGTTAATGCCTTATGTGGGATGTATAAAGGATGCAGTTAATGATATTATATATGATATTATACTATAATTATAATATACCTATGTATAATTATGTTTTAATTCAATTAAAATTATAAATAGAAATGAAAGTAGCATTCATGTGTACGTACGGATTACCGTCTCCATGAACGGTGCATTTCATTTCTTACCTCCATATGTTATGTACAATTATAAATACATGTATATGATGGATATATAATATATATATGATATATAAATCATTAATATCATTCTGGATATAATGAACCTTTGACCACATGAACAACATGTAATTATAAGAAGTCCATTTTTGACTCAAGAACCAAATATCGACAAAACGAACATTATTAACTTAAATGGTTACATAATGTTTATACCATGGTAATAAGTGATATAAATGGAATAATAAATTTGAAAAATGTTCTTAAGCAAGTAGAAATTTACTTTGTTTTATTATTCAGGAGATTAAAGAACGATCGAGTCAAGTCGGACACGAGGTAAGGGAACATCTTAACCCAATTTTCATTCTTTGGGTTGATATTCTCTTTCTTGTTTATGTCATTATTTGATTATGTGAGAAATGAATTTTTATATCTTATAATGTATTTAGAATTTATTTATGTGACCTTATAGTTAATACACATAAGTGATCTATTTTATTTAAAAAAATATCTTTGTAAGGGACAATTTTTCCAATCTCATTTTTCTCCGAGATTGTTTATTCGTAGGTATTTACTGGGGTTATATTTATCACCCATGTCCCTATTTTCTCAAAATGATTTCATGTATGTTTAAAGTCCTTTTTAAACATTTTTTACTTTTACTACATGGTATGTAAGGAATCTTTCTTTTACGAGGTACTTTTTGACTTTTCCGAAAAAAGTACGAGAAGAATGTTTTTTTAACTTATACGTCATGAAAGGATTTTTACAGTTTTATAAAGACTTATTTTCATGAAGATTCCTCCAAAATATTTCGTGACTATTTTCAAAAAATAATTTTATTTTAAAAATGCATGACATTTTGTGAAAAGAAAATGATTTTTAAAGAAGAAAGGATATTTTCCTCAAGAACTCATTTCAAGTGTTTTATCCAAACCGTTTTCCATCTAAGATGACATTATTTCATATGTGTATGTTTCAAGTATAATGTCTCTATGATTTAGATGGTTTCACTTTTCTTATTATGAAATGATATCCATTTATTTTGTATGGATTATGTGATGATGGGATGATGTTTATGAAACCCATTTTATTCGTTGGGTTATTATGAATGATGTATGTTTATTTTGTGGAACAAGTAAGAATGATTTCATTATGAGATGGGTGGAACATATATCTCCCTCCAATGCATTGGGTAAAGATTTATATCTCATGAGATAGACATGGCTGGAATGTCAAGTAAATCTGCTTCAGTAATACAGGGCTGGAACGGCAAGTAAACCCGGTTCAGTAAGGGACTTTGTCCACTAAGATGGTCTTGGCAGCTGTAACACCCGAGACTTTTATGAGAAATATTTTGTTTTTATGTTATATAAATCATCAAAGGAATCTTTCACTACACACAACACTTTCTTGGCTTTCTTTACACGCAATCGCGACCTTCCTCGATAGCTTGCGTCGTACACAATACTGAGTTTCACTAAACAACGATATGCTATTAAAATATTATTAAAATTAGCCGTTATGAATAGTAAGTACCACTTTTTGAAATTTTATAAATTTTATTTTTCAAAATGGACTTCATTTTTGGATTCGAAATATCGAAATTAGCCTAGGGTGAAATTTTGGTATTTTTCTGAAAACCTTCAATTTTTGATGAATAGTGAAACCACTAAGTGGTAGTTAAAAAACTGAAACTTAATTTTACCGCTTCTGTTGGTGGAATTTCAAAAATCCGAGAGACACGGTTGATGTCAGTAAGTAAAATTTGGTTCAATGAGATAAAAATAATTTTTGGCGAATAGTAACTTTTTACTTTTTTTTACCACGGTTAAAAGTAAATAGGGTGATTAAGGGTAAAAATGATATTATTATTACCCTAAAACATGTCCTAATTCTATTGGATAAGTGTAATTCGACCAAAAAAACCTTAGGAATAAAATATTGTCATTTAGTTCCACTTGGATTAGATTAGGACATTTATTATTATTTAATTCAAAGAAGAGTTAAAAGAGTTAAAATCAAGGTTTATTTACTAAAACATTTTTAATATAGGTTTATACATAAGATAAATTCTATTGTAAATATTAATTAGAAAGATAATAATATTTCCTACATAATGATATTTTTTTATATAATTTTTAGACATTAAATAATTTAATTTATTTATGACACAATGATGATGCAGTAATTACCATAATAGTGAAAAATTAGAATAATTGATATTATAAATACCCAAATAAATATAATTTGAGACTTTTTATGAATTACACTAATTTTATAGGTTAATATGACATGTTAGGATTGATTTAATTAACTTTGGTCGAAGTAATCATTCTGTTATGAGTTTCACAAAAATCAACTATTGAATAGTGTCAAAATTGACATAAAATAGTTTTTAAAACAAATATTATATTATTGATTGTTATTTTATTCCTAAAAATCTAAGGTTCGGCCAAGATACTTATATAAAGATAGTTGTATCATTAATGGACCACTTGGGGGTCGCTTGGATGTATATGGTAAGTTTATTAACTATATAATATAAAAATACAAAGTGACATGGTAAATGTCAATCTAATTAACTAAGAGTTAAAACTAAAATATAAGGTTATTATAATGACCTAAACTTGTCTAAATTATATTGGATGAGAGGTTTTCGACCCATACCCACCTTAGATTTTAAATAAATCAATTTTGAGCTATTAAAAACCGAATTTGACTTTATAATAAAATAATATTTTTAGTTATTCCAAAGGTGCCCCTCTCCTCCCTTATAGAAGGGCACCTCCTCCCTCTCTTCCTCACACCACTTTGAGCCTTCAAGCTCGGCCAAACCCTACCAATATCTCCTCTAAACTTCCCTAGAAACATCATAGAGGTCCTGGTATTCTTCAAAGAACAATTTTAGTGCCCTAAGAGGAGGTCTCAAAGAGGCACTTCAAAGAAGAGGTAATGCCCATTACCGATTCTTTCATCTTTATTTATTCTTCCAATTCTTATTATTTAGTTGTTTCATTATGAATTAATAACATCAGTATCACTCATATACTGATATTTTATTATAAGTATGAAACAACCCTATTTCACCATCTATCCATCCTACGGAAAATGAAATCACCGCACGTGCGTACGTACGAAATACCGTCTCCACGTCGTGGTGTAATCTATTTTCCACCACCACTTTACTTGGATGGGTATAATGGTGTAAATAATGACTATATATGATTATTTTAAAGTGATATTGATTCTGAAATAGTATACATACACTCCAATACAATTCCATGATCATTGGAACGATATCATCGCTCGTGCGTACGTACGGAATACCGTCTCCACGATGTGATGTGACTCGGTATACATGATCTTCATTGCATAATGATTATATAAATGAATTTAGTGAATGAATATGATATATATTACACTAATAACATTCTGTAAATGAGGCATCTATAACCTAAAAAGAAAAAAATAAGAATTTATTCGACAAAACGCGCATAAGAACAAAAAGTAATAAACACCCGAATAACAAGTAGTAATGAAATATTACTAATAAGAAGCTAAGAATATGACCATATATGATATCATAAAAATAAGTATGATTCTGGAATAAGTCAATAACATTATTTAAATCATTATACAGGAGTTTTGGACACTTACAAAGCAAATCGGACCTAAGGTAAGGGAAATATCACAATCTCATTTTTATCCGAGATTGTTTATACTTTGGAATTTACTGTGGTGTATTTTATCATCCACATCCATGTTTCCTCAATATGAAATTTTATTTACATCCACCTACAATTTTTTAAATCCAATTTTACCCTTCGGTGAGTTTTTAGTAAAAGATATGAAAGGAATCTTTTGTCGTTTTTCGTACGAGGTACTTTTTGACTTTTCCGACAAAAGTACGAGAAGAATGTTTTTCTTAACTTATACGGAATGAATGGATTTTTAAAACATTATTTCCAAGAAGCTTCCTTTACAATTTTTCAAGATTATTTTTAATCAACTTCTTTAGAATTGTATTACATGTTATGAAAGGAAAAGTGTTTTTGAAGAAGAAAGGATATTTTCCTCAAGAATGGAGTTCAAGTGTTTTATCAAAATTATTTTCCATCTAAGATAATAAAGGGTTCTGTTTCTATCCCTATTATTACATTGATTTGATTATGTTGTGATGGAATTATTTTTATGAATTCCTTTATCTTATATGAATTGTTTTATGATGTCATGATGTTTAGGAATCCCATTTTTATTACATGGGTTATGCTATGATGTATGGTTTATGATTTTGTGGCACACATAATAATGGTATCATTATGAGATGGTTGGAACCTATATCTCCCTCAAATTCATTGGGTAAAGATTTTATATCTCGTGAGATAGACATGGCTGGAATGGCAGGTTAAACCGGTTCAGTGAAATAAGACTGAAACGAGGAGTGAACTCGGTTCAGAAATGGACTTTGTCCTCTAAGATAGTCTTGGAAATGAGTCTTGACTAATAAGAAATGATTCTCTATGATTATGTGTGTATGCCACAAATCTTCATGTTTTAAGTTATGATTATTGGGATTACATTTCACTACTATGATTTATCCCATGTTATGAAATTATGATCTCTTTTGCAGGTTAAGATTTCCAAAAGTTATGTTCTTTTGTATATGATGTGATTGATATTTCTTTTGTTTACCCTTACTGAGCATTTGAGCTCACCCTTTTGTATGTTTTATTTCCCCAGGTCAGGAAGAAGATTATTAAGTAGGATATGCCAAAAAGGGACTCTAGATATGATGAAATAAATGGGAGGCAAAGTAGATGCTTTATGAACCAGTTGTTTATATTTCCCAGTTTCTAAAGACTCTATACCTATACGGTCCTTTCCTGGTTTTGTTATATGTTGTAATAAGTGTGCTTCAATTTTGAAGTAATAACAATGTATGTAAATTATGGGTTGTTATAGCATCAATTCCTTGGCTACTATAGAAATCATATCATGTGCTTAATGGTTTCCATAATTACAAGTTTTATTCCCATGCTATTTTATCATGATTAATGTTTCTTTATGATCTATGCCTTATGTACTTCCATGTTTTATGTCATTGCCCAATATTTTGATGTTTAAACATTATGTTCATGTTTTTAAGTTCAAATTTATATGATTTGTTTTATTTTATCGATTCTTACCCTTACTGAGAATTTTAGCTCACCCTTTATATGTTTTCTTTTCACCATGATTTAGAGAAAGGTTTTAGGTAAGAAAACCAAAAGGGGAAGATTTTTATGGGAGATGTTGAAGATATTTCACCACGATTAGAAGATTATTTTTCCGAGTTTCCAAAGACACTAAACTATTATGGTCCTTGTGTGTCTGTTTTTTTCATGTATTATGTTTTCCGCAAAAGTAATGTAATGTCCATGTACGTCAAGCTTCGGGCCTCTACAGTTGGTATCAGAAGAAAGGTTTAGTTAACCTTTGGGAACTAGGATGCGAAAACTTTAGTGAGATCCCTAGAGATATTTCTAAGGTATGTCTAGGGATGTCCCTAAGGTTAAGTGTAAGTATAGGTTATAGTCCTAGAATTACGGTAACGATATTATATTAAACCTAAGATGTTAGATATTGAAGTTACTCCCCATTGATTATGATTTTTTCCTCTCACACTATTCTTTTTGGGTTTTATAAAATGGCTAGAAACAGGAGGATTCACAATAATGGAGGATATATTGGACAATGGAATGATATTCTTCCTGATCTACCAAATGAAATGAAATTTGGAAGGTGAAACATCGTTATTATGACTAATCAGCAATCTCATAATAAGATCAATAATCTCAACTTTGGTAAGATTCCTGACTCAGCTAATAAGAGAAATATGGAGTTTCATGATGATCATAGAGGAAAGAAATTTCAATTTACATCATGTAAATCATGTGGTAAGAGGCATCAGGGAGAATGTTTCAAAGGAGTTGGAAGATGCTTTGGGTGTGGAAAAGAAGGACACAAAGCCAGTAAGTGCAAAGAAAAAGGTTCAGTTAACACCATGGACAAGGATAATGGTATTGCTACGACATCAACAATGATTAAATGTTTTCAATGTGGAATGTATGGGAATTATGAAAATCAATGCCCTAAGGGAAAGCCTCATGAAGAGAATCAGCATGCTCATATGGGTAGTATTTATGTTGATGATGATGAAGAGACTACAAATGATATGTGAGATTAAATAATTGTTGAAGCTCAGTCAATGGTTTAAGAAGGTAGTGGAATGATTTATGTTTATCAAGAGTTATGTTGTATAGGTAATGGTACTATGGAATAAAGACACATATAAGGATTGTTACACTATTGTTTTTCCTATAGTATTTGAAAGTATATGTTGAATGGTACCGGTAACCATGAAAGGTTATTCAAATATTTTGGAAAGCAGATGATATGCACATAATGAAGGGATAAGGAGAAAATAAATTGTTTGATAGTATTCATGAGCTCATGATTGATATAAGGACTAAGTGATATCATGGTTTGAGTATATAGAATTTTTTGGGATTTTGGTATGTAGAAAGAGTTAACTTTTGACAGTATTCATGTTTTCACTAAGGTTCAATGGGTATTCATTTTTCAAGAGAACACATGATTAAGGTATTCACATGATTGGAATGTGACCAACAAGATATATGAGGGAAAAATGATGGTATTCACATGCTTGTTATATGACCTTTTTAGTAACTGTTCTCTTTATTCTATGAGTTTGGAAAGAAGTATTTTGGATAAGCCTAAAGATTTTAATGGATTATGTTGAACATAAGTTAGTATTGTTTAAGGCTAGAATTTTTTTTTTGATATTATTGATAGAATGTTATAATAATGTAGTTTTAAAAAAAGGACAACCTGCAAGATGGGTGACAACCCGTTGCGTCGCATAAGGCTGTGGGAATCGAACCCACAACTGAAGTGCGACAGGCCTTTATCGCTTACCACTGTCCTAGAGGAAGTCCCTGGTTAGTAGAAACTAGTTTTATTTTATTAATCGGTATGATAGATGAAGTATAAGTTCATTTTTGGAATCGTATACGATTAACCTCACCATAGATGGACTTATGTATATTTGATAAATTTTTCTAACCTTTTGTTTGAAACAAATGGAATAACCCATCATTCTATCACATGATCTGCTAACACTTCATGAATAACAAATTCAACTTCATTTCTTTAAGATATGAAGTGGAAATTTTTCAAGGCATGAACAACAGTGAGATTGTACCAAAATCAAGTAAGTATTTCTTGTAATTCAAATTTTTCAACTTTAGGGAAATGATATTGAAAACCAAAAATGTTGTCCTAGTGCTCTTATATATGATGAATCATATGGTACCTTAGATCATCACAAATTTATGCCCTTGTGATTGATGGCTTTTTCATAGCCATGTTCTCTACCACTCTCCATAAGAACTTGATGGTTAGATTTCTATTCTATATCCATATTTTCACCTATGTTATCCTATGTGGAAACCCAGTGATTAGTTAATTTGTGTAACTGTTACGTTTCATACTTTAGTTTTTAAAGAAGAGTTTTGGTATTCCTTTTTACGATGTGGGTTTCTATGAAATAAACTCTCATGTAATAAACCATTTATAACCCCGATGAATTTCGAGGGCGAAATTCATTTTAAGGGGGGTAGAATGTAACAACCCGAGATTTTATCAGAATTATTCTTTTTAATTTCATTGATGTATTGTGTTGTACGCTACACCAAGATTATCTTGCGCTATACGCAACACCGTATTAGCTTGCAGTATATGCAACACTATTCTTGGATTGTGTTACACACAATTTCAAGTTCGTTTGATAGTAGTCATTCTATGCAACAGTGAGTGTATATATAAATATATTAAATGTATAAATGAAATATGATTAGATTATGTTACACGAAACAACATAGGATTCTTGCACAACACGCAACCCTGACTTGGCTTTCATTACACGCAATCGCGACCTTCCTCGATAGCGTGTGTAGTACGCAATAACAGGTTTCACTAAACAACGATATATTGTTATAATATTATTATGGACTAGCCGTTATGAATAGTATTAACTACATTTTGAATTTTATAAAATTATTATTCATCTTACACATTTTCTAGAACATGGTATGAGAACAAAGTCAATTTTTCGAGTAAAATAAGTATTTTTCGAAAAATGTAGTTTTGCCGTCTTTTGATGGCGCACCCACTTTAAATCTTGTTTTTGACATGTCTATAAGTTCAATTTTAAAAAATAAAATTCTTCTTTGGAATCAGGATATAAAAATTTACTTTGGATAAATTTTTCATATTATTCTGATAACTTTCATATTTTAATGAATAGTAAAAACACACTATATTTTAAGTAAAAACAACTTTTTCATCATAATAATTTATATGGTTAGATTATCTTTTTAATTGGTTTTAAAGTTTAATTAGAATATATTTTTACCATTTAATCCAATGTTGGTCATTGGAATTAATTTCACTTTGAAATTGGACATAAACAAGTGATGATCTTTTGATAGTTCTTGTTTCTTAAAAACACGCTATTTGTTTTGATAACGGGAATTACTTTTAAAATAAATTAATACCAATTCTATGTTTTTAATTGGTAAAAATAGACATCATTTTTGAATTTGGAATATCAAATATACCTTAGGCTGAATTTTTGGTATTTTTCTGAAAAACTTCAATTTTTGATGAATAGTGAAAACATTGAGTTTTTGGTTAAAACCGACTTTTTATTTAAATAATCATTTATTTGATTTAAATTTATTTTAGTTCAAAATAGATACATAATACTTATATAAGTTCAATGAAATTCATTGGAATAATTTTATAATAATTTTAGATTTATAAAAATTGTATTGAACTTTTCATCGTCTTTTACCCACCTCCTAGGAGCTTTTGCAATTGTTCATAAAACTTAATTTTACCACTCCTGTGAGTTGAATTTAGAAAATCCTAGAGACACGGTTAATATCAAGGAGTAAAATGTGGTTCAATTAGATAAAAATAATTTTTGGTGAATAGTAAATTTTTACTTTTATTTACCACAGTTAAAAGTAAATAGTGTAATTCAAGGTTAAAAGAATATTATAATAATTCAAAATTACCTTAACACTTACCCAAACCATATTGGATGAGTAATGGCTGATAATGGCATCCTTGGGTCGATTTTGGGATCCCATGGAGCCACTTATGAAATACAATGACACATTAGATTAATTAATTTAATGTAAAGACAAAATTGGTATTAACAAAAATCTTTTAGTAATTAATTTTTATAAGGGGATATATAAATTATATTTTAGACTATAAATATTAATTGGAAAGCTAAAAATATTTCCTACATGTTGGTATTTTTTTATAATTTTTAGACATCAAATAAATTAAATTATTTATGACACAATAATGATGCAGTATTTACCTCATTAATAACTGATTTAAATAAATAAGATTATAATGATTAAAATATTATCCTAAACTTTTCCAATTCCTATTGGATGATTTTATTTCGAATATGAGTCATCTTATCTTCGACATTAATTTGTTTTGGACCTCTTTAAACCGAAGATAATTTTATAATAAAATAATGTTTTCACACTTTCCTAAAGAGCCCCTCCTCTCCATTATAAAAGGAGACCACTTCTATGCAATTACACACACCTCTAAAGCCATTTGGATCGTCCAAACTCTGCCCAATTAAGCTCTCTACATCCCTCTCCTCCCCCTTTAAGCCTTACATTAGGAATAAGTCACTCCAAGAAGTCCTTTTGGTTCAATCCAAAGGAAGTTACCCAAATTAAAGGTGACGGTTTCTCTTAAGTTGTTTTCTTTTATTCTACTTCTCCAACCCCTAAACTCTTTCTAATCCTTTATTTTGTAACAACACCAGTATCCTAAATATACTAGGATGTTGTTATTAGAAGGATTCGAACTACACTTACACACACATCCATCTAATGGATGATGAACATTATGTTTCTGTGGATGGAAAACTAACGCCTCACGAAATGATGATTGTTTGATTTTCTCCTACCACCTCTCATGGTGGCCATTATGATGGCACTGTATTTATTTATGATATATATATTATGTTTATGATTTCATTATGATTCTTTAATTCCCAATTATATCAAGCCTTTATGGTTTCCATAGTCGGTAAATACGATAATCTCATTTGAGCAAGTGCGGACTACCGCCCCCTCAAAGTGATGTGATTTGTTAATGCCTTATGTGGGATGTATAAAGGATGTAGTTAATGATATTATATATGATATTATACTGGAATTATAATATACCTATGTATAATTATGTTTTAATTCCATTAAAATAATAAATATAAACGAAAGTAGCGTTCATGTGTACGTACAGCTTACTGTCTCCATGAACTGTGCATTTCATTTCTTACCTCCATATGTTATGTACAATTATAAATACATGTATATGATGGATATATATGATATATATGATATATAAATAATTAATATCATTCTGGATATAATGAACCTTTGACCACATGAACAACATGTAATTATAAGAAGTCCATTTTTGACTCAAGTACCAAATATGGACAAAAGGAACATTATTAACTTAAATGGTTACATAATGTTTATAACATGGTAATAAGTGATATAAATGGAATAATAAATTTTAAAACGGTTCTTAAGCAAGTATAAATTAACTTTGGTTTATTATTCAGGAGATTAAAGAACGATCGAGTCAAGTCGGACACAAGGTAAGGGAACATCTTAACCCAATTTTCGTTCTTTGGGTTGATCTTCTCTTTCTTGTTTATGTAGTTCTTTGATTATGTGAGAAATGAATTTTTATATATTATAATGTATTTATAATTTATTTATGTGACCTTATAGTTAATACACATAAGTGATCTATTTTATTTACAAAAATATCTTTGTAAGGGAAAACTTTTCCAATCTCATTTTTATCTGAGATTTTTTATTCGTAGGTATTTACTGGGGTTATATTTATCATCTATGTACCTCTTTTATAAAAATGATTTCATGTATGTTTAAATTCCTTTTTAACCATTTTTGACTTTTACTACATGGTATGTAAGGAATCTTTCTTTTACGAGGTACTTTTTGACTTTTCCGGCAAAAGTACGAGAAGAATGTTTTTTTAACTTATACGTCATGAAAGGATTTTTACAGTTTTATAAAGCCTTATTTTCATGAAGATTCCTCCAAAAGTTTTTATGACTAATTTCAAAAAAATACTTTTATTTTAAAAATGCATGACATTTTGTGAAAAGAAAATGATTTTTAAAGAAGAAAGGATATTTTCCTCAAGAACTCATTTCAAGGGTTTTATCAAAACCATTTTCCATCTAAGATGACATTATTTCATATGTTTATGTTTCAAGTATAATGTCTCTATGATTTACATGGTTTCACTTTTTTATTATAAAATGATGTCCATTTCTTTTATATGGATTATGTGATGATGGGATGATGTTTATGAAACCCATTTTATTCGTTGGGTTATTATGAATGATGTATGTTTATTTTGTGGCACAAGTAAGAATGATTTCATTATGAGATTGGTGGGACCTATATCCCTCTCCAATGCATTGGGTAAAGATTTATATCTCATGAGATAGACATGGATGGAATGGCAATTAAATATGGTTCAGTAATACAGGGCTGGAACGGCATGTAAACTCGGTTCAGTAAGGGACTTTGTCCACTAAGATGGTCTTGGTAGCAATGTATTGGCTACTATGGAAATCATATCATGTGCTTAATGGTTGCCAAAATTACAAGTTTTATTCCCATGCTATTTTATCATGATTAATGTTTATTTATGATCTATTCCTTATTTACTGCCATGTTTTATGTCATTGCCCAAGATTTTGATGTTTAAACATTATGTTCATGTTTTTAAGTTCAAATGTATATGATTTGTTTTATTTTATCCATGCTTACCCTTACTGAGCATTTGAGCTCATCCTTTATATGTTTTATTTTTCCTATGATTTAAAGAAAGGTTTTAGGTAAGAAAACCAAAATGGAAAGATTTTTACGGGAGATGTTGAAGATCTTTCACTATGATTAGAAGATTATTTTTCCGAGTTTCTAAAGACACTAAACTATTATGGTCCTTGTGTGTCTGTTTTTGTCATGTATTATGTTTTCCGCAAAAGTAATGTAATGTCCATATATGTCAAGCTTCAGGCCTCTACACGCCCCTTTCCGTGAAATGGGGGTGATCGCACCTCAGTCTAGCCTGGCTTGGTCTCGCCCACTGGAATATGATAAAAGGATCGCTTCCCAAAAGGGATCCCAATGCCACTGATGGCATGTCGAACAGACACTCGGTTTCTTAGTAACGCGCATTTCGTTATTCGGGTGCTAGTTGGGTCTGGGCCCAGTCTGACTCGGTCAGGCCAACCCGAAGTAATGGGTCATGGGGTCTACCTGACCCCGCTCGGGTCCGGCCTGCTAAGGTTCGTCCTAGTTCACTGGGTCTGGTGTATTGTGGTCAGACCGGTTCGGTTCGTGGGCCCGGGCCGCGGTTGTCCCGGCCAGTCAGGTGGGGATCGGCCCACCCACATTGGCCCACTGGACCACGGGTTCGGCCCGGCCCGTTGGCGGGTCCAGCCTGCTCAGTCGGCCTGCATCTAGCCCGGCCCAAGAGAAGGTGGATAGGTCTTCCCAGCTGGACCCATGGGTTCGAGGCCGTTTCGGCCAGCCGTTGGGGCGTTGCGCCACTGTAATTACCGGTCATCCATTTTGTCCAACTGAGGGGGGTCCACTAACCTAGCACAGCACGAGAGTTGAGCCACTCTCCACCTGCCACGGCTTCCAGCTGCGGCCTCCTCTAGCAGCATGCCTCTCCGCCTTCCTACGTGGTCGAACGGTTCCTGCCGCCATTGCCCACCGCGGCTACATGTTGTGGACCCCTTTTTTGGTGACACACGGTGATGCGCCACCACCTCCTTCATGTTCGGTCGCCGTCTCCACCCGCCACAGCTACGGTCGCGGCCTTCTTCACTGGCGGCGCACGACGGCGCACTGCTATCTCTTCTGCAGCTGGTCATTGCTAGCCGTCGTCGTCACCTGTCGTCCCAGGTTTCGTCCAACCCAAAAATTCCTCCCAAAGGACACGTCAACTTCCAACAAAAAGAGTGGAGGGTCTAGGCCTTGTTCGTTTGGACCGTTCCCTCCACGTTAGCTTGATAGCAAGAGGGTGGTAAAAATATTTATCAACTCTTTAAATTAAACAAGAAATAAACCCTACCTCATGCTATTTGGAGAGAATATGCGTTTGAGGAAGATTTGGTGTTCGTTGTCCTTGCAACAAGCCACCAACGATGTCGCTCAATCGTTGTTCTTCGGTTCGAGGTTCGGTGTCACTCGTCACCGCTCGCTGGAACAGGCTCCATCCTCCAAGTTTTGGGCATCACGGCACTTTACTAGAGCTCTGTCGCTTGGTGAATCCATGCCAATACCTCCCCCCAAGCTCCATATAAATAGGAGAGGGGGAGGGTAAGTAACGATGATGGAATTTATAGGGATTCATTTAATTGGAACCTTCCTAAATTCCAATGATGATCTTAATTAGGATTTGAAGGTTCAAGCCATTTAATGGCTTGACACGTCGCTGGTCTCATACTATCGCTCTTCCGATGAAGGAAAATAAAGAAATAAATAAAATAACAAAGTTGTTTTATTATTATTTTAAAAACTCCAAAAATCTAACTTTTTCTCCAGACTTATTGCGGTTTAGGTGAAGCCTCCCTTAAGCGAATCTTGTCGTTGTGGATTCAATGGTGCCCTGGGAATTTTAATCCAAGCACCGGTTCAAAAGTTAGAAAACGTCGCTCAAGCTTTTACAGAACGTACCTTAAAAAAGTTCAATAAATTATTAACATTCACCATCAACTCGCGCTGGTCAAGGTTAGTCTCCACCTAAGGGAAACACATCCCAACGAACTCAATGGTACTCTTGGATTTTCAATCTGAGTTACCTTTTAGAAATTATGAATTTTAACAATAAAATAATTATTTCTTAATTATTTTATTTACGGCCAAAAACTAACTTTCATAGTTGGAATGTGTCGGCCAATGCCAGTATCTTCCTAAAGAAAGAATACCATTACGAGCTCAGCAGTGGTCTTGGATTTTTAATCCGATCCACCATTTGTGTGTTATAAGCATTTGGGAAGGCCTTCAGAAGACCTTGGGGTCTCAGATTGAGATGAGCACGTCATACCATCCTCAGACGGATGGTCAGACAGAGCGGGTGAATGAGATTTTGGAGGTCATGCTCCATGCATGTGTCCTGGACTTTGGAGGTTCCTAGGAGAGACATTTTGGGGCTGGTTGAGTTTTATTATAATAACAGTTACCAATCCTCGATTTGAATGGCTCCTTTTGTGGCTCTCTATGGTCATCCTTGTCGGTCCACCTTGTGTGGGGATGAGGTAGATGAGACCTCACTGATGGGGCCGAGTCTGGTGCAGGAGACGTCTGAGAAGGTCAAATCGATCAATCAGTGCTTGTTGACAGCTCAGAGTTTTCATAAATCATATACTGACCAGAGGTGTCGAGACCTAGATTTTTTTGTAGGTGACAGGGTATTCTGGAAAGTGTCCCCTTGTTTGGGCCATCGTTGATTAGGGAAGCAAGGGAAGCTGACACCACCGTATGTTGGGACCTTTTATATCACCGAGCATATTGGAAAGGTGTCATATAGGTTTTCTTTACCTTCTCAGTTGAAATCTATCCATTATGTCTTCCACATATCCTAGTTGAAGAAATACAACTCGGATCTGTCCCATGTGCTGAGTTGGGAAGAACAAGAGATAGATCATGACTTGTCTATTGTAGAGAGACCAGTGAAAATAGTGGGATCCCAAGAGATGGTGCTTTGAGGGAATTCTATTCTGTTAGTATGGGTTCTTTGGCAGCATGGGAATGATACACATGAGAAATGTGAGCGAAAGTCATTGGTCGAGGAATAGTACCCGTTCTTGTTTTCCCATCAATCTTTAGGTTGACTTTTTGGGGTGGAAATTCATTCATATTCAGGATAATTGTCACATACATGACTTATTTTAAAGATAAATTTCATTTAATTTCCATTCATGCTTTGTTTTGGGGGTTTCCCAGGCTTTTTTGGAGGAAAGGGTGAGTTTTCATGATTTGGGCCAAACCGTGACCCCGTTTCCAGATTTAACAACCAATTTTGTTTCTTTTATAACTATTTAATTTTTTAATATTTTTCACCCAATACAATTCCTAAATGGCCTACCCTGACCTATTAACCCCGCCATTTCAATTTGGGATCTTTATGAATTCATAATAATGGTGTATTTGGGTCATTATTTAAGGACTTGGTCCAGCCCGAAAGCACATTTTCAGTTTAAAAATTTTTGTTTAAATAATAAATTATTAAATTTTAAGTATTTTATAGTGATTCCACCTCTAAACCAATCCCAATTAACCCATACACGCGCCCATCCTCTTTACCCTCTCTTTGGAGCTTGTATTCATCATGATTTAGTGCAAAACATCATAGGGTTTCTCAAATAGATCAGATGTGAAGAAGTAACTTCTTTCCTTCTTAACTCTATCAATTATTACTCTTTTTCATATCTTATAGTTCCTAATTAGACCCTTAATCCTCATCTTCGAACCTAAAATTCATGGAATCCCTCCCAGTCACTCAAAACCTCTTTTGAGCCCCATTTTAATGGGGATTTGGTGGAGGAACTTCAAGGAATATCAAGTAAGTGTCTCTCCTCCTTAGTTCCTCCCCTTTCCATGAAGTTTCTTTCAATTTCATTTAAGTTACAAATGACCAGGGGGGTAGGGTTTCGAAACTAGGGTTTAACATTGGTTTTTCTTTGTAAATTCTTGTGGTTTTAGGTTTGATCTAAATCCCTTAGGGTGCGGTAGTGGTGCGACTTTATTTTTGCATGGCGATCCAAGGGTTTCCATTGAATTGGTAGGTGATTTATTTTGGTATGAAATATTTGTGACCTAGATGCTATGTTTATTGTATTTTCATGTCTGTTTCATTTGAATGTTGCTTCAAAAATTGGTTTTAGTGGCAATTATAAAGAAAATGAATTTTAAGTGCCAAGTTTTGGGGAAATTGGGGGTTTTTCATATAAATCTTTTATTGGTTCATTAAGGGATTCCCTATAATTATTTATTTGATTTTATTGAACTGTATTAGGGGTGAAAATAACGTTTTTAATGTTTATCTTATTTGTTTGTTGCTATGAAAATGGGTTTTAATGGTGTTTGTAAAGAAAGTGATGTTTTGGTGCCACTTTTGTGTGAAAATGGAGGTTTTACAAAGTTATCACTTCTTGTTTAACATGGGGCTACCCTAAAATTGATTTTTTTTATTTTCATTGAAATTTAATAGGCTGCCTTTACTGTTTTGGTAACTTAAAATCATGCACATAGTGTAAAATTGGGGTTCTTAAGGGGTTTTGTGTGCAAAACAATACGGGATTTTGAGAAATTGTTTCATTAAAAATACAAGTGGTCGTTGTGTTTTTCAAGTGGTATAAACTGTGATAGCTACTATACTAGGTGTGTGAAACCATTTGTGGTGTTTTACATAAAAATTGATATGTTTTGCTTGCTAAAATTGTTTGAACACAAAGGGGGAAGCCCGCGTACCTAGGTGGGGCAGATGTGTACTAGTATGGCTAGTGGACTAGAAGAGTTTTCTCCCTATTCCACCAAGAATTTGGATAAGGAAAACTCTAACTAAACTATTTGGATGATTATTGGGGACAAATAGGTTATGGTTATGTTCCCTAATAGTGGCTCGTGAACGAGAACGGATTTTACTATGGTTACTTTACACCGAGGTACGAGGTGCATGAGGCCCGAGACTATCTAGTGCCTAAGGGTGTTCCCAATTTTGTTGCTCATTTTATTTTTAGTATTTGACCTTATATTGGGGAGTTTTTGGAAGTACTTTATAGTAGAATACATGTCTATTTAAATGTGTGAATGTTCTTCAAATTTTAGCTTGAAAACTATTTTCAATAAAATGTTGCATTTCATGGAATTAATCACTGCTTTTCATTGCATATTAAAACTGCTTGATTTTTCACATTGTATTTCATGATCTTTGGAATCATTGGATGGTATCCTATTGGGCTTAGGCTGACACCCTACTTACACCTCTTGGGTGTAATTAGACTTTATTATGCCTGACTCAGGTAAAGGGAAGGCTATGGGTGATAGTGTTTCAGGGTGTTAGTTCACATCCTTGGTGCGGAGTTGGGGAGACGGCTTGTGGGTGATGAACCCTTGTCATGTGGAGTCCTTGGGGATGAATTGTTGTTTTATTTATATTTATTTGGACCACATTTATTGTCTTTAAACCAATGTATTCTATTCTGGTTTTTTCTTAAGACTTGTTTGGCTTGAAATTTTAAGATTTATATTCTATATTTTTTTAATGTTTTATGATTTCATACTTGAGTTAATCATTCCCAAACCTAAATTAATGATACCCAGGAACTTGTGCTAGCTCGTGGAGATAAGGAACTCCCTTGAGGCCTTTCTATAGGCTAGGTTTTGTTTGGGTAATAGTGGCGACCAGTTTTGGTTCGTTACAAAATGGTATCATAGGAGGTTATTGTTTTTTGGTTATATTACTATTTTGGGATGATTCGGGATATAAAAAATCTAGGACTATTGATACATGGGGTTTTGGTGATGATTAGGGTTCCTGGACCACACCTCACATGGTAGACCATGAGTCACCAGTGGACTTTGGAATTTACAGATTGACTTCACTTCCAGGTGAGACGTGTGGGCTGCAGACCACATGTGGACATCAGGCGGTGTTGGAGTAGTTTTTTCTTTTATTACTAGAATGTCTTTAGATTATTTATATTTGATGTATTAGATTGCAATTTTCAGAATTGTGGTATTGATTATTGTTTTTTGATGGTTTCATTTTGTAGCAACATGCCTCCCCGGAAAGCTCCCACGCACCCACTGGATGAATCCAGAGAGAGTTCTCCCACACCAATTGATCATAGGCTAGTCGAGGCTGTGGTTCAGGATATCTAATCTCTAGGGAAGGGACCTACTCATGCTCTTATTTCTGCTAGGTCATAAGATATGGTTCCTAGAAAAGATAAATCTCAAAGTTTTTTGAAAAACAATCCTCCTACCTTCTGAGGCAGCTCAAAACCCCAAGAAGTATAGGAATGGATCGAGAAATTCAAGCGTATGTTTGAGTTCCTCGAGAAACCCGAGGAGCTCAGGGTGAAGTGTGACTCCTTTCTGTTGGAGGTTCTCAGACGTAAGTGGTGGGATTCATTGCTTCAGACTGGGAAGAATGCGTAGATGCATTGGAGAGATTTCAAGGCCGTCTTCAATGAACAGTACTACCCTGAGGTCTTAGAATATACCGGGTCCAAAGAGTTCATGGACCTTGTTTAGGGGAATATTTATGTGATGGAGTACACCAATCGTTTCATTGATTTGATTCGTTATGCCCCTGAAGTCATCTCAAATGAACAATTGAAGGCCCAGAGGTTTGAGAAAGGCTTGTGACCAGAGATATACTCCTAGGTTTTCTTGTTCAAGCAGAGGACCTATGCTGAGGTCGTTGACTAGGCATGTATGTTGGATTTTGACAGTAAAGGCAGGGCTAGTTTCTCTGGTGCAGTATCACTAGTAGGTAGTGGCAGCTCCTCAAAGAAGAAAAGGAAGCGGGGGAATAGGAGAATAAAGGTGGTGGCAGTTCAGGCCACTCTTCCAGGCAGTTTTTGTCTGCGACTTCTGATGTGATATCAGTCGTGTGCCACCCGTGTGGGAATCCCAATCACATCTGACCAGAATTTCCACTTCCTCTAAAGCCTTGTTACTAGTGTGGAGGTTTGGGGCATTTTCAGCGCTTCTTCGGGGTGGCACATCCACTTCCGAGTGGGGCAGATTTAGTGGCTTCAAGAGGAGTGTCAGCACAGTCCGAGCTGTCGAGAACTGGGGGATCTTGATTTGGAGGCCGTGGTGGTAGGGTTGGGTCAAATTTTGGGCAGATTTGATTCAGGGCATAGCTAAATACTAACGTTTGTCCTCAGGAAAAGACCGGACATCTCCATGCGGTGGATGAGGCCCCAGCAGGATCAGAGGTGGGACCGTCGACAGTTCGAGGTACCGTTTTGATCACATCTTCTATAGTTGATACTCTTTTTGAAAGAGTATGGCCTCAGGTGCCCCTCATGTGCACTTTCTGAGTTAGGGATTGAGATGGATTGGGACCTCATGGTTCTAGATATGGAAATATTTGACATAATAATTGGAATGTATTGGATAGTAAACTTCCCGTAACACATTTATTACTATAGGCAGCAAGTGAGTTTCACGAAACCTGATGGGAGTCGTCACATTTTTTGGGGAGAATGGGATCATTGGTCGGGTCGAACAGGACCTCCACTCCCAGAGTTGGGAAGTATTACCTTCTGGTTATCATCGCTCGTGCTAGTGGATGATGGTATTTCCCTTGAAGGTTCACTACCCCATGTAGTGAATGGGTTTCCAGAGGTATTCCCAGATGATTTCTCAGGTTTTCCCCCGAAGCGGGATATGGAGTTTTCGATTGATCTGGCACAGGAACACAGACGATATCTCTTCCCTCTTATCACATGGCCCTCACCGATCTGAGGGAATTAATGATACATCTATACAACTTAGAATCCAAATCATTCATTTTCCCGAGCGTCTCTCCTTGGGCCGCTCCTGTGTTGTTTGCGAAAAAGTCTGACAGATCCCTTTGGTTGTTCATTGACTACCAGAATCTGAATAAGGTAACAATTAAGAACCAATACCCCTTTCCTAGAATAGATGATTTGTTTGACCAGTTTAAGGGGGAAAATTGGTTCTCAAATATAAACCTATGCTCGGGGTATCATCAACTCAGGGTGAAGGAGTCAGATATCCCAAAGAAAACCTTCTGAAGCAGGTACAACCACTTTGAGTATTTGGTTATGCCCTTTGGATTTACTAATGCTCTAGTGGTCTTTATGGCACTCATGAATAGGGTGTTCTATCGGTATCTTGATTCCTTCATTGTGGTGTTCCTGGATGACATTCTAGTACACATTGTCTCTAAGGAGGAACATGAACAACACTTGAGAATCATCTTGGGTATTTTGTGGGATCACTACCTCTATTCAAAATTGTCAAAGTGCACATTCTAGATCAAGGAAGTGAGATTTTTGGGGTAAGAGATCTCTAAGTAGGGGGTTTTAGTGAACCCTGATAATATTAGTGTGGTTATGTCATGGGAGTATCCAAATAATGTGTTCAAGATCATAAGTTTCCTTGGATCTGCTGGTTATTATAGGGGATTAATTCAGGATTTCTCTCAGCTACCTTCCCTGATGACCGCGCTCACCCGGAAAGGGGTGAAGTTTGTATGGGGCCTAGAATTTTAGGCATCGTTTGAGGAACTGAAGAGGTGGTTGACTACTTCCCTCATGCTGATTTTTCCAGAGGCTGTAAATGGGTATGTGGTCTATTATGATTCATTAAGTATGGTTATAGGGTGTGTGATTATGTAGGATGATAACATGGTGGCATATGGATCTTTCCAACTTCGACCACATGAAAAGAACTACCAAAACCATGACTTGGAGTTAGAAGCAGTGATGCATGCTTTGCAGACTTGGAGTCACTACCTTTTTGGGGTAAAGTTTGTGGTCTTCTCTGATCACAAAATCTTGGCCTATATCTTCTCGTGGAAGGACCACAACTAGAAGTAGCATTGTTGGATTATGTACTTTCTAGGGTTCGACTTTGACATTGTCTATACCCCAGGCAAGGGTAATGTTGTGGTCGACGCTTTGAGTAGAAGAGTTCTAGTGCAGTCTTTGAGGTAGTCCAGTGATGAGTAGAATTTGATGGGGCTCTTTTCTCAGATGCATATGGGGACCAGGTAACACAGTAGAGGTGTGTTCTTGGTGAGCTTCCAGTTGACTCCTTCTCTGTTGGATTTGATTCAGAGAGAACAGCCTAGTGATGAGATTTTTCAACGGTCAAAGTAGTTTCTTCATGATGGGGAGACATCCTCTGATTGGTCATCATCTTCTAAGGGAATCTCATGCTTCAAGGGTCATTCAGAAGTTTCGTTATCTCTATGTAAGGTGGTGATGGAGGACAGCCACCAATCTAAGTCATATGTCCATCCAGGTGCCACCAAGAAGTATTATGATATCTGTCGGTAGTTCTGGTGGCCTGGTATGAGACGAGACATAGCGTACTTTGTGTCGAGATGCTACACAAGCTAGCAGGTGAAAGCAGAGCATCAAAGGCCCTTCGGTTTGCTCTAGCCATTTCCCATTCCAACCTGGAATTGGGGTGAGGTCACCATGGACTACATTGTTGCCTTACCTCATACACCTCAAGGTAAGACTTCCATTTGGGTGGTGATTGATCATCTGACCAATTCAACCCACTTCATTCTGATCATAGATATAGCTAAAGTGGATGAGTTGGGCCGTTTGTATCCTCAAGAGGTGGTGAGACTCCATGGAATTACATTAGTAGTTGTCTTATATATAGACCCTCATTTCACTTCTTGGTTCTGGGAAGGCCTTCAGAAGACCTTGGGGTCTCAGATTGAGATGGGCACGGCATACCATCTTCAAACGGATGGTCAGACATAGCGAGCAAATTAGATTTTACAGGACAATCTCCATGAAAGTGTCCTAGAATTTGGAGGTTCCTGGGATATCCATTTGGGTCTAGTTGAGTTTTCTTATAATAACAGTTACCAATCCTTGATTCGAATGGCTCCTTTTTTGGCACTCTATTTTCGTCCTTGTCAATCCCCCTTGTGTTGGGATGAGGTAGATGAGACCTCACTACTGGGGCCGAGTCTAGTGCAGGAGACATCTGAGAAGGTAAAATTGATCAAGTAGTTCTTGTTGACAGCTCAGAGTCATCATAAATCTTATACTGAGTGGAGGTGTTGAGACCTAGAGTTTTTTGTGGGTGATAGGGTATTCTTGAAAGTGTCCCCTCGTTTGGGCCATCATCGATTAGGGAAGCAAGGGAAGCTGACACCGTGGTATGTTGGGACCTTTGAGATCACCAAAAGTATTGTCAAGGTGTCATATAGGTTGTCTTTACCTTCTCAGTTGACATCTATCCATGATGTCTTCCACATCTCCTAGTTAAAGAAATGTAACCTGGATCCGTCCCATGTGCTTAGTTGGGAAGAACTGGAGATAGAACCTGACTTGTCTATTGTTGAGCAGCCAGTGAAAATAGTGGAATCCCAAGAGAAGGTTCTTCGAGGGAAGTCTATTCTGTTAGTCCGGGTTCTTTGGCAGCATGGTAATGATACACATGAGAAATGGGAGCGAAAGTCATGGGTTGAGGAAGAGTACCCATTCTTGTTTTCTAATCAAGCTTCAGGTTGACTTTTCAGGGTGGACATTCATTCATGGTGGGGAGAATCGTCACATCCATGACTTATATTAAAGATAAATTTCATTTAATTTCCATTAATTCTTTGTTTTGGGGGTTTCCCATGCTTTTTTTGAGGAAAGTGTGAGTTTTCATGGTTTGGGCCAAACTGTGAGCCCATTTCCAGATTTAAAAACCAATTTTTTTTCTTTTATAACTATTTAATTTTTTAATATTTTTCACCAAATACAATTTCTAAATGGCCTACCCTGACCTATTAACACCACCATTTCAATTTCGGATCTTTATGAATTCATAATAATGGTGTATTTGGGTCATTATTTAAGGAATTGGGCCAGCTCGAAATCTCATTTCTAGTTTAAAAAAAATAAAAAATAACTTATTCAATTTTAAGGATTTTTTAGTGATTCCACCTCTAACCCAATCCCACTGAACCCAGACACGTTCCCATCCTCTTTCCCCACTCTTTGGAGCTCGTATTCATAACAATTTAGTGCAAAACATCATAGGGTTTCTCAAATATATCATATTTGAAGAGGTAACTTCTTTCCTTCTTAAATCTCTAAATTATTACTCTTTTTCCTCTATGCTAGTTCCTAGTTAGACCCTTCCTCCTCTTATTCTAACCTAAAATCCATGGAATCCCTCCCAATCACTCAAAACCTCTTTGGAACCCCATTTTAATGGGGATTTGGGGGAGGAACTTCATTGAATCTCAAGTAAGTGTCTCTCCTCCTTACTTCCTCCCCTTTCCATGAAGTTTCATTCAATTTCATTGAAGTTACAAATGACCAGGGGGTAGGGTTTAAAACCTTGGGTTTAACCTTGGTTTTTCTTGGTCAATTCTTGTGGTTTTAGGTTTGATCTAAATCCCTTATGGTGCGGTAGCGGTGCGACTTGATTTTTGTATGGTGATCCAAGGGTTTCCTTGGAATTGGTAGGTGATTCCTTTTGGTATGAAATATTTATGACCTAGATGCTATTTTTGTGGTATTTTCATGTCTATTTCATTTGAATGTTTCTGAAAAAATTGTTTTCAATGGTAATTATAAAGCATATGAATTTTAAGTGCCAATTTTTAGTGAAATTGGGGGTTTTCATATAAATCTTTTATTAGTTCATTAAGGGTTGCCCTATAATTATTTAGTTGGTTTTATTGAACTGTATTAAGGGTGAAAATAATGTTTTGAATATTATCTACTTTGGTTGTTGCTATAAAAATGGGTTTTAATGGTGTTTTTAAAAAAAGTGAAGTTTTGGTGCCACTTTTGTGTGAAAATGGAGGTTTTACAAAGTTATCACTTCTTGTTTAACATGGGGCTACCATAAAATTGATTTTTGTATTTTCATTGAAATTTATTGGGCTGATTATACTATTTTGGTAACTTAAAAGCTTGCACATAGTGGACATGTGTGGTTCTTAAGGTGTTTTGTGTGCAAAACAATACGGGATTTTGAGAAATAGTTTCATTAAAAATACAAGTGGTTGTTGTGTTTTTCAAGTGGTATAAAATGGGATAGCTATTATACTATGTTTATGAAACCAGTATTAGTGTTTTATATAAAAATGGATATGTGTTGTGTGCTGAAATTATTTGAACACAAAGGGGGGATCTCGGGTACCTAGGTGGGGCAGACGCGTACTAGTATGGCTAGTGAACTGGAAGGGTTTTGTCCCCATTCCACCTAGAATTTGGAATCAAAAACTCTAAATAAATTATGTGGTTGATGATTGGGTACCACTAGCTTATGGTTATGTTCCCTACTAGTGGATCGCGCATGAGAACAGATTTTACTATGGTTACTTTACACCGAGGTACGAGGTGCATGGGGCTCAAGACTATCTAGTGCCTAGGGGTGTTCCCGATTTTGTTGCTCATTGTTTTTGTGGTATTTGACCTTGTATTGGGGTGTTTTTTACATTGATTTACAATATAAAACATGTCTATTTAATTGTGTGAGCGTTCTCCAAATTTTAGCTTGAAATCTGTTTTCAATTGAAAGTTGCATTTCTTGGAATTTATCACTACTTTTCTTTGCGTATTAAAACTGCTTGCTTTTTCACATTGTATTGCATGATCTTTGGAATCATTGGGTGGTATTCTATTGGTATTAGGCTCAAACCCTACTTACACCCCTTCGGTGTAAGTAGACTTTATTATGCTTGACTCGGGTAAAGGGAAGGCTATGGGTGATGGCGGTTCAGGGTGTTAGTTCCCATCCTTGGTGCGGAGTTGTGGAGACGACTTGTGGTTGATGAACCCTTGTCATGGGGAGTCCTTGGGGATGTATTTTTGTTGTCTTAATTTTTATTTGAACCACTTTTATTGTCTTTAAACCAGTGTATTTTGTTCCGGTTTTTTCTTAAGACTTGTTTGGCTCGAACATTTCAGATTTTAAATTCTAGATTGTTTTTAATGTTTTATGCTTTCATACTCAGGTAAATAATTCCCAAACCAAAATTGATGATACTTGGGAACTTGGGCACTTGTGCCAGCCCGTCGGGATAGGGAATGCCATTCAGTCCTTTCCACGGGCCGGGTTGGTGCTGATAATAGTGGCGACCAGATTCAGTTTGTGACATTTGGCACATAGTTTTCTGTAACCATGCTCCCCAACCCTGCTAACCTTGTAAACCCCGATAGGGGGGATCCACATGTATGGTGCATAGTTTGTAAAATCATGCACCTCTAAAATAATAGGCACATGGTTTAGGTGCATTGTTAGGGAAAACTGTGTGGCCCTACCTAGAAAACCATGCATGATTTTAAATGCCAAATTTTTTTAATTTTTAAAATCCCTTGATCCTCTAAAACTCACCTATTTCACCCCCATTTGAACCTAGAAGATATTTCAAATTTTTTGAGCTCTTCGGATGAATTCCAAGCCCTCTCGACCTCCTTTCTTCATAATTCGAAGCCCAGATCGAAGATCCGCTCCACTTCCAGTAAGTGAATCATATCCAAATTCTTATCTCATTATTCTATCATCCTTCTAGCCTTCTTTCAGTGATTTAATCTTATATTATTGACATATATAAATATTTTTGGTGATATATATATCTATTACTCTAGTTCTGGATCTAGATTTATAATATCTTTATTTTCATTAATCTTGATTTAGGGTCTTGTGATTTGCCTCTCATTCTACGTCATTAGGCCGCTCAATTTTTGGGGATTTTGATTCGGAAATTATCCTTCAATGAATTGAGGTAGGTGGTATAATATTAAATTCCCATAGTCATGATTTTTATATTTTTATTAAAATTATAGAATTTTTAGCATTATTTATAAATTGTAATTCCTATATTAGGTTAATTAATATTTCTAGTTGATTAATTGAAGTATTGTGGAAATATATAATTAATTTAGAAATTAATTATGAGATTTAGGGGCTATCAAATTAGATAATCAATTGGGGGATTAATTATGGTATTTAGGGATTATGATATGGATAATTAATTGGGGAATTAATTATGAGATATCGAAATTTTTGAATTGATATAATTAATTTTGAATTAATTTTGTGATTTTGATTTCATTAATTGAGATAATTAATTATGGGATTAATTATGTGATATTGATATTATAGATTAAGATAATTAATTGTGGAATTATTTATAAAAAATTGAGATCTTGTTTGATATAATAAATTCTAAAAATTAATTATGGACTTTTGAGTTGTGAATATTGAATAATTAGTTGTTAAATTAATTAATGGCATTGATGTCTTAATTAATAATTGAATTAATTGAGCGTAATTATGTGATATAATAATTTCTAATTTAGTAATCAAATGGGTGTCATTAATTAATTTTTGAATTAATTAATTTTATTAATATGATTAGTTATCTTTTGAATTAAAAAATGGGATTGTTGTATTCAACTAATTTTTGAATTAGTAATGTAATTTATGTGGATAATTAATTTCTAAATTAATTATGTGTTTCTGAATGGGAGCATGGTCATTAAAATATGAATTAAAGAATAGAAACATGGTCATTGTAATGTGTGTTTATGAATGGTAACATGGCCATTCAAGTTTTAATTAAAGAGTGGGAACATGATCATTATATGGAGGGAAGTATGAATGGTAACATGGGTATTAAAGTACGAATTAAAGAATGAAAACATGGTCATTCTAAAGTGTGTATATCATGAACTGTCCCCCAGGGCCTGTGTCGTGACTACCCCACGCCCGCCTTCCATAGGCCAAGGGCTGGCGACTAGCACCGGAAAGGCGTATCCCTATAACGGGAAGTCATTGCCTTTAAACCTGTACAAAAACACAAATCCAAGAGCACAACAAGAGGCAAACATGAAGTAAACTGCTGTACAAAAAGTGTGCTGAAAGTAAAGTTGCCAGAATACAAGCCCAAATGAAAATTACAAGTACAACTGAAAATTACAAATACAACTAGAAAGGGAAAAACAGCTCCTGGATGGTCCACCGAGGATCCAACCTGAAGGGTAGGTTTATCTCACGATCATTAGTCCCTGCGTCACGTCACGCCAAATGGTCCACTTCCAAGCACCATCTAGACCTGGCTTCCTTAGCCTCAATCAACGTTGTACGTCATCTGCACAAGACACAACTAGGTGTGGGCGTCACCTTTGCATGGGTGAGTATAACGATACTCAATAGGGACACCGAGACCCTCGAAGGTCTCCCATAGTTCCACAAAGTAGAAACCACAAATTAATACCTCAATCAAAAAACATAGGGCAATAACAACTATACTTAGGTATATGCCCATACATATACCTAAGTTATCAAAAGATACTCATCTCAAACTCAACTGTTCCATGAAGGGAGAGTACCACAAAGGTAACACCACGAAGGTAACACCACAAAGGTAAAATTACCACAATGGTAACTTCACAAAGGTAACATCACGAATGTAAAAGAACCACACAGGTAATACCATGAAGGTAGAAGTACAACATAGGTAAAGACTCAGATCACACCAGGTATATAAGTAAGGCACAGAAGTACAGATGATTTGTCCAGAAGCTAGATCATTTTATTCTGTCAAAAGGAACTGCTGATAATTATACGGAGTCTGACCCACACAAGATTGATAGGTACTAACCCCTGCAATAATCCACACAGGATCTGACCCACCCAAAGTCGATAGGTACTAACCCCTGCAATAACCCGCAGAGGATCTGACCCACAGAGGATCGGTATGCGATGACCCACACAGGATCACTGAGCGCTAACCCACACAGGATCTAACCCACACATGATTGGTATGCCCTGACCCACACAAGATCACTGAGAGCTGACCCACACAGGGTGTGACCCACACAATATCAGTGTTGACCCACACAGAATCGCATGGTGCTAACCTCCATATGATCTGTCTCCAACCTCTGCCTCACTGTCAGCCACTATATTCCCGCACATAGTACTATTTATTCCAGGAGAAACACTACTCAATCCATTTTTTTTACCTCAACCACCATTAATCTCCACTAAGAAGTATTCCAAAGTACCTCCATGTCATAAGGGTTCCATCGCAACAGACGACGCGTCAAACGGGCGCCTGGTCTGAAAGTTATTGGCATTTTTGTTGTCGAGGGCCCGGTTGGATTTTGGTACGATCCAACCCATCTAAACTCTAACTTTCTCCAAATCTCTTGTGGAGTATATCAAAAGGACTTCCTCATCCTAAGGGTTCTGACACCGCACACGGTTCGTCAAACGAACACTCGGTCTATTTGTTACACCCCTTTCCATGAAATGGGGGTGATTACACCCCAGTCTGGCCTGACTCGGTCTTGCCCTCCAGAATATGCCAAAAGGACTGCTTCCCAAAAGGGATCTGAATGCCACTGAGGGAATGTTGAACGGAAACCTGGTTTGTCAGTAACGGGCATTTCGTTATTCGGGGGCCAGTTCGGTCTGGGCCCGGTCTGACTCGGTCAGGCCGACCCGACGTAATGGGTCCCGGGGTCTCCCTGACACCGCTTGGGTCCGGCCCGCTAAGGTTCGGCCTAGTTCACTGGGTTTGGTCCATCGGGGAAGGACCGGTTCGGTTCGGGGGCCTGGTCCACGGTTGGCCCCAGCCCGTCTGGTGGGCCTCGGCCCACCCGCGTTGGCCCACTGGACCGCAGGTTCAGCCCGTCCCGCTGGCAGGTCCAGCCCGCTCAGTCGGCCCACATCTGGCCTAGCCCGCGAAAAGGCGGGTCATCTTCCCAACTGGGCCCATGGGTGCGGGGCCGTTTCATCCAGCCGGTGGGACGCTGCGCCACCTTAATTACTTGTCATCCATTTTGGCCGACCGAGGGGGGTCCACTAACCTGGTGTAGCGCGAGAGCCGAGCCACTCGCCACCTGCCATGGCTTCGATCTGCAGCCTCCTCCAGCAGCACGCTGCTCCACATTCCTTCGAGGTCGGACGGTGCAGGTCGCTGCTGCCCTCCGCGGCTACATATTGCAGCACACTTGTTCGACGGCGCGCGGCAGCGCGCCGCCACCTCCTTCGTGGCCGGTCACCGTCTCCACCCATCGTGACTACGGCCGCGGCCTTCTTCACCGGCGACGTACAATGGGTCACTGCTATCTCCTCCGCAGTTGGTCGTTGCTGGCCGTCGTCGTCACCTGTCGTCCCAGGTTTCGTCCAACCCAAACATTCCTCGCAAAGGACACATCAACTTCCAACAAAAATGGTGGAGGGTCCAGGCCTTGTTTGTTTGGTCTGTGCCCTCTGCGTTAGCTTGATAGAAATAGGGTGGTAAAAATATTTATAAACTCTTGAAATTAAACAAGAAATAAACCCTACCTCAAGTTCGTTGGAGAGCGTCCGTGTTCGAGGAAGATTTGGTGTTCGTCGTCCCCGCAACAAGCCGCCAACGATGTCGCTCAATCGTTGTTCTTCGGTTTGGGGTTCGGTGTTGTCCGTCACCACTCGCTAGAACCGGCTCTGTCCTCCATGTTTTGGGTATCGCGGAACTTTACTAGAGCTTCGTATCTTGGTGAATCCATGCTAATACCTCCCCCTATGCTCCATATAAATAGGAGAGGAGGAGGGTAAGTAATGATCATGGAATTTATAGGGGTTCATTTAATTGGAACCTTCCTAAATTCCAATGATGTTGTTACTTAGGATTTCAAGGGTCAATCCATTTAATGGATTGACATGTCACTGGTCCCATACTACTACTTGTCCGTTGGAGGAAAAGAAAGAAATAAATAAAATAACAAAGTTATTTTATTATTCTTTTAAAAAGTCCCAAAATCTAACTTTTTCCCCAGACTTACTGTGGTCGAGGTGAATCCTTCCTTAAGTGAATCCTATTACTTTTGATTCAATGGTGCCCTTGGATTTTTAATCCAAGCACCGGTTCAAAAGTTATAAAATGTCGCTCGTGCATTTACTGAATGTACCATAAAAAAAGTTCAATAAATTATTAACATTCACCATCAACTCACGCTGGTTGAGGTTAGTCTCTGCCTAAGGGAAACGTGTCCAAACGAACTCAACGGTACTCTTGGATTTTCAATATGAGTTACCTTTTAGAAACTATGAATTTTAAGAATAAAATAATTGTTGCTTAATTATTTTATTTATGGCCAAAAACTAACTTTCATAGTTGACCTGTGTTGGCCAATGCCAGTATCTTCCTGAAGAAAGCATACCCTTACGAGCTTAGTGGTGGTCTTGTATTTTTAATCCGAGTCACCATTTGTGAGTTATAAGCATTTGAAAAATAAAATTACTTTATTTAATTATTTTATTTACGGTTATTCCACATTTGGGTTTTCTCACCGAAGGCCTGCACCGACTAAACTTAAGTTGCGCCTCGGGTAAACCTGTTTTACTGAATGCAAATGTGCCGTCAGATTTCTGATTCGGACACCCTTTTAAGAGTTATTCCACTTTTTCAGGAAAACCACTCACGCGTGATATTTTAAACTTAACATTTTTCGACGGATCATTCTGGCCACTCCAAGCCTCGGAATCACTCGTCGTCAAATTTCACGGTCTCTAAATAATTCCATATAATTAAAAAAATTATATGGAAATTCTGGGACATTAAATTCTCCCCACCTTAGGGATTTACATCCCCGAGATCCAAAATAAAGGCAAAACAAATAAATACGGGTATTGAGCATGAATTTGAGCCTCCTGCTCATATGTGTTCTCATGGAGGTTCCCATGTTGCAACTAAACTCACACCAGAGGGATCGACTATCCATGAAGGACTCGGTCCTGTTGATTCTCTATCTCCACCGGGAACTCCGTAATAATCACCCCGTCATTAAAGACCAACTCTCCCTAGTCAATAACAAGTGATAGATCATGCATGCATCTCCTCAGTTGCGACACATGGAAAATAGTATGCACCTGTTGCATCTGTGGGAGAAGAGTTAGACAGTACGCCACCTTGCCCACTCTGTTTAGAATCTAGAAAGGTCCGATGAACCTCGGAGATAGTTTTCCACCCCGAAAAAACCTCTACAATCCTCATCGGGGTGAGACATGTAGGAAGACATGGTCTCCATCCTCAGACTGCAAGGGTCTCCATCTCATGTTGGTATAAGACTTCTTCCAACTCTGTGCAGTTTTCACTTACAACAAGTGAGACATCGAGACAAAAACTCTTCTATTGCTTCCATCATCCCTGGCCACCATTACTGATTCCAGAGGTTCTGGTACATCTTCATCACTCCAAGATGTATCATTAATGTGGATGTATGGAACTTCCTCAACACCTCCTACCGAAGTGTCACTAGTACCATGGTACGTCTTCTAAAGAGAACAACATGCTCCCCACCTTTAAGAAATCCTTCAGGATACCATCCTGATGATATCCAAGCACGTCGAGCCTCACAGTCAACGTCCCCAAGATGTGCCTCCCGAACTTGCAAAAGAATTGGGGTAGTAGCAGTCATAGACTAGAGGTAAGTTTCTCCCTCTTTATTCATGAAGGGTATTTGCAACGTGACAAGCTACTTTGATGCCTTACTCAGCAGTTGTAGACCAGACCTCCTGCTGAGTGCATCTGCTACCACATTCCCCTTCCCAGGAGTATAGACTATATCAAAGTCAAAGTCCTAGAGAACTCTAGCCATCATCGTTGTCTTAGGTTCAAGTCCTTCTATGAGAAGATATACCTGAGACTCTTGTGATCAGAGTAGAATGTAAAATTTTTTCTCATCAAGTAATGTCGCCACATCCTCAGAACAAATACCACTACTGCTAACTCCAGGTCATGGGTAGCGTAGTTATTCTCATCAGTCTCTATATCATCTCCTAAAATCTCTGTTGACACTTCTCCGTCCACAAGAAAGGCTCCCCCTTCTTCTCCAGAGTTGACAAGGGTACCACTACCCTGGAGAAGCCAGGTACAAATCTCTGGTAGTACCCAGCCAAAGCAGAAGTCCCTCTTTCTTCAGGGAGGTAATCCTGGAAACATCTTTTGAAAAGGTGTCCCTACACTCTGCCACTTCTATTGGGAACTGAAAACTCAAAACTCCTACTACCATGAGGTTAAGGTTGGCCGAATCAGGAGTGATCGGTTGCACCCTCCTATGCATGAGTTTATCCTGTGCTGCCTGGGTTTTCTTTTTTTTCACCGACCAAGGAAAACCACATTCCAATGTTGTAGATAAACCACAACATTTTTACCTAATACAGTCAATCTGAGTATGAACTATGGATGTCCATTCCATACCCAAACTAACGTCATAAGGCCTCGACGCTGCAACCAAGAGGTTCCAACCGAAACTCTCGCCTCAAGGGTCATATCAGACCATCTACATAAGTTTGATTATCAAGTCTCCTCCCAAAGGTATCTCCATACTTAAGGGTCAAGTCAATGGTTTAACTGGAAACTCTAGGTCTTAAACAAGATTAGTTAAAAGAAGGAATGATTAGTTCCTATGTCTATTAATACGGCAGCTAGTAGTAGACACATACCATACCTCTAATCATTCCTGGAGCCCTTGGGTAACACTCCTTGACCACATACAGCTACTTCCTTCCCCTGTCCTCCATCTCTCTAAGCCTGGTGGGGACCACATTTAGGTGGTTGTTATAACATGTCGAAATGTATAACACCTAATGCATCTCTCCTAGATCCACTTCCATGTCTGTTTCCCTGAAGATACACCAGTCCCTATCACTTCTTCTTACCTAAACATTTTAAATGCCCAAGTCTCTGAGACTGGCATCAGTTTCCTACTTTCCCACTGTTTAGATTCACTAGTTGCATCCGCTCAGCCAAAGAACATTCAACCACAAAGGTTCTCTCTAGCACCATATCATAAGAAGGAATGCATAGAGGAAAATAGTATTGGATCGAATATCCCTAAACACACCTCTCTCGGATGTACGAGCCCTGAAGCACTAAATGTACTGTCTTCATCGAGTACCTGGGATGGTCTGTACACCTCAATGAATACTCATCTACCGACATGTAGTCCTACCGAAGCTATTGAGGGTCGAGGGAACACTCTTCCCTTAGATATTTATGGAAAGAGACCCCCTTCTTTGAGGAAGGTTCTCAAGATTGTCCATAGAAAAATTCAACTCTTCATAAGATCAGGGTAATCTAAACCCTCTCATCGTCCTGTTGATCCATGTAGAAGGATCTCTACCAGGACCTCCATTTTATCGAATGGTTCCCTAGATAGATGGAAACTCGGCCACCTCGTCAAGCTAGTCCTTAGCCACCTGTGAGTCAGGCTCGCCTCATAACCTAAGGGGTATCTGATGTTGAAACACATGTAAGTCAATTGGCCTACATGTTTCCTCTTTTAGTACCACCAGTTGTAACTGTTGACCAACGGGCGGTGATATAGCTGGTACACCACCTGAAGGTGCTAATGCCGTAAGAGGGCACTGCACCGAGGCCTCATCGCTCAGTGGGCCGTCATCGTGTACTCTCTTGAGAATCCTAGATGGCTGTCTATGCGGCGAAATCCTGATAAAGAACAGGTGCGCCACATTTATTATGTTATACCTGGTGTGCTGACTCTAAATAAACCAAGGATAAACACTTCCAAAACACACGCAATCAGTGTTTTCGTGCACCGACTTGGAAATTAAAATTGAGGGTCCCAGTGTATGGATACTTCAGCTGTCGCACCAACATTGGACTCCCCGAACTGAAAACCACACTCAAAACACATAAATCTATTGCTCTATTAAAAAGAACAAAGTCCTAGTTTTTCAGTAGAACTAACTCCTTTGATACCACTTTATCACGACCCGTCCCCTGGGGCCCATGTTGTGACTACCCCTAGCCCGCCTTCCGTAGGCCATGGGCTGGAGACTAGAATCGGAAAGAAGTATCCCTATAATGGGAAGGAATTGCCTTTAAACCTATATAAACACACAAATCCAAGAGAATAATAAGAGGCAACCACGAAGTAAACTGTTGTAGTAAAAGTGTGCTGAAAGTAAAGGGGTCGGAATACAAGCTCAACTGAAAAGTACAAGTACAACTGAAAAGTAAAAATACAACTGGAAAGTGAAAAACAGCTATTGTATCATCCAACAAGGATCCTACCTGAAAGGTATGTACATCTCATGGTCATTAGTCCATGTGTCATGTCACGCAAAATGGTCCACCTCTGAGCACCATCCATTCCTGGCTCCCTCAGCCTCGATCAATGTTGTGCATCATCTGCACAAGACACAACAAGATATGGGCGCAGCCCGTGCAGGGGTGAGTATAACAATACTCAGTAGGGACCTCGAGACCCCTGAAGGTCTCACAGAGTTGCACAGAGGAAAAACCATAAAGAAAGACCTCAATCACACAACACGGGGCAGTCATCAACTCTACTTAGGTATATGCTCATTCATATACCTAAGTTATCAGAAGATACTCATCTCAACCCCAACTGTTCCATGAAGGGAGAATACCAAAAAGGTAACAACACAAAGGTAATGACACGAAGGTAAAAGTAACACAAATGTAACTTTATGAAGGTAACACCATGAAGGTAAAAGTACCACATAGGTAATACCACGAAGGTAGAAGTACCACACAGGTAAACACTCAGCTCACACCAGGTATATAAGTAAGGCACAAAAGTACAGATGATTAGTTGAGAAGCTAGATCATCTTATTCTGTCGAAAGGCACTACTGCTGATTATACGGAGTCTGACCCACATAGGATCGATAGGTACAAATCCCTACAATGATCCACATAGTATCTGACCCACCCAAAGTCGATAGGTACAAACCCCCACAATGACCCACACTGGATCTGACCCACACTGGATCGGTATGCGCTGACCCACACAGGATTATTGAGCACTAACCCACATAATATCGGTATGTGCTGACCCACACAGGATCACTGAGCACTAACCCAGATAGGTTCTGACCCACCCAGGATCTGTGCTGACCCACACAGGATCGCTTGGTACTAACCTTCATATGATCTGTCTCCAACCTCTCCCACACTACCAACCATTAGATTCCCACTCATAGTATGCTTGATTTCGGGAGAACCGCTCCTCAAGCGATCGGTCAAATCTCAACTACCACAAAGCTCCATGAAGAAGTATTCCAAAGGACCGCCATGTTGTAAGGGTTCCATCGCAACAGACGAAGCGTCAAACGGAAACCTGGTCTGTAAGTTATTGTCATTTTTAGTGTCAAGGGCCCAGTTAGATTCGGCCATGATTAAAGCCAAAAAAACTCCAAATATCTCCAAATATCTTATGGAGCATCACAAAAGTATTGCCTTGTCCTAAGGGTTTCGGTGCCACAGACATTTTGTCAAACGGACGCCCGGTCTGTTAGTTATAGCCCTTTCCGTGAAACGGGGGTGATCGCACCCCGGTCTAGCCCGGCTCAGTCAGGCCTGCCAGAATATGCCAAAGGAACCGCTTCCCAAATGGGATCCAAACTCCACAGACGGCATGTCGAATAGACACCTGTTTTTTCAGTTATAGGCGTTTCTTTATTTGGGGACCGATTGGGTCTGGGCCCGATCTGACTCGGTCAGGCCGGCCTGATGCAACAGGTCCTGAGGTCTACCTGACCCCGCTCGGGTCCATCCCACTAAGGTTCGGCCCAGTTCACTGAGTCCGACACATCGGGGTCGGCTCGAGTCGGTTTGTAGGCTCGGGCCGTGGTTGGCTCGGCCCGTTGGGTGGGGCTCAGCCCACTCACGTTGGCCCACTGGACCGCGGGTCTAGCCAGGCCCGCTGGGCGAGTCCAGCCCACTCGGCTGATGCGGGTTCATCCCGGTCTTCCATAAGGCGAACCGGTCTTCCCAGCTAGCCTCGTGGGTGTGCGGCCGTTTCGGCCAGCTGGTGCGACGCTGCCCCACCGCAATTACCGGTCGGCCGTTTTAATCGGCCGGGGGGGTCCACCAACTTGGTGCAGCTTGAGGTCAGGGCCACTCTCCACCTCACGTGGCTTTGAGCCATAGCCTCCTCCAACGGCGCGCGACGGCGGGCTGCTCCACCTTTCTCTGCGGCCGGCCAGTGCCGGCCCCCACTGCCGGCCGCAACTACATGTCTCGGCCCCCTTGTCTAGTGGTCCTCCACCCCCTCCTTCACGGTCGGTCGAGCCGGTCACCGTCTCCACCCTCTACGGCCTTCTTTTCAGGCAGCATGTGATGGTGCACCGCTATCTCCTCCACAGCCGGTCATTGCCGACCGCCACTGTCCTGAGTTTCATCCAACCCAAACATTTCTCGCAAAGGACACGTTAACTTCCAACAAAAAGGGGGAAGGGTCTGAGCCTTGTTCGTTTGTCCCTCTCCCTCCGCGTCAGCTTGATTGCAAGAGGGTGGTAAAAAAGATTTATCAACTCTTGAAATTAAACAATAAATAAAATCTACCTAACGTTCTTTGGAGAGAGTCCACATTCGAGGAAGAGTCGGCATTCATCGTCCCCGCAACAATCCGCCAACGATGCCGCTCAATCGTCATTCTTCAGTTCGGGGTTCAGTGTCGCTCGTCACTGCTCGCTGGAACCGGCTTCGTCCTCTAAGTGTTGGGAATTGTGGCACTTTACCAGATCTTCGTCGCTTGGTGTAGTCATGCCAATACCTCCCCCTAAACTCTATATAAATTGGAGAGGGGGAGGTTAAGTAAGGATCATGGAATTTATGGGGTTTATTTAATAGGATCCTTCCAAAATTCCAATAATGATGTTACTTAGGATTTAAAGGGTCAACCCATTTAATGGCTTGACATGTCACTGGTCCTACACTATCGTTTGTCCGTTGGAGGAAAAGAAATAAATAAATAAAATCACAAAGTTATTTTATTATTCTTTTAAAAAGTCCCAAAATCTAAATTTTTCTCCAGACTTACTACAGTCGAGGTCAAGCCTCCCTTAAGTGAATCCTGGTGCTATGGATTCAATGGCGCCCTCAAATTTTTAATCCTAACACCGGTTCAAATGTTATAATACGCCACCCCGCGTTTACTGAATGTACCTTAAAAAAGTTCAATAAATTATTAACATTCACCATCGACCCGTGTCGGTCAAGGTTAGACTTTGCCTAAGGGAAACACTTCCCAATGAATGCAATGAAATTCTAGGATTTTCAATCTGAGATACCATTTAGAAATTATGGATTTTAACAATAAAATAATTGTTACTTAATTATTTTATTAATGGCCAAAAACTAACTTTCATAGTTGGCCCGTGCCGGCCAATGTCAGTATCTTCCTAAAGAAAAAATACCCTCATGAGCTCAGCAGTGGTCTCATATTTTTAATCTGAGTCACCGTTCATGTGTTATAAGCATTTTAAAAATAAAATAACTTTATTTAATTATTTTATTTACAGTTATTCCATTTTTGGGTTTTCTCACTGGAGGCCCATATCAACTAAACTTAATCTTCCCCTAGGGTAAACCCACTATACTAAATGGAATGGTGCCCTCATATTTCTGATTCGGGCACCTATTTAAGAGTTATTTTAATTTTTTAGGAAAACCACTCATGCGTTCTATTTTAAAAATAACATTTTTTATGGAACATTCCTGGCACTCCGGGCCTTGGAATCACGCGCCATCAGATTTCCTGGTCTCAAAATAATTCTATATAATCAAAAAAAAGTTTATACAAAAATTATGGGACATTATAGTGTAAATAATGAATGGTAACAATGGAAATCTGAGACATGATATCCCTCAGACATAATTTGGACTCCACCATGAGCTGAAGAAGTTATTGAGGTAAAGGTACCCGAGGATTTTATGCGGTTTATTAAAGAATAGTTTGATTATGTGATAATTTTTTATTTTTGCATTGTACTTATTTATTTATAAAACTATATACAATTTTATTGAATATATTTATTTTAGACACCATTAGTGGTGTCCTACTGAGTTTTACTCACCCCCTTCTCGAGATTCCTGATTTTTACCTGAATAGACTTTATTTTTTTAGGATAGGTTTAGGGTAAGGTCCCTATGTTAGATGGTTGATTTGAGGGTGAATCTTAGACGAGGGAACCATATGTGGTTCGGGACCCACTTGGAATCCGTCGGTGTCTTTATTTTTTTTTTGTTTTAGTCACTTGACACTTACATTAATATAAAAAAAATTCTACATTAGGATATTGGGTTTCCTGCTCTAGTTATCTTGAGTATTAGTATTGTTTATGGTTATATATACTTATGTTATTTTTTATTATTGTTACTGGTGTATAACTCTAATAAAAGAGGGTATAGTATCCCTACAATCAGCTTTTCAGACACTCAATATTAGTCTATAGCCTCTGGAATACGGGGAGGCATGATTGAGGTCATGTGACCGACCAACGTAGGGCACTGGTGCATGGAACTCGATTTGGGATGTTACAAAGTAGTATCAAAGGTAGTTTTATTTTCTTTTTTCTTTTTTATTACTATTTGGGAATGGTAGAAAAATATACTAGGAAGAGTTGGGGATTAGACATGAACTCATTTATGGGAGTTTCAAACCCATATACAGGGGAAAACCCAAGTACCCAAGGTGGGATTATTGTTATTGATGTCTTCTATTTTAGTTGAATATTATTTTACCTTGGGTGATGCACTTTTTGTGTGATGTGAAATATTTTTTTTTTGAAATTTTCTAAACATTAACTTGTGGTTAGAAATGGAATGAGAGTTGAATCTATATGAATAATTCTAGGCACTAAGGATTATTTTGTGACATGCATCATTTTAGGCACACATAGGAAAATGGGTTTTATGTATATGTTGGTCTTGAAATGTTTTTATTTTCTTGTGAAATTGAAATGAAAAATAATTCCTAATATGAAATTAGAAGTGGTAAAATGATGCAACAGTATGAATAATTTAGTTTCTAAATGAGAAACGTGAATATGAGAATGTGTTTACCCAAGATAACCATGACCTATGAGTAGGATGGTTAAGGGTAGTGATAGCACCTCAGTTTTAACTGGATAGAGAGATTTAGGGAAAATACTTATTATGAATTTTTAGGATTATTTATCTTATTTAATATTATAAAGTTTTGTTATGATTGCTAATATGTGTGTTTTTAATTGTAGAGTTATACCTCTACAATAAAGCTTCTTGAGAGCATGACAGGAGGATATGGTTGGAGACGGTCTACCAGAAGTGGAACCTGAGGCACCGATAGTGATGGTTGAAGAATTAGGTGAGCAGTTTCGAGTGAACTTTTCTCTCTTTATGAAATTAATATAAAATACCTAGGGTGGGTTAAGAAGAGTATGTATGACCTGAAGATGGAATTTCAGTTGCATCACCCTTTGAATTTCACTAGAGAGGGTGGAACCGGGGGAGCTAAGTTCTAGGATGAGTCCATCGAAATGGTACATGACCATTTGGACACTCCTACTGAGAGGAGGTTCAATTTAGATTCTTATATTCTATGGGGATCATCAAAGAACTAGTTGTACATTTATTCATAGAATGGATAGACTGACAGTATGTTATGGACAGTCTTCATGGAGAGTATCTTAGAGCACTTCTATCTAGATATACTGCATCAGGAGAGTGGTGTAGAGCTCATGCAACTGAATCAGGGGAGCATGTATATGATGGACTATGATTGACACTTTAAAAAACAAAAGTTCTTTGCTCTACCTTTAATAGGATATAATAAATCTATGGTGAGACAATTTTAGGATGGACTTAAGTGGGATGCTATGTATCATGTTAACCTATTTCAGTTAAAGAAGTATGTTGAGGTGGTGGATCAAGCTGTCATAGATAAGGGGAACCTAAAGGAGGATTCTAGTGCAAGATAGATAGTTGCTACTAGATGATAAAGAGGTGTGAATTTTGAGAGAATGAATCACTATTATGAGAACATTATCCAGAGCAGTGGGAAGTAGGGCACACAGATAAAGGGTTTAGTTGCACAGAACAATACTGGAGTGATCTTCCATTAGTACAGTAATCCAGTACACTATCCTTGACAATGTCCCAGACCAACAGTGGATTGAATATCTTGCATCAAGATGGGGCATATACAGAAATTATATAGGACACGGGGAAAGATAATTAGTTATGGAGGATCTAGATAGAACCAGGGTGCATGAAGGGATATTCTACACCATATCAGTCTGGTAGTTATAGTTATACTAGCCATGGTGTTAGAGGTGGAAGACATGGTACTTCTTGTAAAGAGAATCCATATCTGTAGAGTGGTGCAAATTAGGGGAGCCAGACTGCATCATATGGAAGAGGGGTAGGAAAACTACATGTTGTGCAGCCTAGACTTGTTGATAATTAGGTTGTACTTTCTACAGTGAGAGGTTTTATTCTTGAATATTCTACATTATATAATGCCATATTGGATATCAGTGCCTCTCATTCCTTTATATCTTCAATACTTGTTAATGTTTTGAGCATTGCAGTGTAGTTTTTGAGCGGGACAATGGTGATAGATACACCATTAGGAGTATGGTCTAGAGACATCTGTTTGTGCAGAGGATGTTCTCTCAAGATTGAGGAGTATAATTTTCTATGGGATCTCTATATCCTTAACATGTCAGGCTTATACCTAATTGTTGGTATGGACCGGATAGTTTCATACTGATCCCACATTGTTTGTTACTATATGAGAGTGATCTTTGAGTCTCCTAAGGTTGACAACTATATTCACTGTGGAGAGTGGAATACCTAGGTAGGCTGAGAATGTCCAATTACTAAACAATTGGGATAGCTCACATCCCATGTTCCTAGTTTATTTTTAGATGATGGAGGAGTAAATAATGATATCCTTCCACCCGTAGTGGAATAGTTTCAGGATGTTTTTCTGAAGACTTCTCAAGGTTTCCACCAGAGAGAGATGTGTAATTCACTATTGAACTCATGTCGAGGGCTAAGCCAGTTTCTATTCCACCAAACATAATGGAACCAATAGAGCTTTAAGAACTCAATACTCGATTGGAAGAGTTAGAGGATAGGGTATTTATCCATCCAAGTACATCACCTTGGGTTTTTCTAGTGCTATTTTCTAAGAAGGATGATGGGAATCTACATTTTTTCATTGATTACTGGAAGTTGAACTAGATGACTGTGAAGAACCGGCATCCTATTCCATGTATAAAAACTCTAATTGACTAGTTGAGAGGATCTTATGGGTTCTTGAAGATCAACTTGAGAGTAGGGTATCACCAGCTAAGAGTTAAAACTTATGATATACCAATGATTACTTTGAGAAGTAGGTCTGTCTATATGAGTTTGTCATAATTTTTTTTGGAATTACAAATGTGACAGTAGTATTTATGGAATTGATGAATAGGATCTTTCATTCGTACCTATATCAGTTTGTTGTAGTATCCATGGATAACATCTTGGTGTACTCCAAGACTCATGATAATCACGACCAACACCTTGGCCTCGTCTTGAGTACACTCATAGAGAATTGAATATACACCAAGCTATCTAAGTGTAAGTTCCGGATCATCTGGTACACATATTGGGACACATCATCTCAGAGGAAGACATCCCAAGGGACCCAAAAAAAGTGAATGTAGTGGTTTCTTGGGAGAATCTCAAGAACATATTTGATATTCATAGCTTTCTATGGCTAGATGGATATTATCATAGATTTATCTAGGACTTTTCCTATTTGGAAGCTTCACTTTTGGGCTTGACCAAAAAGGGGATAAATTTTAATATGTCAGAATCATGGGAGAAGGACTTACAAGATTTGAAGTGGAATTTGACATTTGCACTGATCTTAATACTACCTGATCCAGGTGAGGAATACATTGTGTATTGTAATGCTTCTATGGTAAGACTCAGATTAGTGTTGATACAGGTAGATCGATTTGTGACATATGGGTCTCGGTAGTTGAGGCCACATGAATGGAACTACCCGATGCATGCCCTTGAGTGGGAAGAAGTGGTTTATGCCTTAATGTGTTGACATCATTATATGTTGGGTGAAAAGATTAATATGTATACAGACCACAATATCTTGATGTATATCTTTTCATAGTGAGATTTGAATATCTGATAACAAACATGGGTTGATTATATGAATTCATTTGATTTTGAGATAGAATATACACATGGGAAAGGAAAAAGTATGGTTGATGCTATGAGAAGGAAAACTCAGGCTCAGATGGTTCAAGATTTTACAATTTTGTGGAAGATGATGACCTTTCTGATTGAGATGTATGTGGTGGTTCAGGAGAGTTAGAAGTAGATGACTCTCCTATCAGTTTCATTGGAGTCTACACTATTGATCAGGATTAGAGATAGGTTGTATGAGGGTCTGTAATATTTGAACTTTTAGTAAATCCTAAGGTTGGGAGTCACCTTCATATTGGAGCATAGATGAGGATGAGATCATCTATGCTAGGAATCATTTTGTTGTGCTTATGAGTGTTCAGGAGGATTTGGTGCTAGAATTTAATGTCTCGAAATGGGTGGTACATCCATGTGTAACCAAAATATACCATGACCTATGATGACAGTTTTCATGGCAGCACATCAAAAAGGATATATTAGGGTTCCTAACATGATGCTACCTATGTTAGTAGGTGAAGGAATAGAATCAATGACTAGGAGGTTTGTTTTAGCTGTTACCCATTTCGAAATATTAGTGGAATGAAATGACCGTAGATTATTTGGTGGGTTTTTAGAAGATGCCAAGGAAGAATGAAACTTTCTTTGTTATTATGGATAAACTGACAAAAGTATATCAAATCTTGCCTATATAGGTGTCTTTCTCAGTGGAGAAACTATGATATTTTTATATTAGGGAGATAGTCCATCTACATGGGGATCCACATACAATAGTTTCATATCGAGACTCACATTTTACTTCACGGTTCTATTAGGGACTTCAAAAGGCACTCAATACATGGGTCATTTTAGGCTGGATTTTCACCCATAGACTGATGGGTAGTCAGAGCATACTAAATAAGCACTTGAGAATATTCCATGGGTGTGTGTTCTTGTCTCTAGTGGGTCTTGTTAGAAACACTTGTATTTAGTGGAGTTTTTCAATAACAACACTTATCAGGAAACTATACAGATGGCACCATATGAAGCTCTTTATGATAGGCCATGCAGATCACTGCTATGAAAGAGAGATGTTGGTGAATCAAAATTGTTGGTATTGAGTCTTGTGTAGGAGATGTCAGAACAAGTGCATCTAATTTAATAATGTATGGATGCATCTCAGAGTAGAAATAAGCAATATTCTGATAGATATAAATTACCCCTAGAGTTTACATTGGGTGATCGTGTATTCCTTTGGGTGTCTCCAAATCTGGGTCACCACAGGATACAAAGGCTGGGCAAGTTGATACCCAGGTTCATTGGACCATTTGAGTTTGTGGAGAGAATCAGGTCAGTGGCATAACGATCATCTCTTCCATATAAATACGGAGCTATGCACGATGTTTTCCATGTATGAAAGCTATGGTGGTATCACCCTGACCCTTATCATGTGATATATGTGGATGAGGCTGGCCTTGATAAGGATGTTTCCTTTGAGGAGAATCTGATACATGTTCTGGATTGTAGTGAGAAAGTGATTCGGGGAAATATTGGGTCGATAGTTCATGTATTGTGGAAATGTGAGCATGTGCAATAGGAAACATGAGAAAGAGAACTAGATATGAGGGCTCAATGTCCCAACCTTCATGACTCTAAATCTTAGGGATACTTGGGAGTGTAGAATGAGGATAATATGTTATTAGGTAGTCATATTGAAAGATCCTGACCTTTTCTAGAGCTAAATCGAGCTTTAATTCAGGTTCTTTATTTTCCATATTTGAGAGATTTTTGTTTGGGTTATGACATGGGGTTTGTTTGGGTGGATGTTTTAGAAATAATATAAATTATTGGTCTGTGTATAGTTGGCATACGGTTTTCTGAAACAGTGTGACCCAACCTAGCTAACCGTGCAAACCTAGGTAGAGGGTATTCACATGACTAGTTCATGGTTTGTAAAATCATGCACCCTATTAGGATTAATCATGAACCCCTCAAATAATTGGTTCATGTTTTACGCACACGGTTAGGGAAAACTATGTTCCCCTTCCCAGCAAACAATGTGTCATTTCAAATGTCACGTATTTTTAATTTTTAAAATCCCACAATCCCCTAAAACTCACCTATTTCAACCCCATTCAACCCTATGAGGTCTTCAATGTTTTTAGATCTCTCCAAATGAATTCCAAGACCTCACGATCACCGTTCTTCACGATTCGAAGCCCAGTTCAAAGATCTGATCCTCTCCCAACAATTGAATCCTATTATGGCTCTTCTCTCATTCTTCTCCCATCCTTATTGATTTCTTTCAGTGATAAAATATTTTGTTATGGAAAGTTCTAAATATATTTGATGATATCTATATCTATGATTCTAGAACCAGAACAATATTTATAAGATCTTGATTTTCTTTAATCTTTATTTAGGGTTTTGAGCTTCCAACCTCATTCTACAGTGTTATGCCGCTCAATTTTTGGGTGTTTCCATTAGGAGATTATTCATAGACGAATTGAGTTTGGTGGTCTATTATTCAATTCCCATAGTTTATATTTAAAAAGTATATGAAAATTGTATAATTTCTCACATTTTTTAGCAATTGGAATTTCTAAATTGGGTTAATAAATTTGGTGAATTGATTAATTGAAGTATTGTTGAAATATATATTTAATTTTGGAATTAATTATGATATTTAGGGGCTTTCAAATTAGACAATAAATTATGGGATTAATTATGAAATTTATGGATTATGTTTTAGAAAATTAATTGGGGAATTAATTATGATATATTGAAATTATTGAATTGAGATAATTAATTGTGGAATTATTTATGTGATTTGGATGTCATGAATTGAGATAATTAATTGTGAGATTAGTAATGTGATATTGATATTATATATTAAGATAATTAATTGTGAAATTAATTATGAATAATTGATATTTTGAATCGCATAATTAATTCTGAAAATTAAATATGGAATTTTGAGTTGTGAATATTGATTAATTAGTTGTTAAAATAATTAATGGGTTTGATGAATTAATTAAAATTTTAATTAATTGAGGGTAATTATTTGATAAACTAATTATTTAATTAGTAATGAAGTAGGTCTCATTAATTAATTTTTTAATTAATTAATGTTATTAATACTATTATTTAATTGTTGAATTAACTAATAGGATTATTGTGTTTAACTAATTGTTAAATTAGTAATGAAATTTATGTGGATAATTAATTATTTAATTAATTATTTTTTTATGAATAGTAACATGGAAATTAATGTATGTATTAAATAATGGGAACATGGTCGTTAAAATGTGTTTTTATGAATGGTAACAAGGTCATTCATGTATGAATTGTAGAATGGGAACATGGTCATTCTAAAGTGTGCATTAGGAATAGTAACATGGGAATTCAAGTATGAATTAGAGAATGGGAACATGGTCATTCTAAAGTGTGAAAATAAATAATGGTAACAATCTAATTCTAAGACATGATATCCATTTGACATACTTCGGGCTTTGATATGAGCCGAAGCAAGTATTGAGGTACGGGTGTCCATGAGAACTCGGGGACTTTATGTGTTTTAATAAATAATATTTTGATAATGTGATAAATATTTATTTATGCAATGTAGTTATTTATTTATAAAAATTCATTCACTTTTATTTACTGGATATGTTTTAGACACCATGTGGGATGGCCTACTGAGTTGTACACAGACCCTACTTGGGCTTCATGATCAGTACTTTAACATACATTATTATTGTAGTATAGATTAAGGGAAAGGGCCCTGTGTTGGATGATTGACTTGAGAATAGAGCTTGTATAAGGGAAATAGTTGTGGTTCGGGACCCACTTGGAAGTTGTTGGCATCTTTGTTTTGAGTTTTCATTTTAGAAACTTTCTACTTACATTAACATGGCATGTTTTCTGCTTTATTTAGATATTGGATTTCCTACTTTGGTTAACTTGACATATTATTATTGTTTATGGTTTTATATGTTTATGAAATTGTTTATTAATTATGCTGGTGTATTACTCTGATAAAATATGGTATAGTATTCCCATGATCAACTTATCAGACCCTCATTGCTAGTCAACTACCTATAGTGTATGGAGAGGAGCTCTTAAGGTCATGTGACCAACTAGCTCAGGGCACTGGTGCGTGGAACCCGGTTTAGGACTGTACACCATTAAATAGTCATATTGTATGATTCCATCTAAAAAACATAGGAAATTTCTTAATGATTGATATATCCTTAACACTGTTTCATGATCTATATAAACATCTTGCAAGATTTCATTGTCACCAACTGGTGTATTCAACAAAAAGGGTGTTAGATGTCACTTCACATTATTTACAAGATATTTAAGTCAGGTATGTGTAATGAAGTAGTTTTAAACTCCTAAATTGACCAAATCATTTTATAGTGCCCTAAACTAGGACCAACTTAACCGGTGCTTTAGGCCAGAGGGCCACTAGGACATAGGCATTCCACCCTGTACACCAAGGCTATCGACTAGTAGTGAGTGTCTAATTAGGTGATAAAAGGGAGAATATTCTCTCTAGTGATGATATAATAATAATGGTCATATAATAGCAGCACTGCGGAAGCAATGAAAAAAATTAGTGGAATCCATAATAAACAATAAAAATAACGATCCAAAATCAGACATCAATAAATATCAGATAATGTATACATGTCAAATAGTTATACAAAAATAATCTTGAAGGGTATCCCATGACTGATCATATAAGTATGTACTCAAAATCTAAAAAAATAAACTCTATATCAATAAAAAGAACCCCCATGGTCCATCTTCCACTTATCCTCTACACTTGTGCATCCCTACTCACTATGGTCCGGTGCATGATCAGAGTCCCTTAGCTGATCTAAAATCCATAAAGTCTATATGCCTCTCGAAGGGCTCGTGTATGGTGGGAGTAAGAACTGAGTAGGCCTCCATCAACATGGGAATATCTTACATCCATATTTATACCAATGTATGACTACATAACTAAATATTTTTACCTCACTTAAAAATTAATAACTCGTATCACTTTTTCTCAACAACCACAAATGTTGGTTTATCTACTTTGGCCAATATCATAAATGGAATGATGTATCCATAGCTAGTCACATCCAAAGAAACCTCGATATCCAATCATAATGTGTTACATGGAACCTTGTTCCAATAATCATCTCATATATATATATATATATATATATATATCCCATAATTAGTAAACTATCATCCCAATAGCACACCAAACAATAATTTCACAAGTCCCTCAGACTTCCTATTTATTAACTATCATCAGCTCAACAACCCAACAAACCAAGGTGCTCTGATGTTCGTCCTTCCAAAATTAACAGTCCACTGTTGGCCCAACAACCCTACATCTAAGGAATGACAATGTTTTACCTTCTAACAAACTATATCACTATCCAAATCAGATATAGGGAGACTCAACCCCCATCTAATGGTCTCACATACCATCACTCAGTCCTTTCTCTAGTGAACATATCATCTAAAACTAATGGTCATCACCATCACCAAATCCTCTAAATCTACTAAGTCCTCCACCAATATCATGTGGTCATCACCACCACCCTGAGCCCTTATCTGTGTGCACCCAAATCCAATAGAACTATTAGAAAATCATGGTAAGCAAAAAACACCAACCATACCAAATCCACACCATCCAAGGGAACTCCATCACATCACGAAAACCCTATCATCCAAAATTATCATGTTAATCACCATTTTCCTCTTCCTAATGAACCTCTTCTCCTTAATCTTGACAATCATCATCAACTCAAATCACTCAAGTTGAGCCCCACATGTTTCCACATAACCAACATACTCATATCACTATTAATATATTTAATCAACTGGAACCTTATGACAAACCAAATTCACACATACCATGCTATTCAAGGATCAACACACTTAATTTAACAAGAAAAATACCATATCATCAACTATTAATACTAGTTAATAATGAATTAAATTAAAATTTATCAAAATAATAACATCACACCCAAGTTCACCACTTGAGGTGGAAATGTATCAATAGTAATTTCACATGACATAACATCGATTTCCTACCACAAGAAACTTGGTATATCCCCCATGAATGGGATGAAGGCACATAATCTTGAGCCCGTACATAGTTCTGACTTGATCCTAGTATCTGGTCTACCCTAACCCAAATAGTAATAGAAAAGGAAAAGAAACTCCTTTGATTCCATTTACATCACCCTATCTTAAGATATACTTAATTGGTGTTCCATATCGGAGGGCCACTAGGCCTTAGGCGTGCCTCCCCATATGAAAAAGGCTTCAGACTAGCGGTGATGGTCAAACTAAGTGGTAATTAGAAGACTATACCATCTGTTGATAGTACAATAATATTGGTCATATAATACTAGCATTGAAGAAGCATTGAAAAAACTCATCATAACCAACAGAAAACAATGGCCATATCAATCCAAAATCATACATCCTTACATATCAAGAAATGTATATATTCTATAGAGTCATACAAAAATAAACTTGTGAGGCCTCTCATGGATAATCATATGAAGAAATACTCAAAATACCCAAAAGAAACTCCATCCTAGTGTAAAGAACCTCCATGGAACATCTTTCAACTATTCTTTACACCTACGCATCCCTACTCAAAATATACCAATGCATGATCCTTATACCTTATCAGATCTCAAAGTCATAAAGTCTACACACATCCTGAGGGGCCATTTTCGGGTGATAGTATGAACTCAATATGCAACCACCATCATGTTCTTATCTTAAAACCATATTTATACCAGTTTTTCATATGTAACTAAATAGCATTAAACACTCGTAAAAATACATAACTCGCTTCACCTATGCTCAACATACACAAATGAGCATTTACCTGCTTAGGCTAGTTCCATAAATTAAATGATGTATCCATAGAGAGTCACATCTAGAGAACCCTCAGTATCCACCCATAATGTGTCACATGGTACCTTGTTCCAAACATAATATCATATATATATATATATATCCCATAATAATTAAATCAAAATTCTAATGGAATCCCCAAAAATCAGGTCACAAGTGCCTCATACTTATTCTTTTACAAATATCATTGACTCAATAGACCGACATCCCAAGGAATGATGATTTCCTTCCTTTTAGGAATAATGATCCACCATCGGCTCAGCAGTCTGATGTCCAAGGCATGGTGATATCTCCAATTCTATTAACCTTGATCATTTCCCAAAACCTAAGTGGTGAGCCTATGACCCCATTCGAAGGTCTCACATACCATCACTCGTGGCTTTCTATGTTGAGTGCTTATTCTATAATTGGTGACCATCACTATCCCCTAAGGTGTTAAATCTATAGATACCTCCACCCACATAGAGTTGTCAACACCACCTCACTAAGTCCTTAATATATGCTAATGACTCCATTGTTGTTATTAAACAATCACAATGAGTGGAAATCACCAACCATACCTAATCCACACCATCTGGAATAACTCCAACACCCCTTGTGAACCTTATCTCAAAACCTCGACATGGTAATCACCATCCACCTCGTCCTAATGAACCACATCACCTCAATACTAGTGATCATCAACACCTTAAGTCACTCATTCCAATCCCAACACATTCCCATAGAACCAATGTAATCATATTATGATTGATTTAATTAATCAACCAGCACCTCATGCCTAACCAAATTGGAAACCCAATTCACACATATCATTCCATCCCTGGATCAATTAACTTAATAAAACATGGAAAATCCCACAGTCAACAACCAATAATACTTGTTAAAAATCATTTAATTAAAATAACACTCCCAGACCACCCCCACTTATGTTTATTTAAATACACATTTCATTGCATGTGTATAAACATAGATAAATCTAGGAACCACCTACCTTATGCTTGTAGGTTCTCAGTCATTGGATATTGGCCTCTAGTCTGAGCCAATATGAGAGAAATAAGGATTTTAGACAAACTAACAAAAAATAGGTAAATTGATATTTTATGGAAATAGAATTCAAAATATAGAGAAAAATAATTAAAGGAAGAAAAGTATTTATATCCTTAACACTAGCTATCCAACATACTTATAGATGCTCAAATCAGAGCTTGTATAAAGGAGTTCCATAGAAACCTTGGAGAGGAGAAGGTAGGAACCCATGGCTAAAGGAGCCACAAGAATGGGAGAAGAAAGGAGGTAGAAAAAATAATGAGGGAGGAGTAGAATAGTGAATTCACACTTTTAGTGATCCTCAAAGTTAAGACACATGGTTTGGCTAACCGTGTGCCAACCATGCAATGCCACTATCCAAAGGCACCTGCACCTCGCACGACTAGGTGCATGGTTCGTCAAACCATGTGTATCCCATGTCAACCCTTTGTAATTTATTGGAGGTTTCTTTCACAGTTTATTGGGTACCTTTCATGACTTATTCTGACTATTCTCTAGTTAAAATGGGACATATGGTTTAGGTTTCATGGTTAGCACTAACTCTGCACCAACCAAGAACCCATTTCTACATCTCCAAAACCTTTATTCTTGAAGCTTGTTGCTCTAGAAACAAAATAGAACCTATGAGATAGTTACTATTCCTTAACCCCCTCCCAAAAACATTGTATCACCATGTTTTAATTCCAAAAATTATGCTCTAGATCCCAATTTAAACATTGACATGCTTTCAAAAATGAAAATTTATATTTTCTTATAAATCTGAACCATTAAAAAACCTACATAATTACATATATAAAAGTGTAGAAGATAAAAAAATAGAGCCTCATTCAATATTAGGTCTTCATGGAATAGATAAATTATATTTTATACAATTGACCTCATCCTACTCCTTTGCCTCACCAACCCTGATAACAACCACCACCATGACCATGCTCATAATTGTTTCCCTAGGGACAAGGGTTGCCATGGAGATATCTTATATCATCCCCACCTCATATCATCTATCCAACACCCTAAGAACCCAATTATTACTATTGTTATTTCATATGTAGGGTCAATGGAAATTATTTCAATGATTGTACCTATATAAGGCTCATATTATCTCACTGATTGCAGATGCAATTTGGGCATTGAAAAATCTAGTGACCATGACCACTATATGAAAATAAAACTATGTCTAATCCCCAAGTAGTGGTATGAGAAAGTCCATCTCAACTAAGATTAGATTAGTGAAGTTGAGACTACATCCATGCTATAAAAATATTCAAATGACTAGAAAATGAATAACATACATCCATATCTCCCTCCTAGTGGAGATTTGATGGATTCTATCCCGAAAAGATTTTATCCATTATAGTATTTTCCTACCACCTTTGAATCTTCCAATATATCAAGATACATCAGCAATGTAAAAGTATTTACATAGAACTAGATCTCTAAACTAAATTCCTTCATAAAAATACCTTTCTCTAGCCTCTTCATCTGGTAGAAGGACTAAAACATAATAATGGAGGTCCTTGAATTGAATCCTAAACTCATACACGCTGGAGCTCCCATAAAAGAGAAACATAAGATCTCTTTTTCGTGATGCCTTCATCATCAATGAAAGAAAATTGGCCTAAAACTATGTTGATAACTTCTCCAACAATACTTATAACTCCTTGTGATCACTAAGAAATAAGATCCCCAACTGAAAAGATACTCCATGAAATAAACTAATATATTACAAAAAAAATAATGCTTCTTTCTAAAATAGATCATACTGAAAGAATTATCTATCTTATCTGACCATACCTCAGTCTTATAATTAGAAATAATTCCCTCGTATTTGGAATTATATATCACGGAAACATGTGCAATGTGTTCTACCTTGTGCCAACCCCATCAACATCAAATATTTGATAGTCTGTTGGAGTATCCAAATGTAAATCATTTTACTATACATCATAGGGATTCCAAGAATATAAAATTTGTACAATGATGATAAAAAATTAATGAATCTTAAACCTATGAATGTAGAATTTTATAGGATAATTTAGTTAATTTTATTACAAATTTCACATCATATTACCAATTCATTCGTAGATGTGATCAAGTATGATGTGTGGACCTTACCCATATCCATACCTTGTAACTAGTATCACTTCATCTATAAAATTTAGTATTCTTAAGATACTTTCATTAGTTCACAGGGGGGCTTAATCACCTATTTCCTAGCTGGAATCCGCTGCAAACATCACATACTATGTTTAATTTCTACCAAACACATGCATTATTCACTATTTTCTAACTCCAAATTTCATACTATACCTATAAAAAATCATTTATTTCACTTTATTATATATCTTCCCTATTGAAATACCTCATGGGAAGGTAGGTAAGATGTGTATGAACCCTAAATACTACCTCTAGTAAGCCATGAGTTGGAAACAGTTACCAAGTGTATAAAAATGCATATGTGAGCGGCATTACCCACATGAATCCAATGAATAAAAACTGAATAATTAGACCAAAAATGTATCAAAAAAAACAACCCCACATGAATTACATGTCATGCATAAATTTATAACTTCAAAAAATAATAACCTGAAAATATATCTTATGGTAGTGATTCCATTAACACCTACTAATTCTAAAAACTATCCTGGGGAAGTAAATTCCATCTCATTAACCAAACTCATATATCCCACCTAAATATACATACATACATACATATATATATAGGTTTGAGTATAAAAGTTCACTTAGTAGGATTATCTTGAAAAAAATTCATTCAATGTGAAAGAAGCATGATGATGTCTCCGTGAATAAACAGTGAATCCCACTCGTTACCTACACCAGGTCAATCAGGTTCCTATCCTCATCACAACTCACTCATCCAAATATAGCATATAATTATAAGTAACATTGTATCAAAAAGATATATAATAAGAAATGTGACACACAACCACTTTTATAATGAACTATTCACCCACACACTTGAAAAACATATGTTATGATTCTCTTATCCCTTCCATGAGGCATATAATTATACACCACACATTAGTGAATCCATATAATGGTCACATATACATAATCATGGACACATAAACACCAAATCTACATCCTTATGTATCATAAACTTGATCAAATTTATTCCCCATCAATATACTTGTATACTTTATGACACTACATCCTATATATATATATATACATATCATAACCATAATCCATTGTATACCATATATATATAACATAACCTTAATAAATTAAAGCATATATATAAACTATTTTCATAACCAAAATCCATCACATTATATATATATATAGCATACATTAATAAATTATAGAATGTAAATATATTAACATAACATACTATGTCTATAAGAGAGATTATTGAAGGTTTAATAGTAAACCATCCATGTTCTCTACAGCCTTGATGTTAGTAAAATAACTTGGGGCCCAACATAACAAATGGGTGTTTATCCTGACATTGGTAGGGGTGAATAAGAAATATAATTACAATAATTAATATGAAATATCACACATATCCATCCTATTTTCAACTACCTAATGCTAATATACCAAGATATGTCTATCATCATCACTACCATCTCTAAACACAAAATGAATTAACATCGCCTCTAAAAACAATAAGCATCAAAAACCATCCACTATGAATGCATTCTTATAACCATTTCACATTAACCATTTACTAAAAATAAAATATTTTATCATTCATTCATTTCATTATGCATTCAATTTCAACCCCATTATTTTCCAAATTATGATTAATCATCTACATTATATTTATTAATATTCAAATATATTTTCTACCTGTCACATTTGTATATTATCATATCCATTCGAAATAAATAATTTAGCTACAACATATCATCAAACCTCATCATTACTTATAACAAAATGTCACTACAATACTAAATTCCCTTACCATTATAAATAATCAATTCATTCATTTATTAAGAATTTAATTAATACTCCCTTTAAATATATTTAAAAAATTATGAATTAATTACATCGTATCAATTCAAGATATCACATCCCATCCTCATTATTATTAATTACCCAATTCTAATGCCATATTCTAGGAAACTATGACACAACCAATACTATTTCTAAACAAATTACATCGACAACTGATCCAGCCACTACAACATCATCATCATAAAAATTTTATAATCATAAAATATCATTCCAATCACTAATAATTATCAAACACATGATCAAAATCAATAAAAATAACCACCACTACATCAACAACATCCATCATCACCACCTCCTTCACAATGAAAATATTTAAAAAATCATTTCAACTATATAAAAACCAAAATTACTACAACAAGAATGAAAATAAGATAATTTTTGTAGTTATTATTATCACAAAAAACTGAAAACTGTCTAACATATAAAACATATTCAAATCATATTATCATTTCTATACATGATTAACATTATTAAATATTCTATTTTATTATCTTTATTGTGTTATTATCCAATTATGATAATGATGACCAATTAATAACTAGAATAATAACACATTGATAATCTAAAAATCATTCTAGAAAATTTAATATAATAAATATCATTTATAATAATATCATATATCAATGTCATAGAAATCATGGTGAATAAATGTGATCACTTTTCCATTTTTTCAATTTCACAAATGTGTTTAGTTGTATTATTTCATTAATTCCATCTCATTAATAAATGATAAAAAATGCTAAATACATATTAACATGTAATATTAGAACATATTTTTGAAATCCACTTTATCAAATGAATATTTAAAAAACACAATTAAAGAATGATCAATAAATGATAATAAAACATCATATAACATGTAATAAATTGTTCACATGTCTTGACCACATCAAACCATTACTAATTGCCAACAAAACATGAGAAAAACTACTACCATGGTCTTATAATAAGAGGATAGAAGAAGGTTATTAGAGAAATATAGTGAAAGTATTTCTTGGGTTGAAGTGAATTTATTATACGAAACAAGCGAATAACAATCGATCAGAGTGGCCCAATACAACAAATAAGTGATCTTATATCCACTTATGTTTCAATATAAGAATGTAAAAATTAACCAAGAAGAATAGAAAAACTAAATTTATAATATAGTCTCAAGGGACCCCACCTTAGTTCTATGGATCCTAAAGTTAGTGGTTTGTTCTTTGGTCAACTAAGATCTATTTTTCTAGGATATTTAGATGGATTTTATCCCTATTAATATCCCCATTAATTGTACTATAGTATACGGAGTTGACCACCACTAAAAAATACACACAAAATGATAATTTCTAATATGAACCCTAAATCAACCTAAGGACCACCATGGAATAGTCCTCTTGATCTTTACATTTTCACCCTTGTATCCAAGGTAATAATTCCACCACTCAATGAGAAACTAAAAAATTTAAAATGTGGAGGTGAATCGTGTTGAACACCAAATTCTAGAAGGAATCTCACACCATATCCATATGGAATATATTCACCTAGTTCTCCTTAGAGTATTGATATATTGTGTGCCCAACCATGATCTGTGCTCGGATCATGTGCCTTACTCAGTTAAGGATGGGAGTCTGAGGGGGTGCTCAGCCTTTTTGGGTTCCCATGTCCTAATCTCCATATAAGGACCCCTAAAGCCCCTATTGTTTTACCTAAAATGACACCATGTGTCGTGGGAGTGAACTGAGCATAAATATGAACCCAAGAAACACCTGATCAATTGAAATTCATGCCATGCTCCTCCAAAATCCCATGTGGGTGGGTTGTTACTCTAAACTAAGGGGAAGGAATGAATTAATGGGAAATTTCTTCCCTTTATAAATATGAAAATTAAAAATAACACTACATCCTAGTAATAATCAACATTAGGAAGATGTACCTTCCCCGGGAGGTTCATTTTAGGGACTATGGTGCACCATTAAGGAACTATGTCCATCCCAGAAGGGGTGCACCCATATCATCCTTAAAAGGACACTTTCAGTCCCCAAAGGCTACTGGATTGAGTACTCATTTTCTTATATGTCTAGGTAATAATGTATTTCATTCTAAAAAAACTCTTCTTTTCATAGCACCAAATTTTTCCTATAAGTAGTTTCACACATTTCCTCTTAAAGGGATTATTCCTAGGTAACCTACCTTGGCACCACTTTGCCTATGTCAGCCACTTGGTCACTTCATTCACCCATTTCATTCACCTTGGTGACCCATTAACCATGGTCACCCACTTGGGAGCCCACATTATCCTAGGTAACCTATCTAGAATCTTACTCACCTAGGCCTCCTACACAGCCTTCTCAGATACATAAAAATTTATTTCACACCAAATTTATCCCTTTTGATCATATATTCCTTTAATAATAAATATTGGGACTCCTATGATATGCCTTTCTATTGAAATCCTATATTATAGATAGGTTCCTCGTGTTTTTTACAATCATGTATTACCTTGATAAAAAGGGTCCCTATCATAAGGATACTATTCAAATATCCCCAAGTTCTTGATTGTCATCCAAGGTACCATATATAAAGCATATTGTAGGATACAACATCTAATGGGACCTTTTTATCCAACCAATGAACTAAGGATTCATACAATACTCTAATCCATTTTATTCCATAAATCTGACGTTCACCTGATCCATATTCCATGTTGAAATAAAATGTGCCTATTACTAAGTGTAATTCTAATTCATATACTAGTTTATGACCTCATCTTAGGTTTACTCAATGATACATATTCTTCTAACTAGTCCTATTATTTATAAACCCCAACACTTCCCCTCTAGTTTATATCCCCCTTTAGTCTAGTCCTCCATCCTTAATTTTTCACTGATAGATAAGAAGTTGATGTATACATAAGAACTTCCTTTTTATAATACCCAAATCGTCCTCACTACGATATATTCTTATAATGTCCAGTCAAATACAATCACCAATAGAAAATATGAACTAGAAAGGGACACTCATTTGTGAGCTCCACTAAATCTATTATTGTATCCCCTTTCATGAAACAATCATCCTTAACATATGACATCAAAATTTTTGTCTAGGTTTTATCGTATAACCTTAAACTATGAAAATTAAACTACCTTAGAATTTATTCCTATTAAAAAATATACATAGAATGTATCTCTTAGGTTTAATCGCAATACCCCATAGGTCTTAAATGAATGAGCTTAAAATTAATATCAATTGGTTATGGTTTCATAACCTTAAAAGGATCCACAATGGTCCATGTCACATGACCACAAAAAGGAAATACATTTCAAATTAAGTGGCACTGAACTATGTGGGATAAAATTACCTTCCTTGGGATATATAGGAATCTTTTATCATGGGACTAATCTTAATGTTATAACACTAACCACCTCCCTAGATGGTGAAAAATTATATATCTACCAGTTATATGGATATAAACTATATTATAGTCACTAAAAGGTTTTTACATAAATGTATTTTTTCAATCAATTACTTGTATAGATGTAACCAGTAGTAATACTATTACATGTAAGGATTCATAAACACATCTTAAATCATTAAGATTATGGACTAGTCATCAAAATCCTTTTAAGTATGATCTAACCTAACATCCTTGAGACTAATGTGAAACCCAAAGAGTAAATACTATGTCATGGTGACCACACCAATTCAAAAATTCATGGGTGTGGAAGTGTTTTGAAAATATAATGGTTAACTCGACTTGAATCCTTTACCCATGAAAGAGATCAATCAGTGGTTATTTCACTTATAATTCTATATTAATGGGTTTCCTTTTTTTTTTGTCATTTTATGAACCCCCTTCAAATAAAATAGTTTCACCATCTGAATCATTAAATTCTAAGCTTCTTTGATAATATTTAAGTGTCCATAGTGAAACTCATGCCACTAAACAAAACAATCTGATTACATAGAAATTTCCTTAGATGTAATGAATTTTGTATCCCTAGACCTGTCATGTGTGATTTCAATATCTCAAAACCTCCATCACAAGTTGAGGAATGCTCTGTATTAGGAGTTTCTTTAGAATGGATCCATCTCGAATTTGGAGATATCACATAAAATCCTCTAAGAGATGAAGCACAATAGTGTATCTAAATAACAATGGGCCATGGAGTGATAGGTGGAACCAATTTTCACCTTGAACCACTTCAAGAAACTACACTATATAATGCACAAAAATAAACTCTTTTATCTTAGGGAGGTGGATGAAGATATTAATGTTGTACCTGACACTATTATAGAGCTACCAAGAGGGATCCCATAAATTTTTTCCATCATTAGAATCATATAAATGTTTTTCACATAATAGTACACTATAGATATCACCTTGGAGATCTATTTCTTATCTATCTAAACTAGGAAACATATGAGGAGGGCCATGAAATATAAATGAAAATTAAAGTGTTGGAATAAGAATATAGTAAGGTTATCACCTATGAATCTTGTCAGCATATCTCTATGTTAACTGGATATTAGAATAAGGGTCATATATCCATGATCATCAATATATATGGCATGTTGTCATATTTATATAACAACCTAAGAGTAGCCTAATTTACCTACTACCATCTAGAAATCTCATTCGCATGTTATATTGGAAACTCAGAATAAGACTCATATCCCTTATCCAGTCACAAAGTTCAATTAGCATATTCTGATAGAAAATCAAGAGTATGTTCATATCCCTACTCACCTAGAAGTCTCGTCATCATATTTTTGTGGAAAATTAGGAGTAGGATTATATACCCTCTTCAATATAACATTACCATTGATATATTCTAATATAAACTTAAGATAAGTCTCATATATATTCTCACACTCATAAACCCCATCACCATATTCTGGTGACAATGGAAAAGAAGACTCATATCTTGGCTACCTCTCAAGAACCTTGCCAATATATCTTAGTAGTAAACAAGGAGAAAGATCATGTCCATGATTATATATAGAAATATCATTACAATCTACTAATGAAAACCAAAGAGTCACCTTGAATTAATCCTACTCATAATGATTGTTATACACATTACATTACCCTGATCTTGATCAATGTTCCAATCTATCTGGACTAACCAAGGACATCTATAAGGAAGTATCATTAGGGAAAATATAAAAACCAAAAAGTGGGATTATATCCCTACCCCTATCAATGATAATATTCTTGAATATATTTATTGTATTTTTATAATATTCTAAGAATATACATATTCCTTATCAGTGAGGGAAAGAATATATGACCATGTGGGTCCTACCAATAGTGACATGATCATAAATTATAGATATCCACCCTATAGAATCTATTACAGTTTCCCTCACCACAACACTAATTGTATTTACCATAGAGTTCCTCTATATAATATTATAAATATTGACCATATAGGTCCTTCTTATGGTGTGGGATGTGAAGTTCCTCCTCAAAGAATTAAGATCAAATTTCAAGGAGGGTATCCCCTTTAAAAAACATCAAAAATAAGTCACCAAGATGATATCCTTATAAGAACTAAACCAATAACTCTGTAGGTCCACCCTAGGGTATAAATTACAGAGTTATGTCCTGTGATATTTAAAATAGTTAATGTAGGGGTCCTCCCCATAACATCAAATATGAAATTATTAACAACCAAGGTTCTCCTGATGGTGTTCATTGGAAATCCCCCCCCCCCCACGTTAAATGATTCATATTCTTGAAATGATTGTCTTCTAAATGTCGAAGATGATCTCATTTTTCCCTATTTTGATAGGAACTATGAGAAATGAGGCTATATACACAAATTCCCTCATCATAAATCGTCAACATATCAAAATAGTAGATATATTATCCAAGGAGGCAATTATCACCAATGCCTCCCCAAACCATTTACATTCTAATGAAACATAAGATATTCTCAATGATCTCACTCATATTAAAAAAATAAGTAATGAAATGATCTTTATGGTTAGGCCAAGTCGAAGAATCCTTTGTATAGGTTCAATATAACTTCATTTTTAAGTGGAAGGATATGTTTTAGGATATAATATTGGTTGTGTTCTATCCCATATTCATTCCCCACTATGATATTTTGGGGGCGTTGAGAGAGGAGTACATACCCTACTTTCATCACAACTTGCGGGAGACCCTCTATAACCTCATGTCCTAAAACCTGATCTATGCAGAGGATAATAACCTTCTATATACTATAAATGATCATTTCCACAATGTTTTCATGATTCCTTTTCAATGACCCAGAATACCTAGGTATGGATACAGTGTGAATGCCTCCAACATTAATGCATCAGCAGTATGAATTCACCTCGCTAGATAGTCATTTATACCTAAAATGATATGCATATGAGAGAGTATATTGAATATGGAACTCTATACATTACCCCACTCATGATCTAAAATGTACTATCTATGAAAACATCTTGTAGTGTCATCACATCGGGACAAGTATTAAGACCTAGTTCCATATATTCCAGTTGATCTTTCAAATTAATTTCTTCCTTCCTTTAATCTATGAATAGGAACACTCAAAAGGAAAAATATATTGATAGGATCCTATATCAAGCTACCAAGAAGGTGAATAAGGCATCACATATAAGGAAAAAACCTATAACCAAAGTGTAACCCTTTATGTTGAGAATATCACACCCAAAATAAATAATAAATCCATATTTTTTCTAAAACACCAAGAAGGCCATGATAGTAGATTCATTTGTAACATTATAAGATAAATATTTTTACCCCTTCCATCACTCCTAGTATCATAAAATATTCAACATGTCTGTGATCAGATAGTAAAAAATCTATTTCAACCCCAAACCATAGGACTGGGGTCATTATTACCTCCTTCTCTGAGGAAGTCAATATTTCCCAAGAAAGTATGAGAAAAATAAGGATAACATTTATAGATCCATCCACTTACTAATAAATATTCTTCATTTTGAATATGTTTTCTGAATTATTTTATTGATTATCTTGGAGTAACCCTTCAAAAATTATTTTTAGGTATCAATGAGGAGGAATAGTGAAGACCCACAAGGGTCGTTTTTCAAAAATAGCCCATAATGAAAGTAGATATCAAGGAGGATTATAGTTCCTCCCTCTATGGATATTAAATGGAAATAAAAAATCTTCTATAAATTTTATGATAATTTGAATATCATGTAATTATTTACATTATTGAATGTCATTTGTATTATCCCTATAGATGGTGCAGAGCATGTCACTGATGAAAAAGATCACAATGAGGAGGCATCCATTTAAATTTTTCCATATTGAATCCCATGAATATATTTTGTGGAAATATAATCTCAAAAAGATTCAAGATATATGAAAGTGTCCAATTATCCACCTACCTCAAGTTTTTTGAGTTTCAACCATATATAAAGGGAAAGGTTTGCTATATCCCACCAACCATTAGAAGAAGCCAAGATTATCTCTATTGAGGAGATTATTGTTCAATATGAAGTACAACTAGGGAATGTAGAGTTCCTCATTATTGATCTAATTAGAGTAAATATTCTTACTAAATATAACTCTCAAACCAAGGATGATATATCCCTTCAAAAAAATCCAACTGAATTAGTTGGGGCCACTTGATCAAAAATAGTATATTCCAACTATCTGGATAACCTGAGGCCCAAATAACTATTTTATCTAACCCTAGTGGCCACATACTATAAGTAATATCCTCTCATAAGTAAAAAACCACCTCCATTTCAATATATATACCCCAGGATAATTAAATTCAAATATCAATAGAAAATATTAAAATAAACAACCATATCTGGCACAACCCATTACCTCCTCTTAAGTGTTAGCCTATAAATTAATTGCAAAAAAATTATTTGAGTACATAGAGCCCCTTAAAACACTAATGGAATCTAGGGAGGGGTTATTTACACAAGTTTGGATAAATAGGAATCCATATCAAGAATGTGTGGTCGTGAATCCTTAACCACTCAACTTTGGTAATATTATGTTCTAAAAAATATACTGAATTCTAAATTTGGAGAAACAACTCATGTATTTTAATCTAGATGTTTTCCCATGATAGGGAAACTAGATAAAAAATAGGTAGAAAATCTCAAGTGACTTATACAGAGACGTGAGGGTCCTGTATTCATCAAATATGGAAATTTAATAGTTGGGTATATTTCTAACTAACAAGATCTATAATGATATTTCCCCTACAAATTCAGTACCACATTGAGGACAATGATTGTTCTTAACCTCTCAAATTGATTGAAATGTGAAAATGATAGGGTTTCAGATAACACCAGCATTTAAAATTATTGAAATAATTAATGAATAAGATACTTATGAAAGATTAGTTATTGGAGATATGCATATAAAATCTCTATGATGATTTTCAAACTCCCTTGATTCACTTAAGGTTCCCAAGAAGTTTCTAAAAGATTACAACATTCACATAGCAACTAAAAGATGTTATCCTATGATTTAATTAAATGTCTTATCTAACATTGTTATAAAAAGTGAAAATACTAATAGGATAGATATTATGAATATCATTATCAATCTAGTTCCAATATCATCTCTACTTCCCAAACCCACTCAATGTAAAACAATGCCTCCTCCTGAATAATAATGATGGAAGTGGTTGTCTCGTTAGGAGAGAAGAATGAGTAGAATCACTCAAGATATAAGGATTGAAAGAATACATTGTATTCAGTCTGAAAGAAACATGTATAATGTTTTTTCACTACATCATTGGAAAATTAGTTAATTAAACTGTCAAAATCTAGAAGGCCTAATGAAATTGGGATGAATGATCTCTTAGATTATTTCCCCTTCTATTTCATTCTAGGTCATAGAATTTAATAATATTTTTACATGAATGAAATACTCCATAAGATGGTTAGATCCTAATAATTTACAATGGGAAAATCAATGGAAAAAGTGTCTTAATATTCAACTACTCTATCAAAATAATCATGGAATGATAAGAAATACGAGATAGGTTTGTGTAAGAATTTGATGACTCCGTGACAAGGAAATTGGTCATTTAATAACATTCCATAAACGTGGTGTGACTAAATAAAAAATTCATGATCCAAATTCCCACTGTGATATTATAGTCAGTATATTCATCACTATAGGATTATAAGAGTAGATCTAACTTGTGTTGGAATAAAAAATTTCTAGAAAAAATAGCTCATGGATGAACCCAAACTGGTCTAGAATCTCCAAGATTTTATGTCCCTATCATTTGGAGAAATAAAAACACCACACCAAATTATATTATTATAATTTGAAGATTAAAAATATGGTTCTATCATTTTTATCCACTTGAATAATACCTCTACTGATGAATTAAAATATTTATATAAACTTGGGATCTCTACCAATAATCGAGTAGGAGGTTCAAAAGGGTGAGGAGGTTGGAGAAGAAAAATTCTTAGGTGAACTTGAAATTTATGAATCATCATAATTAATCCATATGTATAGAATAAAATAAAAAAAACTATAATGGGTTCAATAACTATATTTATTTGACCATATACCCTTTTAGGATCCAACAAACCCAATCATACTAGAATACTGAATAGCAGATATATAGTTGTTTAATTAGGATCAATGTGTGTGAATGATGGATTAGGATATCCCATTGAACAAAAATACATCCTTGAATTTTAATTGAGTGAATGAACCACAAGAAAATTCTTATTTACACCCTATAACTCAAGATATATATGGACTTTATGGTATGAATCATACACCCCTAGTCCAAAAATAAGAAATTTTAAATAAAATTTCTATCATTTCAACTGGGAAACCCATCTTGGATTCCCTTCAAATATTAAAGGATCTCAAATATTATTTCATTAATAATAGTTTAATGACCAAAGAGTTTGAGATTGAAGTTTCTACATATGAGATGTACTATGGAGTGACCATCTCAAGAGAGTGTCATAAATACATTTTTTCACAGAATAAGACTGGGAAGATTAAAAACCTCAAAACATCAGGACTCTATATATATAAATTTTAGAGATGTAAATATTTATCATCCCCTAAATTATTATGGTTATTGGATAAATGTCATCCTAATGTGGACACTCTAGAACATGTTTTGGGATGAATCTATTGTTTCCCTTTCCAATTTGATGATTCAATGGTATGAAAGTATTGAACAAAGGACCCTAAAAAATATCTTGTTGAGAATCAAATGTGAAAATATCGATTTTGAATTTGAATTCTGGTGTTCTATCAATATGTTGATTTCAACATATTTTCTGGATGGTTGTGTCTCCATATACATATGCCAGTCCCATTGTTATATCATAATTTCCTGAAGTACTCTATGAATGGGAAGGTTGGGGTATTTTATAGTGATAGTTCTCCCTTTTAACATTATGAACCTCAATATATATTGTTGACACTCCGATCAATCATAGAAAAAAAAGTGATAAAGGTAAATGCCTTAAAAAAAAGAGGAGAAAATACATAAAGAAAATCAAGATTTGAACTGGATTGAAACTTGGTTCATCCTAGTCATGTCGAGGCTCCGTCAAAGAACAAGGTACTTTCACGCCCAGTCACTATTTTCACTCAGGGTCACATATTTGACTATAAATAGACCCTTGGCACCTTTATTTGTACGGACAAATTTTCCTAAATCTTAGTTGCTGCTCTGGTCTCCCTAGTGCTTCGCCCAAGTCTTTCAAAACCTTAAAGGTAGTTATTTAACACCTAGAGTGGGGGAATTGAAGGAGGATCAAAGAACTTACGTCCATTTAGTTTTTAAAATCCATAACACTTTGTGCACCTAAAGCTCTCAACCTCCCTAAATCAAAAACACTTGTGCGCCGCCCATTTCTCTGAGAGAAACTTAAGCTCCACACTTATGGGAATACCTATGAATAACCTTGAAGGACTTAGTCTCTCCCAAGTATTAACATCCAGGTTGTTTGTCACTTAAGTCAACCTCAGGTCACCCAATCCTACTTGGAATCCCATACTTGCACGCCAAATACTTACTTGGGCGCCCTTATTTGATTCACTTAATCCCTTCAGTCTACACAAGCTTTCATCAAACCTTCTTCAAATCGGTTCTTAGAATGGCTTATTCTTAATTATCTCCCTTATTTGAAAGGGATTACATTGAAACCTCTTCCAAAACCTCCTAACTTATCAAACCACTGTGAAGGGCACATCAACGTGTATCTTATTTGGGTTTTTAAATCTGCCTTCAGAGGTTTCCCATATTTTTTTCAATGGGGTTATGATTCATGGAGTGTATGTGGGTTTGTATATCTGCAGTCACATGGACCTTTCTACCAAGAACAGTGTTGGGGAGTTCCCAGTTTGGAGGATTAGGGTTTGGTTCATGACCTACCCATATCATCTCTAAAACGTGGAACCTCAGGTCTCTGGTAGGAAAGGTACGGTTCACACCTATAGTTACTTTTTAACAATGGAGAAGTCTCCCTTCCCTAAAAGGACCAATTTTAGGGAAACCAACATGGTGTAAGCCCCTAACCATTCATGTATGAGGTTGTAGTCTTGCTTCTCTATACTTCCTTCACCTTCACTCCTTCCTTACATTGGACCCTTGTCTAATGTAAAGTGAATAGAGGGAAGGTCCTTCGCCGACATAGGCCCACCCTCTTCCACTATCGAAGGAGGAAAAGTGTGTATTCCTTTATTTAATATTTCATATCCTCTTGTTTCTCACATTGATCATGACTCACATGGGATTAGATATTTGTGATGATCACAGCATTTGTACAAACACCTCATATGAATGAACTATGAGAACTCGGATTCCCATCAAAACTGGAATACATGGGAAGCCTTACCAAGGCTCTATCTCCATCTCACTTCATCCATAAAAGGAATCCTTTTTAGGAAGTAATCCCATACTCATTTCTCTCAAAGGACTATACTCTCTTATGAGACTCATATAACTATGTGGGCAGTGATTCCCATACAAATGAGATACGTTGGAAGCCTCCCTAAGGTTAGAACCCAACACATAAAATCAACCTTATTTTTCTTAGGCCATATTCCCAACATGGTCTAATCCAACTTGGAAACTCTTATCTTTTTTAGGTTCCTTGGGCTGCTTAGGAATAAGTCTCACACCAATCATTGAGTAAGAATCTTCCGCTTATATTTCCTTACCACATGACATTAAATTGTATGTATAGTTCCTTATTACACAAACATAAAAGTTATGATGTTCCCCATTAAGTGGAACCGAACTATGAGGGTTCGAATTCCTTTCATAAGGATACTTAGGTAGCCCATTTATGGGTACGATCCCAACATCAAAACAAGCTTTTGTCTCCCTGGATGACCATAAATTCTAGAGTGCCCCACTGAGTGGATTAAAAAATATTATTTTCAGAAAAATGGATAAAATAATCTCAAAATGGTATATGAGAGGATACTATTGATGGAGAACCTTGAATACATATGGATGCGTCAACTAATGAACAACCTCGAATACATACGAATGATTCTAAAGTGCACACATTCTAATAATTGATTGTAAATTTCAAGGGAAACCTATGTTATACTTGTAAAATTAATAAGGATTCACAATAAATATATTAAATATATATGAGAGTCCCAGAGTAAGAAATAATTCCCCCAAAAAAGGTGTGATGAGTCTGACCTCTCATCCTCTTGACTAATGTATGTTCTCAAGTAACGTAGGGCCAAGCCTAATGAATGAATGCCTTTGGAAAGTAGGTGCCTTTTGATAAAGAACCATTAGATGTTTCCATTTCCATAAATAAATCCAACAAAAACCACTTGGAATTAGTGATTCCTAACCGGAACACACGTCCCGAGGAATGTGAAACAAAAACATGGTGAACCCGATGTGAATCCTTAACCAAATTATTAGTGTTACCAATCTTTCAGACCCCTATTAGTTGATAAAGGAAGGCCAAAAAAAGGAATCAATCATGCATGTGTCCATATAAAAGATGTTTATTTAATGGAGTTAATTTTTTCTCAAGTTTTCTCAGAACTCCCTTCACTCCAAATGGCTTCCTTCAAGTTTTCTCCAATGAATGCCTCAGCCGTTGCTCAAGCTTAATCCTTATCCCCTAGAAGGACGTCATCCCCAACTCAGTTTCTTTAATGCTAGGTATCAAATTTATTAGTATGGTAATACCATCAACATGGTATTATCCCATCCCTGGAGGCTTCTTGACGGCTCTCCAAGTTGACAAAAACCATCGATCGCCCGGTCAGTGACGACCAGTGGTCAAGAAGTAGAAGGTTCCAACCACTATCATCAACCATTTCGAGTCCTTAACCCTATAACACAATAACCAGTCCCTCCAATAATATAGAGAAATGGATCAAGGGGTCACTCTTGGCCTCAACTCAAATATTCAGGGGTTCTTCTCGAGGTATCCCACCAACAATCACTACCAAAAAAATCATGTGGTAGTAAACCCACAATATGATGGGGGTGTTTCCTTCTGTTTTTCAGCCCATGTCCCTCTAACCCAAGTATTCAAGATGAACCTCTAGGGAAAATGTCTGACCAATAGGGAGTATGTTCTTACTTCTTCCCCCTCTATAGAAGTCCATAAACCTAACTTGATGGCAAACAACGAACGGGCACATACACTCATCTGTCCTAATTCAGCCAGCCAGCAGACTCATCTAGAGGCTCCCAACCAATCCCTCCATTTAAATTTAGTGGAGTACCTTGGGTATGTGCCTACAACTACTTAAAAATTATCATCCATTTAGCAGGCTCGTCTGACTGCATTCAAGGAATCCCACCAATCAAATATGGGGGAAACCGGTAAGCATGAACATACACCTGCCTGTACTCACCAATCATTCCAGCAGTCTCATCTATCAGTAATGAAAGAATTACATCTACCATGCTTGGTGTAAAATATCCAGTGGGCACATAAACCTTCCAATATCCATCAATCCTGCCAACAATCTCATTTGGAATCACCTGAAGAAGTCAGTCAGAAAACTATGATGAAAAACCTAGGGAAGATTCAAATCTCTACCCCCATACATGAGTACAATCAGTATCCAATAATAGGAAAGGTAGGATAGTATCATGTACATACACCTACCCCAGATATATAATGGACGTATATTTCTGTTCCGACTGCTGAAGTCACCAAACAAATTTTAGCATTGGTGAAAGGGAAGACAAAAATTCCTACCCATATTCTGGAAGACTGTCAGAATATCATAATAGAAAAATAAGTAGTACCATGGGAAAAGAAACATAACACTATCCCCACACCTAGGATAACTCATCTTCATGCCATCCCGAAGCTGATACACACCTCTTTTCTAGTCCATGAGGGTTATGGGTTATACTCCTCCATATCATATGGACAACCTGATCGGGAACATATACCCTTTACAATGGGAGATAATTGGCCTATTCTGATGACCACTCCAAGGTAGGAACATACACCTGTTCATGAAAACCACTTCTCATAGAAAGTGGCCCCAACTGCTTGTAAAAGAGCATCTAAGAAGAAGTCTTTCCAAACACAGTTGGAAAATCAAGAGCCAATCTGCAATATGGCCTCTCTTAATGCTGGAGTTCTTGAAGTCCTCATACATTTATCTATTGAAACTCAATATCTTACTCTCCCATTACAAAATTATGGGAGTAGTAGCATTAATTCTGAAGTTCCCCATTGGACACTTCATCATGAAGGCCTGCTTCATGAAAATGTGGTCAATCTAGAGAGCATATCTCTGGATGAGAGCCATGGAAACCCTCCATGTGGCCAGAAGAATAAAGAGAAGGAGGATATATCCCTAGCTGTAACCCACCATGGTGGTCCTCCCTGTGATTCCATTCACTACGAAAGTTCTCTATAAAGTAGTGTTTCGCATTATCAAGAAAATTCTCTAATTGACAATGTAGTGATGAGAAATCCCTCTTATCTTGAGGAACATTCCAACATAAGGCCAGTCATGTCTGATGCCTTGTTACTAACAAGTGAGATACTTTCTCAGGTAAAAGATATCCTAAAGTGACAGTTATTCTCTAAATCACCATTATTTCATTTGTCTTCTAATATGTTAGAGGTAAAAGAAACTGATTTCATAGTTTGTAATAAAACAATCGAGAATCATCCACTCTGGTTGGACCAAGTGGAGAAACCTCTAGCAAAAGATGGTGAAGATATGTTGAATATGGGAAAACAATTGGCTAAAGGTGAAATACCATACTTGTTCTGGCCTGTGGAAACCTCAGAATATAACATTCCAGAATTGATGCCAGAAGATTGTGATCATGATATCCACCTCAAAATATGAAAGAATCTTTGTCATATGAAATCCAAAGTATTATCATATTATTAATATCAAATTCATGTAAAGGTAATAGAAGGGTTTCATTGAAAAATTGACTTGGTGTCTCTCTCAGTTTCCCAACATCCAAAGGTTGATAAGTAGTAGGGAGAACTTTAGTGTACATTCCTCGATGCACTAAAGAGGCTACACCAGTTAATTACTAATACCCCATATGGTGTTCGTATCAGAGTATGGGGTGAACATGGATCATTTAATTTCAGTATGATCCAAAATCAGCAAATCCTTCCAAAAATAGTCTCATACAATGTTATTTCCCATGGTTGTCTACAATCAACAAACTTTGTGTGTAATCAAAGATACACTCATGAACAGGCCTCGACTATCTCTCATCAATGTCAGGCCCAAAGAGAGCAAGTTGTTGATATAATTTTCATAAAGCATATGAGAATAATAATCATGCCTCCCACCTAGAGGATGTCATCCATTAGATTGTGAAAATGTTTTAAATAACACAAAATTATTCTAAAATAGGTTATTTAAGTGGTTTTTGGGTAATGCATCCAACCAATTTTCAGACCAGAATTCAAAAAATCATAAGAATAGTTTCTCTAATTTCATCCATAGTAGTTTAGTAGCCACCCCAACCTGAAGGGTTGGGACTGGTTTAACTCAGCCTTCGAATCCTATAAAAATATTTAGAGGGTTTTAAAAATAAGAATAGGAACATCCCCAACCCGTAGGACTGGGGGATTTTCACATCTATAATCCCCTCCTCAATAGAAGTCGTTTTCCCCCAATTAGGGAAGAAGACAAAAAGTGAATGTATAACTAAACTATTCAAGGATTCCCTTCAGGTTACTATATGTCAAATAGTTCCTTGGAATTCATTATATAGGAGAACAAAGTCTCATGGATCACACGGATGGAGATGATCTTACAAAGATACTGACAGAATTTCGTTAATTCATTATGCATCAGTAAATTTCATTAATACCATTATGAAAGATCCTCTATAAAATGATTCCAGTTCAAGGGAGTCAGAGGATGAAGTTCTTATTCATAATAAGGTACATGCTGAAGAAAATGAAGGAGGTGTGCATACCTGAAATCAAAGGATTACCCAGAATCTTGGTATTCCTTCAAGCAACCAACTCTCACCCCTTAAAAATGCATCTAACAAAGGGAAAGGTAAAAGTCAAATCATGTATCAATTTTTCACTAGATAAGGTCAATATCTTTCACTTGAAGAAAGACTTTCCCAGTAATAATAGGAGATGAAGGAGATAAAATACTCAATGCAAAGTCACTCCAAAGTAGTATTTCTGTGATACATGCTTCATAAGTAGATCCTCAACTTGCACATCCTGTATGAACTCCTCAACAAAGAGGATTTGTTGCAACTACCGATGCAGATAATGAATTCCCTCCATTGGGTACACAACCAAGACAAGATCAAACACATCCTTATAGGCCTTTCCCTATGGGTTATCCAAGACAAATACTAGCAGCAGCACCATCAGTGATTTTTCCTATAATCATACCATATCAAACTCAAGCTAATGTACCTGTACAGGTCCCAACTCATCTAGATATTCCCAAAGTTCTTAGGAATATATTTTTGGCATTAACAACTCGATTTGAAACTATCGAAGAAATTTTTGAACCAATACAGGAAGAAAAGAAATATTACCTTGAATGGGTAGATCTGATCCCCCCCCACCAAATTTTTTAAAGAGAACGTTTCTAATCTTTAATGGTTAGGGAGATTCGGAGCAACACTTAACGCATTTTGTTTCTCACTGATAACCCATGATGGGGACCCCTCAATAAAAAGAACTAGTAAATATCAGATGTTTTGTGAAATCATTACAAGGAAAAACTTTTGTCTGGTATACAAGTTTGCAATCCTGATCAACTACTGGATGGGAAGGCATCCGTCATAAAATCCTTCTCCAATCCAGCTCAACACTAACGAAGACAATAGTTTTTTATCTTAAAAATTGTAAACAAAGTGATAATGAAAGACTTTCATATTTCATTGCTTGATGCAATGGATTAACATATTCCTTAAATCTACCACTCTATTAATAAAAGTTGCAACCAATTTGTGTAGAAAATCTATGTGATGATTTACACACACCACTAATCCATAGGAAATACATAGGAGGGTTTCGAGACCTTGATTTAATAGCCCAATAAGTGGAGTATTCCATTATGGAAACCAATGATAGATCTCATGTAATCCCATCATCTATGGGAAGGAGAATATGGAAAGCATGAGCTGCTATAGTCACACTCAAACAAGCATCTGTACCTACATATACTTCAAACCCCACATCATACCGAAGGGATCCACCTCCCGAGCATCAGCAAAAATGACTTCCTCATCAAGATGATAGAAAGGATTAAAGGTAGAGATATTTTGAGGAGTTAAATAAAAAAATTTATTCATTTTAGAATGAATAGGTTCCTAGTTATTTAATTTCATCTTTGGAAAACAATTTGGTTCAGTTCCCAAGGCCGAAGAAACCAAATAAAGAAGTAGATGAATATCTCCCAAATAATTTCCCCTTTCATAAAATATTGGGTCATCCCATTCAAGAGTGTTTCATTTTCAAATATTTCCTTTAAAAATGGTAGAATCTAGAAAAGTTAAACTAAAAATTTCATCATCCAAAGTAGCATGTATTATTACTACTTATCTAGAGAAATAAGGCGAATGGTAGAAAGTCAAAAGAAAAAATGCGTAGAAGTATGATGATTGGATGGTTAGAAAAATAATTAACAGAACTCAATGCATTCTACGAACACATTTGAAACAATTGACTATGTATTCTACCACTTCTTCTATAATAAATCCATCTTTATCAAAATATCAGTCCTCAAAAGGTCAATCCTCAATTAAGTGGCATGATAAAAAAGACAAAAATCAGTCCAAAAAAGTTGATATCGTGTCAAGGCCAAATTTTTCCTTGACTTTGGAAAATTTCATGTCATTGGTCTCAAAATCACAGGCACCAACCTAGAAATTTTCACAAATAGAATTGACCTATCAAAAAGAATATTCATGAGATAAAGAGTTAATATTTAGTTCCTTTAATGTTATACACTTAACGGACCCCTATGCAAATGATTATTCTAGTTATGATGAGCTTGAATTCCTTGTACCTGACTGGGGAAATAGCGTAAGAAGTCATAGTCGAGGATACAGGGGAAGATGTGGATATGATAGAACCCATTATTTTAACTATAATCTTTCTCAAAATATATGTGCGGCAGAAACTCATGGGAGAGCTCTTCAGTGGGATCAGTAAGAACAAGGAAATTCTCCATCACATGATAGGATCAATACCGATATGATTATCTTGGAGGACCAATTAGAGGTTACACCATCATTCCCTTGGAAAGTAGATAGTCCTAGTCAGTATAATCTACCAAGATAGAAGAATTTCCAGTTTCTGTCCTGACACATGGTACATCTACATCAGGAGCATCAACTTCCAAGGCACCTGAAAAACTGTAACTCCATGCTGTAAAACACAAACCTTTGGACCAAAATTATTATGTTTTGAAATATTTATCCCAAGTACCAACCATTTTATCAATCCAAGATTCCTTGAATTTATCAAATGATCTTCGAGAATCATTTATTGAGGCTTTGTCAAGTCCCTAAGAGTTTGAAACCAAAGTTGGTGCTGTTGAGGTTTACCATATAGAGAATGATCGTGCAGAATTTCATGCTATTATATCATTCTTGGATAAAGATGAGGATGATTTTTTACATGGACACATTAGCCCCTTATATCTATCTGGCAGGGTTAATGATAGAGACATTCGATGAGACTTCATTGATAATGGCTCAGGATTCAACCTCATTCCCATTCCTACACTTCATCGATTGGGTCTCACTGAATTTGACTTATCGTCTTCCACTTTGATGTTGCAAGGTTATGAAAGGAATTAACAATAACCACTAGGTGAGATTACACTCAAAACTTAGTTTGGGGATCTTGTATCTAATTCAAATTTCATGGTTGTCTGATAGGACACAGCCTTAAACATTCTGCTTGGAAGGCCTTTCCTACATCAACATGTGCCCATTCCTTCATCATATCATAAATGTCTCAATTATTGCTTCAATGGTCAAATTGGTACATGTTATAGTGACAAGGATCCATTAAAAACATGTGAATATCAGTATATTGAGGCAGAATTCTGTCCCACAAAGGGAATGAGGTCTGTGAAAAAGATGTAACAATAACCAATTTATATTCTGTTTAGGTAAATAAGTTATATCTAGAGCATAATATAAAATCCAACCATTAATATCGCTATCTTGCAGCATCCAATAGACAGATAGAGGCTTTAAATAAGACTCTATCAGATATACTCTAGAAGATTGTGGATAAAGATACGAAATTTTGGCCTGATAATCTTTTTCAGGCATTATGGAATTATCGAACTACTAGTTGAACTTCCACTAAGGCAACTCCATATTCGTTGGTGTATGGAACAAAAGCAGTTTTGCTAATTGAAATTCAATTTCCTACACTCTGAGTTGAAATATGTGATCAGTTATCTATGGATGAATAGTCTCATAAGTGATTTGATGAGCAGGAATGATTAGATGAAAAGATATTGCATACTTTGCATCATTTGGAAGTCTATCAGAATAGAATAGCATGCGATTTTAACAAAAAAGTTCACCTCTGCTCATTTCATCAAGGAGAATTGGTATTAGTCTTTAGGACTCCAATGATACTAGGAAAGAAACCTCCAAAAAGTTATCCAAAATGGGAAGTACATTACTCAGTATATAAGGTCTTATTTAATGGAGCTTATTCCCTAATCTCAATGGATGGATAACTAATTACAACTCCAACCAATGGAAGATTATTGAATAAGTACTTTGTGTAATTTCACATTACAATGTTCTCTCTTTATGACTCTAAACTAAACACCACAAAGTCCTAGTTGTAATACATTAAACTACATAACAACTATATGCATCCATGTTTCAAAACATTGAAATGTGTAGAATATTTTTCCTTGTCACATGACATTAAAATGCATAACATCATTTGTCTTCACTACACAAAATTAAACTTTATTGTTAACATATACTTCATTTGATGTTAAGAAATCCCATAAGATACCTCAAATTGGTATTCCTTGTGATTTTTTTTAAAAAAATGAGTAGCTTCCCTGTGCAAGCATCACTTACATCATTGATACTCCTTAGTGGAACATGAGTTCCATTTCTCCCTATGTTTTAATCAAATCTGCATAGAGACTTCATTTTAAGAACTATGTGTGGATTGATTATCATTCTAATGGGATATTTATACATGTATAAATCTTCAATCTTGAGCCCATATGCAGCCATAAAAAAATTATTTGCCTTTCCTCCTCCTGTATATGAACCAATTCTATACATAGTACTCTTTCAGGATACATGGTTTGATCTTCATACCATTTTGTGTCATAAGTTTAACTATTCTTCAAGAATGTGTTAAAATACCCCGTCTCTCACATCAGAATAAATTAGTGTGGGAAATGATTGTTTCAAGAACTATGATTGGATTGAATCTCATTTTAATGGTATATGTAGAGACATCTGGATATCCAATATTAGGCCCATCTATGATAAAAAAACCCTTTATTCCTTGTGTGTATGAATCAAACCTATATAGGGAATGTTTCATGAACTACGTGTGGCTTGATTTTCATCTATATGAGATACATAGTGAAATCTAGGTTTAATTCCCTAGTCCAGCTGCAATATTCCTTTTTCATGTTGGAATAAATTCATGTCCCTGATGCATGCCTCTAAACTGCACAGCATAATATCCATGATGCATGAAATTAAACTACAAAGTACCCGAAGAACTATGTATGGATTGATTATTATCCCATTGAGATACATATTAAAAACTATGCCTTATTTTCTAGTCCCATCCACGGGATAAAGTTTTATCTATCATTCACATATAATTAACAATCTATGTGGGAGTCTTCATTTCGGGTCCTCTCCTTAAAGATCCCACCATGGAAACAAGAAATGTCCCAATTTTACATATGTGTCAAATCCATTTAAGGGACTCCAAACTCATGGCCAATATTGATTAAAATATTTCTCTTATGCATTGAGAATTACCCCCTTTCATATTTCACACTCTTAATCTTGAATACATTCAGATCTTCATAACCTTTCTTATGGTTTGGTGGTAGAGTTTTTGATATCTGAGAACTATTTTGACTGAATATGCAGTGTGTGTGCCCCTAAGTGGCCTCATATAAAATTTTCTTACATAATGGGATTGTCAGTCAAAGGATTTCACTATTGGGATATGCATCATATGCCCTAGTTGGCCCTACATAATACAACCCCCATAATGGGTTTGTCAAATAATGGTAAATTTTTTCTTGGTTAAAGTGGATTTTCCCCCTTAAAAATTTGATAACAATATAAAATAATTTGTATCATAAAGTATTCATCCATGTATATTCATCCCATTGCCTTTCTCTTGATCTAAAAGTCTTCAAGACCATGGTTTACACATTTCCCTCTCCATGTGTTTTAAGAATATTGAAATAACCTCGGATAATTTGCCTACATATCGTCTAATATTTATATTATATTTTGGTCCTAGCTGTATGACCTAAAACTACAGATTCCATACTTCCTACATTTGGTTTGAACATTCATAGAAATAATATTCCTCCAATTCTTTGGAAATCATGATTGCAAATACTCTTTCTGTATTTAGGTACCTTTCTACATAAACCAAATTTTGTGCTGTGGAAAATGTGAATCTCCATAAACTTTCTTCGACTTTTAGCAATAGAATGTAAAATCTTTTAGATCACTTTTGTCTGACTATGAAGTACATTCCCCTAGATGGACTTGCATAAGTTGGCTACATAACAGTCCTATCAGTCAAAAGATGCCACTATTTGGCTATACAGCATATGCCCTATGTTGGACCTACATAATATAGCCCACATAACAAGTTTTTCAAATAATGGCTACTTTGTTCTTAGAAAATACTTCCTCTAATGACTTTATCCATTTTCCCATATCATTCTTTAGATCCAGAAATTCCCAAATCACAATTTAAAATTCTTCCTCTCCATATATGAACATGTTAGTATGTTTCCAAACAAATTATCAAGAAATTGGTGACTCATGAACCTTGGGTAAAATCTAATGACCTTAAATTAAATCCACCCAATGTCCTCACTGCATGACTTAAAACTGCATAGTACAATTTCCTCACTGCATGACATAAAATGGCACAGCATGATATCAGAAATCCCATTTCTGAAAATTTTTAACCATTCCTCACTCACTAAATTTGTGTAGAAGTGGTTTCCCCATTCATGACCTATATTTTCATATATAACCCTTTACTCTTAAAATACCTTTACTTGTAAAAACCATCCACTATGGTCTTGAGTCACCCAAATATTATTTTCCCTTGTTTATCAATAATAAAATGTTAAATTCTAGAGAGCTCATTTTCTTGACTATGTAGTATGTTCCCCTAGGTGGCCTTGTAAAAAAATTTCCAATATAATAGGAATTTCTATCAAAAGATGCCTCTATTTGGTTATGCATCATATTCCCTAAGTCATCCCTACATAATACAACCCTCGTTACGGGTTTATCAAATAATGGTAACCTCATTCTCAAAAAAGACCTCCTTTATGGTTATACTTGAATTTTTAGATTTTTTTACTGTAAAAATCATGACTCAAGATTACCCTTGGAAGTATCTAAAGAATATTAGAGAAATTCCTAGCCACTAAGCTTTTTTTAGGACTTAATTTCAAAATTTATGGTCAAAGATATTAGATCTTAAACATTATCCTTTTTAGTTCTACATGCATGACTCTAAACAACCAATAATAAGAGACATGGTACTCACCAGATTGAAAACCCACAAAGGGGACTCTGGAAAAAAGTAAAAGTCTCAACTTTCTAGACTTACATTTTGTAGGTTTTATGTAATATTGAGAAATAAAAAGTCAAAATATATAAAGTTTGTATGGTTGTTTGTGTAACCCTAGTAACAGTATAACTACAGTCACTAGGCCCATTTTCTTAGGTAAAAACAAGTTCATTCCATTACAGTTATTGTAATTATGATTATATAACATAAATTTTTGATGTTGTAAAAAAATAAAATCACCTTTTATATTATAAAAAAGGGAAGCATGGATGAAGACATATATGATTAATGAAAAAATGCTTATCATTTTTTAGTAAAAATCCACAGAAGAGCATCCAAAAACTGGAGTCTCTCTTTCATAAATCACAAGAGGTTTTCTACATAACTTCTCATTTGATTAATGGCCTCTTGAAATCCATCATCTTCCTGTTGAAGTTCAGTTGGCCAATCATTATGATTCTCTTTAGCATGATGAAGGGATTCCTTAGAATTTGAAATGAGTTTTGCACCATCTTTCTGGACTTCTCCTAATGAATCATGAAGTTCTTCAAGATCCTCTATAACATTATCTAACTCTTGTAGAAGATATAGTTGTTGAACTGTATTTTCTTTAATTTTCTTCTTGAGTTCTGTCAACTTTGTAGTACGATTAGCCTCAGCATGGTATAATGCTTCTTGGAATTCATCTGTATTGGTCAACAGTCTATTTGTTATCAGATCTTGTCAAAGTTTCTTCTCTTTCTCCCTTTTTCAGATAATATCTTTCACTACATTATGAATTTCATGGTATTCCAAACCGCAAAATCCTAGAATAATGAAGAGAGATGAAAGTCATGGAATTTTTTATGGTAGTTCCACAAGGGGGATTTCAGATATTATCTTCCATATGTTCTGCCATGCCTTGTAATGTGAAAGATGAAGAGCCTTTTTCAGCTCTAGATATGATTCAGAATCTCTATTGTAAGGAGAAACGTATTATGGGATTAATGAACATAAAGAAGTTCCATGTTATGGTCCTTTCGTAATAGAGGTTTCTTTACGTCTTAATGTTTTTTGAGCTGATGAATAAGTTTCACCTCCATACCTTGCCATTGAAGTTGATAATTCTATATGGTGAATTAAAATTATGGTTATGGATATTTCCAAAAGAATAAAAAGAGTGAGAATAATCACAATATTGGTAACCATTACCTAACAATAGGTTGGCAGCTTGAGAAGACTCCTTCCTAATATTCTCAACTTCAGCAGTTTTGGTTGACGTCTTTTGGTGGTGAATTCTTTCTTTAACCTACTTAGGATTCTCTAAATGAATCTTAGGAATATTTTTTGTTTCAATATTCACTTGAGCCAACATCTTTGTAATGGTGGGATTGATAGTGATATCGATGCTTCCTTCAGGCATCATCACTGTAACAGTTTCTTTAGATAGAAATTCATATTTCAACTAATAACGGTTAGAAAATTAATCATTGGAAGATTTATAGAACAAACAATAAAAACTCACATTCATTTGGTTCCATATAAGGAACTTCAAAATCTTCTAAATTATTTGGCATATTAAACTGTTCTAATACTTCTTTAAAATACATGACAAGATTCATCGTAGCATCCAATGACATCCCAAATACCAAGTTAGTCTCACCCATGGGAGCACTTCGAGTGGTTGTTTCTCCACCCTACTCTAACAACTTTTGACGCCGAACAGCTCCTTCAGTAACAGTTGTGGGGTCAGTATCAGTTGTCGCAAGATTTTCTAGTGCATTTGATGAACATAAAGTATCATATAGTGGAATTAAGTTGTTGTTACACTTAGTTTCTCATGAAGCACTTCTGATTTACTCTATGTATCCTCTCACATGGTAGTAGGTATAAGAGAAATTTCAGGAATAGATATTGGTTCCTTTCACCTAAATGCCTCTTAAATCAAAGGAATCACTAGGTTGGTAGGAATTTTTTCTTTTTAGGAAGTACCCTCTATGGTTCCTCGAGGCTCATCATTTATTTCTCTAAGGGAAGAAATATAATAAGTTCTTGTTGTTCCAAGAAGTTTAAACACTTTCTATGAATAAAGCTAAAATTCATGTTGTCAGAAATGCTTTCCACTACTGAGAAAATGTTGAACCACAGTTTATTTTTTCGATGTTTTTTATTCTTCTTCTTCTTGGGAGGAATTAAATCATCATCTCCAAAAATTGGTATTAGAAACCAAAATCCCCTTTCTATCTCATTCTCCATGGCCTGTTGGCTTGGAGATATCTCTCCTAACTCACAGGATGATTCAATAGCTCCATGTTTAGTACCAGCAGAGCTATATTGTGGTGATAGAACTTCAGTCTATTTTCCTTTATCCAGCTTCATGTTAAAATGATATTTTCCCTAAGTAACAATGCTTTGACTAAATTCAAATATTAATCAGAAAATAATTTGAGAAAAATAAAACTTATATCTTCAAGATCAAAAAAATCATGCCATTCTTCATCTAATGAAAGGTCAATCCCTTTAGTGTCACCATGATATATCATCACTTTCACTCGTTTTTTGGGGGGAATTGATTCATCAGTTGCGTATATGAGAATATCTAGATCTCGGATATAAGTTCTCACTTCATCAGGTTTGTTCTTAAAAATAGTATAAGAAGAGGCTTGTATATCCCCTATTTCCGAAATACATAATCCTTCACATAAATCTATCCATGTGGTTTAAGCATCATAATGAAAGGTTTTCCATGTTTGAACTGCCTCTGGTCATAAATATTCAAATTACACTCCAAAGGGTTGTGAAGATGATCCTATAGTTTTAGATTTGAGTTTCATTCTAATTCCTACAGTCACCGATGGTGGATGAGAAAATGGGACCCGTTTCTCTTCTGATGATGGCGACTAGACCACCTCAGTACAGATTTTGTAGAGATTGATGGTGTGGATCTATTGACTCTGATAGGTGGATTATATCTTGAATGAGGTTGCTTCAGTGAGCTTGGAGCCTTATCACCCCACCCTCTGACTCTAATGAATTATCCCCTAATGATGATCAATTACCTTAGAAATGAAAGGCTTCCTTATTATTTCCTCTCATTATCCCTACTCAAGGAAAAACATGGTTTAACACCCCTTTAGGGTATGATGAAACCCATTTCTCAGCATACTAGATATTCAATATTTTTGATGCATCAGTAGTGGGTAAGTTGAATATTGCCCCAGTTTTCTCTACAGTTTTCAGCAACCATAGTTGTCGCGAAACCATCAGATGTTGCTCTAATCTGACATGCACTAAAGGAGATATAGTAATTTGTTACAGACATTTTAATTTACCTAATAATCAATAAGGATCATAAGAATATCATATTATTTTTATGTCAATATTGGTGGCTAATAAGCCATCCCTACAGGATAACATATTCTCCCTTAGCTCTAATATGTTCGTCTCGCCACCAAGAAATCTCCCCATAGGCAGATTCCTATAAGGGGAAAGATGAAATTTCTTGTACATACTTAACATGGCCTTATTATCATAAGATTTCAAATATAGGGGTGAAATACCAGAAAAATCTTGAAGAGAAGGTCATAACAAACTTCTAATGTCATGTACCACACTTTGCACAGCATAAGTTCTGGAATGAGTGGCGATCCACCCCCATAAGACCTGGAATGGTCTTGCTATTCTGAAAGGAGACTTCCCTCTCTAGATATGCAATGATATCCTATGAATCTTTTCCAAAATATTGGTAGCCAATCTTACCATCCTCTTCTCGGCCAGCTTGGCTGTGATAAAAAAAGTTCCAATCCTTACACCACCCTTGGAATCTTAGACATGCAATAGATATACATTGATCCACATGGCCAGGAAACCTACAAGAGGTTTCTTTGTAGGAATTTTGGAATTGAATTCATACCCCCACTTTTCAAATTATCTTTTCTCTAATGTTGTCCAGAAAGTGTCGGGTGTACCTATATTTTCTACCTTTGGATATCCTTTTGGATGAGTGAAAGTGGGACCCTTCTCCTTCTTCTTCACTAAGAATATTTACATCCACTCCTCTGGGTGAAAATTCCTTATTGTGTGGGACCTTTTTTCATTCATATTCTTGAGTTTATAAAATATCTTCATTTACTCATTAACCAAGGCTGGTGTCTTTTCTGATTCATTCCATGTCACCTTTGGTGGAATAAACTCATCATACCTATATCCAAGGATTTGGGATCCATATATCTTGTAGACATCCCACAAACTTATTCCTACTTATCCATGTGTCAAATTTAAGGAATTAGTATCTAGAATCCATCATCTTAGAAACTCTGGGACGAAATAGTCATTCCTATATACATAGGTTTCCCCAACCCATACAGCCTCATAAATCCCAACACTTTTATTTCATCCATAAACTCCACACGTGTCTTGAACACCCAATATGTCCACATCCATGTGGGTTTAACACCCCCTCCTGGGTGAAAATCCCAACTTTTCTTCCATCCCTTTGATTGATATGTCTGAGAATCTCAAAAAATGGACGAATAACAATGTGGTTGTAGCTTGGGAGTATATACTTTAAAATATGGACCACACGGGTTATGATGTATGAAATAGGTCTTATCTATTATTCCATCATTGATATATGTGGCCACAACAGAAATGTTGGAATATGAGGAATTGCTATGGTCTTGAAACCAAGAAAGTGGAACATAATTCTTTAGGTCTGGTATGTTGACATCCTGCAAATGGCCATAACCATACAAAGGCACTAAATACTCCTTGGAAATTTGAAGTGATATTCCCTACTATGCTTTTCCATATCTAGGAGAGTAGTTTAACAGATTTCAAAGTATTCATGAACAACTATCTTCATCATATCATCAATTCTCTTACTAGCCAATTCGTCAGAAGTTCCAATTCTCTTGGGATCCATTGAACCTAAAAAGGAGATAAAAATTCATTTTTAAAGTAAGCTCATTTTGGATGTTTTTTTACCAAGGAATTCAGAAAATTTGATTGAGGTATTAAGGATCACAAGTATGGATTCAACGCACAGGTATAAATCCAGTTTTCAAGTATGGAACACCAGTTTTTGCGTGCAAATAAAAAAAGTACAGAAGAAACATGACAGACCAGAGGATCTGAGTGAAAACACTTGCATGCCGAGAGTAGGATTTCCAGAGTTCATTGTAATTTTTGATGAAGTTAAGCCACTATATATAATTGATGAAGATTTCCCTATGTTCCATCACCTTGCACACCTATACCTTGTACTCTATCACTTGTGCACCACATCAACCACTTTTTACCCTTTTCATAACTTTACCTCAGAATAATGTCCTCTTTTCATTTCAGATCCTATTCTAGTGGGCTTTTGTTGAGACTCCATTCCATCACAGCAATAAAAAGTGACAAAAAGGAAATTCCTAATAAAAAAGATGAGAAAATACATGAAGAAAATAAAGATATACAAAGGCTTAAAATGTGGATCACCCTAGTCAAGCTGAGGCTCTCTCGGCGTGCGAGGTACTTGCGCGCCCGATCACTATTTTTGCCTAAGGTCAATTATTTGCCTATAAATAGACCCTTGGGGCCTTAATTTGTGCAGATGAATTTCACTGAAGCCTAATTGCTACTCTGGTCGCCCAAGTGCTTCGCCCAATTCTTCTGAAACCTTCAAGGTAGTTCTTTAACACCTAGAGAAGAGGAGTTGAAGGAGGATTATATGACATAAGTCCCTCTAGTGTTTTAAATCCATAACACATGCATGCCTAAAGTTCCCAACCTCTCTAAATCATAAACGCTTGCGCACCACCCATTTCACTCAAAGAAACTTGAGCGCCCCACTTCTAGGAATAACTCAGAATACCCTTGAAGGCCTGAGCCTCACCCAAGTATTAACATCCAGGTTTTTTGTCACTTAATTCAAAATTTGGTCGCCCAAGCTTACCTATGCGTCAGATACTTACTTGGGTTACCTTATTTGATTCACCTAATCCCTTCCGTCTATAAAATCCTTTCATTAAGCCTTCTTCAAATTCATTCAGGGAAAGGATTATTCTTCATTGGATCCCTTATCTAAAAGGGATTATATTGAAACCTCTGCCAAAACCTCCAAACTTATTAAACCTTTGTGAAGGGACCATCAGAGTATCTCCTATTTGGGTTTGTATATCCACAGTCAAAGGTTTCCCACATTTTGTTTCAATGGGGTTCAGATTCATGTAGTAACTATGGGTTTCTATATCCACAATCACATGGAACTTTCTCCCAAGAATAGTTTTGGGGAGTTCCCAGTTTGGAGGATTATGGTTTGGGTCATGAACTCCCCTTCTCTTCTCTAAAACCTATATTTTTAGGTCTCTGGTAGTAAAGGTATAGTTCACACCTACTTTTCCTTTTGAACAGAGGAGCGGTCTCCCTCCCCTACCAGGACCAACTTTAGGGAAGCCATCATGGTGTAATCCCTTAGCCTTTCATGTAAGTCGTTACAGTCTTGCTCATCTCTACTTCCTTCACCATTACTCTTTCCTTACATTGGACCCTTGTCTAATGCAAAGTGAATAGAGGGAAAGTCCGTCACCCTGAACTATTCCACCATCACTGTCATAGGCCCTTCCTCTTCCACTAGAAAAGGTGGAAAAGTGTGTGTGTATTTGTTGAATATTTAGCATCCTCTTATTTATCATGCTGATCATGGATCATGTGGGCTTAGAGATTTGTGATGATCACAACATTTGTACAAACACCTCATATGAATGAACTACAAGAACTCTGATTTCCATCAAAACAAAGATACGTAGGAACCCTTCCTAAGGCTCGAGATCTATCTCATTTAATCCATAAAAGGCATCATTTTCTGAAAGTAAGCCCAAAATCATTTCTCTCAAAGGACTACACTCTCCTGTGAGACTCATCGAACTATGTGGGTTTTGATTCTCATCTGAGTGGGATATGTATGAAGCCTCCCTGAGGTTTAAACACAACACTTAAAATCAAACCCATTCTTCCTGGGCCTTATTCCCAACAAGGTTTAATCCAAATTGGAAACTCATATCTTTTCCAGGTTCCTTGGGCTGCTTTGGCATAAGTCCCATACCAAACTTTGACTAAGAATCTTCTACTTAGATGTCCTTACCACATGACATTAAACTGTACAACTAGGTCCTTATCACAAAACCTTAAAAGGTATGATGTGCCTCATTACGTGGCACCGAACTAAAAGGGTTCTGATTACTTTCACAAGGATACATAGGTAGCCCATTTATGGGTATGATCCCAACATCAAAACAAGATTTCATCCCCTTGGATGACAATAAATTCTAGACCGCCCCAATGAGTGGCTTAAAAACTATCATTATCATAACAATGGTTAAAAGAATCTATAAATAGTATATGAGAGGATACCATTGATGGAGAACCTCGAATACATACGGATGTATCCATTAATGAAGAACCTCAAATACATATGGATGATTCTAAATTTCACATATGCTAATAATTGATTGTAAATTTCAAGGGAAACTTATGTTATACTGGGTAAATTAATAAGGATTCACAAGAAATATCTTAAGTATATAAGAGATTCCTAGAGTAGGAAATAATTCCCCCCCAGAGTGTGTGATGGGTCCGACCCATCCTCTCAACCAATGTATGTTCTCATATATCATTCTACCAATTCTATCAAACACATACCTCTAGAAAGATGGTCCCTTTGGATAAAGAATTGTTAGATTTTTACAATTATATAAATAAATCCAATTGAAACCACTTGGAAGTAGTGATTCCTAATCGGAACACACGTTCTGAGGGATGTGAAACACACACACACACACAAACACACACACACACACACGTATATATATATATAGTTCTAAAATATTTGGTAATTAGATAATGGTAAATAATTTCTTTCATATTTCATCCTACAATAGCCAATAAATCACTCCCAACAATGCTTAGATAAAACTCATTGAAGAATACTTATTCACCATCAACCTAATTAAGGAGAAAACTCTTGATCTAGGAATTCATCGGGTTATGTGGGTCACATTAGGTAATGGATTAAAACTCCAAATCACTTTCCTCTCATATAATTATTAGGTTGAATTTATTTTAATAGACACCACCGAGAAAGGAAAATGCTCCAAGACAGTCCATGCGAATCAACCTTTACCCTAAGAATCTTTACCAGAGGGTAGGTATGGATGATATTAAGATGACATTGACTAGGATCTTTGATAAGATATATAAAAATTTTATAATAAAAATTATATAAAATAGTTGGGGAACATCCACTCCTACACTCATGATATCAGTTAATACAGATGAATAGGACCATTAAGAGGATAGATACCATTATAATAAGAAAAATAATTTCCCAACATCACCTAATGAATATAAAGATGCTATTATTTATTCTACCCTAAATGATGGTGATGAATAAGATGAATGCATAAATGATAACCCTACAATATTTTAGGAAGTCATATTGACAACTATTGACAAACTTAAAAAAATATAGGTACATAGGAAGATACGTTGTCACAAATGATTACTGCCAACATAGATCTCGAAGAATAGGGTAAGTGTATCTACTTTCTGAATAAACACCATGATATATTCACATGGAATTATATAAAAATTAATGAATTTGATACCTAATTTCCTACCCATCCTCTAGGTTTATTGAATGATTGCAATGATTACAAATAGGTTATAAGAATAATGTATCTGAATCATACTACCAGAGTGGAAGTTAAAGTTCATATGCTCATTAAATCCAACATCATTTTGGAAGTTCAATACCTGACATGGATCACTAAGATCATCCCCATCAATAAAAAAATATGAAAATTAGGGTTTGCAATGAATTTAGGTATCTCAACCAAAACTATCTGAAGGATGGTTTCCCAGTCCCAAGCATAAATCCAATGATGGACACAACAACCATATTTTAGGCCTTTACCTTTACGGATATGTATTTTAGCTATAACCATATATGAATATACACTAAAGACAAGAAATCAACCACCTTAATAACCTTATGGGTATAATATTATCAATTAATTCCCTTTGTCTAGATAAATTATAGTTCCAAATATGAACATAGCATACAAAAATATTTTTAAGCCCTTTCTAGGGAAGACCATGGATTATTATGGGGATGATCTACAGGTTAAGTATCGACAATTTTGTGATCATATCTCTAATTTTGAAACATTTTAAAATAAATTGTAGCAACATAACTTAAATATGGACCCTATAAAATTTAACTTTAGGGTAACTTCAGAGAAATTATATGAATTAATTAAATAACATTTTATCATCAAATTCAACCCTAAAAGGACTACAGCAATACTTGATATTCTCTCTCCACAAAACCTTAAATAATGAAGATGAATCTTGTGGTGTCTTTCATACATCCATTATTTTATAAAAATATTTATTGTAAATTCCCACCCTTCACAGAGTAAATGAAGAAAGGATTCACGTATCAGGGAGATGCTAATTTTTAAATATCCTAAAATGATATCAAATAAAACCCTATACACTCATTGGTATTGATGCTTCATGTGGATAGAAAACATCTTATCCTCCATATCAAAATCCTAGAGAAATCGCATGTCACCCTCCAAACTCATACATTTACACGAGTAGGGAAAATTATTTAAATTATATAAGAAAAACAATGTTGTATGTTGAGACATGATATTATAACATTAAAAAGATCTATATTTCACTAATATTTATAGTTCATAAACATAGATATAATTTGAATCACTATGAGTTCCATATAATCTATCATGTCAATACTCTCAAGTATATCCTTAGTTTTCTAGTAAAAATGGGTGTCTATCATGATGGGTGATCATTATGAAGTAGTTTGATATGAATTTCATGTCTCATAAGGTGGTCAAAGAGTAGAATTAGAAGATTTTCTCATGGAATACCATATCCCAAAAAATGAGTTGTTGGAAATGATAATCCTTGAGGAAAAAAAATTCAATTTCCATGAAACCTCCCAAAAATGGGAGATTAACTTTGATGGTATATCTACGATCCAAAAAAGTAGAAGTGTAGAGAATCTAAAGATAAATTAGGTCATATTAGAGATTGTATTCATCTCTCTAAGGAAATTAATTTTTTCCTACACCATCGTACTTTCAGAAGGATTTACCAATAATGAGGTAGATTATCAATGCCTCATTACATGATTAGATCTAGACCTATAAATAACAATAGCCTAGAAACATTTTCCACAAATACAACACTATCACACATCAGAAATTAATAGAATACCTATGAAGGTGAATTGATCAAGGAAATAATAGCCTTGGTAGATCAAGGTCGGGATAAAATGTTAATTCATATTTCACATCGTAGGGTGGTTTATCCATTCATCAATAATGACATAGATGATATTAATGTGGTTAACTCAACCTCAGATTAACGTGAAACACTACCCTTTCTAAATGATACTATAATTGGATAGATGTACCCCATAGTATACTACATCCAAAATGAGGTTCTCCCACTAGATCTAGACAATAAGGAATATAACCATCATTGGGTATAAAATTCCATCATCTATAATGGAACAAATTCTTAGAAAATCCTCAAAAAATAAGGCTTTTCAAAGTTCTCCTCAAATTCATTGTGTAAAGAAATCATCCCTACTATCCTAGAGTCAGTGGTTACTTTATTACATTGGTACTAAATATAGGGAATAACATCCCAAAGGACCAAATAGCTTAGTAGTCCTGAAAAAATAGCTACACAATTCAATCATAAAATACTTCCTATAAACTTTAGGAAATGAAACATATGAAAGGGGTGATCACATATGATAAGTAAGGGTATACATACAAAAAAATATAGCATAATGTTAATAATATGGATGAGATAATAATAAAATATGCCACTTGAATACTAATATAATATAGAGGAATAAATCCATGGACAACATAACAACATAAACAACCACATGGATAATAATAACAATTTCCATAATGATTGAATGCATAATGTTGAACATCATAAACTTACCATAAAGGCCTCAAGATAAGACATCACACATAAATGGGTAAGGACTCAATCAAATACCAAAACTAGTTTGTCTCATGATACATACCGATTCATTGAGAGGTTATAGTGGAACCTACCTAACACTTACTAAGTCCAACACATTTATCCTATGAAAGGGTTGAAACATAATCAACGTAAATATTCATATTGAAAAACTAGAATATAAAATGTTAATAATTTACCAATAAATAACCATAATCATAAACCATATAGAGTAATATGGTGAATTGTATCAAATTTTATATCCCCAATAAATAATAGGATTCTCCAAATAATTTTAACCTAGATAAATATACTTTAAAAATATCACTAGATAATTTCTTGAGAAAAAAATCATTTTCACTCCGAAATCACTTACTTAAAGTATAAAATACAAAGAAAATTTATTAAGGGAAATATTTAATTTTAAAATAAACTTCTAAACTTGTAATGATATATTAAAATAAATTAATTTTCATTATGGTGGTAAATTCTATACATTACAATAAAAAACATTCCTTTCACATTGTTATAAAAAGGTCAAAAAGCACCACATTCAGAAAATGAAAATAAGATTCCTTTTAAAGTATTTTTTTTTTTAAAAATTAATGGGTAAAATTATATTTAATAAATAATTTTATAATTATAAAAATATCCTTTATTAAATTTTATGTAAAATATGTAAACTTAAGAGAAATATTCATGATTGAGTCGAAAAATAATATTGTTTTTCCTAAAAATACATTATTTTGGTATCTTGTGTAATTAAAAAGAGGCATTTGGAAGGAAAATATATAATTTTTAGAAATAAATATATGAGACTAAAATATATTTTTTAAGATATAAATATAAAATACTTTTCATATTGAAGATATATTAATAAATAATAATGAAAAATGACGAGATCATAAAATAAACTCTTACCTCTTATTTGACTTACTTTGTATGTGTCTGAACCACCTATAAAATAAATATATATATCTTATAAATATATTAAATAATAGTAAACAAATATTTCATATGATATATGAAATACTTATAATCTTTTACCACCTATTTATTAATAATTATTTGTTGAAATTATGATTTTGGGTAATAACAACTTTGTTTTTCATGTATGTTTTGGTTTGTTAGTTTTGTTCTGTGTACATTGATCATTATTCCATAATATATAGAATTTTAATAATGATATAAATATCATATATATTCATCATATATTTATTTATAGTAATCCATAAATTTTTGAGATAGAAAAATGAATCACACCATTCATGGACACTGTAGGTCGTACATACTCATGAACATTGTCTCCATTTTTTTTGATGAATGGTATGAAAGAAATTAAATAATAATCTAACATTAAATATTAATTATTATAAATAATATATATATATATATAATATCCATTAAGTATATCTTTATTACAATCCATATTAAAATAAAAGGAAAAACATATCACATCTCTTTGTGGAGGTGGCAGTCCACATGCGCACACAAGTGATGTAATAATTTTCTAAAGGATTGAAAGTAAAGAAGGTAGATGTGATATTATAAATCCATATATATAAATATTTTATAATATATATATATATATATATATATATATATTAAAAAAATAATTATATTAATACATGATAGGTAGTGATGGAAAATGAATTACATCGGTTCAAAAGGTGGAAGTGTGTCGTACATGCGATCAATGGTGTCATTTTCCATTTGATGGTAGAGATTATGTACATTGGTTGTTAACTTAACATAATAAAATCTAGGTATATGGTTCATATTTTTTTATTATTTTATCATAGTTGTAGATTATTTTAATGGGGTTTAGTAATAAATAAACTAAGATGCATGGTTAAGAACTATACATCTTCTTCGGAGAACCTCTTTTGGTTTATACATAAAGCCTTCAGGCCATTTATAAATATATATTTGATGGTGGGATAGGATAAATTAAAAATATTTCCATAAAATGATATTTAGAAAAGTTTAATTGTAAAAATTACGATTATCTTTTCATTTAACCCCCCAATAAACCTGTTTTAACCTTAATCGGGGTAATTAGTTTTAACTATTTTTCTATTAATTATGAAAAAAATAATATGACCTTATTAAATAATATTTATTATAATAATTAGAAATGTGGAATAAATTTCACCTAATTATATTAATATATGTTTCATAATTTAATTTAAATCAAACCCGCAAGCATAATCAGAAGAAGTTTTTCAAAGAAAAAGTTTCCCTAAGTATAAAATGTTCTATATCAAAATTAAATATAAAATTGATTAAAATGACATAAATAGGATTTATAATAATTTAAATTAATAATTTCACTTTAAAAAAATTAGAACAAATTTTTACTTAATAAATTCTTTAAATGAAAAGGAATTTTTTAATAAAATTAATTATTTATTACTAGTCATTAAGAAAATTAATATTTTTTAAAAATTATAAAAAATTCACTCTAAGAAAATTTTGACATGATTATTTAAAAAATGAATTACATTTTTTAAAATATATCTTCTAAATTTGGAAAATATAATAATTTTTAAATAAGTGCACAAAATTCTACAGAACTGCATTTTAGAAAAGTACAATTTTTTTAGCATAAAATTGGATTTATTATTATTCCATGTTTAAGAAAAATATTATATTAATAATAATAAAAATTGATTGAATATATAATATATAAATGTTATTAAAATAATCCAACAATACTAATTAATATAATTTATTAATATTAAAACACATTATGTGGATAAAAACATTTCTTTTACATTCAAATGATTTTTTTATTTTTTTCAATTATTATCCATTGACTTTATTTTACACATGTGTAAACCATATAATTTTCATAATTTAGTTAGTCTTATTCATACCATAAAATTTAAAATCCATTTTATAATGGTATACTATATTATGATTCATTTAGACTTGGGGTTGTGTATATCTCAAGATATTGAAGAGATTAAATTAAAGAAATATATCATAAAATATTTGGGTCTTATATTATTCCCTCCTTAAAAAAATCAACCTAAAAATTTCCAACATTTTTCCTCATGAAATCATTTGGTTATTTCTTCATCAAAATTTATTCAGGTTTTGACATCGCCCCTTCTATATTATGATTTATCCAAAGTACCTTTACCAGTCGATTCATCCAATTCTTCAACATATGTTCTCTAATGTATAGGATCTGTATAGTCTCTTCATAGTAAGATAGATCAGGTTCAAATTCCATTTAATCATAGGTGATAACATGCATTGGGTCTAGCATTTAATTCTATTAAAATGATATATGAAACACATCATGAATTTTAGAGAGACTTCCTAGCATTTCCAAATGGTAAGATGCATCTTCAATTATTTCTACAGTTTCAAAAGGTTCCATATACCTAGGGATCGGTTTATATTTCTTAACAAACATTATAACTCCATTCCTACAAGATACTTTCATGAAAACATGATCTACAACATGAAATTGAAAATCTTTCTTCATATTATTGGTATATTTCTTTTTCTTTCTTTGAGATACTTTGATATAAGTTTGAATATTCTATAACTATTTTATTTTCACCTCCAAATATTTTGGGCCTACAATCTTCCTTTCACCAACATCATCCCAACAAGTTGGAGTATGAAATCTAGTACCATATAATGATTCATAAAGTTCATTTTAAATATTTGAATGTAACATATTATTATAGGAGAACTATACTAATGGTAAATTATAATCCCCCATAATTTGTAAGTTATGAGATCATGACATAAAAATCTATTTAAAATTTTTAATATTCATTTCATACAATCCATAAATTTGAGGTTGATGAGTGGTTCTCAAATGAATCTCAGTATCAAGAGCCTTTAGAATAATTTTCAATAATTTTGATGTAAATCATATATCATGATCAGAAAAAATTGAAAGAGGTTCACTATGAGGTCATACAACTTCATTAATATAGATTTTTGTAAGGTACTCAAGAGGTAAATCTTCTCTTATAGAGAGGAAATATGAATATTGTTTGAGGTGATCAATAATAATCTATATTTCATCATTCGTTCTAGGATTATTTTTCTATCCATTGAAAATATTCATATTAATGTCATCTCATTTCCACATAAGAATATGTTGAGGTTTCATAACTCCTATAGGACGATGTATCTCATCCTTCACTGATTGACAGACCAAACATCATTACACATAATCAACAATTTCATGCTTTATATTATCCCACAAAAAAATATTCCTTAAAATCTATGTACATCTTTGTTTTACCATGGTGTTTAGAAAACATTAATATATAAGAATCATCCAATAATTCCCTCTTCAACTCAGGTATAGATGGAACACATAGTCTCTTTCCAAATTTTAGAATTTCGTCTTCACAAATGAAGTCTACCAATTTTTAATCATACAAAGATTTAATTTTCATTGAATAGTTTTCATATTCAGGTTGAAAATTTTATATCTTTTCAAAAAATATGGTTTTTCAATCATTTAAAAAATTATCAATGCTTTCCCTTACTTAATTGTTTCCATACCCATATTTACTATATCCAAAAACATTGGATCTCTATCGATCTAAATTTTTGTCTGAATTTTATTATTTTTCTTACTCAATGCATCTGATACATTATTTTCCTTACCTAAGTGGTATTTTATTGTGAAGTCATAATCCATGAGTAGATTGAATCATCACCATTGCCTATTGTTGAGCTATTTCTATGAAAATATTTATTTTAGACACTTATCATCCATAAATATCTCATATATTTATTAATAAGAATAATGTCTCCAAATCTTCAAAGAAAATATTGTGGCTTCTAACTCAAGATCATGGGTCAGATAGTTTTTTCATGAATCTTTAACTTTCTTAATTTGTAGAAAATAACTTTTTCTTTATTTATAAGGAAAAAACCATGTATCATCCTTGATTCATCACTATATATTACAAACCCTTCATTTCCCTATGGTATAATCAAAATCAAAGAATTCACCAATCTATAATTCAATTCTTCAAATCTTTCTTCAAATTCATTTTCCCATATAAACTTAACCCATTTACGAGTAAGCTTGGTTAATGTGTTAGCCAATTGGAATTTTTTTACAAATCACTGATAGTAACATATTAAACCAATGAAACTACAAACATTGATTATGTTTGATGGTGTAGTGAATTCTTGTGATACTTTTCTCTTCATAAGATCAACTGAGATTCCATCCTTGGAGACAATATGGATATGAACCTAAACATTCAAAATCCAAAACTCAAACTTGAAAAAATTTCCATATAACCCTTTTCTTTTAAGAGACACTAAAATGACCCTTAAGTTATTCTCATGGTCCTCATAGATTTTATAACACACCAATATATCATCAATAAATACAATAAAAATCTTCAAGATATTCCTTGAATACTCTAGTCATTAGATCCATACAAATAGACGGGGCATTATTTAATCCAGATGGAATTACTATAATATCATAATGTCTATACAGTGTTCAAAATTATATCATTTTAATATATTTGTTCCTTTATTTCAATTGATGACACCAAGAATAAATGTCCATCTTTGAAAAATATTGAGCTCCATGAAGTTGATCGAATAAGTAATCAATGTAAAGTATAGGATAATTTTTATTTACAATAACATAATTGATTTCCCTATAATCAATTCACATACTCATATGTCCATATTTCTTCATAATGAAAATAATAGGGGCTCCCCAATATGAAATTATAGGGCATATGAATCCCTGATTACACAAATCTTCTTAAATTACAATAATTCTACAGTTTCTATTAGATAGTATTTATTTGATACTAGTCTTACATCCATGATTAAATCAATGAAAAACATAAATTCATGCTCTCATGGATGTCCAGGTAATTTCTTTGTAAATACATAAATATATTCTTGTATAATATACACATCCCCAATTTTAATATTACCTTTTCCATTAAAAGATTATTACTTCTCCCATTCCCCATGAATCTCATTTCGAAGAGCTGCTATGTGTGGATCTTTACATGACTCAAAGGATTTATTCTCCCCTATAATGAAAAGTAATTCCACATCTTCATCAATAATTATAATTTACATTTCTTTGGAATAATTTTTTTCTCTATATTTTGAAAGAAATTCCATACCAAGGATTATATCAAAATCAACCTAAATTATAATAATAAGGTCAGAAAATCAAGCATGTTTATGTGTCATAATGGGAACTAACTAACGCATCCTTTTTATAGTGAGACTTCCACTAGGGGTCTTGATTGATAAATCTTGTATTAAGGTTCTAGGAAAATATCTAATCTTCATGGAAAACATGGAATATATAAAATAGTGTGAATATACAAAATTAAATAAATAATTATCTAAATTTTTTGATATGATTAAAGTACCTACCACCACAACTTTAGGAACTTCAACCTAATCTTTTTTATCTCATAATCCTATTCTTTCTCCATTGGTATTTTCTAGGGGAAAGACCCTTGATGTTTGGGACAATAATTTTCATAGTTCCCAATATCATTATAGTTGAAACATTTCACATTGGTAGCATATTTCTTACCATTTCAATCATGAGCCTAGTGGCCTTTATCTTCACACTTGATGAAAACTCTCATTCCCACCAATCATGTTCAATGGTGTTTCTTTCTATAATTATTACTAGTTGTAAATTACACATTTAACTTCTTATATTTTGCCTTATTTCCTTTTCCAAAGTGCTCAATAACCCTTTTATTATATTTATTGCCTTTAAAGTTATAAGACTTGGAAAATTATTTCTCTTTATTGATAGAACGTGATATTATGTCCTCACATGATGAGAAGTTTTGGGAGACTTGTGCCCTTTGAAGGATTGGATCTATCCCATCAATTAAAGAGTCAATATTACTCTTTAGGTTATATATTTGGTCTGCAACATGCCTTGATAACTTTGTAAAGTTGGATTCATACATGGATACATTTTTATCTTCCTTTTTTCTTAGACATAATAATTTTATCTTCATATCTACTCATTTCTTGTGAGGAAATTTTTTTTCCATGAAGAGTACCTTAAAATCCTTCCATTCCATGATTTTTTTCCTTATCCTTAGAGTTTTGAATCAATTACCACCATTGATCTGCATATTATATGAGATGATAAACTACCATAAAAACCTTGTTCCTTTCATTACTTCCTAGAGTGAGGAATATCTTCTCTAAGGAACTTATCCATTACTCACCTATAAATAGATTTGTATTCCCACTAAATGATGGAATTTGTTGATGCATGAAATGATATAACATTGCTACACTGTACTATGGATCAATAGAATTATCTATATGAGAAAGTTTATTTATTATAACCTAATACATATACCCCAATATAGCTATAATTTGTTCAAATCTATCTACAAATCCTTTTATTACTTCATTTTATTTTCCATGAGGGAAATCCCTACATTGTTTATATAAATTTATATGGTTCTTATTCCTTATACTTGGTGATATTTCTGAATAATTTTATTAAACTATATTAGATTATAAAATTATGAATCATAATGTATAATTTCAAAACTAATGGAATGCATAACATAAATTTAATAATTTATGCATAGATAATCTCATAATCATAAACATGGTTTGTTGGGGAAAATTTTCAAATCATAAAAAAATTTCAGATCCTTCATAATGATTTATATATAAAATGTGAATTGACCTAGACATATCATCTTGGAGTTTCAAACTAAGTGTGTAGTAAGAACACACTCACCGGGAACCAGAATGATGGTCGTGATATACTCAACTCAACTCTATTTGGGGATATTACCCCTAGAGGCATCTATTCCAAAACCATATATACATTTAGTATCTATACAGGGATTTATTCCTAGAAAAACCACAATATATCTACCTTATCAAAACTTTAAGATGTTATCTTATATTTATAAGTATCTTCAAATTTGATCATATGGTTATATTCCCTAATCTATATTTTCTTAAATATAGTTCATAAGGTTTCTACGAAACATCCACTAATACCAATTGTAAATACTCTAACCTTAGTATCCCAGATTTAGTGGTAACTTTATTACATTGGCACTAGATACAAGGATTCACATATAGAAAAACTGAATAGTATAGTAGTTCTGGAAAACTAGATACAAACATAAATATCACATTACAAATGAAAACTTAATATTCAATATATTATTTTCTTTGAGAACGCCATTATTACCATTATTATGTTGCTTTATATCAATCATAATACACTTCCTGAAAACCTAGGGAATGGAAACATAAGAAATGGGTTATCTCAGATACTCAGTAATGGTATGCGTATAGTAGAAGCTAGCATCATGTAAATCAGACATGAATAATATGGATACTAAAGTAATCAAATATGTCACATGAATAATGCCATAAAATATGGGACTAAATATATGGATAATGTAACTACATAAATAATCACATGGATAATAATAACTAGTTTCATAATGATTGAATGCATAATGTCGGACATCATAAACTTACGGTCAAGGCCTCATGTTAAGAAATCATACATAAATGGATAAGTCCTTATCCAAATAACCAAATTAGTTCTTCTCATGAAACCTACTGATATATCAAGGGGGTATAGTGGGCCCCACCCATCACTTACTAAATCAAATACTTCATCATGTGAAATATATGAAACATAATCAATGTAAGCATTCGTATTGAAAAACTAGCATAAAAATGTAAATAATTTTCCAAATAATTAAACATAATAATAAACCATACAAATAAGTTTTTAAAATGGTATTAAATAATCCCTATTAAATCATAATATTCACCAAATAATTATAACCTAGATTTATATAGTTTAAAAAGATCATTGTAAAACTTCTTGAGGAAAATACACTTTTCACATTGAAATCGCTTATTTAAAATCTAAAATACTTCCAAAATATTAAGGAAACCGTTTTATTTGAAAATAACCTTATAATATTGTAAATTATGTTTCAAATTAATTAGTTTTAATGATAGTAGTTAATTCCATTCATGTTGTTAAAAAATCATTCCTTTTACATTATAGTGAAAAGGTAAAAAAACCACCTCATTTCGAAAATGATAAGATGATTCCTTTTAAACTATTTTAATGAAAATTCAATAATGGGTAAAAAAAATTTGATAAATAATTTTATAATTATGAAAAAAAAATCCTTTAATACATTTTATGTAAATTATGGTCATTGAAGATAAAGAATCTCAGCCAAGTAGAAAAACAATTTCAGTTTCCTAATAAACATTATTTTTCTATCTTAAGTAATTAAAAAGTAGAAATTTAAATGAAAAAAATTTAATTTATATAAATGAATAGTAGAGAAGAAAATATATTTTTTTAATATATAATGATAAACTAATTTCTCAAGTGGAGGCATAAACATAAACAATCTTGAATAATGATGAGATTGTGAAAAAAACTCTTACCTCTGGCTTAACATCCTTCATTTTTATCTGAACCTTTTGTATAATAAATATTTATTTATTATAAATATATTCCAAAACCATACTCATATATATCATAAAAAATATGATTTACTTATAATGTTTTACCATTCTTTTGTTAATAATTATTTTTTCAAATTATCATTTTGGGTAATAACTACTTCATATTTCATATATGTTTTGGTTTAGTAGTTTTAGTCCTTGAAATTTTATCTTTGTTACATCATTTATAGAATTATTATAATTATATAAATATAATATATATTAATTTTATAGGTATTTATATTAATCCTTAAATATTATAGATAGAAAAATGAATTACATCGTTCATGGAGATAGTATGACGTACATATATAAAAATGTTGTTTCAATTTTTTTGTATGGATGGAATAAAATAAATTAAAATAGTAATTAAACTTTATATAATCATTATGATATCATATATATCATATATATTCATTAAAATTAAAAATGTATCGTGTCGCTACGAGAGGTGGCAGTCCATATGTACGCACGTGCGACGTTATCGTTTTCCAATGGATTGTAAGGTTAAAAGGTAAATTTGATATCATAAAAAATTAAGTATAATTATTTCAAAAATATAATATATATATATATATATATATATATATATATATATTAAATACGTCATTATATTAATTAGTGATAGCTAGTGAAGTAAAAACATTACATCAGTTCATGAGGTGGTAGTCTGTCGTACATATAATGGGTGATTTTATTTCCCGTTTGATGGAAGAGTGGATGAATATAGTTTATTACATTGAAATAATAAAATCATAGTATACTTAATATACTATTTTTATTATTTTTTTATATTTGAAGAATATTTTATTGTGGTAGAGGAATAAATAAAAGAAAGACACGTGGTTAAGAACCACACCTCTTCTATAGAGAACCTATTTATGTTCATAACTAAATCCTTCCAAGGATTTTTTTATGATCAAAACATGGACTCCAGGTCATGGGTGGTAATTAATTAAGGTATTAGTTAATATCATGGCCAAATAAAAAGGCTCTTTATGTTTTTATAGGAGGTAATAAGATGTTTCCTTTTATAAGTGGGAGAGGTTACCCACTTCAAAAATCCCTATAAGAATAAAAAATGATAAAGCCATTCCCAATCCAAATGCTTAAAAATAGCCAAATATTAGAAGGTGGGATAGTATAAGGACTAACTATGGTCATAATAAATGACGTATGAAGGTTTAATTGACAAATGTTACCCTTATCTTTAGGTTTTAACCCCATGTAAAATTGTTTTAACCTTAACCGGGGTAATTATGTTTTATTTTTTTACTATTAATTATGAAAAAAAATTAATTTGACCTTATTTACTAATATTAATTAGTATGATTAAAAATATTTAATCCATATTAAAAAATCAATTTGAATAAGTATAAAAATTTAATTTATATTATACTCACAAGCGCGATGAAAAGTAGTTTTCCCAAGAAAAATATTCCTTAAGTTTAAAAAGTTTTTATATCAAAATTCAAAATAAAATTGATTAAAGTTAACTAATTATATTAACAATAATATAATTGAACTATTATTAATTTTATAAAAATTTTAAAACAAAATTAAACTTTGTAATTGCTTTACATGAAAAGGAAGTTTTCAATAAAAGTCGTTATTTTTAACTATTCATCAAAAAAATCATTTCAAAAAATTATCAGAAATTAAATCTAGGTAATTTTTACATGATGATATTTAAAATTATGTAAATTTTTTCAAATACATTTTCTAAAAGTTTAAAAAATAATATTTTAAAAAAATGCACAAAACACTATGGGACTACTTTTTAGAAAAATAGAGTTTTGAAGAAAAAAATTGATTTATTCTTATCTCGTGCTTAGAAAAAAATATTAGATGAATGAAAAAAGACTTATTAAATTTATATTATATAAATTTAATTAAAATAATTCAAAAAAAATTATTAATTTAATCTATTAAGATACAGAAAAATTTCACGGATAAAAATATTTATTTTACTTTCAAATGATTATTTTTTCAATTGTTAACCAATGAATTTATTTTATGCATTGGTAAACCATGTAGTTTTCATAATTTTTTTAGACCTATTCATACTCAGTAATTTAATAGCTATGTTATAATGTTATACTATATTAATATTCATTTATACTCGGGGATGCATATATCACAAGCTATCAAAGTGATTAAATTTAAATAAATATACTATAAAATATTCGGGTGTTACATACTAAAGTTGTAGAGACCCTAACTATTGTATAATAAATTAATTTTGGTTCTTGAAATCCCAAAAAATCAAGAACCAATCTCTCCCATCAAATAAATATAATTTCATACATATAAAGAAAAGTGATATAGGATTTCATGGAGTTCACAAAGAAGTGTCATGCTTATCTTATAAATGAAAACATCATTCATCAACCAAAAAAGTTATTTCACTCCTCCAAATACTCCTAACCATTTTCTGCAGGGGAAAATATTTCATGGGGACATATCCCCTTATTATAGATAGGTAGTTAATGTTAATCATTATTTCAACTAATTCCTTCTCTAAGGGGGTCATGGTGATATCCTTCGTGGAAGTCAAAATAAAGGATATCATTAATTTTATGAAGACTAATATCATTAAAAAATTTAGTATTAATCACACAATTTTGATAGAAAATGAAAATAATTTATCTGATTACAAATCAAGGTGACTGCATTAGGAATATGATATCATCTCCAACCAATCATCCCAGTATCATCGAGTGAAAAACAGACAAATTCAGGATTTAAAATAACAATATAATATCCTTCAAAATATGGTACAAAAATATGGGAAATATTACCCAAATAAGTTTTTATATAATATGTGGGACTATCACATCACAACCTATACTACCACATAGGTGACTCCATACTCACTTGTATATAGTATTAAAGAATTAATTCTCATCGAGGTCTAATTTTCTTGACTCTATACTTCCATCTGTGACCCATTAACTGAAGATTATGTAGTATCAAATCTTTCTGGATGATTTATAATTACTCGAGGAAAAAAATTATGATTTTCACACAACATGGTAATCAATTAGAGTTGTTTCACATAGGAATTCAACAATATGGTTCACTTTTGATCATTATTCTAAGGGAACTGGTTTTAGAACTGATAAACAAGATGATACCAAAGAAGAAACCTCTGAAATTGGAGCTAAAATGGGAAATTATTATAAGGTCTACTCCAAAAGTGAATATTCCTTGTCTGTAATGGATAAAAAGAATATGAAAATTCAAATTAATTTATGGTTTCTCAGTAAGTGGTTTTTGTAAACTAATGATGGGTTGACATAGTCCTCACTACATGGTATTAAGTTGAATAGTATAAATTCTATTCTATGGGACATTAAAACTCTTGTAAAAGGTCATTGTCATATGACCATAAAATTTATTACATTCAAGATCTAGTTGTGTGACTATAAACTTCAGAATTCATAGTCCTTATCACATTAAATAAAACTTCATGATATAAATTCCATCTGATAAAAATTTAAAATGTTCAAAGTAGTTCATCCCCCATTGATTTAAAATGTATGGACTGATTCATTCTAGATTGACATCAAATATATATAGAGGCATATTCCATGTGACCTAAAATAATAAATCATAATTTACCCCCTCCCCCCCACACCACTTAATATCTATTAATCCTGATGGTTTTCCTTCATTGATGATTTAATGGTTATGGATATGTTATTCACCCTAATGTCACAGTTCATCTAACCTACAATAAAATTTCCCCTTATCAGAACTATATTTTTATTTATAATCCTACTCACTCAGGATACATAATGATACTTGGATATCATGTCCCAATCCCAACCATAGATTTTATATCCATTCCTATTTATAATTTGGTGATGTTTCCTTTTTTAATTCTTGTTAGGTTTTATCCTTCTTTGTCACTGGAGCACCCATGAATTTCTCTTCTTATCTTCTATACATAATCCACAGTGGTATAGAGTGAATCTTATCTAGATATATGTGTTGATCGATCCATGTTTGTTTAGGATATATTTTAATTCAAGGATCTCCTATCCCTAGTCTAGTAATGAATCCCATCAACATTAAACCCCTCTCTATCCTAGTATTTGGGTCATCTCATTCATGAACGGTTTCTTGATATCCTTTAAATAAGATGAAAATATCATCATCTCTCTCATGTACATGATATTGATCTATATAAAGGTTACTCTCTAAGAACTATTTTGTGTCTTAATTATTCTTTCTTTAGGATATGTAGTGATTTTTATATAATCTATATTATATTCAGCCACCATTTTATCACCACTAAACCCTTTTTTGTCTTTATGTTTGTGACTCCATAAATTTACATAAATTTTTCCCCACTAACTCAACACTATAATAAAAAACACTCTAGAATATGCATGAGATAAGTCTATACAAATCCATCTATATAAACTATGACCTTAAAATATATGTAATCTGAGTTATTTCACTTGATGTTAAAATTCATGACATATGGTCCACCCTATGAGACCCTTAAATCTATTTGGGTGGTCTATGTAATATGATGTTATTTAATTACATGATATGTGGATCCATATAGGATTCTTTGGTGTGTGTTTTAATGTCCATAAACCAACTTTAGGATAAAATTCCCCTATTTTATGTTATTTTGTTCTACTGTTTTGGATATCTCATTGAATTCAAGTTTTCCCTTTGATATATCATCACTAAGACATAATCATCGTGTAATTTTTTTTATATGAGTTGGGTTTATATAGAAACTTTTTACTAAGAACTATTTGTGGATTTATTCTTATTTATTTAGTACGTGTGGTGATTCTCAGTGAGCATGACTTGGGACTTGCTACAAATTTCATCATCATCAAAACCCTCATGGTTTATGGTCTCCACATTCATTTTAGGTTTTTCTATATTTTACATTCATTTAGATGAAATATCATGATAAGAAATATGAGGCTCAATTACTTTAATTTCATATTCATATCAACATCTAATCCATTTATCCTGGAACCAACCGCAAATCTCCATCCACCTATATTCCCCCTCAATATCCCATTATATCCCAACCATGGTTAGTTTAGGAATAGATTCTTCCAATCACATTTTTAATATATTTATTTATATGGAATAATTAATTACATGGGTATTTTAAATCCCCTTAAATATTCCATGGTTATTAGTAACAAGAAAATTTAACTCTAAAGGACAATTATTCTTGGTGATGATATTTATGTTTCCATATTTGATTACCAACTAGAGGTATGTTTCAATACTAAGGATAATTCCCTAAAACTCTATATACCCTTAACAACTCAAATTTTTTCATTATGCATGTTTGTTTCGTTTCACCACATCCGGACTCAACTACCTTGGTTTATTATTTTTATAATTTTTATTTTCTGTTTAAAGGTGTTAGATCACTCTTATCTCTTGATATGCATATCATATTTCATGTATCTCTCTTCAATGTTTGCCTACTTACTATGACTTTATACTATATACACATTTTTGAGAATCTTTGGTACTAATAGAGGCCCTCTCTTGTCTATGTTGGGTTAGCCTTACTTCTATATCAAACACAGAACCACACCCTTAACCTTATTAGTCTAAGAACAATTATCTTAATTGAGTGTTCCATCATTGAATTATATTATAATGGAATTGGTCTCTCATTCACATCAATTTTAGCTCACCCTCACTACTATGTATAATAACACATATTTTACCTAGAATTTTATGACCTTAGTCTCTATCATATTTTGGTTCGAGCACCATGTCCTTAAATTTAATTCACCCCTCTCTATGATGGTTTATATTAACATTGTGATCTTATTCAAATAAAGTTATATTTTATCCTATTTTGTCTAGAACATCTCATCTTTTATTCAAATTAATATAACCTTAAATTTCATCCATTATTGTATAAATCATGTGGCCTTGAAATTTATACCTCAATGGTCCAAATTCAATGAACCTTGAATTACAAATGAAATAGGATTAAAGACTTGTTGTGTTTAAAACCTGTAATGGGAGGCCTGAGAAAACATAAAGTCTTTTATCACTAAACCATTCCCTTTTATAGATGAAGACAGATTTATAGAAGAAAATGGAAAAGGCTTAAATCTTTTAGGGATATAAACATGGCCCCATAAAATAATCAAGATATGCACACTAAACCCAATGGTCTTGTAAAAAAAATTGATTATATCTTTATTTGCTCTGATAAGTGAGATTATATTATTCCATGGGTACATTTTCTTTTATAAAAGTCCACTTATTTACATTGAGTAGGCCCTCCTATTTTGATGAACATGTACTCAAGAAAATTCATGTTAGATCCCTTATCCCTGATAATTTATTCAATACATGGTGGTGTAAAATTTAGGGTACTCAAACCCTTATTAAATATTCTTCTCTATATGAACCTACTTCATAAATTTGATGTATGAATAATCACAAACCCAAGGTATTGAGTTGGTATTATCATCAAGATAATCCAAAAAAACATTGATCATATCCTCTTATTTTCCCCATTCATAGAAGTTAGTAATATAGTGATTGACTGATCTAAACAGACCCTTTTGAGAATATATGGTGAATAGAACAGTCACTATTGAGTTGAAAAGTAACCCCTAAGGAATGTTTTTGGTCCTAGAGGAATTTTCCACCTTAACCTAATATATTATTTCTTGATGGTATGGTGATAGTCTCTCTATTACTATTGTTTGACTTAATCCCACCTGTCTCCATTTCCTATTGAATCATACATTCTAATGTTATGATTTATATGTTCCATAACCAAATTAATTAATAATATTCATGAATCCTTAATGTTTTACATTCATACATCAGTCCCACATTAATGGAAATTTTATGGAATACTATTTGTGTACCCTTTTATATATAGTTATGCATCTTCAATGAAGTAAATTCCTTTAATAATGATATTCCTCTTGAAGAATTTATATTAGATATAATTTTTCTTTATCACATAATCCTAAATCACATGAAACGATGGTTCAACGTACCTTCCCATAAATTTATAAAGGTAATAGACATTATAATTTCTATTTTGAAACCCCATAAAGGGAATCTTGGAAAAGGTAAAGACTCTTATTTCTAGGCATGAACCTCGAATCACCTAAGAAAAAGTATAGAATTTATAAAAGTAAGTTCCATAAACCTTGTCTTGTTTAAAACCCGCAAAGGGTAGCTTGAGAAAAATCCAAGTTCCTTCCATCTAAGCCTCTCTATTTACATATTAGGAAAATTTTATAGTGAAAATAAAAATATATAAAGCTTTTGAGGTCCATAATCTATCCATTAAAAAATTTATCCTATTATCACTGGGATCATTGATCCAAAAAAATAGATCACACCTTTATTCCTCACATATTAGTTAAGATTATTTGTGTGAAATACAAAATGGAATGATTTCAGTGTACTTTATCCTTTTTTAGCATTGTAATCCTCATTCCAAATCCCCCTTCATAATTTCTATTATATTGAGTAAATCACCTATCTCATATCTGAATGGACTATCCTTATCTTATGATGATGGTATATTTTCCTCTATATTCAACTTTCCTATATCCATTTAAGAGTACATGTTCCATAAGAAGTAAACTAAATGAGATAACCTTTTCATATGATAATGGTATATATGTTGGAATATTTAACCAACTTATATTTTTATATGAGTGAAGGATTAGGAGGAAACCAAATTTCATATCCATTTTTCTTGTGAACTTACCCCATCTTATGGTGATAGTATATGTTTCACCATATTCATCCGACCTAAATATTTTTAACAAGAATTTGTTTGATTCATGCATATCTTCCATAACTCCATCATTTAAATATTATGATTTACCTAATCCATTAATGTATAATGTTAAAATGGATTTAGTTATACTAATATCACTATATTTTAGTCTCAAATATTATCATGATTTGGTATTCAAGTCAATATAGAAAAATAAAAGGATTAAAAATGGTTTGAATTATAAAAAATTTTAATTAATTAAAAAACATAGAAGAACGTCCATAAGATAAGACTTCCTACTAAAATTTAATAAATTAATGAATGTATTGAAATAAATATATGGTATAATTTGACGGGTTGAGTGTTTTAAATTAGTTAAAATATTATATGAATCATTAATTGATTACTGAATACATTCACATGTGACATCTTTCACTTTGAAGGATGGATAGACAATTTGGTTTATGTGATCATCTCTTGCTTCTTCTAATAAGTGTACATTCATTATTACTATGTGAGCCTCATATTCTTTTATTTATTCATTCTGAGTGGTCAACATGACATAAAGTCATTATTCAATAATTTTTTTTCAAGTAAACTCTAAAGTAGCGTACTTTATAGACATCGTCTAATGGTTTATTCTTTCAAATGTGTGAAGATCACTCTCTTAGATCAATAATTATTATTTAATAGTTATTACTCATGGAATAATGGAATAGAATTCCTAATAATTAATGATTCTTATCCCAAATCCCATGAAGAGTTTGTGAAGGTGATCAGCCTTATTCCCCATCTTGGTTCAGGGATACTGAATGATTGAAAAAAGGATATTTCTTCATTCCCTTTCATTTTTTATCTGGTTCTTCACAACAACTTCAACAACATAGATTGTTTCATATTCTCAAATTGAAATGTACTATAGTATAAGGTTTTTTTATCAAAAATGTATGTGTATTTGATGAAGATGTGATTGGAGAAAAATATATGATTCTTGTTTAAAGAGGTTCTTTCTCTTGGGAAGTCTGTCAAGCATAGAGTTTTTAAGCATATGAGGTGATAGATACCTATAGTGATTTTTTATGTTCATTTTAATCTAGAGTATTATATATCATAATATAATGTTCAACATTGATTTTTCCCTTATATTAGTCATAGAACCCAACTCAATGATATCATCTCCCCACATTGACTCTGTAGAGACCCATAACTTGACGTACAAGGACATTACATTACTTTTTCGGAATACGTAATACATAACAAAAACAGACACCAAAGGACCATAATAGTTTAGTGTCTTTGGAAACTTGGAACATAATCTTCTAATCTTGGTGAAAGATCTTCAATGTCTCCCATAAAGATCTTCCTTTTTTTACCTAAAAAACTTTCTTTATATCCTAGGGAAAAGAAAACATATAAAGGGTGAGATTAAATGCTCAGTAAGGGTAAGCATGGAGAAAATAAAAAAACCATATACATTTGAACTTCAAAACATGAACATAAAGTTTAAACATCAAAATCTTGAGTTGTGAAATAAATCTTAGCAGTACGTAAGGAATAGATCATAAAAGAACATCAATCATGATAAAATATAATGGGAATAAAACATATAATTATGGAAAACCATTAAGCACATGATATGATTTCCATAGTAGCCAAGGCATTGCTGCCAAGACCATCTTAGTGCACAAAGTCCCTTTCTTCAAGTTCACTCCTCGTTCCAGTCCTGTAACACTAAACCGGATTAACTTACCGTTCCAGCCATATCTATCTCATGAGATATAAATATTTACCCAATGAATTGGAGGGAGATATAGGTCCCACCCATCTCATAATGAAATCATTCTTACGTGTTCCACAACATAAACATAAATCATTCATCATAACCCAAAGAATAAAATGGGTTTCATAAACATCATCCCATCATAACATAATCTATATAAAAAAATGGATATAATTTCATCATAAGAAAAGTGAAACCATGTAAATCATAGAGACATTATACTTGAAACATACACATATGAAATAATGTCATCTTAGATGGAAAATGGTTTTGATAAAACACTTGAAATGAATTCTTGAAGAAAATATCCTTTCTTCTTCAAAATCATTTTCTTTTCACAAAATGCCAAGAAATTTTAAAAGAAAAGGACTTTTGTTGAAAATAATCATGAAATATTGTAAAGTAAGCTTTATAAAAATTAGGCGTTATGAAACCGTAAAAATCAGTTCACGCCGTATAAGTTAAAAAAACATTCTTCTCGTACTTTTGCCGGAAAAGTCAAAAAAGTACCGTGTAACGTAAACAAAAGAAAGATTCCTTACATACCATGTAGGAAAAGTAAAAAATTGGTAAAAAGGACTTTAAACATACATGAAACCATTTTTAGAAAATAGGGACATGAATGATAAATATAACCCTATTAAATACTTACGAATAAATAATCTCGGATAAAAACGAGATTGGAAAAGTTATCCCTTACCTTAGGTCCAATATGCTTCGTACGTATCCGAACCTCCTATATAATGATTTATATAATGTCATTGACTTATTACAGAATCATATTCATTGTTATGATATCATATATGGTTCACTTATGACTTTATATTACCCATTCTTTTGTAAATTCCATGTTAAAGCATCGTTTTGGGTAAAATCGTTTTATTCATTGTACGTGTTTGGACTTGTTGTTATTGATATTATTATTACTTATATCATGATTTACTTACTTACAGAATGTAAATCATGATTTATATATCATATATATTCAGTATACATATATATAATAGATAGATAAATGAAATGAAATACATCGTTCATGGAGACGGTAGGTCGTACGTACGCATGAACGATATTTTCCTTTCCTTATTGACTTGAATGGAAGTAAGTAGATGACATATATATATATATTTAGATAAATAAAGTAGCTTTATCATGTCATATATTTCATTATTATTCATTATATATATTGTATAAACATTCTTGAGTGGTTAACATGGAGAATGAATCTCATCACGTCGTGGAGACGGTAATCCGTACGTATGCACGAGCGATGATATCGTTCCCATAATTATTGAATTGAATTGGAGTGGATGATATAATATCTCAGAATCAGTATGATGTTAAAATAACTATATATAGTTATTTTTTACACCATTATACCCATCCTAGTAAGGTGGTGGTGGAAAAACAGATTACACCACGGTGTGGAGACGGTATTCCATACGTACGCACGTGCGGTGATTTCATTTTCCGTAGGATGGATAGAAGGTCAAATGCAGTTGTATAATATTTATAATAACATATCAGTATATTAGTGATACTTATGTTATTACTTTATAATTAAACAAATAAAGAAGAAGAAGTTGAAGAAGAAATAAAACTTGAAAGAATCGGTAGAAGAGATTACCTCTTCTTCGACGCACCTCTTTTAAGCTTCCTCTTAAGGCACTAGAGTTGGTCTTTTGAGGAGATCGTAACCTCTATAATGTTTCTAGGAAAGTTTATAAGGGAAATGGTCAGGGTTTGGTCGATCTTGAAGGCTCAAAATTGTGTAAATAGAAGAGAGAGGAGGTTCCCTTTTATAAGGGAGGAGAGGGGCACCTTAGGAAAAACTTAAAATATTATTTTATAATAAAGTCATATTCAGTTTATAATAGCTAAAAATTGATTTATTTAGAAGATAAAGTGGGTATGGGTCTAAATCCTCTCAAAAAATAGGTTTTAGACAAGTTTAGGTTACTATTTTAACCTTATCATTTAGATTTAACTCTAAGTTAAATAATTTAACTTTTACCTTGTCTTCTTGTTTTCTTACACTATATGGTTAATAAACTTACTATAAAAAGACAAAAGAACCCCAAGTGGTTCATTATTAATATATATAACCTTATCTAAGTCATTTGGCCTAACCTTATATTTTTTAGGAATAGAATAACAATTAATAATATAATATTTGTTTTAAAAACTATTTTATGTCAATTTTGACACTATTTGGTAATTGATTTTTTTTAAATCATAACAGCATGATTAGTTCGAAAACAGTTAAATGAATAAATAATAACATGTCATATTAACCTAAAAAATTATTGGAATTTATAAAAAGTTTCAAATTACATTTATTTTGGTATTTATAACATCAATTATGTTAATATTTCATTAATAAGGTAATTACTGCATCATCATTGTGTCATATATAAATTAACTTATTTAATGTCTAAAAATTATAAATAAAATACCATTATTTAGGAAATATTTTTAGATTTCTAATTTATATTTCTAGTTGAATTTATCTTTTGTATAACCCTATATTAAAAAAATTAGTTATTAAACTTTGATTTTAACTCTTTTAACTCTTCTTTAAATAAAATAATAATAAGTGTCCTAATCTAATCCAAGTGGACCTAAATGGTAATATTTTATTCCTAATGTTTTTTTGGTCGAATTACACTTATCCAGTAGAATTAGGACAGGTGTTAGGGTAATAATAATATCAGTTTTACCCTTAATTACCCTATTTACTTTTAACCGTGGTAAATAAAAGTAAGAAGTTACTATTCACCAAAAAATATTTTTATTTTATTGAACCACATTTTACTCTTTGATATTAACCGTGTCTCTCGGATTTTTGAAATTCCACTCACATAAGCGGTAAAATTATGTTTTATGTAAATTTTCAAATTCTCCTAGGAGGTGGGTAAAAGACGGTGAAAAGTTCAATAAAATTTTTATATATCTAAAATAATTATAAAATTACTCCAATGAATTACATTGAACGTATATAGGTATTATGTATCAATTTTTACCTAAAATTATTTTAAATAAAATAAATAATTATTTAAATAAAAAGTCGGTTTTTAAATAGTAACCCAGTGTTTTCACTATTCATCAAAAATTGAAAGTTTTCAGAAAAATACCAAAAAATCAGCCCAGGATAATTTCGATATTATGAATCCAAAAATGAAGTCCATTTTGAAAGATAAAATTTATAAAATTTTAAAAATTGGGTATTACTATTCATAACGGCTAGTTTATATAATATTTTAATAACATATTGTTGTTTAGTGAAACTCGGTATTGCGTACAACACACGGGATCGAGGAAGGTCGCGATTACGTGTAATGCAAGCCAAGTAAGGATTGCATGTAGTGAAAGATTTCTTTGTTATTGCGTATAACAGAATCAACCCATATTTCATTTATACATTGAATATATATATATATACACACACTCAATGTTGCGTAGAATAACTTCTATCAAACGAACTTAAAATTGTGTGTAACACGATCCAAGAATAGTGTTTCATATACTGCAAGCTAATACGGTGTTGTGTATAGTGCAATATAGTCTTGGTGTATCATACAACACAAGAAATCAAATAAATTAAAAATAATACTTATCATAAAATCTCAGGGTGTTACATTATACCACCCTTAAAATGAATTTCACCCTCAAAATTCGTCGGGGTTATAAATGGTTTTATACTTGAAAGTTTCGTTCGTAGAAACCCACATCGTAAAAGGCATACTAAAACTTAATTTTAAAAAGTAAAGTAAGAAATGTAACGGTTACCCAAATTAACTCATCACTGGGTTTCCACATAGGAGAACATAGTTGGAAATATGGATATGGAAGAAAAATCTAACCATGAAGTTCTGATGGAGAGTGGTAGAGGACATGGCTATGAAAAAACCAACAATCACAAAGCCATAAATTTGTGATGATTTAAGGTACCATCTGATTCATTGGATATAAGGACACTAGGACAATGTTTTTAGTTCTCAAGATCATTTCCCTAATGTTGAAAATTTGTTGAATTAAAAGAAATACTTACTTGATTTTGGTACAATCTCACCGTTGTTCGTGCCTTGAACAATTTCCACTTCATCTCTTAAATAAATGAAGTTGAATTTGTCATTCCTGAAGTGTTAGCAGATCATGTGATAGAATGATAGGTTATTCCATATGTTTCTATCGCAAAAAGTTTAGCACAATTTATTAAATATACAGAAGCCCATCTATGTTGAGATTAATCGTATATGGTTGCTAAAATGGACTTATAATTCGTCTATCATAGCGTTTAATAAAATAAAACTAGTTTCTACTAACTAGGGACTTCATGTAGGCCAGTGGTATGAGATAAAGTCCCGTCTCACTTCGGTTGTGGGTTCAATTCCCGCATCCTTGTCTGACGCGACAGGTTGTCACCCGTACTACGGGTTGTCCTTTTTCTAAAACTATACTATTATAACATAACAAAAAGTTCTAGACTTAAACAATACTATCTGATGTCTAAATTAATCGATTCCAATCTTTAGGTTTATCAAAAATACTTCTGTCCAATATCATATTATAAATAAAATTATTACTAGAAAGGTCATCTACCAAGCATTGAATACAATCATTTATCGCCTGTATATCATAAGATATATATATCTTGTTGGTCACATTCCAAACATGTGAATTCCTTAATCATGTATTCTCTTGAAACATGAGTACCCATTGAACCTTAGTAAAAACATGAATGTTGTCAAAAGTTAACTCTTTCCACATACAAAAATCCCAAAATTCTATATACTCAAACTATGATATCACTTTGTCCTTATACCAGTCATGAGATCATTAATACTATCAAACATCCCATTATCTCTTTATCCTTTCATTATGCACATATCATCTACCTTCCAAAAATAACCTTTCATGGTTATCGGTACCATTCAACATATACTTTCAAATACTTTAAGAAAAACAATAGTGTAACAATCCTTAGATGTTTCTTTATTCCATAGTACCATTAAATTACCTATACAACATAACTCTTGATAAACATACAATCATTCCACTACCTTCCTAAACCATTGACTGAGCTTCCTCATTTTATTCCTCAACACTTATTTCATCTCATATATCATTTGTAGTCTCTTCATCATCATCAACATAAATACTACCCATACGACCATGCTGATTCTCTTCATGAAATTTTCCCTTAGGGCATTGGTTTTCATAATGCCCGTACATTCCACATTTAAAATATTTAATCGTTGTTGATGTCTTAGCAATATCATTATTTTTGTCCATGGTGTTAACTGATCCTTTTTCTTTGCAATTATTGGCTTTTTGTCCTTCTTTTTTACACCCAAAGCATCTTCCAGTTCCATTGAAACATTCTCCCTGATGCCTCTTACCACATGATTTACATGATGGAAATTGAACTTTCTTTCCTCTATGATCATCATGAAACTCCATATTTCTCTTATTAGCTGAGTCAGGAAACATACCAAAGATGAGATTATTGATCATATTATGAGATTGTTGATTAGGCATAATAACGATGTTTGGACTTCCAAATCCCATTTCATTTGGTTTCTCATGAAGAATATCATTCCATTGTCCGTCATATCCTCCATTATCATGAGTCTTTCTGTTTTCATCCATTTTCTAAAACCCAAAAAGAATAGTGTGAGAGGCACAAATCATACTAGGAAAACAACATAATCAAGGGGAGTACTTTCAATCTCTAACATCTTAGGTTTAATCATAGGTTATTCACTATCGTTATCATAATTCTAGGACCGTAACCTATACTTATACATAATCATAGGAACATCCCTAGACATACCTTAGAAATATCTCTAGGGATCTCACTAAAGTTTTTGCATCCTAGTTTCAAAAGGTTAACTAAACCTTTCCTCTGATACTAACTGTAGAGGTCTGGAATTACTTCCAATGGACTATAATTAATACCTATCAGGGCACTCCATGGGCGGCTACACCCCCTGGGTGGGACACACCACCATCCCCAGTGGCAGCCATTTCCTCATGAAGCCCTTAGGCGGAGAGCCATGCTTCGTCCAATGCTCACATGTGATAGTTCCCAAGGATCGGATTCATTCCTACCTCCTTTGCCTCTAATACCAACTGTAGAGACCCATAGCTTGATGTACAAGGACATTACATTACTTTTTTGGAATACGTAATACATAACAAAAACAGACACCAAAGGACCGTAATAGTTTAGTGTCTTTGGAAACTTGGAACATAATCTTCTAATCTTGGTGAAAGATCTTCAACGTCTCCCATAAAGATCTTACTTTTTTTTACCGAAAACCTTTCTTTATATCCTGGGTAAAAGAAAACATATAAATGGTGAGCTCAAATGCTCATTAAGGGTGAGCATGGAGAAAATAAAACAAACCATGTACATTTGAACTTCTAAACATGAACATAAAGTTTAAACATCAAAATATTGAGTTGTGAAATAAATCTTGGCAGTACGTAAGGCATAAATCATAAAGAAACATCAATAATGACAAAATAGATTGGGAATAAAACATGTAATTGTGGAAAACCATTAAGTACACGATATGATTTCCATATTAGCCAAGGCATTACTGCCAAGACCATCTTAGTGGACAAAGTCCCTTTCTGAATCGAGTTCACTCCTCATTCCAGTCCTGTAACACTAAACCAGATTAACTTACTATTCCAGCCATGTCTATATCATGAGATATAAATCTTTACCCAATACATTGGAGGGAGATATTGGTCCCACCCATATCATAATGAAATCATTCTTACGTGTGCCACAATATAAACATAAATCATTCATCATAACCCAAAAAATAAAATGGGTTTCATAAATATCATCCCATCATAACATAATCCATATAAAACAAATGGATATCATTTCATTATAAGAAAAGTGAAACCATTTAAATCATAGAGGCATTATACTTGAAACACACATATGAAATAATATCATCTTAGATGGAAAATGGTTTTGATAAAACACTTGAAATGAATTCTTGATGAAAATATCCTTTCTTCTTCAAAATCATTTTCTTTTCACAAAATGCCAAGAAATTTTTAAATAAAAGGACTTTTGTTGAAAATAATCATGAAATCTTGAAAAGTAAGATTTATAAAAATTAGGCGTTATGAAACCGTAAAAATCAGTTCACGCCGTATAAGTTAAAAAACATTCTTCTCGTACTTTTGCCGGAAAATTCAAAAAAGTACGTTGTAACGTAAACAAAAGAAAGATTTCCTACATACCATGTAGTAAAAGTAAAAAATGTGTAAAAAGGACTTTAAACATACATGAAACCATTTTTAGAAAATAGGAACATGGATAATAAATATAACCCCAGTAAATACTTACGAATAAACAATCTCAGATAAAAACGAGATTGGAAAAGTTGTCCCTTACCTTAGGTCTGATATGCTTCGTACGTATTCAAATCTCCTGTATAATGATTTAAATAATTTCATTTAATTATTACAGAATCATATTAATTTTTATGATATCATATATGGTTCACTTATGACTTTATATTACCCGTTCTTTTGTAAATTCCATGTTAAAGCATCATTTTGGGTAAAATCATTTTATTCATTGTACGTGTTTGGACTTGTTGTTCTTGATATTATTATTACTTATATCATGATTTACTTACTTCCAGAAATTAAATCATGATTTATATATCATATATATTTAGTATATATATATATAATAGATAGATAAATGAAATGAAATACACCATTAATGGAGACAGTAGGTCGTACGTACGCATGAACGTTGTTTTCCTTTCCTTATTGACTTGAATGGAAGTAAGTAGATGTCATATATATATATATATATATGTGTGTGTGTGTGTGTGTACATAAATCCAGTAGCTTTATCATGTCATATATTTCATTATTATTCATTATATAAACTTTATAATCATTCTTGAGTGGTTAACATGGAGAATGAATCTCATCGTGTCATGGAAACGGTAATCCATACGTATGCACGAGCAATGAAATTGTTCCCATAATTATTGAATTGAATTGGAGTGGATGATATAATATCTCAAAATCATTATGATGTTATAATAACTATATATAGTTATTCTTTACACCATTATACCCATCCAAGTAAGGTGGTGGTGGAAAAACATATTACACCACGGCGTGGAGATGGTATTCCGTACGTACGCACCCGCGGTGATTTTGTTTTCCGTAGGATGGATAGAAGGTGAAATTGGGTTGTTTAATATTTATAATATCATATAATTATATTATTGATACTGATGTTATTACTTTATAATGAAACAAATAAAGAAGAATAAGTTGAAGAAGAAAGAAAACCTGAAATAATCAGTAGAAGAGATTACCTCTTCTTCGACGCACCTCTTTTAATATTCCTCTTAAGGCACTAGAGTTGGTCTTTTGAGGAGACCGGAACATCTATAATGTTTCTAGGGAAGTTTAGAATGGAAATGGTCTGGTTTTGGCCGAGCTTAAAGGCTCAAAATTGTGTAAAGAGAAGAGGGAGGAGGTTCCCTTTTATAAGGGAGGAGAGGGGCACCTTAGGAAAAACTTAAAATATTATTTTATAATAAAGTCATATTCGTTTTATAATAGCTCAAAATTGATTTATTTAGAAGTTAAAGTGGGGATGGGTCTAAATCCTCTCAACCAATATGTTTTAGATAAGTTAAGGTTACTATTTTAACCTTATCATTTAGATTTAACTCTAAGTTATATAATTTAACTTTTACCGTGTCTTCGTGTTTTCTTACACTATATGGTTAATAAACTAACTATAAAAAGCCAAAATAACCCCAAGTGGTTCATTATTAATATATATAACCTTATCTAAGTCATTTGGCCGAACCTTACATTTTTTAGGAATAGAATAACAATTAATAATATAATATTTGTTTTAAAAACTATTTTATGTCAATTTTGACACTATTTGGTAATTGATTTTTTTGAAAATTATAACAGCATTATTAGTTCGAAAAAAGTTAATTTAATCAATACTAACATGTCATATTAACTTAAAAAAATAGTGGAATTTATAAAAAGTCTCAAATTACATTTATTTTGGTATTTATAACATCAATTATGTTAATATTTCATTAATAAGGTAATTATCGCATCATCATTGTGTCATAAATAAATTAACTTATTTAATGTATAAAAATTATAAATAAAATACCATTATGTAGTAAATATTTTTATCTTTCTAATGTATATTTATAGTCGAATTTATCTTATGTATAACCCTATATTAAAAAAATTAGTTATTAAACTTTGATTTTAACTCTTTTAACTCTTCTTTAAATAAAATAATAATAAGTGTCCTAATCTAATCCAAGTGGACCTAAAGGGTAATATTTTATTCCTAATGTTGTTTTTGGTCGAATCACACTTATCAAATAGAATTAGGACATGTGTTAGGGTAATAATAATATCATTTTTACCCTTAATTACCCTATTTGCATTTAACCGTGGTAAATAAAAGTAAAAATTTACTATTCACCAAAAAATTATTTTTATTTTATTGAACCACATTTTACTCCTTGATATTAACCGTGTCTCTCGGATTTTCGAAATTCCACTCACAGAAGCGGTAAAATTATGTTTTATGTAAATTTTCAAATTCTCCTAGGAGGTGGGTAAAAGACGGTGAAAAGTTCAATAAAATTTTTATATATCTAAAATTATTTTAAAATGACTCCAATGAATTACATTGAACGTATATAGGTATTATGTATCAATTTTTACCTAGAATAAATTTAAATAAAATAAATAATTATTTAAATAAAAAGTCGGTTTTTAAATAGGAACCTAGTATTTTCACTATTCATCAAAAATTGAAAGTTTTCAGAAAAATACCAAAAATTCACCCTAGGCTAATTTCGATATTCCGAATCTAAAAATAAAGTCCATTTTGAAAGATAAAATTTATAAAATTTCCAAAAGTGGGTATTACTATTCATAACAACTAGTTTATATAATATATTAATAACATATCGTTGTTTAGTGAAACTCGGTATTGCGTACAACACACGCTATCGAGGAAGGTCGTGATTACGTGTGATGCAAGTCAAGTCAGGGTTGCATGTAGTGCAAGATTCCTTTGTTGTTACATATAACAGAATCCAACCATATTTCATTTATACATTAAATATATATATATATACACTCAATTTTGTGTAGAATAACTTCTATCAAATGAACTTAAAATTGTGTGTAACACGATCCAAGAATAGTGTTGCATATACTGCAAGCTAATACGGTGTTTTTTGTAGCGCAAGATAATCTTGGTGTAGCATACAACACAAGTCATAAAATAAATTAAAAAGAATACTTATAATAAAATCTCGGGGTGTTACAGACTCTTCTATAAATTCACCCTTTTCCTAGAAGGATGTCTTGGGAGTTTATGGGGTAACTCCCCTTGGTATTATTCCATGTTAATATTCAATCCTTTATTTAGTATACATTAAATATAGATCTACAGGAACCTTTTCTGGTGGTATCTTTATTGGAGTGTTGATGTCCGTACACATTAATATCAACCATAATTATTATAGAATCATTGTGTATTTCTCTCCATACACTTCATGGTAGGGAGATTGGATGGAATCCTCTATATGATGAAATTGAAACGTGATCCTAGATGGCATGTAGGGTTTATAGATTGAAAACTCATCAACTCTTTCCATGATCATTCCATCCAATATAGTAATTTTATTCAAATTATCATCCACTAGACTTATGTTGACAGCCATGAGTATCCCTACAGTTTCCTTGTAAGGATTGAACCTAGATTGTAAATAAATCCACATAATATGGTCTACATTTTTGGGAATTCATATTTATTAGCTACACACCCACAATGTACAATAATTTTTTTTGGAAGGAAAACTGAGGTTACAAAACCATGCTTCTCATGGAGTATCCACTAAGATAAATCACTATCTAATTATGTAGAAACCATATTGGACTACAGGTCTTATGGGTACTTTAACCCCACTGAACCTAACCCATCACCTACAAAATTATATTCATGGTTGGTATGAAAATTTTTGTTCAAACCTCTATGGGTGGTAGTGCATATATCAAAAAAATGTATCCCTCACCCATGTGTGAGCATCACAAGCTCTCAATAACCATCCATTGAGAAAAAACTCCAAGAGGGATGCTAATTAAAGGTTTATACTTCACTCTAACCAAGTTTGGTAACCTCATGTAGTGTATTGTATATCATTTAGAATGGAATAGTAAGTTTTTTGAGTCTCACTATCATGTTGGGTTGGGAAAGCCATCAGTCTCTTTACCTTGGTTTTTGATTCATGGGAACCAAGGATTATCACTATCCATGAATTAGAGGAGATATTGAGGAGATAGTTCACTTCCATATTCAACTTATCTTTGAGAAATATCAAAACATCCCTCCCCATGATAGAGGTATACACAAAATTATTCTAGCCAATATAAGTAAATAGAAACTCAAAATACATTTCACTAAGAATAGATATTCTTCCAATCTTTTAAATATCTCAGAGGATTATAACCACTTCTCTATGTGGTAAATAAAAGGTATTGCTTTCAAGACAATATCGACTATCCAAATATTGGAAGAGGTAAGGATGATGATGGCCTAATGATTTTATGGACTATATGGACTCATATATTGCAATATCTCTCAAATGTCCATTAGATGTATTGAAACTTTGGTTTACCCTATATGGACATGACTATTCTTCAGAAAAATTTCTCTCGGGGTGGAGGTCCCATTAAAGGCTCAGCCCTTTATATTGGCTCTATCCAAAGAAAATATTAATGATTGATTATTATTTTTTATTATTTCTTTTCATTACTAGTGATTTGAAAAGTTATTATGACTCCTGATTGTTAAATTCATGGATAACAAATACATTGAGGGAGATGTTCTCCTAGCCATCGCCTGACACAATAGGAATATCAATGTCTCATACTATACATTTCATTACAATCAAAAGTACATAACCATATATATAAAACCTATCTAATAGTGGGTACCAACGTAGATCCAATCAAAGAATACATAACTCTACTTGGTGGAACAGTTTGATAGGAAATCATAAAGTGATCCAAATGCTTCCTATTATTTATTTGATCTGAGATTATATAACCTCATTAGTTATTCTCTTCAAAAATCCTTACAATTCCTAAAAGAATCATAAACATGGTTAAAATTCATTTTAATGTGAGAAATATTTAAAATACCTATGTTGAAATGGAATTAGATGGAGTATAAAAGGTTAATGGGTGGAAATTTCACAAAGTAAAAATAATCACCTCACTCCTTAAGACCAAGTCATGGATTCTAGTTAGTCATGAATAGTTTCTCATTCTCAAATTTGTCCAATAAGATAATTAAACCAATCCATTTTTTCCCAGTTCATTCTAAAATGTGTCATTTTTTCATATCATTGCACCCTACTGCCTAAGATTGGTTCCCATGCTCTATATCATGTGCCTAGAATCTAAATGAATTTTGTGATCAAGGAATAATGAAGTGAAATGTGTATGTAAAATCTTAAGGATTCACTAATGTTTTAAGTGTTCATTTTGGAGGTGTTCTCCCATATTTATAGTTGAACACATCTTCCCACACCAAACACAACATATCAAACAATACACTTGCAATGGAAAATGTGGTAATCATGTAATCACACAACTCCTCCTTCAACCTGACATCGCATATAGATCCTAGATTGAAACCAAGTTTGGTATTTACCTTATAATTAGATCCTATTCATAATAATTAGAACCAATTTTGTTGGGGGTAATTGTTTGGTACTCTAATTTTAGAAAAGAAATAATTCTTACACTCCTTAAGAAATTATAAAAATTTTATGTTGGGATCCTCACTCATCTCATGAATAGATCTAGAAGCCTCTCCATTACCTATTCATAGGGAATAAATGTGAACTATTCTTCTAAATGTTTCCCTATACTACACCCCAAACATAATCTAAACCCACATCATGTGCCCTACTAAAAGAAAAATGGGAGCCTGAAGTGGTGGCTGACCTTGAATGGGAGCCCAGCTCCCTATAGTTATATAAGGACCCCAAGAGTCTAAATTTTGACAACAAGTAAAACAAAATATAAGGCAGAGCTAATTGAGTGGAAAATCATTAGTAACACTTAAGAATTAGAAATTATTTCCCGACTCCTTCAAACTCTACCACAAGTGGTTTTCAAAAATAATCTAAGGGGAAATAAAAGGAAGTTAAGGGTAATTGTTTCTATTAATAAATATAACTATTCAAAGAACACTTTAATCAGGTCATCATCAAGGCTAAGTAAAAGTACCCTCCCCATGAGTTGTATTTCAGAGACTATGTCCCACCATCTAGGCACCCTTTCCATCCCAGAAGTGGGGTACCTAGGTTTTCCTTAAAAAATACCCAAATGATACATGTCTTGTAGTGGGGCATGGAAAACAATTTTTTTACCTAATTATAGAATATCAGTCAACCTAGGTAGTCTCCCAATTAGGAGTGCACACAAAATATTTTTTAACTCTTTATTTCTCTAATAAAATTATTTGGATTTGGGTTGTGAATTGAAGAATTTTAGAAATCGGATTAAATTATTGATTTTAAACAATTGATTAAATTTGTTACTAGGTTGATCATGGATAGACCTTGTCAAATGTTATCAAGGTTTTCAATTGTTAACAATTCTTATTCTATTGTCTGTTAAGAGGGAGATTCATCATTCAAATCATCTCTATCCATTGTTCAGATGGTGATGGTTTAGATATATGTAATTCAGATCTCAAGTTAGTCTACCCCTGTTCCTATGTGCAAGAATGTAGCAGAAGAACCTCAAGGATTATTTGGTAAATCCACAATCAGGTATTATTGTTCCATAATTACCAATAATCTAAACTTACAATTTCACACTTGTTCTCACAATAATCGATAACTCACCACCCAACCATAGATTTTTCCATTGTATGCATACAAGAATTTGGTGGAGGGAGAATTGGATCATCGACCAGGGAAATTGGAATTAATAGAATCTAAAATCAACATAATCGTATTTAGTATTATAAACTACACATATGAAATTTATACCATATAGAATAAGAATGAAAGGATTATATATTATTTAAGCACAAAATCAAGAATAAAAGAATCAGTATAACCTCCACCTTTTTTGATCACTCAAAAAATACCCCTCTATTGATGGGATAATCGATATGATATGGGAGAAGGAAGTCATCATAATATTGGGAGAAAATAAATAAAATAAAATATTTAAATAAAGTAGCACTTGGTTTTCATCCAGAGCTTCCCCTGACCAGTTAATTTCTTCTAAGTCCTCCCAGGTCTTCTATTTATAGACCATGTTATTGATCTAGTGGGTTTAATTTTCCATAATTACAATAACAAATCATTTTGGGTCAATACAAGGGATTCTCTGGGTTTTGGGTCAAAAAGGGGGTGTTTTTCACATATAACAATGATATCTTCTTGAAATTGGGTCTAGCACCCATTTTCACTGTGTGGATTAGTATGTCATGTTGTGAAACATACGAGCTCCTACAAATTTACACTTTCTCGCATCTTGAAATGAACCCCATGAAATTCCTTTATTTTCTCATGGTGAATTCACTACTCATAGCATGAATAATTTTTTTTCAGTTGCTTCAGACATATTTTATCTTGGTTATTAACTTTGATGCCTTGGGGCTTGTCCTTCACATATGGGATGTTGTGGGACATTATTTTTATCCTGTATTATTGAACATTAGTCCCATTTTTCATCAAACTCAGTATCCTTCCATAAAACATAAAAAAAATTAAATATACACACTATTAACCAATTAATATTTACCAACAATTAATTTTACATAAAAATAATTATTCATAAATTAATTTATCAATTCCCCCCACACTTATAACTTCCTTTTCCTAAATCATGTAATCTTAACATAAATTAAAGAGGAAATCCAGGTTATAATATAGAAATTCCAAATAAATAAAATGAAATGGTTATAAATGAGGGATTAACATTTCATCTTCTATATAAAACATTAATTCAACTTCACACTCTTTAAATAGACTAATAAACCCAAGTATTTTATTTTTTTCACTTTGAAAAATGGTGGATATTTTCCGTTGATTAATTAAAATGTAATAATTCATTATTATTATTATTAATGCCAAGTCATGATTTACCTCACAATTTATTTTATATCTCATCAGTCATGATAAAAATTCATGTACATTTATGCTCATATCATGAATACAAGATCCACTTCTGTAGTCTTCCAAAAGGTCTACATTCTCCATTTTGGAAAGACAAAATTCATATAAAATCATGTGGGCATTGAAAATAAGGTTTTGATGACGTTGAGGCTTAATGATGGTATTGATTTATGTTCAAAAAATTAAGGCTCAAAAAGGTGGTTTATTTCTAATGAATACTTAATGATATCAAAATAAAATTAAAATGAAAATATCCCTTAAAATGAAAAATTCCACCTCTTAAAACTCAAAGTAAGGTCATGGTCAATTTAATTATAATGAAAAAAATTTAGATAATTGAATTTTTATCAATTTATATTTTTAAATTTTTTGAAAGTTATTCTTGGAAAAAACCTAACATGCACCACCTAACCTCATATGATTAAATCATTAGTCTGGTAATGGTGATTTTTTATTTTACCAAAACAAAACCGATTTTGTTTTTTCATTAATTTTCTATTTTTTTTCAAGAAGAAAAAATAATATAAGTACAATGAATGTATCATGATCCTATCTCGGTACCCAAAATATCACCCCCATAATTTTTCCTTACAATTTAGTACATCCCTTAATCCAAGACTTCCCTCACCCTAATACTTAAACTTTAAATTACCATTAAATATAAACTATGTAGTGTAGAAATCGATATAAATGGCTTGTAATGTTTCTCATTCCTAGAGAGTTAATTCTTGGATTTTAAGGGATATAAAAGTATTGATGTCATGGTGGGCCAAAGGATAAAGGTAAAAACAATAAAAATTACTCAATCATATTAAATGAGGTTTTTCACAGTCATTTCATTGAAAATTTCTAATGTAAGTTCTAGCAAGTGGAATTCCCCAAGGCCACTCATTAAATGTGATCAAGATAATATAGAAAGTATTAGGTATAGAAATTATCTCAAGTAATGGAAAAAAATATTTGGTGCAATCACTCATGGAATGAAATAATAATAAAAATTCAATCCATATAAATTTTTAAAATTTCAAGTATAAAAATGGTACAGAAAATTCAATTACCTAAATCAAATAATTTGATTAAATCATAATTAATAAAAATAAACATCCTAATATTCCCTAAAATTAGTCAATTCCCATTTTACACGTTCAATCTCATTAACTTATAAATCTAAAACATAGAATCATGGGATTCCTAAAAAAATTATGTCACATAGACCAATTAAGTAAAGTTAGAAGTCTAATTTTAGGAATGAATTTTGTTTTAATGTTCAAAAATAGATTTTCAAAAAAAATTAAGGAAGTCAAAAGATAATTAATGTAAAAGTAAACTTCACTTAGTAATGATTCTTTGGTCGAGTTTTGTAAGTCTTGATCATTTGGATATGTTCTAAAACATTTTCATGTCATGAACTGTGTGTTTATCCAGGTATATTTCACAATTTTTATGGCGTGATTTCTCCTTTCGTGACGTGAATTCCATTCAAAAATCATTAATCATATAACTTTTTCAATTTCACTTACTTCTACTTTATCCCATCCTTATTATGGATCTAAAAATAATAATAAAATAAATTGATCATGTAGGCATATTCAATTATGTTTAAATAAGAATTCAAGGGAATATTGGACTAAGGAGAAAAACTTGGGATGCCTCCTGGAAGTGATTTTGTTTAACATCCTTGGTTTGACTCAAAAATGAAAAAAATATAAAAGAATTACTAGAGTAAATGAATCCCTCCCCCACACTTAATTTATGTAGTGAACTCAATGAATTCAAATTTATTATCCATATGAGCATATTTAAGATTTAATTATCACATTTAATCAAATGTAAAGTAGAGTAAAAACCTGGTGGGTCTTCAAAGATAATTAGGGTGAAGGAGTGTGATATCATCCATTGGTCTTTAAGGTAGGATCAAATGGAACTTCTTCTGTCTATTACCATTTATAGGGAATGGGTTTTCTCCTCCTTTCTTTTTCATTTTTATAGAACCAAATTGGTATACATGAATAATAGTAAAAGGTCCTTCCCATATAGACTGATGTTTTCCCAGCATAAGCTTAAGTCGGTAGTTGTATAAAAAAAATTTATCACTGTGGTGGAAATTTCATGGTCGAATTATCTTTCATTTTTATCCATGTTCTTTCTTTATAGATCTTTAAATTTTAAAAACCTCTCTTATAATTTCCTCTAACTCATAAAGTTAAAATTTTCTCTCTTTTCCAGCACTTTCCAAATCTAAATTCATCTTTTTGACATCCCAATATGCTTTGACTTTCAATTCTATAGGGAGTTATAATATCTTCCCAAAAATCAATATGTAAGGTATCATCATTATAGGAATATTATATGTATTCCTATAAGACCATCAGGTTTCATCAAACCTTTGGATCCAGTCCTTTCTATTGGGTTTAACCGCCATTTCTATAATTCCTTTGATTTATCTATTGGAAACTTCAGCTTGTCTATTCATTTTTTGATGGTATATGGTTGATATTTTTTGCATAAACCTGTACTTTTTCAAAAATAACTCCATTAAATTATTGAAAAAATGAGATCCTTAGTCACTAATGATAGATCATGGTACTCCAAAACTACAAAATATGTTATCTCATAAAAAATCATAGAAAGTTTTAGCATCATCTGTCTGGTTGTCTTTTTCTTCCACCCATTTTGAAAGATACTCTTAAATTAATATAATATATCAATTACCGAATGACATTTGAAATGGTACTATTAATTCTATCCCTCATACATAAAAAATCACAAAAGGTAATTAGTTTTTGAGGCATTTCATATCTTCTTGTGATATTACCAAACAGCTGGAATTTTTTCATTTTTTAGAAAATCCATAGGCATATTTAAATAAATATGGAAAATAAATTCCAAAATCTATAACTTTCCTAGCCATCCATTATGATAAAAAAATCCTCCAATAGATAATGGGTGGAATGATTCAAAAACTATTTCAATTTTTCTCTTTGGATATCATCTTATTATGATTTGGATATTGAAATTTTTCCAAAAAGATGTATCTTCCCAAATATAAAAACTAGATTCAGATTTCAGTTTATGATTTTTATAAGAATTGAGATGACTTGATACCTAAGATGTAACCAAATAATGTATAATTTCAGCATACTAAGGTAATTAACCTTCAATTATGTAAAGTTTTATCAAGGTATTATACCAATGAGTGGGTTCTAAAATATAATTTCTACTTCTGTGGTGTGGGGTAGTGTCCTAAGGACATTTGTGACCTGATTTTTAGTAACCTTATTGTATTAAATTTCATAGTGGAACTCTTATAAAATAAGTATTCATCTCACTAGCCTTGTCTTAGCATCAACCGTCTTCATTAAATACTTGAGAGATGCATGATCATAAAAATAATAATAACATTAGTCCTAAGAATATAATATCTAAATTTATCTAGTGAAAATACAACTTCAAGTAACTCGTTTTTTGTGGTTGTATAGTTGATCTACATGGAATTTCAAAAACCATAGGTTGGGACTTGTAGTGTATCGTTGTATTGGTTGGACCCTATTATTCCTGAAGCTAGTGTCTACTTCCATTACATTAGCATAATTACAAAGAATCAATTCTGAAAGGACTAAAGAGTTTAGTACTCTTGGTAAACTAGATACATACATGAATCTTTTTTACAAATTAATACACTAATTACAACATGATTTTTTATGAGGATAACTTTATTCCTACTTAGTATATCCTTGCATAACTTTCTTAGTACTCTTCTTGGATTCCTATGAAAATGAAAGAAAATAAGGGTGAGCTCAAGTACTCAGAAAGGGTTAAGTACAGCAGAAAAAACAATAAATCAATGAGAATGAATCAACATGGAAAGATAAATAACTGAGAAAACATTCTATTAAAATAAATGGATAAGGGATAAACAATATTTCAAGGTAAATAACAGAAACATGATGTGGCTGGAGGTCGTCACAGCCCTCAAAATTACATTTATTTCTCATATACTGGTACAATGGTGGAGGGTCGATCCAAAGAGAAAAAAGGTGAGTGTTCTAAGGTCTTACTCCAAATAAACTCCACTATTGTTAGAAGGTGAAAACAAAATTAAAAAATTGAAATTTTTCTTATTTACTAACTAGATGCGAAACATTTTAAAAAACAACAGTGAAAACTAATGTTAACAGTAGATGCAAACAAGAGCGCTGAGGGTTGATCAAAATGATTTCCCAAGAGACTGAAATCTAATGGTTTAAAATTATGTTCTTTATTTTATTGAATTCATACCTTAAAATGATTGGTTAATTCTTCCTCATAAGAATATTAACACGCTGCTCTGAAAGTTTTGATGTTCTCCACTTCAAATACATTCAGTCAGCAAATTGATTAAAAGATATCAACAAAAAAAATTCTTGCTGAATGTTTCTGAAGATGTTGAATTGAATTAAAAGTTTGATGGATATCCATGATGATCTTTCTCGCCGAAAGATAATTGAATTTGAAATTAAGTTCAAAAAGTTGCAGATTCAATTAATGATTTGAGAAATAGATTCAATCTCGCTGAAAGATTCAAATTCTCGTTAAAAGATATAAAATGAAGAAAACGAAAATATAAAATAGTAAAAAGTCAAAACCCCAAAACACACAAAGTTATTATCAGATATTATTCAACATCATAGTATCAATACTAAGTAAAACATTAAAAAATAGAGGAAGAAGGTTCCTTCCTTTGATAATGAAGATCGTGTACTGTTGCTTTCTCCTTTTCGACTCAAGTTCCCCAGTCCTACTCTGCTATCTCCTAGGATTCTCCACTCTCTAAAAGTGTGGCATGAAATCCAAATTAGTGGTCTTCCCCTTCCAAATCCCCTACTGCTTTTCCTTTTAAACTGCTTTCATGCTCTTCTTTTTCACCCATTGCATCCACTGACATGGTCTCATATTTCGTAGTGTATCTGCACACATGCTCTTTTTCATGAAACTCGCATAATTTTAGAAATTCCCTCATAAATAACTCTCTATGAGTTAGTAGAATGAATATAGACGTGTTTTTTACTCTACTTTGAACCTTCATAGGAATGAACAAACAAAACAGTAAAAAACACTAAGAAAATTAATTGAATAATTATCATTATAGTTATTAATTTATTAAATAGTTTTTAAATAATATTATTTATTAAGTTATTTAATTAGATTAGTGTTATTGATAATAGGTTATTACAAATATATTTTTAAATTAAATTATTATTAATTAAAATGAATTTATTATTATTACTAAGATAGTTATTATTTAATAATAAAAGTTAAGTTATGATACATAATTAAATATTAAAGTTATGTTTAGTTAATTAGGTTAGTTAAAGATAATTAATTTTAGAAATAATTATTAACATTTAAAATTTAGAAGTTTTATTAATTATATATTTTGTTGTTCTAAGTAGAGTACTGAAGAGGGGGGTGAATTGATTATCTATAAAACTTTCTGTTGAAAATTTTTCTTAAAAGATTCCCCAATAAAATAAATACAACTCAGTCAATCAAGGTAATACGGTTATAAAGGTTTTACTAATCAAATAACCTCTCAGAAGATTTATTAATTCTTAGTAATATCAATGTGGGTTATTGATACTACTTTTAAAGTTATTCTAATTAGGCAATACAATTATAATTTCTATCCAAGATTAACTATCAAAGTAAAATCTAGTGATTTCTGAAATATACAGTAAAACAGAGAAAAACTAAATTAAACAACACTGCGGATAAAACAAGTGGTTCAGTCTCAAGCTGAGACCTAATCCACTCCACTTGGTGATCACCTTCCACCAAACAGTTTATATTAATACACTTGATTCACACCCTAGATCGGGGTAAACAACAGTGCATAGGACTATCCAGGTCACACAACCTCTTCCATAGTTCTTTGTGGGTATAAACTATCAGGTCACACTAATACCTCTTCCACACTTATCTGTGGGGCTAAACAAGTGTAAAAAGATATTAGAGGAAGGATATCTTGTATCCGTCAGTTTAATGTAGGAGACAGTGTGTGTTTTAATAAAGACACACACACACTGCTCAAAAGCTAAATAATACACAACAGAGAAAAGATGACGAGAAAAGGTTATAAGTTCTCTGAGTGTTATTCTATGAAACTCTATACTTGTAGGATGAAGTAGATTTAAGTATCGAGTCCTTTTGTGAAAAACATAGTATCACAAGTTTGGTTCTCAGGCTTCAAGTTAGATCTATCTCGTGTTCTTCATGGTGTTGGTATTGTGAAGATGTCTTTGGCCTTGATCTGTGTTAGTCCAGACTTTGAATCAATAGTGCTTCATGTGTTTTTCAGTTTCTTTTCTGTTGCATGTATCAGTTCATTTTTTCAAAATTGCTCGCGCTTCTTCTTGTCTTAACACTTGTTCCAGTACTGTGTTTTTATTTTTAAGTTGGATTGCACATGTTGGAGCCGTCAGAGTGCTTGTATTCTGCACCTCGTACCTCGTACTGTCAGGTGACATGTCTACAAAGAAATATTAATTAAGTCAGTGCATTTAAATGACTCAAATGTGACCGTTAGAAATTAAATTGAAAATGACAAAACATATTAAACAACAATGTCACAATCATTCTAGAAACGATATCACTTAGAAATGGTGTCACCAAGAAACAGTGTCTTCTTCTTTGCCTTTGAGTGGTGAGACAGTCATGACGTCATAGATGTGTTAAGATCAGGAACTGGAAGCACAGATGCAGTGTTAGGATCAATGTGTCTGGTCCTTTGCCAATCTTCGAACGGTGTCTTAGTGATGGTAGCAAGAAACTGGTGTCACAGACTTCATGAGATCTGAAACTGGTTTCGGTGTCTGGGTCACGGTGTCTGGGTCACGGTGTCGGAGACTTTGTCAAATATTTGTATACAAACTCAAGCAGTAATATTCACAGAATGAATTAGACTTGATCATTCGTAAAATAAATGCATTATAGAACAAATTAAGTATAGTTTGCAATAATCAAACATGATTTTTAGGAATTAAGATCTTGGGTTGGTTTATTTAATGCATAAAGAAACCAACCATCTCTACACATGATTTGAGACGGATTAAATAGGGTTAATAAGATTTACAGGACGTACAAGATTTCTGATCAATAAAACCTGATGAAAACATGATGAGTCCAACAATCTCGTGTAAATGATTTGTGATCGTTAAAACATGATGAAAACATGAGGAGTCTAGCAATATCATGTATAGGATTTGTGATCATTAAAACATGATGAAAACATAGGGAGTCCGTCATATTTTATTTAATTATTGTGGTTATTTAATTAAGTAATTGATTATTTAATTTATTAAAGCTTATTTTAGTTGCTTAAACAAGATTGTTTTAATTATTATTATTTCATTAATGTTTTTTATTTTAGATTTCTTTGATTATATTTATTTATTTTAATTTATAAATTGTTAATATTTTAGTTTTAAACATTATTTTATTAGTTAATTAATAAATATCTTATTTAATTATTATGTTTATTTTAGAAATTTATTTATTATTATTTTATTTTAGTTTAATATTAGTTTTTTTTTTGAATAAATTCAATTCATCCCCCCCACCCCCAATAACGCTGCGCCCCAAGGGGGGAACTTAGAAAATAAATTTAATAATTTCATTATTTTGTTTTGTTAATGTTTTAATTATATATTTATATATTATTATTTTTTATTTTTCTTATTTTTTATCTCTTTCTTATACCTCCCCTCAATCACACAGCAAAAAGGAGGATTCTTTTGCTGGTTCTTCGCCCACAGAAATCTGGGCGGCGGCGGATGGATTCTCTTTCAGTTGGCAGCAGCGGCAGCATCCCAGTCTTCAGCGAACAGATCCAAAGTAAATCTTGGCACACCGCATCCCACACAGCATGACGGATTCCTTCGAATCGGATCCAGTAGGTTCACAGTGTGGATTTCCACAAGGAGGCATCAATTTTCAAAAAAAAAAATTAAAATGAATTAATTAAATGGAACAAAAAAAAATTAAAATGAATTAAATTAAAATCGGATCCAGTAGGTTCACAGTCTTCAGCATTGGTGACTTTGGATTTGTGGTGAGACATGTCTCACCGATAAAGAAAAATAGATATCGGTGTGTCGATAAAAAATTAAACTAATTAAAAAGAATTAATTAAAGTGAACAAAATCTTAAATTAATTATAGAAAGTGATTAACAAAAACAAAAAACAAATTATTCTTAAACTAAAATTACTACATGGAATAATGTTACTAAATGAACTCGAACCAGATTAATACTAAAATTAATTAATTTCTTAACTAATTTAAAAATATAAAGTCAAACGGTACACTAAACTAGAACTAAAGCGTAATAATAATAACTAAAATAAAGCCGAATGATTATTTTATATTAAATTAACAGAATTATATTTTTCTAAAACACATTAATTAAAAAAAATTAAATTACATTAAACTAAGATAAAAAGAATAAATTATAAAATTTTCAAATAAATTGATTAAAGGGAAAACATTTGGACGAGGGATTTGCATCGGTGGCTCAAATTTTTATTGCATACTTAAAACTATAATATTAATTAAATAAAAAATAAAAAATTATTACTTAATTAACTAAATGAATACTTAAAATTAAGAACACGTTTTTAATTAAACTAAAATAGAAATTATTGACTTATATTAAAAACTAACAAAGTTATTAAAAATTCATAATGTTAATTTATTTTAATCAAACTAATTAAAAGATATGATATTAAATTAAAATCTAAGTTAATTATTTTGAAAATAAAATGATAAAATGATTATTTAATACAAATATCAAATTATTAAAAAGTTAATCAGATTAAAATTAACAAAACTAAAAAAGAAATAATTAAATTAGATAAGTTAGTTAGATTAAATTAATTATTTTAATGACTAAAAGCACATAATTTTTTATAAAAATTTGTTAGTTAATAAATTTCATTATAAAAATATAAATTTACATTTATTAGTAAAAAGTATAAAACTATACAATTAAATCATGAATGAATAAATAAAAAGATATGGAAAAACATGTAAAAATAAGGCCACATCAAATTCTCCTACACTTAAACATTGTTTGTCGTCAAATAATCCCATGTTTTATTATCTTTGAAAAACAGTAATGTGTGAATATTATAGCTCAAAAAAAGTAACATGTCCAACACTTTCAAAACAAAGGACTGTCAATAGGCTTTTAAAAAAAAACTAAAATTCTCAAATCGAGTCTTTCTCGGAACAAATACCCAAAGGTAATCAAAATAGAAATAAATCATCTATCAACAAAGATGTCATGCCTCAAATGTGACTCTGCTTAGTGACCCAATTCAATTCAAAATATGGTTCTAACTCCAAGAGTGACAAAAAGTTAAAAGTCACTAGAATCAAGAATAGGAACTTTGTAGAATGAATCAATCCTTGGTTCCCAAAAATAAATAAATATTTATTTTGAATCACCTTATTGATACAACCTAAATGATTACTATATAAACAATGTGTCCCACTCTTCATTTGACGTTCATCATTCTCATCACCTTAATGAACTCGATTTTGACCCTAGACACTTTATTTTATTTTTCCCAATCCATGTATCATGTGCTAAGCACAGTACAATGCCCTTATTCAAGGTGTATAGAGGGCTTAAAGTAAATAGAAATTCACCCATCGTTTAGGGTCTCCAAGATTCACTGTGGGATCCCAGATGCCCAAACTAATCCGGTTTCAAAAGATTTATATAAAAATCATTTACATTGTCTCGTTGAGGTAATTACTTTAATAATTAAACATTAAAATTAGTTCCCTAGAATTAAGAACAACTTCTTGTTCCAAGGGTTATAATCATAACTCCGCTAACAGGTTACCCACATCACTCTCAAAAATATATCCTAAACCAAAATTTCCATTAAATCGCTAAGTAAGATCACTCAACAATCATACATCCTCTTTAATTTTAGATTCAATGAAGTTCTTAACTACCAGTAAAGCATCATCCTATGGCAAGACCATTTTGCGAAATATTGTAAACCCTAAAATTGTGCAAGAATTTTGAAAAAATTTACCCATTTTTACAAAAAAAAAAAATTGAAGTTGTAGTGGGAAATTGATGGACTTCCCATTAAACACCATTTAGCTCAGACAATAATTGACCACCTCCCCCACACATAAAACCCAACTTTGTCCCCAAAGTTGAATTCTAAAGTGGAAAAGAACACTTTAGAAATTAAAGTTCGAAACAGATTCCAATTCAGTAGATTTATGACATGTATAGGGTCTCATTAAAGATCAAAAATAATTATTTGCCACAATAATTAATTTACACTAGGTTAACATGCATTATCATTTAATCCAATGATAAAGAACTTCAAGAAAATTCAAGAAATAGCATGTAACTTGTGGGTGCACAATGTACTAGGGTGAAAGCAAGTTCACAGAATGGGTTCAGATGGATTTTCATAAAAGCAGAAAAAGACATTCTAAACACCCCATAGATACAAGAATATTAAATAAAACAAAAGAACTAGCAAGAATGTACCCCCCACACACTAAAATTCTTAAAGTGAATGGGTTTTAGAAATCAATGGAATTCAATTCTATGTAAAGAGAAACATGCAGATTTTTTTGTACATCAAAGTGACAGGTGCAGAACAAATTTCAACAAGGTTTAATGCAACTAGTTTTTATTCAAAAAAAGTAGAATATTTTCATAACCAAAAATAATTTTCATGCACGCAATACATGCAGTAGATTATTTTTAAAAAACATCATATAAAGAATAATTTTTCTAAAATAAACAAGAGAAGGTAATAAATGAAAAGTTAAGAATAAAGTAATTCCCTGAAAAATTTTATTAATTACCCTCCAACATGGGAATTCCACTCCATTAATGGAAAAAAACAACATCATCTGAAAAATATAGAGCATGTAAGTAGTACTTTATTCAAAAAATTAACAAAAACAAAAGTAAAAGACAAAACAAGAACCATGGTTTAACTCACATGAAGCACTGAATTTTTAATTCTTCAGTAAGACTTTATTTAATTACAATTTTGTTACTAAAGAAAAAAGTAAAAACATGGGTTCCCTCCTATGCAACACTATATTTACAGTCCTTAGCCAAACACACCTAGTACTAACCGTAGTCACTAGGTGGATGTGGTTTCCTTAGTAGGAACCACCCCATATGTTTGTTTCAATTGTTTTTAAGGGGGAAATGAATTTTATGGGCACCGAAACATAAGCAGACTAAAACCAAATTCTCATTAGCTACATAAATCCCTGAGAAACACCCTTTAATAGTGGTGAACATAGTGCTGTCCACTTCTAGATTATATTCAAATTTGACACAATTGACAATTTTTGGAAGGGACAACAGTATATTAGGTAAACCTAAGGGTGTGATAATGTCCTCACAGCTATCTTTCTCAACTTTAACATTAACAGTTCCAAATTCAAATGTGCTAATGGGTGAGTTCTGATTAGTATGTTCAAGAAGGGGATCAATAATGTGCAGTACAAAATCAAAGAAATTGGAACTCAAGTTTGTATCCCCTACTAAACCACTATCGACATCAAGAAAAGAAACAACATGCAACTCAATTGAGGATTGAAATGAACAACATGGAAGAAAATTTATTTGACCAACAGTAGATTCAGGTAAAAAAATGTTATAAATTTCTTCGAAAAGTTCATCATCAGTTACCTTTCACTCAACATCTACTGCTTCTAACAAATCAATTCTGCATCCATTATCTAGTGTGTGCTCAACCTCTACTTCATGTTCACATTAAAAGAGTTCATTTTCCCAAACAATGTCATTTGAGTGTTGTAATTCAATTTTAGGGGAATAATTGTACAATTCAGATTCAATATATTCAGTTTCCAGAATGTTCAAATTAAGGCAATTTTCCTCAAGTTGGTCAACACTGCTTTCAATTTAATTACACAAAGTTTTAGAAAATTGATCAATGAGAGAATATGGAAATGAAATCTCATTAGTCAGACTTTATTCAAAAATCATACCCACATCAACTTCATCATACATCATTTTAGATATATTTGGGTTTGCAGTTTCAACTCATGGGAGAAAATTGTTCAGTTCTAGTTTCAAAATCTCAGATTCCATGTTATCCAGTTTAATGTTCTCTTCTAGATTATACCCAATTTCAAGTTCAGGTTTAGTGGACAAAAATTCAGAAAAGTTTGGTGAAGATTTTTTAACAACCAAGTTCTCAGTTTCTAATTTTTATTCATCCCAAGTGACTTCATTCTCAAAACTTCTAAAGCATTGAGTTTTTTCAAGAGAAGGAATCATGAAGTGAACCAGGCATTCTTTTTAAATCTTTTTCAGTTCATTTCCAAAATTTTCCAACTCATCTTTATTTAAGTTCTTTATGGTATTTTCAATGTTGCTTACTAGATTCAGTGAGTTGGTTATTTCAGACTTCAGTTCAGCCGAATCAGATTCTTCAGAATAAAAGTTTTGTTGCCCAGTTTCACTATCACTTTCCTCTTCAATTTTATTTTCAAATCTTTTATAAACATTTTCTTTTTCAATCATTTCAACGTCTTCCTTTTTTTTAACCATTATTTGAAATTCCAAGAGCATGTTTTATAATTTTTTCATTCTTTGATCTTGTTCTTGAGAATATTTAAATTGAATTTCATGGATTCTATTAAACCAATAATTCAAAAAAACTTACATAGTATCCAATTTAGTTTCAATTAATTCAAGTATATCTAGGAATTCAGGATTAGATTCAATGTTTTCCTCATTATCCTCAATGTAATCAATCTGTTGTAGGTGGTTATAGACACACTGCTAGGCAGTGTGCCCATAATAGCCACAATATACATAGGATAATTCACTATACTTCCAATTTTCAAAATATTCTTTTTTTAAGTCAAATATATTACACACACATTCAAATTTCAGCAAAATTTCTATGTACACACAAGAAGAAGTGATGTTCTCAATTTTTTTAGTAGATTTTTTTATGTGCTTTTTTATGTTATTTTTTTATTAAAACCATAGAATCTCATCATGTGTCTTCCCAGGAAACAACGCCAAAATTATGATGTGTATGGAGGTTGTCACAATCCTCGAAATTACATTTATTACACCTACATGAGTATAATGGCGCAGGGTCGATCCACAGAAAAGAATGTGAGTATTCTAACGTTTTATTTAAAATAAACTCCACTGTTTTTAGAAGGTGAAAAAAAGATGAAACAATTTGAAAGTTTCCTATTTAATAACTGGATTCAAAATTTTTTAAAAAACAATAGTGAAAACTAATGTTAACAGTAGATTTCAACAGAAGTGTTGTGGGTTTATCAAAATAATTTCTCAAGTGATTGAAATCTACTTGATTAAAAGTATGTTCTTCATTTTATTTAATTAACACCTTAAAATGATCGGTTAATTATTCCTCTCCAGAAGATTAACACACTGCTCGGAATTTTTTGAAGTTCACCACATCAAATACTTTCAATTAACAAATTGATTAAAAGATATCAACAAAAAAATTTATTGTCGAAAGTTTCTGAAGATTTTGAATTGAATTAAAATTTTTATGGATGGCATTGTTGACCATTCTTGCTGAAATATCGTTGAAATTGATATTAAGTTAAAAAAGGTGCAGATTCAATTAATGATTTGAGAATTAGATTCAATCTTTCCGAAAGATTCAGATTCTCATTGAAAGATATAAAATGAAGAAAAAAAATATAAACCAGTAAAAAGTCAAAACTCTCGAACACAAAGTTATTCTAAGATAAAATTCAATATAATAGTAGAAATACTAAGTAAAACATTAAAAAGAAGAGGAAAAAGGTTCCTCCTTATGATAATGCATACTGTGTACTGCTGTTTGCTACTTTGCAACTCTAGTTCTTCTGTTCTGCTCTACTATCTCCCAGGAGTCTGCGCTCTATAAAAGTGTGGCGTGAAAACTGAATGAGAGTTCTTCACCTTCCTAAATACCCTACTTATTTTCCTTTTAAACCGCTGTCATGGTCTGCTCTGTCACCCATTTCATCTACCGACATAGTCACGTATTTCGCAGTCTATCCGCACACGTGTGATTTTTCATGAAACTTACGTCGTTTTAAAAATTCCCTCGTAATTAACTTCCGATGAGTTAGTTGAATGAATCTAGACGTGTTTTTGACACTACTTTGAACATGTACAGGAAAGAACAAACAAAACATTAAAAAACACGAAGAAAAATTAATTGAATAATTATCATTATAATTATTAATTTATTAAATATTTTTTAAACAATGTTATTTATTGAGTTATTTAATTAGATCAGTATGATTGATAATAAGTTATTACAACTAAAATTTTAAATTATATTATTATTAATTAAAATGAATTTATTATTATTATTAAGATAATTATTATTTAATTATAAGAGTAATGTTATAAAAAATAATTAAATATTAAAGTATTGTTTAGTTAATTAAGTTTGTTAAAGATAATTAATTTTAGAAATCATTATTAATATTTAAAATTTAGAAGTTTTATTAATTATGTATTTTATTTAATTATTTTTCTTTTACTCGGCTTTAGCTTGATGGATTCCTTCAAATTTGATCTAGAAGGTTCACAGTGGGGTTTTCAGCAAGGCGGTATCAATTTTCAGATCTGGCCGCAGCTCTAATCTTGGCTTCAGCAGCTACCCTAACCTGATTTGGTTAGGCGACTTGCAGTTGACCAACTCCCTTCAAATAGCAGTGGTTGTGGTCCGGCTCGTGAAGGTTCCTCGACCTGCACAACTACAACGTGGTGCAGGTTCTTTAGTCGCAGCATCTATGGTTCAATTTTGGTGGCGGTTGTCTATTAATCATACCGAGTTTTTGAAGCTGATGTGGGGGATTGCGATGGAACCATGAAATAGTGGAGGTGGAACTGATGTTGTGCGTCGGTATGAGGAAGGCTAGAGAGGAGAAACCGCTGGTGAAAGAACAACACTGGTGAGACAGGGTGAGGATTGGAAGTGTGACACTGATAGAAGAAATAGATTGGTGGCAATAAGTCACCGATAGTTAAAAAAATAAGTCACTGATAAGGTAAAAAAATAACTAATAGGGTTCATCAGTGGCAGGATGTGCACTCTGTAAGACTGATGCGAGGTAATACTATCAGTATGAGGGTGAAGTCACTGATATAAGAAAAAGTGATCGGTGAGTCATGGTACAGTGGATCAGTGAGTGCGTGAGACACCGACAGTGGAAAAATAAGTGGGTGTGCAGTTGGTGAGACATGTCTCACCGATAGAGAAAAATAGGTATTGATGCATCGATAAAAAATTAAACCGCAAAACAACGTATTAAAATGAATTACTTAAAGGGAGAAAAAGATTAAATCAATTAAATAAATTTATTAATAAAAACAAAAAACAAAGAATTATTAAACAAAAATTACTACATAGAATAAAGTTACCAAATGAACTCGAACCAGATTAATACTAAAATTAATTAATTTCTTAACTAATTTAAAAACATAATGTTCGATGTTATACTTAAAGTTGAACTAAAGTGTAATAATAAAAAACTAAAATAAAGATGAATGATTCTTTTATATTAAATTAAAAAAAAATTATTTTTCTAAAACACATTTAATTAAAATAATTATATTATGTTAAACTAAGATAAAAATAATAAATTATAATTTTTTCAAATAAATTGATTAAAGGGAAAAAATTTAATGAGAGGGATTTGCGTCGGTGGCTCAATGAGGCACCGATAGACTAAAAATAATGACTTAAAATTTTTACTACATATATAAAACTAAAATATTAGAGAAATAAAAAAATAAAAATTAATTACTTAATTAACTAAATGAATACTTAAAATTAAGGGTATGTTACTTAATTAAACTAAAACTTAAATTGTTAACTTATATTAAAAACTAACATAGTTATTAAACAAAATAATTAATAATGTTAATTTATTTTAGTCAAATTAATTAAATGATATGATATTAAATTAAAATATAAGTTAATTATTTTGCATATAAATTGATTAAATTATTATTTAATATAAATATAGAATTATTAAAAATTTAAAAAGATTAAAATTAAAAAAACTATATAAGAAATAATTAAATTAGATCAGTTAGTTAGATTAAATTAATTATTTTATAAACTAAAAATACATAATTTATTATAAAAATAAGTTAATTAATCAATTTCAATATAAAAATATAAAAGTACATTTATATAGTAAAAAGTATAAAAAACATTTAAATCATCAAAAATTAGATAAAAAGATTTAGAAAAACATATAAAATTTAGGTCACATAAAAAACATTCCATTTAATCAATGATATGAGATTCAAATACATCCAAAAATAATTTCAAAGTGAAAATATCATGGATAAATAATACTAATAATAATAATAATAATAATAATGGAATTCTCAATGAGGGAAATGATTAATTATTGGATGTCATGTTTGAGGCACATGAAAAACTATACCATCAAAACCTTTCACAAGAAGATTTAGGACTACAGGTAGAAACCCATTCAATTTTTGAAATTGACTTGTCTTATGAGAACCCATTGATGCATCGAGGAACTATATAAATTCTAGGGCCCACCCATCACTACCATTCCAAAACATTCCTCATATATCGATTAACCGATTTAATTAATAAACAGCAGGTCATATCCAATATAAGAATTGATTAAAGAATATGGATTTAGCAATTTTTCCCTAGAGAATCAAATAACCATCAAATTAAATATTGTATATAAAAATGGTATATGGTTCAGGAAATAAACATATCCATAAAAAATGATATGGATAACTAGGGAAAACTTAATTACTAATGATCACATGAAAGTAAATATTTTAAGAGGACTAAAAAATGAATCAAGTAAGTGAATTTCAATAATATCACTGTAAAAATAAATCATAAATCATCCTATGTAAGAATAATGATGGTATCAATACAAAATGTCCCAAATGGAGAAAAATAAATGCTTATTTTCATTGATGAATGGAAGTGCTATAAAAAGATCTTTTAAAAACAATATTGAGGAAAATATAATTTCCATTTTGAAATGGTTTTTGAAAATACTTTTCATAATAAATTAATATTTTAAAAAACTTTTAAATTTTTTTCTTTTAAACATAAAAAGGAAGCTTCAAATAAATGTTAGTGGGTAATTCCATTGAAGTCATACATGGTAAAAAGAACATTCCTTTTCAAGGTAAAAAAGGTTAGAAAAGTGTCTTATTAATAAATTGATAAGAATATTCCATTGAAAATATTTTTAATTGAAAAAAAGGTAAAAATTCCTTTAATAAATCATTTTGTAAAGGTTTAAAACCTATTTGAAAACCTTTTTTTAGAAAATATGATTTTTAGAAGAAAACAGGTTCTCCAACTGAAGAGGGAAATGAAGTTATAATTAAAAACATATTAACTAAAAAATTAGGAGAAAATGGTACTATTACATGAAAAAGTTCATTGATAACCATAGGAGAATAAAATGAAAGGTTTTATTGAACAATAACTGTATAAAGTTCCTTAATATAATTTTAAGAATGTGCAATCTTGATTAGAATGGTATTATGAAATAAACCCTTAAAATGATCATAACAATGAAGTGAGAATTAATTAATGAATTGATTTGGTGTATCAACAATAAATAAAAATATAAGATGTGGAAATATATCAATAGATAATAAAATTAATTATACACATAATCATAGAATATTAATGACAATGAGGAAGTAATATAACCCAATGAAAAGGAATTGAGTTAAGAATTTTCTTTACTACTTGGATACTTTACGTTCAAACCCCCTTAGATGAAATAATTAAAATTGAAACTTAAAATACAATGAGGAATGAATTATTCATGATATTTAATGTTAAATGTGTAGTATATACACCATAAAAAAGAAACTAGGTGAATAATATTACAATATTCCTTAATGAAATGAAATTGACACAAGATTCATACCACTAGGTAACTTTGGAATTTATAAACCCTATGGAATAAATAACATCAAATGAAAATTTAATACCATGAAGATAAATATATTTATGATATATAATACAATAGGTTCATTATATACACCATGCAAAAGAAATAAGTGGTGAAAATGGAGTATTACTCACGAAAAGAAAAGTGAGATAAAAATCTATTACCTTGCATTTCATTTTTGGTGAACAAACTTTAACCTCATGTATAACAGTTTTAATCATTTTATTATCTTATAAAATTAAAATAATAATATTTATAATATCATATATTAAATTCTTATAATATCTTATTACTAGTTTTTTACCAATCTTTCATTATTTTCACTATTCCGTGTGTTAATTTCCTAGTTTTTTGAGTATGTTTTAACTTCATATTTTTGTTTATTTTACGTTGATCATAATTTAATCATAAATAGAATGTAAATAATGATTTAATTATCATATATATTCAGTATATATTATTTTATAATAATCCAGGATATTTATATATAGGAGATGAAATGCATCGTTCATGAAGATGGCAGGTCGTACAGATGTATGAACGTTGTTTTCATTTATTTATCTTATTTAAATGAATGAAAAGAAAATGATATGTAAATATTTATATTATAATTACAATATCATATTTGTTTTTTATATTTAAAATTTGTTTATTATATCCATTCATAATAAATTCTATGTAAATTATTAACGAATCACATCGCTTTGAGGAGTCAGTAGCCTACGCATCCACAAACGATATTATCGTATTCCCATAAAATAGATGACATGAATGTATGGTTATATAAAAATAAAAAGAATCATAAATACATTCTAAATATCATATATATATATATAATATAAACTATAAACCCATCATTATTCCATCCTTTGAAGGTGGTAAATGGAAGAAAGGACGACATCGTTTCATGTGGTGGTCATTCATCGTACTCACGAATGACGATTGTATATCCCATTTTATAGATTTTTGTGAAATTGTAGTTTTAAATATAATCATAAAAACACATAAGTATATTTAATATACTTATTTTATTACATAATAATTAGATAAAAATAATTTAAGGGGTGGAGAAGTAAATGAAACAAAAGTGATCGTTTAAGTGAGTTACATCTTATTCAAGTAACACATCTTGGTTTATTCCAAAAGATTAGATTGGTTTTATTTATTCCCAAAATGAGGATTATAGGATTAAGGGAGGTATATTAGGAGATTATTTGGTTAGTTTTTTTATGAGACAAAGGTCTTTAGAGGTTTGAATAAGTGGGAGGGGTGAGTACCTTTTTATAGTGGAGGAGGAGTGACATTCTTGTAAATATAAAATGGTAAACACTATTGAAAGGTCTAAATTAAATCATGTGCCTAATATAATGATCCAAATTATATAGAAGGGTGTTTAGTGTCGTAATATTTCTATAAAATTGGTTTTTTACATGTTTCTAGGTCATTTTATCCATTAAGTTTAAGGTTTAGTACCTTGTTAAACTAATTTTTCTCTTAATCACTGTAATTAAATTTAATTACTTTCACTACTATTTTTAAAAAAAAACTAAGTTGACCATATAATACATTATAAATTATCATTATTCCAAATATTGAATCAAGTTTTTTAAATTCAATTCATAGAAGTGGAATAAATTCATTTAAAATTTAATCCCGCAAACGGGGTGAAAAAATGGGTTTATAAAGTAAAAATATTCAAAAGTTTGAATTTTTTTTATCCAATTTCATTGTGAATTTGATTCAAATAACATGAATTTGATTAATTGATATAAAATTTATCTAATTATACTTTAAAACCAAATAAAATAATAACTTAACTAAATAAATAAATTAGGCAAAAATGTTGTTTTCACTTAAAAATCATTATTTTCATTATTCATCAAAATACGAAACTTCATAGAAAAATAAAAAACAAATTACCCAAAGATAATTTTGATATTATTATTTAAAAAATTAAGTTTATTATGATATAAAAGAATTAAAAAAAAATTAAAAAATTTAGTTTTAAAGTAGGTTCACCGTTAAAAGGTGGAAAAATTGACTTTTTAGAAAAATTTAATTTTTAAGCATAAAACTGGATTTATTATTATTTCATTAAAATATGTTGTATGAATATGAAAATATTATATTGAGTATAATATATATATATATATATATATCATTAATATAATTCACTTATAGTAATTAATTTAATTTATTATGATAAAACACATTTGGCATATAATAATAGTTTTTATAAAAACATCCTCTTTATATTCAATTGGTTATTATATTCATTTATAATTAATTGGTAACCAATTAATTCAATAATATATATTCATTTATTAGTTAATAATATTCTTAAAAACTAATTTATTAGTTGAGTTAATTCTTATTATATTAAATAATAATATTTAAATAATATATTTTTGTTCGGTAAAATTCGGTCTTGCGTGTAACACAAGCTATCAAAGAAATTCATTCTTGTATGTGATGTAAGAAAATATGGTATTTCATGAATTGTAAGCTATGTAATATATTATGTTTATTTAAAATATTAAATAACCATAAAATATTGAGGGGTTATATTCCTTTATACCTTTGGTGTTGCGTGTCATACACACTATCGAATTAAACATACTCTTTTATAATTTTTAGGGTGTTACATTTTTCTTACCTTAAATCAACTGTGTCCTCGTGATTTAAACTCGATATCTATAATCAAGGGTTTGATATTTGAAAATTTCCTTATCAAAAACCCCAAATAAAAAAATAGTTTATAAAATATCCTCTTAATAAGATAGAATGAAAAGTACAAAGGTCACATGGAATAACATTTAACTAGGTTTCTACATAGAGGAACATTAGTGGCAAGTGAACATATGGACTTGAAGGTAAAGCATATATAATTATATGGAGTGATTGATGTCATCTATCACCAAAAAGATAATGATCAATGGAATGTTTATGTCCTCAAATACATAGATCTATGAGGATTTAAAAGACCATTGGTTCAATAAAAATGAAGACACAAGGATAAATTATTTATTTTAAGATCAGTTTCTGAAAATTGAGGAATTCTTTTATTGAACAAGATTTTACATACATGATATGTTTTAATTTCATATGAACAATATCATGTTTTTCTTATGATTTGGTAGAATTCTAATTCATCCCTTACTCTAGGAAATGTGTCACGAACCAACCTGGGTCGACCCTGAACCGGTCACCCGAGCAGGTCCGCGACATGGCCTGAAGGGCATTCCCGATCCCCACGGGCTGGAAACCAGTGCCAGACATCAAAGTTTAATCGTTGGGAACGATTTGGCCCATTAAAAAAACCTAATAAACAAAAAATAGATATACACAAACAACTAATAAACATAATACTGGTTGCGGAAACAAAAAAAATAAAAATAAACATACCTCCACGCGACCTTTCAGGTCACCTCCCGACCAAAGGCCGAATTTGCTCCAATAATGAGAAACTCATCCAAGAAAACCTGAGTAAGGAAACCTACAACTGAAATGATAATATAGGAGTGAGCATTACAAATGCTCAGTAGGGATGCCAAAATAAACCCCAGAACCCAACGTCTCCCTTCCCGAAGCAATCCATTAACGCAAGTTTAAAATACAATTATAAAAATAGGTTTTTTCGCATTTGAAAACAAGCAACATGTTTTTCCTTTTAAAAAAAAAACATAACACACGCGAAATACCATTTTTTTTCCAAAATCATTTATCATTTTATAAATAAAATCCAAAACAGAGTATATCAATGTTGTGCTAGAGTAAAACAAGTAAAAGTGCAAGATGAAAATAAACTAGAGCATAGAAATAAAACAAGCAATGAAAATAATCCAATAACCATGGGTGATCCTAAACATCCTTAGAAGACCCCTGGACGTACTCGGTTTCGGAACCACCTGTCGGCGTATGGTGAAGCTCCTAAGTCTATAACCAACTGGCCTCCCTAACTGACCAATCTAGTGACAAATCCCGCCTAGCCTAACAACAAATCTAGGGGGTACCAACCCGTCTAATCAGGATTGATCAGCAACCGTCACTCGATCTCTAAAAGATTCCCAGGAACCCGTGGTGGTTACAATCATACTGTGTAAGTAGGAGGCCCTTGGACGTGTGACTCATCTCACAGCACTTACCTACCCCAAACACAGACACTCTATACGATAACCCATAAGGTATATCCCCCCTATAGAGGTTCCCATAAATATATATGTATACCATATCATCAAAGGTGCCAACCGGGCCTTCATGCAATGAAATCATTTAAAAATCAATTGATACTTCTTTCAAAATATTAAAGTTTTTAAATGGGTGTACAATAATCAAAACGTCGTCATTTGAAAGAATCAAGACAACGTCACACTAAAGATGAAAGTGCCAAACGGGCCGTCACGTCACATCCGTGTCGAAATCATTTCTCTAAAAACCTTTAAAACTCCGACGAGACACACACAAATTCCACACAGTTTGATAAACTAACAGCACAATTTATAAAAAAACTACCAAATCTCAAGCAGTTTACAAATAATCTTATAAACTAGCAAACCAATTTATAAACAATTTTCATGAGCAGACCAAACAATGCAAAAATAATTTGTATAAGCAAACCACAAGATTTGTTAATGATTCTCTAGCCAGGTCAAACAAGTTACCCAAATCTAGAAAACTTCATGATAAACTATTCAAGAGTGATGTGAAAAAGATTGTCATATCGAAAATGCTATCAAAATAGTCTTTGAAATCCACAGAACACAACCTTCATAAGTACAAATAAATTTAACTAGAAAGTAAAATACTTCATACTATTTCTAAAAAAACCAATAAATAAATAAAACACTATAACATATTAACTAATTGCAGTGTGAGAATGCGAAACAGGTCAAAGATTTAACTAAAATCAACCAAGAATTAAATGGATTTAATCAGAAATGAAAATGTGGGTTCGCCTACCTCAAAGCAGAGTGGGTGCGACAAACATCAATGGAATGAGGAGCAAAGCCTTACGGACCGAGCACACATCTAAAACCAAGATAAAAATGAACAGAATATAAACTGAACAAAAGGGTATTCCAAATTTTAAAGAATAACGCAAAACTAGAGGAATAAAACACCGGAAATGTGGAATTCACACGTCGAAGGGGAGGCGGAGGCGCTGCGATCATTCTGAAAGACCGTTGGAAACAACACACTTAGGGGGGATTCAGAGCAGCGGGTAGCCAGAAAAAAGGGCACAAAGGGGGCTGGCTGGTGTGCAAGAGACCTGACTAGCAGGATACAGGCAGCTGGAAGCCGGAGCGGTAGTTCGCGGGTGGTCGGAGAGCGAGTAGGAGGGTACGGGGGGTCCCGTTAGGCTGGGCGAGGGTGGTTGGGTCGTGGCAGGACACAACGGATGGGAGGTCAGGTTTGCCGGAGGCTGGTCGGGAAGGGGGAGTGTCGTGCCGGATGAGGGGAGGGTCCCCGCCGCTGGAGTAGCCCAGATGGAGGGAAGTCAGGGTGTCGGTTGCGGCTCATCGGAGGGAGGATGTAGGCCAGTGGAGAGGGGGAAAACAGGGCAGCGAGGGGGGGGGGGGACCTGGTGAGGGCGAGGTCCGCTGGAGCAGGTGCAGGGCGTGGGTAGGCCGGAGCGGGGAAGATTGGTGTGGCAGAAGGCCAATTTGTAGGTGGTCGGAGGCAGCCTGGCTAGTGCGTGGAAACCTGAATCATGGGAGGGCGATGGCCGAAGGCGGAGGCCGCTGGGCGTGGTGAAAGTGAGGGAGATGAGGGGTGAGCAGGGAGGCAGGCCGGAGGAGCGGTGGAGTGAGGGTGCCAGGGCGGCTGGGCAAGAGGCGGCAAGGTGTTGGGGGCCGGCGTGAGTGTCTGGCGGTGAGGAGGAGGAGGGCGGCGTGAGGTCGACAGGCGGAGGGAGCGTGGAGGCGGGGTGAGGTCGACAGGCGGCCAGGGAGCGGCTCTTTCAGGAGATTGGGGGAAAATGGGGGGGGGGGTCGCAGTGTAGCTAGGTTTGGGTTAGAGATTCCTATTATTGTTTACATAATAATAATAATACAAATAATAAAAACAATAATAATAATCATAATAATAAACTAATAATAAAATTACAACAATAATAAAAATAAAAATAATAGTAATAATATTAATAAAAGTAATACTCATAGTAATATTCTTAATAATAATAAAAATAACAATATAAAATTAATAATATTATTATCAAACATTCTTTTTAAATTTTTAATCTGTTTATTTACCTTACTCTGAAAACTGGATCACAGCGCACTCGTCGCACGACTTAATAAACCGCGCGCAAGTTGTGTGCCTCATCTCATACCAGTTGGGCATTCGCACAAGCACCTGGGGAGATCGTGCGGCTACCGCCTACCGTACGGTGACCAAGCACGGGCCCGAAACCCGCTAAAAAAATTAAACAACAAGAAAAATTAATCTGGGACCCCACCCAGACCTTGGTGAGAGAATCCAAGCCAAGAATTAATAAAATAAAAATTAATTTAAATAGGAGGGTGTGACAATTCTCCCCACCATAGACACTTTATGCCCCCAGAAAGTCACCCAGCCGATCAATAAACAAAACAAGGATCTATGCCCCACTGAAACTGAAGGGAACCACACCACAAGAGAACGGGAGAACACGAGAGGGTTCTCCCCACCACAAGAATTGAACTAATGAGGAAATTTAACACTCAAACATACCGCCCCGGGAAGGGGGGCGATGTGGGAACTTCCAACCGTTCCAAACTACCTTCTATAGCACGAGCAAAACAACACCTCTGCTGAAACTTGGAACTCTCAACCCATTCCAAAACCTAGAACACTAGAGAAAAACCTCCGAGAAGAACATGATCCCAACAGTGAACCCGATGATAACCACAAGCCTTGACTCCTTTGCTGGCACTTACATATCCAAAGGAAAGCCGCCAAACCAAGACTAACATATACAAGGTTCAAACAAACTTTTAAGAAAACAGACGATTAAGAAAACCATGATCAGACAAACAAAACTATTGGATTACAATAGAACATTTCTATTATAACTCTATGATGAAGCAATGAACTTACAACGACATCAAAACTTTAACAGTAGAAAAAAGAAAGGACAAAAAGACTTTAAATGTTCCACTGCCAACACGGAACACAAAACCCGGACCAAGGATTTACCCCCCTGGAAACTTCTGACTGCGCGCTTGCTTCACCCCAAGGCTTGTGGCTGGGGCTCTGATGGCTGAAGGATCTCCTGCCTCACAGTCAGGAACTGAAATCCCTCTGTTCACAACGTCTTCTTCAGGCAACACTTCCTACAAAACTTCTCGAGATGACCCAGACACCCGCAATGATGGCACATATTCGGAGGGGTGCGACATGACGACTTCACGTGCCCGAACCGGCCACACTGGTGGCACACCAAGGAACAGTCTGACAAACTAGAAGCCAAAGTCACTACAGAGGAATCTTTTGGAACAAGTTCCTATGGCACATCCTGCTCGCCAGATGGGGAAGCTTCATGAGTAACTAGATATGCTGGATTGCCAAGCACCTATGCTCCGGGGACCAGTTCAGCTAAGAACTCCTCATCCATCAACTTCTTGAAATGATGGTCTTTAGAAAGGAGGACCCACTCCTTGATCTCTGGGCGAAGACCCCCAATGAAGAGAGAAGTTTTCATCAAGTCATGTGATGTTTCCTTTAGAGAAAAGGACACAAGATCCTTGAAATGGTCAACATATGCCTTCACACTATCCATTAGCCTTGTTGAATATGCTTGAGCTCTTCCCTTTTCTTCATCTCTACCTGTTCAGGTATAAACCATCTGATGAAGACGAATTTAAAGACATCCCATGTCATCCCAACTCGCACTGACGGTGGGGTCACCAACTCCCATTCGTCTAGATCCGGACCTTCAAACAAACCCAAAACAGCATGCACTCTGAAAGCTTCGGGAGTTCCCAAAACCCTAAAGACGTGCTCAACCCCTTCAAGCCATTATGCTTCTTCTAACGGAACCCGATCACCGCGAAGGATAGACAATGTCCGAGAAGGACCAAAAACTAGGCATGACTTATCAGAAACCTTGGGGACCTTTCTAGGCAGAATTTTCTAAACAAAAAATAAAACACAGAACCAAAACCAATATCAGGCTGAAGAAACATCAAAGAAAGTGCCTTCATCCAAAACAACCAGCTCAAAATAAACAAGCAAAAGTAAACATAGCCAAAATTCCCCTTTTCATTTTAGATTTCAAAACCTCCTTTATTCAAGGCCACTTTACAAACCAAATTCAATTTTCCAGAAATAATTTTCCCTTTTTAAAATCACTTTAGAAAAACAAAGTCAACCCTTTAATTACAAGTGCACACCCCGATAATCCCATGAACCGTTGCACATGTCTTCATCCTCTTTCATCCATATGCACCAACACACACTTCCCATGAATTCCCTAACATGTGAAAATGTTCATAGAGAGTACCCGAGGTTTCACTCAAACCATATCTCTACCAGCTCTGAGAAAACGCCATATTTTTAAACCAGGCGATTTCAGTTTTTAAAAAAATCCATTCGTGAAATTTAAATCCATTTAAAAGAAATCATTCTCATTTCAAAACCCCTTTTTCATTTTCAAAAGTGCACTTACACCTAAAAGAACCAATACAACACACAACTTGAATCAAATTACTGAAGGGAGGAACTAGTAGTTATGCTTAACCTAGCGATATGGTAGTGGGCCATGCCCTAGGTAAGCATCAACGACTAATAAGAACTTAAACCGTGTACTTAGACTCCACATGGGTCACTACTCCATGTGAAATCACGATGAAACATCAGTTTGTCTCCATTGTCATCCCTCAATCCAAAACAAATCAGAACGAGACAAGAACTCAATTCCTGAACTACCCCTGACAACTCGAGGTTCGGAATGGGCAAGGGTTCATGACGTCCTTCCTGTACCTACCTCTTGAGTCTCGACAGTCCTAATATCCATCTATCAGACACACCAAATAATAGAGGCCCCCTCTGATACCCTTTTGTCATGAACCAACCTGGGTCAACCCTGAACCGGTCACCCGAGCGGGTCCGCGACATGGACCGAAGGGCGTTCCTGATCCCCACGGGCTGGCAACCAGTGCCGGGCATCAAAGTTTAATCGTTGGGAACGATTTGGACCATTAAAAAAACCAAATAAACAAGAAAATAGATATACACAAACAACTAATAAACATAACACTGGAAACGGAAAGAAAAAAAATAAATTTAAACATACATCCACGTGACCTTTCAGGTCACCTCCCGACCAAAGGCAGACTTTTCTCCAACAACAAGCAACTCAGCCAAGAAAACATGAGCAAGGAAACCTGCAACTGAAATGATAATATAGGCATGAGCATTACAAATGCTCAGTAGGGATTCCAAAATAAACCACAGAACCCAACGTCTCCCTTCCTGAAGTAATACATTAACACAAGTTTGAAATACAATTATAAAAATAGGTTTTTCGCATTTAAAAATAAGCAACATGTTTTTCCCATTTTTTTTTAAAAAAAAACCAACACATGCCGAATACCATTTTTTTCCAAAATCATTTATCATTTTATAAATAAAATAAAAAATAGAGTATATCAATGTTGTGCTAGAGTAAAACAAGTAAAAGTGAAAGATGGAAATGAACTAGTGCACAGAAAGTAAACAAGCAATGAAAATAATCCAGTAACCATGGGTAATCCTAAACATCCCTAGAAGACCCATGGACGTACTCAGTTTCTGAGCCACCTTCCGACGTATGGTGAAGTTCCTAAGTCTATAACCAACTGGCCACCCTAACTGACCAATACAGTAGCAAAGCCCGCCTGGCCTAACAACAAAACCAGGAGGTACCAACCCGTCTAATCGGGGTTGATCAACAACCATCACTCGATCTCTAAAAGATGCCCAGGAACCCATAGTGGTTACAATCATACTGTATAAGTAGGAGGCCCTCGCACACGTGACTCATCTCACCGCACTTTCCTACCCCAAACACAGACACTCTATATGATAACCCATAAGGGATATCCCCCCTATAGAGGTTCCCATAAATATATATGTATACCATATCATCAAAGGTGCCAACCGGGCCTTCATGCAATGATATCATTTAAAAACCAGTTAATACTTCTTTAAAAATATTAAAGTTGTAAAATGGACATATAGTAATCAAAACGTCGTCATTTCAAAGAATCAAGGCAACATCACACTAAATCTGAAAGTGCCAAACGGGCCATCACGTCACATCCATGTCAAAATAATTTTTCTAAAAACCTTTAAAACTCTGACGAGACACACACAACTTCCACACATTTTGATAAACCGACTGCACAATTTAAAAAAAACTACCAAATCTCAACCAGTTTACAAATACTCCAATGAACCAACAAACCAATTTATAAACAATTTTCATAAGCAGACCAAAAAATGAATAAATAATTTGTATAAGCAAACCACACGATTTGTTAACGATTCTATAGCCAGGTCAAACAAGTTTTCCAAATCTAGAAAACTTCATGATAAACTATTCAAGAGTGATGTGAAAAATATTGTCATATCGAAAACGATATCAATATAGTATTTGACATCCATAGAACACAACCTTCATAAGTACACAATAAATTTAACTAGAAAGTAAAATACTTCAGACTATTTCTAACAAAACCAATAAATAAATAAATAAAAAAACACTATAACATATTAACTAATTGCAGCGTGAGAATGTGAAACAGGTCAAATATTTAACTAAAATCAACCAAGCATTAAATGGATTTAATCAAAAATGAAAATGTGGGTTCACCTACCTCAAAGCAGAGCGGGCACGACAACCATCAATGGAATGAGGAGCAACGCCTTGCGGACCGAGCGCGCATCTAAAACCAAGATAAAAATGAAGGGAATATAAACTGAACACAAGGGTTTTCCAAATTTGAAAGAATAACACAAAACTAGAGGAAGAACACATTGGAAAAGTGGAATCCACATGCCGGAGGGGAGGCGGAGGCGCTGCGATTGTGCCGAAAGACCGCTGGAAACAACGCGCCCGGGGGGGATTCGGAGCAGCAGGTCAGAGTAGTAAGTAGCCAGAAAATAGGGCATGAAGGGGGCTAGCTGGTGCACAAGAGACCGAAGTAGCAGGATGCAGGCAGCCGGAAGCCAGAGCGGTAGTCCGCGGGTGGTCATAGAGCAAGTGGGAGGGTACGGGGGGGGGGGGTCCCGTGAGGGTGGACGAGGGTGGCTGGGTTGTGGCAGGGCACGAAGGATGGGAGGTTGAGTTCCCTGGAGGCTGGCCGGGAAGGGGGAGTGTCACACCGGATGAGGGGAGGGTCCCCGCCGCTGGAGTATCCCAGACAGAGGGAAGTCAGGGTGCCAAATGCGACTCACCGGAGGGAGTATGTTGGCCAGTGGAGGGGGAAAAACAGGGCAGCGAGGGGGGGACCCGGTGAGGGCGAGGTTCGCTGGAGCCAGCGCCGGGTGTGGGTAGGACGGAGCAGGGAAGGTTGGAGTGGCAGAAGGCCAAGGTGTAGGTGGTCAGAGGCAGCCTTGCCGGTGCGTGGGAACCTAAAGCTTGGGAGGGCGATGGCCTAAGGCGGAGGCTGTTGGGCGTGGTGCAAGTGAGGGAGATGAGGGGTGAGCAGGGAGGTAGGCCGGAGGAGCGGTGGGGTGAGGGTTTCAGGGCAGCTGGGTAGGAGGCGGCAAGGTGTTGGGGGCCGACGTGAGTGTCTGGCGGTGAGGAGGTGAAGGGTGACATGGGGTCGACAGGCGGAGGGATCGTGGAGGCGGGGTGAGGTCGACAGGTGGCCAGGGAGCGGCTCTTGCAAGAGATTAGGGAAAAAATGGGGGTGTCACGAGGTAGCTAGGTTAGGGTTAGGGATTCTTATTTTTTTACATAATAATAATAATAATACAAATAATAAAAACAATAATAATAATAATAAACTAATAATAAAATTACAATAATAATAAAAATAAAAATAATAGTAATAATATTAATAAAAGTAATACTCATAGTAATATTCTTAATAACAATAAAAATAACAACATAAAATTATTAATATTATTATCAAACATTATTTTTAAAATTTTAATATGTTTATTTACCTTACTCTAAAAACCGGATCACCGCGCGCTCGTCCCACAACTTAATAAACCGCACGCAAGTTGTGCGCCTCATCTCAGACCACTTGGGCATTCACACAACCACCTGGGGCGATCGTGCGGCTACCGCCTACCATGCGGTGATTTCGCACTGGCTCGAAACCCGCTAAAAAAATCAAACGAAAAGAAAAATTAGTCTGAGACCCCGCTCGGACCTTGGTGAGAGAATCCAGGCCAAGAATTAATAAAATAAAAATTAATTTAAGCAGGTGGGTGTGACAAAATGGATATCTTAAAATGAAACCTTGTTTATGAAGCATTAAAATTTACCTTTTTCAGATCATAACATCCATAAAACAAGTCTTTATGTCTGTATCTTACTATATTCAAAAACTAATATGGTTAATACACTAATCTCTAAACATAAAATGTGATACTATAGTTTCATCATTAATATTTATTCATCAAATTGAATATCTAAAAACAATGATATATTAACTAGGATATCATGTAAGCCAGTGGTAGGCGTGAAACCCTTATCATCCTCCAGTCATGGGTTCAAGCACCAAAAAATTTCTAGATTTTATGGGTTGTCACCCGACATACAAGATTTCCTTTTTTTAAAACCATATTTATATAAATTTTAAAATGCGATGGTCATCCTTGAAATTTTATCATTAAATAGCCTTTTAAAAAAGGTTTCAATACATCCTCAATACATTAATACTTCATCCATTTATTTCTACATCGGTCCTTCCTTGGTCGAGAGTTTATTATTTAGAAGAGGGTATTGACTCAATTAATGCCCAATTTTACTAAAGTTAAGAAAACTAACTATAAATAGATCCACATGATGACATTTATTTTATTCCATCATACTCTTCTTTTTTTACTCTGAAAATATTTTCTTTATGTCCTTTCCCATACATAAATCATTTCTCTAGTCCATTGAGACACTTTCTTGGGTGTCGCCTTTCATATTTCTTGAATGATGAAAAATGAGCCATTTTTCCATGGTCCCCACCCCTTGAGAGCTTAGCGAACTCCATCCTTATCTTCTTTGGTGAATCTATGAGTTGGTTAATGTATATGTTGTTAATCATATTTTTGGGAAAACTGATTAGGAATGAACATGATATCTTTCACTCCTATCAATATTAAACTTAGTTATTCATTGTCACCACATTGTCCTTCATGTTCAATGTTAACATGAATCCTTAGGGTTTAAGTCATTGACTAAAACCAGAAATCATAGTGTGATTAAAAATATTCATATTTATAAAACTGTATAATCATTTATAGGATATATAAATCATGACACTATATTTTCAATCTAACTCACTTTAGGTTTAACCTAGGTTATTTATTTTCATTATATATTCAAATCCATCATAATGGTTTATAAATAAAATTTTAATTATCCTAAGAATATCCCCCAAGATTTTCAAATGAGGTGCATAGTAAGGCCCATTGGCGGGTACCCGGTTATGCTTGAGTTAGGCATGATTCCCCTTTTCCGAGTTATTTCACCTAGGTACATATGTTCTAGAATAAAATCCACGTATAGTATATAGATATGGATGTATTTCTAGGAAGACCCACATAATCTCTACCCTACCAAAATTCTAGTATGTTCTTTTATACTTATCCTAAAATTATACTTCAGGCTTATGTTCTATAATCTATGTTTTCCAAAATCTAGTTCCCAATGATGCCACTAGACTTCATTTGATATCAACTATAGATACCTGACCCCAGTAAGACCAGAGTTGGGGTCTAATAACATTAAATTGGTATGATTACAATGAATCAAATCCCAATGGACTGAAGAGTTTAGTATTCTTGTTAAAGCAGATACATACATGATTCTTGTATTACAATTGAATAAAATAATTAAAACATAATTTTTTCGGGGATAACATCATTCCAACATATAATATCCTTGTATATCTTTCTTAGTACTATTCTTGGATATTGGGGAAAGGAAAAAAAATAATAGTGAGCTCAAATGATCAGTAATAATTAATTATAGTGGAAACAATATTTAATGAATGAGAATAAATCGACAAATAAAGTTAAATAACTGAGAATACATTCCACTCAAATAACTAAATAAGTCATAAACAATATGATAAGGTAAATAAATGAGACACATTCCCTTTAATAAATAATATGAGAATGAAATGAATCAATAGATAATGTCAAAGAGAAAATCTCAGGGATAAATAAAAATAAAAATAACTAAATTCTCAATAAGGTAAATGTTTAATTATTTGAATTCATGTATGAGGCACATGAAAACATATACTATCAAGACCTTTCACAAGATGTTTTAAAACTATAGGTATAAACCAGATTAATTTGTGTAAATTATTTCTCTCAAGAAAACCATTCAGTCATCCAGAGGCTATATAAAGTTTGGGCCCCACATGTGACTTCTAGTCTAAAGAATTCCTCATATATTTAGTAATCTATTTAATTAGAAAAAAATATTCCTTATCAAATATCTGTATTAACTAACGAATAATGATATATCATTATTTCCCTAGATAATAAAATAACATACAGATTAAATACCATATATAAAAATGTTACACCTTTAATAAAAAATATACCCATGATAAATGATATGAATAATTTGGGGAATTTAATGTCTAATGATCATAGGAAAGTGAATATTTCAAGGGGACTATAAAAAATGAATAAAGAAGTGAATTTCAATACCATACTTGTTAAAATAAATTATAAACCATTCTATGGAAGGATAAGGATGGTATCAATATAACATATCCCAAGTGGGGTAAAATAAAGGGTTGTTCTCATTGATGAATGGAAATACTATAAAAATATATTTTAAAAACATTCTTAAAGAAAATATACTTTTCATTTTGAAAAACGTTTCAAAAGTTTTTTCTATGAAAATAAATTTTAAAAAACATTTTTTTAAAATTCTCTTTAGAACATGAAATTTAAGCTTCAAATAAATAATGGGGGGAAATTTTTTACATTCATTAATAGGTAAAAAGAACATTCATTTTTTAAGGTAAGAATGTTAAAAAAGTTCCTTATTTGGAAAGCGACAAGAATATTTCATTGAAAACATTTTTAAAATAAAAAAGGTAAAAATTTATTTAATAAATCATTTTTTAAAGGTTAAAAACATTTTTGATAACTTTTTTTAGAAAAAAGGGATTTTAGAAGAAAACGGGTTCTCTGACTAAAGAGATAAATAAAGTTGGGTTTTCTTAAAAAAAATTTGAGTAAAAAAGAGAAAAAAATAGTACTATAAATTGAAAAATTCATTAATAACTAGAGGATAAGGAAATTAAATATTTTATTTTACAATTTTCACAAAAATTCCTTTAATGGAATTTCATGAATGGTCAATCTCGATTAGAATTATATTGTGAAATGAACCCTTAAAATGATCATAACATTGAAATGATAATTAATCAATGAATTTATTTATGTATAAAATGTAAATCCCAAAATAATAAGTTCTAATACATAAATATATAATTAAAGTTCATTATACACATAATCATAAAATATTAACTACAATAATAAAGTAATATAACCCAATGAAAAGAAATTGTGTTATGAAATTTCATTACCAATTGGTAACATTAAGTTCAAATCAGCTTAGATGAAATAATTAAAACGGAAACTAAAAAAATATGAATAATGAAGTATTAATGATATTAAATTTAAAATGTAAATAATATACACCATATAAAATATACTAGGTGCACAACATTATAATATGCCTCAATGCAATGAAATTGAGACGAACTCCCTTACACTTGGTAACTTTTGATTTTATAAGACCCATGAAAGAAATAACATAAAATGAAACATTAAATACCATGAAGATAAATCTAATCATGATATGAAATACATTAGGGGTAGTATATACCCCATAAAAAATAAATATGCAGTGAAAATGACATACCTCATAGAACAAAAAGTGAGATAAGAATCCCTTACCTTATGTTTCCTTTTGGGTGAACGTCCTTTAACCTACTATATAATAGTTTTAATAATGTTATTAAATTATACCAGAACCATACACATATTTATAATATCATATATTAACTTCTGATAATATCTTATTACCTATTTGCTAACGACATTTCATTATTTTCACTATTTTGGGTGTTAATTGCCTAATTTTTTTATTATGTTTTGACTTGTTATTTTTGTTCTTATTACATCGAAAAAAATTTCATCATATCCAGAATTTAAACCATGAATTAATTATCATATATATTCATTATATATATATTTATAACAATCCATGATTTTTTATATATTAAATGAAATTCACCGTTTATGGTGACTATAGGTCGTACCTACGCATGAATGTACATCCATTTCTTTGTCGTATTTAAAAAATAAAAATTAAATTTTATATAAATATGTATATTATAATTAAATTGTACAATTTATTTCATATATGTCAAAAAAATTTATAAAAACTTTTCATAATACATTCCACGTAAAGTTTGAATGAATCACATCGCTTTGAAGAGGCAGTAGTCCACATGCCCACAAACGATGTTATCACATTCTCCCAAAATGGAAGACATGATGGTATGGTTATATAAAAATATCAAGAAGAATAAATAAATTATAATTATCATATATATCATATAAAACTATAAATCCATCATCATTATAAACTTTAAATGTGGTAAATTGAATAATGAACGACATTGGTTTGTGAGACGGTTGTCTGCCGTACACACAAATGATGATTGTGTATCCCATTTGATAGATGTGTGTGAAATTTTAGATATAGATATTATAATAAGATAATATAAGTATATTAAATATAATGAGGTTATTATATAATAATTATATAAAAATAATTTAAGTGGCATAGAAGTAAATGAAACAAAAGTGATCGTTGAAGAGAGTTACCTCTTATTTAGGTAACTCCTTTTTTTGTATACCCAAAGACATTATTGGTTTGCTTTCTGAGAAACTTGAGGCTTATAGGATTATGGGAGGGATTTTGGATATTATTTTGGTATTTTTTATATGATCCAAATGTATTTAGATGTATCAATAAGTGTGATGAGTGAATGTCTTTTTATAGTGGAGGAGGAGTGACATTATTGTAAATATAAAAAGGTAAACACTATTGAGAGGTCTCCCTGACACCATGTGCCTCCAATAAAGATAAATTTTTTATAAAATGGAGGATATGGTCTAAATATTCCCATGATATATTTTTTGAAAATGGTTATAGGTCATTTTGTCCCTTAAATTACACTTTATTCCTTTGTTAAGCTAATTTTTCTCTTAATCGTTGTAATTAATTTTAATTACTTTCACTAATATTTTTAGGAAAAAACTAAGTTGTACTTATTAGAAATTATAAATTATTATGATTCCAAATATGAAATAAATTTATTTATATTCAAATCATATACGTTCTATAAATTAATTTAAAATTTAATCCTAGAGACATAACGATAAAGCATGTTTTTAAAGTAAAAATGTTCAAATGTTTGAAATGTTTTTATATCAAATTTCATTGTGAAATTGATAAAAATGACCTGAATTGGATTAAATGATATTAAATTTTTATAATTATACTTTTAAAAAATAAAAACATAATTTAACTATAAAAATAAATTAGATGAAAATGTTTTTTTCAATTAAAAATCATTGTTTTTCATTATTCATCAAAATATGAAACTTCTCAAAAAATACAAAAAAAATCACACAAATTTAATTTTGATTTTACTATTTCAAAAATTAATTTTATTTTGACAGATATAATTAATAAAATTTCTAAATATTATTTTTAAAATAGTTTTCCCATTAATAGGGGTAAATTTTCTTTTTTATAAAAATAAAAAATTTAAGCGTAAAACTAGATTTATTCTTATTTTATGCCTATCAAATATATAAAATTAGTATAAAAAAATTGATTGAATGTAATATATGTATATTAATTTAATTCATTAATAATAATTAATTTAATTTATTATGATTAAACACCTTTGGCGCATAATAATTTTTTTTATAAAAACATCCCCTTTATATTCAATTGGTTCTCATATTCATTTATATTTAATTGGTAACCAATGAATTCAATCATATATATTCATATGTTAGTTAATAATATTAATAAATACTAATTTAATGGCTAGGTTATATCTTATTATATTAAATAATAATATTTTAATAATACAATGTTGTTCAGTAAACCTCAGTCTTGCATGTAATGCAAGCCATCGAAGAAAGTCGTTATTATGTGTGATGCATGAAAACTCAGTGTTCTGTGAATTTCAAGCTATAGAATATATTGAAGTTATTTAAAATATTAAATATACCATGAATTATTGAGAGGTTATATTCCTTTCCATTTTTGGTGTTGTGTGTCATACACGCTATCGAATAAAAGTTACTCTTTTATAATTTTCAGGGTGTTACATTCTCCTCACCTTAAATTAATTATGTTCTCAAAATTTAAACTCAATATCTATAACCAATGGTTTCATATTTGAAAATACCCTTGTTGATTAACCCACATCATAAAAGCGTTTATAAAATATCCTCCTAACAAGAGATAATGAGAAGTACAAAGGTCACATGGAATAATATATAACTGGGTTTCTGCATAGCAGAACATTAGTGGAAAGTGAATATTTGGACTTGAAGGAAAATCATAAAAACTTATATAGAGTTATTGAGTTCATCGATCCCAAAAAATTTAATGATCAATGGAAAGTTGAGGCCTCAAAACCAAAAATCCATGATGATTTAAAAGAATTTTGATTCAACAAAAAATGAAGGCATTGGGATGAAATTTTTGTTTTAATATCCTTTTAATAATGTTGAGGAACTATTTTATAGAACAAGAATTTACTTAATTGATACATTTCAATTCAATATGAAAAATTCCATATTTTGGAAGTTCTTCAATAAAATTTTTATTCATCCATTACTCCATGAAATGGATATATTAAAATGATCCATTTTTTATTAAGTGCTATAATTTATTTTTTCAGATTGTAAGATCCATAAAAAAGACTTTACATTTGTATCTAACTATTTTTTGAAACTAATATGGTTAATAAATTAATCTCTAAACTTAAAAAGTGATACTAAGATTCCTTTATTAATATTTATTCATCAAATTTTCAACTAAAAATAATGATATATTAACCACGACATCATGTTAGATAATGGTAGGTGTGAAACCCTTATCGTTCTTCGATCATGGGTTCAAGCCCCACCACCTTGTTGAATTTAATGGGTTGTAACCCAATGTAAAATTCTTCCTTTTTATAAAACCATATTAATCTAACTTCCAAAATATGATGTACATCCTTGAAATTTTATAATTAAATATCCTTTTAACTATGTTTTTCAATACAACCCCAATATATAAATACATCACCTATTTATTTCGACGTTGTTCCTTATTTTTATAGATTTTATCCTTTAGAAGAGGGTGTTGACTTGATTAATTACCAGGTTCCTTATAGTTAAGGAAACAAAATATAAATGGATCCTCGAGATGTGATTTATTTCCTTCTATCACACTCTTATTTTTTCCTTAGTAATTATTTACTTAATGTTCTTATTTCCCATGCATAAATCATTTACCATTTCCACTAAGACACATTCATGGGTCTATCCTTACAAATTTCTTGCATGAGGGAAAACAATCCATTTTCCTCAATGGTATCCACCACTCAATCTCTTATCAAACTATGTACTTCTCTTATTTTGTGAGTCCGGGAGCTGGTAAATGTATATGTTATTAATCATATTTTGGGAAAACTTATTAGGCATGAACATGATATTTTCACTCTAATAAAAATCCCATTTAGTTTCTCATTTTCACTACATTATACTTCATTTTTAACGTTAACATTACTCCTTTGGGTTCAATCCAATAACTAAAACTAGAAATTATAGTGTGAGTAATAACAATCATAGTAAGAAAAATGTATAATCATTTATAGGATATCTAAATCATGACACTTTATTTCAATCTAACACACCTTAGGTTTTACTAAAGTTATTTATGTTAATTATATATTTTAATTATTCATAATATTTTGTAAATAAAATTTCAATTATCCAAAGAATATCTATAACAGACCAAGATTTCATAGTATGTTATCTCCTCAAAGAAATTAGATAACTTGTGACACCGAGTTCGAGCGCACCACGACTTACCAAACTAGCCGTTCAAAAGTGGTTATGAATAGTATTAAATGAATTTTGAATTTTATATACTCCAAATAAATTTAGAATCCATATTATGTGTTTCTTAAACATAATATAAGAATAAATTCATTTTTTTCAGATAAAAGAAGTATTTTCCAAAAAATGCAATTTTACCACCTTTTAATGGAGAACCTTTTTTAAAACAAACGTTTGACACTTATATATATAAAATTTAATGAAATAAAATTATTATTTATAATCTATACATAAAAATTTAGTTTGGATAAAGTTTTGGTACTTTTCTGATAACTTTCATATTTTGATGAATAGTGAAAAATACTATGTTTTAATTGAAAACAACTTTTTTAATCGAAATAATTTATAGTGTTAAATTATACATTTGAATAGTTTTTAAGTATCATTAGATTATATTTTTATCATTTAATATAATTTAGGTCATTGGATGTAATTTCCCATTTAAACTAGATATAAACAAGTGTCAATCTTTTGATAACTATTATTTCTTAAAAACATGCTTTTTTATTTTGACAACGAGAATTAATTTTAAATTAATTTATGCCACTTCTATGTTTTTAATTTAGAAAAATGGAGTCCGTATTTGGAATACAAAGGTCTAAATTGTGTAAATAGGTAACTTTAATTTTTATACATTATGAATAATTACTTCGGTAAATATTTTATTTACCACGATTAAAGGGTAAATCTGGTAAATAAGGGTAAACAAATAATATTATAATAATATTAAATTACCCTAACACATGTCCTAACCCCATTGGATGATAAATTTCCGAACATGATCATAATTTGGTCGATTTTGGGACCCCATGAAGCCACATGGGAGTGATAATGACATTTTATATTAAATAATCTAAAGTTAGGACAAAAATAAAAAAAGCATGCATCTTTTAGTAAAACAATTATTATATTAGGTTATATAATTGATCTATTTTACTATAAATATTAATTAGAAAGATAAAAAAATTTCCTACATCATGAAAAATTATTTATAATTTTTAGACATAAAATAAATATATTAATATATGACACAATAATGATGTAGTATTTTCATTATTAATGAAAAAATAAAATAAATGATATTATAAATATTAAAATAAATATAATTTGAAAGTTTTGATGCCATAAAATAATTTTATAGGTGAATATGACATGTTAGGATTTATTTAATGTATTTTATTTTAAGTAATATTTTTTTTGACTTTAACAAAAAACCAAATACCAAATAGTGTCAAAATTGACATAAATTAATTTTTAAAACAAATACTATATTATTGGTTGATATAAAATTCCTAAAAATATAAGGTTAGGAAAAAGGGATTTAATAATATTATATATGTCATTAATGAACCACTTGAGGTTCTCTTGAAATTTTAGAGTAATTTTATTAACCATATAGTGTAAGAATACAAGAAGATGCGGTAAAAGATAAACTATTTAAATAAGAGTTAACTATAAAAGATAAGGTTAAAATTGTAACCTAAACTTGTCTAAAACCAATTGGTTGAGAGGATTTAGACCCATAACCACCTATGTATCCAAATAAATTTATTTTAAGCCATTATAAACCGAAAATGATTGTATAATAAATTAATATTTTAATATTTTCCTAAAGTGACCCTCACCCCTCTTATAAAAGGGCATTTCCCCTTCTCTCCAAATCGCTCCTCAAAAGCCATTTGGATCAGCCAAACCCTGCCCAAATATCCTAAAACTTCTCTAAAATAAACCTAGAGTCCTTAATTTTATCATAAATCTAACCTAAGGACCACTTTTGATCAACTCAAAAGGAAACACCCGAAGAAGAGGTAATAATCTCACCACCCCTTTCAAGTTCTTTTCATCTTCAACTTCCTCTTTCTTTGTTATTTACATACCAAAATAATAACTCTAGTACCTCCTACATACTTTTATGTTATTATAAATATGTTACAACCATATTCGTTATTCTATCCATCCTCTAAATGACAAAGTCACCATACGTGCATACGTACGGCTTACCATCTCCACGTCGTGGTGTAGTTTGTTATTCAAACAATTTATTATTTGGATGAGTATAAAAATGAGTATAACTGATTTAAATAATAAATATAACATGTTAATTATTCTGTATATATGGTATACCATCCAATTACATACAATTTCCCCATCAATATAATGATATTGTCGTTCGTGTGTACGTACGAATTACCGTCTCCACGACGCGATGAGATTCATTCCCACGTTCACCATTCAACGATGATTAAAAATATATATACTATTAATAAGTATGTAATATATGACAAAATAATTCTACTTTATATATATATATATATATATATGTACTTACATATATCTTATTCACTTACTTTCGTTCAATACGATATAAAAACAGAAACATCATTTATGCGTACGTACAACCTACCGTTTCCATAAATGGTGCCTTCCATTTCATATATCTATCTATTATAAATATTTATATTCTAAATATATATGATATATAAATCAAAGTTTATATTTTTGAAATATTTAAATCATGATCTAAATGATATGATCAAGAATAACAAGTTAAAACATGTACGATAAAGAAAGTGATTACTACCCAAAATGCTAATTTAACATGAAAATAATTATTAAATGGGTAGTATAGAGTAATAAATGAATCATGTATGATAAAATAAATATTAATATGGTTTTGGTATAATTTAATAATATACTATTTTGATTATATATAAGGTTAAACGTACCCTCGACCAAACGAAAGTGCAAGGTAAGGGTTAATTCCACAATCTCTTTATTATCCGAGGTTGTTTTTACATAAGTATCTACTGGGACATATTTATTATACATGTAAATGTTTCATAAAAGTGTTTTCAAAGGAATTATTTTTAAGGGAAACTTTTACTAAAACATTATTTTATTTGTTTTAAAGATTTATTCTTTTTAACCTTTCTCATTAATGTACATGTTTTTGAAATGATTTTAAGGATTTATTTATATGGACCTGAATGTTTTAAAATGTTAATTCATTTCAAAAGTTTCAAAGTGGTATGGGAAAATTTTATTCAGAACAATCTTTTAATTTAATTCCTTTATAAATTATGTGACTTTTAAATGATTTCATGAAAAAGGGATATTTCTCTCAATGATTTTTACTAATCATTTTCAACTATGTCAACATACTTTAGGATATATTATTCTTGATCAAGGTTGATTTGTTATACAAATATTCCATTTTGTATTGAAGGTTTTATGATATGTTTTACTGTGGATGTGTTATTTTTATAGCATTCATGGTTTATGGATAAAGTATTAACATTTCGTATGCTAGTTTTAATACGAATGTTTATGTTATGTTTAAAGCATTTCATATGAGGAATGCATTGGACTTAGTAAGTGGTAGGTGGAGCCCACTATATCTCCTCGAAGCATCAGTATGTCTCATGAGACAAACTAGTGTCTTGGCACAATACCTTGACAAAATCTTATTTTCAGTCTTGGAACAAGGCCTTGACTATGTGGTTATGAAGTCTGGCATTATGAATTCCATCATTATAAAATTAGCTATTGATATTACATGTGATTATTCAACTAGTAGAATATCCATGTGAATAATTAAATGGAATTATTTGATTTATCTTTACCATATTATGCTTATTTTTAAGTTTAAAAGGCTTTTTTTAGTTTTATTCAATGCCTTAAATATTTATGATTATTTATGAAAGTTTTCATGATATTCTTATCCTTACTGAGCATCTGATTTCACCCATTTATATGTTTTATTTTTCCCAGGATGCGAAAAAGTATATTATAACTGACCTACAGGGATAGTCTAAGGGATATGAATGTGGTAAATGGAGACAAGGTTGTTGTTGTTTTTCATTTTATAATGTAATGTAACGTTCATGTATATAATCTATTTTCCAAGACTTCTAAATTGATCGGTCCTTCAGGACTTGATTCCTTGTAATCATGCCAATGTATTAAAATAATGCCCCGACTCTGGGTAACTGGGGTCAGGGCATTACAGTTAGTATCATATGAATATTAGAAACAACCCTAGAAATAGATTTAGATAAACTCTAATTAGAGAACATTACCCTAAGATAGACTTAGAGGATTAGTATAGAAGAACCTACTATAATTTTAGTAATGTTGAGATTTTGTGTGTTTTACAAGCAATAAATCCCTGTCTGGATACGATCAGGTAGAGGTGGCTCTGGCACAGATGTAACTAGGAGTGGAAACTCTAACAAGGAGTTTTGGGCTTGACCTGGGGTATCCTGGTACACGACAACGGGCCTTGCTGGACTCTTGGTTACGACACTCCTAGGGGGTATTCTTAGGATAATTTACATTTTCATTACATGCCATTATGATGGATTTAAGAGTATATACTTACTCCAAGAAAACATTTGATGATTATATATTATATGCATAATCTTTTAAATTTAATTTATGTATTTTATATGTTTTTAATTATTCATTGTGATTCATAAACTAACATATTGTATGTCATTGTTTAGAAATGGCACCCAGTAGATTGAATGAGAACCCCAACAATATACATGATCCAAAAAGTAAGAAGGATCATATCTTTCATGGTATTAAGCCAACATTTAGAAAAGAAATAGTCTCCCACGTATTATCATCATATTAAGAAATAGTATCATTTTTTATAAGATAAGTAATGAATTTTTTGAGTCCTATGGCTTTGAAGGGAAGCAAGAGAAGAAAAGGATGGTAAAGAGAAATATGGATAAAGGGAATAAGGGAAAGAAGGATTTTACCATATGTGATAACTATGGAAAGAATCACCTTGGTAAATGCTTGAAGGGAATGAGATTTTGTTATAAGTGTAGAGAAAAAGGACACCGAGTACGTGATTGAAAGGTTAAGAAAAAGGTTTCAAATGTACAATGCTTCATCTGTAAGGAGTTGGGACACTACGCGAATCAATGTCCAAATCATCAGAGTATACCACAAATGATATTGTTGGATAATAATCAAGTTATGATATTACCACAGATGGAGAGTAATGACTGATTTTCTTATGTAGATATTAAAGAATTATGTTATTTGAGTATTGTATCAACGATGTACTGGTTATAATAATTAGGGAGTATATAAGGATTGTACTGCAGTACTATTTCATTGAATATTTGAGATTGTGTGGTACCAAGAAAAGTGACTCAATAACAAGTTAATTTTTTTGGAAAATACATGGTTGAAGGAAATATAAAACTTTAATATGGTATTGATACTGAGGTATTGATTTTGGAATAAGAGATGGTTGATTTGGATAAATTATATTGGATATTATTGACATTTTTGGAACTGATTAATGGTTTGTTTATTCCATCATTGTTGGAGTTTACAACATTTTTGGATATAAGGATTATATCTAGTATTATATAAGGAATAAGGGAGCATGAATGTAATCAATAAGGTTTTATGGAAATTCAGGGTGTTACAATGTTTTAAAAGAATACATGATGAAGCTATTCACATGTTATTATGTGGCAAAAAGGATCTTCATTGTGTTTACCTTACTTAGAAATTTTGGACTGTGAGTTTGGATAGAAGTATTTTGGATAAGTCTAAACGTTGGTATCGATTAAGTTTGACATTGGATACTATTGTTAAGGTTAAATAATTTATTGAGATTATTTTTGGATTGTCATAAAAAGGACAACCCAGAGGTCATGTGACAACCTGTCGCGTCCGGCAAGGCCATGAGACTTGAACCCGCAAATGAAGGGTGACAAAGGTGCATCACCTATCACTGGCCTACGTGATGTCTTGGTTTGTATAATGTAGTTTTTTTTAAATAGAATGACAAATGAATTATAAATTAATTATTTTTGGAACCCAATATGATTAGGATAAATAAAATATTTTTGAATTCTATTATCTTTTGGAGTGAAAGATGAGTTTGGGGTAGGAATTAGTTGAAGGATAAACTGTACTTTTCAAGTATATATATATATATATATATATATATTTCTCTTATTCTATGAATAAATTAATTCTTAAACTTTAGGTAAGATATCTTAAAACCAAAAATGTGTTATCCTAATACCTTATGTTTTGTTGAACTAATGATATTTTAAATCATCATAGATCGATGGCTTTGAGGCCCTTAATTGTACACTTGTTTGTGATTGATGACCTCAATCACTCCCTATAAATATTTACGTTTTCCTCCAATTATGCATCTCTAATTTCCACCACTGTTATCCTAATTGAGATCATAATTTGGTGGTGACTTTTTCATTTCCCTTTCCCTCTTATTAGGAAAAAATTTTATTAACCAAATTTCCGATGTGGGTTTTCCACAAAGGTATTTATCTATTTTTAACCTTTTATTTTAGAAGAAAAATTTCAAATTGTGAGGAAAAAATTTATTGAAGTAGGGGAGAATGTAACACCCCAAGATTTCATAGTACGTTATCTCTTCAAAAAAATTCAATAACTTGAGACACCGAGTTCGAGCGCACCATGACTTATAAAACCCGAAGTTAAAAGGCGGTTTTGAATAGTATTAACTAAATTTGGATTTTATATACTCCAAATAAATTTATAATCCATATTTTGTGTTTCTTAGACATAATATAAGAACAAAATCATTTTTTTCAGATAAAATAAGTATTTTCCAAAAAATGCAATTTTACCGCCTTTTAATGGCGAACCTTTTTTTAAAACAAATATTCGACACTTTTATATATAAAATTTAATGAAATTAAATTATTCTTTAGAATCAGGACATAAAAATTTAGTTTTCATTACTTTTTGGTACTTTTCTGATAACTTTCATATTTTGATGAATAATGAAAATTACTATGTTTTAATTGAAAACAACTTTTTTAATTGAAATAATTTATAGTGTTAAATTATAAATTTGAATTTTTTTAAGTATAATTAGATTATATTTTTATCATTTAATATAATTTAGTTCACTAGATATAATTTCACTTTTAAACTAGACATAAACAAGTATCAATCTTTTGATAGTTATTATTCCTTAAAAAATGATTTTTGTTTTGACAACTAGAATTAATTTTAAATTAATTTCTGCCACTTATTTATTTTTAATTTGGAAAAATGGGTCCATATTTGGAATCCGGAGGTCAAAATTGTGTAAATATGTATCTTTTATTTTTATTCATTAATAATAATTACTTCGGTAAATATTTTATTTTCCATGATTAAAGGGTAAATATGGTAAATAAGGGTAAACAAATAATATTAAAATAATATTAAATTACCCTAACACATGTCCTAACCCTATTGGATGATACCTGTCCAACCATGGGCATCCTTGGGTCGATTTTAGGACCCCATGGATCCACTTAGGAGTGATAATGACATTTTATATTAAATAATCTAAAGTAAAGACAAAAATAACAAAAGCATGTATATTTTAGTAAAAAAAAATTATATGAAGTTATATAATTGATATATTCAACAATAAATATTAATTCTAAATATAAAACGATTTCCTACATCATTATAATTTTTTTATAGTTTTTTGACCCAAAATAAATATATTAATATATGACACAATAATGATGTAGTATTTTCCTTATTGATGAAAGAATCTAATAAATGATATTATAAATATTAAAATATATATAATTTGAAAGTTTTTATGCCCTCCAAGAATTTTATAGGTGAATATGACATTTTAGGATTGATTTAATTTATTTTTTTGAAGTAATAAAGTTTTTTTGATATCCAAAAAAACAAAATACAGAATAGTGTCAAAATTGGCATAAATTAATTTTTAAAACAAATACTATATTATTGGTTGATATAAAATTCCTAAAAATATACGGTTAATCCAAAGGGATAAAATATTATTATATATGTCATTAATGAACCACTTTAGGTTCTCTTGGTTGTTTATAGTATGTTTATTAACCATATAGTGTAAGAATACAAGAAGACGCGGTAAAAGTTAAACTATTTAACTAAGAGTTAAATCTAAAAGATAAGGTTAAAATGGTAACTTAAACTTTTCTAAAACCTATTGGTTGAGATAATTTTGACCCATAACCACCTAAGGCTAGAAATAAATTCATTTGGAGCCATTATAAACCTAAAATTATTATATAATAAATTAATATTTTAATCTTTTCTTAAAGTGACCCTCACCCCTCTTATAAAAGGGAACTTTCCCTTCTCTCCAAATAACAAATTCAATGCCATTTGGCTCGGAAAACCCCTGCCTAAATATCCTATAAAATTCCCACACATCAACCTAGATTCCTTACTTTTATCAAAAATCCAACCTAAGAATCCCTTTTGATAAACTCAAAAGGAAACACTTGAAGCAGATGCAATAATTTCACCACCCCTTTCAAGTTCTTTTCATTTCCACTTCCTCTTTATTTTTTATTTCTATACCAAAATAATAACTTCAGTACCTCCTACATACTGTGATGTTATTATAAATATGGTACAACCGTATTCGTTATTCTATCCATCCTCTAAATTACAAAGTCACCATGCATGCATACGTACGGCTTACCATCTCCACGTTGTGGTGTAGTTTTTTATTAAAACACTTTATTATTCGGATGGTTATAATAATGAGTATAATTGATGTAAATAATAAATATAAAATGTTAATTATTATGTATATATGATATAACATCCAATTACATATGATTTCATCATCAATATAATGATATTGTCACTCGTGCGTATGTACGGATTAACATCTCCACGACGCGATGAGATTCATTCCCACGTTCACCATTCAAAGATGATTATAAAAATATATATTATTAAAAAGTACGTAATATATGACATAATAATTCTAATGAATATATATATATATATATATATATTATGTACTTACATATATCTTATTCAGTTACTTTCGTTCAATATGATATGAAAACAGAAACAACATTTATGCGTACATACGGCCTACCATCTCAATAAACGGTGCCTTCCATTCCATATATATATCTATTATAAATATTTATATTCTAAATATATATGATATATAAATCAAGGTTTATATTCTGTAAATATTTAAATCATGGTCTAAATGATACGATCAAGAATAACAAGTTAAAACATGTATGATAAAGAAAGTGATTACTACCCAAAATGTTAATTTAACATGAAAATAATTATTAAATGGGCAGTATAGAGTCATAAATAAATCATGTATGATATAATAAATATAAATATGGTTTTGGTATAATTTAATAACATACTATGTTCATTATACAGAAGGTTAAACATACCCTCGACCAAAGGAAAGTGCAAGGTAAGAGTTAATTTTACAATCTCTTTATTATCCGAGTTTGTTTTTACAGAAGTATCTACTAGGATATATTTATTATCCATGTCCATGTTTCATAAAATAGTTTTAAAAGAAATTATTTTTTAGGGAATATTTTACTAAAACATCATTTTAAATGTTTTAGAGATTTATTCTTTTAAACCTTTCACATTAATGTCCATGTTTTTAAAATGGTTTTAAGGATTTATTTATATGGACATGAATGTTTTAAAATGTTAATTCATTTCAATAGTTTCAAAGTGGTATAGTACACTTTGATTCAAAACTATATTTTAAATTACTTCCTTTATAAATTATGTGACTTTTAAATTATTTCATAAAAGGGATATTTCTCTCAATGATTTTTATTGATCATTTTCATCTATGTCAATATCCTTTACGAGATATTATTCGTCAACAGGAACTCAACCTGACAGACGGCGCGTCATTCAGACGCCCGGTCTGAAAGTTATTGGCTTTTTCGTTCCAGGGGCCCGATTGGTTTTTAAGTCAAAACCAACCCGACCATACTCCAACTGCGTCCAAACCTCGAGCAGAGTAAGACAAAAGGTCCGTCTCACTAAGAGGAATCCAACAAAGTCGACGGCACGTCAATCGGACGTCCGGAGCTCAAGTTATAAGCGTTTCCGCTCCGAGGGCCCGGTTGGTTTCGTGTATGAACCAATCAGGACGAACCAAAAGTTCTTAGAAACCTTGAGTGTAATATACCGAAATGACCGTCTCGGTCCAAGGATCGCATTTCAGCTGACCGTGAATCAATCGGAGGTACGCAGCCCAAGTTATGGGCAAAATACAAAAAGAGGTCCGGAAATAGGGGGTTTGGGCCCGGTCCGACCCGGACCGATACCCCCCGGGTCGGCCCGAACCGGTTCGACCCAACCCGGGTCTGGGTCCGGCCCAATAGGGCGCGGCCCGGCATGGTGAGCGCGGCCCGGCCCGGCCTGGTGCGCTCGGCCGTAACGACCGAGCGGAAGGGGGGGCGCTGCCCCCCCCCCCCCCCCTGTTTGGAAAACTGCGGGCCCCATGTGGGGGGCCGCTCCTTCGGCCGGCTGGGGGTTACGACCCCCGGTTCCTCGTTCGGCCGGACCGGCTGGCCGACCGTGCTGCTGCCGCGGGACCCCACGGTCCCGCCCTCCTGCTCCGGCGCCGGTGGCCGGTAGCCGGCCGCCGCTCCCTGCTCCGCCGCGGCCTTGGTCCGACCGGCGCGGCGCGACGGTGCCACGTCCCTCCGCCATGGCCCGCTCCGGCCGTGGTGTCTTTGTGGTTTCTTGGGGCGGCGCAACGGCGCCGCGCTCCTTTGCCGCGGTTCTCTCATTTCCGCGCGGTGCGACGGCACCGCGCCATCTCCGTTCCAAACCACAATGAAGGACAAAAAAAAATAAGGGAGGGGGGTCGACCGTGTTTGTGCGGTCCGGCCGCCTCCCGTTAATCGATATCATGCGGATAAAAGTTAATCGATGAATGCCCAAAATTATTCACGACATAAAACCAAACCCCTACCTCGAAGGAAAGGTTGAACGAAGGTTCGTCACAGAATTGAACGTCGTGGAAGGAGGCGTCGTGGAAGGAGGATCGTCGGTGTTGCGGAGAATGATTCGTCGGCGTCGCGTCGTCGATCTCCGAGATTGGCGTCTCTCACTGGCTGCAGAGAGGGAAGAAGATGGTACGGCGAACTCCCCTTTGCGGTGACAGAGTTCTTCGTCAAAGGCTCGGCGTTCTTCGCGTTCTTCGTCGAGGAAGGAGAACTTTAAGACTTAGAGCAAATTCTCCCAAAATCCTCTCGCACAACCAAAACAACACTAATAAAATAAGCGTTGCCTTATTTTATTACTTACGCCACACATTTTGAAATTCAAAATTGAATCATTCAATTAATTGAATTAAAAGAGAAGTTTAAACCACCCAATTAAAGAGGCGTTTAATATTCAGTTAACCACAAGAGTTGACCTTCATTTAATGGGGGTGAAGGTGCATTACGTAATTAATAGGGGTTGAGGAAGTTGAAAGGGTGGGGTTCGTGTGGGCCCCACTTAAAAAATATCCTACCTAGTGGAGTAGGATATAGTGGGTCCCACTCCAACCACTTAGCTTAGGTTAAACTACTTTAAATAAAATAAAATTGGTTGCACCATTTTATTTTATTTTTTACTTAACCCAAAAATTTTAATAACCACACCCGAGAAAACGCAACTCCAGAAAAGGTGTTCCTAAGCAATTACCGGTGCTACGATTTCATCGGTGTCCTCAGATTTCGATTCCGAGCACCAGTTCAAAAGTTAGGAAAACCCGCTCGTTCGTTCACTGAACGTACCCGAGCTAAATTCCAGAAATTGATTCCGGGCACACCGGGCCTCGGAATCAGGTGCCGTCAGAAACTACGTTCTTTTAAAATCTAAAAGAAAGTTAAGAAAAAAAATTCCCTTGAATTTTTACGGGTCTTTACATCTTGGTTTATTTAAGAAAAACCTAATCGGGTATTCTTTTTCCATAATTACCACTAGTTCTAACTTATAATTTTTCCACATGTGCTGATGATTATCGAGTGATCAACACCCAACCCTAGAATGTTCTATCGTATACAAATCAGAATTTGGTGGAGGTAGTTTTTTTTTTCACCAAACAAGTAAATTAACATTAATATAATAAAAATCCAATACAATAATATTTTGTATTGGAAACTATAAATATTAAAATGATACCTGACATAAAAAAATATTACCCCTCCATTTATGGGGTAATAAAATTGATGTGGGATAAGGATGAGATCATAATATTGTGTTAAAATAAAGAAAATAAAATGTGTAAATAATGTAGTAGCAAACCATCATCCAAAGTTTCCACTTACCGATTGACTTCTACTAAATCCACCAGTTCCTCTATTTATATATCTATGTCTTGGTTGGGTAGGTTTAATTTCCAATAAATGTGATAATAAATTAGTATGGGTAAATATCATGGATTCTCAAGGGTTTTTGGTCAAAAAGTGGGACTCTATGGGATGTCATGTCGAAATATGCATAAAATTGGGTGTGGACACCAACTTTTATGATGCAACTTTGTGTTTCACACTATGAAACTTACAATATCCTATAAATATACCTTTTTCACATCTTGAATTACACCTCATGTAATTCCCTAATATCCACATCGTGGATTCACTATTCACAATGTGAATAAGTGTTTTCAAATAGGCTCAGACCTATTTCATCTTGGATCTTCAATTTTAATCCTTTGGGTTGGTCCTTAACCTATGAGATTTCACGAGACATTATTTTCATCTATAATTATTGACTATTAATATCTTTTTTCAATAAAACTATATATCCTTTAATTAAACATAAAAGCAGTTAAATATAATCACTATTAACAAATTAATCTATAAAAACAATTCATTTTACATAAAAATAATTATTTATAAAATGGTTTTATTACCAGTAACCAAAGGTTACCAATTTGAGAACCCATTCACTCATACCACTAGGGTATAATGGAATTCAATCTCCAAACACATTGTTTCACAATTCCCAAATCTCCCTAGGATGAGATGCACTGAGGTCCTCTCAAAGGATTTATGCCCAGGTCACCTACCTAGGAATTACCTCACCTAGGTCACCCACCTAGGCTACCCATTCACCCAAGTCACCTAGTTCGAAACCCAATTCACCCAATTCACCCACTTGGGTGCCCCATTCACACAGATCACCTATATGGGAACCTACATTCCAAGTCATCCTCCATATCCTCATGATATACATGAAACAGTTGTGCATAACAGAGTTCTCCCCATAGATCATTTATTCCTTTGATAATGAGGATTTTGCATCCAATGAAAGTCCTTCCCCGATAAATCCAACCTAGATAAAAGGACCATCAGGATGTATTCCCTTGATTATGATGGTCTATATTGTAAGTATATATGAAGAACCTTACATGATTTATTATGACCATTATGGGTTCCCCATATCAATAATTCTATCAGCCCCAACATCCAATAGTCCCCTTTCACCCACTTAATGATCCAGGGATTCATATATGACTTTAATCCGGTGTGAGCCCCAAATCCTTCTTTCATATGAATCATCCACCATATTGAATGAAAATAATCTTTCTACTATGTGTAATCCCCAATCATATCATCATTGATGATCTCATCCTTGTTTTACTCAATGAATGATATACCTACAATTGTGTTTCATGTGCATAAGCCCCAACTCTTCCTCACTAGGATATATACCATTTGATTTCACTTCTCCTACCTTTTCATGTTAAAAACTAACATAATATGGATTTTCATATAAATTCCACCCTAGAATAAGCCCCAATCATACCTCACTAAGTTATATTCTCCATGAATCTAGTTATATCTACTCACCAAAAAATATGATGAACTATAAAGGGCCACACATGAATAATCCCCACTAAATATCTAATTATCTCCCCTTTAAGGACACATGAATACTTACTATATGAAATTAAAATACATAGACTAGTTCGGTCACATGACTTTAAATAATAAGTAACTCAAAGAACATGGGATTTGATTATAATTAAATAGGATACATATGATAACTCTCCAAGGTTCAATCCCAACACCCTGTATTTTTTAGGTTCACTACCTTAAACCACATACTAGATCAACAAGAGATCATTGTGAGAGTGGTGAATCAGTGGTGTTATTTTTTTTGTTTCTTTTAAAAGTAACCCTTGCTATCGGTTAAGAAGAGTGATTTTTGTTTAATATGATGACTTTTAAACACACACCAATACAAGGAGAACAATGATTTATAAGGTACAAATATATATGTGATAAATCTATTCCTTGGTGTGATATAGATTCCTTCAAGATAAAACTACCCACTAGAATCAACTTATTGGTACAAAGAAGAAGGTTTTGTACTAGAAATTTCATTACATATCTCCTGAAAATGCTTCAGTGAATAACAAACACAAGTGTATACCACACATTAAAATAATAGTAAATGTTAGTAGAAATTGTTATGTCCTCTTTTAGTAGACCGATATCAAGTTTTAGGGTCTTTTAAGTTCCTATTCTTCCATTGTTCTTTCATAGTAGTAAGATCCACTTCAATTTATATATACAACACCACATAAAACCAACATTGTTTTCATATTCATATTGAATGTGATGCTTTAAAATATATGGTAGAAAATAATTATTCTGCCTCTATTTATTTAATGAACTTTATGGATAACTCACTTTATATTCTTTAAAATATTTTCAGAGATATCGTGTAGGATATGTTCATATATCACATGCGCAACCACACCTTCCCCTTCTTCTTCATTGAACATTTATTAAATAACCCATTGGAATTAAATTCTATCAATTTATACTTCTATTATAATATTCCAACTGTAATAAAATTGTCATAGATATTTTAATTTAAATCCCAGAATATTTGACATTCAAAATATCACAATGCTTTTGTTCACAACTACTGATAATTGCTAGATAACAAGAAAACATATCACAGTCTACTTCCTTTATACTTATGAAAAATATTTTCATTATTCCTTTTTCTATCCATGATATCCATTGGTATTATCCATATACACATGTATTCATAAATAATTCAATTGTCAAAGATTCATTTTTTATAGATCAAAGCACTTTGTTGGTTCCTCCTCTTCTTCTTCATAACCTATAAGAATTGTGATAAAGCATATCATGATATTTATTATATTTAAGAATATATTTATTGGAACTATATGACATTATTATATTCATTAGAATATTAAATTCAAATACCCTTTTTTTAGAATTTATAATCCTTGAGAAATTATAAGTTTTGAATTCATACACTCAGTACTTGAAGTTATATCCCTAGGAAAAAAATAATGTTATTTCATGAGTTTTCCAAATTTCAATTCAACTATAATTTCATATCAATTGTAAATTCATACAAAAATATTGAACTAAAATGATAATCCACTGAATTCATACAAAAATATAATTGCTTTACCTAGGGCTTGAATAACCCTTTTGCAATATAGAAACACATACTTTCCATACCAAGATATTATTTATTAAGGTATGAATATTCATTTCATTATATAAAAACACACTTGAGGATTATAAAGGTTAAGTATATTTGTATACTCTGATAGATAAACATTGGTTCATAACTAAACTACGTTATCTCCCACTAGGTTTTACATAAATAGGACCCTTATTAGACATATCATAATTAACACCTTTCTTCATAACCTGGGGAACGTATGAATAAGGAAGGGTGAGATCATATGCTCATTAAGGGTAAAAAAGGGAGATATGAATGACCAATTAAACATTACATGAGAATAAGGGTTTGATAACATGAGAATAACATTTGAAAACCACACCCTTTATAACATAGATCATAATATTGAGTAATTTCATAAATATTTATGGTTCGTAAGACATGAATCATAAATGAATCAAATAATATGAGTCATGATATAATAAAATTGGTATAAGATTTAGATTTGTGGTATAAAAATAATAATAGAAAATAATTTCATTAGTAGTTAATGATTCACTACTAGGACTATCATAGTGAATTGTATTTACTCCCCCAAACCATTGAAGTAGCGAAGGTTCACTCCCAAGACTAACATAGTGGATTTTTTTCACCAACCAAATCATCATAGTAGTCAATATTCTCTCCCAATATTATGAAATTTTATTGGTTTAACTCCCCAAACCATCATAATAGTTAAGTTTTACTCCTCAAAATATCATATTGGATTCTTTTTACTCCCCAAAACACTGTAGTATTCGAGGTTAACTCCCATGACTATCATAGTGGACAGAGTCCCTTACTGAACTGGGTACACTCCCCATTCCTGTCTTGTTCATCTCATGATATGTAAATATTTTCCCAATGCATTGGAGGGATATATAATTTTGGTCCCACCCATCACATAATATAGATAATAAATATGTTTTTAGAAATATCATAAAACATTCATCATATAATAAAATATGAAAAGAAATGGGTTTCATAAACATTTAATCATTTAACCATAGCATAAACCATGGAAAAGTAATAGGTATTATAAATATATTATCACCATAATAATAAATAATCAATATAAATAATAAGTATGGTATACTTGAATCATATCCTCGATAAATAATAATTTAAATCAAGTATTTTTTTTCTTTTATGAATAGAAATTCCATTACAAGATCATTAATATATTTTTGAGAAAAATACCCTTTCTGTTTTGAAAATTAATTTTCAAAAACTAAAAATTCATAGAATACTTTAAAAATAATTTTATTTGAAAAATATATTTATAAATTTATAAATTAATATTTATAGTATTGAGTGTTCATGATGGATATAAATTCCATTCATACCATATAAGTTAAAATAAAACATTCCATTCACATTTTTTATAAAAAGTCATAAAAGTACCTCGATCAAAAAATGATAAGATAATTCCATTGAAACAATTTTGTAAATGTTCAAAAAATGGTAAAAATGAATATAAAAAATACATATAGAATTTTAAATACATTCTTGAAAATATTTTTAAGAAAACATGTACATGGAAGAAAAATTATTTTCAACCGAATAGAGAAACAAACTCAGTTTTCCTTAAAATAATATTTTCAGTATCTTGAGTACCAAAGGTGAGAAAAATGAAAGAAAAATATTTTTTTTCAAGAAATAAACCAATAATAATAAAAATTCATGATATTATTGAGAGTTATATCAAAATATCTCAACATCCAAAACATAATCATAAATAATATCGATAAATAATTAGATTGTAACATAACACCCTTACCACTTTGGAAAAATTTGAATCGTAAGCCTCATGAAATAGAGAGACTTAGATGGATATGTAAATCCCAATAAATTTCCTAATAATTTTCATAAAATCAATTAATTTTAATTATATACAACGCATAAAATAAATAGGTGGTGAATATGGCTTGTGCCTCATAGAAATAAAAGTGAGATAAAAACTCCTTACCATGAGTTCCACTTTCTTAGAAGGCTCTCTAACCTCATGTATAATAAATTTAAATATATTATAATTATATATAAATATCATGAATATAATTATCATATCATATATATATATCTATTATATACATATTTATAATCATTCATGAAATATAGTGATGTAAACATGAATTACACCATTCATGGATACAACAGGTTGTACATACACTTGAACATTGTTTTAACTTTTGGATAGATGAAATGAAATAAAGGTATATAATATTTCACCTTTCCATAATAATTATTTTATCATACATATCTTATATATTTATTAAATATATCCTCATTTATATCCATTTAAATTGGAAATTTAAAATGAATCAAATCACTTCGTAGAGGCAGTAGTCCACACGTATTCACAAGCAATGTTATCATTTTCCAATGGATTGAAAGGTAATGTCACGACCCGTCCTTGGGGCCCATGTCGTGACTACCTCAAGCCCGCCTTCCATAGGCCAAGGGCTGGCGACTAGCACCAAAGGTGAATCCTTAGTAAAAAGGGAAGGCATTGCTTTTTAACCTGTAACACACACACACAATCTAAACACAAGCAGTAGGGGAAACAAGTACTAAAATAGAAAAGTAAAGTGTGCTGAAAGTAAGTGGGATAGTATACAAACCCAACTGAACAACAAGTAAAAGTAAAAAAGGAAAACAACTCATGGATCGTCCACCGAGAATCCTACCTGAAGGGTAGGTATAGAACTCGAACAACTCATCCCTGCGGTACGTCCCGTCTACTCTAGCTCCGAGCAGCCTCCGTCCATCACCCTCAGCCACAATCACTGCTGTCCGTCATCTACACAGAACACAACAAGGTGCAGGAAAATCCCGTGAAGGGGTGAGTATAAAAATTCTCAGTAGGGGACCCCGAGACCCCCGAAGGTCTTCCAGAATCCACAAAGGATAAACCACAGTAGAAAGATACAATCATGAAGTATCAACCAACCCTACTTAGGTATATTCCCATATATATACCTAAGTTACCAGTCACAGTACGACTCCAACTCTCATTTCCAAACACAACCCAGTCCATAAAGGAATTAATGTCAATTACATCTAAGATAATGATTGAATAGACAAGACTCATCTCACACAGGTATACATCTCTCGTAGAGTGATTGATATGATCAGATGTAGTCACTGATTCATCTAAGTTGTCGGACCCACACAGGATACATGACAAGCTAAGCTGTCGGACCCACACAGGATATAGGACCAGCTATTCTGTCGGACCCACACAGGATACAGGAACAGAAGTCAGAATTGTCAGACCCACGGAGGATCCCGGTACAGTAGTCATCACTGTCGAACCCACGTAGGATTCCTGTACAGTTGTCATCGCAGCCATCTCTAGGGTTCCCGCACACAGTACGCTCGATTCCAGGAGGGTCCGATCCTCAAGTCAAGGGTCGATACATCAACTATCATGAACTCCTGAGTTGATGTATCATGTAGTTCTGTCTCATCATAAGGAACCCAACGCGATAGATGACGCGTCAATCAAACGCCCGGTCTGAGAGTTATTGGCATTTCCGTTCCAGGGGCCCGGTTGGATTTACGCTCAATCCAAACCCGGACGTTTTCCAAAGTTCTCCAAAACTAACTTAGAGTATCAAAAAGGGACCACCTCATCGCGAGGGTCCCAGTGCCGCAGACGGCGCATCAATCGGACGTGTGGTCTAAGAGTTATTCGCATCTAAGAGAGGACGGGCCCAACCCGTCAAGCCCAGTGGGCTGCCGGGTTGGCCCGATCTGGCTGGGGGGGTCAGCCCGGCCCGGTAGGGCACGGCCTGCCTGCGGACCCGGACCACGCTGCGGGCCAGTCCAGTTCACCTGGCGGCGCCGCCTCACCCCTGCCCGGCCGGCCATAGCCGGCCTGTTCTGCCCGGCGCACGCGACCCCCACAACGGGCCACGTTTCTTCCCACATGGCACCTACGGGCACCACAATTATCCAACCCGGACGGAAGGTGGCTGGCCGGTTTTCCCTACCGAGCGGCCCACGAATGCGGGCCGTGATCTCCTCCGCGCGGCGCCTGCAGGCGCCACGGTTTTCCAGCTTGGACGGCTGGTGGCCGGCCGATTCTTCTAGCCGAGCGGCCCGCGGATGCGGGCCGTGGTTTCCCTCGACGCAGCTAGTGTGACAGCGCTGGTCCACCACCGACGCGGCCTGGCCTGGCTTCAGCCTATGGCTACACAGCGCGGCGTGACGGCATCACGCCTCTTCATCTGCTGCGGCCCTCCCGGCCGCGGTTCCCCTTTCGTCCACCGCGGTCCTCCTAGACGCAGTTATTCTCTAGCACGGTGCGACGACACCGCACCCTTTCGGCTCCGCCTTCGACGTCATCAAATGGAAACAACAAAGGGGAAGGTTGGGCCATGTTTTTGCGGCCGGAATCCTCCTTGTACTATGATATCATTTGGTTTTCCTAACTAGAATTTTGTACGATGAAGAACGAAGGTGTAATCTCATATTTTAGATTAATACAAAATTCCACAACCGCGCAACCAAAGATCTCTTGATGGTGTCACAGGAAGACGGAATCGTTCCATTGACGTCAGAAGAGGAAGAGAGGTACTCGTCATTGGTGTACGGGTGTTCGAAGGTGAAGAAGTTAAAGACAATTTCGGCATTCCCCATGGGCGTCGCTTCCCTTTCCTTGCCTTGGTTGAAGAAAGAAGAAGACGACGTTGATTATCGGTGGAAGAAGCATTCTTCTCATTCTTCGCGGAGAGGATGAAGTTCTCCAAAGGTTTTCTAGGATCCACCAAAAGAATTCTCAACCAAAATAATAGAGGAAGTCTCTATTATTTTTATGGAACCACAACACATAAGTTGCACTTAATTAAATGAGGCAACTCATTTAATTAAATGGGGTGGAAAGGATTCAAAAATATTTGAATTAAATTGAATTAATTCTCTTCATTAATGGCGGAGAGTTGGCAAGAATTAAACCATGTAAGTTTAAAGCTTTCACCACTTATGGAGAGTTACAAGGGTTTTAGATCGTGTGGGTCCCACCATAAATATCCTCCCAAGGGAGGTTAGGGTGTGGTGGGCCCCACCACTAACCTCCACTGGGAGGTTTTAACCACAAATAAAATAAAAAATGTTTCACACAAGTTTTTATTTAATTTATTTAGAAACCCCAAAAATTAACTTCCACTCTCGATGAAACGCAACTGCGGTAAAGGTCTCCTTAAGAGAATACCGGAACCACGAGTTCATCGATGTCCTTGGATTTCAATTCTGAGCACCAGTTCAAAATATATAAAAACCTGCATGTACATTTACTAAACGTACCTGAACAAAACTTCAGAAATTGATTTCGGGCACACCGGGCCTCAGAATCAAGCGCCGTCAGAAACTGCAGACTCGTAAAATTCCCATGTATTTAAGAAAAAAATTTCCACAGGATTTAAGGGTCTTTACATTCTTCCCACCTCAGGTCTTTACGTCCCCGTAAGCTACATCACACACTAAGGTAACAAATGGGGGCATTGAGCACGCATCTGAGCCTCTTGCTCCCATGTGCTCTCCTGGAAGTTCTCGTGCTGCCAGCGAATGCGCACCAGAAGAATCGATCATCCATGTAGTACCCACTCCTGTCGATCCTCAATCTCCACTGGAACCTCCATGAATGTCTCCCCATCATTGATGTCTAGCTTCCCATGGTCGATGATGTGGGACAGTTCGTGCACTTATCTCCTCAGCTGAGATATGTGGAAGACGTCGTGAACCCAGTGAAATTGAGGTTGAAGGGCCAGGCAGTAAGCCACCTCACCTACTCTACCGAGGACCTGAAAAGGTCTGAATAATCATGGAGATAACTTGCTGCCTCAGCCAAATATCTATAGACCTCATCGAGGTGAGACCTGTAGGAAGACGTGGTTGCCATCCTCGAACTCCAGTGGTCTCCGTATCCTATCATCATAGGACTTCTGCCTGCTCTTTGTAGTCTTCATCTGCTCCTAGATGATCTGCACCTTCTCCGTCGTAGCCTGTACCATCTCTGGTCCTACAAGTGTTGACTCCCCTGGGTCAGTCGAGCACAGTGGTGTTCTGCAAGGTCGACCGTACAATGCCTCTTAAGGTGTCATCCTGATGGTGGAGTGGTAGCTGTTGTTGTACGCAAACTCCTCCAGGGGTAAGTGATCCTCTCAGCTATGACCAAAGTCAAGGACACATGCAAGGAGCATGTCCGCAAGAGTCTGAATGGTCCTATCAGTCTGACCATCCATCTGAGGATGGAAGGCGGTGCTCAAGTGAAGCTATGTCCCAAAAGCCTCCTGCAACCCCTTCCATAGCTGGGAAGTGAAACGAGCATCCCGATCGAAGACGATAGTCGATGGAACACCATGAAGCCATATGATCTCCTGTACGTAGAGGCATCCCAAGCTCTCTACCGAGCCCTGCTCTCTGATCAGTAGGAAGTGGGCCGACTTGGTGAGCCAGTCAACAATCACCCAGATAGAGTCGTGTCCTCTGGATGTACGTGGAAGTCCCATCATGAAATCCATGGATATCCCATCCCACTTCCACTCTGGGACCTCTAAGGGATGAACCAAGCCTTCGAGAACCTGGTGCTCCGCCTTCACTTACTGAAAAGTGAGGCATCACGAGACAAACTCTGATATTGCCTTCTTCATACCCGACCACTAGTGCTGTCGTCTGAGATCTTGATACATATTTACCACTCATGGATGTAACGCTAGAGGGGAAGTGTGTAACACCCTCAACACCTCCTCTTGTAGTTCAACTGGTACCATGGTACGTCCTATAAAGAGGATGACATGCTCCCCACCTTCAGAAAACTCATCCGGTGCCTGGCCTGAGGATATCTGAGCTCGTTGCATCTCACAGTCAACGTCCCCATGTTGTGCCTCTCTGACTCACTGAGAAGTGGAGGAGTGACTGTGAGAGACTGTAGAAAGGATACTCCATATATACCCACAAAAGGATATCTCTAACATGGCCAGCTGCTCTATCGCCTCCCCTAGTAGCTGAATGCCTGATCTCCTACTGAGAGCATATGCTACAACGTTTCCCTTCCCAGGAGTATAGACTATCTTGAAGTCATAGTCCTGGAGGAACTCGATCCATCATCGCTGTCTCGGGTTTAGGTCCTTCTGCGAGAAGATATACCTGAGACTCTGGTGATTAGAGTATACTGTAAAACACTCACCCATCAGATAGTGCCACCACATCTTCAAGGTGAATACCACTGCTGCTAACTCTAGGTCATGGGTAGCATAGTTCTGCTCGTGCTATCTCAACTATCGTGAACCATACGTGATTACTGCTCGCTCCCACATTAGGACACACCCAATTCTGGTCCCTGATGCGTCGTAGTAAACTACGTACCATACGCCCTCCTCTAGTAGCCTCAAGATGGGTGCACTGGTCAACCTCTACCTCAGCTTTTAAAAGCTCTGTTGGCATCTATCTAACCACATGAAGGGTTTCCCCTTCTTTATCAACGCTGAAAGCAGTGCTGAAACTCGGGAGAAGTCTGGTAGAAATCTCCGATAGTACCCAGCCAGTCCCAGGAAACTTCGTACCTCCATCACACTCCTGGGTGGCTCCCAAGAAAGCACTGCCTCAATCTTCGCTGGATCCACTGCAAATCCAGCCTCTGAGATGACGTGTCCCAAAAAGTGAACCTCTCGAATCCAGAACTGGCACTTCGAGAGCTTACCATAAAGATGTTTCTCTCGGAGTGTGTCCAGTACTATATGAAAATGGTAGGCGTGCTCCTCCTCAATAGTCAAGTAAATCAGTATGTCGTCGATGAAGACTACGACAAAGCGACCGAGGTAAGGATAGAAGATCCTTTTCATGAGACTCATGAACACTGTTGGAGAGTTGGTTATGCCGAAGGGCATAACCAAGAACTCGTAGTGGCCATACCGACACTTGAAGGTTATATTCTGCACATCCTCCTCTCGAACTCTGAGATGATGATAGCCTAACCTGAGGTCTATCTTCGAAAACCATCGTGCTCCCTCGATCTGATCAAAGAGGTCTTCAATCCTCAGGAGTGGGTACTTGTTCTTCACAGTCACCTGATTTCGGTGATGGTAGTCAACACACAGTCGCAAGCTCCCATCCAACTTATTGGCGAAAAAAATCGGAGATGCCCAGGGTGAAACTGTAATGACCAGAAATTTTAAATAAATCTTGTTTCCTAATTTTATGTGTTATTTTATTTTATTTTTATACTCAAAAAAAATGTTTCATTTGATAACATGAGTATAATTAAAATGAGACTGTTGGGTTTTGACTGTTATTTGACCATTGGTCAATATGACCGCTGGAAACTAAACGTTTTGACTATTGTCTCTAAATACAAGCAATCTTGGTTAATTAATATAGAAAGAAGATTCGATGGCCTCACCTAGTAGTCTTGGACCGATCGAAGCCCATCTAACAGAACTTGGGAAGGAGGTAGCACCACTGGGCTTTGCTCTGGACCAAACCCAAGCTGAACTTCATCGTGTGAAGCAAGAACGGGATCGCCTTCGTGAGAAGTTAAAACTGATAGAAATTATTACTCGTGCGATGTTGGCCGAGCCTCCCTCAGATTCCCTCACCTTAGCACACCTTACACTTAGGTCCTATGCTGGTGTGATAAGGGGCTATGTAAGGAGACCGTAACTGCCTTGTGTAATCCTTTGTTTTAAATAAAAATTGGGATTTCTTCTTATGATGAAGTTTATAAATTTTCAAATGTCCGGATAAATATAGTTTGCATATTTTTGATGAATTTTAGAGAAAGGATATTTTAAAAATGTTTATGTAAACCTTAAATAAATAAAAATGTGTAATTATTTTCAAAAAATGGTCTTCTACAATTATGTTCAGCACAAAATTTTGAGTCTAATAAGATCAACTTGATTTTTGATGAATAGTAAATTATGAATAGTGATTTTACGCTTAGGATTAGTAATGTGACCAAATGGATTAGTAATTTCAATCAAAGAAAGTTTTAATATAATTTAGACACCTAGATTAAGTAATGAGATTCAATAAAATGGGTAAATAACAGTTTCATAAATTATTATTCAAGTATTAGTTTTTTCGGGTGAATAGTGTTTTTTAATTAAAAATTAAATTAAAAAAATTTAGGAAATTATTTTTATAAAATGGATTTCATTTTTGAACTTAGAGCATCGATATTATGTTAAGGTAATTTTTGGGGATTTTTCTGAAAAAAATGAATTTTCGGTGAATAGTGTGTTAATTTAAAAAATGAATTAAAAATATTTAGAAAATTATTTTTATAAAATAGAGTTCATTTTTGAAATCAGAGCATTGATATTTGGTTAATGTGAAATTTTGGGATTTTTCTGAGAAAGTTGAATTTTCAGTGAATAGTAAAAATACAGTTTTAGGGTTTCGGTATGTTTAATGACATCATAACTGTGTCATGATGATGTCATGAGATATTTTAAAGGATGGTCGACTAAAGAGGATGAATTATTGTGTGGGGGTCTCCATGTGGCCTAACTCTATGGGAAGTACCATGGGAGGGCCCATGCTTTTGAGAAAACCACTTTTGAGGTGTCCCTTGGCCATTAATGCCTTGTCCCCTCACTTTCCCTATAAATACCAAGCCCTTCTCTCATATTTTCGACTCCAAAAGCATCCTAAACGACGTTATGGTCTCCTTACCTCCCAAGGAGTCCCCCCAAGGTGCCCCCAAGCCCCCAAGGTCCCAACCTTTGAGTTTTAAGAGTTACGTTTTAAGGTAAGGGATCCGACCTCTCTCTTTTTTTCAAGTGATCTCTTTTATGTCATTTCTTTTATGATCCATGTTCTTATGTTGGAGGATGTTATTTTATATTCATTATACTGTCCTTTTTATGTTCATATGATGAGATACCCCCTCTTACTCTCATCATTTCATTTTATGAATGTTTAAGTGGCGCCGTTAGGCTGCCGAAATTTTTGTAACAGATTCTTTCTCCCTTCTCATTTTTCAAGATCTATTTTCATGTAAAGTATTTCAAGTTCCTTTTTATTATGTTGGGGTATGATCTCTAAATTTATCATACTGATATTTTATGATCATATGATGAGAGACCCCATTTGATCTCTTCAATTCAGTATTTTGAAGTTTTAAGTGGCGCCGTTAGGCTGCCGAATTTTTAAGTGGTTCTTCACCCTTCTCGTTTTGAAGTTCTACTTTCATGTCAATTATTTCAAGTTATTTTTTGTTATGTTGGGGTATGATCTCTATATCTATCATACTGATCTTTTATGACCATATGATGAGAGACCCCATTTGATCTCTTCAATTCATTATTTTGAAGTTTTAAGTGGTGCCGTTAGGCTGCCGAATTTTTAAGTGGTTCTTCACCCTTCTCGTTTTGAAGTTCTACTTTCATGTCAATTCTTTCAAGTTCCTTTTTTTTATGTTTGGGTAGGATCTCTATATATATAATACTGATCTTTTGTGACCATATGATGAGAGAACCCATTTGATCTCTTCAATTCAGTATTTTGAAGTTTTAAGTAGCACTGTTAGGCTGCCGAATTTTTAAGTGGTTCTTCACCCTTCTCGTTTTGAAGTTCTATTTTCATGTCAATTCTTTCAAGTTTCTTTTTTTTATGTTGGGGTATGATCTATATATCTATCATACTGATCTTTTATGACCATATGATGAGAGACCCCATTTGATCTCTTCAATTCAGTATTTTGATGTTTTAAGTGGCGTCGTTAGGCTGCTGAATTTTTAAGTGGTCCTTGCACCTTTCTCCCTTTTCAAAGTTCTAATTCCATGTCAAGTCTTGAAAGTTCCTTTTTATTATGTTGGGGTATGATCTATATATCTATCATACTGATCTTTTATGTTCATATGATGAGAGACCCTATTTGATCTCATCAATTCATTTTTGGTTGAAGTTTATGTAACGTTGTTAGGATGCCGAATTTTCATAAGAGAAATCTTATTTTTTTCTTCCTTTCATGTTCTTCATTTCATATGGTATATTTTCAAATTTCATTACCATGTTCTTAAATATTATATATTCTATTCCCCTACTGTTTTATGTATCATTTTTGAGTGGGTGACCCATGTCCCATCTCTTTTCAATGTTTTCTAAAACCATGTATCGTAGACGTTATGCTGCATAGTTTTCGTCTCAAAATGCCTCCCTCTTTATCTCAAAATTATTTTATGTTATTAAGTGAATACTCAAAGCTCTTATTTATACAGGTCTATTCAGATATATATCGAAATGTTCTATTTTGAATTCTGGGATTTACATACATGAAACCCGCTTTCCCTTTCCGTGGGTTTAAAGTGATGTAAAGATCATGTCTTTAAAGCAGTTTTTAAAACGTTATGATTATGAAATGAAAACCATTTATTTTATGCTATATGGGTTGTTTATGAAATGATTTATGATGATATATGTGGCTCACATGATAATAAAGGCAAATTTAAGGGTGCGCCCTGATAGCGCTCCAATGCATTAGGTAATGATGTAACCACTAGAGATTACAATTTTCATGATACCTTGGTGAATAACCTTGGTAATTTTCAAATGACACCTTGGGGATGGACCTTGGTGATATGTTCATGATTGTCTATGTTAAATAATGTAGCCACATCTTCAAGTTATGAAAAATGTTATTTTTATTATGAAATGCCTCATAATTTCTTTCTCGTGCCTCAAAGTTCTTTTCATGACCTTATTGAAGTATCTCAAGTTCACATGTAAAATGTTTCTCTTGTTTCCCTTACTGGGCCTTCTGCTCACCCTTTCTTTTGATGTATGTCCCCAGGTTATGAGATGCAGTAATGAACCTAGGATGAACATGAGGAGAAGCCTTTCAAGTGTTTAAGAAGAATGTTTTATGTTTTCAAGTTTTTTGTTCCTGGTTTCCAAGACACTAAACCTTAAAGATCCTCAGTTTTGTGTAATTAAATGAAAGTTTATGTTATAAAAAGGCGGGATGCTATAGTTGGTATTAAAGGATGGTTTAGTTATTTGTGGAAATTAGGATATGAAAACTTTAGGAAGAACCCTATAGAAAAGTTTAAATATAGAAAATCTTCTAGATATTTTGGTGAGTATTGAGTAAGGGGTTGCCAAGAAAATACATCCCTATCTGGATACGAGCAGGTAGAGGTGGCTCTGGCACAGATGTACATAGGGGTAAAACCCAAAAACACCTCTTTGAGCTAGACTCGAATGGGAACTGGTACACGACAACGGGCCTTGCTGCACTCTTGGTTACGACACTCCCAGGGGATATGCTTTGGTAAATTCATAAGCTTAGTATGAACCACTATTAAAGGAACAAAGATAAAATAAAATAAAGATTCACATCAGAATATACGATAATGGATAACCTAGATTGGAACCTAGGGGATCGCAAGTTAGGATATACTTTTATTCTAAAAGTTTATCATTTTATGCTTAATGTTTCCTTTTCATGATTATTGGTGAAGTATTTAAGCCCCTAATTATACATTATCTTCTTAGTTAATGGTGGGAAATGGAAGAACATGTCCCAACAAACAATGTGATAGGAAATGCGATGATTTCCGTATTAATATGACAGAGATGATTGGGGGATTAAAAGATGATTATTATTTTGGAAGACATTCACTATTTTGGGGACCCTATATGATCGAGGTTAATAGATTACTATGGTATTTTCATTGAGGAGTATGGTTGACTTATATTTTCAAGAATCGATGAATTTAAGGCAGACTTATAGTAATTTAGGTTACTTATGGAAATGATTAACCTATCTTGGGGTAAATATGTTTAGGTTAGTTACTTTTGTTATAAGATGTTAGGAGTGGTTGATGTTGTTTGGAGATGAATGATAAAGTTTACCTTGGAAGACTATGTTATCAAATCCTTCTTGTATTTGGGTTTCAATCTTTGTTTGGTTTATTTTGAAGATTTTTTTAAGGATAGTTATTTACGGAATGGTCTATGATGAACTCTGGGTAGTACCATGGAACTTTGAAGATTTAAAATTAGTTCCCATTCCTATGGGATTATTTCTTTTTGAAGAGTTGTTTTACCTTACCCTTTCTGTTTTTGGGATAATGCTTAAAGATATATGAAATATATGGTTAATCTTTTGTGGATTATGTGATTCTCTAGAAGACGATTCTTGTGTTTTGATGAGACCAAGTGTTTTTGAATGCTCATAATTTGGAGACAAGATTATTTTTGGGTAGAAACTTATTAAAGGATGAAACTCTACATGAAGGTAGGTTTATTTTCTTATGTTTTTGTTCTATGTAGTAAATGAATTCCTCAAAATTATGAAAAGAAAAGTAAAACAAAAATGTTGTTGGTTTACGTTTCCTACTCTGTAATCAAAGACCGTTTACACACATCATAAGTTTGGGATTTTCTTATGGTTAAATTTCTCCTAATCATGTTCTCTATCACTCTCCCTCAGAACTTAACCCTTTGTTTTCTCCTCCATGTCCATGTTTTCCTACATGGAATCCTAGTGTGGGTTAACTCGGGTGACCTTTGTACTTTCCTTTCTTTCTTTTAAAGTAATGTTTTTACTGACTCCTTTTCCGATGTGGGACTTTCAATGAAATTTCAAAACCCAATTTTAAAAATTCCAAGGGTACAATTTCTTAAGGGGGGAAGATTGTAACGACCCGAAATTTTAAATAAATCTTGTTTCCTAATTTTATGTGTTATTTTATTTTATTTTTATACTCAACAAAAATGTTTCATTTGATAACATGAGTATAATTAAAATGAGACTGTTGGGTTTTGACTGTTATTTGACCATTGGTCAATATGACCGCTGGAAACTAAACGTTTTGACTATTGTCTCTAAATACAAGCAATCTTGGTTAATTAATATAGAAAGCAGATTCGATGGCCTCACCCAGTAGTCTTGGACCGATCGAAGCCCATCTAACAGAACTTGGGAAGGAGGTAGCACCACTGGGCTTTGCTCTGGACCAAACTCAAGCTGAACTTCATCGTGTGAAGCTAGAACGGGATCACCTTCGCGAGAAGTTCAAACTGATAGAAATTACTACTCGTGCGATGTTGGACGAGCCTCCCTCGGATTCTCTCACCTTAACACACCTTACACTTAGGTCCTATGCTGGTGTGATAAGGGGCTATGTAAGGAGACCATAACTGCCTTGTGTAATCCTTTGTTTTAAATAAAAATTGGAATTTCTTCTTATGATGAAGTTTATGAATTTTCAAATGTCCGGATAAATATAGTATGCATATTTTTGATGAATTTTAGAGAAATGATATTTTAAAAATGTTTATGTAAACCTTAAATAAATAAAAATGTGTAATGATTTTCCAAAAATGGTCTTCTACAATTATGTTCAGCACAAAATTTCGAGTCTAATAAGATCAACTTGATTTTTGATGAATAGTAAATTATGAATAGTGATTTTACGCTTAGGATTAGTAATGTGACCAAATGGATTAGTAATTTCACTCAAATAAAGTTTTAATATAATTTAGATACCTAGATTAAGTAATGAGATTCAATAAAATGGGTAAATAACAGTTTCATAAATTATTATTCAAGTATTAGTTTTTTCAGGTGAATAGTGTTTTTTAATTAAAAATTAAATTAAAAAAATTTAGGAAATTATTTTTATAAAATGGATTTCATTTTTGAACTCAGAGCATCGATATTATGTTAAGGTAATTTTTGGGGATTTTTCTGAAAAAAATGAATTTTCGGTGAATAGTGTGTTTATTTAAAAAATGAATTAAAAATATTTAGAAAAATATTTTTATAAAATAGAGTTCATTTTTGAAATCAGAGCATTGATATTTGGTTAATGTGAAATTTTGGGATTTTTCTGAGAAAGTTGAATTTTCAGTGAATAGTAAAAATACAGTTTTAGGGTTTCGGTATGTTTAATGACATCATAACAGTGTCATGATGATGTCATGAGATATTTTAAAGTATGGTCGACTAAAGAGGATGAATTATTGTGTGGGGGTCTCCATGTGGCCTAACTCTATGGGAAGTACCATGGGAGGGCCCATGCTTTTGAGAAAACCACTTTTGAGGTGTCCCTTGGCCATTAATGCCTTGTCCCCTCACTTTCCCTATAAATACCAAGCCCTTCTCTCATATTTTCGACTCCAAAAGCATCCTAAACGACTTTATGGTCTCCTTACCTCCCAAGGAGTCCTCCCAAGGTTCCCCCAAGGCCCCAAGGTCCCAACCTTTGAGTTTTAAGAGTTACGTTTTAAGGTAAGGGATCCGACCTCTCTCTTTCTTTTCAAGTGATCTCTTTTATGTCATTTCTTTTATGCTCCATGTTCTTATGTTGGAGGATGTTATTTTATATTCATTATACTGTCCTTTTTTATGTTCATATGATGAGATACCCCCTCTTACTCTCATCATTTCATTTTATGAATGTTTAAGTGGCGCCGTTAGGCTGCCGAAATTTTTGTAACGAATTCTTTCTCCCTTCTCATTTTTCAAGATCTATTTTCATGTAAAGTATTTCAAGTTCCTTTTTATTATGTTGGGGTATGATCTATAAATTTATCATACTGATATTTTATGATCATATGATGATAGACCCCATTTGATCTCTTCAATTCAGTATTTTGAAGTTTTAAGTGGCGCCGTTAGGCTGCCGAATTTTTAAGTGGTTCTTCACCCTTCTCGTTTTGAAGTTCTACTTTCATGTCAATTATTTCAAGTTATTTTTTGTTATGTTGGGGTATGATCTCTATATCTATAATACTGATCTTTTATGACCATATGATTAGAGACCCCATTTGATCTCTTCAATTCATTATTTTGAAGTTTTAAGTGGTGCCGTTAGGCTGCCGAATTTTTAAGTGGTTCTTCACCCTTCTCATTTTGAAGTTCTACTTTCATGTCAATTCTTTCAAGTTCCTTTTTGTTATGTTGGGGTATGATATCTATATATATCATACTGATATTTTGTGACCATATGATGAGAGAACCCATTTGATCTCTTCAATTCAGTATTTTGAAGTTTTAAGTGGCGCTGTTAGGCTGCTGAATTTTTAAGTGGTTCTTCACCCTTCTCGTTTTGAAGTTCTATTTTCATGTCAATTCTTTCAAGTTACTTTTTTTTATGTTGGGGTATGATCTCTATATCTATCATACTGATATTTTATGACCATATGACGAGAGACCCCATTTTATCTCTTCAATTCAGTATTTTGAAGTTTTAAGTGGCGTCGTTAGGCTGCTGAATTTTTAAGTGGTCTTTGCACCTTTCTCCCTTTTCAAAGTTCTAATTCCATGTCAAGTCTTGCAAGTTCCTTTTTATTATGTTGGGGTATGATCTATATATATATCATACTGATCTTTTATGTTCATATGATGAGAGACCCTATTTGATCTCATCAATTCATTTTTGGTTGAAGTTTATGTAACGTCGTTAGGCTGCCAAATTTTCATAAGAGAAATCTTATTTTTATCTTCCTTTCATGTTCTTCATTTCATATGGTATATTTTCAAATTTCATTACCATGTTCTTAAATATTATATATTCTATTCCCCTACTATTTTATGTATCATTTTTGAGTGGGTGACCCATGTCCCATCTCTTTTCAATGTTTTCTAAAACCATGTATCGTAGACGTTATGCTGCATAGTTTTCGTCTCAAAATGCCTCCCTCTTTATCTCAAAATTATTTTATGTTATTAAAGTAATACTAAAAGCTCTTATTTCTACAGGGGTATTCAGATATATACCAAAATGTTCTAATTTAAATTCTGGGATTTACATACATGAAACCCGCTTTCCCTTTCCGTGGGTTTAAAGTGATGTAAAGATCATGTCTTTAAAGCAGTTTTTAAAACGTTATGATTATAAAATGAAACCCATTTATTTTATTCTATATGGGTTGTTTATGAAATTATTTATGATGATATATGTGGCTCACATGATAATAAAGGCAAATTTAAGGGTGCGCCCTGATAGCGCTCCAATGCATTGGGTAATGATGTAACCACTAGAGATTACAATTTTCATGATACCTTGGTGAATAACCTTTGTAATTTTCAAATGACACCTTGGGGATGGACCTTGGTGATATGTTCATGATTGTCTATGTTAAATGATGTAGCCACATCTTCAAGTTATGAAAAATGTTATTTTTATTATGAAATGCCTCATAATTTCTTTCTCGTGCCTCAAAGTTATTTTCATGACCTTATTGAAGTATCTCAAGTTCACATGTAAAATGTTTCTCTTGTTTCCCTTACTGGGCCTTCTGATCACCCTTTCTTTTGATGTATGTCCCTAGGTTATGAGATGCAGTAATGAACCTAGGATGAACATGAGGAGAAGCCTTTCAAGTGTTTAAGAAGAATGTTTTATGTTTTCATGTTTTTTGTTCCTGGTTTCCAAGACACTAAACCTTAAAGATCCTCAATTTTGTGTAATGAAATGAAAGTTTATGTTATAAAAAGGCGGGATTCTATAGTTGGTATCAAATGATGGTTTAGTTATTTGTGGAAATTAGGATATGAAAACTTTAGGAAGAACCCTATATAAAAGTTTAAATATAGAAAATCTTCCAGATATTTTGGTGAGTATTGAGTAAGGGATTTCCAAGCAAATACATCCCTGTATGGATACGAGCAGGTAGAGGTGGCTCTGGCACAGATGTACATAGGGGTAAAACCCGAAAACACCTCTTTGAGCTAGAATCGAATGGGAACTGGTACACGACAACGGGCCTTGCTGCACTCTTGGTCACGACACTCCCAAGGGATATGCTTTGGTAAATTCATAAGCTTAGTATGAACCATTATTAAAGGAACAAAGATAAAATAAAATAAAGATTCACATAAGAATATACGATAATGGATAAACTAGATTGGAACCTAGGGGATCGCAAGTTAGGATATACTTTTATTCTAAAAGTTTATCATTTTATGCTTAATGTTTCCTTTTCATGATTATTGGTGAAGTATTTAAGCCCCTAATTATACTTTATCTTCTTAGTTAATGGTGGGAAATGGAAGAACATGTCCCAACAAACAATGTGATAGGAAATGCGATGATTTCCGTATTAATATGACAGAGATGATTAGGGGATTAAAAGATGATTATTATTTTTGAAGACGTTCACTATTTTGGGGACCCCATATGATCGAGGTAAATAGATTACTACGGTATTTTCATTGAGGAGTAAGGTTGACTTATATTTTGAAGAATCGATGAATTTAAGGCGGACTTATAGTAATTTAGGTTACTTATGGAAATTATTAACCTATCTTGGGGTAAATATGTTTAGGTTAGTTACTTTTGTTATAAGATGTTAGGAGTGGTTGATGTTGTTTGGAGATGAATGATAAAGTTTACCTTGGAAGACTATGTTATCAAATCCTTCTTGTATTTGGGTTTCAATCTTTGTTTGGTTTATTTTGAGGATTTTTTTAAGGACAGTTATTTACGGAATGGTCTATGATGAACTCTGGGTAGTACCATGGAACTTTGAAGATTTAAAATTAGTTCCCATTCCTATGGGATTATTTCTTTTTGAAGAGTTGTTTTACCTTACCCTTTCTGTTTTTGGGATAATGCTTAAAGATAGATGAAATAGATGGTTAATCTTTTGTGGATTATGTGATTCTCTAGAAGACGATTCTTGTGTTTTGATGAGACCAAGTGTTTTTGAATGCTCATAATTTGGAGACAAGATTATTTTTGGGTAGAAACTTATTAAAGGATGAAACTCTACATGAAGGTAGGTTTATTTTCTTATGTTTTTGTTCTATGTAGTAAATGAATTCCTCAAAATTATGAAAAGAAACGTAAAACAAAAATGTTGTTGGTTTACATTTCCTACTCGGTAATCAAAGACCGTTTACACACATCATAAGTTTTAGATTTTATTATGGTTAAATTTCTCCTAATCATGTTCTCTATCACTCTCCCTCAGAACTTGACCCTTTGTTTTCTCCTCCACGTCCATGTTTTCCTACATGGAATCCTAGTGTGGGTTAACTCGGGTGACCTTTGTACTTTCCTTTCTTTCTTTTAAAGTAATAGTTTTACTGACTCCTTTTCCGATGTGGGACTTTCAATGAAATTTCAAAACCCAATTTTAAAAATTCCAAGGACACAATTTCTTAAGGGGGGAAGATTGTAACGACCCGAAATTTTAAATAAATCTTGTTTCCTAATTTTATGTGTTATTTTATTTTATTTTTATACTCAACAAAAATGTTTCATTTGATAACATGAGTATAATTAAAATGAGACTGTTGGGTTTTGACTGTTATTTGACCATTGGTCTATATGACCGCTGGAAACTAAACGTTTTGACTATTGTCTCTAAATACAAGCAATCTTGGTTAATTAATATAGAAAGCAGATTCGATGGCCACACCAGTAGTCTTGGACCGATCGAAGCCCATCTAACAGAACTTGGGAAGGAGGTAGCACCACTGGGCTTTGCTCTGGACCAAACCTAAGATGAACTTCATCGTGTGAAGCTAGAATGGGATCGCCTTCGTGAGAAGTTCAAACTGATAGAAATTACTACTCGTGCGATGTTGGCCGAGCCTCCCGCAGATTCTCTCACCTTAACACACCTTACACTTAGGTCCTATGCTGGTGTGATAAGGGGCTATGTAAGGAGACCGTAACTGCCTTGTGTAATCCTTTGTTTTAAATAAAAATTGGGATTTATTCTTATGATGAAGTTTATGAATTTTCAAATGTCCGGATAAATATAGTATTCATATTTTTGATGAATTTTAGAGAAAGGATATTTTAAAAATGTTTATGTAAACCTTAAATAAATAAAAATGTGTAATGATTTTCAAAAAATGGTATTCTACAATTATGTTCAGCACAAAATTTCGAGTCTAATAAGATCAACTTGATTTTTGATGAATAGTAAATTATGAATAGTGATTTTACGCTTAGGATTAGTAATGTGACCAAATGGATTAGTAATTTCACTCAAATAAAGTTTTAATATAATTTAGACACCTAGATTAAGTAATGAGATTCAATAAAATGGGTAAATAACAGTTTCATAAATTATTATTCAATTATTAGTTTTTTCAGGTGAATAGTGTTTTTTAATTAAAAATTAAATTAAAAAAATTTAGGAAATTATTTTTATAAAATGGATTTCATTTTTGAACTCAGAGCATCGATATTATGTTAAGGTAATTTTTGGGGATTTTTCTGAAAAAAATGAATTTTCGGTGAATAGTGTGTTTATTTAAAAAATGAATTAAAAATATTTAGAAAATTATTTTTATAAAATAGTGTTCATTTTTGAAATCAGAGCATTGATATTTGGTTAATGTGAAATTTTGGGATTTTTCTGAGAAAGTTGAATTTTCAGTGAATAGTAAAAATACAGTTTTAGGGTTTCGATATGTTTAATGACATCATAACTGTGTCATGATGATTTCATGAGATATTTTAAAGGATGGTCGACTAAAGAGGATGAATTATTGTTTGGGGGTCCCCATGTGGCCTAAATCTATGGGAAGTACCATGGGAGGGCCCATGCTTTTGAGAAAACCACTTTTGAGGTGTCCCTTGGCCATTAATGCCTTGTCCCCTCACTTTCCCTATAAATACCAAGCCCTTCTCTCATATTTTCGACTCCAAAACCATCCTCAACAAAGTTATGGTCTCCTTACCTCCCAAGGAGTCCTCCCAAGGTGCCCCCAAGCCCTCAAGGTCCCAAACTTTGAGTTTTAAGAGTTACGTTTTAAGGTAAGGGATCCGACCTCTCTCTTTCTTTTCATGTGATCTCTTTTATGTCATTTCTTTTATGGTCCATGTTCTTATGTTGGAGGATGTTCTTTTATATTAATTATATTGTCATTTTTATGTTCATATTATGAGAGACCCCCTCTTACTCTCATCATTTCATTTTATGAATGTTTAAGTGGCGCCGTTAGGCTGCCGAAATTTTTGTAACGGATTCTTTCTCCCTTTTCATTTTTCAAGATCTATTTTCATGTAAAGTATTTCAAGTTCATTTTTATTATGTTGGGGTATGATCTCTAAATTTATCATACTGATCTTTTATGATCATATGATGATAGACCCCATTTGATCTCTTCAATTCAGTATTTTGAAGTTTTAAGTGGCACTGTTAGGCTGCCGAATTTTTAAGTGGTTTTTCACCCTTCTCGTTTTGAAGTTCTACTTTCATGTCAATTCTTTCAAGTTCATTTTTGTTATGTTGGGGTATTATATCTATATCTATCATACTAATATTTTATGACCATATTATGAGATACCCCATTTGATCTATTCAATTCAGTATTTTGAAGTTTTAAGTGGCGCCGTTAGGCTGCCAAATTTTTAAGTGGTTCTTCACCCTTCTCGTTTTGAAGTTCTACTTTCATGTCAATCCTTTAAAGTTACTTTTTGTTATGTTGGGGTATGATATATATATCTATAATACTGATCTTTTATGAACATATGATGAGAGACCCCATTTGATCTCTTCAATTCAGTATTTTGAAGTTTTAAGTGGCGCTGTTAGGCTGCCGAATTTTTAAGTGGTTCTTCACCCTTCTCGTTTTGAAGTTCTATTTTCATGTCAATTATTTAAAGTTCCTTTTTGTTATGTTGGGGTATTATCTATATATCTATCATACTGATATTTTATGACCATATGATGAGATACCCCATTTGATGTCTTCAATTCAGTATTTTGAAGTTTTAAGTGGCGTCGTTAGGCTTTTGAATTTTTAAGTGGTCCTTGCACCTTTCTCCCTTTTCAAAGTTCTAATTCCATGTCAAGTCTTGAAAGTTCCTTTTTATTATGTTGGGGTATGATCTCTATATCTATCATACTGATATTTTATGTTCATATGATGAGAGACCCTATTTGATCTCATCAATTCATTTTTAGTTGAAGTTTATGTAACGCCGTTAGGCTGCCGAATTTTCATAAGAGAAATATTATTTTTGTCTTCCTTTAATGTTCTTCATTTCATATGGTATATTTTCAAATTTCATTACCATGTTCTTAAATACTATATATTCTGTTCCCCTTCTGTTTTATGTATCATTTTTGAGTGGGTGACCCATGTCCCCTCTCTTTTCTATGTTTTCTAAAACCATGTATCGTAGACGTTATGCTGCATAGTTTTCGTCTCAAAATGCCTCCCTCTTTATCTAAAAATTATTTTATGTTATTAATTGAATAATCAAAGCTCTTATTTATAAAGGGTTATTCACATATATATCAAAATGTTCTATTTTAAATTCTGGGATTTACATACATGAAACCCGCTTTCCCTTTCTGTGGGTTTAAAGTGATGTAAAGATCATGTCTTTAAAGCAGTTTTTAAAACATTATGATTATGAAATGAAACCCATTTATTTTATGCTATATGGGTTGTTTATGAAATTATTTATGATGATATATGTGACTCACATGATAATAATGGCAAATTTAAGGGTGTGCCCTGATAGCGCTCCAATGCATTGGGTAATGATGTAACCACTAGAGATTACAATTTTCATGATACCTTGGTGAATAACCTTGGTAATGTTCAAATGACACCTTGGGGATGGACCTTGGTGATATGTTCATGATTTTCTATGTTAAATGATGTAGCCACATCTTCAAGTTATGAAAAATGTTATTTTTATTATGAAATGCCTCATGATTTCTTTCTCGTGCCTCAAAGTTATTTTCATGACCTTATTGAAGTATCTCAAGTTCACATGTAAAATGTTTCTCTTGTTTCCCTTACTGGGCCTTCTGCTCACCATTTCTTTTGATGTATGTCCCCAGGTTATGAGATGCAGTAATGAACCTAGGATGAACATGAGGAGAAGCCTTTCAAGTGTTTAATAAGAATGTTTTATGTTTTCATGTTTTTTGTTCCTGGTTTCCAAGACACTAAACCTTAAAGATCCTCAGTTTTGTGTAATGAAATGAAAGTTTATGTTATAAAAAGGCGGGATGCTATATAAACACTGGATCGGATAAATCCCTTCCCTTACAAGTCGTCCAGCTGTACCTGTAGGTCATGAAGCTCGGCGGGAGCCATCCGATATGCTGGAATAGATATCGGTGTTGTCCTGGGGTATAGGTCAATGTATAAGTCTACCTCTCTGCGAGGAGGTAGTCCTGGAACGTTGTCAGGGAAAACATCCGTGTACTGATCCACCACAATAGGAAAACTCAGACTACGCATATCAACCACTCCAAAGATGAGACTAGCCAACTGATGTATGATCGGCTGCCCCCTCCTCTGCGTAAGTCCATCCTGCACTACAAAGGCTCCCTTCTTGGTGGTAAAGGTGAACCTGGTCCCATATGAGAGGATACACCGCACTTTGTGCTTAATACAGTCAATATGAGCATGAATTGTGGATAACCAGTTCATACCCAAGATGATGTTGTAAGGCCTCGACGCAGCTAAAAGAAGATCCCAGCCGAAGCTCTCACCTGATAGAGTAAGCTCACACTGCCGGCACTAGTGCGTAATCGTCGAGTCTACTCCCGTAAGAGTCTCTAGCCGTAAGGATCGAGCTAACAACTCCATAGGAATCTCCGATCTCTGAACGAGGGCAGTGGAAATAAAATAATGACTTGCACCTATGTCTATAAGTACTGCATCAAGGGTGGAGTAGACATAGATAATACCTCAAATCATATTAGGTGCACCATGGTCGTAGGCCTCGACAACCTAGAGATGAGTCCGCCTCTGTCTGCCAGCTCCCTGTGGTTGGGGTGGACCTCCTAGTGGTGGTGGTGGTAGAGCCTCGTAATGTCGTCCACTGCCCGCTGCTCGGCCAGCTCCTCTACCACGTCCGCCTGCTCCCGGCGGACCACCACGGTCAAACCTCTGCCTCTTCCTAGGTGGTCCCTCTACTGTCTGCTGCTCATCTGCATGGAAGGTGGGGCAGTCACGAGCCATGTGGCCCTACCTGCCGTGTGCATAACACTGTCTTCTCTTCGTATAGCTGGATCTGTCTGGTGTTACCCACACAACAAAACCTTTATCCTAGGGTCTCCCACCTGATGGCCTGGTCTTCTTGAACCTCTGCATCATCTGTCTACTTCCGGCTGCAGAAGACTCCACTACGTGTCGCCCTGTGGTGGGTCTCACCGCTGGTGACTACTCAGCGAGAAAACTCTCCACTAGAAGGGCTTGCTTCAGCACCCCCGCCTGCGTCGGGATGCAGAGGGGAATTATCAAAGCCCTGATCTCATGCCTGAGTACCTTCTCGAAGGTCCAGGCCCCGAAGAATGGGTCCTGTACCATATCCAGGGAGTAGAGTGAGAGGTCATTGAACCTCACTAAGTACTGAGCTACTTTCATGCTACCCTGCTGCAGATGAATTAAATCCTGAATCTGCACCGCACGAAGGGTGGATGGAACAAACTCCGAGCGAGAGATACTCTCAAAGTCTGTCCAGAGTAATGTTTCCTCATCATGCACTTGGAGCATCAGGCTCCACCGTCTGCCAGCTACTGCATGCAGGAGACTCGCGGAAAGGATCCCCATAAGGTCGGATGGTGTCCCTACCAATCTGAAAACTCTCATGATAGCCTCCAGCCAATCCTTAGCTACATGTGGGTCCCTCTCTACCCGGATCCTAGGCGGCCTCTGGTGCTGGAACTTGTGCAATGCACTCAGGCAGCGTGCACTCTCTACTGCTAGATCTGGTGGTATCGATGGACCAGCGGGTAGTGGTACCGCTGGTACCTCTGCTGTGATGGGGCCCTGCATCGAGGCCTCGTCGCTCAGTGGGATACCATCTCGTATGAAACTCAGAACCCCAATTGGCTGCCTTTGTGGGTCCATCCTGAAAAGAAACAGGTGTGTCATGGTTAAAACAGTATACCTGGTGAGCTGACACAAAGTAATCACGTAGAAAACTTTTTCAAAGGAGACACACACGCAATCAGTGTTTTCTTGCACTGAGTCAGAGATCAAAAGTCAAAGTCCTAGTGTATGGATACGTCGGCCGCTGCACCAACACCGGTTTCCCTAAACTAATAACCACACCCAAAACGCTTCACACTATTGCCGTTAAAAGAATTAGAGTCCAAGTTCTGTGGTAGAACCGACTCCTCTGATACCAATTTGTCTGGATCCGTCCTCGGGGCCCATGTTGTGACTACCCCAAGCCCTCCTTCCATAGGCCAGGGGCTGGCGGCTAGCAGCACAGCCGAATCCCTAATAAAAAGGGAAGGCATTTCCTTTTAACCTGTAACACACACACAGTCTGAACACAAGTAGTAGAGGAAACAATTACTAAAATAGGAAAGTAAAGTGTATTGAAAGTTAGTGGGCCAGTATACAAACCCAACTAAACAACAATTACAAGTACAAGTAAAAAGGGAAAACATCTCTGGGATCATCCACCGGGAATCCTACCTGAAGGGTAGGTATATAACTCGAACAAATCGTCCCTGCGGTACGTCCCATCCAGTCCATCTCCGAGCAGCCTCCATCTATCACCCTCAGCATCAATCAAAACTGTTTTTCATCATCACAGAACAAAACAATGTGTGGTCGAAGCCCGTGTAGGGGTGAGTATAATAACACTCAGTAGGGGACATCGAGACCCCCAAATGTCTCCCAAAATCCAAAAAGGATAAACCATAGAAGAAATATAAAATCACGAAGTATCAAACAACCCTACTTAGGTATATTCCCATACATATACCTAAGTTATCAGTCACAGTACGACTCCAACTCTCCTGCCCAAACACAACACAGTCCACAAAGGAAGTAAGGTTAATTACATCGAAGATAATGATTGAATAGACAAGACTCAGCTCACACATGTATACGTCTTTCGTAGAGTGATAGAGATGATCATATGTAGTCACCGATTCATCTAAGCTATCAGAACAACACAGGATAAAGGACCAGCTAAGATGTGAGACCCACACAGGATACAAGACCAGCTATTCTGTCATACCCACATAGGATATAGGAACAGAAGTCAGAACTATCAGACCCACGGAGGATCCCAGTACAGTAGTCATCGATGTCGAACCCACGTAGGATTATGGTATGGTAGTCATCACTGTCGAACCCACGTAGGATTCCGGTACAGTAGTCATCGTTGTCGAACCCATATAGGATTCCGGTATAGTAGTCATCACAGCCAACTCTAGGGTTCTCGCACAAAGCACACTCGATTCGGGGAGGTTATGCTCCTCGAGTCAAGTGTCGATACATAACCAATCATGAAGTCCTGAGTTGATGTATCCTGTAGTTCCGTCTTATCATAAGGAACCCAAAGCGATAAACAAAACGTCAATCAGACGCCTGGTCTGAGAGTTATTGGCATTTCCATTTCAGGGGGCCCAGTTGGATTTACGCTCAATCCAAACCAGGCCGTTTTACAAAGTTTTACAAAACTCACTTAGAGTATCAAAAAAGGGCCACCTCGTCGCAATGGTCCTAGTACCACAGACGGCGCGTCGATCGGACGCGCGGTCTAGAAGTTATTCCCATCAAATCAAGGACAGGCCCGACCCGTCAAACCAAGTGGGATGGTGGGTCGGCCCGACCTGGCTCGGCGGGTCCAACCCGACAGGGGGGTTTGCCTGACCTGGTGGTGCGCGTCCCACCTGCAGACATGTTCCGCGCTGCGGGCCGGTCCGGTTCACCCGGTGGTGCCAAGCGATGCCGCTTCTCCCCTACCCAGCTGGCCGGTTCTGCCTGGTGCACGCGACCCCCACAGCGGGCCGTAGTTCTTCCCACGCGGCACTTGCAGGCACCATGATTCTCCAGCCCATCCGGAAGGCGGTCGGCCGGTTTGCCCTGCCGAGCGGCCCGCGGATGCGGGCCGCGATCTCCTCCGCGCGGTACCTACGCGCGTCGCGGTTTTCCAGCCCGGCCAGTTCTTCTAGCCGATCCACCCGCGGATGCAAGCCGTGATTTCCCTCGATGTGGCCAGCACGATGGTGCCAGTCCACCACCACCACGGCCCGGCCTGGCCACGGCCTTTGGCTCCACAGCACGGCGCGACGGCGCAACGCCTCTTCATCTGTCGTGGCCCTCCCGGCCGCGGTTCCTATTTTGTCCGTCATGGTCCTCCTGGCTGCGGTTATTCTCCAGCGCGGTGTGATGGCACTGCGCCCTTTTAGCTCCGCCTCTGAAGCCATCAAATGGAAACAACAAAGTGGAGGTTCGGGCCGTGTTTGTGCGGTCCGAACCCTCCTCGTCATATGATATCATTTGGTTTTCCTAACCAGAATTTTGTACGACGAAGAACGAAGGTGTAATCTCATATTTTAAATTAATACAAAATTCCCCTACCTCACAACTAGAGATCGCTTGATGGTGTCGCAGGAAGACGGCGTCGTTCCGTTGATGTCAGAAGAGGAAGAGAGGTACTCTTCGTTGGCGGATGAGCGTTCGAAGGTGAAGAAGTTGAAGACAATAGTGACGTTCCTCGTGGGTATCGCTTCGCTTTCCTTGCCTTAGTTGAAGAAGGAAGAAGACGGTGTTGATTATCGATGGATGAAGCATTCTTCGCATTCTTCGCGGAGAGGATGAAGTTCTCCAAAGGTTTTCCAGGCTCTACCAAAAGAATTCTGAACCAAAATAATAGAGGAATCCTCTATTATTTTTATGGCACCACAACACATAAGTTATGATTAATTAAATGAGGCAACTCATTTAATTAAATGGGGTGGAAAGGATTCAAAAAGATTTGAATTAAATTTAATTAATTCTCTTAATTAATGGTGGAGAGTTGGAAAGAATGAAACCATGGATGTTTAAAGGTTTCACCACTTATGGAGAGTTACAAGGGTTTTAGCTCATGTGGGTACCACCATAAATATCCTCCCAAGGGAGGTTAGGGTGTGGTGGGCCCCACCACTAACCTCTACTTGGAGGTTTTAACCACCAATCAAATAAAAAATGTGTCACACAAGTTTTTATTTAATTTATTTAGAAACCCCAAAAATTAACTTCCACTCTCGATGAAATGCAACTGCGGTAAAGGTCTCCTTAAGCGAATACCGGCGATGTGAGTTCATCGGTGTCCTCAGATTTCAATTCCAAGCACCGGTTCAAAATATATAAAAACCCGCATGTACGTTTACTGAACGTACCCGAACAAAACTTCAGAAATTGATTCCAGGCACACCGGGCCTCGGAATCAAGCACCGTCAGAAACTGCGGACTCGTAAAATTCTCATGTATTTAAGAAAAAAAATTTCACAGGATTTTCGGGTATTTATAGGTAAGAAGTTAGATGTGATATTATAACTTTTGAAGTATAATTATACCATTATTATCATATAAAAACATTAAACACATCATAATAACCATCCAACAAATATGGTGGTGGAAAATGAATTGTATCGCTACGTGGAGATGATAAGTCATATATATGCACGAACAATACTTTCACTTCATATTTGATGAGAAATAAGGTGGATAATGGTGAATACATAATTATAATAAAACATAAGTATATTTAGGATACTTAATTAATTAATTTATTATAAATACCATGTAATTATAAAAGGTAAAGAAGAATTTAAAAAAGTGATTGAGTTTAGGAGATTACATATTCTTTGAAAGAACTCTTATATATCCTATTAAGGATCCTTGGGTTAGTATTTTGGGAATAAAAGAACCTATATAATGTGTATAAAGAATTTAATAAGGTTTTTTTCGGGTATGGTAAATATATAAGCCTCAATGTGTTGTGAATGAGAGAAAGGAGGGGTTTCCTTTTATAATTGAGAGGAGGGGTTATCATGGGATTTCTTAAAAATATTATAATATAATAAGTTCATTCACTAGCCCAAATAGCTCCAAAATTCCAAGGTTTCAAAGATAATATATGATAGGGTTAAAATTAAATTAAACAATAAAATTTTTATAGGTTTAGGTTTTTTTAATCCTTATCTTTTGGTTTAACCCTCCGTTAAATATTTCAAATATTAATTGTGATAACATATTTTTAATTCTTAAAGGGTTACAATAATACAAATAAGTTTGAAATTGGTTAATAAATTACCAAGGAAAAATATTTTAGACTATATATTTTTTAAATTATAATCTTTCTATATTTTTATGATATTTTAATAATTTAAAAAAATATTATTTTGATAAAATATCATTAATCTCAATTTTGACCCAATTTATTTAATTTGAATTCAATGGTATAAAAAAAGGTTGATATTATTATATAATCCTATTACACATCACTTTTACATCCTATTTATCTATAAAATTTAAGTAACACTATAACTCACTCAAATTATATTACATTTAATATTTTTAAAATCATTTTTGTTCTATTAATTGAATAAATATTTCACTAGTATTGTCCAAGAATTTGAGGTGATTACTTAATAACAGAAAATTATAAATAAATTATTATAATGAATATAATTTTAGAGCTATTTTTTCCCCATGTGAACACATAAGAGATATTTAAAACTAAGAGAGTAATATTTAATAGCTTTCTTTGCTTTAAATATTATAAAAGTCATTTTCATGGACAAGTGTTCATTAAAAAAATAAATTTCGGCCTTAAGGTGATAACAGACAAGTTAATTTCAACCAATATAAATTATTATGAAAAATTATTGTTTTATCACCTATTTTAACATAGATTAAACTTATTTACCCTTTATTGAGGTGATAAATTTTACCACAATTACTATTCACATTGAAAAAAATTAAAGGGGTATATTTACCATATTTTAACCTCATAATTATAGATATATAACCCATTTTATAAAATTTAATAACTATAATTGGAAGAATTTAATTTTATAATAAGCGTGAAAAATGCGATGAAAACTACTTTTTAGACCAATATATTTTTAAGCATAAAACATGGTTTATTCTTATCCCCTACATAGAAAAAAAATTAAACAAATGTTAAAACATTTTATTGAATAGATAATTTATAAATTTCATTAAAATAATTCACAAATAGTGATAAATTTAATTTATCAAGATAAAAATGCTGCATGTGCATAAAAACATGTTTTTGGAAAAACACATTTTTACATATAAAAAATGTTTTTTCATACCAAAATCAAACATGAAATTGATTCTAATTAACTTAATTGAATTATTTAAAATATAAGAAAACTAATTTAAATTTAAATAAGTTTAGAAAAAAATGGATATTTTTACATGCTTGAAAACAATTGCAATTCTAAATAAGAACAATATTTTTCACTATTCACTAGAAAATCAATATCTTGAGATAAATCCCAAATATTTACCATAATATATTTTTGATATTATTAATTATAAAATGTAATTAATTTTATGAAATAAAATTGTTAAAAGTGTCAAAAATATTTTATTTCCTCACAAAATTTATAAAAATAACTTTTAAAAGAAATATATTTTTAAGTATAATACACATTTACTAAAAAAATTGAATACATATTTCCAAATAATTAATTAATAAATTTATATTTCATATGATTTTTATATATATTTCATAAATAATTAAATCCTATTCATCCCCTCAAATTTAACATCTATGTTATAACAACCATATTTGAATAATAATATTTAATGGTTTGTTTAATTTTTGTGTTTCATGTCTTATATGATATTAAACATAATGATTTTATATTAATATTTTGGGGTATTACATCCCCCCTAAATAAATTATATCCTCATAATTTGAACTTATTCTTGATATTCAAGGGTTTTATATTTAAAAATCCCTTTGTTGAAAACCCACGTCATAAAGAGGGATAATAGAAACTCCCCATGAAGAGAGGGAATAAAAATATATAGGTTATCTAGAATAGCACATATCAAGGTTTACAGATAGGATAACATCAGTTAAAAGTAAAAATACATACATGTATGAGAAAAATAAAACACAAGGAGTAATAGAGAGTGATAGAGAACATGGTTGAGAGAAAGTTAAAGACCATAAATCCATAAATATGTGATGGGTTAAAATACCATTAATACATTGAAAATAATTTTATAAGTATAAAATTTTAGTTCAAGATCCTTTTGCTTAATTTTATGGATTATTTTACTAACAAGATAGTAAATAAGAGAAAATATACTTACATGATTTATTTCCATAACATAAGAACAATTTCATCCTCTGGTTGTTCTTGGATAAATTTAAAATTCAATTCTTACTCTATGAAATTAATATCTAGAATGATTTTTTATTCAAAAAGTGCTATAATTAACTTTTATTAGATCATGATATCCATAAAAGAGTGAAAATTCCTTCTGTATTTCTCTAAATATTTTCAAAAACCGAAATGGCTAGAATAAGTTATCCATTGTAACACATTAATATCTAAAAATCAACTATAAAACATAAATTAAAATTTAATATTTCTCCATAAAATTTATTAAGTAAAAAAATTTCATGTTAAATAGGATACCATATATTCCAGTGGTTGGCATTTCATACTTGTCACCCTTCTATTGTGGATTCAATCCTCGCAGCATTTCTAGGTGTGACGTGTTGTCACCTGGTATACGAGTTATCCCTTTTTTCTAAAAATGTATTAATATAATTCCTAAAATTTTCCCAAAAAATATTATGAACATCCTAAAAAATAATATTATTCATTAAGTCAATTTCTAACCCCTAAGGTTATATATACAAATTTGTTTCAAAAAATCTTAATTGACTACTATTACCATAACACCGATAATCATATTAACCCTAAAAGTTATCAATATCATTAAAATAATAAAAATAACATTCTTCCTTAAATAATACTTCATATTAAACCTAAGGTTTACATATTCCTTAACCCAATAAAATTTCTCCAAAATTTTTATTAATAACATGAAAATCTCATCACTTAAAACCACAATAGGGGTGCGTAAGACTTTGAAATTATGATTAACCTTAAAATCATAAACCCAATATAGTATCCAAAAAACTTAAGTTAACTTTGAAATAAGATATATATGATTCCAAAAATTAAAACAATATTTATATGTTTCATGGTTTTTATAAAAATATAATTGTTATAAAACATCCACAACATAATTCTCAAATCCCAATACATAAACACTCTAATCATTACACATCCTTATTAAACCATCAATTGGGATTAATTATCTTATTACTTAATAATTAATTCCTAAAATATGAAATATTAATCATGTATTAAGATTCATCGACCTCAATTTAATAATTATTCTTAATTTTAACTTAAAAAATATTGTTAAAGCAACCCATACCTTTCCAATTCCATTTTTAGTATCTTCATCATCAATAGTGAAACCATTTCTTGTACAACCATTCTGATTCGGTTATCATGACATACCCCTAGGAAATAAATTTTCATAATTCCCATACTTTACACACTTAAAACATTAAATCATTAATGATTCCTTAGGGAAACCATTATTCTTATCGATTATGTTAACTAAACATTTAATTTTTCCATAGAAATTACTTGATTTTTGACCATCTTTTCAACACTAAAAACATCTTCCTATTCCTCTAAGACACTATCCTGAGTGATTATTACCACATTATAGATATTTTGTAAGCTGAATTATCTTCCCTCCATGGTCTTCTTGAAAATCCATATTTCTCTTATTAGGTGTGTCAAGAAACTCACCAAAGTTGAGATTTTTAATCATATAATGATATATCTTATTAGGAATCATCACAAGGTTTCACATTCCAAATCTCATTCACTTGGTTTATTATAAATAATATCATTACATTGACCCTCAAATACAACATTTACAAGATTCCTTTGGGTTCCAACCATTTACTAAATCCAAAAGAAATATAGTGGAGTAACAATAATTGTAATGGGAAACCACAATATCCATAAAAACGATTTATATAATTTCTAAATCATGAAGCATTATTTTCAATATATGAATCCTTAAGTTTTACCTAGTTTATTAATGATCATTATTCAAATTATTCATGATGGTTCCTAAAGAGTTTGTGAATTTACAAAATATATCCCTATGAGTGTCAAACTAGTTGTGCAACAAGGCCCATTTTCATGGACCAAGTGATGACCAATTCAAATACGAATTCACCCTTTTCAAAGTAATTACCCCTAGGTACAACTATTCTAAAGGTACATCCACTTGTAGTATCCAGATAGGGGTGTAATTTCTTAGAAACCACTCACTCTATCATTCACCAAGATTCCAAAATATTTTCCTATACTTAAACTTATCCTTAGACTTATCTCCATGGTTCTCATTAAATTGTTCTCATCCTAGTTCCAATGGTTAAATAAACATGTCCTATGATACCAACTATAACAACCCATACTTTTTGTACATAGGTATTACATCTTAATAGATGAATATTCATTTTATTTTACAAAAAACATGCATGAGGACCATAAATGTTTTGTGTCTTTAGAAATGGGGATGCATAAACAACTATATCATAAGTGAAATACATCATCTCACAATTATGAAAAATTCAACATTGGATAATTTTGACATTATAACTTGAAAAATGATAATTATTTTCTCAAAGAAATTATCTAAATAAGATAATTTACACTTTTGAATAAAAAAATCTCTATTTATTTTAAACTGTTGGTTTTTTACAATAACAATTTTATGACCCTTATAAAAGTTACATTTTTCTTTATAAAATTATATTTTCATTTATATTTAGTAAAAATTATTTAATAGTAATATATTACTAAATTATATTTTGTTTCAAAAAGTATCAAATTTATCAAAATGAACGTCTTTATGTAAACTATATATTTCCCCAAAAAACAATTTCTATTATATCATGTCAAAATATAATTTTTATCAAACTTATTACATAATAATTGTAATGTAATAATAAATGGAAAATATAATAATTAATTTATAAAGAAATTATAAATTCATACTTTTAATGTCTAGATACATAGACCTAGAATATGCTTAGCGATAAGCCATTCATATATGAGAACTGTTTCATGGATGTAACCATTTACTCTTTCCAAGGATGGATAATTTATTATGATTCTAAAACAATTTTGTTATGTACAACATGTCATAAATACCTTGGCATGCATAGTAGTTTAAAATGATTATTTCCGTACATAAGAGTAAGCTATTGATTTTATATATTATCATGAATGTGAAGAGTAAATATATATTTTATTATGAAGAGGGAATGTATAATACTAAATAATTATTGCATGATTCAATAATAGGCGTGATATAATCCATGTTACATACCATTATCATGTTGTACAAAAATATTAAATTAAAAGAATTTTGTCCCTCATATACCTTAAAATCATGTTCTCATTGAGGGGGAAATTATTAATGATCCTTAGGTTGAGGGTATACAACATGAAATATGAAATTAATTAATAAATAAATTAATTTTGGTAATATGATATAATTTTTCCAATCTGGTAGAATGTTTAGAGGGATAGTTGTTTGAGATTATAAAACATAATGCAAAATTAGTATGTGTAGATTTAAAATTAAATTTTTAAAACCTATATATTTAATATTGCAAACATATAAATAATGGTTGAAATTCCCAAAAATGTAACTCAATTAAGAATAATATAAATTATTAAATATTAAATGATGACTTTTTTTCTATGATGTGATTTTTTATTATAAATTTCATTGGTGTTATTAGTTAATTTTACTATATTTTGAAAATCAACTCCCAAAAAAAGCTTAATAATTTAAATTTTGAATGAAATAGGTTGTTTTTAAATATAAAAATTTGTAATGATGACTTTCTATCTACACATAATTCTTAACCAAAAAATGAATTAAAAAATTGAGGGTTCTTAAGTGTTTTTTTTGTTGATATTATTTGTGTTTGTTTGTATTTCCTTTCCTATGATATATAATGACATAAAAGGAAATTTTTGTTTCTAGTTTTCATGGTGGTTTGTGATGGGCATTGGGTATTGTGGTGGGTTTCTGTTGTAAGGATGGTATGTTGCAGCCATGGTGTGTAAATGATGGTTTGGATATTTATGTGGTATAAATTAGTGTTTTTAGGCTATTTTGTAAGTGAGATGGTTGGGTAAAGTTGTATAAGGATAAAATATTTTTATTCTATATGATGTTGAGGTGAGGTAGTGTGTTTGGTTTGGTTCATTTTTGTTCTTCACTGGGTTGATCCCTCCTTAAGGAAGGATATTTTTGAGTGGTATCTCACTTGGTTTCTAGTTTTGGGGGTTTCCATTATTGGATTGGGAAAGAAAGGTGATACGATCCCTAAATCAAAATTAGTGTGTGTTGAATGAATATTCCTCTGGGGTATTTTTCTTTTTAGAACCTGTTAAAATAAATGAGTTTCATAAACATTTCATTATTTCATCATAGTATAACCAATGGAAAAGGAATGGGTTTAATAAACAACTTATCATCATAATTATAAACCATATAGATAAAGGATATGTATAATATCCTTGGATCATATCCCAATTAAATAATAATTGAAATCAAGGGTTTTTGTTTTTTAGGAATATAAATAGAATTACAAGATCATTAAAACATTCTTGAGGAAAATATCCTTTCTATATTAAAAATCACTTTTCAGAAACTAAAAAATCACAAAATATAGTGAAAATAATTTTACTTAGAAATATATAAGGAAAATTATAATTTAAACCTTATAGTATTGATATTTCATGATGTAATAAAATTTTTTTCATGCCATACAAGATAAAAGAAAACATTCCTTTAATATTTTTTATAAAAAGTAAAAAAAGTACAATTTTTAGGAAATGACAAGAAGGTTAGTTTAAAACCATTTTCTAAATAGTAAAATATGGGTAAAATGAGTTTAAAAATTCATTATATAATATTTAAAACCATATTTAAAATATTTTTAGAAAACATTGATATGGAAGAAAAGGGTTTTCGATAGAAAATGGAAATAAAGTTGATTTTTCTTAAAAACATATTTTCTGTCTCTTGAGTACTGAAGGTGATTAAAATGAATGGAAAACATTTCTTTTATATAAATAACCATATTATACTAAATTTTTTGAGTTTATTGATAGTTATATCATAATATTTCATTATCGGAAACTTAATCATAAATAATCCTGATAAATAATGAGATTGAGACATAAAATCCATACCAATCTGGTAACATTTCAATCGTAAGACCCATAAGAAAATAACCTTATATGTACTTTTAAATACCAATAAATTTCATAATAATAATCATAAAATACATTCATGGGTAGTATATACATCACATAAAATAAATAAGTGGTGAAAATGGCATGTGTCTCATAGGAATAAAAGTGAGATGAAAATATCTTACCTTGAGTTCCCACTTACCTCAAAGGCACTCTATCCTCCGGTATAATAAATTTAAATTTATTATACTTATGTATAAAAATAATTTAAAATATTATAATATCATATATATATATATATCCATTATATACATATTTATAATCATTTATAAAAGATATAGATTTAAAAATTAGTTACACCGTTCATGGAGATGGTAGGTCATATGTACACATGGAAATTGTTTTCACTTTTTGACAGATAGAATGAAAGAAATGTGAATAAAAATTCACCATTATAGAATCATTATTTTTACATGTATATATTATTTATTAATTAAATATATTATTATTACCATCCTTTAAATTGGAAATGAAAAAATAATAATATCACTTCGCAGAGGTGGTAGTCCAAACGTACGAACAAGCAACATTATCATTTTCCAAAATATTTAATGGTAAGAAGGAATACTTTATATTGTAATTAAAAAATTATAACTACATCTTCAGTATCATATATAAACATTAAACCCATTATAATAACCATCCATGAGTTACGATGGTGGGAAATGAATTGCATCGCTACGTGGAGACGGTAAGATATACGTACTCACAAGAAATACTTTCACATTCCATTTGTTAGTAAAGAGGGTGGATAATGGTGATTAAATATTTATAATAAAATTTAATTATATTTATGATATTTTAATTATTATTTTATGATAAATACCATATAATTATATGTGGTAATGAAAAATTAAAAAAAAAGTGATTGGGTTAAGGCAGTTACCTATTCATTGAAAGAACCCCTTTATATCTCCTATTACAGTTCCTAAGATCAGTATTTTGGAATACGTTATCTTATATAATGTTTATAAGTAAGTTATAAGTGATTTTGGAAAGTTATGGTCGAGATATATGGCTCAAAGTTCTGTTAAGAAGAGAAAGGATGGGTTCCCTTTTATAATTGAGGGGTGGGGCACTCTTCGGATTTCTTAAAATATTAAACTATAATAACATTATTCACTAGATAAAATGACTAAAAAGTATAAGGATTATAATATAAGATATTATGGAGTTTAAATATGACCAACCAATAAAATTTTAATAGTTTTAAGTGGTTTCTTAAACCTTATTGTTCAGTTTAACCTATTTTAACATTAACCACTACAACAACTTTTTCAATCTTAGAGGGTTATAATTTTACATATAATTTAAAAATTGGTTCATAAATGACCAAAGGATAAATTTTATGACCTTATATTATCCACCCCATCCTCAAATATTCTTATTATTTTTAAATAATAAAATAAAATATTATTTTGAAAAAATATCATTAATGTCAACTTTGACACTCTTAATTTAATTTCACATAAAAAACAAAAAGAAAACAAGTTAAAATTTGAATATAATATGATTAAAAAATATTATTTTTCTATATTACATTATTGGAATACTATAAATCACTCAAATTATATTAATTTTATTAATTTTAATATCATTTATTTATTATTCTATTAATTGAATAAAAATTGTATTAGTATTGCGCAATCATTTAAGGTAATTATTTAAACAAAAAATTAGAAATAAATTATCATAAATAATATTATTTAATTATTAAAAAACATATAGTTATATTCATTTATAACTAGTTTTTTCATATGTGAACACATAATAGATATTTAAAACTAAGAGAGTGACATTTTGTAACTTTCTTTCCTTTAAATATTATATTGGTCGTTTTCATGGACAAGTGTCCATTAAACAAATAAAATTCAAAAATATTGTTATAATGGTCAGTTTTCCTCTCTCGAATAAAAATTATGATGAAAAGATATTTTCTTATCATTTAATTTCAATCAGTATTAACCTGATTTTACCTTTACTGAGGTGATAAATTTCACCATGGTTGTTATTCATATTTCCCAAAAATAAAAGGGTTATATTTACCAAATTCAAACCTTATGAATAAAAATATTTAATTAATTTTATCAAATTAAATACATATATAAGAAAAACAAATTAAAAATAAGCTCACAAAATGTGATGAAAACTGCTTTTTATACAAATAAATTTTTAAGAATAAAACACGGTTTATTCTTATCCCATGCTTAGAAAAAAAATATTGAATGAATGTTAAATAATTTTATTGAATATATAAAATATAAATTTCATTAATATTATTCAATAATAGTGATAAATTTAATTTATTAATATAAAAACACCTTGCGTGTATAAAAACAGGTTTTCAGAAAAAAATATCTTTTATATAGAAAAATTGTTTTATAGCAAATGCAAAACTAAAATTGATTAAAATAAACTTAATTAGATTATTTAAAAATATAAGGGAACTAATTTAGATTCAAACCATTTAAAAACAATTGTATCTTTCTACATGGTTGAAATAAATTATATTTTTAAATAAAAATCTATATTTTTCACTATTCACTAAAAAACAATCATTTTAAAAAATATTAGAAATTCAACATAATATATTTTTTATATGTTGATTCCAAAATTGTAGTTAATTTTATGAAATAAATTTTTTAAAATTATCATATATATAATAATTTATCAAAAAAATTAATAAAAATCATTTTTTAAGGAAATCTATTTTTTAAGTATAATATAACTTTGCAAAAACATTGAATGTTTATTTATGAATAATTAATAAATAAATTTAAATTGTGTAGGATCATTATATATATATATATCATAAATAATATGATCTAATTTATTCCCTCTAATTGAATAGTTAGGTTATAAAGGTCAAATTTAAAAAAAATCATGTTTGGTTTAAGTTCAATGTTGCGTGTCTTATATGCTATGGAACACAATTTTTTCCATTAAAAATATAGAGGTGTTACACAGAGTCTTAGATGGCCCTTATGAAATTCTTTAATGAACCTTTTTTAGACTTGGATAACCCTTATACATTCTTGGATAACCTGTACATAGACCTTGAATGCACCTTACACAGAGTTCAATAACACTTTTGTTATGATTGATGACCCATACTCAAATATTGATATCCATTAATCAAATATGGGTGACCCTTTTGTAAAACCCCTTACCTTTATGCATAGTTTTAGTTACATACACATAGTTTTTGTATCATTTTCCAAAATCAATGACAAACTTATCCAAATAGTCTCAAAACTTATTATAATTATTCAAATCACTTCCAAACAACCACAAATATTTCACCACACATATTATACTCTAGTTAATGTGAGTTTGGATAAGATTTATTTTTTGATAATAAAATCCAACATAATAAGTATATTCACTTAAAATTATTTTTATATATTCCCTATAACTCAATAAACAACAAAAACATCTCTTGGACTCAACACTTAAAAGTTACTTCAACTGGATAGGGTTTCATGACCATAAAATGAACCACATTAGTCCATATCACATGAACATAAAAGTTATATTGTGTCACATTAATAAAAAACAACCTACATGGGTTATTATTATCTTTATATGGATATGCAAGAAGTTCTTCTCATGGGTCAAATCCTAACACTACAACACCTACTGCGTACCTAGAAGGTGAAAAATTCTATAGATCCCAGTTTTTCTACCTTAAACCATATTATAATCAATATTATATGTTCAAAATAACACATGGTTTGGATTGATGACATACACGTATGTAACTAGTAGTGATTTTATTACTAAGAAATATTCAAGAACAAGTCTTAAATATTTAAGATAATCCCAAACTTAGAATCAAACCCCCTTGAGCGATGATCTAACCTCCCATTATCTCAACCAACATACAACCCAAAGTGGAATTGGAATATCCCAGTGACCACCTACCTATAGAAATCAATTCCACATTGACTCAAAATTCATAGTTACAATTATATATTAGAAACATTGACCAGAAAGAGAAACATTTAGAAAATATAAAATTTCAACACACTAACAAAAATATAAATTTTGGACCTTATTTCACACAAACCCACTAAATTTATTGATATACATCAAAACATGAGTTTAACAACTCAATTCACTAACTAAAATTCAATGTTATTCATACCAAAAAACATCTAATAAAACACCCAAAATGTGAACCAATATGGTATAACATACATTAAAGTATATTTTTTATCCCGCAATAATCCAAAACAAATATTTTCACCCTAAGACCATTTTTTAATCCCATTCTAACACCTTAAATTTTAAAATTATAAGACCATGTTTGTTTTTGAATTCTGTATAAATAATCCACACATCAATCTATCATGTGGTTTGGCTAAAATGATCATATGATTAGTTTTTCACTTTAAAAATATTTCTAATTGTTAAAAATATTTCTAAATGTTAAAAATATTTATAAATGTTAAAAACATTTAGAGAATGATCTATACTAATGAAAATATAATAATGTTATGAAAATATATAAAAATTATTATTTTTTAATTTTTTATCTTCAGGAATTAATCTATTATCAATTAGATTTAAGGTTTGGTAAGAATAACCAAAAGTTCATTTTTTAAGTCAAGAGTTCTGATTATGTTAGAAACATGTATTTCATGTTTAAAATAAAGAAAAATGATATCATATTGTTATGAAAATATATGAAAATGATCAATAATTAATGTTTCATGAAGTGAGGATTATTGTTCGTGAAATCCTCAATCAAAAAATTTTTCCCCAAAAACAATGCAATATAACAGTCCCTGGATTGTCTCTCGAGGAGGTTGCGGTTTGAGTTGCAAAACTGTCACTTTTTTTTTGTTTGTTTTCACACGAAATGGAAAATTGGGGAATTGATTTAAGACTCAAGAACATAAAATAAATTAATACTAAAGAGAAATAAAATTTTCAAATTAGCTAGAAAATTTATAAGAAATGAAATAAGTTTGAAACCAGAATCAAAACAGTGGTTACAGATAAGCTTTAACCTCCCTGACACTCCCCTCTTCCTTGTTTAAAATTATCTCCCTAATGAATCTCTCAATGCCTACCCAAATACCTCTAGATAAACACCTTATTTTTCAAGGATATCATATTAAAACCTCAATATGATTGTTTCCCCTCCTATAGAAGTGATCCAATTACTTGAAGACCTTCAAATAACCAAACCTAATCGAAATCACTATGCTCAACGACAAGACCTCACCAAAGAAATTTAAATAGTGAAATTGACTATTTTACTTCATAGATTGGGAAAAAATCCAAAAAAAACAGGTTGAAAATATATTCAAGAAGGAAAACAATCACTGTCATTCAAGAAATATAAATTCAAGAGATATGCAATAGAGATTACAAATGAAGATCAAAACTCAGAAGGGAGTGTCCTTTGGTTGTCGCCGTCCGCAACCACTTGGTGCTTAGCCTCACATCACTTTATCAGCCCACATCTTCTCAATTCCAGGAAGAGTGCACACCATCTTCATCAAGGCTTATACAAATCCAACCCCCCTTGAAATGGAAGAAGAGATAGGGAGAATAGGGAAGGAGGGCTGAAAAATCTTCTATTCAGATTCTGTCCGCCCGAAATATGCTTCTGTTTGGAACCCTCCTAGGATGAATCAACCTATGGACCCTTCTAAATAGTTATTAAAATATATCTTCTCCGTCACTCCACAAAATTTCAGCCACTTTGGAGACGTGGTAAAAAAGTTATGAATTAATTACTCATCATCGCTTGCTCTTCCCGAGAAGACTCTTCATCTTCCACTTGTTTGACTCGCTGATAATGTGCCATAATGATCGACTTTGACCTTGAAATTCATCAATCATGCGCAACATGGAGTTCTTTTTCACTCCCAGTTGGAATTAATGACTTTTGAAATCGGAGGACAAAGTTATGCTTTATTGATTGAGGTGGGATCCACACATCTGAACATAAAAACCTTTTATAAAGAATGATTTATTTGAGCCTCTAGATGGATGATTTAGAACTTGGGCCAGTTGAAATATATGAAAAGAATATTCCAGGGGTTCCTTAAAAGAAATAATCAGTCGAATGAGATCAGTATTTAAAATGATATGACCAAATAACCAGAATAGTCAAAAACTGCTTAAAATCCATAATTAAGGCATTTTAACAATTTAGCTCAAAATACAACAAAATTCCAAAAATTATGCAATTTAACATGTAATGACACATTGGCGAGGATTAAATCATTGAAATGTAGATAAAATATATTGAAAATATCAGCTATATCAATTCCCCCACACTTAGAACTTGGTCTCCTGGACAAGTGATCATCAAAACCAAATCAATGCATATTCAAAACACAAACCAATGAGGTTCACCAATCAACCACCAAGAATCGAATTATATCATGCCTCATAAAAAAATTATTCAAGTTTTAAATTCAGTTCATTAAATCCATTTCCACTCTTATTCTCCTCTCATTCACACAACACAGTTACCTCACAAAAAGTTTCTCTCAACACAAATATTGATTTTCAACAAAGCTTCTCTCATCAAAACACATGCAAGAATCATCATAGGCTTGAAATATTTCTACATCTACACCCAATAAGAGACACGAAAAAATGTGATCATCATGAGGGCTTTTCAAGTTTTTTTTTTCTGAGGCCAAAGGTTGGTGGGTTTCAAATGTCAAAACTTCTGGGGACGAATAAGAAGGGTTTTGGCTCATTTTGGAAGCAAAAAATGCATGAATCTAATCTTCACTCATGTGGGGAATCCTCCTTACTCTCATCTAATGAATGTAAGATTTGATAATATTTGAGAATATCTTTCCACCTCATTACATCAATATTTTAGCAGCAAACGTGACATTTCTTTTCTTCTTTTTTTTTTAAAAGCTCCAGATTGGGCACAACTTTCTTCCATTGAGAGCTCTAGATAGGCACAACTCTCTTACATTGAGATCTCCAGATAGGCACAACTCTCTTCCATATAGATCTCCAGATAGGCACAGCTCCCATAAAAACATTTTTCAGTAGTAAAAACATCTCTTCAGAGTTTAGATAACCACCCAAAGCAACACCATATGAAGTAGCACACTGCAAGTCATCTCCCCCACACTTAAGATCAACTAGATCATGCATTTATACTTCCAGAGCAGGTTGGAAAGGGAAAATGGCTTGTAATGTGGCTATCTAGAGGCATTACATGGATACTAAGGTATCAAGAAAGAAAAAATGTAACAGGTGGTCCAGAATAAAAAGGATAATCATGGAAAGGGGGGATTTCAATCGCAAACAAATTACCTCAATCATTTCAATCACACTCACCTCAGCCCTCAAGTTTTGATAGAAATTGATCATGTTCTGGTTTAATCAAACATGCATTCATCGGTTCACTCAAGAAGTAGGATGAATGTGATGAAGATGGAAAATGGGTTCAGAATACTCATGGGCAACTAATTTTCAATATTAGACAGCATTCATGGAATGTAATTCAAAATTCAATGGTTATTTCAAAATTTTGGAACTTGAAACAGTTTCTTTTTCAACATTCATTTGTAACCAAATTCAACGGATCAAGTGGTTCACTCATTAACAGGGTTTTCAACAATTACAAAGATCATCATGTAAGCTCAAAAGTTGTTTTTCAAAATTTTAAATAAAATACACAAATTTTGAAAAATAAAATAACACACCAAAAATTGAAAGAGAGAGAAGAGGAAAGAAAGAAAGAAAATTGAAATGAAAGCACAAAAAATCCTAATCTACCCAGAATGTTCCTCCCCCAACACTTATTTTATGCAATATACTCATTGTAAAAAATATATGAATATTAAATTCAAGAAATTAAAGACACTATAAAAAAAGTGGGAAGAAAAAAACAACCTGGAATCAATTGTATTCAACTTCATGAAGATGGATCTCCTCCCCTGGAGGATCTTGAACATTCTCTCTAAACAGCTTCAACTTGTGCCCATTCAATCTGAATGGTGTCCCTTTTTTTGGATCTTTTATCTGGATTACACCAAAAGGAAAAACATGAGTAACAATTAAAGGACCAGACCATTTGGAACGAAATTTACCCAGGAATCAAATAACAACACTTTGTCTCCTTAAAGTTTTTTTGAGAATCATCTCATCATGAAATGCTTTGTTTCGTTCCTTTTACAACCTAAAATTTTCATATGCATTATTTCTGATCTCCTCCAGCTCCTGCAAACAAAATTTTCATTCTTCTCCAGAAAAAAACAGATTCATCTTACATGTTTTAACATCCCAAAAATATTTGTGTTCTAACTCAACCGGAAGGTGAAAAGCCTTTCGATAGACTAATATAAATGGTGACATGACAATTGGGGTTTTGAATGCAGTCCTATAATCCTATAGTGCATCATCAATTCTCAAACACCAATCCTTTCTATTCAGGTTCACTTTTGTTTCTAGAATTTGTTTGATTTCTCTATTGGAAAACTCATCCATTCCATTTGTTTGAGGGTGATAGGGTGTAGAGACCCTATGATGAACTCCATACTTCTTCAATAGTGATTCCAAAGTCTTGTTACAAAAATGAGTACCTTGATCCATAATCAAGAACTTTGGAAATCCAAACCTTGAAAATATATTTCCTTTCACAAATTTGGACACAGTTTTGGAATCATCAGCTCTTGTGGGAATAGCTTATACCCACTTGGATACATAATAAACAACAAGAAAAATGTAAAGATATCCAAAGGAATAAGGAAAAGGTCCCATGAAATCCATACCCCAAACATCAAATAAATCACAAAATAATAGAGGTTGTTGTGGCATCTCATTACTTTTTGAAATGCTCCCTTGAAATTGACAATTTCTATATGTCCTACAGAAATAAAAAGCATCTCTAAAAATGGTAGGCCAATAAAAACCAGAATCAAGCACCTTTCTTGCAGTTCTTTGATGCCCAAAGTGTCCTCCACAACTTAATGTGTGAAAAAAGTTTAGGACATATTGAAATTCAGAATTTGGAATGCATCTCCTAATCATTTGATCACTACCAACATGCCACAATTAAGAATCATCCCAAATGTAATTATTTGAATCAATTAAAATTTTAGAAATTTGATTCTTGGAAAACCATTGAGGAACATCATCAGAAGCTAAATAATTCACCAGATCAGAAAACCATGGACTTTCAGTTTGACAAGAATACAACTCCTCATCTGGAAAAGTTTCCTTAATTGGCAGATAGATCTAAGGATCCCCATTCAAAACAGATGGTATCATACTCAAATGATCAACAAAAAGTTTCTCACTTCCTTTATTGTCCTTTATTTTGACATAAAACTCTTGTAACAACAAAATCCATCTCAAAAGTCTTGGTTCTGCATCATGTTTCTTCATCAACAATTTTATTGCAGAATGATCAGTGAAAACAACCACCTTAGAGCCCATAAGATAACATCTAAATTTTTCTAAAGAAAAGACAACAACAAACAGTTCCTTCTCAGTTGTTGTGTAGTTTTATTGGGCAAGATCTAATGTTCGAGAGTAATAGGCAATCACATGAGATTTCTTTTCCAACCTTTGACTTAAAACTTCCCCAAGTGAAAAGTCAGATGCATAAGTCATGATTTCAAAGGGAAAGTCCCATTTGGGAGGTTGAACAATGGGAGGAGTTGTTAATTTTTGTTTTAGCTCCCCAAAAGCCTGTTTACAGTTTTCATCAAAGATAAATGGGATGTCTTTCTGGAGAAATCTAGACAATGGAAGTGAAACCTTACTAAAATCCTTAATGAATCTTCTATAAAAACCAGCATGACCAAGAAAAGATCTCACATATATAACTTTTTTTGGGTATGGAAATGAAGAAATAACCTCAACTTTGGACTTATCAACTTGAATTCCATCCAGAGACACAACATGTCCAAGAAAAATTCCCTTACCCACCATGAAATGACATTTTTCATAATTAAGAACAAGGTTCTTATCAATGCACGTTTCAAGAACATGAGCGAGACCTTCCAAACAAATTTCAAATGATGAGCCATAAACAGTGAAGTCATCCATAAAAACATCCATGCATGTTTCAAGAAAATCAGAGAAAATGCTCATCATACACCTTTGAAAAGTTCCAGGAGCATTGCACAAACCAAAGGGAATCCTTCTATAAGTAAATGTTCCAAATGGGCATGTGAATGTGGTTTTTTCTTGATCCTCCAGTGCAATATGAATTTGGAAATAACCATAGAATCCATCCAGAAAACAAAAATGGGTTTTTCCATCCAATCTTTCAAGGACCTGATCAAGAAATGGCAGTGGGAAGTGGTCTTTCCTTGTAGCCAAATTGAGCTTCCTGTAATCAATGCACATTCTCCATTTACTTGGAAGCCTAACAAGAACAAGCTCAAAAAATTCATTCTTTGAGATTGTGAAGCCACATTGTTTGGGAACTACATGGATTGGACTCACCCATTGACTATTAGATATGGGAAAAATAATTCCAGCAGCTAAATGGGTAGTAACTTCCTTCTTAACAACCTCTAAAAGTGTTGGATTCAACCTCCTTTGAAATTTTCTCACCGGTTTAACATTTTCCTCCATGAAAATTATATGCATGCACACTGAGGGGCTGACTCCAGTTAAATCAGATAGAGTCCATCCAATAGCTTTCTTGTGGGTTTTGAGGACTCCTAACAATTGATTCTCTTGGCCCTTCAACAAATCTTTTGAAATTATAACATGGAATGTTTCATTTTCACCTAAGAAAGCATATTTGAGATTCTCAGGAAGTGGTTTCAACTCTAACTCAGCTGGGGAAATTTCATTGATCAAGGAAAATTTCTCACAGGTGAGTTTGTTTAGTGGGGCTCCAGATTTTAAAGGACATTCACCATGATGATCAAATTCAATGTTCTCAGAATTTGTTTCTAGTGGGAAATTTTCAATTTCTCTTGGGTGACCACTAGCAGCACTATGGATCTCCATAGAGACATATTCATCAATGTTGAGATCAATACATAAGCTTCCTTTTCCCTCTCTTATTGATCAGATTCAACAACAAACAAATTTCCATCATCAAAAATAGAAGCTGGTTTCTCATCATAGGAAAAATCGGGGAACATATTAGTGGAAAACCAATCAATCATGTTCACTTGGGGGGATAAATGATCCTCGACTGGGTGTTTCAAGGAATGAAAAATATTTAAATGAACAACCTATACTCCAAACTCCAGTGAAAGTGTTCCCTTATGAACATTGATGATTGATTTTGCAGTTTTCAGGAATGGTCTCCCTAGAATGAGAGGTTCATGGGTACTAAACCGATCATCTTCCATATCCAAGACATAGAAATCCACCAGAAAAATCATGTCCCTCACCTAAACGAGAACATACTTATTAACTTCAGCAGGCTTAGTGTTACTTCGGTTAGCAAGTTGAATGATGATCCCAGAGGGTTTCAATTCTCCAACGTGAAGATATGAGTAAATAGAATGTGGAATAACATTGATGGAGGCCCCTAAATCAAGCATAACATCCTTGAATTTACATTTCCCAATGGTTCAAGGAATGGTAAAGGTTCTTGGGTCCTTACATTTGACAGGTAAGGCATGCTGGATCATGGATGAAACATTACTCCCTAAGTTGACCTTTTCACCTCCTTTGAATTTCCTCTTGTGGGTACACATTTCTTTCAAAAACTTTGCATACCTTGGAATTTGTTTCACAACATCATGAAATGGTATATTGACTTGAACTTTCTTAAATGTCTCCAAAACCTCCTTATCCAACTCTTTCTCAGCACTCGACTTCACTGGTGGTTCACTCCTAGGGTAAGGCAATGGTGGTTTGGTTGTTTCAAGGATATTCTGAGCACTTCTTTGAGAAACAAAAGGTCCAAACATCCTCTTTAAATCCCTCTTTGTTCTTTCAAGCAACATTTATTCTCTTGACATTGTTTTTCCCTTCAAAGAACATTCATAATTTCCAGCATTTCCATCAATGGTGGGATTCTCAACAGCAGTTTCAACAACAGGTTTTGGTTTCTCCATTTGAGGGGTATTCAATTGTCTTCCACTCCTAAGTTCAATTGCACTCACATTTTCCTTCCCTTTATCTCTCGGATTCACTTGAGGCTGTGAGGGAAAACCTCCACTCATTTGATTTTTTATGCAACTAAGATCAGAGGAAAGTTGACCCATTTGAGTCATCAGGGTATTCAACATGTTTTTTTGTTGATCCTGTGTTTGTTTCATTTCCTCATGTTGTTTCCTCATTGCTTCTTCAATATTAATCTCTAAATTTTGAGTGGGAGGGACAGGCTGAAAGTTCCTTCCAGAATGAGCATTGGCTTGCTCATTGAAATATCTTGGTTGTGAATTGCTTGATTGTACTTGGAAGAAGCTTCTAGGTTGTTCAAGCTATCGAAATCTTTCATTAGAGTGGTTGTTCTAGCCCTGATTGAAATTTTGATTTGATTGAAATGGCCTTTTTTGGTTTGATTGAAAGGGTTTTCTAGGAAAAATAACATTGCAGTTCTCAGAAGGTTCCTGCATTTGAGGGCATTGGTCACTAAAATGGTCATTGGAAGAACAAATTCCACAATAGACTTTCATTTGAAATGTTGCATCAAGTTTGGGTGGAGTTGGTGGGTTATTGGATAACTTCATTGACCTCACCATGGTGGTAAGATCAGAAAGTTGACTCACAATCATATTTTTTTAGGACTAGCAATGGGGAACTCTTGGGCATATTTCACATAAAGAAGGCCTCTTGTTCCAAACTGTTGAGCATTTTGGACCATGTTTTCAATTAATATCCTAGTAGCAGTTGGTGTTTTGTCAACTAGATCCCCTCCTGCAGCAACATCAATCAGGCTTCTATCAGTAAGACAAAATTCCTCATAAAAATATTGAATCAAAAGCTGGTCACTAATTTTATGGTGGGGGAAACTGAAACAAATTATTTTGAAGTGTTCCCAGTACTTATGCAAAGTTTCACCTTAAGTTTTCCTAATTCCACAAATCTTCTTTCTAATGGAAGTAGTTCTAGAAGCAGGGAAAAATTTTTCAAGGAAAATTTTCTTCAATTCATTCCAATCCCTAATCAAAGTAGAATGTGAATAGAAAAACCATTCTTTGGAAACTCCTAATGAAAAAGGAAATGACCTCAATTTAATTTGATTTTCATCAACTCCCTGGGGTTTCATGTTGACACAAAGATAACTAAATTCCTGAAGGTGTTTATGTAGATCTTCCCTAGGAAAACCATTAAATTTTGGAAGTTGGTGAATGAAACCAGATTTAATTTCAAACCCAGCAGGTTCATCAGGATATTCAACAAGATTTTCTTGATTTGCATCATAAGATGAAGCCAATTCTTTCAAGGTTCTATTTTTAGCCATTGGAATTTCAGTTTCAACCAAGATTCTTCTAAGTACATTATTAGAAGATTCAAAACTTGGAACAAGGGGATTTCTGGTATCTCTATCCCTAGAGTGAAAAGTTCTATCAATTTCAGAATCTAATGGGAACAAATTTGGGTTAGAATTTCGGGTCATACAAAAACAATTTCCACACAAATCAACTCAAGAAACCTCCACGGAAAGGGTTCCAGTTGAAGTGAGGATTATTTTTTGTGAAATCCTCAATCAAAATTTTTACCCCCAAAACAATGCAATATAGCAGTCATTGGATTGTCTCTCGAGGATGTTGCAGTTTGAGTTGAAAAACTGTCACTTTTTTTTGTTTGTTTTCAGAGGAAATGGAAAATTGGGGAATTGATTTAAGACTCAAGAATAGAAAATAAATGAAAACTAAAAAGAAAGAAAATTTTAAAATGAGCTAGAAAATTTATAAGAAATAAAATAAGTTTGAAACCATAATCAAAACAGTGGTTACAGATAAGCTTTAACCTCCTGGACACTCCCCTCTTCCTTGTTTAAAATTATCTCCCTAACGAATCTCTCAATGCATACCCAAATACCTATGGATAAACACATTATTTTGAAATGATATCATATTAAAACCTCAATATGATTGTTTCCCCTCCTATAGAAGTGATCCAATTACTTGAAGACCTTCAAATAACTAAACCTAATCAAAATCACTATGCTCAACGACAAGACCTCACTGAAGAAATTTAAATAGTGAAATTGAATATTTTACTTAATAGATTGGGAAACCATAAAAAACAAAAAATTTGAAAATATATTCAAGAAGGAAAACAACCGCTTTCATTCAAGAAATATAAATTCAAGAGATATGCAATATAGATTACACATGAAGATCAAAACTCGGAAGGGAGTGTCCGTCGGTTGTCGCCGTCTGCAAACACTTGTTGCTTAGCCTCACATCACTTTATCGGCCCACATAAAATACATTCTAGGAAGAGTTCACACCATCTTCATCAAGGATTCTACAAATCCAACCCCCCTTGAAATGGATGAAGAGATAGGGAGAATAGGGGAGGAGGGCTGGAAAATCTTCTGTTCAGATTCTGTCCTCCTGAAATATGATTCTATTTGGAACCCTCCCCTACCGAATAAACCTCTGGACCCTTATAAAGAGTTGTTCAAATATATCTTCTTCATTACTCCACAAAATATCAGCCGCTTTTGAGAGGTGGTAAAAAAGGTATGAATTAATTACTCAGCATAGATTTCTCTTCCCGAGAAGACTCTTCATCGTCCACTTTTTTGACTCGCTGATATTGTGCCATAATGATCGACTTTGACCTTGAAATTCATCATTCACGCACACCTTGGAGGATTATTGCACTCCCAGTTAGAATTAATGAATTTGGAAATCAGAATCCCAATTTATGATTCATTTATTGATGTGGGCTCCACACATCCGAACATAAAAACCTTTTATAAAGAATGAGTTATTTGAGCCTCTAGATGGATGATTTAGAACTTGGGACAGTTTACATATATGAAGAGAATATTCTAGGGGTTCCTTAAAAAAACGAAGCATTCGAATGGGATCAGTATTTAAGAAGATATGACCAAATAATCATAATAGTAAAAAACTGCTTAAAATCCATAATTAAGGCATTTTCACAATTTAGCTCAAAATACAACAAAATTCCAAAAATTATTCAATTTAACATGTAATGACACATTGGTGAGGATTAAATCATTGAAATTTAGATAAAATATATTGAAAATATCAGCTCTATCATTTTACCAAGAGGAATGAACCAGAAATCAATCTCATAATCTCTTTGTTTGAAATGACCAAAAGTTTGTATTCCAGTTTAAAATTGTTTCTTAAGTTAAATTCATGTATTGTACACTCAAAACCAGGAAAAAATGATACAATTATTATTATTAAACTTTATAAAAATTATTAAATATTGATATTAAACCTATTGGATTGAACTATATGTTAATAGGGAATGTGTTTTTTTAGAATGATCAAAAATCTATTTTTCAATTTATAATTGTTTACAAAGTTGACAACATGAGTTATGTGCTCAAAAATGGGAAAATGAGCTCAAATTTCATTGAAACTAAAAGACACTAATCTTAAATTAATTTATATACTTTTGGAAAAAATATCACATCTATTTAATTCTCGATTTTATTATAATAACTAAAATTATGTTTTTTATGAGTAAAATTATTCCATAAGTTAAAAAAAATTAGATGATAAAAAACTGAAAAATTGTCATTTATTATATGTTAAAATATAGGTAAATTATCATCAATTATTTTTAACTCATAAGAATTAAATTTATTTCAACCCGAATTTTGTGTCGTTCAGAATAATAGAAAGTGTTGTTTTTCCATTTTAAGTTATTTTATAATTTTAAAAATATGTACCAAACTCTCAAAATTTCACAAGGAAGACAATTTTTTTATGAAACTATTATAAAATTATCTTTATTTAATTTTTGAATTATATAAATATATCGCCCATTAATATAATGTTTAGTTTGGTTGAGATGATAATTTTTTTATTTTTTAATATAATGTTTGTTATTATATTAGAATCGCTCATCACATGCCCAAAACTAAGAAAACAAGTTAGGATTGCAATTAAAATCTAAAAAATGACATTATATTAATTTTTTATCACTATTATTGAACCTCAAAAGAATCGGGTGTACAATTAATCTAGAATAACTAAAATATTGTTTTCAATTCAAAACTATTTATAAAGTTAAAGACATGTGTCATGTGCATAAATTTGGGTAAATGAGCTTAGATTATCATGAAACCCAAGGAAATAGCTATAGATTAAAACTACTATTATGTTAATAATGAGTTTTATATGCTCATAACTAGGTAAAATATCTATTATTATCATAAAACATAAGGGAAATTATAAAAATTAATTTATGACCAATAAAAATTAATTAAATATCAATATAACTTGTTCTTTCCTTGAAATGACCAAAATTATTCTTTTTGATTAAAAATGGTTTTTAAAGTGAAAAAAACATGTCACAAACTCTACATCAATAAATAATTCATGGAATGTTATGAATACATAGTTTGGTGTTCTTCAATTTATTAGTGACATGTATAACTGAAAGACATGTCAATTTGAATTTTAGAATATCTAAATGACTAAAAATTCATTTTTTATATTTACAATTATTTTTAAAGGTAAAAACATGCATTACTAATTCAAAACTTGAAAAAAATCCTGAACTATTGTGAAATTCTAAGGCAGTGATTTTTTTTAATTTTTTACTTGGGAGAATAAGTTTCATGACAATATAGTGATTATTATGTTCAAAATGAATAAAAATTTATTTTTCCAATTAAATATAATTTTTAATCTTAAATAGGAGAATCTCATACATAATAATGAGTAAATAAGGTTGGATTACCATGAAACTCTGTGAAAAAACATATTGATTGATTTTTTATTTGTAGAAATAGACCACATAATAGTTTAATGTGTTGTTTGGTCAAAATGATCATAACTGCTTTTTTAAGTTAAACAGTGTCCTTAAGTTAAAAACATGCCTTAATGAAGAAATATTGGATCTAGAAAACCAATAAAATTCAATCCAACCACATGTATGTGTTATTTTGATTTTTACATTTTTTTCATTTTATTTCATTAATGGTATTATTTTATTTTATTTTATTTTATTTTTTTTATTTCCTTTGGACCAATTATTTCAATTTCCTTTTGACCTTTGACTAAAAATTTTAATAATTTTTTCTTTTAAATAATTTTTGGTTTTATGGTGTGTTTGTGGTCTTTATTATTTTTTCTTTTTGATAAAATGGGTTTTGGGTATATATATTATGGGAATTGTTCACTAAAGGAACAACCACATCATGGTGGTTTAGAACACATCATGGTTTATGTTGGGATACAAAATGATTCAATAAGTGTTTCCTTATCATGTAATTGTGAATGTTTGTTTTATATGGTATGAAATGTTGTGTTGTTTTTATTTCATTTTTCATTACATCAATCATGAATCATTTTGATTATTATATAGTGATAATTTTTGGATTTTGAACATCCAAATTAAGTATTTAATCATTAAAAATTTAATCACATAAAAAGACCCGACCCACTAAGATTATAGCTGGGCTGATAGTAATCCAAGTGTGCTACCCCCAGATCACCTCAAATAGGTCAAGGGTTAGTAACTAACACTAGGTAGGCATATCACATAATATGGTATGCCATAGACTAATGAATCTATATACAATCATGCATCTCCAAATATGATTTAAAAGTGTAGGATAAACATAATCACTCACTACAATATATAAAAGGAATAAGATGCATACTAATTATCCATAGAGTAAAAGATATTGCTATAACATGAAGTATAGGTATAAAATAAAAACCCAATATCCCAATGGTATAATCAACCTAATGTAACTATATGGTGAAGATGAATCCCTAATGCATAGCTCTTGGATGAAAACTCAACCTAAGATTTCCATCTCAAAGTACCACTTAACTCCTGCTCTATCGATATCATGTCCACAAAGATCATATTCAAGATGTTTTCCATATATATAGAAAATTAAACATGAGAGTGAAATAACCATGTAGGGGTGAGTATATACATACCTAGTAGGAATCCTCAAAAACCATAAAGAATAAATATGATGTACAGTCATCTCAAAATTATATAGTAAGGAAGAAAAATCAAGATATTAATTATATGTAGAGAACCTGATATATAATGGAAATTCCCAATCCATGTAGTCCAGCTATAGATGAATCAACCCCAACAATAAACCCAAGAATTTTATCTACCAAAATTTGGATCTCACATCACCCCTCATAAACTGTATTGGGGGAACCATGCCTCACCAAGGTAAGTTTCATTCAAGGGAGTAACCAACCCTAGTTTAGGACCCATGCCTCATCTAGTAGACAACGTCAAATGAGGGAGTACTTGACTCCATGGATAGAGAGTATATTCCCCGCATAAGTGAGGGAGTTTCAAACCCTATGGGTTATGTAAGGAGACCATGCCTTATTTGGGTTAAGGTAATACTAACCTCCTACCCTATCTGGAAGAACAACGTCCCGAGTATGAGGGGAGTACCAAACTCTTTGAAGAATATGGTGGACCTTCACCCTATTATCAATATTTCATTAAAATATTTTCTGACCTCATGCCCACTCTATTCATCATTTATTATCCTAATAATCATCCCTATAGAGATAAGGAAACTATACGTACCAAATTCTCTCATGTCTCACCTCTAATGTCAAAGAGGGAAGTACCATTTTGTTTTACATAGGAAAATTCTTAGGTTGGACTATTCGCATACCCAAATCATATCCCTAGGTAAGAAGATACAAAAATATTCAAGTATGGAAAAAATATATGATATGTGCATCCATGGTATATGGTGTGTATCTCGTCAATAAAAGTCTAGTCCTATATTGTTATCCTCATGTCATTTAAAGGTTGGACTAAATGGTGTGTATAATGGTGTACATGGTGTATGGGACTTTTAGGGGTACTCAGTATGTACCACCACATCCTAATTCATGTATAAATAATTGATAAATGACTTGAGTTCCCATCTGACACTTCATGTATGTACAAATGTCTATCAGGGTGTATTTCCTACGTATATGTTGATCTATGAAAGGTAGCACCACACTATGTATATACCTAACACACATAATGTATGATATTTAAATCTAACCAAAACCCTTTCTAATAAATATATCATTAAACTTATAATTTATATTGTAATTAAATGTCATATGATTGTGTCTTTATCCTCTAAAATTCATTGGAAAGTACACCAGTTCCACTAATTTCACCTTGGATCATTCCCAAAATGTCATCTCTTTCATAAAACTCACTTGCCACACCTTTGGGGGACCTTACTGACCATACTTCACCAAAAAAAATGATTGGAAATGTATTTACACGCTTTCATGATGCCTCATAACCCAATTACCCATTAAAATTGGATGCCTCCATGCCTATAGTGATCTCGTAATACACAATGCATGCCTTAGCCAGCCAAGCATAGCCCTATATTTCTATTTTAACTATTTTCATGATTATAAATAAAGTAATCAATCTCATTGACCATTTATTCATCATCAAGGGTCATTTATTCTGAATTTATAGTTATGGAAAAAATATTTCAATGGTCATTATGATTGTCCAACCACTACTATTTGTGTATGTGGCTACCAATGGTTAAAACCACAGGATGAATTATAATTTTCAACAATATTAGAAACCAATAAGTTAAAAGGTGAATAAAAATGGGAAAAAATCAATAATAATTTACTAATACCAAAAATCAGTAAGAATGGAATAAATAATTGAAGTAACAATACCTACCTTAAATTAGGATTATTTTGTGGTTTTAGTCACATTCACAAAGAGATTTATTGGTAATACTCATCAAAGAATATGTTAATCAGCTCCCCAAATCTCTAATTCCTCTCCTATTTCTAAATTTTATTTTTAATCAATGATTTATAATTTTAATCATGTGAGATAAATAATATTAAATAGGGAAAATTAAGGTTAAATGATCTAGTTATTTGATTATATTATTATTTATTTTAATTAAATAATCACACAAATGGTGGTCCTGGCACAGGGATTGGATGTCAACCAAATCAATACCTCCCTTATGGTAAAACCCTTACTCTGGACACAACCAAATAAACAACTTTTCTAATCAATGACATGTTTTGGAGGAAATATAACTTTCTCATGATCACATGCACATAGGCTAAAAATAACATATTGTATTTTATATAATATATCTGATCATCATTGAAGTAAATTTAATGAAAATAGCCTAGTGACCCATACGTAATATATTATTTAATATATTATAAAGTTTTGAACTAAAAAAATATGTTTTTACATTCTCTTATCTTCATGGACTTTCATTATAAAAAACACAATATACTCAAAAATGTGATGGTATTAAGCCTGATTTTGACTCTCATGTTCTCGTGATCTCTCTTGAATGTTCAATTGATTCCAAAAAAAACATTCACATTATGATTTTTAGGATGTATAGGATGAATTTAGTGAAATCATCAATGGTTATAACTTTGATCCTCATGAGGATGTTCTCATCTTGGAAATTGAAAAAAAATCCTTAATATTCAGATTTATTATTAGTTTTCTTCTACGGCCCCCAGTCTGGATTTTTAATGAATTTATCATTTTAATAAGGCCTAGATTAAACCCTATAGATTCACATTTATATGTAAATTAGAACATAATTGTCTACCAACTGAATTACGTTTTCAATGCTTTGGTGTTTCCCTACGTTCCAGGTGTCTCCTATGAAATCAGTATTGGGAAGGTGTCAATTACCTATTTCTCAGTTATGATATAGTTTTAGCACTATAGAATTCCATTTTTAACCTATTAAAGTTGGCTAGGATAAGGGTTGAAATAATCATCTTGATTCCCCAATGCGCCTCAATTTCTCTTTCACCTCAACTCAATAATATCTATCTTGTTGCTGCAGTCGAACTATTGCACTTGATTTGGAATGGTCATAATTGACTGATTCACTATAACAACAGCATTCAATAAACTATTTTAGGTATCATTGTTTCCATTTTTTGACTCTAGTTTGCACCAAAATGGGTTCTATTATATTATTATTCATGATTTTACTATATGAAGAAGACTAGGAATTGCAAGAAATTTAAAGCCACCTGCTGGTACTTTCAAGGTTTTCTGGAATCCCCCACTCTAAAACTGGATTAAAATTAATTAACATGGTTCTTTAAAAGGAAATAATAGTACTTATAATTGTGGTTATATTTTTCTTGATAACTTTTGTGGTTTACTTGGTTTTTTTCATGGTTTATGTGCCCTGGGAACGTCTCTTGAATCTGAAATGATCAGAGTGATCAATTCGGTCTATTTTTTCTAAATCCAAAGGTGGGACTAACCTATGGCATGAATGTGATTCCACTGTTATGGTTCTATCTATTAGGAATGGTTTGATACATCTTTCTTATATAATCATATCTAAATGGATGTAATTACTGAACATTATCTCTAGGATCAACTATCGTATCACTCATTCTTATCAATAGGTTAATATAGTGGAAAATTGTATTTTAAAAAATGCATTGATAAGAATCTTATTTGGATGGATGATCTCCACTCAAATTTTATGTCTTTTTATTAGATATTATCATAAAATCCCATCATTTAGATTCATGTAATTTCTTTACCTTTTAATATATTCACCTTGTCCACTTTGGCCATTAAACCCCCCAAAAAACCAATGGGTACTATGAGAAAGTATTATAATATTAAAGGTATGTCTTACCCATGTTAATGAGATGTGATATATCATGAATGTATCTCGTAAAATATGAAACATTGAAGTTTTTTTGCCACTAATCCATAATCTAAGGAAACTTTGGGTGGTAAGAAACCACACCCACCTAATTCCTGATCTATAACAAAAAAAGATGAACCTTGATGATAACCTTTTCCCCTTAACAAACCATCATAAATCACATCCAGGATAAGCCTTCAGGGACACATGATCTCCCTCCTCAAAATTCAAAGCCCTCTATTGTTGGTCTATATAATACTTATGATTGATTTATGTTACTCTAATCTATTCTGGGATCATATACACCCTATTCATCAAGAAATAATTGAACTCTGGTCTAATTAGTGACATTTCTCCATCCTCCATCTAGTATAGGGGTGACCTATAGGTTATCTCATACAGGACCTCAAGAGGTTTCATATTATTTGTAGTTTGGTTAACATTAATGTTTGAAAAATCCACTAAATGCAATTGATTATCCTTGCTTCATTCAAAATATATCACACAAGCTCAAAAAATATTCTCAAGAACCCAAATGGTCTATTCATTTTAGACATAATCCTATGGGTGGAACATCATACTCAACCACAAGTGAGTCTCAAATGCTTCATGTAATTAATTTTACAAGTACGTTGTGAATTAGGTGTCTCGATCTAAAATGGTTTTCAAGAGTATTCCATGAAACTGAAAAACATCTCTTACATACAATCTTTTAATAAATTCCACCTAACACTAATTTTGAATAATGGGTAATGGTTGTCTTGGTTAGTTAGTTGATGAGCACCCAAATAGCCTCATGAACTCACACTAATCATGGAATACCCATTAAAAATAAATATATATTTCTTACCACATCATCTATAGAACCTTGGAGGGTTATTCTAAACCTAATAGGACCTGGTGATCTTCCTACACTAGTTGATAGGTTATACACCATGAGATAAACTCATCAACACGTTACTTTAGACTTGTCCACTAATATTGATTCTCAAGTTCTTGGTATATATTAATCACACATAGATATACCGTTAAAGGGGAAGTATGGAACTCTCTTAGAGCCTCCTCACACATCATGACTAGAACCATTGTTCACCCTTGAAAATGGATGATATGCTCCCTTATGTCATAAAATCCATATAGTTCATTTCTTGAGGATATCCAGTCATGAAGAACCTCATAATTGATGTCTCCTAACCGAGTCTCCCTAATGTGCTATAGAATCAGAGTTTCCACCCTAATAAATTAATGATATGCCATATCTCCCTTCCCATATAAGGATAAATTGATTGAGACCAATAACTCAGTTTCCTTCTCCATCATCTAATTATGTGATTTCAATCTAATGGTATCAGCCACTATATTTCCCTTTCTAGGAGTACAAAAAATATCAATGTCTTAGTCCTACAAGAAATCTAACCATTACTTATACCTTATGTTAATATTTCTTTTGGTGAATATGTATATGATACACTTATAGTCCATGTAGACTGTGAACAACTCACCGAGAATGTAATATATCTAATTTCTTAAGTAAAAAACAACCACTATTAGATCCAAATCAGGGGTACATTGATTTTTCCATGGGTACTTAACTATCTTGACCCATAAGTAATCACTTCCTACCGATACATTATCACACAAACAAGTTAGGATCAAGATTCATTATAAAAAATCATGTACTCAAGTCCTTCCTCTAGTAACCTTAGAATAGATACACTCATCAACCCACACTTCATCTCCTCAAAGTATCTTCAACACAACTGAAACCAAACAAAGGGAAACCCCTTTGGGAAAGGGTAGTTATGAGAGCTTTAATATTTGATAATTCTACTATAAATAACTGGTATCCTATCAATACAAGGAATATTTACACCTGAAACACGCTCTTGGGTGCCTCCCGAGTAAGAACTACCTTGATTTTTCCAGTTTTATTACTACTATTACCTTTGAGATTAAATTTCCTAATAAATCAATCTTACGAATCCCAAACTAACACTTTGAGAGGTAACTCTATTGTTGGTTCTACCATAAATTGTCTAGGAAAATTAATAGATTCTCATCACGAACATAATTAAATACTGAGTAGAAACAATACGTCATTAATGAATAAAACCTTGAACTAATCCAAATAGGAATAAAAGATCTAGTTCATGAGACTGAAGAAAATAATTATAAAATTAATCACACATAAGGGAATAATTAGAAACTTAAAATATTCATATTAAATCATAATATTGTCTTTGGTATATCAACCTCATTAAATCAAATATGGTTATCATTAAATCTAATATTGATCTTTCAGAACCACTTCACACTATTCAGCTGGTTGAATATGTCATCCATCCTTGGTAAATTGTATTTTTTCTTGATTAACATCTTATTTAGGTGATGATAGTCAATAAAAAGCATGAATTTACCTTATTCCTTATTTTCTAAAAACACTAGAACTACCAAGGGGGACACGATGGGTCTAATAAATCCTTTCTTCATAAGTTCCTCCAACTACACCCTCAGATCCCTAAGCTCATATGGGTCTATTAAATAAGTTTAAGATGATGATAGAGAGGACCCAAGGTATAAATCAATATATAATTCAATCTCTTGATGAGGGGTAAATTTAGGAAATTCATCAAGGGAAATTTTTATATACTCCTCCATGATTGTAAGAAGTTATTTATCTGAAGAACCAACTATTAACAAAGACAAGCTTACTAACTAAAAGGGCATCGTCTGTAACTTCCTAGGAATATACCCTCGATCCATCTACTTGAAAAAAAACCACAATTCAATGGTAAAATTCTATCATATCATGGACTAAGGAGATATATTCTATGATGAGTATGAATTCACTGAACTGTATTCTAACCGCTATGAGGTCCCATGAAATTCACTCACCACTAAGTGAAATCTTGTATCATTAGAAGATGTGGGTGAGTTGTGATAACTTCTAGTAATAGACTCTAGATATAAAGGTAGTTCTATTTGATCTACTGGGATTTATAGGTCTTGAACTAGGAATTCATTCATAATGTAGTATCTCACACAAATCTATAAGAGTATGTGTTTTAGTGTAGAGAAGAAATATATCATACCTTGATCCATGTTGAGCACATATTTGTTGTATCCCCTATCACATAAATATATATGCATCCCAAGGCACTAGATATTTGAGACTATAGTATGAAAATTTTGGTAGTGATGGTGGAAGTAGATTATAAAGATTCCCACATCTAGATCCTCCTCTCGGTGCACCTCCATCTCTTCTTCTATGGATTCTTATTTTAAAACCACAATATCAGCAATAAGTAAGTCCTTGTTCACATCATTACCACTAATATGGAGTTTCATTTATCATTCCAATCTAACTTCTCATTTTTTATATAGAGTTTGAAATTCAAAAGAAATATGAACATGACCTCCATAAGCATAGAAAATCCTATCTCATGGTGTTCTGGATCCTCTGTGTGATTCTTTTGTTGTTGATCCTTGAGATTTGGTCCATATATGCGTATTCCTATGATGTTTTGACCAATATTCCAATTATCAACTTTTTATAGCTAAGGAATCTAATAGTGGATAATTTTCAATAGATAATACTTTTTATCAGGCCACTTTTAGTAATCTATCAATTAATAGATCTCTCTCCAAGATAATAGTATTTGAGGGGATATAGAGGGGAGCAACCCAAGGTTATATATCTCTATAAAATACTCACCTAGAACATCCATTCATTAAATAATATTTTACAAAACATTTTAATGATTTCTATGTGAAGTCAGTGAACCTCAACACATACTCTACAATAGACACAATACCCTACTGTAGTTATAATAGCTATTGAATGTGTACAATCCTTAATAATGATTTTTAATACTCCTCATGAAAAAATTTCTCAAAATATAACCTTTGAAAAGTTACCTCATAGTGATTTTAGATTATAAAAGTACACTAATGAATTGATTTTTCGTAGAAATGGCCTAATTATAATACCTCAATCTGATCATTAAGTGCCCTGACCAAGAGAAACACACATGTAACTACCTTAATCCATCCCTCCATTGCCTAATGGTTATGATCACTATATAACATGTGGAATATCTATCATTGAAACTCAATTAGTTCACTTCACCTATGCGTGTCCTCTTATTTTTATACTAGAATCATGTATTACTCAAGAATTGGAGGAATTTCCTACAACATTATGGGTATAGGGTTTGTACATTATACTAAGAGTTAATGATTTTTACACCAATGGACTAGTATGAATATCTCATGATCCAATACCTAGATAGAAACCTCATTGTCATCTAGACGATGAAAGGATGCTCAATCTCTAGCATGGGAATATCATGACCCTAACTCGAGATCCTTGATCATTGTTTCCATGGTGAAATCCTACAATTTAAAAGAAAAAAAATTTTCATTTAAGAACATATAGGGAGAAAAATCAAGAAGGAAATGGAAATAAATGATCAAATAAAACGTAACAAATGTACCATTTACTCATTCACCACAACTAGTGTCGTATATATCATATTCATCAAGAAAGTTATCATATTCCAAGTGAATTTATGACTTGGTCACCACACTAAAACTAGGTTCTAAATATTTAAATCAAAACTCAAGTCCCCTTTACATTGTTTCCCTAAGTTTTAAAACCAAATCCCAAGAGTCTTAACTCCAAAATAAAACCCTAATATAGGCCCACTTTGATACCACTCTAACACAAACAAATCCACTAAGGCCCCACCTAGTCTGGTAGTAAGCTAAGTGTTCTACCCTAATCCAACATGTAATGGGATAGGAAATATTGACTAGCACCTAATAGACATGTCGCATAATATATGAGGACATATCTTAATATACCTATACATAATCACACATCCTAACATATGATAATACAATGAGATCTAAACATAATCACTTACTATATATATAATTTTATGTGGCACATACTAATCATCCATAGATTATGAGAAACTTAAATTTAAAAATTAATAGTGGAAAAAAAATTCATAATATTCCAAAGGTAAAACCAAACTAACAGAATTAGAAGGTGAAGATGAATCCCCATTACATAAATCTCAATAATGGACTATGTTTCACCTATCACCTTTAGGTATGACCGAGATGCCACTCTATTAATACCATTTCCACCAAGTTCACTACCAAATTATCCATATTCATTATAAGATATGAAATGTGTGGATAAAACACCCATGAAGTGGTGAGTATATACATACCTATTAGTATCATTAGAAAACCACAAAGGATATATAGGAATATTATTTTGATAAAAAAGTATAAAGGTAATAATAAAATCCTATATATTCTTTAATAGTAAAGAACCTAGACACAGAGGAAATTCCAACTTTGTATCGCTTATAAATAAAATAATCATCCATATAAATAAAACTAATAATTTAATTTAAAAGTTTTCAACCCACTTCACCACTTCAAAAATGTTGTGGCAGGACCTGTGCCTTATAAAGGTAAGTGGAAACTGAGGGAGTAACCAAACCTATTGAAGGAATCATCCCACATTGAGTAGAGAAAATAATACGTGGGAGTACATGACTCCATGGATAGAGAAAATGTTCTCTATATAAGTGAGGTAATTTATAACTCTATTATTCATGTGGGGAACACATCCCTTGTGTGGGACAAAGGAGTACCTACCTTATTCATGATCTGGATGACTTGAACCCTATCAGGGCCAAGGGAGTACTAACCCCATGCTTGATCTGGGGGGGGGGGGGTGGCTCATGCCTTGAGTATGAGAGGATGTACCAAGCTTTAGAAATAATATTGTGACTTCAATTCTATTATTATAATGTCACCAAGTAAATTTATACCCTAGGTCTAATAATTCAATTATGCCTAATCTAAATGAATGTCCCTATATATATATAAGAAAACTTAAATTTCCAAATCACATTTCATATCACTTATGATTTCTAAGAGGGATGAAACATCATGTTATACATTTAGAGTATCATTATTTGGAATACTCATGTGCCCAAATCTAATCCTCGACTAAGAAGATGTAAAAATCTCCATGTTTGGAAAATGTATATTACATGTACTTTGGGAGTTCACAAATTGTTTCCCCATGATGGATGTTAGGAAATGTACTCCCACCCACATGTTGGGTAAATGTGGACTTACATAACATGTATGGTAGTGTATATAGCATGAGGGCCCCATGTGGGGTACACAATATATACCATTTCATCTTGAGTCATGTATCAGGCCAGGATGCATGGCATGTTCTTGGCCCACATGTTGAATATGGACAAATAGTCATATGGGCATGTACCCCTTGTGCATGCTATATTGAGTGACCTAGTACAACACGGTTTATGCACCAAATGTTCATTTTATTTGATATTTAACTCATAATGAATCCCTAGTTTCCATTTCTAGTGTAATACATAGAATGTAGTTCGTAGAGTTTTTTAAATAATGTATTTGATCTTTAGTTTTTAAAATCAATATAAAATGATATTATACCACCATTTTCACCTTTTATAGTTCACAAGATGATATATCCAACGCAAAACACACACATCACACTTCCTGAGGGCCTTACTAGATATCTTTCACTGGGAAACGCCTGAAAAAGTATTTTCAAACATCCCTAATGCCTCAAAGTACAATATACCTTAAGCATCTAGTGCATCCATGCTTTTTAAATCTACCCACACATAATTCACATATGAGCTACCCCTCCATGAAACTATATTTTCCTCTTCACAGCTTTTATGATCAAAAATGGTATTTTTGATCCCTTTAACCCTTTGTTTATCATCTGAGGATGATTTCAGTGAATCACTATCCATGGAAATGATAAGAAGTGATCACATACAGAAAAGGGTAAAATAAATTAGAATGGACAAAGGGTTCAATTATTGGAATGATCCTTTTGACAACGTTCATTATGTATGGGGCCAAAAATGGGAACGAACATGGGAAGAACTATAATTTTCAATAATAATAGAGTCCAATAAAATTATGGGGGCATGAAATTATGAAATAAAAATCAAGAATAATTTCCCAAAATATAAAATTATTAAGAAAAAAGAAAATAATGGAAATAAAAATCCCTACCTAAAATTGATATCTTTCATTATCATAGATCATATTTTCACTAATTTTTTCTAGAAATACTCATTAAATAATATATTCACCAGCTCCTTGAATCATCAATTCCACTTCTATATTGGTTAGGGTTTTTATTAATGGTGGGTAACCCAAATCAGGTTTGATTGATATGCTTAAATATAAGAAATTAGGTTTGATAGATATACTTATTGATTTATTTGTTTATTTTAATGGAATAATTACACCAATGATGGACCTAAACTGGGGGCTTAAATGTGAACCAACTATATACCATAACAAGGGTAAACCATATATTCCAGATATAACCATGGCCTTGGGTTTTCTATCTTTGGATATTTTTGGGAAGAAATGACACTTTATTATGATATCCCATGCAAAGATTAAAAATAAAATATTATATTTAAAATAATATATTCATGTATATATGGAATTAATTTAATGAAAATAGATCAATGAAACATATATAAAATATTGTTTACAATGTTAAAAAGGTTTGAAAAATAAAAATATGAGTCACTACATAAGAAATAAAGATTTATGGGTTGTAAATAATTGTAACTCATGCAGTTTGTTTAAAAAAAATCTTTTCTTAAATGGTTAGAAATTTTGTTTCTTTAAAATTCCTTCAAACAAACCATATTAAGAGGATTAATGTTTGTGATTTAGGGTATCTAAATGTTGTGTTAATCTCTTAGATAAAACATTCTAGATCACATTCCTTTTCTCCTTTAACCCAAAGGTTCTATAAGACCATAGATATGAGGAGATACTTTTCATGAATTATAATATTCATCTAGCATATGGGTACCCTAAGTGGAAGCATCTCATTCGATGCTTCGTAATGATCAATTTCAAGAACATATGTTAGATATTTGATAGTTTAGTTCATTAGAGAATACGTTATAATGTTCATTATTTATTTATTTTCATCTAAAAATGGTGAGATGCTATTATTTTTTAGGTTTTGGTTGATGTTTTTACAGTGATTAGATGATAAGTTTTATCTCCTATAAAACTTACCATATATACCCCCTGAATACCATTTATAAAAAGTTAATGAATATTATGTTGATTTTGAGTCCTCTTAGTAGTCTAGGTTTTTGTTTTATCCAACCTCTTTTATATAATAATTCCACAGAATAAGGAATCTCATTCACATTTTCCATCTATTTTCTACCATCCTCCACTTTCTCTTTTGTCCACTACCCTTCAATGCTACATCAGTTTGTATCAGAGAAAGGTATTTCCTCACGTGCCCCAAATTATTAGTGGTTATTTTATTCACCTATAATAATCCCTTTATCCAACCTACATTGATCAAGGTATTCTTTTGAATACCACCACCCCACCACATTGTAACCCCCTTTCGTTGATGACACCCTACAAAAAAATATCTCAACCCCCAATAGTATTGTATTGGATATGATTTAGAATCACATGTTGACCACCATATGAAAGGTGAAATATTATCAACATCTTATTCTATTATGAACTATCTATCAGGTTAATAATAAGTTACTCAAGGTTATTGTAAATGTGGGAATATATGAGTGCTTGATCTCTAAGGAAATTGTCATGTAGCTCTGGAAAGAAATGATTCATCATCTGTCACCTTGTAAAGTTAACTAGATATAATTTTTTTTGAAGAATCAATGAGACTAAAAGTTAAAATTTTTATTTTATATTGGTCAATATAATGACCACATTGTATGAGACATGGTAAACATATATTCAATCCATCTATTTCTCATATTAACCTAGAAATTTTACACTAAAAAATTATCATGATGTTCATGACTACATCACCAAATTCACTAATGATAATATTTAATTCATTTTTGAATCCTTTAAAAAGGATTCATGTGATTAATAATAACTATTTCTATGTCAAAAATACACAATCTTACCAATTGAAACAACATCACAAACCATAGTCCACTCTTCTTTTAGCTAAACCAATTGGGTTGATGATGATATCCATACTCTATCTAACGATGTCAATACCCATACACCATTATCAAGAGCTAATTTCAATGTTCTAATAGAAGGATTCATTCCCCATACACCCTATATTTATGTTTCCATACCCATTTGTTAAAGATTTAATACATGCATTCCACCATCAGATATAATATCTAATATGAAATTGGAATTGGAAATAAAAAATATAGAAATTATCTATATGAAAAAAAAACAAAAAAACATGATTATGGGAAAAAATCTCAATAAGGAACCTTTTATACAAATATCTACCCCAAACCAGTTGAAATATCTCTAAACTAGTGACCTTGATGCTTCCCAAAAAAGAGAACTATAGGTAGCACCATACCCACCATAATTATCTTCGTTATAGTAATAACCACTATAAAAATTTTGGAACAAAAAATATATGACCAAACATGTCTAGAAAATCATTTTTCCGACATCCATTTAAGTGAGGTTTTCATCCATAATACACAACATTGGGATACCCATACTATGACTAAAACCTCTAAGGGTAACGTTGCTACCACAAAACCTCTTTGAGTTACATCACTACCACTACACCATCAATAGGCGTTATTGTTTTTACATATCTATACATTATTATAATGAATATAAAATCAAGATGAGGATTTTTCTGCCTAAATTATGAATTTTTTTATAGTTTTAAAATTTTATTAAAGCATAAGATATAACCATCAATATCACGTGAGGATTAGTGATTCCCGAAAAACACCTTGAATGAGCTTCATTCAATAAAACCTTTCTTACAAAACATGTTGTATCATATTTTACAATTCTACTTAGATGACATACTGTGTCAAGAAGAACTCAACATTGAGTTCTTTTCAAGATGCATTGAATGATATAAACCCAAAATTGGGAAACATAGATGATATGGTCTAATAACATGTCCGTGTATTATTTTGACTTCTTTTTTGTTTCTATTTTTTTCATTAAGGGTGTTAGTTTATTTTATTCCTTTTTACTATTTAATTACCTTTTAACTAGTTATTTTCGTTTCATTTGAAATTTTGACTGTATATTTTATTAAATTTTTTATTTTTAATTTTTTTATTTATATTCTAGTAATGGTGTTTTCCATTTATGACTTAAGGGTTTGAGTATATATATACTCCCTAAGAACCAAATGTAAACAATTATTAAATATTATTTTGATATTTAATCTTCTCAATAGGCTAAGGTTTTGGGTTATCTAATCAATTTTATCCAAGAATTACACATAATAAGGATTCTAATTCTAATGTTTCATCTCTCTTATCCAATATTAAAGTAATAATCAAGAAAATGAGTATGTTTTTTCATGTAAATATAGGACAAAAATTATCAATTTATTTAATACATGATGGAATGTCCAACTTGTTAAATAGATTATCATAATAAAAGTTAATCGATAAGAATAAGTTCAAATAATTACATTATGTTGTATCAATTTATTATCATGTTTATTGATCTTAAATAATTATATAAAATTTAATTGATACATTTTTAATTTTTGAAATATTATACTTTTTTTAAGGTCCCGTGATTTATGTGGATTTTCAAAAGTTTAAGAGTAATGGGAAATTTAGGTATCCCATTTTTACATTCTCATGGAGTATAAGTGCTACTTTTTATTCATGTTTTCATTATATGCTGAAAATTTTGATAAGCATATTTTATGGGTTTTATAAAGATCTGGTGTATGTGTTCATATATTTTATGAGTAGGGGAAATGCCTAACATTTTTATTTAACTTTATTCACATTACTTATCATATATGTATTTTTTCTACATTAATTTAATTTTTAATTGAATTTTCTATGTCGACGTATTTTTTAGTTTACATTCTATTTTTTAATTTAAAAAGTTTTTTATAGAAACCAAATAGAGTGGTTACTTTCACCGGTAATTGTTAAATTCCTACTGTAACTCTAGAAGACCTAATGTTAAGAAATAGTCATTATATAGACACTTAAGAACACATAAAGCATTAGATAAAAATAAACTATAAGTCATGACTAAGTATAAACATTATATTAGTTAATTATATATATTTTTAAAAAAATATGCATATATAAATAGATAATATATCATCATCATCAAATTTAGAATATGAAACATTTATTATTATAGAGTAGATAAATATGATTTATGGTCTAGGATTTATATTGACATTTACACATCTTGTTTTTTCAAGAAGTAGTGATGAAGTGAAACCAATAATTGATAAATCTAGATTGAACAATCTCAGGTTTTCCTCTAATCTATACCTTCAAATCATGATAGACATCCTTTTATTGTAACCCATGTGTAGGAACACTAGACATTCACCCCCCTCATTATCTACTATTTAATTCATGTCAAAAATCCACTATAACAAATCATCATCATCATCCAACATCAGGTCATTGATCTATATGATCACCCTCACCTCCATGGTCACTGTGTTTGGGTGAAAACCCAAATCTTTTATATATTTCAAAATTATGTGGTTTCTAACAAATCGTATTTTATGGGTTACTCCTCTAAAAATAGATTAGTTTTATAATGGAACCCCATAAGGGATTTTTTATTGGGCATGGAAATCATGGGATTAGAGGAATGATCATGAAAACCAGTATCAAATCATATATTTTTATCTTGGTTGTGTAAAATTATATGATTAAAAAATTCAATAGAAGTTATTTTCTATTATGTAAAATTATAATGAATGTAGTTTTGGGAGAGTATAATTGATTACAAGCAATTATTGGAAAAATAGTAGGCTTAATAGAGGATAAATTGAATAATATTAATGGAAATTTTGTTAAAAAATTTCATTTATCCTGAAAAATGGTGTATTATCAATAATTTTATAAAAAAGAATTGAAATTAAATATCAAAAACATTAAAAAAGATACATCATAACCCTTAACACTATATTTTCCATTCTAATAGCATTGGGATATAAACTATGGGATACTGAATGTGTACATATTAACTTAAAAGTTTTCTAGATTTATATCTATATCGATGTTAGACTCTTGAAAAATGTTTTATATATAGTTTTTAAATAATAAAGTTATTACAAAAAACATGGAGTATAGAAAAACAACTTCAAACTTTTTGGAGGATCTATTAATAGAGATAGGAAGGATGATAGAGTGTGGCTCCATTGGGATCCAGGATCATGGAAGGTTAAAATCAAGGAACAAAAATAAGACCAAATTTTACAATTATGATATTAAGGGGAACTTTATGAAGTATAATTTAATCAATAAGATTAGAGAAAAAATCAAATGGAAATATGGTGAGTAATTTTGATGGAGGTGACGTACTAGTTAGTGATGGGGGTGGATAACACATTAATGAAACATGCATTATTGACATAGGTTCAATTTTATATATGAAATCATAAAGGGAGTGTTTTGATTGGTATAAACTTAACCAATAAGTACTTGTGTACATGGGAAATAGTCACATCTTGAATATTATTAGTGTTATTACAGTAAAATTAAAATTCATGATGGTGTTATATGTTCTATATAAGTATTATGTCATGTAAAGTGACTTAAGAATAATATATTATCATTGGTATAGTTTGGTGAAATTGGTGCCAATACTCACACTGAGAATGGAATAATGATTATATTTTGAGGAACTCATGTGGTGATAAAGTGGAAAAAGATCTTAAAGAATTTATACATGCTTCATGGTGAAATTTCCATGTTTGAAAAGGTATTTTTCATGATAGTTACCTGAATATAATATTTAAAGAAATTATGGCATAAATAACTTGGCCATATATCTAAATGGGGATTAAATATTAATTCAATCAGGTGTTACTAGCTGGACTTACAAAGGTATATTTTATATTTTTTGATTTTTTTTGAGAAAGAAACACTAATTTAATTTCTAAACATCAATGAAAAAGAGAAAAGAGATCATAAACCTGATCCATTCTGACATCTAGAAAGCTCTAGTTATATATAATATGAGAGAAACATAATTATATAATTTAATCATGACTATTAATCGTATGTTAAGTATTACCAATAGGGAGGATAGATATTTTTTTTTCAAAGTCTTTAAAAAACTAAAGAAAGGATGGAACTAGAATCTAGAAAAAATATCTTGTTTTTGGGAACTAAAAATGTTGGAGAATATACAAGAGATGAGTTTTAAATTTTCTATTAAAAAAAGTATCAAGAGAATCTTTATGGTTACTTGAAATCGTTATTCAAATGGGGTGGTAGTGAGGATGAACATAACTTATTTTTATTGAACAATGAAAATGTAAAAGACTATGGGAATTTCCAAGATATTTTGGTTAGAAGTAGTAAAGATGTCCTATTTTGTGGTCAATTGATCTCCTATAATTTAGATTGATCTGAAGACACCAATAGGGATGTAGGTAGGTAATCATACTAAATATTATCAATTATATACATTTGGATGTCTTGTTTTTGAATTTTTTAATGACCAAGAAAGATCAAAGTTTGGTTTGAGATTAAAAAATGAATCATTTTGGTATACATTGATGGTGTGATGGGGTATCATTTGTGGGAACCCACAACCAAAAACATTATCCTATCTAAGGATATTATTTTTATAGAAGACAAGGATTGAATTAATATTCATAAAGATACAGAGGAAGAGAATACCTAAACTAAAATAGTTATTATGGATGGAAAATTGAATGAAAAACAGGTTTCCTCTAAATCATTACAAGAAAATTATGATAAAGAACCTGATAAGTATAAACAATGATAATCAAATCAAATGAAAGTATAATCAATATGGAACTTAGATTATGACACTGGGATTATTGGCACATACTTCCTAGAGTATATATAACAATTTTATGTTATGGTAGTGACTAAAATTTCAGAAATATCCTCATGGATAGTTACGATACAATAAAAACATGAATCTATATAAAATAAAAATAAAATTTATCTTGTTTCATTACCTTATAGAATGATAAAAAATAGTAAAAAAATGAGTTTTATGATCAAATGGGATAGAAATTACTAGGTAGAGTTATATCATGAGAGTCTATTAGTTAAAGGTTTTTCTCAAAATGAAGTTATTAATTTTAATAAAATGTTTTCTATTATTTTTAGACTAATGGATATTATATTGGTTTTATAAATTTATAATATATACTATTTTAATTTTAAATATCTATATTTAAAGATTTAATTTCCTCATAGTGACCTTGATGAATAAATTTATAGGCTCTAATGGGAAATTTTTTCATAAAAAGATAAAGTGAATTTTTTGCTAGGTTTTAAAAATATCTACATGGTCTCAATAAAAAATTGAGATATTATTACAAGATATATAATTCATATTGGATATAATATAATTCATTAGAATCTTTGTGAATATTTTAAAGATTATATGGGAACTAATTTTATCATTATTTTAATATATGTGGATGATATGTTGATTAAAGGGCCAAACAAAGAATAAATCTTGTAGATAAAGAAAAATTTAGATATAGGTATTGATATAAATTATTTGGGAATAAAAAAATAGACACTATGGATGTTTATTTATTGAGATATAAATAATGGGAAATTTTTTATTTTATAGAATAATTTCATGAAAAAAGTTATAAAATGTTTCAATATATGAGATTACAAGAAACTTTATAACCATATTCCTATTAATTTTAAGTTTTAATCTATGATGACACCTATAAATAAATTAAATAGGATAAAAATATCTTAAAACCATATGAATCAGTAGTTAGGACCTTTATGTTCTCCATATATTGTATTAGACAATAAATTTTATTTATAATGGGAAATGTTAGTCTATACATGGAGAATATTGGATAGTATGGGATATAGTGGAGTGGATCCTAAGTTACATAAGGAAGACCTTAGATACTATATTATGTTATGTAGTATCAGATTTTGTTACTAGATGTTATACCAATTCATATTTCTGAGGTTATCCTAATAAAAAATCAACTTATGTATAAGTGCTTACTCTTTTATAAGGAGTTGTAAGTTGGGTTTCAAAATTGAAATCAGTATTGGTATTTTAACAATAGAGGATGTATGGATGGAATCTATATAGGAATACAAATAAATAAATTTGGATGAAATTTTTTATGGTCTTAGTTATACACAAAATAATATTCCATTATTTTTTAATTGTTAAAGGGCCTTTCATATTATAAGGAGTCCATATTTTCATTCAAGGATGAAACATTTCAAAATAAAATATAATTTTATTCAATATACAGTAGAGGTAACAAGTTTAGGAATAAAAAATCAACAAAATAAAACTACATAGCTTTTTTAATGAAAGACAATGACCCAAATAATTTTTGATGGTGTTGATCCTTGAGAAGACTTGTAGAAATGTAAGTTGAATGTTTGGGAAAGATATAACGGATTTGTGGAAATATGATCTGTCTTGAATTAAATAAACATGTGGAAGATATTTTAGAAAGAGTTTTTTTGAATATTTATGAAATATAGAAGAATTAATTATTAAATTAAGTTATTATTTTTTAGAATGTATAATAGAAGAAATTTATGATACCTAGGGATAATTATTATTCATCATGGAGAAATTGTATTCAATATAGACTTATTATTCATCCATTAAATCCTATGGTTTTAAATATAGTTTATTTATTAAAAAAATGTGTGTATTAACACCTTTATTTTGGTGTGTGATATTTCATTTTCCTCTAAGTGGATTTGTCTGAATATTATCCTTTTGAAATTTAGGGAGTGTATGCACCCATAAAGTTTCATAGTTAGAACCTTTTACCTTTCCCATAGTTGTTAACCCTATAATTTTTAGAGGTTTTTAAAATCATGTCCTAGATTTATTTTTATTTCTATCACCTCTTAATTTTATTATTTGATCCTAATATGTAGTATTATATCTTGGTTCATCCTAGGTGTGATATGGGTGGAATATCCCTAACCCAATTTGAAAATGATAATGGCATCTTGATTGAACTATATAGATTTATAGTGGAGCCTTGTGATAAAATTGTTCCCCATAGTAGTAGTTATGAGGCATGCCCCGGTGATGAGAAAAATGATGGTGCAAGATGATTATATTTGGATAAATTATCATTGTAGTAGAGGACTTATTGTGTAGTTATTTGTTTGATGAGAGTATTATTGGAGTGAAAAAACAAATTCCATATTGTTTTCATAAATTATTTGTGTCTAACATTTAATCATGGATTGTATACTCTCCTATCTCTAATCAATTTTATAAAGTAATATCAAAAGATCATATTTGTTGGGACTATAAGGTTTTGGATAAAATGAATGATTTTGAAACTTTTTTTTAAAATAAACATCAAACTAAATATAAAAAATAACCCTAGTTTTATTTACATCTATAACCTCTCAAAATAATAATTTCATAATTCAGTCATAGAAAGGTATTCCTAAAGTCTTGTAAGAGTTCATAATGATGATATTTGTTGCTATAAGTCAAGGAAAATTTAGAAAAAATTATTCACCATTGAATCTAATGGACTAAAAACTGATATATACTCAAAGGATAATGATGGTTCATTTAAAGATGATTTAATCCCTAAATCCATCATAATGGGGGGATTTTGGCTACATAATATATAGATTTCAATGTTTAAAATATGAATACATGGCTTATGATAAAGAAGGTGGCCCCACCAAAAAAGAGGTTGGATGAGGATGAAAGGAACATAGAAAATTTCTAGGTGAAGTTTATGGTGATAAAGAGAATAAATCTGATACCAATAGGGAATATATTAGGTCTCTTACCAATGAATTTTGTCTATGAAACTCTTATAATGAATAGTTATTCTTTATTTACTAAGAGGATGACTCTCATTTCAATAGGTAAATCTTCTATAGTATCACTTTAGTGTCCACTCACAATCAAAATAATATGGTAAGATCATGACCCTTAAAGAATATAATTATAAACATGGTTAAATATATTAGGGTAAAAAAGTGCTCCAGGACATGATGGATTCTTTGGGTATTTCTATTTTATTAAATTAGATATTATTAAAGGATATATGATGATATATATTCTATATTTCTTCAAAGGAGGTACTCTTCCCATGATTTTTAGTGCTACCACACTAAAAATTTTGACAGTTTAATTTTTTTGATCCCTAACCTCATTTTTAGTGAAAAGCATGGTTTTATTAAGTCTTTAATAACCTTGGAGTAGCGAGTTTATATCAAGAGATGATTAATGTCCTTGATTTTATGTTTTTTGGTGGAAATCTGATTGTGAAAGTGGATATTAACAAGGATTATTCCAAACTTGAATAGTGTTTCCAATTAATGGTGATTATATAATATTTTTTCTTCAACATCTATTTGGATATATTAATTAGGACTTTCTCATCAAACTAGACCATAGTCTCACTTATTGAAAAATAAATTGGTTTCATTACGTATTTTAGGTGTCTATGGCATTTTTATCATTTGTCCCTGAGATTATTTATTATAGTAAATGATGAATTTAACAAATATCTCAACTAGATTAAGGATGAGGGTACAATCACTAGATTTCAAGAAATATTTGGATTACCCAAAGTTTCTCATATCTTGTATATAGATGAAATGTTATTGTTAATGAATGGTAAGAATATATCTTTTGAAGCCTTCAAATATCATATTGATTTGAAAACAAAATTGAACTTTGAAAAATAAAATAACTAAAAAAGTGAAATGCCTATCTCTTAAAAAATATTTGAATGAATTGTTTTCATTATTTAGCACTACCTTGGATTCAATAAGTTTTACTTCCCATTTGAGTACTCAGGTGACCCTCTAATCAGTGGCCAGAATCATATCTAGCACCTTGAAACTCTAGTCAGGAAAATATCTTCAAGAATATAGAGTTATAGTAATATTATTCTCTCATTTGTAGGAAATTATAAATTAATTAAAAGCGCCTTAGTGACTGTATTCATTCACATATATTCTATAGTTCATCCAGTAATTTTTTTTGTTAAATCTATTAAAAATTTATCTATTGATTTCCTTTTTGTATTGGTATAGAACATTGATCGAATTAGATCGGCTATAAAAAAAATTCTCCTCCATTAAAATATGGTGGTATTAATGTTAATGGTTTATTTAGAACCTATCATGGGGCTTAATAAATATAAATTTATCAAACTCTAAGTATAATATTGTGGCTGACTAGGTTCATATAACAAATACCATCACCAATTACTCATCATTCTACTATACTTTTTTATATTTTTGGTATTTTTTATATAATAAAACAGTAAAAATGTAATGGGATGTTAGTGGGTTAGTAGTAAAGGGAGTGGATCCAAGGATTAGACTATAGTTTCTTTTATTATCCATTAATATTTCCACCAATTTCATTTGATAATATAATCAATATAATTCAAACACTAATATCAACTATGTATATTTTTAAATCCATTATACTTTCAAAGATATCCTAGGAACAGCAAACCTCACCTCCACTACAGTAGAGAGGGACGAACACACCATGGATGAGGGATGAAACAAAACTCCACTCAATCCCATTATACATTGCTCATTCCTCATTCCTACCCATTCCATCATATATGAGTTGGATTAAGATAAGTGGGGGAAATGATTTGTATTTAATAGAATGAGTTAGAAGAAATTCCATGGAATGTGGATCATCGCAAAACAAAACCATAATAGTGTCATTTCCCTATTACAAATGGAAGAAACACCACATTAAATAAATATGGTATTTTGGAATACCCTGAACATAACCAATGAATTATACCACTAGGTTAATTAACCATATCATTAGTATTGAAAGGCATAGTGTGGGGAAAGAATTAGAAAAGAGGATATTATTTTGATTATATGATTTATTGGTATAAACTAAAATCTATTATATTTAAAATTATAGAAATAAATTATAAATCACGAAATAATATACTACTTTGGGTGTGAACAAACAAGAAATATTGCCAATAATAACCCTTTAAAATAGATGTGAAGGTTTGAATAAGGACTCACCCTTAAAAAATTAAATAATATTGAGTTTTAAGTCAAGAAATCATTATCTTACGATTGAGGATATTTTTAGGTTTAGATTTTTAGATAATTACGTCATAATTTATACATAACAAATCCATTTAATATAAAGTGTACACTTCCAATTAGTATCCATTTTTTCCACTGCATAAAAAAAATAAAACAATATTTCTTTTCATGAAAACTCTTCCCAACTTTCAATTTGACCTCTTCCTTTCACTTAACCATCATTAAAACATACGAAAATATTTTAAAAACTTGGGATGAGAAAAGGAAGCTTAGTAAGGGACATTAAAATTATTAAAACCATTGGTCTAGGGAAAAAAATGAAACCCATGAAAATATTTTCTTAATAAAACATATAATTTTACCCAAAATGGAATTATCATTCTTTTAAAAAGTTCATTTATTTAACATTTTGAAAAAAAAATAATTTCTATTAAAAGCCATTATAAATCATAGAAAAGACGTGTTGGTACCTTGGAACATCATCTAATAGAACCTTATAGAACCATTACAGAACCCTTACAATTAAATTGGAATAATCATACTTTTAACTTCCAATATAATTCTCTATAGAAAAAAAATCAGTACCTAATTCATTAGAACTCTATATGGGTGCACCCATAATTTAAGCTATAACAGGCTCACCCAGTGCTATTTAAGTGCCCCCTACAAATATAATATCAAAGAAACACATTATGAATAAAACATTTTATCATTTAAAAAAATATTTTAATCTCATATGGAATTCAATTTCATATATTAAAACATTGTTTTCTTTCAAAACCCCATTTTCAATACAAAATACACATTTCTTTGAAAAAAATTAACACCAAAACACCCAAAAAAGTGAAAGATGGTTTTTCATTCAAGAAAACATGATATATTTAAAATGAATCCAAAAATCAAATAATGTCCATGGATTTATAAAAAACAGTGTTTTCATGTACCTTAAGAATATAGAATTCAATTTTTCATTTGTCAAAACCTTCCATTTAAAACACATAAAAAAGATTTGTTTCAAAAAACAATTAAATGAAGAAAAAAAATTATAAGTCTTTTATTTACATATAAAAAAAGTTCAAGAATAATTTTATAACCATGGACACATAAGAGAATGATAGTTTTAAGTAAATCTTCAAAAGAGGATTTATTTATAAGAAAATTCCCTTATTTCTTTTGAAATATTTGAATCATGATCCACATGAAAGAATAAAATTGAAAAATAAAATTAAATACCATCACAATAGATAAATTAATGATATAACATGTCAAAGGGTCTATATATACACCTCATAAAATCATATAGGTGCATAACATCAAAATATACCTCAATGAAAAAAAAGTTGAGATGAAGTCCCTTAGCTTGAGTATGTCTTGTCACGAATGTATTTATATTCATAAATAATAAACTTATGTTAATTATTTAATTTATTGAGATCCTTTTATTCTGATTATTATTACTTTTACTTCACTTATTATCATTTTATATACAATTACTTAATCGAATACATTTATTTCAGATGTTTTGTCCATATTCATTATATGTGTCAAAAATGGCTATGGTAGTTTGACAATGGTCAAAGAGGTAATTATTTAAAAATATAAAAAATAATAATAATCAAATAATTATCATATTTATACATCAATTATACTTTTAAAATAAATTGTGAAATATTTTTATGAAAAATTAACTAACATTATGATCATGGAGACGGTAGGTCATACGTACACATGAGTAACGTTTCTATCTTTCAATGATCATTATGGAAAGAAGGTTAGTAATATTTTATATTTATAGAATGATAATTATATCATAAATACCCTAATATTTAATTTTATATAATTATATATATCATTATTTTAATGTGGTTATTAAAAAAGGAATCACATCTCTTCAAGGAGGCGGTAGTCCACACATCTATGAACAACATTATCACTTTTTTAGTGAGTGAAAAGGTAAGAAATATAATTATATATAATATCAAAATAATGATAAATATTTCATTAGTATCCTAATTATTTTATTTATATCACATATATTAATTATCATATCACTTATTACCTTTTACGTAACATTTTAGGGGAAAACGAATCACTTCGCTTCATAAGGTAGTAGTTTGTTGTACACATGAGCGACGTTATTGCATCCCCTATGGTACATAATTTAAAAATTTATATATTATATAATTAATAAATAGGTATAAATATGATATAAATATCATATATAAAATTTATATCCATCATCATTATCAACCTTGAGAGGTGGTAATAACAAATGACATCATTTCATGAGGTAGTGGTCTGTCGTACACACGAATGATGAGTTTGTAACCCATTTTATGGAAGACAGAAATGATTTTATTTATTAAATTAACATAATAAAATCTGAGCATATATAATATACTAATTATATTGTATAATCATGTTTTAATAATAATTCAATGGTGTGTATAAAGAGATAAAATAAAACACTCATTGAAGAACATTACCTCTTCTTTGGGTATACTCTTTAGGTTTGCACCAAAATCCTTACTATGATGGATTTCTGCATAAAATAAGGAATATAGGATGAGGATATGGAATTTTGGAAGTAATTTTGGTTTTTAGTTTATGAAATAGATAGGTTTTTATGTGTGAATAGAGGAGAAGACGTGGTTGCCTTTTATATGTGGGGGGGAGGACACACTTGGTGTTTTTGAAAAGAATTGAGTGATCCCATGTTTTTCATATGTCACAAGGGTCAAAAAAATAACAATTATCAAACCTTATAGGTTTAATGGTATAAATAAGTCCAAAAAATAGTTTTTATACAATCTTATAGGTCATTTTTTCTCTTATATTTTTAATTTAACCCCCGGTAAAACCATTTTTACCTTAACCGTGATAATTAATTTTTTCTATTTTCAATATTCATTTTTGTCAAAATTTAATTTGAACTTATTAGAAATTATATATTATTCTGATTAAAAATAATTAATACATCTTTCCAAATCCAATTCACATAATTATAAAAATTAAATTTAATATAAATACTGCATACACTATGAGAAAGCGGGTTTTTAAGAAGAGTATTTTTTTAGAAAAAGATAATTCTATATTAACTCTATGAAAAATATTATTAATTTTATGAAACTAAATTAATAGTTTATGATATATAATCTATAAATTTTATTTAAAACATTCCCCATTAGGGATTATGTTAACTAATTTAAAATGATAAACAATATGCATTTAGAAATAGTTTTAGAAAAACCTATTTTAAACCCCAAAACAAAATTTTACTAAAAATCAATATAAATTTGATTCAAAAAGAATTAAGTGGATTAAATATAACTAAATAATAATTATTTTACGTAAAAAATTATTAAAAACATATTCCTAATTTTAAATACCTTAATTTATTGAAAAGAATAGTTTTTACAAAAATATGTATTTTTCACTATTCACTGAAAAATTATTTTTTTTGGAAAACACCTGGGTTTTACCCAAACTAAATTTTGATATTATTATTTCAAAAATTATATTAATTTTTTAAAATTAAAATTAAAAAATTTATAAATAAAACTCTTAAATAAAAACTTTTAAAAAAAGAGTTTAGTTAAAACTATTACCCTTTTGATTAAAAATTATATAATATTTGTATAACTAATATAACTATCTAATTAATATTACAAAATATGAAAATGATTTATTATATCATTTTATGGTTTTATATAGTTTTTTATATAAGAATCAGTGAATCATCAAGGTGAATAGGGCGTAGTCTATGTGGATTAAGTTGAGATATTAGAAGCTTCCACATATATGAAATTTGGATTCCTTCATGGTTTATATATTACCCCTTGAGTGGGGTTTACATAATGTGTTGACAGGCCTGAGATTTTGTTCCACTCATAGTGGGGGAAATGTATTAAATTATAGAATTAAATGGGTTGATGAATTATATTCCCCACAATGTATTTTGTGTTACAGTGCATCACCCACAATCCCACATCGGTTTTCCAATTGGGTGGAGTGCTTCTTTATCATCCCAAGCATGTTGCACCTCCACTCAAACTATATTTTATATATTAGTATGTTTTTATGGGTTATTTAAGGATATTTTTCCATGTATATCCATAATATATCCATTCTTTATCATATCCTCTGTTATGTTCTACTGTGGGATTCCCTATTTCTAATCACAAACTAGACATGTACTTGTCCCTGGGCTATGTTGACAGGTTTTCATGGGTGTGTTCGTAGCCTATATTGACTTTCTAGGGGTTTGTCCCTTTCTTTCTAAATCATAAAAAAAATTCACTTCCGGCCTTCAAAACATAATATATATATATATATATTTTCCTTTGGGAATGTCTCTTAATAACAATATTCCTTTAGAATCCATTCCATCTCATATTAAATCCTTGTTTCATTGAATGCATAATTTTTAAATATTCAAGAAAGTTTAAATATTAGCATGGAACACTATGAAAAACCAGGTAATATTAATAATAAATCAATTTGATCTCTTATTAATAGTTATGTTTATATTTTATGAATTCAAATTCATTGCAATAATTTTATATGATTATTCAAAACCAAAAAAGAAATAGTTTTATTCTAACTTAAGTGTTTTACATGTATGATTTAGTTTTATTTAAAAGTTAAATTTCTAAATTCAAGAAAATTATTTTGAAAAAATGGAATTTATTTTTCATATCAGCATATCAAATATATATTACGGTGAATTTTTGGGATATCCTTGTAAATATTTCTTTTTGAGTGAATGGTGAAAAATAATATTTTTTATAAAAGAAGTCATTTCTTTTCAAGTATTTAAAAATTAACTCTCTAATATGGCTAATTATTATAGTAAAATTAGTTCCCATTTACTAAATATATTCCAATTAATTTCATAGTAATCACCATTAAAATTTATTTTTCTATAAATTCAATTTTAGGCTTAAATGCATTTGCTGAAAAAAAAGTTTTTTATTCCATTTTTCATGCTTATATTGAAATTAATTTCTGTTGCTTCTAAAAATTGAATCTTGAATAAATTGATTTAAAATTTTGAATTAGTATTTTAAAATTTATTAATGTGGTTAAATTAATTTTTTTTATAATGAATAGTAGCCATAGAAAAAATTTATCACCACATTAAAAGGTTTTATGGGTTAATAAGGTTTAGAAAAAATAATAAGGTCAAAAAATATCTAATTAAATCTTATAATAAGAGAATAATTCAACCATTATCTTCACATATTTTAATCGTGATAGATTTAGTTCCACTTTCCCATGAATAAAAATTAATATTTTTTTGAAACTTTCAAAAATTATAAGAGTATCCCTCCCCTCACTTATAAGATAATGCCTTCCATACTATGTTATTAACATAATATTATCTATTTATATCAACCAAAAACTACCCAAGTGCCTTAACAAAATCCATTAACATTTCATATAGGTCCTTTTTCAACCATAATATCAAATTATAAATCTTAATGTGTAATCTAAATGAGGATTTTTAAATAAGAGGTATAACTCTAAACTAAGTGTTTTCATGTTTATTTCTTCCTCTAATTTCTTAAAATATTCTATAATCATGATGATATGATAAAATTAGAATATTACATAAAATTAAATGTTATTATATTTATGGAACAACCATTTTTCATATTCTTTTCCATTATATTGTAAATGAAAACATCGCTCGTGGGTGCATGTGGTTTACCACCTCCAGGAAGGGATGTGTTTCGTTTTTCATCACCACCTAACAAGGCTAGTTATTATGATGAATTTAATGAATATGTATGATATTCATGAGATAATTATGATTTTATAAATATAATATATTACTTACCTTCTTACCCTTACATCCAATTAATAATGATAATGTCGCTCATGTATATATGTGGTCCACCACCTCCACGAAGCAATGAAATTAATTTTTCATGTATTACCCTCATGAAATGTTTAAAAATTGTATTTAATTTATAAAAATGATCATTATGTAATGATTAATATTATTTGTATAATGGAAAAATGACCTATTTGAACGTGGTCATCCAACCGCTTTGGTTTTTGGATTTGAACCGAACGTCCATAAAATATCTGACATGAACTTAACTAATTGAATAACTATACAAGGTATTGTAATAAATAATGTAAAATTTGTAATAATAAGTTAATACACTTGAAATTTTTTCTTAATTTATTTAATAATAAAAATAAGTTTATTATATATGAATTAGAGTATGTATATTATGTGTGAGACTCGAGGTAATGGGTTTTTTCTTTAAAACCACTTTTTTAACGTTTTACTTTTTTTCTCCTATTTTTTATCTATATCTGTAATCATTAATTTATTTCAATTATGATATTAATATACTATAATTTATGTTAAAATTAATATGAATCAATTTTTTTCTTTCTTTATGGATGTTTTATAAGAATTTGTTTTTACATTTTCCAATAAGGTTATTTTTTATATTTTAAAAAAAGTGTAAAATGAATCTTTTTTAACGTATACAGAAAGAGAGGAATTTCCTTAAATCAAGGATATAATTATTTAATAATATTACTATAGATTTGTTTTATTATTATTTCAAAAAAATATACATTTTATAATTTTTCTAGGAATTGTTTTTAAATTTTTTCAAGGAAAAAGGGTTTTTATCATTATTTTTATGAGAATCCCAAAAGTGTTTCTACATATTTATTAAAAAATAAATTATGAGATTTTATGATTTAGATGTAATATTGTGCGTGTTTTATTTATTTTATGGTACATGTAAATTATTCATGATAATGGGTGAACCTGATATTCTCTCCAATGCATTAGGTAATTATTATTTTTCTCTAGGTAATATATATTGGATTTAACCATGTAGGTTCTTCCATATGTAAGAGTGATTATAAGAGTGATTATAAGAGTGGTAAGAAGATGATTCCTCAAGGTACATACAATATATTTTATTCTTTGAATTTAGTTTACATGTAAGAATTTTAATTTCATTTGATAAGCTAATCAGATTATTTTTAAAATAATATTTTACCCCATGTAAGGTTGAAAGGTAATGTTTTAAAGAAAATTGTATCCATGAGTTCTCATGTTTTATAAGAAACCTTCATGATTATCATTTTTTCCTTTTATATTTCTTATGAGATGTTTAATGAAAATATTTTGGAAGTTAATTTGATTTATTAGGTAAGTAAATTATTAATTTAGATCAAGATTATTTATATAAAAGGAAAATTTTATATAGGATTTCATGAATTTCAAAATAAGCTAATAGGTTTCTTTATTTGTGAATCCCTTATGGAGATTTTTTCTCTTATCTAAAGTTTTTACATTTTTTCATAGTACCTGAGGAAGATTAGTAACTATTAATAGTTTTATCTCTCTTATATGATGATTCTTCTTAATATAAGAATGCATGTTTTAAATGAAAAAAAAACTTATGAAACATGTTTCTACATAAAAAATGGATATGGGTTAGAAGTGAAAATCTTTTTGTAATAATTTTATATGTAATATTTTCTTAATATTATCTAAAACTCTAAACTAAAATGATCCTTATAATTTATGAAAGTGATAACCTTGTTATAAATCATGTAATTATGGTTTGTTTAAGTTATGGGTCAATATAGTTGTTATCATAAGAAGGATTATATAAATTCAGAGGTTAGGATGTTATTAAGAAAAGATATTTAAGGTATGTTAATCTATGTTTTATATTATCATGAGAAAAGTTTAAGGGTTTCCAGGTTGCTTCATCTAATCTATGTCTATTTAAGATTTTTTTACGTAAATCAAATCAAGTGAGTAAAGTGTAAATGAATTAGTAGTAAAATAGAAATGTGAATTATAAACCTAGAATGGTTTTATTTGGAGTAAAATAGTCTTTTTCTAAGTTAACTTAGTTGAAATAGTCAATTAGTAGTGGTGTAAGAACCCGAGTTTTCAGAACGGGTCAAAATCCCGACCCTGTTTGAATTTTTGACTGGTTTCTGAGGAAACTGGAGAAAATGCAAAGTTTCTGGAAATTTCCAGACTACACACTGTGTACTTTGAGGACACGCCGTGTATGTGTAGGCGAGTGTCCGGCCATGTACTCGCCGAGTAGATGCCGTGCGGGTGACCGTGTAGAGTTTTCTTACTACACGGCGTGTAGTTTTGAACACGCCATGTAGACCCCCAACCGTGTGAAGACACACATGGCGTGTAGGCCGTTGGCCGGGTAAGAACCAGGGACACGCCGTGTTCCCTTTGGACACGCCGTGTAGTCGGGCCATGTATGAGGAATATACATGGCGTGTGGGCAAGTCAGCGAGGAAGGGAAGAGGAACCCAGTGCACGCTGTGTACCCAGAGGTACACGCCGTGTACTCATGTCGGTAGGTTCGGAAAGTAAGTCGTCAGAATCTTTTCAACTTAGGAACAGTTAAATGAATCATACACGGCCTGTAATCCCAAAGTACACGCCGTGTACTTTTTTTTTCTTAAAACGGGCATTAGCCTCATATTGAGGCAGAACCTCAATATTTTGGCCGGGTTTAGTGAACCAAGTCGGTCGGATCTTCATTTGATTCCCGGTTCTTCGTCCGAACTCCGATCTGATCCCGGTTGGATGAATTGGAACCCCCTCGGTAAGGCCTAGATTCCTATTTGGCCGTTTTGTCTGATTTTATTTCTAGAACGAGTTATAGCCCTTTGAGCGGTTTTGAATCTTTTGTAGATTTACCGCGTTTTGGACCGAATTGGCGGGTGTTACCGGAGGAGTAGCATTGTGCGAGTCTCAGGTAGGTGGTGCATACCTCATTTTGTGTTTTCTTGGTTGATTGGGTGACGCGGCTTCGGTGTGTTTTCGGGTATTTTTGAGTGGGACCCGTTTTATCTGCTTTTGCATACTATATTGTTTATGGGACCTCTGGGATGCCTTTGGGTATGCCCGGTTACCAGTTTGCGTGAGCGGGGCCGGTTGAGAGGTCGTGGCTCATCGGGGCATTTTGTCCGGGGAACGCCAAAATGGTTTTAATTGAAATATGCTTTGTATAAACTATTTAGTTTAATTTCTTAAAGCCTGTTAAATTGTTAGAGGCATTTAAGACCTCTGTGCTGGTATGGGACAACACCCGGTATAGTGCAATTCGACTATTTAGTTAGTTTTGCCTGTTTATGTTTTCTGTTTACATATGTTATATATGCAATTGCTGAATGGCATCTTCTGGACCCCCTTTGGGTTGTGTTGGGCTTGGCCCGGTTACGCTTGAGTGATGCTGATCACAGTTTGGGGCTTTGCCTGGGTTACGTTGGGTGGTTTTGACCACGGGATTGGGCGTCATGGACGTCGAATTGAGGCAGTGTGACTGTCAGGTTGGGCATGGCCCGGGTTACTTTGGTGGAGATGCCATCGGACTTGAGCGACATGGTCGCAGGGACACGAGGTGTCAGATGTTTTGGTGGCTTAGGACTATTTTGGGTTATTACCGCTCACCGGGACTTTGATTAGTGTGCACAGAGAGATACTCCGTGATGAGTTGGTTTTGACAACTCGTGTGGGTAGAGGCCCCCATAGCTGCGGTTAGGTATTTTTGGTTGGGGGTGCTTTCCATAGAAGGTCACATGGGAGGTGATGAGCCTTCAGGAAATGGGCGTGCCTTCGGGATGTTGGTACTTGAGACATGAAGTGTCAGGAGGCACATGGTGTCGGGTTACCATTTTTGGGCATGCCTTCGGGACGTCGGTACTTGAGACATGAGGTGTCAAGAGGCACTTGGTGCCGGGTTACTATTTGGGGCGTGCCTTCGGGATGTCGGTACTTGAGACACGAGGTGTCAGGTGGCACACGATGCCGGGTTACATGACAGAGATTCGGGCGTTGGCTGAAGCAGGTGACACTCCATGGTGGCTGTTGAGCCCCAGTGGAGTTTATATTTATTTTTGCATTATACGGATTACTGCTTTCTTGGTAAATGCATGACTGCTTAAACACATATATTTGGTATGCACCACTGGGTGGTATCCTACTGAGATTTGTCTCACACCCTGCACGGGCCCTTCATGACGCGTGCAAACTTCTTGGATTTACGTGTAGGAAAGGGGCCAGCTTCAGGATTTGGGTTACGTTAGTTGTTGCATGGAGATGGTATAGACCTTGAGGTCATACCTAGCTGGGGTTTACTTGTGGTGTTTACTTTTCTGTATCATCATTCTTACTTTTTGTAGCTACTATTGGTTATCCATTGGCGCCCTTTTGTATGTTGACTTGCTTTGGATGTATGCTTGGTTGTTTATAGTAGTTTTTGCAGTTGATTGCTGGCATGTTGTTCTGTTTACTTTCCACTGTTGTTGTTATAATTATTGCTTCTGCTGTTTGTTGATATTGGATATGCTTCCGCTCTGCGGGTCTGGTTCGAGTCTACTGAGTCTTTCTTTCCGCTGCTTCTTTACTGTTAAACTCGGACCAGTACCCTTACTATGATCCTCAGAGAGGGTATAGCCTCCCCACTATACCTATTCAGACCCTCGCTGCTAGTCGGCAGCCTTTGGCGTTCAGGGGAGGTGCGCCTAAGGTAGTGACACCCGACCAGCTCGGCACTGTTCGGGTGGCTGGCCGGGTCTGGGATGTTACAAAGTGGTATCAGAGGAGTTCTTGACAAGGATTTAGTAGCAGTGTTTTTCTGGCTACTAATGAGATTGAGACTTCTCTTTTTATTTCTACTGGTTTTACTATTTGGGATATGGTAGACTGGAGATAAGTTATGGTTACTGGAACTGGGTTTTTTAGCTTGTGCTTGGGTGCCTGCAGCACCAGGTACGAGGGATGGACCAAGTTTCCATGGGTGGGAATTACTATTTTCTTTTGCTTAGATTATGGTTTATACGATTTCCACCTCGGTGGCTCACTTGGTGTGTGATGTTCTGCATTGTGATATGTGACCCTTGACCCGGTGTGGTAAGGGAGAATTGGAACTTGGCCCGGTATGGCAAGGCTTGTTGCTTGGATTTTGATAGGCACATTTTTAGGGTATTTCAATTTCATAATTGCACGTATGCTTTGTGAAGTGATAATACCATGTGAATAAAATAAATCAATTTCCATGCTTTATCTGCTTTGAAATGTAAAATGGTGAAATTACTGATAGAATTGCTAGTTGTTGCAATGTGTATGCCATGATTTTTTTTAGAATTGCATGTGGCAGGGTTTTGGGTCTGACTCTTATGAGAGCAGGCATGTACTATGACTGAGGCAGTGTAACTGTCAGGATTGGGCGACTCGGTCGTCGGTTTGAGGCAACGTGCGTTGTCGGGACGGGCATGGCCCGAGGTACTATCGATACTTGGCTCTGTTGAGCGGGTAAAGATGCCATGAGGCCGGGATGCCGTGGGGCATGGGTTGCGGTGAGGGGGAGTAAGGGTATTTGTTATGCACTGCCTTTTACTGCTTTCCTTATCTGCGTAGAATATACTGTTATATATATGTATGGGCTGTCTGACCATTTATGGTATTCAGCGGGTTACCCCTTCACGACTCGATGGAGTGTCAGGCAGGGGAGGATACAGTGCCGCAGGACCAGGGTCCGAATTTGGTACAGGCAGAGCACGAGCCGCAGGTACAGGCTCAGGGGCAGGATCAGGTTCAGGATCTAGTGTAGGCAGGACAGCAACCGGGTTTGGCATCGTTCGGGCCGTGGCTCGACGATCAGCTCCGGGCGAGCCTGGTATGCGTCTTGCAGGGGATTGACAGTGGCGTTCAGGGTGCAGAGCCTTCTATGGCGTATCTGACGCATGAGTTCCAATCAAAGCACCCGCCGCTTTTTTAGGGATAGGGTTGTCCGCAGGCAGCTGCGAACTGGATAGAAAGTATGCAGATGATTTTCAAGTAGCTCGAGACGCCTCCAGGGCGGAGGGTCAAGCTGGAAATTTACATGCTGAGAGGACCAGTGAAGCGTTGGTGGGACGTACAGGTTCAGGCTCGTAGACACGAGGTACTGGCAAGGCAGGACTTCGAGGGAAGGTTCTTTGAGCACTTCTACCCGGAGACACTGAGGACAGAGAGAGCTCAGGAGTTCTTGAGTCTTCAGCAGGGAGATATGTCCATCATGGACTACGCAACTACCTTCATAGAGTTGTCTCGCTTTGCACCTGGTATGGTGAGTGATGATGCAGCTAGGGTGAGGTGCTTCGAGGATGGCTTGCGACACACCATTCGGGTCCAGGTGAACATTTTCAGGCTGGGTTCTTTCTCCGAGGCGGTGAATCAGGCACTTATAGCCGAGGGAAACGAGAGGGAGAAATCTCTCTTGGGCAGGACGACAGCTTCAGCTGACGGTTTGGACATCAGCAAGCGAGGATGATATGAGTTCCAGTAGGGCAGTCAGGCCAGGGATTTAGCTAGACCACCTCGTGGGAGTTCTTCGGTGATTTGATTCCAGTGTGGACAGCCGAGACACGTTCGGGTGCAGTGCGACAGGCCTCTGAAGGAGTGTCGGGCATGTGGACAGGACGGGCATCTGGAGAGGTTTTGTAGGCAGCCTTCTCAGATAGCTGGCAGGCAGGGACCAGGACAGATTGCAACATCTAGAGTTGGTTCAGGTTCGGTAGCCGGAGAGGGTAGTCGAGGTTCAGCTGTGCGCGGAGGTCGTGACAGAGACAGTGGGACCCAGCTGAGGGGTCGGTGGCCGGTGACTGGAGTAGCACCGCAGGGAGGTCAGGCATCGGGCAGCCGTGTTTCAGGCCAGGTGCACGCCGTGGAGCTTCCAGAGGCTGAGCAGGCTGGTGAGCCGATGATAGTTAGAGGTACACTACGGTGTGACCGTGATCTCCATGTTTCCTTTTTGGCATGACCTATAGAGGTATGTCTGTTTTGAGTGCATGAGGTGCACAGGATCTTTGTGGACTGACTAGATGCAAGTCAGTGGGTTGGCACCATATCGGGTGTGTGATATATTTATATATGTATGAGATGCGTGACATCGGGGCATCGTGGATTCGGGTTACTTGAGGTGTCGTGGGCATCGGGGCATCGTGGATGCAGGTTACTTGAGGTTCCGTGGGCATCGGGGCATTGTGGATGCGGGTTACTTGAGGTGCTAGGCACCAGGACCTCATGGAGGCGGACACTGATAAGGTGCGAGATATTTTGGGTGTCGGAAGAGACACAGGAGCACCAATGAGGTGCAGGGGTGACGATGCGTCACATGAGGATTTTGCTTCCGAAAAACAGGTTAGTAAACCCTGATTTCTTTACGTTTTGTTGAGTTGAGACCGGGTAAGGAAATTCCTATGGTGGGGAGCCCCTTGAGGAATTTGGCTGAAACCTTTGAGACCGGGGTAGTCCGGGTTGTTTAAATGGGATGGGTGTGTTCTGTGCCATCTCCTAGTTTCGTTTGGTAGCTCGAGGATGAGCTACGTTAAGGTGGGGAGTTTATAAGAACCCGGGTTTTCAGAACGGGTCAAAATCCCGACCCTGTTTGAATTTTTGACTGGTTTCAAAGGAAACTAGAGAAAATGCAGAGTTTCATGAAATTTCCAGACTACAGGCTGTGTACTTTGAGGACACGCCGTGTATGTGTAGGCGAGTGGTCGGCCGTGTACTCGCCGAGTACATTCCGTGCGGGTGACCGTGTAGAGTTTTTATACTACACGGCGTGTAGTTTTGAACACACCGTGTAGACCCCCGACCATGTGAAGCCATACATGGCGTGTAGGCCGTTGGCCGGGTAAGAACCAGGGACACGCCGTGTTCCCTTTGGACATGCCGTGTATTCGGGCCGTGTATGAGGAATATACATGGCGTGTGGGAAAGTCGGCGGGGAAGGGAAGAGGAACCCAGTACACGCCGTGTACCCAGAGGTACACACCGGGTACTCATGTCTGCAGGTTTGGAAAGTAAGTCGGCGAAATCTTTCAGTCTTAGGAATAGTTAAATGAATCATACACGGTGTGTAGTCCCAAAGTACACGCCGTGTAGTTATTTTTTCTTAAAATGGGCAATAGCCTCGTATTGAGGCAGAACCTCAATATTTTGGCCGGGTTTAGCGAACCAAGTCGGCCGGATCTTCATTTTCTTTCCGGTTCTTCGTCCAAACTCTGATCCAATCCCGGTTGGATGCATTGGAACCCCCTCGGTAAGGCCTCGATTCCTCTTTGGCAGTTTTGTCAGATTTTCTTTCTATAATGAGTTATATCCCTTTGAGAGGTTTTGAATATTTTGTAGATTTACTGCGTTTTAGACCGAATTGGTGGGTGTTACCGGAGGAGTAGCATCATGTGAGTCTCAAGTAGGTGGTGCATACCTCATTTTGTGTTTTCGTGGTTGTTTGGGTGACGCGGCTTCGGCACGTTTTTGGGTATTTTTGAGTGGGACCCGTTTTATCTGCTTTTGCATACTGTATTGTTTATGGGACCTCTAGGATGCCTTTGGGTATGCCCAGTTACCAGTTTACATGAGCGGGGCCGGGTGAGAGGCCGTGGCTCATCAGGGAATTTTGGTCGGGGAACGCCAAAATGGTTTTAATTGAAATATTATTGGTATAAACTGTTTAGTTTAATTTTTTAAAGCCTGTTAAATTGTTAGAGGCATTTAAGACCTCTGTGATGGTATGGGACAACACCCGGTATAGTGCAATTCGACTGTTTAATTGGTTTTTACTATTTATGTTTTCTATTTACATATGTTATATATGCAATTGTTGAATTGCATCTGCTGGACCCCCTTTGGGTTGTGTTGGGCTTGGCCCGGTTACGCTTGAGTGATGCTGATCACAGGTTGGGGCTTTTATCGAGTTACTTTGGGTGGTTTTTGACCACGGGATTGGGCGTCATGGACGTCAGATTGAGGCAGTGTGACTGTCAGGTTGGGCATGGCCTGGGTTACTTGGGTGGTGATGCCATCGAACTTGAGTGACATGGTTACAAGGACACGAGGTGTCATATGTTTTGGTGGCTTAGGAATATTTTGGGTGATTACCGCTCACCGGGACTTTGAGTAGTGTGCACACAGAGATACTCCGTGATGAGGTGGTTTTGACCACTCATGTGGGTAGAGGCCCCCGCAGCTGCGGTTAGGTATTCTTGGTTGGGGGTGCTTGTCGTAGAAAGCCACGTGGGAGGTGAGGAGCCTTCAGGAAATGGGTGTGCCTTCGGGACGTCGGTACTTGAGACACGAGGTGTCAGGAGGCACATGGTGCCGGGTTACCATTTGTGGGCATGCCTTCGGGACGTCGGTACTTTAGACATGAGGTGTCAGGAGGCACTTGGTGCTGGTTTACTATTTGGGGCGTGCCTTCGGGACATCGGTACTTGAGACACGAGGTGTCAGGTGGCACACGGTGCCGGGTTACACGACAGAGATTCCGGCATTGGCCGAAGCATGTGACACTCCATGGTGGCTGTTGAGCACTAGTGGAGTTTGTATTTATTTTTGCATTGTACTGATTACTTCTTTCCTGGTAAATGCATGACTGCTTAAACACATATATTTGGTACTCACCGTTGGGTGGTATCCTACTGAGATTTGTTTCACACCCTGCACGGGCCCTTCAGGACGCGTGCAGACTTCATGGATTTACGTGCAGGAAAGGTGCCAGCTTCAGGAGCTGGGTTAAGTTAGTTGTTGCATGGAGATGGTACTGACCTTGAGTTCATTCCTAGCTGGGGTTTACTTATGGTGTTTAATTTTCTGTATCAGCATGCTTACTAGTTGTAGCTACTGTTGGTTAGCCATTGGCGCCCTTTTGTATGTTGAACTGCTTTGGATGCATGCTTGGTTGTTTACAGTAGTTTTTGCAGTTGATTGCTGGCATGTTGTTCTGTTTACTTTCCGCTGCTGTTGTTATAATTATTTCTTCCGCTATTTGTTGATATTGGATATGCTTCCGCTCTGCGGGTCTGGTTCGAGTCTGCTGAGTCTTTCTTTCCGCTGCATCTTTACTATTAAACTCGGACCAGTACCCTTACTATGATCCTTCGAGAGGGTATAGCCTCCCCACTATACCTATTCAGACCCTTGCTGCTAGTCGGCAGCCTTTGGCGTTCAGGGGAGGTGCGTCTAAGGTAGTGACACCCGACCCGCTCGGCACTGTCCGGGTGGCTGGCCGGGTCTGGGACGTTACAAGTGGAACCCATGCTAGAGAGTTATTGAACTATCTATATAGAAACATGTTGATAGTGAATCATTTCATGAAATATTAACCTCTGAAATTTGGTAGAACCTCAGATCCAATTATAGTAGAAGGATTTATCAATTATTTAAAAAATATATTTGATTTTTTGATTTTTTATGAACATGAAAAGGTAATTCTTTCCATTTATCATTTTAAATATGAAGTCAATCAATGTTGGTCTTTGATTAATAATTCAAAGGAGAAATAATTTATTTAATCTATGGAGTGGTCAATAATTAATGATCTTTTAATTTATAGGTATTTTCCTATGGTTTTTTGAATTATCATATAATGAAAATTTTGGAACTGAAGAAAAATTAAGAGGACTCTATTTACACCTATGGAGAAAATTTTACTTGATTGGCTAGGTATGCTCCAAATTTCATTTTGGACTATGATAGAAAAATTTATAGGTTTTACTCATGATTTTCCCCATGTTTTTAAATATATTTATCCTATATTGAATTTTAAATCTTTGAGAAATTTTTACTGAGTACTGATATAGTTGGGATAGATTTTTTTTAACTTTTATGATAGTAAAGATAAGAAATACTATAAGTGGAAAGCAATGGGAAGGAATCTATTGAATAAATCTAAAGTTAAGAGCTCTAAATTTCCCTATTATGATAAGTTTGGTAAGATGAATCTTAGGGAGTTCCTAATGAAATCTAAAAAGTTTTATCTATATGGTATTCCAATACATTTACATCATGATTGAAATGAAAACAATCATGGTAATATTGAGAAAACATATGATAAATAAGAAAATGGAATTTTTAAATGAAACAAGATAGTAATTCATTTTAATTTTTATATAAATAAAATCATAAATAATGGTAATAATCAAGAACATATTCAAACTATTCTGAAAAATTCATTCATGAAAACTATGGAAAATATAGGATAATTGAATGATGTGGTGATAGGTGAATTACTTATTTACAAAGATTATTACATAGTCTTTCTAGATTTGGGTTCTACACATTTATTAATTTAAGAATAATTTTATATAAATTAAAATATTACCTCAAGAAATTGAGAAAAACATTTAGTAAAAACTCATAGTGGAAGAATTGATGTAAAAATTATTTATAGGAATAATTCCATGATTATCTGTGGAATGATTATTCCTTAAAATATTATAATCCTTCAAATAGTTGAGTTTGATATTATTTTGGGTATGGATTGGATTTAAATTTACCATGCTAAGATAGATTGTATAAATAAAGAACTTATATTCAATTATTGGAGTTTGAATTTGTATAAAAAATTGTTTCATTCCTATCACAACATATCAAGAATCTAAGAAACTAATTAAAGATGGAAGTTAAATTTATCTTGATCATATTGTAAAAAAGATGGATGTTTTTCAGATTTGTAATATTACTATTGTAAATGAGTATATGGATGTATTTACTAATGATTTTTATATTGTTATTCCTGAGCAAGAAGTTGAATTCACTGTTCTAGAAGGTAAGTAAATTCCAAATCCTCCTTTTCAAATGGCTCCATTAGAGTTAATGGAATTGAAAATTAGTTAAAATAGTTTATTTAAAATGTTTTTATTCATCCTATCATTTTACCTTATGGTGATCTTGTTTTTTTGAAAAAATAATGATGGTTAAATGATCATTTTCATTGATTATAGATCACTCAATAAAATTGTTGTTTAGAAGAATTATATGTTGCCTCATTTAGATGACTTGTTTGGTCAACTTTAGGGACCATAGTATTTTTAAAATATTGATTTTAGGTGTGAATTTCATTAGCTAAAATTTAACTAGGAATACATTATAATGATATCATTTCATGCTTTGTATGGGCATTATAAGTTTTTGGTTCTTCCCTTGAGGATGACTAATGAAACCACATTATTCATGGATCTTATGAATAGATTTTTCCATGAGTATTTAGATAAATTCTTGGTTGTGTTTATTAATGACATTAGAGTTTAATCTAAAATTTATGAGGAACACGAGAGACATATAAGGATTGTTTTGTAGAAATTACAAAATAATTTGTATGGGAAATTTAGAAAATGTATATTTTGGTTATAATATATTTCATTCCTGGAATAAATTGTCTCAAAAGATAGCATAAATTTTTATCCTATTAAAACTAAAATATTGGAAGAGTGGAAAATACCTAGAAATGTCACTTATATTCAAGGTTTTCTTGATTTTATAGGTTACTACAAAGGTTTTTTTGAACACTTTTCTCAGTTATCAATCCCATTAACTAAGTTAACTCAAAATAGAGTTAAATTAATCTATAAAAAGGGGTTTAAATAATCTATTCAAGAATTAAAAATAATATTAGTTAATTCTCTAGTATTGGCCTTTCCATCAACAAAAGATATGTTTTTCTTCTGTAGTGTTTCTTCTTTCAAGGGAGTTTTTTGTGTTCTGATGCAAGATGATCGGGTAATTGCATATGTTTCATGATAATTGAAAATATATGAGTAGAATTACCTAACACATGATCTTGAACTGGTTGAATTATTATTTTTATTTAAAAATATAAAGAAATTATTTAAATTCGGTAAAATAAGAAATAGATAAAAACCAATAAAATTAAAGTATATATTTACTCAAAAAGAGTTTAACATGAGGCATAGAAGATGGTTGCAAATAATAAAGGATTATGACTGCACAATTTACTTTTATCTAAGTAAAAAAAGTATCTAATTCCTTTAGCTGAAAAGTTAATGAATCATTAGTTATGATACATTTGGAACATGAACCTTTGGTTAATGATTTAATGAATTTTATCCTACAAATTATGCATATAGACACTCCCACGCTTTTTTTAGGTTTCAATGCAATCATCCCTGTTAAAAAAAATTAAGCAATGTCAAAAGGAAGATTGAGGTTTTCAAGGAAGAGTAGAGTTGATTAATATGGAAAATTTTCATGAATTTAACATTGAAAAAGAATGTGTTATAATATTTGGAAAGAGTTTGTGTGTTCTAAGTGATTCCTTATTAAATGAATTATTGTTTCAATCCTAAAGCACTCTATTTTTTGTTCATATTAGTAGCACTAGGATGTATAGGTACATTATATAATATTATTGGGGGGAAGGAATAAAGAAGGATATATCTAATTTTAAAATTAAATAATTGACTAATCAATAGGATATTGTTGAGTGATAACTACCAAAGAGGATGATTCATCCTTTTTCAATGACTGAAATGAAATAGGAGAATATATCCATGTATTTTTGGGTGATATTACCAAATACGTATCAAGGTAATAATTTGATTTGGGTTATTATTGGTCATTTAACTAAATCTACAAATTTTATTCCAATTAAATATTATATGACTTTGGATCATCATTATAGAATCTATCTTAAAGATATATTCATATTACATGGATTCCCTCTCTCTATGAATACTGATCATGATCCTAGATTTACCTCTATTTTTTAGAAAACGACTTCAAAATTCATTTGGTGATGAATTAAATTCCAATACAATTTTACAACCTCAATCCAACGGAAAGTTGGAGTAAAAAATTCAGACTTTGGAGGTTATTCTTTGAATTTTTCAATTAGATTACTAGGGAAGTTGGGATCAATATCTTTATTTAGTGTTATTTTATTATAATAGTAGATTTATTTCCAGTATACAAATGGAACCTTTTGAGACATTATATGGAAAGTGGTGTTGGACTCCAAAATGTTGGGACAAAGTAGGTGTGAGAAAGGTTTTGTAATTGGAACCTATAGAATAAATGGTTTAAAAGGTAAATATAATTTAGCAGTACATGAGTGAAGCTCAGAGAGAGTAGAAGAGTAATGTAGATAATAGGAGGAAAGATATTTCATTTGAGGTAGGTGATCATATATTTCTTGAAATATCTCCTTGGAACGGTGTTATGAGGTTTAAAAAAAAAGGAAATTTAAGTTCATGGTGTATTTTTCGGTTTTAAATTATAGAAAAGGTAGGATTGGTTACTTACCAATTAGCTTTGTCACTAAGTTTATCTCAGGTTTATAACATGTTTCATGTTTCATTTTTAAAGTAAATATTTACCTGATGCATCTCATGTTTTGAGCCCTATGGTTGTATAGTTGTAATAAAATCGTTCTTATAAAGAAAATCTAGTATATATTCTATATCATAGAGATTATTTGTTTTATAATAAGGTAACTCACCTAGATAAGGTTTTATGGGAAATAAATATAATGGAAAAGCAACATAGAAGCCTGAAAATTCTATGAGAGAAAAATATCTCGACCTGCTTAAGTAATAAATAAAATTGTGAGGATGTAATTTCTTTAAGGATTAAATAATGTGAAATACTAGTTGATGTTAAAAATAAATCAATTTCATGTCTTAGTAATATTTAGGTTTATATTTTATGGATTCACATTCATTAAAATAATTTTATATGACTTTTCAAACCAAAAAAGAAATAGTTTTATTCTAACATTAATTTTTTCCATGTATTATATAGAATTACTAAAAATTTAAACATATGAATTTTGTAAAATTTAGTATATTTATTATATTATTTTATCAAATATATATTAGGGTGATTTTTTGGGATTTTTCTGAAAATTGTTTTTTGATTGAATAGTGAAAACTTTCAATTTTTATGAAAATTTTAATTTATTTTCAAGTATTTAAAAAGAAAAATTTTAATTTTAATTGGTTTTAATGTAATATTAGTCCCATTTTACTAAATATAATCCAAATAATTGTGTATAAAGCAACATTATTCTTAATTCTGGTATAAATTCATTTTGTGTCTTAAAAGGCATTTTTTTAAAACTATCTTTCGTTGGGTTTTTCATGATTATATTAAAATTATTTTCCACCCATTTTAAATATTTAATCTTTAAAATGGATTTTATATTTTAAATTAATAGGTTCAAATTTGTTAATGATTTATTTTTCATTGTTAGTCATAATGAATAGTAATCATAGTAAAATATTATCACCAGTATAAAGGGTAAAACATGTTAATTAAGTTTAAAACTAAGTGATATGGTAAAATGATCTCATATTAAATATTATTAGATAATATTATCTCAGAACTTGTCATAATATATTTGATTTCCTAACCTAGGTTCCACTTTAAGGTTCCCCAGACCTGGTTGGTCACATGGGCTCAAGTGCGCCTCCCCGTATTCCAGATGTTATCGACTAGCAATGAGGGCCTAGGTGTGTCTATAGGGAGATTGTTCCATAATTTTAGAGTGTAGAATAGAGGATATAATAACATATGTATAAAAAACATCATAATAATAACAACAATAAATAAATAATACATGTAATGGAAGTAAGCATAATTATCCATCAATAACAATTAACTCAAAAACTAAACATTATCATATACAAAAGATGATGTAATATCATGTCTCAACAAAAAAAATAATACATGGAAAAAAATTAGTATAATACATTCTATAAAAAAGAATCAAAAATTCCAAAAACTATCTAAGAATCCAGAGCTCCAACTCAGTCATATGATACCAAGCTCTATCCTAAAGTAAGAAATAAAGTTAGGTGTATAAGGTGAGATTCTCCCACTCAACCATACTTGTGATCATATAGTCTAGCTTAGTTCAAATGGGGTCTTAGATAGGGTGTGAGATAAATCTCAGTTGGACATCACCAATAACATCTATACAATCCAATCTATGAATATAAATTGTATAGTGTTCAGGTATATGATTAAGTAAAGCAGTACAAATAAATATCACATGCTTGTTTCACCCTCGGATTTTGTCTGAACATGTAACCATTTAATTATTTATGATTCAGTTTATATAGATAAAACATGTGAAAATTTCAACATTATTAGGAAAGATCATAATAATAATAAAGGAGTATCCAAGGTGAAACCGTGGCATCTGTGACCTCATGGGTCATCCAACTCATAGTAATAACTCATCAAGTCTGGTATAAATGGGTCTAAGTATAATCCAAGGGGCTCTCCCAAGGCATTCCAATGTAAGTGTGTCTAACTGAGACCATTGATCTCATCCATGGTAATCTCAGGCTAAGCATTACTATGACCAATGGGTTGAATCTATGGTGTCATGTGTCAAAATACATCAAGCTGAATCCAAGGAGTGTATCCAAAGAATTGTAATATCCATAAAGATAGTGAAGGGAACCTACAGAATCATTTTAGGAATTATATAATAGAAAATTAACATGTTTTAGAGTTGGTATCTCCCTTGGAAATTATCTCCTTGAATCGGAATGGTGTCATAAGAGTGCTCAAGGCATTCCCTCAGGAATCCAAGGTTGTTTAAAGTCTAACCATTCATATAAAGATAAAATGGTATATATGAAATAGTCACCTTATACTAATTACATTTATATCATAGGTGATCATAGACCATGTAATACTCATGTAGATTTCAATTCACTAGAATCATTCACTTCCCTTCCATCATATGTAACAAGTTGAATAAAGGAAATAAAACCAATTACCAATTAATTATTAGAATATGGTCCAAGTGATGTCTATACGTATTTACTTGAAAATTAATAATTCATTAGGTTTATTCCATTACCTTTCATCCAAGGTGATGTGGTTAGATAGGGCATACAACCAATTAAAAATTCAATTACATTTGTCAAGGCTAAGTTATCTCTATATGTATATATATTCCAATCAATAATTTATGATTTATTTATTAAATTAAAAATATTACCTTCATAAAGGACAATTCTATCACACCTGAATGGTGTTCCAAATAATCCCAACAAAGGAAAATGGGGTATAAAAAAGGACATTCCCTACTTGGGGTGTGTGGATTTGAGGTCCCAGCTTCCAAAAACATGAATAAAATACATAAAAATGGTTGTATAATATGTGTCTAATAATTATATTTTAGGAATATTGATTTTATAAGCAACTCCCAGTGATACCACCATGTGCACAAAAATAGAAATTTATAAACAATGATACTTTTAGGGAAAATTCATTTAACACCTACCGTATACCCTTAGTACTCTCCTCATCTAGTATCATCCCTTATTTTGGACTAGATGATAATAAAACTGAAGCATGGATTAATTCCAGGAAAATATGGAATATGATCCTACATCAAAATTTCATCATCAAGAGGAAGACAAATGAAGAGGAAGACAAATGAAGAACTAATCCTAAGGACTAAAGAACTTACTTAGAGTAATCCAACAAGATGATTGGCCATTGATTCTACACTCAGATAGTTAAGAATTATAAGAACCTAGGAGGAGGTAGCTTGAGAGATTTCAATGTGAAGGAGGAGGATTCATTTTTTCTGTTGGAGGAAGAGATAAAATAAACTTAAGTTATAATACTTTTAAGAGTGAAAAAGTAATTTTACCCAAAAATTATGGGTCTCATGGTTTGGATTCATGGTTGGAAAAACCCTGTGCTAACTGTTCTTATGTCATTTACCATGGAGGGGTGTCATATATTTTATGCACATGGTTTGAAAAACCGTGCTATATTCCTCTATTAAAAACTACAAAACATATTCTTGGGTGTGCGACCCTAGGTGAATGGATAGAGAAAACCATATACCTTATTCTTCTCACTAGGAATCCCCACACTATTAGGGGAAACCATGCAAGTTGGACCACATGGTTTTTACAAACCGTGCGGCCCAGTGCTTCCTTCCTTCGATTGGGGTTTCAGGATCTGAATAATTCCTAGACACCCACATTTCCTCCATAGCCTCACTATGCATTTATATTATGTAAAAACTAAAATAATTAAAATAAAAAAATGGTTTTTTACCTCATATAAAAACCTGGTTCTTTCAGTCCACCCCCTTAAAATAAATCATCCCTGAGTTTTCCTTCCATGGGTGGTTGAACACTATCTGAGAATAACTTCATCCACTAAGAAGGTACATTGGTCTCCCACTCCCTAGTATAATAGTGTACATGGTAGTGATGCTATATAACCCATGATAAATGGATAGACCACCCCCTAATAGCCTTCATAGTCTGTTCAATGATCTTTATGGGATATGCCTCAAAATTAGCATCGGAATCTAACCCAATATAATCAGGATCAAAAGTATGATAAGGGTCAGCATAATAATGGTGGAGCTGTGAAATGTGGAAGACATCGTGAATAGCATGGTACATCTAAAGTAATAGCAATATATAGGATACTATCCCAACTCTATCAAAACTCTTGATTCATATCAGAAATAAGGGTTATCAATTTCCATTCATTACTGGCTTCTTGTATGGAATGGGCCTGATTTTTTTCGGCACAATGCATCAGCTACCACATTGCCCTCTACGAGCATATAGAAAAGATTGAAGTTAAAATAATGAAGTTATTAAAACCATATTCACTATATAAGACACAATTCATGTTGCATAAAGATATATTTGAGGATATTTTGGTTCGTATACACCCCAAAGTGCTCACCCATAATATATTGTCTCCAATAGCATAAGGCGTAGCTAACAGTTGCTAGCTCGAGGTCATGTATTAGGTAATTATGCTCATGCACTCTCAACTGGTGAGACACATACAAAACCAATATATCCTCTTATATTATTATTTTATCTATACTGATGCGAGATGCATCATAGAATACTATATAGCCTATTACATGTTCTGGAAGAATCAGAATCGATGTCAAGGTGATTCTTTCTATCAACTCCAAAAAGGCCTTCTCGCACTCTTTTGACCATAAAAAATGAACACCCTTATTATTTAGGCCATTAATAGGTGAATCAAGGAATGATAAGTCCTATAATAAATTCATATAATATCTAGCTAGTCCTAATAAACTATGTATATCAAACAAGTTCTTGGGATTCTACCAGTAAACCATAGAAATCACCTTCTCTAGATTAACTAATAGCCCTTATTCTGATATAATATTACCCAATAAGTGAACCTTGTCAATCCAAAAGTGTAACTTATCATGTTTTGAATGTATTTTATGCTCCCTCAGTGTATTTAGAATGATCTTAGGATGTTTTGTATGGTCTCTCAAAGTATGAGAATACACCAACATTTCGTTCATGAAAACCATGAAAAAGGAATCTAGATATGGGTTGAAAAAACTATTAATCAAATCCATGAAAAGAGAGTGTGTGTTTGTAAGAATTAATAACATGAAAAAATACTCATATCGATTGTATCATGTTCATAGAGTCGTACATAGTATATCTGAAGAACTGACTCACACCTAATCAAAGCCCGATCTCTGGTAGATCATTGAGAAAACCTTAGATCCTTGGAGATGGTCAAAGAGATCATCAATTCGAGGTAGTTTATACTAGTTATTAACTATAATTTGGTTCAACTATTGGTAATCCATGAATAAATTAATGTTCTCATTAGTATTCTTGGAAAAAATAATGGGTGGACCCCAAGATAAATTGTTGGTTTAGATAAAACCCTTAGAATCTAAATCTTCTAACCATATCATGAGCTCCTAGATCTCAGAAGGTTCTATCTAGTATAGAGGAATAGATACTAGAGATTCTCCTAGAACAAGATCAATTGTAAATTATACCTCTCTCTTATGAGGTAATCTTTAAAAGTCATCAAGAAAAACATCCCTAAAATGATATACTACAAGAGGAAAGTTAGCCTGATGTAAACCATGATCCTCCAAAAAATGATATAAATATAGTTGTTCACTTCACCTAACCTACGATGCTCTGATCCATCTCTACTATCTGGGATATTTCACTCACCCTTGTGAAGGCAAGTACAACCCTATAGTGATGTAAATAATACCGTATGGTGATAGAGGTCCACATAGGCTTGATAGGGAACCAACCAATTCCATCAAAAGAATATCATTAAAGACCATCACATCAAGTATGAATAGGTCCCATAAGAAATTATAACTACCTACCTCAAGGGGAATTCCTTGAATTGGTGTATACCCCCAGACTGCACACCCAACAATGTATCCAAGGACATCGCCCAATAATAGTACTGGATATCCATCCTGAGAATTTCCATTAAAAACAAGGAGAAAAAGGATTGATAGAAACCTATATCTAATAAATAAGATAAAATAGTAGAGGCTACTAGGACAGTACCTCATATTATAGATGATTCTACACTCTGATCTTCAGATATTAGCAGTAAATCAAGAAAGTGGTCTGATCAATGACTCATAGTTATAACTGGTTTACCCAAGTAAGGTATCCTCTACTGAGGTTGATAATTATAAGTATAAGATAACACAGAAAATACCTCCTCCTCATCATGTCCTACCAGTGCTACTCCAACTCCCATCCAGATGTGGTGTAACTAATCCTTCCCTTGAACGTGGAGCTAGAACAGATCATCTTCTACTTGAAGAAAGTAGAAAGGTCTGAAAGAATCTCTGAATATGCATCATACATACGAAATCATTCCACCCAAGAAGGACTCTATCACACTAAGTCTCTATAATCCCTTATCATCCACACTGATGTCATATAATGGAGTTTTCAGTGTAGGTTTCCTAGACACCACTAATGTGACTAGAATCCTCAAGGCTACACTTCCTTCTACTGGAAGAAAAACTACCCTATCTCGACACTAAACCTCATTGCCCATTACTATTGGCTTCTCTTAGGTTGTAATAAATGATAATATTGTGATTTATGATATTATAAAAGGTATATAGGAGAAATAAATTAACCTCCAAGTGGATGGCATGCTTAATCCTAACATCAAAGTGTCTCGCTCGCAACAACTCATCACTCACTAGAAGATATGTAAACATTACAACTCAATGAAACACACTGAATAGTCCATGAAGAACATAGCACCCTGATCCTGGTTCATAAACTCTCTGGAATAATTATCTCTCGGCATATGAGGGAAACATTAACCATATAAGGAGGTCTGGAAGTCCACCCAGACCACTCCATGATGACGACTATCCTGAGTAATCACATCCCACCATTACTTGGAGAAAACACATAACATGTTTGTGTTGAGATTTTCCCTCATCGATGGAGGAATTTCTAGATTCTCAAAGACAAATAAGATAGCCTCTAGCCAAGACTCAGCATCCTGAGGACTTTCATACCCCAAAAAGGTGGGAGGATATTGTTGTCGGAACTCATGAGTCAGATTAGACATCATGGGTGCAGTTCATGGAGTACGCTATATAGACTACATCAAAATTATGAAACATTTTCAAAGTTGAGTGTCGGTTTGCAGTTTGAGAGTAGTGGGTGGTGCTGCATGTGGAACTCCTTATAGTAAAATTGGAAACTCATGGACCACCATCTCTAGAGCATGGTTGTCACCGCCCTCTTGGAACATGAATCAAAGATGTCATGGTGACATAGCTCTATAAATTCTAAGCACATTCCTCAGAGAAAGATTTGAAGCATTTATAAACACTCGTGGAAGAAAATCATAAGGAAAAGGGCTCACTACCCAAGGAATACTATCCTTAACTACCCACTTAGAAGGCCACGATATAGTAAATTTTTCAAGGATTGTTTACATGGGTTTCAGTATATGTAAGGGTCAATTGAAATTTAAGGATGAAAACACTATTTAAATTATAGTTTTCCTCTCCATGCACTAGTAACCATTTTAATTATTAGTCAAACTTTACATTTTAAGATTGTATTTACTTATATACATATTGCAAGGTTCAATTAAATAGATCACCATTTACAACTAATAAAGGCTTGTAAACTTAATAACTAAAGTTTAAATACATTAAATTTCAACCATCTACTTTATATTCATCCTCAGAATGCAACGGTTAAAAATTATGATGGATCAACTCATTAAATTACCCTTTCCAACTCACAAGGAACCATACACTTTATAATTGAAATTGATAATCATGTGATCATATCTAAAATGATACACATGTAACCTTGGGTAATATCTTGTAAGGGTTGAAAATACCCATTTAAGATGTCACCATCAACCTATATAGAAAAACACTATTTAGGTTGATGCTGACATTTTATACAACCAATTCCATTCCATATAGAATATTTTAGTGGCATGGGAATATATATAATAACTATGGATCTCTCAAAAATCATTGGAAACACATGTAATGGAATCAATGAAATTCGCCTATATGGCATAGAATATGCATGGCATGTGAATTTTCAGTGCCAATAATGATTCATGTAATAATGATCCTTATCGAACCGGGAAAAGGTAAATATCCATAAATCACATCAAATACCACAATTCGTGTGAATCACCTAATAGTGAAATTATATTAACTATAATAATTGAAAATAGAACAAAAATTTATCATTCCCAGGAAACTTGGTATTTACCCATAATGTGGGTTAGATATCCCCAATCATGGCTTATAACCAATTTCTAACATGTTCTAAATCTCTTATCTAATTACCAAATAATAAGGAAAAAAGAAAATAAAAATTTCCTTTAATACCACATTGTGAAGTCCCGACCTAGGTGCCACTCAAAGGTTCCCTAGATCTAGTTATACACATGGCCTCAAGCATGCCTCCACATATTCTGTAGGTTTCCCACTAGCATTGAAATCCAGGGGTGTGTCCATGAAGATACTATTCTCTCATGTCATAGCGGAGCACATCAGAAATAATAATAGATAGATAAAAAATATCATAAGTATAAAAAATTAATATTTTCATTGGAAGTAATAAATTCATCCATTAATAATAATCAACTTGAAAATTGAATAGTATCATATATAAAAGACTGTGTAATATCGTGTCATTGACAAAGGAAAAACTGGCATACATGGAAACAGACAATGGAGAGCTCACCTGACCGTATCCTTCGGAATCAAGGTCAATGGGGAGCTCACCTGAGGTTTCGCCCCATCCTGGGACCTTCACCAGGGAGACCCTCTCTCCCCCTTTCTCTTTATCTTTGTGGATGATGTTTTTTCTAACCTTATTTCCAGGGTTGCAACCTCTAACTCTATACATGGGGAAAATGTTTGTCGTGTTAGTCCACCTTTTTCACATCTCTTCTTCGCCAACGACTACCTCATGTTCTCCAGAGCAACCACTAATGAATTTTGGGTAATCATATATGCGATCCAATAGTACAAGAGGGCGCCTGGTCAGTCAATAAATCATGGAAAGTCGGAAATCTCTTTCAGCGCAGAGGTACCTCCTTCCAAGAAAGAAGAAATCTATGATTTTTTAGGCATTCGTTTGGTCGAGAAACACCAGAAGTATATCAGGCTCCCCAGGGTAATTGGACGCTCCAAAAAAGAAATATTTTCATCCTTGATGGATAGGATTGAGAAGAGAATTTAAGGTTGGACCCCAAAAATAATTTCCAAATATGGTAAGTAGATCCTCGTTTAAGCCATAATCCAGTCTATCCCTAGCTGTTTTATGTCCCTGTTTATGCTTCTGGTAGCCATTTCCAATCAGATCCACACACGCACATCCAACTTATTGTGGGGGAAGAATGATAGAAGGAATAGAACCCACTGGATTTCCTGGGAGAAACTGTGCAAACCCATGTCTGAGGGAGGTATGGGATTCTGGAACCACTTTCAATTCAATGATGTACTGTTGGCTTAGCAAGGTTGGTGCCTTATTAACCGTCCATCATCTCTCTGTTCGCGCGTAATCTGAGCCAAATACTTTCTCCACAAGGACTTCCACGTCTCCTCTCTTGGCCCCCATCCAAGCTTCCACTGGAGAAGCATTTGGGGGGCCCAAAATCTCCTGAAAAAAGGGTTGGGATAGAGGATTGGTAATGGCCAAACTGTTAACATTTCGACCTATCCCTGGCTGATTGATGAGGAAGGTGTGCAGGCCTCATCCCCTGCCCAACCAGGTTTTTAAGAAGCCACTGTAAGGTGCCTATTTTCTGATCAAGGTCCAGGATGGTGTTTATATAAGATTCATGCATGGTTCAATGAAAGAGACAAAATAATTATCCTTAGTACCCACTAGGTCCCAGAGGCAGGCCTCGACCATCTCTTCTGGATCAATGACCTTTTGAGAGCCTACACGGTGAAATCTAGATACCATCTCGCCAATGGAAATCAATCAGTTGATTGGGATGGGGGACCCTGGAAGTAAATTTGGAAACTCAACGTACCCCAAAAAATCTGCCTCTTTTGGTGACAGGTGTGCATGAGTACCCTTTCTACCATGATCCTTCTCATCTTCCGACATATTTCTAGTGACGAATCTTTCCCTTTCTGCCCGAACATCCCAGAATCTCCCTTGCACGCCATCATCCAGTGCCCAGGGGCTAAGGAAATTTGGAATAAATGGGGCTCTACTTCAGATGATTCACTATCCATAGCCTATGACCTCCCATCTTTCCTGATGCAATGGTGCTCGTCCTTCTCGTCGGCTAAAATAGGTTCACTTTGCACCCTGGCCTGGATCATTTGGGTCCGTCGCAACAAGGCAGTTTTTAACCACGTTCACAGACCCCCTAAATTCTGTATTGGACAGGCCTCTTCATGGATTGAGGGCCGGAAGCACCAAAATGGACAAAAAAATCCCTTTGAAACCCCTTTTATTCCCTCCCACTGGTGTCCGCCAGGATAAGGGATTCTTAAGATTAATTTGGATGCGTCTCTCCCCAAGGATGGGCTTGTCGCCCTTGACATCCTGGCTCGGAATCATCAGGGGCAAGTCGTTACAGCCAAACATGAATCACATCATGCTTTTTGGGAACCTGTAGTGGCCAAGGCTACTGCCATCCTTTCAGGTATGATGCTTGAAAAGGATCGCGGATTGGATAAAATCACCCTCGAATCAGACTATCTCACCATTATCAATGCTATCAATTCCAACGATGGCGACCTCCAGTCATTTTGATCCCTCATCAGGTGAATCATTTCTCTCCATCAAGGCTTCTAAATCTACACATTATCCTTTAATAGAAGGAAAGGAAAACATTCTTCCCATTACCTAGCATCCCCAAGCCCCTATGATGTTAACCAGCTCTGGCTGGACCATTTCCCTTCATGGCTTTGCGTTTGTACGTCTGCTGATCTTCGACATTTATGAATCTGTCTTTATCAAAAAAAAATACATGATGTAAAAAATAATCAAAAAGGAAAAAAACTATCCAATAATCCTAAGCATTGACTTAGTCATATTATACCAATATCTATCCTAAATCAAGAAAACAAGTCGTAGGTCTAAGGGGGATTGGTTTCCCTTTTATGAGTGTTGTCGCACACACTCCCAAAAATATTTGTGATTTTACTAAGTGTTGCATAGTGGTTGACCTAGGTATTTATCTTGAGGACGATGTGAATTAAACAACCCTTAATAGTCTTGAATAAATCAAGAAAATAAGTGAAAATATTGACAAAATCTGGGGGGGATTGGTAGTGGTTTTTAGAGAATAAACAAAACAAACAAATGAGAAGGAATAGTCAAGGACACAATTTTTAAAAAACACTAATATGAGGATAGGTATTCGATCTAATCTACCATATTTAAAATTTATTTATCATTATCCCATATGATTATAATTCATTAAATTGTGATCACCTAACCTTTTAAACCCTCGAACCCTATAGAAATTAACATGACCATAAATATTTGAAAAATGATTCCTAGGTCAAATCTAGGACTTCCAATCATAGTACCCTTCTTTTATTATGATCCAAAATCCAACATATAGTCAATGGAAAATTGGGGAATCATATATTACTTACAGTTGAAAATTAATTGATTTTGTGGATGATAATTTAACCCTACAGTTCTATCCTAAGTTTATTGGATTTTGTGATTGATGTTTTACTCACATGAGTCACACTAGTAAGATTTTGTGCCCAAGTTCAAGTCGATTGAGTTCGTTAGAAATTAAAACTCAATTAATTGATCAGAATTTATGAATTATAGTATTTTTATGGATTCAAAGTAAATAATTTAAACGATTAGGTATTATATTGACTACGAATGAAATCACTCTTCCTTGGGTTTAGTTTTAATTATAGAGATGTTTTTCATAAGTAATAGATTGAAAAGAAAAAAACCCAATATTTTCTCCCCTCCTGGATTCCCAAACCAAGAATAAAAATAAAAATATGAAAATATAATAAAACAAAATATTTATTGATTAAAAATTCATGTTACAAGAATGAAAACAAAGAAACACTAATTGGAGGTGGGATAAGAGAGACTTCTTGGAAGAGGTCTTTTCCAAAAGCCTTATTTATTCCAAGAGGTGTAAGATGTATCCAAGAGACACCATTTAGTCCAAAACATCCAAAATCCTTTACCAACCCCCTAAAAATGAGAAAAACACCAATTTATAGGGTGGGTAGAAGGATAGATTATAATAGGTTTCAAGTGTGAATGGGGAAATTCAAAAAAATATTTTGTTCCAAATTACACTACTTGTTTAACCTAAAAATTGTTGGAAAAATCTATCCTTACAGAAGGACTATTTGTTATAAATTTGTTCTAAGAGTTTCTCTAAAAATTTGGGACTAATCCAACTTGTAGGAAAAATTATAGCCCAAATGGTAAAGTGGGGTCCCATCTAGTGATTCGAGTCCAACATTGACTTCATAATCCATTTACTCCAATCAAATTCTCGATCCATCTTGGATATCCTAAATGAAAGTTGTATCCCACTAAGTGAGGAACACTTTTACAAAAATTTATGTTTAAAAAATACATTGAAACATATTTATGGCTGAAATACTACAGTTCAATTTAAAGGGTAAAACTAGAATTTTAATCAAAATTTTAAATGAATGATCTAATCCCATATATTTTATAAAGAAACATATTTAAAACAATTTCAATAAATTATTTCATTTTTATCAAAAAAATATTCAATAATTTTTTTTTATCAAATCCCCCACACTTACCCTTTTACACTCCGAGGTAAACCCCGTGTCATGTATTCCAACAAATTCTGGTAAGATATGCATGTTCATATTCCTCAATCGACAATGGTAATATAAGAAAAGTAATAATCTGATCAAGAGTAAATATTAATAAAATTTAAATCCATTTTCTCATAAATTGTTCCAAAATAAAATCCAGTGAGATTAATGACACAACAAATAGCAAAACAATTCATGGGTATACCATGCCACTAATTCCCCACATGTTTGGGTGTCAACCATTTCAAGTTCTTACCTCCAGCCTTTATTCAGTATATTCAGGTCAAGTAAAATAATTCGTATTACCTATTTTAATTCATCGAACCTATTATACAATACTTTACAATCAAATTTTAAGACTCACTCACTTAAGTATTCTCAAAATTCAAACTAAAATCTCCCAACCTAGATATACCCTTGTGTTGTACATTTCATCACTCTCCTCTTTATTAAGAAAATAAATATTTTTTTTTGTATTTTTATTATTATTTTTTAATATTTTATGAGGGTGTACAACTGTTGGATATCATGTAAACACGTATAGGTCAATTCAGTATAGTAATTAAACTGATCAGAAAAGAAATGAATGTATGGATCAACTATTGATATAAGATGAAATTTTTTAAATAAATTATCAATAACTTTAATTAATTAGGAAATAATTCGCAATTCATGGTTGTGTAAAAAAAATTTAGACAAATAAACGACATAATTTACCATAAACAAATATCACAAATAATTGTGTCAAAGTCTAAAAGGTTGTATAATGACACAACCAATCATATCATTGAAAACTTAAATTTTTATAAAAATCAACCCTTGATGCTGAAATATATCTCATTATTATCATTCCACTAATGAATATTGAAAAAATTAATTTTACATATATTACATATCTAAATGATCATATTAAATGATTGTTTTTTAAAATTTTAACTGAAAACTTAATAGAAAACACACACACAACACACAAATGAAAATCCAAAATATCTACCCCAAATTTTTTCCCCTCCCCCACACATAAAATATTACATTTTCCTAAATGTGAACTTAAGACATGATATGTTCACATGAAATGAAATATTTTTAAATGGTAAAAATATTATAAAAGTGAAAGGGTTAGGAAAATCATGGTATTCTCAAGAGATAATGGGGTCATGAAGTGTGATGAAATCAACTACATCTGTAGGAAGTCCCTCATTGTATTCTTTCAAACATTTCCCATTTACTGTAAATATATTTCATTTTTTCACTTGTGCGATCAACACTGCACCATAATTAAAAACATTAGATACAACATAAAGACCTAACCATCTAGAATGAAAGTTACTGAGCATAATATTCTTTCGTGGATGGTAGAGTAGGACTTTCTCCCCTACATGAAATTCTATTTTTTGGATGATTCTATCATGAGCCTCTTTTGATATTTCCTTGTAGATTATTAAGTTATCCTATGATGAAGTTAAAATCTCCTCAAGATCTGAAATTTGAATCTTTCATTGAATTATTTCTTGGACCAAATCCATGTTACATTTTTTATAGCCCAATATAAGAAATGTTTAAGTTCCATGGGGCTATGACTAGATTTCCCAAAAACAATATGAAATGGGGACATATCTATGGAAGTATTTTATGACATCATATAATCCCAAAGAGCATCATCCAAGTGCTTTCTCCAATCCTTATTGTTAGGTTGTAGGGTTTTCTCCAAAAAAAATCAACTCCTAATTGGAAACCTTAGTTTGTCCATTCTTTTAGAGGTGGTATGGTGTTGATGTTTTTTTGTGACCCCATTACTTATAAGGAGGTAATAAACATTTATATTGAATTTTTTCCCTTATTCACTGATGAGGGCCTTCGTTACTCCAACCCTACAGAAAATTTGATCCTTGAAAAAATCCACTACAAGATGAAAATAATCAGTCCTGGTGGCCTTGAACTTCACCCATTTTCTTACATAATCAAGGAAAACCAAAATATAATAAAAAACAAAATGAAATTAGAAAATAACCCATAAAATTAATTCCCCATACATAAAAAGTCTCACATAATAATATGGGTCTTTGTGGCACCTCGCGTCTCTTAGAAATGTTTCCAGTGTGTTGGAAATGTGAGCATGACTTAAAAAACACATGAGCATCATAGAATAAGCTAAGACAATATAATCCAAAGTCTAATAATTTTCTAGATATCCGTTGGGGTCAAAAGTATCCTATACATGAAATTTTATGGTAGAAATGTAGAACAGACTCAAACTCATGATTAGGAAGACGCCTCCTAATGAATTGGTCACTACACATGTGCCAGATGTAGGGATAATCCCACACATAAAACCGAAACTAGCTATTTAATTTTTGGACTTGATGTTTATTTATATTTTTATGAATTTCATATGAAAAAATCTATTTCGCTAAATCGTCATACTATATATGAATACCTGAGATGGAATAGAGATTATCATCATGTAAATTGTCTTGAAGTGGTACATGGTCAATGGTGTCAGACTCTAGTGTGTGAGTAATCATACTTATGTGGTCCACCACCAAGTTTTCTGACATCTTATTATCCTTTATCTCAATATAAAATTATCAAAGGAGGACCATCCATCTAATAAGTCTGGGATTTGCATTTGGATTCCTTAAGAGGTACCTCAGAGCTGGATGGTAAAAAAAAACAACTACTTTAGAGCCTAATAAATATGATTGAAATTTATCTAAAGAAAATATGATTGTAGTAAAATCCTTTTATCTGTTTTTGTAGTTGTATTGGGCCGAATCCAATATCCCCAATTCATATTCCATCACATGGAACCACCATTCCACCCTCTAAGATAAGACATCTCCAACTGTGATGTTGGATGTGTCACACAAAAGCTCGAAAGGAAGCTCACGCCATGGGTATTGTATGATCGATATTGTGGTCAGACACTTATTTAGCTCATAAAATGATACCCTAAATGAATCATAAAAAATGTAGTCAATATCCCTTTAAAGACATCAAGATAAGGGTAGAAAGATCTTACTGAAATCTCTGATGAAGCATCAATAAAAGTATGCATTCCCTAGGAATGATATAACATCACCCAAACATGAAGGATATGGTAGGGATTAAATAATATATACCTTATATTTATCAACCTCTATTCCATTTTTTGACACTACATTACCTAAGATAATTCCATTCTCTACCATAAAATGACACATTTCAAAGTTCAAAACCAGGTTCTTCTCAATACAATGATTCAAAAAATTTCCTAAACTAAAGATAAATTCATTAAATGAAGATCCATACACTGTAAAATAATTCATAAATACCTCCATGAAAGTCTCAAGGAAATATGAAAAAAATACTCACCATGCATCACTAGAAGGTACTTGGGGAATTGAAAATTCCCAATGGCATCCTTCGGTAGAAAAATGTATTGAATGGACAAGTAAATGTTGTGTTCTAGTGATCCTATATAGCAATAGGAACCTGAAAATATCCAAAGAATCTATCCAAGAAACAATATCATGTCTTCCCAGATAGTCTATAAAACATTAGATAAATAAATGGGAGGGGAATGGTTCTTGTGAGTGGGTTGATTTAGTTTTCTATAATCAATACACACACGCCTACTATTGTTCACCCTCATTAGAACTAACTCCTCTATTTCATTTATAACAACAGGTACTCTACTTTTCTTAGGCATAAACTGAATAGGACTCACCCACTGAGAATATAAAATGGGATAAATTATACTTGCCTCGAGAAATTTTTCAACTTCTTTTCTAAAAACTTCTAGGAAATTAAGATCCAGTCTCCCTTATGGATGCCTAACCAGTTTATTCCCATCCTCTCAAATAATTATATGCATGTAAATGGAGAGAATAATACATGATATGTCAGTCAAGGTCCACCTAATTTCCCTAATGTTCTCCCTTAAAATATTCAAAAGTTTTTCATCATGTTCAAAAGGGAGATTGTTAGAAATTATAACATGTAATCTCTCACCACTCAACAAGTATGATAATTTGAGATTGGTGGTAATTGATTTTTATTCAATGAAGGTGGGTGATGTATGGCTAGCGATGTTGAAGGAACTGAAATATGTGCACAATTAAAATTAGTATCATAATATACATCATCAAAATCTGATAATAATGCATCAAATCCATCAGTATACTCAACATCCATGTCATAATCAGAGTGCATATGATCAAAATCAGAATATTAAGCCACATCAATATCAAATCCAAGAGTGTTTTGGGAATTATAATAAGGTGGGGAAGTTATCTTAGATATAAAACTAGAAGAAATTCTTGTAATCTCTCAAATCATAGGAAAATAAAAATCCATGGGGTTTTTAATTGGTGGTTCAAAATGGGAGACAATAAAAGAATAATGGTCCTCTAAGGGGTACTCTATGGAGTCCAAAAAATTAAATTTGACAACTTCATCTTCAAAATCCATTTAAAGTGTTCCCTCTTGTAAATTTATGATTATTTTAATATTTTTTAGGGATGTACTACCTAATATAATGGGAGCATGAGAATTTAACTGATCCTCCTCCATGTTAAGCATGTAGAAATTTGTTGTAAAGATCTTGTCTCTTACTGTAACAAGTACAACCTTAAGGACTCCTATGGTATATGTTGTATCTCTATTCACCAATTTCACCACTAATATCATTAGAATCAAATGACCAACCTATAAATAAGTTAATATAGAGTGAGGAATTACATTTTTGAAATCTCCCAAATTGCATAAAGTATTATAAAAGTGTAAATCCCTTATGGTACATAGTATGGTGAATGTACCTGGATCCTTGAACTTTGTTAGCATTTCCTAAGTTGGTGTAATTAGTACTAACACATTATTTCTTGGATTGATCCTCTCATTTACCTTGATACCTCTTCGATTAGTAAAAATTTCTTTTAAGAATTTGTCATACCTTGGGATTTTTTTATTGGTCCCAAGTAGAGGGATGTTGATCTCAACACGCTTGAACGTATCCAAAACCTCTTTCTTAATCTCCTCATCAGTCATATTATTGGTTTTTACAACTATATTTTGAAATAAAAATGGTTTAGGGGGAACATCATAAATCTTTTTCTAGCCTTTTTCTTTCTCATTAGGCTACTCATTATCAAGTCTTCAATGGGGCTTCTCTATAGTTGAGGTGAATCCCGATGGAATGATAGGTGAAAATGTATGAGTCAATCGCTTCCCACTTATAAATGTGATAGAATTGAAATTCCCCTTGGGATTTGGAGTAGGTTGGTAAGGAATAATTTCAGAGTTATTACTTACCATTTTCATGGACAGCGGTAGAAATTCAGATTATTTGTGTCTTCAATTCTTTCAAATTCAAACCCTGACTCTTCAGCTCATTCTGCTGATTAAGAACAATTTGTTTTAAAATTTTATCAATGGTAGAATATACATTTGGTTGGGGATTACATTTTTTTGGCTTGTTGATTCTTGGGATTAAAATATCCTTTTAGATTGTTGGAAACCCAGTTGATAAGGTGGAGACTACTTGAAATTTTGTTGAAAATGGCACATTTTTTATTGTCCATAACCATATCTCATGTTTGATTGATCCTTCCACCCTTGGTTTTATGTTTCTATAAAGGAATCATACTTCTTATGGGGATGTGGTTGTTTTTTGTTTCTAATATTGTATCCTAGGAAATACAGTCTCATAATCTTCTATTTCTTATAGTTGGGGGAAACAGTCAGTTGGGTGGCCTATTTTATTGCATTTTCCACAAGGCCTTGAAGGTGTGGGTTAGGATGTCTTTTGAGACAATGAAATATGTCTCACCATAGGGGAAAATTATTCAAACTTAGTAATAATCAAATGATTTTCAAGAGAATAAGGACTTACCTTATATAATCCTTTAACATGTGGGGTATCTCGATCTCCAAATTGTTGGGAGTTTTGTTACATCTTATCATGCAACGCATGTGAAACTATTAGTGTTTTTTTAAACAATGCCCCTCCATCCTCAGTATCCACCATAATCCTCTCTATAGGTGTGAGTCCTTCATAGAAGGATTGGATGAGGAGTTTCTCACTAATTTCATGTTGTGGGTACCGAGCACACAACTTCTTGAATTGCTCCAAGTACTCATACATTGACACCCCTTGTTCTTTCTTCATCCCTGAGATCTCCTTTTGGATAGAAGTTTCCCTCGATGCTAGAAAAAATCTATGGAAGAAAATATATTTCAAATCATTCCAACATGTTGTGTCTTTAGGTTGTAAATAATACATACAATCCTTCACAGTTACATCATGTGAAAATGCGAATGATCTTAGTTTGATTTTTTCTTCATAGAAATTTATTGGTTACATTATTGAGTATACCACATCAAATTCTTTATGGTTCTTGTTTGGTTCCTCTCCAAAGTGGACATGAAATTTTGGAAGCAGGTGTAACAATCCAGATTTTAATTCAAATCCTGATTCATAGTTTAGATATGAAATAAAATTTGGTGGATAGTTGATGTTGGGTGTATCCAATTATTTGTTGGTTCTATTCAATTCATAATTTTTTTCAATATCCATTGGTTCTAGTTTTATGTTTGAATAATAATTAATTCCAATATCAATGTTCATAAGATGGATAAATTCTCTAACTAGTTTAATGTTAAAACTTCACATAGAATGAGATTGTTTCATTGAGCTCGAAATCTATGTTCAATCTTAGGGTCAATAACTAAGAGATACTCAGGATTAGTTCATTTCATAAATCAAATAAAAATAAAAGGTAAATGAATAAAAGTGGACCATAATAAAAAGAAAATAATTTTGAGTTGATGGTCTGATAAAAATAAAAGAATAAAAAACATAATAAAGGTTAAATAATAAATAAATAGGAGAATAAAAGAGTAAAATGAAAAATAAAAGATATACCTATAATTGGTTGAAAAAATCACTTGCCTATCCAGTAACAGAACCAATTTGATTAGCGTTGTCATGCATGCTCCCAAAAATATTTGTGATTTTAAAAAGTGCAACCCATTGGATGAAATAGGTCATTATCTGAAGAAGAAAGTGAATTAAACAACCCATAATAGGATTTAATAAACCAAGAAAATATTTGAAAATAAATAACAAAATTTGGGGGGTTTGGTTTTTATTTTCATAAATAAACAAAATAAACAAACGAGAAGGAATAATCAAGGGAAAAAATTCTTTAAAAACACTAATATGAGAAGATGTAGTAGACCTAGTATACCCTCTTTACAATTAATTTATTATTATACCATAATATTATAATTCATTCAATTTTTATCCCCTAATCTTGTCATCCCCTGAACCCTATGGAACTTAACACGACCAAAAATATTGAAAAAATGAGCCCTATGTCAACATTGGGACTTCCAATCACAGGACCCTACTTTTATTGTGAACCAAAATATAAATTATGGTCAATGGAAAATAAGGGAAACATATCCTCCTTGAATTTGAGAATTAATTTAGTTTTTTTATGAGACTTAAACCCTAAAATTCTATCCCAAGTTGATTGGATTTTGTGATTGAAGTTTCACTCACACGATTCACACAAGTCTGAACTCACAATCAAGTGCAAGTTTATTGAGTTCCTTAAAAATTCAAGCTCAATTAATTGATAACAAATTATAAATTAGAGTATTCTTATGGATTCAAAGTAAATAAATTAAGGGATTGTGGATTAGATCAATTATGAATTAAATTACTCTTCCATGGGTGGAGTTATCATTGTGGAGACATTTTTCATAAGAATTGGATTAAAAGGGGGCCCCAAATCTTGTCTCTACTCTTAGATTACAGAAACAAGAAGAAAAATATAAATATAAATATAGAATAACACATAATATTTATATAATAAAAAATCAAGTTACAAGCATGAAAACAAAGAAACACAAAGTGGAGGTGGGAGAGGAGAGACTTCTTGGAAGAGATCTTTGAAAAAAATCCTAACTTATTTTAAGAGGTGTGATATGTTTTTAGGAGACAAATTTAAGGAAAAACCTTCCCAAATAAAAAGAAAACCACTAAAAAAGATAAAAACAAAAATTTATTGGGTGGAGGTAAGGTTAGGTTATAAGATGTTTCAAGTGTGAATGGGGAAATTCAGCCAAATATTTTATTCCAAATTGCACCTCTTATTTCTCCTACAAAATGCATGAAACATTTTCCATTATAGAAGGTTAATTTGTTTCAATTTTATTCCTTGAGATAATCTATAAATTTGGGCTTAATCCAAGCATGGATGAAGAATTTATGGCCCAAATGTTGAATTGAGGTCCAATCTGGCGAGTCCAATCCATCTTTGACTTCATGGCTCATTTACTCTAATCCAATGCATGATCCAGCTCAGATGTTCTAAATTAAAGTTGTATCCCATTGTGTGAGGAAAACTATTACAAAATTTAAAATTCAAATGATACGTATAAAAAATATTTACATCTGAAATACTACAATTCACTTTAAAGGGTAAAACTTTAATTTTCATCATATTTTCAAATGAATGATTTAATCCCTAATATTTTATAAATAAACATATTTAACATAATGTGAAGAAATTATTTCATTTTTTATCAACAAAATATTAAAAAATATTATTCTATCACCCTTTTCCAAACATGTGATCATATAATCTCTCCAGGTACCAACAATGGCTCATATAGGGTGTGAGATACATCTAAATAGGCCACAACGAATGGCGTCTATAAAAACCAATCTATGAATATAAGCTTTAAAGTGTATATGTATATGATAAAGTAAAGAAGTAAAAATAAATATATCATACCTGATTCAACCTCATTTAGTGTCTAAAATTGTAACCATTTAATTATTTTTGATTCATTTTATATAGATAAAACATGTAAAAATGCCAACAATATCAGGATAGATCATAATAGTGATAAAGGAGGATCTATGGTGAAACCAAGGCATCCATGACCTTAGGGGTCATCCAATTAATAGTAATAACTCATGAATTCTTTCATAAAGGAGTATGGGTGTAATCTAAGGGGCTCACCTAAGGAATCCCATTTTAAATGAGTCTAACCAAGCCCATGGAGATTTTCAATGGTAATCTCCGGATAAGAATTTTTGGTCCCAATGGGGTGAATCCAAGGTACTGTGTATTCAAAGACATCATGATGACTCCAAGGAGTGTATCCAAGGAATTATAATGTCCAAAAATACAGTTAAGGGATCCTACAGAATCATGTCATGCATTCTCTAATAGACAAGGACCATGTTTCAAGGTGGGTATTTCCATTGGTAACCATCTCCTTGAATCAGAATGATATCCTTTGAGTGTTCAATGAATTCCATTATGAATCCATGTCTGGATCAAGTATGACAATTACTATAAATATAAAAAGGTCCATATGAAGTAGGAACCTTATAATCATTCCATTTATATTATAATTGATCATAGTCCAAGTAATAATCATGTCAATTTCAATTCATTAGGTTTATTCCCTTCCTTTTCATCATATGTGACAAGGTGAATAGGACACCCAACCAATTATAAATTCAAATAAATTTATCAAGTTCAAGCTATATCAATATGTATATACTTTCCAATTAATAATTTATGATTAATTTATTAAATTAAAACACTTAACCTGAAAAAGTCTAAGTCTATAACACCTAAATAGTGTTCCAAATAAACCTGACAAGGGTAAATTTGGCATAATAAAGGGCACACCCTACTTGAGGTGGAAAGTGTTTCGGTCCCAACCTCAAACAGAATGAATAATATGTATAAAAATGTCCCTATAATATGATTCTAACAATTATAATTAAGGTAGATGAATTTTAGAAATAATGCCCAGTGATACAGGCATGCACACAAAAACAGAAATTTATAAACAATGAGGCTTTTTGGGAAAAGTCAGTGACCACCTACCATATAGTATTAGTACTCTTCTCACCCAGTATCGGCCCTTAGTTTTTTCATGGATCAAAATAAAACTTAAGAACAATTCAATATCCTTAAAATTGGTCATATGATCCTGCATCAAAATAGTGTCATCGAGAGGAAGACAAATGGTGAACTAGGCCTAAGGAATGAAGTACATACCAATAGGAATCCATCAAGATGATCAGATCTTAATTCCATGTCAAGATGGTGAATAAATATAATAAACTAGGAGGAGGGAGTTTGAGAGATTTTAATGTGAAGGAAGATGATTCATGTTTTCTGTTAGAGGAAGAGATAAAAGAAACTTAGGTTATAATAATTTCAAGGGTAAAAAAGTAATTTTACCAAAAAAATCTAGTTCCCATGGTTTGGTCACACAGTTTTCCAAACTGTGTTCCAATTTTTCTTAGGTAACTTTCCATGGAGGGGTGTCACATAGTTCATGCGCATGGTTTGGGATTCCATGCACAACCCGTGTTATATGCCCCTATTAAAAACTACAAAGCATGTTTACGGGAATGCATACCTAGGCACATGGTTAGGGAAAACCATGTTCCCTATTATGCTTATTGGGAAGACCTGCACAATTAGGGGAAAATTTGTAGTCTGGGCTGCATGGTTTTTACTAACCTTGCAGCCCAGTGCTTTCTTCCACCAACAGGGGTTTAAGGCTTTAAATAGTCACCAGATACTCTCATTTTCTCTATAGCCTCACTAATCATTGATATTAGGTCAAAAATAAATAATTAAACTGAAAATAAAGGGTTATTTACCTCAATTAAAAATCATATTCTTGTAATATATTTTGGTTGGGATAGATTTAGTGCCTATTTCCCATGAATAATACTATTATTTTAAAACCTTGAAAAGTTATAAGAGTGCCACTCCCCTTAGTTATAAAATTAAACCCCCTCTTATCACTTATTTACATACTTTGAGCCATTTAGATCAAAAAAATCTACCCAAATACCGTTCTTATATCAATAACTATGTACTAGACGTTTCAGTTTCACTAACATAACAACCTAGAAGGCTTAAAGTGTAAGACATATAAGGTTCTCCAAATACCAGTTATAACACTTAAATGACTATTTTCATGTTTATTTCTTCATCTACCTCATTTATAATGGTCCATGATTTTCATACAAATATATTATATCTATTTTGATGAATATTATTTATACAACATAATGATCCATGCTAGAATTGTATAGGTATAGTGTCTTTAAAAGCATGGAAACAAAAACAAGTGGTTTATAAAATATCTACATCATCTCCCACTTATTTCTTCATAACTATATCCCTTTTTCAATATCTCAAAATTAATACCATTCTTCATAACTTGGGGAAAGGAAAAATAAGAAATGGGTGATCTTAGATTCTCAGTAAGATTAAACAATAAAGATATAAATAATAATATAAGAATAACATGAGAACAAGGGAATAAGAATATGAAATTAACATTTCAGAATTATACCCTACATAAAATAGATTATAATCTTGAGTCGTATAAAAAAACTTTTCATTTCATAATACATGAATCATAATGAAATAAAATAACATGATCTATGAGAGCATATCATTTTCATAATTCATGGAATTGTGGCATACAAATAAGAATATAAAATCAATTCCTTAGTATTCAAGGATTTGTTCCAAGACTATTATAGTGGAACGGGTTTTCTCCTCAAACCATCATAGTTGTTAAGGTTTACTCCCAATATTATCATAGTGGAAAATTTTCCTTACTAAATTGGGTTCACTCACCATTCCAATCCTATTTATCTCATAAGATTTCATTCTTTACCCAAATAATTGGAAGGAGATATCGGTCCCACCCATCACATAATGAAAATCATATATATGTGAGCCCCAAGATCATACATCATTCATCATATTACAACCCAAAAAAATAAATGGGTTTTATAAAAATTTCATCACAACATAACTGATGGAAAAGAAATAGAATTTATAAACATCATTCCAACATAAAATTAAACTATATATAGAAATAATAATATGATTTCCTTAGATCATATCCCCAATAAATCATAATTAACATCAAATAATGTTGTATTATATGGAAATTATTTTGAAAGTTCACTTGGAATAATTCTTGAGGAAAATAACCTTTCCATTTTGATTTTTTTACATAAAATTATAAAGTATTTTATTTGAAAAGAGACTTGTAAACTTGGAAAGGAAACTTCAAATCATTAAGGTGTCATGATGTTGAGAAAATACTCTCATGTTGTATAAGTTAAAAAACATTTCTTTCATATTTTTGTTAGAAAAGGAACAAAGTACCTCGTTTACATGAATAAACTGAAGCCATTGATTTTTTATTTATTTTGGATAATTACCTTTTTAACTAGGTTTATTGGGAACCCTTAGATGACCCATAGTCCCAGTGTCGTAAGGCCCAATACATGACCTGAAATCCTAGAGGCCCAATTCCCAATACAAGACCTGAAGGCCCAACCAAACTACACTAGAACTACCTCAAACCAACATATACATAATTGAAGGAACTTAACTTCCCACCTCACATTGCTGATAATCTATAATTTTCCCATACAATGCTTTACAGGACCTAGTACCAATGTCGATTTCCATACCCCATCATTCTTCTAATCCAGTCAACTCTGCTCTGGTAGCTACTTTTTTCTCTAAATCCTCTTCTGAGACCTGCTCTATGTGGTATTCATGGGATACTCCATAGTCGTTTTGTCCTGAAATCCCATGGTCCAAAGGCCCTATGACCCAAATCCCTTAGGTTTAAAAATGTCCATGTGGCATGTAGACCCAAACTAGTGACTCAAAATCCCAAATGGATGAATAATTCCGGTTTCTACAGTACCATTACAATACTTTCTACAGTACTACTACAATAACCCAAAAAATCCTCCACTGGTATTTTATCTTGGGTTTCATACAAGCTTACTTGGTGTGTAATTTGTTTTAGAAAACATGGAAACATAAAAGAAATAGTTCCTAGTGGGGACTTAAACATAAACAATCCTAAATAATGAAAAGATTGTGAAATAAACCCTTAACTCAAGTCTCTTCTTTATTTATTCATGTTAAAACCTCCTTTATAATAAATATGGATTTATTATATATTTATTATATAAGCACATTCATATATATCATACCACTTATAATTTATTTATAACATATTATCACCAATTTATTAATTTTTTTATTAAAATCATTGTTCTGAGTGATAACTGCTTCATTTTCTAAACATGTTTCAGTTTGAAAGTCCTAGACCTTATACATTGATCATAGTACCATAATTTATCTAATTTTAATCATGGTATAAAAGTAATATATATTCATTATATAGATATTTCTAATCATTCATAAAAATTAGAGATCAAAAAATGAATTACATCGTTCATGGAGACGGTAAGCCATATATATACATGAACGCTAATTTCATTTTTTTGTGGATAGAATGAAAGAAATTTAAATATTAATTTACCTTTATAGGATCTTTATTATATAACATATATCAAATATATTTTTCAAATCCATCCTTATTATTATCTAATAAAAATATAAATTGAAAATGAATCACATAGAATTATGGAGGTGGTAGTTCACACATATGCATGAACAACATTATCGTTTCCCAAAGGATTAGATGATAAGTAGGTAAACCTATTATTGTCATTATCTAAGTTTAATTATTTCATAAATAACATATGTAAATATTAATTCCATCATAATACCCATCTATAAAATATGGTGATGAAAATTGAATTGTATCACTACGTGGAGACAGTAAGTCGTACATACGCATGAGAGATACTTTTGCTTCTTGTTTGATGTGAAAGAGGGTGTATAATGGTGTTTTATTAATCATAATAATATTTCATGATATTTAGGATATTTAATTTATAATTTTATGATAAATATAATATATTTATAGGAGTTAAATAAGAGAACAAAAATAAATTGAATGGTTTGACCGATGAGCACTTCTTTGAAACGACTCCTTTAGATGTCCTCTAAAGGGATCAAGGGTTGGTATTTTGGGAATAATATCACCTCTAGAATGTGTATAGGGAGTTTAGAAGATAAATTAGTAGATTATGTTCATGATATAAGGATATAAGTAGTGTAAACAATTGAGTAAGGATGTGTCCTTCTATAATTGAGGTGAGGGGGAACTTTTGGAATTTCACAATTGATTAAATTATAATAAATTCAATATTAAGAAAAATACCCCAAAATTGAAAGGTATTATAAGATAAGGTGGTATAAGTTTGTAATTCCATTAACAAATATATTTTAGAAATGTTTTTGTGTAATTTTAAACATTATCATTTTGATTAGCCCTTAGTTAATCTATGTTAATTTTAACTACGGTAACAAATTTTTCAATATACATTTGTTTTAAATTTTACTTATAAAGTGAAAATTAGAACATAAATGGATAATTAATGGAATTTTAGAAAATATTAAAATAACTTTGTTTTCATTAAATGTTTTTATGATTTTCAAATAATTAAATAAAATATTATTTTGATAAAATATCATTGTTGTCAATTTTTTCACTTACTTTAAATTTAATCACTTCAAAAAAACACTTATAATTCAAACCAATTTTTTAAAACATCCATTAAAATTTATATTAATATATTCTACTAATGAATCACCTATATTATCTCAAATTATAATGCTTTTAATACTTTTAATATTATTTCATTTCTTTTTCAATTAATTGAATATTTACCTCATTAGTGTTGTATAGGCATTTAATGTAATTATTTTGTTAATAAAAATTAAAAAAAATTATTATGTGGAATAAAAATATTTTATATTTAAAAGGAATATTTATAGTCTAATATATCATTTAATTAACCCCATATTAAAAATAATAAACTTATTAATAATAAGAGTGTGACATGTTTGGCTTTTTTTGAAATAAAATACTATAAAGGTCATAATCTCATCTAAATGGACACAAAAGATCATATAACCAAAAATTAGATGAATATGGATGAAATTAAATAATACAATAAAATTTAATCTAGTATTGGGGATATTTAATAGTCCTTTTAATTTTATTTTTAGCCTAAATTAAATGATTCACCCTTACTATGTTAACAAAAAATATTAACGTTACTATTCATATTGATAAAAATAAAAAAAAATTAATTAAAAAAAAACCTCATGAATAAAAATATTTAATTAATTTTATATAATTTAATATGTATAAATAGAATAAATTAATTTAAAGTAAGTTTTAAAAATATGATAAAAACTACATTTTTTGAAAATACATTTTTACGAAAAAAATGGATTTATTCTTATCCTATGGATAAGAAATAATTTTTTTGAATGTTAAAACATTTGATCAAGTAGATAATATTTCATTTAATTAAAAAAATCACCAATAGTTATTAATTAAATTTATTAATATTAAAATACATTGCATACGTAAAATGACTTTTCAAAAAAAAAGTCACTTTTATTTTAAAATATATATTTTTCTTTTATTTCTAATAATTTGATAACTAATGAATTCATTTTATAAATTTATAGACCATATTTTCCATAATTTATTTATTACTATTCATATCCACTAATGATAAATATATATGATAATGGATACATAATATTTTAATAATGTTATGCGGTTCATTTAAACTCACTATAGCATGCAACACAGGCTATCAAAGAAATAGAAATATTTAAAGAGAAATATTTCATAAAAATATCATGGTGGTAAATTATTAAAATCCTATATAACCATAATTATTATGATAATATTAGTATCTTAAATATAATTAAATTTTATTATGTTTATGGGAAAACACATTTTCATCTCTTTTTCATCTAATGGGAAACGAAAACATCGCTTGTGCGTATGTGTATACTCCACCTCCACGAAGTGATGTGTCTCATTTTTCATCACCACCTCACAATGATAATTATTATTATAAATATAATAAATAAAAATTATATTCAGGAAATATTTATGGTTTTAAGAAGATAATATATTACTTAGCTTTTTACCATTTCATCTATTTGAAAATGATAATGTCACTCATGCGTACATGTGGACTACAACCTCCATAAACTGATGTGATTTGTTTTCCATATCCAAATTTCATAACTATTTATAAAATTTTATTCAATGTAAAAAAATGATAATTTTATCTTGATTAATATTCTTGAGGTTATGTAACAGTGACCACTTTGACCATGGTCAACCAGCCAAAGTAGTTTTGGGATAATGAACTGAACACCGCAAAATTTCTGACATGAAATTAGCTGATTTAATGACTATATACTATATATTAATAAATGAAATAAAATTTAGAATAACAAGTTAATATATCTTAAAAATTTTCTTAATAAATTAAATAATTAATATAATTTTATTATAAAGGAATTAAAGTACATATTTAGTTAGTGAGACTCGAGGTAGGGGATTTTTCTTTAAAACCTCATTTTAAAAGTCTTAATTTTTTTTTATTTTTACTCCACATGCATGTTATTTAATATTTTTAAATTATGTTATTAATATAATAATATTTATGTTCAAATTCATTTTAAATCATGTCTCTCTTTCTTTACAATGTTTTTAAAATAATTATTTTTATAATTTTCCAAAACATGATATTTTTGGCATTTTTACAAAAGTGTGAATTGAGTATTGTTTATAAAGGGAATTAGTATAATTTACTATCATCATGAACACCATTATTTAATAATATTTCTCTATAATTTATCATTTTTTCAAATAATATCTTATTTCCCATTCTTATGGGAATTTTTTAATACTTTTTAAATAAAATGTATTTTTATCCTTTTTTTATGTGAAGCTCAAAGGTGCTTCTACATATGTGTTAAACAAAATAATTTATGATATTTTATTATGAAAATGAAATATTTTATGTTTTTATGTATTTTATGGTTCATGTACATTATTATTACTGATTAGTGAGCCTAATATAGCACTCTAATGATTTAAGTAAGGATTTGGTTCTTAGGGAAATATATAATGAAACTAATTAAGTAGGTTACTCTATTTATAAGAGAGATTGTAAGATTGATTATAAGAATGATATGAATATTATGTCCCAAAGTATATACATCAATAATATATTGTTACAAATTATTTTTATGAAAGTATTTTAATTTCATATGGTAAGATAATGAGCTTATGTTTAACGAAAATGTTACTCCCTCGCTAAGAGTGAAAAGTATATTCTTAAATAAAAAAAATCATGAGTGTTCATGTTTTAAAAGGAACCCAAATGATTATTATTTTTTATTTATACTTACTTATTATTTTTTTAATGAAAATCATTGTGATGTGATTTTTATTTCTTATGTAAATAATTATTTGAGTGTAAGATTATTTATATAAAATGGAAATTTTCTATGAGATTTCATGGATTTAAAAATGGGATAAAGGGTTTATTTCTTTTAATATCCCTTATTAAGATTTTTTTTCTAATCAAATGCTTCCAAAGATTTTTCATAGGGCCTAATTATGTGTAGGATCTTTATAAAGGTATAACTTTCTTATATGATAATTTTTCTTAAAATAAGCAAATGTGTTTTGAATGAATCCAGAGTTTAAATTTAAGAATACTTTTTTTGTATAAAAAATTGAATTTTAGTGTAAGTGTTTAAGAGATTGAATTTTTTTATCACTTCCCTTTATATGGTTGATGAGTTTTAGGTGTTAATAGGATGCTTGAGGAGAAGGTAATGGATTTAGCCTATAAAATCTCAATTACATTGGATTCTGTGTCATGGAGCATTAGGTTGTGCTGTAAGCCTAGATATTCTGGTGTAGTGGTTATGGATATGGTATAGGATTTTTGGATTATATATAGTTGAGTTTTATCTATGTCTTAGGGATGTTGAGGGTTTAAATTCAAATCCACTTTCATTTCTAGTATGGCTGCACCATGGAGAAAGATTGTGGCATAGGAACTTCCCCAGTAGTTGAGTGGCTATGGCATAGATGTCGCATCTATGGTATAGGGGATTAAGAAGGTTCTTCTAATTTGGGGGTATATGAATCATGGTAATTAGAATTTGGCATAGTATGCTTACTTATAAAATAGGCTCTACATCATGGGTGTTTCATTTTCACCATAGTGGCTCCCTAGGTATATAGGATTTGTCCCATGTGAGGCACTATATTCCTCAAACATGCCTTTGGCTAGGTAGGATTTTGCATGGCCCCTTATGTTGTTTTGTACTATTTCCTATTTCAAGTAGTTCTATTGTGTGGTTTAGGAGGCTATTCCATGGTCTTCAGTTTTTAGGTTTTTATATAAATACCTGAACCCCCATGTGAACACACTTTTCTCCCAAAATTCTCTCTTGGTCTTTAGGAAACCAAGAAATGTTTTGGAATGATTTAAAGCCCCTTTGGATAGGGATTAATTATCAGCTTGACTAGATTAATATGTGGTTATCTGAGGTGAGTTCTACCACATTTATTATAGTTTATACTTTGTGTGGTATTTTTCCCCATGTTTATTCTTTCCATGTTATAGTAAATGATCCCTATTAATCTAAGAAAGTTTTTTTTTTACATTCATGAAATGGAATCCTTGGGAGATTTAATTTTCCATGTGTGAGAGGTGATCAGATACATGCATCACTTTTTTATTCCATTCAAATAATGTTAAATCTTTTAGTTAGGGTATTCATTACTTCTTTTTTATTTATGTTCAATCATTAAGTTGTCATTTTTTATCCCTTTGTGTGGTGGTAGAATTAGTTTTTGGTCAAAGACTAGCTACACTAAGTCTCAAGAGGGGTTGAATATAGTTCTTGAAATTTTGTTCACTTAGAAAAACTCCCTATTAAAGATATGATTACTTATTATATTTTTCTAACACATGAACATATAAAAAATAATATCACAAATAAAATAGATCATACATCATATATTTATAGTTATTTCGGAAAAATAAATTCCCTAGTCCACCCCAACAATTCTTAACTTCAAGAGATTGGTGATTTTCACTAAACTGGTCCTTTTTTAGAGGGCTACCAATCCTTTTTATAGGGACTACACTGCTGAGTGAAAGTAGTAAACACATGGTATATTTAAGAAGATCTTTTAATCAAGACCCATTAAGGCTTTACAAACACCATCCTTCAAAGAGATTCTACCAGGAACCTTCACATTGAGAGAGAGATAGAATAAATATAGAGTTTACAGATGAAGAGCATAGTTGTAATGTATAAATTACATAAGAATATAAATTTCAAGGTGGTATGATATTAAAGAAATATATCTCAAGTAGAGTCTTCTAAAACATAAAAAGGATGATCTTGATAGAAAATTTTTGGAAATTTAATATTCTACTTCATTTTGAATAAAATAGAATAGCATACAAAGATACTTGAGAGTGAGTTTTGAGTTAATAGTATAAACCCTTCTATTCTTATATATATTAACTTATTAACTTATCTGTAACAAGCATGAAAACATATCTTTTAATCATATTGTATTGGATCTATAATGTCTAATATTTGAATTAAATTTCACATGTCATTTTCTTGGAAATACCTCAGTAATAGTATTATCTATTAAATTATCCTTATAGTGTCTAATTTACTCTATACTTGAAATATATTTTAATTTTTTTACTATAAATTGGTAATCAAACATTTAATGAATTCACAATAGCATTAAGTTTGCTTAAAAGTACACCATCAATAATAAGTATCATATTGAAGAATGATGTTGCTGATTATGGATCACCACATAGCCAGATTCCACTGATTTAAATTCATTTAGCCAAATTTATCCACATAGCTATTCTTCATGTGGATGATTTATCCATGTAGCCAAATTACGTATGGGTTCTTCATGTATCCAAATTACTTCATATAGAATTATTTATCACATAGGAAAATTTGACATAGCCAAATGAATTACGTATCCATTTGGAACTATGTAGATGTTTTCATCACATAGCTAAATCACATAGCCAATTAATCCACATAACTATTTCACATATTTATTTGATTGATGTATTCAATTTATCACATAGGTGATTTATCGGTATCATAAATTTCTACTTAGTCAATTTCACAATGTATATGTTTCTTTCATGTATATAATTGACATAGTTGATCACTTGACGTAATAAGTTCTCCACATAGTTGAATTCTTATCAAAGATGATTTCCCATACTCATAAAAATTTCTAGAAAACTTTTAGTAAATTTAGATTTTATAAGAATGAACTAAAATAATGATAAAACCTAATGAATTCAATTAAAAGAAAAAAAATAGTAACATATAAATTGTATTGAATATCTTAAAAACCTAAATTACATTGGATATATTGGAACTACATTAGCAGTCCAACAATATCGACCTTTTTTATTATCACAAAACCCATAAGACATTAAAAATGAAATTTTAACAGATTTAAATGATTTTACAGAAAAACTATGAGATATATATATATCTTCTAAAAATGTTGTGTTTATCCTTTTTTCTTCCCCTTAATTAGATACTTATTCTACATTGTAGGACTTATCCTGATAATGATTTTTATCCCATTTTTATTAAACTTGGGGTAAACTTATCCCCAAATTTTTTTATTAAAAAGGAAGAGAATAAAGATGAAAAACACATTTAATTTTTCACTTATAGGGATGAACTAGTTTATCATATTTATAAAATCTAGATGTGAATTATAGAAAGACAAACTTTTAGTGTAATAGAAAATAACACATTCAATAAAATAAAAAAATACTTAAAAATTAAATGAAAACAATCTATAAAAAACAAAATAAATCAATGAAATCATTAAATGAAAACAATCATTGAGAAACAAAATAAAGATATGAAAAATATTAAATGAAAATATTAATTTACAAAGAAAATAAATAGATGATAAACATTAAATGAAAATTGTAACTAAGAAACGTACAAGAAATGGATAAAGAAGAATTTTATTGATTTTCAACGTTTAAAAAAATAACAATTCAATCAACACCCAATAAATTACATATACAACTCACTAGTCAGAAGACTCGGTATTATAGATTGGGTCAAACTAAGAAGGAGGTTTGGGTGAAGAAAACATAAAAGTTGGATAGGTTCAAGAGGTAGCAAGAGGGCCTATCACTGGTGTCAACATTGATTTACCAATCTCTTTAGTAGCATGATCTATAGATCTGACTTCTGATGTGTATTTGGGATCGTATGTTGGATGGATAATAACTCCTTAAATATTTTTTGAAGTGATACTGAAATCATAAGTACTAGTAAATAAAAAATCCATTTTATTTAGAGGTCTCGAAGGTGAAGTTTCTTTCCAATATTACTCAGTAGCTAAGGCTGAATCCACCATGGATTTATCTTTTCTATAAATTTTAGCTAGAAAATAAACCATATAAACTCTTTATCTGGTACCTCAAAAGGTATCTGGAGGACCAGATCCAATATTCCTCCCTCTAAGATAAAACAAATAATTTTCACATGTTTCAATCCTCTTAATAATATCTGACTTGAATAACTCTAAAAAATAAATTTATGATTATCTATGCATTTGGGTACTTGAGGAGAGACCGTTGTTCATAATTACTTTGAAGGATTCAAAATGAACAAAATATAAAAAAAATTGGAGCACTAAACAAGGGAGAAAGTTGAGAGCTAGATGAAGTAACTAGAAGGTCAAAATACAAATTATTCATAATTCAGTCAATGGATCCTTGCACACTGATAAGTCTTCCGTTCATATATTGTAGATTCCATTCCATAGTTTTTTTTATTCTACTAAAAATTAAAACACGTCTTTAATATAACTGTCTAATGGTTATGAAATTGGAGTTTTAGTACTAGAAAAAGTAGAATTAGGTGCAACTGAAGCAAGTACAGTTGGACCATAACAAAAGTATTGTTCTAAAGCTATAGTCATGAGAGGCTTGTAGAAAAAAAGCTCTCTACCTATATTAGTAACTATAACTACTGGATTTTCCACACTCTGATGACTTGGAATCCTCTTCTAAAGAGTCAGAGTGAAACCCTTCAACTTCCTCATAAATATTGACTAGAAAATGTATAAAATAATACTGATTTTTGGTTACTATATTAATTAACCTAGAAATAATACCTTTCACATCATGATAAACTTCTATGATTTTTTTAGTTCCCCACCAAACTATTCCTTAAGGTATCCCACCATGTCATTCAAATTAATATTTCTTCCAACACCAAGCCTTATAAGATGTTATTTGGTGTCCTGGAACTTTTCTAAAATATTATTCATGAAATATTTCATTAACATTGGTGTGAACATATCTTCCTAAAGATATTGAATTATAGAAGATACAAAATTAAATTTTGAATAAATATGATCAAACTGATTAAGAAGGTTATGGACTACTCAAGGTGTAGATATAGAAGTGAAAAATGGATGAAATATATTAAGAAACTCAAAATTAATCACCACTATACTCTTCAAAGTATGTAATATTTCTTTCAATTTATAATTAAAACATTTAATATCATAGACTTCATTCTGATATATATTATATTTAACCATAGAGAGATTTTGAATTATTTACCTTTGATATCTAACAAGAACACCAAGCACATTGATCTTAGATCTAGTATGACATACTTACTTTAGCCCATTTACTTGAGCTTTCATCTCCTAAATATCTTTAACACTTACGTCAGAGATAAAATATTGCATGGGGTTTATATTTTTGTTCAGGTCAGTTTGGGTTTCCATTATCATAACTAACCTATCAAACTTAACTTTGGAAACTGAAATTTCCTTGATTCGTTTTATATCATCCTTAGAGGACAAAATATCCTTCTTTAAATAATGATAATATCCTCTTATACTATCAAATTCATTTATTTGAGTAGAATAAAATGTTTGTATACTCGATCTTTTAGAACTCTAAATAACTAAAGATCCATCTTCCTGCATAGGAGGAGGTGATAACATATGTTATAGGGTGTGAGAATAATCATAAGACTCCATAATCATATCCCTAACTCTATATACACTAGTAGGTGATCCAATAAGAATTATATCAAATTTAGGGTACTCTAATTTAGGTTTATCACTTTCCACTACAACTGGCACACTTGGCATGGTTTCAATTTTCCTTTCCTCATGATCCATATCAAATGTATCAATAACTAGCTCAATTTTATAAACACATTTTTTATCTCCAAAAACATTATCTTCTCATATCTGAACTGGCTCATCCACAGCAGGATTGACTTCTATCAACTGAGGCTCTGATCCTGTAGCTACCAACTCCTACACATCCCAAGCAGGAACCATCTTAATAGGTGTTGTATCCCGATGTTGTGAGGTTTGTGACAAACCCCCCTAATCCACACCTTCCCATCCAAAATTTCTTAAATAATTTGAAGAAGTATCTCAGTATTATCCAATTTTCTTAAATATTATGGAATAAAGAGTCTTACTTTTACATAATTTCACTGCCACTCCCCCATTGAGACTTGCCTCCTTCTTATTTAGTACTAGGGAGATATGCCTACTGTAGGAGTAATAGTATAACTGATCTTTCCCTTTATAATAATTATTCATAAAACACATCATATATGATGAAATAATTAGCTTATGACTATTGATCAATACATGTAAGAGATAAATGTCCTAAAAAAACACTTTATCCATTTCATCGACTCTATAAGAAATCCCAGTATGAATAAACTTATAGAAAACATTCAATTTTTCTTATAGGTCATTTAGAGGCTTCTTCTCAAAAGAATAGGATCCAAATTGGAACTTGAAAACCTAAATTGGTCCTATTAATCTCTTACCAACTAGAGTATGGTTTAAATTAAACTCTCCCTCATGGGGAAAAAGAAATATTTTAGCCATTTCAACTAATGAAACAAGAATAGAAACATCAATGTCATTTAATGATAGTACATCCTTTACTTCACCAAACTATAATATTTTATTCCACATGAACTTGTTCACTTATTCATAAAATAAGAAATCTGACTTATTTTTATAAAAAATGAACTCCCATCCTTGAAACAAAAAATTCTTTATTTAATAAAAATATTTATATTATTCAACCAACACATATGAATGGATTTTTCAGTAAGTACCCTACTTGGTGCACCACCTGACTTAGTTTTCTTGGAAGAAAAAGAGCTTCCATCAACTCCATGCTTAAAATTCATAATGGAATAAGGTTGGTATAAATTCAAGAGGGAATCAAGAGAAATGGAGTTGGGAATAGGTTGATGGTTTGGCATTTAGAAGAAGAAACAAAAGTGAAGAGACAAAGACTCAAGAGATGATAACGATCATTGATTACGTACCCAATCCAGAAAAGGGTTTTATACCCAATTTAGTATTTTAGGGTCAATTCCAACTTATAATAAATAAAATAAAAATATAAAATAGAAATAAAACAAAAATAATATAAACTAAATTCATCTAAAATTGACTGAGTCAGAAATAATTATAGGAATAAAGATAAAAATAGAATAAATTAATTTAATTTTCATAAATGAATAAAATAAAAAATAAAAAATAATATAGATACTAAAATTTAAATATATAAGATAAACTAAACTTATTCAAATTTGAATAACCCAAATTCTACTAAATAAAATCAAGATGGTCACACACAAGTGGATTAGTAAAACTATATGTTAACTAGTTATCGGTTGGGATAAAATTAAGAGTAATATCATCTTTTGAGTATGTTATCTATTGGACTCCCCATGTGTTAATCATGTTTTAATGATCACAAATCTTATACATTCTATAAAGCTTGTTAATCCTATTTAATCAATATCAAATCATGTGTACAAATGATTGGTTTATTTATGCTCTAAATAAACCTATCCAAGATCTTAAGTGCTATGTTGGATTATTATAAACTATTTTTAATTTTTATTATAATGGATTTCCTTGATAAATGATTAAGTCTAATCCATTCTATGAATACCACTTTTAAGTCTGTATACAAATATTTTGGCTAAGTTTGAGAAACCACAAGTCTGCCACCAGTTATGTTTTTCTGGAAAAGGACCCAGACACCGTGACCTAGACACCGTGACCTAGACAATGTGACCTAGCCACCGTGACCCAGACACCGCGATCCAAACACCATGACCTAGACACCATGACCCAAACACTGTGACCTAGACACCGTGATCTAGACACCATGACCTAGACACTGAAACCAGTTTCAGATCTATTGAAGTCTGTGACATCGGTTCCGTGATGAGACACCGTTTGAAGTTTGGAAAAGGACTAGACACCATGATCCTAACACCGCATCTATGCTACCGGTTCCTGATCTCTATAAAATTTTTCCATCATAACTGTATCACCACTCAAAGGAAAAGAAGGAGACACCGTTTAATAGAGACATTGTTTCATGGATACACCGTTTCTTGACAGACTGTGACATTGTTCTTTAATCTATTTTGTCGTTTTTCAATTTAATTTCTAACGGTCATATTAGAGTCTTTTAAATGCACTGACATAATTAATATTTTTTTTAGACATATCAAATTATAGTACGTGGTACGAGGTGCATAATACATGCACATTTTCAGCTCCAACACATGCACTCCAAGATTAAAAAGATAAGTGTGTCCCAGAAACAAACAGCACACGATAACAAAGAAGCACAATCATTCTTGAGAAAAGGTCTGACACATGAAACTCAATACATATGAAGAACACATGAAGAATTCTTTAATACAAAGATCTAGGATACCATAAATCAAAGTCAATAACATCTTCGCATTACCAACTCCATGAAGAACACAAGCTAGATCTAACTGGAAACCAGAGAATCAAACTTGAGATACTCTATTCATTACAAGAGGACTCAATTCTGACATCTACTTCATATTAGAAGTCCAGAGCTGCATAGAATAACACTCAGAGCACTTCTAACTTTATATCATCATTTTTTCTCTGTTGTGTATTGTTTCAGCTTTAGTTAAGTGTGTGTATATTTGTATTAAAACACACACTATCTTTTATATTAAACTAGAGGATACAAGATATCCTTCCTCCCACATCCTTTTACACTTGTTTATTTCCACGGATAAGTGTATAAGTGGTGCCTATGTGACTTGTTACTTTATACCTACAAAGAACTATGGAAGAGGTTGTGTGACCTAGACAGTCTTGTGCACTATTTTTTACCCCAATCTGAGGAGTGGATAAAATTTATTAATATAAACTGCTTGGTGGAAAGTGATCAACAAGTGGAGTGGATTAGGTCTCAGCTTGAGACTGAACTAATTGTTTTATATCTGCAGTGTTGTTTAATTTATTTTTCTATGTTTCACTGTCTAATTTAGAAATCACTAAATCTACTTTGATAGTTAATCTTGGAAAGAAGTTATATTTTTTTCTCTTTTTAAATAACTTCAAAATGAATTTTAATAATTGATATTAAGATTACTGAGAATTAATCAATATTCTGAGAAGTTATTTAAATAGTCAAACTTTCATAACCTTATTACTTTGATTAACTGGGTTTCATTTATTTTTATTGGGGATATTTTTAAGAATACTTTTCAAACAGAAATTTTTATTAATACTCAATTCACCCTCCTCTTGAGTACTCTACTCTAACCAACATATGGTATCAAAGGTTGTTTTTCATTTCTATTAAGAGTATGTTTATGGCCCTATTCATCTATTATTTTAGTTGTACTTTAAAGATCTGTAAATTTCGGTCAATTCTAAATTTCAATCTCTTCAAAAGTATTTCTTAATTATGGATAATATACTAGAAGTTTTTGTAACCAACAGACCACCATTCTTTAATGGAACCAATTATTCCTATTGGAAAATTAAAATTAAAATGAATTTATAAAGTATGTGTTTTGAAATTTGGTCTTCAATTATAGATGAGTATAAGATTCCTGCTATAGATAGAATCACTTGGGATGACCCAATCAAGACTGCCTACAATAAAAATTTAAAATCCATGAATGCTTCAAATTACTATTTAGGAGATGATGAATTTAAAAGAATTTCTTTATGTAAAATTCCCCATGAAATTTGGGATACTATTTATGTTTCACATGAAGGAACTTCTAGTGTGAAATAAATGGGACTTAATACATATACTATTAAATATGATAACTTCAAAATGAAACCCGATGAGCCTATTTATGACATTTATCTCAAATTCAATGAAATTTTAATCACAATTATTTATTTTGGAAGAGAAGTCAATGCCAAAGAAAAAATTATGAGGATTCCCATATGCCTACCTGACAGATGGAGAGGAACCTCTGTCTCTAATAGAAAATCATGTGACATCAGCAAGTTACCTATAGAAGAACTCATTGGGAAACTAATGATGTATGAATAGGAGTTGAAAGTCAACAAGGAAGAGGAGGATGAACCCAAAATAATTTTTTTTTCATTTAAGACCACCACTTCTAAGCACAAATAGAAAGGGAAATTGGAAGTCTCTGTAGAAAGTTCTTGTAGTGAACAATTGTCACCTGACAGTGATGAGGAGATAGCTCAATTATTCTGAAGGTTTAATAGATTTTTCAAGAATAAGAAATTTTTTAGAAATCCTAACTTCAAGGGAAGATATGATCAAAAAGGAATCTGGAAGATATATTGAAAAAGAAGTGACACGTCTGATGAGATAGTATGATATGAATGTAAGTAAAAGGGACATATAAAGGCTGACTGTCCCAAGATCAAGTACAAAATAAAGTATGAGGACAAATATAGAAAGTATAAAAAGGAAATTAAAGCAACATGGAGTGTTTCTGAGGACATTTAAAGTGATTCATAATCTTCACATGATGAACAGACTAGAAAATCCAATATGTGTTTTATGAAAAACACATCTGAGGTAACACTAGAATCTCCTATACAAAATTCCTATTATTCTGGAGATGAAAGTGACTATGAAAATATTTATAATGAAGAAATGTTCAAGTACTATAATATACTTGGAGAGACATGTAATGAACTAAAAGATAAATACAAATATTTAAAGAAACAATATTCTCTTACCTCAACCGTCAAATCTAAACTTACTGTAGAAAGGGATAAAAATGATCAACTACTCAAAGAGAATAATGAACTAAATCTATCTAATGAGAAATTGAAAAAGTATATTGAAAGGTTTACTAATGTTAAATATACTTTGGTATAAATTATAGGTAAACATATTACTCCTAAATATAATACTGGTATCGACTATCAACCTGGTAAAAGAAATTTTGGAAGAACTAATTTTGTTTCTTATTCAAGGACATACAGATTTACACCTAGTTCTGGAAAACATTTAACCAGTTCAAGCTATGATACACTCTCTACTGTTTCAAGATTTTCTGGACCAAATAGAGTTCATTTTTCAATCACTTTACAAAATTCTTATAGGAAACTTATGAGACAGATGTGGGTTCCTAAAGCACTAGTCACTAATATTACTGGACCCAAACAAATATGGGTACCAAAATCTGTTTTTATTTGACTATTTTGTAGGAAATATTTTTAAAGAGCTCCTGTAAAATCTTATGGTACATGGATAGTGGGTGTTCAAGACACATGACAGGAGGCAATTCTTGCTTCAAGAAATTAATAAAAATTGATGGTGGACATGTCACCTTTAGTGACAATGCCAAGGGAAATATCATTGGCCTTGGACAAATTGGTAACTCTAACTCAGTTTTAATTTCCAAAGTACTTTTTGTTGATGGATTGAAATATAATGTTCTTAGTATTTCACTACTATGTGATAATGGATTTCATGTTAAATTTGAAAATTATATTTTCAATGCCTTCAATTCTAAAAATGAATTGGTATTTTCTTCATTAAAAAATGAAAATGTATACTCAGTTAACTTAGATTATTTAGTTTCTCAAAATGATTCATGTTTAAGTTTATTTCACAAAGAGTCTTGGATTTTTCATAGGAGACTAGGACACTGTAATATTCACTCTCTTATAAAGTTAACTAGAAAAAGCTTAGTCAAAGATCTACCCAAACTTCAGTTTCTAAATGATAAAGTGTGTAATCATTGTCAAAAGGGAAAGAAACACAAAATTTCCTTCAAACCAAAGAAATAAGTGTGAACCTCTCAACCTCTCAAATTGGTTCACAGGTATTTTTTTAGACCATCTAGATTTTCTAGGTTAAATGGGAATCACTATGTTTATGTTCTTATAGATGGATTTTCTAGATATAATTTGACTTTATTTTTGGCTCACAAAAGTGAATCCTGTTCTCATTTTATCAAATATTCCAAATATTTAGAAAATCTTAGTAGATTTAGAATTAAATCCTTAAGAAGTGATCATGGCTGTGAGTTTGAAAATAAAGAGTTTGAATCCTTTTTCTCACAAAATGGCTATAGTTATCATTTATCTTCCCCTAGAACACCTTAACAGAATGTAGTTATAGAAAGAAGAAATAGAACCTTACAACATATTTCTAGAACCATGCTTAGTGAATATGACTTACCTATTTATTTTTGGGCTGAAGCTGTTAATACAACATGCTATACTATCAATAGAGGTTTGATTAGACTCATTCTTAAAAGAACTCAATATGAGTTATGGAATAATAGAAACCCAAAGTTAGCTAATTCAAATTATTTTATTGCAAATTATATATCCTTAATACTAAATACAATATTGAAAAATTCAAATCCAAGAGTGATAAAGGAATCTTTCTAGGATATTCAATCTCTAGTAAAGCTTATAGAGTGTTTAAAAAAAGAACTAAATGTGTGGAAGAATCTTTCTATGTCAAATTTGATGAAAAATATCCACATGAGCCTAAGACCGCTCTAGAAAACCTAGAGGATGATGTATCAAATCTGGACATAAATTTAAAATCCTCTAAACATCATGAAAAGGAATCTGTGAAAAATTCCAGTTCTGTAAATTCTTTATATTCAAGTCATAATGAACCCGAACCTATTGAAGAACCTGAAATCACTAGTCCTTATTTTTCTAGAGATGTTAGATCTCTTTAGAACCATCCTTTAGATGCAATTGTAGGAGATTTATATAAAGGAATTCAAACTAGATCTTCTCTTAGAAATCATGTTGAACATCAAGTCTTATTGTCACAACTTGAACCTAAAAGCATTAATGATGCTATTAATGATGAATTTTGGGTGATGTCTATGCCAGAAGAACTTAATCATTTTGAAAGGAACAAATTTTGGAAACTTTTTTACAAACCTAAAGACACATTTACCATAGGCACTAAGTGGGTGTTTATAAATAAAGTAGATGAATTTGGTAAAAATGTTAGAAACAAGGCTAGATTGGTTGCACAAGGATATATTCAAGAAGAAGGAATTGACTATGAATAGACCTTTTCACTAGTATCTAGACTTGAAGCCATCAGAATTATTCTTACTTATATTGCACATCTGAATTTTAAACTATATCAAATGGATGTTAAAAGTGCATTCCTAATTGGGTATACAGTTGGGGATGTCTTTGTTGAGTAACCCCCTGGTTTTAAAAATCCTCATTTTCCAAAAATATTTTTAAATTATCAAAATATTTATATGGTTTAAAACAAGTTCCAAGAGCTTGGTTTGATAGATTAAGTACCTTTCTTGTTTACAAAGGTTTTAAAAAATTAATAGTTGATCCTACATTTTTTATAAAACTAATTTTTAATGATGTTGTAGTAGTTCAAATTTATGTAGATTACATTATCTTTGGATATTCAAAAAATTCATTATGTATTGATTTTTATAAAATGATTCAAAATTAATTTGAAATGAGTTTAATGGGTAAATTGAAATTCTTTCTTGGATTTCAAATATTTCAAAATAATGATGGTATTATTTTAAATCAAAGAAAAATATACTATAGATCTTCTAAAATGCTTTGGCATGGATAACACTAAAATTAGTGACAATCCAATGAGTACTAATTGTAAGTTGGATCTTGATGAAGATGGAAAATCTGTTGATCAGACCACATACAGAGGAATGATTGGAATATTATTGTACTTAAATTCTAGCCAACCTGACATTATGTTTAGTGTATGTATGTGTGCTCATTTTCAAAAAAAATCCTAAGGAATATCATTTAAATTTTGTTAAGAGAATTTTCAAATACCTCAAGCATACACCCAATCTAGGACTATTCTTTCCTAGAGGAAAATTATTTGTGTTAGTTAGTTATTCTGATGTTGAATTTAGTGGTTGTAAGTTAGATAGAAAAAGAACCTCTAGAACATGTCAATTTTTAGGTAATTCACTAGTATCATGGTGTAGTAAGAAACAAAACTTTGTTTCATTATCTACTGCCAAAGTTGAATACATAGTTACTGGTAGTTGTTGTGCACATATTTTGTGGATGAAACACACATTACTAGATTATGGATATCAATTCCGGCATGTAACTATAAATTGTGGTAATACAAGTGCTATTAACATCTCAAAAAATCATGTTTCACACTTTAGGATAAAACATATTGATGTAAGACATCACTTTTTGAAAGATCATTATCAAAAAAGTGATATCACTTTGGAATTCATTGGAACTGAATATCAGCTTGTTGATATATTCACCAAAACATTAAATTATGGAAGAATAGATTACATCATACAAGAGTTGGGAATGATAAATCTTAAGTAGTAAGTACATTGTTTCACAACTTACTGTTTTACAATTTACTGTTTCACAAGTCATTATCTTAAGATTACTGTCTAACTCTAACAGTTCAATAGTTTTACTGTCTTAAAATTTACTATTTCATGTATACTGTCTCATAGTTACTATCTCTCAATTACTGTCTGGAACTTACTATCTCCAACAATACAGTCGCATAGTTTAGAAATCACACAGGTATGGTCTCATCGTGAAGGCCTGTTACAGTCTCACTGTGAAATACTATTATGGTATCACAGTGAAAGACAGTTCCGGTCTCACCGTACCATTCTGTCACGGTCTCACCGTAAAGACGCTTTATTATTCTATTTATATACTATGACCTGTTTCATAGTAATTAATTATTTTATTTTTACTTTCCCACATTTTTGTTATTGCAACTCTTGGTATCCCTAAATGATAAAAATAAAAGAAGTTTCAATCCTTTCTTCACCTGAGATCTCTTCTCTCAAACTGTAATCCATATTTTAACCTTTCTCTCTTTAAAACCTTTGTTGAATACTCAGAATGAAATGCTCATCCTCTTCAACCCTTGAGAAGTGTAGTTCAAATAAGAAGATGAAAATAGCACTGAAGTTATCACTCGAAGTTCCGTTGAATCCGAACCTGGTGAACAAAACAATGGTACCTGAAAAGGAAATTCGCCCCAAGTGGATACTGTCAAAATATGCCTTTGTTCTGAGAAGATGGATCAGTGGTAAAAGATTTACTTTATCTTCAAGGTTATGGGATGCATTCCAAAGGATACCTCATGAGGGTATTTTTTAGGACTACCAGAGAGGTCCTCCACCTCCAAGTGAGATCTTGGTTTTAGAAGAAGCCTTGAGAAGATTAACTGGAAATGCAATAAAGATAATAGTTATAGCTGCTGAGCTAGATGGGGAAACCGGACTTTTTTTAAATTTGTTCAAAATATGATCAGCCTCATAAAAGGTGATTTTTCTACAATCAAGTATCATGATGTATTTTTGATATATCTTATAAAGAATGGACACAATATCAACCTATGAAAGTATGTTATCCTCCATATGTGTTAGTTGATAAAGACAACCTCCAAGTCAACCTCCCTGTTCTACTCAAGATTAATCTCAGGTATGCTTCATGAAAAAGGGTTGGTTGGACCAGATGAAAAAGTCATTAAGGACTATGAATTTTGTATTTCAAAAGTTATAGTGAAAAGAATGAAAATTAGTTGGAATCCATGGAGAAAAGAATGGGTGGAAGATAATGACATGGTCTATGAAAATTTAAACCAGTTTGAGCACTCTTCAAGACCTAAGAACATTCCTAATCCTGGTTTGGAACCAGATGAAATTGTTTACTATTCAGATGTGGAAGAAGAAGAGGATGTTGTTCCTACAAGGAAACCTGTCTTGGATGAGAAAGATAGTGAACCTTCTCCTCAAGTATTAATTGAGAAGGAAGTACCTATCTCTGAAGAGATTATTGATCTGGAATAACCTATCTCTAAAGAATAATATATTATTATTGAAAGGGAAAAGGTTGTTCTGGAAGAAATTTTAGAAGGATATCTTTCTCTTGAGAAAGAAGTTGCTTGTGAGGAACATTTGAAGGAACAAGTTGTTCCTGAAATTATCCCATCCGATGAAGAGAGAATGGAGAAATAATTTCAATTAGCTAGAAAGAAAATGGGTGAGGATGTTGGGGTTGAAATATTATATTTAGATCAAGGATATAAATCTCTTAGTTCTAAGAAAGATGCACATGTTGAGGGAGAGAAGCACCTGAATCTGGAAAGTGTTGAAGTGCCAAATCCGGTTGATTCAAGTTCTATGGATACATGGTATAAATTTCCTATCTATTTTGATGTTAATAACTCCCAATAAGTCATAGTTAAAGGTATATATATGTATACTATGTTTTAATTGAAACTAGTACCTACTATTTATTTTATTGCTGCAAAGGAACCTGAGCCTATCTCAGCTTCTATTTTCAAACCTTCACATGAACCTTAAAACTTGGTGAGTACAGATTATTTGAAAGCATTTTAAGCTACCCTATTTGATGGGGTTGAAAACCTCATGAATACTAAACCAACTCTTGTGATAGAATTGAGTGAAAGAGATGATTCCATGTTGTTAGAGAAGATTATTTGGTAGATTGAGAAAAAAATGCTTCATGAAATTCAGTAAGTCTTTATTGAGAACAAACAACTCAGTGATGAATTGAAGTCTCTCAAAGGTGTGTTTGAAGAAATGCATAGATTGATGAACTCAATACCAGAACCTATTGCCCATCCTGTTGAGGAAGTTAGTGGTCAGATTCTACCAGAAGTAGCCTACCTGATTCAACATAACCTCACTTACTTAGCTGAAAATTTAGATGAATAAAACAAGAAAATAGTTTGAGAGATGTGTGAGCTTGTTATTGGACTTAAAAAGTTGACTGATGAGTATAAGTGTTGTCTACAGAAAGTTATGAATCAACATAAGTCTCTTACTTCAGCTCTTACTGCTTCTAGTGCCTATGGATGATCATATCATCTTTTCTTGGACAATTTTTACTTAGAAAAGTTGTCAAAGAAGAACTTCAGTCTATACTTAGTGGCTTTGAAAAAGAGTATCTATTTGTGGTTTTCAATAATAGTGACAAAGTTCTTGATTTGGTGATAATTCATTCCAAGATTTTCAATGACGCTCAAGATGAAATTACTAAGAAGGTGGACTTCTACTTCAATAGGATCTTATCTAAGCATGAAATTACAAACCACTTCAAGTATCTTGTAGAGAATCTAAAAATCACTCCTATCACTCATGCTTTCAAAACTCAGGTCTAGAAGATTAAATATTTCACTTCTTTGTTGGAAAAGTTTATGGAGAACAATGATTACTTTGAAAAGGTGATGTAGTGTGGTGGTGAGATTATTTCTAACTTCATCAAACTTTTGAGACCTTTTCTTCATGTACAGAGCACTGCTATTTTGGATCATGCAACTGAACCCTCGAGACCTAGTTTGACTACCTTATCATCTTCTTCCCTTGCCTCAACTTCTATTTCTATATCTTAGGATCTGAGTCAAATCAAATCTATTGTTATTGACCAACAATGGCCTCAATCTTCCTCCAAACCTACCTTGTACCCTTCTATTTTTGAAGTACTCCCTCTACCTTCTCTGTGAGTTGCTTCACTTCCTTATTCCACTTCTACCTCTGCTCCTGTGGCTTCTATTGGTTCTACTTCCAAGGGAAAAGAGAATACAACTGGTGATGAAGAAAAATGAACATTATCTTTTGATAGGGATGATTTCTGTATTTTTGTTGCTTTCTGTTTTTAATGACACTTTTTATCCATATAATGCATTTTGAATTCTTCTTATCTATTCTTTTATTTACTTTTGTACTCATTTTGATAATCTCTAAAGGGGGAGAGAATGTACACTAAGGGAGAGACACATTCACTAAGATGTGATATCTCACTCACATGATTTTTGATCATCAAAAAGGGGGATATTGTTGGACTCTTCATGTGTTAATCATGTTTTAATGATAAAAAATCTTATACATTCTGTAAAGCCTGTTATTCTGTTTAATCTGTCTCAAATCATGTGTATAGACGATTGGTTTCTATATGCTTTAAATAAACCTATCCAAGATCTTAAGTTCTATGTTTGATTATTATAAACTATTTTTAATTTTTTTTATAATGGATTTCCTTGATAAATGATTAAGTCTAACCCATTCTATGAATATCACTGTTTAAGTATGTATATAGATATTTTTTCTAAGTCTGAGAAACCATGTGTCTGGCACCAGTTATGTTTTTCTGGAAAAGGACCTAGACACCATGACCCAGACACCATAACCTAGACACCGTGACCCAGACACCATGACCCAGACACCGTGAACCAGACACCGTGACCCAGACACCATGACCCAGACACCGTGACCCAGACACCGTGACCCAGACACCGTGACCCAGACAACGTGACCCAAACAACGTGACCCAAACACCGTGGCCTAGACACCAAAATCAGCTTCAGATCTATTGAAGTCTGTGACACCAGTTCTGAGCTGAGACATCATTTGAAGTCTGGAAAATGACCAGACACTGTGATCCTAACACTGTAGATGTTCTACAGGTTCCTGATCTCTATTAAACTATGCTATCATAACTGTATCACCGCTCAAAGGAAAATAAGGAGACACCATTTCATGGAGACACCATTTCATTGAGACACTATTTCCAGAAAGACTGTGACATCATTCTTTAATCTGTTTTGTCATTTTTAAATTTAATTTATAATAGTCATATTTGAGTTTTTTAAATGACCTGACATAATTAATATTTATTTATAGACATATCTCATGATAGTAAAAGGTACAAGGTGTAGAATACATGAATCCTCTCAGCTCCAACACATGAACTCTAAGATTAAAAAGAGATGCGTGGCCAAGAAATAAACATCGCGCGATAACAAAGAAGCACGAGCATTCTTGAGAAAAGAACTGACAAATGCAGCTCAATACATCTAAAGAACACATGAAGCATTCTCGAATCCAAAGAGCTAGGATACCATAGATCATATTCAAGAACATCTTCGCATTACCAACTGCATGAATAACACGAGCCAAATATAACTAGAATCTAGAGCATTAGACTTGTGATACTCTATTTCTCACAAGAGGACTCGATCCTAACATCCGATTCATCCTAGAAGTCCAGAGCTACACATACTAACATTCAAAGCACTTCTAACCATTTCTCATCGTTTTTCTCTATTTTGTATTATTTTAGCTTTTGAGTAGTGTGTGTATATCTGTATTAAAACACACACTTTCCCCTATATTAAACTGGATGATACAATATATCCTTCCTCTCACATCCTTTAGCACTTGTTTATTCCCATAGATAAGTATGGAACAGGTCCTTGTGTGACATGTCAGTTTATACCCATGATGAACTGTGGAAGAGGTCATATGACCTGGACAGTCCTATGCACTATTTTTTACCCCGATCTAGGGTATGGATCAAGTTTATTAATATAAAATTCTTGGTGGTATGTGATCACCAAGTGGAGTTGATTAGGTCTCTACTTGAGATTGAACCACTTGTTTCATATCTGCTGTGTTGTTTAATTTAGTTTTCTTTGTTTCACTGTCTAATTCAGAAATCACTAAATTTAATTTGATAGTTAATCTTTGAAAGAAGTTATAATTTTTTCCCTACTAGAATAACTTCAAAATAAATGTTAATAACTCATATTAATATTTCTTAGAATTAATCAATCTTCTACGAATTTATTTAAACAGAAAAACTTTCATAACTATATTACTTTGATTACTGGGCAGTATTTATTTTTATTGGGGAACTTTTTAAGAATACTTTTCAAACAGAATTTTTTATAAATACTCAATTCACCCCCTCTTGAGTACTCTACTCCGACCAACAATATCTAATGAAATGATTCCTTAGTTCTATATTCTTTATTCTATAATGATTTATCAAATTATTTGAAATATTGATAGAACAAGTGTTATCAAATTTTATTGAGACTAGATTATAATTGAATCCAAAATATATTAAGATGTGTTTTGTCCATAACACTTATTCACAACAACTACCAACAACTATATATTCTGCATTAGTATTAGAGAATGAAATAAAGTGTTGTTTATTACTAGACCAGGATACTAGGGATTTATCTATACAATGGAAGGTTCTTGAAGTACTCTTACTATCTACTCTACAACCACTAAATTCAGTATCAGAAAATGAAGTTAGAATAAAATTATATATTCTTGGAAAATTTAAGGAAAGATAAATTGTCAATTTTCAATTAATTAATATTATTTCGAATATCTTAAATGACATTCCTTGTGATTATCTTGAAATTTAACACATTACCATACTTAAAACATAATTTCTGGTTTATTGGAAATTAAATACAATAGACACCCAATTATTCTTTTGTATAGATTATTGTCAACAGGTTTCTTGGGTTCATCCAAGTTCTTTTTTTCATTAGAATTCATAGGAGTTTCATATACATTACTAATTTTGAGTATAAACATTTTAAGTAAGACTAGTATATATTTTCTTTTATTTATCAAATTCTCAAAGTATTTTTAGTAAATTTAAAAACATAGAAAATAATAAAATGCACCAAACATGCTCAATTCAAATTCTTTTTTCATGAGTTTTGAAAACTATTTACAAAATTTTTTATTTTTAGAACCCAATATCACATCATTAACATATATCTAAACCAAAAAAATATTTATAGTTAAATTTTTCTCAAAAAAACTAGGATTAGCCACTCTAATTGAAAATTCATATGATAAAATAGAAGAACATAATTGTTTATACTAAGTTATAAGTAAATTTTTAAGGCCACAAAGAGATTTGTTAATCTTGAAAACATAATTTGGAAAATGAATATTTTCAAAATGAAGCAGTTTATCAACGTAAAATTCCACCTTAAGAAAACCATTTAAGAATCATGTTTTACATAAATATGATATAATTTGAAATTGATGTGTGATGTATAGGGTGCATGAATCATAATGTCTTCTAATCTAGCCATAGGTGCAAAGGTCTCTTTCTAATCTATACCTTCCTCTTAGTTATAACCTTTAGGAACAAGTCTAGATTTATTCCTAGTGATCACACTATTATAATCCTTCTTATTTCTGAAAACATATTTTTTCCTATGATAGGATAGCCAGAGGGTCTATCAAATAATTCTCACACCTTGTTCATTTTGAACTGGTTTAACTCTTCTTGAATTATTAAAATCCACCTATCATTTACTAATGCATCCTCTATAATTTTAGGTGTTGGATCATAAGTGATGTAAATAATGACTATAGGGGGTGAATAATAATTTTAAAATTTTAAATAAAAAATAATCAAAGTTTTAATAATGAAATAAAATTTATTGAGTGTTGTTTTTAAGAAGTGTAGTGTAGAGAAAATAAAAAAGAAAGAACATAGAGTTCCTTATAGTAGTTCAGATCACCAAGATCCTTACCTAATATTAAACCTTCTATACTCAGTGAGAAGATTGTTACCCACTAAAAAACTCACTTTTAGAGGTGTGAAAAACTATTACATACTTTACCTTTAAAAAAAATGGAGGCATAACCCAGAATTTTTATAGGTGCATTTTACTTAGTTTGTCACCTAAATTTTGATTGAGAGTCACAACCCAGAATTACATTTGGGTGGTAGAATAACCAAAAGACAAGACTTTATTTTGATGGGGAAAATCATAAAATAGAAAACAAATTACAAATAGATAAATAAAATAATAATACAAAGGAAAGAATATAAAGAAACCTGACAGAAAGAGATGATGATAAGGATGATGATGTTTGATGATCCTTATCACTACAGTATAAGAGGATAATACAGTAGAATTAGCTTCATGATCTAGGATAGAAAATAGAATTTTAAGATCTTCTTAACCAAATGAGTAGAAATAATTTGTACCACCAATCAGTTGTGAAAAAATCTTATCAAATAAGTTGTATGTTTATATTTTATTCCTTGATCATATCTACAATGGATTAACCTAGTATAATCAAATCAAAAAATATTCACGGATAATTTAGCAATCCAATCATGGAATTCCACTTGTTAGCACATAATAAAATATAATGTTATTATTTCCTATATTAATAAAGACCATGATGAATATAAAATATGTTTAGAGCTCTTTTTTTCATGTAATACCAATATAAAACTTCCAATATGATCATTAATACATAAATTTATTTTTCACCTTGATATTATAATTAAAATCTATGAAGAAAATGTTAGTTTATTGAAATATTAAAAAATCACAAAAATAGTGTATATTAACTACATTTAAGTAATTTACATCATTTTAGTAATATAAACATTATATATACTAAAATAAACTAACACAACATGTTATTATATTTTTAGAAAAATATAAAAAAAATATTCCAAAAATTTATTTCAATTACATCAATTAAAAATAATAAAAAATATATTTTTCGAAAAAATGATTTTAGTTAATAGTACATAAAATAAATACCTAATGGTAGCATAGAATTTATACTACTAATAAGCTACCATTTAAATATATTCTACTGCACAATAGGATCAATCGACCATTATGATTAACTATGTAGAACATGATCTACCATTGAACAATAAACATCCATTGAGAAAGGCTGGTGATGGTACTTATACCTTTGAGGAGATTTGCATTGAATAAGAGATCTACTTTTCTTTTCAGATGAATAGAAATGGAGTGGTAAAACATTTTTGGTAACCTATCGTTGCTGTAGAAGGAGGTCGAATAGTCAAACAGTTGAATGCTCATATGGTTAAACAGTCGACCATTGGTTCTACTGTTGCATGAAGAAGATAAGAAATTCTATTATCATATAAATAAACGATACATGGTAGAACTACCACTGGTATAATGAATCGATCTACCACCAAATAAGAATGTTCTACTACCATCAGGATAAAATGGAAACTACCATTGTGTCAAGTTACTACCATCACACAAAAGCGCAACAAAAGATACTATCAAGCAGTGTGTTTGTGAAGAATTTAAAATGGTTGAACATTACTACTACCATTTAATATATGTACCACCGTTAAAGGTTGGAATTATTTCCATCATATTAATAGACCAACTATCATCTAGTGAACTACCTTTTGAGGCAAGTTGTGCGAAGCTTCCATTAGAGAGAACAACAGGAAATTATACTTTGGATGATGAGCATTCTCGCAATTGGTTCAGATGACCTTATCTCAAACCTTTGGTATCAACACACTTATATTTTCTAGGGAATGCTTAGATTTGATAAAATATGGAACAATTGGACTTCGACGAACTATATCTTCCAACAATGCGAAATGAAGAAGACAAAGTCGTTGTGGGGGAATGGATGGCTTATAAGTAGTTAATAGGGTGATGGCTATTATTTATAGAACTTTTTAAACACGTGGACAATGAAGTTCTTAGATATTGTCCCACATTGAAAACATGGTTGTATAAGAAGTGTTATATCAACCAAACAATCATTTATGTTGCTTCAAACCGACATCTGGATCTACACCCAGAACACTTCCACATAACACTACTATGGGTTATTCTGCACCGACACCTGCCCACTGATATCTTGTAGGAACAATTTTCAATCGATCTATCACTCCTGGGGACCAATAAATGGCTCATTGTCCATTGTGCCTGGTCTATATAGTCTACTCTCCCATGGGGTCAACCACTGGTCCCCTATGTGATTGAAGGCCTAGCACATGTAGCAAGACATGGTTGGATATATTTTTGAACTAAATACACAACTAAAATACATATAAAAAAATAAATAAGAAAATTAATTAATGTATTTTAATAAATGATTAATAAATAAATTTTTAAAATTAAAATTTTACTAGAGTATCTTTAACCAATTCAAAAATTAATACATGAAAAAAATAAATGATTTCATTTTAAGAAACTTGAATTCAATTAATGTGAGTAAATATTAATTTATCAAGGAAAAAAAATAAATGAATTAATACATGAATTCAACCTCTCACAATATCCCCCTTTTTCTAAATTACAAAACAGAACATTTATTAAATTTTCAAAAACATTCTCCCTCTTCTTGAAATTTATTAAAAAGTACATTAATATTAAGTCCTTAAAACATTATTCCATTTAAATAGTATAAACTACTTAAATGTAACAAAGTATAATTCTTTTATAAAAATTAACATTTAGTTATAGTTTACATTAAAATAATGTTCATTTTTAACAAGGTAGTAATTATTCAAAACAAAAATGTTAATCTTCAAGAATACCTAGTTCAAACTTAATTTTATCAAATTTGATAAAATATAAAGGTTTAGTAAATTTTTCAGCCAACCATTTTTCAATACGAACAAATTATAAAAAAATATCACCTTTATTTTACATGATCCTTCAGAAAATGAAATCTAACATTGATGTTTTTTGTTTTAGAGTGTTGTATAGGGTTTTTATAAATTGAAATTTCACTATAACTATCAAACAAAGTAATAATTTTATTAAAAAAATTAAAATAACATAGTGTTTGTTTAATCAATATACTATTTGAACAGTAGATTGAAGTAGAAATGTACTCATCCATGGCTATAGACAGTGTTACCAATAGTTGTTTCTTAAAACTCCATGAAATTAAACTTTTACCCAGAAAATAAAACATGTATGTTGTACCTTTCCAGTCAATCCTACAACTACTAAATTCAAAAGCAGAGTAAGATAATAAATCAAAATATTTCTGATTTGAATAGAATATACTAGTTCTTACAGTTCCCTTAATATATCTTATTTCTCTCTTAACTAATTTAAAATGACATTCATTATGGTTAGACTAAAATCTAGAACATAAACAAACTAAAAACATTATGTCTGTTCAAGATGCAATGAGATATAATAAACTATCTATCATGCCTCTATATAGTTTAATATCAATACACTTTCTATATTCATATAAGTTAAATTTGGAATTAGTACTCATTAGTGTTTCTATAGTCATACTTGAATCAATACCAAGCCTTTTAATAAGTGTTTTACCATACTTATCATGATTTAAAAAATACCATCTTTTCTTTGATTAATTTATAAACCAAGAAAAAATTTTAGTTCTCCCATTATGATCATGTAAAACTCACTTTTCATTGATTTAGAGAAATCATTACATAGTTAATAATTTTTTGATCCAAAAATTATATCATCAATAGAATTATATATAATTACTATATCATTAGAAACACATTTTATAAATAAGGTTATATCAACCATTCCTTTAAAAAACCATTTTGAAATAAAAATAAAATTATTTTTTTGTTCTAAACTTGAGGAGATTATTTAAGAACATATAAATCTTTATTAAGTGTAAAAACATGATTTAGAACTTTTTCATTTTCAAATATTGGGGGTTGTTTAAAAAAATCTTCCTAAAAAATTATCCCATTTAAAAATGTGCTTTTTACATCCATTTGAAGTAATTTAATTATTTGAAAAAAAGTAAAGGCTAATAAAATTCTAATTGCTTCCATCCTAGAAATATGATAAAAAGAATATTTAAATTCAATTCCTTATTTTTTATAATAAACTTGAGCTAACAATATTTCTTTATTTTTAACTATGTTTCCAGCTTCATCAATCTTATTACAAAAATCCATTTAGTTCCTATTATTGATTTATCTTTTATAAATTCAACGTGATTACATAATTTATTTATTTCAAATTGATTTAATTCATCATTTATAACATTTCTCCAATTTGAATCAATTAAATCTTTATCAATATTGATAGGAACAAAATCAATAATAAAAAAGCATAATCTAAATAGTAAAATAAAACTGATTTTCTGGTTTATATGCTACATTTTAAATTTCCAATTAAAATTTCAAATAGATTTTCTTTAAGAGTTTTACACTATTTAGGATTAGTTTGAGAAGATACATTCTCCCTCTCAACTGATGCATTCTCATTTTCTTGTCCATTATATTCACCAAAATTAAATCCACTAAATTCATCATCATCTTTGTGTAAATCATAATTTTTCTTGTTATTATAATTTTTATTAAACTTAACATGTACAAACTCTTTAACAACTAAAGTTATCTTATTGAAAACTCTATATTCTTTTATAGTGTTGGAATATCCCAAAAATATTCGTTCATCACTTTTAGAATCAAATTTATCTAAATTATCATTTATATTTAAGATAAATACTTCACAACCAAATATCCTAAAATATCCAAATTTAGGTTTAAACCTTTTAAATAGTTCATAATAATTCTTATTTAAAAAAGGTTTAATAGATACTCTAATTAAAATATGGAAATCTGTTTTAATACTCTCTACCCAAAAGTATCTAGGAACATTAAATTCTATTAGCATTGATCTAGACATTTCATATATAGATAGATTCTTTCTTTCAACCACACCATTTTGTTGTAATGTCCTAGGGGATGAAAAATAATGTTTATAACAATTCAATTCAAAAAAATTTATCATGTTAAAAATTAAAAAATTCAACAGCTCTATCACTTCTGATAGTGATGATCGATAGATTCTTTATGTTTTGAATAAGTTTATCGAAATCACTGTATTTAGTAAAATTTTAATTTTTATGAGATAAGAAATAAATTCAGATCTATTATAATCATCTAAAATTATATATACATATTTCTTATAACCAAAACATATAGGTTGTATATGTTTAAATGATTAAATATGTAATATTTCTAAGTATATAGCATTAAAAACATCATTTACAGATTTTAACCTTTATTTGGGTTCATTACCCTTTAAAAAGGAATAAAAAAATAAAATAATTACATGTATGTAATTTTGGAAACAATAGAACCTGTCCATGCTTTGAAAGTTTGTGAAACAGTATGAAGTTTGCATGCCCAAGCCTCATATGCTACATAATTTCATCTTATTTTACTTCATTTAAAAGCTTAATATTTTTTTGTTTAGATTGTAAAAAGCAATAGTATAAACATTATCTTTTCTATTTTAAAAAAATAAAATATATTTATTTTTCAAAAATATAAATTTATACTTTTAAAAATTAACATGTAATCCATCATCACAAAGCTATGATATACTAATTATATTTTTTTAAATCATGTACTAATAATACATTCGAGATTATAACAGTATTAGAGAAAACAAATTCACCAATACATTTGATCTAACCTTTACTTATCCAAATATGACTAGGCCACCATCACATGAATTGAAAGATATAAATTTTGATATATCACATATCATACTATTAGAGCAGAAATTATCTAAATACCATGAGTCTTTGATAATTCTAATGGATATTTACTGAAATTAAATAATCAAATAGAATATTTTTGTGCCCATTATAACTTGGGTCTAAATGGATTAGTTGAAAAACGTTTTGGAACCCAAATAGATTTAAATTATTTATTAATGATTTTTTTAGAAAATAAATCTCTAGAATTGAATCTCTTTGTGTGAACAAATTATTGTGTAAATATTAGTAAACACACATTGGCATAATAATGTTTCATTATACATTTAAAACAAATTACACTAGAAATACTTCTTTTTTATATTTGAATAAAGTAAGTCTTATTTGTCCTTGAAGATAAACTATTATACCCAAAACCAATATGTGTTTAGTTTCACCAATGAAATAATTTTATCATATTGTTCTTTACCTATAACAAATGTAGATTAATTCACTTTAATATTGATAACTTCCTATTTAAAATTCGTATTCTTCTCTTGAATATTCTATAAAATGTTTTAAACTTTCACATTTGATCCAGAATATATGTTTATTAGTTTCTTATTTTAGAGATTAAGTTTCTTACATTAATTTAAAAATTTATTTAAATCATCTAAAACTAAATTAAATCTTCATTATTAATCTTCATCATTAATTTCTATGAAGTTTTTAAGTCTTCCATTTTGTTCTTTTTGTTTCAGCATTTCATAATCTTAATTCTCATTAGATTTTTTTACTCTAAGAAACAAAAATGTTCAAATATTTACATTCCTTTTTAATTTACACATTTTATTTAACTAATTTATTATTTATAATTTTAAATCAGTATTCTTTTTAATTATCTTGACTCCATTATTTTTTAATTCTCTATTTTATTTAAGTAGTTGTTTGAATTTATAATTAACAGAATCAAAATAAAAAAAATAATCAGATTCATTTTCATTTTTATTTTTACATATGTAATTATGATCTACATTAGAAGGAGTGACTAATTGAGTGAAGTTACCTCACACTGTATACCCATTAGACCAAGGTTCCCTATCTCTTTTTCACTTACATACACACTACTTGAGTCATAACTATCTTAGCAACACCAACCTTCAAACAAAGCTTTCTTTTCTTCTCTCCTTCTATATTTTTATTTCTTTGAATGTTTAAGTTTTGGGAAGTCTTTTATAATGTAAAATTTCTTCCTACACTCATAAAATGTTAATTTTGAATAATAATTATAATTATTAGAATTAACTTTCTTGTAATTATTTTTTAGCATTTTTCTAAACGGTCTCTTACCAAATTTGTTTTTAATGAACTTGAAAAACTTATTACTAAAGTGATCCATCTCTTTATCACTTTCCTAAAACATGGGTTCACAATTGTAAGAGATTTTATTAACATTATACTTAAAATATATATCTTTTCTCTTTTTATACTACTCATCACCAATGTTTTTCAGATCTAACTCAAACTATATCAAAGAGTCGGTTAGTTTATCTAAAGTATAATATTTAAAATTATAAATCTCATCGATGGACACCTTCCTTGCATGCCATATTTTTTGTAGAGATTTCAGTACTCTTTCCACTTGATTTGTGTTATTCATTACTTAACCAAGAGCACTCATGCAATTTTTGATGCCTAAAAAATGATGAAACATCTAGTTCACGGACTCTTCATATACCATCTTGAAGTCCTAGTATTCTACTCGGAGTATTAAAATATTGGTTCTCTTGAGCTTGTCAGTCCTATAGTGAGTCACTTGAAGTATTCTCCATATATATTAGATTGTATTACAAGATTAAACATGGCTATAGGATCTTCTACTTATAAAATAACAAAAGATATTATTAACTTTATAATTCAACACATATTTAGTCATATCATTACCTACAAGTGTCTCTAGATCAACGTTGGGTAGCTTAAATGGATTACTTGTAATAGTCTAATGTTCCACACTCAACTATTTTAGGTAGAATTCCATTTTTTCTTTCCAGTATCCATAGTCCCTTCTATCGAATAATGGGGGTTTGGGGGGGGGGAATACATCCATTATTAGCATTGAAATCTTCCATCTTATAGAACTAAGTTTTCTTCATTAAACTGTTAGGTATAGGATGATCAGGTTAGAATATAGTTAAAAATAAACAAAATAACTATATACAGAAGGATTAAAATGAACAAAGATTCTATTTAATTATATACTAGGCTCTGATACCAACTTTTTAGTATCAAAACCACAGAGCTATTAACCTATTTCCGACATCGATTATTGGATTATAAGTTATGGAAATAATGAATAGATGTGGAAAATAGTAGTTTTAAAAAATTAAAGTCAAAATAATCAGATTTTTATTTATTAATTAAATTTTATGAGTGTTATGTTCAAGAAGTGTAGTGCAGTGAAAATAAAAAGAAGGAACACGCATATTTTTATAGTAGTTAAGATCACAATGATCCTACTCTACTCTTCAATGTTTTCTACTCAATGAGAATATTATTACCCACTAGTAAACTCACTTTTAGAGGTGTGAGAACCTGTTACAGACCCTAACTTTTATAAAAACATGGAGGCATAAGACATAATTTCTATAGGAGTCTTTAACCTGGTATGTGACCTGAATTTTGATCAGGAGTGAAAACCCATAGTACATTTTGGTTGGTGGAATAACCAAAAGAAAAGACCTACTTTTGATGGGGAAAAGAAGAAACTAGACATGAAACAATTACAAACAGATAAAGAAAAGAATAATATGTTGGAAAAAAATAAAAAGAAACCCAACAAAAGGATCTTATGATAATAATGATGAATTTTAAAGATCTTAATCACTACAGTGGTATAGGATGGTACATTAGAAGTCACTTCATGATCTTGGAAATTAAACATAAGTCAAAGAGACTATTTATCAAATGAGAAGAAAGAATGTGTATAACCAGCCAATTGTGAAATATTATTTTGTTATAAGTTGTATGTTATTGTATTATTCCTTGATCACATCTATAATGGATAAATCTAGTATCATTAAATCCAAAATATTCTCAAAGAATGAAGTGATCCAATCACTATATGCCACTTTTCATCTTATCACAAAATATAATGTTACCATTACCTGTATTTATAAAAATCATGCTGATTATAAAATAAGTTTCATGCTATTTTTATTTCTATATGTAATAATAATATAAAACTTCTAACATGTCCATTAATACATAAATTTATTTTTCACATTAATGTTATAATGAAAATATATTAATTAAATTTTAGTTTATGGAAATATTAAAAATTCACAAAAATAGAGTATCATAACTAAATGTAAGTAATTTAATACATGTGTGTAATATAAACATTATACATATGAAAAATAATTTTAACAAAACATGTAATTTTATTTTTATCAAAATATAATAAATATTTATATATAATTTATTTCAATTAAATCAATTACAAATTATGAAAATTATATTTTTGTAAATAATAATTTGAATAATGGTATATAAAATAAATATATATCGATAGCACTGATTTGATACTATTGACAAGATATCATTGAGAGAGATATCATTGCACGAGAGGAACGTTCGACTATTGTTATCAACCATAAATAACATGATCTACCATTGAAGGATAAAATTCTATTGATAAATTATGGTGATGGTACTACCACCGTGGATGAGATATACCTTGAATAATTGATCTACCATTATGGTTAGATGAACATAAACTAGGTGTTCAACTATTGATAGAGACTTACCATTACTAAAGGAGTTTGAATGGTCGAATGGTTTAATAGTGAAACGGTTGACCATTGATGCTACCATCGAATGAAGAAGATATGAAATTCTATTGTTGTGTGAATCAAGGATACATTGATGAACTACTAATGGTAAATGGATCGAGCTACCACCATTAAATAACATGCTACTACTGTCAAGATAAAAATAGAAACTATATTTGAGACAAGTTACTATCATCATAAAGAAGTGCGACAGGAGCTACCATTGAGCGGTGTGTTGATGAAGAATGTTGAATGGTTGACCATTAATACTACTATTTAACGGAGTTTCCTTCAGTGAAGGATGGTGGTGCTTCTATCATGTGAATGGATCAATCATCATCTAGTGAACTAACTTTTGAAGTAGTTTTGGTGGAACTTTCATTAGAGGGATAGAAATGATGTTATACTTAGAATAATCCCCATTCATACAATTAGTTCAAATGACCTTGCCCCAATCCTTATATATGAACACATATAGATCATCCATGGCATCATCAACTTTGTTAAAATATTTTCTAGATGAAATCTATTGAGCATTAGCTTCCAACAATGCTAGTGGAAGAAGACGAAGTCACTATGGAGATCAGATGACTTAGAAGGGGTTGATCGGGCAGTGGATCTTATTTTCATAACTTTTTAAATGAATGAATGGTGTAGCTCTTAGCTGTTTTCCCACATCAAAAACACAGTTTTTGGATCCAAACTTTACCAATCAACACACATGCTATTGTTTCTTCGAGCTAGCACCGGGGTTGGAATCTAGAATACTTTCACAACATGCCACCATAGGTTTCCCTACACTTTCACTATCCCACTAGCACCATGTGAGCACTATTCCCAACCAAACATTCACTCGTATGGGCCTATACACAACCCACCAACCACTACAGTTGGTCCATACTGGCTGCACTCCCATGAGGTCAACATCTGGTCCCCTATGCGGTTAAAGGGCTTTCCTATGTGGCTAGTCCTAGTTGGGTTTATTTTTTAAATAAATACACAACTAAAATACTTATAAAATTGAATAAATAAGATAAGTACTTAATGTATTTGGAGAAATGATTAATAAATAAAAATTTAAATTAAACTTTACTAATGTTTCATTAACCAATTCAAAAATTAATACATGCACAAAATAAATGATTACATTTTAAACAACTTGAATTTAATAAAAGTGACAAAATAGTAATTTATCAAAACAAAAAAAAATTAAATAATTAATACACATATTCAAAATATAACATTAGGTTCTAGTTGATATAGAAAGGAAAAATATTCTACAATATTTCCCATATTTATTCTATTCCTAATACCTTCATCTAGGTTTCCTATAATAGTTTCTAAGGCATTGTTCTAAAGGGTTCTAGGTTGAATAAGAAGAACAATTTTTGGTTCAATAGAATCCATCCTTTCAGTACATGGTTCACCAAAATCAAAATTCATATCACTATCCATTTTATTATCAAATAGATAATAAGGTCAAATTTTTTCAAAATAATCTGTTAGCTCATCAACTTGAGTCTTTTTTTGATGAAAAGGAACACTTTCATTAAACTTCACATAATTTTATTCTTCAACAATATTTGACATCTTTTTGAAGATTCTACAATCCATGGAAGTAGTAGAATAGCCAAGAAATATTCCTTCATTGTCCTTTATATCAAATTTACCAAGATTTTTCTTGTTCTTTAGAATATAAACCTTGTATGTAAACACTTTAAATTATCAAAATTTTGGATTTCTATTATTCCATAGCTCATAGGTTGATTTATTCAAAATCATCCAAATTATAAATATTTTATAACATATTATGTTGTGTTTATATATTCAACCCAAAAAAGAGTAGGCAAGTTATATTCACTTAACATTGTTTAAGAAATTTCTTGGAAATTCATATTCCTCCATTCGAAAACATCATTATGTTAAGGTGTCCTGGAGGAAAAATAAAAGTTTATTCAATATTTTGAAGAATATTATTTGAAATCGTGGTTTTCAAATTCTCCTCCATGATCACATCATAAATAAATAATTTTTACCTATTTATTTTTTTAAAAAAGTTTATAAAATATTATAAAAACTGAATATGCATCACTCTTAACATATAATATAAAAACCCAAGTTAGTCTTAAAAAATCATCAACAACACATAAACAAAAGATTTTCCTCTTATTATTATAGTTTAAGATGGCCCAAATAAATCCAAATGAATAAGTTCTAGGAGTATAGAAGTAGAATACTCTATAATTGGTTTAAAATATAACTTATGTTTCTTTCTTATTTGGTATGCATCACATAGTTTCTTTTTGTTCAATTTAATATAAGGAAAATCAAAAACTAAATTCTTTTTGGATAATTTTATCAAATAATAGATATTACATTTTCCTAGTATTCTATTTCAAATCTAAGATTCATTTTTTTATAATTTAAATAGTTCACTTTTTTGTACTCAAGGTATTAATATCTATAGTGTAGAAATTCCATATTCTAGACACCTTAAACTTAAGAATTTTATTCTTGAAAATAGAAGAGACATTTTTAGAAAAAACTAAAAAAAACCTTTATCAATTTTTTTTAAATACTTATCTCGTTATGATTCAATCCTTCCACATAAAGAAATTTGTTTATGGGGAATAAATTTGGATTACCAACTAATCCAACTCCTATAATCTTGTCTTTAGTATTCCCACCAAAATCTACATGGACTCCATCAGTTTTTGATAATGAGTGGAAATTATAGAAATATACACTCACGTCTCTTGAATATCCAATATACATATATTATACTTCAATGATTCTATTGGAACATTTTCCCTTTAATGAAAAATCAGATAATAAAATATTTTTGTACCCATATTATCTTGGTTCTAGTAATATTAGCAACTAAAGATTTGGGAACCCAAATCTATTTGTAATCTCTATAAAATCCAACACTAAATTTTGAATTTTTTTTTGAAATAAAATCTTGTTTGACTCTAAAAAATTATGGGGTTTTCAAAATAAAATTATTAGAATAGATCCATAATTCTATATAGTGAAAAAACTAAATTTGGAGAGGTTTTTATTATTAAAACTAGGCACAAAATAGTTTTTATAAAACTTTGGATGCTCGCCTTAGATTCCTATTATAAATTTGTTTTTTTATGATTAATTTTTTCCAATAAAGTGATTAATGTGATTTTTACCTTTTTTGAAAATGATTTCAATATCTTTAAATTATTGAACCTATTTTTGAATGATTTTAATTTTATTATCTTTTTCATCACAAGAAACAATAGAATTTTTAATATTTATATTAATATCTAATTGTTTTTATATAAGTCCTATTTTTCTATTACAGTATCATTATAGGAAATTTTGAGGGATTTTTTTCTTCTTAAAAGATTTATACTTTGTTTAAGGCATGGTACACTATTCATTTAATTCTTTATAAGAGTTGTTATCACATTCAGATTCAGAATCATGTTTAAAAGAATAATAAGAATGTACCTAGTATGAGTGTTCCATAAAGCACATATTATTCTTTTGAATGGAAATTTCATCTTTTGAATCTGAATATGTATCATCATTAGAATATTCAAAAGAAATATATGTTTCTTTCATGTATTTCTTGTATTTCTTCTTATATACAACATTCTTGAAATAATTTTTATCATATGACTTGTTATCTTGTAACTAAGGAAGGTCTGGCTTTATGTGCCCAAGTTTCTTACACCCGTAACATATAACTTCTTTAGAATTTCCCTCATGATCCTTGTACTTATTGAAGGGTTTCCTGAAACCTCTTCTCTTGTTATAGAAAATTTTGAGCATTCTTATAAAATGTGAAAGTTCACTATCTGAAGTAGAACTATTTGAGGTATATTCATTATATGACTCGATCAATAGTATTTCCTTATTTTTTATTATCATATTTTGAAGTTGAGACTTTTAGAGAATCATTATCCTTATTAACCAATATATGTTGCCCATATTTAGATTCCATATCAGCCTTATAAACCATAAGAGTTCCAATAAGATCTGTTGTTTTAATTTTTTTTACCTTTATTGATTTTCTAATGGTATCTGATATTTCACTCCATCTAGATGATAGAATTTTGTGGATTTTCCAATATTGATTTGGTTTTTCAATAGGTACCCCTAAAGAAGAAACATTATTTACAAACTCATTAATTCTATCATTTAGTTCGGTAATGATTTATACTTCTAAATTATGAACGTATATAACCTAATATTGGTATTATTATATCGAAGAGATCTCACATTTTATGTTCCTTCATAAGAAACTAATATGGTTGTCTACATTTCATGATCAATTTCATACTATGAAACTCTATTGAAATCATCAGTACATAGTCTAAATATGATAGAATTACTTGAATTATAGTTTAATCAATAGTTGGATTTAATATCATCATCCTGTGTTTGAAGTTGTGTCTTATTAATTTCATAAGGATTCATGGCTCTAAGATAAACCTTTAGACCAAGGTTCTTTAGATATATGATCATATATTCCTTCTGAATTTCATAATTCTCACCATTAAAGTATAGTGGTCTTCCTATTGAAATACCTTCTATTTTTTCAGTCATAGAATCCATTATCATGAAGATATTAAGACTTTAACCTTTAAAAGCTGAGATCTCAAAAGTCTCTTCCTCTGATACCAGTTGTTGTTTGGATACTAGCTACACTAAGACTCGAGAGGGTGGGTGAATTGAGTTCTTGAAATTTTCTTCACATAGAAAACAACCCACTTAAATATATCTTTACTTATGATATTTTCGTAACACATGAATATAGCAGAAATAAAAGCACTAAGAAAATAGATTAGACACTATAGATTTATAGTGTTTCGAGGAAGAGAAATCCTCTAGTCCACTCCACCAATGCTCAACTCCAAGAGCTTGATAATTTTCACTAGACTGATCCTTTGTTCAGGTACAATTAATCATTTTCCTAGGGACTTCATGAATGAGTGCAAGAAGTTGACACTTGTTACAATTTCTTAGAGCTTCCAACTAGGATCTAGTAAGGCTTTACAGACACTAGACTTATAGGTTATTATACCAAGAACCTTCACACTGAGTGAGAGAATAAAAATAGAGTTTACATATGAGGATCACACTTGTAAGATGAAACTAACATAAGAGAATAAATATATAGTATATATTATAACAAATAAATGTATCTTGAGGAGAGTCTTCTGAAAAATAGTAAAGATAATCTTGATAGTGCAACTATAGAACTTAAATATTCTTCTTCTTTTGGAATAAAATCAAACATCACATGAAGTGTGTCAAAAGTGAGTTCTAAGTTGATATTGTGATATCTTATATTTTTATGTATATTATCTTCTTTACTTCTCTATAAAAAGAATGGAAAACTTCTATTTTAATTGCACAACATCATATCAATAAAATATGGGCTTGGAAATAAATTCCACATGTACTTTTCTTGAAAACACCTCGACAATAGTACTTACCACTAAATTATCCTTGCAATGTCTTCTTTTCTTGCTACTTGAAAATTGTAATAATAATTTTTACAATAATGAGTTAATACAACATTTAATTCTCACATGGCTGAATTGGTTTCAACTAAAAGTACACCAACAATAATAAGTAGTTGGTTGTAGAATAATTTATCCAATCTGGATCACTGCATAGCCGAATTACACTAATTTGAATTCATATAGCTAAATCAGTCCATTTTTTCATTCTTAATATATCTAATTTATCCACATTGACAAATTTCATAAGGGATCTTCATGTAGATGAATTTATTTATATAGGATTCTTTCTCACATAGCCAAATTTAATTTAGATGAATGAATTATGTATCCATTTAGAACCACATATTCATTTTTACCACATATCCAAATCACATATCTAGTTTCTCTATGTAACTGATTCACGTAGCAATTTGATCAGGGTAGTTGATTTCTCACATGGGTGATTTATCAACATAGGCGATTTCCATATAGCTGATTTTATGATGTAATCATTTCACATAGTTGTTTAATATATATTATTACTCAATGAAGTTGTGTTTACACATAACCTAATTCCTCATGTAGTCGATTTTCCATACTTAGGTAAATTTCCTACGAACTTCCAAAAATTACAGATTTTAATGGAATGAACTAGAATATTGATAAAACCTAATAAAAAATGTAAAAAACATTTGTAACATATGAATTGTGTTTGAGATCATCAAGATCTAAAGTAGATGGGATATGTTGGAACAATATTAATATTCTAACATTAAACTAATTAAATATTAAAACATATTAATGAAATAATTGGTTTGTGTTTAATGATCGTATGTTTTTGTCTTCCACCAAGATAATGGTTTGCCTCTTGATTTTCTAGATAGTGTGTTGTTTATGTAATAATTTTTTTAGCATGTGTTTTATGATTCATTTAGCATGATTAAATTGGTTAAATTGGTTAATAACGTAAAATCGTTAATAAATTTTTGGTTGAATGAATAATTAAAGAAGAGACATGTTTAATAAATACTTATATTCTTATAATTTGATGGAAATCAAGTTGATTTTAAATTCATGTCTAATTGTATTTTTTTTCTATCATAATTCAATGGAAATGGATAAATAATATGAAGTTGGAATGCTTGTAAATGTTTGTAAGATAAAAATTCATTTTAAATGAGAATTTTTATTCTTTAAAGATTATTAATGATGTAAAATGATCTAAAAAGTGTTCAAATAATTTAATAGAGTGTAATAGATGATGTATTAGGTTACCCATGGTTGTAACCTATGATAATAAAATTTACTAATTCAAGATGGAATAAAAACTAGTTTTTTGGTAAAGATAAATGTTTGGGGCTGAGTGTGAATGTTTTCTTATAAAGGGTAAGTGTATTTTGTTTAGGCCCGAGTGATACAATTTTCATATAAAGGATAAATACTTTTTTTAGGGCCTAGTTTCCCTATTTACATTGTTTTTTTTTCAATGTCACTTTGGATGTGAGCTTTGTTGCGTGATGTGATGAGAGCTTGGGATAGCTAATGAGATGTGTGTGGGGAGGTCTGGAGTTGTAAAAGAAGCTAGTTACCATGATGGTGAGATGCATGGTGATGTGCATGATAGTTTTGGGAATGCAACTGGAGTTGATGGAATTTCTTGAAGTTGGGATTAACTATTTTCTGCTAAAAGTTGAGATGCTTTCTTGTGTATAAATTTGTTTAATGGTCAGGTGGTCGGGCTACTTATTTATCTACATTACTTTCCCCAATACTTGAGGAATATGGTTGTTCTTGGTTACTAATATATTTTTGGTTGGTTAGAATGTTTACTAGAGTACCTATAATAATGTAATAACTACCAGTGTTAATAAATAACATAACCCATTGGGTCTGTGCTTGGAATGCAATGTTGTTAATCTTGAGAAACTGTGGGCTCAGTTGGTTATTCCTGAGGGAATGATTTTTCACCTTAATGGGTAATGGAATGGAATAATGTTAATTAATTTATAATGAATTAATTATTTTAAAGTTAAATGTCAAACAAGAAAGAAGTAATTTAATGTAGGATTCTTAAATACTTGCGTGCTTATAGGATATCTAGACCTGACCAGTGGAAGCTAGGTGCGTGGAAGCCAGGTGTCTGAGAGATGATAGCTAAAGTTGAGCCTAGGAATAGGTTATTCCAATAGTGTGGTATAAATATATTTTATATCCTATATTTTTGGTGATTTTATATACTACTCTAACCATTTCGTTAGGGAAAATGACACATAGTAGGTTCTGGGGGGTTTTCCCCAATATCTCAATGGTGATGATGGATGGTTGACTACCACCTATGGACCCGCTCTATTCTATTAGTAGTATTATCTTCTCATATTCATGGTGGTAAGTTTACCCATATATGTTTATATAGGGATATAATTTATTGTGGTTATTTTACACACATATATATTCAGATATTGTATCCAAATGGTTATTATTGGTATGATGTGTATGGCCTGTGATGGCTCGAGGTATATACTCTGTGTATCAGATATGATAGATTGAGTTATAATACCAAATGTATGATACATGATATACAGGTTTTGGAATATCCCAAAATCACTCATTTACTATATATATGTGTGTTATGGGTTGACGTAATGATGTGATGAAGGAGATTCATGTTATGATACTTATCCTGTGTGACTTTGGGCTAGCTTCATTTTAAGAGAGATGGATTGAGATGTGAGATGTTGGAGAAGAGTTAAAAACTAATGGGAAATGATAGGGGTACCCTTTCAATTTCATTACTATAATATATGATCTCTTTTATGCGATACTTGGTGAGAGATATCCATGGTGATGCTGGTAACTTAATTAGTATACCTATTTTAGTGGTGAGTTAGTTTCCCTTATTATTCACTGGGATTTAGCATGTTTTCTTTATCTTGTATATGAGATTCTCTAGGGAGTATCCTATTTAGTATACATGTTATTCTCACCCAATGTATATATAAACTATTTTTTGGATCAATGGGAGAAGTTTGGATAGTGGGCAAGATATTCTAGCTTGTGGTTTTTCAGGAGTTGTTTGGGCTTTGTGGTCACTGTCGAGTTTATATTTTGTTATTTATAGTTTTATTTTTAATTTTTTTAGTTTTATATTCCATTATATACATGAAATTGGGAGCTACCACTACTACAAAAACGGGCAAGGGAAGCGCGCCCTTATAACAGCGCTAAGCAAAACCGCTGATAAAGGATACCCTATATCAGCGCTAAAATTACAGCGCTGAAAAATCTAATGTTTATCAGCGCTTTCTTAGCGCTGATAATAGTAATATTTATCAGCACTAGAAAAGCGCTGATAAATATGATCTGTATCAGCGCTAAAATTTTAGCGTTGATACAGTTGGTCTTTATCAGCGCTTTTTGAGCGCTGATAAAGGTTCGCCTATATAAGCGCTAAAAAAGCGCTGATACAGAACACCTCTATCAGCGCTCAAATTTCAGCGCTGATATAGGGTATCCTTTATCAGCGCTCAAAAAGCGCTGATAAAAATTATCTTTATCAGCGCTAAAAAGGCGCTGATAAAGAGACCTGGTATCAGCGCTATAATTGTAGCGCTGATACGGGGAATCTTTATCAGCGCTTTTCTAGCGCTGATAAATCATAATATTATCAGCGCTAAAAAAGCGCTGATAAATCTAGATTTTATCAGCGCTATAATTTTAGCGCTGATAAAACCTTAGTCGACTTTTTTATAAAGTCGGTCGCACAGCGCCCTCGTTTTATCGCAGCTAAAGCCCTCGCGGAACTGTAACCCTGCTACTCTTCTCCCGAATACCGCTGCTGTGTTCGCTTCGCCAGAGCTTGCCACCCTCGGTACACTCGCCGTCCTCCGCCGCCTCCAACACCCTCGGCCGACCTCCACCGCCTGCCGCCCTCGGCTGCCCGCAACGCCCTCGGCCGCCGTTCTCTGCCGCCCTCGGCCGCCCTCCGCTGCCCTCGGCCGCTCTCCGCCGCCTCCGTCGCCCTCCGCCTCACTCGGCCGCCCTCGGTCACCCTCCGCGGCCGCCTTCCGCAACCCGCAACGCCCTCGGCCGCCGCCTTAAGGTAACAATCTATGAAGAAGATGTATATGTTTTCATAGAGATAGATTGTGTATAGCTGATTCTCTCTAAGTGTACTCATGATGATGTCCAGATGTTGGGAATGATCATCATTATTTTGGTATTACACCAATATGTCATCCATAAAACAACTACAATCTGGTCTAGGTACAAGTGAAATATTCAACTCATCAAGAGAATAAATGCCATGGGGAATTCGTCAACACAAATTTTATTATGAAGAATTCATAAAAACTATACATGATTTCAAAATTAGTTTATAGTATATCAGAATTTCTCAACCTCAAATGATGATAAACAAACCTTAGATCAATCTTAGAGAACAATATGGAACCCCTCAGCTGGTCAAATAGATCAAAAATACAAAGAAGTGGATATCTGTTCTTAATTTTCATCTGATTCATATTCTATTAATAGAAACACATATGTAATGTTCTGTCATTCTTCTTGGAAAATAAAACATGAGATCCCCAAGGTGACATACTCGAGCAGATGCACCCTTCGTAATCTAACTCCTCTCATTGAGTTTTATGTTCCTGAATCTATTCTTGTTTCCTCTCACATAGATACTCTATCCACCACCACCCTAGTGGAAGATATCATAATGGTGAATCCTACTATCATAATATGTACCACTAGATCATTCAATTGAAACCGCCCTACCATCACTACAAGTCTCCTTTAGGTTCCCCTTGGAAATGAGAACCTGATCCACCACCTCAACAAACCTCATAAAAAATATATTTACCTGGGACTTAATCTCACATCTAAGTCCATCCTAATTTTTTTTTCATAGATACCTTATCTCCTGTCAACATTAGATAAAAACATTACTGGTATGTGAAGAATCTAACATAATCTATCATTATCAAACATAATTATGTCAAACATATTAAATATTCATATTTTCATTTCCTCAATGTCGTAGGTTAAAAGTGCTCCATGAACATATCCTAGATTTTCTTCCAAGTCATTCCCTCCATATGCTCATCCCAAGACTAAATATCACAGTAGATCATTGTTGGCCCCCATAACATATACGCTACCAACTCTACCCTATTCTACTAAGGAGTAGAAAAGTTATCTAGAATATTCTAGATGAACTAAATTTAGAACTTATCTACCTTGGGTCCACCCTCTCCAGAAAACATCAGAGGGTGTTGCAACTGAACCTCTATTTTCAAGTCAAACACACTCAGCACTTCCAACCCTTGTCATTTCTTCATAAATTGTATAAAACAAGAAAGGTAATCCAAAAACTACTATTCCCTCTATCACTCATGATTAATGGGGGAACCTGTACCACTACTAGAATGAATCCTGAGTGCCTATACAAATCATAATAGAGATGATAATGAATTTTAAATTGTATAATGGATTATTTATTTTAATTATTCGTTCTTTATCTCACATGCATTTTAAATATAGTTTTTGTATCCTGAGTGCCTATACAAATCAGATAGAAGCTCTAGTGGATGCGTTTGGTTTCTCTCTGATAAAGGTATCTCTCATCGATTGGAAATCCTCTATCTCGTGTTATATCCTCCTTATAGAGTGATAGATAATAATCTTTTTAGTGAATCTAATATTCTTTTTTATGAATCTTGATTATAGGTTAGACTACTTGATCTCCTTCCAAGGAAGTGGTTCCCTTCTACTGTATTTGGAAGTCTTCTTTTGTGTACTTGAACCATAAATACTAATATTTGAGATTCAAATAGGATGAAGATGAATAAAGATTGGATGGATTCTAATCGTTTAACAATAGAGTACGAGAACGGAGTGAAAGAGTTCATCAAGTTTGCAAAGGATCACACAAAGGATCCTTCTCAAATCCTTTGTCCGTGTTTACGTTGTTTTTATTCTAGACTACTTACTCCAGAGGAGTTGGAAGAACATTTGATATGTCACGGAATAGATCGGAGTTATAAATGTTGGAATAAACACGGAGAAAAAGCGAATGTAGGTACTGGCTGGGATAAAACTGCGTTTTATGGATCGTCAGATATGAATAAAAATATAGATAATGAAGAAGACTGTATGGAGGATGTGATGACAGATGTCAATGATGATGAATATCGTATTGAGGAAATGACAAAGACAATTCAAGATGAACCCCGTGATTGCCCAAAATTGTTTGAGAAGTTAAAGAGTTGTGCAAAGATGCCATTGTATGCTGCTTGCACTAAGTATACAACATTGTCAGCTGTACTGAAGTTGTATAAATTGAAAGCAGGCAATGGATGGAGTGATGTCAGTTTTACGGAACTACTTGCTCTCTTGAATGACATGCTCCCGGAAGATAATGAGCTCCCAAGCCGGACATATGAAGCTAGACGAATGCTACACTCGATGGGAATGATTTCTGAAAGAATACATGCCTGCCCGAAAGACTGTATATTGTTTCGAAAGGAGAACAAATCACTTACAGAATGCCCAAAGTGTGGTGCTTCTCGATACAAGAAAGATAAATCCAATCCTACGAAAGTTTTATGGTACTTTCCAATCATTCCAAGGTTTAGGCGTTTATATGGAAGTAAAGAAACTGCAAGACAATTGTCGTGGCATGCAGATAAAAGAAATAAAGATGGGTTATTACGTCATCCGGCCGACTCTCCTCAATGGAAGAAAATTGATCATGAGTATCCTGAATTTGGAAAAGAGCCGAGAAACCTTCGTCTTGCGTTATCTACAGATGGAGTGAATCCTTTTGGTTTTCAAACCAGCACTCATAGTACATGGCCTGTTATGTTGCTAAATTATAACTTGCCACCCTGGTTATGCATGAAGCGAAAATTCATCATGTTATCTATGCTTATATCAGGACCAAAACAACCAGGTAACGATATTGATGTTTATCTGACTCCTTTGATCGAGGATTTGAAGTTATTGTGGGACTCATGTGTAATGTTGTATGATGCTTATAAAAGTGAATACTTCACGTTGAGAGCGATGTTGTATGGGACAATAAATGATTTCCCTGCTTATGGAAATTTGTCAGGCTATAGCATTAAAGGAACTCAAGGGTGTCCCGTGTGCGAAGAAGATACAGAATCAATTAGGTTGAAACATTCATCGAAATCTGTGTTTCTAGGACATCGTAGATTTCTACCTCGTCGGCATAAGTACCGATCTTGGACGACATCATTCAATGGAAGTTCAGAAAAACGCACAACACCGTCTCCACTAACAGGTGATCAGCTGTTTGAGAAAGTAAAAGATATGAACACTGTTTTTGGTAAACCATTTTCGAAAAACCTTACGAAAATCGGTTGGAAAAAGGGATCAGTTTTTTTTGAATTACCATACTGGAATTGTTTGTACGTCAGATATTTTCTTGATGTGATGCATGTGGAAAAAAATGTATGTGATAGTGTTATTGGAACGTTGCTAAATGCCCCTGGCAAAACAAAATATGGAATTAAGGCAAGGTTGGACATGGTTGACATGGGAATACGAGAAGAGTTGGCTCCCGTGAAAGGTGAAAATCGAATGTTTCTTCCTCCTGCTGCTTATACTCTTTCTAGGGCAGAGAGATATCAGTTTTGCAACTTCTTTAATGATGTAAAGGTTCCAGAGGGGCACTCATCAAATATCAAGAACATTGTGTCAATGAATGATTTGAAGTTAAAAGGTTTGAAATCACATGATTGCCATGTTTTGATGCAAGATCTAATTCCTATAGCTTTACGTTGCATTTTACCCAAGAATGTTCGTCATACGTTAACCAAACTTTGTTTCTTTTTCAAAGCTATATGTAGCAAAGTTTTAGACCCGGGGAAATTGCCAGCTATGGAAAAAGAAATTGTCATCATATTATGTGAATTAGAAATGTTCTTCCCGCCAACATTCTTTGATATGATGGTTCATTTGATGATTCAATTGGTGAGAGAGATTCGACTTTGTGGTCCTGTGCACTATAGATGGATGTATCCTGTTGAACGGTATATGAAGATTTTGAAAGGATATGTCAAAAATCGAAGTCGGCCAGAGGGTTGTATAGTGGAGCGATATATTGTTGAGGAAGCCATTGAATTTTGTATTGAATACCTATCTGATGTGGAAAGCATTGGTCTCCCGAAATCTCGTCACACTGGACGCATTGAGGGTGAGGGAATTTCTGGAAGAGAAGTTGTAACAATCAGTATTACAGATCGGGAGCAGGCTCATCTTTATGTTTTGCATAACAGTTGGGAGGTTGCTCCATATATTGAAACTCACAAAGAAATTCTTAGGCAGTTGAATCCATCGAGGGCTGAAAAATGGTTAGCAGATACACATAATCACCAGTTTATAGGATGGTTTCAGGACCATATTTTTAAGCAGTTGGATGAAAATCCGAATTCAATTTCAGAACGACTTCGATGGCTAGCCGCTGGACCAAGTGTGTATGTATTATCTTACAGTGGGTATGTAATTAATGGTTATACATTCTATACGGATGAACATGATGAAGAGAGTACCATGCAAAATAGTGGAGTTACACTAGTGGCTGAAGCGATGCATGTTTCTGGTAGTAAGGATAGAAATCCAATTTATGCAAATATGTCATACTTTGGCATTATCAAACTAATATGGGAGTTGGATTATACGACATTTCAATTGCCGATTTTTCAATGCAAATGGATTGATAACAATAGTGGTGTTAAAATAGATGAATGGGGATTTGTGAAAGTTGATTTTAGTAAATAAGGGTACAAAGACGAACAGTTTATAATGGCATCACAAGCGGTACAAGTTTTTTATGTTCCAGATCCCGCAAACCGAAAGTGGTCGATTGTTCTGTTATCGTCCAAAACTATTGAGGGTTCCGATGAAAATTCAGTTGAGGACGATCCTTTTAGTGGTACGTCACAATCAATTCGGAGCGGTCCCAATGCAGATGATGTTTTGTATGTTAGAGGAGACCACAATGAAGGGATTTGGATTGTCGATAGAGGTGTCGAATCTCTTCAACCTTTGAAAAAAAGAAAGAGAGTTCAGTAAACAGGTTATATTTTGTTTGTAATATAGATCTTGTTATCTCATGTTATTATCTTATCATTACAGAATTTATGTAATTTGAATGAACTATTCAACCACTTTTGCAGATACTGACTTCTGCACATTCTGGTGCTCCTAACCTTGAGACTGAACAAGTCTCTCAAGCAGCTGCTGCTGCTGCTGCTCCTGCTGCTCCTGCAGCTCATGCTGCTGCTACTGTTGCTCCTGATGTGGCTCCTGCTGCTCCTACTGCTGTGGCTCCTACTCCTCCTCCTGCTGTGGCTCCTGGTGCTCCTACTGCTCCTGCTGCTGCTCTTACTGCTGCGGCTCCTGGTGCTCCTACTGCTCCTCCTGCTGCTCTTGCTGTTGCGGCTCCTTCTCTTAGTGTTGAGGTCCAACAACCATCAGCACATGCCGTTGATATCATAGTAGATGAACATATAGATGATGTTGATATCGATGAAATGGTCGGGAATGAAGGACCGACGTCGCAGAAATCACAGGTGCGTCGTAGTTTGACAGTGTTAGCCAAAATTCTTAAGGCGAAAAGCAAAGGCATCAAATTTGAAGTCGGATGGAATGCACGAGGCCAACATGTGAATCCCAACAAGGCTATGTTTAGCAGTTACATTGGAGTTGTCACTCGGCAACGCGTGCCGATTGACATAGATTCATGGCACCAGGTTGTGTCCGGGTTGAAGGCTGTGATCTGGGAAGAAATTACGGTAACATTATGAATTTATTTCTTTAATTAACTAGCAAATAAAATGATGAAACAGTGTCTTACTCTTCTCAATCTCTTGCAGAGTACATTTATAGTAGACGACTCACACAAGGATTATGTACTAAGGCTTGCAGGAAAGATTCATCGAGGTTTTCGTACTATTTTAACAAGATGTCACCTGAAAGATTCTAAAGGTAAAATAAACCCGCACCCACCCATTGTCTATGCGCACCTGATATCCCAAGAAGCATGGGATGCATTTATTGGCCGTCGTGGGGATGAGAAGTTTCAGGTACATTGTGAGTGATAATACGTTGTTTGAGGATACCTGTATTCATCACTTTGATTGTCAATATTTCATTTATGAAACAGAAACTCTGTACTGAAAATAAGGAACGTGCATCAAATCCAACATACCCCTATCGTAAAGCAAGGATGGGGTACGCTTCATTAGAAAAGAAAATGGTACGTATTGTAAATTTACAGTAATATTGTTAGGTGCCAATAAACAACATCATAATTATCTTTCTATGTTTATATGTAGATTGATGAATCTAAAACCAAATGCACTTCTATCCCACGTCATGTGCTATGGAAGGAGGCACGTGTGAACAAAGAAGGGAAGTTAATAGATGAGAACACACAAAAAGTGTGGGAAATATATGTAAGTATGACACGATGATAAAAAGATTTGTTTAAAATTGCTATTACATAAAAATAATTAGTTTTTTTCCTATATCTGACAGTCACAGGAATCAGCTACTCCTGTAGCTGATACAGACCTATTATCGACGGCTTTGAAGCAGCCAGAAAAATACGGTCGTGTCAGAGGTGCAGGGTTTGGGGTGACACTCCGAGTATATTTTGAGAAGAAGAAAAAAATAGATGATACAGAGGAAAAATTGGAACAAATGAGCGACAAAATAGCAACCCTTGAAGCACAATTGCAATGGCAGGGAGAGTTGCTAGCAACTTTTATGGGTGAGAAGCAAAGGGAGGACACAACTCAGGAACAACCACCGCATGAACATCCTGCCCCACCTCCCACCAGCTTTGAGGCGAGCCATTCACCTAAAAAAAATGTCTTAGCCGTGGTAATCAATATTCTAATAACGGTTCCCATGAAATATGAATCAGACAAACACTGATAATTTATCTGTACTGATCTTCTACAGGGTGATAATGATTGTGATTTATATCTGTCAACACCCACCTATCACCTTGTAGCGAGGGCTACAGTGTTCAATATCCCAGATGCCACACTGCATAATAGACCACTTTCAAAAGATCATCTGAAAGTGACGAAAACTGTAGCTCATGAGCCAAATGCAATGCTACCTATTCCACTTGATGACGATGATATTCATACGGTTGAAAAGGCTATTGGGACATTCATTGCATGGCCGGCACAACTTGTAAGAGTACATGCAGACAAAGAGGTATTTATTTCCTTTTAAATTCAAGCTAAACCCTTAACAATTAATGAAAAGAGTGTCTGAATCAATGATTGTTGTTATAGACGGAGAAAGGAAAGGGGGTGACTAACATCGGCTCGAAACCATCTAAAGGATCGACCAATCGATCCCAAGGAGCTACTGAAAGCACAATAACACCACCTGTTCTCTTTCCACATTTACTAGCATTGAAGACTCATGTGGATACGAAGCTAAAAGATGGTAATAGTCATATAGTGATTTTCGAAGATAATATATACGGAGAGGAAAGTCAAGATTTCGTTGCTGCTGAAAATGTAAATGAAATCCTTGAAAACGGTTGGTTAGGCGTCACTGTTGTAAATGTATATATGAGGTATGTTTCCATGAATTGATTTTCTAAAAGCTGATCTAATGTGTAAATTATGACTAAATGCATTTTATATTGTTGACAGACGCATTTATGAAAAACAGTTGAAGGGATTTTCCCATGAGCCAAGATTTGGACTGGTTAGTCCTCATATCACATCAACACACCAAACAAAAATAGAGTCATCAAAAAGGGATGCAATAGTGAAGGACTTTCTGAAAACATTTGAACGCAAGATTACAGATGACAGACTTTTCCTAATACCAACCATGCAGGGGTAATACTCTACGATTAAAGCATATCAATTATATTTTCACTTTTTTTATTACTTATTCCTTTTTGTGTTTTTAGGCAACATTGGTTGCTAATTGCGGTGAACTTGGATACTCCGAAGATTTATTTTCTGGATTCAAAGCTAGGATATCCATCAAACCGACCATACATGATGGAGTTTGTGAATCTGTAAGACACTACATCTTACGTTTTAGGTCTAAACATCAATTTATATAATATATATTATCTTTTACTGAGGATTCTGTTATGATAGGGCGGTGTACCAATATCGTCTAAATCATGGTATGAGGACAGGGGCTAAGCATAAGGAGCCGAGCAAGTACTACGTCTGGACAAATATCAGGGTATATATAATAAAATTTCACTATCCAAACACACCTCAACACAAGTTATTTATTCTCCTAATGATCAATTTTTTTGCAGCGTCCAAAACAAACAAACGATAATGATTGCGGTTATTATGTTTGTAAATTTATGAAAGAGATCGTTTTTCATCAGCAAACTAGCATCCCTAAAGAGGTATTTTCAAAAACAGTTACTAGTCCGTTTAAGTTATTTATTAATTCTTTATTTTTTTATTTTGCAGTACTACTATGACTGCCGAAAAGCCTCATACTCACAAGACGATATAGATGTGTTCAGAAACGAGTGGGCCGCATACCTGATGACAGATTGTACACAAATACAATGATGATCTGACTTGGGGACATGTACAATTGGTGGTCATTTTTGAGAGGGGTTAAGGGGATCAAAAGATGAAATATTGTTGTATGTAAATGTTCGTAGCAAAATTGTAATTGTTATTAAATAAAACATTCTTTCTCCAATGAGTCATTTTTCAATTTTAACAGATGATATGCACCAGCAACATGCAAGAATGTTGAACCACTAAAATGGTCGCTCTCTTGTTTAAAATGGACACCAATTTAATTGGAAACAACAACTGACCTACGGAAATCCGACCGGACGCATCCGGATTGCCTTCATTCTTTAGGAGAACGATCCACAGGTCCTTGGTGACGTGTACGAGTAATATGCAAGAATGATGGACTACATTTCTTTGGCCTTTGGACAAAAAAACCAGTAAAATCTCCAAAATACCTTCATATCATGCATGAACCAGTAAAATCTCCAAAATACCTTCATATCACGTAGTTCTGAAAAGAGTCACTATTTAAAAGAAAGTCACAAATTTAGATACATCTCGAGATGGTCAGTTGTTGATTTCACTTAAAAATAAGTCCATTTTTAACAAAACAGTGACACTGTGAGTGGTGTCAGCCACACCGGGCCTCAGATTGATGCGGTGTTGAATCGTACACGTCACACATGAGTCATTGATCATTTTGAAAAAGTATCAACGCAATCAGAAGCCGTTAGATTGATTTGGCGTATGTACGTAAAATATTGTCCATTTTAAACTAAATACATACACTTGGAGTGATACCGGTCACACCGCGCCTCGGATTGAGACCCCACCCTTTCCCCTCGGCTGTCAAAAATCATAACCAGATATTCGAAGGGTGATTTTGACAGCCGAGGGGAAAGGGTGGGGTCTGAAGACATTGTAGGATATGTCGAAGGGTGATTTTGTGTGTGACCGGTATCACTCCAAGTGTATGTATTTAGTTTAAAATGGACAATATTTTACGTACATATGCCAAACTGATCTAACGGATTCTGATTGCATTGATACTTTTTCACAATGATCAATGACTCATGTGTGACGTGTACGATTCAACACCGCATCAATCCGAGGCCCGGTGTGGCCGACACCACTCACAGTGTCACTGTTTTGTTAAAAATGGACTTATTTTTAAGTGAAATCAACAACTGACATACGGCAAACCGACCAAACACATTGGGATTCTATTGAAACTTAAGGACAACTATCCATGGGTCAAATGTGACGTGTAAGATTCAACCCCGCCTCAATCAGAGGCGCGGTGTGACCGGTATCACTCCAAGTGTATGTATTTAGTTTAAAATGAACAATATTTTACGTACATACGCCAAATCGATCTAACGGCTTCTGATTGCGTTGATACTTTTTCACAACAATCAATGACTCTTGTGTGACGTGTACGATTCAACACCGCATCAATCTGAGGCCCGGTGTGGCCGACACCACTCACAGTGTCACTGTTTTGTTAAAAATGGACTTAATTTTAAGTGAAATCAACAACTGACATACGACAAACCAACCAAACGCATTGGGATTCTATTGAAACTTAAGGACAATGATCCATGGGTCAAATGTGACGTGTACGAGTCAACCCCGCCTCAATCAGAGGCGCGGTGTGACCGGTATCACTCCAAGTGTATGTATTTAGTTTAAAATGGACAATATTTTACGTACATACGCCAAACCGATCTAACGGCTTCTGATTGCGTTGATACTTTTTCACAACGATCAATGACTCATGATACATAGAGAAATTAACTGGCCACCTTCGAGAATGATCTGAAGCACAAACCATGACAGCATTATGTTTTTAACTTCAGCACCTCAATTGAGAACGTGACACCTTTCAGGACTTGGCGCCATTGTATGTCGTTTCGTCCACTGAATGGGTCTATCCTTTTATTTAATTTTTTTAACTTCAGTCAAATATTCTAGAAAGATGTCGCGGCAGATCCTTCACCATTTTGTTTTGCTGAACATCTCATTACATTGTTAAAAAAAAGCAGGGTGTCTTGCATGGGCAATACGTTCTTGTATTGAAGATGATGCACTCCCATTTATTCGAACCCACATGGTTAATTATTTTGTTTAAGCCTAATGATTTATTTAATTATTGTGGAACACATAATCATGAAAATCGTATGATGGTTGTACCCAGATAGGACTCCAATTCATTGGTTAAATCTATTGTCTCATGAGATGTTATGTATGAGATTAGGGAGTAAACCTAGTCCATTAAAATGGGAGTGCATCATCTTCAATACAGGAACGTATTGCCCATGCAAGACACCCTGCTTTTTTTTAACAATGTAATGAGATGTTCAGAAAAACAAAATGGTGAAGGATCTGCCGCGACATATTTCTAGAATATTTGACTGAAGTTAAAAAAATTAAATAAAAGGATAGACCCATTCAGTGGACGAAACGACATACAATGGCGCCAAGTCCTGAAAGGTGTCACGTTCTCAATTGAGGTGCTGAAGTTAAAAACATAATGCTGTCATGGTTTGTGCTTCAGATCATTCTCGAAGGTGGCCAGTGAATTTCTCTATGTATCATGAGTCATTGATCATTGTGAAAAAGTATCAACGCAATCAGAAGCCGTTAGATCGGTTTGGCATATGTACGTAAAATATTGTCCATTTTAAACTAAATACATACACTTGGAGTGATACCGGTCACACCGCGCCTCTGATTGAGGCGGGGTTGACTCGTACACGTCACATTTGACTCATGGATCATTGTCCTTAAGTTTCAATAGAATCCCAATGCGTTTGGTCGGTTTGCCGTATGTCAGTTGTTGATTTCACTTAAAATTAAGTCCATTTTTAACAAAACAGTGACCCATGAGCATGTCTTTAGTAGTGTCCCTCAAAATGTCTTTAAACTGACCATCTTGAGATGTATCTAAACTTGTGACTTACTTTAAAATAGTGACTCTTTTCAGAACTGCGGGAGTTAACATTTCGCCAACATATTCACACACAAAATCACCCTTCGACATATCCTACAATGTCTTCAGACCCCACCCTTTCCCCTCGGCTGTCAAAAAAACCTAAAAGACAATGGATAGCAATGATCATTCCAAAATGCATTTAAACTGAAACCTTCCAGAAAAAAATAGAGTACAATACCTGCAAGTTGTAACTTAGGTCGCTTTGCACAAGACGATTTCCACATTGTTTGTAGCAACCACATTTGCTCCAACACTCTAATGATCTTCATTGCTTCATGTCTTTTATACTCTTCCAGAAACCCTTCTCTAAGAAGGTCAACTATCGTGTATGCATACTCACCTTCAAATGTGACGTGTACGAGTCAACCCCGCCTCAATCTGAGGCCTGTTGTGGCTGACACAACTCCAAGTGCCTCTGTTTTGTTCAAAATGGACTTATTTTTAAGTGAGAAATCAACAACTGACATACGGGAAACCGACCAAACGCCTTCGGATTGTGTTGAAACTTTAGGACAACGATTCATGGGTTATATGTGACGTGTACGACTCAACCCCGCCTCAATCCGAGACGCGGTGTGACCGGTATCACTCCAAGTGTATGTATTTAGTTTAAAATGGACAATATTTTACGTACATACGCCAAACTGATCTAACGGCTTCTGATTGCATTGATACTTTTTCACAATGATCAATGAATCATGTGTGACGTGTATGATTCAACACCGCATCAATCTGAGGCCCGGTGTGGCCGACACCACTCACAGTGTCACTGTTTTGTTAAAAATGGACTTATTTTTAAGTGAAATCAACAACTGACATACGGCAAACTGACCAAACACATTGGGATTCTATTGAAACTTAAGGAAAACTATCCATGGGTCAAATGTGACGTGTAAGATTCAACCCCGCCTCAATTAGAGTCGCGGTGTGACCGGTATCACTCCAAGTGTATGTATTTAGTTTAAAATGGACAATATTTTACGTACATACGCCAAACCGATCTAACGGCTTCTGATTGTGTTGATACTTTTTCACAACAATCAATGACTCATGTGTAACGTGTACGATTCAACACCGCATCAATCTGAGGCCCGGTGTGGCCGACACCACTCACAGTGTCACTGTTTTGTTAAAAATGGACTTAATTTTAAGTGAAATCAACAACTGACATACGGCAAACCGAACAAACGCATTGGGATTCTATTGAAACTTAAGGACAATGATCCATGGGTCAAATGTGACGTGTAAGAGTCAACCCCGCCTCAATCAGAGGCGCGGTGTGACCGGTATCACTCCAAGTGTATGTATTTAGTTTAAAATGGACAATATTTTACGTACATACGCCAAATCGATCTAACGGCTTCTGATTGCGTTGATACTTTTTCACAATGATCAATGACTCATGTGTGACGTAACACCGCATCAATACGAGGCCCGGTGTGGCCGACACCACTCACAGTGCCTCTCTTTTGTTCAAAATGGACTTATTTTTAAGTGAAATCAACAACTGACATGCGGAAAACCGACCAAACACATTTGGATTCTGTTGAAACTTAAGGGAAATGATCCATGGGTCAAATTTGACGTGTAAGAGTCAACCCCGACTCAATCCGAGGCCCGGTGTGGCCGACACCACTCAAAGTGCCTCTATTTTGTTCAAAATGGATTTATTTTTAAGTGAAATCAACAACTGACATACGGGAAACCGACCAAACGCCTTAGGATTGTGTTAACACTTTAGTACAATGATCCATGGGTCATATGTGACGTGTACGAGTCAAACCTGGGGTGGATTACATGGCTTTCCTACATGGAATATATCCCACTACACGTCTTTAATGAGCCAGCTACGCAGTTTATCCCTTGTACAGATACACAGGAAGAATCACACGAGATCGACGTCATGTACTAACATAGGGCAAGGGTGCATAAGAGGACACAAGATCAACGGGTAACACGTATATGTTTTTTAACATGCCATGTAATTTCCTATTGATATGACATGTATATTCACACAGGCAGCTGAACATTGGAGTTACCCAAGGTAAAGCGATAAGGCATGTGACCCTTTAAATGACACATAATTTTATGTACCATGATTGATCTCTTTGAACACTATATCAAGGACATATTTCATTAGGGTTGGCTCCCATGATCCTTCCTAGGATGGTTTTGGTATCTTTTCCGACTTACGGTAGTACGATCGCTTCAGCAGGACGTCCTAGACATAGTTGGAGTCTCTCTGAAAGTCCTGGAGTGAGATCATATATCTATTTTTGAGGTCCAGGTAGAGTCATGTATCAACGCAACCAATCCTACCAGACATCGATCCTATATATAGAATGTTAATCTTGATGTCTCATTACAGTCCCCCAATTTATGATATGTTACCTTTTTTGTATTAATATACATAATTACTAAGGGTGATGGTTGGGAGAGTTAGGATATCCTTTTTATGTATTGCAGAATGATTCAAGGAGCACGGGCTCTGCACGATTTGTCAAAACCAAGTGGCAATCCAAGGAGAAACAATGCATAGTGGAATGTTCTAGTATTTATCTTCTGAGTTGTGTAGGAATATTTTGTGATACTATGTAATGAGGTAGTTTTGGTTTCTGGGTAGATGGTAGCTAACTCATGGTAAGAACACTGTTTGGTTGGGTTGTGATCAGTTGATGACATGCTTGTGGTTGATATACTGGTTTTTGTGCAGGTCTGTGGTTGATATACTGGTTTTTGTGCAGGTCTGCTCGGCTGGCTGTACTAGTGCAGGTTTTTTATTAGCAGCAGGCAGGGATTTAACAACGCTTTTTTAGCGCTGTTAAAGGCGACATTTAACAGCGCTAAACAAGCGCTGTTAAAGGAAACATATAACAGCGCTTTTTTAGCGCTGTTAAAGGTTTCCTTTAACGGCGCTTCTTTAGCGCTGTTAAAGGTATCCTTTAACAGCGCTTTTTTAGATGGTACTACCACCGTGGATGAGATATACCTTGAATAATTGATCTACCATTATGGTTAGATGAACATAAACTAGGTGTTCAACTATTGATAGAGACTTACCATTACTAAAGGAGTTTGAATGGTCGAATGGTTTAATAGTGAAACGGTTGACCATTGATGCTACCATCGAACGAAGAAGATATGAAATTCTATTGTTGTGTGAATCAAGGATACATTGATGAACTACTAATGGTAAATGGATCGAGCTACCACCATTAAATAACATGCTACTACTGTCAAGATAAAAATAGAAACTATATTTGAGACAAGTTACTATCATCATAAAGAAGTGCGACAGGAGCTACCATTGAGCGGTGTGTTGATGAAGAATGTTGAATGGTTGACCATTAATACTACTATTTAACGGAGTTTCCTTCAGTGAAGGATGGTGGTGCTTCTATCATGTGAATGGATCAATCATCATCTAATGAACTAACTTTCTAAGTAGTTTTGGTGGAACTTTCATTAGAGGGATAGAAATGATGTTATACTTAGAATAATCCCCATTCATACAATTAGTTCAAATGACCTTGCCCTAATCCTTATATATGAACACATATAGATCATCCATGGCATCATCAACTTTGATAAAATATTTTCTAGATGAAATCTATTGAGCATTAGCTTCCAACAATGCTAGTGGAAGAAGACGAAGTCACTATGGAGATCAGATGACTTAGAAGGGGTTGATCGGGCAGTGGATCTTATTTTCATAACTTTTTAAATGCATGAATGGTGTAGCTCTTAGCTGTTTTCCCACATCAAAAACACAGTTTTTGGATCCAAACTTTACCAATCAACACACATGCTATTGTTTCTTCGAGCTAGCACCGGGGTTGGAATCTAGAATACTTTCACAACATGCCACCATAGGTTTCCCTACACTTTCACTATCCCACTAGCACCATGTGAGCACTATTCCCAACCAAACATTCACTTGTATGGGCCTATACACAACCCACCAACCACTACAGTTGGTCCATACTGGCTGCACTCCCATGAGGTCAACATCTGGTCCCCTATGCGGTTAAAGGGCTTTCCTATGTGGCTAGTCCTAGTTGGGTAATACACAACTAAAATACTTATAAAATTGAATAAATAAGATAAGTACTTAATGTATTTGGAGAAATGATTAATAAATAAAAATTTAAATTAAACTTTACTAATGTTTCATTAACCAATTCAAAAATTAATACATGCACAAAATAAATGATTACATTTTAAACAACTTGAATTTAATAAAAGTGACAAAATAGTAATTTATCAAAACAAAAAAAAATTAAATAATTAATACACATATTCAAAATATAACATTAGGTTCTAGTTGATATAGAAAGGAAAAATATTCTACAATATTTCCCATATTTATTCTATTCCTAATACCTTCATCTAGGTTTCCTATAATAGTTTCTAAGGCATTGTTCTAAAGGGTTCTAGGTTGAATAAGAAGAACAATTTTTGGTTCAATAGAATCCATCCTTTCAGTACATGGTTCACCAAAATCAAAATTCATATCACTATCCATTTTATTATCAAATAGATAATAAGGTCAAAATTTTTCAAAATAATCTGTTAGCTCATCAACTTGAGTCTTTTTTTGATGAAAAGGAACACTTTCATTAAACTGCACATAATTTTATTCTTCAACAATATTTGACATCTTTTTGAAGATTCTACAATTCATGGAAGTAGTAGAATAGCCAAGAAATATTCCTTCATTGTCCTTTATATCAAATTTACCAAGATTTTTCTTGTTCTTTAGAATATAAACCTTGTATGTAAACACTTTAAATTATCAAAATTTTGGATTTCTATTATTCCATAGCTCATAGGTTGATTTATTCAAAATCATCCAAATTATAAATATTTTATAACATATTATGTTGTGTTTATATATTCAACCCAAAAAAGAGTAGGCAAGTTATATTCACTTAACATTGTTTAAGAAATTTCTTGGAAATTCATATTCCTCCATTCGAAAACATCATTATGTTAAGGTGTCCTGGAGGAAAAATAAAAGTTTATTCAATATTTTGAAGAATATTATTTGAAATCGTGGTTTTCAAATTCTCCTCCATGATCACATCATAAATAAATAATTTTTACCTATTTATTTTTTTAAAAAAGTTTATAAAATATTATAAAAACTGAATATGCATCACTCTTAACATATAATATGAAAACCCAAGTTAATCTTAAAAAATCATCAACAACACATAAACAAAAGATTTTCCTCTTATTATTATAGTTTAAGATGGCCCAAATAAATCCAAATGAATAAGTTCTAGGAGTATAGAAGTAGAATCCTCTATAATTGGTTTAAAATATAACTTATGTTTCTTTCTTATTTGGTATGCATCACATAGTTTCTTTTTGTTCAATTTAATATAAGGAAAATCAAAAACTAAATTCTTTTTGGATAATTTTATCAAATAATAGATATTACATTTTCCTAGTATTCTATTTCAAATCTAAGATTCATTTTTTTATAATTTAAATAGTTCACTTTTTTGTACTCAAGGTATTAATATCTATAGTGTAGAAATTCCATATTTTAGACACCTTAAACTTAAGAATTTTATTCTTGAAAATAGAAGAGACATTTTTAGAAAAAACTAAAAAAAACCTTTATCAAATTTTTTTAAATACTTATCTCGTTATGATTCAATCCTTCCACATAAAGAAATTTGTTTATGGGGAATAAATTTGGATTACCAACTAATCCAACTCCTATAATCTTGTCTTTAGTATTCCCACCAAAATCTACATGGACTCCATCAGTTTTTGATAATGAGTGGAAATTATAGAAATATACACTCACGTCTCTTGAATATCCAATATACATATATTATACTTCAATGATTCTATTGGAACATTTTCCCTTTAATGAAAAATCAGATAATAAAATATTTTTGTACCCATATTATCTTGGTTCTAGTAATATTAGAAACTAAATATTTGGGAACCCAAATCTATTTGTAATCTCTATAAAATCCAACACTAAATTTTGAATTTTTTTTTGAAATAAAATCTTGTTTGACTCTAAAAAATTATGGGGTTTTCAAAATAAAATTATTAGAATAGATCCATAATTCTATATAGTGAAAAAACTAAATTTGGAGAGGTTTTTATTATTAAAACTAGGCACAAAATAGTTTTTATAAAACTTTGGATGCTCGCCTTAGATTCCTATTATAAATTTGTTTTTTTATGATTAATTTTTTCCAATAATGTGATTAATGTGATTTTTACCTTTTTTGAAAATGATTTCAATATCTTTAAATTATTGAACCTATTATTGAATGATTTTAATTTTATTATCTTTTTCATCACAAGAAACAATAGAATTTTTAATATTTATATTAATATCTAATTGTTTTTATATAAGTCCTATTTTTCTATTACAGTATCATTATAGGAAATTTTGAGGGATTTTTTTCTTCTTAAAAGATTTATACTTTGTTTAAGGCATGGTACACTATTCATTTAATTCTTTATAAGAGTTGTTATCACATTCAGATTCAGAATCATGTTTAAAAGAATAATAAGAATGTACCTCGTATGAGTGTTCCATAAAGCACATATTATTCTTTTGAATGGAAATTTTATCTTTTGAATCTGAATATGTATCATCATTAGAATATTCAAAAGAAATATATGTTTCTTTCATGTATTTCTTGTATTTCTTCTTATATACAACATTCTTGAAATAATTTTTATCATATGACTTGTTATCTTGTAACTAAGGAAGGTCTGGCTTTATGTGCCCAAGTTTCTTACACCCGTAACATATAACTTCTTTAGAATTTCCCTCATGATCCTTGTACTTATTGAAGGGTTTCCTGAAACCTCTTCTCTTGTTATAGAAAATTTTGAGCATTCTTATAAAATGTGAAAGTTCACTATCTGAAGTAGAACTATTTGAGGTATATTCGTTATATGACTCGATCAATAGTATTTCCTTGTTTTTTATTATCATATTTTGAAGTTGAGACTTTTAGAGAATCATTATCCTTATTAACCAATATATGTTGCCCATATTTAGATTCCATATCAGCCTTATAAACCATAAGAGTTCCAATAAGATCTGTTGTTTTAATTTTTTTTTACCTTTATTGATTTTCTAATGGTATCTGATATTTCACTCCATCTAGATGATAGAATTTTGTGGATTTTCCAATATTGATTTGGTTTTTCAATAGGTACCCCTAAAGAAGAAATATTATTTACAAACTCATTAATTCTATCATTTAGTTCGGTAATGATTTATACTTCTAAATTATGAACGTATATAACCTAATATTGGTATTATTATATCGAAGAGATCTCACATTTTATGTTCCTTCATAAGAAACTAATATGGTTGTCTACATTTCATGATCAATTTCATACTATGAAACTCTATTGAAATCATCAGTACATAGTCTAAATATGATAGAATTACTTGAATTATAGTTTAATCAATAGTTGGATTTAATATCATCATCCTGTGTTTGAAGTTGTGTCTTATTAATTTCATAAGGATTCATGGCTCTAAGATAAACCTTTAGACCAAGGTTCTTTAGATATATGATCATATATTCCTTCTGAATTTCATAATTCTCACCATTAAAGTATAGTGGTCTTCCTATTGAAATACCTTCTATTTTTTCAGTCATAGAATCCATTATCATGAAGATATTAAGACTTTAACCTTTAAAAGCTGAGATCTCAAAAGTCTCTTCCTCTGATACCAGTTGTTGTTTGGATACTAGCTACACTAAGACTCGAGAGGGTGGGTGAATTGAGTTCTTGAAATTTTCTTCACATAGAAAACAACCCACTTAAATATATCTTTACTTATGATATTTTCGTAACACATGAATATAGCAGAAATAAAAGCACTAAGAAAATAGATTAGACACTATAGATTTATAGTGTTTTGAGGAAGAGAAATCCTCTAGTCCACTCCACCAATGCTCAACTCCAAGAGCTTGATAATTTTCACTAGACTGATCCTTTGTTCAGGTACAATTAATCATTTTCCTAGGGACTTCATGAATGAGTGCAAGAAGTTGACACTTGTTACAATTTCTTAGAGCTTCCAACTAGGATCTAGTAAGGCTTTACAGACACTAGACTTATAGGTTATTATACCAAGAACCTTCACACTGAGTGAGAGAATAAAAATAGAGTTTACATATGAGGATCACACTTGTAAGATGAAACTAACATAAGAGAATAAATATATAGTATATATTATAACAAATAAATGTATCTTGAGGAGAGTCTTCTGAAAAATAGTAAAGATAATCTTGATAGTGCAACTATAGAACTTAAATATTCTTCTTCTTTTGGAATAAAATCAAACATCACATGAAGTGTGTCAAAAGTGAGTTCTAAGTTGATATTGTGATATCTTATATTTTTATGTATATTATCTTCTTTACTTCTCTAGAAAAAGAATGAAAAACTTCTATTTTAATTGCACAACATCATATCAATAAAATATGGGCTTGGAAATAAATTCCACATGTACTTTTCTTGAAAACACCTCGACAATAGTACTTACCACTAAATTATCCTTGCAATGTCTTCTTTTCTTGCTACTTGAAAATTGTAATAATAATTTTTACAATAATGAGTTAATACAACATTTAATTCTCACATGGCTGAATTGGTTTCAACTAAAAGTACACCAACAATAATAAGTAGTTGGTTGTAGAATAATTTATCCAATCTGGATCACTGCATAGCCGAATTACACTAATTTGAATTCATATAGCTAAATCAGTCCATTTTTTCATTCTTAATATATCTAATTTATCCACATTGACAAATTTCATAAGGGATCTTCATGTAGATGAATTTATTTATATAGGATTCTTTCTCACATAGCCAAATTTAATTTAGATGAATGAATTATGTATCCATTTAGAACCACATATTCATTTTTACCACATATCCAAATCACATATCTAGTTTCTCTATGTAACTGATTCACGTAGCAATTTGATCAGGGTAGTTGATTTCTCACATGGGTGATTTATCAACATAGGCGATTTCCATATAGCTGATTTTATGATGTAATCATTTCACATAGTTGTTTAATATATATTATTACTCAATGAAGTTGTGTTTCCACATAACCTAATGCCTCATGTAGTCGATTTTCCATACTTAGGTAAATTTCCTACGAACTTCCAAAAATTACAGATTTTAATGGAATGAACTAGAATATTGATAAAACCTAATAAAAAACGTAAAAAACATTTGTAACATATGAATTGTGTTTGAGATCATCAAGATCTAAAGTAGATGTGATATGTTGGAACAATATTAATATTCTAACATTAAACTAATTAAATATTAAAACATATTAATGAAATAATTGGTTTGTGTTTAATGATCGTATGTTTTTGTCTTCCACCAAGATAATGGTTTGCCTCTTGATTTTCTAGATAGTGTGTTGTTTATGTAATAATTTTTTTAGCATGTGTTTTATGATTCATTTAGCATGATTAAATTGGTTAAATTGGTTAATAACGTAAAATCGTTAATAATTTTTTGCTTGAATGAATAATTAAAGAAGAGACATGTTTAATAAATACTTATATTCTTATAATTTGATGGAAATCAATTTGATTTTAAATTCATGTCTAATTGTATTTTTTTTCTATCATAATTCAATGGAAATGGATAAATAATATGAAGTTGGAATGCTTGTAAATATTTGTAAGATAAAAATTCATTTTAAATGAGAATTTTTATTCTTTAAAGATTATTAATGATGTAAAATGACCTAAAAAGTGTTCAAATAATTTAATAGAGTGTAATAGATGATGTATTAGGTTACCCATGGTTGTAACCTATGATAATAAAATTTACTAATTCAAGATGGAATAAAAACTAGTTTTTTGGTAAAGATAAATGTTTGGGGCTGAGTGTGAATGTTTTCTTATAAAGGGTAAGTGTATTTTGTTTAGGCCCGAGTGATACAATTTTCATATAAAGGATAAATACCTTTTTTAGGGCCTAGTTTCCCTATTTACATTGTTTTTTTTTCAATGTCACTTTGGATGTGAGCTTTGTTGCGTGATGTGATGAGAGCTTGGGATAGCTAATGAGATGTGTGTGGGGAGGCCTGGAGTTGTAAAAGAAGCTAGTTACCATGATGGTGAGATGCATGGTGATGTGCATGATAGTTTTGGGAATGTAACTGGAGTTGATGGAATTTCTTGAAGTTGGGATTAACTATTTTCTGCTAAAAGTTGAGATGCTTTCTTGTGTATAAATTTGTTTAATGGTCAGGTGGTCGGGCTACTTATTTATCTACATTACTTTCCCCAATACTTGAGGAATATGGTTGTTCTTGGTTACTAATATATTTTTGGTTGGTTAGAATGTTTCCTAGAGTACCTATAATAATGTAATAACTACCAGTGTTAATAAATAACATAACCCATTGGGTCTGTGCTTGGAATGCAATGTTGTTAATCTTGAGAAACTGTGGGCTCAGTTGGTTATTCCTGAGGGAATGATTTTTCACCTTAATGGGTAATGGAATGGAATAATGTTAATTAATTTATAATGAATTAATTATTTTAAAGTTAAATGTCAAACAAGAAAGAAGTAATTTAATGTAGGATTCTTAAATACTTGCGTGCTTATAGGATATCTAGACCTGACCAGTGGAAGCTAGGTGCGTGGAAGCCAGGTGTCTGAGAGATGATAGCTAAAGTTGAGCCTAGGAATAGGTTATTCCAATAGTGTGGTATAAATATATTTTATATCCTATATTTTTGGTGATTTTATATACTACTCTAACCATTTCGTTAGGGAAAATGACACATAGTAGGTTCTGGGGGGTTTTCCCCAATATCTCAATGGTGATGATGGATGGTTGACTACCACCTATGGACCCGCTCTATTCTACTAGTAGTATTATCTTCTCATATTCATGGTGGTAAGTTTACCCATATATGTTTATATAGGGATATAATTTATTGTGGTTATTTTACACACATATATATTCAGATATTGTATCCAAATGGTTATTATTGGTATGATGTGTATGGCCTGTGATGGCTCGAGGTATATACTCTGTGTATCAGATATGATAGATTGAGTTATAATACCAAATGTATGATACATGATATACAGGTTTTGGCATATCCCAAAAGCACTCATTTACTATATATATGTGTGTTATGGGTTGACGTAATGATGTGATGAAGGAGATTCATGTTATGATACTTATCCTGTGTGACTTTGGGCTAGCTTCATTTTAAGAGAGATGGATTGAGATGTGAGATGTTGGAGAAGAGTTAAAAACTAATGGGAAATGATAGGGGTACCCTTTCAATTTCATTACTATAATATATGATCTCTTTTATGCGATACTTGGTGAGAGATATCCATGGTGATGCTGGTAACTTAATTAGTATACCTATTTTAGTGGTGAGTTAGTTTCCCTTATTATTCACTGGGATTTAGCATGTTTTCTTTATCTTGTATATGAGATTCTCTAGGGAGTATCCTATTTAGTATACATGTTATTCTCACCCAATGTATATATAAACTATTTTTTGGATCAATGGGAGAAGTTTGGATAGTGGGCAAGATATTCTAGCTTGTGGTTTTTCAGGAGTTGTTTGGGCTTTGTGGTCACTGTCGAGTTTATATTTTGTTATTTATAGTTTTATTTTTAATTTTTTTAGTTTTATATTCCATTATATACATGAAATTGGGAGCTATTTTATCTTATAAACATTATTTTATTAGTGTTCTGACTTATCTCTCTCTTCTGCATGTTTTGGTTATAGGGTAATGCCTCCCATTTGTATTTATGAATACCCGCAGTGATTGACGCCAATATGTGGCCTATTGGAGGTGGGAATCATGTGTTCACTATATCCCTAATATCATTTTCATTCAAGTATGGATACTTTTGAGGGTAGGGGTTCATGAAAAAGTGGTGCAAAAGGTTTCATGTTGACTGATATGATGAAATTTTGAGTTAGACATAGGTGACGATTGCATGGGTTGGTAGTGAAATGGTGTCAACTAGGTTTTGTGAACAATGTAAGCAAGGGAGATCATATGAGACATAGATATTTAGATACCCCTATGATCTGATGCATGGACATTTAAGTTTACTAATCCTACTAAGTGAAGTGGTACTAGTGTGGGATAGAGACCTAGGAAAGTATCATGCATCATTCTTCATTACACTGGTGTTTGAAATGGGTAGACCTTGAGATTATGTTAAAACATTAAATTAGTATAATAATTAATTAATGTTAAATATTATATATTCTAGGTTTAGGATTATCTAACCATTTTTTATTTTCAGGTATGGCTCCAGGTTACCATCCTCGTCAGTTCTATCCAAAGGATGTTCAACAGGACATTCCAGTAGACCAACATAGAGTAAAATTCAATGATGATGACACTTATAAGAGTAAACTCTTATATTTTTAGTTACATAGTAATTAAAATTATGATAGATCCATTTTAGACTTAGTGACAAAAGACTATTTGGAGGATATTGAGATAACTTTCATTTTGATCCATGATTATAAGAAACACTGGGTTTTGTTGGCCATGAAGATGCTTCGTAGAGCAGTGTGGTAGTGGTGGATCATATACTTTAGGGATTGTGAGTGTGATATGTTTAGGGACTAGTTCTGAGCAATGTTTCTTTCTTCAACCATGAATGAGTTCAGTCTCTAGTAGTTGTTTACCCATCTATAGAGGAGTTCCATCATACTAGAGTTTGGGATCTATATCTATCCCCTTATTTGATATGCATAAAACCTATTTCAATATGATGAGGCTAGGGTGAGACATTTTTAGAAGTATTTTATTCTATATATCTAGGGTCAGGTCACCTCATTTATGTTTCACACATATGATGAGGTTCTTTCAAGAGTAGAAGTAGTTGAGAGGATGCTGGATAGAATTGGATCATCAAAAACAGGGAGTCATCAGTATTCCTCATGAAGAATATCTATGGTTTGGGGTTCCCATTTTCTAAAACAAGAGAGTTTTTAGAGATTCAGAGTTAGGTCCCATACTTGATCATCTTGTTTCTTCAATAGTGATATCTATCAAACCTTTTCCAAATGATCACATGTGTGTTTTTCTTGAGGCGGTTGAGGTCATCATAAATAAGAGTGAATAATCTCTATAAGTAGGAATGATGCACCAGTTTTACCACTTCAGGTTCCTCTGTTGAGGTTGCTTCGTCTGAGGTAGAAGCAACAAGATAATCTATCTTGGGATCAGAAAATAGAAGACAATTTGGGAAGATAATAGCCCTAATATGTTCCTCATCCCAAGATAGAAGATTGTGACTATGGAGTTTATCATCATTAGGTTCAAAGAGACCATGTATTTGGTCTCGGTCAGCTTCATGTTCTAGAATTTCCAACTTTAGGTGAGTTAGATGTTTTTCAAGGTACAATTTTCTTATTTTTACTTGGTTTTATACCTTGTTTGATTTGGGATCTACACACTCCTTCATATCACCTGCCCTATTCCACAAATTTGGACCTGAGGTGGAGAGACTTTTAGTTACATTGGCATTGAAAATTTTAGTTTGAGGTATATTTATCTAAATAAAGTATGTAGATACTGTGATTTATTTCTAGGGTATCATCACTCTTAATGAGACTTCCTATGTATATAGATATAGCCTTATGAAATCATCCTTGTTATGGATTGATGATATTGGGTGAAAGATATTGTGGGTTACTTTAGGAGGTAGAGTTTTTTCTATGATGCTAATGGATAAATATAAGTATTCATTGGAGATATATACCCTAAGATGGGTTGAATTCAGTTATTTCCTTGTCTTCCATAATAGATAATATGATGCTGAGTTCGTTGAAGGTTTATCTGATGATGTTTCCTATGGTTGTGGAAGAGTACCCTGATGTATTTCTTGACGAGGATGTAGTATTATTCCCTAAATGATAGATCAAGTTTGGGATTAAGCTACAACTAGGAGTTTCACCTATCTCATTGTCTCTATATAGGCTAGATCCTTTTGAGTTATGAGATTCGTTACTACAACCCGATAATCACTTATTGTGAGGTTTCATTCCACGAAGTATTTCAACTGGGGGTGCATCGGTTTTTTCCGTGAAAAATTCTAATGGTAGTTTTGTATTTTATCAATTATAATCACTTGAATTAGGTAAAATTGAAGAACTTATATCCCTTTCTGTGTATTCATAACTTATTTGATTGTCCAAAAAGAGAAAGTTGGTTCTCTAATATAAATTTATGGTTAGGATATCATCAGTTGTGGGTGAAGGATGAGGATATTTTGAAGACCGCTTTCTGACATCGACATAAGAATTATGAGTTCATTGTGATGTTGTTTGGTGTGAAAAGTGCTCCATCTCTATTCATGAGTTTTATGAATGTTGTGTTTAGAGATTTTTTGATCATTTTATGGTGGTTTTTATGGAAAATTTTCTTATGTTCTCTGCGTCTGATGAGGGTCATGAAAAGTATCTACATTTAATTTTGGGATTTCATCATAATTAGATATTTTTTAGGAAGTTTTAAAATATTTATTTATAGGATCATGATGTTAGTTTATTAGGTAATTTCATGTCCCACTAGGGGTTGGCTATGGATTAATCAATGATTGAGGCAGACATTTATTGGAAAGACCCCAAGACAGACACAAAATTTTGGAGTTTACTTAGTCTTTCAGGCTATTATTGGTGGTTTGTTTTTTATTTCTCTTAGTTTGAAACTCCTCTAATAGCTTTGACCATATGTTATTGGGAATTCTTGTTGACTGATCTGTGTTAGGAATATTTTGAGTACCTAAAAGAGAATCTTTTTGGTGATCTAGTTCTTCATTCACCAGAAGAGGGAGATTGATTTTATCTTTTTTGTGATGCTTCACATATTGGGTTGGTTTATATTCTTATGTAGTAGAGATAAGTTGTTTTTTTATGGTTTATGGAAGTTAAATATCCATTTTCATAACTATGCCACCCATGATCTCGAGTTGGTGGTAGTTGTGTTTTCTTTAATGTTGTGGTGGAATTACCTCATCAGTGAGATTTTTTTGGTTTTTACTAAACATAAGCACCAAAGGTATGTATTCTATCAATGTGACTTGAACATGAGGTAGTGATTATAGATTTTATTATTTCATAATTTTTACTTCGAGATTTAATAAACACCACGAAAGGGTAATTTTGTGGTAGATGTGCTAAGCAGGAAGTCACGTAGTGATACCATACATGAATATGAAGATTCCTAGAGATTAATGGAAGGGATTTTGGTAATGAATCTCAATATGGGAGAATTTGGTGAAATATTTTATCTTTTAAAGATGATAGTTCAGTCATATTTAGTGTATTAGGTGGAAGAGTCCCAGCAGGGGTAGAAATACCATGTCACCTTTGGCAATGTCCCTGATGGTTGTTCTGAAGATGAAAAAATCTAGGTATTGTTCTAGGGGAGGATTTCCATCCCGTTGGTTGTGCATAATATGTTTCTCCATGAGTTCCATTGATCACCCTTGGTGATACATCCTGGTGTGATAAAGATATACTAAATAGTTAGAGGTCATTTTTTTTGCGTAGTTTGAAGCATGTTGTTGCAGAGTTTGTGTCTTGATTTTTAGTCTGCCATAAGTTAAAGGTCAATCATAGTATTCATGGTGGTTTACTCTATCTATTTAATAATCATTAGTGTATGTGGGATGAAAAATTTATGGGATTAATTATTTACTTAGCTTGATCTCATGGAGGCTTTTATTTTATATGGGTGATAGTAGACCATTTGATGAAATCATTCCACTTTATATTTATTAGGGAGTCGATCTCAGTGGAGGTTTTGTCAAGGAAGTACCTGGAGGAGGTACTGAAACTCCATGGTGTCCAAAGGATGATCATATATGATCTTAATCCATTTTGTAACTCCATGGTGTGGTGAGGACTCTATCATGATTTTGGATCTCATTTATGTGATGAAGAAAACTTTTTTCCCTTTTTGAATGAAAAAATGTATTATTAAGTAGTGTAGATATATAAAACACATGTACTACTTTGGTTATTTTAGACCATTATAATTTATGTCCTATTAGATTTAAAATTCCATTAATAATCATAAGTATTGATAATATAGTTTTTGTATAGTGACCATTAATATTAATATATTAAGTGTTATGATAGAGACCTATTGACACAGATGGAAGAAGGGATGGGATTAGCTAGTTGGATTGTACCTTATGAATCCCATTTATCAGAGATTATGAGAGAGATAGTGTCATTATTCATTTCCCTTGACCAATCCCAAACCAATATTCAACAACTAAATCGTGAAAAAATCCATTTATGATATAATTTCAATATCATCGAGATCATGATCCAAGTCATGTTCACCGAACCACCCCGTGAAAATCTCACCATAGCACACCTTACACTTAGAGCATTAGCTGTTGTAAAATAAGGATCTGTATCTAGGCCACAAACAATGTGAATTTTTATATCTTATTTTCAATGAAGCATTTATTATAATTATCCCCTTTTAATATCAATTTAGCTTATGTATTCGAATAATATTTTGATATGATAAAACACAAATTGTATTTTTGGGAAATGTATAAATTCAATCAAGATACTATATATTAATAAATTCATAAAAATTAAATAAATAATATTTTATTAAAATATTATTATTAAAAAATATTTTATTAAATATAAATGATAATATAATTTTATGAAGTCAAAAAAAAATTATAAGGGTCACAAAACTGTTTTGTAAAAAAAACCAACATTTTTAAATAAATGTGGACATTGATTTAAATGTTTAAATTATCATAATTAGATAATTATTTGGATAAAATAAATATTATTTTTTAAATCATTATGTTGAAATTATACAATGGTTATTTTTTCATAATTTTTAAAGAAAGTTAATTTTTTTGGGTCAAAATTAAGGTCGGTGAAAATATAGTGTGTATTATGAATTCATAAAACCTCCAAAGTGATATAATAAATAGTATAAAGATTATCCATGAACAAAATTATTTTTTCCATTTAAATAATTTTTTTATGTTGTTTTATTAATTTTATAAAACCTTAATGAATCCTCCAATACCTATATTATATTTTAAGGTTTTAATATAAATTCTTTATAAATATGACTCACCTCCAAATCACTAAGGTAATTATTATAATGTGTTAGTTTATTAGAAATATAAAATAATGGGAAATATATAAACCATATTCAAAAACCATGGGAATGTTTTTGGTTTTGGTTACTTTATCATACAGAGTCCAAAACCTATGTTTAGAAATTAATAAATAATTATTATTTATTTTTTTATATAAACCCACCCAAACTCTCATTTGTATTTTCTTAAACCCCTTGGAGAATTAAATTACTCTATATTTACCTCTCTATATTCCCCCTAAGGTACCTCCAATATTTTGAGAAGCTCTTTCTAATCTTTTATAAGCATCCTATGAAGGTAAGGGATATTATCCTTCTCCTCTTTATTTAAGAACCTTCTTTAAATTATTAATTTTTTCATTTTTTTCATGTTGGGAAATGTTTTACACATCCCTATTACATTTCTTATGATTTCCAAGTTATGAGATACACTTTTAAATCTCATTTAACCCTTCCATGAATCTTTATGTACCCTCATTATTCTATTGAAATATTCATGTGATTTTCCTTTCCAAACTTTTTTTAGTAAATACCCATTACCATTTACACTCAAAGGTATTGACCTAGTTGTAAATATCCTTTTTTGATTGGATATTTTCATGTATTTAACCCACTCTTCTAAATATTGTGGTAAAAATTGATGAAATGCATCCTTATGTTGTATGACATATGTAATGCACTTATTCATGTACATGATATGAAAATGATGGGAAAACCCAGAATTATATAGCCCCTCAATGCATTGGGTAATGTTTTTATCACATGAGATTCCATGAATAGTTTCTGTGGGGTTATCCTAAGTAAACTATGTTTTTTTCTTTGAATTTATCCTTTAATTGTGTTTATGATGTCATATTTTATGTTTTTTCCACATTCCTATATTGCCTTTATGTTGTCATGTTATGTCATGCCTCATTGTTCAAGATTATGATTCTCACCCCCTCTTATGTTTTCAAGTTATGTCTTACCTCATTGTTCAAGATTATTGTTCCCACCCCCTCTTATGTTGTGTAGGAAATTTATAATATAGAAGTAAAATTCCATCAATACTGGAATTTGGTAAAAAATTCAAGGCTCAAGGAAGAGATCGAATCAATGTAGTGGAATGAATTCTGGAAAAAAAATCAACAAATATTTTCCCCACTCTCTGAATGAAAATGGATAGGGAAGAGGCATCTTAGAAATTTCAACACCACACTTTTCAAAAGTGTGGGAAGAAGCATCTTAGAAATTTCCTATAGAGGAAAAATAAAGGATGTATGTATGACAAAGAAGGGCACCTAGCTAGATATTTCTGTTAGGAGAAACCCACCAATGTGATAGAAGAATGGAATGCGCTAGTAAACTCTCATCCTATTGTCTAACGTTTCAATTTCAAAGAAAAAGGACACTATGTGAATCAATTCCCTAATCCAATGGTTTTCGATGATAACCGATTAAAATAATATCCAAGACCTATAGATTATGGGTGAGATTATACAATCACAATTACTGAGGTGGATCCTTATAATGAAGTGGTGACAGATATGCTAGTTATTAATTAAATAATAGAAAACATACATTTTTATTCTAGTTCTACACATTCTTTCATATCATGCAAGTTTAGTATAACTATTCAATCACCACCTCAAAACATGGAAGTTGAGTTATTGATGAAGATAGTGAATGGGATAATTGTTACTTCATAAGCATATAACTCATCCCCCGTCTATATTTTTGGGTTGAACATCCTAGAAAACCTTATGATACTCCCTTTAGTATAATTTGATTAAATTTTAGGAATGGAATGTAATTTTTTATATAGATATAAAATAAATTTTGGAGAGAAATAAATCACTCTCTATGTCCGGAATCATCCTCTAATTCAATAAAATTGAAAGTAGGAGGTTGAATATTATTTGGTATCATCATCTTAAGCATTTATATTATTTCTATATGAGTAAACATATCTTAATAAAAGGATTGGGACTAAGGAAAAGATCATCCTTGAAAACATTCCCATTCTTAGGGAATTTACTGATGTGTTTCCTAATGAATTTTCTAGTCATCTTTTATGTTGGGAGGTTCATTTATCAATCGAACTTATACTTAGATCTTTACCAATATCCATGAATCCATATATAATATAAAATTTTGAACTTGAGGATATAAATAAGAAGCTATAGAAGAATCATGATAAAGGGTTCATATGCACAAGTGCTTCATTGTGGGGTACACCAGTCCTCTTCATCAACAATAATTATGGCTCAATTCACCACTACACTGATTGTCATGAGCTCAAAAAGATCATGATAAAGAATAAGTATCCATTTAAATGGATTGATGACTTGTTTCATCAGCTACAAGGATCCCTATACTTCTCTAAGGTGGATCTTTATTCAAGATATTATCAAGTATTGTTAAATAAGGAGGATATCCCCAAGACTAATTTTTATACTAGGTACGGGCACTTTGAGTTCATATTGATTCCATTTGGACTCTCTAATTCTCTTGAAATATTCATGTATTTTATGAATACAGTCTTCAAGGATTACCTTGAACAATTTTTGGTAGTATCTATAGATGATATTCTTATCTACTTCCTTTCTTGGGGCATGTTATCATCAAAAAATGGATATATGTGGATTCATAAAAAATTGTGGTAATCAAAGGACGGACCAAATCAACATATGTGACGAAAATACCTAGTTTCCTTTGATTAGATAGGTATTATCATAATTTTTTAGAAACTTCTCATGATTTGAAATCCCACTAACAACGTTAACATGTAAGGGTTTCATGTTTTTCTAGAGTGATGAATGTGAAGAGAGATTTAAAGTTTTGAATAATGGGTCAATCACTACACATGTGCTCTCAATACCCACTAGCAAAGAAAATTTTTTTATAAAAAAAATGAAGCATCCAAAAAGTTATTAGTTTGTGTACTTATTTAATATAACAAATTGACAGCCTATTTCCCACATAAATTAAATATCTATGAAAAAAATCATCCAACTAATGATCTAGAATTTGTTGCAGTGATCTTTATGTTGAATAATTGGTGACGTTATCTTAATGGAGAAAAGTGTGACATATATGAAGATCACAAAAGCATCAAGTATATATTTCCACAAAAGGATATTAATATTCACCAACCAAGGTGGTTATAACTGATTAAGAACTATGATTATTAAATCCATTACCATCCTTGAAAAAAACAAAGTTGTAGATGCTATGAGTAGAAAGGATCCAACAAATCTATCCATGATGAGGGTTTCAAGGTATCCAATCTTCTTGGACATGCAAAGTATGGACATGGTAATAATATAATGATATTCATATTAACTTACTCAAATAACTACTCAAACTTCCATTATTAAGAGGATCATGTAGTACCAAAAAGATGATGAGGTGGAATAGAAAAACGTAGTAAATTTTTCGAAGTTCTACTTTATCGAAGATGGACTTATATGGTTTGGAACCCAGATATATGTCCCATCAAAACTAGAACTGAAGAGGTAACTTCTAGATATTGCACATAGATCATCCTTCTCTATTCATCCAAGATGCACTAATATGTATAGATATTTGAAGAAACACTTATAGTGGGATAAAATGATGAGGGAGATTGTGGAGTTTTTATCTCAAATATTTATATTATAATAAATAAAGGAGAAACAAAAAAAATCTAAGGGTATGATGAAAGAATTACCCATAATATTATGGAAATTGAAAAAAAAAAATCATGGATTTCATCAAAGGGCTATCTAAGATACCTAAAGGAAATAACACCATATGGGTGTTATTTAATCACCTTACAAAGTTAAAACATTTCATTTCAAAAAGGAATAATTTTATCTTGAACAAATCACAAAGATATATATATATATATATATAAGGTAAGTGGTAAGACTTTATTTATTTCTACTCTCTGATGTATTTGATCGATATATGAGGTTTACCTCAAGGTTCTAGATAATACATTGGTAAATATTGGATATGGATCTAAGCTTCATCACTGATTATCACCCTTATATGATGGTTAGTCTGAAATAACCATTCAAACTAAATAGAATATGTTGAGATCATATTCAATGTATTTCCAAGGATGTTAGGATCAACACCTTCCACTAGTGGAGTTCTCATACAATAACAGTTTTCATTTTATCATTAAAATGGAACCTTATGAGGCTGTATATGGGAAGAGGTTTTGATCTCTAACATTCTGGGATAAATTTGGGGAGAAGAAGTTGATGGTATCAATTCTTATCCAAAATATTATAGATAAGATTCAAACCATTCAGAATCATTTTAAATCTGCACAAATTCGATATAAAAGTTATGAAGACAATTAATGATGAGACATCGAATCTGAGGTTAAAGATAAATTGTTCCTTTTTATATAATCTTGGATTAAATGTATGTGGTTTCAGAATACGGGAAATATTAGTCCTAGATAAATCATCCCCTTTGATATCCTTTATCACATCAGAGAGGTGGTCTATCGAATAGCACTACAACCTAACCTATCACAATTACATAATGTGTTCCATGTATCTCTCTTGAGAAAGTATATACCAGACCCCTCACATGTACTATATCAAGAGGTGGTACCATTTGAGAATGATCTTTCATACAATGATCAGATGATAAAGATCTTAGATCATAGAGACATGGTTCTATGAAACAAGGCAACCCACCTAGACAAATTGTTATGGCGGGACCATAAGTTTGAGGAAATGACATGGTAAATATAAGAGACCATGAAACAAAAGTACCCTCATCTATTTTAGTGTATGAAAAAAATTAAGGGGAAAATTCCTAAGGGGTGAATAATGTAATGACCCAAACTTTCTTCTCCATTTTTGAATAAATAAATGCATTATTAAGTAATGTAGATATATAAAACACATGCATTGATTTGGTTATTTTAGAACATAATAATTTATATCCTACCATATTTAAATACCATTAATAATCATAACTATCTATAATAGAGCCATTGTATATTGACCATTAATATTAGTATATCATGTTTTATGATAAAGTCCAATTAACATGGATGAAATAAGTGATGGTCTCAGCCAATAGGATTGTTCCCTATAAATCCTATTTATTAGATATTTTTAGGGATATAATATCAGTTGTATTTACCCCTAACCAAACCTAATATAATATTCAACAACTAAAGCATGAGTAAAATCATTTATAGTAGAAGCTCAAACTCATCAAGATCACAGCCCAAACCATGTTCATCGAACCACCCCATGAAAGTATCACCATTGCACACCTTAACCTTATGGAATTATCTGGTGTAATAAAGGGATATATATATATAGACCCTAAATAGTATGAATTTTTATATTTTATTTTTAATAAAACAATTATAATATTTATCACTTTAGATAATTAGTTTGAATTATATTTTGATATGATTAAACACAAATTGTTTTTTGGGGAAATGTATAATTTCAATCAATAAACTCTATTTTAAAGAATTCAATAACTTTTTAAATAAATTATATTTTACCAAAATAGAATTTTTAAAAAATATCTATGAAATACTGATGATAATATAATTTTATGAATTCAAATATTTTTTTTAAAGTTTCAAGAAACTATTATTGTAAAAATACTAATATTTTTTTAATAAATATATATTTTCTATTGAAAAGTGTAAATTATCATACATATAGAATTATTTGGATAAAAAAATATTATTCTTTAAATCATCAAGTTGAAATTATGAAAGAGTTAATTTTTCATAATTTTCAAAGACAGACAAATTTTTGTGTCAAAATTAAATACAGTATAAATATATGATGTGATTTATTACATTATAAAAGCCTAAAAGTGATGTAATAAATACTATAAAGAGTATCCACAACCAAAAATATGTTTTTCCTTTAAATTAATTTTTTTGAGGTTATTTTATTATTTTTATAAACCCTTAATTTATCTTCCAAAATATATATAATATTTTATGGTTTTAAAATCAATTCTTTATAAGCATGACTCAATTCCACATCACCATGGGAATTATTTTATTGTGTTTGGTTATTATAATTATAAAAAAAATTAAAACCACTTCTATTTTTTAGAAACCATGGGAATAAACCATGGTTAGTTTTGTGGATTTGATTACTTTATCATATAGAGTTCACAACCTAAGTTTGGAAATTAATAAAAGAATTATCCTCTATTTTTCTATATAAACCAACAAAAACTTCCATTACTCATCACTAAAAAACCTTTTAGAATGAAATTAATCTAACTTTATCTCCCTATAATCCTTCTGAGGTTCCCCCAATATCATAATAATTTTCTCTCAAGTTTTTAGAAGTGTCCTCTCATAGTAAGATATCATCTCCATTTCCTATTTATTCATGCACCTTCTTTAAATTATGAAATTTTTTCCTATTTTTATTATTGGGATTTCTTTTCACATGTATTTATTGTTATCCTTATGTTTTATAGGTGTTGATAGACCCCTTTAACTCTCATTTAACCCTTCCATGAATCTTTATTTACCCCCTTTATGCTTTCGTAATCATCTTGCGATTTTCCTTGCCAAACATTTTTATAGTGAATACCCATTACCATTTACACTCAAATGTATTCACCTAGTTGTAAATATACTTATTTCATTAGTAATTTCAATGTATTTAACCCAAAATAATGAATCATGGGGTTAAAAGTGATGAAATAAATCCGTAGGTTATATGATCTATGTGCCACACTTATGCATGTACATGATTTGAAAGTGATGGGTGGGCCTAGAATATTTCCCTCAAATGTATTGGTAAAATTTTTTTGTATCTCATGATGTGTCATTTATGGTGAAAGTGAGTTTATATTAAGCACACAATGTAATATTTTCTTTGTGGTTATCCTTGAATTATTTTTATAATGTCATATTTTATATTGTTTCAACATTCCTTTGTTGGATTTATGCTATCATGTTATATCATGCCTCATTATTCAAGATTATGATTCCCATCCATCTTATGTTACCTTTATATGCATCTTGGCTCACATGTGATGCTTTACCTGATGTTATTCTTTTATTATACCCTTACATGTCTTTATAGCTCACCACATTCTTATGTACATCCCTATGTTATCATATGTAGTTTTAAAAGAATGATGGAATTTTAGAAGCATGTTACAAAAGCTTTAAATAATGTAATTATAATTATATTTTAAGTTGTTAAGTTATATACCTAATTTACCAAATACACTAGCATTAATGATCTTATAGGATTGTATAATGTGTACCTTTATTTAATAAAACCTAAATTAAGGTATATTAAAGATATGGGTTGTCATAAGTTGTTCTTTAACCCTACTTTTCATCCATAGAAGAATGGTTAGAAAGAGAAAACTATATAGACTCTTGAAGTCATGTTTTGATCTTGTATCCTATATTTTTGAGGTTTTTGGATGATCCACCTATCATTAGTTTAGTTTTTTTAAATAGTTTTCACTCCAACATTGGTATAGCTCCATTTGAATCTTTTTATAGATGACCTTGCAATTCTCTATTGTACTGAACTAGGGCTGGAGAGTTAGAAATTATTAGGCAAGAACTAGTATAGGACACAATAGAGATGGTTTAGGTTATTCATTAGAGGATGAAGGTAGTTTAGGATATTCATAATTCCTATATTTATCATTATAGGAAACCTATAGAGTTCTATGTTGGATATAATGTGTTCATGAAGGTGAATCCTCATTGTGTGAAGTGAAGGTTTGGTAATGGGAGTAATATTTATCCCTGGTTTGTTGGGAATTTTGAGGTTTTGGATCACATTATAGTTGTAGAGTATCATATTTCACTTCCCTTGTATATTATCCAAATTCATTTTGTCTTTCATATGGTGTAGTTATGTCATTTCCTTCATGATGATTTCCATTTCATTGATTGGGGTGAGATTGATATTGATGATACCTTCAAGGAGTGGCCTATGGAGATCTATTACCACTAGGATAATGTGTTTTGTAAGTGATCTATTCCTTTAGTTCATATCCTATGGCAACATGGTGGTGTGAAGAAGATAACCTAGGAACATGAGTCCCAAATATACACTCATTTCCCACAAGACTTTTTTGTTTAGTTATTCTCTTATAACATTTCTTGTTTTTTGGATGTTGGACCTTTATAGTTATGATATGGTTTCCCCTTCCTAATTCTTTTTTTTAATTTCTCTTATTTGAGAGGTATCTCCCTTGGAGAGTGTTTAGGATATAGTTGTTGTTGTTGTGTGGTTTTGTGCTTGGATCATCTAAGTGAGGTGGTTGAGCACCTATGATGGTGGGATTCTTGAGAGGTATCTCTTGGGGTGGTCATTCAGATGAACCATTACTTTATTTTCTCTATGGGTTTGGTTTTGAAGTCTTAATAATGATAATGTTTTGATAGGTATCTAATATAAGGTATTGAATCCTGTTATCCCTTCCCTTTGTGTGGTTGAGATGTTGAAGATTCTAAGAGGAGGCTTGTGGAGAATATAGGGGAGTTAAGCTGTAGAATCTCAGTTTTAAGGGATTCTGCACCATGGAGTATTGGGTTATGTCTTAATCCTAGAGACTTTGGAATACTGGTTATGGATGCCGTGTATGATGGTTAGATTTTGTAGTATGGAGGTTCATCTACAATATAGTAGGATCAAAGGAGGAAATTTTAGGCGACCTGTATTTTTGGAATGGTTGCACCATGTAGAGGTTTTTCATTATAGGCACTTCCTAGGTAGTTGAGTAGCTAGAGCATGGTGGTATTGGCTATAGAGCATGGGTTTAAGGGATTTCATACAATTTGTGGGGTAGTTGTGCCATGCACAGTAGGTTGTAGCATAGTCCCCTTCCTTGGAAATCAAGCTCTACATCATTGTGGTTTTTCCTACACTTTAGTGCCTCCCTAAGTATATAGGATCTACACCGTATGTAGAAACATGTTCCTCATACATTCCTTGAATTGGACAGTATGTGGCATGGTCCCTTTCATTACACCATAGTATGTCCTGTGTCAAGTAGTTCTGTGACATGATCTATGAGGTTACGTCATGGTATTCAGTTTTTATGTTTTCCTATAAATACTTGAACACCTATTTGAACCCACATTTCTCCCAAGTTTCTCTCTTAACACCTAGGAATATAAGAGAGTTTTTTTTAAGTTTTTTAATCCCATTTTGAAAGGGATTAATCTCTAGCTTCCTGAGATTGATCTATGTTGATCTGAGGTGAGTTATAAATATTTTATTGTGTTTTATCCTTGGTTCGGTCTTGTTTCCTCCCATTTATTATTTCCATGTCATATGAGATTATCTCCATCATTTTAATATAGTTTCTTGTGATATTTTTGAGTGTGTTTTTGGAACTAATTCAATTGCATATTATATATTCCTTGTGGGAGAGGTGATCGAAGGCCCAAATCATTATTCTGTTTCGTTCAAAGAATATTAAATCTTTTAGGTAGGGGATTTGTTACTTATATTTTAATTTACATGAAATAATAAATTTATCATGTTTTATCCTTTTGGGTAGTAGTGTAATTAACATAATTAAATATTAAACTGGATTAATAAAATAATTGTTTTATGTTTAGTAATCAAATGTTGTTGTCTTCTTCCAGGATAACGCTTTGCCACTTGATTTTCTAGATAGTGTGCTATCAATGTTATGATTTTTTATAATGTGTGTTATACTTGGTTTAGCATGATTAAATTGATGAAATTTCTTATGAATGTAAAGTTGGAAATAATTTATTTATTGGATAAATAATTAATGAAGATTCGTGTTTAATGAATCTGTATATTCTTATGATTTGATGGAAAACAAATCGATGCTGAATACATGTTCTTATATAAGTTAATGGAAATGGCTAAATAACATGAAGCAGAAATGATTTTAAATTTTTTATAAGACAACAAAATCATTTTAAATGAAAATTATTATTGTTCAAATTTTGTTAAAGAGAGAAAATTCTAGAAATTGGTTGTTTGATAAAGATAAATGTATGGGTCTGAGTGTATATATTTTCTTATAAAGAATAAATGCATTATGTTTAAGGTCAAGTGTGCCTGTTTTCATAAAAAGGCTAAATTCCATGTTTTAGGTCCATGTTTCCCTATTAACCTTGTTTTTGGATTTCCACATTTTTTTCCTATGGATGTGATCAATTCTATGAAATGTTATGAGATATTAGGATGGCTGATGATATGTGACCAGAGAGGCCCAATGTTTTGGCAGTAGTTGATGCATGTGATGGTGATAAGCATGTTAATTTTATTGATGGTATTAGGGATGGAACTAGAGTTTATGGAATGTGTTGAATGTAGTATTACCCATTATTGTTATTAAATTTTATATTCTTTCTTATGAATAAATATGTTAAATGTGGAATGGTTGAGTTTATTTTTTATCTACATTCATTTACTCTTAGCTTGAGGCTTCTAGTTATGCTTGGTTATGAATCTCTTTTTAGTATCTTAGGATATTTCTTAGAGTACCATGAATTATGAAATAACTTCTAGTGATAATATATTAATTAACTCATGGTCTTGGTTCTTGGAATGAAATGATTTTAATCTTAAGAAACCATGGACTCAGTTAGTTATGATTGGAGGGCATGGGTTTTCACCTTAATATTTAATGGAATGTAATATTGTTAATTAATGACTAATTAATTATTTATTATAAATTGAAATGTAAAAAAGAAAATAAGTTATTTGATGTTGTCTTCTTAAATTATTTTGTTATTATATGATATCTAGTCCTTAGTTCTGGCAGTCGGGTGTCTGGGAGATAATTTCTATAGTTGATCCTAGGACTAGGTTATTCCCATAGTGTGGTTTTGAGCTAAATTATATCCTGTATGTTTTGTGATTTAATATTCTACCCCACCCATGTCAGTAGGGATACTAACACCCAGTTGACTCTAGGAGGGTGTTTTCCCCAACATCTCAGTAGTGATGATGGAAGGCTAACTACACCATCTGGCCCCAATCTCTTCTTTTGGTAGTATAATTCAATGGTATGTATGGTGGTTAGTTTCCCCATATATATTTTTAGAGGTTTTTCATTTATCATTGTTATTTTAAACACATGTATCTCTAGATATAGTATTAAAATGGTTAATATATGTTTGATGTGTATGGGTTGTGATGGATAAAGGTATATACTCAGTGTATGGGATGTGATTACTTCAGGTATAATACCTAATGCATGATACATTACATATGGGTTATAGTGGATCCTGTAAAATATTCAGTTACTATATGGATATGTGGCATGGGTTGATGTGATGTTGTGATGTATGAGGTGCATATTATGATACTTAGCCCAAGTGTCTTTTGGCATTTTTCTTTTAAAGATATAATGATCAGGACGTGCGATGTTGGGGGAACCAGTAAACCAGTGGGGAAGTAGTAGAAGGGTACACTTGTTACTTAATTAATATAATATATGATTTCTTGTATGTGATACATACGGATAGATAGCCATGGTGAGGCTAGGAACTTAGTATACCTATTGAGGTGATGATTTAGTTACACTTGTTGTTCACTTGTCTTTATCATTCTTTTTTATCTTTTATATGAGAGGATATAGGGAGGATCATAATAATTATATCTTCTATGCTCATCCTAACTAAAAATAAACTATTTTCAGTTCAGTATGATAAAGTTGGAGATCGAGATGGATATTACTTTCTCATGATTTTTCAGGATATTTCTATTCTTCATAGTAACTGTTGAGTTTATATTTTGGTATTTTCAGTTTTCCTTTTCAGTTGTCTTAGTTCTGTATATCATTACATGTATTCACTTGGGATCTCTTTCATGTTATAAGTATGATTTTATTGGTGTTATTTATTATATCTCTCTTATGCATGATTCTCTTGTAGGGTAATGCCTCCCATTTGTAAGTATGATATAACCTCGATGATTGTAATCAACTCATGGCATATTATAGGTGGGATTTAGGTAGTCATCATCTCCTTTCTCTCATTTTCATCACATGAGGGGAGCCTTTGAGGGGAGGGGTCATGCAAAAGTGTCTACTTTTTATTGTAAGGGTTTAATTTGTAATATTTTTTCTTAATTATTTAAATATCTAAATGTAAAATATACTAAAAGTGTAATAAATTGAAACCCTTATTATAAATCATGTAATTATGGGTTGTTTAAGTTATAGGTCATTATTTAAACCTTTTAAATTACCTCTTATTCCAGATTCTCACCATACTATCCAATTTAACAAAAATAAACTCATCATTATATGATAAATTAGATAAATTTAATTTCTTCTTGTTCATTCAAGTTAAGTATTTATCTTCCCTTCTATATCACTCAATAACCAAGAACTTATTAAAATTTATTAAATTCATTAATATTCATAATAATTACTAAATAATTGAGCTTAAAAAATTTCTGGCTAATTAATTCTAAACTGAAGGCATCCCTTGTGGTTATCTGAGATATCCAAGGTATGGAATCAACATTTAATAAGTGATTCACTTGAAATCAAGTTCATTGATCAAATTAATTCAATTAAATTATGGAAACATATATATATTTCAATTAAAATCCATCGCTCTAATTTTCAAATATGGAATCTGTGTTTTTTAAATGAACTATTTATCCTAAATAACTTAAGAAATAGTTCATTTGTATAGAAAAATATCAAATCAATATTTCCTAAAATAAAAAAAACAAAGAAGTAAAACACAAATAATCATACAACATCTGGAAAATCCCCAACACTTATACTTCATTGCCTCTTTGAAGGCACAAACACATAATTATAGGTAATGAGAAACCAATAAGGATAGTGATATATGACCATACTTTTTGTGTCTTGTGGATTGATTTAATCTCTTTTATCACTATTTTTCTATAGCCCATAAATAAAATAAATAAAAATAATAAATTTATTCAAAATAAAATGAAAATAATAAAGAGGTGAAGGATATATTTCTTGTTTTAACCCCGAACTCGGTATTAGGTTTATACTCCCTCTAACAAGGAAATACCAATTGTCATCCCCAAAATAAATAGGTATTTGGATTGTGTGATTTGAATATATGTATTCTTATTCTTTTGGTGATCATTTAAATTAACTAATTATAGATGCTCTCTTGGATATAGTACCATGTATCCACCACCTTTATAGTAAATAACTACTTGGGTTATATGTATAGAATATGGTAAGGGTCCTCTGTATTTTCTACCTCTTATTTGGATTCCTCTTTAAAGTCCAGAGCCTGTAACATTATTACTGAATCTAAAATATCATCATAGGGGGATTCAGTGAACAATTACATTTTAATAGAATAAAAATAATATTTATTCATATTTGGATCTTCTCCCTTAATATAGTATTCTTGTAACTCTATCTCTTCATTCATATCTATTATAAATTCGTATTCATTTTCACCCTTTAATACATTTTCAATGTGTAATAGGAGCTCTATATATTCCTATAGATGTTCATCATTTTCTTCTTCATCGCTAAATATTTCTATCCAATTGCTGGTTGAATCCAAAAATATTAAACTATGTAAGCTATAAATCAATTTACTTTTAACAAATTTTGATAGAAATGGGTTTGATAATAGTCTATCTATCATAATTAGATCATATTTAATCTATTATTATTTACATAATGTATCCTAGAGGTATGTTGTTGGATTAGGAGGTAGTGAGTCAATATCATATAATTTCTCTTCAAATTTGACCACCTCGATGGTATTTTCTTCTTCCAAATAAAGGGAGAGGTATAGTGGTGCTAACTCTTCTTTTTCGAATATGGGAGTATCATTTTTCAAGTTACCTTATACAAATTCACTCCAAAATACTTCAAATATTTATTTATCTACAACATGTGTATCGTTTGGAAAGTTTATTTTAGTGATATCCTCTTACAGTGATAGAAGAAGGTCTGATAATAATTTTGTCATGACCTCCTTTTCGATATCCTCATGTTATTCAACATGGGAAGTGAATAGGATAAATTCTTCCTCTACTTGTTAAATTTATTATTTATTGAGTTGATATTCATTAAATTTTTTTAGGTACTTTTGATCAATGTCATATATTGAATTATGTACTACATCTATTCTCTAATTTCATATAACTAGGATTCCCTTGAATAATAAAATTCTTATTCTTACACCTAATAGTATCCAGTCCATGCATAATATTTTTATTTATCATAATTTATCATAGATAGGTTCAAAAAAATAAATTAAAAATGTCAAAGTATTTACAAAGTGACCGAAAAAATTATAGAATCATCTTGGATCCCTATAAATGGTGATAAACTAATTGAGTTCATGTCGTGGGGCACAATAAATTGACATTTATTGAATTACTAATACATCCTTGTGGTTTTCTAGAGTCATCTCACAAATATATTCACTAATTACTCATCATTCCACTTAACTGGTTTATATATGTTTTGTTTTTAATATTGGAAAACAATTGAAATAGTTTGAAATGGTGTGAAATGAATTAATGAATGAAAACAAAAATTGTTAATAAGAAATGGATTTAATCCTAGGTACATCCTATAGTTTTTATAATTATACATTATTGTGGTATACAATGCGGTTTTATAGTCTAATCAATATTATTCATAGACTACCATCCCCTCATTAGATTGTGAAATACAATTTAATTTTTGAGATCTCTAATATAGATCAAACCTTACCCATTCCATAGTAGATAATGATGAAAACATCATGTCTAAGGCCACTAAACTCCACCCAATAGCATTATATATTATTCATGACAAATCCCATCCTATTACATTGTATATTAGTTGATCAAATACATGGTATGGATAAATAATTTGTAAGAAATTGAATTAGTAAGAATAAATTCCATGGAAGGTGGATAATCACCACACCACACTAAAAACATTCACATTAAAACTAAAAATAGAAGAAAAAATTTATAAAATGAATATGGGGGGATTGAGAATACCATGAACCTCCCCTAGTGACCATTCACTCAGGTTAGTTACCCAATAGAATGGTAATTTATAGGCATAATGTGGGGGAAACAAGTAAAACGGGGGGGCAATAATTTTATATGAGCTACTGATACTAAAATAATGTTATTATATATAAAATTATTAAAATAGATTATAAATAAATAAATCCAACACTAATTTATCTATGGAAAAAGGGATATGAGTGAAAAAAATCCCCCATATAATGGAGGTAAGGGTTTGATTATATAAGTAGTGGTGGAGCTTTAGTGCGCTTGGGATATTGTCTATGTGGATTTATCTAAGAAGTGAGGTGACTCCATGTATGAGAATTTTTTATTTTCCCTATTTCATTTATTCACCCACTATCAACCATGATCAATTTTCTACCTCTTTCAACTTGATGAGAGCATATGGTATTTTATCGTGGGTATTTCCCAATTTTTTTAGGCATGAGAGATTGTATTCATTCTTATTTTATACAAGGATTTCATCAAGATTTTTGATTGGATCAATATTAGGTTTTACATTAGAATATAATTAGGTGATTTCAATGTAGTGAGGTAGATTTATAGGTAATAGAACATTTGTTAGTTTTTGATAGTACATCTCAGGATAATGGATCTTGTGTTTCCATTCCTGAGAATATATTGTAGACCAAAAAATGCTTTATTAGGATTTTTATACTATGTTAAAGGTGAAATCATCTATTTCAAGGATGTGGGAGTACACTATATGAATATAAATGTTTCATTGGTGGTTATAGAACATTCAGGGCCATGTGATCATGAATTAAAGAATGATGAAAATTCTATATCTTTAGAAAATATGGGATCAAAATTCTAGTTATGATGAGAAATGTTTTTAGTATATGTTGGCTTCCATTGGTCATATTGGAGAAATGGATCATATATAAATATCCAAGACTATGTCTCAGATGCCTATGTATATTCTTGAGTTTAAGGATCTATTGATAGATCTAGAGATTATGTTGAGGGTTGCGGTTATGTTTTCAAGGTAATGGAAACTTCAACATGGGTTTATATTATATTGAGTAGGGTTCCCAACATTCATTTTGGAGACTAAGATTTCATTTCATGGATGGATAGAGATGTTCCTAAAGTTGAAGAAGTGGAGTGGATGATTATTAGTACATCCCATTATGTGTTTTTCACTGCATTTCATCAACCAAAATCCCCATCATTTTTTCACTTGGGTACAATACTCCTACACTTTATGTTTAGAATAAATATTAGAATGCTTGTATGTGTTATTGCTGTATTTTTTCCCCATGGATCTATAATGAGGGCCTACTTTGGCCCAACCTATGACCTCTCTTACTATGGTCCACCCAATCACTCACAACTATCTCACCATGGGCTTGTCCCTAGGCTATGCCAATTTCCCTTCATAGGTGTTTCCATAGCCCATGTTGACTTGTTAGGGGGTGAACCATTTTTTAGGTAAGTCCTTAAAATTTCGATGATCAACCTATAAAACATGAAATAAATATTAACATAGTTTACCATTCATCTCTAAAATCATAAAATTATATTTTAGCATTAAAAAATAGGTTTTATATCTTTTTTACCTTAATCTCTAAAAACAGGAAAAAAATTGATATTTTGTTATTTAATATATTTAATATAATATATGATTTTTCAATAAGGAAAATATATATTAAAATGAAAAAAAATTATAAATCGATGTTTTATGGAAACTATGAACATTTTTCACTGAAAGCATGCATGGGACATTATAGAGGGAATATCATTATATGATCATTTTATAATCAAAATATGGGCACCTTGTTGATTTTATCAATGGAAGTTTAAGAATTAAACTATCAATGATTTATTAGGGAATTGTAATTCCATATTTTATGGGTAATTCCCCCTTTAAGTTTTGATGATCTAGTGAATTGTTTTGAGTTTCTTTAGGTGTAATTAATATTTCATAGATGTCATGAATAGTCTCAAAGACCATGAAGCAGGATTATGAAAGTCACCTGGGGAGGCAGAGCTGATTTCATTATTAGTGTACAATCTCAGATGAGTGTACATGGTGATTATGCATGTAACATCCTGACCCGGTAGCCACTAAACCAGTGCTTCGAGCCAGTTCGCCACAAGATCTCAAGCGCACTCCTCATATTCCAGAGGATACCAACTTGTTTAAGGGGTCAAAGGTGGATATGTGAGGAGACTACAACCCCTTATCAAAGTGCACAATAAAAAGTAAATAAAAACATATTGTACACATCAGAGTAATATAGAAGAATAAATAAATTGAAACTAAAATGTTCTATAATGGAATTAAATAAGGTAAAGGCTCCAACATCCATGTCATACATACAACCACGATATCCCACTAGGCCATTAATATATATAAAATTAAATAACTGAAAATAAAAATACAACAATCCCTACTGCCAAATCCATGTTTTAACACATGCATGGTCTCTAGTACACTATCAATTTTCTCCAGCCCGACCTGTAGAATCCACATGAGCATAACGCTCCACTCTGAAACACCGGTTTTTGGCCTGGTCCGTCTTGAATCCATGATCAACATAAAAAAGAAGACATAAGGTCTTTAAACACACTGAGGTTCATGTATAAGGGGTAAGAAATAAATCACAATAGGCCACCCACAATGGTGAACCTATAAACTGCTTCCATAAGTGCATGCTCATGAAATATTCTTAGCCTAGTTAATACAAAACTGAAGAAAAAATAAATATAAAACAACCATCGATCCATAGGTTTAGGACCTCAATCAACCATACATACTTCATCCAAATCCATATTTTTTCTGAGGACATATCCATGATCATGCATCCCAAATAACCTACTGTATCCATATCCATGGAAGCTACAACCAAACATGAAAATATTGAGAACCCATCCTATGATAGTCATATCATCTAGGATATTAATAAAATCCATCCCCTACAGCATCCTCATGACCCACACATCATCTTATACTTGGTACCTCAACACATATGTCTAGTTACTACAAAAGAACTACCAAGCCCATACCCTCAGTCTGAAATCTGTCTCATGTATCATAAATAATAATTCCTAGATAATGAGTCCAATAACTAAAACACATATCCAAACCATCAGTACCGATAAAAACCATCAGGTCTATCGATCCCATCACAAGAATAAAGGTAGTGCATGGAACCTCTCTCCAGCAACCATATATATATAAAATTTGTGGTGCATAGACCATCGGTCTGTCCTAGCCCAAGTAGAAGGAGAATCAGTCCAACATCCTTTATCACATGGCATTCCATCATTACCAAGAGCCTCATTCTGTACTCTAGCCATGGAGTATAATATTAGTGTCTAGAGCCTCAGTCTAACACCATCTCATAAGTATACATCCAGTGCCCGAATCCTCATGTCTAGCACTATACCATATGCATGTGATGGAACATACAATATACTCAAAAGTATAAATCAAAATTCCTAAAACCTTAGTCCATCACTCAAACCATGGTAATGGAGCATCGGTCCACCATCCATCTAGCTGGTATACCATTAATTCCCAGAACATTATTCTGGAACATAACTAATAATGTATACTATATGTGTCTAGAGCCTTGGTATGACATCTAATCTGTAGTATACTAACTACACTAGAAGACTCATGTCCAAAAAACTCAAAAGGAAATATATGTAATGATATCTATAGATCATTTTTTCATCTTTTCTAACTATTTCATCTCTTTCCATCAAACTGGGTTCCTTAAAGGTTCAACACAACCACATCCAATTACCCTATGGGCATAATCTAGGTCTCATTATTTATGAAATAAACATAACAAGGGTTGGATATAAGTCTATCTTGGCTAGAAACATCTCATCCCCATCATCTCATACCTCATATTGGGTCCTAAGGAACCCTTACAACTAAACTACATATGCACATGCACCAACTTAGGGTCATCCTATCAATTGATCCCACACTTGACACTCTGGATCCACACATAACTAAGTTGTCACCCTCAAAACCTTATAACATACACTCAAGTGAATAAATCCCGTCACAATCCTTATAAACAACCAAACTCTTTCGGAAAACCCTATCATAAGAAATTTCTTCAATCCGCCCTCAATGGCCTCCATCTGATCCTTGATTAATGACAACATGACACCAATGTGTCCAAAATCAATCCCATGACACATGGGAATTCTAAAACACCAACCATGATATCCAATGATCACTTAACTAGAAACCATCACAGCATGGGAATCCTCAAGAGTCCCTCAGACTCAACTCAATGCCACAATAAAACTCATCCATAACCATCATCCAATGATGTTAACCAATCCTGAAGGATCCAACCACTTTGACCCTCAAAAATAGGGTCCAAACATTAGCTTCTCTAACATCGATCCATCGGTAATAACACGCAAGGAGAAACCAATATCTTCCAAGATATACTACTCAAATCCCATATTCTGAGATTCATCCAAGAAACCTCAAACAAATCACCATGGAACACTCTGTCCTGGCCAATCACTGAGCTCACAATCCTAACATGGGCCTCTTAGCTCACTACAAAACCCACAAGAGGATTATAAATACAAACCTAGAGGAAATACTCTTTCTAAACAACATTTTTACAAAACACCATCCAAAAAACTGCTATATATTGAAATGATCCCACCATTGCGATCTACAAAAAAAAAATTAGAATGGACTACCCAAAATCCCAATTCTGAATTCCAAGGCCCAAAACACCAGAAACCTCCAAGATGGAAAAGGTACATGGTGTGTACTTTAAAGTACAGAGTGTGTACTCTAATCTCCCCTCCCATCCATGTACTTTTACATGGCAAGAGCAATATTGGGTCTACCTGTTTACTACTACATGGTGTGTACTTAAAGTACATGGTGTGTACTTAAAGTACATAGTGTGTACTTAAAGTACATAGTGTGTACTTAAAGTACATAGTGCATACTTAATGTATATAGTGTGTACTTTCCCAAAACCATCTTATTGTGTTCCTTTTCACATGGCCAGATGTACGACCATGTAATACTACGCAGAATGTACTCAGAGTACATTGCGTGTACTTATAAAAATTTATCCTTCCTCGAATGGGAAGAACACATGGCATGTGTTCTTAGAACTACACCTTGTGTAAATAGGGTTTCCGAAGGGAAACCACTCCAAACACTCCTAAAACTCCCATTTTACCACAAATAAGCACAGATCAACTACCATGGGGTCTTTAGAAACCATAATATAGCATTAAAACTTAAAAACAACTGATATATGTGGATCAGGGTATAAAACATAAAAATCAGCCTACCTCATGGCATAAACACCAAATCTTTGGGTCTAAATCCTCTCCTGGAAGCTATTGTACCTCAATCCAGTCCCAATATATGCAAAAGGAAGAAGTCTGATGGAATCTCCCTCTTCTCCCCATCTTGGTCCGGGAATCATGTGTGAGGGAGAAACCTCTCCCCCTTCCCTTCCATGAGTGGGAGCCAAAATGGGGATGGGGGATTCTTTTTAATTAATTTAATTATTTAATTAATTAATTGACTTCCCATTTAACACTTGTCCCAAGTCCTGAGACCTAAAGAAAGTTTATACCTTGACTAAGAAACCCCCCATCCATTCTAGACTCAAATGTGGTGTCATAATTTCAATCCAACACTCCGTTCAAAAGATACAGCCACCTGAAACCACCTACCTAATTTAAAATTTAATTAATTAAATATTAAATATTTCTCTAAAACTCCAATTGATCGGAACTCCAACAAACTCTTTTTCTAGAGTAAACACTCTATTTTGGGACTAATGTAGTGGTCAGAAAAATAATCTTAGATCTTATGCTCTGGGAAATGACCATTTCACCCCTTATGAGTGCCTATGCAAAAACAATCAACTCTGATTTCAAAATCCAGAAAACTTGTGCCTCTACAACCTTCCCACCATAAACCTTATCATCCTCAGGAATCCTTGATGGTCATCCAACCATGCATAATTACACACCTTGTTCATCAAATCAAGCTTAACTCATTGCATTCTACTCAAAAATGAAAACCATGTTTCTCTGCAGAACTCTGAAGAGAGGGCATAGAGGTCGTTAAAGGCCAAGACAATACTTTCCACCATTAAAAACCTGCTAGTATTGTTCCTACCCACACCTATCCATCCCGATAAATTACATAATAATTTATAAATATTCATAAAACTCATGGTTATCCCCATTATATAACTTAACCCAGATCTACCAATTTCAATCCATGATGCTTCACATTGTGTAAGTCGCCTTTCAAACACATTTTCAGTAGTCCACTAACCCACTCGACATGGTCCTCACTACATCATCGACCCTTCCCACACAAGGGTCACACCACCATATAAGTTCAAGTAATACCCACCATAGTAGTATTCTTATCATCACCTCATAACCAAAAATATTTTCCCCTACCCATTCCCAACACAACTAAACCCTGGAATTGGACATGGACATCTTTCTCCCACCAGAGAAAAAAACAAATTGCCACAATTTCTTGTTCCTGGCATCTGAGGACAACATCCATGGTATTAATCGACATTTAATCCATCATAGGTACATCAATCATATAAATACAATGGTGTGCTAACCATCATACGACTTCACACACACTTCTCCATGAGAACAACCTCCTACGAGGCCCCTTATCAAGCCAAGGAAAAAATATATATAGAATGGCATAAAGCTGGTGCTCGCTAAGGATACTCAGGATGATGTCAAGATATTGGGTGTGATCATCTTTAAACTATGAGTATACGAATATTTCATTTATGAATACCATCACAACCTCATACATCCCAAAACATCATAGTTCTAGCCCAAGGCCTCATGTCAGCATTCCCAAATGCCTCTCACAAAAAGTTCAAATATTTACAGCCCACTTGCAGCTGGCATCCCAAATAAATCACCTCATATGTAAATTTTGGTGATGTCTGATCCACAAACTAAATGATAAAGTGAATCACCAACAATTGTATCCCCAAGGTGCCACTATCACAAAACAATTAAACAACCTTGTCTAACCCATTCACAAAACCTTCTCTGACTCCAGTGAGTCGGCTATCATGAAAACTCAGCTTAGAAGCCTACACCATGAAAACATGATCACTTATTGTGCTCTAGATCCAACACAAATCCACCAAGCTCAAATTTCCTACACAACTATTTTTGGGTCTAGGAACCTAAACGAACCTCTTGAAACAAACCATAATAAAGAAACACCAAAACATAATAGAACCATCCCAACAACAAAAGGCATCCAACAAGCCCAAACCTCAAACCCAACTACACCCATTGTGAACCATTTCCAAGAGTCCAAAGAATCCATATGTTTCTCAAGTATCAAGAAATAATTCATAACTCAGTCAACCCCACTCACGAGTCACCCTTGAATGTTAAACGGCTCTGACTCCCTGCTTTGGAGTCATGTCAAAAGGCCACTAGGCACTTCCACCTGGCCATATCGATCAAGTCTCAAGCTAACTCACTAGGTCCAACCACCAAGGTCTAAGACAACTCATAGAAGGACACAACTCATAGGGCATCCACACGAACCCGTCTCATTATTGAACGACATCAACTAATAAAAACATCATCCTCTAGGGTCTCATGCCATAAAGGCCTCATAAATAAAACAACAGCCCAAAACTAGGGAGTATATCCTCTTGAAGAATATGCACATCAGAACGCCCCTTGGAGGACCCGAACATACTACTAACCTCAAAAAAACCATCAACAAGGGGTCCAACTCCCTATAATTATATTGTACTGACCTTCCAGAGTCTCGACACTAGCTACACAAAAGAACCACACCAACATCCCCACCAATGAGCACCCCATAGTAGGTCCACAAAACCTGCCATCAAAAATAAATCCATAAAATAACACACTAGTATGACTAAAACATGGGGATCCTATGTGCCTATCATGATGCGTGATACACCTCTTGCCTCTGTAAAATAAAATTGAAAACCAAACCTTATGCCTCTTTCTAATGGGCCAAAATCCTGGAACCGATTATAAACCGTTAATCACAAAAAAAATGTGCATCTACCAAAGAGAAAATCATATACAACCGTAACATCACAAATTCATAACATCAATCTCAGTCCCTGGTAAAATGGACTTCCTACATGAACAAGTGTTCATAACGCACCAGCCCTATATCCATCACAAGTTCCAACATTTTCCTATATCTCCTGTCTACCAAACCCCAAAATAGTAAAATAATAGGAAAGTAACTCCTCTAATACCACTTTATAACTTCCTGACCTAGTAACCACTAAACCAGTGCTCCGAGCTAGATCTCCACAAGACCTCAAGCGCACCTCCTCGTGCGCCATGGGATTCCAACTAGCATCAGGGGTATAAGGTGGATATGTGAGGAGAATATACCCCCATATTAGAGTTCCCAACAATATGTAAATAACCAAATATCATACACATAAAAGTAACATGGAAGAATAAATAAATTAAAATTGAAATGTGTTGTAATGAAAAGAATTGCAGTAAAGGTCTGAAGATCCATGTCATACATGGAACCATAATTACCCACTAGAACGATCACATATATGAAAATAAATAACTAAAAATAAAAATATAATAGTCCCTACTACCAACTCCAAGTCATAACACATACCCAGTATCCAATACCCTATCAAGATACTCCATCCTAACCTGTAAAATCCACACGAGCTTCATGATCAACCATGAAAACTAGGTCCTTAGTCCTATCATTTGTGAATCTGTGAACAACCTGAAAAACAGAAGAAGAAAAAAAGGTATGTATGCGCACCTAGGTGCATGTGTAGGGTGTGAGAAATAAATCTCATCCGACCACCCCCCATGGTGAACCTATAAACTGCTGCCATAAGTGCATGCTTGTGTAATACTCCCAGCCTAGCCAATACAAAACTAAGGAACCAATAAAAATAAAACAATCATCGATATGTAGGTCGAGGACTTCAATCATCCATACCTACTCCATCCAAATCTGGAATGTTTATGAGAATGTCTCTATTACCATGCATCCCAAATAACCTACTAGATCCATATCCTATGAATCCACAACCAAACCTAAAAATACTAAGAACCCATCATACGATAGTCCTATCATATGAGATATTAATCAAATCCATCCCCTACTGCATCCTCATGACCAAAATATAATCTCATACATAGAACCTCAACACATCTATCCAATTACTACAAAAGAACTACCAAGCCCAGACCCTCAGTATGACATCTGCCTCATGTATCATAAATAATAATGCCTAGATCATCAGTACAATACCTAAACCACATATCCAAATCATCGGTACCGATACAAATAATCGAGCCTATCGAGCCCATAACAAGCATTAAGGTAGTGCATAGAACCTCTTTCTAGCAACCATTTATATATAACATTAGTGGTGCCCAGAACATTAGTCTGGCCCATCCCAATGAGAATGAGAATCTGTCTAACATTATTTTTCACATGGCATGCCATCATTACCTAGAGCCTCAGTCTACACTCTAACCATGAAATATACTATCAGTATCTGGAGAATCAGTCTAACACCATCTTAGTTGTATACCTAATGTGCTGGGATCCTCAAGTCCATCACCATAGCATATACATGTGGTGTCAAATAAAATATACTCAATAGTATAAAATAACATGTCAGGAACCTCAGTCTAGCACTCAAACCATGGGTGTGGGGCATCGTTCCACCATCCATCCAGCTAGTATACCATTAATTCCTAGAACATCAGTCTGGAACATAACCAACAATGCGTACTATCTATGTCTAGAGCCTTGGTCTGACACATAATACGTAGTATACTAACTACACCAAAATCCTCATGTCCAACAGTCTCAAAATAAAATATTTGTAATTATATCTATAGATCATATGTCCAACATTCCTATCTATTTTAGCTCTTTCCATCAAACTGGGTTCCTTAATGTTCCAATGAAACTACATTCAATCTCCCTGTGCGTGTAATCCGCATATCTTCCTTTATGAAATAAATAGAACAAGGGATGGTTATACATCCATCTTGGCCAGCAATATCTCATCCCCATAAGTTGATACCTTTTCTTGGGTCCCATGGAACCCCCATAATTGAACTACATAAGAACATGCACCCTCTTAGGGTCATCCTATCAATTGGGACCATGCTTAACCCATTGGATCCACACATAAAAATGGAATCACACCCAAACCTCAGAAATAACACTCAATAAAAGATATCTCATCCCAATCCTTTGCAATAACCAAACTCTCAAGACAAGCCCTATAAAAATAAACATCCTTAGGCTACCCTTAATGGATTCTAACTAATCCTTAATAAATAACAACATGACACCAAGGAATCCAAAATCAATCCAATGCCACACGGTCATTCTCAACAACTAACCATGGAATCCAATGATCACTTAACTAAAAACCATCCCAGCATGGGCATCCTCAAGAGTCCCTCAGACTCAACTTGACACCATAAAGTCACTCATCCATAACTATCATCCAATGATATTAAACAAGCCCGAAGGATCCAACCACTCTGACCCTCAAACATAGGGTCCAAACATCAACTCCTCTAACCTCGAGCCATTGGTCCTAAGACACAAGGATAAAGAAAGATCTTCCCAGAAATACTTCCCAAATCCCACCTTCTAAGATTCATCCAAGAAACCTAAAACTACTCACCATGGAATATTCAAAACTTTCCAATAACTGAGCTCATAACCCTTACATGGGCCTCCTTGCTAACTCCACAACCCACTAGATGATTCTAAATCCAAACCTCAAGGAAATCCTGCTTCTAAACTAAATTTTTCCAAAACACCATCCAAATGACCTATATATTTTTAAAGGATCCCACCATTTTAATATACACAGAAAAAAACATTTCGAATGGACTACTCACAATCCCAAATTCTGACTTCTAGGGAACAAAACACCAAAAACCTCCAAGCTGGAAAATGTACAAGGCATGTACTCTTATCTCCCCTACTTTTCATGTAATTGTACTTGTATAGATAAACATGGGGTCTACCTGTGTACTACTACAAGGTGTTTACCTTCCAAAAACTGTCTTCCCGTGTTCTTTTTCATATTACCAGACACACAACCATGTAATACTACAAGACATGTAATCAGAGTAAACAGTGTGTAATTCAGAAAATTACTTATTACCCTAATGGGAATAACACATGGAGTGTTTTCTTAGAACCACATGGTGTGTAGATGCGTTTTCCAATGGGAAACCCCTCCAAACCCTCCTAAAACCCTCGTTTCTCACAAATAAGCACAGATCAACCCCCATAGGATCTTTAGAATCCATAATAAGGCATTAAAACTTAAAAAAATAATTTATTGGTATTGGGGCATAAAAAATAAAATCCAACCTACATAGTTGTGTAAATATTGAATCTTCATGTCCAAATACACTCCCAAAAGATGTTGCACCTCGTTCTGGTCTTGATCTACGCTAAGGATGAAGTCCAGTAGAATCTCCCTCTTCTCCCCATCTTGGTCTAGGTGTCACACACAATGTAGAACACTCTAGACCTTCTTTTCTATTCTTGGGAGCCAAAATGGGTAGGATAATTCTTTTTAATTAATTATCCATTAATACAAGTCATGAGTCCCAGAACATGAAGTGAGTTTATACCTCATCTAAGAAAACCCCCTATTCCAAACTCAACTACGGAGTCATTATCACAATCCAACGCCCCATTCAAAATATACAACCATCCAAAACTGCCTAACTAATTTAATATTTAATTAATTAAATATTAAATATTTCCCCAAAACATCAACTACTCTGAACTCTCCCAAACTCCTTTTCTAGGGTAAAACTCCAATTTTGGGGCCAATAGAGTGGTTGAAAAAATTATCTGAGATCATATTCCCTGGGAAATGACCATTTTACACCTAATGAGCACATGAGAACAAAAATTTAAATTTATGATTAGATTTAAATATTCAAAAATCTTGGGTCTGTATAGTGAAGTTTAGGGTTTTTGGAAAAAGGTGCCTACATGGTTAGTGCATGGTCCCAAAAAACTATAATATCTGACTGTGAATTAAAGTTTTTGTTATCTATTTTTACTTTTAAAATCTAAATTGTCCTATTTTTTACCTTATTTGACACCTTAACATGATGCGGGATGACCCTAGTGTTCTTGGGGGTTGAAATTTAGGATTCTTTATTATCATACGATGTATTACTCTCTATGATTAATCAAGTCAACACTTGATTTGAGGATTGATCTCAATGATCTTAAGCATTATTCGATCAATCTCTTACATTATATTTATATTTATTCTTCCTTGGATAGATATATTTATTTAAACTAGATCTAGTTCTTTGGATTTTTGGTTTTAATCCTAAATTGAAAAATAATGATCTTGTGTTTTTATTGTTGGGTTTGGCGGATTGGATTATGAATACTAACATCATCTCTCAATTTTGGGATGATAAAATGGCCATTTTCAATAACATGTGATTTTTATTCACTCATTATGGGATTATGATTATTATTTTATTATTATTGTGCTTTTAATAAATTTTTATATATTCATAATTATAAAATAATTGTATGTAAGAGAATTAATGATAATTAAAAATTTTAAAATTAAAAAACCTTGGGGATTTTGGGTTTTGGGTTAAACCATAAATTTTTTTCTAGAATATAGTTTAGATTTAATACAAGGCTTGGTTTTTAAAGGTGTTTTGTAAAATGGGTTTTTGGTGTCATAAATTGGTTTTATTGAAGACTTTGTTTTAATCAATTTCTTAGGTAAATTGTTTTTAGGGACTTAAATGGTTTAGTTCAGAGAAATTGAATGTTTTAGTTATGAGAAACAACCAAGAAGTGTTAAGTATTAATTTAATATTTTAGTATTTGAATGGATGGGAAGTTCCATGCTTGTGTCTTATACAAATAGAATCATCCTTGAAATTTATAAACACTCAGGTTAGGTGTCCAACAATCCAAAATGGGTGTATTCTATGATCATAGGAAAGAATTTATGTAATGTGATATTTTATTACTCATTTATCCTTTGGCTATATTAGTTTATTATTTTCTTCATGTTGGGGTAGATCTATGACGATTTACCTTGTTTGGGAAAGTAATTAGTTAATTGTTTTTCATCTTCTAATTTAGTTTTTTATAGATTATGATAAAATATTTTTTTAATATTTTCTAACCTATTTTCAAATATATTAGTTATATGGTTGGAACTTGGTATTCATAGAATTTCCTGAGAGTTATTTGGGGAAATACTACTTGGATCCTTAATCACCCCTACTCACACATCTTGTTGTGTGTAGATATATTATGTCATGATGTAAGTAAGGAAAGGATATGATGTACTTAAGTGATGGATATTATGAGTTGAGTTTATAGTGTATGTGGAGGTTTTTAACCATGAATTAGAGAAGGAATTAGACCATATAGATTAGATGGTTATCATTGGTTAGACCATCTCTACCCATAATATGAAGAATATGAAGAGAAAATATTGAAATAAATTAATAAATGTCTTGTATAAGAAAGAAGATAATAATGACTCTCTGTTAATTAAAGTTAATAAAATTAGATTTCACCCTGATAACTCTGTATATAATATATATCTTAAAAATAAACTTGTTGTAATAATCCACACTTCTTAATTAAAGTGTAGTAAAATTAAGTTTCAATATACAACAATACTAATGAAGAAAAATCAGACATGGAATAATAAGATCCATGGGAATAATACACTAATTAATAAATAGAAAACACCACAACCACTAAATATTCAAAGCATTGATGTGATGAAGGGTTTATAGAAACTTTTTTTCTAAAACTATCCACTAGAAGAACAAAGTATTTGTGGGGAATAATATACATCTGAATATTCACAATATAAATCAATTTCTACTTTAAAGAAAATCTTAAAGATATAGTTACTTATGTTTGTAACTATTTTAAAATATTTTGGGAGTATATCTCCCTCCTTGAATAAGATTTCATAAATAAAAAATAATAAATTGTTATAGAATGTAATGATGTACATATATCTCACCAAGAATGGCAGTTACAAAAATTCTATAATCCTGGAGATTTAAGATAGATGCTCCATTGTTTTCAAATATTGGGTTGATGAAATCCTAAAAAAAGGATGAAGTAATTGAAATACTTAAGGTGAAATTATAATAACTGGATAAAAAACAAAAGTATATCCTTGATGTCATGAATTCACAATTGGAGATTAAAGTTTTCAAGATAAAATAGCTCAATATCATACTATAATAGAATCTTAAAATGTAATAAGTTTTTTAAAATCATGTTAAAGAGATCAGTAAGGAGTGTGAATATAAAATACAATAAATGTAGGATGATAAAAGTTTCATAAATTTGAAATGTCTTGAATTTGAAGTCAAATTGGTAAATTGGAAAAATATTTAATCTAACTCCTCAAAATAAGCTAAGACAAGTACTACTACCAAACATAATTTTAAGGAGGATCTAGTGTTAAAAAACCACTCTACTCTAAACATAACATCGTGATATCATTAAATGATCAATCTTAAGTAGGATCTATATGAAGGGTACCATTTATATAAAAACATTAATTATGATAACTCTGGTCACATGAATAATGTGGGGTTCAATTCAAAATCTATACTAAATTGGATGAGTAAAAATGGATAGAAACACACCACTACATCTATGGTCAATGGAAGTAATAGTATGAAGGTTTGTTCCTCAAAATATGACCATAATAATAACAAAAATAAAAAAATTACAATCTTGTAAATCTGGAGAGACTACTATATGGAAGAAAAGAACTGTGTTTGTTTTTTTCTACTTATGATATAAATGTTTTGTGCACAAGTAAATCGATTATTGGAATAACATGTCAATATTAGGAAAACAAAGGAGGACTACATCAATGTGGGTACAAAGGAGACATGAAGAAAAATGAATAGTTGAATGGAAGTCATATTTTAGTCTATAACGGATTCAAAATCTTGGAAAATATCTATTTAACTTGTAATCAAAGTGGTCAAAAATATTCATTTTTTCCAACTCAACTAGAATGCGTAAAAAAATAAGAAGAGGAAAATACAAAAATTGATAAATGGATTTAATCCTGATTTGGGAGAGAATATAAAGAAAAATGTTGAAAATAAATTACTATGAATTTAGATAAAAATATACTCAATTTGTACTAAGGGAATATGAAAAATATACACTCCTTTCAATGAAAACCCAAGAATACAAATAAGAATTCCAAAACAAAGAGGATAAGATTCTTCTTTATAATGGAAGAGATCAAAACACATATCATTGTGAATAAATCATGTATATTAGAGATGATAGAGTAAATTTGAAGTAATAAAGAGGAAGAATAGTCCAAGTAAAAAATTAGAGAAATAAGTTGGAAAAGGTCACACCTGAGAAACCATATGTAATATATAATAAGGGTGAATATGTACCTAAAGAATGTTTGATTATTTGTCCATCTTGTTTGTAAAAAGAAAAAGAAATGAAGATACCATAAGATAAGGGAATATACAAAGGGAATGAAATGATTATATTTGAATAATAATCCAAATTTCATGAGAATGTATTAATAAATAATGACCAAATTAATTCAATAGATTTGTGTGGGAGATATAAGACAAATCAACACAATTCAAATGATTATCTAACAATCATACTAGTTTAACAAGAGAGTATTTATAAAATAAATATTTCATTATGAGACATTTATTCCTTGATGGATGATTTAAAAAATAAATTCCCACACATATAAATTGAAATAATTAAGTATTTCATGATATTAAAAGTAATTAAAAACTAAAAATTTAGGAGAACCAGTAAGAACAATTTTTTTAGACATAGATGAAATTAAAAGAGTATCATGGTTGAGAAGAAAATCTCATCCTTAATTAACTAACTAATAAGAAATATATCTTTTCTTTATTCCCCTATTATTTTTGTTGTAGTTTTCTGCCTTCACTATAGGTAATTAAAGGTTAATCTAATTATCATGGGGAGTACTAGAGAAGATGTGTAAATTGAAATATATAAGATTTGTAGAAGTATCTTAATTGGTGACACCACAAAAAAAATTATATTCTAATTAACATATAAAAAATGACCCACCTTGAGGAGGTGTAGGTGGATTTTATCCCTTGAGTGAGGAATCTTGAGAAGAAACTAATAATCTATAATTCATAAAAAAATGAATTCTAGAAGGCTATTGAAACCATTCATTGAAAAGGTATTTATTCTAACTCTCTCATCCTTGGTTCTTCAAGGACCAACTCTAAAATTAATGGGGGGTTTGATTTAAAAATTAAAAAAATTAGAATGGTCCATGGCTAAGTTCTTAATTTATAAGAAATACAACTTTTTGTTTGAATGTTCTAATCAATGTGTTGAAGTGAGTAGAGGAATTTAGGTTGAAAGTTTTTATGATAGTATCTATATTAATTTTTCAAAATAAATTATCTCAATCTAAAAACTTTATGATAAACCATTGAATATAATATCAAGAGGATTAATGTGATATGGTATCATATTCTTGGTATTATAGATAGAATTTTTTTTAGATTAGACCCTCTATTTTTTATACAGAGCATTGATCAAGTAATCATAAAGTGGAATAAATATGTAAACAATGCTAAGTATAAATTCATACCATCCTATTTTGTTATTTTTATTTATTATCAATAAATATGAGAGTGAAGAAAATAAAAAGGAGTATAAAATAGAGGAGGAAATGGAGGATCATATTGGAAATCCATTTTCTATGAGGTTTTGAAAACAAATACAAAGAAGAAGATTATTTAACCCACTTTTTATATGTTTTATTTATTATTAATAAGCATCAATTATTATATAATAAATTTTAATCCTTTCTATATTTTTGATGAAGAATATCTTGGAAGAATCGTGGAGTTCCTATGACTGTTAATGAAGAGAAAAGATCCCCAATCAAGGGGTCGATATGTAAACAACGAATAAATCTTGGAGTTGCACCTTAAATATTGAAAGTTGGTTGCTTCGATTTTTCATATATAAAATAAATATAGGTTTCTTGGAATTAAATTATAGAATATATTGGAGTATATTTGATAAGTTGAATAAGGTTATTTCTTTGGATATGTTTTAATATCCATTCATATAATGGTAAATATGGTTGAAGAAATACATTTTAAGATTATTGGTGAGATGATATTCATGTTAATAGATAAGTTATAATTATTTAGAATATTTTTATACTTAATTTAATGTAATTTAGAGTTTCATAGATAGTGAAATATTTTTAAGACCTAATTAAATAATGGTTATTCATAATAAATATGCTCGTATGTGAAAAAAAGTTCCATTTATTAAAGGATGATCCTTTGGATGTGGTTTTAGTTCATTTGGGATAATTAAAAAGGCTGGGGTATGGACTAAAGGAACTCTGGTTTGAATTTCATAATGTTTAAAATTATAATTACGAAGTTTATAAGGAGAATTAAAGTGTTTTTGAATCATTTTATAACATATTCGCATCTGTGTATGTGCCATTGTGTGAATTTGTATGAATCAACCCTGAGAAAAGGCACTACTATGAATGAGTCATTATGAACTTTCATATGAGTAATTTACCCTATGTATGAGTGATTTAATGAATCCATATGAGTCATTTGAGGCCATCATAAAAGCCTTAATATGAGTGGATGGAGGACATTGTATGGCACTCGCATAAAATGTTATCATGTAAAATGAGTCGTACATATAAGATGAATGCATCATGTAAGATATAAGGTTTCATAATATATGTTATATCTTATAAAATTATTTAGTAAGATATTCTAGAACATAAGATATGTGGAATGTGTATGATATCCATGGAAGAAGTGCTTGTTAAGATATATCAAGTAAGATTAGTTTTTCATAATAAATCAATTTATCTTACCTAAATGGTGAGATTCATCAAGTAATAAAAAATAAATCCAAAACTTCATAAGAGTAAAATATAGAATATCATAATGAAAATCCATGTAATTCCATAAGAATACATTCAGAAGAAGGGTAGTTTAAATAATTTTATGTTGATTCACGATGCTTCATGATTTAAAATAACACAAATGGATTATGATACTTACTAGCTAAGGGATGTGTTAATTTTCGCTCTAATGTTTGTAGAATTAATATAAAGTATGCACTTATTTTTATTGAAGCTTCCAATAATTGAATATGGAGATAATTTGCATATCTGAAATGTTCTGTGAATTTAATATAAACATTGAGAATATTTTAATGCATATTGTTGTGGAAATAAGTTTGAGAAGATGAATAAGACTGATGCTTATAGAAATTAATAAGTTCTTAGTTGTGATAAAATTAGAAAATGAGGAATAAGAATAAAATGGAGATGCTAGGATTTTATAGGAGATAATTATTTAAACAAAAATAATATTCAAGAGATCATAGGGACAAGACTATCTACTATCCATGAGAAAAATAAGAGGATAATTACAAGGGGGTGGGTGTACCATATTAAAGGATTTTATATATGAAATATATAGGAAATATTTTTTTGTAGCATATATTTCAAGAGAAAATGATAGATAGAGAGAGGGTATGTGTGTGTGTGTGTTTTCAACAAAAGAATCAAGTGAAAAGGAACTCTCAAAGAAATAAAAATTACTTGATACCACACAGAAAAAGAAAAACTTTTCCTATATCAAAGTTGGTGTCCCAATATTAATTCAAGATGTAATATCATTTGTGTTAAAGAGAGATGATCCAACACTAATATGAAAGAAAATATAGTGCATTTAAGAAAAATGAGAAGGTGAGGAAGACTATACTTGGTATTATTGAAGATCTTATAATAAAAAGTAGATGATCTAAAGAACTCAACCTATAATATCTTTATATTATATAGTTTGGAGGAAATTGAATTTTTATCCCTTGATTGTGACATATTTTAAACAACTATGTGATTTTTGTAAAGTGAATAAATCCCTTGTGATTTCTTTAATTTAAGGGAAAAAATCATAATCAATTCAAATCCATAAGTGGAATGTATTATCACTATTAATCATTATTCATAATCTCTAAAATGATTTCCAGTACTCTATAAATATGATTTGGTTCCTATAGTGTACCTATTTCGTGCTAAGATAATGTGCCCAAGGTCATTCCCTTTCCCAATCTTCGTTTTATAACAAAAATAGATCTATGTGCATGGAATAATAATAATGTCATTCCTAGGAAATATTCCTATATATAATAGAGGTGAACCTCATTAATCAATCCTAGTGACCTTATTTATATACTTTCCTACTTTATGTAGATTCATGGAAACTAAAAGATAGTGTTGAGTGAGACAGATCCATTTAATAAAGAAGTATATATGTAAAATAAGGGATAAAATTTTATCTAATAATAATTCATCCAACATCAATTCACCCCCATCCCCCCCCCCCCTTGTGTAGGGAATATTCTATAGTGATTATAATGGTACTTCACCTCAGTGACTCCCCTAGTGAGAAGCACCCTTGATTGACTATTTTCAATATTTATTCTAACCACTGGATGAATGGTCACCTAAATTTAGACCTTGTAGAGAGCTACCCACTCTTATCCCTCATTAAGACCATGTCTCATAGAGTATACCCTTATTAGACACTTAAAATAATATAGACGGGTTGAAAATCATCACCTAGATTTTTAATAGATCTTTTAATCCCATATCAATCACATTTCCTTATACTCTTCATCTTATCTCAAATATGTATAAAATAAAATTAGATAAATAAAATTGTCCATATAATCTATAATAGTCATTAAACATTGTTTGGGATTCATAAAATTTTTAGTATTCAGTAAATTTTAATTATTAAATTTCTTGAAAATGATTTCCTATAAATTATTCAAATTTTACTCTCGGTCTTTATTTTCCACAAGAATGATGTACCACCACATATGAGATATCCCTTACAACATCAAGGTGCCGAGCATGGCCCAATGTTATTCCATGGTCTCGATCCTCTAAAAGATATAGTGCATATGAACAATCCACTCTAGAGCTTATTATAGAGAGGCCCAACCCCATAAAATTGGATAATGATGAAGCAACAAATATTTCATGACATTAGAGTTCATTGGTTCCTTTTGAGGAACCCCTTGACTGGTCTCTTATATAAACTATGCTAACTGCTCCAATATCTAAGGGTCAACATTAGGTTGAGCGGGTTGAGCATGCTCTTCCCCTCTATCCTTATTGGTAGACAATGGTCATATAGGAATCATACTCTATAATAAATTAGAGAATATCATCAATTTTATACCCATTATAAACATACAAATGTTTAGTACTATATTAATAAAATCTATTCTAACCCCCATTTCCTCTATCCCTTTAATTATTTATTTATCAAAATAATTTTATCTTTAAAAAATAATCGGACTTGTAATCTAATCTAATATTATTTAAATATAGTTTTAAAGGAGTAGGAAATATGATTGGTATATAATATATTTTAGTAAAAAAGGAAATAATAATACTAATAATAATAATAAATCCAATTATCAATGAGAATAAAAAATATTTGAAATCTGAGAATCAGTTTTTGCTTCATATTAACCTACTCATTAAAATTAAATATATAGAAAAAAGTTATTTAATAATTGTTAATGTTTTAATTAATACAAACCTATCATTAATTCTAACTATGATGAAATCAAGTGTTTCAAACCACAAAATATGATAATAAATCATATCATTCCTTACCTATCGATTCCTAATATGATGCATGAGGCTCAATAACCTAGGATATACTGGTAGAAAATAGTAAAGAATTAAAAGGAATCTATACCTTCCAGGTACTTATGATTATACGATAATTATGCTTGTTAGGCATATTTATGGTTTACTTCCTAAGTCTTAGTGGTCCTAACTCCAAGATAATCTAAATTACCACACCCAAGTGCCATTAAATTATACTCTAATACCATTTTTAATGACCATGAACAGATCACCTGGACAGTTCAAGATGAGTCACCACAAAACCTTAGGTGCACATCCTAGTACCCAAAGGTTGGCATAAATGTTGGGGGTTAAAGAAATTGTTGGTGGGAGATAGATTTGGCCCTATTAATTAAATAAAAACAAGGTTATATCATAACAAAATTTTAGTATAACCCTTAGGGTTCATGTATATAAGCCTTAAAACCGTTAAATTCAATGATAGTGCATGTTTATCAAATCACACTGACAATTAAATAGGTAGATTATATAGAACATGCATACATACATGGTCTAGGAACAAAATTACCACAAATTACCCAAAAATAGAAAAGGTTAATAAAATTATGCTATGTAAAAATCCACTAATTTAAATGATACCTAATTTTCTAAAGGGGTGACTCCCATGTGGAACCTCATTTTTCAAACCACTCTGGATATCCCTCAATAATCACCTCCACATGCCTTGAAAAAAGTGAAAAATGTGTCATCTTATCTCCACATTCTATACAGCACTAACCCCCATGCTTTGGTTCTTTCCCTTTACATGGATCATATATAATGAGGCATGTACACATCTCAATGTAGTACTTAAAAGGAGTGAGTTTAATAACTCAGTATATGGTCTGCACCACACCCCTACTTACCAATCATAATCTCAAGTTAATTAAAACAATGTTATATGGCTAGATTAAAAGTAGTACAATTCAATCATCAAGCTTGGAATATTTAACAGTATAGATATCATAAAAAATGAATAAACCCATGTACTAGGAGGGTCCTCTCCTTCCCTTACCAGATTTAGGGATATCCCAAAATCAATGCCAAGCTAGAGGTAGGGAAATATTGTATCCCTTCCCATCCAAATAGATATTTATATAAAGGAAGGTCATAATTCCATCCCATAATGTAGGGTAAATGGTATAATAAGTTAGGTTCTAAGCCTTTCCCATGGAATATGGGAAGGGGAATACAAATTCAGTGAACTGTGATCCCATCCCATATCCATTTCCAAGTAAATTTGTACCTACTAGACAACATATAAAACATATAAATTTCCCTTATAACATGTTTCACATGAAATAATTAGAATGTATAAGTGATATAACAACTCAATTAACCATTATAAGGAGGCTTAATTTCAAACATTTTATGGAAGATGAATTTCATATGTTGTAAATATCCCTTTTTAGATAACTAAATATAGTAATTAATCCTTATAATCAATCATCAATTATAGGGGTTCTATAATGGAAAAAATAACACAGAATTCTGAAGGCACGATTATAATTATTTTGAATTTTAATGAAATCTCAAATATATTTTATACTTTAAAAAGAGAAATTTTAAGAATTTATTTGTCACTAAAAAATCATTATTAACCGAATTAACTCATCCCTATACCGATTATAACTTATCTCTTAGGGAAAATAAGATAGAAGAGGGGTATGAATATAAAAAATATATACAATTTATTCCTTGAGGTATGAGAAAGATTATTTCACCACAAACCAAATATAATTTCAAATAAAAAGATATAAGATGGATTTCACCAATTTCTATAAGAGTAGAGGGAAAATAGAAAACTAAAGTAGGGAATTACATTATACTCACGTAGGAAAAGCTTCAAAAATATATAACACAAAAGAATATGAGATATTCTAATGATTATAAAGTCCCTAGATTTTTTAGGAAGATTTTATACCCTTTTTAATAGAAAAATAAGAATAATAAGGAATCAAGATAGATCCATGGTCTTACCATTATGAATCCTCAATCCCAAGACTGATTAAAGGCACTCTTGATCAAGGATTAAAGTGCATTCAATTAAAGAGGATGAGGGAAGAATGAAATTTTAAAGGAGAGATCAGTGGGAGGAAATGTGAGTAAAATTCAAAACTCCCTTCATTTTGAGGGTTAATTTTATGTTTTAAATATAAAAGTGTCACCAACATAAAATAAACACCACTACAGGACATTGAGTACTCAATACTAATCCACCAGGTGCCTAATGGTTCTAATGGAATTCCTGTAGCCACTAGACTTCCACTAAGTACTCTGCGTTGGTCCACTAGGTACTTGTTTCCTATAATAATAATGTACCTCCCCCCTCATCATCCTTATCTTCCTAAATTCATCAAACCCTTATTCCATATTTAAACTATACATAAGATATATATAATGACCCATAAATTAAAATATAACTAACCTATGAGATGAAGGTATTTACACTCCATTATTAAATAATGAATTTCTCTCTAGGATCGATTGTGTCAACAATATATTTGAGATTTAATATCAAGGAATTATTTAATTATTCAGTCTATATATTTCTCTCTCTTTCTATTTATTCTTCCTTTAATAGTTATATATCCTTTGATTATATTTTTGGATTTTTATTTTGGTTTTGAATAATGAATATAAGAATTAGGATCTTGTGTTATTTCTACTGGGGTATGTGGGATTAGATCATGATTTATTACATCATATATAGGGTTTTGATATATTTTAATTATCATAAACTAAGTTGGGTAATTCTTATTCACTTCTTATATGATTATGATTATTTTTTTCTGATAAGTTTGATTTTATGAACTTTTTATGTGAATTTAAAAAAATAGAATTGATTTCATAATCATTAGTATTTAATGGATTAAAAAAAACAATTTAATGGTTTTGTATTAAACTATATATGTTGGTTAAAAATGAAATTTGAATTTAAACCATAGTTTGGTTATTAAAGGAGTTTTGTAAAATTGTTTTAGAGTTTCTTAAATTGGATATATTTAAGAATTGACTTTATTGGTATGTGTACATAAATGGTTTTTGGGATGTAAAATTGGTTTGGTTTGGAGAGATTAATTGTTTTGGGTATAAGAAATGATTGGGAAGTCTCAAGTGTGGATAAAAGGTTAGGGTATTTGGATAGATGAAAAGTTCAATATTTGTTTGTTATACAGATAGGAGAGACTGATAAATTCAAGAACCACTTGTGTGGGAGACAATAAATAGTGGGTGTGCGGGAATTAATATATATTATATTTTATAATTTATTACTTGTGTCTCCTTTGGAAATATTGGTTTATTTTTGGTTTCATGTTGGGGCGGAGCTGAGAAGGTTACCTAGTTTGGAAAAATAATATGTTTTATTATTTAAATATACTACTTTGGTTTTATCTGGTTTTTGATAAATTGATTTTGTATTTACATTTGGTATTTTTTTCCAATTATATTGGTTACATGGTTGGAAATTGTTTTGTAGGGATTACATGAGAGTGATTTAGATATATCTTATTGTGTATTCATACTCACCCTTGCTCGCACATCTAGATGTGTGTGTAGATGTTTTATGTCATGATGCAGGTAAGGGAAAGGCTCTAATATTATTAGGTGTTGGATCTTAGGAGTTGAGTTGATAGTGGATGTGGTGGTTTATAAACATGCATTGGAAGAAAATTTTGAGTATTCACATTGTATGGGATTCATTGGATGGTCATCATGTCACGTATAGATTTGAAACATGTGTCATTTTTTTACACTACACTCTCTTTTCTTTTCAATTAACATTAAATATTATTGTTAAAGTTGGTTTTGGTTTTTAAATGAAATTTAATTCTTATCTCATATTTTTTCTACTTGGGGGAAAATCATTCCCAAATGATTATGTTTATCCCTCAAAACTAGATTCCAACCACTGGTAATCATGGAATACACTTGAGGCCATGAGGTGACTTTGGACCACCCTTGAGATTCGACCACTCAAATTAGGGTTATCACATGAACGGTTATATTTATTCCTCTTATGATTGAAGATTCCAAATTGATTATTGGAAATTATGACTTGTTATTTTAGAAGGATAATTTTTTCAGATATTCACTCTTCCTTATTAGTTTTTCCAAACTAGAGATGAAAATTAATACAGCACCCCAATATGGTTAGTTAATCAAAAAATCCTTAATAATGATATAAGGAATATTTTTAAAGAGATTTTAATTTATAATAATTAATATAGGTAAGTCTATAATGGGATATTGTTTGGTAGATTCTCAAAAATTATGGCATGTCAAGATATGAATGAAATACATTCAATTGAATGATTTTTATAGTTTATTTGGAACTCAATGGTAAACTATAAGAAAAACATCGTTTAGAGTCAGTTTTTTAGTACTATTTTTAGAAACCATTGAAAATGTTTTTTAATATAATTCCACCAATATTTAACATCATTTTTCAAAAGTGTAGATACTTTTTTGTTTCCTGATGGTTTTCAAAAGTGTCTATAATTATTTTCAATAGTTTTATTTAAAACCTCTTCTATGTGTTTCAAAAAAACAAACATCACCCCCACCACACTTCTTATTCCCTCAATCACTGACACCATATCCCTATACACCCCATGATTGTGTGTTTCCCATTCCCCAACCCTTAACCCCCAATTCTCATGTCTCCCTCACATGTTCATCACACTTCACCCTTCCTTTGAATCCTAATCCCCCACTCATAATCCTCATATCATCACCCTTCACTCAACCCCCAACTGATCACTCTCGAGCCCTTCTATCATCACCCATATCTAGGCCTCATTCCCCACTTGTAGTCCCTCCCTTCCATCATTATTTCACTGACCCATGAACTCCAACTCATGAGCCTCCCCTATTGTTGTCCTTCCTTCATACTATATTTATTCAAGAAACTATCAAGGTAAGGGATTTAGAATTCCTCTTTTTTTATCCATGTAAATGTGGAATTATAATTACTTTTCCTTAGATAAAAAATTGTATTTAACCTAATTAATATAATTCATTTTATTGAAGAATTTTAAATTGGATGGTGAATCATATGTGCTTATAGGGTGATGTTAATATTTGATTAAACTTTTTTAATTAAACAGTTAAATCTTTATTTTTGAATGTATAGGGAGAATAGTGGTAGTCCAATATATACAGATTAATTTAGATTAATTTACCCTAAAACAAACCTCAGTGTGCTAAGGGTTTGGTAGAATTTTTATATTATGAAATTGCAAATTGATCAACGGATTATGGAATAAATGTTTTGTATTTTGATTGAAACTTTAAGTGATGGTTGAATGGAAATGAAGCATATGAGAACCTGATATTCAAATAGATTCTTTTTCAATGTGTGTCTTATTTTTTTCATGGTAAATATAATTTTCTGGAATATAAAATTAGTGACTATCCTATAAATAAAATACAAAATGACACACAAAAGGAGAATCTGATTTAAAACTTGATAAATAATGCATTTGGGTTTATAAGATACAATAAACATAATTTTAATATATCAATGGAACCATCAGTTTATATAAAATAGGTTAATATTTTTTAAAACCATAGTGATAAAAAAATTGAGTTTTATGAATTAGTTAAATATGGAAATATAGAATTGTACAAAGGGTGTTCCATGTATTTGAGGTTCTCATTTCTACTCAAGTTGTACCATATCAAGTCTCTCTATGGAATTACTGACAAATAAATGTATATGATTTTTTTTTCTTATTGATTCAATTAGATAATTAATGATCCATGGATCATTCTATGATATTGAGAAAATCCTCTACAAGGATAGTGTTGATTATATAAAAATGTATGCATAACCAAATGATTACATGATTTATTGGGGAGAAGATTCGGATAAAGAAGAATGCATAATATATCATATAAGAAAATGGAAATCAATGAGAATTAGTTAGAGTAAAAATGAATTTAACCCTATTATGAAGTAAAATAAGAAAACTCTCATGAAATTATTACGTTACTTTCCTCTAAAACTACACTTCCATAGATTATTCTGGTTTTTTAAGACCGTATATAACATAAGGTAACATGATTTGGAAAGTAACAATGATGACTTGATGATACATCCCAAATATTCAACATAATTAATGGTGTTTGATTCATTATATGCAAATTTTTCTTCAGATCCTTGGAATATACATTTGGGATTAGATTTCGATAATTTTAACCCTTTTGGTTCTTTAAGTACTATTTATAGAATATAGCCAGTTATTTTGATCATCAATAATTTACTTTCATGGATGTGTATAACGAATAATTATTCCATTATTTTGATGATTATATTTGAAAGAAAATGCCCTAAATTGAAATTGATGTATACCTCCATCCTCTAATCAAAGAATTTTAAAAATTATTAGATGATGTAATAGAAAAATTTGATGAATTAATGAGAAATATATTCAAAATTCATGATTTTTTAAAGTTGAAAATTAATGAATTTATGAGATTGAAAAATTATCTGGTTGGAACACACATACCATCTTGGATTTTTCATTTAGTAATTTTAATTTTTAACCTCAATGACTACCTCATAGAAGAAAATGTTTTTTTATGTTAAATCCCTATTTTATTGATTCATATTATAGATTATAGTTTTATAAAACATAATTAAATGGATTTATTGAATTTAGAAAGTTTCCATAGGGTTATATGGTTCATAAATCTTGAAAAAATTAATAAATTTTACTTTAGAATTTTTAAAATGAAATCAGTTGAAAGGAGGGGAGGGAAGGGTATGAGATACAATATTCAAAGCAGTTAAAACACAATAGTGGAAGAAAATGAGTATATTCTTAAAACTACCTTACTAAGAGTTTAATTTACTATTTAATAATATTGAAATAATGAATATTGATAATAACATCTTTGATAATGAAATTTATACATTTATTAATGATAAGGGAAAATCAAAGGATCACTTTAATGATCATAAGGACTTAGAAGTAATGGATATAAATCCTGGTTTATTGAAAAATGAGAAAAGAGATTATCCTTAAGCTATTTATGCAATAAAAAATCTGAAGAAACACATATTCCTTAAAATTTTAAATAATTTAAAAGTTTTTTCTAGATATTCAAGTAACATTAAAGGAGTGTTGACTTAAAACATCAAAAGTTACATGCATTAAAAAGTCATGACTCACATATTCTGATAGAGTATATTATACCATTAGTATTTTGTAATGAGTTACTTGAAAAGTAACTAAAGTTCTAGTTCAATTTTGCACCGTCTTCATAGATATTTTCAAAAAAACTCCAAATCTAACTGATTTATACAAACTTTAAGAAATAATTTTGTTTAACACTTCTTCATTTATAGATTTAATTTCCCCATTTATTTATCACTATCATGATTCAATTGACTATTCAATTAGTAGAGGAAGTTAAAATTGGTGGATAGTTAAACTATTGATGGATGTATCTAATTCATAGGTATTTTAATATTATTTCTGTTTTAATTGATGAATTTAATTTTATCAAATCATTATGTAAAAAAATTAAATATGCTTCTTATATTTATTTCAATAGTTACTTAGGTCATTTGAAGTTATATGTGAGGAATTATGCTCAAATATAGGATTTATTGATAAAGGTTACATATTTGAAGAGTATTTGACCTTCTATTCTAGGTATTTGGATAGAATTGAGACTATATTCAATCATGTCAAACATGTTGATGGCATCTTCAATAAATATCATTCATAAAAACATTTATCAGTATTTATGACTATAGGATGACCAATTGGAAAGGGATCAAATTTTAGACATGCTAAATTGGAATTACTATGAGAAAATAGATATGTGTTACCCAATAGACTTAATTATAATCCATTTATTGTTTAATTGAGATTGAAAACAAAGATATTACTAATGGGTTGAACTCTAAATGAGATAAAATTAACACAATATTTTAATAAAGAGATTCTAAAATGGTTTTCCCATTATGAAAGTACATACTCATATTCATATTATTGATATATTTTTATTTTTTACATGTTAAAATTAATTATTTATATATTCTTGTGTAGATAATGAATGTTGATAATTTAACTGAAATGTAAAATGATTGGATGTTTTTGGCTCAATGTACTCCAAGGAAGGATAAGATATTTGATGCTTATAATATTAATGGATTCATGTTTCATACAGTTAATCATGAATATGGAATGAAATTTCAAAATAGTGGTGTATTTATACTTTTTGAGGTGGGATACTATTGAAATATGTTTGATATCATTGAATTAAACTATCATGGTAAATTTTCAATTGTCTTATTCAAATGAAATTGGTTCAATATAGGAAATGGTATAATAAAAGATTCATTACATTTTAATTATCTTAACTAATCTTACTTGATCCTCACCAATTATCGTGAAGAGCGTGATCTATTTATGATGGATTAACAAGTGAAGATGGTTTATTATATGGATGAGAAATTAAAAGAAGGTTGGATTGTTTTCCTATAATTATAATAGATAGACTTGTATCATATGGGTGATAAAGTACCTCATCAAACAAAATACATTAAATATTTTTTCCTAATAATATTAAAACAATATAAATTTCAAGGGAGGGTGAAAATGAAGAAGTAATATTCACAATATAGGTTGATAACAATGATAAAAATGAAGATAAATATAATTTAATATATAAATTGGTAATGTAACTATATTACAATTTCACATATGTTAGTGTTTCATGCATATATACATTTTTTACAAGTGTTTCATACATATATGCATTGTTATATTCTATTTTTTTATAATTTTATAATTATTTTACATTTTTTTGAATTGAATATATTTTAACTCATTTGAAATGTTGGAATACTGAGTATAAAAAAATTGCGATCCTATTTTATCATCAACTTGAAGCACACCACCTCTATCATCACCTTTAGTGGATCTGAGTGATTCCACTATACCAAAGACTTTTAGTGATCCACCAACTTCCCCATGTTTTTTTGGTAACTCACTATCTGATGCACCTTTTGTGGTATAGCAATTGGTTGATCCTCCATCTATGGGATATTGGTGGGTTTACATTTTTAGTATGTATGTCATTATAAAAAACTATATATTTTTATTAACTACTTAATGCATTTTTAAACCGATAAAAATAACAATAAAATATATAAAAATGTGAATAATATATATATAACCCAAGAGGAATTAAAATTTTCATTCTATTTGATGAGTTAAAGGATCCTACTTGTGATATGGCCAGAATCTATGAACAGATTCTTGGACATCTTTCTTACAAGGTGGTAAGCCTTCCCATTAATTATAAAGATGGAGTCATATTCCAATAGATTTCTAGAATGAGTTGTTTAACAACCAAATAAATGTAATACTAATTTAATATTTACTGATGACTAATGTAAAAGGAAAAAATAAAATTATTAATATACATATAAATTTTATGTTTTTTTTCTATATTTTTTTCATTTGGATCTCTCTCACTCTATTACATACTCATGGAAAAGAAAATGTTTGGTAAACAAATTGAGAAAATTTTAAAGGGAGATTATGGAATGAGTTTACAAACACTTTTCTAAGTACTCTACAGATATATGAGAAAGTTCCTAAAGGTGTTTATTATAAGCAATGGAAGTTTGTTGATATTAACAGGGTTGTATCTAGTGATTAATTTTTATATTTTATAATTTATTAATAACATAAACAAATGGAAATTATAATTTTTATTAATTTTTCTATTTTTATAGAAATTATCTAAAAAATACAATGAATAGAGAATAATAAGTCATTTTTCATATCATTGGGTAATAGAGTTTTTCTAGAAAAAAAAAACAATATCAATTATATTTTATTCAATATTTTTATATTATTTTATTATACCTAATGATTTTATTTATAACTTGATGTGTGTATATTGTTTTATATAAGTTCATCATTTTTTTCACATGGACGGATGAATGAATATTTGGATTAATGTTCATCAAAAACATGATGGCAGTATCATGAATGAACCTTCTAGAGATATTGGAGTAAATACTTTTCAATAAAATTTAATGTTATTTTATTACCATAAAAACATAATAAAGAAAAAATAATTTAATTATATAATATTTTAAAGTTCATAAAATTTATAAAATTATTGATTATATTGTTGTATTGACATGTTAAAACTGAAAAAGCTTGGGATTAAAACCTTATAAAATCATCATCAGGTTCCTAGAATGATGTAGTTGCAATATTTTTAGGTAAGGAGTATCTAGAGAATGTATGTGGGATTGGTTTTGGGCCTACTCCATCAAATTTATTTGGTATTTTACCATCATCCATTACTATTACACAATCTAATGGGGGTTTAAGTACTGTAATTGATCGAGAAGTGTGGAGGAAAATTTCAAGACTGAATGAAAAAATTAAAGAATGTGACACCTACAGGAAAACACATGATCAGTGGAAGTCAAAAATGTAAAATATCATTGTCTCTATATTCTAGTGGATGATAGACACAGTCCTCAAGGAAATTACTATCCTTATAGCTCATCCTACATATTCATATTCTAAAGTCAATCCATTGAGTTTTTAAATGACTATTTACTTTATTTGTATGATGATATTGTATCATGTTGGGTCTATTTAAATTAGATGGAGTTGGGGTAATTTCATATGAGTCTTCTCTTTGAATTATGTTGGTGTATATTTTTTATTGAATGTGTTTTTACTTTAATTTTCATTTTTTGAAATGAAAAATAATAAGAATAATATAAGTTAAAAACAAGAGTATAAAAAAACTCCAAGAATTGTGTTTCTTCTCTACCCAAGACTATTGAGTGATCTTCACCCATATTCAAGGTCAACTAGACTCGTTTTTCATCCCCCACTTATTACCTATGTGATTAGAATATTTCACATCAATTTGATGTGTGGTGTGCTTAAACTAATTAAATAAGCAGTTTCTAAAGGTTTCGTAGTCTTAAAAAAGCGTTTGGGGTTCAAAACCAAGAAAATGAAATCTCATTTCCATGAACTCATATAATAACAACTTTACAATTATTTTTGAAATATAGGAATTGACATCACATAAATCTGAGTTTTCATTTTCTCAAAATGACTAAAAACACATTTTCAGTGTTTTAAAACACTAAAACATGAATTTAATAGTAAAAACTATAAAAATGACATCAAATTAATTTGAAAGTAGAGTAAAAAAATTTTGAGTTATTTTTTATATGGAAGAGTGGACGTAACATCAATCTGACATGTGGTGTACTCTTGTAGACTGAATAAGCAATTTTTTAAGCCTTAACAATATTTAAAAACATACATCAGATGGTCAATACCAATAAAAGAACCACTAATTATCATGAAATAATAGGATAAGAAACATAGAATGAGTTTTGAAATTTATTAATTTACTCTATTTTAATCTATTTTGTTGTTTGTTTAGGATTACCGAAAATACTTTTTTAGTGTTTTAAAACACTAATATGTGCATGTAATGGTCAAAACACAGAAAAAAACCTCATATTGATATGAAAGCATAGTAAAAATAACTTTTAATTATTTTTTATTCATAGAAGTAGGTTTTATAATAATACATCATGTGGTGTGATTAGACTAACTGAATAAACAATTTTTAGAGATTCAATAGCCTTTAAAAATGCATGTCAAGGGGTCAAAACCAAGAAAACGGAATGTGAATATTATGAAATCATAAGAAAACGATTCTAGATTTATTTTTAAAATGTAGTAGTCGAATCCACATCAATCTAAGTGGTCTTTTTCTGTATATGATTGAAAATTCATTGTTTAGTGTTTTAAAACACTAAAACAAGCATGAAATAGTCAAAAGCATAGAAAACAACCTCATGTTGATGTGAAATCATAGGATAACTATATTTCAATTATTTGGTATTTGTTAGAGTAAATGAAACATATATCTAATGTGTGGTGTGCATATACTGACTAAAAAAGGAGTTTTTAAAGATTTGACGTCTTTAAAGGCATGTGTTAGGGGGTAAACATATGAAAATGACATCTGGTTGTTATAAAATTATAGTAAAACAATAATATATTGATTTTTTGAATTTTACATATTGATTCCACATCAATATTATATTTCATTTTTTTAGGATGATCTAAAACATATTTTTAGTGTTTTAAAACACTAAAAAGTGCATGTAAATGTCAAAACCATATAAAACAACCTTGAATTAATGTGAAATCATAGTAAGATAGTATTTTAATTATTTTTGACATGTACAAGTGGATAGTATATAAATAAAACATGTGTTGTGATTAGACTGATTTAATAAATAGCTTTCATTGATTTTATTATCTTTAAAAGCAAGAATCAGGGGTAAATACCAAGAAAATGACCTCATATTGTTGCAAAATTATAATAAAACAACTTTAGATTTATTTTTAAATTGTAGGAATAAAAACCAAATTAATACAAGTTTTAATTTTCTTGGGATGGATGAAAATTCATTTCTATTGTTTTAAAATACTAAACACTCATACAATAGTCTAAACCATAGGAAACTACCTTATATTGACATGAAATCAAAGAAAAATATATTTGAATTATTTTGGATGTGTAAAATTGTACAAGAAATCAATACGACTTGCGGTGTGCTCAGACTAACAAAATAATCAGTTTTCAAAATATTTTTATAGACTTTAAAAATGTGCTTCAGGGGGGTCAAAACTAAGAAAACTTCATTTTATTATTATTAAATCATATGAAACTTATTTTATATATTTTTTCAAATATATAAATATATTCCAATTAAATTCAATTTTTCAATTTTCTCAGGCTGACCGAAAACACATTTTTAGTGTTTAAACCACTAAATCATGTGTGTAATAGTCAAAATCACAGAAAAAACCTCATATTGATGTGAAATAATAACAAATATATCTATGAATTATTTTTTATGTGTTTGATCAGATGACACATCAATCTGATGTGTGGTGTGATTGGACTGACTAAGGATACAGTTTTAAAAGATTCAATATTCTTAAAAAACATGTTTTATGGGGTAAAACCCAAGAAAAAAGACACTAATTTCCAAAAAAAACTAGGAAAAAAGCATTAGAATGATATCTTAAATGTAGGATCAGATTCCACATCAATTCGAGTTATAGTATTCTTGGGATGATAGAAAATGATTTTTAGTGTTTTAAAACACTAAAATATGTTTGTAGTGATCAAAACCATAGAAAATGACCTCAGATTGATGTGAAATCATAATACAAGAGTATTTGAATTATTATTAAGTTGATTCGTTATTTTTAGTTAATTTTAAAAATATGGATTTATTTTTTAATGGGTATTCTTGATTTTAGACTCTTACACTATGAAATTTTCTAGAGGGAATGAATGATTTTGTTTGATTCTTACATTGATTTAATTTTAAGAAATAAAGATAAAAACATATCTAATTTACCATGATCGGTATATTGGGAAATGGTTTCACTGGTTTAGGTAGTGATTTCTAGAAGTTGGTATTGATTCAATAAAGTTCACTACATAGTAATGGGAAGTGAGGTATGAAGACATAGACTTTTATAAACTTGTTCATTTCAAGTTATGAGAGTATAATCATATCTTAAATAGGAAAATTTAAGTTTTAAAAGTGTTACCGGTTAGCTTGGAGGCTTAATTTGATGAATCATTTTCATATATTCATTTAATCTATTATATGCAGACTGATATATCATTTGTTTTGTGCTAAAATTTCATATGTTTTATTAACAAATTAATAAATGTTATGTTCAAAATTATGAATATATTCTATGCATATTTTTTTGTTTCTTTCTTAAAAGTTATAGTTTTGTGTTGCAGGTGATAGATGGTAACAGTAGACAGAATATTGAGCATTCTAATCCAAAACAATCTTCAGAAGGTAGTCATGATAATTTATAGTTTTTGTGGTATGGTTAAACATTATCATGTAATATACTAAAATATTTATTTATTTTGTTTAGTTATATTGATTTAAATATTGTTTTTTCAGTTGATTTATGCTCATGTGGTCAGTTTTGTGTATGATGATCCTAGATACAGAGGTGTTTAGACATAGTGGATATGGAGAGATGGTTGTGATGGGTTCAAGGTGGATTTTGGACTTATGTTTTCTGTATAATAACTGAGTTTATGACTGATGGTTTTTGACATGTCTTGATATAAATAGGATTTTTTATATATCAATTATGTTTATGTATTCTACTTATGTGTCTTCTATATTATTATATAAATTTTAGTTTAATTAATTAATATTTAACTTCATATTATGTTGTATAATTTTGAAAAAAATACATTTTTTATTATTTTAAATTTTTAGAGGAGGTTTATAAAAATTCCCTTATATGTATTATTTTTCATTCTATTTTGAATTATTTATATTTAATTCTTCTTTTTTGTGTAATTTTGGATAAATTGTTGCTAAATAAAACTACCACTGAATAATTTAATGGTGGTTCATTTATTTTTCTCTCATTGATTAAATAGAAAATTTATAGTATTAATGTCCACTAAATACATAAATAATCACCAATAAATATGGGAAAATGGAACTTGGTTAGACCACGACCAAAAAAATTCAAATAACCACTCTTTGATTTCTAATATTGAAATACATGGATGTTTTATTAAACATCAAGAATTTGTTTTTTTGATAGTTTAAACAGCCTCTAATATAAGAAAAATCGATTTTATAGTTTGGTTTTGGTGTAGTGGTTCCTCTAAAATTCAGTTCTCTAGTCTAGTGTATTAGAAAAGGGCAATCTCATCGGATAAATTTATTCAACGAGTAAGATCAACCTAGACTCAAAATTATGATTGAGGAGGTCATTAAATCCTATAAAATTTAATTATTCATAAAATCTACTGACTACTAGCACTGTGGTAAGTAGGTTTGAACCATATACAAGGCTAGAGGTGTGAAAACCAAACAAAAAAACAAAAAAAAAGCAAAAATAGGTGGTTGTTGAGAAATTGAATATGGGAATGGTGTTGTGAATTTTTGATGAAAAGGGTGTGAAAAGTGAACCAAAGTGTGGATAAAGTAGATATAATGAAATAAATAAACAAAGTTGATTAGGGTAAAATCTAGGTAAACTGGAGTGATTTGAATTGAATAAAATATATTTCTACTATTTCATAATGATAATAAAAAATGTTCTAAATCTATGAAGAAAGGCGATAAATATACCTAACTATCTCTTAGTGTTCAACATAGTTCTATGAACTCTCCCTGGAAAATATTTTTCAATCAAAACTAAACAAATTAATGGTTCTTTAATGGAAAATAAAGGCATCAAATTTTTCTATTTGAAATACTTTAATTAAAGTCTCAAGGGTAAGAAATACACTATCACCACCCATTGATACATAGAGTAATGTTGAAATAATGCTTAGGAAGAACAAAAATGAGGACTCAGAATGAAATTATCACACTGAAGTTCTCCAAGAAATTCATACCTCAATTTCTCAATTTATTGGAAAGGAATGAATTAATATTATCACTGTAATAAAATATCCATCACTGAATTTAATCGGTTGATTAATTATTAGATAAAATAAGAATTATAGTGGATGAAGCTTAATAATGACATTAGACAATTATGAAAACATGAGAAGAATAGAATAAATATTTTAAATTCATTTCAATATGATCCCCCTAAAGGATTTATCTATTCGAGGTTGTCATAGAAAAAATATATTCAATAAATACATATCAAAGACATTAGAAATATAAAATGGATAGAAAAAGGATAAAGTGTTCTCTATTGATATCACTTTCTTCTCTAACTCTAGCTTCCAATGATTTGAAACTCTCAAACACTTCCCTCATGTATCTCATTCCTACTCTCCTTCATGCGTTGAATGATGTGTCCCAAAAAGTAATCTCAGTGATTGTTTTTATATTTCATCAAGATTTCTAAAAAATACACCACCTTTATTCTATAATAGTTAAATGGGTGAAAAAATTCTCTATCCTTGAGTCACTGCAACTTTCACTTTTGCAAATCTCTTTAATAAAATCTCACCCACTTACACTAGAAATGATTTCTTCAGTTTTATCCTCTAATTAATTTCTCAAATTATTTTAAATGATTTATTGATTTCTTTAATTCACTATATTTGAATCCATGTATTAATTCATTATATGGGCTTAACAACTTCCAAATTCTAATATGCAGTTGGTTATGGTCAAGTAAACCCATTTCAATTTTGAAATTCATCTTCCTCTTTGAACGAGCACTCCATTAATTTACTGAGGTCATGGAAATAATCATGGCCTCATCTCATTCTCTTAATGCCTCCATTACTCAGCCTAAACTTAAACTAAACATTTCTGGGTAGCATGGACTTCTCATTGCTAGAGATCTAAGATTTCATGTAAAATCTTGGTCAATATTCTTAATTACCCAACTCATTAACATCAGTGAAAATTTTGTAAAAGCTATTAGTGTGCTCAAATTCCATCAATTAATAGATGATCCAATGTTCAACACCCATGATTTTCTAGGACTCAAATCCTTTAAATAACATCCTTTATTTAATTGTAGGTTCTTCTTGAACAGCTTCAATGACGCCTCCCTTGGTTACAAGATCATCCATCAAGTTTGAAGTTCAGTGAGGCATTGAATTTAGCATGCAGGGTGCTCACAACTATAACATTAAAACTGAATCATAGGGGGAACTAGAGGTCTCATCATTATCAAAAATTGAACCTATAAGAATAAAAACTAGGGAATGGATCTTTATTTTCTTTTAAACTTCATCTATATTCCTCAAGATCGATTTCCTTATGCCCCAGGTCTTCCAGGCCCAACACATAATCCCTTTCAGGGTTCCATATAAAATTTTCATGTGATCCGCAATCCTTTTTGGAAAACAATTTGGGATTTTATTTTCACCCAATAATCCTCCCCTCAAACTAAAGACAACATAGTTAGCTTCTCTTCAATTATAATCCATATGATCCAAATCATCTTGTGCTCACACCATTGTTTCTCTATTAAATGGGACATGTCATCTGCCCAATGCTATTAAACAAAATTTCGATACAAGGCACCACCATGGATCCACATGCTCTAATTTGAGCTATCATTATAGTTCTAAAACTGGTTTGGGGTTATCCACTTCACATATGGGCTACACCATGCCATTAATACAACTTTTTAGGATCGATTTCTTCCGACCTGGGGTCTTCTAATCCCAACACATAATCTATTATGGGGTTCCATCTTAAAGCTTATATGTGATCCACCATCCTTTGTAGAAACCAATGTGGGATTGGGTTAACACCCAATAATCCTCCCCTCAAACCAAATACCACACAATTTTCTTCCCTTCAATAATAATCCATCTGATCTAAATCATCTTACACTTACTCCGCTATTTCTCTCTTAACTAGGAAATGACGCCTACCCACTGTTATAAGAAAGATTTTCAATAAAAGGAACCCCCATGGATCTAAATGCTCTAAAATGATCCATCATTATCATTCTAAAACTGGTTTGGGGTCATCCACATAACACCTAGGCTAAATTATGCCTTTGATACCACTTATCAGAATTGATTTCCTCCAGCCCTATGTCGTCCTGGACCAACACATAATTCCTTCTTAGGTTTCATCATAGAACTTATATGTGATCCTCCATCCTTCACAGAAACCAATTTGGGATTGAGTTTTCTCCCAAAAATCAATTTTCACAATGGTTTTCTATGCTAGCATTTATAATTTAATTTTGGTATTCCACTTGGATTTTATGTACTCTTTGATTATTAGTGGATCTTCATAGAGTTTCCCCATGGTTTTTCAATCCTCTTCAAGGAGGGTCTTTCTATGTTAAAGTTTTTTGTCCCCATTTATTTTTTACTTTTATTTATATGCTCTATTTTCATTCTTGATCCTCATAATTATTGTTGTCACAACATAGTTTTTATTATAGATTCAATCCCCTTCAAACCTAACAACTAATATCAAAGGGATATATCTGTGTTTCTTTATGATTAGATATGGGTGACTCACACCACATTATTTATTCCAACATTGAACTTTTTAATGGGAAAAATGATTTTACTCTGTGAAATAAATGAGTTAAAAACATTTTTGTACATGAGAATATAGTGAAGTCACTAAATAAATAATCAGATAAACTGAAAATGATGAGCATTGAAGATTGGAGGGATATGATAGAATTGGCGACAATCATGGTTCAGATATATTTGGTTGATAATACACTATGTAAAGTGATTAATCTGATAGATCTGGATGAGATCTAGGAAAATATTGAAAGAATGTTTAAATCAAAATCTTTCACAAACCATTTATATCTAAAAAAATAGTTGTATCTTTTGCGAATGATAGAGAATGGAGATTTAGGTAACCATATGGGCGACTTCACTAAACTTATGACAGATCTGTATTTGGTGCCAATAAAGATCGATCATAAAGTTAATGTGGTACGTTCTCATATGAAAGAAGAATACAAATCATTGATTCTTTTGGGTTTGTTTCCTAATTCATATGATAATATTATCACCACATTTCTATTTGGGAAACACACACTGAAGTTGAAAGATGCGATTTCATCATTTTTTATGAATGAGACTCGATGAAACACCAATGATGGTGAATCTTCAGGTAACAGTGATATTCTAGTTATGGTAGATGAATGTGGTAATTAGAGAGGTCATTTGAAGATAAGAAGAAAGGTCAAGTGCTTATTTTGTGACAAGGAGGTTCACGTGTAGAGAAACTGATGTGCATTGAATAATCTTAAGGAGGAAAAGAATTCACATTACAATTATTTTGAATATATCAGCATAAGTCTTATACAGGTTGAGTGTGGTTCACTTTCAATCGGCATTGATTATCGTTGATCAGATCATTACACTGAATGGGTGGTTGATTCAACATCATCATGCCATATTACACCGAATAGATAATTGTTTTCTTTATATGAATAAGGTGACTTTGGTATAATGAATATGGGCAATAGAGATTATACTATTGACATTGTTTTTTGTGATATTTGTATCACTACGAATGTAGGTTGTATGCTGACAGTGATGGATGTGTGTCATGTTCTAGGTTTACTCCATAATTTGTTATCTTATTATACTCTTGATACTGATGGATTATGAAGTTTGTTTGGTAATGGAAGATGGACATAGTCTAGAGGATCGATGGTTTATATGTGAGGTATAATGGATGAAACGATTTACATGATGGATGTAAAGGTGTGAAGTGGATTGATGAATGTACTTGAAAATAGGAATTCATCCTATTTTTGGTACAGATGATTGTCACACATAATTTGAAAACCCTAGACTAGGATAGAGAATGTTTGAAAGATGAAGCATTTCAGGTCTGGTGTTTTAGGTATTACACCTAATTATTTTTCTTTAGATAGTTCCACTAGAAAAGAAATAATTAAAATCAAAGACCGAGGTGATGCATTGAATGTTTAAAACTACTCAGAGGATGTTGAGTTGAGGGAGAAATTAATTCCTACAGGTTCTCTAGACTATGTGGCGATCACAATTATGGAGGAGCCAGATATTTTTAATTTTGGTATTGGAAGTGTAAACATGGGTATGGAAAAGACTTCAGAATTTGGATTTATTTTGTAGGGGGATATTTCAGGTTTCTATCAGAGATGCAGAAGAGGGATGTTATATTTTTTATAGAGGATGAAGGTTGGTGTGATACCAACCGACTAACGATCCAACTGAGTTTTTTGGAATTCATATCCTACTTTAATGGGCTAAAGGGGTACTTACTAAAAGTTATTTTTTTTATTGAAAATACAAGGAGGAACACCACACCAGCCCTTCAAGGAGGGACAAAGTGATGAAGACACAAGGAATCCCCTTGGACAATGCTTTTTCACTCAACGGGGAGAGAGTCTAAACTATCATAAATCAGAAGCTCCTCATCCTGTCTACCCAGCCTAGTCAGTGAGTCTGCTGCAAAATTGGTTTGCCTCCAACTGTGGTGGACAATGCGCCCCTGCTTGGTCTCTTCTTGGCATCGTCAAATGAGGTAAGTCAAGTCCCAAGGGACCACATGGAGTCATTGTAGGGCCCTCACAAGGACCTTAGAGTCGGATCTGATCTCGTCCACCCGGAAAACCCTTCTTCTACAAACCATTAGTCTGGAAAGAAGAGCCCGCACTTCATCTCCCAATGAGTTTCCAGAACCACAATAAGCACTGAATCCGATATGAACTAAACCCTATGAGTCCCGTAGTACCCCCGCCCCTTATGACCCCTTCCATAAATGATCCGTCCACATTCAGTTTCAACCCACTACTAGGAGGTTGCCATTGAGTCCAATGGTCGCTCCCTCTGCTCGGATTGTGTGGCTGATTGGTAATATTGTGAATGGACCCCGAAGCCTTCCCTCCCTTCACAAGCGAGGCCAGCTCAGCGATGAGAGATCTTAGCCGCATCTGCATGAAAAAAATAGATTGACTGGATCCCAGCCGCACACTATTACGAGCTTCCCAAATGGTCTAGCATATAGCCTCCAAGATGATCGTCCGAGCAGCGTGCTCCAAGGTTTTGGTCTCAGTCCCGTGAAACCATGCACACAGAAATCATTGCCTGGAAAATAATTATCGATCCATGTCTGGATGTGGACTGACCAGGGACCACAAATAAGAAGCCCAATGGACCTGGAAGAACAAATGCACTGTCGACTCCATTCTTGGTCAAACACAGCAATAGCAGCGGGAAGCTATGGATATTCCCTTCTTCTGAATGTTCTCTTCCATTGGAATGGACTTATTTCTGATCTGTCAGACAAGGAATTTCAGTTTCATAGGAATCTCCTTACACAAAATTGTTGGAGCCCGCTCAGCCGAAGTATCTTCTTCCTGGAGTATTCCCCTGTAATCCCTTATGTTAAACCTACCTGTACCCGATCTGGTGAAGCAGCAAATATCTGGTTCTTCACTCATGACAATATTTTCGAAGATGTGCATTTGTTGAGGGTTAAGCGTTGCCTGAATGAGGTCATACTGTGTCGTTACCTCTCTGAAAGAGGCATCAGGATAAGGGCAGCCTGGGAAAGCCAGTCTATCCCCAGCCCAGTCGGATTCCCAAAAATTGATGTCTCCCCTTCCAATAACCCACCGTGTGTGTCCCCGCAGTACCTTGATGTGAAACGCCATGCAGCGCGCCAGAGCGGACATACCACGACACTCACTCTCTCCTCAATGGAGGTTGTACCGCTTCTTGAAGAACCTTGCCCACAGTGATTCCCCAGTAATAACCTCCCATACCAGCCGACCCTGCATTCTGGTGATAGTCTCCTTAATATCCTGAAGGCCAACCCCCCCCCCCCCCCCCATCGGTCACTGGCTTCGCTAAACGCTACCAAGAAGTCTAGTGGCTTCACCTAGCCTGCGTCGTATCCCATAGGAATGTGTTCATCATTCTTTCCATTTTCTCTACAATGGTTTTTGGAGGATTAACGATGGAGAAAATATGCATCGGAATGGATGTGAGTACACTATTGATCAGTGTGACCCATCCTCCAAATGAAAGCAACCTATTCTTCCAGCTGAAGATTCTTCCTAGCAGCTGGTCTAAAATACCGTCGAAGTGATGCTTTTTGATGTGGTCGCACGAAATTGGGACACCAAGATACAAGATTGGTAACTACCTCTGCTGGCAACCAAGGATATCTAGGATACCTCTACATCTCCTATCTGAGCATTTTTTTGAGATGTACACGTGACACTTTGAAGTGTTGATACCTTTCTTGCTTAGGCGGCCGTAACAATCAAGAATCTCCAAGAATTGGAGGAGAGATCTAAACCTACCATTCATGAAAATAAGAACAATATCAGCAAACATAAGATGGGAAATGCTCTCCATACCCCGTTTGCAACAAAAAGGTTTCATCCTACCCTCCTCCAAACCGCAATCCAGATTCTGCGACAGAGCATCCTATGCCAAAATGAAGAGGGTGGGAGACAACGGATCTTATTGGTGAACCCCCCATACCGATTTGAAATAACTGAAGCACTTCCCCATAAGGGAGACCGAAAGCCATGGTGAAGAATAACACCTAAAACACAAGTCGTAGAACTTTTCCTGGAACCCGAACCTCCTCATAACCTGAATAATGAAACTCCATTCAACATTTTCATAGGCCTTATTCATATCAACTTGAAAAATGAAATTGGATCCCACAGTCTGCTGATGGAGGTCATTCACAAGCCCACTAGCAATTCCAATCGCCCCTTTCAACCTTGAATGAAACCATGTTGTTCCTTAGACACCAGCTTTGGGATAATTCCTCTTAGCCTTATGGATATAACCATGGTAAGAATATTGTATGAAACATTGCAAAGGAAGATCGGACGGTACTGGATAATGAGAGTTGGGTTCTTGATCTTCGGAATGAGAACAATTCTCGAGGAACAAACACCTCTATTGAGATCACCCCCTCCAAAGAAATCATGCACTGCCTCAACCACCTGCGAACCAACCAGATCCCAAGCGGACACATAAAAGGAAGTCGGGAAGTCGTCCGGTCTGGGTGCACTGTCCTAAGGCATACTCGTGACCGCCTCTTTCACTTTTCTCTCCGATGGAATATCGATAAGGAATCCTTTATCCACCTCCCTCACAAGCCGTGGAGTCCTGCTCAAGAATATTTCCCCATCTGTTGCATCCCGTAGGAATTTAGGCGAGGCCTCCCCCGAAAGGATGCCTTCAAAATGATCCAAAGCCAATTTGCTAGCGATGTACACATCTGACGTGAAGACCTCGTTTCCAAGGCTCAGTTTGATCTTCGAACTCCTTTATTCCTTCATGCTTGCATGAAAGAAGGCTGTATTGTGATCTCCTTATCTAAGCCATTTGACCCGTGATCGCTTCTTATATATTCTCTCAATTTTGAGAAGTTTTTCGGCCAGTGCAGCCTGCCTATCACAGAGGGAAACAAGGATGTTATCGTCCCAAGTGTTTTGCAGAGAGTCCTCCAGCTTATCCACCTCATCATGGAGACTGATCACCCCACCCGGCTCATCAGGTCTGTTCACAAGCCAGTCTCGAATGTCCTGTTTAAGTCGTTTGAGGCGATTCACTAATCCTCCATACGACCTTCCACCATCCTCCTGCTGCCATGACTCTTTCATTAGCTACCTGAAGGATTCATTATGATGCCACGTGTTGGAGTAGAAAAAGGCAAGGCCAACCGCTGGATAACTTCTGATTTCCACATGAAGTGGTATGTGATCTAAAAGCACACGGGTGAGATGAGTGACGAACATCTTTGAGAAAGCATCCAACCCCTGAACGTTCACCATGCATCTATCCAAACGGCTCCAGATGCGACTCGTCCCCTTCCGATTGCTGCACCACATGAACCTGGAGCCCGAGAAACCCAAGTCCAGGGGCCCATCCATCGTCATGAAGCTTCGAAACTCTTTCATGCTTCCAAGGTTGAAGTTGGATCCTCCTTTCTTCTCTAAAAACTCTGATATTGTGTTGAAATACCAACCAACTAACCATGGATTGGTACCTGTTTGGAGTGCTTCCAGATGTCTCCATAACTCAATCCGCCCATTCGAAATTGTGTTTGCATAGACGAAGGAGAAGAGGACCTTGCACCCCCTGAACGAATTTTTTTGTGTTAACGCATTGTGACATGAGGATCACAAGCTCCACTGCGACGTTATTATTCCAACATACCCAAATTTACGAATTATGAAAGCATTAGCAAAGCCCATTTTCTTGGTCAACCAAGATGCTTTTCTTGGATCCTGCTTAGGTTCGAGGATTACCATGACAGAGGAGTTGCTTCGACTGGCCTCAGAGGAAATAAAAGCACGCTTGGCTTGGGTCCCCAAGCCCCGTGCATTCCAGATGATAATAGAGATCATTAAACAAGGTCCTTCCGAACCTTACGGCTCGGAAAAAGTGAGAGATGTGAGGACGAAAACAAACCTTTTTCTTTATATTTGGACCGGGTGATTGGCCATGACGCCCCCGTAGTGCGGGTGTCCCGAACTGGGGTCTCCATGACCTTTTTGAACCCCTCATCAAAGCCTTCCAAGAGGGGGCCCCTTCTACTTGGGAGGTCACACGAGGACCTTGGTGACAGCTCACCTTGAACCATGGAGATCAGAAGAAGTCACTTGGGGGACTGATGAGAAGAAATCAGCTCCTAATCAACACCATCAGAAGGTCACCCAAGCATCGTCAGTCCATCTGCTTGCTGCACCAGGTTGCTTACCAGGGATCGATGGAGAAGCTCCGGAGAAAGCTGAGAGGAGATGTGAAACGCCTGAGGAGGAGGAGTCAGAGCTTTGGCTGGACTGAGCATTATACCATGCAAGCAGGCACCAGGATCTAGCCACGGCGGGAGATCATCCGTGAGAATGGGGCCACCAGAAAAGGCCCGTCATGCGGCTACAGCAATGGGAGACCAAGTGATCAGGTCTGCAGGGGGCGCTGGAGGGGCCGGCACACCACTGGAGGTGACAGGGCTACCCCCTGATTCTCTGACACGTCAGAGACGAATTATAAAAAGATCTGGGGCACCCAACGGTAACATTTTCAGCCTTCTTTCCCACCGCATCGGGTGGGTCATGACCCGGTTCTCCATCTGAACTAGATCGAGAAGAACCCGCTTCCCCCCGCCTCCTCCGACAATGCGACTCCATATGACCATGCAGACCACAAGAGGCGCAAAACTTGGGAATCCTAAAGAAAAAGATCTGTTGCCACCAACGGATCTAGTGTTCTCATCCGTGCAGAGAAAAGACCCTAGTGAATCTCCCACTGCCTTCAGAATCGATGGGTAGCGATAACCAGACCGCTTTAAATGGAGATTCGCGGCCGAAATGACAATCCCAAAACCACCTTGATAGGGAAAAGCGTTAGGAGCCACACTGCCGGTCCTCTCTCACCCAGGCCGTCACAAAATCCTCTCCGCAATCCAGGTGAATACAGAAGGACGCCCTTGATAGCTCTGAGACATCCGCGGGAAGGAGAAGCCCCCAAGAATCCACAAAGTTTCTGAAAAAGCCCAGGGAAGGTTTGTTGCGGCCGAAGCGGGCCACCAGAGAGAGGTCGTGGAAGGAAGCCGCCTCCTGAACTTCACGCGCTGAGGGATCCACCACCGGGAAACCCTCCTCCTGTCTGGGAGGACTGGGAGCCACTGGAATTGGTGGAATGTCTGAAAGGCCCACCAAAAGAGCAGGAGACGTCCCCCCAGTGCTAGCAGGCAATGCCGTCGCACCGCAAAGAATGTCCTTGAAGGAGGCTCGTGGCAGCACCCCTCCGGAAGTCTGTTCTCCGGCCGGCCGAGTAGATGACGTTCTCACCACCAATAGAGAAGGAGGCCCGCCTGGCACCGGAGAAGTGGTGCACACAAAAGGCCTATATATGAGCAAGCAGGCATCTCCAGATATAGGGGGCCATTTTTCAGTGAAATTGGGTAGTAGTGTGGGTGTAGAGAGTACAATGAAGCAACAAAGAAGAAAACATTTGCATCGACTTTGGCGTAGGTAGCAGTGTACAGTGGGAAGTAGAAATTAGCAGAAAGAATGGGTTGCATTATTTAAGGGTCTAAAACAACGCCACATGTTCATTTTTGATCTTCAATGGTTTATGTGTTGTCATGGCACAATTATCAGAGAGGCCATAGAGGCATATCAGGGTGTGGATTTTCACAAAAGTTTTTTATGCTCTCATTTATAATTCAAGTTTGGGATTCTTCTAGGATTTTGTGTACTCATTGATTATTTGTGGATATTCTCAGAGTTTTCCCATGTCTTTTTAATCCTCCGTAAGGAGGGTTTTTCTACATTAAATTTCAGTGTCCCCATTTATTTTCTGATTTTACTTCCATGCCCTATTTTCATTGGCGATTCTCATATTTATTTTTGTCACAAATGAGTTTTAATTCTGGAGTTAATCCACTTCTGACCCAATATCTAATGGATTATTTGATCATGTCTCATGCCCATCTTAAATAATATCCTATGTTGATCTACTGGAAATTATCATATATAGGGTGGGTTTTATAATTATATTATAGACAGTTTCTTGAAATATCTTATAGAAGTGTTGAAAAATAAAATATTACAGGCTATAGAAATATTATCCTATGAAAAGAACTAAAATTTTAACAAATTTGAAAGTCACATGAACCCAAAAAGTCATATGGAAAAAGAAATATCCTAACTCCAAGAAATAATTTTTTTAAAAATATGTTTCATTATAAAAATTGAACTACTAAGGATTTTAAAATCCAATACTCAAATCATAAATATCAATTAAAGATAATAAATTTCAATAACTATAAATTTTTTCTAAAAAATAATATCTAAAATAAAATCATGAAATGTTGAGAAATTAAATCACACAATCCCAACATTCTAAAACTCTTATAAAAAATATTTCAATATCATCAAAAAATTTAAAATATTTATTTTTAAAACTAATGGATATCAAGCTAAATAACATTAAATGATTTAATACCAAAAATATCAATTTTCATGCAATAATTTAACAAATTATATTTCTAACATGCGATGATCTGGAATCAAGAGTTCTCCTTTAAAAATTAATTAAAGCACTAAAAATCATCAAAATATCATCAAATTAATGTAGAAAAAACATATCAAATAAATAGAACCTCAAATTCATCCAAAATTAAGAAATTATTTTTCCTCAAGAAATTAATTAATTGTTTATGGTTAAAGAAAAGTAAATCTCAATGGTAAAAAAATTAAGTTTCACAAAGAATTAGTTTACAAAAGTATTTTCTCTCAAGGAATCTCTCAAGTAGAAAAGTATGATTTCTCTCTTAAAATTGAATGTTTTTAGTAAAAATTTGGTTTCTTTTTTTACAAAAAATAATTAAAATTGAATTATTTGAAAAGAATTAATCATACAAAAATTGATATCCAAATGAATCTTCCAAACTTCTCATTAAATTCAGGTGAACATGATCACATAAATCAGAAGATCAAAATAATTAGACATGCTAATAAATGGAAATTATTGAGTAATTATTTAACTTGCAATAAATAAATCATATAAAAATAAAGAATAAATAAATAAGCGTTCAACTTGGATTGGGTTTTTTGTTTCATAACCCATTTGGATGCATGACTTTTGACACTACTTAAGAATACCAAATACTATAAAGATAGCCCTCGAGATTTCAAAATCCCAAGGCAAGGTTCAAAAAATTCAAAGGAAAGACAAATCCTCTAAAGGGCTGCATGACAAAGCTGCGGGACAAATCTATGCGACAAAGATGTGTGAAAGAGATGCGTGATAGACCTATGTGGCACATCTACGTGACAGAGTTGTGCGCCAGAATAATTTCTTCACCCCTATGCACCAGAGTTGTACAGAGACGCTACGTGGAGGACTTGCGCAGACAAACGTTCCTTCAAATAGGCTCGTCCATGCCTATAAATAGGACCCTTGGGCTCCCCATTTAAGAACTAAAAAGTTGAAAGACTCTATGAAGTTCCCATTGCGTAGCTCTTTTGCCTACATCCCTCAAATTGTCTCAGGTAGCTCTCTAAAAAACGAGAGAATAGATAATTAAATGGGATAAGCATGTTTTGAAAGTCTTTTACATTTTTTACATGGTTTTGGTTCTCCTATGTGAAATACAATCTTCATTTATCATACACACCTGCACGAAATACCTGCCTGAGGTACCTACGCAACATACCTGCACACCACACTAGTGTGGCATACCTACGTGGTACAGCCGCGCGGAATACCTGCGCGGTGCAGCAACATGGGGTACCTACGTGGCACACTTGCATGAGGTACCTACACTGCAAAACTTGGTATAAAGCCTACATACCAACTCAAGTACCCTCTTTAAAGCCATTCATTGTAGGGTATCTATTTCCTTGGTTCCCTTATCTGAAAGGGACTGAGTTGAAGCCTCCACCAAAACCTCCAGACTTATCAAACCTTTGGAAAAGGCACATTATCGTGTCTCCTATTTGGGTTTGTATTTCCATAGTCATTGGTTTCCCACATTTGCTTTATAAGGGATTTAGGATTCAAGGAGTGTCTGTGGGTTTGTATATCCATAGTCACATGGAACTTTCTCCCAAGAACAGTGTTGGGAAGTTCCCAGTTTGGAGTAGGGTTGGGTCCTAGCCTCTCACTTCTCAAAGAGATGACTCGGAACCTCTGGTACCTGGTAGGGAAGGTATAGTTCACACTTTCTTTTCCATGCAATCATAGGAGAAGTCGCCCTCCCCTACCAGGATCAATTTTATGGAAACCATCCTGGCATAAGCCCCTAGATTTTCTTGAAGGAGGTAGCAGCATTTCTCCTCCTCTGTTCTTCGGTGCTAAAGACTAAAGGAGAGATGGGCACAAGTAATCTTGTTACCCTTTCCCTCTCCCGTTGAGTTTTGTCAACATGGGTAGCCATCCTGGTGTAAGCCCCTAAACCTCCATCCTTTACTCCTTTCATTGGACCCTTTTCCAATGTAAAGTAAATAGAGGGAGGGCTCATCGCCTTACCCTCTTCTCGAGTCAACTCGGCATCATTTCCATGGCCGACACACCCTTTTCCATTAACGGAGGAGGAAAAGTGTGAAGTTTAATTGTTGAATATTTTATATCCTCATGTTTCTCACACTGATCATGACTCATGTGGGCTTAGAGATTCATGATGATTATAATATTCACACAAACACCCTAATGAATGAACTAAGAGAACTCTGATTCCCAACATAATTGGGATACGTAGGAAGCCTTCTCAGGGACCGAGCTCACTGGATATCCTCTTCAGGAATGCAACCCTAATTCCTTTAATATGGGCATCCTTCTTTGGAATAAGCCCCAAATTAAACCCCAAAATCGTCAAGGCATCCTTTTTCGGAAGTAAGCCGAAAATCATTTCTCTCAGAGGATTATACTCTCCTATGAGACTTATAGAACTACATGGTCTTTGATTCTCATCCACATGGGATACGTAGGAAGCCTCCTTGAAGTTCAAACCCAACATTTCAAAATCAACCATGTTCTCCTTGATCCATATTCCTAATAGGGTCTAATCTAACTTGGAAACCCATATCCTTTCCAAGTTCATTGGGTTATTTTCTACATAAGTCCCATAACAAACTTTGAATAAGCACCTTTCACTTAGATTTCATTACCACATGACATTAAACTGTATGGTCAGGTCATTATCACATGACCTTAAAAGGTATAATGTGTCCCATTAAGCGGCACCAAACTACGGGGGTTCTGATTCCTTTCACAAGGATACGTAGGTAACCCATTTCATGGGTACGATCCCAATATCAAAACAAGCCTTCATCTCCCTGGATGAAAATAAATTCAAGAATACCCCAATTAGTGGTTTAAATAAACCAGTATCATCATAATGATGATTAAGAGAATATTGAAATAGTATATTAGAGGATACCATTGATGGAGAACCTCAAATATATACGAATATCTCCATTAATGAAGAACCTTGAATGCATACTGATGATTCTAAATTTTACACATGTTAATAAGTGATTGGAAATTTCCAAGGAAAACTTATGCTATGCTTGGTGAAATAATAAGGATTCATGAAAATATCTTAAATTTACAAAGAGATTCCTAGAGTAGAAAATAATTCCCCCCAAAAGGGTGTGATGAGTCTGACCTCCCATCCTCTCGACCAATGTACGTTCTTAAGTTTCTTAAAGTTAAAACTTAACGAACAATTTCCTTTGGAAATATGGTCCCCTTTGGATAAAGAATTGTTGGAAGTTTCTGGTTACATGAATAAATCCAATGGAAACTGCCTAGAAGTAGTGATTCTTAAAACTAGAACACGCGTTTCAAGGAACTATGAAACAAAAATGGTGAACCCGACATGAATCCTTAACCAAGTTAATAATGTTAGCCACCTGTCAGGCCCCTGTCAATTAATAAAGGAAGGCCAGACAAAGGAATCAATAACGCATGTATCTATCTAAAAGATGTTACTTTAAGGAAGTTTATTGTTGTTTCAAGTTTTGTCTCATAACTCTATTCACTTGAAAATGGATTTCTTCAAGTCAAAATCTGTGAACTTCCCAACTGCTACGCAAGCTAGATCCTCATCCACGGGAAGGACGTTATCACTCACCCAACATCTTCAAAACTGGGTATTCAATGTGTTGGTAAAAGAGTATTGTCAGCATGGTACCATTTCGACTTTGGAGGCTTCCTGACAGGCCCTCCAGGTCAATAACAATCCTTAATCATCCAGCTAATGATGACTAATGATCAAGAAGCAGACGGTTCCAACCAACGTCTTCAACCGTTTTGGGTCCTTATCCCTGGAACTCAACAATCAGTCCCTCCTATACTATAGGGATGTAGATCAAGAGGTCACTCAGGGCCTCAGTTCAAGAATGTAGGGATCCTTCCTGAGGACTCCCACCAAAAATCTCCTCCAGCAGAATCGTGCGGTAGTGAACCCCCAACATGATGGGGGTGTTGTCTCTAAAAGTTCATCCCAGGTCTCTCAGACTTGGGCATGCAAGAATAATCATTAGTTAAAATGTCCAGTCAATAGGGAGTAGGTTCTCACCTCTTCCCCCTCCATAGAATTCCATCAACCTAACTTGATGGTGAACAACGAGCGGTCACACACACTCGTTCGTCCTAATTTTGTTTTTCACCAGACTCGTCTGGAAGTAAACCACCAATCCCACAAGATAAACCCATTGGAATATTGTGAATAGGCACAAACACCTATTTATAAATTATCGGCCAATCAGCAGGATCATCTAACAACATTTAAAGAAGCCTGCCAATCCAATGTGGTGGAAAATGGTAAACAGGAACACACACCTACTTAAAATAATCAGTTCTACCAACAGTCTCGTATTCCAGTATTTATGGAAGTCTATCAACCATACTTGATGGGAAATAGACAGCTGAAACATACACTTGCCAGTGTTCATCAAGCCTACCAACAGTCTTGTTTGGCAGCACTCGAAGAAGTCAGTCGGAAAGTTCCGACGACAAATCTAGGGTAGACCCAATTCTCTTCCCACATGCATGAGTACTGTCAATACCCATAGATAGGAAAAGGAGGATAGGATAAGGAACATATACCTACTCCAGATACGGAATGGACGTATATTCCCATTCTGACCGCTAAAGCCACCAAACACATCTTATCAATGGTGAAGGGGCAGACACAAATCCCTGCCCATATTCTGGAAGCATGCTAGGATATTATAACAACTACTTCAGTAGTACTAGGGGAACAAACACATAAATTTGTCCCCACACATGGGATGACACATCGACATGCCATCCCAGAGCAGACACACACCTCTGTTCCAGTCCATGAGGGTCATGGGGAATACTCCCCCATATCATACATACAACAAGATCAGGAACATACACCCTTTCCAATTGGAGGTAATCAGTCTGTTCTGGTAACCAATCCAAGGCAGGCACATACACCTACCCATGATAACCAATTATCCCAGAAAGTGGTTCCAACTAAGTATAAGTGAGCCTCCAAGAAGAAATATCATCAAACACAGTTGGAAAATCAAGAGTCAAGCTGTAATATAGGTCCTCTTAATGCTGGAGTTCTAGAAGCCCTCAGACATTTATCTGTTGCAGCTCAAGATCCTATCCTCTTGTTACCAAATTATGGGAGCGGTAACAGTAATTCTAAAGTGCCTCATCGTACACTTCATCATGAAGGATAGATTCGTGAAAATTCATTTAATCCAGAGTGCTTATCTCTAAATGAGAGCCACGACAACCCTCCATGTGGCCAGAAGACCAAGGAGAAAGAGGATTCATCCCTTGCTTTAATCCACCATGGTGTTCCTCCCTATAATGGCATTCGTTGCGAAGGTCCACTCCGTAGTAGTATTCTGCATTGTCAAGATAATTATATAATTGATAATGTAACAATGAGAAGGCCCTCCTTTCTTGAGGCACTTTCAAACACAAGGCCAGTCATGTCTGATACCTTGCCATTGATGGGTGAAACACTTTCTCAACCAGAAGACATATTAAGGGAAAGATCATTCCCCAAACCTCCCTTGGGTCATTTGTCTTCTAATACCGAGCATCCACTTTGGTCAGACCAAGTAGAGAAATCTCTTTTAAGAGACGATGAAGATATGTTAAACATGAGAAAATAATCGGCTAAAGGAGAAATACCAGTCATGTTCTGGACTTTGGAAAATTATCAGTATAAAATTCTAGAATTGATGATAGAAGATTGTATTCATGATATCCGCCTCAATTTATGGATTAATCATCATCATCTAAAAACCAAAGTATTACAATATGATGAATATCAAAATCATGTAAAGGTAATAGAAGGGTTTCAATGACAAATTGACTGGGAATCTCTCTCAGTTTCCCAATATCCAAAGGAGAAAAAATAACAGAGAACCCTTCAGCGTGCATGCCTCAATGCTCTAAAAAGGCTATGCCAGTTAATTTCTGACACCCCATCTGGTGTTCATAATAGAGGATGGGGTGAACATGGAGCATTGCGTTTCACTGTACTCTAAAATCAACAAATTCCACCAAAAGTGGTTTCATGCAATGTTATTGCCCACGGTTGGCCACAATCAATAGATTTTGTATGTAATCAAATGTATGATCAAGAACAGGCCTCAACCATCTCTCATCAGAGTTAGGACCAAAGAAAAGAAGTTGTTGAGTTACTTTTACATCAAGCATCTGAGAATCTTGATTAGGCATCCCGCTTAGAGGATTTCAACCGTCAGAGAATGAAAATGTCTAAAATAGCACAATGATCTTCTAAAACATGTGATTTGAGTAGTTTTCGGGTGATGCATCCAAATAATGTCTGAACAAAAATTCACAAAATCAAAAGGGTAGTTGCACAAATTTCAGACATAGCAGTTCAACAATCACCCTACCTTACAAGGATGGGGTATCAGTTAATTTAACATTAAAATTCATCAAACAAAGTACAAAAGTTTGAAGAAGAAGAAAAGGAATTGCCCCATCTTATAGGGCTAGGGGATTTTTCACATCTACAATCCCCTCCTTAGTGGAAGTCAGTTTTCTCCTGATTAGGGATGAAGCCACAAAGAAAGAACACAAATGAATTATCCAAGGATTCCCTTCGAGATATTGTCTACCAAATAGTTCTCGGTAATTCATCATTCAAGGGAACAAAGTCTCATGGAATAAATAGAGGGAGATGATCTTACAAAGATACTAATAGAATTCCATTAATGCATTATGCGTTAGTAAATCACATTAACACCATTGCATAAGATATTGTAGAAAATGAGTCTAGTTCATAGTAATCAGAAGATGAATTTCTTGTTTATAATGTGATACACACTAAGGCAAGTGGAGAAGGTGTACATACCCAAAATCAGAGGCTTACTCAGAATCTAGGTATGCCTTCAAATAACCAACTCCCACCCCTACGAAAGGCATCTAACAAGGGGAAAAGTAAAATTCAATTTGCATCTCACTTTTATACTAGAGAAGGTCAATATATTTCGCTTGATGAAATATTTTTACCGCAAGAATAGGAAATTAAGGAGTTGATAAGACTCAATATAGAGTTACTTCGAAGCAGCATTTCTAATAAACGTACTCCCCAGGAAGTTCCTCAACTTGCACATCCTGTAGGAGCTCCTCAGAAAATAGTATTTGTAGTAACTAGATATGCAAATAATTAATTCCCTCCATTGGTTACACAAGCAAGGTAGGATCGAAAACATCCTGATAAGCATGTTCCCATGGGTTATCCAAGGTAAATACCAACACCATCACTAGTGGTTTTGTTGGTTGTTGCACTAGATCAAGCTCCATTTGTTATACCTACATAGGTTCTAGCTCATCCGGATATTCCCAAAATTATTATGAACACAATTGAGGCATTAACGACTTGATTGGAAGCTATGGAGGAATGATGTGTACCAGTTCAGCTGGAAAAGAAAGATTACCCTAAATGGGTGGACCTGATTCCTTCCCCACCAAATTTTTTAAATATTACATTTTCAATCTTTAATGGTTTGGGAGATCCGTAAAAACACTTAACACATTTCATTTCTCATTGTGATCCCATTATGGGGACTCCTCAACAACAAGAATCAGTAAAACTTAGTTGTTTTTTGCAGTCACTACAGGGACCAATTTTTTTCTGGTATACAAGTTTGCAATCCTGATCTATTACTGGATGTGAAGATCTCTGTCAGAAATTCCTTCTTTAATTTATCTCAACGCTACTGAAGATGATAGTTTTTTATCTTACTAATTGTAAACAAAGGTAGAATGAAAGAGTTTTATATTTCATTGTGCGATGGAAAGGATTAACATATTCCTTAAGTCTGGCACTCCCTCAAAAAGAGATGCTGCAAATTTGTGTTGAAAATCTGTCTGATGAGTTACCCACACCACTGATCCCTGTGAAATACATAGGAGGGTTTCAAGACCTTACTTCAATTTCTCAATAGATAAAAGATTCTATTATTGAAACTAAGGATAAAACTCATGTAATTCCATCAACTCTGGGAAGGAGAACATGGAAATCAGAGGCAGATACCGTTACACTCAAGCAAGAACCTGTACCTGCATCTACTTCAAAACCTTCATCATATAGAAGGGATCCACCTCTAGAGTTTCAGCAGCAAAGACCGACTTGTTAAGATGATCAAAGAGATCAAATGTGGAAATAGTTTGAGGAATTAAAAAAGCAAAGTTTATTCCTTCCGGAATGAACAAGTTCCTGGTTACTTAATCTCAACTCTGGAGAAAAATTTGGTTCAGTTTCCAAGGCCGAAGAAACCAAATAAAGAAGGATATGAAGATCTTCTGAATTATTGTCCCTTTCACCAGATGTTGGGGAATCCCATTCAGGAGTGTTTTTTTCAAGGACCCCCTGCAAAAAATGGTAGACTCTGGACAAGTGAAACAGAAAAGTTCATTAGCTTAAGTAGCATGTGTTACTGCTACTGATCCAGAGGAAGAAGGTGAATGGTAGGAATTCAAAAGTAAAAATGTGTAGAAATATGATGATTGAATGATCAGGAAAATGATCGACCGAACTTGTTCCATTTTATGAACACAGTTGAAAAAACTGATTGTGTCCTCCGCCACTTCTTCTATAGTTAAACCACCTTCATCAAAGGGTTAATCTTCAAAGAAACGAGGTGATCAGAAAGACAAAGAGCAGTCAAAAGATGAAGAGCTTGAGTAAAGGCCAAATTTTTCTTTGACCCTAGAATATTTCATGCCATCTGATTCAAAAGTATGAGCATCGCCCCACCAAACAACACAACCAGAACTAACCTTTCATGAAGAATCTTCATCGAATGAAGAATTGATCTTTTCTTATGTCAATTTTATTCACTTAACAGATCATTTTTCCAATGGTGATTCTAATTATAATTATCCAGATTTCCTTGTACCTAATTGGAGAATCATAAGAAGAGGCCAAGGTCGAGGATACAGGGTAATATGTAGGAATTCTATAAAACACCATTTTAACTCTACCCCTGCTCGAACCATATATGCGGAAGAAAATCATGGAAGAGCCCTTCAGTAGGCTCAACAAGAACAAGGAGTTTCTTCAATGAAAGACAGGTTTGGTTCTGATATGATTATTTTGGAGGACCAATTAGAAGTTACACCATTTTTTCTCAGCAAGTAGATAGACCTAGTCAGTCAAATATACCAAATCCAAGAGTATTTATATATTTTTCTCCAATGCAGGGTACATCTACATTAGAAACATCAACTTCTAAGGCACCTACAAAGCTACATCTCCATGCTCGAAAATGTAGATCTTTGGACCAAAAGTATGATGTCTTGAAACAATTGGACCAAGTACTGACCAATTTATCAATTCTTGATGCCTTAAATCAGTAAAAATATCTTTGAGAAGGACTAATTGAGGCTTTTTCAAGTCCTCAAGAGTTTGAAACCGATTTTTTTGCTACTAAGGTTTACCGTATAGAGAATGATCCTATATAATGTCATGCAGTTATATCTTTTACAGATGAAGATGAAGATTATTTTTTATATGGACATATTAGACCCTTGTATTTATCTGGAAAGGTCAATGATATAGACATCCGATGAGCTTTTATTAATAATGGTTCTGGAGTCAACCTCATTCATGTTCGTACACTTCATCCATTGGTCTTCACTGAATCTAATTTATCTCCTTCCACTTTAATGTTGCAAGGATATGACAAGACTGATCAAGAACCTCTAGGCAAGATTACACTCAGAACCCAATTTGGAGATCTTGTGTCTAATTCAGATTTCATGGTTGTTCGTCAGGACACAACCTTTAATATTCTACTTGGAAGTTCTTGGATGCATCAACATGTAGTCATACCTTCATCATACCACCAATGTCTTAAGTACTATTTCAATTGTCAAATCGGGATGTTTTATGGTGATAAGGCTCCGTTCAAAACATGTGAATCTCAATACATTGAGGTAGAGTTTTATCACACAAAAAGAAACGAGATCCATGACAAAGGAGATAACCAAGGTTAATGCTCCAAATGGTTTGGAAAAGATTCTAGAAAATCCATTCATACGTTTGAGTATAGATTATGTGATACCCGTTAATCAAATTGAAATGTTAAAACAAAATCTAATTACTTTTCCATTGACTTATATAATGTCGATTGTGGCAACCGAGGCAAACAACATGGGAGAAACTATTTATTCACCAAGCAGTGATGGAAGCTTAAATGGAGATGTCTTCATTTCATCCACTGAACTATAGCAAGACTATACTTTTTCAATCATATTAGAATAAATTGTATCAATGTTAGAGGAAGACAAATATGTTGATTTCTAATCCATTATCTCCTCTTTATTACCACAGAAAGACCCTTCGTCATCAGTAGGGTCAGATATGGTGGCCTCTTCTTCAGGATGTTCAAACACTAACTCCTCCCCTAACTCTGAAAGTTTTTCCTCATCATATACTATTCAAGTAGAAATAGAAGAGGTAGCACATAATGAAGAGGAAGAGGAGGATATCAGGGATGCTCCTCCATCATTTGAGGAAGGTGTCTCTACCACTGTGGATGAGCTCAGAGAAACAAATATGGGTACATAAGAAGATCCACGCCCCACACTAATTAGTGAATCCATGACTTCCAAAGAGAAAGAGGTGTATACTTAATTTCTAAAGCAACATCGAGATATATTTGCTTGGAATTATACAAAAATTATAGGACTTAATCCTGATGTAGCTACCCATCATTTGGGTTTGCTATAAGAACATCAGGTATTCAAGCAGGCAGCAAGAACAACACACCCAACTCTTGCCTCTAAAATTGAAGGTGAAGTTGATAAGCTTATAAAGGATAAATTTGTTAGATAGGTTAAACATCCCAAATGGTTGGACAATATTTTCCTAGTGAAAAATAAGAATGGGTAAATTAGAGTTTGCATTGATTTTAGAGATCTTAACTGGCATTGTTCTAAAGATGATTTTCCAGTCTTGATTAGAGAGATTCTAATTGATGAAATAGCTGGATATGAAGATCTTTCCTTCATGGATGGATACTCTGGGTATACTCAAATCCATATGGCCCTGGAGGATGAAGAATATATAGCCTTCATATCCCCTCGAGGTGTGTTTTTCTATAGGGTAATTCCCTTTGGCTTAAAGAATGTGGGTGCAACGTATCAATGTGTCATGCACCATATCTTAAAACCCTTCTTAGAGAATTTTTTTGAATGTTAAGTGGATGATTTGGTGGTTAAATCCAGACAATGTTCCAATCACTTGGTTGATTTGGAGATCATATTCAATAAACTTCGGCAACACAATTTAAATATGAACCCCTTGAAATGTTCTTTCGGGGTAACCTTAGGAAAGTTCCTTGTCTTTGTTGTACACTATTGTTGTATCGAAGTTGATCCTGAGAAAACAAAATCAATCCTTGGTATGTCACCTCCTTGAAATTTGAAATAATTAAGAGGAATCCAAGGATACTTGGCCAACATTCGATGCTTTATCACCAATTTGGCAGGCAAGTGTTTACCCTTCACCAGATTAATGAAGAAGGGAGTCACCTATCAGTGGAATAAAGACTACCAAGAATCATTTGACACCCTGAAAAAATATCTCTTGAGTCCACCTGTATTAATGTCACCTGTTGAAGGAAGACTACTTATTCTCTATGTGATAGCTTTAGAGTGATTACTAGGTGACTTCTTTTCCCAAAATAATGATGTTGGGAATGAAAACAACCTTTATTATCTCAGTAGAACTATTCTTGATGCGAAAAATCTATATTCAAGTATTGAAAAGTTATTCCTAGCATTAATATTTGCAGTTCAAAAATTGAGGCACTACCTGCAACATCATGAAGTCTGATTGGTATCTCGTAGTAACCCGCTTAAATTTATCCTTAGTCGTCTTATGCTTACTGGGTGTCTGGCACGGTGGGCGGTTATTCTCCAACAGTTTGATATCCAGTTTGTGCCTCAAAAGGCAATAAAAGGCCAAGATATGGATGACTTCCTTACTGAACATCCATCTATGGAAGATATATCATTAAATTCTGAATTTCCTGATGAAGAGGTCTTCTCTATTCATGATAATTCCCAAAGATGGGAAATGTACTTTGATGGTGCTTCTAGAAGTCCAACAAGCATGAGAATGGAAAATCCTAAACTTAACAAATTTGGGTTAGGAATTGTCCTTATTTCCCCAGAAAAGGCAGTGTTGCCTTACTCCTTCCTATTGTCAGAATGTGGTACCAACAATGAGGCAGAATATCATGCTCTCATCGCAGGTTTGGAATTGGTACTTTAGGTGAAAGTGAATCACTTAAAAGTAAAAGGTTATTCATAATTGGTAATCAATAAAATCATTGGGGAGTATTCTATTAGAAAAGAAGAGTTAATCCCTTTGTGTGATTATATCAGAGTGTTAATGGATGAATTTCCCTCAGAGACAACATTTTCTTATGTCCCTCGATCACAAAATTCCCAAGCTGATGCACTGGGTAATGCATCTACATGCCTAGTAGATCCAAATCAGGATGAGACAATCATTATCATAGCCCATCATCATGTGGTATCACCTTTTCCTTCAACCTAGAATGGTGGAAATTAATGAGATTAGCCCTATTTCTGAGCCATATGGTCAAGCTAGGGAATGGACAACACCCATCATGGAATATCTTTAAAATGGAATACTTCCACCAGATAGGACTGAAAAAGAACAGATCTGATGACAAGCGGCTAATTTTACTCTTTATGATAGTCCAGACTATCAAAAAAATCCTTTGTAAATAAGGCTTAGATAGAATCCTCCTCAGGTGTATTGATGGAGAAGAGACTACAAATATCATGAAAGAAGTGCATTTAGGAACTTATGGTGCCCACCAGTCTGGGCACAGACTCTCTGATCATATCTAAAGAATTCAATACTTTTGGTTTTCAATGACGCAGGATTTTACAGATTTTACTAAGAATTGTCATCCCTACCAAGTTCATGCCAACTTTATTTATCAACCCCCAGAGTTGCTACATACAGCTAAATATTACCTTCCATTTTCCATATGGGGAATGGATATAGTAGGACCTTATCCTCCAGCTATAGCTAAGAAATTCAAGTATATCCTTACTGCTACTGACTTTTTCTCTAAATGGGTTGAGGCAATACCTATCAAAGAAGTCGGAACCAAAATAATTGTTAGTTTCATCAAAACTAACATCATTACCATATTTGGTGTCCCTCATTCTATTTGATAGATAATGGCACCAATTTTTTTTCTTCTAAGGAAAAAAATTTATATCAGGAACATAATATCAAATCATAAGATTCATCTCATTATCATGCGGTGGCCAATGGAAAGATAGAGGCCTTCAATAATACCCTATCAAATATACTCTAGAATATGGTAGATAAAGATAAGAAATCATGGCCTGATAAAATTTTGAATGCTTTATGGTCTTATTGAACTATTACTCGTACTACCGCCCAAGAAACTCCCTATTCGTTGTTATATAGAATAGAAGCACTTTTTCTAATTAAAATACAATTTCCTTCACTCAGAGTTGAAATATGTGATCATTTTTCTACAGATGAGAGGTATCAGAAATGGTTCGATGAGATGGAGTGGTTAGAGGAGAAAAGATTTCATACTTTTCATCATTTAAAAGTCTACCAGAACTGAATAGCACGAGCTTTTAACAATAAAGTTCACCTCCATTCATTTATTCAAGAAGAATTGGTATTAGTCCCCAGGAATCCAATGATACCATAAAATAAACCTCTAAATCTTGATCTAAATTGGGAATGACCTTATTCTATACATAAGGTATACTCAAATGGATCTTTTGCCTTAATCTCAATGGATGGAGAACTTATTACAACTCCAACCAATGTGAGATTCTTGAAGAAATAATTTGTATAACAACAATTTTTCCTTACTACAAGACTGAAAACTGCACATCCTCCAATGTCCTTACTGCAAGACTTAAAACTACATAGTACAAAGTCCTAGTTGCAAGACGTTAAACTAAATAACAACTATAAGTTTCCATGTTGTCCTCACTGCAAGACTGAAAACTTCACATCCCCCAATGTCCTTACTGCAAGATTTAAACTACACAGTACAAAGTCCTAATTACAAGATATTAAACTATGTAACAACCATAAGCGTCCATGCTACATGAATTTAAAATTGATAGCATCTTTTCCTGGTCGTACGACATTAAACTACATGACACAATTTTTCCTCATTACACAACATTAAACTATACAGCTAACATCTTCTCTACTTGATGTTAGGAGCTGCCATAAGCAAGCATCATGGACATCATTGCTACTCCATAGTGTCAGATGAGTCCCTATCTTATATATGTCTGAGTCAGATCTACATAGGGACCTTGTTTCAAGAACTACGTGTGGCTTGATTCTCATCTATTTGAGATACGTAGTGATGCATGGATCTCCAATCTTGGGCCCAACTACAATAAAAAAAAATTATTTCCCTTTTTATTCTCTTGTATATGAACTAGATCTATACAGACTGCTCTTTTAAGACACATGATTTGATTTTCATACTATATTGTGTCTTAAATTTAATCATTCTTTTTGAATGTCCCTCGTCTCCCATGTCAAACTTGATTGGTGTGGGAAATTAATATTTAAAGAACTACGTACGGATTGATTCTCATTTATATGAGATACGTAGAGATGCCTTGATCTTCAATCTTGGGCCCATCCATGATAAAAAATCCCCTTATTCCTTATATAAGAATCAAACCTTCTTAGGGAATGTTTAAAGAACTATGTATGGATTGGTTCTTTCCCTTAGAAAGACATGTAGTGACACTTGGGTTTTATCCCTTAGTCCAGCTACAACAAGTCTTTCTTTTTAAATCATTTCATCTTCTTCCTTAACGCATGACGTTAAACTGCATAGAAATCTAACACCCTTATTTTACATTTGTGTCACCTTTATGTTATAGAAGAAACCCTTACTGCTCTTTGTTTCTCACACCGAGCATAGATCACGTGGGATTAGGAATTAGGTAAAATAATTCTTTATATAAATTAGGTGTCTCAATTTATTATGGGTTTATCAATGTCTTTACTGCATGACTTAAAATTGCACAGTATAATGTACTCACTGCATGACTTTAAACTGCACAATAGAATGTCAATTAAAAAGGAAATAAAGAAAGTCTCCATTTACATACGAGTTAGATATATATTAAAGATGTTAGATTCATGGCCAATATTGATTCAAATATTTCTTATGTGCATCGAGCATGAACCCCTTCTATATTTCACACTCTTAATATTGAATATTTTCCAGATCTTCATAATCTTTCTTACGGTTTCTGGTGACAGAATGTTTAATACCTACAAGCTCTTTTGCTTGACTATGTCGCACATGCCCTTAGGTGGACTTGCATAAGATGCCTACATAATGGTCCTACCAGTCAAAAGATGCCACTATTTGGCTATGAAACATATTCCCTAGTTGGACCTACATAATACAACCCCCATAACAGGTTTGTCAAATGATGGTAATTTAGTTCTTAGTTCTTCATCCCCTTCAAACTTTTATGATAATATACAAGGGTTTTTATTTTAAAACAGTCATTCATGTGTATTCATCCCATTATCTTTCTCTCGATCTAAAACTCTTCAAGACCATGGTTTACACATTTCCCACTCCATGTGTTCAAAGCAATATGAAATAACCTTAGAATCACTTGGTCACGTATTATATATTGTTTCCATTTATTCTCCTAGTTACATGACCTAAAACTACAAACACCATACCTTTTACGTTTGAGTCAGGCCTTCGTAGAAATATTATTCTTACGATTCTTTGGAAATCATGGTTTGAAATACCCTCTCCATATTCAGGTACCTTCCTCTATAAACCAAACTCTGTGCTTCAGAAAATATGAATCTCTATAAACTTTCTTCAGATTTTAGTAATAGAATGTTAAATTCTTAGGAGTTCTTTTGCCTAATTATACAGTACGTGCCCTTAGATAGCCTTGCATAAAATTTTCCTACATAACAGGCATGTTAGTCAAAATATTCCACTATTGGGCTATGTAGTATATGCCTCAGTTGACCCTGCATAATACAACCCCCATAACGGGTTTGTCAAATAATGGTAACTTTGTTCTCAGAAAAGAATTCTTCTAATAACTTTATCCCTTTTACCATATCATTATTCAAATCCATAAATTCTGAAGTAACAATTTAAAATTTTCCCTTCCATACCTAAATATGGTAGTATTTTTTCAAACAAATTATCAAGAAATTGGTAGAGATTCATATCTTTGGTCAAATCTAAAGACCATAATTTAAAGCCACATAATGTCCTCACTGCATGACTTAAAACTGCACAGTACAATTCCATCTCTGCATGACTTAAAATTGAACAGTACAATGTCCTCACTACATGACCTAAAACTGCATAGTACAATGTCTTCACTGCATGACTTAAAACTACACAAATTTATATCATAAATTTCCCTTTATGATAAATTTCAACCATTCTTAATACACCAAATTTGTATAGAAGCGGTTTTTCTATTCATGACAAATGTCGGCATAAAAATAGCCTTTTATTATTAAAACCCCTTTACTTGGAAAAACCACCCACTGTGGTCTTGAGTCATCCAAACATTATTTTCCCTTTTTTATCAGAAGTAAAATGTTAAATACTTAAGATCTCTTTTTCTTGACTATGCAGTATGTGCCCTTAGGTGGGCATGCATAAGTTTCCTACATAATGGGGTTTTCAGTCAAAAGATTCCATTATTTAGCTATGCAGTATATTCCCCAGTTGGCCCTGCATATTATAACCCCTATAACGGGTTTTTAAAATAATGGTAACTTCATTCTCAGAAGAGACTCCCCCATTTGTTGATACAAGTTTAAAATTTGGTGAGCATAAAAATCATGGATCAAGATTCCCCATGGAAATATTTAAAGAATATTAAAGCAATTCTTAGTCACCGAGTCTTGTTTGGGATTTAATTTCACATTTATGGTCAAAGATATTTCGATCTTAAACACTATCTCTTTATAGTCCAACATGCATAACTCTAAAATTACCAATAACAAAAGACGTGGTACTCACCAGATTGAGAACCCGTAAAGGGAACTCTGAAAAAAAGTCGATTCCCAGCTCACTAAACATACATTTTTGTATGATTTAGGTAATATTGAAAAATAAAATAAAAATTCAAAAGATATGAAGTTTGTGGGATTTTCCATACAACCCCAGCAAAAATAAAAGTATGCTCATTAGACCCATTGGCTTAATAAGAAAATTATAAGCACCCCCCATTATTTTCATTGTAATCATGGTTGTCTAACTTAAAGGTTTGATGATTAAAAAAAGATCATCATCATCCTTACCTTTAATATTGCAATCATGGAAAACAATAATAAAGACGCACATGATTAGAAACATTAAATCCATTTCATTTATATGGAATCAGAGAGACATCCACATAATGAATCCTCACTATCATGCATCAAAATAAACTCTCAACATGACTCTTAATTTTTTGAACAGCTTTATAATCCCTATCAGCTACCTTTTGAAGTTGAGATAGCTGAGAAAATATAGCCTCCTCGGCCTGATGAAGTGTTTCCTTAGCGGTTTAAATGACAGTTATCCCCTCTAATTGGTTTTCTCCCAATGTCGGATTCAATTTCTCAAGTTTTTTATGAACAACATCCAATTATTGTTGAATATATAACAACTCCTTTTTCACTTATTTGATTTGTTGGAAAAATTTTATCGATTTATTGTTATGATCATCCTCTACCTTAGCTACTGCAACTTGGAATCCCTCAATATTGATAAGTAGTTTATCCTTTTCAAAATCTTTTTGCAACTTATGCTTCTGCTCCTATCAGCAAATGGTCTCTTTCATTGCATCATAGACTGGTCGGTATTTGAATCCACCAAATCCCAATATGCAAAATAATTCTGGGAGTTTGGAAAAATGGGACTTTAGTTCATCTAAAGGATTCTGAGCAATAATTCTCTAAATATGTCACCATGTATTCTTAAGTGCCATACCAAGATCATATTGCATCTCTAGTCTGAATCTGAGTCACTACCATGAGGTAAAATGTACTCTGGAAACAGATCACTTAAGGAGCTACCTTGTTCTTTTTCTCTCGGAATAGTAGAAGCTTCACCTTCTGTTGATGTCTGATCCAACATGGAAATTTTACCTTCTGATCTAACTATGGAAGCTGATAACCCTAAACGATAAATCAAGGTCATCGTCAGTTTCAGAAAAAAGGAAGGAATAGAGTATGATCCAAAATAAATGATGATATTTACCTAATAATAAGTTGGCTATTTGATTGGATTCATACCAGGTATTCTTATCTTCAACATGTTGAGTAGATGTTTCTTAAGAAGGTTCACTCTCCTGAGTTTTCCCAGTTGTCATAATTGAAGGATCTGGAGCATTTCTTGATAGAGGGTCCTCTATAAGTATTTCTACAGCTCCAAAAAAAGAAAGATAGAGTGGAATACCCCATTCCTGAAGAGACTTCGCAACATTTTCTATATATAAAGTTATATAAGGTGAACTTTGATGTAAATAATCAAGTAGAGAAGAACAATTCTGTACAGAAAATTCAAGAATAAGGACTTACGTCCTTTAAATTCCTCATGAAAATCCCCAAACTCCTTGATGAAACCTAGAATATCAATAATTAGATTAAGGGATTCCATCATTTTAGTGTATGCGTCTTAGAATGTTATATCATCCTCACCATTTAAGGTATTCGACAAATGTTGGTTGATGCCCAAATTGGCTCCGCTGACATTCTATTCCATTGGTTCTTTAATCGGTATAGCATCTTCATATCTTTCCAAGTTTGGACCAACATTAGTATTTATGTCAGGTTGTCCTAGGTCTTCATTCCTTTCATCTGGAGCAATAGGAATATCAACATTGGTTATTTAAGGACCCATAGGCAAAGGCAACTGATATGAAATATGTTGAAGAGAATAATATTATCAATGATTTTAATATACAAGAGAAATGTATTTGATATTATCATGACTTTTCTCTCTCGAATTAGAACTAGGAATGGGTAAAGATGAATCTTTTGATGATTTATATGATAAGATAGCAGATTCATCAACATGAACTTGGGTTTCTCCTGGGGTTTCCTTATCTGGTCTAGAAGAATCAACTCTTATTCCCTTGAGAGAAGAGAGAGAAACAGATCCTGAAAGAGGAAACATGATTACTAGAGTGTTTTGAGAAAATTACATGCCCTAAGAATAGTATAAATACTTACTCCTTCGATGAACATTTTCGATCAATCTCATTGCTCTCTTGCGTTTCTTTCCAAAATCTTGGGGAGAAATTGAAACACTCCTCTTGGAAGGATAAACTTGATGTAATGGTTGAGGATTATACATTGTCATTACCCCAGTCATAATTCTTTCTCCTGGAGAAAGTTATGGAGACCTAGGAGGATAATTCATTGCATCAATGGGAGAGCCTACAGGCCCATACATTGGTGATTCAAGAACTGTTCTAGATATTCCTTCCCTAAATTCAAGCTGCACAAATACATTTTCATAAAGATTAATGATGATGAATGGTGAAGAAGAGTTGAGACAAAAGAAAAATAAAATACATTCTCAGTATTAACATAAATATCCCACTCCTCCTTAGGGTCAATAATTACCCCTTCATGTACTTCTAAGTCCATCATATAAGATACTCATTTAGAGGCTGTTATTTCTTCATCAGTTTCATATATAAAAGCCTCCATCTTTTTAATATACTCATGTACTTCAGCCAGGTTATTATCTGGATTGCAATCAAAAGGTGCCTTAATGTCACTGACATCTGGTATTCGAATTCCATACTGGAGGAATGCCCATGCATCCTTAAGATCACGGTTCACACTCTCCCAATGATGAATGGATGAAGGTAATACATAATTCAATCTCGATATGGTTGATTGTGGAGGATATTCAACACCTTCGGACTAGTGAGCCTCTTCAGGCCTCTTTTCTTCTTCATAGAGTTCAACAGATATAATAGGAACCTCTTTTTGAAGGTGGCGACTGGATCACCTTGGCATTGGAGTTATTGTTTCTCCAGCTCTGGTCTTCCTGGTATACCTCCTATGAAGATGTTTTGAGGGCTCTGAAACCTCTGAAACTTATGCATCATCTATTGCCTTGTACTTCTTACCACGATTTCAACATGAAACAGTCATTGTAGCTACCAATCGATATATTCCTTTCATCAAATCCCTTGAGGATATGAAGAATCCTAAGATTTGGAATATCCATCTTCCAATCCAATTGATACATCTAGTGGAGGTAATTTAATTGACAATTTGGATTCCTCTAAAGCCGTTAGAATACATAATTGTCTCGCTACCATTGGGTGTTACTCATGTCTAACATATGTGGGTGGAAAAGTGTTTGATTGTTGAAGAAATATGAACTGATGAAAAAACCTATAAGGGACGTAATCCTTATAGATAATTTCACCATCAATTCTGGTCGACAATACACTATACTTGAATGCCATCATATAAGACCTCAGCTCATAATTCTTTTATTTATCATCATCAATAAATGTTCCAGATGGTGGGTTACCAAAAGGAAAGAAGCCGAATTCTCTTGAGATATTCAATTCTTTTACCACTACATCAGGTCTCAAATTTTGAGACTAAATACCAGAAAATTTCTGAAAAAATGGGGTGAATCGTCCATTGGGGACTCAAACTGAATTAAACAGTTAGTATGAAGAAAAGTGTGTTGCAATCCAACCCTACAACACTTGAAATGGCCCTACAATTCTAAATGGAGCTTTCCCATTATATAGATGTAGTAGAAGATGGTAAATTCTTTATAATACAAGAGTTTATAATCCAATATAATTCCACTCTACTAATTTAGTCTTGATAACAAAAGTCATTGGCCTTACACCGCCTCCAGACTCACGAACTGGAAGCAAGTAAATGATAAGCCACATGGCAAGGAAGGAAGCTAAGTGTAACTTTGAATCTATATCATATTTTACTTTGTAGCCCTAATGCTTATAGTCACCCCTATCAAACGTGGTCCAATATGTTCCTGAACTACCCTGATTATCTATAGAAGGACAAATAATAGGACATCCATAGGTGGGACCTTTCTCTGTTGTGGGTTCTAAAAAGGCTTTCATCCACATCCTAGAATTAATATCTTTCTTGTCTGTGGGTAAATTATTTGTTATTTTAAATAATTCATGGGCCAATGGAGGTGTTCTGGTAACATTACCCCATATTTTAGCCGGTATAATAAACTCATCATACATTTCTCTGAGAATGGGAATTCCAGTTATTTGGTAGATGTCCCAGAGACTAATACCAACTTCACCATGCATCAAATGGAAGGAATTCGTTTTTGGACTCCATTGGATCATTAATTCAGGGATGAGATCAATTTTATAAACATAAGTTTTCCCTATCCAGACAACTTCATAGATATAAACATCTGATAACTCTTTATTGAATTTTTCACAAGTCTGACGCACCCAAAATGCCCACATCTATTCAGGTTTCACGCCTCCTCCAGAATGAAGATCCCAGTCTTCCTTCAAACTATTAGACCGATCTGTCTGAGAAGCTAGAAAATTTGAATCATAGGAATGTGGCCTTGGATCTACAACATGATCCTTCATATCTGGAGTACAACCATTGTGATGTAGGATTCAACCAATAGGGATCATTCTTTCATGTAATGGAACCCCTCTTGCACTAATATTCATGCAGTTACAGTTGGAGTATTGAAGAAACCAATTCATTGGGAAATAATTCTTGACAGATGGAACATGGGAATCTTGTAAAATCCCATGCCCATACAGTGGCAGGTAAGGACTTTGTGGATATTCATGTTGATATGGAATTAAACCCTTCCATAGCCCAGGAAGATTACTTTCAACAATGTCATAATATTTTGGTCTGAATATCTTCATCATTTAATTTTTATGAGATTTATCTTCTTCATTAGAGGTTATCAAATGAGCCATTTTCCTGTAAAATAATTACAAAACTTACCCTATTAGGTTGAGATTTTTACATAAAATTCAACTTAAATCAAAAGAAAATCAAAAATATTTTGCAAAGGAAGTTGTTTGTGTAGGTCCTTCGATGAGGTTCGCCACATAGGTCCTTCAACAAGATCCTCGTGAAACTCATTCGATGAAGTCATTCCATGTAGATTCATCATCAAAGTAGTTTCACCTTGAGAAAATTTCAAGGAGAATATGTGAGAGCACAACGCGTTAAGGCTAGATGAAAAGGGATATGAAATGAGAGTTGGAAAATTTGGAGGCACGGGTGAAGAAAAACGCAAAGGATCGAACTTATTTATAGCCAGTCGTGAACCTGCATGACCTGCCTATGCAACAACACTATACGACGTACCTATGTGAAGTAGATCCATTGAAAACCTGTCCTATCCATCAATTTACCCATATTCTTTTCCCCATTATTTTACCTCAAGACTCGACCCTTTTTCAAGTTGAATCCAATCCAGAGGGGGGGGGACTTTTGTTGACACCACTTAAGAATACAAAAATACTATGAATATATCCCTAGAGATTTCAAAATCCGAAGGCAAGGTTTGAAAAATTCAAAGGAAAGCCAAATCCACCAAAGGGCTACGCAGAAAAGCTGTAGGACAGATCTGTGCAACAGAGCTGTGCGACAGAGCTTCATGAAAAACCTGCGTGGAACAGCTACGTGCCAAAATAATTTCTGCACCCCAACGCGCTAGAGCTACGCGGAGAAGCAACACGAAGGACCTACACAGACAAAAGTTCCTTCAAATAGGCCCATCCATGCCTATAAATAGGGCCCTTGGGCTCCCCATTTAAGGACTGAAAAATTTAAAAGACTCTCTGAATCTCCCATTGTGTAGCTCTTTCTCCTAGATCCCTCAAATTAGCTTAGGTAGCTCTCTAAAACAAGATAGAAGAGATAATTAAACGGGATAAGCATGTTTTGAAAGTATTTTACATTTTTTATATAGGTTTTGTTATCCTATGTGAAATATATTCTTCAGTCATCATACACACCTGTACGGAATGCATGTGTGAGGTACTTGTGTGGCATACCTACATGCCACACTAGTGCGGCATACCTGCACAGTGAAGATGAGTGTCATACCTTCACGGTACATTTGTGCGGTGCAGAAACGCAGGGTACCTATGTGGCACACTTGCACAAGGTACCTACGTGGCAGAACTTGGTATAAATCCTACATACCAACTCAAGTACCCTCTTTAAATCCATTCATGGCAGGTTATCTCTTTCTTTGGTTCCCTTATCTGAAAGGGACTAAGTTGAAGCCTCCACCAAAACCTCCTGACTTATCAAACCTTTGGGAAAGGAACATTAGCATGTCTCCTATTTGGGTTTTTATTTCTATAGTTAGAGGTTTCCCACATTTGTTTTATAAGGGAGTTAGGATTCATGGAGTGTATGTGGGTTTGTATATCCACATTCACATGGACCTTTCTCCCAGGAAAAGTGTTTGGAAGTTCCCGGTTTAGAGGAGGGATGGGTCCTGGCCTCTCCCTTCTCAAAGAGATGACCTGGAACCTTAGGTATCTGGTAAGGATGGTACGACTCACACTTTCTTTTCCACACAAGCATAGGATAAGTCTCCCTCCCCTGCTAGGATCAATTTTAGGGAAGCCATCCTAGTGTAATCCCCTAGATTTATTTTGCAGGAGGTAGCATCAGATGCTCCTCCTCTCTCCTTCAGTTCCAAAGACCAGAGGAGAGATGGGTATAGGGACTCTCGTTACCCTTTAACTCTCTCATTGAGCTTTGTCACCATGGGCTTCCATCCTGGTGTAAGCCCCTAAACCTTCATCCCTTCCTCCTTTCATTGGACCCTTTTCCAATGTAAAGTAAATAGATGGAGGGATCATCGCCTTACCCTCTTCTCAAGTCAAATCAGAATCCTTTCCATAGTCGATGTGCCCTTTTCCATTAATAGAGGAGGAGAAGTGTGAAGTTTCATTGTTGAATCTTTCACATCCTCTTATTTCTCACACCGATCATGACTCATGTGGGCTTAAATATTTGTGATGATTATAACATTCACACAAACACCCTAATGAATGAACTACGAGAACTCTGATTCCCCCCATAATTTGGATATGTAGGAAGCCTTCTAAAGGCTCGAGCTCACTGGAAATCCTCTTTTGGAATCCAACCCTAATTCCATTAATCTAGGCATCCTCCATAAGAATAAGCTCCAAATTAAACCCCAAAATCGTCAAGGCATCATTTTTAGGAAGTCATCTCAAACACATTTCTCCCAAAGGACTATACTCTCTTATGAGACTTATCGAACTACATGGGATTTGATTACCATCCACATGGGATACATAGGAAGCCTCCTTGAGGTTCAACCCCAACATTTCAAAATCAACCATGTTCTCCTTGAGCCATATTCTCAATAGGGTCTAATCTAACTTGTAAACCCATATCCATTCCAAGTTCATTGAGTTGTTTTCTGCATAAGTCCCACACCAAAATTTGACTAAGCACCTTTCTCTTAGATGTCTTTACCACATAACATTAAACTTTTTGTTCAGGTCCTTATGACATGACCTTAAAAGGTATGATGTGTCCCATTAAGCAGCACTGAACTATGAGGGTTCTGATTATTTTTACAGGGATACGTAGGTAACCCATTTCATGTGTATGATCCTAATATCAAAACAAGCCTATATCTCTCTGGATGACAATAAATTCTAGAGTGCCCTGCTTAGTGGCTTACAAAAACTAGTATCATCATAATGATGATTAAGAGAATCTTGAAATAGTATATTAGAGGATACCATTGATGAAGAACCTCAAATACATACTGATATCTCCATTAATAAATAACCTTGAATGCATAATGATGATTCTAAATTTTACACATGTTAATAAGTGATTGAAAAATTCTAAGGGAAACTTATACTGTGCTTGGTGAATTAATAAGGATTCATGAAAATATATTAAATTTACAATGGGAGTCCTATAGTATACAATAATTCCCCCCAAAAGGGTGTGATGAGTCTGAACTCCCATCCTCTCAACCAATGTACGTTCCTAAGTATCGTAAAGTTAAAACTTAATGAACACCTGCCATTAGAAACCAGGTCCCTTTTAGATAATGAACTATTGGAAGTTTCTGGTTCCATGAATAAATCCAATGGAAACTGCCTTGAAGCAGTGATTCTTAAAACTAGAACACACGTTTCAAGGAACTACAAAACAATACCTTATTGGTTTAATTCAAATAAAAATTTTCAAATTCAATGAACATTACAAGACATACTCCCAAATTTTTACCAAGAGAAAAAAAATCAAGAGAGAAATTAAAATGATTTACCAAATGAAATCCATATAGAAATATAAAATATTAACCTCTTAAAGTGAAAAAATAACCTTCATATTTTAGAAAAAATTGCAATCACTAAATATAAAAATTGTATCTTGAAAATTGTGAATTTTTAAGGAAATAAATAAGTCATATTTATGGGTTCAACATTGAAATATTGTTTAGAAAAAGATGAAAATTCCTCTCCCACACTTAAAACTTAGCAATATCATCATTGTTGAACCTCAAAATCAGGGAACATTAAAAACTCTTCTGTTAAAAAATAGATTATAAGTGATGAATGTGGATAAAGGGTTTATAAGAAAACTCAAATAACATATTTTCTATAGGATTAAGAAATAAAAACATGCCAAATATATTTCCCAAATGGTTGATACCTAATATTTTTAGAATATCTACATCATTTTCAAGTAGAATTCATGCTAACAGTTGGAGCTTCAAAAATAATTTTCAAAGAGGCCTTCAATAAATAGAATGAAATAAAAGTGATTTCAATATACATAGATGGAGAAACGACACCACAAGCAACATAATATACCCATGATTTACATATTGTAAAAGAAAACTTAAAAATCAAAATTCAAACATTTATTTCAACCAAACAACAAATAGAAATTCAAAATATATGAGTATAATTTTAGTGATGAATTTGAGCTAAATACTCCCCAAACAATGGAAGTTTTGGTCTTTAAATTCATTCAATAATATACCCCCTTTTTATTTTTGAATAGTCTCTCTAGCTGCCCAAATTCAAGATCCCATAAGATAAATATATCAATATAAGATTCCAAAATTTAAAGTTGAAAATAGTATGAAAATATAGAATAAAGTTTAAGGGAAGTGGATTCAAAGTCTCTTCATAATAAAACTCCTAGTCTTGCTAGAAAATTTAAAACATTTCTACCTCCAATATTTTTTATAATCTTCTCATCATCAATAAAATTGAAAATTATAATGCTCATGATTTTTTACTTTATGGATTGTATAAAATAATTTTCAATAAATCTTAATAAAAATAATTTTTGAAAAATGAATTAAAGAGAAAGAAGCATCCAAAAAAATAGATTCAAACACTCTCAAAACAAAGAAAAAAATATAGGGTAACAAGAAATATTTAAAATCCTAGTTAAAGATGATACTCAATAAGGTATGTTAAGGCAAGAAAAGAACCCAGTAATTTTAACCAGATTCACTGAAATGCACTTCAAAACAAAAATCTCCACCTACACACACATACACTTAATTATCATCAAATATTATATTAAAAAACATTTTTATATTCAAAATAATCTTTTAGGGAAATTTTTAGCATCAACTAAATCTTAAAATTCTAAAGTAATTTTAGAGAATTCAAATCGTTACACCCCTGTTAGGTGATTAGTTCTTTAATGCTCATGACCAAAGTTACCCTACTTTAATACTTCAAACTCAAATTGTATTTTATCATTCAAGAACATAAAATAGTAAAAAAAATCATAAATTAGATTAAAATTATTATTATATATATATGATCATGAAAAATGTGAGAGTGTGGAAATTAAGCTCTAAGAAATTGAAAGAAGATGATGTTGTAGTGGGGAAACTTCTTGGAAAATAGGTAGGGAATAAGAGCATAAATTTTGACAAGGGAGGATAAAAAAATATAGAGGTGAGGTAAATTTATTTAATAGAAAAAATAAAATAATAAATTTAAAAACCATGGGTTTTATCCCATGTAGTGCTAACTTTAGAGTTTTCATCCATGCATCCCCCATAAAATTTTATCCATGATAATTTGGAGGGTATGATTCATTAATTATTATCCCTTAACTACTTTTTTGGGAAATTTTATTATGTTTTATCATAAATTTAAGCAAACCATCATCAACTAGAGTCTTCTAAAAAAATTTCCTAATGAATAAACTTCCCATCGTTGACATCTTTTATGCCCAGAATAGCACACAAAAATCCAAATATGGTTGAAATCAATCTAGAAAAGTCATCAAATTGGTTGGCTACAATTTCACAGGTTACAAGTTCATGTAAAGAAACCAACAAATCAAAAATAGTTTCAAAAGATATTGAAACCTACAAAATTTCACTCAAAGAAAAACCCCAACCTTCGCAATTTTATACCTTACCAGAAGTAGGAGGGGCATCCTCAAGCTCTGCCAATAATTCTTTAACTTTGTCAAATGAAAAATCAATTTCTAAATAGACCACACCAATGGAAACAAACCTATTATATTCCTCTAAATTTTTTATAAAAATAACACATTTTACACTCTCATCAAGTTTAGAAAATTTTTCTCAACTTCTATAGGGATAGAAAAAATATCATCCTTAAAATACTCTTTTTTAGATAGGAAAAACCACTGAAAAAAACTCACCCAACTTAGTTTGATTTAAACTTATAAGGGGTAAAAAGGAGGAGATATTCTCATAATCATAGGGTTATGAGTGTTTATTTTTAACAAGAGGTTCATTCCTAATTAAGAATCCATTCTCATGATGGAACTCTCCTTGTTCCATAATAATTAGTTCCCTGATTTTTCTGTCAAGCCTCTCTATTATTTCAGGCTATATAATGGATTTAAATTCAATATAGTTTACCCTAAAATGTTCATGCAATAACCCCAAAATTATTCCCTTAAAAGGGTCAAAAAAATCCCTACTTAACTCTAAAAAATTATTCAGGGACATATAGCTATTTAAAACCCACCACAAGTGTAGAATTCTCAAAAACATGAAACTATTCTTGATATCACCTTCTTATAGATTGATAGGAACCTTTTGTCACACTCCATTTTTAGAAAAGGTAAATTAGTTGGTAAAGTGAACTTTTCCACCTTGACTAGTAGGTTATATACCCCTCAAATGGGATGAATAATTGACCTATCAATCAACTAAATTGAAACAACAAGTAATTTAGTCTCCCGTAGACCCAGCTGCTTAAACAATGAGAAAGGCATAAGACTAATATTATATACTAAATCACATAAGCATTTTAACTCCTCACATACTCCTATTCTACAAAATATATAAAATCTACAATGTTCTATTAATTTAAGAGGTAAATTATTTTAAATATCATAACTATATTTATTGGTTAAATTGATGGTGTCTATTTCTTCATAATCTCTATTATTAGTCAAAAACCATCTGAGAAATTTGAAACATGGTGGAATTTTATTTAAGGATTCAGAATATAGAATTTCAAAATTGAATGTTTTAAACATTTTAAATAATTTCAAATAGTTAGGTTCATCACTCTTTTTTTTAAAAATATTTGGGGAAATGAAATTGGAAGGGAATAATGACTCAAAACAAGTTGATTTTTCACCTTATCCTAAAACCTTACCTTTTTCTTACCTTCCTTGATAAAATCCCACTTCATTTTCATTGGTTCTTTAATTTTTTCAAATGAAGGTTTTTCATTATGTTCATTTTAGACCTTTTTTTCTAGTTTTCTAGATTCAGTGTTTTCCAAATTATATATATTATAGGTGTTTTTGGGTACAACTACATTTCAAACACACATTACTAAGGGTCTAACCCAGACCATAACCCCCTCATAAGAACATTCCAGATTATATCCTTCCGTGTTTATATTATTATATATATATGTAGGGAGGTAATATCCTTCCCCGTTATTTATCCCTACTGAGAAGGTCTTTTTTTCCTACCCGACACCTCCATGGTCCCTGCTTGCAGAACTATCACCCCCCACTGTCGTGTAGGCAAGACACCTCAACGTCGGTCCATCAAGGACTGTAGAAACCACCAACCACTTCTGCAACCCTATGCCTATTTTAATGAGTACTACCTCAACACCAACATCGCCATCCAGACACTCCCACATCATTACCTGGATCATCAGGAGCTGGACGCCACCATGGATACACTGTATGCCTGCACCAGCCGATGAGTTCTGACATGTCCCTCTTCAAAGTCATCAGAAACATACAAGAGTCTTTGTACCGCATGGAATAAGACATTGTCTGTAGTTGGTCATATTTGAGCATGCACCACCCTGGAGTTTCATATCACCCACTGGCCATCCTTTCGGCCCTAATTAAATCACAACTGGTAATAGTCATTACATTATCTTTTGTATTTATCTTAGTAGTTCTAGGAATCTTTCCCTTGTCTCATACACATAAATTACTATCCATTTGACTCATTTTAACTATATGATTATCCATTTAAGACTCTAAGAATGATTTTTTAGAGTGAATTTTATCCCCATGACTCGATTTTTGTGAGTCTATCATAGCCTTATACCTTGATTTTTGTGACTTAATTTTATCAAATATTTGGTTAAACATTCCCTATGGATTCACTTGAGAATTTTTAGACTTAGCCCTATATTTATTCTAAAAATGAGTTCTAGGTTTTGGTTTCAATCTTAGGGTAGTAATATATTCCATAACACCTTGATCTTTCCAAGATAGGTTTGGGTGATTTTTGTAACAAGCATTAGGGTTATTTTAGAATGGGTCATTATTACCCTGAATTATACCCCTAGAATCGAAAATTGAGAAATTTAATCTTGATGAAAGGGTAGGTCAAAATGAGGAAAACAGTTATTTGTATAACCGAACATTCCACAATGATTACACTTTTATCTAAGTAAATTATCAATTAAAATTCATGCAACATGAGGATATATTTCACTCCTATGAATAGTAATTTTCCTAAAATATTTTTTATCGGAGTTTTAAGCTATTTTATTAAAGATATACTTTAACTCCTCAGGTGTTTGATTAGAGAAACCACTACCAAAAAATTGATCAACTAGATTTTGGTGGTATGGAGTGATACCGTTATTAAATATTTTCATTAAGAAGTGGGGAGAAAGATGATGGTTGGGACATTGCCTAAGATGACATCTAAATTTATCTCATGTTTTATTGAAAATATGCACCTCATCCTAAACAAATCCATCAATTTTCTTCCTCACCTCAGTTTTCATATTTCTAAAGTAAAATTTTGAAACAAAGACATTAAAAACATGGTCTTAAGTATCAAAACTTTATTCATCTATATTCTAAAACCAACTTTTAGCTCTTCCTTTCAAACAAAACAAAAAAAACCCAACCTAAGTTCCTCCTCACTAAGCCCATGTAAATGTAATTATTGAACAGTACTATAAAAATATATGATAATCACTAAAGAATCCACATTGGGTCATCCATTAAAAGGGGGTATTGTGGAATTATAAGATTGTTTCATCTTTTAACTACTATATCTAGGTGATAACTATATACAATAAGGGTTATTAGACACTTTGGAAAGTTGGAAATCCCTGGTTCTATGTCACTTTATTATTTAGCTTCTAGGTTGAGGTGGAATAGGATCTTGATTTAAATTTTTAGTAATATGAATTTCCATATTCTCCATTTAAATTTTTATTTATTTTATAGGGCATAGTAGTATTTGATTATTTTAAATAGTAAATATTTAAGATAAAGTTTGGAAGATGCCTTCGTGTGCATGAAAATTCAGGTACAAACAAATAAAAATTTCAATATAAGTAGTGAAAAACAAGAATATTTCAAGAAGTGTAACTTTTTTAAATATTTTAAAAAGTTTGAATGCTTTGTTTTTTTATATGTTTTTTATTATTCATACATCCACTCTTCAATGATGGTATAAAAAACTTATTGATAGGGTTGTTTAAACCTATTAAATGTAATTATTTATAAATTATATTGACTACTAGAACTGTGGTAAATAGGGTGGAACCATAGAGAATACTTGAGGTGTAAAAACCAAAAAAAACTAATAAAAATAAAAAACAAAATAAAAAATAGGAGGATATTGAGGAATTGAATATGGAAATGTCATGGTGATTTTGCGATGAAAATTAAGTGGAAAGTTTGTAAAAGTGTGGAAGTAGTAGATATAGTGAGAGAAATAATCAAAATCAATCAGGGTAAAATATAGAGAAATAGGACTAATTTGAATTGAATAAAATATATTTCTACTCTTGCATCAATATAATCACAATTGTTCAAAAGCTGTGAAGAAAATGGGTTGAGACACAAAATGAATCTTAGTGTTCAACATGGTATATTGAACACTCCTTATAAATTATTTTTCAATCAAAACTCAAGAAATGAATGGTTCTTTCATAGAGTAGAGATACATCAACTTTTTCAATTTAATTACTCTTGTTTAAGTCTCAAGGGTAATGAATACACTATTTTCACTCGTTAGTGTGTAGATTAGTGTATAAATGATGCTCATGAAGAATAAAAATGATAACTTAAAACTATATTATCACACTAAAGTTCTATAAGTAATACCTATCTCAATATGTCAATAAATTAGCAAGGCATGAATTAATATAATCACTAAAAGAAAAATTTCATCCCTAAATTGAATATGTTAGTTCATCACTAAAGAGAATAAGAATAATGACAGTGGTAGAAGCTTAAGGATAACATCATATGATTTTCAAAACATAATAAAAATATAATAACGAGTTTTAATCCATTTCAAAATGATTATTTGAGGGATTTATATTTTAATAGTCATTGTAGAAAAAATATATTCAATAAATAAATCTAAAATACTTTAGAAAAAGAAAAATGAGATAAAAATGAGAAATCATTCTCTAGCTCTGGTTTCCTCTGATCTTCTCTCAAGTGTTTCCCATATGCCTCTATTTCCCGTTCTCCTCTGTGTGCTCGACTACTATTAGTTAATTGACGATTCAATGATCAACACCCATGGTTCATCCTTAATTTTAATCCTCTAAATCACACCAAATATTAAATATTAATTCAGTATATTAAATTACTCCCATCAAATTATCATCACTTAAAAATGATTAACTTTTGTTCAATGTTTATGTTTTCATCATAAACATATATAAAGAGAATTGTTCCAATTTGTTTAATTAAACTATAGTTTAATGTTTTGATCATATCATTCAACATAATAGTCTAGATTATTGTGTTCATCTTTTTTAGTTTTTTATTCAAATTCCAACAAATCATTAAACAATATTTTTGGCCAATTTTTCCATTTGAATGGCCAAATGGACTACACAAGAAGGGTCATCAAATATATGATGAAAACTAACCGATCATGAAGATAGAATTTATGGGATCAATCTAGAAGCCCAAATTTGATGAAACTCCATAATATGTTCTTGAATATCAAGATACATATTTGAAAAAAACTTTAAGCCCCAAATAAACCAATAAGGTTCCCAATTAATGAATTCATATCCAACCCACAATAAAGTCTAGGATTTAAAATTAGCACACAATCCTTGACTTTTCTCTTAATATAGACATCAAATTGAGCTGATATTTTGTGTTTTGAAATACAAGATATATTCTTCGAACTTTTTTAAAGAAAAGTTTTATATTTGAGGCCATCTTCCTATCCAAAAAACAATTCACATTGTGACCTTTGAAAAATTATAGATAAAAATGGACAACATAACATTGTTTATGAAAACCGCCGTAACTTTGGAAACAAAAGTCCAATGGATGCCAAATTTTGAGGGTTTACTTTACACATACCTATATACAATTTTTAAGAATGATATTTCTCCAGATTCAGATGTCTAAATTATGAAATTTAAAATCCAAGTGGAGGGGTAGTTTTGGAATGAAAACAGTCCACCACCTTGGGCTATAAATTCACTCCCCTCTTGTCCTTGTAAGGGGTTGTAATTTAATAGGTTAGAAGGATATTTTGGCATGAAAATAGCCTTTAAAAAGGTATGTTAGGGCCTTAAAAACTCATGTTTTAACTTGATATACTATTCTTCATTTTTTTCTTTTCATGTACTTTAAGTGTTTTCAATTGTAACCATGTAAGTTAGTTTTCATTTCAATTAAATATTGAAGCATTTTTTATTATTATAATTTATAATTATAATCAAACCTCTATTGTGTGATATTATTTTTTTACAAAAATTTAAATCAATTTTAAAATAATTCCCTTTTTTCTCATTCTCATTCAATCAAGATTTCATGTTTAATTCGTTTCACCGTTCATGTGTGTGTTCAGCACACAAATATTTTCTTAGATTGTTCTTTTAGTTCAATTTATAATTCATCACCATAAACATATTAAACCAGATTAATAACTATAAAAATTTATGAGTAAATATACCATAGGGTTGATTCATAATTTGGTGATGTTAAGTGATTGAGATATTTTTCTCAATTAATATTCCATAAATTGATATTGTGTATGTTCAACTTAAAATTTCCTAGATTAATGACATGTTGTGTTTGACATGTGGATTCCATCTATTATTAGAACCAAAAATACACATGGTTTCCCAATATATTAAACTTTCCATTAACAAGAATTTACTAAGATCAGTTCCCTTGTTGAGGCTTGTATTAAAGCCAGAACATTTAGGAATTCCGATCAAAAATCATCTTATGAAGTGGGTGTTAATTTATTGAAATATATAGAAAATATCAAGGATATCGCAAGTTTAACACAATAATGATGAAATCCCCCCACTATTTATTAAATTTTTAAAATAAATATATAAATTATTCATTTCACATAAGCTCTGAATATAAACCCTCATTTCATAATACAAAACAAAAAAACAATTGACTCTAAAAAAAGTACCATCAATGATGATTCGACCTGAGTGCCACTATACAAATTAGCAGAGCACCATCCTTTTGAACGCTCAATAGGTGAAAATCATACATTCTTAAAATGGAACTATTACCATTTATGGTGAAACTAGTAGTTAATAGTTTTTTATTTTTTGTAAAAAAATCAAAAAAATCAGAAAACACAAAGAAAACCCCTCCTTCCCATAAAAATCATAAGTATAAAAAAAGATAAAGAAAACCCTGCCTTTATCATTCTTTCAAAACTTCTATCAATGACCCATACCCTCCCAAACAATCAATCAGATTTATTTGACACAGAAATTGAGTGAAATCCTCACCGATTTAGGAGGAACATTAGGGATAGTCAAATCACCCAATAATTATTCATTACCCATACAATTGAACAAGATAATTATAATATGAGGGAAAACCCCTTAAAGAATTTGATTCCCTAGATATGAATTACCAACCCCTTAGTATTAAACATCTAGATATTGAGGTAGATTTCAAAATCAAATTTTTTTTTATTCATCTTGAACTTCATTTCCACGGGCTAGTTGGTGAGGATTCACACATTCACGTCAAATAGTTCCAAGGGGTGTTCTCTACCATCAAGCCTCAAAGGGTTTTTGAAGAAAAATTCAAACTTAAAGCATTACCTTTCTCCTTAGCTGGATCTACCAAGTCATGGATCTACTACCATCCTATAGGTTCTATAACCACATGGAATGATAAGAAGTTACTCTTATTAGATAAATTATTTCCTCCTTCTCAAACTGCTTCTATCTAAAAGGAATTAAGCGGTATTTATAAATTCCCTAATAAATTACTCCATGAGTACTGGGAGGGGTTCAAAAATCTTGTGGAAATATTCCCACACCACCAAATCCCTAACCAAATTTTTATTCAGTACTTCTATGAGGGGTTATTGTCTATAGATTGAACTCTCATTGAAGTCGTAAGTGGTAGTTCTCTTGTTGAAAAAACTCTTATAGCTGCATGAGATCTCATAAGAAATATGGATGGAAACACACAAAAATTTCATACTCGAGCACATTATCAAGTTGAATAATTCAAAGCGAATCAATCCAAATAACCTTATAAGATGACACTACTTGAAAATAAGGTTATATCCCTAGTTTTGGAAAAACATGTGGGTATATGTCACAGCTATGCCCATGGTTTTCCAAAAACCATAGTTATGGGATTTGGTTTAGACCTATACCCATGATTTTTCAAAAATGATGGGTATATGGTTTTTTCCAAGATATATACCCATATTTTTTTAAACAAACTCTGTGTATAGGTCACACATATACCCACTGTTATTTAAACAATCATGGGTATAGGTCAAACCTATACCCACAGTTTTCAAAAAAACATGGATATTGGTTTTGGTTAAAAATATATACCTACTAATCTCAAATAATCATGGGTATAGGTTATCCCTATAGCCATGGTTTTTGTAAATTGTGATTATAAATTTTCCATGTAATAACGGGAAAAATCCCATGGGAAAAACTATTTCCATGGTTTTTAACCTATAGAAATGGTTTAATATATATATATATATATATATATATATATATAAACATAATTGGTCTAGTGGTTAGGCACTTGGATTCTATAGAGGCGGTCTAGGGTTCAAATCTGGTGGGAGGTGTTTTTTCTAATCCTATAGACATAGTTTCAGAACTCTGGGTATAAGGTTATTAATATGGTAGACTATTTCCCATAAACCTATTACCACAGTTCATAAATGTGGAAATATAATTTTTAAATTGTGGCTATAGCTCAAATATATATTGATGGATCCTAAATCCATGCTTCCTAAAACTATGGGTATAACCTATACCCATGGTTTTAAACCATGGGTATAGGGTATTCTTTTCAATATTGTGACTGAGTGTATGAGTGAACTTACAAGTCTTGTGTGACAACTAGAGTTGGATTTTAAATCCCCAACATCATATTCTCCACAATCTTTATTCCCTATACCTATTAAAAAATTTGAAATCTATAGCTCACTAGCTCATCCAATTAAGACATGTCTACAGCTTCAAGATGATCCATGATATTCATCTGGACCAATGGAGCTCAATGCAGTATATGCTCAGTGGAACCCCAAAACTCAACTATCAAGTCAGTTTATAAGAAACTCTAACTAGACCCACTCTGATCCTTTCTCTTCTACTTATAATCCTAGCTTGAGGTATGGTAATCCCGTCTCTCATCCCCCTCAATTCCCACATCAAAATCCAAACCAATTATAATATGGTCAAGGTGGTGGTAACTTCAAACAACCTTATACTTTTGTTACTAAACCTCAAAGGAGAAATCCTCCTCTTTACCCTCTTGAGTTCCACTATCCTAATGAGACTTCCCAATTCCTAATCCAATAAAATCACTTTCCTAAGAACCCAAATAAATGTAATCCCAATGTGGGATATGCCTCTTATTCTAAGCATCCAGGTGAAAGTGTTGTAGAATATCTTTCCTCCTTCACCCATTCTATCCTTAAAATCATTTAAAACCAAATAAGTCCACTAAAATTCCACCTAATTTAGAAACAACAATCCAATTCATCCTAACTCCTAGATCAATCATTGCCCAACCCCAAGGGAAATGTAAGTGCAATTTCACTTCAATGTGGAAATAAAATTGTTATGCCTTGTGATGAATCTTCAAAATAACCTTTAAATGTTGAGATGTAAAATGAAAAGAATAAAAAAGTATAAAAAGAATATGAATCCACTCCCTCACCTCATTCCATTCCACTAAGGAACCCAATTACTTTTACTCAAGCAGTCTCTAAACCAAAGAAGCTTTTTGGGCCTGATTCTAAAATGGTTTACATGTTTAGACATGTTGAAGTCATCATTCTCCTATTATATTCCATAAAACAAATTCCTAAGTATGAAAAGTTTATTAAGGAATTGTGTACCCATAAGATACAACTTAGGACCCTCAAAAATGTTTCAACCTATCAGTTCATTCCCATGAAGTGTAAATATCCATGTACCTTTATAGTTTCCTGAAAAATAGGAAGTTCCAACATTGATGATTCACCCAAAGACCAAGGATCCTCAACAGATGTCATTCTCGAATCTGTATTATCCAACCTTGATCTAGGTCCCTTACACCCAAAAAGTGTTGTAATGTAGTTATCCAATCAAAGCACTACTAGTCCTAAGGGAATAATTGAGGATGTCCTTATCCGAGTTAATGATCTTATCTTCCCATCTGATTTATATGTCCATGACATGGAAGGTGAGATGGATTCTTATTGATATCCCTTAATTATAGGAATACCATTACTCTTAATATCTAGAAATAAGTTTTTTTTCCATGTGCGCATCCTGTCCATGTAATTTGGGGATAACTGGTCAAGTTCCATATTTTTCAAGCCATTCAATACCCATTAGAGGATCACTATGTATTCATTATCTAGGCTTCCAAGGACAATTCTAAGAGTGGATATTCCCCCATTCCATCATGTTCATCATGTTTACCATGTTATAATGAGAGAGGAGTTTTTAAATATTATATCATGATTAACCAAGTCATAAATAGGGAATTTTATATTGACCTTTAATTCATAGATTCTATAAATCTAAATGATCTTAGAAACTCTCTTGAATCCCATATCAACTCAGATATCTACTATTACACCTTAGACAGAATTGATAAAAATGAATCAAAACCATTTTAAAGCCCTTCCATTGTTCTTAAGTTTTCTAATCCATAAATAAAGTATGCAACTAGTCTGAAACCTCTTCCTACACACTTGAAATATTCTATCTTTTTCCATGATCACACTTATCATGTCATTTTCTCTACTACACTTACTAAAATAAAGGAGTCCAAACTTGTTTAGGTTTTAGAGGGAAAAATGCCTTAGTTTATACCCTAGATGACATACCAGACATCAAACCTGCACTTTGCATGCACCACATCCATCTATAAGAATCATACAAACCAATCAGACAACCTCAAAGAAGACTCAATCCACTCGTACTTGAGGTAGTTGGGGGAGATATTACCAAGCTTATTCAAGCTGGTATTATCTACCTAATTTCTAATAATGAATTTTTTAATCTTATTCAAATGGTACCTAAGAAGGGTGGGATAACTGTTGTCACAAATGAACAAGGAGAGGTGGTCAAACTATAGTGAAAAAACAAATGGTGTGTGTGTGTGTGTCGATTATTAGAAATTGAATGGTAGAACATGAAAAGATCACAACATCTTACTTTATTTGATCAAATTCTAGAACGATTGGTCTAAAATTCACATTATTGCTTTCTTGATGGATACAACGACTACTTCCAAATCTCAATTGCACCTCAGGATCAAGAAAAGACTGCATTCACTTACCCCTTTTGAATATCTGCATATAGGAGATTTCATTTTGGGCTTTTCAATGCTCCTAAAACCTTCCAGAGGTGTATTATGAGTATCCTTTATAAATTCATTGAGAATTTCATGGAGGTCTTTCTAGATTACTTTACCATTTATGATGAGTCATTAGAATAGTGCTTTCATTCACTCCCTTTAGTCCTAAAAAAGTTTTTCAAATGTAACCTTATGATGATTTTTGAAAATTCTCACTTCATGGTTACTAATGGGATTGTTCGAGGGCACATAGTTTCATAAGAGGGTATTCAATTCAATCCAACTAAAATTGAGTTTATCTAATCACTTCCTAAACCCAATTTAGTTTGAGAAATTTGTTCATTCCTTAGTCATGTTAGTTTCTATCAGGGGTTCATCCATAACATCAATAAGATTTCCCTCCCACTCACACACCTACTCCAAAATTACGTCACATTCCATTTTGATGAGTATTTCAAGAGATAATTCATTAAAATAAAAAAAAATTATTATATCTTCCCCAATAATCCAACCCCCATATTAGTCCTTACCCTTTGAATTTATGTGTGATGCTTCTGATAGGGCCATTTGGGCCATTATTGGTAGAAGAAGATAAAAAAAATCCTCATGTTATCTTTTATACCTAAAAAACATTGGATGAAACTCAATATCACTACATTGGGACTAAAAATGAACTTTTAACTATGTTTTTTCCTTGGGTAAATTCTGGACCAATCTCTTAGGTTCCAAAATCATCATTTTTATAGACCATTAAGATTTAAAGTTCGTACTTAAGAAAATTGATTCCAAAATGAGGATAATAAGAAGGATACTAATGCTCCAAGAGTTTGAAATTTTGATTAAAGATAGACCTAGAAAATAAAACCTTATGGCGAATCACCTAAGTAAAAAATTTTAATTCTTCTCATTCAAAAACAATTGATCCTAAATTTCCAACTGAAAACCTATCATCTCACACTCTAAAGTAACCATGGTATTCCCAAATTGTAAATTACTTAGTTGCTGGTGTTTTTTCTAAAAAAATAAAAGAATAAAAAGTTAAGCTAAAAAGTGATTCAAAATTATATTATTTGGAAGATAATAAACTTTTGAAAACCGGGGATGATATATTAATTAGAATATTTGTTGATGAAGATAAGCATTCCTCCATTTTTGAGTTCTACCAATCAATGCCCGGAGGTGGCCACTTTGGACCAAAAAGGACCTCCTGAAAGGTCCTTGACTCTAGATTCTTCTATCCTTTACTCTTTAAGGACTCACATGAGTTCTTTAAATCATATCCAACTTGCCAAAAATTTGGACCAATTCCCAAAATAATTTAAATTCCCCAAAATCAATTAATATTTTTTGAGATCTTATATGTTTGGGGAATCGATTTCATGGGAACATTCCCCCCTTCCAATGGATTATCCAAAATTCTTCTTGTAGTTGACTATGTTTATATGTGGGTCAAGGTAAAACCCACTAGGAAGGATGATGCACACACTATTAGTGAGTTCCTCCAATCCCATATATTCTATCAATTTTGAAAACCACGTGCCTTTATAAGTGACTTAGGAACTGATTTCTGTAATCGAACCACATAATATCTTTTGAAAAATAATGGGAATGTACATAAAAGATCAACTACATGTCACCCCCAAACAAATGGCATGGATAAACTTTCTAATAAAGAAGTAAAAAAGAGTTCTTGAGAGAATTGTTAAGCCCATAGGAAAATACTAGTTTGAAATACTTGTTGAAGCGCTTTGGGATTATTGAACTTCCAATAAAACACCCATTGGTGTGTCTCATTTTAGGGTATTTTTTGGTAAATCATGTCATTTACCAGTTAAAATCAAACATAAGTCATTTTAGGCTATGAAAACATGTAATTTGGATTGAAAAAAATATAGAGAAGTGAGATTGTTGTAGTTAAAAGAATTGGAGGAGCTTCAACTTGATTCCTATGAGAATTCTGATCTCTAAACAAATACCAAGGTACTCCATGAAAACCACATCCTAAAAAAGGTATCTCATGAAGGTGCAAAGGTAATGATTTTCAATTATCAATTTCAGCTTCACCTGGGTAAGATTAATTCTCATTTGTAAGTTCTTTTAATTATTACTAATGTTTACCTATTTAGTGTAGTGCAATTCTAAGACCCTTATTCCAAAATAACATTCATGGTCAATGGGCATCGGTTAAAGCATCATTATAAGTGGACACACACCCTAGGAACCACATCAACTCCCACAAGATCCCCAACTAATTTTGTAGACCCACCACTGGATGGAGATGACAACCCACCATATCCAAACCAGGGGGAACCTATTTCCCTTTAACTCCCTCTCCCTCTCTCCATCATCATTTTTTTATTTCTCTCTCTCTATTTATCCCATTATCTCACTATTTATTATCATTCCACTCTGACTCTAATGTTTTTTACACTTTCTTTATAAACCCCATTTTTTCATCTCTCTTTTTTTTGTGGGTGTGTATTTTAATAAAAAACTAAAAAACTAAAAAAAATACCAAAAAATAAAAAAATTCATAATTATTCACCATTAAATTTTAAAAAAAAATCCAACCTTTTTGGGGATTCCAATGACTTGTTTTTGTCTCAAACATTTTGTATTTTCATCAAAAACATAGATAAATAATTTTGTGTCAAGAACATTAAATTTTGAACTGTCAATTTTTTATTTTTAAAATGGATCTTCTCCAACTATGAAGAAAAACATAATCCTTCATGATAAAGTCACATATGACTATATTTTAATTTTATGTGTTTTCACCCCTAATTTTGAGTCATGATTTTGTGGAAATTCGAGCTAAATTTCCTACTTTAGAGTATAATGATATGATAGAGGAATTTTTTTAACCTCATGAGAATCAAAATATCCAAATAGCCTCAAATTACCCTAAAATTTATCCTCCTTTTGAAATACCCTTTAATCCTATGAAAACTTTTTTTATAGCCACATTAAAAGAAAAAAACCTTCTCCTACCCAACATCTACATGGATTTTCATTACATGATTTCATGAAATTTAAGTGTGGGGGATGAATTTCATTTTGGGTACCATTTCCTTGATTTTCAACACGTCATCATATGCTTGAGGGAAATCATATATTTAATTTTGGTGGAGATTTATTCATTCGGTGAGTTTTGGGAATGTATATATGTTTATGACATCTTTTATAAATGATATTGAAATGTGTTAAAAATGAACAAAATAAAAAAATGAAAAAATGAAAAAAAAATAATGGGTTGTGTATTGGGTAGGTCAAAAGTCACTTTTACTCAACCTTTGATAATATTATAACTATTACAATTACTATCGTGAGGAGATCAAACAAGGGTTGGGAGATGAGTGCGATATTTGTTTCAAGTTTAACTATCGAAAAACAGGAAAAAAAGAACAAAAAAGAACACTTCAATCATCTTTTCTTGTGTCAATGGGAGAATTTTTTTTGTACATATTTCATCATTTCATCCCATTACAATTTTATCCATCTCTTATCTTACTTAAATCATTCATACCCTTGTAAATTTTTCTTCATGTCCTTTCATGTCTCATTTCAAAAAAAACATACATTACTTTTTTCATATTTGTTTTTTACTCATCTTTTCCTCTATTTTTGACATTATATTACTACCATACCATAACCACTAAAAAATACCTATAAATACCTCTTGATTCATTTTCACATAATGATAGGGAATGGAAATTGAGAGATCTTACAAACATTATTATTTCACTTTTGGTGGGTGAATGAGTAAACCTCCATAAATAAATTTTTATCATCTTGAGAGAAGTGATTTGTGAGTGCCCACATTTTCAAATTAAATTTTAAACATGAAAGATTAATTATTTTTTACATAGTATTTCTATAATAATTATTGGTGGAATTAATTATGTATGAGTGAACTAGTCTACACCTCACCTGATTGGTAAAAACAAAAATTTAATATTTATGGGTGAGTGAAAATGATTTTGTTGTGTTTTTGTGTTTGTGTGCCTATGGATGTGCACTATATTAAGTGTGGGGGATTTGGTATAAAATATTCATTTAATATATTAAATTACTCCCATCACATACTTTTCAGTTAAAAATGATTAATTTCCATTCAATGTTAAGATTTTGATCATGAACATATATAAAGAGAATTGTTTGAATTCATTTAATTAAACTGAATTTTAATGCTTTGATAATATCATTCAACATATTAATAAAAATTATGTGATTATCCTTTTTTATTTTTCTTAATTCAAAGTCCAACAAATCACTAAATTGTATATTTTTTCCAATTCGTCCATTTGAAGGGCCAAATGGTCCACGCAAGAAGGCCCATAAAATCTATGGTGAAAACTGAACCATCCATGAAGATAGAATTTATGGGCTCAATCCAAAAGTCCAAATTTTATTAAACTATGGAATATGATCTTTAATATCAATAAACATCTTTGATAAAAATTTAAAGTCCCAAATCAACCAATAAGAGGCCTAATTGATGCATGAATATCCAACCCATAATTATTTTTGGGATTTAAAAGTAGAAAACAATCCTTGACTTTTCTCCTAATATAGACATCAAATTGAGATGATACTTTGTGGTGTGAAATAAAATATATAGATTCCCAAATTTTTTGAATAAATGGTTCAGATTTTAGGGCATCTTCCTATCCAAAAACCCATTCACATTTTGACATTTGAAAAAGTCTTGATAAAAATAGATAGTAGAGAATTGGTTAGGAAAAAACCATAAATTTGTATTAAAAGGTAAAATGGACACCAATTTTGGATTGTGTACTTTCCAGATCCATATATAAAATTTTGAAGAATAATATTTCTCTATAATTTTCTATCTAAATTATCAAATTGGTGAGCCATGTTCAGGGGCAGTTTTGTAATGCAAATAGTCCACCACCTTAGGCTTTAAATTCAACCCCCTCATCTCCTAGTAAAGGTTTGACATTTTAGAGCATGGGAGGATATGTTGAAACAACCATATACTTTCCAAATTCCTAGTAGGACTCGCAAAACTAGAGTTTTTGCATGAGGTACCATTTCTCCATGCTTACTTTTCATGTACTTCAATTATTTTCAATTGTAATCATGTAAGTTTGTTTTCATTTAAATGAAATATTAAAGAATTTTTCTTCATAATAATTTATAATTCTCAAAAAATATCTACTTTTTAATATTAATGTTCTTAAAATTGTTTAAATCAAGTTGAAAATCATTACTTTCTTTCACTTTCTCATTTAATCAAAAGTATGCATTTAATTCTCTTCGTTTTTTGTGTGTGTGTTTGATGCACAACACTTTCCTTATCCTCTTATTTTAATTCTATTTTTAATTCATCATCATAAATATATTAAACTAGATTAATAACCATCACAATGTTTGAATAAATCTACCATTGGGGTGAGTTATATTTTTGGGATGTTAAGTGAATGAGAACTTTTGATCGATTAATATTCTTTAAATGGATATTGTGTATGTTGAACTTAAAATGTCATGAATTAATAGCATGTTTTGTTTGATATATTGATTATATGGATTATTATAACCATAAGTAAACATGATTACATGATATATTGAACCTTCCATTAATAAGAATTTTTTGAAACCATTTCCCTTGTTGAGGCACGGATTAAAGCCAAAACATTTGGGAATTCCAATAAAAAAATAATCTGGTGAAGTGAGTGTTAATTTAATGAAATATAAAGAAAAGATAAAGGATATAACAAACATAAATAACTAATGATGAACTCAATCAATAATTATTAAATTTTTAAACTAAATACATAAATCATCCATTTCACATAATCTATGTAAACAACCCCCCCCCTTCAAAATAAAAAAGGGGTGTTGATTGAATGTATGTTAATTGAGTGTATGTTATCCTCTTAGGTTACATGACTCGATACTAACTCTGTGTATGGTAAAATTTATATTGTACTTGAACTATTTATTTTTTTCATAATTTGGAATGCTCCAAATGGTGTGATTCATAAGAACAAATCTAGATCTTTCCCTTCACTCAAATTTGATATTGTGCTTATAATTTTTGAGGTCTCTCACAATTGGAAGATAGAGGCTATATACTGAGCATTGTTTCAAATGAAATTAAGCATTATCCACTACCATAAAAGTGTAATTGTTCAGGATCTTGGAAAAAATATTGAATGTAAAACTTCAATATTTGGATTTAAACATACTACAGATTGTTCATGTTCATAAGGTTTAATGGTAGGAAGTGATTTTGTTTGGGACTTATCAAGTTCGATGATACTTGTAAGTCTGACGATTTATAGTCAAGGATCATCCCTAATGGAAGAGTCATTGGCCTTACTTGGTGGATTTTCCATTTGTGAGGATCATAATATTTAACTCACTAAAGTTTAAGTTGATTTACTATTACATGAATAGATCATTTGGGAATTTTTTAGCACACCTTGGGAAATGGTTTATTCCATATGAACATGTCGTCAGCTGGTAGCAAAAGATATTATGGTTAAACACTTATATAGATAATTCAATATGGTTACATACTCACTTATGGAGGTAGGTCATTCTATTTCTGAAAAAAAAATATCCTTGAAAGGTTCGGATACCCTCCATCCATTTATGATCATTTCATTCATTATGTTGTGATTGGTTTATACTATTTTAAATCTCTATAGTTTTATTATTTACCATGTTTGATGAGTTTTTAAAAAAAATGAAGATCAGGTGTATTAAAAACCATTATCCTTGTGTATAATATGATAAACTGAAAAAGGAACACACCCTATCCAAACACACTCATCAACCGATGACTCAAAATTCACTAATGAATAATCAACTTAATTCCACCCACTTCTAACAAAATCAAATTGAAAATGGTTAAAAAAACACATAGTCCAAAATATCCTCAAGAATAATCCTCATAAGAGTGGATATTGGTTGATTATAATTAATCAAAGTCACCAATGACTGAAAATTGTATTCAATAATAACTATTCCCCATTAATGAGAGTGGGAAAAACATAATATTAAAAAAATATTTGTCGCTTTCCTAACTAACAGGCTCTATTTAACCATACAAGTTCTATGAAAATCTGCCTCTGTTGGATAATTTAAATAATGGGGACTAATTGCATCATTATTTTCTCTCTCCTAATTATTTTACCTCATTTATGTTTTTCTTTATGGATCAACAAGGCTTGACCTCATTAAGGCTCATCGTGATTTTAATTATGTTGTAAACGTGTCTTGATTTTGTGTGTGTGTATAAAGCAATGAAAACCCCTTTTGAAAATTTTCCCACTTTTTGTTGCTCAAAACATCCTTTGTGTTCTATAATTTTTATTTAATTCTTCCAAGATGTTCATTTTTTTATTTCATGGGTGTTGAACAGTCAGAAATTTCCAACATTTGGTATCATAGTGAGGTTGACTTGATCCACAATGTCTCGCTATGATCCTACATTGCCCCAACTCTCCCCAACATCATCATCGCATCCTAGAGCCCTCAATTATGGTGGTAATGACCCTTTGGTGGTATATCAGGTGGTAAAGGTGGTCAGGGGATCAATGACATATCTAATCCTCACAAAAAACTACAATGATTGTTCCTTGATGATGAAGGTTATCATCCAAGCATGTGGACTTTGGGATCTCATCGACACTAACGATACAGAACTCCAGAAAGATAGGATTTCTCTGGATTCCATCCTCTGTGTTGTCCCACCAGAGATGATCTCCATATTCATCATCAAGGTAATAGTCAAGGAAGCATGAGACACTATCAAGACCATGTGTATCATTATTGATCACGTATGCAAGGCCAATGCTCGGAAACTCTTTAAAGAGTACAAAGAAATTTCTTTTCATAACTAATAATTAGTGAACGACTTCGTGATGTGGCTCACTAGGTTGGTCAACCAACTCATAGTCCTTAGTGATTTAGAGCCTCAAGGCAAGGTCATTGAAAAGTGTCTGTGCATCATCCCCTGCAAGTTCTCCCAAAAAAAAATTCAATTGTGATGCTTCTCGACATCTTGATGCTCTCTGTTGAGGATGTAATGGGGAGAATCAAAGTGTAGGAGTACCATTTCTAGGTGACACTCACCGCCAATAATGGCGGGAGACTACTTCTCACTGAGGAGGAGTGGGTTGCACGAATGAATGAGTGATAGAATGACTCCAATTCTAACAATTTGTCCCTCCAACAACCATAAAGAAATAACGACAATGAAAATGGAGAAAATTGAAGGGATGATTGAGTATCCAGTGATAGTAATGATACCTCAAGAGACCAATGTCGCTATTATGGAAAAATGTGTCACTATGACAAATATTGTCGCAACTGGATGAAACAAGATAAGTCCCTTCTAACCCATGGTGATGATAATGAGATTTCACTCCTTATAGAAAGGGTGTGAATTGTGGTTCTAGATACACCACTACCATGATCCTCCACTTCTAATTCCCCACCACCATAATGCATGCCTCTCCGGCTGGTTGAGGAGAAGTTATTTTCACAACATGCTTAGAAGGAGGCGTGTGACAATGACCTATAGTACCTCAGCACCAATTCCACAAACCACATGACTGGTTCTCGCACTTTCTTATCTGATCTTGACTCTAGGATCCTTGACACCATCAAATTTGGGGATGGGTATGTCATCAATATCAATGGGTTCGGGACAATCCTATTCTCTTACAAGACCAGAAAGCACTATGTTCTCACAGGGGTGTACTTCATCCTGAGGCTCACCACCAACATCATCAGCATTAGACAGCTTGACGAGAATGGTTTCTAGGTACTATTTGATGGAGGCATCATAAATATAAATGACAAGAAACAATTCATGTTGGATAGGGGTCATCACTTCCCCGATCGAATGTACAAGCTAATAATAAACATTTGATAGCCTACATGCTTGTCTACAAGGGGTTTAAAGGTGAAATGGCACTAGCACATGAGGTATGGACACCTGAATTTCTAGGATTTGAGAAATCTATCTCAATATGACATGGTGTGAGGGATTCCACTCATTGATAAGGTGGGTCAAGTATACAACAACTATCTTTCTAAGAAGCAACAATGAGCGTTTTTCCCTGACAAAGTTAAGCATCATGCAGAAAAAGTCCTCAATCTTTTCCATAGTGAGCTCTATGGGACTATCACACCAATGATGCCAATCAAGAACCACTACTTTCTTCTAATAGTTGATGAGATGAGTATTTTCATGTGGATCAATATACTCTCAAGAAAGTACCAATCTCCAATGATAATCAAACTCTTTCAAGACACAACAGAGGTGGGGATAGGGAAAAAGTAAGATTTCCTCTCCATCAACCATGGTGACGAGTTTAATTCAGTATAATTCAATGAATATTTCTCCAATAATAGAGTACAATGATAAATCAAGGCTCTCTATTCACAATAGAAGAATGGGATCATTGAAAAAAACAAATAGACCAAGATTTTTGTGGTTTAAAGAATGATGGAGGCTGATAGCCTTCCATGAATGTTTAAGGGTATTGTTGTCTCCACCTCCATCTTCATCCTTAACTTGATCAATGACACATAGACTTGATGGGATGATGTTGTATGAGTCCTAGCATGGAAAATGACTGAAAGTGAACTTTCTCCATACCTTTGGATTTATCGCGCATGTTAGGAACATAAAGCCTCACTTGTAGAAGTAGGATGAACGGAGTACACCAATGATCTTCATTGAGTATGATTCCGGGTTGAAGGCATACCATGAGTATGACCCTATCGGTAATTTCTTTCATGTAACATGTGATGTCATCTTCAACAAGGCGGAGCAGTGGGATTGGAGTGCTCGTGATGAACAATGTGTGTTGAGTAGTGAGGATTAATTTACCATCAAACACACAAGGGTATGTATACCATGTATGGTGGATACTAGAAACACTGTTGGAAACCATAGATCACCACTAAAACCCACTAGCATAAACTATACAGACGTTTCAACACCAGACGTGTTCATGGTGATTCCCACACCATCATCCATAGTGGATTTCACTTTTCCACCATCCAACATGAAGGAAGCACTAGAATTTGATCATGAATATGCCCCACTTCTATTTTTCACCATCTATAACATTATTAGTCTGAGATCGCCATATGGGTTTTCACTTCATGAGATCTTATCTGGTGAGTTACACTTCACTACGACTAACAATCCAAGACCATCCGCATGCATGTCATGTTCACTATAGAGAAGCTGATGGAAATTGGGGAGAAGGTTTTGAGGGATGAAAAACTCATGAGCATTCTCATGAAGTCACTTGGGTGTGCCAAGTTTCTAGAGTTGTGCACAATGTTTGATGTCGTTGAGATTTGGTGAACACAATAGAAATTAAGGGGTGGTTTTTTATTAATTTCAATCATGGGGATTAATTCCACCTATTTTCCCTCCCCCCTCCTTATTTCAACATCATTTATGTTTTTCTTTATGGATCAATGTGGTTTGACCTTATTAAGGCTCTATATGGTGTTAATTACATTGTAAATACATCTTTGTTCTATGTGTGTGTGTGTAAAGTAATGAAAAACCCTATAAAAAAGCACCACACTTGGTGGTGTGAAAAGCATCTTTTGTGTTCTATCATTTTCTTCCCATCCTTCTAAAATGTTCATTTTTTTGTTTTGTGGGTGTTGATCGGTCGAGCATTTCTAACAGCCTTCACCCGCCTGTTGGATTCCATACCCACCATACCAATACCAACATGCTCCCCTTGAAGAATAGTCGCATTAGTATTAACCTTGAACCAAAACACTTATAGGTTTCACCAATGATGAAAATAAATTCATACTAGGATATCCAAAACCCATCTCATCCACCATGATCCACTACATCCAAACCTCTAAGAAATTACATGAATTATGAACTCATAACTTCTAACGACCCATTCTTGGCGTACATAGACATTACATTTATTTTGTGTAATAAATAATACATTACAGAAATATATAACCAAATTCCATATTAGTTTAGTGTATTTGGAAACGTGGAACACATTATTTTAGCTTGGGTAAAGATCTTCAACATCTCCCATAAAGTTCTTCCCTATTATTTTTCCTACCTAAAACCTTTCTTTATATCTTGGGGAAAAGAAATCATAAAAAGGGAGATCTCAAAATGCCCAGTTAGGGTAAACATAAATAAAATCAAATAAAACATAAACATAAGAATGTAAAAAACATGAACATAAATTTTTAATATCAAAATCGTGAGTCTTGAAATAAGTCTTGGTATTTTGTAAGGCATAAATCATAAATGAACACGAACCATGATAAAAATAACTTGGAAATAAAACATGGAATTGTGGAAAGAAAATAAGAACATAATATGATTTGAATACCATCCAAGGCATTTCTTCCAAGACCATAATAGTGGAAAAATTACAATACTGAACTGGGTTTACATGCCATTCTATCCATGTATTACTGAACCGTATTTACTTGTCATTCTAGCCCTATATCACTGAACATGATTTACTTGTCATTCCAGCCCTGTATTACTGAACTAGATTTACTTTCTATTCAAGTAATTTCTATATCATTAGATATAAATCTTTACCCAATTCATTGGAGGGAGATATAGGTCTCAACCATCTCATGTTTAAATAATTCTTACATGTGCCACAAATACATATATCATTCATCATAACATAACCCATGAAATAAAATGGGTTTCTTAAACATCATTTCATCATCATACATATAAAATAAATGGATTTCATAAAAATAATTACATCATAAACACAATAAAATCAAAGTAATAATAAGGGTAGAAACCTAACCCCCTGTCATCTTAGATGGAAAATAATTTTGATAAAACACTTGAACTTAATTCTTGAGGAAAATATCCTTTCGTTTTAAAAGTGTTTTATTTTATCAAAAATTATGTGAAAATTTAAAAGAGTAGTATTTAATTGAAAATAAAATTGAAATCGTGTATATTAATCTTCATGGAAACAAGAAATTATGAATATTTAAAAATCTTTTTATGTTGTATAAGTTAAAAAAAACATTATCCTTGTACTTTTATCAGAAGAGTCAAAAAGTACCTCAAATCGAATAACGAGAAAAGATTCCTTTCAAAATATTCACCAAAGGGTAAAATTAAATTTAAAAAATTGTATATGAATAGAAATAATATTACATAATTAGGAAACATGGATTTGGATGATAAATATATCCCAGTAAATACTTACATATAAACAATCTCAGATAAAAATGAGATTGCAAAATTATCCATTACCTTAAATCGGATTTCTTCTATATGTTTCTGAAACTCCATTATATCGGGTTTAAACATATTATTAACTTGTAATAGAACCATAATAATATTTATTATATCATATATTATTCACTTATGACTTTATATTAACTTCTTATTTATCAATTCCATGTTAAAACAATGTTTTTTGTAATAATTGTTTTATTTATTGTACGTGTTTTGACTTGTTATTCTTGATCTTATTACTTAGATCGTGATTTACTTAATTCCAGAATGTAAAACATGATTTATATATGATAAATATTAAGTATATAAATATATATAATAGATATATAAATGAAATGAAATATACTGTTCGTGGAGACGGTAAGTCGTATGTACGCATGAACGTTGTTTTTGTTTCCTTACTGATTTGAATGGAAGAAAGTAAATGAAATATATATATATATATATTAGTATTATTATGTAATAAATATCATGATTATTTATTTTATATAATTTATAATCAATCTTGAATGGTTAACATGGAGAATGAATCTCATTACATCGTAGAGATGGTAAGTCGTACATATGCACGAGCGACAATATCATTCCCTTGGTAGTTAAATGGAATAGAATTGGATGGTGTATGAATTTCACAGAAATAATATCATGTTATATTTACTATTTAAGTCTTTTATATTCATCATTATACCCGTCTAAATAAATTATATATGAAAAACATTTTACACCACGGTGTGGAGACGTTAAGTCGTTCGTACGCACACATGGGGACATTGTTTTTCATAGGATGGGTAAAAGGATTAATATGGTTGTTCCATAATCATAATTAAATATTTTAATATAGTAGATGATGGATTTATTATTTTATTATGGTAAAAACTTAGGAACAGGAAGTTTAATAAGAAAAGAACTTTAAATGAAGGGATAAAACGATTACCTCTTCTTCAGGTGTCTCCTTTTGATTTGCACAAAAGGACTCCTTAAGTAAGTTTTATTCCCAAAGAGTTTCCTATAGGATGAAGTTATTTAATTTAGGAGATAAAATGTTTAGGTTTTGGACGATCCAAATGGATTTTGAGGTGTAAATAAAAAATAAGTAGAAGTTCCCTTTTATAGGATAGGTTAGGGGAACTTTAGGAAAGTCTTGAAATATTAATTTATTATAAATTTATTTTAGGTTTATAATAGTCCCAAACTAATTTATTTAAAATATAATATGATTATAGGTCTACATACTATCATCAAATAGGTTTTATACAAGTTTATGTCCCATAATTAACCTTATCTTTTAGCTTTAACCCTTATTAAAAACATTAACTCTTACCATGTCTTCTTGTATTTTCATAATATATCATTACTATATTTACTATAAAATGAAATGAGAACCTCAATGGGATATTTAATTACATTTTTATCATTATATAATTCATTTTTCAGAATATTATATTTTTAGGACTATTATATCATTTAATAAAATATTATATATTTTAAAAACTTATTTATGTCAATTTTGATACTATTTAGCAATTGATTTTTGTTAAAGGCATAACAACTTGATCCATTCAAAACAAAGACATTAACTCATCCCTAACATGTCAATGGAATCCAAAAAGTTTACATATGGAATAAAAATGTTCAAATTACATTTATTTTAATATTTATAATATTATTTATTTGAATATTTCATTAATAAGGTAATCACTTCATCATCATTGTGTCATAAATAAATTTATTTATTTAATGTCTAAAAATTTTAAATGAAATACCATGATGTATGAAATATTTTTATATCTATAATGACTTTTTATAGTCAAATATATCATTTATATGACCAAATTAAAAAAATTAGTTAGTAGATACATGTTTATGTTGTACTTCCTTTTTCTTTAAATTAAAAATTATAAAAGGTCACTATCAAACCCAAGCAGATCCATGGGGTCCAAAAATCGACCCAAGGATTCCCATGGTCATAGATATCTCATTTAATAGTATTATTAAACGTTTTAGGGTAGGTTTATATTATTATAATATTATTTTTACCCTTATTCGCCTAATTTTCCCTTTAACTGTGGTAAATAAAAATAATTACTGAAGTTACTATTCATAATGTCCAAAAATAAAAGAGACATATTTACATAATTTGGACCTTATTATTACAAATATGGAATCCATTTTTCTAAATTCAAACACATAATTATTAATTTAAAATTAATTCCCATTGTCAAAACCAGAAAGCGGGTTTTTAAGAAGTAAAAACATCAAAAGATTGACATGTATTTTTATACAAATTAAATTTTAAATTACTTCCAATGAACAAAATTATATTAAATGATAAAAAATATTCCAATTACACTTTAAACCCAATTAAAAAGATAATCTAACTATATAAATAAATTAAATGAAAAGGTAGTTTTAAATTAAAATGCATTATTTTTCACTATTCATTAAAATATGAATTTTATCAAAAAAATACCAAAAATTCAACCAAAGTAAATTTTTATGTCCTGATTCTATATAAGAAGTTTATTTTGTAAGATATAATATATAAGAGTTAAAAACTATATTTAAAATGGGTGCATCATCAAAAGGTGACAAAACTACATTTTTTGAAAAATACTTATTTTATCCAGAAAATTTGAATTTGTTATAATATCATGTCTAGAAAATATATAAGATGAATTTTAATTTTATTTAAAATTAAAAATGTGGTTCACAATATTCATAATGGTTAATTTATATCCCATTAAATAATAATATTTTAATAATATATCGTTATTTAGTGAAACTCGGTATTGCGTACAATGCAAGCTATCGAGGAAGGTCGATCTTGCGTGTAATGCAAGCCAAATTAGTGTTGTGTGTAGTGTAAGCTTCCTTTGGCGTTACGTATAACGTAATCTAAACATATTTATTTTATACATTTAACAAAATCTATACTCATTGTTGCGTGTATCGTATGCCAACTCGGTGTTTTGTGTAACATACGATAAGTCAGTTTAGTGTAAAAGGAATGTTTTACTTAGTGCATTGAAAGATATAAATGAAAATTTTAATTTATTCGAAAAAATGGTCTATAAAAACTTGGGGTGTTACATACCTCCTATGAAAACATATACTTTTTGAAAAGAAACTTATTTAACCTCATCCAAATCCACCATGATAAAGAGAAAGCCTCCATAACTATGTCCATGTCCAAAGTTCACGCCCATGGTAGAAAAATCATGGCCATTGCAATTGGATAATATGTTGAATCAATTTGATTTTAACCCCATGCCTCCCAAATATATCACACACATCCACACATGAATATCACATACTCAACTATCTCAGCTTCCGCTCGATAGGAAGGACAAGCAGCATCAGAAATCACTTGACCACAAACTAGGAAGTTATTCATAAAAAAATAAACGAATATGAAATTTACACTAGAAATACACAACCTTTGATCTATTAATATCTAACACATAATCAGATCATACCATATAAGATCCATCATCTGAGAAAAACCAAAACATTTTATTATTAGTTGTTCACTGCCTAAAAGGCATAGTGGGAATAATATCCTTATCTCTAGAATCGAACAATTGATCCACCTTTAGAAGAACCCCATGAATAATGGTCAACCAGTAATAAACTATGAACCCTTTTATTATTAAACAAAGGAACCACAAGCCAATTCACCAAATTTATAGCTCACACTCCAAAACCACATATTCTTCCAAATATTGACAATGCTTCCATTTGAGATATGATAAAAGTTTTGAGTAGATAATTTCAACTTTATTTTTTTTGATAATTAATATTTATTTCACATATTTTATTATTTATTCAATATTATTTTATCATTATTATTATTTTATTATCTTTTAATACAAAAACTACTTGTGGAAGAAATGAATGATGTTAGCTTTGGTGAAATTTTTATTATTATTTTTATCATAATTATTTATTATTTATCTATTGTTATTATTATTCATTATTTTTGAATTTATATTTTGTTGTTATTATATTTTTTTGGTGAAATTCAGCTAAGTAAATGTCTCATAAGTTAATTATTTTACCTTTTCATACTAAGGTTTTACTCTCTTGTATGAAGTGGTGACTTTTACACATCGATTGAATAAGAAATTACTCTTATGTTTATTGAGGTCCAAAATTTTCTCTAAGTCTTGACTCTTGTGTATTCAAGTTTATACCTTTATATATAATTCATATTCATATAATACCCATATATATTTAGAGAATAATATTATAGAATCAATAGTTTACTCTTATGCATATGATTATTAATTTTATGCATCTAGATTTTCATAAAATAATTTACTTTTATGTATTCAGTATGAAGTGAAGTTTACTTTTATGAATCACTATTTATGATTGGTTTATTAATCGTATCCTCTAATTGATAATCAGGAATCACTGGTATTCAAATTAAAATGTTAATAATTTAAAATTATTTTGATTCTCAGGATTATGTGGATTATTCTATATGATTAATGGAAATGATTAAGGGAGTATTTAATGATTATTTTAATGTTTACTTATTTATTATTCTAATGATTATTTAATAAGATATTAAAGAAACACATCCATATGAATATTATCACTAATAATTATGTTTGAAACTCATAGATTTTTAATTTAAAATAAACTAGTCATTGATGTATATCTATAAAATAAATTTGAATCTTCAGGCAGTAGACACACACACTCAAGATACACCATTCAATACAGAAGTGCCGCAAAGTTCAGAACCTCATTGTGGTCACTGAATTATTGGATTAGCTGAGATACATCACTCCATTTACTTTAGAGGGTTCTATTTTACTATTTCTATACCGGTAATACCTTATATAGTATTTTATCAGTTTTATTGATTTATTCTTTCATTGCACTAAACTTTCTATGTTGTTACATTTTTATTTGGGTCATGCCCATGGGTTATACCACCCTTAAAAAGTACATGTTAGTTATATTAACCTCATAAAAATGAATGTACACTATATGTGATTTATTTCTAATAAAGAAAATGGGTTTTGGTTTTTTTTACAGTTAAAGGAAAGGTTGATTCTTCCTCCACTTAAAATGGAAGGTTTTGGGTTTGTGCCTCTAAGTATGAAAAAGGAAAGATTTCGAGTTGGTGCTGCAAGGGTGAAAAAAGGAATTTTATAAACAATTATCACTCTCTTTTAAAAGTGGTGTTATATTAGTGTGTTTCATATATCTCAAGGAGTAGAGAGGTGTGAAGAGTTGATGTATGATCATTATGATCCAAAATACTATAAAAATTTAAGTGTTCTCTTGTTCTATATTATTATGCTTACACTCTTCACACTCATTGCACTAATTTTTCATGATAGAATTGTTTTATATTTTATTCGACCATATTTTATATTATCATTAAAATTACTCTGATTGTTTTAAGATAGAAATTTCACCTCTATCTCTCAGCCATAACCATCTAGGATCAATAATTGGTATCAGATCATGCCCCTTTTAGAATTTTTAATATGTTTAACGATAATAAGTAGTGTTCATATTCACATGAATATCAATAACCTTCTACATCCCTATTCAAAAGTGTAAAGTAAAATGGGAATCTTGTTTTGGCATAATTCTCTAAGGTATTCCATGTAAACATATTATCTCCCAGATATAGATTTTACCCAACTCTTCAATGGAGAAATTCTCTCGAATTAACATGAAATAGGACACTTAAGTCAACTGATCAACAATACCCTATACTACATCATAATCATAGGGTTTCCTCGATAACCCCATAAAAAATCCATGGTCACATCATCACACTTCCACTCAGTAATGGGTAGTGGCTAAAGAATACCAGTGGGTCGCTGTTACTCAGCCTTCACTTGCTGATAGGTGGATCACCATGTGACGAAACCCATCATATCCTTATTCAAACCTATCCACTAATATTTCATTAAACCATTAGGGTATATCTTGGTCAACCCCAAATATACTTCCCACCTCGAGTTATGTGATTCCCTAGTCATCTCTTAATGCATGCTCGTAGGGACTATAACATATCCTTGAATGTATAAAATATTTTCATCCTCAATAGACCAATCTTGATGTGGATCCCCACCATATTGGTTTTCCCTCAGGAAAATACATTTTGAATCCAATAACTGAATCCTCTTCACCCTTACAAGGAGTAAATAAGTGATATATAATGATGTAAGGGTCTCTTGACCCTAGTACTACTAGATATCAAGATTCATCTTAGAAAATAGGGCCATCATATGCCACTCACTGCTCAAATTCTATACCACATAATTCTAAATATTTCTATTCAATGCATCACCAATAGAATTTCTCTTTTTGGTGGTATACACCAGCTCAAAATAAAAGGACTGCAAATAATCGACCCATATTCACTATTGAAGGTTCAAGTCCCACTATGAGAAAATATATTTCAAACTACTATGATTAGTATACACCAAAAATATATCACCCTAGAGGTAATGTCTCCAATATCACAAGGCATGTACTATCACCACTAACTCTATATCATGTGTTGGGTGGATTTTCTGATGATATCTCAGTTACCTATACCCATAAGTAACCTTGTGACCATTCTACATTATGACCGATCCAAACCTAACTCCTGATGCATCATAGTATAAGGTATACTCCTTACCCAGCACAAGTAAGATCACGATTAGTGTTTTCATCAACCTCTGTATCATATCCTAAAATTTATCTCTCAAACGTCTAACAAAAAAAATTACCCCTTCTTGTTCAGGCCTGTCATCAGTATGGACACATGGGATAAGTCCTGAATGAATCTCTAATAATAAATGAAAAAACTAAAAATCTAGGAATATCAAAGACATTCTTGGGCCTTTAATGTGAACTTTAGTGGAATTTTTATTTTTATTCAATAGTATTTATTTAAAATTACTTATCAATCTAATTATAAAAATTAAATTTGATTCCCATACACTTAAGGGTAATTGAAGAAGGAAGAAAAGTTTTCCCTTGAATAACTAGCTTATAACAAACTAGATTGGGATGACCCAACAAGCCACTTGAACCGACTCTCCATAAGTCCTGAATTGTGTTCCTGGTCACCATGGATTAGATACAAGAACCAGGGTATCACAATGTAACCACTAGAACAATTTTACCCACAAAAAATAAATAATCACATAATGGAATCTATATATAAATTCGGTATGACCCATCTGTATAACAGATGCACATACTTAAATAAAAATTTTTAAAAAAAAATTAAACATTCATATAGAGTATACCATAGATGGAAGAATAAGAGTAACTCGTAAATAAATTCACCATATAATCCAAACATAAATCAATAAGAGACATCAAATATAAAAGACAACTAGAAGAAAAATATGGGTTGATAAGGCTAGTATATACATCCCAAAAGAAAATAAAACTAAAATTGAACAACTGTAAACCACCACCATATGACCCCTTAGTCTGTATCCACATTTCATACCACACACTAATGCACTAACTCAAACCTCAACCAAGAACAAAAACTAAACCAAGGCACCTGAAAGAAGACATGACAACTATATACACCCATTGGTGTGCATGGTGTGAGAAAAAATGCACCTAGTATAATTTCACTAAAGGTTTTGTGCAATTAATTTTAAATTATATTTAATTAATTATAATTTAAAATATAAGTAGATAATAGGAATTTCTTATAATAAATATTAGGGAAAACATGTAACATTCTATAATCCTTTTTGTGTAAACATCTACCTATTTTAGAGAAAACAAGTGTAGGACAATTTGGTTAGAGATAGCCATTTCAAAGCCTCTTAGAAAGAAGAACTTTTATTTTTCCCTTGAAAACCAAAAATTTACCTTGTTTTAAATTAATTTAAAACCCTAATACAAATTAAAACTACCTTCTTTTAAAAAAACATTTTTTTAAGTCAACTTTTGGAAATGTTCAAACAAAACATACAAAACTGTGAAAATGGTAAAAAAAATATAGAAGTCACCATATTTTCAATGAAATAAAAATAAACAATCCACTATAACCACACCATGGTTCTATATAAACTAATAAATCTATGTAATATAATAAAAGGGTATAATGGGATCCACTATAATAATTATCAATAAAAATAAAGTGTCATGGGAAACTCACTAGGTAGTAGCATGAAACAATACTATACCTAGTTCATCATTTCACTCTCTCTTAGGGTCCCAATGTGAAACGAGAACATCCCATTCATCTTCCCCTTATGATAATATACCAAATAAACCACTAGTAGGTCACTAATATCTTATAGAACTACTAAATTATTGTACAATAAGCTAGAGTAACAAGCATCTAGAATACCAGCTTAGCTACCAGGTTACCATTACATAACTCATATTAAGGTGAGAAAATAATTGATCTAATGGAATATAATCAATAATATGTCATTTAAAATAATCCTCATATTTCCCCCTACACCTCACATGAAACAACCCCTTTCACATCCATTCACCAACATCATGTAATTGTATAATGATATAAAACAACCCCCATGAGGCTCAGGCCATAATCAAATTCAATCATACTCAAAACCAAATTAGCATAACTAAGGGTTTCATACTCTTCTTGAAAATATATTTCATAAAATTTCAATAGGAAATTTTTAAAACTGACTCAGGATTCAAAGTTATTTTTACCATTTGAAATCCACTTTTTATAACATTCTTTGAAACCTCACAATAAATACAACCCTTGAAATATTACAAAGATTAAATTCTATTTTTATAAGAAACCATTTTAAATTATAGAATGATATTTTTTCCAAATAACATTATAAAACCATGTACTTTCCCATTTCCATGATTTAATTGGGTTCAAATTCCACTGATCATAAAATTCATTTGAAATAATCCTCTTAAGAAATTTCACAAACACTTTGCACACAAAACATCACTTGAGAAATTTAAAATCCATTAAAAATGTTAATTCTAAGTGTGGAAATATTTAAAAAACCTTTAAAATCCATTATTTATATCACATATAGATTTAATTTAATAAACAAGGATTTATAAAACATCGATCACTCAATGGAAATTCAAATAAAGAAAGCTAAAGAAACATCTACCTCATCAAGAAAAAATCAAGGCACAACTCATCACTTTTGATGGAGAATGTCAAAATAAACAAAAAGACACCTGATATAAGAACTAAACACCCAAAGACCCAAATTAAAACCAATATATACCCTATTTCGGCTAAATCAACCCCAAGGGTTCATGGGAGAAGGTGAAACCAATAAAGGATGGGTATTGGGGGAGAAGAGGGGGAAAATTGAAAATAAGGGTTTATCAAAAAAAATTGATTGAAATTGTTGGAAGAGAGGCTCAAAATCAAGGAGAAAGAGGGGATAATACCTTGTGTGCACCTCAAAATCATATGAGTGAGAGGGAAAATAGTAGAGGGGAAACCCTTAAAATCTAATGGGTGTGGAATCAAAAAACCACAAAATTAAAAATCTAGGAAGACAGGTCGTGGTGTGACCTTCTTTTCCATGATGCGACATACCACCGCTGAAATCACTTCCCAACTAATTAGTTCACACCATTCCATGATCTTCTCCCTACATGGAATGGTGGAACACCATATTAAATAGAACCTTTACTTAGGCTATGTCACACTCCCACTTTTTGGCCTTACACAACTTACCTGAACTATAGTTTCACTACCCAGAGTGCATCATAGAATGAAACCCATGTTCAGGATATGAACTACTGTATTCTGGGACTAAAACTCACCCAAACCTCATGAAACACCCAAAAACATTTTAGAGCCACAAAAATTTCAATGGAACTCAAAAATATATAATATAATATACATCAGTGACATGGGGGATTCAATATTCTCCCTACCAAACCACTTTCTGCCCTTATAAAGTATTTGTTAAATTTAAAAAGTAATGGGAATGAAAACTTAACCAACACATTATAACAGGAGGTGTATGGGAAAGAATTTAACTATATAGGGTTCTATGGAAATTAATCACCAAACACAAAACAAATCCTACAAAATGATGAGGAGGGGGAGGGTGACTACACAAATATCACCGAAATTCTCCAAGAATAACCAAATAATAATCATGAGATAAATGGTATAAGAAAACATAATACCTATAATAGGTATCCCCAAAATTTAGGAAACATCTAAAATAGTTAATGTAACACCCCAAGCTTCCACGGTACGTTTCCCTTTGAATAATGCAATGGCGTGCATTGTATGCAACTTCGAAATTCCAACACACCACAACCAATCAAACTAGCCGTTATAAATAGTAATACCTACTTTTTGAAATTTTATAAATTCTATCTCTCAAAATTGACTTCATTTTTGGATTCTTAATATCGAAATTAGCCTAGGGTGAAATTTTGGTACTTTTCGGATAACTTTCATATTTTGATGAATAGTGAAAATTACTAAATTTTAATTAAAAACAACTTTTTTAATCAAAATAATTAATATTGATAAATTATTAATTTGAGTGGTTTTAAAGTATATTTATAATATAGTTTTACCATTTAATTCAATGTTTGTCATTGGACATAATTTCACAATTAAACCAGACATAAACAAGTGCCAATCTTTTGATAGTTATTATCTCTTAAAAACACGCTTTTTGTTTTAACAATGGGAATTAATTTTAAATTAATTTCTGCCACTTCTATGTTTTGAATATGGAAAAATGGATTCCATATTTGGAATCAGGATTTTCAAATTGTGTAAATAGATAACTTTTATTTTTAGACATTTTGAATAATTACTTCGGTAAATATTTTATTTACCATGGTTAAAGGGTAAATCCGGTAAATAAGGGTTAAAAAATAATATCATAATAATAAAACATTACCCTAAAACGTGTTCTAACCTTATTGGTTGATACATTTCCGACCATGGGAATCTTTGTGTCGATTTTGGGACCCCATGGAGCCACTTGTAATTGATAGGGACACTTTATTTTAATTAAGTTAAAATGAATACAAAAATGACACAAGAATATATCTTTTAGTAAAACAATTGTTACATAAGGTTATATATGTTTTATTTTAGACTATAAATATTAATTAGAAATATAAAAATCTTTCCTACATAATGGTATTTTATTTATAATTTTTAGACATTAAATAGTTTAATTTAGTTATGACAAAATGGTGATGCAGTAATTACCATAATAGTGAAAAATTAAAATGATTGATATTGTAGATACCCAAATAAATATACTTTGAGACTTTTTATGAATTAAACTAATTTTCTAGGTTAATATGACATCTTATGATTGATTTAATTGACTTTTTTAGAATTAATCATTCTGTTATGAGTTTCAAAAAAATCATTTATTGAATAGTGTCAAAATTGACATAAAAGAGTTTTTAAAACAAATATTATATTATTAATTGATATTAAATTCCTAAAAATCTAAGGTTCGTCCAAGAGACTTATATCATGATATTTTTATCATTAATTGACCACTTGGGGGTCTCTTGGATGTATATAGGAAGTTTATTAACCATATAATATAAAAATACAAAGAGACATTGTAAAAGTGAAACTAATTAACTAAGAGTTAATACTTAATGATAAGGTTAATATAGTAACCCAAACCTGTCTAAATTATATTGGTTGAGTGTTTTTAGACCTATCCCCACCTTAACATTTAAATAATCCACTTTGGAGCCATTAGAAACTGCATATGAATTTATTATAAAATAATATTTCTAGCTTTTCTAAAGGTGCCCCTCACCCCTCTTATAAAAGGGCACTCCCCCTTCTCATTACTTCACACCTTAAATGACTTTTGGTTCAGCCAAACCCTACCCAAATACTCTCTCAACTTCACTCACTACAACCTAGAGGCCCTATTTTGATCATAAATCCAACCTAAGGATCCCTTTTGATCAAATCAAAAGGAAGAACCCGAAGAAGAGGTAATGTTTTTACCACCCTTTTTCAAATTCTTTCCTTCTTCAACTTATTCTATATTTTTTATTACCATTCTAAAATAATGAATCCATTATCTCCTATATACTATAATATTATTATAAATATGGTACAACCGTATTCAGTATTCTATCCATCCTTTGAATGACATGTCACCATACGTGCGTGCGTACAGCTTACCGTCTCCACGTCATGGTGTAATTGTCATTCAATAAATTATTATTTGGCTGGGTATATTAATGATGTTTAATTCATGTAAATAATAAATATAACATGATAATTATTTTGTATATATGATATACCATCCAATTATATATTATTTTAACATCAAGAGAATTATATTGTCGCTCGTGCGTATGTACGGACTACCGTCTCCACGAAAACGATGAGATTCATTCTCCATCATATACATTCAAGTATAATTATCATTTGATGATTTAAAAATAATGTTTAAGGACTTGATATAATTTTTGATATGAATAATATACAACCTATCCATAAAAAACATGGCTTACATAACAAATAATATAAAGGAAAATGAGTAAGTTAACACCCGAAATGACGATAATACTAAGATATTATTAACAAATAAATGTTAAAAGATCATATATGATATCATATTAATGTAAATGATTATTTTATAATTCAATAACAATTATTTAACCATTATACAAGAGGTTAACCTACCTTCGACCAAGGAAAAAGTACAATGTAAGGGGTTTCTTATCTCACTTTTAATTCCATGAGATTTCCATTGTTCACCACTTATTTATTGCATGTGGTGTGTGTACTGCCCATGATTGTATTCATTGTGTAATATACTTTAATTTATGGATATTTACATCATCATTGTATTATCCTTCTTTCATGGGTTCATGTTTTATAAGTTACCAAATCGATAATGGAATTTGAAATTTCAATTTCCACTCATTCGGCTTTACGCATACTTCATTGATTATTTTACTCCAAGATTATGTGTAGAATCACTATTCGTTTGATTATGTCATAATTTCCACTCAACTTTCTGTGGATATACTTTTTATACACATAATCACTCCATTTATAAATTCTCAAGTCATCGGTATGAACTTGATAAGAGTGATTTTTACTCAATCTCGATTTGTTGAGATAAACATCCAATTCATTGGTGTTGTTTTTACAAGAATATGTGTGAATGTACTTTGAGTTTTTTACACTGAATATCTAATCATATTTAGTGTATTTATATTTTTCACACATAACTATGTCTTTGATTTATCCTTAACCTAAGGATACAGCCTTTATGAGAGATTTCATCTCAATTTACATTCCATTGAGACTTCTTTGTTGTTATACACCAAATAACTTTTATATGGTTTATATAATGTACTTTGACATAGTATATCATGAATCCATTTACTCTCATGATATTACAAAGTTTTTATTACCTCAATTATTTGTATTCAAGTGTCTCTCTTTTGGTTAGAAACTCCAACTAAAATACCATTTTTAAATGTTTTCAAGACTTATTCTTCTAAATCTTTATCATTAATGTCCATGTTTTAAAAATGGTTTTAAGGATTTATTTATATGGACATTAAAGTTTTAAAATTAAAAGTCCTTTTAAAAGTTTCAATGTGGTATGGGACACTTTGATTTTAAAATCTATTTTAAATGGATTCTTGACAAATAGTGTGACTTTTAAATGATTTCAAGAAAAAGGGGGATATTTCACTCTAATTGTTTTGATGATTATTTTAATCTATGTCAATATCCTTCATCATTCTATATTGAGGTTAATATGATACAATAAAATCTTCCATATTGTATCAAATGAGTTATGTTTGACTGTGGATGTGCTATTTTTATACCATTCATGGTTTGTGAATAAATTATTGACATTTTGTATGCTAGTTTTAATACGAATGTTTATGTTATGTTTAAAACTTTTCATATGAGGAATGCATTGGACTTAGTAAGTGATGGGTGGAGCCCTCTATAGCTCCTCGATGCATCGGTAGGTCTCATGAGAAAAACTAGTGTATTGGCACAAGGCCTTGGAAAAATCATATTTGTAGTCTTGGCACGAGGCCTTGGCTTTATGGTTATGATAGTCTGGCATTATGCATTCCATCATTATGAAAGTGGTTATTGATATTGCATGTGATTGTTCGACTAGTAGAATATACATGTGAATAAGTAAATGGAATTATTTCATTTTATATTTTCCATATTATGCGGAAGTTCAAGTTTAAAAGGCTTGTGTTTTAGTTATAAATTTCTTTAAGTGTTTATGATTATCTATGAAAACTTATGCTATATTGTTATCCTTACTGAGCATCTGAGCTCACCCCTTTCAATGTTTTATTTTTCCCAGGATGTGAAGAAGTAATTTATGAATGAACTACAGGGATAGTATGAGGGGATATGAAGACAAGATTTTGTTGTAATTTTTTTTTACCTTATGATGTAATGTAAGACTTATGAATATATCTAGTGTTTCCAATACTACTAAAATAATCAGTCTTTCGAGACTTGATCCTTTGTGATCATGCCAATGTTATGTAATAATGCACTGACTCTGGGTATCTGGGGTCGGGGAGTTACAGTTGGTATCAGATGGAGGTTTAGTACAAACCTTGGAAGTTAGATTTAGATAAACTCTGATTAGAGCACGTAGAACTAAGATGAATTTTGAGGATTAGTATAGAAGAACTTCCTAAAATTTTTCTATTGTATAGATTTTGTGAGTTTTCCGAGAAATACATCCCTGACTGGATATGAGAAGGTAGAGGCGGCTCTAGAACAGATGTACCTAGGGGTAAAACCAAAAAACACTGCTTTGAGCTAGACTCGAACGGGAACTGGTGCACAACAACGGGCCTTGCTGCACTCTTGGTTACGACACTCTCGGGGGATATGCTTAGGATAATTTACATTTCCTTTACAAACCGATTTGAAGTATTATATATATAATATGAGAGTAAATGACCTTGGTTAATCCTAATGTGTTTCAAATTGAGAATATGGTGACATGTTAAACTCTAAATGATTTTTTGACTACTGTTACTCACACAATGCATTCTGGTTTTAGTCAATGGCTGGATTCCAAGGAAGTCATAGTGACTTTGAGAATGATGTACAAGGTGGGAATGGTGGTGGCAATGAGAAACAAAATGGAATGTTGATAGGCGTAAAAGATATCATCTTTATGCCAAATCAATTTTCCAAAAATATGATCAACAATATATATATTAACCAATTCTCGGACTCAAAAAAGAAGAGAAAGGTGATGAGTGATAAGAGCTCCAGAAGTGGAGACCATGGAGAAAGGAATCCTAAATTTCCATCATACAGGAAATGTGGAAGGAGACACCCAGTAAAGTGTCTCAATGGGAAAAAGAAATGCTTTACGTGCGGGAAGGAAGGACATAAAGTGAAGAATTTCCGAAGAAAAATGAAGAGTACTATAGAAGAAGATAAAAATGGTACCAAGAGTCCATTTATAGTCATTTGCCGTAAATATAGGGGACCTGGCCATTACCTGAGTGAATTCCCTATTATATAGGATATTTTCTTGGTCAAATAAGAAGCTATGTGGAAATAAATGGTTGGAGAAATGTTTAAAAAGGATTAGTGATCCTTGTTGATGGGTTTACTTTGGAATAATTTTCTCTTGTATTTTTAACCCTGCAGTTTTCCATGTGAGAATGATATTTGAGGAAGAATTATCTTTTTTCTTATGGATATAGTTATAAATAACCATTTGGTTTTATATGATCGTTGGGTTTGAGGCAATTATAAGTTATTATAATTTGGGATTAAAATGCAAGGTATGAGATAAGATTTGTGGTTAAATTATGATATGGTTATTTTGAGGAATTTATCTCATTTTGGTAATGTTATAAAATAGTGTTTTTGAAAAAGGACAACATGCAGACCGTGTGACAACCCATCGTGTCGGACAAAGCTGTGGAAATCGAACCCACAACCAAAGTGCGATTGGGATTTATCGCCTACCACTGGACTACGTGAAGTCCCTGGTTAGCGTGACTATTATTTTTAGTTAAATGATTTTATTGATCAATAATAATTTTATTTGGGATCTTATGACTTATCAAATGAATACCCTTAGTATAGGAAAATGATTTGGTGATTAAGTGATAAATGTTATTTTGGAAGTTGTTCGCTTTATTGTGAACACTATATGCCCAAGGAAAATAGAATAGTATGAGATTTCATTTGAGGAGTAATGGTGGATTTTTATCTATGTTTTTATCGTGGATTTATAGTGATTTGGGTTATTTATGGAAATGATTAGGTTTATTACTTTTAAGTATGTGACTTTAAGAGTAATTAATGTCATTTGGAGATACAATTTAACGTGGAAGACTACATTCTTATAAGTTTTTGGTTTCAATATTAGTTTGGATTATAATGAAGGATTTTAAGGGTAATTTATTATTGAATGGTATTTATTTAACTTTGGGGTATTGATGGTTTAATTTTAGAAATTAATATTAGTGTTTTTTTTCTCTAATGGAATATCCATTTGGGGGGGTCATCAGATATTATACTAACCATTTTGGTTTTGATTAATCTCTAAAGACAAGGTAAATATATATTTTATCCTATGTGGATCATGTATTTCTATAGAAGTTTATTCTAGCTCTTCCATTGTGACCAAGTCTTCTTGAATACTCATTGTTCAAAAAAAATGAGTGAGTGGTAAAAAGTTATTAAAGAATGAAACTATACTTAAAAAGTAAGTATATCTATTTATGTTCTTATTCAATATCATAAATGAATTCCTCGACCTTATGTAATGTAACTTAAAATAAAAAAATGTAGTTCGTTTACTTTTCCTACTGGGAGACTAAGGACTATTTGTCCCAACACAAGTTTGTGATTTTCTTATTGTTAAATTTCTCCTGATCATGTTTTCTATACCTCTCCATCAGAACTGAACACTTATTTTATCATCCATATCCATGTTTTCCTACATGGAATCCTATTATGGGTTATCTTGGGTGACCTTTATACCTCTCTTCCATTCTTTTAAAGTGATAGTTTTGTTGACTCTTTTTCCGATGTGGGACTTTCCATTATATTATCAAGCCCAATTTTAAAAAAAATTGCGAGGACTCAATTTATTGAAGGAGGGGAGAATTTAACACCCCAAGCTTCCACAGTACATTTCTCTTTGAATAATACAATGGCGTCCCTTGTACGCAACTTCGAGATTCTAACACACCACAACCAATCAAACTAGCCGTTATAAATAGTAACACCTACTTTTTAAAATTTTATAAATTCTATCACTCAAAATGGACTTCATTTTTGGATTAGGAATATCAAATTAGCCTAGGGTGAAATTTTGGTACTTTTCGGATAACTTTCATATTTTGATGAATAGTGAAAATTACTAAATTTTAATTAAAAACAACTTTTTTAATCGAAATAATTAATATTGATAAATTAAGAATTTGAGTTGTTTTAAAGTATATTTAGAATATATTTTTAAAATTTAATTCAATATTTGTAATTGGACATAATTTCACAATTAAACCATACATAAACAAGTGTCAATCTTTTGATAGTTATTATCTCTTAAAAACACGCTTTTTGTTTTAACAACGGGAATTAATTTTAAATTAATTTCTACAACTTCTATGTTTTGAATTTGGAAAAATGGATTCCATATTTGGAATCAGGATGTTCAAATTTTGTAAATAGGTAACTTTTATTTTTAGACATTTCGAATAATTACTTCGGTAAATATTTTATTTACCATGGTTAAAGGGTAAATCCGGTAAATAAGGGTTAAAAAATAATATTATAATAATAAAAAATTACCCTAAAATGTGTCCTAACATTAGTTTTTGATACATTTCCGACCATGGGCATATTTGGGTCGATTTTGGGAACCCATGGAGCCACTTGTAAGTGATAGGGACACTTTATTTTAATTAAGTTAAAATGAATACAAAAATGACACAAGAATATATCATTTAGAAAAACAATTGTTACATAGCGTTATATATGTTTGATATTCGACTATAAATATTAATTAGAAAACTAAAAAGATTTCCTACATAATGGTATTTTATTTATAATTTTTATACATTAAATAATTTAATTTAGTTATGACACAATGGTGATGCAGTAATTACCATAATAGTGAAAAATTAAAATGATTGATATCGTAGATACCCAAATAAATATAATTTCAGACTTTTTATGAATTAAACTAATTTTATAGGTTAATATGACATATTAGGATTGATTTAATTGACTTATTTCGAAGTAATCATTCTTTTATGAGTTTCAAAAAAAACAATTATTGAATAGTGTCAAAATTGACATAAAAGAGTTTTTAAAACAAATATTATATTATTAATTGATATTAAATTCCTAAAAATATAAGGTTCATCCAAGAGACTTATATCATGATAGGTGTATAATTAATGGACCACTTGGGGGTCTCTTGGATGTATATAGTATGTTTATTAACCATATAATATAAAAATACAAAGAGACATTGTAAAAGTGAAACTAATTAACTAAGAGTTAATACATAATGATAAGGTTAATATAGTAACCCAAACCTGTCTAAATTCTATTGGTTGAGTGGTTTTAGACCTATCCCCACCTTAAAATTTAAATAATACACTTTTGAGCCATTAGAAACCGAATATGAATTTATTATAAAATAATATTTCTAGCTTTTCCAAAGGTGCCCCTCACCCCTCTTATAAAAGTGCACCCCCCCCCCTTCTCATTACTGCACACCTTCAAAGCCTTTTTGTTCGGCCAAACCCTGCCCAAATAATCTTTCAACTTCCCTCACTACAACCTAGAGGCCTTAGTTTGATCATAAATCCAACCTAATGATCCCTTTTGATCAAATCAAAAGGAAGAACCCGAAGAAGAGGTAATATTTTTACCACCTTTTTTCAAATTATTTTCTTCTTCAACTTCTTATTTCTTTGTTATTCACATTCTAAATTAATGAATCTAGTATATCCTTTATACTGTAATATTATTATAAATATGGTAACACCATATTCATTATTCTATCCATCCTTTGAATGACATGTCATCATACGTGCGTACATACGGCTTACCGTCTCCACGTCGTGGTGTAATTGTCATTCAATAAATTATTATTTGGATGGGTATAATAATGATGTTTAATTCATGTAAATAATAAATATAACATGATAATTATTCTGTATATATGATATACCGTCCAATTATATATTAATTAACATCAAAATAATGATATTGTCGCTCGTGCGTACGTACGGACTACCGTCTCCACGAAAACGATGAGATTCTTTCTCCATCATATCCATTCAAGTATAATTATCATTTGATGATTTAAAAATAATTTTTAAGGACTTGATATAATTCTGGATATGAATAATATACAGCCTATCCATAACAAACATGGCTTACGTAACAAATAATATAAAGGAAACGAGTAAGTTAACACCCGAAATGACGATAATACTAAGATATTATTAACAAATAAATGTTAAAAGATCATATATGATATCATATTAATGTAAATTATTCTTGTATAATTCAATAACAATTATTTCACCATTATACATTATTTTAACCTACCGTCGACCAAGGAAAAGGTACAATGTAAGGGGTTTCTTATCTCACTTTTAATTCCGTGATATTTCCATTGTTCACCACTTATTTATTGCATGTGGTGTGTGTACTGCCCATGATTGTATTCATTGTGTAATATTCTTTAATTTATGGATATTTACATCAACATTGTATTATCCTTATTTCATGGGTTCATTTTTCATAAGTTACCAAATCGATAATGGAATTTGAAATTTCAATTTCCACTCATTCGGCTTTACGCATACTTCATTGATTATTTTACTCCAAGATTATGTGTGGAATCACTATTCATTTGATTATGTCATAATTTCCACTCCCCTTTCTGTGGATATACTTTTTTTACACATAATAACTCCATTTATAAATTCTCAAGTCATCGGTATGAACTTGATAAGAGTGATTTTTACTCAATCTCGATTTGTTGAGATAAACATCCAATTCATTGGTGTTGTTCTTACAAGAATATGTGTGAATGTCCTTTTAGTGTTTTACACTGAATATCCAATCATATTTAGTGTATTTATATTTGTCACACATAACTATGTCTTTGATTTATCCTTAACATAAGGATACATCCTTTATGAGAGATTTCATCTCAATTTACATTACATTGAGACTTATTTGTTGTTATACACCAAATCACTTTTATATGGTGTATATAATGTACTCTGAAATAGTATATCATGAATCCCTTTATTCTCATTATATTAAAAAGTTTTGATTACCTCAATTATTTGTATTCAAGTGTCTCTCTTTTGGTTAGAAACTCTAACTAAAATACCATTTTTAAATGTTTTAAAGACTTATTCTTCTAAATCTTTATCATTAATGTCCTTGTTTTAAAAATGGTTTTAAGGATTTATTTATATGGACATTAAAGTTTTAAAATTAAAACTCCTTTTAAAATTTTCAAAGTGGTATGGGACTCTTTGATTCTAAAATCTATTTTAAATGGATTCTTGACAAATAGTGTGACTTTTAAATGATTTCAAGAAAAAGGGGGATATTTCACTCTAATTGTTTTGATGATTATTTTCATCTATGTCAATATCCTTCATAATTCTCGATTGAGGTTAATATGATACAATACAATCTACCATATTGTATCAAATGAGTTATGTTTGACTGTGGATGTGCTATTTTTATACCATTCATGGTTTGTGAATAAAGTATTGACATTTCGTATGCTAGTTTTAATATGAATGTTTATGTTATGTTTAAAACTTTTCATATGAGGAATGCATTGGACTTAGTAAGTGACGGGTGGATCCCGCTATAGCTCCTCGATGCATCGGTAGGTCTCATGAGAAAAACTAGTGTCTTGGCACAAGGCCTTGGAAAAATCTTATTTGTAGTCTTGGCACGAGGCCTTGGCTATGTGGTTATGATAGTCTGGCATTATGCATTCCATCATTATGAAAGTGGTTATTGATATTGCATGTGATTGTTCAACTAGTATAATATCTATGTGAATAAGTAAATGGAATTATTTCATTTTATCTTTTCCATATTATGCGGAAGTTCAAGTTTAAAAGGCTTTTGTTTTAGTTATAAATTGCTTTAAGTGTTCATGTTTATCTATGAAAGCTTCTGCTATATTGTTATCCTTACTGAGCATCTGAGCTCACCCCTTTAAATGTTTTATTTTTCCCAGGATGTGAAGAAGTAATTTATGAATGACCTGCAGGGATAGTATGAGGGGATATGAAGACAAGATTTTGTTGTAGTTTTTTTTACCTTATGATGTAATGTAACACTTATGAATATATCTAGTGTTTCCAAGACTACTAAACTAATCGGTATTTCGAGACTTGATCCTTTGTGATCATGCCAATGTTATATAATAATGCACTGACTCGGGGTATCTAGGGTTGGGGCGTTACAGTGAAATAAATTATAAACACGCTACAAAGTAGATCCTTCCCAGAAACACTAAGAGACGATATCTCTTCACCAACCATAAACAAACACCTGAAAACTGGATTTATATCCCAGAGAAAAAGTGTAACTATGTAATCATTCAAACATCCATAAGACTAATTCCAACAAAAAAACAACAACCAACCTCCAAGAACAAGGAACTGGAAAAAAATCACCAACATTCCTCATTAAGAAACAATGTGGGTTTCTGACTCAGGTCATAACACTAAATAAGGGTAATATAGGTCCTCAATCTCAAAACATCATCTCATAATGAACCCAAAAAACTGAAATCCATCACTATAATGTGCTCAAATACTCTAATTAAAGACTTTTTTAAGATTTCCAATAATATACACATAGGTCTCCCATGTTAAACCCACTAAGAATCCAATACCAACACAACCAACATCATATTCACACACATTCCAAGAAAACACAACCCAAACAAAAATGAATGATCAAAACTAGTATTAATTTCCATATATAAATAAAAAATCCAAGAATTACCCTATACACCCTAAATAAAATACCAAAACACCCAATCACCCCTAAACCATGTTGCACCCAATACATATTTTCCATATAAGAAATGAAACTCCAGGGAAGCTAACCCTCACTGATCTAACCATCCAACTCAAGATCAACTCACCCATGCTTCAGTTTCACCATCAACATTCCTTGAAACCTATTATTAAAAAAACACCCAACACTATTCAACTATTCAATCAACCCAAGAAGAAATAAAATGATTCAAAGAATTTAAGAACATGGAGTAACTCGGTTATACCAATCTATATAGAGTTAAGACATAGTAAAAAACCCGAAAATCTACACCAAATTGATAAGAGGAAACACCCAATATAATGAATTGATGGATAAACTTCATACTTATCATCATGACCTTTATATTAGGAGCACTTAAATAATATGAATAAAAAATCCAACTCATACATTACTTATATATCCAAAACAAAATCCCATTTAAAACCAAGGGATTAAACCCAAAACACTAAAATAATATCACACTACAAATAATTATCCTTTAAAATCAACACATTACAAAAGAGTCTAAAAAATAATTTTATAGTAGCAAGTAAGGCCTTAAAAAATTCACTTACTTACAAAAACCGCAAAAAATCATTTCACAAATTAAAATTCCAACTTCCCTTCTATAGGATTTTTTTTAAAAAAATTCACCATCCTTGAAAAACCATTAAAATCTTCAAAATAAAAAGCCCACTCGAATTTCTAAAAGTTATCATTTATTTTCAAAACACTTAATGAGGTTCTATTATAAAATTAAAACTTTACATCAAACTCATATCCATTTCAAAACATTTCTATAAAAATCTACTCCCATTTCAAAAACATTTCCAAAATTCCATAATAGAAGCAACCAATTCCATAATGGAAGTAACCACTATCAGAACATCACATTGATTCAAATTCCTTTTAGTAAACTAATAAAACATGTTTTTAAAATTGAAATATTTCACAAATTTAACTTTTATTTCAAAAACTTTTCCTAAATATCATTTTAAAACCAACCAATCTGGAAAACTTACCCTAGAGATCCAAAATGCCTTAAACATCAACCACTAAAAACTGATTTTAATAATAAAACCATTTCACAAAATTCTCAATTTTACCAGGAAACTCTCAAACACCAAGAATAAACCATAACACAACAAGTTTCATTAGAAAAATCCCCTCTAACATCAAGTAAACATCCCCGAAAACACTATTTTAATTTATTTCCATAAAGTAGAACCAAATTTTGGAGCCATTGGAAATAAAATCTGTTCAAACAAAAAAATCCAAGATGAATCAATTATACAATATCCTCTGAAAAGATTCCAAGACCATGTGAATAATCTCTACATAGTTTTCTAAACTGTATGATCTCACCATGAAACTTTTTAACCCTTACACTTCCACCCCAAAGCTCAAATGACCCCCATGTATTTAATAGAACTTAATGGGAACCAAGATACCATCATTAGAATAATCAAACCAGAATCCAAATCAAAGACTAAATCACAACTACCAGTGGAAAATAAAGCCTCACTATGAAAGGTTGTGATAAAATACCTACTCATGACCTACCTCTTAAGACTTGAAAATTGTAGTCTCCATGGAACCAAGATACACTCTGAATAATAAGAGGGAACTATGATACAATTTTGTAATGAATCGGACCAGGTCAACCCGACACATCACCCAATCTGACTCTTTATAAGTCCTGAAGTGAATTATCAATCAAAAAAGGTTTGAAACAAGACCCAAGGAATCACAATGTAACTAGTAGGAATTATCTCACCCTTGGAAACAAAATAATCACATTATGGTTTCCACCAAAAATATAATATGGCCCATTCATATATTAGATTTCCAAACCTAAAAATAAATAGTTTCAATAAAAATTAAACACCTAAATAGAGTATAACATAGCTAGAGTAATAATAGAAAAACATAAATCATGTAACCACATAATATGAATATAAATAAATAAGGAACATCACATGTACAAGAAAACTAGAAGAAATATCTAAGCTGACAAGGCAAATACATAATTATGAAAAGAAAGTAAAAATTTGAACTTAGAAAACTACCAACCATCTCCATGTGACCCATTTATATCTCTCCAAATATCATACCATCCACAAAAAGACCTATATATTTAAAAAATAAGAACAAGAACCCATCCGGGGAACCTAAAATAAGACATGAGAACTTCATACAATCATTTGCGTATACAGGGTGTGAGAAAAAACCAAAGCTAGTAGGATTTCACTTGAGTTTTTTCAATTCCTTTTAAAATACATTTCATTAAATCTAGTTTAAAATATAAGTAAAAATTAAGATTTTGTCAAAATAAATCATATGGTAAAATGAAACATTCCATGATCCTTTTGAGATAAACCTCTACCAATTTCAAAGAAAATATGGGTAGAACCATTAGGTTTTAAATAGCTATTTTAGATCCTCTTAGAAAGGTGAATTTCCATTTTTCCATTATAATCTTACACTTTACCATGTTTCAAACTTTATTTTAAACTCAAAAACAAAGTTAAACCCCCTTAATTTTAAATTTATTTTAAAAAAATACACTTTTAGAAATGGTCTAACAAAACCTAAAAACCCACAAAAATGGAAAAAAAATACATAAGGTACCATATAATCAATGAAATAAAATTAAACAAGCTAATATAATCATTTCATGGTTTCACATAAATCAATTTAGCTAGGGGATATGATAAAAGGTTAGAATGATATTGCATGTAATAATACTCAATGGAAACAAAGAATCATGATTAATTTACTAGTCTCTATCATGATATAGTACCAGACCTGGAGTGTCCCTTGTGTGCCCCCTAATCGGCTGAGTGGGGGGGAGAAGACCCTTAAAATAAAATGGGGGTAGAATAAAAAACCTAGAAAATTAAAAATATAGTATACAGGTCACAGTGCAACCTCTTATATCATGGAGTTACATACCAACCATGAAAATACTATCCAACTACATAGGTCATCTTGTGGTGTAATCCTACCCTTACGAGCACAATGGACCACCGTAAAAATATCCCCTCTATTTGGGATGTATCACTACATGTCACTACCTCTTCACAGTGCGATCTACTATCCCCAAACTAAAGCCCCACTACCCAGATTACATCATAGAATGAAACCTATTGGCATGGAATAACCTATTTTAGTTTAGAATTATAGCTCACTCAGACCTTCTGAAACACCCAAAAACAAGTTATAACTTCAAAACTTTCAATGTAACCCAAACATATATAATATAATATACAATAATGACATGAAGTGGAACATGGATATACATATTCAAGTAGAAATACTTATTATCTAATGATTGGAGAGATCCTTTGTATGGAAAAGATATGTATTGAGGTTGAGAGTACTATCTATAATAGGTAAATGAAGTGGAGTGTTTGGAAGAGTGAGGCTAGTAAACTATTATAGACAGCTTTGTAAAGTTGGATTTAAAAGGTTTGAAACTGTTTCAAATTATTTGATGGATCTAGGTAAATCATTGATAAAACATACAATTTTTATTGAGTTTTAATGATTGTTTTTTTAGTGATAAAATATCCTTGGATGAAGTATGAATGAGTTTGAGTTTAAATCTATAATATTTTAGGTATAATTGATATGTGGAATATACTCTAACATGAGAATTTATAATTGCTACAAAGAACCTTGGAAGGTAGATAAATAAGTTAATAATCATTCAAATGATTCATTTAATTATTTTGAAATATTATAAGATTATTTTAAGTGTTTGAGAATTATTGAGATGAGTTTGAATTAATTTTTAATTAATTCAAATAAATCTAGAATTTTGGGGTTTCAAATTGAAAAACGGATGAGAAATAATGAATATGGATTTATAGGATCTATGTAAGACTTTCATACTTTGTGTATGATATTTCAATCTCTTAATAATAATTGTAGTTAGACATAAGTGTCATGAACCCCTACCTCCAAAGGTACCCCTCCTTTAAAAGGTACCCCTCCTAGTCTGACAATGAAGGAATAGAGATAATGGCCCCCAAGTTCCACCTCCAGTAGGCCCTAGGTTGGAGACTATCACTAAGGGTATACAAATCTAAAAAATGGGAGGAATTACCCTAAATAATAATAGTATGAGGATATATGATAAATTAACCATAATAAAATATATTACATTACATAAGATAAAGAAAACTAAAACGATCCCACAATGCATGTATAATGTAAACAGATGTAAGAATCTCCAAATAAGCACCCAAAATGAAAAGATAAGGTAGTAACATAGCATCAACCCAAAGGTTCGAGCTAGTAATGTCCAAAACAGTCCATGTATTACTCTTAGAAACCTAAATATAATTTTATATATATATGGGGTGAGCATACAAGTATACTCTGTAGAAACTCCAATGTCTCTGGTACACATGTGAAAAGAGAACACTAATGCACCAATGAGCAAAAAACAGAACCAAAAAACACCTAAACAGGTTAACTAAACAATTCCATCCTCACCAAGGCATGCTCACCAAATAATACATTAAAACATAGTAACATAATAAGAATAATATCAATAAAAAGGGTACCCCACAATACTTTCCCACTGGGATTCCACTCTTTTACCCTAATGACATGTTTTGGAGCTCCCATCTCTTTTGTATAACAACCCTACCTAAATGAACATGAGGTCGTCACATCACATCTCACTCAAAGGCACCTAGTCTATCACATCAAATCACATCTCACCTAAATACACCTATTCCATCACATCACAACCATAAACATAGTAGTAGGTTATCATGAATATGAAGGAAATCAACTTTGTGTATACCTCTTACCATGCATGAACTGCACCATTATCCATCTCATTATCTCATAAAAAAACTAATATTTAACTTTTGACTACTTCCCATCACATCCAATTCATACCTAACTCTCCTGGAAGAGAGAGTGGAGAAGATCATGTAACCATCCATCCATCCTCGCCATCGGGATGTTGGAAAAAACACACCAAAAAAATTTAGTTGTCGGTAGAGTGTACTCGACATGGGTGGGGTGTATATATAAATTACAATGAACATAAAAGGTACATATATATACATATATATACAGATAATTCAGGCCTATGGGTTCACAACCAAAGCACTAACCAACTCAAAACATCACCACCAAATCTCAAAACACCAACACTTTCACTTCCACCACAAAATGCACAACACCACACAACAATCCACATTCTACATTCAAATATTCATTTAAAGTCAATCCATTTTCCCGATTTCCCATTACAAATTTTATAGAACATTCGACCATCTAATCTATTCTTACCACTTTAATTCAATATTCATTAACCATTTCAACCCATGACATTTTAATTCAACATTAACATTTAATTCTAAACCTACCAGGGTATCTAGCACAACAAAACCCCACAAAATACAAAAAACCCATCTTTCTAATCTTCATTTGAAGCCAATAAATCCCACATTACCATTTTTTCACAACTACATCCACCTTCTCATCACATCTTCCACAAACCATTCCCACATCTCAGTGCATCCACTCCACAAATCACCACCACATAACATAACCACACATAACTTCTTCACATCACAACCATGCATCATATCCACACATCATAACCACTTCCCATCACATATCCCCCCATATCATAACCACACATTACAATACTTTTCAAATCAATCACATATTTTTTAGATTTATTAAGGGTACTTTTCATCACATTCCAATTCTTTATTCAAGGGTATTCTCACACAAGGCATAAATCTCTCGGGGAAACCATTTTATTAAATGGATATAATTGGTTATCTAATTTCCATTTTTGGTGATAAAAACAACATAAAAAAGGTTTCCATAAATAAAACAACCAAAATGAAAAAAAAATACCCTAAAGGACATGATTTTTAGCAAGGCGTCAATCCTATACAATCTCAATATCAATAATATCAAAAGGTTATAAAAAATGTGATTGTATTCCCATTACCCTTTAAATTTAAAATTATAAATTCATTAAATTCATTAGAAAAGTAAAAAATATCTTCCCAAAGATAAAAAAGATCATAAATTCTCCTTTATGATGAAACTGGATGAGAAAAAAAGGATCCCCAACCTCAAATGGAGCTTTCTGATCCATTGTACAAGGTTGGAACAAGAGGGAGGCCACCACCAATCATGAAAATAAAGGAGAGCACCCTTAATATCCTAGAACACAACAGCCAAATAATTATCCCATCAAAAAATAAAAAAAATACTGATTTATCTAGCATAAACCCCTCCATGTATGAATAAATAAGGAAAAACAAGGAAAGAGGATAAGGGGACTTACCTAAATCCACCTCGGATCAATCTCCCAAGGCTAGGGTCAAAAGCCATTGAAAGGGGGATGAAATATGACCAAGTGATTCACTTGTTCTACCCAATAAATGAGAGAATATATGGTATAATGATAGGGTTTGAGGGGATTTTATAATTTATATGTGTTCTATAAAATAAAATACTACAACACAGCCCCAACACTATTCCACGGAACTACTAAAAATGAGGATGACCAAGGTGAAACATAAGGCACTAAATTGTATAGATTTTAGTCAAAGAATCTATAAGATCAGTGGCTATCTCTACACCGCAAATCCAAAAAATTAGGGAGAGTACCACAATATACCCAAATAAACTATGTTAAATAACCTCAAAAACCAAAGAGGAGGTTATCTTATAACCATGATCCACAACATAGCCACCCTAAAAAATGAAGAACCCAAAAAAAAACTCCATCTGAGCTACTACACCGAAATTGGCCACCCAAATCCACAGGACTCACCAATAATATGCTACATCCAAACACCACAATAAACCATGATGAAAAAGTAAGTGGAATCAAAACACCTACTCCAGGTTCCCTATGTCGTAGTTAAAACCTCCACATTATAGCCACTACACCTTACATTGCAGCGCACCCCACCATGATATAGGATTCCTCTTGGTGGATTTTCCATCTAAAACCTCTCATCCACTCTCCAACTCCTCGAGACCTTCTTTGAACACCTCCACCTCCTGAATTACCATAAATTAATGGTTTGGAAGGTTCATTCCATTACATCAGATACATCTCAAACTATTCTCACTCTTAAGAATAAAAACCAAACTTAAAAAAGAAAAATGGAATGGGGTTCAAAAAAACAACCCAACGAGATACCTCTCAAAGATCTTGTTACAAAAGAATACTGCAACTGACCAAGAAAACCAAACCCAATCTAAAACATTCACCAAACATCACTCAAAACTACATTTCCATGCCACCTCATACCAATTTTCTACTAAGACCATATTTACAGGCACCTCAACCTACATACATCCCAGACCAACGATTACCATAAACACCACAAAATAGATCCCCAAAAACAAAAATTAAGGTATTACATCCCTTGTGTTAAGATATTATCCTATTTGGGTGGCACTGACTCACCCACATGGTTTTAATAGTGTAAATTTATAATTTTTCTCAATTAGGAATTAGTTTTTATCCTCTTTGTATGCTTGAATATTTAAAAAAACATCACATCATCAAGAAAAAATTACATATCATAAAACATAAAGATCTAAACATCACACCATCAAAGAGAAACAAAGAAAAGAAAAACTCAAAAAAACTCTAGTTACTGGGAATGCATCTGCATCTCATGCTTCCAAGTACTCTCATCCAAGCCACCATGACTCCAAAACACAAAAACCAAAGGAATTTTCTATCCACATAGCACATTCTCTTGATGATTCTGGATATTTACTAACCACTTCATGAACATCATGTCATCCCCAATATCCATATCTTCATAATAAATGATATGAGAGTCATCATGAAGATACCAATAGAGATAAGAGACGTAGAAGGAATCATGAATATGGTCCAGTCATGGCAGGAGTGATAACCAATAATCCACCTCGCCAACGCTCCCCAACATCTCAAAAGTCACAAGAAAACCAAGGAAATATATTATTCCCCTACCAAACATATGCATCCCTTGTCGAGGGGAGACTCTCAAGAATACATGGTCTCCATCCTCTAACTAAAAGAGCCTCCTCCTAGGATTGGCATAAGCCTTCTACCAATCCTGTACTATTTTCATTCTCTCACAAACAACCGGAAATTTATCTATCATGCTCTTCACTATATTAGGACCAAGAATTGATGACACCCTAATCTTAGTTTAGCATAATAGATAACAGCATATGCTCCCATACAAAGCTTCAAACAGGGCCATACCAATGGATGAATGATATATTTTTTTATAATAAAACTCAATTAAAGGATAATTATTTTCCTAATACCCACCAAATTTCAAGATACATGCCCGCAAAAAATGCTCCAGTGTCTAGAGAGTCCACTCCATCCACCTGTTTGTCCAAGAGTTGAAAATAGTGCTAAGGAAAAACTAAGGGTCATAAGCATACTATAGTCCTCTCTAAACCCAGAAGGTAAAGTATGTATCTCAACCTGAGATAATGTACCTTGGAACTTCATGCAATCGCACAACCTCATCCACATATTTCTTTAACAAAATAACCATGGAACCTGACTCCTTGATCATAAATAAGTGAGATGAATTTGTCAACCTATCCAAAATTAACCAGATAGCATCAAAGCCTCCCTAATCTCGGTGTAACAATATAATGAATTCCATCGATATGTTATCCCACTTCCACTAGGGAATATCCAAAAGTGGTAACAAACTAATATGAACACAATGTTATTCCTTTACCTTATAGAAAACTATACATCAATCCATAAACTCCACCACCACCCATTTCATCTCAGGAAACCAAAATTGTTCCCTCAAGCCATGGTATATGTTAGATACCCCTAGGTGTACCATAAAAGGTGATATGTGAAACTCATGAAGGAATCCCTCATGTATCACCATAAAAACAAATAGCCTCCCTCAAAACAACATATGGTTGGTTCCAACCATCCTCTGACCACCCCTTTGGATCATCACCACAGCCAACATGATCATGAATCATATATACCTCTAAGTATCCCCACTAATACTTCTATACCCCCTGAATAAAATAATACTAAACTATCATCTGAAACAAGAAACTTCTACCATCAATCACACTTGCATCTAAGTGAAGGGTTGCCAATTCCTCCATCACCCTCAAAGCATCTTCAAACTCCTAAACAACATCTCTCCACAAATTACTGATCAAAGCATCAGCCATAACATTTCCATTTCCTATGGCGTATGAGATCTCAAAATCATAGTCCTGAAGAAACTCCATCCACCTCCACTATCACATATTCAAATCATGAAGAGAAAAGATATACCTCAAACTCTTGTGATCCATGAAGACCAAAAATCACTCCTCAATGAGGTAATGTATCTATAACATTAGAAAAAACATAATCACTACTATCTCCAGATCATGGGTTCCATAATTGTACTTGTGGGGCCATAACTTCCAAGATCCCTAAGAGATCATCACTTTATACTACATCATGAAACATCCCAATCTTAAATGAGAAGTGTCAAAAAACACCTCAAACATCACACCCTCCTCTAGAAACTGAAGCACTAGAGAACTGGTCAATTTCCCCTTAAGGTAGTAAAATTATTCCTAACACTGATCAGTCTAGATAAAATACTATACCTTCTTAGTCAAAGCTATTAACCTAGCTACAATCCACGATAATCGGGTATGAACCTTTCATAATATCCCCTAAGACCAAATAAGCTACAAACCACTGACACGTTCTTAGGTGCTACCCAAGAAACAAGAACCTCAATCTATGATGGTTCCATGACCACGCCATTTTGGGACACCAAACTCTTGAGGAAATGCACCTATCATGTCTAGAAACTACACTTGGGAAACTTCCCATAGAGTTGGGGGTATCGAAGAACTTTCAAGACAACTTTGATATGATCATAATGTTCCTCCTATGAATTCGAGTAGATCAAGATTCTGACAATAAAAATGAAAATAAAATGGTCTAGGAACTCATAAAATGTATATTTCACGATCCCCATGAACACGTTTGGTGCATCCATGAGACCAAATTGCATGAACACAAACTCAAAGTTCCCATACCTGCATTTGAAGGCTTTCTTCATAACATTCTCCTCCTTTACCCGAAACTGGTGATATCCTAACCATAGATCGATCATGGAAAAACCAAATAGCCCTTATAAACTAGTTCAAAAATCATTTATACTCATAAGAGGGTAAAAATTATTGATTTCCACTTGAATCAACCTATGATAATCTATACAAAACTTCATACTACCATCCTTCTTCTTGGTGAATAACACTCGAGGACCCCATGGAGACATAATAGGCCAGATGAAACCATTATTTATCAGATCATCTATATAAATCCATATCTCTTTCAACTCATAAGGTGTCATATGATAAGTAGACATTGAAATTAGAGGAGCGTCAGGTTGTAGATCTATCTTGAACTCAACATCGCATCGAGGGGGTAGCATCACAACCTCCTCTATGAAAATATTCATAAAATCCCTAAAAACCCTAGTATCCTCCACCATCATATCATATAATGATTATACATATAGCTCATATATAAAATAAAGAATGGAATCCACATGTCTACTTTCCACATGATAACTTTTCTCGCCAACGAAAACTACACACTGACCATCCACATATGAGAACACGACTCTCCTCCGGAAGAAGTCAATAACAGCACGTACGGAATATAACCAATCAATGATGATAATAACATCATACATATTCATATAAAGTAAGAACAGATTGCCACATAACTGATGTGGAACTATCATCAGTCTATACCCCCAACGTGCATCAAACAAGTTGGTTTATCCTCTGACTAGCGTAGTCAACACCAGGGGAACGGGAAGTCTCTTTACATACAGACCTAGAAAACATAATATAGTGGTTTAAACAAATGATTTTGAATCTTATAAAACATAAAAATTAACATGGAAGGTTATATGATAAAATAATTGTACCTCTAATGATCTCTAACCCCTCTAGTGCTTCCACCCCCACTCCATGAAACTAACCATGCCCAGATCCTCTACCTCTCTATCGATGTCCACCCCCACGTCCATGCTCGGGTTGAGGTCCCTAGAGATATGGAAAATCATGAGGTTGACCTTATACTACCATATCACCTATTAGTGGAGTATAATAATGCTTCCCCAATTACTAAAATGGTCACACTAGAAATTTATACTGAGGCTAACTTTGAACCTATCCACCTCCACCATACTGAGCTCAAATAAACATGGGGAACTAATCTTGATGATTATAATGAACCCAAAAAACAAAACACACTTCTCTAAATACCCTAGGAAAACCATGAAAACCATCGGTCCCAGATGTCCAGAAAGGAAGCTGTTGATGTTGACTCCCTAGTGGTTAAAATATCAAAGGCCCTGGAACCTGAGACCTACCACTGACAACTTTGATCCTTGGGAAACCCTTCATGTTCCCATATCATGGTAAACCTCCTCGATAGTGTATGATATTGATCAAATATGACTTCTTATGAACCACTAGGTATGTTGGTAACATAAAAGGAGTAACTTAATACTGGATAGAAGGATGAAGTGCCTCATCAAGTCACTATACTTGGGACTCCTCAATTGGAAAAAGATCTGGGTCAAAATGAAAAAGGTCCTTAAACTTGATTCTCAGCTCCCACATAGACATACTCCCCTACTGAAGAAATATAATATCCTACCTCTTTACTACCTTCATGGTTGATGAAATAAATTCTGCTCGAAACACCTAAAATTATACCCATGAAACATATGTCTCCTTCAGCTCACCAAGATACAACATCCACCACCGACACACAACCACTCACATATAAATCACTACAAATGGGAATCAGTACTCAACCCGGGCCTAGATAAAACTAGAGATGATATTGAGCTCCTCCAACCAACTCTCTATCTTCGGATCAGAAATACTACCCTCGTACTTCCATAAATCCTACCGCTAAAAGTCACAGAATGTCATATGCCTCTGATCATCCTTCTCAACCGGTTCGACCCTCCAGTGGTCAACTGGGTTAGCATGATGAACCTCAACTTCCTCAAACACATGAAGATGATAATCATGATCTATAATGAAAATGGAAGAAAATATTTCTTAAGCTCATTAATATGATATTTTATAAAAAAATATTCATTTCATATTAACCTTCCCAAAACTACCGATTTTAAACAAGGATTAACATCGATCATGATGTGTGTACCTCTCATAAGTATTTAACCTACAAGTTTCACCACCTCACTTGGTTGTTCGGTAGGCTCAGATTTCTTAAATTGGATCATAAGGGGGCCTAAAATCTTATGTACTAGCCAGTCTTCCTTATCCTATTTCATAAACTGAGATCAACTATCATCATTTTCTTACCAACCCATGAAATCCTCACTATGAATAACTCTGAACTCTATCTTATCCCTCAACCAAAACCTCTACTACCACTATGTCATGACTCCCTCCCTCCAAAGGTATCCCTCCTAGACCGACAATGAATAATGAGAGATAATGACCACTAAGTCCCACCTCCAGTAGGCCCTATGTTGTTAACTAGTAATGAGGGTATAAAAATCACACAAGTTGGAGTTATTACCTTCTATATTAAAAAAATCAGAATATACGATAAATAAACCATAAGAAACTCCATGGTATAACATAAGATAAAGAAAACCAAAACCATGCCACAATTCGTGTATAAAGTATACAGATACAAGAATCTCCAAATATGTACCCAAAATGAAAAGATAAGTCAATAACATAGTAACAACCCAAAGAAACAATCAATTAATTTCCAACATAATCCATGTAGTCATCTTGGAAACATAAAAACCAGTTTATATATACATGGTTTGAGTATACAAGCATACTTAGTAGGAACTCCAAGGCCTCTCAATAACATGTCAAAACAATATAATAATGCACTAGTGAGCAAACAAAAAAACAAAAAACACCTATAAATTTAACTAACCATTCCCATCCTCACCAAGGAATGCTCACCAAATAACGCATCCAAATATAGTAACATAGTAATAATAATATCAACAAAAAGGGTTTCCTTCACCTCTTTCCATCTAGGATTCCACTATGACACCAAAACGAAGTATGTCCTAGTGATCTTATATCTTATGTATAGAAACCCTACCTAAACTATATCATCCCGCCTTTTTATCACATAAACTTTCATTAAATTTACAAAACTGAGGATCTTTAAGGTTTAGTGTCTTGGAAAACAGGAACTTAAAACATGAAAACATAAAACATTCTTCTTAAACACTTGAAAGGTTTCTCCTCATGTTCATACTAGGTTCATTACTGCATCATATAACCTAGGGACATACATCAAAAGAAAGGATGAGCAGAAGGCCCAGTAAGGGAAACAAGAGAAACATTTTACATGTGAACTTGAGATACTTCAATAAGGTCATGAAAAGAACTTTAAGGCATGAGAAATAAATCATGAGTCATATCATAATAAAAATAAAATTTTTCATAACTTGAAGATGTGGCTACAACATTTAATATTGAAAATCATTTCGTTTCACCAAGGTCCATCCCCAAGGTTTCATTAAAAATTACCAAGGTTATTCACCAAGGTATCAGTCTAAAAAGTCATCTCTAGAGATTAAGTCTTTACCCAATGCATTGGAGCGCTATCTGGGCGCACCCTTGACATGTATTTATTATTATGTGAGCCACATATATCATCATAAATCATTTCATAAACAACCCATATATCATAAAAGAAATGGGTTTCATTTCATAATCATAACGTTTTAAAAACTGCTATAAAGACATGATATTTATGTCACTTTAAACCCACGGAAAAGGGAAAGAGAGTTTCATGTATGTAAATCCCAGAATTTAAAATAGAACCTTTTGATATATATGTGAATACCCCTATATAAATAAGAGCTTTGAGAATTCACTTAATAACATAAAATAATTTTGAGAAAAAGAGAGAGGCATTTCGAGACGAAAATTCTGCAGCATAACGGCTACGTTACAAGGTTTTAGAAAACATTGAAAAGGGAGGGGACAAGGGTCACCCACTCAAAAATGATACATAAAATAGTAGGGGAACAGAATATATAGTATTTAAGAACATGGTAATGAAATTTGAATGATATACCATTTGAAACGAAGAACTTTAAAGGAAGACAAAAAAAATAAGATTTCTCTTATGAGAATTCGACAGCCTAACGGCGTCACTTAAAACTTCCAAAAATGGATTGACGAGATCAAATAGGGTTTCTCATCATATGAACATAAATGACCAGTATGATAGATATAGAGATCATACCCCAACATAATAAAAAGGAACTTGAAAGACTTGGCATGAAAATAGATCTTGAAAATGAGAAGGGTGAAAGAACCCATTAGAAATTCGACAGCCTAATGGCGTCACTTAAACTTCAACAAAAATGAATTGATGAGATCAAATAGGGTATCTCATCATATGAACATAAATGATCAGTATGATAGATTTATAGATCATACCCCAACATAATAAAAAGTAACTTTCAAGACTTGACATTGAATTAGAACTTTGAAAAGGAAAAAAGGTGCAAGGACCACTTAAAAATTCAGCAGCCTAACGACGCCACTTAAACTTCAAAATACTGAATTGAAGAGATAAAATGGGGTCTCTCATAATATGGTCATAAAAGATCAGTATGATAGATATAGATATCATACCCCAACATAACAAAAAGGAACTTGAATGAATTGACATGAAAGTAGAACTTCAAAATGAGAAGGGTGAAGAACCACTTAAAAATTCGGCAGCCTAACGACGCCACTTAAAACTTCAAAATACTGAATTGAAGAGATAAAATGGGTTCTCTAATAATATGATCATAAAATATCAGTATGATAGATATAGAGATCATACCCCAACATAAAAAAAGTAACTTGAATGAATTGACATGAAAGTAGAACTTCAAAACGAGAAGGGTGAAGAACCACTTAAAAATTCGGCAGCCTAACGGCGCCACTTAAAACTTCAAAATACTGAATTGAAGAGATCAAATGGGGTCTCTAATCATATGATAATAAAAGATCGTTATGATAGATATAGAGATCATACCCCAAAATAACAAAAAGGAACTTGAATGAATTGACATGAAAGTAGAACTTCAAAACTAGAAGGGTGAAGAACCACTTAAAAATTCGGCAGCCTAACGGCGCCACTTAAAACATCAAAATACTGAATTGAAGAGATCAAATGGGGTCTCTCATCATATGATCATAAAAGATCAGTATTATAAATTTAGAGATCATACCCCAACATAATAAAAAGGAACTTGAAATACTTTACATGAAAATAGATCTTGAAAAATGAGAAGGGAGAAAGAATTCGTTACAAAAATTATGACAGCCTAACGGCGCCACTTAAAACTTCATAAAATGAAATAATGAGAGTAAGAGGGGATCTCTCATTATATGAACATGAAAAGGGAAGTAATAGGGGTGTAAAATAACATCCTCCAACATAAGAACATAGAGAATAAAAGGAATGACATAAAAGAGATTACTTGAAATGAAAGAGAGAGGTCGGATCCCTTACCTTAAAATGTAACTCATAAAACTCAAAGGTTGGGACCTTGAGGGCTTGAGGGCACCTTGGGAGGACTCCTTTGGAGGTAATGATACTAGAACTTCGTTGGGGGAGAGTGGGGAGTCGAAATGGATGAGAGGATGGCTTGGTATTTATAGGGAAAGTGAGGGGACAAGGCATTAATGGCCAAGGGAAACCTCAAAAGTGGTTTTCTCAAAACCATGTTCTCTCCCAAGATATTTCCCATGAAGTTAGGCCACATGGGGCCCCCCATACAATAATTCATCACCTTTGGTCGACTATCCCTTAAAATATCTCATGATATCATCATGACACAGTTATGATGTCATTAAACATACTGAAACCCTAAAACTGTATTTTTACTATTCACTGAAAATTCAACTTTCTCAGAAAGATCCCAAAATTTCACCTTAATCAAATATCAATGCTCTGATTTCAAAAATGAACTCTATTTTATAAAAATTATTTTCTAAATATTTTTAGTTTATTTTTTAAATAAATACACTATTCACCAAAAATTCATTTTTTCAGAAAAAACCCCAAAAATTACCATAACATAATATCGGTGATTTGAGTTCAAAAATTAAATCAATTTTATAAAAATAATTTTTTAAATAGTTTTAATTTAATTTTTAATTAAAAACACTATTCACTCGAAAAAAAACTAATACTTGAATAATAATTTATGAAACCGTTATTTAACCATTTTATTGAATCACATTACTTAATCAAGGTGCCTCGATTATATTAATACTTTCTTTAAGTGAGATTACTAATCCATTTGGACACATTACTAATCCTAATCATAAAATCACTATTCATAATTTACTATTCATCAAAAATCAAGTTGATCTTATTAGACTCTAAATTTCGTACTGAACATAATTGTAGAAGACCATTTTTTGAAAATCATTACACATTTTTAATTATTTAAGGTTTACATAAACATTTTTTTTAAATATCCTTTCTCTAAAATTCACCAAAAATATGAATACTATATTTATCCGAACATTTTGAAAATTCATAAACTTTATAAGAAGAAATCCCAATTTTTATTTAAAACAAAGGATTACACAAGGCAGTTATGGTCTCCTTACATAGCCCCTTATCACACCAGCATAGGACCTAAGTGTAAGGTGTGCTAAGGTGAGAGAATCTGAGGGAGGCTCGGCCAACATCGCACGAGTAGTAATTTCTATTAGTTTGAACTTATCGCAAAGGCGATTTTGTTCTATCTTCACACGATGAAGTTCGTCTTGGGTTTGGTCTAGAGCAAAGCCCAGTGGTGCTACCTCCTTCCCAAGTTCTGTTAGATGGGCTTCGGTCGGTCCAAGACTACTGGGTGAGGCCATCGAATCTTCTTTCCATAATAATGAACCAAGATTACTTTTATTTAGAGACAATAATCAAAACGTTTAGTTTCCAGCGGTCATATTGACCAATGGTCATATAACCATCTAAACCCAACGGTCTCATTTTAATTATACTCATGTTATCAAATGAAACATTTTTGTTGAGTATAAAAATAAAATAAAATAACACATAAAATTTAGGAAACAAGATTTATTCAAAATTTTGGGTCGTTACAATCTTCCCCCCTTAAGAAATTGCGTCCTCGCAATTTGTTTAAATTGGGTTTTGAAATTTCATTGAAAGTCCCACATCGGAAAAGGAGTCAGTAAAACTATTACTTTAAAAGAAATAAAGGAAAGTACAAAGGTCACCCGAGTTAACCCACACTAGGATTCCATGTAGGAAAACATGGACATGGAGGAGAAAACAAAGGGTCAAGTTCTGAGGGAGAGTGATATAAAACATGATTAGGAGAAAGTTAACAATAAGAAAATCCCAAACTTAGGATGTGTGTAAACGTTCTTCGATTACCTAGTAGGAAATGTAAACCAACAATGTTTTTGTTTTACGTTCCTTTTCATAATTTTGAGGAATTCATTGCTACATAGAACAAAAACATAAGAAAATATACCTACCTTTATGTAGAGTTTCATCCTTTATTAAGTTTCTACCAAAACTAATCTTTTCTCCAAATGATGAGAATTCAAAAACACTTGGTCTCATCAAAAGCAAAAGAATAATATTCTAGAGAATCACATAATCCACAAAATATTAACTATCTATTTCTTCTATCTTTAAACATTATCCCAAAAACAGAAAGGTTAAGGTAAAACAACTCTTCAAAAAAAAATCTCATAGTAAGGGAGACTACATTTAAATCTTCAAAGTTACATGGAACTACCCAAAGTTCATCATAGACCATTCCATAAATAACGGTCCTTAAAATTCTTCAAAATAAACCAAACTAATATTGAAACCCAAATACAAGAAGGATTTGATAACATAGTCTTCCAAAATAAACTTCATTGTTCATCTCCAAAACACAGCAACCACTCCTAACATCTTATAAAAAAAGTAGCTAACCTAAACATATTTTACCCAAGATAGGTTAATAATTCCCATAAGTAACCTAAATTATTATAATTCCACCTTAAATTCATCGATTCTTCAAAATATAAGTCAACCTTACTCCTCAATGAAAATACCATAGTAATCTATTTACCTCGATCATATAGGGTCCCCAAAATAGTGAACATCTTCCAAAATAATAATCATTTTTTTAATCCCCTAATCATCTATGTCATATTAATACGACAATCATCGCATTTCCTATCACATTGGTATTTGGGGCATGTTCTTCCATTTCCCGCCATTAACTAAGAAAAGAAACTATAATTAGGGGCTTAAATACTTAGCTAATAATCATGAAAAGGAAACTTTAAGCATAAAAGGATAAACATGTAGAATAAAAGTATATCCTAACTTGTGATCCCCTAGGTTCCAATCTAAGTTATCCATGATCATATATTCTTATGTGAATCTTTATTTTGTTTTATCCTTGTTCCTTTAATAATGGTTCATACTAAGCTTATGAATTTACCAAAGCATATCCCTCGGGAGTGTCGTAACCAAGAGTTCAGCAAGGCCCATTGTCGTGTACCAGTTCTCATTCGAGTCTAGCACAAAGCGGTGTTTTCAGGTTTTACCCCTATGTACATCTGTTCCAGAGCCACCTCTACCTGCTCGTATCCAGACAGGGATGTATTTTCTTGGAAACCCCTTACTCAATAATCACCAAAATACCAGGAAGATTTCCTATATTTAAACTTTTCTATAGGGTTCTTCCTAGAGTTTTCATATCCTAATTTTCACAAATAACTAAACCATCCTTTGATACCAACTATAGCATCCCTCCTTTTTATCACATAAACTTTCATTACATTTTACAAAACCGGGGATCTTTAAGGTTTAGTGTCTTGGAAACCAGGAACTTAAAACATGAAAACATAAAACATTCTTCTTAAACACTTGAAAGGCTTCTCCTCATGTTCATTCTAGGTTCATTACTGCATCACATAACCTGGGGACATACATCAAAAGAAAGGGTGAGCAGAAGGCCCAGTAAGGGAAACAAGAGAAACATTTTACATGTGAACTTGAGATACTTCAATAAGGTCCTGAAAAGAACTTTAAGGCATGAGAAATAAATCATGAGGCATATCATAATAAAAATAACATTTTTCATAACTTTAAGATGTGGCTACAACATTTAATATTGACAATCATTTCATTTCACCAAGTTCCATCCCCAAGGTTTCATTAAAAATTACCAAGGTTATTCACCAAGGTATCAGTCTAAAAAGTCATCTCTAGAGATTAAGTCTTTACCCAATGCATTGGAGCGCTATCTGGGCACACCCTTGACATGTATTTATTATCATGTGATCTACATATATCATCATAAATCATTTCATAAAAAACCCATATAGCATAAAATAAATGGGTTTCATTTCATAATCATAACGTTTTAAAAACTGCTATAAAGACATGATCTTTATGTCACTTTAAACCCACGGAAAAGGGAAAGCGAGTTTCATCTAGGTAAATCCCAGAATTTAAAATAGAACCTTTTGATATATATGTGAATAACACTATATAAATAAGAGATTTGAGTATTCACTTAATAACATAAAATAATTTTGAGAAAAAGAGAGAGGTATTTTGAGATGAAAATTATGCAGCATAACGGCTACGTTACAGGGTTTTAGAAAACATTGAAAAGAGAGGGGACATGGGTCACCCACTCAAAAATGATACATAAAACAGTAGGGGAACATAATATATAGTATTTAAGAACATGGTAAGTAAATTTGAATGATATACCATTTGAAACAAAGAACTTGAAAGGAAGACAAAAAAATAAGATTTCTCTTATTAGAATCTGGCAGCCTAACGGCGTCACTTAAAACTTCTAAAAATGGATTGACGAGATCAAATAGGGTCTCTCATAATATGAACATAAATGATCAGTATGATATATATAGATATCATACCCCAACATAATAAAAAGTAACTTGAAAGACTTGGCATGAAAATAGATCTTGAAAATGAGAAGGGTGAAAGAACCCCTTAGATATTCGACAGCCTAACGGCGTCACTTAAACTTCAAAAAAATGAATTGATGAGATCAAATAGGGTATCTCATCATATGAAAATAAATGATAAGTATTATAGATTTAGATATCATACCCCAACATAATAAAAAGGAACTTTCAAGACTTGACATTGAATTAGAACTTTGAAAAGGAAAAAAGGTGCAAGGACCACTTAAAAATTCAGCAGCCTAATGACGCCACTTAAACTTCAAAATACTGAATTGAAGAGATCAAATGGGGTCTCTCATAATATGGTCATAAAACATCAGTATTATATATATAGAGATCATACCCCAACATAACAAAAAGGAACTTGAATGAATTGACATGAAAGTAGAACTTCGAAACGAGAAAGGTGAAGAACCACTTAAAAATTCAGCAGCCTAACGGCGCCACTTAAAACTTCAAAATACTGAATTGAAGAGATCAAATGGGGTCTCTCATAATATGATAATAAAAGATCAGTATGATAGATATAGATATCATACCCCAACATAACAAAAAGGAACTTGAACGAATTGACATGAAAGTAGAACTTCAAAACGAGAAGGGTGAAGAACCACTTAAAAATTCGGCAGCCTAAAGGCGCCACTTAAAACTTAAAAATACTGAATTGAAGAGATAAAAAGGGGTCTCTCATCATATGATCATAAAAGATCAGTATGATAGATATAGATATCATACCCCAACATAACAAAAAGGAACTTGAATGAATTGACATGAAATTAGAACTTCAAAACGAGAAGGGTGAAGAACCAATAAAAATTCGGCAGCCTAACGGCGCCACTTAAAACTTCAAAATACTAAATTGAAGAGATCAAATGGGGTCTCTCATCATATGACCATAAAAGATCAGTATGATAAATTTAGAGATCATACCCCAATATAATAAAAAGGAACTTGAAATACTTTACATGAAAATAGATCTTGAAAAATGAGAAGGGAGAAAGAATCTGTTACAAAAATTATGGCATCCTAACGGCGCCAATTAAAACTTCATAAAATGAAATAATGAGAGTAAGAGGGGATCTCTCGTTATATGAACATTAAAAGGGCAGTAAGGGGGTATAAAAGAACATCCTACAACATAAGAACATGGAGCATAAAAGGAATGAAATAAAAGAGATTACTTGAAATGAAAGAGAGAGGTCGGATCCCTTACCTTAAAACGTAACTCATAAAACTCAAAGGTTGGGACCTTGAGGGCTCGAGGGCACCTTGGGAGGACTCCTTGGGAGGTAATGAGACCAGAACTTAGTTGGGGGAGAGTGGGGAGTTGAAATGGATGAGAGGATGGCTTGGTATTTATAGGGAAAGTGAGGGGACAAGGCATTAATGGCCAAGGGACACCTCAAAAGTGGTTTTCTCAAAACCATGTGCTCTCCCAAGATATTTCCCATGAAGTTAGGCCACATGCCCCCCCCATACAATAATTCATCACCTTTGGTCGACTATCCCTTAAAATATCTCATGATATCATCATGACACATTTATGATGTCATTAAACATACCGAAACCCTAAAACTGTATTTTTACTATTCACTGAAAATTCAACTTTCTCAAAAGGATCCCAAAATTTCACCTTAATAAAATATCAATGCTCTGATTTCAAAAATGAACTCCATTTTATAAAAATAATTTTCTAAATATTTTTAATTTATTTTTTAAATAAATACACTATTCATCGAAAATTCATTTTTTCAGAAAAAAACCCCAAAAATTACCATAACATAATATCGATGCTCTGAGTTCAAAAATGAAATCAATTTTATAAAAATATTTTTTAAAATATTTTCAATTTAATTTTTAATTAAAAAACACTATTCACTCGGAAAAAAAACTAATACTTGAATAATAATTTATGAAACCGTTATTTAACCATTTTATTGAATCACATTACTTAATCAAGGTGTCTGGATTATATTAATACTTTCTTTAAGTGAGATTACTAATCCATTTGGACACATTACTAATCCTAATCATAAAATCACTATTCATAATTTACTATTCATCAAAAATCAAGTTGATCTTATTAGACTCTAAATTTCGTACTGAACATAATTGTAGAAGACCATTTTTTGAAAATCATTACACATTTTTAATTATTTAAGATTTACATAAACATTTTTTTAAAATATCCTTTCTCTAAAATTCACCAAAAATATGCATACTATATTTATCCGGACATTTGAAATTCATAAAATTTATAAGAAGAAATCCCAATTTTTATTTAAAACAAAGGATTACACAAGGCAGTTATGGTCTCCTTACATAGCCCCTTATCACACCAGCATAGGACCTAAGTGTAAGGTGTGCTAAGGTGAGAGAATCTGAGGGAGGCTCGACCAACATCGCACGAGTAGTAATTTCTATTAGTTTGAACTTCTCGCAAAGGTGATTCTGTTCTATCTTCACACGATGAAGTTTGGCTTGGGTTTGGTCCAGAGCAAAGCCCAGTGGTGCTACCTCCTTCCCAAGTTCTTTTATATGGGCTTCGGTCGGTCCAAGACTACTGGGTGAGGCCATCGAATATTCTTTCTATAATAATTAACCAAGATTACTTGTATTTAGAGACAATAATCAAAACGTATAGTTTCCAGCGGTCATATTGACCAATGGTCATATAACTGTCTAAACCCAACGGTCTCATTTTAATTATACTCATGTTATCAAATGAAACATTTTTGTTGAGTATAAAAATAAAATAAAATAACACATAAAATTTAGGAAACAAGATTTATTCAAAATTTTGGGTCGTTACATAAACACACCTGGTCCATCACATCACATCACATCACATCACATCACATATCACTCAAAGACACATGGACTATCACATCATATCACATCCTTCCCTAATACAATTGTTCCATCACATCACAGATATAACTAGATTAGTAGGGTATCATGAACATGAAGGATGTCAACCTTATTCCCTCCTCCTACTATGTGTGTCCCCCACCATAATACATATCATAATCTCATAAAACAATCACCGATATTTCACTTTTTAATTCTATCCATCATAGCCCATACATACCTGACTTTCCTAGAAGAGAGAGTGGGGAAGTGCGGGTAAACATTCATCCAGCCTCACTGCCAGGATGTTGGGAAAAACACCCCCAAAATATTTGGTTGTTGGAACAAAGTTATCAATATAGGTGGGGTGCATATAGAAATCATAAGGAATATATAAGGTATATATATATATATATATATATATCCACACACAAGCACTGCCTATGGGTTCACAACCAAACCACTAACCAACTCACAATATCACCACCAAACTTTACAACACCACCACTTTTTCATCCACCACAAAATTCACAACACCACACAAAAATCTGCATGCCACATTCTACTTTATATTTCAATTCAAGATTATTTCTATATTTCCCATCAACAGCCAGTTTCATCCATTAATCACGTGTATTTTCCCTCCCATTCATTTCATTATTTCTAACTATTTATTTCACATTAAACATCAACTATCTAAGTAATTCTTACAACTTCAATTGAACATTAATTTTATATTTCAACTGATACCATTTCAATTCAACATTAACATTTAATTCCAATACTACTTGGGTAGTTATAAAAATACAACACCACACAAAAAAACAACCCATCTTCATCATCCCTATTTCAAGCCAAAAAACCCCACATCACTACCATTTCACAATCACAGCCACCTCCTCATCACACCCCCCACAAACCATGCCCACATATTGATAAATCCTCTCCCACACATCACCTCCACATAACATAATCACATATCACCACCACACATCACAACCATGAATCATAGCTACACATATTAACCACTTCTTATCATATCCACACCCTTATCAAAAACACTTTCCACAACACTTGTCGCATCATTCCTATAGTTTTTATATTTAGTAAGTGGAATTTTCATCAAATTCAACTTATTTATTCAAGGGCATTCTCACACGATCCATAAATCTCTCAAGAAAACCATTTTATTAACTAGATATAAGTGGTTATACAATTTCCATATTTGATAATAACAATAATACACAACAAGGATTCTATAAAAAACAACCACATCACAAAAAAAACTCTCAATGTCCATGATTTTCTTCAAGGTTTCAAGCCTGTATAATCACAATATCAATAAAATAAAAAGGCTATAAAGCATGCAATTTCATTCTCATTCCCCTTTAAATTTCAAATTACCAATTAATTATCTTCATTAGTCCATTGAAAACTCTCTTCCCAAAGATAAACAATACCATAAACCCTCTCGCATGATATATATATAAATGATAAATGAAGGATCTCCTACCTCAAATAGAGATTTTCGATCTGTTGCACAAGGTTGAAATAAGACGGAGGACACCACTGAGAACCACAATAAATTAAAACACCCTTACCAACCTAGAACACAATAAAATAATAATTATCCCATTGAAAAATACCAAAACTACTGATTTCCTTGATAGAATTCCCTCTCTATATGAATAAACAAGGAGAAAACAAGGAAAAGAAAGAAGGGTACTTACCTAAAACCACCTCAAATCAATATCCCAAGGCTAGCGTTGAAATCCCAAAAAAAGAGGGTTGAAATACCACCTTGGGATGAAATTGGGTCACCCAATAAATTATATAAAATATGGGATAATGATAGGATTTTAGAGGATTTTAGAATTTATAGGTGTTCGGCATAATATAAGACCACGTTATAGCCCCTACCACAATGCTGTAGAACTGCTAAAAACATATATGACCATGGAATAGTTCAAGGCACTATGCCACCAATTTTTTGGTCAAAGAGGCTAATAGATCTATGGATATCTTCATGCCATATATCCAAAGAACATGGGAGCATACCACATCGTAGCTAGAGACACTACAATACAAACCCTCAACAAGTGAAGAGGAGGCTACTCCACAACCATGATTTGTGGCACAACATCCCTGAAAAGGAATAAACCCATAAAACTCCACTTAGGACAGTATGTCACAACAGGTAACCCTACACCATAGAAATCACCAAAAACTACACTACATCTCAACACCACAGTGAAACCATGACGATAATGGAAGTGGAATCGAAACTCTTCCAGGCTATATACACTACAGTTGACACCTCCATTCCATATCCACTATACCTTGTGATGTAGCACACCCCACCCTATTGCATGACTACTCTTTCTGGATTTTCCAACTTCAACATGTCCTCCACTCTCAAACTCCTCAAGACCTCCTCCGAACACCTCCACCACCTGAATTCCTATAAAGTAATGGACAGAAAGTTTTTCTCCATTAAAATAAGATATTTCATGCATGTATGATATTTCTATATAACCCATGTGACTTTTTCTCAGTGTATAGGATTTTAGTGATTTCTAATTTTTTAGGGTTTTAATAATTTTTATGAACAAGTATGCCTTTTTTTGTCTCATATATGAATTTTTTCTACACATGTGAATTTTGAAATATATTAATTTTTTAAATGGAATTGGATTCACCCTACACAAGTATGACTTTATGTAAATTCAAGTATGACTTCTGATATGTGTACAGTATTAGATGTGTAAAAGAATTGAAATTATATAGAATAAAAACATATATTTTCAAAATTATAATTATGAAGATAAATTTGATATAGGAGGATTACAAAGACAATATTCAAAGTTCTACACATCAAAAATCCTCAAAAGTGTATGCGATTCAATCTTGGAATTAATGAGAAGATGATCATAAATATGAGAATAAGAATATCAAATAAAGTGATTATTTTAGATACTTTTTAATGTTTGAAAAGTGAGTTTCTAGAATTAATTTATGATTATGATGATGAAAGTGTTTTCCTCCATATCAAAAACATCATGAAAATTTCAATAGCCATGATAAAAGTGTGATAATATGATCTTCAAGCCAAGGGAGAAGAAGATCAAAACAAGGAAGAATTTATGAAAAATTAAATGTGGTAAAATGATTTTATTGGTTTTTAAAGAATAATATAAATGAATTCAAATTGATGCTTAAGATAAACTCTAGAAATTTAATATCATAAAAATATTTATGATTCAAGGATTAGATGAATTTTATGTTATAGTATCTTACAGAAAATGTATAGGATTATATTAAAGCACTTGAGTTTAATTGAGTAAATCTCCACATATTGTGTTTTTGTTATATCCTTATAAAACACTGAATAAATATTTAAATGGAGTTGTTGTGAGTATATTTTGATAAATATGAAACTGATCATCTTGAATAAAAAAGGATAAATCATTTTCATTCATGTGAGATAAAAAATGGAATTTTTTTAACACTCCTTTGAGTTGAGAAAAAGATAGAAATTGAAAAATAAAGACATGGAGATCATGGGGGAAAATGTTGTGTATGTTTTTTATTGTGTGCAAGATATTTTTGAGATATTTTAATTTGTGGGAATGATAAATAAGCCCAAAAATTAAATTCTTTTTTCTATAAATAAAGGGTGTAGACTCTCTTGAATAAATGTGGAGTGTAAATCCAAGAGAGAAACAGCTACTAAGTTGGTTGAGAGAAGAATAATATATAAATGAATAAAAATAAGGTGAATTCATTAAATGGATATAACTAAAGTTATCAAAGAATAATAACTAAGTAAACTCAGAGAATGAAGATCTCTCAAGGGAAGAATAAGGAGGATGAGCTAGGAGAAAATAGAAGTTCTCTTAAGGAAGAAGTACAAGATGTAAACCCTATTCTAAACATAAAACTATTTTGGGTTTAAAGAATAAGAAGAAGAAAAAATAATAAAAGTAAGAATCCAACCACTACCTGAATAGAACTGATGTGTCGAAGTAGTTTTAGAAAGAATAAGAAGTAGACCTTCAAAGATCTGAATGAGTGAGCATGAACAAGACATGAGGTTTTAGTGTGTTTAATAACCAAGAAATATTTTTGGTATTTTTTTGTGTGTATAATATCTAGGTAATATTTTCTAGGGATGACTTCTTGAGTTCTGAGTTGACAGTTTCCAACATTCAGTTTCAAGAAGAACCTACAATCTAGGTAATGAACAAAGGCTATGTTTCATAAGAAATTATTTTAGACAAAAATTAAATTGAAGATACTCTATGTTAAGTTGAAAAATATCAGTTTTGGGTGTAGATACATCCCTATATTGTATTTTATAATGTACTTTAAAGTAGGAATGAAGCTAATAAGATCATCTAGTATGATTTCATCTTAAAGAGAGGTGTTTTGGGATGAAACATTAATTCACATGTCTAATATTATAAACTCTCACCTATGTAAAATAGTGAGAGTGGGTTCAGATAAAAACATCCCACAACTAATGTAAATTGAAAAAATGGTTTATTGTGGAAAATATATGAACTAGGATAATAACTATCTATACTAAGAAGTGGGATTACATTGATATTGAACTTTATAAAAACACATGTTCTGACTTTACTGATTTACCTGGACTGCATTTAATTATATGATAGGTTAAAGTGTAATATATACATTTTCTAACCAATATCATAGGTTTAAAGATTTATGGGGAAAAAGGTTAAAACAATATTTTTTATTTAGTAAAAATTTGGAAACAATTGATTCACCCCCCCCCCCAGGCATGTCTTCTCAAATCCAATTGGATTCCCAGCCTCTCCTAAGAAACCACATCCTTGACAATTTTAGGGTCCTCTAATAATAAATACTTTAATATCATATACCCCAATAATTTCCCTCATTTAATCTAAAAATGGAACTTTGATATATTGTAATATAACCAATTATCCCTAAGTGTTCTCAAGACCATCTCTATATAACATTTTTATTCCTCTCTCAACCCAGAGTACACAGGAATGTCCTCAATAAATATAAAAATTAAGTTATCCAAATACGGATGGAAAACTCAGTGCATTAGGTCATAAACATCATTGGTTCATTCATCAAATTGAGCATCTTCAATAGGTACTCATATAGACCATAACTACTCTTGAATTTGATGTAAGGTAAATCAAAAGGCCTCATCCTAAATTAATGATATCTTGATATCATGTAAAACTTAGATAATACTATAGATCCTTTAAACTGGTCAAATAAATCATTAATATGTGTAAGTGGATATCGGTTCTTTCCTATCTCTTGGTTCAGCCAATGATAATCCACACATAATCTCAAAGATCCATATACCTTCCTAGATAATAAAATTTAATATCCTCAAGGGTATGTACTTGGTCATATAAACCACTTCACCTTTAATTCTTCAAAATGAGTCTTCAAATCCAAAATATTTTTAGTAAAAATCATATAAGTAGGAATATATATAGGATCCATACTTGGAATGAGCTCAATAATAAACTGAACCTCTTACTCAGGTGAAAACCCCATGAAATACTTAAGGAAACATCCTGAAACTAGTCAAAAACAAGAGGAAAGACTACCGGTTATTCCTTTCTATCGTCTAAAAAAATACCAGAAACATGGGTAGTGATCCCTCCTAGATGTTGATTGTTAGGTATTAAATGACACACCTATACATCCTAATATCTAACATAAACATAATTTTCAAACTCAATATATGTAAACAACACTTATTTAAGATATCATTCAATATGGGTTTGATACAAAACTCACTAGTCCATACTAAGGATCACATCAAATATGGTCACTTATAGCACAAATAATCACCAAAAAAAATTGTAGCTGCTAGTCACTAGGGAAAAATCCTTACATCTACAAATACCCTCAGATCACATTCCTAAAGTCATATTGATTCAAAACACAACTTATGAATATTATATGGTTATCCCTAAGTCATACATAAATTGAATAGATATAAAAGAGTGTGATGCTCCTATAACGAGAAAGGCATATGATAGAGTGGAAGCTACCAAAATCATACCTCAAATAGTAAATGGTCTAGTATCCTAATATATTATAGTATCCTCAATAGTATACAATTAGAATGAACCTCAACTTTTTGATTCTTCCTTACTTCCCTAGACTGAACCTCTATATGGTCACTACTACCCCTTCCCTTAGGAACCTCATTATCCACCCCAACCTAAACGGTAGGTGGAACTCGAATTATCCACTTGTTACAGCATACTAGAACTGGATACTTTACCCTACATCTAACCAGACCCCTACCACTAGCAGCCTACTAGGAACTCCTAAAAAACTATTGTAGATTCTCTATCTTCCCATATAGTTAAAAATTAACTAGTAACCAATCAAACTATGGATTAATGTGGTTAGACTTTCCACATTGATGATACTATACGAAATGAATCCCTAAATTGGAAGAGATAAACCACTTCCTTGGGTACTTTGTCCACTACCAAATTAGTGTGAACCATTAAAATGAAACTTCAAGTTACCCAGAAACCCAATAATAGTCCGTCTAGTATAATCCACCCACCATGATCCTCTACCCTCAATCATTTTCCTCTTTGTAATTTAGTCTTGATTCATAACCTCTAAAATATATTATAGGTGAACAATGTTCACCTAAACTCGAATATTATATCTCAGGACATTCCCAAAACATTTATATATATCCCTATCATCCATATGTAGAATTAATAATAAAAATTATAAATTAGTAAAACAATAATCATAATCTAAGAATAACATCCCTCCCTAAGTAAAATACATGAACTCTTATGCTATGTCCTCTCTCAAAGTCTTCAATAAATAATGATTGAAGAACTGATTTTGAAATAATTTCTAAGAAAACCTCACATGTTGATCCTCCTAGACCAAAATATCCCACCATTTCTTCACTGGTCCACATAGAATGTAAATGGCTAACTTCACCCACCTCGTCGAGGATGTCTCATAGTGATCAAAGATAGTCTAAATAGATTCTACCTATAGCTCAACTGCCTAGGGGCTTCTATCACCAGTAAAGAATGGTGAGTGTTACATATCAAAATATCTAGTTAGGTCATATAGAGTAGGTGCATCTCATGGTCTCTCACTTTCTCTTCATGGACTATATCACTCACAGTAAGCTCTCACAGAGCTAATCATCCATGGTAGCTCCCAATGCATTTATAGGTTATAGCCCAACCGCCACGGGAGCATGATCACCCTCAGCCTCCTTGGACTCGAATAGAGGTTTTTGTGTTGTAATGTATCTATAATTCCAAATACACACCCTAGAGAGCATTTCAAAAACATTTTTAAATATCATATCTTAGAGGAAACACTAACAAGAATAAAAACTCTCTATTATTTACATTCCACATCATAAAAGTATAACAAACTAGGTACTCTATCTATCACCATTTATCCATACCATGGGTCATCATCATATACATATAGGGTCAACATTGTTATATTTTCATTTATTCTATTTCTCTCCTCTATTAAGGATATCACATTTGTGGTTTAGTTAAATGAAATTTCATTTAAAAGTTATAGTGAAAAAAATTTATAAGTTTCTATTATAATTTTATTTAATTGATACCATCCATAAATAGATTATTTTTTTACTAGTTACCTTAATAGACTATCCAAGTATTTTCTAAGTAAGATTAAACCATCATGTTATATAGAAAAACACCAAAAAAAATTATTAATGACACTTTAAATAACCAACACTAATATTGTAGGGTCCTTAAAACTTCGAAAAGGGAAGTAAATACTCCCACAAGCACTTTGCAGAAAGGATCAAACATTCCTACAAGTCCAGAAAGGAAAGTGGATGAAAATTGAATTTCAAACATGGGAAGAAACTTGAAGAAATTGAATTTTTCAAGAATTTTAAGTGACTCACGTACCATCACCAGGAAAGGTTTGTGGAACCCATGATTCGCATACCATAGGTATAAGGAAAGACCCATGAGGTGTTGGCTCGCCGGGAGATGGACAGCAAACCCAGGAATCTACGAACCACATCATTAGTATAATCAATTTTAGAGATAACATCTGCAAACTGTCTGGAGAACTCCTTATTTCATGAATGAAGCAAGATGTCATAGTTCTGCGAACCACAAACCACAGCCTTCGCAAACCTTGGTTGACCGAGTCTTCTACAGGTTGATATACATCTTCATTAGCTTATGAAAATGGTGTCTCATGCCCAAAGATATGATTTCCCTAATTCTATATAAAAGGAGCCTAGGAGGAATAATAAAAGTAAGAACTAAGAAATCACAGAGGAGACCCTAGAGGTTGGAAGAAATAATTCAGAGAGGATTCTGACTTCGGTTTCAAATTATCGACGAAGTGAAAACAGTGAATCACATTTCTGTAGGTATAACCAGTCGTGAACCATAAAAATAAGGAACTTAATAATAATGGGTAAACTAAGAACCTAATTAGTGTCATCGAAAACCATAAATTCTTCATGGATGGACTCCTCACAAACTATAGGTTCCAATACCCTTCTTCAAAACGGCGCTCCACATAGTGCATCGCTATGCGAATCAAACCCTACGTCGTGTACTGCATTAGTACATGGATGGAACCCAAAGTGGCATGGAGGATTGCATACAATACCACGTACCAATTTGGTATGCAATGGTCCACACCTAAGCCTATGCACTACTTCGTTATACAGACAACCCCTCTACCCACATAGCACTATGATATGTGGGGATCCCCCCATCCCGCGTGAGAAAATAGTACGCATAATGGGGTGTCTCTAGGTATCTTTCTCTCTACCTACAATATCACCCCTCTATTAACATCTAGTCCTCTACACCTCCTCTGTGAACCAGTCTGTTTGCATCAAGACAAAGCCTCCTCTAAATCCACCAGATCCGTATGATCATATCATTGAGCACATCAGCACGCCCCTTTGGGTCTACATACCCATGGTAAGCAGAGTCATGAAGGATTTCCCTACAATGGTTTTGAATCCTGGGATGTCTATAAGTATGAATTCCCATGGTAACCCAAAATCCAACCTTGGGATTTTGACGTGAACCTCCTCGTTCTAGGGACTAAGGGAAATTACCTTCTTTTTCATTAAATGAGGAATGGTGATCAGTTAAAGGAATCATGCTTTCTTATCCTTTTGATGAGGAACGACATTCCTCCCCTTTCCCAAAACACATTCCAGGGAACTCCCACTGAGTTAAGTCCCTAAACTTCCAAGAGTCAAGCCACATGACCTCCAATGTCATCCCACATTAAAGGGTTCATCGCTTCGCACCCTTACTCACCATAGACTTGGATTCTTCCTCCATAGGCCCAGCCTCTCCCATCAGCGGGAGAGAAGGTGTATGGTTTGTTGAATCTTTCACATCCTCTTGTTTCTCATACCTATTATGACTCATGTGGTCTTAGGGATTTGTGATTATTATAACATACACACAATCCAACCCTCAAATAAACTATGAGAACTATGATTCCTATTCAAACCAAGATACGTAGGGTGCCTTCTTGAAGGCTCGAGCTCAAAAGGGGTTCCCTTACAAGAGGGTCCTACCAATCATGCCCCTCAAATGGGCAGCTTCCATGCATAAGCCTCAACCCACAATGAAGTATGAGAACTCTGATTCCTATTCAAACCAGGATATGTAGGACACCTACTTGATGGCTCGAGCTCAAAAGGGGTACCCTCTTGAAAGGGTTCACCCAACTATGCCCCCAACAAATGGGGCTCCTCCAAAGTCCAAGCATCGAGCTAACCGAACTACATGGGCTCTGATTCCTCTCCCAAGGATACATAGAAATTCTATATTATGGGTCTGATTCCAACATCAAACCACTTTCTATCCCTCCTGGATGATAATAAACTACAGAGTGCCTTATTTCATGGATTAATCTAGCATTTTCTCTGTAGCATCAAATCCATGTATATCCATGATGATCCTGCAAACTAGGGGTATCTCATGGATACACTCTTCGGGAATTAACCAAAGATTAACAAACATATGAACATGAGTTAAATATATAGGAGAGTCCTAGAATAGGAAATAATTCCCCCCAAAAGGGTGTGTTGAGCCCGACCTCCCATCTTCTCAACCAATGGAGTCCTTTAGTGTCGTTGGCCAAATCGTTATCCAATTAGAGCCTTCCTTTGGAAATAAGGTCCATGAATCTTTGATATCAAGGTCATTGGGTGTTTCTGGTTCCATGAATAAACCCGTTGGAGACCATCCAAGGAATTCATATCCTAAGAGAATCGATTTCAGAAATACTTAACCCCATGAAATCACCCGCTAGGACCATTCAATTGTGGCACCTCCTTCGCAATTCTAATAGGAATAAATTGACCAGTCCTCGTAGGGTCAGTCCAATTACCCTTAAAGGATAACGATTTGGATTAGGTCAAAACAAGAATGACGATGTGAAAGTATCTATAATAACAGACAAATTATTGTCCCCCACTGGACCATTTTGTTTTCCCTAAAAAAATCACCTCGGGTCAAAACAAAAAAGGTGAACTTGATGTAAATCCTCAACCAAGGTGGTGGTTCTACCCCAATCAAGCCTGTTCGCCTCACAAAAAAAAGGAAAGGGGGGCAAGCTGAATCATCAAATATTCATATGTTCAATAGATGATGCTTTGATGGGGTTTTGTTGTCTATATATGTCATATATATATATATATATTGTAGGTTTCCACAGATAAAACTTCAATCCAAATTGCATCTTGAAAACCAATGCAGACATGCACCTCAGCGATCTCACAGGTAGTCAGGGCCTCAATGAATAGAAGGACCCCATCACCAAGCCAACATCTTCAACGTTGGGTATCCAACATGATGATTAAAGGGTACCACCAAAATGGAACTCTCCCTATAGTGGAGGCTGCAAGAAAATCCCTCCAATCTAAAAAATCTCACCAGCTACCTCCTCAGCTAAAGTCGGTTCCCCAGTGCAAGGTGGCCCTAGTGGTCATCTCAAACCATTTTGTGAGCTAGTCCTCAGAGCATGACAACAAGTACCTCCCTTATCTTAGGGAGGTAGATGAATTCAATGCTAATGAGTTTATCTCAGATGCACAAGGGTCCTACTCACAGGCCCCTATCAAAGATCATCACCACCAACACTAGGAGACCAAGTATACTCACTTTGAAGAGGATCTTATACTGAGGGCACCTGATGAAGTCCATAAGACATGGGCCCCTTGGGCCACCCATCGAGGGAGGAAGACATATAATCAGGAACAGTCTATCACCCCGATTCCTGAGGAGGAACTCTGTCATACAAACGTGGTGGCATTCAATGGACAAACATAAAACTCTTCCCCATCCACTCAAGCCCACCATGGAAATAAGGTGGCACAATACGAGCACATGCACATTCCTACTAGTGCTCATCGGTATCGTTGTCCAGACAGAGAAGAAAATTATAGGTGGATGCAAATATCTACCAATGCACAAGAATCCAGTCATCCAAATAGGATGGAAACTAGCTATATGCGGGCACAAATACCTGCTGATGCATATCATGTCTGCCATCCAAATAGGGAGGCAATAAAATATGAGAAGAGTAAAATTTTTGTGGATGCATACAAAACTCATGAGACAAATACAGCGGCAATAGAACTGATGCAAATTCTTGCTTGTGAATATGAAGTCCACCAGTCAAATACGGTGGAAACCAGAGAAGAAAACCGAAGGCAGACTCATTTTTTTATCCCGACATAGGAGAAATGCCAGTATCTACTAGAAACATACCGAGGACTGGAGAAGGCACAAACTCTTGTTCTAACAACGGAATGGGCCTTCATACTCATTCCATCCAAATATATATCTCAACACATCTTAGAAATAATGGGAGATCAGGCATTGATTCCACGCAATATCCTCCAAACATGCCAATATATCATTGCATCGGTGGAAAAGGTGAGAAACCAAGCCCAAAACTCAGTTTCCTCAAATAGAATGACTTACTCGCAAAATGGGTTAGTCACTACAGAGCAGCTATGCATCCCTTCTCCAGTCTAGGAGGTTCGACGACAATATCTCATGATATATGGACAACCAGATCAAGAACAAATGTCCATTCCAACTGGGTGATGCTGGTCTAATTTGGTGGCTGCTCCAGGGAAGGCATATTTCCCTACCAAAACTCAAGATGTTCGTCGGCATATCCCGGCGGCATCACAGGAACCAAAAAAATATGGAAGTGTGTTGTTACCAATAGCAGGCGGCCCTGGTTACCCACAAGAGAGCGCACAAAAATGAAATGTGCCAAAATAAACCATAAAATGAAGTGAACATACATGATCCTGCTCTACTGGAAGCTGGAGTTATTGATTCACTTGAGTATATATCAATAAAGGATCAAGACCATGTCAATACATTACCAAATTATGGAAGTGTCAGTAGCAATTATGAAGGACCTCCCCATAATGTTGCTACCAAAAGCTCTGAAGGTCCTCCCCATAGCACCCACGGGGGATTACTCTGTGGGATAAGAATGATCAATCATGAGATCCTGTCTCCTAATTCATGTTAGGGTATCCCTTCCCTTGTCCAGAAGATCATACAGCAAAAAGGTCATCACCTTGTTTTAATCCACCCTGATGGTCCTCCCTAGGGTATACACTACAGATATGCTTCTCCTTGCAGTAATAAGTCAAGTCATAATGGTAGTCCTCGCCATAAGGAAAACCATTGCAAAGGCCCTCCCCACAATGGAAGTTTCTATGAAGGCCCTCTCCATAGCAACATAAAGCAATGAGAGGTCCTCCCCTCATTTCAGTATATCCTGAAGGCCCTCTCTTGGATGTACACTACATAAATTCTCCATGCATCCAGATATTAAGTTGTGATAGTAGTCTTCTCCATCATAGCAGTCATCGATATGGTTCTCCCCTCAGTGACATCAAGCAGCGAGAAGGTCCTCCACTTGATGCAACCCATCCTGAAGGTCCTTCATAGGGTATACGCCATAGGGACATTCCATGTGGTTGAGAATTATGTTGTAATGGTATACCTCACCATTTTAGCATTGATTATTAAGGTCCTCCCTGCAATCAAAATTCACACTGGCAAGAAATTCCTCCCCTTTCTAGGAAAAATGTGAGAAAACCCTCCTATTCCAAGGAACTTAGAAAAATGGAGATAGAAATATTAGAAACTCTATCTATGATGAGTGATATCCTTTCTCAACCAGAGTATGTTCTAAGGAAACACTCATATATCAAGGCACCCCCACATTTCTCACATATCAATGAGGCTCCTACGAGCCCTACTTCTTGGAACAAAATCATTAATAAGAATTCAATTTGGACATACCAAGTATAGGAGTCCCCGGAAGAACAAAAATGGGATATGTTGCTCATGATAAGACAACTAGATAAGGATAATATACCAGTGATGTATTGGCCCACATCCACTTATCACTTTGACATACCAAGTTATTTTTCAGAGGAATGTATGAATAACATTCGCCTCAATATCTGGAAGAATATTCTTCAGATAAAAGAAAAGTTCTTGTCCTATGAAGGGTATGAATACCATGTCAACATATTAGGAGAGATCCACCATATAATAGACCTGGAAGACCTCCCATCTACATGGTGTACACAATCAGAAAAGAGAAAGAAACACATTGAACTGGCCTTCCTCTAACCACTACACAAGTTGTGTTGCCTCATTAGTGATGCCCCGTCTAGAGTTTATATTCAGGGATGGGGAGAACAAGGAGCTCTACACTTCACCCCACGACCTTTCCAGTAGACCTTATTGGAAATGACATCTTAAAATGTCATTAACCAAAGTAAACATTCAAATAAAATCCATACTCAGGAAAGGTGGAATGCTCGACATGAACAGACCTGAAGTAAGCCTCAAAAGCATCAGGCCCGTTGAGATCAAACCATCAACAAGCTTCTAAACTAGGCAACCGAGAACATCCAGCAGGCATCCCGCCTAGGTGGAGACAACTAGAAAATAGTGATTATATATTCAAAAGAAAATAAATCCCATGCAAACCTAGCACCATACCCGGCTCACACCCGTGCAGAAGTGCCTGAAATCAAGAGGGTGGAAATAGCGGAAGATACCACCGTAATACGGGAACAACCCCAGCCTAAATGTATAGGGGGAATTTTTAACTCAAAATTACTTAGAAAGACCAACAAATCCAAGATATAGTGCATCAAAAAGAGAATGAGAGAAACCCCATCCCCCAGGGCTGGGGGAATTTTTACCTCAAATTCCCACACAGTGGATGTCTATTTTCTCCCATCTGGGTAGGATGATGAGAAGAGAGGTTACCCATTCAAACTCATCTTGTGGTTCATACCCTCTTAGATGAAGGCATATTAAGAGGTCATATCAGGGCTCCCTTTGAGTCAATTTTCTCCAAGAAACATGAAGGATACCACATAATGGAAGGAGGAAGTCCAACAAAGGGTGCAAAAATATCTCATACCATTCGGCACCGGGTACACCACCCTTAATTTGGTATGAATCAGTGAAAATGGTAACTTTCATCCCCATAGATCTCATAATAAATTATATAAATAGAGAGGAAGAAAGAGAAGATGGTTCCCTCCCAGAGGTGTCCCACACCGAGCTTGGTGGTGTGCATACCTGGAATAAGAGAGATGCCCTAAATTTGGGCCCACCCTTAGCAAAACCATTACTAACTCCCTCATGAATCCCAAAAAAGGAGAATAATAAATCCTAGGTCATCTATGACCCACCTCCCCCCCCCCCCCTGAGAATGTCTCCCTCATGCTCGAGGAAATATTCTCCAAGAAGGAGGAATAAATGAAAGAGATCAGGCGAATCAATGCCATGATGCGTCGAGGAAGCTATCTTGATGAATGTGTTCCTCTGGAGGAACATCAATATGTGATCCAAGAAGAGGTTCCCCTACCATAGGAACTCATCCCAGTAAATGAAGTTAAACTCGGATGCATCTCCAATCCAGTATCAGTACCATCAACCTACTTGAATCCAATCTTGAAAGAACATTAAGACTTTCATCCACTGGGAAAGTAGCCATAATATATTCAGGTGAACCCACAAATGATACCCCCATATGGGTATCTTCCCCAAATACCAGCAGTGACGGTATGTCCATCTTTTCCCCCTACTGCACTCACCTAAGCTCAATTCTAGAAGGATATGCATCAAGGGATCTTGAATACTCTCAAGAAAATAACAGCATGACTAGAAGACATGGAAGTGAGGCATGCTCTAATACAACCAGAGCGCAAACCCTACCCTGATTGGGTGAGAAACTTTCCACCATTACCAAACTTCAAGAACCCCTTATTCCTAGTTTTCAATGGTTTGAGGGACTCAGAACAGCATCTAATGCACTATGCCTCTTACTGTGACCCCGTGATGGGAATCCCAGAGTAGAAAGAAGCAGTGAAACTTAGGTTCTTCATGAGAACACTACAGGGTTCAGCCTTTGTATGGTATACTATCTTGCTAGCTAACTCAATCCCAGGTGGGGAGGACCTCTGACTTCAGTTTCTCTTCCAGTTCAGTTCGACATTTACTTAGACAACGACCACTGATCTCATGAACTACAAGGAGTGAGAGAATGAAAGAGTTTCAGACTTCATTTCTAAATGGAAGGGTCTGACATACTCCCTGAACCGACCACTACCTGAGGATGAAATTCTCACTATGTGCATCAATAATCTCCATGATGAATTACATACACTACTCATCCCAATAAATTACACAAGTGGGTTCTGAGATTTCTCCACCATTTCCCAAAGGATATAAGACTCCTTGTAGCAGACCAATCTCAAGTCCTGGATGGCCCCATAAGATCCAGGAAAAATAACGGGAAAAGATGAAGTGACTTATGTCATGCTTAATCCACCCCTTGTACTAGCTCTAGTTATGAGGCCTCCACCAAACTGTGCAGGACCCCTTGGACACCAACAGTCACCCCCACCTCGGTAAGATGGGTGAAGGGGTTCTAAAAGTAATTAGTTTTAGGAACTAATAAATTAAGTATACGCATTCTAAGATGAACAAGTCTGTAAATACTTCATAGCTTCCATGAATTTCAATTTTATCTATCTAATGGAGCAAAAGAGAGATGATGAAGTGGGTCTTGATGACCATCCAACTTATTGTCCCTATCACCATATATTGGGGAACACTATCCTGGAGTGCTTTGTCTTCAAGGACCTCCTTCAAAATATGGTGGATTCTGGACAAGTCATGTTAGGTCTGCAACTAGCACAAGTGGCATATGTCTCCACCTTAGACCCTAGAGAGGAAGAGGTATGGAAAATGGTCACCATAAAAAAGTAGAAAAAATTTGATATTTGGATGACTTGGAAAACAGTCAACCGAGCTCATCGCATCCTCCAAATGTAGTTGAAACAACCAACCATTCCCCCAATAGCTTTTGATGTAGTACAACCATTATCCTCAGCCCCATGGTTCTCTAAGGGCCAGAAGGGTAGAAAGAATGAGAAAGAAGATGAGCATGTAACAAAGATGAAACTAGTTTTGACACATTGGGACTTTATTCTAGAAAGCTTGAAAATACGGGAACCGCCCCACCAAATGGAACAATGGTCACTGCCCCGCCAAAGGGCACAACGAATACCACCCCTTCAAATGGGATAACGGGCACCACCCCACCAAATGGGGTAATGGTCACTACCCCGCCAAACGGGACAATGGGAACCGCCCCACCAAACAACACCATTAGAAGAAGACAATCAAACATAATCCTTTTCAAATCAAGAACTAATCTTTGGTTCCATTAATGTCATTCACTTGATGGACCCCTTCTATGATGGATACTATGGCCACAAACTTGAATTCCTTGCGTTCAACCGAAGATTCAGAGGAAGAGGCGACAGTGGATGAGGGTTTCTTGGAAGGCATGATCGTGGAAGGAGTCAGATTCCCGACCACGCCTTAACTCAAACTGTTAATGTTGTGGAAACTTGCAGAAGAACCCTCCAGTAGACACAACAGGAACCAGATTGTTTCTCCTCCCCCGCTAGAAAAAATATGAGCCCAATCATCTTGGAGTATCTGATATAGGAATAACATATGTCCAATTGCCCAAGGAATATAGTAATACCAATTCAGTCAAACTTAGAAAGCACAACAGTTCTGTTAGCTCATGTCATATAGGTCAAACCATATACATCCAAAGCTCAATCCCCTAAATCACCCATAAAATAGCATCCTCAATCTAGGAAGTGCTGAAATTTAGAGAAGAAATATGTATTCTAAAGTAGCTAGCCTCAGTACCAGAAAATCTATCGATCATGGATACCATGAGTCTATCCGCAAACCTTAGGGAGGCTCTCAATGAAGCCTTACTAAATCCCTAGGAATTCGAGGCCGAAGTAGCAGCGGTCGAAGTCTATCGGATGGAGACAAATCCCAAAGAATGTCACGCCATCATCTCCTTCATAGATCAGGATTAAGACACCATCATTCAAGGGCATATCAAACCCTTATATGTGTCTATCAAGATAAATGGCATTGATTTTTGAAGAATTTTCATCGACAATGGATCTAGAGTCAACCTCCTCCCACTATGAACACTTCATTGATTAGGCTATGATGAGGATAGTCTAACACCTTACACTACAACTCTATTGGGATATGACAAAATAAATCAGAAATCATTGTGATGAATCAAGATTAAAACTTTTCTTGGTGACCTCGTGTCTGATTTCGAGTTTCTGGTAGTATGGAAAAGTATGGCCTTCAACATCATGTTAGGAAGGCCCTGGCTGCATCAGTATGCTGTGATTACCTCATCATACCATCAATGCATCAAATATTGTGCTAATGGAAAAAACAGGACATTACACACCGATAAATCAACATTTGAATCTTGTGAGTTTCATTACAATGATGTAGGGTTCTACGAATCAAAAGAGAAGCAACCTTTGGATGACGATGTTGATTGGGTCACCGCCCCAAATGGATTGGAAATGGCTCCCACAGATCCCCTCAAACAGTTTGGAGAAGAGTATGTATTATCCATAAACTTGGTTGAGTGTATAAGTTCAATCTTGGATATAGAACCAATTTTATGCATGATTTCCATTATGGATGACAAGTCCAAAGACAATGAAAAGTGTGTTGTACCCTATGATGATAGGGAAGGCCCAAAAAAAGATGCTCTCGGACCATCCTTAGGACCCTAGAAAAATCCTGCCTTAATCACTAAGGCAGAAGATGATATTATTTCACTAAAAGAAAGTAAGGAAATTCCATCGTCTTCAGAAAATTCCCCACAGTTAGTCGGGGAAAAATGAGCTATTTCGGTCTCCATAAATTAGAGTCGTGATTACTCTCCTAACTTTGGAGAGTTCATTTTGAGAATCCTATCTCCATCCTAAGAGGAAGAAGAATAAGAATAAGAAGACATCAGAGATGCCCCTCCCTCATTTGAAGAGGGTTTCTCCACCATAATAAATGAATATAGGAAGATAAACTTGGGCACCGAAGACGACCTGCGGCCTAATCTTATTAGTGTGGCTATGCCTTTTGAAGAGAAAGAAGCATATAACTCCTTCCTAAATAAGAATCAAGATGTGTTTTCCTGGAACTACACTGAAATGCCAGGCCTCAATCCTGAGGTCTCCACTCATCATTTGGGTCTGTCGGAAGACCATCGTGGCTATAAGCAGGCTGCCAGAAGGACCCACCCAACACATGATGCCAAAATAGAGGCTCAATTTGACAAACTAATCAAATATAATTTCATTCAATAATTCCAATATCTGATCTAGATGGAAAACATAGTCCCTATCAAAAATAATAATGGATATATTAGAGTTTTCATTGACTTCAGAGACCTCAATCGACACTACCCGAAAGATGATTTCCCAGTCCTGATCACAGAACTGTTGATCGATGCAACCGCTAGATATGAGGCCCTATCTTTCATGGATGGCTATTCTAGATACAACTATATCTGAATGTCCTAATAATATGAGGAGGAAACTACTTTCAGGGCCCCCTGGGGAGTGTTCTGCAATACGGTGATTCTCTTTGGCTTGAAAAATGTCGGTGTTACATATCAGTGCACCATGCATCACATTTTCAATCTCAACCTGGGAAAATTTGTTGAGTGATAAATCTATGATCTGGTGGTTAAATCACACTAGAAATCAAACCACCTAACAAATCTTGAAATTTTCTTCAACAAACTGTGATAGCACAGTTTAAAGATGAATCCCCTAAAGTTTTCTTTCGGCGTTACCTCCTAAAAATTCCTTGGATTCTTTGTACGCCATCACAACATTGAATTTGACCCTAAGAAGAAAAAAACCATCCTTGTCATGTCTCCACCTTGCAACCTCATCGAATTGATGGGACTTTAAGGGAACCTGGAATACATTCAGTGCTTCATATCCAACCTTGCAGGTAAGTGTTTTCTTTTCAATAGGTTAACGAAGAAAGGGGTCGCATATGAGTGGGATAATTATTATCAAGAATCATTTGGCAATCTCAAAAGATATATCCTAATCCCACAGGTGATTATTCTTCCATTTGAGGGGAGACCACTCATTTAATATGTAACTTCCTTGGAACAGTCATTAGGCACTTTCCTCATGCAGAAGAATGATGCTGGTTGCAAGAACAGTCTCAATTACCTCAGTCAAACAATGATCGATGATGAGACTCAATATTAAAGAATATAAAATAACTTCTTAGTATTAATCTTTGTAGTTAAGAAATTTAGGAATTTCCTACAGCACCACGAGGTCCATCTGGTCTCCCGCTGTAACCTGCTCAAGTATATCCTCAGTCATCCCATGTTAACTGGACTCCTATCATGATGGTAAGTTATCCTACAATAGTTTTACATATGGTACATGCCCTAGAAATACATCAAAGGATAGGTGTTAGTAGAATTATTGGCGGAGCAACCCCTGAAAGAAATGACCCCATTAGATATTGAACTTCTCGATGAAGAGGTATTCTCTGTCCAAGAAGGCCCCCAGGAATGGGAAATGTACTTCGACAGCACCTCCTAGAGCCCAACGGGGAAAATATTGGAGGATCCCAATCTCAAAAAAGTAGGGTTGGGTTTCATACTCATGTCCCTAGAAAATGCCATCTTGAGTTACTCCTTCCTACTTTCAAAGGGGTGCACAAATAGTGAAGTAGAATATTGGTCCCTCATTGCAGGCCTGGAGCTGGCACTTCATGCACGAGATAAATGCCTTAAGATAAAAGGTGATTTGGAACTAGTCATCAAGTAGTTCAATTGTGACTATACCATTAATAACGGAGTATTGGTACCTTTTATGAACCATGATTGAGAACTAATGGTAGAATTCCCGTCAGAGCCAACACTGACTTATGTCCCCCGGTCACAAAATGATCAAGCCAATGCATTGTAAAATGTAGCTACAACCTTGGATGATCCAGAATGGGATGAAACAATCATTAGCATTTCCCATCATCGGATGGTCTTTTTTTTCATTCAGAACAATATAGAAAAAATTGATGAGATTAACCGTGTTTTTGAGCCTTATGGTCACACCACCAACTGGATGACTCTCGTTGAAAATTACCTCCAGAGGGGGGAACTCCCACAAGATAAGGATGAAAGAAAACAGATACAGAGGTGGTCAGTCAATTTTTTCTTGTAAAATGACATAAACCAAGAAAAGGTTTTCTATAAACGAGGCCTTAATGGAGTCCTTCAAAGGTGCATCGATGGATAAGAGACTGCTGCTGTCATGAAAGAAGTGTATGCTGGATCTTGTGGAGCACACCAATCAACAGCCAAGCTCTCCCATAAAATTCGAAGGCTTAGATACTGTTGGCCCACTATGATCCAGTATTTTGCCACATTCACCAATAAGTTCCATTCCTGCCAAGTTCATGCCAATTTTTTTCACCAACCCCCATATCCACTTCACATAGCTAAGTAATCCTGGTCATTTACTTTATGGGGGATGGATGTTGTGGGACTATATCCTCCCACCACAACCAGACAATTCAAGTTCATTCTCATAGTAACTGACTTCTTCTCCAAATGGGCTGAATACATACCTCTTAATGAGATCATGGAAAAAGGAATTGTTAGGTTTTTGAAATCAAACATCATTACCAGATTTGGTGTACCTCATACAATACTGATGGAAAATGGAAACAACTTTTGATCTACTGAGTTGGACAAGTTATACCAAGAGTATGGAATCAAATCCAACTGTTCATCCTGCTACCATGTAGCGGCCAATAGGAAGATAGAGTCTTTCAACAATTCTCTGTCCAATATACTCTAGAAGATGGTGGACAAGGATAAGAAATCGTTTCCAGACAAGTTGTTTCATGCTTTATGGACTTACTAGACCACGACCCGCACTTCCATCCCAGAAATCCCATACTCATTAGTATACGGGACGGTGGCATTTTTTCCAATCAAATTTCAATTTCCATCACTCTGCATTTCTGTTTGTGACCAACTTCCCATGGATGAGCAATCCTAAAAACGGTTTGATGAGTTGGAGTAGTTATATGAGAAAATTCTACACACTTTTCACCATTTGGAAGTCTACCAAAATTTTATCTCATGATCCTTCAACAAAAAGGTTCACCTTTGGTCTTTTCTTGAAGAGGAGATGGTGTTAGACCTCAGAACCCCAATGATAGTCAGAAAGAAACCCCCAAAGATTGAGCCAAAATGGGAGGGGCCATATTTTATACATAAATTCTACTCCAATGGAGCATATTTCTTAATATAAATGGATGGAAATCTCCTCATGGCTCTCACCAATGCAAGGTTTCTGAAGAAATACTTTTCATAAAAAGAGGAGAAGTGTCCTAGATGCAAGACATTAAACCGCATAGCATAAATCATCCTGATCACATGACGATAAATTGCAAGGTCAAAATTGTCCTAACCACATGACGTTAAACTGTATGGAATATTTCCTTACTACAATACGTTAAAATTCACGGTTTCTAAATAACTACGTATGGCTTGATTTCTACCCTTGTAGGATGCATAGTGACGCATGGATTTAACATCTAGGACCAGCCACCAATTAATGAAAAATTCCCTCTCATTTCCCTACATGTGGGATAGACCTCAGTAGGGAACATTTAGAACTATGTATGGCTTCATTCTTTTCCTTACAAGATACGTAGTGACACCCAAATCCTCTATCCTAGTCCAGCCACCCAAAAAAATGACCCTTTCCCTATGGATAGGTCAGACTTTCATGTGGGAACCCATAAAAGGTCCTAACCATATGAAATTAAACTATAGGGTTCCTCAAGAGTCATGTGCGGACCAATTCTCAGCGTTATGATATCCCAAACATGCCCCCGATTTTCTACACAAAAAATTCAAAGAGATGAAGGAAATCCCATGTCTAGATTCTGACACTCAAAAATAATCAAAAATTATGCTTTACCCTACATATGTGTCAGATCCATGTATAAGCTTCAGTAGTTCACAGGTAATCATGGTCTGGATATTTCTTACGTCCCCAGACACATTTTTTTTTCAAACTCCATACTCCTGGAAAGATTGGATCTCCATAATCCTTCATGGACATCAGGGATGGAAGGCCAGTGTCTTGCGGACACCTTTGTTTGACTATGCATATCATGTCTCGGTGTTTCTGCATATGTTTCCTACAAAATGGTCATCAATCAAAGGCAAATTCATCCCCAGGAGAGTCCTTTCCTATTTTCGTACACCCAATGCTTTTCAAGTCCCATGTTATTCCTCCTAATCCAAGGCCCCCTAGGACTATGTTTTACAACTTCTATCATCATTCATGTCAAAGGAATGCCAAGATATCCTAATCACGATTGACTCAAACCCATTTATGGTCTTTGTGACAAGTTTTATCTGCAACACGATGGTAAATTCTGTTTCCAACATCCTTACCACACGATGTTAAACTGTAAGGCCAGAAGGGTCCCGATTGTATAATAATAAACTGCACTGCACAATGGTAATGCTTAGATTCTTATCTTAGCTCATCCTGCTCAAACAAAATTACTTCCCTTCCCATTTAAGGGAAAAACCTCCACAAGTAATGTTCATTGGCAATCCTACATAACTTGGTTTCCCCCTAAGAAGATGTGTGGAAAACCTAAATTCTATAATGGCCACAGAAAAAATATTGAAATTTCCCCTTCTCTAAGCACAAATTGAATAAAAGTAGATAATCCCTAAAGAATTCATATCTACAGGGTTGCTTAAAGGAAATAGTATTTCCCTCCTTGCATGACGGGATTACCCTACATCCACCCCACATGATGATAAATTGTGTGTAATTCATCCTAACTGCACGACGTTGAATTGCATAGAACTGGTCTAAGTATAAAATGTTCCCTGCCATTGATTATGTCATTATTATGTGGTAACCTAAAATCCTCGTAATACCTTATTTATCACACTGTTCATAGCTCATGTGGGATTAAGGACCTCAGCAAGAGATCCACCATCACATCATGGCCAATTAATCTAGGATTTTGGTCCTAGAATCACAACCCTAAAAGGCATTTTATGGTTACCTTTCCCATAAGTAACCTCGGGTCCTGGTAGTACGATGTTGAACTATAGGGTACTCCAAATATGGGATGAATGCCTCACCCTGTGTATGATTTAGATCTATATAGGGGATTACCTGCTCCCATGAGTGAATCATAGCCCGAACGTCTATAATGTATCCATATACTCTTCTACCATACATCAAACTCTATGATTTGAGTAATCTTGAATCTCCATAACCTCCATGGCCAGAAGAGATGGAAGGCCAGTGTCCTACAAACACCTTTGTTTTACTATTCACATCATGCCTTGGTGTCTCTACATATGTCACCTACAAAATGGTTGTCAACCAAAGGAAAATTCATCCTCAGGAGAGTCCTCTCCTATATCAGTATGCCTAATTTCTCCCAAGCCTCATGACATCCCTCTTGATTAAAGAACCCTCAAATTCATGGTTTACACTCTCTTTCTTACCCACGTTCTGGATATATCAGAACAGTCTGGCCTGATTCACCTCTGGTCTCTCTTAAAGCTTCTACAAAATAAAGATTCTCCATCCCTATGCGTGAAGTTGATCTGCATACGAAAAATAAAATACAGCCACCTATTTCTAGGTTTCCTAGTAAATTTTATCCAAATAAATTCCCCATTTTATGTGTAGGTTCACCCCTTTCCATAGGCCATGCACCATGTTCAGAAGGTTCCCAATCTCCATAATCCTTCATGGCCATCATATATGGAAGGCCAGTGTTCTGTGGACACCTTTTTTTAACTATGAATTTCATGCCATGGTGGATCTACATATGTCGCCTACAAAACAGCCGTCAATCAAAGGCAAATTCATCCCTAGGAGATTCCTTTCCAATTCCATATGCCTGCATGACATTTATGTATCATCTCACACCTAGAATTTGGAAACCCCCTGGATTATGGCTTACATATCATTCCCCTTTCAAATTCCTAGAGATGAAAAGAATTTCTAATTGAACTGAGGAGTCATTTACTTCCCCTACACAAGAGAAATTCATGTGGGAGAGTTTTCCCATTCAAAGCCGATACAAATTCCCCTAATACTTTTGAACATCATCCCTTAAATAGGCCATCAACTGTGGTCCCCAACCTCAAAACAAATCCAAATTGTTATAAATATCTCAGGCCATCAGAAATGGAAGGCCAGTGTCCTACAGACACCTTTGTTTGACTATGAAAAATCATGCCTCGGTGGCTCTGCATATGTCACCTACAAAATGGACGTCAACCAGAGGCAAATTCATCCCTAGGAGAGTCTTATCCTACCTCTATACGCCTAACATGGCTTCCAAGCCTCATGTGCATCCAAAACAAACAAATTCAGGGTCAAGAAAAATCCATCATTTTTGTCTTAATGTTATTAGGACATTCTTGGCTAATGAATCCCAAATTGGGGCCATTTACCCATCAATTTTGGTCAAATATGTTCGACATAAAACATCAGTAATAAATCTGATTGGAAAGACTATAAACCACCAATGGAAAAAAAAGACGCAATACTCACCAGAGTGAAAACCCACAAAGGGAACCCCTAGATAAAAGTTGAGTATTATTCACTAAACCTATACTATGTATGGTTTAGGCCAAAACAATGTTGAGATATCAAATATTTAAAAGGGTCATAAAGTTTTTTAGGTTGAAAACCCATAAACGGAGGCTTAAGAAAAAGTCAAGTTATACCCGCTAAGCCCATATCAAATGGGATTAGGAAAAAATTAGTGAAATAATGGAAAAGGAACAAAAGTTTGTGAGGTATTCCATATGACCTTAGTAAGAGTTGTACTATGCTCGGTGAGTCCCACAACTCAAGTAAAAATTAGATCCTGATTTGATTATCTCAATTTAATGGTTTTGAATCAAGGTTTAAAATTAATACCTGGTTGAAATAATGCTTATATAGTTGATTACGATTAACTGAAATTACAGGGAAAAGGAAAAGAAGAAGTATTGTAAGTAAAATCAGTTTCGTTAAGTTCAACAAAGAAAAATGGAGGAATATCTCCAGTTTGGAGCCTCTCCATAGTATCAAGAGAAAATGAGTACATCATGACTTGGGTAAGTTATAGTAAGTCTCGGTTCACCCTTTCCAAAAAAATGGAAAGGGATTATCATGGGATATCAAGGGTATTCTCTAAATTATATCCCTCTTACACCTCATCTCCGACCATCATGCATACACATTCCATAACATCTTTAAGGTCCCAACCTTTATTCTTTATGGATTCATAATTGGCACCTGAGGAGGCTAGTTGAGCCTTCAACCTTACCACGCGAGCCTCGCATTATCATAGATATTCTATTTGGGAAACCAACAAGTCGTGAGCCTTCTCCTCCTCAGTTGATCAAGCTACTTAGAGACATCTCAGAATGTCATTACCTGATGATGTGAATAATTGAATTTGGAAAGTTTATCCTCACAAGAAGCGAGGTCTTCCTGGGCTATGACAATCTGGTAAATGAGAAAGTGTAGATGCCAATAATCAAATCCACCAAAACCTAATTCGTAAAATAACCTCCAAAATTTTTCTGTCTCATCATTAAAGCTATCCAGAGGTCTTTTTGTGAAAGGGGTCATAAATGATGCCATACCTGTTTTCACACCACTTGATGCCTCCTTGCGGTATAATGGACCTAGTACTCCCCCACTATAATAGGTCTATAGGCGATAAGCATCATCATAGAAGTAAGAAGAGACCTAAGATAGGTTACCTAGGAAGTAGGGCTCCCCCTCCCCACAGATGGTTTGACCCCTGGTGCCGGACATGGGGGACTAGTCGTGGCTTCTGGGATATCCGATGACACTCTGCTGGGGCCAACCTCATTAGGGTCATGGGAAGTATCCATTGGAGGGGGGTAGTCAGAATCACTCCCTACCAAGATAGGCCACACAGATGAAGCCCCTTCTAGATGCATCTGATGGAGGATCGAGAATCTTCTTACCACAAGGGATAGAAATAGAAGGCGTATCTTTCATAGTCACCACCGGGAGAGGTATAGATGGCATGATTGTTGGGTTCAATATGGGGAGAATGATGGTTAGTGGATTTTGGACTCATCAAATTGTTCTTCCCAATGCCCTGTCAAGATTACAGTCCACCCACAGTTGGTCATATTCCAGTAATAGAAAAGTGGATCTCATTGTATTAGGGATGACAACCTCTATAACAGCACCTTTCCTCATCATTATAAGACATAATTGAAGAAAAATTATGGGATGAGATTCTCCCCTTAATTGAATGGAAAGAAGAAGTGAAATCTATTGAAGGCACCCAAATTTCCTGGAAAACTGGTAAGGGATGTATAGCTCACAAATGGCCACTTGATCTATGCAAGTGGTGGGCATATTGTCTCGAAGAACGATAATGTATGAGATATCCTCTGAAGAACCGCCTCTTTCACCCCTTAGTGATCCATCATGGGTAGGGTAAAGTGAAAATGAGAAGCGAGAAGCATAATTTAGTATCCCGATCACATCACTAACATTTAAAGTCATAGGACGAACACCGGATATGTGAAGAAGAGCGAGATGAAAGTCGGAGTGAGGAACCCTTGTTGTATGTTGATATTCATAGAAAGGGAAGTGTTCTATTATCCACCCATATAGAAATTTAAATGGCCCACTGAGATGAAAAGGAGGTTTACCTTCTTGTATCTTCCCAAGAAACTTATGAAGTCGGGAAAGCGTAGGAATGGATAAATTAACTGGTCGAACCTCTACCAGTGTATTCTCTATCATAAAAGTGAAATCCCTGACCCCGGTATATACATCACGGGATGGGAAGAGTCGTCTGCTAAAAAACATGGAAAATAAACCTGCTAATCTAAGTTCAGGTGGCACGTCTAGTTGAAGCTCATATCCCCTGGTAGTATATCATCCCACTTAGAGGGTGGTGCAATATGACCCTAGAATTTTTCAAGATTGACAGGTTGGATAAGTTTGGTTGTGATGATCCCTTGGTCGAGGCCCATTCACCTACAGAAATTACCCTATCCATTTCTCAAATGGGATAAGAGAGCGATCCTGGAGGGGGTGATTAAGTAATTCCTCTTCCATGACTAGTAGGCTCCTTGTCAATGGGGACACATGGTTGGTATCATCCCAAGTAGTAGTTGTTGGAATAAATTAATCAAACATATTTCCATATATGGGGAGTCCTATGAGCTGGTAGATGTCCAATAAGATTATTCCCACCTCCCCATGCGACAAATGGCGGTATTGGTGCTTGAACACTAGCAACTCATCATTTAGGGGTGGATTTCACCCAGAGAGAAAGCCATGAACTGGGAGACCCAAGATGCCTGGTATAAGTTCACCACTTCCAACTAATTGGGGGAATCTAAATAGGTTTGGTGTTCCTAGAATGCCCAGACCCATTCTTCGGAGAAGCATCCCCCAGCTCGTAGGTCCCATTTAGTGCTCCACCCACTATTAGGGTTTTCTCCGGAAAGGTTGATAATGGATGGGTAATCCTGGGTGACTAGTCTCAAGGAAGTGTTGCGACAACTGCAATTTCCCTGATTCCATGCCAAGCCTTCTAATATAAACACATTCTTCTAAATTGAAGTAACTATGACTTCTCATATTGAGGAAATATTGGCTCGATCATGACCTTGGGGTGCTTCCAGGAGAATGGAAGGAGTATTAGGGTCAGCCAATGGCAAAGGAACGTCATCAAGAAGACCAAAGACATCAAGTAGAAATTGCACAAATAATGGGTAAGTTAGAAGATCTATCGTAAGGAGATATTTTAAAAATTTGTCCTGAGGAACAATGTAGGATCGAAGATGGGCCTCAGTTTCCTCAATCATGGGTTCCCTCATCTTGGTATATTATTTCACGACCTTTGAAAGATCCATTGCATTCTGCACATAAAGATCCAAAAGGCCCCAAAAAAATTAATCCAATGAGAAAAATGTTGAATAAGGGCCACAAGAATGGACAAGGGACTTAAAAGAGGGTATGCATGGGGCTTCTCATACTGCTCCTGGAAATGGTATGTGAAATCCATATCCTATGTACTGACAGTACTCGGGGGGGGGGGGGGCATTTCCTGCATACGATATCAAAATGTGGAAGATATGTACCATGTATAGTCGCGGTATGTGAAATACCCATGAGGCATTGGCCCAAAAAGTGTTGGAAAACAAATAGAGGGGTTTGCGGAAGGAAGAATTTTGAATCGAGGCCTCACTGTGCTAATATTTAAAAAAAATATTAAGAGTTTAAGTTCGGTTTAATGAGGCTTAAAGTTCAGTTCTCCAGTTTATGTTCAGTGTGAGGAACATGTAAATCACAGAGAATTCTCCACCGTGGAAGTCCAGACTTTAATTTTAAAATCCACAATGCAGTTTTCAAAACCCAAAATTCAGTTTGCAGGCAGAAGTAATTGTGAAGAGTTTGATTTGTGGCATGTACAAGGTGGTTCACGAATATAGATTTCGTAAAGGAGGCGGTACGCGGATGCAGAGAAAACCAAGGGGAGGTTGAGAGAACTTTTCTATGTGAGAAACGATAAAAGAAAAATGATCTGGGCCCCTATAAATAGGTGTGGTCCCCTTCTACCAGTCCAATTTGTTCTACCACAAACCACTTCAGTTCAGGACCACTTCTACATCGGAATAGCTTCCACTTCATTCCAAATGGACCTCATTCTAATTGGGGCATTCGTAGGGCCCTAAAAACTTCACAAAGGGAATTAAATACTCCTATAAGCACTTTGCAGAAGGAATCAAACATTCTTATTGGTCTAGCAAGGAAATTGGATGAAAATTGAATTTAAAAATTGGGAAGAAACTTGAAGAAATCAAATTTTTCATGAGTTTTAAGTGACTCACATACCATTAACGAGAAAGGTTCACAAAACACATGAATCGCGGAGCATAGGTACGTGGAAGGACCTGTGAGGAACTGGATCACGGGGTGATGGCTAGAGAACCCAGGAAGCCGAAAACCACATCATTAGTGGAATCAAGCGTAGGGATTCCATCAGCATACCATCTCGCGAACTCATCATTTCGCAAAAAAAGAAATCTGACACGGTTCCACAAACCAAAACCTCTGCAAACCCCGGTTGATCGAGTCTTTCACAAGTTGAGATACATCTACATGGTCTTATACAAATTTTGTTAAATTACAATAGATATGATTTCCCCAATTCTCTATAAAAGGATCATAGGAGGAAGAAGAAAATGATTAATGAATAAAGGATGAAGGAGACCCTAGATGTTGTAAGAAAGAATTCGAAGAGGATTCTGACTTTGGTTTTGAATCATCGATGAATTTCAAACTGTGAATCACGTTTCCAAAGGTATAACCAGCCACAAATCATAAAAAGAAGGAACTTAATAATAATGGTCAAACCATGAACCTAATTGATGTTATCGCAAACCATAAATTATTCGCGAATGGACTCCCTACGAACTACAGGTTCTAAGACCCTCCTTCAATATGGCACTCCACATAGTGCATCGCTATGCGGATCGAACCCCGCACCGCGTACTACATCAGTACGCATATGGAACCCAAATTAGCATGGCAGACCGCATACAGGACTGTGTGCCACTTTGGTTGTAAAGACCCACAAAATTCAACAGAAATTTTTTTCTTAATTTTATTTGGGATTTTACAAGAACGCAGTTTCTGACGACACCCGATTCTGAGGCCCGGTGTGCCCGGAATCAACTTCTAAAGTTTAGCTCAGGTACGTTCAGTGAACGAACGAGCGGGTTTTTCTAACATTTGAACCGGTGCTCGGAATCAAATTCTGAGGGCACCGATGGAATCGCAGCGCCGGTAATTTCTTAATAACACCTTTTCCAGAGTTTCTTTTTCTCGAGTAAGGTTATTAATTAATTGGGTTAACTAAAGAATAAAAATAAAATATTGTGCTACAATTTTATTTTTATTCTATGTAATGACAATCTAGGCATGGTGGTTGGAGTGGGACCCACTAATACCCTAACTCCTAGGTAGGATATTAGTGAGGTGGGGCCCACACGAGCCCCACCCCCTTTATTTCCTTTTTATCTCCCACGTGCATTTAATTTTGTAACTCACCCACACCCATTTTAAATGCCAAGTCAACTCTCGCATTTAATTGGATTATTAAACGCCTCATTAATTGGTCAATGCATGATAATTAAATTGTGATTTAATTTTTGAATTTCAAAGGATGGAATGAGTAATAAAATAAGGAAAAGCCTTATTTTATTATGGTGGTTGTGTTGTGCGAGAAGATTTGGGGAGAAATTACTCCAGTCTTGAAGAACGTCCTTCCTCGTTGAAGAACGCGAAGAACGACGAAGAACACCAGCCTCCAACAAAAGACGATGAAGAACGCAAGTTCCTCGGAGATCGACGACGCGACGTCGTGTACCACGACGCCGAAGATCCTCTTCCCCGTGACGTCGTGCACCGCAACGCCCACGATCCTCTTCAACGATGTCGTCTTACGCGGTGTCCCTTTTCCGCGACAAACCTCGTTCGACGACTTCATCGAGGTAGGGGGTTTGGTATATTTTAATTTATGTGGATTATATCCTCGATATGTGTTTAAATTGTTGAAAGTCGTTTGAACCACTAACGTGGTGGGTGCGGACCAACGAACAAGTCTGAACCCACTGATTCTCTGTTCTTGATGCGCAGAACATTGGGCGACGATGAAACGGGACCGTTGAGTGATTGGAGGCCGTCACAGTAATCTACGGGTCCTGAGACGACCCCAGGCGCAGACGGGAGCAAGAACGGACAACCGGAGCGGCTCCGGTGGCCCGCGGTATTCACCGGCGGTGCGGGTTGCCGACCGGCACCGGCCGGCCGCCTGGAGGCGGCGGCATCCCAGCGTGCCGCCATGAGGGACCCTCGTGGTTGAAGCCGCGGCGGAAGGCGACTGGTCCCACGGCCGCGTGGGACCCGGGGGAGACGTGGCGCCCAGCACCGCGTCTGCTGGCAGAAGGGAGCATCCCCCCACATGGGGTCGCGGTTCCAATCAAGGGGGGCAGCCCCCCCCCCCTTCTGCTCAAGCTCGGCGCTGGCTGAGCTGGCCACGCGGGCCGCGCGCGTGCGCCAGGCCAACCGGCCCCCAGGCTGGGCCAGGCCGCGCCGACTGGGCCAGGCCATGCCCACCAGGTCGGGCCGCGCCCACCGGGCCGGGCCATGCCCTAATGGGCCGGATCGGGACCCGGTGTGGGTCGACCCGGTTCGGGCCGGGTCGGTCCGGGCCCCAAACCCCCTAAAACCGAACAGGTTCGTTCTTTTGCCCATATCTTGGGCTACGGACCTCCGATCGATGCACCGTCAGTTTAAATGTGATCCTTTGATCGAGTCAGTCATTTTAGTATATTACACTCAATGTTTTAGAGAACTTTGGGTACGGCCAGGTTGGTTCGAACACGAAACCAACCGGGCCCTCGGAGCGGAAACACTTATAACTTGAGCTCCGGACGTCTGATTGATGTGTCGTCGACTTTGTTGGATTACTATTAGTGAGATGGACCTTCTTTCTTAATTCTCTCGAGGTTTGGACATAGTTGGAGTGTGGTGGGGTTGGTTTTGACTTAAAAAACAACCGGGCCCCTGGAACGAAAAAGCCAATAACTCTCAGACCGGGCGTCTGATTGACGCGTCGTCTATCACGTTGAGTTCCTCTTGTCGAGACGGAACTTTGGGATACATCAACTCTGGACTACATGTCAGTTGATGTATCTCCCCCCTTGGGCTAGTGGATCAGACCCTCCCGGAAACGAGCATGCTGTGTGCGGGAATTCTAGAGCTGGCTGCGACTGTGACGACTGCACTAAAATCCACCGTGGGTTCGGCAGCGATGAAGACTACACTGAAATCCTATATAGGTTCGGCAGTGATGAAGATCGTACTGAAATCCTCTGTGGGTTCGACGGCGATGAAGACTACACTGAAATTCTCCGTGGGTTCGGCAGCGATGAAGACCGTACTGAAATCCTTTGTGGGTTCGACGACAATGACTACTGTTCTTGTATCCTACTTGGGTCTGGAAGTGTTTGACTCCGTTCTTGCTATCCTATGTGGTTCTGGCAGAGTAGCTGGTCTGTATCCTATGTGGTTCCGACAGCTTAGCTGGTTTAGTATCCTACGTGGGTCCCAGCTTAGATGAATCAGTGGCTATATCTAATCATCTCTATCACCTTACGAAGAAGTATACCTGGGTGAGCTGAGTCTTGACTTTCAATCAATATCTTCAATATGATTGACATTATTCCTATGTGGATTGGGTTATGTTATCCTGTGTGGATTGCGTTGTACTATCCTGTGTGGACGTGATCGAACTTGGGCTCAGATGTTGGAGTCGAACTGGAATTGATGACATAGGTATATGTATGGTCATATACCTAAGTAGTGTTGGATGTTACTTCATGATTGTATCTTTCCTTTGTGGATTATCCTTTGTGGATTCTGGGAGACCTTTGGGGGTCTCGAGGTCCCTACTGAGTAGCGTATACTCTCCCCTGCATGGTCTATGCCCGCACAACGTTGTGTTGGATGCAGACGACAGACAGCGCTGATCATGGTTGAGGCTTTTGGAGCAAGTCGGTACCTGGAGGTGGACCACTGGGCGGAACGTACATGGAGCGGACGGCTGGACCCAAGGGGATGAGGAGTCTATTTGTACCCACCCTTCAGGTGGGACATCCCGTGGACGGCTCGACGTTGCTGCTTTACTTTCAGTTGTTGTACTTTCTTTCCAGTTGTACTTTACTTTCAGTTTAGGTTTGTATTCTGGCCCAATTACTTTTCCGCACTACTTTTGTACCCAGTTTTACTTAGTGTTTACTTCTTCTTTCTTACTCTGTGGTGTTTGTTTACTTTATAAAGGCAATGCCTTCCCCTTTTGTCGGGATTTACGCCTTGGTGCTAGTTGATAGCCCCTGACCTATGGGAGGCGGGCTTGGGGTAGTCACGGCATGGGTCCCGAGGACGGGTCGTGACAAATTGGTATCAGAGGAGTTCGGTTCTACCGTAGAACTCTGGACTTTGATATTTCTTCAATGTGAAGAAATAGTTTTAAGGGTATTGAGTGTGGTTATCAGTCCAGGGAGTCCAGTGTTGGTGTCGCGGCCGACGTATCCGTACACCAGGACCCAGACTTCTGATTTCTGACTCAATGCACGAAAACATTGATTGCATGTGTGTTTCAAAAGTTTTCTTTGTGATTACTTTGTGTCAGCTCACCAGGTATACTGTTTTGACTGTGGCACACCTGTTTCTTTTCAGGATGGCCCCACGACAGCAGCCAGCTAGGGTTCCGAGCTTTGAGCGAGACGACAGCCCACCGAGAGACGAGGCCTCGGTGTAGGGCCCTTTGACAGCGGAGGCACTAGCGGTACCTCTACCCATCGAGCCACCGATGCTACCGGCCCCAACCGCTGATAGTGCACGTCGCCTTAGTGACTACATGAGTTTCAGTGACAGAGACCACCCAGGTTCCATGGGGAGACGGACCCTCAGGCAGCCGAGGATTGGATGGAGGTGGTTGTGCGAGTTTTCAGGTTAGTGGGGACACCAGCTGACCTCGTAGTGATCCTCGCAGCGAGCCTCCTGCATGCGGCAGCAGGCAGATGGTGGAGCTTGATGCTCCAGGTGCACGATGAGGCATCACTCCTCTAGACGGAATTTGAGAGCCTCTTCCGCTCAAAGTTCGTCCCAGCCACCCTCCATGCGGTGCGCATCTAGGAGCTTCTACAACTGCAGCAGGGCAGCATGACGATCGCCCAGTACTCGGTGAGATTTACTGACCTCTCGCTCTATTCGACGGACATGGTATAGGACCCATTCTTTCGGGCTCGGACCTTCGAGCAGGGACTGAGGCATGATATCAGGGCATCGATGATCTCCCTCAGCATTCTGACATAGGCAGAAGTACTGGAGTGAGCTATTCTCATAGAGAGCTTTCTTGCTGAGCCTACGCCAGCAGCGAGACCTACCGTAGGGCAGCACATAGCAGAGTCATCTGCAGTTGGCAGTCGACGGACGTCACAGGGTTCCAGGAGGATCGGACCATCAGGAAGACGACCTCAGGACACTGGCTCAGAGGTGCGGGGCACACGGTGAAGATCCATCCTTCCGAGGACCAGGCAGTGCTATGCATGCGGCGGGCAGGGCCACATGGCTCGTGACTGCCCGACCCGCCGTACAGAGGAGTAGCAGATGGTTGAGGGGCCACCCAGGCAGAGGTAGAGGGTCGACCGTGGCGGTCCGAAGAGATCAGGCGGACGAGGCAGGGGAGCTGGCCGAGCAGCAGGTGGTGGGAGACGCTTTGAGGCTTTACCACCACCACCATCAGGAGGTCCACCCCGACCACAAGGAGCTGGCAGGCAGAGACAGGCTCAGCTTCAGGAAGTAGAGGCCTACGACCACGGCGCGCCAGAGATGATTCGAGGTACTATCTTTGTCTACTCCACCCTTGCCGCGGTTCTTATAGACACAGGAGCGAGTCATTATTTTATTACCGCTGCCCTTGTTCGGAGCTCGGAGATTCCGACAGAGCCGTTGGCTCGATCCTTACGCCTAGAGACACCTACGGGAGTAGACTCGACGATTACGCACTGGTGCCGGCAGTGTGAGCTTACTCTAGGAGGCAAGAGCTTAGGCTGGGATCTTCTTGTATCGGCGTCAAGGCCTTACGACGTCATCTTGGGCATGGATTGGTTATCTACAGTCCATGCTCAGATCGACTGTTTTAGGCGCAAGGTATGGTGTGTACGCACCGACAGGAGCAGGTTCACCTTCACTGGTGAGAAGGGAGCCTTTGCAGCATAGGATGGACTCACATAGAGGATAGGATAGCCCATCACTCATCAGTTGGCTAGCCTCATCCTAGGAGTAGTTGACGTGCAGAGTCCTAGTTTTCCTATAGTGGTGGATCAGTATGCGGATGTTTTCCCTGACAACATTCCAGGACTACCTCCTCACAGAGAGGTAGACTTTTATATTGACCTATACCCTAGGATAGCCCCGATATCCACTCCAGCATATTGGATGTCCCCCGCTGAGCTTCGAGAGCTACGGGTATAATTGGAGGACTTGCAGGGCAAGGGATTTATCCGACCCAGTGTTTCACCCTGGGCTTCCCTGATATTGTTCGCCATGAAGGCGGACGGGAGCTTGCGACTTTGTGTCGACTATTGTCAGCAGAACCAGGTGACCGTGAGGAACAAGTATCCACTACCGAGGATTTACGACCTCTTCGATTAGCTCAAGGGAGCACGGTGATTCTCGAAGATAGACCTCAGGTCAGGCTATCATCAGCTCAGAGTTCGAGACGAGGACGTGCAGAAGATGGCCTTCAGATGTCGGTATGGCCACTATGAGTTCTTGGTTATTCCTTTCGGCATAACCAACGCTCCAGCAGTGTTCATGGGTCTCATGAACAGGATCTTTCAGCCATACCTCGATTGATTTTTTGTGGTCTTCATCGATGACATCTTGATATACTCGACCACTAAGGAGTAGAACACCCACCACTTGCGGGTTGTACTAGACACACTCCGAGAGAACCATCTTTATGGAAAGCTCTCAAAGTGTCATTTTTGGTTACGTGAGGTCCACTTCTTAGGACACATCATCTCTGAGGTGGGATTTGCGGTGGATCCTGTGAAGATCGAGGTAGTGCTAGCTTGGGAGCCACCCAGGAGCATGACGGAGGTGTGGAGTTTCTTGGGTCTAGCTGGGTACTGCCGGAGATTTGTGCCAAACTTTTCCAGAGTTGCAGCACCACTCTCATCTTTGACGAAGAATGGGAAACCCTTTGTGTGGTCAGAAAGATGTCAGCAGAGCTTCCAGGAGCTGAGACAGAGATTGAACAGCACACCTATCTTGAGGCTACTGGAGGAGTTAGTAGGGTACGTAGTCTACTGCGATGCATCAGGGACCAGACTCGGATGTGTCCTGATATAGGAGCAGGAAGTGATCGCATATGGATCACGTCAGTTGAGGTAGCATGAGCAGAACTATGCTACACATGACCTGGAGTTAGCAGCAGTGGTCTTCGCTCTGAAGATGTGGCGACACTATCTGATGGGAGAGCACTTTACAGTCTACTCTGACCACTAGAGTCTCAAGTACATCTTCTCGCAGAAGGACCTGAATCTGAGATAGTGGTGATGGCTCGAGTTCCTCTAGGACTATGACTTTGATATACTCTATACTCCTAGAAAGGGGAACGTAGTAGCCGATGCTCTCAGTAGGAGGACGGGCATCCAGCTACTCGGGGAGGCGACGGAGCAGCTAGAAGCTTTGCAGATATCCTTCGTGGATAGAGATGGAGAAACCTTTCTTCAGTCACTCACAGTCACTTCTCCACTAATACAGCGGGTCAGAGAGGCACAGCATGGGGACGCTGACTGTGATATGTGGTGTGCGTAGATATCCTCAGGACAGGCACCTGATATATTCTCTATAGTAGGAGAGCACTATGTCCTTTTCAGAGGAAATACCATGGTACTAGTTGCTTTACAGGAGGAGGTGCTGAGAGAGTTTCACACTTCCCCTTTAGCGGTACATCCAGGAGTGGCGAAGATGTATCAGGATCTCAGACGACAGCACTAGTGGCCGGGTATGAAGAAGGTTTTGGCAGAGTTCGTTTCTCGATGCCTCACCTTCCAGTAGGTGAAGGCAGAGCACCAGGTACCATCAGGCTTGGTACAGCCCTTGGAGGTCCTGGAGTGGAAGTGGGATGGGATATCTATGGATTTTGTGACTGGACTTCCACGTACTTCTAGAGGTCACGACTCCATTTGGTTGATTGTCGACCGACTCACCAAGTCGGCTCACTTCTTACCCATCAGAGAGTAGGGCTCAGTAGAGATATTGGGACGTCTCTATGTTCAGGAGATTGTACGGATTCATAGTGTTCCATCATCTGTCATCTCCGATCAAGATTCTCGATTTAATTCCCGGCTTTGGAAGGGGTTGCAAGAGGCATTCGGGACGCAGCTACGTCTAAGCACCGCCTTTCACCCTCAGACAGATGGTCAGACGAAGAGGACCATTCAGACTATCGAGGACATGCTTCATGCATGTTTCCTCGACTTTGGTCCCAACTGGGAGGACCTCCTACCCTTGGTGGAGTTTGCATACAACAACAGATACCACTCCACCATCGGGATGACACCATACGAGGCATTGTACGGCCGACCTTGCAGATCACCTCTGTGATGGACAGACCCTGGGAAGTTAGCACTTGTGGGACCGGAGATGGTCTAGGCCACGATAGAGAAGGTCCATGTCATCCAGGAGTGGAAGAAGATAGCTCAGAGCTGGCAGAAGTCTTATGCTGACAGGAGGCGGAGGCCACTGGAGTTCGAGGATGGCAACGACGTCTTCTTGCGGGTCTCACCTCGACGTGTATTACGGAGATTTGGCCGGGGCGGAAAGTTATCTCCATGCTTCATCGGACCATTCCAGGTTCTCAGCAGGATAGGTGAGGTGGCTTATCGCCTGGATCTACCACCTCAGTTGCATCGTGTGCACGACGTCTTCCATGTATCTCAGCTGAGGAGATACGTGCATGACCCGACGCATATCATCGACCATGGGGAGCTAGACCTTGACGATGGTGTGACTTTTGTAGAGGTCCCGGTGGAGATCGAGGATCGACAGAAGCAGGTCCCACGTGGGTGGTCGATTCCTTTAGTGTGCATCATATGGAAGCACGGGAACCTCCATGAGAGCACTTGGGAGCGGGTGGCTCAGATGCGTGCTCAGTACCCTCATTTGTTCCCCTAGTTATGATGTATCTTTATGGGGACGTAAAGCCCTGAGGTGGGAGTAATGTAAAGACCCATAAAATTCAAGGGAATTTTTTTTCTTAATTTTATTTGGGATTTTACAAGAACTCAGTTTCTGACAACACCTGATTCCGAGGCCCGGTGTGCCCGGAATCAACTTCCAAAGTTTAGCTCGGGTACGTTCATTGAAAGAACGAGCGGGTTTTCCTAACTTTTGAACCGATGCTCGGAATCGAATTCTGAGGGCACTGATGGAATCGCAGCGCCGGTAATTTCTTAAGAACACCTTTTCCGGAATTGCGTTTTCTCGGGTAAGGTTATTAATTAATTGGGTTAACTAAAGAATAAAAATAAAATATTGTGCTACAATTTAATTTTTATTCTAAGTAATGACAACCTAGGCATGGTGGTTGGAGTGGGACCCACCAATACCCTAACTCCTAGGTAGGATATTAGTGATGTGGGGCCCACATGATCCTCACCCCCTTTATTTCCTTTTTACCTCCCATGTGCATTTAATTTTGTAACTCACCCGCACCCCTTTTAAATTCCAAGTCAAATCTCGCGTTTAATTGGATTATTAAATGCCTCATTAATTGTTCAACACATGATAATTAAATCGTGATTTAATTTTTGAATTTCAAAGGATGGAATGAGTAATAAAATAATGCAAATCCTTATTTTATTATGGTGGTTGTGTTGTGCGAGAAGATTTGGGGAGAAATTACTCCAGTCTTGAAGAACGTCCTTCCTCGTTGAAGAACACAAAGAACGACGAAGAACGCCGGCCTCCAATGAAAGATGATGAAGAACGCAAGTTCCTCAGAGATCAACGACGCGACACCATGTACCACGACGCCGATGATCCTCTTCCCCACGACGTCGTGTACCGCGACGCCCATGATCCTCTTCCACGACGCCGTCTTCTGCGACGTCCCTTTTCCGCAACAAACCTCGTTCGACGAATTCATCAAGTTAAGGGGTTTGGTTTAATTTAATTTATGTGGATTATATCCTTGACATGTTTTTAAATTGTTGAAAGTCGTTTGAACCACTAACACGGTGGGTGCGGACAAACGAACAAGTCTGAACCCACGGATTCTATGTTCTTGATGCGCAGAACGTTGGGTGACGATGAAACGGGACCGTTGAGCGATTGGAGGTCGTCGCAGCAATCTACGGGTCCTGAGACGACCCCAGGAGCAGAAGGGAGCAAGAAAGGACCACCGGAGCGGCTCCGGTGGCCCGCGGTATTCACCGGAGACGCCGGCAGCTGGAGGCACCGGCTGGCACCGGCCGGCCGCCCGGAGGCGGCGGCGTCCCGGCGCGCCGCCAGGAGGGACCATCGCAGCTAAAGCCGCGGCGGAAGGCGACCGGTCCCGCGACCGCGCGGGACCCGGGGGAGACGCGGCGCCCAGCGCCCCGTCTGCTAGAAGAAGGGAGCGGCCCCCCACATGGGGTCGTGGTTCCAATCAAGGGGGGTATCGCCCCCCCCCCCCCCCCTTCCGCTCATGCTCGGCGCTGGCCGAGCTGGCCACGCGGGCCGCGCGCGCACGCCAGGCCAATCGGCCCCCAGGCCAGGCCGGGTCGGGCCACGTCGACCAGGCCGGGCTACGCCCTAATGGTCCGGACCTGGACCCGGTTCAGGTCGACCCGGTTTGGGCCGACCCAGGGGGTCTCGGGCCGGGTCGGTCCGGGCCCAAAACCCCCTAAAACCGGACATGTTCGTTCTTTTCCCCATATCATGGGCTACGGACCTCCAATCGATGCACCATCAGTTGCGATGCGATGCTTGGATCGAGACGATCGTTTCGGTATATTACACTCAAGGTTTCAGAGAACTTTGGGTATGGCCGGGTTGGTTCGAACATGAAACCAACCGGGCCCTCGGAGCGGAAACGCTTATAACTTGAGATCCGGACATCTGATTGATGTGTTGTTGACTTTTTTGGATTCCTCTTAGTGAGAAGGACCTTTTGGATTACTCTTCTTGAGGTTTGGATGTAGTTGGAGTGTGGTCGGGTTTCCAATAACTCTCATACAGGGCGTCCGATTAACACGCCGTCTGTCACATTGAGTTCCTATTGTCGAGACGGAACTTTGGAATACATCAACTCCGAACTACGTGTCAGTTGATGTATCACCCCCCTTGGTCTCATGGAGCGGACCCTCCCAGAAATGAGCATGCTGTGTGCGGGAACCCTAGAGCTGGCTGCGACTGTGACGAATGCACTGAAATCCTCCATGGGTTCGGTAGCGATTAAGACTGCACTAAAATCCTATGTGGGTTCGGCAGCGATGAAGACCGTACTGAAATCCTCCGTGGGTTTGACGGTGATGAATACTGCACTGAAATCCTCCGTGGGTTCGGCAGCGATGAAGACCATACTGAAATCCTCCATGGGTTCGACAGCAATGACTACTGTTCTTGTATCCTACGTGGGTCTAGCAGTGTTTGACTCTGTTCTTGCTATCCTCCATGGGTCTGGAAGAGTAGCTGGTCTGTATCTTATGTGGGTCCGACAACTTAGCTGGTTTAGTATCCTACGTGGGTCCCAGCTTAGATGAATCAGTGGCTATATCTGATCATCTCTATCACCTTACGAAGAAGTATACCTGGGTGAGATGAGTCTTGACTTTCAATCAATATCTTTGATATGATTTACTTGCTTTCTATGTGGATTGGTTTGTGTTATCCTGTGTATATTGGGTTGTACTATCCTGTGTGGATGTGATTGAACTTGGGCTCAGATGTTGGAGTCGAACTGGAATTGATGACTTAGGTATATGAATGGGAATATACCTAATTAGTGTTGGATGTTACTTCGTGATTGTATCTTTCCTTTGTGGATTATCCTTTGTGGATTCTGTTAGACCTTCAGGGGTCTCGGGGTCCCTACTGATTAGTGTATACTCACCCCTTCATGGGCTATGCCTGCACTACGTTGTGTTGGATGCAGACGACGGACAACGCTGATCGTGGTTGAGGCTTGTGAAGCAAGTTGGTACCTGGAGGTGGACCACTGGGTGGAACGTACACGGAGTGGACGGCTGGACCCGAGGGGATGAGGAGGCTATCTATACCCACCCTTCAGGTGGGACTTCCAATGGACGGCTCGACGTTGCTGCTTTACTTTCAGTTGTTGTACTTTCTTTCCATTTGTACTTTACTTTCAGTTTGGGTTTGTATTCTGGCCCACTTACTTTTCCACACTACTTTTGTACCCAATTTTACTTAGTGTTTACTTCTTCTTGCTTACTCTGTGGTGTTTGTTTACTTTATAAAGGCAATGTCTTCCCCTTTTGTCGGTATTTACGCCTTGGTGCTAGTCGCCAGCCCCTGGCCTATGGGAGGCGGGCTTGGGGTAGTCACGACACGGGTCCTGAGGACGGGTCGTGACATTGGTACATGGTGGTCCACACTTGATCCCATATACTACTTCGGTGCATGGATGACCCCCTCTACCTGCATAGCACTATGGTATGTGGGGCTCCCCCAAACCCGTATGAGAAAACAATACGCGGAATGGGGAATCTTCAGGTGCCTTTCCCTCTAGCTCCAATCATTCCCATCTATTGTCGTCTAGTCCTCCATGGATCCTCCATGAACTAGTCCATCGGCGTCAGGACAAAGTCTCCTCCAAAGATACCAGACCTATATGATCATATCATCGATCGCATCAATGTGCCTCTTTGATTCTATATACCCATGGTAAGCGGAGTCATGAAGTCTGTCCCTACAAGGGTTCGGACTCTCGAGATGTCTATAAGTCTACATTCCCATGGTAACCCAGAGTCCAACCTTGGGGTGCTGATGTGAACCTCCCCATTATAGGGATTAAGGACGATCACCTAATTTTATATTCAATGAGGAATGGTGATTATTCAAAGGAATCATGCTCTCTTCTCCTTTAGATGAGGAACTAAATTTATCTCCTTTCTCAGAACACATTCTAGGGCACTCCCTCTGAGGTAAGTCCCTAACCTTTCGATAGTTGAGTCGCATGACCTCCAATGTCATCCCACATTGAAGGATTCATCGCTCTGAGCCCTCACCCACCATAGCCTTAGCTTCTTCCGTTGTAGGCTTGGCCTCTCCCATCAGCCGGAGAGAAGGTGTGTGGTTTGTTTAATCTCTCACATCCTGCTATTTCTCACACTAAGTATGACTCGTGTGGGCTTAGATATTTGGGATTATTACAACATCCACACAATCCAACCCCCAAATGAACTACGAGAACTCTAATTCATGTTCAAACTAGGATACATATGATTCCTTCTTAAAGGCCCGAGCTCAAAAGGGGTTCCCTTCCAAGAGGGTCCACCCAATCATGCCCCTCAAATGGGCATCTTCCATGCATAATCCCCGACCCCCAATGAAATATTATAACTCTGATTCCTATTCAAACTAGGATATGTAGGGCGTCTTCTTGAAGGCCCAATCTCAAAAGGGGTGCCCTCTTTAAAGGGTTAACCCAACTATTCCCCCAACAAATGGGCCTCCTAGCAGGTCCAGTCATCGAGCTAACTGAACTACATGGGCTCTGATTTCTCTCCCTAGGATACGTAGGAAGCCCATATTATGGGTATGATCCCAACATCAAACCACCTTCTTCCCCTCTTGGATGATGATAAACTCCAGAGCACCTTATTTCATGGCTTAAGGCAACATTGCCTCTATAGCATCAAATCCATGTATATCCATGATGATCCTACAAACTAGGGGCATCCCATGGATACACACTTAAAAAATAGAAGAAGTATTCAAGAACATATAAACACAACTTAAATTTATAAGAGAGTTGGTAAATAGGTAATAATTCCCTCCAAAAGGGTACGATGAGCCCGACCTCCCATCATCTCAACCAATGGAGTCCTTAAGTGCCGTTGGTCAAATCGCCATTCAAAGAGTTCCTTCCATTGGAAAGTAGGTATAATAATCATGGATACCAAGGTCGTTGGGTGTTTCTAGCTCCACAAATAAACCCGTTGGAGACCATCTGAGTAAGACATATCCTAATAGGAACAATTGCACAAATACTTAACCCCATGAAATCACCTGCTGGGACCATTCGATTGTGGCACCTATTTCATAATGCAAAAAGGGATAAATTGACTAGTCCTCATAGTTCAATCCAATTTCCCTTAAAGGATAATTACATGGATCAGTTCTAAACAAGAATGGTGATGTGAAAGTCTCTATAATAATAGACAAATGCTTGTCACCCGTCGGACTATTTTGTTTTCCACAAAACAAATCTCCTCGGGTTGAAATAAATACCACAAGTTGGGTAATCAATCATAAGCAGGCATATAAATAACACAAGGATCCGATGTTTTAGTTATTATTCATAAATGCACACCCTCATACCTTTTTAGTCTAAAAGATAAATCCCATAAATCATAAACCCAAAACTCAAGTGCATCACCCTAGGTTAAGTAACACAATCATAAAAGATAAAACCAAAATATCATCCCATTCCTGATAAGTTAGAATTCCCTTATACATGGGTAAGATACTCTAGGAATAAGTTTCATCTAATTTCCAACAACATCAAGCCTCATATCTACCTTACCCAAATAGTAAGTAAAAAATAAAGATTCTCTAATACCACTTTGCAACGCCCTGACAAGTCTCACTCCATATTAACCAATTCAGAGTTTTACATGAACTCAGGTTCACCTCTCCGTATGTCAAAGGATTCCAACTAACAGTGAGGTTCTAAGATGTTATCATTGGAAAACTATACCCTCATATCAGAGTGATTAAACAATAGTGGTAATGATAACAATATCATACATCTATATAAATAAAGACAATATAAATCATTATAAGTGCCAATAATTAACATAAAAATCCAATCTATATTGAATGAGTGATGTATAAATCATAAATATCATACAAACCAAATCATGATCCCCCAAGGATTGATCATATATATACAAACCAGAAATGAAAAAAAATGAAAAAAACTGGGAAAACTACAAAAAACCAGTCACATATCTTAGCTTAATCACAACTCTCATGCTCTATTCTATCCATCCATATCAATCATCAATCATAGGACCCTTGAAATTATCCTATACTATAACCTTGATATCTTCTTGGGAACCCACAATAACTTAAGAAGGGTGTGTGTTAAACTTAATAGGCCACCACTAATGGTGTCCCTAAATATCAAATTTGAAAATAAGTGTATACTAATGTGTCATAATAAATAAAGGAAGTAGAATAAATAAATAAACATCAACCTTAAAGTTCTTAGGTGGCACTCGAGATCAACCATACATGCTTCATCTAGTTTCAGATGTATATGAACATGTTATATATAAAATCATTTTGGGGGGATGGTGTCCCACCTTGTTACTAATTCATATCATATCATACTTTGTGGAAAGGCACCTGCCCTATAAATCCATGTATAATTCTTGGGGGGAATTATTCCCACCCCATAAATATCATAATACATGAGGGGAATAACATCCACCCTTTAAATATCATAATACATGACCGGTGGTAATTGATCTTGCCTCGCATATAACATATAAAATAATCAAGGGAATGAAATCTACCCCGTATTTCTCATATAACATAACCGGGGGGAATTTATCCCACCTTATAAATCCCATGTATACATACATCATATCCTAGGAAGTATCCTAGGGAATATACAATCATTTAATAGGCCCCCAATTTTTTTTTGGGAACCCCTTGGGACACTACTTTAATTTCACATTTTTCTCCAAAATAGGTCTCACATTACTTGGTGGCCATAGTTCTATCATTTACATTAACCAACAAGATACTCGTGACACGTGGGAAAGGTTATCCATAAGAAATAGAAATATAAAACATTTTTTTAATTTTTAGGTCAAGTGTGTGTTATGTTGACACAACTGCACATCATGCACAGATGGAAAAGAAGAAAGTCTTTTAAATATAGAATAGGGAAAATCTACCTTATAAAAAAAGGTAGTTACTCATTGAAATAGGAATTCTAATCTAGCATAAATTAGAGAAATTAGATATTTTTAAAAAACCATAAAATAGGGATGTTCGTAATTTGTTTAAGACTAATAAGCTATGAGAGAAACTATGAAATAATGGATATAGAGTTTTATATTTACCTTTAGTTATCACCATGATAAAATGATGCTTCAATTCGTTGAGAAACAAAAGATATCTCACTTGGATATGATAACTTTAATGAGGGATCCATTTTATAAGTTTTTTCTATTTATGGGTCATAAAATACCATAATTTCCCTCTTATAGTGTTTTCCCATCTTAAATAATCATTTTAGTAAATTTTGAAAAGATTTAGAAAAATTTTATCATAATGAAACTTAACAAACACTAGGACTCTTACTCAAATGAATCATTGTCAAGATAACTCTTACTTTATCTAAATGACTCTTAATTTATCAAAATTACTCTTAAATTGTCAAACTGACTCTTACTTTGTTTCAAAATGACTCTTACATTGTCGAATTGATTCTTACTTTGTTTCAAAATGAATCTTAATTCATCGAAATGATTATTACCTTATCAAAATGACTCTTTCTTTTTTCCATTTAAAAATTGAAAGAAATCTATTGTAACTCCCAAAAACCCCATAAAACTTTATAAAAATCATTTTATCACTTACAAAAATGTCCATTCCCTTGAATAAATTTAGTCTGATAATGGAAACACTTGCAGCAACATCTTAATAAAATTAAATCCCCAAGCTCGGGCCAAACCCTAAGGCTTATTCCTCAATAGGAAAGCAGGGGGTATGGGATATGACTGAGGGATATTACAAAGGGGTTCCATCTATAGGGGTGTTAAGTAAGGGTAGTATTTTAATTATATATTAAAGTCGTTGGGGCTGTTGGAGGGTATTAAATAGGGATGTGGGTGGTTTGTGGAAGGGGTCTGATTATTTTTCTATGGGATCTTAGCTGATGCTGAAGAAGAGGCCTATGGCCTTGTCCATGGAGTGATAGCCCGGGGGAGATCCTTATTCTTCCTCTTTTACTCTATTTTCTTTTTCTTCTTCTCCCATATAAACTGTAATTCATGTGCCTACTACTTCCTAAGTCAATATAATTACATAGTTTCTCTCTCTTACACCTAACAATTGGTACTTTCATTGAGTTTCTTGAGAGTGGATCATGAGATAGATTCTCGGCTGTAACTCAAGATACAATGGTGTTCTGCAAAGAAATCATTAATCATGACACAACAACTATACTAGACACAGAAGGATTTGATCTATCTTGAACAGTATAGGAAGACGCACTATCTACAACTACTAGCCACCGATCTTGAAGTTTTTTCAAGTACACACAAGGAGTTCATGGTTCAGAAATGTGCTCTAATGTCACCATTCCAGGTATACTAAGAGGAGGAGTTCAAGCTTCAACAAGTGTGTCTAGAAGAAACATGCAGATCAGCTAGCGGGAGTATATTCATTGGTGGATTTTCTTATTTGTGGCCAGTAGGATCATGTGCGTGGACAATGGGAGATCCAGAATACATTATAACCTCTTTTGTCTCACCATATCTCTTTTGAACGTGAAATATTTGACGATTTCATTCTCTAGCATGCAATGAATTTTTATAAGCTGGAGCAAGTTAAAGCTAGTGGTACTGGGGTTCATCAGGGAGGAATAGGGGACCAAGAACCACTGCACTGTAAGGATCAATGATGTGTTCTGAATAATTTTGCAGCAGGGGACATGATGGATACCATTTTTATTGATGGAAAAAAATCAAATCCACTGATATAAATAGACTTGAATGCATCCAAGAAAGTGTTCAGGCAAGTGGTAAAATTGAAGTTGCAACTTGTGCAAAAAATTATGGAGGTAGTGGGATAGAGTTTTCCTTCAAAAATTGGGAAAAATAATAGTAATTGTAGTTTTGAGTAGATAAAAAATTTCACTAGGATATTTTTTTAATGAAATTCCTAATTTTGGATACCAAGAAGGATTTGTAGTTTGGCCTAGACAGATGAGCATCAGATTCCATGAATTAGATGGAATGTATAGACATCCAATTATTCTAATTCCCGAAATTCCTTGGTAGCAGCTGGAAATTCCTTATCATTCCATGCTTATGTCTAGCCACTACCAGTTGTTATGGCCTACATTTTCTGATGTTTCTGGCTTGTAGTATTGGTGCAGATAGTTGGGAATCTTAAGCTTCTACCCCAAAGTTTGGGTGTTCTAGATCATGCTTTTATGGTTATCAAGCAGTACTGAAATCTTAAAATTGGTTGGAAAGTTTTTCTCATTACTAAAAGTCTTTGAGGTTGTTCACACTTACAGTGGTCATATTAGTTGTTGAGTTTATAAGGGAGATTAAAATACCTTCACTTGTAGTGATACTGTTATTTCACCACAGGGGTCAGTTGGACCCTCTAAAATTTGATGTTTTAAATAAATCCTATAATAATTGGAGTGATGACCGATCCGAGAATTTTGGTTATGGGGGAACTAAAGTAGAAGTGGTGGGGGGTGGTTCAACCAACATTTCTTTGGGGTTGGAGGTAGTTTTTAACAATACCAGTTTTTCTGGGGGGAATGCAAATGAAAAATCAGACAGGACTCCGGACTTTGTCTAGGATGACACCAAGGAATCTGGATGGAGGTGTGGGGAAAGTGTTGGCATTAAGTCATTTAATAGAGTTATACTTCTGAATCTCTCGTTGACTGTCAAGGACTAGAAATTGGTAGAGGCGATGGAAAACTTTCACAAGTCTGACAATTTTTTTCACCTTGAGGACAATGTTTTTTTTTCAAGGAGTGGGGAATTTATAGGAACACAGGGGGTAGTGGATATGATTGAGGGATGTTGAAAAGGGGTTCTAGTTGTAGGGGGTTTTAAGTAAGGGTAGTTTTTAAATTACATATTAAAGTGGTTAGGGATGTTGGAGAGTATTAAACAGGGATGGGTGTGGTTTGTGGAAGGGGTCTGGTTATTTTTTTATGGGATCTCAACTGCAACTGAAGTGGAGGCCTATGGCCTTGGCCATGGATTGATAGCCCAGGGAAGCTCCTCCTTCTTCCTATTTTCTTATGTTTTCTTTTTCTTATTCTCACATAGAACCTTTAATTCATGTAATTTCTACTACATAAGTCAATATAATTCCATAGTTTCTCTCTCACACACCTAAAATTTCCCAACCTAAATTGACACCCTCTAAACCTCTACCAGGTCCCAATATACTTTCTTGAGCCAATTTTTGACCCCAAATTCCATCCCTAGACACCTAAACATTTACAACATCCTCAACAACATTTAAATATAGATTTAAAGTTGAAATTTTATATTTAGACAATATTTTAAATAGGTTCAGGCTTTTATCAAAAATTTAAACAAGATCACATAAAATTAAAGTGAGTTCATACCTTAATAATGGAAATGATGTTACATAGTCTAAGGTAAATATCATTCTAAATGTTAGGCTAAGGATTATATGATAATAGATTCTTCTTATTCCACCCTTATTTTTATGGGAATGACTATGGTTACTAGAAATCTAGAATGGAATCTTATCTTAAGCTATTAATCATTGAGAATTGAACTAAAATGGTAAAAACTTATAAATTTATTCAGATTTACTCTGATTCTATTAATGTTTATGCTACATCTATATAATATTTAAATTAAAAAAATCATAAATATTTTTTATAGTGCTATTAGTTGAAATGTTTTTAGTTATGTATCTACATGTAAAACTGCTTATGATATGTGAATAATTTAGTAAGTTACTCATTATGGATTAGATAATTTAATAAGAACTAATATTGGTGTGTTGGGAACTTATTATCAAGATTTTAAAATGGAAGATAATGATACCGTCAATAAAATGTTCCACATATTCACAAGCATTATGAATGGGATGATTGCACTTGGAGAAACATTGGATAACACTAATATGTTTTAAATACTTCTCAGATCACTAACCAAGAAATTACATACTAAGAAAGTTGTAATTTATGAGATTGAAAAATTCATAAAATACACTTTGGATAATCTTATTAGTTCACTCTTATAATATTATCTTGAGTTAGAAAACATTGAGAATGAAGATGATGTGAAAAATAATGGTATTGTATTGAAAATAGTTGTTACTTATTCTAGTTCCGCTTTTTATAATTTGAGTTCCATGAATAATTGAAAAGAGATATTAACTAAATTTGTGAAAGGATTATACAAAGATATCAATAAGATAAAATTCAGAAGTGATAAAAGGAGGTCTATAAAGGATGATAAAAGGGATAAAAATAAAGGTAGTTCATATGTGAATAATTCAAATCTTACTTGTTATGAGTGAAGGAAGAAAGATCATATCAAACCTGATAGTTCAAGGATAAATAATCAAAGAAAAGAAAATAATTTTAAGAATAAGAGAATAAATTTATAGCCACATAGAGTAATAGTGAATATTCATATTCAAGTTTTAAATCTATAAGTGATAAGGAAACTAGTAGTCTATGTTTTATGGCTAAATAAGGTAATATATCATTTTTCACCTTCCTACTCATGTTTTTTTAGTGTCACATACCACCCTACTCTGGTAACCCTCGTGTTATGGAAATTAAGAGAAGGAATGACCCCCGAAGAGAACATCCAGTAGGCCATGAATTGGAAAATATCACTGATGGTATAAAACATACAATGGGAGGAATTACCTTCATAAAATAAGTTAAAGACAAGAGAAAAGATGATAAAAAATAATCAACATCATGTCATATAAAATAGTCCAATATCCATACAAATAAATACAAAAAATCATGTCATGTAATAAAAAATAAAATCCAAAACCCCTCCTAAGAATTAGCTCCAAACAGAAACCTCGTCTCCAAGAAAACCCAGTCTAGCTCAATCACCAAAACCCTCCTGGTCACTTAAAAAATAGTTTATATATATGTAGGGTGAACATAACATGTATACTAAGTAAGATCCTCCTCAAGAACTCTCATGAAAATTTGAGAAACGCATATTAATCCCCCATTGAGTAAAAAGTAGAACCAACATGCACTCAATAGGTCAACTACCCATTCCCAACCCCACCAAGGCTCACTCACAAAGTATCACATCCAATTATTATAAAATAATATCAGAAGAATATAATCATAGGTACCCCGCAACAACTTCACCACTAGATTACTACTCTCACATCCCAATGTCAAAAAGTCTTGTGTTCTCATCCCCTATGATGTGGGTCAATATGCATCCCTACCTTCCTCAACTCTCACATAGTCAAACATCTCATATTGGAGTTAATAAAAAATCCACACATCAAGTACTATAATCTCATCATCAACCACAAGTCACTTCCATCACCTCAGAATCATAGCAGTAGTGTATTATGAACATGATGAAAATCAACCTCATGCCCTCCTACTACCATGAATGACCCCACCACATAACCATCATCTCATCATCAATACACTATTGGGTACACCATATGCCACTCTCACACCTTACATGGTCATACCAACCTCAAGGCATCATAGCTAGTCTACTACTAAAGGGAGAGTGGTGAATAGGGGGTAGTCAACCATCTACCCTTAACAACATGGATATTAGAGAAAACACCTCGAACCAAAAAAATAGACATTGGTATAAAATAATCAACTTAATTGGGGTGTGTTTAGAAATCACAAGTATATACATGATATAATAGATTCACACAATCCTAGATTAGGGGTGCATACAAACAACCCTATAACAATTCATCTATTCCACCACTTCACCACCACTACCCATCCACAATCATCACTACTTTTATAACACTAACCAGCCAATAACCACACAAAATAGCCATAACATATATCTTCTATTCCATTTTTATTCATTCATTCACCCAATTCTAAACTTCCATTCACCAACCAAAATTAGGTTCATTAGCTATTTATTTATCATATTCAAAGACATTTCATTCTTAGTCATCACCCATATTTATACCCATCCAATAGTCATTTATTAAAGTATTTATATCTCAATTATAACCTATATCTATTTATTTCTAACCATGATACTCCTCCAAATTTAATTAATGGCCCATAGTATCTTATTTTGGCCAAAAACCAGTTTCCACATTTATTAATTCATCACATACCATGATTTTAGGCATCACTAAAAAACCACACACCATATACCCACCACCTCACATTTCACAGTCCACACAACAACAAACAACTATCATATTCCAAGTATAAATAATACATGGGACAATGTTAACATCATTCATTCCCCAGTTATTAATACATCTAATTTAATCATTATTTAATTATGGTAAGTGATTATAGTAATGTAACAACTCATATTTTCAATTTAAATAAATATCACATCAATCAAGGGGATCACACAAATAAGAAATATATATAGCTGAGGTTATTTAGAAATTTATAAGGATAAAAAACATAGATATTTCAGGGTTCACATGCCACTTCATTCTCATAATTAATTTTATCTCCATTACTACCAAATTTATACTTTTAGTTATTTGTAATATTTAATTTTAGATAAAAATACAATATAAATAACACATAAAATAAAACATAAATATATATAATATAGTCACAAATCTTCCCTTAACTTATTTTCATCTCCTAGAATTTTACACAAGTTGATTCATATTAATTACCCCATGAATAAAAAAGAATGAAAAACTTCAAATTTACACCAAAATAAGATAAATGTTCTTGAATACCCTACCTCAAGAATATTACATGCTACAACATCAAAATAGAGGAGATAAAAAATATGCACAGGTCTAGAAATAGATAGGAGAGGGCACAGATCAAATTTTAGAAGGCTCATAAGGCTAAGATGATGATGCATTGATCACCCAAGCTCAAGAGAAATGAAAATGAACTTCAAAGTCTTGAATGGAAGAAGAAAATGGTATTTATAATCTATAGATATCATTTTATCTAGATATACCCCAAAGACTCGACCAAAATCCCATATTTTATTTCATATTAATTAGTTTCCATTTCATTCAACTCAGATAACCCATTTTAATCTTTCATAATTTAGGAATATAAATATTAACTCAATATTTTCATAATGGATTTGAAACTATGGATTTTTAATTATAAAACCTTTAAATATCCTAAAAAGGGAGTTTCATAATAGAAATGAGAATAAAAATTGGATTCCTGGACAAAACTCATTGCCCTCATTCGATCTATAAATATTGTGTAAAGGTAAGTGTGAAATATGATTATGTAGTTTCCAGGAGATAACCCTTGTGTGATAATTGGGATTCTTATTTTACCCTTCTAAGATCTTGATACTACTCATATACAATCAATGTTCCTTCATGAAAGGCCTATATGCAATGATTGAATTAAACCCTTATGAAACGCTTACCCTGACACAACTCCCAGAAGACCCTCATGTAGATAATGGAAATAGTGGTTGACCCTTACGTGATTCCACTTTACCCTTATGTGGCTCTACTCTACCCTCACATGGCTTAGAAACTCCACCTGATAGCCACCAGGGACTCCACTATAGCGTAGTGAAATTATTCTAGTTATTTAAACTTTCCATACTGAAAACCATGGTGTAGAGACCCCCTGCATGTTTTTTCCTCCCTTTATCATTTTCTCAACCTCACCACACCCTAACATGATAACCCATCTAATGCCCTAGGTTGTTTCCCTTTATCTATTTTATATAAGTGGGATCTCTAGGAAAGTTCCTTTTGAAACAGCCTCCATGTACATTTCACTCCTCATGGTGCACCTAAAACCTCACATGTAACATCTTGTTATCTTGATCAGGTATGTTTTTCCCTCTCTCTGAGTTCCCTTTTTCCATAGAGTTTTTAAATGTTGGTTTCATTATTTTCTACAGACTACAAGGAAATTTCATGTCGTGTAACTAGGTTACACGATGTGTAATGGTTTCTGGGTACAATCCCTAAGAAGGAATCACACTATGAAGGGTTACACGATGTGACGATATTTTACACATCGTGAGTTAATTTAAGGTTAAATTTTAATCTGAGGTGATTAGTTTTTCAGTATATTTCTACATCGTGGATCTCATTACGTGTAATGGTATTACATGTCATGTAATTTCTTGAGAAAGGATTTTTAGGGAACCGTTCGGGTTTTGGTTGTCCATTCATCTATCGGTTCTCCTTTTCTCTCATCCCAAGGTTCCTCCCCAATGATTTTTGGAGACACCATTCCTTCCTTATCGATTTGTTCAGTATTTAATCTTCATTTTGGTTGTGGTGCATCTCTCCAGGTGACTGATCTTTCTACTTATTCATTGCCATTTATTGTGGTAGCGCCCTTTAGTTACATTATCAGATTCATTGGTCTGAATTAGTGTTTCTTCATTTCTTATTCCAGACATGTTGTGTGATCTCATTCCAGAGGTCATTCATTTGTTGGTTGTGGTGTGTTGGGTGTTCGTTCTTGAGGTATGTGGGTTTTCTCTTTTCCGCCAACCCTTTTTTTAAATTGAATCTATCTTGAGATATGGATTGGATTCTAGGGCCTTCATAGATGTCGTTGGGTTTTCATTATTGGTGGATCCCATCACAGGTGTGTGCAACCTGAGTTTCGAGGTATGTGGTTATGTCTCTAGCCTATGTTGATGAACCTTATAGTTCCTATTTTATAAACTAAATTATAAAAGGAATTAGTGTGATTATTTTTTGTTTATTGAAAATATTTTTTAAAGAAAAATGGTTTTTCCTGGTTGGTGATGAATGGAATAAAAAAGGGTATTTTCAAAGCATTGAAATGGATTTTTGAAATGGTTTTGAAATGGTTTTCAAAGTATTGGAATGAATTGTGAAAACAAGCACATGGGTTAATTGGGGTACTTAGGTGGAAGTTTTATCTTGAGTCCATCATCCATTATTTATGATATCATGAGTTTGGTCATGGGGTTTTTCTATATTTCCTAGGCCTATTGTTCTAGGGGATTGATATTGACATTTTTAGGGGGTTTACTCATGGGGTATTCCTCTACTTCCTAGGATTGTGTTCTAGGAACTAAATTGTGAACTTGGTTGATTTTGGTACACATAGTTCGTTGGTCTGACCTATATTGATCCTTGGTGGTGATACCTGTGATTCTATTTGTACTGCTTGGATTTGTACTATTTTAGCCTTGATATTCATGTTGATGATTGTAAAATATGATATGGAAAATGTTCTTTGAAATTTATATACCTTATATTGTTTTAAAACTATGAAAAATGGAAATGTTTACCATGTTTTCTATAAAAATACTTTACTACTTTTCGTGCCTTGTTTTATTTGAAATGAGAATACAAGAATTGTTATATAGATACTTGTTATGGAACACTTGGGTGAGATCCTATTAATCCTTTAGCTCAAACCCTACGCACCCCTTTGGTGGTGTGTAGACCTTTGTATGTCTTCTAATGTAGGTAAAGGCAAGGTGCCATGGTGAGGTGGTGAGATTTCATGTCAGCTGATTTGGGTAGCTAGCAGTGAGATGGTGGGAGTTCTTCTACACTATCACATGGAGTAGCTATTTAGTTTTGGTCCTTTATGGTTGGACTTGTCTCTTGGAGATTTTGAATACTCTTATAGTTTTTTTGTTTCTTCTATATTATTACACTTATGGAATATATTTATTACCTTTCTAATGTTCCTTATTACTTTGTGTATATATATTCTATGTTTTTATTCAGGTTTAATGAAATCATTCCCTTTGGTTTATTGTTTGATGCATGGGTGCTTGTCGTTAGCCTGTGGGGATCGGGAATGCCCTTTGGGTATGTGATAGGACGGGTCAGGTTCTAGGTTTCAAGGTATATCAAGTCAGGTTGTTATAATGTGGTATCAAAGGAGGTCAATACTCAAGATTTCTTGGCTTGGTATGTTTATTAGACTAGAGATAGGATTGTTGGTAATTTAGAGGTATGTTGCGATAAGTGACTGTCTAGATCTTATCATGAAGAAACTAAAGTTACTATGGGAAGTTGGGATATGTGTCTCTAGTGTTGGGCTTTGTTTTAAATATCAGTTTATGCTTATGAGTTTTCTGGTTTGAAGTGATATTTATTCTATTTTCTGGTCATTCTTTTTTTTCAGTGTGCAATAGTATGCCTCCGAGGTATCTTCCACAAGTTCCTCAAAAGGCAGTAATTGATTCTCCTCAACGGAATCTGCCTACATATTAGAATCTCATCAAGGCTATAGTATGGGTAGTTCGTGTTTTTGATCAAAACATTCCATGAGTTCAAAATGAAGTTTTTGAGGTACATCCAGGATATGGAGGAGAGAGATAGATAGATAGAGAGATAGATCTTGAGAATTCTTGCATGAGAAGAAACCATCCTTTGAAGGAATGAATGTACCTTAAGAGGCGGAGGATTTCTGGATAGGATTGATCAAATCTTCAACTTCATGGAGACACCTAAGAATTTCAAGGCAAAGTGTGCAACATTAAGGATTGAGGGTTCCAATAAATGATGGTGGGATTCCATAGTCCAAGAAGACAAACATGTGGACTTGGATTTGAATGGTTTCAAAACCATGTTCTTCTAGAAGTTTTGTCTAGAGTCACTAATGTTAGAAAAATATCTGGAGTTCCTCTCTTTGTAGCAAGGAGGGAGTTTGGTGTCAGTTTACACCAATCAGTTTGCTGAGCTTGTCTGTTTTTCTCTGGACATAGTAAAGAATGGCCAGCTAAAGGCTCAGAAGTACCTGCAAGGTTTGCGACTTGATATCAGATCATAGGTATTTATGTTAAAGATTTATACCTATTCAGAGATGATAGATATATATATTATATAAGAGATGAATATGGAATGAAAGGTTGAATTTTCCACCCCTTCTCTTCCATCTAGTGGTAGTTTCAATGATTTTATGGGAAGAAGAGGAGGTAGAAAGATCATAACAGAAGTGGTGGAGGTGGTTCTCATCTATGAGGCTCCTCTACATCATCTACTAGAGCTAGAAATGTTCCTCTGACTTTCAATCAATGTTCCTAAGTCAAACACATAATACATTCTTGTCCTATTCCCATGCATATGTGAAATAGATGTGGACACATTGGTCACTTACAGTGCTTCTGTTAGGATATGACTACACCTCATTATAATCAGGGCTCATTGGCTCCAAAGGATATTGTATTCAAGTAAGATACTTAAAAGACTAAAGGTCTTAATCCATAAGCCTCATGATTGAATCAATTTCACATAGTATATGAGCTTCCAACAGAGTTCGATGTAGGTCCATCAATATTGAGAGTTACTATCTTTATTGCATATTTCATAGCAATTTCTTTATCCAATACACATGCCTCTCACTCATTTTTATCTACACTTTTTTTATATTCTTAAAAGTTAAATAGAACTTATTTCCTTTGTAATGGAGTTAGCAAAGCCTCTTGGTAAGAGGAAAGAGTAGGGGTTTCAGTTTCCTTCTTGTTCATTAATGATAGCTGATACAGAGTTGGTTAGGGATTTTCTAATTCTTGATCTGGATCTTTTTGACATCATCATTGGTATAGATTAGATTTTATCTCATCAAGATGAGGTTGATTGTTATCATCGGTGTGTTTTGTTTCTTTCTACCGATGGGAGAAATCGTGTGTTTCAGGGGGAGTGGGACCTAAGGTCTAGTTAGAGCTCATAAGTTTTTTTTATGCTATTGTGATTGATCCTGATGATTTTTATTCTATTATTTAACTTCCCATTGTTGTTCGGGACTTTTCTAACATTTTTTTAATGACTTCTTCAGTCTTCCTCCATATAGAGAGGTAGAGTTTATGATAGTTCTGGTTCCAGGTACGTAGTAAATATTGATACCTTCCTATCATATGGTACTAGAGGAACTGAAAGAGATTAATATTTAGTTGCATGACCTATTGGAAAAAAATTTAGTCACACTGGTGTTTTTTCTTGGGAATTCCCTATGCTCTTTTTTAAGAAGGTAGATGATTCACTTCAGTTGTGTGTGGATTATCATAAGTTGAACCAGGTAATAGTTAATAAAAAATATCATTTTCCTCATGTGAATGATTTTTTTGATCAGTTAAAGGGGGAAAAGTGGTTTTCAAATATTGATCTTTGGTTGGGTTATCATTAGTTCAGAGTTTTGGAGTCTGATATATCAAAGACAGCTTTCAGGAGTAGGCATGACCATTATGAATATATTGTGATTCCTTTTGTTCTGATAAAATCTCCTATAGTTTTTATGGCCTTGATGAATTGGATATTCCATCAATATCTTGACACTTTTATGGTAGTTTTTGTGGATGATGTTCTGGATTATTCGAAATTCGAGTGTGATCATGAGAACCATATGAGTTTGGTTCTAAATATTCTGAGAAGTCACTGTTTGTATGGAAAGATTTTTAAATTTTGTTTCTAGATTCAAGAAGTGAAGTTCTTAGGGAATGATATTTATGAACATGTCTTATCAATTGATCCTGAGAATGTGAAGGATATTTTTTCAAGGAAAGAACCATAGAATTTATTTGAGATACAGAGATTCTTTTGTCTTGTTGGATACTAATGATGGTTTGTTATGAATTTCACTAAGATAGAGTCACCTTTGAATGCTCTTACTATGAAAGAGCTGAAATTAACATGGGATGCTAAGTGTCAATGTTATTTTGATGAACTAAAGAAACTTCTGACATTGGATCTTATTCTAATCTTACCTGATCTCAGTAAGGGGTATGTGGTGTTTTGTGATGCTTCTGGTGTTTTTTATGCGTGTTTATGCGGGATAACAATGTAGTAGATAATGACTCTCATCATCTTTGATCGCATTAGAATAATTACCCCACTCATTATTTAGAGATTTTTTTAGTTATGCATGCACTTAAATGTTGGTGGCACTATCTTTTTGGGGAAAGGTTCACAGTCTTTTCTAATCATAAGAATTTGAATTATATATTTTCTCAGAAATATTTGAATATTTGACAGAGATGATGGGTAGAATACCTTTAGATGTTTAAATTCAATATCACCTACACCTCGGGAATGGAAATCTCATTGCATATGATCTTAGTAGGAAAGTACCATCACAGACTATTCTGTAATTGAAGGAGGAGTGGAACCTTGTGGGGATTTTTGTTCAGTTGCATCTAGATGCTTAGAAGGATGATTTAGGTATGGTTATAACTATTGTTAAGCTATCATCATCTATCATGGGTACCATTTTTTATATTCAGTAGTAGGATAATGAATTGAGTAAAATTATATAAAGATTTTATGGTGGGGTGAGCATTTTTGGTTGGTCTCTCTCTTCATATGGTATGCTCCACTTTGGGAAGCGAGTTGTCATCCTAGCATCTATGAGGAGTTTAGTCTTGTTTTTTATCACAAATATTTGTGGTCCATTCATCCATGCACTATGAAGATGTATTATGACATGAGAAAATTATTCTGGTGTCTAGGTATGAAGAGTGACATTTCAGATTATGTGTCTCGCTGTTACACCTTCCAAAAGATAAAGGTAGAGAACTTGAAACCTTGTGGTTTTCTTCAGCCTCCTCGGGTTCTAGTCTAGAAATGGGAGGAGGTATCCATGGATTTTGTTTTTGGATTACCACAGAATCCCTAAGGGAGGAAAGATATCTGGGTAGTTATTGATCAGTTGACGAAGTCTTCTCATTTCATTCTAACCAAGGATACCACTAAGGTTGAAGATCTAGGTAAGATGTATGTATAGGATATTGTGAGGTTACATGGGAGTTCTTTTTCCATTTATTGGATAGGGGCCCTAGGTTTACCTCGAGGTTCTGGAGGAGTCTCCAAGAGGTGATGGGAACTCAGGTCAAGTTAAGCACACCTTACCATCCACAAGCAGATAGTTAAATGAAGTGAGTGATTCAGATCCTAGAGGATATGCTTCGTGCTTGTGTCTTGTATTTTTGTTGATCATGGGAGATTCATATGGGACTCGTTGAGTTTTTTTACAAAAACAGTTATCATTTTTCTATCATAATGGCTCCCTTTGAGGCATTGTATGGTTGCCTATAAACATCACCTCTTTATTGGGATGAGTTGGGTGAAGTATCTTTAGTTGGTCCATGTTTGGTCTAGGAGATTTCATCTAAGATTCAAGATGTACATTGATTTCTAGTTATATCCCAAAGTTAACAGAAATTGTATGCATATCGGCAGTGTCAACCATTGGAGTGTTCTATTTGTGACTGGGTTTTCTTAAAATTTTCTCCTCGGTTGGGCCACCATAGGATTGGGAAATAGGGAAAGATGTCTTAGAGGTATGTTAGACCATTTGAGGTCATTGAGTGGCTTGTTCAGGTTGCTTATTGGTTAGCATTTCTAGTTCATTTGATAGGTATTCATGATTTATTTTACATATCTCAGTTTAGGAAGTATTATCCTGATCTCACTCACGTTCTGAGTTGGGTAGAAATTGATTTAGAGCCAAATGTTTCTATTTTAGAGAAACCATTTGAGATCATTGACTCTCAAGTGAAAGTCTTGAAAGATAAGTTGATTATGTTGGTCATTGTATTATAGAAACACGGATTAGATTATCATGATACATGGGAATGCAATTCATTGATGAGGGAGCATTGGCCTCATATTTTTCTAGGTATTACATCTTCCACATGACTTCCTAAGGATGTAAAATCTTCATGGTGGGGAGTTTGAAACATCCCATTATCTTGATCGGGCATGGTTTTTCCTCTCTCTGATATCCCTTTTTCTATTGAGTTTTTAGATGTTGATTTCATTATTTTATGTAGGTTGTAGGTTAATTTCATGGTGTGTAACTAGGTTACACGATGTGTAATGGTTTCTGGATACAAGTTGTGAGAAGGGTTCACATCATGAAGGGTTACACGATGTGACAAGATTTTACACATCATGAGTTAATTTAAGATCATATTATAATATGAGGAGTCTTATTTTTTAGTGTATGTGGGAATTATGGATTTCACAATGTGTAATCGTATTACACGTCATGTAATTTCCCAAGTAGGTATTTTTAGGGAATCGTTCAAGTTTTGGGTGTCCATTTAGCCATCAGATTTCCTTTTCTCTCAACCCAAGGTTCCTCCCTAGTGGTTTTTTGGAGACATTGTTCCTTCTCGATTGATACATTCAACATTCACTATTCATTTTGATCGTGTTATCACCCTTGAGTTGTGTTATCGAATTCATTAGTATGAATTGGTGTTTCTTCGTGTCTTCTTCTAGATCTGTTGTGAGATCTATTTCTGGAGTTTGTTCCTCTATTGGTTGTGGTTCAGCGGGTGTTCTTTCATGAGGTATGTGGTTTTCCTCCTTTTCATTGACCCATTTTTCTAAATTGAGTCTATCTTGAGATATGGATTTGATTATAGGGACTTTTTAGACATCTTTGGGTTTTCATTGTTGGTGGATCTTGTTTCGGGCATGTGCGACCTGAGTTTTGAGGTTGGTGGTTCTGTCTCTAGCCTATGTTGATGAACCTTATTATTCATGTTTTATATATTTATTTATAAAAAGGAATTAGAATGATTGTTTTTTGTATGTTTAAAAGAGTTTTTAAATAAAAAAAATTTCCCTGGTTTTTGATGAATAGAAAGAAAAAGGGTATTTTTAAAACATTGAAATGGATTTGTAAAATATTTTTTAAATGGTTTTCAAAGAATTAGAATGAATTGTGAAAAAGAGCACATGGGTTTCCTTGGGTACTTAAGTGAAAGGTTTATCTTGAGTTTATCGTCCATTATTTTTTTATTATTGGGAGGTTTTATCATGGGTCTTTCCTCTATTTCTTAGGCATGTTGTTATAGGGGACTGATATTCACATTGTTAGGGGGTTTACTCATGGGTTATTCCTATAATTCTTAGTCATGTGCTCTAAGAACCAAATATTGGACTTGATTGATTATGGTATGAGTAGTCTGTTAGTCTGACCTATAGTGATCCTTGGTGATGATACCTATGCTTATATTTGTACTTCTTTGATTTGGAATATGTTAGCCTTGATATTCATGTTGATTCTTGTAAAATATTATATAGAAAATGTGCTTTGAAATTAATATACCTTCTTTTGTTTTAGAACTATGAAAAAGGGAAATGTTTACTATGTTTTCTATAAAACTTATTTACTATTTTTCATGCCATGTTTTATTTTAAATGAGTATATAAGAATTTTTATACAGATTCTTTTTATGGAATGCTTTGGTGGGATCATATTAAGCTTGTTATCTCACACCATGTGAACCCATTCGGTGGTGTGTAGACCTTTGTATGTATTCCAATTCATGGAAAAGAAAGGTGTTGCAATGAGGTGGTGGGGTTTCATATCAGTTGAGTTGGATAGCTAGTGGTGATATGGTGGGAGTTCCTCCTTACTATCACATAGAGTGGATGATTGGTTTTGGTCCTTTGTAGTTGGACTTGTCTCTTAGGGATTTTGGATACTTTTACAATTGTTTTTTTTTTCACTGTCTTATTACAGTTATAGTATATATTTATTAGCTTTTCACTATTCCTTCTTATTTCATGTATATATATATATATATGTCATGTGTTTGTTCAGTTTGGGAAAAATCATTCCGTTTGGATTGTTGTTCGATGCCCAGGTGCTTACCTGTGGGGATCAAGAACACCCTTCGGGTATGTGACGGAACGGGTCGGGTTCCAGGTTTAAGGGTAACCCGGTTCGGGTCATTACTTAACAAGAACTCCAAAACACCCACCCCCTTTCAAAATACCTTCAAACACCTAGAAAATACAAAGTTAGGAGTATTAAAGTCTAATTCCTTACTCCAGATACCTCTCAAACTATTTTCATCCTTGATAATTAAAGAGAAACCTAAAATGGAAAAATAAGGGGGGGGGTCCAAACAACTAGCCCGTGAGATGTATCTCAAAAACCTCAATATAAAAAAAACACAATCACCACCTAAGAAGTACTGTTCACTTAAATTAGGTAATAACAACCTCTAAGATCACACTCTCATGGAAAATGCCTCTCAAATAGGAATGATGCTACCAACAAAAAACAAAGGATGAATGAAGGTCAAAGGTTCAAGAATTTTACATAGCCATAAAAAAATTCATTAAGGTCACACAAGTATCCATATAAACTCAACCAACAAATCATATCAATTTCTTTTTTATCATTATATTCACATGAATTAAGTGTAAATAACAAGAATAACATCACCCAAATTTATATTCAAAATAAATTGATTTCGTTAATTATTTTAAATGTTTATCCTTTTATATAAGGTGATCCCAAAGGTATATCCACAACATCAACACATAATCACAATAATAAGAAACATCCTAGAAAGCAATCACTTCACACTAATTCCAAACAGTAGGCATAAAATTTTAGGGAAATGATTTTTTTTAAGAAAACAAATTATGTTAACCATATTTTATCATAACTATTTATGGTTCAAAAAATAGATTTTCAATATAAACATAGACACTCCTCAAGTAAATCATTAACCAAATAGTACATCCTAGCCTATTCTTAATTTTATTAAATTTATTTAGAAGAATCACCTTGCTCTACACCTAAAAAAATTCAATTAGGCATGCTATCATAGGAAAATATTCACATACTTATCCTAATATATCATGATTGACATGTGTAAATTAAATACTCTTTAATCACTATAACATGTTGGTAGCATTGTTTTAGATTTAAAAATAAAACTATACAATAATTACTTTCATGCTTCATGCTGGTGATTCTCAACTAATATTATTTAGTCATTTTACTATCAATAGAAACATGGATTCATGGTACATAAGGGATGGAATTATTTTACTTTTTCACTTAACTTCTATATGTTTCCCAATTCACGATTTATACTTTATTAAAACATATCACAATAAATCATGCATCAATTTAATTCATAATATTTAGAACACATCATGTTTATCATGGCATAAACAATATATCACAAGTTAGATTTCTTTTATAATAGTTTCTCTATATTAATAATGTTTAGTAAATCATTTATAAATTTAAATCTTGCATCATCAATTCCACTTTAGATACAATATGTAGTAGGAAATCATTATGAATATTCCTTAAGTCACACAAGATAAACAACCATAATTCACAAATTTTATCATGATCTTTAATAAAATTAATCATACATACAGATTGCATTATATTATAATCAATTTATCCTAGAACACGGAATAAAATTTCATATAAAGTAATTTAAAAAAATCTAAAACATGCTTCTTTAAAAATTACTTTCAAAATAAAAAATTTATCACCAAAGGCACAATTAATTAAGAAAATATTCCAAAACAAATTTCAGGGAATTTATGATTTACTCCTTCATTAATAAAACATATTAACATACTAATTACATTAGTTTTAAACAATATTTACAATTTATAACATGCTTCGAAAAGTTTTTCAATCACATGCTTTAAATTTCATATTTGAAAATTAACATGGCATATTAAAGAAAACCAAGAATCCCATCAAATCAATATACTTTAGTAAAAGTAAACACTCTAAACATATTTTTAAACCAAATCATAAATGAAACTATGAAAATGATTCGAAAACACTTAGGAATAACAATGCACCTATAGAATATTAATCACTTAAAGCATGCTTGAAAATACCTTTAGACAGAACTCATTTTAAAAACATGAAATTTTTCCCTGAAATTCAAGAATAAATTTTTTTTAAGTAACCATAATTTTTTATGGGTAACTTTTTGTAAAGTCCTGTGTTTTTGAACCAGGTTAAAATACGAAGGTTTTCTAATTTTTTTAGTTTATCAATAGGTCGTTTTTTTTAAACCAATCTCTATAATTTTATTAGGAGTGTTGGAAAACCTAAAGGTGTCATTTTTGGAATTTCATATTTATTCGATAATTTTAGCAGGTGTTCCGATGAGTCTCGGGAGAACCGGATCTAGAAAATTTCACTTTAATGGATCTGCACGGGCAGCGCATAGTTGTGGTCCAAACCGTGCAGTTAACACTGCTTAATAAATTATTTAATTTAATTAAATAATATTATATGAGAGAGTGTGTTTAATTAAAAGAAATTTTTAATAATAATGATATTGAAGTTATAATTATTATTCTTGTTGTTGTTTAATTAAATTAATGATAAAGAATTAATTAAATGATGATTGAAGAAATTAATGTGGCTTTTGGGTTTATCAAAGAACTGTTTTAATTAAATAAAGAGTTTCTGATTTTTTAAAGGACCATTTATTATTAAATGGAGGAATGTGCTAATAATAATAATTTTATTATTATTATTATTATGGTGTCATAAATTATTTTGATGCTTTGAGATTTTAATTGCATGTTAAAGGAGTGTATCATTTATGAGAATTTAATGTGTATTTTGAACTTATCAAAGAAACATTTAAAAAATGAGGAGTTTCATATTTAATGAAGCGTAATTATAAAATAGTGGTGTTGGGATTGTTAATGGTTTCAAAAAATAATAATAACGGGATTATTATTATTTTAGTTTTATGAATGTGATAATTTTTATTACTATGGAAATTAAATTAGGGGTTATGGTCTGGAGTTTTTATCATATTAATGATATTGTAATAAATTGGAGGTTTGGGTTTTAAATAAATGAAAGTTAGAATAATAATAATGATGATGTTATTATTATTTTTGTGGTTATTTAGTTAAATAAATGTTAACGGAATTTAATGATCAATAGGGAGTTTCATATTTAATTACAAACGTTTATTAAGAGAATAATAAATGGAGAAGCATTTTTAATTAAATGGAGATTTTTGCACTTATTAGATAAGTGTTTAATGTGTATAATAATAATAATAAAATGAGTATTAATATTTTAATTATTACATTCCATTAAGTGGATTAATTTAAGGGGGAAAATAAAAAGGGGAGGCATGACCTGCAGGTGGTGTGACCCCCCATGTTTCTCCTCCTCCATGTGTGACGTAGAAACATCTCCGGCCTCCTCCTCCACACGACCCTCCTCCTCAGGACCTCCAGTAGTGCGCAACCCCTGGGCGACCCTCCCTACAGCAACACGACACTTGGGCAGAGCTCCTGCGGCGTGCAACCCCCATGGAGTGACCCCCCTCCGAGCAGTACCCCGAGGCGCACCACCCCCTCTCCTGGAATCCACTTTGCGTGCAACGATTTCTCTCGGACTCTTCATGAATCTTTTCTACCTCTTCAAGGTTATTCTGTCTGCGTATAACTCGTGATTCGCATCAGGAATTTGACTCCTCTCTCTTTCCTTGTTTTCTCAGCCAAAACCCTAAGGTTCTGATTTAATCTGATCATTGTGTTCCTCTAATTTTTGGTTATGTGAATGTTGACTAGGGACCATTGGTCCATAATCTAGCATCTTCCACCAAGGGTGAGGTATATGGTATCGAATTGTTTTTCCACCGTTGGTTTGGGTAAGCTTCCAAACCCGCTATTTAGTTTTTCACCGGTTATATTAAAACATGTTAATTTTTTTATGAGTCCACGGTACCATGTTAGAGGTGCGTTGTTGATTACTACTTTTTTTCTGGGTACCAGTTTAATATATTGAATTTTTTTATCAATTTAGACAATGTGTGCGCACACACACACACACACACACACACACACATATATATATATATATATATGAATGTGTGAATGCATGCAACTGCAGACCAATTGTGGATTGGTTTCCGCCAAGTATATTAAAGCGTTGCGAAATAAAAATGGTGCCACCCCGAGGTAGGATCCCAAATCTCTATCACTTTGTTTAAGAATTATTTTCTTCTTTAAATAATTAGAGAGTGTGAGTTTCCTTGATTTTGGAACTGCTAAATTTTCATTAAATGATGATTAAAGATAAATTGATGGTTAGTAGTAATGTCATATCATGCTTACTGTGGTTTGGATTTTAATATGACTTCTTGCTGGTGCTGATATATGATATGTAAATGCATGACATTTTTTATGTTAATAAATGATGCTACCATGTGATATAAATGAATACTTGATCATGTGTGGGTTTTAAGCATGTATTGAAAATTGGGTTGAAGATATATGATTAACTAGTTAAATTATTTGAATGAAGATGGTTGAGTAATAGGGTGATTAATTGAAGAACTAATTATCTAATCATGAGTCGGAAAAATTGTGGCATTTATTGATTATTGAGAATATAGAATATTTTGACATATTCAGAATATAAATTGGAATTTGGTAATAATTAATTGATGGATTAATTATTACATGATAAATGATCAACAGTTAATTAATTAATGAACTGGTTTAAGATATGTGAATTAATTAATTAATTGTTGAATTAATTAATTTGCATGCATTAATTTAAGATTGTGAATTGATTTTATTTTTATGACTGTTGGACAATAATACCTTTGGTTGCATGTTTATTTTCCATACCTTAAGTTTTTTTGGATGGAGTTGTTTAAAAATATGATATGCTATGTGAGATGGTTTCTAAATATGTGGGCATTGTTCAGCATGGTTGACATAAGTTGTTTACGACATGCGTGTTAATTGTTAAAGTCCTAGATGAAACACTGTTTTAGTGGACGGATTTAGACTTGTTAATAATTTGGGATATTGAATTAAGAATAATTAATTGATAATTAATTATTAACTATTTAGATGTTGAATGGTTAATTGATTGTATAATTATTTGATAGGATATTTATGTTGATAATTAGTTGTTGAATTAATTAATGGATTGGATTAATTAATTTCTGAATTAATTAATGAATTGGTGTTGGGGTGTTAGGAATGATGTTCTACGCAAATGATAAATATATGTGTATGATTGATAAATGGGTTGTGAGACAAGGACTAAAGCTCCAAATACTCACGGGGTGCTAGACATGGTGTTCTACAACAATTATAAATATATTTTTATTATTGATAAATGGGTTGTGAGACAATGAATAAACCTCCAAATACTCACGGGGAGCTAGACATGGCATTATGTATGCATCTTTCATGCAAATATTCTTTTATGGGACAGGGAATAATGCTCCAAATACCCATGGGTTGGGAGACAAGGACTGACGCTCCAAATACTCACGAGGGTTCTAGACATGATGTTCTACACCCATTAATTGACATTGTATTGTGGGTCGAATTGGTCGCACATGAAATGAATTAATAGTTAATGAAAATTGTTGTGACATAATGATTTTTGAATTGAATATGAGAAAGGGTTCATACTTATTAATGAATTGGGTGAATCGTTATTAGTGGATGGACCTAGGAGAAAATCGCTATTTTTAGTGGATGGGCTCGGTTATAGTATATGAATTATTAAATTGAATATCTTATTACACGTTATCCAAGCCAAAGCACAATCTTGGATTCGGTATTTACTTTGATTACTTAGATGGTCTTTAGAGACATCTTTGGTGACTGAATTATACGGGGGATGTCGGGCTTAGGCCAAATCTTGAGACTTTCATAATTTAATAAGGTTTAAATAATTGATAAATGCAAATGATTGTGTAATGATTGTTGAGAATTAATGAAAAATGTATAATGCAGGTTCAGAAAGCTGAGGGTTGAAGCATGTACTTGGGTATTTATTTACTTTGTACTGCTTACTTTATTTATGCATGCTTTCACATGATTTAAATTAATTATTAAATGTCTGGATTTGGGGTAGACACTGGTGGTCACGACCTACTAAGATTTATATCTCACACCCTACTTCAGCCGCCATTTCACAAGGGTACCCGAGTAGATTCTATTTGGTTGCAGGATTGTGTTGTTTTCAATTACTTGGGAGATAGGAGCAGAGGATCGAGCGGAAGGTTAGGATGCTCGAGGAGACCACCCTTGGGGATTTGAATCATTGTTTATATATTTATGTATTTAAATGTAAAGAATGTTGTTTTTTTCACTGTTTTCCATTTTTTTGGCATTATCATGTCATGCATGCATCTGCTGTATAATTGGTGTTTTCCACTTTTATAAAATGAGTACTATTTGTCTTCCACTACTTTATCATTTATTAGACTTCTTCCACTATTTATTTCCATTATATTTTATTTAACTCTAATATGAGGGTATAATCTCCCCACTGACTATCCATAGATCCTCGTTGTTAGTCGGTAGCCTATGGCGTACGGAGAGACACGCTTGAGTTCATGTTATGACCGGTCCGGCCACCGGTTTAGTGGTGAGCCGAGTCGGGACGTTACAAAGTGGTATCAGAGGGTTCTTTTCCTTTTGTCTTTCTGATTTGGGTTGGTAGATAGGAGACTAGGAAAGTGTCAATGCTTGGGTTAATAGTCATTCTTGGGATTGATCACCCCATGTATGGGAAATGACCAAGTGGTCAGGGATGGGAATTGATGTTTGTAGTATATGAGGTTACAGTTGATATGATTTCACCTTGAGTGACTGGTGTATTTTCCGCTGCTTATTTATTTTGAGAATTTTGAAAAAAATGGTCTTGGCCTAATAGGGAATGTTTCATACATGCATCATCTTAGGCACGTAGAGATTCACATTCCATGCATGTAACATGCCATGTAGTTTCATTAGTAGGATGCCTGCTAATTTGGATTGTGTTCCTTGGGTGTAATGCCATGTTTTGATCTGCTTTAGCATGCCCCTATAAATAGCATGTTTTGGTGATAGATTTAACATTCTTGAGTGATTATATGCCATACTATCTTAGTTATTAGAATGTTTTTTTTGTTGTTCCATGATTTTGTGTAATATCATGTTGTTGTGTTACTGCTTATGATCACATGCTAGAGATGTTTTGATGTGTGAATGGGCTGATAAAGTGAAAATGTTAAATGAATGTTTATTGTGATAAATGGGATCCAAATTCTAGCGATAAGGTGTATGGGCGCCTTATCGATTGGTAGATGGCCACCCACGTGACTAAACCATATAACCATAGTATGTTTGAAAATGTTTATGAATGTAAAAATTCTGAGTTTTTATTGTAATGAACCATTGTGGGGTTGCTTTTGAAGAACTCAGATTAAATAAATGGGACCATTGGAGGTCTCCTTTTCGGTAAAATAAATTTAAATGCTAAATTGCTTGTTTATATTTGAATAACACTGAATGTTAAATGTTTAAAGAGGATATTTGTGATAGCATGCCTATTTTTCTATAGGGTGTTGTTTTGAAAACCAAGTGACTTGTTAAGAAAAAGTACTTGTGTGTTTTTTTAAATTCATTCAAATGTTAAAAGGTTGAAATGAATTAATTAAAATGGCTAAAATGAAAAAAGGGCTTTTGAACCTCCTGATTTTAGTTTTGTGTGACCAAGTGTGAGGATCGACGTTTATGTTTCATAAGGGGCTAACCTATGGTAGGTATAACCCTTAGAATGTTTTGGGTGTTAAGGTAAGTTTTTTCCACTACCCAGGATGACTTTTTAGAACTCGAGTGTTTTGACACGCCAATAGGTTTAAGTTACAGATTTTATGATCAATGTTTGACATGGTGATCGTGGTTCGAGTAACATCACACGCATGCATTAAGATGTTCTAAAATAGCATTCTAGTGAGTTTTTGATCTTTTCTTGCGACGTCTTGGAAAATCCTAAGGTGGGTAGTGTCACATCATTTTCGGTATATGTGTCTATAGGAGATGTCGAACTTTTAGAACAGAGTTGTCTGGTAGTAGTTAGACGGATCTTCTTAATGACCTTGATTTTTATCTTAGTGTGCTCTTATGAATACGATGAGCATGTCCCCTATCTTGACCTCATCACGGAGAAACTAAGATAGTGTTGGTCTTACGCCACACTACAGTTTAAATGGTGTTGGTTTTGATGAGTGGTTTTTATCTGGGTAGTACGCGGTATGCATGGTTTCTTTGGGCTACTCCTTTATTCGTGTTGGGGCACAGTTGTTTTTTTAAATATCCTTGTGATGGCTTGACTTGGAAATTTTACTAGAGGTTGAGTAAGGACTTCATTATACATGCGGATGGTTTTGGAATAGTTTTAAAGGAATGTCATCAGATAAAGGGAAAATGTGGGTTTTGGGTCCATGACGTCTTTCGAGGGAAGCATGTGCAACCTGTTCTGTTGGTTGATCAGGATTCAACAATTTTCATTAATGAGGTCCCTGTAATGGCCTCATATATATGCTCTGTTTCAATTTTTAATCTATAAAGTGATCTTTGGATCTGGTTTTAAAGGCTTAGTCGTTAGGCTTGTGAAGGGTTAAAGATGTGTTTGGTGTTATGAACGCAACATGTCAGTTCTAACGAGATTAAATGACCTTGGTAGGTCAGTTGTTTTAGTAGTGGTTCCCGATAGATTCTCGTGGATGAGAATTTTTTAAGGTGGGTAGATTGTAAAGTCCCATGTTTTTTAACCAAGTTAAAATACAAAGGTTTTCTAATTTTTTCGTTTTACCAATGGGTCATTTTTTTTAATTGAGCTCTGTAATTTTATTCCGAGTGTTGTAACACCTAAAGGTGTCATTTTTGGACTTGCATATTTATCCGATAATTTTATCAGGTATTCCGATGAGTCTCAGGAGCACCGGATCCGGAAAATTTTGCTTTAATGGATCTTCACGGTCAGCGCATGGTTGCGATCCAAACCATGTAGTTAACACTACTTAATAAATTATTTAATTTAATTAAATAATATTATACGAGAGAGTGTGTTTCATTAAAATAAATTTTTGATAATAATAATAATTAATTTATTATTATTATTATTATTATTGTGGTTGTTTAATTAAATGACAGTTGAGGAAATTAATGTGGCTTTTGGGTTTATCGAAGAACCATTTTAATTAAATAAAGAGTTTCATATTTATTAAAGGAAAACTTATTATTAAATGGAGGAATGTGATAATAATAATATTGTTATTATTATTATTATAGTGTCATAAATTATTTTGATACTTTGAGATTTTAATTTCATGTTAAAGGAGTGTATCATTTATGAGAATTTAATGTGGCTTTTGAGCTTCTCAAAGAAACATTTAATAAAATGAGGAGTTTCAGATTTAATGAAGAATAGTTATTAAACAGCGGTGTTGGGTTTATCAATGGTTTCAAAAATAATAATAATGAGATTATTATTATTTTAGTTTTATAAAAGTAATAATTTTTATTATTATGGAAATTAAATTAGGGGTTATGGGTTGGAGTTTTTATCATATTAATGATATTGTAATAAATTGGGGGTTTGGGTTTTAAATAAATGAAAGTTGGAATAATAATAATGATGATGATGTTATTATTTTTTTGGTTATTTAGTTAAATAAATCCTAATAGAATTTAATGATCAATAGGGAGTTTCATATTTAATTATGAAACGCTTATTAAGAGAATAATAAATGAAGAAGAATTTTTAATTAAATGGGGAGTTTTTCACTTATTAGATAAGTGTTTAATGTATATAATAATAAAAAATAAAATGAGTATTATTATTTTAATTATTACATTCAATTAAATGGATTTATTTAAGGGGAAAAATAAAAGGGGGAGGTGCGACCTGCAGGTGTCACGACCCCCCATGTTTCTCATCCTCCATGCGCAACGTAGAAGAATCTATGGCCTCCTCCACACAGCCCTCCTCCTTAGGACCTCCAGCAACGCGCAACCCCTAGGAAACCCTCTCTACAGCAGCACGACTCCTGGGCAGAGCTCCTGCAGTGCACGACCACTATGGCGTGACCCCCCTCCGGGAAGTACCTAGAGGCGCAACACCCCCTCTCCCAGACTTCACTTTGCGCATAACGATTCCTCTCAAATTCTTCATGAATCTTGTCTGCCTCATCAAGAAGATTCCATCTTCATAAAACTCATGATTCACATCAGGAATTTGAATCCTCTCTCTTGCCTTGTTTTCTCAGCTGAAACCCTAAGGTTCAGGTTTAATCTGATCATTTTGTTCCTCTATTTTTAGGTTATGCGAATGTTGACTCGGGATCATTGGTCCATAATCCGGCATCTTCCACTAAGGGTGAGGCGGATGGTCTCGAATTGTTTTTTTTCCATTGGTTCAAGTAAGATTCCAAACCCCCTGTTTATTTTTGCACCGATTATATTAAGGCCTATTAATTTTTTTATGAGCCCACGGTACCATGTTAGAGGTGCGTTGTTGATTACTACTTTTTTTTCTGGGTACTGGTTTAATATATTGAATTTTTTTATCAATATAGATAATGAAAATATATATATATATATATATATATATATATATATATATAAAGGTGTGCGTGCATGCGACTACAGACCAGTTGTGGACTAGTTTCCACCAAGTACATTAAATCATTGAGGAAAAACAATGGTTCCACCCTGAGGTTGGGTCCCAAATCTCTATCATTTTATTTAAGACCTATTTTCTTATTTAAATAATTGGAGAGTATTAGTTTCCTTGATTTTGGAACTGCTAAATTTTCTTTAAATGATGATTACAGATAAACTGTTGGTTATTAGTAATTTCATACCATGATTGCTATGGTTTGAATTTTTATATGACTTGTTTCTGGTGCTGATATATGATATGTCGATGCATGAAATTTTTTATGTTATTAAATGATTCTGCCACGTGAGATAAATGAGGACTTGATCATGTGTTGGTTTTAAGCATGTATTTAAAATTGGGTTTAAGTGATATTATTAATTAGTTAAATGATTTGAATGAAGATGGTTGAGTAATAGGGTAATTAATTGAAGAATTAATTATCTTTTCATGAGTCAAAAAAATTGGGGCATTTACTAATTATTGATAATATAGAATATTTTAACATGTTTGGAATATAAATTGGAATTTGGTAATAATTAATGGAAGGATTAATTGTTACATGATAAATGATCAATGGTTAATTAATTAATGAAATGGTTTAAAAGATGTGAATTAATTAATTAATTGTTGATTTAATTAATTTTCATGAATTAATTTAACATTGTGAATTGATTTGATTATTATGATTGTTGTCCAATAATACCTTTGGTTGTGTGTTTATTTTACATTCCTTAAGTTGTTTAGGATGGATTGGTTTAAAAATATGATATGCTATGTGAGATGGTTGCTAAATATATGGGCCTTGTTTAGCATGTTTGACTTCAGTTGTTTACAACGTACGTGTTAATTGTTAAAGTCCTGGATGAAACACTGTTTCAGTGGAAGGATTTAGACTTGTTAATAATTTGGGATATTAAATTAAGAATAATTAATTGATAATTAATTATTAACTATTGAGATGTCAAATGGTCAATTGATTGTATAATTATTTGATGGGAGATTTATGTTGTTAATTAGTTGTTGAATTAATTAATGGATTGGATTAATTAATTTATGAATTAATTAATGGATTGGTTTTGGGGTGTTATACATGGTGTTCTACACAAATGATAAATATATATGTATGATTGATAAATGGGTTGTGAGACAAGGATTGAAGCTCTAAATACTCACGGGGTGCTAGACATGATGTTCTACACCAATGATAAATATATATGTATGATTGATAAACGGGTTGTGAGACAAGGATTGAAGCTCCCAATACTCACGAGGTGCTAGACATGGCATTATTCACCCATATTGCATGAAAATATTCTTTTATGGGACAGGGACTGATGCTCCAAATACCCATGGGTTATGAGACAAGGACTGACGCTCCAAATACTCATAAGGGTGCTAGACATGATGTTCTACACCCTTTAATTGACATTGGATTGTGGGTCCAATTGGTCATACATGAAATGAATTAATAGTTAATGAAAACTGTTGTGACAAAATTATTTGTGAATTAAATATGAGAAAGGGTTCGGACTTATTAATGAATTGGGTGAATCACTGTTAGTAGACGAACCCAGGAGTGAATCACTATTTTTAGTGGATGGGATCGGTTATAGTATATGAAAGATTAAATTGAATATCTTACAACACGTTATCCAAGCCATATAACAATCTTGGATTCAGTCTTTAATTTGATTACTTAGATGGTCTTTAGAGACATCTGTGGTGAGTGACTTATATGGGGGATATCGGGCTTAGGCAGAATCTCACGACTTTCATAATTTAATGTGGTTTGAATAATTGATAAATGTAAATGATTGTGTAATGATTTTTGATAATGAATGAAAAATGTATAATGCAGGTTCAGACACCATCTAAGGGATGAATCAGGTACTTGGGTATATATTTACTTTGTACTACTTAATTTATTTATTCCTGCTTTCACATAGTTTAAATTATTTATTAAATGTATGGATTTGGGGTAGACCCTGGTGGTCCTGATCTACTGAGATTTATATCTTACACCCTACTCGGTCCTCTATTGCACAGGGGTACCCAATTAGATTCTATTTGGTTGCAGGATTGTGCTATTTTCATTTACTTGGGAGATAGGAGTAGAGGACCGAGCGGAAACTCGGGATGCTCGAGGAGACCGCCCTCAGGTCTTTGAGTCATTATTTATTTATTTCAGTATTGGAATGGAAATCGTGCTTTTTTGTTCACTATTTTCCATTTTGTGTCATTAGAATGTCATGCATGCATCTGCTGTATAATTGGTGTTGTCCACTTTTATAAAATGAGTATTATTTTCCTTCCACTAATTTATCATTTATTAGATTGATTCCACTATTTATTTCCATTATCTATTATTGAACTCTGATATGAGGGTATAGTCTCCCAACTGACTATCCATAGACCCTCGTTGCTAGTCGGCATCCTCTGGCGTACGGGGAGATTCTCTTGAGGTCATGTGATGACCGGTCTTACCACCAGTTTTGTGGTGAGTCAGGTCAGGATGTTACACTTTTAAATCACCTTTCAAAACAATTTCAATAGAATCTCATAAATTTATTTTAAATCAAGTGGCTAGTAAAAAAATTCATAAAACAACTTAAACCAGTTAAAAAATAATTTTTTAAATTATAACAACCATTATTAAAATAAAACTTGTCTCTCATTGAGAAATACAGAATGTCATGGATTTAAAGCAGTTAAGAGATCATGATTAAATACTTTAACCAACTTAGATTATTATTCAATGCAAGGTATTAATAGTTTATCCATCACTACATAAAAATTTTAAATTATTATTTTTTAAAGCTATTATCAATGCGTATAAGTTCATAAATAAATAATCTAAATCAATACAAAACTAGCTTCATTAATCATGAGGTTGAAACAATTTACTTTATTAAGTTTAAATATCCTCTTGTTTTTTTAAAATTTGAAATTTCCAAGAATATGCCCAAGAAAACACTATAAGAAAATATTTTAATGTTTCCATTTACCATTTACAATAGGTGAATTTCATTATTTTCCCAGTATTTTAGGTTAACACCACATTACATTCCTTAAAAAATACAAGCAGATACATCCTCATAGACATAGTTGTTGTAAGCATATGAATTAAGGGAGCATATCTATTATACCATGATATTATCCACTTTGGGTGGCCCTGTCTCACTTGCGTGGCTTTAAAAAATGTCATGAAATAATGTTTCATGATTGGATAAGTGTTTCCTCCTCTTAATATGATTTAATCCATAACACACATTATCAGCACAAAACAAAACCCCAACACCCATATCACAGAGTTTATTTAATCTATTTAATTTGCTTCATTTAATTCTCATGATTACCCCATTCGAATATAAGCACAAACAGATGTTATGCATATAACTTTCCTATATCCCCACCCTATAAGAATCACCATATTATTTAATCATTATATAGACTTAGAGTCCTTGTGTCAGACCATGGGGGCCCTAAAATCCTTTTTCATAGCCAGTCTCCCTGGCCTATGTCATGCATCAAGCTCAACTGATATAGTTTCCCTACTAACCCATGAAATCCTCATAGTTATTAACTACATTATTCATCCTATATCTCAACCATCACCTATTATACCACTCTTTCATAACCCCACCCTCCACTGGTACCCCTCTTGGATCGAAAATGAAGAGGAGTGATCCTCAAAACCCACCCCTAGTAGACTTGGGTTAGCGAGTAACACGGAAGATATAAACCATGCAATGGGATTCATTAATCTAATAAAATAAGTTAAGGACAAGAGATAATAGGAGAAACACTGACTAGAACTACATCATATAAAATAGGAAAATATATATAAAAATAAATAGAACAATTATTGTCAAGTCATACAAAATAAATCTCCAAAATAAAAGGAAAAAAACTCCTAAAAAGCATCTCCAAACAACAACTTCAGCTCCAAGCTAGCCCAATCCATATTGGTCACCAAATCCCTCTTGCTCACCTGAAATGTAGTTTATATATATTTAGGGTGAGGATAACATGTATACTCAGTAGTATCCTCCCCAGGACTTAAAGTGCATATGTGATAAAATCATACTAATGATCAAGTGAGTAAATAGTAGAACCAACATGCACTCAATATTCTAAATACTCATTCCTAGCCTCACTAAGACTCACTCAACCAGTATCAAATCCATATATAATAAAATAATATTAGAATAATATAATCATAGGTTCACCACAATCACTTCCCTACTGGTTTTCCTCTATCAAACCCCAACGTCAAATACCTCGTTCTCCCATCACTTCCTTCCTAATGTGATTTTGGATGCATCCCTACCTACCCTAACTCTTTGAAGGTCTAATATCTCATATTGGTTCTAGGAAAAAAATCACATATCAAGTACCATAAGCTCATAATCAACCAAAAACTACATCCATCACCTCAGAACCAAAGTAGTAGGGTATCATGAACATAAAAGACATCAACCACATTCCCTCCTCCTACCATGCACGACCCCCAGCACATAATAATTATCCCATCATCTCCACACCAATGGGTACACCACATACCACTACCATGCCTTTCATCATTATATTAACCTCATTCCATCACAACTAGTCCACTACTAAAGGGAGAGCAAGGAAGTTGGAGTGGTCAACCATCCACCCTTACCAACATGTATTTTGGAAAAACACCTGGAACCAAAAAAAAATCAATAGTATAAAATACTCGAATCAGGTGGTACATGGTTAAAAATCAAAATAAAATACATAGCATAATATACACACACAATCCCTCCTATGGGTGTATACAAATAGACCTACCATCTATTCCACAACTACATCACCACTGCCTATCCACAACCAATGCTGCTTCTATAACACCAACTAGCTAAGAACCACAAAAAACATCCATAAAAACCATATGTCATTCCATTTTTATCCATTAATTCACCCAATTATTTATTTTGATTCATCAACCAAAACTGAGTTCATTATCCATTTATTTTTTATATTCAAATACATGCCATTCTCATTCATTGCCCACATTGTTTCCAATCCATTTCTAATTTATTATGAATTTATATCTCAATTAAAACCTATATCGATTTATTTTTATCCATGACACTCCTCTAGATTTAATTAATTTCCCATTTTATCTTATTTCATCCATAACCCAGTTTTCAAATTTATTAATTTATCTTATACCATACTACTAGTAATTACTAACAAACCACACACCATATACCCACCAACTCACAATTCACAACCCACACAACAGCAAGAAACTATCATATTCTAAGCATAATAATACATGGTCCAACACCAACATCATTCAAGTACTATTTATTCAAAAAATCATTTTATTACTAGATTTAGTTATTATTTAATTATGAAAATAATTCTAGCAAATCAATAACGCATACTTTCAGTGAAAACAATATCACAGGAATCAATTTTCCCCCCACAGGCAGCTAGGGTGGCAAGGGGGATGGGGTGTGGGGCTCCGGTCACGGGGTCAAGTCCCTAGGATATTTTCTCTTGTAGCATGCGTAATATAATAGACCCACCTTTTAAATATCATAGGAATCAAGGGGATTATACAAAAAAGTAAGGCACACAACAGAGGTTTTTTGAAATTTTATAAGGCTAGAAAAAATAGATTTCAGGGTTCGCATGACAATTCTTTCTCATAATTACTTTCAACTCCTTTAATTCTAAATTTCCTCTTTTAGTTATTCATATTATTTTAATTCAGATAAAAAGACAGCATCGACAATACATAAAATTATGCAAAGATATATTGAAAATATAGGTGCAACTATTACCTTTCCTTATTTTCATCCCCTGAAATTTTATCTTATCTAAGTTAATTTATAATAATTAACCAATGAAGATAAAATCATGATATGATCACAATTTACACCAAAATAAGAGAGTAAGTCTTGAATCCCCAACCTCAAGAATCTTTACACAATGCAGTATGACAACAGAGGAGTGAAAATATGCACAGGTCTTCAAATACATAAGAGAGGGATAAAAAAAATTTTAGAGGGTTGAAAAGGCTTATATGGTGATGCTTTGATCACCCATGATTGAGATAAATAAAAAGGAACCCTAGAGGCTTGAATGAAGGAAGAAATTGGTTTTTATAAACTATAGATATCATTTTATCCAGATATCCCCCAAAGACTCGTCCAAACTCCAATATTTTATTTCATATTAATTATTTTTTATTTAATTCAACTCACATAACCCATTTTAATATCCTATAATTTAGGAAGTCAAATATATAATTCAATTTTTTATAGAAGATTTCAAAGAATGGTTTTTTAGTTACAAAGCCTTTAAATATCATAAAAATGGAGTTGTAGAACAAAATTGGGAATAAAAATTGGATTATTTGACAAAACCTGCTACCCTTACATGAATTATATACACTACATAAGGGTAATTGGGAACTACCCTTATGAATATTCCCAACATTTACCCCTACAACAGAATTAGGGTTCTTTTTGTACCCTTATGCAAGCCTAATACTACCCATACATGACCTATTTACCTTCACCCAAGACCTATAAGCAACACTTGAATCAGATCCTCACACATCTCTTACCCTAACACAACTCTTAGAAGACCCTCATGTAGATAATGGAAATATATGTTGACCCTTATGCAACTCCACTTCACCATTAAATGACTCTAAAATTCCCTCACAAGGCTTATAGAAACCACTCAACCACCACCATAGCCTCCAAAATGTCATAGTGTAAGAATTATATTCATTTCAACCTACCATACTGAAGACTATGTCCTAGATACCCCCTACTTTCCATTTTACTCACTCGTTTGCACACTTGACCTCACCACACCCTCACACACTGACACGTGCAACACCCTGTGGTGTTTCCCCTTTCCCATTTTATATAGTGGGGTCTCCAAGAAAAAACGCCTTCTAAAATGGCCTTCATGTCCGTTTCACTCCTCATCATGCTCCTATAACCACCCAAGCACTCCAAAACACTCACCCCCTTTCAAAAATCCTACAAGAATCTAGAAAACATAAAGAGAGGAGTCTAAAAATACAATCCATTACATCTAGTGAATTGGTTGAATCTACTAAGAAGGTTAGAAACATATGTTTAATATGTTGGTTGTACAATCCAGGAAACATGAGAGAAAAATGGAAAACAACACAACACTACTTTCAAGATTTCTTTTTCATATATATTCCACAAACTGCACTTGCTCTTATTTATAGACTTCTCCAAAACAAAAGTGCAAATTCACATAACACTACAGGTAGAAAATCATTAATTATAGAAATAGAATTCAAAAAAGAAACATTTAATAACTTTCATCTAGAAATGAAACAGATGATTGGGGAAGAGAAAAACACATAGGTAAGACAAAGGGATGCTATATCAAGCTTTATCCAGCATTGAAAAACCAACCGACACCTTTTGGTTTGTATTTACAACACTCCCCTTTAAACCAAATATCCTTTATTCTTAGCATCATTCTTAGTTGTTTGAATGCATCTGTCAGTCAAGACTTTGTGAAAATATCATCCACCTGTTCTGTAGTATGAAAATAATCTAATTTTATCGTTTTATACTTCACATGATCTCTCAAAAAATAATATCATGTATCAATGTGTTTTCTTCTTCCATGCTGCACTGAATTTTTGGATAGTTAGATTTCTGACTTATTATCCAAATATATGACTGTGGATCCATCATGTGGATGCTTCATCTCCTTTATCAAGTTTCTCAATAAAATTTCTTCACAAATAGTGGATGATACTACTACATACTCTTCTTCACATTTGTATAGGGTGGACACACTCTACTTACCTAAATTCCATGTGAAAGTAGTCATTCCAAGAAAGAATACATATCCAATGGTGTTTTTTTTTCATCTTGATAACCTCTCCAATAACTGTCTGAGTATCCATATAGAATTTATTCATTATTGTATGGATATAAAATACCAAATTCAATTTTTCCTTTGACGTACCTGAGGATTCTTTTTGTGTCTAGCCAGTTTGATTCTTTTGGTGCTTCTATGTACCTTCTTATAAGCTTAACACTGTAGATGATATCTAGACTTGTGATTGTGAGGTAACTTAGGCTTCCAATAAAAATCTTGAACAAAGTCAATTCAATTATTCTTACTCTTCCATCTTTTTTCAGTTTTAATCCCGTTGCAATAGGTATTTTTAAGGTATTACAATTGGCCATCTTGAACTTTTCAAGAAATTCCCTAGCATACTTTTTCTTAGATATATAGATTTCACCATGTTGTTTTTTTACAAAAATTCCTAGAAAAAGGGACATAAGACCTCCATCAGTCATCTCAAACTCCTTAAAAATGGGCTTCTTAAATTCATTGAACATCAATCGGCTACTCCCTATAAACAAAAAATAATCAACATACAGGAATGCTATAAGCATATCGCCATGATCACTTTTCTTTATGTAAATTATAGGCTCATATGAACATTGGGTGAAGCCATTCTCTTGAAGATAATTGTCGATGCATACATTCCAAGTATGTGGAGATTGCTTAAACCCATATAGATCTTCATTTAGTCGATACACCTTGTGTTCCTCTCCCTATATAACAAATCCTTCAGGATGGTCAACATAGACCCCTTCTTTTAGAATTCCATTCAAGAATTTATATTTTACATCCAGTTGGTAGATCATCCAATTGTGATGAATTGTAAGGGAGATAATCATCCTCACAGTGTCAATGATAACAATAAAAATGAATACTTATTCATAGTCCACACCATACTTCTATTTATAACCTTTTTCTACCATTTCCTTATAGTGATCGATCTCATCATCAACATTTTTCTTGATCTTGTAAACCCACTTGATGATAATGGTTTTCTAGCTATTAGGATGTGTAGTCAGCTCCCATGTGTCATTTTTCTCTATGGAATGAATTTCTTCTTTTATAGAGATTCTCTAGCATTCTTATCTTATAGATTCCTAAGATGTCAAAGGCTCATGATCTGCATAAAAGCTGAAAATATTTACCTATTAGGTTTTCTCATAGATGTCTCTTAAGCCTTTCATTTTTATAGGCTCCATGGTTGAGGATGATTTTGTCATATTTTTAACTTTATAGAGTGATTTTAGGAGTGATAAAATGTACTCATGTACTTATTTTTACTGATGACATGCCCAAGGAAGGTGTTATGGGTGTTGTCTCTTGATGATCATGACTTTATTCAAGATCTTCTATTTTAACTAGAATATCTTTGTTCGATTATTAATCATTCTATTTACAAGATTCTTACTCACTAAAGATCACATCTATACTCACCATTACTTTATTGTTTAGTGGATTTTAGATCTTATAGGCTTTATACACTTCACTGTAGTTGATTAAGATTAACTTTTATCCATGATCATAAAGCTTACTTCTCCTTGCTTCTGAAACTTGAGCGTAGGTGACACACCCAAATATTCTTAGGTGCGATATGTTTAGTTTGTAGCTACTCCATGCCTCTTATGGTGTCAAATTTCTAACTCTCTTTATTGGAAACAGATTGAGCAGGTAGGTAGTACATGAAACTACCTCTACCCAAAAGCTCGTTGGCAGGCCTTTCTCCTTCAGCATGGTCCTCATCATTTTAAGGATGGTGTAGTTCTTTTGTTCCGAAATGCCATTCTATTGTGGAATTTAGACTATAGTGTATTGTTTCTTGATGCCATGTTCCCTGAAAAATTCTTGAAATGCATTTGAAGTATATTCTCCACCTCTATCATATCTGAGTACTTTGATTTTGTGACCACTTTCTGCTTCAACACAGGCTTTAAAATTTTTAAAGATAGTAAAAGAGGAATATTTTTTTTTGATGTAATACACCCAAAGTTTTCTACTGAAATCATCATTTAGGGTAATAAAGTACTTATTACCTCAAAATGAGGGTCTTTCAAGTGGTCCTCAAATATCAGTGTGAACCAACTGAAGTGGATCCTTTTCTCTTTTATACACTCTACTTGGGAAGGAATTCCTTTATTTTCTACCAAGTGTACATTCCTCATACACATGATTTAGAATTTCAATTGTCAGAAATCCATGCACCATTCTTGACAAGAATAAGAGTTTAAGGCCGCTTAAATAGAGATTCCCAAATCGAAGATCCATCTCCATGAGTCATTATTCATGAGTCTAAAGAAACACTTCTCAGCCTTTGTGTTAATATGCAGTGGAAACATATGATTCCTTTCCATTTGGACTTGAGAAATAAGTCTCTTGTGAGCATCTCTTATAGAGAGAAAGGAGTTATCCATGTGTATGGCATACCCCTTCTCAAGGAGTTGTCCAATACTGATGATATTATTTTTCATGTTTGGTACATAATACACATTAGAGATTTAATTTGACTCACCATTATTCTAATAGATTTTAATTTTTCCTTTTTTAATCATGGGTAACTTATATGAGTTTCCAAATCTAATGTCTCTGTGAACTTATTCTATGAGTTCCTCGAGCATTTCTTTATTACCACTCATATGGTTGCTTGCACCCGTGTCGAGATACCACACAACTAGCCATTCACATGCCTTTTCTTGTGAAAGGAGGAGTGTGGTGACTTCTTGTTCATGGTGAGATGTTTCAAAATAGTGGGATAATTCTTCGTGATCCATTTTTATCAAACAAACAGAAGAATAATGGTCAAAATTCTTACAATTGTGGCATTGAATGTTCTTTGTGTTTCTATGACCACATGTGAATCGGGCTCCACCATTTCCTATTCCACAGAAGTTTGTAAAATTTTGTTGTTTTTTATGGATTGGGTGATATCCACACTCTCTTCCTATTGCATTATTACTAGTTCCATGACTGCCTCTTTGTGTATGGAAATTATTTTGTTATTGTAGAGTCAACTTATACTCTAAGGCATGTTCAAGTGTTGAACCAGCAATCTTTTGCATTCATTTTTCATGCACTTGTAATGATCCCATCAATTATTCAATGGACACTTTTTCTATGTCCTTTTATTATTCTATTTCCACAACAACATGCTCAAAATTGGTTGTGATAGATTACAGAGCCTTATAAATGACATGAATTTCTTCCACTTTTTCACCATTTCTTTTCAAATTGATAATAATAACAATTAAATGTGAGAATTAGTTAGAGATACTCTCACCTCCTTTCATGTGTGCTACTTCGAACTCGGCTCTTAGTATTTGAAGATGAACCAGATTCACTCAATCAACACCCTTGAAGATGGTTCCAAGGTTATCCCAAGCATTCTTGTTTGATATTAATTTGGAAATATTTTCAAAGGTTAATTCATCCAACCCTTGATAGAGGAGAAACAATACCTTATTATCTTTCTTCCTTTGATTTTTGATAGAATACTTTTCTTTATTTGTGAAGGAGAATTCTTCCTCCATAGTTTGTACTATATACCTATCAGTGACGATATCCCATAGTTCTTTTGATCTGAACAACACCTTCATTTATATGCACCACCTTTCATAGTTGTCCTTAGACAACTTAGAAACCTGCAGTTGAATTATGGTGCTCATCTTCAGAAATTGGAGGATTTATTAGTTTCTACCTCTAATACTAGTTTTTTTTTTGTACAAGCTAGGAAACATGAGAGAAAAATGAAAAAAAATACAACACTTCTTTCAAGTTTTCTTTTTTATCTATATTCCACAAACTACACTTGCTCCTATTTATAGACTTTTCCAAAACAAAAGTGAAAAGACGCAGAACACTATAGGTGGAAAAGAGTTAATTTTATAAATATAATTCAAAAAAGAAACAGTTAATAACTTGTATCAGAAAATGAAATGGACATTTGGGGAAGAGAAAAACACAATGGGAAAACACAGGGACACTGCAGCAATCTTCCCCCAGTGTTGAAAAATCAACTGATGCCTTTTGGTTTGTATTTCCAAAAAAATGGATTTCATGGATGAAGTAAGTAATTCAAGTCATGATTCTGATTATAATTATTTTTTCTAACCTTGATTCAGGATTTAATAAGCCTTCTATAAGGAGTTAGAAAATAAGGTTGATGAGTTACAAGAAAATGTTGGTAATATTTTAGATACCGGTATTAAATTATAGAGAAAAAGATAAAAGTTTGGTAAAAGGGAAAAATAATATTGATTCAAAATTTTTGAAGCTTAAAGAGGAAAATGAGAATCTTAAGGAAGAGAATGGTAAAATAAATATCACTACTTCAAGCACTAAGAAGAAGGTTTCTGATGATTTATAAGATATTTAGAAAGAAAATGGGGAACTGAAAGCTAAATTGGAAAGTTTGAAGGAAAATATTGAAACTTTTGTTCAATTAATAGAGAGTTATAACAAGATAAAATCTCTGAAAAAGGTATACCAAAAAAATAATGGAGTTGGTTATGATGGATTTCTATCTGCAATGTATAGAAATTGATTTGTGAAAAGAAAAAATGCACATTTTTTATCTATTGTGCATTTAAAATTTGGTGCTTTTGCTCATTATGCTAGTTATTGTTCCTTAATATTAGTTAAATCTCCTAGTTATAAGAAGGATTTTTTGTCTAAATATGCTTTCAATATTAAACTTTCTAACCCTTATACAACATGGGTTCCTAAAGGATTGTTTGGTGAGAGAGAGAGAAACTATGGAATTATATTGACTTAGGTAGTGGCAGATATAGGAATTAAAGGTTATGTGGGAGAATAAGAAAAAGAAATGAGAAGAAAATAAGAAGAAGAAGGAGCTCCCCAAAGTTGTCGCTCCATGGCCATGGTCGTAGGCCTCCTATTCAGTTGTAGTTGAGATCTCGCAAAAATATAACCATACACCTTTCACAAACCACCCCCATACTTATTTAATACCCTCTAATAGCCCCAACCACTCTAATATGTAATTACAAAACTACCACTATAGAAAAATATCACTGGTTAGTAGTGGTTTATTAGTGGAGGTTCTATTAACTGCTATTAAATAAATTCGGTTTAAAAAATAATAATATAGTGGTGGTTTTGTCAAACTTCCACTGTGTTTTTTTTATTTTAATAATTGGCATCATTTTCCATTAAATTATCAAGAAATGTTTTAAAAAATCATATTTTTTATCCCTACCATAGTCCCTCTGTGTGACCCAACCCTGAACCTTATCCTCCCCTGCTCCCCATGTGACATGAACCCCATGACCCCCCCCCCCACTCGCTAACCTCTCTATCCCTGGTTACGACACAAAACCCCCCATCTGACCCCCCTCCTCCGTCCTCAACAACAACCCCGACCCCCACGACCCCCCTCCAACCTCCATATTCCTAGAAGTGATGCAGAACCCCCCTCTGACCTCCATCTACCTGACGGTTCCCCTCCCTGATGGGGATGCAGACCCCCCCCCCCCTTCGACCTCCCTCTCCCTAGCTTATTTCCCCTCCTCAGAGCCTCTTAAGGCTTATTTGGTCTTATTGTGGTTATTCAGTGTCCCGTGTTGTGGAAGTGGAAAATCAGAGGTTGGTTTTCTCAATTTCATAGTTCCTTAAAATAATAAACACTAAAATATTACCTTTTAAGATAGGTTTTATATTCCTAATTAAACCATTATATGTGTATATAAATTTATTTTAAAGGGAAACCATGTTTTTCTTGTTTTATATTGAATATGAAGGTTTTTTATACGAAAACATTTATTTTAAGTTTATTTTTCAACTACCATGCACACCTAACATTTGATAAAATAGTATAATTTATTTTATTACATTATTTCATGACTTTAAAAGTTATTTTGGTTCTTAAAATAATTTTTAATGGAAACTCATGACTTCCAAGGGTGTGAATGTATTGTTAAGAACCAACATTGGGTTACCTTGAATATAGTGAATTTATGATGATTGAGTATTTTATTATTTTAAAGGAAATTTTATAAATAGGTTTCTCAAATTTTATTCTATTATGGCCTACATCCCTAAAAATTATTTTATTTGTTATAATATACATAATTGGAATCTAATAATTTATCTTTAATTTTTTCACAATAATTGGTGTCATAGTGACACTTGGTTATACCCATATAATGTAATGTAAATTGTAAACCCTGAGTGTTGTTTGCCTCATTTTTTCACTTTTCACTACTTATTCTACTCCATGAGATTGATTTATTTCATTAATTTAGTCTTCCTTTATTTTACATCCACAATATATTCTTAATCTTTAGATTGTAGTTGAAATTTTATTCCCTGATTTAATAAATTTCTCATGAGTATAATATTCAGGGATCACCATTGTATAATAATAAATTCACATTATGAAAACACCAATCCTAAAGAGTAAAAATGAAAAAAATAAATGGGTTGATAAAAGACACGTATTAATCTATCAAACATAATCTTCCACTATGTTCACTGAATACCTAGTAATAGTTCCAAAAACATGACTAAGCTTCAAGAATCATCACTTTTTACATTGGGGAAATTTTAGAATTTTAAATATTTTTCTTTGAAATCACTAAATAATAAGTTGTAGTACATGTCTAGTAAAATATTCCCCTCCCAAACTAGTTTTTTAGGTAATTTAGGTGCACATATAAAATGAACTTAAATGGTATAATGAAGTATAAGCACATATAACAACCTAAAACTTTTTTGTTTATCATTTTTATCCATCCAATAGTGTGTGATATCCAAATAAAGTATACTTTGAATTCGTATTTTTAAATGGGTGATCTTTCTCTTAGTTATACCATGGGAAATGGTTCGAACATTGATTAATGTAGTTAATTTTTCAATGGAATGAACCCTCCTTGGTTACAACACTAAGGTAGAATAGACCATTATCTTTTTCTCCCAAAATAATAAGATCATCTACAGATAAAATATCAAAAATTGATACATATTTATCATATTTAATGTAGAGGTTATTTTCCACACTTCCATCAATAAATATTAATTGTTTCAAGCATGTATCTAACTTCATATACCATGATCTTGAGTATTATTCTAACCCTTATAGATTCTTCTTTAATTTTGATTGTAACTATTTGATTAAAAATTTATATCTTTATATTTTAATGTATAGGGATAATATAATCCAATACCTATGGATAAAAGTTGGATTAATTACCTTGAAACACAACTTGATATGCCAAGGGATTAGAAGACTTTTTAGATTATGCAATTGCAAATCGATCCGTGGATGGTCAAATAACATGTTTGTGTCTTGATTGTAAATTCAAGCGATACTTGAATAGAAATGAAGTATATTAGAATTTGATATTGAAATAGTATCCTTCTCTATATGTATGTTAGATTTGGCATGGTGAATCAAATGTGATAAAAAGTTAAAATAATGAAAATACTGTCAACAAAATAAAAATTTACCCATTAGAGGAGAATTTAGTTTAAAATTTGTTAAATGAAGTGTTTGGTTTTATAGAATGCAATGTCTAATATTTAAATAGATCAATAGAACCTGCAGTTGATCCTGAGTAGGTTAATCTTGCTCAAAACTTCAGTGACCAAACAAATTATTTTTATGAATTATTTGAAGACAGACAACAAGAACCGTATAAAGGGTGTTCCAAGTATTCAAAGTTGTCTTTTCTACTTAAATTATATCATATCAAGTGTCTATGTGGAATTACATAAAAATAAATGTCCATTATTTTAGAGTTGCTTCATGATTCATTTAGTGAAGCTAATATCCTTTAATTATTCTATGAGATTATAAAAGTCATCAAATAACTTGGACTTGATTATACAAAGATACATGCATACCCTAATGATTTCATGCTTTACTGGTCAGAAGACTCTGAAAAAGAAGAATGTACAAGATGTCATAAAAGAAAATGGAATTCAATGAAAAATTGTGAGGGTATAAATCAATGAAACCCTAAGAAGAAATAGAAGAAGAAAACTCCTACAAAGGTATTGCATTACTTTCCTCTAAAACCATGCTTGAAAAGATTATTCATGTCTTCTAAGACTGCAGATGGCATGAAGTGGAATGCTCTGGATAGTAACGATGGATTGATGAGACATCCAAAACATTCAACGTCATGGAATATTTTTGATTCAATATATCCAGATTTTTCTTCGAATCAAATAAATGTATGTTTGGGATTGGATTATGATGGTTTTAACCCTTTTGGTACTTCAAGTACTAATTATATCATTTTTCTAGTTGTTTTGATCCCCTATAATCTACCTTCATGGATGTGTATAAAGAATACTTCTTTCATTATTTTGATGATTATTCCATGAAATCAAATGCCTAGAAATGACATTGATGTATACCTTTAACCTCTAATTAAATAATTGTGAGAATTATTAGATTATGGCATGGAAAAATATGATACTTCAACGAGAAAACTATTCAAAATGAATGCTATATTAATCTGGACATTAGCGACTTTACTAGACTAGGAAATTCATCTGGTTGGAACACTCATATTGGTTTCTCTTATCTAGTCTATAATTTTGATTTTGAACCTCAATGATTACCTCATAGTAGAAAATGGTGTTTTATGTGTCATCATAGATTTCTTGATGCTTCTCATAAATTCATGTCTAATAAGACACGATTCAATATATATATTGAAATGATAAAGTCATTGAATGTGTTATCTGGTTCATAAATCTTGTAAAAATTAATGAATTTCACTGAAGAATTTGGAAAATGTCATCATTTTAAAGAAGGGGAGGAAAAGTTATAAGGTATAGTATCTGAAGAATCTGGAACATAACAATGGAAGAAAAGGAGTATATTTTTTAAACTTTCTTATTGGGATTTTAATTTGATACATTATAATCTTGACATAATGCATATTGAGAAGAACGTATGTGACAATGTAATTTTCACAATGCTTAATGAGTAGGGTAAATCAAAGGATCACCTTAATACTTGTAATGATTTGGATTCAATGAATATAAAGCATGGTTTGTGGGAAAATGAGAATGGAAAGTGTCCTTCTGCTATTTTTATAATGAAAATTATGAGAAAGACACATTCTTTTAAAATTTAAAGAATTTAAAAGTGCCAGATGAATATTCAAGTAACATATCAAGGTGAGTTGACTTGAAGCATTGAAATTTACATGGATTGAAAAGTCATGACTCGCATATTTTTATGTAGTTTTTGTTGTTGTTGGATTTGAGTAATACTTTTCCTGAAAAAAGTAACCACATTTCTAGCTTGTTTTTATATCTTTTTCAAATAGCTTTGTAGAAAAACTTTAAATCCAATCGATCTTGATAAACTTCAAGAAATAATTATTTTGACTCTATTTCATTTGGAGATGTTATTTCCCCATTCATTCTTCACAGTCATGATTCGTTTAATTGTTAATTTAGTTGAATAAGCTAAACTTGGTGGACCGGTACAATATTGATGGATGTATCCAATTGAGAGGTACGTTGATATTTTTTTATTTTCATTTGTGAATTCAATTTTATCTAATTGTTGCATAAATTTTTTTAATATGTTTCATATTTTTTTTCATCAGGTAATTAGGTCATTTGAAATCATATGTAAGGAATAAATCTCAACCAGAAGGGTCTATTACTGAATGTTACATAACGAAAGAGTGTTTGACCTTATATTCTAGGTATTTGGAAGATATTGAGACTATATTCAATCATGTTTGACATGTTGATGACATCTCCACTAATTCTAGTTATGAAAATCAGTCATTGGTATTTCCAACTATTGGATGACCAATTGTAAAGGGGTCAAATATTACAATGATTGAATTAGAGTAAGTACAAGAACACAGATATTTTATACTCAATAGTGTCATTACAGTTCCATTTATTGAAGAATTTTCACTGCAAACAAAGAGGCGGCTAAGGGGTTAGGCTCAAAATGAGATGGAATTAACAAAAGTTGTTAATAAGGATATTTTTGAATGGTTCTCTCATCATTTAATTATATACTCATATTCATATTATTGACGTGTAGTTATTTTTTCTATATTAAATGTAACAACTTGTATCTTTTTTTCTAGATAATGAATGTTGAAAATCGAGATGAAATATCAAATGATTTGAAGTTTTTGGCTCGAGTTCCTCTAAGGTAGGCTAATAGATTCGATGCCTACAATATTCATGGTGTTAGGTTCTGTACAATTTATCATGAATAATACTTGAAAACATAGAATAGTGGTGTATTTACATTTTCAGAGGTGGGATACTATGGGAAGATAATTGATATAATTGGTGTAAACTATCATGGTCAGTTTTCATTTGTCTTATTCAAATTCAAGTAGGTCAACATTGATAGGTTTATAATAAAATATTTGTTACATTTTATTTCTGTTAACTTATCTCGCTTGATGGATACTAGTGAGTATGGAGAGCATGATCCATTTATCTTGGATTCACAATCGAATGTGATTTATTATGTGGATGATGAAATACATGAAGTATGGAGTGTTTTTGTACACTTAAATCAGAGACACTTATATGATATGGGTGATGAAGATCAATTGGTTCTTTGTGATAGTGAACCTTTTCAACCATGAAATATTGAACAGTTATTTCCTGACAATAGAAAAATAATAGAACTTGCAAGAGAGGGTGAAAATGAAGGACTCGTCGCAATGAAGTTTGATAACAATGAAGATAGTGAAGATGAAGATAATTTAATGTATAAATTGGAAATGAAATTATATTACAATTTCTAATTGATAAGTGTTTTGTGCATATATACATTGTTCTAGTTTTTATTTTTTATTTTGTAAAAAGATTTTAGTTTTTCATTATTTATATATTTAATATACCTTAACCATTTGAAATATAGGAATGCCTATCGGTGATGCTGTCAGAATATATGGGAAACTTATTGGGCAGCTTGCTTGCGAGACAGTGTGCTTTCCCGTTAATTATAAATATTGGAGGCATATTCCTACAGTTTTGAAAAATAAGGTCTTTGATACTCAAGTAAAGGTAATATTAATTTGATATTCCTTGATAACTAATTTAAAATACATGGGTAAATTTTGTAATATTCTTATAAAGTTTTATGTTTTTTATTTATTGATGTTTTTTCATTTTGATGTCCCCTGACTCTGTTTCACACCCATGGACTTTGGAAAAAACGCATGCGACATCCATAAAAAACTAAAATAACACTTTTATATAGAAAACATGAATTTCGAGTCATATCAACTACATATTGTGCCTTATTGACATTTGGTTGATTAATACACGTCAAAAATAAATTAAATATAGTTATCCATAAGTTTAAAAACAATCTGAGCTTGTTTGCTCAGTTTTGACTCGGTAAACACTTATAAAAGGTAAAAAATCCTTTAAAAACAAGTTTTAGGGGCTCAAAAATAGGAAAGTGACGTCATATTTTCCTAAAATCAAGGCAAAATGGCCGTATATTTAATTATAAAATATATAAACTGACAACATTTCATTCCGAAAGACAGTTTTCCCATTATAGTCGTAAATGTGTTTTTAGTGTTTTAAAACACTAAAACATGCATGGAATGGTCAAAAACAGACAAAAGATATCATATTGTCCTGAAATCAGGGGAAAACCCACAGATTTAATTTTCAAATGTAGGAACCGACAGCACGCCATTCTAAATGATGATTTTCTTATTATGTATGTAAACGTGTTTTTAGTGTTTTAAAACACTAAAACATGTTTTAAATAGTCAAAACCAATAAAATTATGTTTTATTGTCCTAAAATCAAGGAAAAACCACCTATTAGTTTTTTTTACATGTATGTGTAGACAACACATCAATCCAACATGAGGTGTGATCGAAATTACTCGGTAAACACTTATGAAAGGTACAAATCCTTTAAAAACAAGTTTTAGAGGGTCAAAACTAGGGAAAAAATGTTGTATTATCCTAAAATAAATGGAGAATGGCTGTAGATTTAATTTTGAAATGCATTAACGGACGAAATGTCATTCCAAGAGAGGGTTTTCCCGTTATGGCTGTAAATATGTTTTTAGTGTTTTAAAACACTAAAACATGTGTGGAATGGTCAAAAAAAAGTAAATAATTTCTAATTGTCCTGAAATAAGGGGAAAACAACCATATATTTAATTTTGAAATATAGGAACTAACAGCACGTCATTCTGAGTGACAGTTTTCCCGTTATGTCTGTAAACATGTTTTTTGTGTTTTAAAACACTAAAACGTGCATGGAATGGTCAAAATTAGGAAAAAATATTGGATTGTCCTAAAATCATAGGACAATGACCATAGATTTAATTGTGAAATTTAGGAACCGATGGCACATCATTCTAAATGAAGGTTTGCTCGTTATGGCCGTAAACGTATTATTAATGTTTTAAAACACAAAAACATGTGTGGAACAGTCAAAACCAGAAAAACGATGTCATATTTCCCTTAAATAAATGGAAAACAATATTTTATTTAATTTTCAAATTTAGAAACTCACAACACATCATTCCAAATGACTGTTTTCTTGTTATGGTCGTAAACATGTTTTTAGTGTTTTAAAACACTAAAACGTTTGTCAAATTGTCAAAACCAAAAAAATGATGTCGTATTGTCTAGAAATTAGGGGAAAATCACTCATTAGTTGTTTTTGACATGTACGTGTAGACAACATGTCAATCTGATGTGTGGTATGATCGAAATTACTCAGTAAACACTTATAAATGGTAAAAAAGCCTTTAAAAACAAGCGTCAGGGTGTCAAAACTAGGGAAATGATGTCGTATTGTCCTGAAATTAGGGGAAAACAACCATATATTTAATTTTGAAATGTAGGAATAGACAAAACATCATTTCGAGAGACGGTTTTCCCATTATAGCCATAAACACATTTTTTGTATTTTAAAACACTAAAATGTGCGTGGAATAGTCAAGTCCATGGAAAAAATGTCGTATTGTCCTAAAATAAGGGTACAACCTCTATAGATTTAATTGTAAAATATAAGAACTGAAGACATGTCATTCCATGTGATGGTATGTCCGTTATGGTCGTAAAAGCGTTTTTAGTGTTTTAAAACAATAAAACGTGCGTGGAATGATCAAAACCAAGAAAAAAATATCGGATTGTCCTGAAATCATGGGAAAACAACCGTATATTTAATTTTTAAATGTGAGAACTGATGACACATCATTTTAAATGAATGTTTTTTCGTTATGGCTGTAAACGTGTTTTTAGATTTTTAAAACACTAAAACATGCGTGGAACAGTCAAAACCATAGAAAATGAACTCTGATTGATGTTCAATGATGGTAAAACCACCTCTTAGTTTTTTTAATTATAGGACTTTATCTGATATCAAAATCTTTAAAATTTGTTCATTAAATAAATTTCAAGCACATCGTATGTTGCTTTAAAAGTAAATTAGTTTATTTACTTATCCCTTTTCAGTTTTAAGTGTTGAATCTTATCTTAAATAGGTTTGTTTCTATTTTCAAAGTGTTTTTTTTATATATTATTTTTTTATGTTAAAATTTATCTTGTTTGATTAAAAAATAACAAATTTTATGTGAAGCATTCTAAATATATTTTGTTCATTTTCTCTTCCACATTTCTTTTCTTAAATGTTCTTGTTTTCATTGTAGGTGGAAAATGTCAATAGTAAGCAAGAGGTTGACCATTCTGATCCATGAAATTCTTCATAAGGTAGTCGTTTCGGTTCTTATTCATGGTATGTTAAAATTTTATCAATTATTCTATTGTAATTTAGATTTATTATGTTTAGTTTTAATTTTTGTTTCATTTTTTTTACAGCTAATGAGCTTACATGCTCGGTTTCTATTTATGAGATATGGAGGTAGAAAGATGTATTTGAGGTTGTTACATGGATGTATATTGGGCATGGGTTGTTGTTTTACATGTTTTATATGTATATATTGTGAACAAGGTATTGGTTGATGTATAGGGTGACTCAGACTTAAGTTATTTTGATTGTGGTTATATGTATATGATTGTGGATGTGTGGTGTATGAATGATGGGGTTATCATATATTTATGTTTTAGTTGATAGCATGATATTTTTTTTTATTTTTATAGTTTTTTATTAAATATTTAAAAAAAACAAAACAAATTTAGCAATGGTTTGTATTAACCACTGCTAAACATATAATATTGAATGTATTTTATGGTGGATACGAAGAACAACCACTAAATTCTTAGCGGTGGTTAAATTTATTTTATTTATATTCATAGAAGAACTTAATGAAATGTCGCTAATTAAAAAGAAAACCACCACTAAATTCTCCAAAAATTACACTTAAAAAACAGCAGCTAAATAACATAAACCACCACCAAATGACTAACGATCGTGCAATATGTGGAGATTTTAGAATACGCTACGAAATTATTAGGCAGTGGTTTAAACCACCACTAAACCACTAAAACCCGCAGTGAATGACCTATTTTTCTATAGTGTACCCTTACTTAACACCCCCTAAAGCTGTAACCCCTTTGTAACAGCCCTCAATCATACCCCCCCCCCCCCATAGTGTTCCTATCAATTCCCCACTCCTTGAAAAAGCGCCTTGTCCTCAAGGTGAAAAAAAAGTTTTCAGACTTGTGAAAGTTTGTCATTGACTATACCAACTACTAGTCTCTAATAGTCAATGGGAGCTTCAAAAGTATTGCATGATTAGATGATATGATGCCAACACTTTCCCCACACCTCCATCCAAATTCCTTGGTCTCACCCCAACCAAAGACATGAGTCCTTCCTGGTTTTTCGTTTGTATTCCCCCCCAGAAAAACTAGTGTTGTTAAAAACTATCTCCAACACCAAAGAAAAATGTTATTTTAACCTTACCCTACTTCTTTTGCTTTAGTTCCCCCACAACCAAAATTCTCATATTAGTCATCACTCCAATTATTGTAGGTTTTATTTAAAACATTGAATTTTAGAGGGTCCAACTGACCCCTGTGGTGAAATAACTGTCTCACCACAGCTGAAAGTCTTTGAATCTACCTTCTAAAATCAGCAAATGATATGCCCACTATAAGTGTGAACAACCTCAAATAGTTTTTAGCGATGAGAAAAACTTCCCAACCAATTTTAAGATTTAAATGTTGCTTGGTAACCATAAAAATATGATCCAAATAACCCAAACTTTGGGGCACAAGCTCAAGATTCCCAATTGTCTGCACCGATATAGCAAGCCAGTAAACATCGAAAAATGTAGGTCATAGAAACTGGTAGCAATTAGACATGATCATGGAATGACAAGGAATCGTCGGATGCTATCAAGTAACTCCGATCATTGGAATAATTGGATGACCATACATTCCATCAAATTCATGGACTCTATGCTCATCTGCCCAAGCCAACCTACAACTCCTCCTTGGTATCCAAAATCAGGATCACCATTTAAACAAGATTCTGGTGAAATATTGTATCTACTCAAAACTTCAATTACTTTTATTTTTTCCCAATTGTTGAAGGAAAACTCTATCCCATTGCCTCCATCATTTTTTTCACAAGCTGCAACCTCAATTTTCTTACTTTCTTGATTACTTTCTTGGATGCATGCAAGTCTATTGCTATTAGTGGCTTTGATTTATTTTTCTATTAATGGAAATGGAATCCATCATATCCCCTACTGAAAAATTATTCAGAACAGATCATTTCTCTATTTAGTGTTCTAGTTCTTGGTATGGGGGCCACTCCCAATTAGGGGAGACTTTGCAGTGGAGGAATAGGTGTTGTCGGCATCAAGTTTCTCCATGGTCAGCAGCAACATCCTGTAGTGGGTCTTCTTTAGTGGGCAGTCAAGGCAGACTGCAGTAGGCGGCGGGAGATTTCACATGGGTAGATGAACTACCCCCACCAACCAAAGGAGAAAGCTTGTTTTCTCATTCCTCTATTTAAACGGGATTTAAAACCCATGAATGTAGAGATGTGGTGTATGTTTGTAATCCTCTGTCGAGAACTGGAGAGACATGAATAGAAAAGAGCCCCTGTTTTCTCCCGTGGACGTAGGCTTCAAATTCCAACCACATAAATCTTGTGTTTTGCTCCGTTTTGATCTTCGTTTTGTGTGTTTGAGGTATCACGCACCTCCACTGCGCCCCAACAAGTGGTATCAAAGGTGAGTAGGAGCGAACAGAGTTGAACTGGCAAGGCGACGTCCTTGTGGCCCATCCCGTGACTACCCCAAGCCCACCTTCCATAGGCCAGGGGTTGGCGACTAGCACCAAATGCATAAATCTCGATAACTGGGAAGGCATTGCCTTTATAAAAGTAAACAAAACACCACAGAGTACAAGCAGAAGTAATACAATAAGTACAAAAGAAGTGATGAAAAGTAAATGGGCCAGAATACAAACCCAACTGAAAGTACAGCTACAACTAAACGAAAGTACAACAGAAAAGACAAGCAGCTGGAAGAATAGAAGCATCTCCTAGGTCATCCACCTCGGATCCTACCTAAAGGGTAGGTACAGATAGCACAGCTCCTGGATCGTCCACCACAGATCCTACCTGAAGGGTAGGTACAGATAGCCTCCACAACGCTCTTGCCCGTCAAACTCCCCCGAGTATCGTCTCATCGTGAAGTCCACCTTCGGATACTGACTCGTCGTGAGGTCCACCTCTGGGTACCATCCAGCCCTCGAACACTCGGCCTCTGTCAGCGCTGCCTGTCATCTGCAACCAACACAACAAGGTGCAGGCATAGCCCGTGCAGGGGTGAGTATAACGATATTCAGTAGGGACCCCGAGACCCTCAAGGTCTCACTAAATCCAACAAGGATAACCACAAAGAAGGATCTCAACAGATAACCCTTGCTTAGGTATAAGCTCATACTTATACCTAAGTTATCAAGTAACACATCTCAATCATGAGGAAACACAAAGGTTATGAAATCAACGGATAACCACTACCTAGGTATATTCCCATACATATACCTAAGTTATCAAGTGACCCATCTCAATCATGAGGTAAACACAAAGGTCATAGACTCAGCTCAAACCATGATTTTCATTATCGAAACCGTAACTGCTGAAGAGCCCCGTCTCTGATGAGTACAGTGATCTTTTCATGACTCCGAGGTAATGCTCACTAACCTAAGACTACTGAGGTACTCCTCTTGTCGAGTACTGTGGGTCAGCCACCCAAACACATTAGTGCTCCTCCGCCATGGGTCTGCCACCTCACACAGTAGTGCTCCCCCTCATAGGCTACAGAGGTACTCCTCCTGTCGAGTACCGCGGGTCTACCACCTCACAAAGTAGTGCTCCTCCGCCATGGGTCTGCCACCTTCAAAAAGAAGTGCTCCCCACTGGGCTATGCAAGTCACTCCGAATCGAATCGGACAAGCAGTCATCAGGTCTCAGCCAGCTACACGGTCTTCGTACTCCGTACGCTCGTCTCCAGAAGGGTCCGCTCCACGAGCTACAGGTCGATACTACAAGTATCAAAAAGACCCACGAATAAGTATCTCAAAGGATTGCCTCATCATAGGGGTCTCAACGCAACAGACGACGCATCAATCAGACGCCCGGTCTGTGAGTTATTAGCCTTTTCGTCTCAGGGGCCCGGTTGGTTTCATGTGCGAACCAACCCGGCCGTATCTCAACTGTACCCCAAACTTCTCATAGGGTATACTCATAGGGATCGTTTCTCAATGTGATCACCAACGCCGCTGACGGTTCGTCAAACGGACGTCCGGTCTGAAAGTTATCAGCTTTTCTGTTCTAGGGGCCCGGTTGGATTTCGGGTTCAATCTAACCTGGCCACTATCCAACTGCGTCCAAACCTCAGGCGAAGTGTACCAAAAGTTCCGTCTCATCAAAAGGAATCCAACAAAGTTGATGGCACGTCAATCGGACGTCCGAAACTATAAGCGTTTCCGCTCCGCGGGCCCGGTTGGTTTTGGGTTGGAACCAACCCGGCTATACCCAAAGTTCTCTGAAACCTTTAGTGTAATATACCGAAACGACTGTCTCGATCCAAGGATCGCATCTCAACTGATGGTGCGTCGATCGGAGGTCTGTAGCCCAAGTTATGACATTTGAACAGATCTGTCCGAAAATAGGGGGTTTGGGCCCGGTCCGACCCGGCCCGATACCCCCCTGGGTCAGCCCGAACCAGGTCGACCCGACCCGGGTCCAGCGGGTGATCTGGACCGTTGAACGTGTTTTGACCATATCTCGGTCAATTGGTGTCTGATTTCGGCGATCCAGGAGTCGATTCCAACTATTTTGACCGTTCTGGACGCATCGGTATGGTTAGTTTTTGAAAATTACCAGTCTATCAGGTGGTGACTAAGAGGTGCAACAGCGACGGTGGTGATCGCGTTTTGCGACGACGATGATGGTCAGTGGCAGAGCACTACCAAGATTTGATATCGAGAAGTTCGATGGTCGAAACAATTTCGGCTTGTGGAAAATCACAGTGAAAGATTTTTTGGTGAAACAGGGCATGATCAGACCGTTGATCAGAGAAAATCCCGAGACAATTAGTGATGATGATTGTGAAGAGCTCGAGACGTGGGTCGTCAGCACAATTCGACTATGTATGGAGAATGAGGTAAAGTACTTGGTGTTGTACGAGACATCACCGAAGGAGATCTGGAAGAAGTTGGAGCAGCGGTATATGGTGAAATCACTCACCAACAAATTATTTCTGAAGAAGAAACTGTATCAGTTGCGCAAGAACGATGGAACAAATTTTTTGGATCACACCAACGAATTCAACAAAATCCTCACACAGTTATTGGGGCTCGGTGTGAAGGTTGGAGAGGAAGATAAAGAACTTTTGCATTTTTCATCACTACCAAGCTCATTTGATGGGCTTGTGACTGCATTTCTCTTGGGGAAGGAGACATTGAAGTTGGACGATGTGATGACGTCGCTTCAAGATTCGGAAGCATTTCGAAGACCCGCGACACATTCAGGCGAGCAAATCATGCCGATGCGAGATGATCAACATGGGAGGAGCTGACATCGGAAGTTAGGAGGTAAAGAATGGTGACCAAAATCAAGAGGACATGATCCGAATGAAATCACATGTTTCTAGTGTGAGAAGAAGGGTCACTATAAAAGTGACTGTGGAGAGCGCAAATGGTACATTGATGGGAAGAAGAAAGTTAAAGAGGAGGATGTGAACATCACGATATTATTAATAGATGATGAAATCCGCATGACAACAGGAATCATGTACTCAGATGAGCGAGTTGAACAGATAGAAGTGTCGTGTCATTACTACAAAAGATACGGGCACATGAAGCGAGAATGCTGATTTCTGAAGAGGAAGAACGAGCGGGCTCAAAATCCAAAGGAAGACGGATGGGTTCTGGATTCGGGGAGGTCGGTATACATTTGTACGACGAAAGGTGTGTTTCATACTTTTCAACAGGTGCAGGATTCGGTGAGACTTGGTGATGGGTCAATATGTGAGGTTCGAGGATTCGGGATGGTGAAATTGAAGACACCCGATGGAGGAGTACGTAAACTGGATGACGTGAAATTTGTTCCGAGGATGTGACGGAACTTGATATCATTAAGTAGGCTCGATGAAAAAGGGTTCAAGATTTCCATAGCAGGTGGAGTGTTGGAAGTCTCACGTGGGGATACAACAATGTTTACTAGGAAGGAGTCTCAAGGGTTGTATCATTTGATAGTGACCGCAGTTAGCTTGAGATTGAGTGAAGATGGTGGAAGTGCCACATCGTCTGGCGTGAAGAAGTGTGTTCGATTTGCTGATGAAGTTTTCAACACCTACAAGGAGACCGCAGGTCAAGCTTCTACCCCAAATTGGTTATGAGGGGGAGATTTGTGGGGGCCACTCCCAATTAGGGGATAATTTGCAGTGGAGGAAGAGGTGTTGTCGGCAGAAAGTTTCTCCATGGTCGGTAGCAACAGCCTGCAGCTGGTCTTCTTTGGTGGGAAGTCAAGGCAGACTACAGCAGGCGGCGGGAGCTTTTGCATGGGTATATGAACTACCCCCACCAACCGAAGGATAAAGCTTGTTTTTTCATTCCTCTATTTAAACGGGATTTGAAACCCATGAACATAGATATGTGGTGTATGTTTGTAATCCTCCGTCGAGAACTGGAGAGACGTGAATAGAGAAGAGCCCATGTTTTCTCCCGTGAACGTAGGATTCAAATCCGAACCACGTAAATCTTGTGTGTTGCTCCATTTTGATCTTCATTTTGTGTGTTTGAGGTACCATGCACCTCCTCTGCGCCCCAACACTTGGTCCCCTATTCCACCCTTATGAACCCCAGTACCTCCATATTCAACTTGCTCCAGTTTATAGTGCTTCATTACAGCTTTCTAACATGATCATTCATCCTCACATGTTTCTGTAGTGTCTCTGACTGTTGTAATGCATCTATTTCATGTGTTTGTAGCATTTTTTTCAGGCCAGAATTGATAGTTTAAACAGACACAACTTGCTTTTCCTCTTTCTTCATTTTTTACTGCTTCAAACTAGAAAACGTGAGCATGACTCAAAATTCCATGAACAACTTGGGGATCTCTCAATCGTTCTACTTCCGCAGCAAGAAGTTCCTCCATCTTCGTTTGTTCCAGACACACTTATTGAAGCTCGAACTCCTCCTCTCAGCGTACCTAGAATGGTGACATCAGTGCACGTTGCTGAACATTGAACTCCTTGTGCGTCCTTGCAGAAACTTCAAGCTCAGCATCCAGTAGTTGAACTCCTACTTGTGCTTCCTCCTCTCATGTTTCCTTTTCTATTCAAGACCAATCAAATCCCTCTATGTCTGGTATATTTTTTGCATCATGATCAAGGATTTATTTCTAGAACACCATTGTGTCTTGAGTTCCATCTGAGACTCTCTCTCAAGATCCTCTCTCAAGAAACCCAATGAAATCACCAATTTTTAGGTGTGTGAGAGATAAAATATATAATTATATTGACTTAGGTAGTATCAGGTACATGAATAATAGGTTCTATAGGAGAAGAATAAAAATAAAAGAGAATAAAAGAGGAATAAAGGTTCTATAGGAGAAGAAGAAAAAGAAAAGAGAATAGAAGAGGAATAAGGATCTCCCCAGGGTTTTCTCTCCATGGCTAAGGCCATAGGTCTCCTCTTCAGCATCAGCTGAGATCCCACAGAAAAATAACCAGACCCCTTCAACAAACCACCCCCATCCCTAATTAATACCCTCCAACAGCCCCAACCACTTTAATATGAAATTAAAAAACTATTCTTACTTAACACCCCCTACAGCTGGCACCCCTTTGTAACAGACCTCAATCATAGCCCCCCCCCCCCACCCATGTGTTCCTATCAAGGATCACATTTAAACTCTATTGGACATAAGTTTTCTTATATTTATGGGTAATTATGTTTTGTATGCCGAACATTCATACCCTATATTTTTTATTTTATGGTATGCTATCATGAGATTTATTTTGAGAGTTATTATTATGGCTAGTGATCATGTAAAATATATTTTCTTGTTTTGGTTTATTGGAATGTTATTCACCGTTATTATTTTTTAATTATTTTCAAATAATTTATAATTCATTGAATATCATTAATTGTTTCATGTATCTTTTTAGTATTTTTTTATTTGTATAGGAGGTGTTATCAGGATGTGCATTTACTGTCTTATCTTTTTAAAAGAAGGAACAAGCTTGGATTTTGGGGGAGTTTTATTATTTTTTTATTATTTGTTTAAATTCTTTAACAGTTGGAATATCTCTTGATCATGCTATTTTTTAGGGGGAGATATGTTTTGTTGAGAAAGCTGCTTTTTCAGTAATTACTTATTATCTTAATCATGCTAGCGAGTTTTCTCCTGATATTATTATTGTTGTTGTTTTTACTGTCTTTATTGTTTATTTTAGGGAGAGATGTTTGGTTTTTATATATTTCATGCCCCTATATACTTTTATTTTCTTATTTAATTTTTTGAGTAATTATTTGAACTACTCAATAACTTTATTATCCTTTTTATTTTTTAAAAAAATGGGGAGAAATGTTCATGTTCATGATGTTTGGGTTTTTTAATTATCAAAAAGGGGGGAAATGTTGAGTGAATTCTTTCTACTATTTATTGTGTTTTGATAATTACTATTTCCCTCACATTATTTGTTATTTTATTGTTATTATTTTATCATAATTATTCTTTTATTCTCTATTTCATGACTTCACTACTTGTAGATGAAAAGAATGGTATTGGATCTCATGAGAATTTGTTTATTATATTTATTATCATAATTTATTATTTATCTATTATTGTTATTCTTTATTATTCTGGAATTTATATTCTATTTTCCTTGATTTTTTTCAGAAAAATATAATTAATTTCATGTTTCAGAAGAAAAATATTTTACCTTTATGTATTAAGGTTTTACTCTTATGTATGAAGTGGAGACCTTTATGTATCAATTAGAAAATAGGTTACTCTTACATATGCTGAGGACTATAATTTTCTCTAAATCAGGACTCATGTATTCAACTTGATACCTTTATATATCAGCTATATTTGGAAAAGACCCTTACATATTGAGAGAAGAATCTTACGTATTCTATAGTTTACTCTTACGCATTTGGAGGTTACTTTTATGCATTGAGATTTTTGCAAAGGAAGTTACTTTTACACACTCAGTATGAAGTGATGTTTATTTTTATGTATCAATCAGAAGCTAAGAAAAGTATAGTTTTTGCTAAGATAAAGGCTCTTTGTCATAAACCCGCCCGGGATATCATCTTATCCAACAACTGACCTGGTATGTGGCATGGCCCGAAGGGAGTTTCTGATCCCCATGGGCTGGAAACTACTGTCAGGCATCAAAAAAATAAAAGATGGAACAATTTTATCCCAAAACCAGGATCAATAAAATTAAACAGAATAAGAAACCAAAGCTAATAACTGAATCCCAAATAAATAAACAAACCGATTCAGTTATGAGATATAACTAAACAACTAAAAACCAAAAGAAAATTGAGAACAAGAACTGAAACTGGACCATGCTACCACAATATTCATGTGACCACTTGGTCACCTCTAACCACAAGACCAACTTCATTCCAATAAAGAGCAAATGAACCAGGAGAACCTGAGAAAAATGGAACCAACAAAACAGCTCGGGTCTACCGAAAAACTAAGTGGTACAAGTAGGGTGTGATCTAAAACAGCTCAGTAGAAAATCATCAGAGAATCCATGTATTTTCATTTCCCAAAACAATCCATTAACACTAGTTTGAAATACAGTTATAAAAATTGATTTTTCATATTTTATTAAACAAACACAACTTTCCCATTTTATAGGCCAATACATGCCACCATCCATTTTTCAAGAAAATTCCCATTTGATAACCTAAAACAAAACCAAATAATAATAGTAACCATTTTAAGAAAAATAGCTTTAAATGAAAGACAATTTTAAAGATAACAATTTTAAATTGAATGCGCTTGTTTCTGAAAATTTACAATCAAACACTACTGTATGCCAACGGTGAGTGTAATATAATCAATGAGCACTAGTCACAAGAACACCCCTAGGCACTAGCTAGCTGTGGGGACCTAGGTAAATCATATCTCAGTGTAAAAGTAACCATAACCAATAACTTTATCATGCATGATCCACTAGGAGGGGAGACCCCAATGGCCTACTAGTACTCAAACATCATCATAGTTTAGTTAGTGTTGTCATCGTCAATATTACTAAGTGAAACAGGGATGAGGCCACTACTAGATCACTAGAATACTAGTCCTAGTCCACCCACCAAGATACCCAGGCTTCCCTCCTTGTTCTCAATCAACTTTCACATTTCACATCATGATTCTCACCTCTTACATAATTTAATAAATCAGTTAAACTATTTATAAAACATTTCTAAATGAAACATCAAGCATTTACACCAATAACACACCCAATTTCACATATAAATTCCACTTTAAAACCAAACACGGAGAAAAACCATATCAAAACATGAAACTTTATAAAACATGCCAAACAGGCCCTTATGTCAAATGTTTCCCAACACATTCTTCAAATGCCAAACAACATACCTTTTGAAGATTTAATTTTAAACCATATTTAAAAATAATACATGGGGACCAATAATATTTTGAAACCAAAAACTATTTAAGGAACCAAGGTTTAAGGAGGAACACCATTCTCAAGTGCCATCTTCATTTGAGGGCACATCCATGTGTGCACCTAGTGCACCCATGAATGTGCCAACATCCAATGATACACTATAAAATTCATGGAAACTCCAAAAAAAGATTTTCATCAAAATCACTATTTTCTTTCAAACAAAATCCACTAACTCACACTATGTAAAGAACACAAACAATCCCTTTAAAACCATGAGAACATTTCCAAAACATTTCACCATAAATCATCATTCCAAAAATAGGAATCTAAATCACATTTTATGCCCCATTTCTTGTTTCAACCAAGCTAATAAGTAAAACCATTTCCAAATAATACAACAAGGTTTCAATTTCATGTTTAGAAAATAATAGGCATTTTATCGAACACCTTGTGTGCACACATTTATAGGCATAATAAAAGAAACCCTTGGAAAGCCATTTTTATCAAATTCTATCAATAAGGAAACACCATAATGAACTAACCATGAGTATTATAAGTATGTGCATAAAATTTAAAAATTAATTGAGGACACTCAAGCCCCAATGGTTTTCATCGGAAAGGAAAAACATGGAAACACCTACCTCGGTGGTGCATGAACAAAACGGAACCTTTGGAGAGGAAAGATCTAATCCACACAAACCATTCACACACCCTTGATCCAAAGGAAAATGAACCAAACATAAACCCTAGCCATTAGGGTTCATCCATGGGAGGAAACCCTAAGGAAAACCAAGAAATAGAGAGAGGGAAGAGGGGAGAAGAGGAAAGGGGAGGATTTTATGAAGAAACCATGAAGAATCACTAACCTTTGTTGATAAATTGTTCAAAAAGTGACCCAAAACAATGGAGAATGATGGGGTGCGCCCCTGGTCGATACCCAATGGGTAGGGATTAAAATAGGAGGTGGAATCACTCAAATTAGATTTTTAGGCTAAAAGTTATTAATCCTGCAATGGGATACACGATTTTGCTTCATGGTTTTGTAAACCATGCGCAAACCGTGTGAATGCTACTAGAAAAAAAATATGCAACTTTTTAGGTTTAAGTTGCACAGTTTGGGAAAATCGTGCAACCCCAAAAATTGTCCAAAACCCCTCAAATGACACCCCAAACACTAGGGAATACCACCCAATGATCCTTGAATGATTTAAACACAATTTAGAGACATCTTGGGTGTCACAAACTCTCCACCATGAAACTTTCTCCTCATATCATTCATGATAACCATCAATAGAGATATAAGAAAACCGAAAACACTAAAACATGAAGAATTTTTTTGGGCACTCCACCCAAACCTCAAATAAAAGATCCAACATCGAGAAATAAATAAAAACAATTGAAAATTGTGGTTGAAGTGTGACAATTCTCCCCACCATAAATAATTTCTTCCCCCAGAAATCCACCAAGTCAAAAGATAGCTAAAACTCGAGTTCATTCCCGATCACAGCCTAAGAAAACATGAACCTCGGGTTGACCTTTCACTCCTCAAGTCTCCCCTGACCGATCAAGAAGAAACCACCACACAAGAGTGAGGCAATAACATGAGAGGGTTCTCCCCACCACAAGAACTCAACTAGCATAGAGACTTTAGAATCCAAACAACACCCTAACCACCACTGGGAACTAGGGAACTCCCAGCATGAATTGACCCTTCTTCCTTAGCACAAGTGAAACAACACCACTACCGGAACTGGAAACTCTTTTCCACACCTTTCGAACCGCTAACACTAGGGTAAAATCACGAAAGTAACTCAAACCAAAACCAAAAACACCATCCATTAATTCCAAAAAACTTAATCATCTCCAAATAAGCGCAAATAAAACCAAAACCAACCCACACAAGGGTCAAGAAAACTTAAAGAAAAATGAAAGATTCTAGAATCCATGTTCAGATGAATATAATTAATTATATTTCTATAAAACAAGACCATCATACTCTTACAACGAAATGATGAACTTGAATTTACAACAAAAACTACAATAAGGAAACCTCAAATGTTTTCATCCCAACATGGGGAACAAAGTAGGACAAGGTTTCACATACCCCTAGCAACCCTGAATTTTTGCGAGCTTCACCCTGAAACCAGTGGTTGGGGTTATAATGGCTGAAGCATCTCCTGTCTCACAATCAGGTATGATCATCCATCAGACATAACCCCTTCTTTGAGCAATACTTTCTATAGAACTTCTCTAGGTGACCCAAATGGCCACAATGACGGCAGGTCTTCGGAGGGATGTGATAAGATAGCTCTGAATTCCCTGACCAGCCACACTGATGGCACACTAGAAAATGGTCTAACAAACTAGAAGTTAGAACCAATGAGGATAACTCCTTAGGAATAGGTTCCTCTGGAATCCACTCCTCGCAAGATGGGGAACCTTCACAAATGACAAGTGGCACCAGATTACCAACAATCTGCGTTCTGAGAACCAACTCATCCAGGAATGCTTCACCCACCAGCTTCTTAAAAAAAGGTCCTTAGAATAGAGGACATGCTCCTTTATCTCTGGACTAAGACCCCCAAGGAAAAGATAAGTCTTCATAAAATCCTGTGATACCACCTCTAGAGAAAAGGAAGACAACTCCTTGAAATGGTCAATGTAGCTTTTTACCATCCGTTGGCCTTATTGAATATTAATGAGCTCTTCCCTTTTCTTCATCTTCACCTCTTCATATATGAACCATCGAATGAAGATAGATTTAAATACATCCCACATCATCCCAACTTGAATTGATGGCGGGGTGAAAAAATCTCATTCATCAAGAGCTGGACCTTCGAACATAACCAAAACAACACAAACTGTAACAGCTTTAGGAGTTCCCAATAATCTGAAGATGTTCTCTACTTCCTCAAGCCACTCCACTACCTCTAAAAGACCTCGATCACCATGACAGATAGGCAACTCTCGAGAAGAACTAGAAACTGGGCATGTAACATACCAAGTGAGTAATGAATAATAGATATTTTTATCTATGTCTATTAATGATTAAGATAGTGTTATAGAGGCTTAAAATGAAAATAAATACAATCTTATGCATGGAATACACTAATATTCTTAAAAGACTGTTTTACTGCCTTTTGATGGCAAACCATTTTTGAATCTATATTTTGACAATTTTATAAACTATGTTTGTCAAAATAAACTTATCCTTTATGATTGGGACATCAAAATTTACTTTGTGTGAATTTTTGGTATTTTTCTGACAATGTTCATTTTTTAATGAATAGTGAAAAATACTGCATTTTACATCAAAATTGCTTTTTAATCTAATTTATTTATATGATTAGATTATGTTTTGAATTGGTTTTGAAGTGAAATTAGAATATATTTTTACCATTTTATCCAATGGTGGTCATTGGAATCAATTTCACTTTGAAATTAGACTTAAACTGGTGTCAATCTTTTGATACTTATTGTTTTGTAAAAACACGCTATTTGCTCTGGCAGCGGGAATTAATTATTAAATTAATTAATGTGACATATATGTTTTGAATTTTGTAAAATATACTTCATTTTTGAATTCGGAATATCAAATATAGCTTAGGGTGAATTTTTGGTAATTTTCTGAAAAACTTCAATTTTTGATGAATAGTGGAACCACTAAGTGATAATCAAGCAAACTGATTTTTCAGTTAAATGAAAGTTTACCACTAATGTGTATTGAATTTTGAAAATCTGACATACATGGTTGTCATTAGTATGTAAAATGTGGTTCAATGAGATTATAATAATTTTTTGGTGAATAGTAACTTATTAAGTTCTTAATCACGATTAGTGGTAATTAGGGTAGTTTAAGGTATAAATAATACTTTAATAAAATGAAATGACCTAGACACATGTCCCAACCTCATTGGTTGTGTCATGGCCGACCATTACATGCCATGGGTAAACTTGGGGACCCCATGGATCCACTTTTGTTGGGAAATGACATAAATTACTTTTTATTTAATGTTAAAGTGAAAATGACACAAACATAATATGTTTTACGAAAACAATTTTTAAGTGGGGTTATACAAGTCCCAAATTTGATTATAAATAGTCATTGGAAAGATAAAAAGATTTCCTATATCATAGTAGTTTGTTTATAATTTTTAGACATTAAATAAATTTAATTATTTATGACATAATAATGATGCAGCGATGACATCATTATTTGAGGATTTAAATAAAATAGAAAGATAATGTAAAATCGATGAACTACACATGTCCAAAACTTATTGGATGAGTGGATTTCGAAGCCTTATCACCTTATCCACTAATTATATCAATGTGGGACCTTTTGAAACTGAAACACATTTTCAAATAAAGTAATATTTGTTTACTTTCCAAAAGTGCCCCTCCTCTCCTCTTATAAAAGGCCCCCACCTCTACCTCATTTCACACACTCTTCAAGCCTTTTGCTCGACCACCCCTGCCCATTTGCTCTCTCCACATCCCTCTCCTCATCCTAGAGGATTCCCTTTTGGCAGAATCCTTTCAAATGAAGCCTTTAGGCTCAAATCAAAAGGAGTTACACTTTTTAAGGTAATTCATTCTCTCATGTTCATTTGTTTTATTTTGCTTCTCCAACCCCCTAAACTCTTTTTATTTACTTATTTTGTAACAACACCAGTATCTTCAATATACTAGGATGTTTTTATAAGATATATTTGAGCTACACACTCACACAACTACATCAAATGGTTAAAGAACATACGGTTTCCGTGGATGGCGAAATTCTGCCTCCCGAAACGATGATTGTTCAATACTCATTTAACACCTTCAAAGGTGGCCATTATGATGTCACTATTTCTATATATGATATATAATATGTTTATTTTTTCCTTAAGCTTATGTTTTTTTCATTTTGGGCATACCTTTATGGTTTCCATTATGGGTAAAACACGATATCTTCATTTTAGGAAGTGCGGACTACCGCCCCCTCAAAGTGATTTGATTCGTTAAATACCATATGTGGGACATATAAAGAATGGAACTATGATATTATATATGATATTATACTGGAATTATAATATACCTTTATATCATTATGATTCCATTCTACAAAATACGAAATAGAAATGAAAGTAGCGTTCATGCGTACGTACGGCTTACCGTCTCCATGAACGGTGCATTTCATTTCTTACCTCTAAATGATTATGTATTATTATAAATGCATGTATGTACTGGATATATATGACATATATTATATCTACATCATGAATACCATTCTGGATATAATGAACCTTTGACCAAATTAACAACATGTAAGTGTAAGAAGTCTATTTTTGACTTAAGAACCAAATACCAACAAAATGAACATTATTAACTTAACTGATTACATGATGTTCATAACATGGTATAAAAGGAATAATGAACTTGAAAAAGATTCATAAGAAAGTAGAGATTAACTCAAGTTTATTATTCAGGAGATTAAAGAACGGTCGGGTCAAGTCGGATACGAGGTATGGGACTTCGTCTCAATCTCCTTTCGTTGAGGCATATTTTATTTTATACACAACTTTCTTTTATACGGTGTATAAACCCCTTTGAATTTTACGTTTATTCAAAAGGAATATTTTTTATACGAAGCGTTTACTAAACGACAAAAGGGAATGTTTTTGTCGTACGTATGTGGCGACAACGACTTCTCCGCCGTCGTGACCGTTATTTGAGTTTCGGCTTCCTCTAGAAGCCATACCTTCTTTTTAAAAGAAAAATAAATACCAAGTTTTACTTTTCTTTTATTTTAGTATTGAAAATGGTTTTCACAATGTTTTTATATCAATGTGTTGTATTGATATCTCGTGATTGAAATGTGGAAATTTTATGTTTCCTTTATACATGTTTTATGTGATATGATTATGTTATGGTTCTTGGGAATTATTATGAAGACGGGTGGTTCCGTGATAAACTAAGGGCGGGTGAGCCCATTATAGCTCTCCAATGCATTGGGTAACGCGAAGGAGTGAAACGTTAAAGTTTCTCCGAAGAGATTTTAGGGAATATACTGTGATGGGTATTCCAAACGTAACCAAGAGGGTTACTCCCTACGTAAGAATGTTATGAATGCCTCAAGTTACCTTTATGTCTTATGATTTCTATGATTTATTCATGATTTTATGAGGTATGTTAAAGTGCCTATGTTTTATGGGTAAAGTATGATTTCATTCTTATGTATATATGAACTCGTGTTTCCTTTCCATGTTTTTTTTTATAACCCATACTGAGTTTTTATGCTCATCCCAAGTTTTTGAAATGTTTTTCACAGGTCAAGGGAAAGGTACATGATAAGATGATAGAGTCAAGGATGTGTCAAGAAATAATCCATGTTTTATTATAAATGTGTTTCCATTGATGGGAATGAAGAATACTATCTTTATGTAACCACTTTGTTTATATGTGGAATGTAATGCAAGTTTCATGATCTAATTCTCTAAAACTCTAAACCCGAAAAGATCCTCAGTGTGTAATCTTGTAATAACTCAAGATTAAGTAAGGTTTAAGGCTGGGGCCTTATAGTTGGTATTAGAGGTCGGTTTAGATAACTTTAGGAGTTAGAATTCTATTAAATGATTATCCAAAAAAAAAAATTTTTTTGAAATGATATAGCATTTAAAGATTACCATGTTGCTTCATCTAAGACATGTTTGTTCAGAATGGTTTTCCGCAGAGGAAACAGGGAAGCAGTGCTAGGAAGGCATACAGAAGGAAATAACCTTCCGAATCAGCATCCTGAGATGGTCGGAATTGCAACTGAACAGTTTGTTGCAGTAATGGCGCAGTTGACTCAAGCGATAAATGGCGGTGGTATCTATACACGAGATCAGCCAGACCAACCGCAGAGGAACATGTCAGTGGTGGAACATTTCATGAGGCAACATCCACCACCATTCAGAGGATCATCTGACCCTGTGCTAGCTGAAGGGTGGATTAAAGCACTGGATAAGATTTTTGATGTCATGGGGTGTTCAGACAATCAAAAGGTTAGCCTTGCTATTTACCGTTTGGAGGGTGAAGCAGATCAGTGGTGGTCTATGGTTAAAAATATTAGGGACGCCGATGAGATTGATGCTCTTGACTGGGATGAATTCAAAGGTATGTTTCTTGAGAAGTATTTTCCTAAGTCTGTTCGACTTAGGATGGAAAAGCAATTCTTGGAATTGAGGCAAGAGGAAGACTCAGTGGCTGCCTATGAAGAAAGGTTCACTCGATTGGCAAGGTATGCTCCAAATTTTATCCGGGACCTTGATAGTAAAATCAATCGTTTTTACTCAGGATTAAAGCCAAAATATCGAAGGGCATTAGCTTCTCGTGAGTTTAAAAGTTATGAAAAGCTTGTTCGATGTGCTGAGAAGGTGGAAATAGAGTTTGCCGATGACCAAGTTTTCTATAACAACCAGCAGAAGAAGAGACCGAGGTGGCAGGAGAAAGGTAAGAATTCTTCAAAAAAGTCTGATGGTAAGAGAACTAAGTTTCCAGTTTGTGATAAATGTGGCAAAAGGCATGCTGGGGAATGTCTTCTGAATTCTGGAAAGTGCTACCGATGTGGTAAGATGGGACATAAGGCTTGTGATTGCACTGAAAAGGATCAAGGTGAAGGTAAGAACAAATTTGATTTACAGTTAGTGAAATGTTATAAGTGCAATGAGATGGGTCACTATGCAAATGAGTGTCCGACAAAGATTTTGAGTGATGGGAAGCAGTTAGACTACAAGCAGAAAGGGGTGGTGAAATCCTTTGCAACTACTTCAGTAGATGTCGGGCCATCAAATGAAGTTGTATCAGGTACTTTTTTTGTTTTTTCAGATTATGCCAGCGTGTTGTTTGATTCGGGGTCTACACATTCTTTCATCTCTGAAACCTTTTCTAGTAAAATGGGAATACCATCTCAAGAAATGACTCCTGAACTTTTGGTAAAAACACCTGGGGGGAATGTTGAGGCAAAAAGAATTTATAAGAATCTTCCTATCCTTATCTGTGGAAAGAACCTACTTGCAAACCTTATTGTTCTACCTCTAGTAGAGTTTGATGTTATCCTGGGTATGGATTGGCTCTCTATTTACCATGCTAAGATTGACTGTAGAGCTAAAGAAGTTTCTTTTCAGAAAGACTTTCAGTTTGTTTACAAGAATGAACCCTTACTTTTGATAACATATCAAGAGGCCGAGAAACTTGTAAAAGATGGAAATGAATGTTACCTTGCACACGTCGTTGAAAATAAAGGAACTGTTCAGATTAATGATGTGCCAGTGGTAAATGAGTATCCTGATGTTTTTCCTGATGAGTTGCCTGGAATAATACCAGATCGAGAAGTTGAGTTTACTGTTGACTTAGTTCCTGATGCTAAGCCAATTTCAAAACCCCCTTATCGAATGGCACAAATTGAACTTTTAGATTTGAAGGAGCAATTGCAAGATTTATTAGAGAAAGGTTTCATTAGACCTAGCACATCACCATGGGGTGCTCCTGTTTTATTTGTTAAAAATAAAGATGGTTCTATGAGACTTTGCATTGATTATAGAGCTTTGAATAATATCACTATTAAGAACAAATATCCTTTGTCTCATATCGATGATTTGTTTGATCAGCTCCAGGGAGCTCAGTTTTTTTCAAAGATTGACTTGAGATCGGGGTACCATCAGCTAAAGGTAAAGGAGGCAGATATTCCGAAGACCGCATTCCGTACGAGATATGGCCATTATGAATTTGTAGTAATGCCTTTTGGGCTAACCAATGCACCTGCTGTATTCATGGACTTAAAGAATAGAATTTTCCATGAGTTCTTGGATAAGTTTGTGGTGGTTTTCATTGATGATATTTTGGTGTTTTCTAAAAGTAAAGAAGAGAATGAAAAACATTTAAGGGTTATCTTGCAAACCTTAAAAGAAAAGAAATTGTATGGGAAATTCAGCAAGTGTGAGTTTTGGTTGCAACAAATTTCTTTCCTTGGTCACATTGTTTCTAAAGATGGAATAACTGTTGATCCTGCAAAAACAAAAGTTGTGGAAGAATGGCCAAGACCCACAAATGTAACCGAGATTCGTAGCTTCCTTGGTTTGGCGGGCTATTACCGAAGGTTTGTTAGAAATTTTTCACGGTTATCTAGTCCAATGACTAAGCTAACTCGGAAGGGTGTTAAGTTTATCTGGAAAAAAGAATGTGATGATTGTTTTCAGGAATTGAAAAGAAGATTGGTGAATGCTCCAGTTTTGGCACTACCTTCCAGGAATGGTGAGTTTGTTATATACAGTGATGCTTCATTGAAAGGACTTGGTTGCGTCCTAATGCAGAATGATCAGGTAATTTCTTATGCTTCATGACAGTTGAAAACTCATGAGGCAAATTACCCTACACATGATTTGGAATTAGCTGCTGTTGTTTTTGCTTTAAAAATTTGGAGGCATCATTTGTATGGAGTAAAGTGTGAAATATATACCGATAACAAAAGTTTAAAGTATATATTCACTCAGAAAGAGTTAAACATGAGACAAAGGAGATGGCTGGAATTAGTCAAGGATTATTATTGTACAATTCATTACCATCCGGGAAAAGCAAATAAAGTGGCTGATGCTTTGATTCGAAAAAGTAATGCTTCATTAACAATGTTGTGTTTGGAACGTGATCCTTTGGTTAAGGATTTGATGAACTTTGGCATAGAAGTTGTTGGTGTAGGAAGTCCTTCTGTTTTGTTTCAGGTATCAGTGAGATCATCTCTATCAGATAGAATCAAGAAAGCACAGAAGCAAGACAGTGAGTTGCAGAAAAGGGTAGAGCTGGTTCAGAAAGGTAAGTTGCCTGAATTCAACATTGATAATGATTGTGTTTTGAGATTTGGGAAGAGATTGTGTGTGCCTTGTGATTCACAGTTGAAGAGAGAGTTGTTATGTGAAGCTCATAGTTCTTCGTTTTCAGTTCATCCGGGCAGTACTAAGATGTATAGAGATCTGCGGGAGTATTACTGGTGGGATGGAATGAAAAGAGATATTGCTGATTTTACTGTGAAGTGTTTGACTTGTCAGCAGGTTAAAGCAGAGCGGCAGTTACCGAAAGGGATGCTTCAGCCTTTACCAGTGCCAGAGTGGAAATGGGAGAATATATCCATGGACTTTGTTGTTGGATTACCGAAGACATCTCGAGGTAATAATGCAATCTGGGTTATTGTTGATCGCTTGACCAAATCTGCTCATTTCCTTGCTATATGAGATACTTTCTCTCTTGATCAACTTTCCCGTTTGTATCTTAAAGAGATAGTCAGGTTACATGGAGTTCCTCTCTCCATTGTATCGGATCGTGATCCCAGGTTTACTTCTAACTTTTGGAAAGGCCTTCAGAAGTCGTTGGGTACTGAATTAAATTTTAGTACAGCTTTTCATCCTCAATCAGATGGGCAGTCAGAACGAACAATTCAGACATTGGAGGATATGCTACGAGCTTGTTCGATGGATTATCAGGGAAGTTGGGACCAACATCTTTCTTTGGTTGAATTTTCATATAATAACAGTTTCCATTCCAGTATACAGATGGAACCATTTCAGGCATTATATGGGAAGCGGTGTCGAACTCCAGCTTTCTGGGATGAAGTGGGTGAAAGAAAGTTGATGGGACTAGAATTGGTAGAAGAGATGGCAGAAAAAGTTCAGTTGATTCAGAAGCACATGAAAACAGCTCAGAGCAGGCAGAAGAGTTATGCGGATAACCGGAGGAAGGATCTATCTTTCGAGGTAGGTGATCATGTTTTTCTCAAGGTTTCTCCTTGGAAAAGCGTGATGAGATTTGGTAAGAAAGGAAAGCTGAGTCCAAGGTTTATTGGACCATACGAAATTCTGGAAAGAGTTGGATCAGTTGCATACCGAGTGGCTTTACCTCCGAGTTTATCTCAGGTACACAATGTTTTTCACGTTTCGATGTTGAGAAAGTATATGCCAGATCCATCTCATGTTTTGAGTCCAGAGGTAGTTCAGCTGGAAGAGAACCTATCTTATGAGGAACAACTGGTCCAGATTCTTGACCACAGGGAGCAAGTGTTATGGAATAAGGTGATTAAGCAGGTAAAGGTTTTGTGGAAAAACCACATGATTGAAGAGGCAACATGGGAATCTGAAAATGCAATGAGGGATAAGTACCCCCATTTATTCGATAAGTAAATAAATTGCGGGGACGCAATTTTCTAAAGGGGGGAAGGATGTAACATCCCAAGTGAGTAATGAATAATAGATATTTTTATCTATGTCTATTAATGATTAAAATAGTGTTATAGAGGCTTAAAATGAAAATAAATACAATCTTATGCATGGAATACACTAATATTCTTAAAAGATTGTTTTACTGCCTTTTGATGGCAAACCATTTTTGAATCTATATTTTGACAATTTTATAAACTATGTTTGTCAAAATAAACTTATCCTTTATGATTGGGACATCAAAATTTACTTTGTGTGAATTTTTGGTATTTTTCTGACAATGTTCATTTTTTAATGAATAGTGAAAAATACTGCATTTTACATCAAAATTGCTTTTTAATCTAATTTATTTATATGATTAGATTATGTTTTGAATTGGTTTTGAAGTGAAATTAGAATATATTTTTACCATTTTATCCAATGGTGGTCATTGGAATCAATTTCACTTTGAAATTAGACTTAAACTGGTGTCAATCTTTTGATACTTATTGTTTTGTAAAAACACGCTATTTGCTCTGGCAGCGGGAATTAATTATTAAATTAATTAATGTGACCTATATGTTTTGAATTTTGTAAAATAGACTTCATTTTTGAATTCGGAATATCAAATATAGCTTAGGGTGAATTTTTGGTAATTTTCTGAAAAACTTCAATTTTTGATGAATAGTGGAACCACTAAGTGATAATCAAGCAAACTGATTTTTCAGTTAAATGAAAGTTTACCACTAATGTGTATTGAATTTTGAAAATCTGACATACATGGTTGTCATTAGTATGTAAAATGTGGTTCAATGAGATTATAATAATTTTTTGGTGAATAGTAACTTATTAAGTTCTTAATCACGATTAGTGGTAATTAGGGTAGTTTAAGGTATAAATAATACTTTAATAAAATGAAATGACCTAGAAACATGTCCCAACCTCATTGGTTGTGTCATGGCCGACCATTACATGCCATGGGTCAACTTGGGGACCCCATGGATCCACTTTTGTTGGGAAATGACATAAATTACTTTTTATTTAATGTTAAAGTGAAAATGACACAAACATAATATGTTTTACGAAAACAATTTTTAAGTGGGGTTATACAAGTCCAAAATTTGATTATAAATAGTCATTGGAAAGCTAAAAAGATTTATTATATCATAGTAGTTTGTTTATAATTTTTAGACATTAAATAAATTTAATTATTTATGACATAATAATGATGCAGCGATGACATCATTATTTGAGGATTTAAATAAAATAGAAAGATAATGTAAAATCTATGAACTACACATGTCCAAAACTTATTGGATGAGTTTATTTCTAAGACTTATCACCTTATCCACTAATTATATCAATGTGGGACCTTTTGAAACCGAAACACATTTTCAAATAAAGTAATATTTGTTTACTTTCCTAAAGTGCCCCTCCTCTCCTCTTATAAAAGGCCCCCACCTCTACCTCATTTCACACACTCTTCAAGCCTTTGGCTCGGCCAACCCATGCCCATTTGCTCTCTCCACATCCCTCTCCTCATCCTAGAGGATTCCCTTTGGGCAGAATCCTTTCAAAGGAAGCCTTTAGGCTCAAATCAAAAGGAGTTACACTTTTTAAGGTAATTCATTCTCTCATGTTCATTTGTTTTATTTTGCTTCTCCAACCCCCTAAACTCTTTTTATTTACTTCTTTTGTAACAAAACCAGTATCTTCAATATACTAGGATGTTGTTATAAGATATATTTGAGCTACACACTCACACAACTACATCAAATGGTTAAAGAACATATGGTTTCCGTGGATGGCGAAATTCTGCCTCCCGAAACGATGATTGTTCAATACTCATTTAACACCTTCAAAGGTGGCCATTATGATGTCACTATTTTTATATATGATATATAATATTTTTATTTTTTCCTTAAGCTTCTGTTTTTTTCATTTTGGGCATACCTTTATGGTTTCCATTATGGGTAAAACATGATATCTTCATTTTAGGAAGTGCGGACTACCGCCCCCTCAAAGTGATTTGATTCGTTAAATACCATATGTGGGACATATAAAGGATGGAACTATGATATTATATATGATATTATACTGGAATTATAATATACCTTTATATCATTATGATTCCATTCTACAAAATACGAAATAGAAATGAAAGTAGCGTTCATGCGTACGTACGGCTTACCGTCTCCATGAACGGTGCATTTCATTTCTTACCTCTAAATGATTATGTAATATTATAAATGCATGTATGTACTGGATATATATGACATATATGATATCTACATCATGAATACCATTCTGGATATAATGAACCTTTGACCAAATTAACAACATGTAAGTGTAAGAAGTCTATTTTTGACTTAAGAACCAAATACCGACAAAATGAACATTATTAACTTAACTGATTACATGATGTTCATAACATGGTATAAAAGGAATAATGAACTTGAAAAAGATTCATAAGAAAGTAGAGATTAACTCAAGTTTATTATTCAGGAGATTAAAGAACGGTCGGGTCAAGTCGGATACGAGGTATGGGACTTCGTCTCAATCTCCTTTCGTTGAGGCATATTTTATTTTATACACAACTTTCTTTTATACGGTGTATAAACCCCTTTGACTTTTACGTTTATTCAAAAGGAATCTTTTTTATACGAAGCGTTTACTAAACGACAAAAGGGAATGTTTTTGTCGTACGTATGCGGCGACAACGACTTCTCCGCCGTCGTGACCGTTATTTGAGTTTCGGCTTCCTCTACAAGCCATACCTTCTTTTTAAAAGAAAAATAAATACCAAGTTTTACTTTTCTTTTATTTTAGTATTGAAAATGGTTTTCACAATGTTTTTATATCAATGTGTTGTATTGATATCTCGTGATTGAAATGTGGAAATTTTATGTTTCCTTTATACATGTTTTATGTGATATGATTATGTTATGGTTCTTGGGCATTATTATGAAGACGGGTGGTTCCGTGATAAACTAAGGGCGGGTGAGCCCGTTATAGCTCTCCAATGCATTGGGTAACGCGAAGGAGTGAAACGTTAAAGTTTCTCCGAAGAGATTTTAGGGAATATACTGTGATGGGTATTCCAAACGTAACCAAGAGGGTTACTCCCTACGTAAGAATGTTATGAATGCCTCAAGTTACCTTTATGTCTTATGATTTCTATGATTTATTCATGATTTTATGAGGTATGTTAAAGTGCCTATGTTTTATGGGTAAAGTATGATTTCATTCTTATGTATATATGAACTCGTGTTTCCTTTCCATGTTTTTTTTATAACCCATACTGAGTTTTTATGCTCATCCCAAGTTTTTGAAATGTTTTTCACAGGTCAAGGGAAAGGTACATGATAAGATGATAGAGTCAAGGATGTGTCAAGAAATAATCCATGTTTTATTATAAATGTGTTTCCATTGATGGGAATGAAGAATACTATCTTTATGTAACCACTTTGTTTATATGTGGAATGTAATGCAAGTTTCATGATCTAATTCTCTAAAACTCTAAACCCGAAAAGATCCTCAGTGTGTAATCTTGTAATAACTCAAGATTAAGTAAGGTTTAAGGCTGGGGCCTTATAGGGCATGTCACATCAGAAACTCTAGGGACCTTTCTGGGTGGAATCTTTTAAACAACACGAGAAACACAAAACAAAAACCAACATCAAACCAAAACACAATCGAAAGGAACATCTCGAGACAAAATAACAAGCTCATAAACCAAAATAATATAAAAACAACCAAAATCCTTCTTTTGAAATCCCATTTCCATTTTAATTTTCAAAACTTCCTTATTTCAAGGACACTTTCCAAATACACATCCATTCTTCACAAAACCAAATCCCACATTATAAAACAAAAACTAACTTCTGGAATCATTTTCCTCTTTCAAAATCACTTTAGAAAAACAATGCCAATCCTCCTCAAACACACACCCATGGAATTCCATGAACCATTAAACATGTGTTCATACACTTCCATCCACACGTGCCAACATTCACTTTCCACACATATACCCTCACATGTGAAAACATTCATAAGAAATATCGGGGGTCTCACAAATCCACTTCTTTACCAATTATAAACAAACACAAAAAAATTCAAACCAAAATGATTTCCTTTAAAACCTACCTTAGAAATTTCCAAATCACTTGAAATAAATCATTTTCCATATCAAAACCACTTTCTATTCAAAAAACAACTTTTCCAATTTAAAACCATTTAGAAGAAAGTAATTTCATTTCAAAACCATTTTCACTTTGAAAATACACTTACACCAATCGGAACCAAAATGGAACACAACTTGCACCAAACTATCAGGATGAGGAACCAGTAGTTATGCTTAACCCAACGACATAGTAGTGAGTCATACCCCAAGTAAGCATCAACAACTATGAGTTAAACCATGTACTTGGACTCCAGATGGGTCACTACTCCATGTGAAACCATGATGTAACACTGGATTGCCTTCGTTGTCACCCCTCAATCCAAAACGAAGACAAAAGTCTCAATTCCCAGACTACCCCTAGTAACTCAGGTCTCGTCATAAGCGGTGGTGATCAGAAACTAACCCACAACCTACCTCTTGAGTCCCGACGATCCTAATATCCATCTACCAAACACCCCAAATAACAAGGGCCTCCTCTGATAACATTTTGTCACGAACCCACCTGGGATGTCATCCGACCCGACACGCGACCCAGTCCGCAGTATGGCCCGAAGGGTGTTTCTGATCCCCACAGGATGTCAACTAGTGTCGGGAATCAAAACAATAAAAGAGGGAATGATCTTAGGCCAAAAACTAGGATCAATAAAATTAAACATAACATGAAACCAAAGCTAATAATTGAATCCCAAATAAATAAACTGATTCAGTTGCAAGATACAACTAAACAACTGAAAACTAAAACAAAACTGAGAATAAGAAATGAAACTAGACCATGCAACCACAATCTCCATGTGACCACTTAGTCACCTCCAACCACAAGACCAACTCTATTTCGACAAAGAGCAACTGAACCAGGAGAACTTGAAAAAAAATGGAACCTACAAAACAGCTTGGGTCTACCGACACTGAGTGGTACAAGTAGGGTGTGAGCTAAAATAGATCAGTATGAAATCACCAAAGAATACATGGTTTTTTATTTCCCAAAACAATCCATTAACACTAGTTTGAAATATAGTTATACAAATAGATTTTTCACATTTTATTAAACAAACACAGCTTTCCCGTTTTAAAGGTCAACACGCGCCACCATCCATTTTTCAAGAATATTCTCATTTTATAACAAAAACTCTAACCAAATAAAAATAGTAAAATTTTTAATAAAAACAGCTTTAAATGAAATACAATTTTAAAGATAACAATTTTAAAGGGAACACACTTGCTTCTAAAAATTTACAACCAAACGCTACCGTATGCTGACGGTAAGTGCAATAGAATCAATGAGTACTAGTCATGGGAACACCCCGAAGCACTAGCTAACTATGGGGACCTAGGTACATCGTATCTCGGTGTAAAAGTAACCATAACCAATAACCTTCTCATGTAGGAGCCACTAGGAGGAAAGACCCTAATGGCCTAGTTCTCCCCAAACATCATCATAGTTTAGTTAGTGTTGTCATCGTCAATCCTGCTAAGTGAAACAAGGATGAGGCCACTACTGGATCACTAGCATATTAGTCTCAGTCCTCCCACCTAGATACCTAACCTTCCCTCTTTGTGCTCAATCAAGTTTCACATTTCACATCATGATTTGCACCTCTTACATAATTTAATAAATCATTTAAACTATTTATAAGGCATTTCTAAATGGCACATCAAGCATTTACACCAATAACACACCCAATTTCACATATAAATTCCACTTTAAAACCAAACCCAGAGCAAAACCATATCAAAACACGCAACTTTATAAAACACACCTAATGGGCCCTTATGTCAAATGTTTCCCAACACATTCTTCAAATGCCATACGACATACCTTTTGAATATTTCATTTTAAATCATCTTTAAAAATCACACAAGGGGACCAATAACATTTTGAAACCAAAAACCATTTAAGGAACCAAGGTTTAAGGAGGAACACCATTCTCAAGTGCCATCTTCATTTAAGGGAACATCCATGTGTGCACCTAGTGCACCCATGGATGTGTCAACTTCCAATGAAACACTATAAAATTCATGGAAACACTAAAAAAATTCATCAAAATCACTATTTTCTTTCAAACCAAATCCACTAAGTCACACTATTTAAAGAACACAAAAAATCCATTTAAAAACCATAAGAACCTTTCCAAAACATTTTAGCATAAATCATCATTCCATAAATAGGAATCTAAATCACATTCCATGCTCCATTTCTTGTTTCAACCAAGCTAATAATTAAAACCAATTCCAAATAATACAACAAGGTTTCAATTTCATGTTTAGACAATAGGCATTTTATCGAACACCTTGTGCGCACACATTTATAGGCATAATAAAAGAAACCCTTGGAAAACCATTTTTATCAAATTATATGAACAAGGAAACACCATAATGAACTAACCATGAGTATTTTAAGGATGTGAATACCATTTAAAAATTAATTGAAGACACTCAAGCACCAATGGTTTTCATTGGAAAGGAAAAACATGGAAACACCTACCTCGGTGGTATGCGAACACAATGAAACCTTCGAAGAGGAAAGATCTAAGCCCCACAGACCATTCACACACCCTAGATCCAAAGGAAAATGAACCGAACATAAACCATAGCCATTAGGGTTTTTCCATGGGAGGAAACCTCAAGGAGAACCAAGAAATAGAGAGAGAGAAGAGAGGAGAAGAGGAAAGGGGGGGATTTGGTGAAGAAACCATGAAGAATCACTAACCTATGGTGAGAAATTATCCAAAAAGTGACCCAAAATGATGCAGAATGAAGGGGGCGCCTTTTCACTAGTAGAAAAATGGTCTTTAACGTTGTTTTTTTTTAAATTTTGACGTTGGTTTTTAATTGATGTTGAAGCCACCGATGTAAAAAATATGACTTTTTACACCGGTTTTTGTAAACCGATGCCAAAACTGAATTACATTTGTTTTTCTGCATCAGTTTTGTAAAAAAAATGATGCCAAAAAATCCATCTCTATCATTTTTAGCATCGGTTTCCTTAAAAACCGACACCAAAAAGCCAAAAAAAAAATAGTTTCGGCGTCGATTCTTGAAAAAAATCGACGCCATAAATGAAAAAAATGGCATCGCTTTTTAAAAAAAAACTGATGCCAAAAAGTAATTTTTCTCTTCTTCTATGTTTTAGAGTATTTCTTAAGATTCAATTTGACTAGTAGTGAAGCTAAAACAGAGTTACAGATCAAAAGTTATGGTCATCGGAAGTTGAACTTGTCAAAGTTTCGATTAATACAAACTCGTTTCAAAGAAAACATGATAAACATGAATTAAAATCACAAACACCAAATGAAATAAAATAAACATAATACTTCAAACATATTTCAATGGTTTTAGGATCTTCCATCGAAACGATATGTTTTTTATCATCATATCTCTTATAATTATTGTTGAATTCATGCAATAATGAAAACGATTATCGATAATTAAATTTACACCACGATTGGTAAATCTCATCCAAATATATTAAATTTGTAACTTGATAATAAGAATAAATCATCATTATAAGCAAGCTAATCAAGTTGTTTAGAAATGAAAGATAACAATAATAAAGAAAATAAATGAATAAAATAGGCACCGTGTTTAAATTAACGATTGAAGTTGCATTGAAAACTTGATCGAATCGAAAAGGTTGAAAATGATGAACGAAGGAGAAAATGGATTGGATAACCATGAATAGGGCTATAAGAAAATCGAAACCACTAAAACACGAAGACTTTTGTTGGACACTCAACCCGAACCTCAACCAAAAGATTCAACATCGAGAAATAAATAAAAACAAATGAAAATTGTGGTCGGGGTGTGACACTCTTGCGTATTCAACTATATTTCGAGTTATATTTACGCATTGTTCATAAGTTAAGGAAATGAATCTTATGAATTATAAGGGAAGTGATCCAGAAGTTAAGTGTGTAAAGTGTTGAATGACTTTTACGTATGGATTGGATAGTAAGGAAATTACTTTTACAGATTTGAGTCACCTATTCAAAACTCCACTTTATGATATCATCATATCAAAAGATACACATGAAAAATGCAAAATAAATATAACGATATCAGGACTTCGAATGATACGACTCGGTGATATCAGAACTTATGACTATGGGATTATTAAAGGATGTGTATTCAAAAGTTATGAATCACTGATTATGATTGGATTATCAATCGTATCCTATGATGGATAATCAGGAATCACCGATATTCATATTCAAATAGTTGGAATTTCAAAGGATGCTAATTCACATGATTTATGGGGATTATTCTTTGTGATTAATGACAACAATTAAGGGAGTATTTAATGATGATTAAAATGTTTATTTATCTATTATTCTAACTATTATTTTACAAGTTGTTAAGGTAACACATCCACGTGAAGATTATCATTTATAATTATGATGATAACTCATGGTGTTTGAATCGAAAAGGAAAAGACGTTGATGTTTGTCTATAAAAGATAGTCGAAACTTCAGGTAGTACACACACATGAGATACATAGTTCAATACATAAGTGTTGTGAAGTTTGGAACCTCATTATTGACACTGCATTGCTGGATTTCCCTAACCGCATCATTCTATTTGCTTTGGAGGGTTGAAGCTTACTGCTTCTATAACACCAACAACTTCAACAATTTTTCATTGGTTTAATTGCTTTATTTATTTCATTGTACTGAATAGTTTGCATTGTAACATTTTTATTTGGGTAAGGTTCACAGATTATACCTCCCTTAAAAGGTACGTGTTGGTTCTGCTAACATGAATAAAATGCATGTACACAAGTTGTGCCTTGAACTTGGTAAAAGGCTCGAGGTTTTAAAGACAATGTTGGTTCTTCTTTGACTTTAAAATGAAAGTTCTGAGTTTGTGACTTCAAATATGCAAAAGGGATGATTTTTTATTTGTGACTCTAGGATGAAAAAAGGGCATATGGTTGAGAGTTATAACTGTCCGTCAAAAAATGAGATTGTTTTCAGATATTTGTGATGGTAAGTACAATAAATTTTTTAAGCTCTCTTAATTATTAAAACCAATTGTTTATGATAGAATTGTTTTATTTTTCATTTCACTATATTCCACATTATGGTTTAAATTAATTCCATTATTTTGAGATATAAAATCACCCCCTCTTGTAACACCCACAAGTTTTCAAAAATCATATAAAGGTGATGAATAATAAATACTCTTATGACGACATAACATAAAGCAGTCCATCAAAATTATGGGACATTTATAAACATATTAATTTGAATAAATTTGCAGGTCATTTTCCCTAAACATTATTTCAATTAATCATATGACAATTTTCGAATAAATATGGATACATAAATAGGTAATATATGAGGTTGAAGATGATAAGATGATTTAGGTCTAAAAGAGGAAGACGATTCACGGTCCAGCTGCGAAGTTGAAATCGGCACAGCTGGTTTGTTCCAGCAGCAGAGACGAAGTGAACCCCAGACGTGATAAATCCAGATCGAACTGTATCAGGTTGTCCTCCAATTGATGCCCTCCCATCACGATCGACGTTCTCGGATTCCGACCCGCATCCAGGAACCCTAGGCACGCCACCTCCTCCCCAACCTCCACCATGGAATTCGTGTCGAAAATCCGCCAGAACACCTCGTCGTCGTCAAGCATCAGATCGATGATCGGCAGGCTCGCACTCGCCTCCCCGACCTTCGTGTTGAAACAGACATCGAATGGCGGCACCGAAGCCACCCTGGTTGCGTTTGCAGCTACGGCCTCTCGAACGAAGCGATCCACCACCGATTCGTAGATGGAGGTTTCCAGAGTCGCGTAAGGGTCGATGGTGCTGATCTTCGTCTCCATCGGCCGAGGCGAGTTCAGCAGAATCCGTTCCCCGTTGATTCTGATTGACTGGACTCGGAATATGTAATCGAAGGAAGACGATGGCGCCTTCGCGGACGTGGTCGGCCCCGAAGCCCTCACGATGAGGGGAGTGCGGATGAGTACTTTGGAGACGTCGATGTTTGGAAGAAGAAGATACGGCCCGCCGCCGAAGAAGACGACCCCGCCGGATCCGGGGGCGGAGGACGACGGAAGGCAGATGGCGAATTTCCGGGAGAAATTCAGGGCGGCGGAGAGCTGCGTGAGCAGGCCGACGGGGCCATGGGCAAGCCCCGCCATCCCGGTAGCCCCGCCGGCGAGTCCCTCCAAGACTTCCCCACCGGGGACGCAAGGGAAGAGGAACCGGGGGACGGAAACAACGGAGCCGTCCGCCGCCGAGACGCCCAGCGCGTCCTCGCCCATTTTCCCGACAGCGGACTTCCCGGTCAGTACATTTTTCACCGGGACGCTGCAGGTTGGGCCGCTGCACCGCGGAGGCTGGCCGGGGGATGCGCGGGCGGAGGGGCATTGGGCGGAGTTGCAGGGAAGGCGCCGGTAGGACGGGGAGGCATGGCCGGAGTCGCAGCCGAGCCACAGGAGCGGGCCGCCGAGGTGGAGGACGGCGTCGACGGGGAGGAGGGTCGTTCCCTGGTAGATGCGGGCCACGTATTGGCGGGCGAGGCGGTGCTTGGAAACGGGAAGAATTGGAACCAGAGGATGGGAGGCTGCTTGGAAGAGGAGGGTTAGGAGGAGGAAGGGCAGGGGAGTGGAAAGGGCAGCCATGTTCGTGTCAGGAAATGAATGAATGAAGCTTGTCTTGGAGTGGCGTCCAGGTTCTTAAGCAGAGTCAAAAGGTGGGCGGGTGGGATTGGGGGGCAGGGCAGCGTAAATGCTCACGGGTGCCGGTGGGGGTGGCACGGTTTTAATGGCGAAAGCTGCGTGTTTCGGCGAGGTGGCTGTAAACTCAATGGCCAGCGGGCGATGGTGACGAAGATGATGATGGGAATAACGATGGATGATTCAGCCAGTGTCGCCAAAGTCGTAGGGGGCAGAGCTGGGGCAGGGTATGGCAGCGGTGAGATCGGCTGCAGCGATTGGAATCAATGTTGATTTGTTTATTAAATCTGCCTGCCAGCATCGATTGGTAATCTGATACGTATGGATGACGGCAGCGGGAGGCAGATTAGGAAGAACCAGGAGCCAATGGAAAGTCCCGCCTGCTTATTTCTTGGACAATTTGGTAAGATTTTTCTTCGGCATTTGAAGATCAAATCTTGAGTTTTCAAATCTTTAATTGCTTAGGATAAAATAACGATAACGCACAAATATTACCATCTAGGTCACTGATGTTTTACAAATATTATAAATTGAATACATGAGATGTATAAGAAGGTATCATATTTAACCCACATGAATTGTCTCCCAACAGAATAGAGAAATCCCTTCTGTTTACAATGTAGTATTAGAATGTAATGGACAAGATCTTCAATCTAGAGAAATCCCTTCTGTTTTCAATGAATTATTATAATGTAATGGACAAGATCTTCAATCACCTTTTGGATGTATAAAGAGCTCTCATGAAGTGAGTTGACAAAGGGGGATTTAGAAGCCCTTGACCTGGTCTTGGTCAACATAGGATTAGAGTTGGAGTGCTCTCAAAAACATTACTATATACAGTAATGTGGTGTTTAGATAACTTTTACCCCACTAGCGTACTATGACTAGTTTCTTAAATAGATTAAGTTACGAGCTTTGGAGTTGTTTTCATATTGTATATATTGTCAACATAATCATGGTTGAGTTGAATCGATTGGAGCTATGCAGGAGATGAAGGAATGAAGATTTCTCGAGTTTTGAAAATCATTCCACAATGATTTATCGATTACCATGTAATGGTGTCTTAGATAGAGATGCTATTTCATACGTGGAAATCATGCTACAATTTATAGTGGATGTGTCGTGGTCCCTCAAGGTGTTTGGAGTTTCACATATGTGAGAATTACGACTTCAGTACTATATAGGTTGTGAGGTTAAAAGGTGATACGAACTATGATATAAAACCAAACAACAAAAGGACTGAACTTGATCTTTGCAGTGCGAAGACGAAAATCACTGAACCAATTGAACCGAATACAAGAAATGAAAGGATACAAGGAAAAATAGTAAAGAACACAAGAATTTAACGCACTTCAATTCTGTGGGGACTCACGTGCACGACAAGAACACCACTCAACACACGCGTTTTATTAATGCTCAAGAAACATAAACAGAATTACAGTATACAAAAACGAAGAAACAACATCAGAAGCACAAAAGATACAACTGGTGTAATCGAGATTCAGGAAAGAACTCGTAAAGAACTTATAGTGCCTGATGCTGATAGGTCCGACTGTCCTGGTCTCTTCAAGCCTTCGTTTGCTTGTTTCGAATCGCCAAAGCTCACTGAAGATCCCAAAGCTCGCAAGAGATACCTCCCTGGAATGGATTGTCTTCCTCAAGTACTTGACCTGGCGCACAAAATGCTGTCGTCGAAGCCGCACCTAGAGCTGTACACCAGCAGTGTACTGTGGAGTTCGGTAGGCATTGAGGTTCACCACCAAAGAACAGAAGGCATCCAACTAGGGTTTTTGGGAACCAGAGACCTGAGCACGAGAGCACCGGTAGAGAAGCAAGCCAAAATGAATCATCCGAAGCGACAGAGGCACATGGGGGCATCAATTCCCCCCAACACCAACCAGTGCCTCGAAACAAAACGGCCAACCAACGCCCGCCATGCACACGACGTCGAATCGTCAAAACAACGAATCAAAAAACCATCAGGACAGATTGATGACGACGATGCAGTGGGTGACGAGGGTTATCAACAGCCAGAGATCCATTCTGCGAACAGATTACCATTGTGGCACAGGGGCACGTGGGCATCAGACCGACCAAAAGAGAGGTCCAACAACAATTAAAATGAGCAAAATCATAAATCCAAAATTAAAACAATTTTGCACGGTTTGCATGGCATGGATATTAACAAACTAAATGACAGAATAAAATAAGGACAAAATTCAATATGAAAACATAATTGAATGTCACAATTCACAAATCTCCACCATTTTCAATTTAATTTGATGATGTTCTTGCACATATGGTTATAGAATCAGAACCATGTTTAACCTCATATCTAAACAAAATTTAAACTTAGACAAAACCACGACTTTCGTCAAACTATCGGCCGAGTTTATGTCAGTATGTATCTTATTGACACACACAGTTTCTCATTATGCAACATCTCTAATAAAATGTATCCTAATATCTATGGGCTTAGATTTACCATGACATACTAACTTTTTGAATAGGTGTATTGTAGATTGGCTACCAGAATACACATTGATAACAAAATTATAAAGACCAAGTTTAGAAGACACACATTTGATCCACAAAGCTTCCTTAACTGCCCCAATTAAGACAATATACTTGGATTCCGTGGCTGAAAGTGCAACCACAGACTGCATGTTACATTTCCGTGAAATAGGATCACCACATGAAGTAAAAACATAACCGGTTAAAGAATTACGAGTGTCAATGTTTCCAGCATAGTCAACATCAACATAACTGAATATTATTTCAGCTGTATCCATGTTTCTACCATAACACAATGCAATATTAGAGCTACATAAGAGGTATCTTAAAAGCCACTTGAGGGCATGCCAATGCGGCTTCCCAAGTGTGGCCATGAATCTGCTTAAAGTGTAGATTGCATAGACAATATCTGGGCGGGTGCAAATCATGCAATACATGACACTGACCACAATATTAGCATAGGACATGAAGTGTACACCATCAGTAGTTGTGGATGGCTGTGTTAAAGACAGTTTAAAATACTATCCAAGATATACTAACTGTTTGAGAGATTCAAACATATATCTCTTGAGTATTTTCAAAACATAAGCATGCTGAGATAAATAAAGAACTTTGTTTGGTTTGTCCATAACAATCTTGACACTTCAGATTTGCTTAGCCGCACCTAAGTCTTTCATTTCAAACTTGTCTTTTATTTGTGATTTAACAGTAGAAATGAGATTCATATTTTTGCAAATGATATGCATGTCATCAACTTAAAGCAGTAAATAAAGCATGCCATTTTTATTGATTTAAAATTAACACATGCATCATATTGACTCATAATGAACTGGTTATCTAACATGAACAAATCAAATTTCAAGTACCACTGCCTAGAGGCTTGTTTTAGTCCATACAATGATTTGTTTAAAAGACGTACTTGATTCAATTTGAATTCATTTGGATAACTATTAGGAGGTTTCATATAAACTTTCTCATTCAAATCTCCATATAAAAAAGTAGTTTTGACATCTGAATTGTTCAATATAAAGATCATTATAGGAAGAAAAAGCTAATAAGAGCCTAATGGAAGAATGCTTAACAACAGTGGAAAAAATTTCAGAGTAATCGATTCCCTCTCTTTGAAGGAAACCCTTAGCAACTAACCTTGCTTTATACTTGATTTTATTTCCCTCGGTGTTGTCTTATTTTCTTTTGGAGATCCACTTGGAACCAATTATTTTAGCATTAGTTGGTTTGTTTACAACAGTCCAAGTATGGTTCTTTTTTAAAGACTGTATTTCTTCATTCATGGCAAAGATCCATTGCTTTGAGTCTGTCATTTATGGCTTGCCTATAGGTTTGAGGATCATCATCTATAAGATCATGGGCTATATGAAAGACATAAGATTCCATATCATACTGACTAAATTGAGCAAGAGGTCTTGGAACTCTCCTTTATCTGTCTCGGGTCAGTTGGTAGTCTCTATTAAGGGCTACATGTTCAGATTTAGAGTTTGAATTCGAAGAAAAAGAAGAATCGGCCTGTACAGAAGGCTTTTCATCAGGCAGAGAAGGCTGAACAGGAGCCCCAAATTGTGCTGGAAGCTCAGTTTCATCAACCTATTGAAGGGCTCAATCACTACTGCCTGGTGTGGCAGTCTTGGTTTTAGGAGAGAAAGACTCATGAAAGAAAACATCTCTATTTATAATGCACTCTCGATAATCGGGTTTATCTACCCAAAGCTTATACCCCGTAACACCCTCGAGATACCCAACAAAGATACATTTTAGAGCTCTTGGTTCTAAATTGTCAGTCTTAATATAAGCATAAGCTGTACAACCAAAGACTCTTAAGTAGGTATAGGAAGGGGGATTACCATTCCACAATTCTTCAGGTGTTTTAAATTGATTAACTGAAGAGGGGCGCCTATTAATTAGGTATACAACAATTCTAGCAACTTCTGCCCAAAATGATTTGGGGAGGCCTGGGCATGCAAGCATGTTTCAGACTCTTTCTAGGATAGTCATATTCTTTCTTTCTGCTAATCCATTTTGTTGGGGAGTTTCCCTTACCATTATATGTCTTTTAACACCTTCAGATTCACAAAACTGTATGAACTCAGTGGATAGCTATTCAAGCCCATTGTCGATTCTTAGAGTTTTAACTTTCTTCCCAATTTGGTTTTCAACTAAAATTTTCCAAGTTTTAAATGTTTGGAAAACATCAGATTTGTTTTTAAGAATGCAAATCCACACTTTCCTAAAAAAATCATCTATGAAAGTAACAAAGTAGGAATCTCCATCATGGGATGAAGTCCTAGATGGACCCCATAGATCAGAGTGGACATATTCTAAGGGGATGGTGTCTTTGAAACTATACCTTCCAAAACTAACCCTTTTGGCCTTTCCCATCACACAATTTTCACAAAATGGAAGATTGCTTGATGTGATATCACTCAACCCTTGCATGTTGAGTTCCTCAAGGTTTTTGGAGCTAACATGCCCTAATCTTCTATGCCAAAGCATAGTACTATCAGTATTGGTTGAATAAACACTACCCAACTTCCTTGAACGAGTCTTTCCATTCAAGACATACAACCCATTGATTAAAGATCCATTAATAATGGTTCTAGAGCATTTGTTGATGCGGAAATGTTGAGAGTTGCAACGACAGAAACAGCGAAACACAGAAGAGTAAAAGAAAAAAAAAACAGAAGGACACAAAGATTTACGTGGTTCGGGAATAATTCCTACGTCCACGGAGAGGCAGAAAATCACTATATTCAGGAGCACAATTACAGAGTGTTTCAGTAAGAAACCCTAACCCGAAATGGGCTACAAATGGAGAAGACGACCCATTGTTCCACCAACTGCACAGGAAGTCCGCATCGCTACAGTGAAAGACGACCACCCAATCAAAAGTACTACAGTGGATGTCGGCTGGAAGTCCAAAAGGCTATAGTAAAGTTGACTCCAAAGTCCGCACTGTAGGTCGATGCACAGTACGAGCCACAAGCATTCAGCCCAACCAGATCGAGCTATACCAATTCAATAATCTCTCACTTGGAGCCTGATCCACTACATTGTTATGCTTCGATGTCATTGACTAAGACAACTTAAACTGAGTTCTTCCTCTTCTTCATTCACCAGCGATGCACTTTCCCTTCACAGCTTCAATTTCAACCTGACGATTCATGAAATTCAACATGTTTTCCTCTTGTGCTCTCATCGCGTCCTCCCTTATTCTGCCTCTCATCCTCCATTCATCAATGAAGACCAATAGAGGCACAACAGTGCCTCAACTTCTGTATTACTATGGGCTTCATCAACATGTCTGTCAGATTGTTGATTCCACAAATCTTTTGCAATGTCAACAACCCATCATGTATCAAACCTCTGATGAAATGGTACTTCAACTGAATGTGCTTCATCCGAGTATGAAACACTGGGTTCTTTGCAAGATGTATAACACTCTGACTGTCACAGTGCAATACATTCTCCTCTCGCTTTCTTCCCAATTCATCCAAGAAGTTCTTCAGCCAAACTATCTCTTTCTCAGCTTCTGTTATAGCAATGTATTCTGCCTCTATGGTGGATAAAACCATCACCTTCTGCAATTGTGATATCTAACTTACCGCAGTTCCTCCACAAGTAAATACATAACATGTGGTACTCCTCCTGCTATTGACGTCGTCTCCAAGATCAACATCCACATACCCCTGCAATGAATTTCCTTTTCCAAAACACAGAGACACCTCCTTACTGCCATTCAAATACCTTATTATCCACTTCAAAGCTTCCCAATGTTGCTTTCCAGGGTTAACCATATACCTGCTCACAACTCCCACTGCATGAACGATGTCAGGTCGAGTGCAGATCATGGCATACATTGGACTTCCAACAAATGATGCGTATGAAACCTTTGCCATGTACTCAACCTCTTCTATCGTCTTCGGTGATTGCTCCTTTGAGAGTTTGAAATGGTCCGCCAGGGGAATAGAGACTGCCTTTGCTTCCAGCATATTGAATCTTCTCAGAACCATCCCAATGTAGTCAACCTGTGATAACATTAAGGTTCCAGCCACACGGTTTCTCTTGATCTTCATCCCCAAAATCTTGCCAACTTCTCCAAGATCCTTCATTTCGAACTCCTCAGCCAACTGTCCTTTCAACTCATCAATCCTCTACATACATGATCCTGCAATGAGCATGTCATCCACATACAGAAACAATATAATGTATTCATCACCAAAGGACATGATGTAGCAACATTGATCTACACCACATCATTTATATTCATTTTTAGACATAAATGAATCAAAATTTTTGTTCCACTGCCTGTGTGCCCGCTTCAATCCATATAAGCTCTTTTGGAGTTTGCACACCATGTCTTTCTTCCCAGACTCTACATATCCCTATGGCTGCTGCATATAGATGCCCTCCTCCAGGTCTCCATGAAGGAAAACAGTCTTGACATCAAGCTGTTCAAAATGAAAGTCTTCTGATGCCACAATGCTGAGAACCATCCAGATGGTGGTAAGCTTCACTACTGGTGAGAATATTTTAGTGAAATCCACTCTCTCCTTTTATTGAAAGCCTTTCACCACCAACCTTTCCTTTCACCTCCTCTTTCCATCATGTTCTTCCTTGACCCGGTATACCCATTTGTTCTGCAATGATCTCTTTCCTTGTGGTAGAGGTGTCAGCTCCCAAGTGTTATTATCATGCAATGAGGAAATCTCATCCTTCATAGTCAACTCCCACTTGTTTGACTCCTTCTGCTGCATTGCCACTTCAAAACATTCTGGTTCTTTACCATCAGTCAATAACAGATAATGCAAGGATGGTGAATACCTCTACATAGGTCTTATCACCCTTGTTGATCTCCTCAGCTCCACATGAGTGGTAGGTTTCATCAGTTCAGATGTCTCATGCTCAGATACACCTTCAAGATCCACTTGCTCTTTGCACTCTAATTCAATGTTCCCATTTTCATCTTCAGCTGCATGACGATCTTTGTATATGACACTTTCATTGAATATCACATTCTGGCTCCTGATGACCATCTTGTTGAGATCATCCCAAAAGCGATAACCAAACTCCTCAGCACCATAACCAATAAAGAAACATCTTTTGGACTTTGCATCAAGCTTGTCCCTTGCAATAAAATCAACATGTACATATGCCAAACAATCAAAGACTCTTAAATGTGAGAGTCTCGCCTTCTTACCAGACCAGAGCTCCTCGGGTAGACGTTCTTCCATTGGTACAGATGGACTCATGTTGATATGATATGCTGCCATGTTCACTGCATCAGCCCATAAGGTTTTAGGAAACCCCGAGTGTAACCTCATACTTTTGGCACGTTCATTCAATGTCCTATTCATCCTCTATCCACACCATTTTGTTGCGGTGTACCTGGAATTTTCTTCTCCCACAGAATTTCATTATCAGAACAGAATTATCTGAACTCATTGCTGTCGTACTCTCCACTGTTGTATGACCTCAAACATTTCAGTTTTTCTCCTGACTCATTCTCCACCATGACCTTCCACTTTTGAAACATCTTAAACACTTCAGATTTGTTTTTCGGAAAGTAAACACATACCTTCCTTGTGGAGTTGTCAATGAATGTCACATAATATTGTGACCCTCCAAGGGAATGTTGTCACGACCCGTCCTCGGAGCCCGTGCCGTGACTACCCCAAGCCCGCCTTCCATAGGCCAGGGGCTGGCGACTAGCACCAAAGGCGTAAATCCCGATAACTGGGAAGACATTGCCTTTATAAAAGTAAACAAAACACCATAGAATACAAGCGAAAATAAAACACTAAGTACAAAGAGAAGTGCTGAAAGGTAAATGTGCCAGAATACAAACCCAAAAAGAAAGTACAACTACAAATGAACAAAGTACAACAGAAAAGACAACAGCTGGAAGGACGGAAGCGGCTCCTGGGTCGTCCTCCTCGGATCCTACCTGAAGGGTAGGTACAGATGGCGCAACTCCTGGATCGTCCACCACGGATCCTACCTGAAGGGTAGGTGCAAATAGCCTCCACAACGCTCTCACCCGTCAACCTCCTCCGAGTGTCGTCTCGCCGTGAAGTCCACCTCCGGGTACTGACTCGTCGTGTAGTCCACCTCCGGGTACCGTCCAGTCTCGAACACTCGGCCTCCGTCAGCACTGCCCATCGTCTGCAACCAACACAACGAGGTGCGGGCATAGCCCGTGCAGGGGTGAGTATAACGATACTCAGTAGGGACCCCGAGACCCTCAAGGTCTCACTAAAACCAACAAGGATAACCACAAATAAGATCTCAACAGATAACTTTTACTTAGGTATATGCCCATACATATACCTAAGTTATCAAGTAACCCATCTCAATCATGAGGAAACACAAGGATTATGAAATCAACGGATAACCACTACCCAGGTATATGCTCATACATATACCTAATTTATCAAGTAACTCATCTCAATCATGAGGAAACACTACTAGAAAAACAGGTATTTGCGACGGGCGATTTGTGACGGGATCCCGTCGCAAATGGCCTTTTGCAACGGGGGCCCGTCGCAAATCGCCTGTTGCGGAAAACGCCGTCGCAACAACTATTTGCGACGGGCCCGTCGCTAAAGCTAGTAGTTGCGACGGGGATACTTCCCGTCGCAAATCTTACTCCGTATTTTTTGTAAAAACTTTTAAAAGAGTAATTGCGACGGGGCCCGTCACAAATACATGTTGCGACGGGCCCCGTCGCAAATACTGTTTTTTAGAAAAAAATAAAAAACTATTATTAAATTATTTTAATGAATATAATAATAATAATATTTGCGACGGGCATAGTATCCTGTTGCAAATACTTTAAAAAAAATAAAAAAATAAATTATTAATAAATTATTTTAATTAATATAATAATAATCCAATTATAATTCAAAAATAAAAAATAATAAAATATTAATAAATGATTTTAATTAATATAATAATAGAATTATAATTCACAAATAAAAATAATAAATTATTAATAAATTATTTTAATTAATATAATAATAGAATTATATTTCAAAAATAAAAAATAATAGAATATTAATAAATGATTTAATTAATATAATAATATTAGAATTATAATTCATAAATAAAAATAATATTAATAAGTTATTTTAATTAATATAAAAATAATAGAATTATTTTACATTCAAATATTAAAATAATTCAAATATTACAAAAAAATATAATTAAATTATAATATTATTATTCATATTAATATTGTTATTTCAAAATATAATATTATTAATATTTTATAATGAGACAAAAACTACGAATAGAAAAAAATTCATATATGATTTTACAAACTTTATAACATAAAAACAAATTCTAATCTGAAGGAGGGGGGGGGGGGGGAGGGGGGATCTGCAGATGCCGGTGGAGGAAACTTTATCCCTAAAGCATGAGTGAGTCGGCGCATGTACTCCATCTGCTCCTGGTGCTGCTGCTGCCACCGACTCATCTGCTCCTCGTACAGCTGTTGCTGGCGTCGACGCTCCTCCTCATGCTGCTGCTGCTGCTGACGCATCTGCTCCTGCTCCTGTCGGAGACTCTCTATCAGTGCAGTATGAGATCACAACTGATCCTCATACTGTGTAGCAGAAGAAGATGCACGAGCTCCTCTCGAGCTGGACGCCGACATCGCAGCACTGCCATCATAATCTCCGAGAGTTAGTCGAGAGCTAATACCAACTACCCGACCCTTCTCGAAGGCATACTGGGTGGCCTGCATCCATGCCGTCTCATCAAACTGACGACCAGTGGTCTGATCTGATGACTCGGCCTGACTCTCAGGCCGGGTTTGTGACGCTGCGGCCTCATATGACTCCTATAGTTGCAATTTAAAATTAAAATTGTGAATATATTATATGCAGTTAATTTTTAAACTTGAAAACAAATAATACTGACCACGATGTGATGCTGATGATCACCTCTGAGCTCCCCAGTAGCAGGATCACTATACATCCTCTGATATACGTCGTACTCTGTAATATCGGGGTGCTCGATAGCCTATAAGAATAAAAAATAAACTGTTAATATTTATAGTTATATAAAATATTTATAAATAATGTACGTACCAGATGTTGTCTATGAGTACTGGAAGAACGACTCCTAGCTCGATGAGTCACCTCCTGTCTCCCCCGATTCTGCCTCCCCACCGATGATCTCCTCTGAAAGACACCACTCAACCAGTACGCACATAATCCATCTCATACATGGGATGAAATGTACTCTGGTCAGTGTGCTCTACATGACTCGTCAAAATCTGACACTCCTACTTTCTTCGTGGCAGCTTTTCTTAAATTGTGCAAAAAATGACGAAAGCGATCACGCATGGCCACCTCCCATGCCTTGTGGATGGCGTCACGCATGGTATCCTCGATCAGATACCATAAACCCTACAAATAAATCAAAATATCAAGTTAGAAATGAAATAATTTTCAAAATAAAAATTATTTATTTACGTACGTACCAACCAATGGTCGAACATGGCCTGCTGCACATCAATGGGAATCTGCTCCCATGTGGTCCACGACTGAGAGAAATAGTTGCGTAAAATAGCGCTGCCCTGTCCGACTGCTATATGCGGAAAATTGTAAAAATAATAAACATTTATTATGTGAATAGATTAATGAAATCTTAGTCAAATCCACAGATTATCACACAGGTTATCACACCTCCGTGTGCGTGGATCAAACCCAAGACGTGGACATCGCTCGGGGACGGGGTCAGGAATCATCAATCGTGCAAGACCGCGCCCCCTCCGCGTACTCCCTGGAGCGCCTGCAGGCTGAGGGTCATCTGCCAGCAACTCATCCGCATCGAAAGGCAGGTCAGCATCCGCCAACTCACGAAATGTGGCGTCGTCCATCTGAAACAGAAAATGTTAATGTTGTTAGCAAATAATTGATAATTACTATTATATATACATATATACATATTATGATTGTATATAAATACCATGGAATTCTATCAGTGTTCATCTTCATCATCATCTTCATATATGTCAATGTCATCTTCATATTCCTCCTCAACATCATCGATATCCATTCGAGTTACAGTTGCTTCATCTCTTACCATTTCAAATTCATATGTGACATCATTAACATCATCGCCATCACCGACTCTTAAATGTGGGGTGTCGTCATCGATACTCATGTCTCTTTGTAAAAAAGATTGATTTTGAGTACTCTCTTGAAAAACTTCAATTCTTTGCACATCAGTGAATGCACATTCACTTTGACTAAACTGATTGTCTCGAATTTTGATTTTTATTACACTCCACCAATCAGTCAAGTCTCTTGATGTAGCACAGTACTTTGCGTAATAAACTTGATGTGCATGTTGAGCCAATAAGAATGGTTCATTTACTACGAGAACACTTTTACATTTAATATCGATGATTCCATGAGTCGGATGAACACACACGCCTCTCTCTGTATCCAACCACCGACATTTGAACATGGTTATGTAATGTTGTCCAAGATAATAGAGTTCAATGATTTCATCAAGTATGTCATAAAATTCAACTTCATTTTCTCGATGATGAGATCCTCTCAAGCTAACTCCACTGTTCATTATTTTTTTCGATTCCCCATATGCATGTGTGTGAAATCGAAATCCATTCACCACATATGCATTATAAGTTTTAACAAGTTTGGAAGGTGGGTTACTCAATAGACACAGCCGTTTGTCAATTTTATCAGCATGTCGAGACACTTGAAAATTTGTGAAATAATTATCAATATAGTAAACTATACATTGAATGAGTTGCTAAAAGATAAAGAATTTATGTTGCCAGTTTTTGAAACCACTGAGAGAAATTTTTCAGTCGACGTTCTTCGAGAGCAGCTGCTGTAATTTGTGGAATTTGTTTCTTGATATGATTATCATACAACCTATAAAAACCAAAGTTATTTACTGTAACATAAATGATAGAATAAGTGATATAAAAACTTACAGTACAACTGATGTCATCTCTTCACAGTTGAGCAGAACATACGCATGAGCTCTATGATGTTCATCATCCGAAAGCCAGCGTTCATAAACTCCACCAAAACCAAGCTCTGGTTGGTTGAAAACAGATAATTGATTGTCGATTTCATCAATATTCCTCTCGTTCCATCCCATTCGGTTGTGTTTTGAAGGATACTCAGATTCAAAATAATGGGAGCAGAAAAAAGATATTTCCTCTTGCAAATAAGCTTCTGCAATAGATCCTTCAACAGATGCTTTGTTACGTACTTTTCTTTTCAATTTTTTCATGCATCTTTCAAATGGGTACATCCATCGAAACTGTACTGGACCTCCACATTTGGCTTCATATGGCAAATGTAACATCAAATGTTCCATTGAGTCGAAGAAAGACGGCGGAAATATTTTTTCCAGTTTACATATAATTACAACAACATCTTTTTCAAGTTTTCCTAGAGCATCATAATCTGCTGTAGCCGCACAAATTTCCCGAAAAAAATGAGACATGTCTGTTATGGAATCCCAAATCACAGAATTCAACAGACCTCTTAATCCAATGGGTAGAAGTCTTTCCATTATAACATGACAATCATGACTTTTTAATCCAGTAATATGACCATTCTTTACACATCTACCCAAATTGGAAGCACAGCCATCTCGAAGTCTCAAATCTGCAATCCACTGACAAAATAATAAACTGTTTTCTTTAGACAGTGTATAAGCTGCTTTTGGTTTCAATAACCTTTCTGTTCTGACATTCTCAAACAGTTCCAATTCTGGACGCCTGCAAATTTGAGCAAGATCTAAACGTGCATTTACATTGTCTTTGCTCTTTCCTGGCATATCTAAAACTGTATGAAACAAATTATCAAAACAGTTCTTCTCAATATTCATGACATCTAACATGTGTCGGACCAACAAATCAGACCAATATGGCAAATCCCAAAATATGCTACGTTTAATCCAATTGTGTTCTTTCCCAAAACCAGAAATTTTCTGTTGGTTTATTGTGGGACCAAAAGTGATGGGTGGTAATGAAAATACAACTGATTTTAACTCCGAACCTGATAGCATTTTTGGAGGTCCATCCCTTTCAACTGTTCCTTTTCTGAAATGAGATCTGTTTCTGCGAAAAGAATGATCAGCTGGAAGAAATCTGCGATGACAGTCAAAATAACAAGGTTTCTTTCCATGAATGAGCATAAATGCTTTGTTCTCTCCCATACAGTAAGGACATGATTTCTGACCATGTGTACTCCAGCCAGATAACATCTCATAAGCCAGGAAGTCACTAATTGTCCACATCAATGCTGCTCTCAGTATGAAATTCTGTTTCGTTGCAACATCATATGTACTGACACCAGTACTCCACAATAAACTTAATTCATCAATCAATGGTTTCAAATAAACATCAATATTTTTCTTCGAATGTCTTGGAATTAGTAAAGTCAAAAAGATATATGGCTCCTTCATCAACATCCATGGAGGTAAATTGTACGGAGTTAAAAAAACAGGCCAACATGAATATTGACTACCATAAGATCCGAACGGACAGAAACCATCAGTGGAAAGGCCCAGTCGAACATTTCTAACTTTTAAAGCAAAGGATGGATGCACTCTATCAAAATGTTTCCATGAATCACCATCGGCTGGATGATTTAAGCTTTTATTGGTTGAAATTTTATCTTTATGCCATGACATCATTGTCGCAGTATTCTTAGACATGAATAAACGCTGAAGTCTGGATGTAAGCGGAAAATATCTCAACTGTTTTACAGGAATCAAACCAGACTTCCCATGTTGTCCTTCTTTATATCTCAGTTGCCCACATGTGGGACAACTATCCAACGACTCATTTTCCCCAGAATATAAAATGCAGTCATTTGAACATGCATGAATCTTCTGACAAGTAAGTCCCAAATTTCGAACCAGCCTCTTACTCTCATAGTAATTTACAGGCAAAACATTTCCTTTGGGTAACAGCGTTTTAAGCAAAGAAAATATCTGGTCAAAACAGGTGTTTGACATTCTGTTATCTGATTTGATAGCCATAAATTTTGCAACTGCTTCTCATTTGCTCATCTTGCAGCCAGGATATAATGCATCCTCAGCAGACCTCAACAACTCATAAAATTCAGACGGTGCCAACTCAGGATTTGAAGCTATATCAACCAGAGTTTCTGTATGTTGAACAGATGAACCTGCAACATCATGTACTAAATCTTGAAACCGGGATGGATCCGGAATCAAGTTGGTATCACCTGCTCTGGAACTGCGTTCACCGTGTTGATACCAAAAAACATAATCTGGTTGAAAACCAAAACGCAAGAGATGTCCCCCCACTTTGTCAAACGTGTCAAACGTTCTCAATGCACATTTTCTACAAGGGCATTTTATTTTGCCTTCTGAAACAAATTCTGGATTTGATACCGCAAATGATAAAAAAGTCTCCACACCCTCTACATATACTGGATTTAAACCAGAACCGTTTGGATTTCTACATTGATTTATCCATATGCGGTCACCTAATAATGATTGTTGACGACCTCGTTGTTCCATATTTTTCTATAAAATATAAAAGCATTACTGGTTTTGAATAATTTGTAAGAAAAAAACACTCAAGCAAGGATAATTATAGAGTTTACATCATACACGAATGACGCAAACTTTTTATTGAGATAGACCTAAAAATTGACCCTTTAAGAATTGAATATGTTGAGAATAAAGCAAAACCTGTTACAAATATTGATAATTTTAATATTATATAAATTTTTTATTATTTTCATAGTACTAATATTATTGGTAATTATTCCTAATTATTGGTAATTATTCCTAATTATTGGTAATTATCGGTAATTATTGGTAATTATTACTAATTATTGGTAATTATTACTAATTATTGGTAATTATTACTAATTATTACTAATTATTACTAATTATTGGTAATTATTACTAATTATTACTAATTATTACTAATTATTGGTAATTATTACTAATTATTACTAATTATTACTAATTATTGGTAATTATTACTAATTATTACTAATTATCGGTAATTATTCCTAATTATTACTAATTATTACTAATTATCGGTAATTATTGGTAATTATTGGTAATTATTCTTAATTATTGGTAATTATTACTAATTATTGGTAATTATTACTAATTATTGGTAATTATTACTAATTATTACTAATTATTAATAATTATTGGTAATTATTACTAATTATTACTAATTATTACTAATTATTGGTAATTATTACTAATTATTACTAATTATTGGTAATTATTCCTAATTATTACTAATTATTACTAATTATTGGTAATTATTCCTAATTATAGGTAATTATTCCTAATTATTGGTAATTATTGGTAATTATCGGTAATTATTGGTAATTATTGGTAATTATTGGTAATTATTACTAATTATTGGTAATTATTACTAATTATTGGTAATTATTACTAATTATTACTAATTATTGGTAATTATTCCTAATTATTACTAATTATTACTAATTATCGGTAATTATTGGTAATTATTGGTAATTATTCCTAATTATTGGTAATTATTCCTAATTATTGGTAATTATTCCTAATTATTGGTAATTATTCCTAATTATTGGTAATTATTCCTAATTATTGGTAATTATCAGTAATTATTGGTAATTATTGGTAATTATTACTAATTATTGGTAATTATTACTAATTATTGGTAATTATTGGTAATTATTACTAATTATTACTAATTATTACTAATTATTGGTAATTATTACTAATTATTACTAATTATTACTAATTATTGGTAATTATTACTAATTATTACTAATTATTTGGTAATTATTCCTAATTATTACTAATTATTACTAATTATCGGTAATTATTGGTAATTATTGGCAATTATTCCTAATTATTGGTAATTATTACTAATTATTGGTAATTATTACTAATTATTGGTAATTATTACTAATTATTACTAATTATTGGTAATTATTACTAATTATTACTAATTATTACTAATTATTGGTAATTATTACTAATTATTACTAATTATTGGTAATTATTGGTAATTATTACTAATTATTACTAATTATTGGTAATTATTGGTAATTATTCCTAATTATTACGAATTATTACTAATTATTGGCAATTATTCCTAATTATTGGTAATTATTCCTAATTATTGGTAATTATTCCTAATTATTCGTAATTATCGGTAATTATTGGTAATTATTGGTAATTATTACTAATTATTGGTAATTATTACTAATTATTATTAATTATTGGTAATTATTCCTAATTATTACTAATTATTACTAATTATCGGTAATTATTGGTAATTATTGGTAATTATTACTAATTATTGGTAATTATTGGTAATTATTCCTAATTATTGGTAATTATTTCTAATTATTTGTAATTATTCCTAATTATTGGTAATTATCGGTAATTATTGGTAATTATTGGTAATTATTACTAATTATTCGTAATTATTACTAATTATTGGTAATTATTACTAATTATTACTAATTATTGGTAATTATTCCTAATTATCGGTAATTATTACTAATTATCGGAAATTATTGGTAATTATTGGTAATTATTACTAATTATCGGTAATTATTACTAATTATTGGTAATTATTGGTAATTATTCCTAATTATTGGTAATTATCGGTAATTATTGGTAATTATTGGTAATTATTGGTAATTATTACTAATTATTACTAATTATTGGTAATTATTACTAATTATTACTAATTTTTGGTAATTATTCCTAATTATTACTAATTATTACTAATTATCGGTAATTATTGGTAATTATTGGTAATTATTGGTAATTATTGGTAATTATTACTAAATATTGGTAATTATTACTAATTATTACTAATTATTGGTAATTATTCCTAATTATTGGTAATTATCGGTAATTATTGGTAATTATTGGTAATTATTACTAATTATTACTAATTATTACTAATTATTGGTAATTATTACTAATTATTGGTAATTATTCCTAATTATTACTAATTATTACTAATTATTGGTAATTATTCCTAATTATTGGTAATTATTCTTAATTATTGGTAATTATTACTAATTATTGGTAATTATTACTAATTATTACTAATTATTACTAATTATTGGTAATTATTACTAATTATTACTAATTATTGGTAATTATTACTAATTATTACTAATTATTACTAATTATTGGTAATTATTACTAATTATTACTAATTATTGGTAATTATTCCTAATTATTGGTAATTATTACTAATTATTGGTAATTATTCCTAATTATTGGTATTTATTCCTAATTATTGGTAATTATTCCTAATTATTGGTAATTATCGGTAATTATTGATAATTATTGGAAATTATTACTAATTATTACTAATTATTGGTAATTATTCCTAATTATTACTAATTAGTGGTAATTATTAGTAATTATTAGTAATTATTAGTAATTATTACTAATTATTACTAATTATTGATAATTATTACTAATTATTACTAATTATTGATAATTATTACTAATTATTGGTAATTATTACTAATTATTGGTAATTATTACTAATTATTGGTAATTATTACTAATTATTGGTAATTATTCCTAATTATTACTAATTATTCCTAATTATTGCTAATTATTGGTAATTAATCCTAATTATTGGTAATTATATGAATAATTACCAATAATTAGGAATAATTACCAATAATAACATTATTAGTATATTTTACTATTAATATTAAAATAATATAATTTTCTATATTATATACAATTCTCCTTTCATCTGTGTTTTCTGTCTCCACATAAAAATATTAAATGCGAAGACAGAAAACACACGGATGAAAGGAGAATTGTATATAATATAAAAAATTTTATTATCTTAATATTAATAATAAAATATACTAATAATATAATAATGTTATTATTCCTAATTATTGGTATTTATTACTAATTATTAGCATTTATTCTTAATTATTGAAAATTATTACTAATTATTCCTAATTACCATTAACTATGAACAATACTAATAATTTAAATTTATTAAGTAACAAAACAATGTAAACATAATTAAATTACAACTAATTAAGAATAATTGAAACTAATAAAAAATTTAAAATAAATATTAAATTAAAATGAACATAAATACCTTTAAAATTGATCTGAGGTTGATCTCTGATCGTTCTTGAAAACTTCAATATCAACTCCGGAGAAAAAAATTAAACTTAAGAAATGCTAAACTCTAGAAATAGAATTTTGAGAGAAGGAGAAGATGGAGTTTGAGAATGAATTGAAAAAAACGGATGGAGGTATTTATAGGTTAGATTATTTGCGACGGGTATCCCGTCGCAAATACCTTAGCCATCATTTATTACGGTCAACGGTTAAATAATTATTTGCGACGGGACCCGTCGCAAATAATAACCTGCCGACATACTATTTGCGATGGAAGTATACTCTCGTCGCAAATACCTTTTACCGCCGCCGGTTATTTGCGACGGGCAATAACCGCCCGTCGCAAATACGTTTCCCGCGATTTGGCGCGTAAAGCACACCGGTTCTTTTGCAACGGGGAAAGCTAACCCGTCGCAAAAGACTACTTATTTGCGACGGGCAAATACCCCCGTCGCAAATAAATTTTTAACAGGGCTATTTGCGACGTGATTTATCCCCGTCGCAAATACCCCGTCGCAAATACCCATTTTTCCCGTAGTGAAAATACCAAGATCATGAAAATCAACGGATAACCACTACCCAGATATATGCTCATATATATACCTAAGTTATCAAGTGACCCATCTCAATCATGAGGTAAACACAAGGGTCAAAAGTCTCAACTCAAACCAGGATTTTCATTATCGAAACCGTAACTGCTGAAGAGTTCCGTCTCTGGAGTGTACAGTGGTCCTGTCACGACTCCGAGGTACTGCTCACTAACCTAAGACTGCTGAGGTACTCCTCCTGTCGAGTACCGCGGACCAGCCACCCAAACACAGTAGTGCTTCCCGCTGGGGTATGCCACCCAAACACAGTAGTGCACACCCCCTAGTAGCCTGCAGAGGTACTCTCTGGACGAGTACCGCGGGTCTGCACTGTCACACAGGTAGTGCTCCGGCCGTCATGGGTCTGCACCTCACAAAGTAGTGCTCCGTCCACTGGGCTAGTCGACTCACTCCAAGTCGAGTCGGTCAAGCAATCGTCAGGTCTCAGTCGGCTACACGGTCTCCATACTCCGCATGCTCGTCTCTGGAAGGGTCCGCTCCACGAGCTACAGGTCGATACTCCAAGTATCTCAAAGTCCCACGAAGAAGTATCCCAAAGGACCGCCTCGTCACAGGGGTCTCAACGCAACAGACGACGCGTCAATCGAACGCCCGGTCTGTGAGTTACTAGCTCTTTCGTCCCAGGGGCCCGGTTGGTTTCGTGTGCGAACCAACCCGGCCGTATCTCAACTGTACCCCAACTCTCATAGGGTAAACTCAAAAGGACCGTTTCTCAACGTGATCACCAACGCCGCAGATGGTTCGTCGAACGGACGTCTGGTCTGAAAGATAACAGCTTTTCCGTTCCAAGGGCCCGGTTGGATTTCGGGTACAATCCAACCCGGCCACTATCCAACAGCAACCAAATCTCGGGCGAAGTATGCCAAAAGTTCCGTCTCATCAAGAGGAAATCAACGAGACAGACGACGCGTCAATCGGACGCCCGGTCTGTGAGTTATTGGCTTTTTCGTTCCAGGGGCCCGGTTGGTTTTTTAAGGCAAAACCAACCCGACCGTACTCCACCTGCGTCCAAACCTCGGACGGAGTATGCCAAAAGATCCGTCTCACTTAGAGGAATTCAACAAAGTCAACGACATATCAATCGGACGTCCGAAGCTCAAGATATGAGCGTTTCTGCTCTGAGGGCCCGGTTAGTTTCGTGTACGAACCAACCCGGCCGAACCCAAAGTATTCTGAAACCTTGAGTGTGATATACCGAAACGACCGTCTTAATCCAAGGATCGCACCGCCGCTGACGGCGCGTCGTTCGGAGGCCCGTAGCTCAAGTTATGAGCGAAAGACCGAAAAGGTCCGGAAACGGGGGGTCTGGGCCCGGACCGACCCGGCCCAACCACCCCTGGGTCGGCCCGAACCGGGTCGACCCGAACCTGGTCCGGGTCCGGGTCCGACCCGGTTTGGCACGACTCGGCCCGGCTCAGCCCGGCCGAGCCGGCCGAGCGGAGGAACCGCGGGGCGCTGGCCCCCGCGGGATGAAGTGCCGCGGCCCTGCGTGGGGCCGCGCTGGATCAGCGGACGCGGCAAAGCCGCGTCCCGTGTGGGCCAGACCCGCGCGGCCGCTGGCCGCCGCCGCCGCGGCGGCCCTGTCTGGCGGCGCGCCGGGGTGCCGCTGCCTCCGGCCGCCGGCGCCGCCGCACCGGCGACCCGCGCCGCCGGTGGGTTCCTCGGGCCACCAGAGTTGCTCCGGTGGTCCGAATCCACTGCCGTCTGCGCCGAAGTTCCTCCCGGGTCCCATTCTTCACTGCCAGGCCCTCAAAACGCCATTGCGGCCCCGTTTGTCATCGTCCGCCAATCCGCGCATCAACGAAAGACTGCGGAGGGTGGTCGGGCCGTGTTTGTTTGGCCCGCACCCTCCGCGTTAGGTGATAACAATCGGAAATAAATATTCAACACATGAATAACAAGCAAGACACAATTTTAATAGAATTAAAATTGAACTTTGATCCGGGTTCTTTGTTTTAAAAGAAACAATCACGGGAATCAAAGATTGTTCTCAAATAAAAAACCCTACCTTAACATCGTCGTCGGACGCGAGATCGATCGTCGCGGAAGAAAGGGTCGCCGCGTCGCGGAAGGGCGTCGCTGTCGTGCGGTACTCGGCGTCGCGTCGACGAACTCCGAGGATCGAGAACATACAAATTTAATTATTATAATTAAATCCATGTTGATGTTATAAACCAAAAAGAATTAAAAAGGAGCGCTACCCCCTACCTTGTTGTTGTCGATCGAAGGTTGTCGCGGGGTTGGATCGCCGTGGAAGAAGCGTCGCGGAGGGAGAATCGCGGAAGAAGCGTTGTTGACGTCGCGGTACACGATGTCGCGTCGTCGATCTCCGAGGGTTTGGCGTTTTTCGTCGGAGGTCGGAGCGTTCTTCGCGTTCTTCGTCGAAGAAGAACGCTTTCCTCCCAAATTCTCTCCACGCCACAAGTCCAACTAAATAAAATAAGTTCAACTCTTATTTTATTATTGACCTAAGCTTTTGAAATTCAAAAGATAAGAAACGAACAATTAATTCGTTGAATTAATTGTAACGATTTAACTGCCCAATTAATTGGGGCGTTTCTTAACCAGAAAAACGCACGATTGACTTTCATTAATGAGGAGGTTTCGCGGGTGCGTCAGGAAAAGAAACGGTGAGGCTCGTGCGGGCCCCACCTCACAAATATCCTACTAAGAGGGTAGGATATTTTGGATTGCACCCTATCCGCTTTAACTCAGTTTAAGTAGCTTTAAGTGGCTTTTAAGTGGCCTTAAGTGAAATAAAATAAAGTTTGTCGTACCACATTATTTTATTTCTTAACTTAAAAGTCCAAAAATTAAAAACCACACCCGAGCAAACGCAACTCCGGAAGAGGCGTTTCTAAGAAAACACCGGCGCTGCGATTCCATCGGTGGCCTCGGAATTTGATTCCGAGCACCGGTTCAAAAGTTAGAAAAACCCGCTCGTTCGTTCACTGAACGTACCCGAGCCAAACTTTGGAAAATGATTCCGGGCACACCGGGCCTCGGAATCAGGCACCGTCAGAAACTGCGTTCTTGCAAAATTCCAAAGAAAATTAAGAAAAAAATTTCCTTGAAATTTACGGGTCTTTACATCACTCCCACCTCAGGGCTTTACGTCCTCGTAAAACTTTAACACAAACTAGGGTCGAAAAAATGGTACAGAGCACGCATCTGAGCCTTCCGCTCCCATGTGCTCACCCGGAGGTTCCCATACTGCCATAAAAAGTGCACCCGAGGAATCGATCGTCCTCATAGGATCCACTCCTATCGATCCTCGATCCCCACTGGAACCTCCGTGAAAGACACTCCATCGCCATCGTCCAGCTCCCCATGGTCGATGATATGCGAAGGGTCGAGCACGTATCCCCTCAGTTGAGATACGTGGAAGTCGTCGTGTACCTGGTGCAACTGAGGTGGATGGGTCAAGCGGTAAACCACCCCGCCTACCCAACTGAGGACCTAAGATGGTCCGCTGAACCTCAGAGAAAACTTGCCGCCTTGGCCACATCTCTGTAAACCTCATCGAGGTGAGACTCGTATAAGGACGTGATCATCATCCTCGAACTCCAGAGGTCTCCAATTCCTGTTTAGAACTGGAACTCAAAACGACTGCTGCCACGAGGGTGAGTTGACCGACTCAAGAGTGATCGGTCGCACCCTCCTGTGCATGAGTTACCCTGTGCTTCCTGGGGTTTCCTTTTTCACCGACCAAGGAAAACTCATTCCGACGTCGTAGTTAAACCACAACCTTTTTGCCTAATACCGTCAATTTGTGTATGAACTGTGTTTGCCCAGTCCATACTCAAACCAACGTCGTAAGGCCTCGACACTGCCACCAAGAGATTCCAACCGAGACTCTCGCCTCGAGGGTCTGATCACACTGTCGGCATCAGTGCGAGGTCACTGGGTCTCCTCCAGTAGAAATCTCGAAAGTGAGGGTCAAGTCAACAGTCTTAACCAGGACCACTCAGCATCAACCAAACAAAAAGGACAGGAAAACAAACATCACAAAGATAAGTGTCTTTTTATTATTGCAGCTCATTGTACAAAGACACGAATACAACAACAACATGGAACCAGAAGTACAAGGGATGTATCCACTAGTTCCGCTCCTGTCAACCTGCTCCCGGAGCTCTACTGCTTTGTCCACTGCTCGGCTGTTGCTCAAGCACCAGCCGTTGCTTCTATCTCGGTGGCTCCTCCAACACCTGCTGATCAACTGTGCGGGGGGGTCATACAGTCACGTGCCAGGTGACCCTTCCTGCCACAGGAGAAACACTGTCCATTTCTGGCACGTCTGGCTCTGACCCCACCCCGGGTGCCCCGCACCACCGATCCTAAAACCCAAGATCACCCATCTGCTGGTTTGGTCCTCCTGGACCTCTGCATCATCTGTCTACTGCCCACAGATGACTTGGCTACTGATCGAAAACCCTGCGACAAAGGCAGAAGCTCCTGTACACGCTCGAGGTGTAGAGCTACTGGCACAAACTCCACCCTGAAGAAGGTCTCGAAGTCTTCCCATGTGAAGGTCATCCCGTCGCAAAACTGGAACAAGTTGCTCCACCACCTGCCTGCTGTTGCCTGAAGAAGGCTGGTAGCAAAGATCACCATGAAGTCTGCAGGCGTCCCCACTAGCCTGAAGACTCTCACCACTGCCCCCATCCAATCCTCAGCCGCCTGCGGGTCCGTCTCTCCCCGGAACCTGGGTGGCCTCTGGCGCTGGAACTCGTGCAGCGCGCTCAAGTGGCGTGCATCGCCCACTGCTGGGGCTGGTGGCATCGGTGGCCCAACGTATGGTAGTACCGCTGGTGCCTCAACTGCAAGAGGGCCCTGTACCGAAGCCTCATCGCTCGACAAGCTGTCAGTACGCACATCCCTCTGGGCTCTAGCTGGTCGTCCGTGAAAAGGCATCCTGAAAGAAACAACGTGACACGGTCAAACGTTTATACCTGGTGAGCTGACCTGGTTTGAGCTGACATTTAAAAACTTCTGGAAACACACACGCAATCAGTGTTTTCGTACACAAAGTCGGAAATCAGTTGTCAGGGTCCTGGTGTATGGATACGTTGGCCGCCCGCACCAACACTGGACTCCATGAACTGAAGACCACACTCGGTACTCTTAACACTATTGCTTCAAAAAAAGAAAATATCTGAATTATAAGTTCTACGGTAGAACCGACTCCTCTGATACCAATTTGTCACGACCCGTCCTCGGGGCCTGTGTCATGACTACCCCAAGCCCGCCTTCCATAGGCCAGGGGCTGGCGACTAGCACCAAAGGCGTAAATCCCGATAACTGGGAAGACATTGCCTTTATAAAAGTAAACAAAACACCACAGAGTACAAGCAGAAATAAAACACTAAGTACAAAGAGAAGTGCTGAAAGGTAAATGGGCCAGAATACAAACCCAAAAAGAAAGTACAACTTCAAATGAACAAAGTACAACAGAAAAGACAACAGCTGGAAGGACGGAAGCGGCTCCTGGGTCGTCCTCCTCGGATCCTACCTGAAGGGTAGGTACAGATGACGCAGCTCCTGGATCTTCCACCACGGATCCTACCTGAAGGGTCGGTACAGATGACGCAGCTCCTGTATCGTCCACCACGGATCCTACCTGAAGGGTAGGTACAGATAACCTCCACAACGCTCTCGCCCGTCAACCTCATTCGAGTGTCGTCTCACCGTGAAGTCCACCTCTGGGTACTGACTCGTCGTGTAGTCCACCTCCGGGTACCATCCAGTCACGAACACTCGGCCTCCGTCAGCACTGCCCGTCGTCTGCAACCAACACAACGAGGTGCGGGCATAGCCCGTGCAGGGGTGAGTACAACGATACTCAGTAGGGACCCCGAGACCCTCAAGGTCTCACTAAAACCAACAAGGATAACCACAAAGAAGATCTCAATAGATAACCTCTACTTAGGTATATGCCCATACATATACCTAAGTTATCAAGTAACCCATCTCAATCATGAGGAAACACAAGGATTATGAAATCAACGGATAACCACTACCCAGGTATATTCCCATACATATACCTAAGTTATCAAGTAACTCATCTCAATCATGAGGAAAATACCAAGATCATGAAATCAACGGATAACCACTACCCAGATATATGCCCATACATATACCTAAGTTATCAAGTGACCCATCTCAATCATGAGGTAAACACAAGGGTCAAAAGTCTCAGCTCAAACCAGGATTTTCGTTATCAAAACCGTAACTGCTGAAGAGCTTTGTCTCTGGAGTGTACAATGGTCCTGTCACGACTCCAAGGTACTGCTCACTAACCTAATACTGCTGAGGTACTCCTCCTATCGAGTACCGCGGGCCAGCCACCCAAACACAGTAGTGCTTCCCGCCGGGGTATGCCACCCAAACACAGTAGTGCACACCCCCCAGTAGCCTGCAGAGGTACTCTCCGGACGAGTACCGCGGGTCTGCACCTCACAAAGTAGTGCTCCGTCCGCCATGGGTCTGCACCTCACAAAGTAGTGCTCCGTCCACTGAGCTAGTCGACTCACTCCAAGTCGAGTCGGTCAAGCAGTCGTCCGGTCTCAGTCGGCTACATGGTCTCCGTACTCCGCACGCTCATCTCTGGGAGGGTCCGCTCCACGAGCTACAGGTCGATATTCCAAGTATCTCAAAGTCCCACGAAGAAGTATCCCAAAGGACCGCCTCGTCACAGGGGTCTCAACACAACAGACGGCGCGTCAATCGGACGCCCGGTCTGTGAGTTACTAGCTCTTTCGTCCCAGGGGTCCGGTTGGTTTCGTGTGCAAACCAACCCGGACGTATCTCAACTTTACCCCAACTCTCATAGGGTAAACTCAAAGGGACCGTTTCTCAACGTGATCACCAACGCCGCAGACGGTTCGTCAAACAGATGTTTGGTCTGAAAGATAACAGCTTTTCCGTTCCAAGGGCCCGGTTGGATTTCGGGTACAATCCAACCCGGCCACTATCCAACAGCAACCAAATATCGGGCGAAGTATGCCAAAAGTTCCATCTCATCAAGAGGAAATCAGCGAGACAGACGGCGCGTCAATCAGACGCCCGGTCTGTGAGTTATTGGCTTTTTCGTCACAGGGGCCCGGTTGGTTTTTTAAGGCAAAACCAACCCGACCGTACTCCACCTGCGTCCAAACCTCAGGCAGAGTATGCCAAAAGATCTGTCTCACTTAGAGGAATTCAACAAAGTCAACGGCACGTCAATCGGACGTCCGAAGCTCAAGATATGAGCGTTTCCGCTCCGAGGGCCCGGTTGGTTTCGTGTACGAACCAACCCGGCCGAACCCAAAGTATTCCGAAACCTTGAGTGCGATATACCGAAACGACCGTCTTGATCCAAGGATCGCACCGCCGCTGACGGCGCGTCGTTCGGAGGCCCGTAGCTCAAGTTATGAGTGAAAGACCGAAAAGGTCTGGAAACGGGGGGTCTGGGCCCGGACCGACCCGGCCCAACCCGGTTTGGCACGACCCGGCCCGGCCAGGGCGGCCTGGCCCAGCCTGGGCGCGACCCGGCCTGGCGGGTCGGCCCGGCTCGGCGCGGCCGAGCCAGCCGAGCGGAGGAACCGCGGGGCGCTGGCCCCCGCGGGATGAAGCACCGCGGCCCCGCGTGGGGCCGCGCTTGATCAGCGGACACGGCAAAGCCGTGTCCCGTGTGCGCCGGACCCGCGCGGCCGTGGGTCTGCTGGCCGCGGCGGCGGCGGCGGCCCTGTTTGGCGGCGCGCCGGGGCGCGGCCGCCTCCGGCCGCCGGCGCCGCCGGTGTGTTCCGCGGGCTACCGGAGTTGCTCCGGTGGTCCGAATCCACTTCCGTCTGTGCCGAAGTTCCTCCCGGGTCCCTTTCTTCACTGCCAGGCCCTCAAAACGCCATTGCGGCCCCGTTTGTCATCGTCCGCCAATCCGCGCATCAACGGAAAACTGCAGAGGGTGGTCGGGCCGTGTTTGTTTGGCCCGCACCCTCCGCGTTAGGTGATAACAATCGGAAATAAATATTCAACACACGAATAACAAGCAAGGCACAATTTTAATAGAATTAAAATTGAACTTTGATCCGGGTTCTTTGTTTTAAAAGAAACAATCACGGGAATCAAAGATTGTTCTCAAATAAAAATCCCTACCTTAACTTTGTCGTCGGACGCGAGATCGAACGTCGCGGAAGAAAGGGTCGCCGCGTCGTGGAAGGGCGTCGCTGTCGTGCGGTACTCGGCGTCGCATCGACGAACTCCGAGAATCGAGAACATACTGATTTAATTATTATAATTAAATCCATGTTGATGTTATAAACCAAAAAAAAATTAAAAAGGAGCGCTACCCCCTACCTTGTCGTTGTCGATCGAAGGTTGTCGCGGGGTTGGATCGCCGTGGAAGAAGCGTCGCGGAGGGAGAATTGCGGAAGAAGCGTCGTTGACGTCGCGGTACATGGCGTCGCGTCGTCGATCTCCGAGGGTTTGGCGTTCTTCGTCGGAGGTCGGAGCATTCTTCGCGTTCTTCGCGTTCTTCGTCGAAGAAGAACGCTTTCCTCCCAAATTCTCTCCACGCCACAAGTCCAACTAAATAAAATAAGTTCAACCCTTATTTTATTATTGACCTAAGCTTTTGAAATTCAAAAGATAAGAAACGAACAATTAATTCTTTGAATTAATTGTAACGATTTAACTGCCCAATTAATTGGGGCGTTTCTTAACCAGAAAAACGCACAGTTGACTTTCATTAATGAGGAGGTTTCGTGGGTGTGTTACTTAGAGGAAAAGAAACGGTGAGGCTCGTGCAGGCCCCACCTCACAAATATCATACCCAGAGGGTAGGATATTTTGGATTGCACCCTATCCGCTTCAACTCAGCTTAAGTAGATTTAAGTGGCTTTTAAGTGGCCTTAAGTGAAATAAAATAAAGTTTGTCGTACCACATTATTTTATTTCTTAACTTAAAGCCCAAAAATTAAAAACCACACCCGAGCAAACGCAACTCCGGAAGAGGCGTTTCTAAGCAAACACTGTCGCTGCGATTCCATCGGTGCCCTCAGAATTTGATTCCGAGCACCGGTTCAAAAGTTAGAAAAACCCGCTCGTTCGTTCACTGAACGTACCCGAGCCAAACTTCAGAAAATGATTCCGGGCACACCGGGCCTCGGAATCAGGCGCCGTCAGAAACTGCGTTCTTGCAAAATTCAAAAGAAAATTAAGAAAAAAATTTCCTTGAAATTTACGGGTCTTTAAAAATGTACTGGTGCAAGCCCCCAAACATTAGTGTGCACCAAGTCCACCTTTCCAGACTTTGGTGTTCTACCTCCTTTTTCAAATGATACCTTCTTCTGCTTTCCAAGGATGCAATCTTCACATAAGCCAACTTCCACCGACTTTAGCTCTGGTAATAACCCTTTTGTTTCCAGCACCTTCATCCCCTTCTCAATCATGTGGCCTAGTCTGTAGTGGCACAGTTGTGAATCTCCAACATCTTTCAGTGATGCAACCATGTCTATGCAAGTTTCTGTCATGTTGTATAGGGTACCATTCTTTTCTTCCTGAGCTATGACCATAGATCCTTTGGTGATCTTCCATGCACCAACAGTGAACGTGGTACTCAACCTCGCATCGTCAAGTTTTCCAATAGAAATGAGAGTTCTTCTCAAGCCAGGGATATACCTCACATTTTCCAGAACCAAAAGACTCCCACTGTTGGTCTTGATCCATGAATCTTCTTTCCCCACAATCTGTAAAGCTTCATCATCAGCAAGATGTACCTTGTTGAAATTTCCAGAAATATAATTTTTCAGGAATCCATTCTCCGATGTAGAATGGAAAGATGCCCTAGAGTCTAAAATCCAAGACTCCATTGGGCTATCCAAGCTTAACAGCAACACATCATCAGTTCCTTCAGCTACTATGTTTGCTCTATTGGTTTCAGGTCCCTTCCATTTATCTCTGCACTCCTTCTTGACATGTCCTTTTTTCCCACAAGTCCAGCAGGTAGGACTAGCCCCCTTTGCCTTTTCTCAGCTTTTCCCTCTTGACTTTGATCGCCCTCTACGATTGTATCATTGTGGGTACCTTCCTCTTCCTTCAATGTTCAGAGCAGAACCAGAGAATCTGCCTGATTCTTTTCTTCGTATATCCTCACTGAGGATTAGATCCCGTACGTATTTCAGAACCAGTTTGGTATTCCATGAGGTAATGCTCACAACTGTTACAGTTGCTTCCCAACTGTCAGGTAAAGAGGGAAGTAAGACCAGTGCACATACCTCATCACCAAGATCAATTTTCACTGATGTCAGCTGACTTATGATGATGTTGAATTCGTTGATGCGGTCTATAACAATTCTCCCTTCAACCATTTTCAGGTTGAACAATCATTGCATCAAGTGAACCATGTTTTTTGTAGAAGGCTTCTTGTACATATTCGCGAGAGATTTCATCAGATCAATCACCGTCTTCTCTTCTCTGATGTTGAACGCCACGTTTTTTTACAATGTAAGACACACAATGCTCAGAACCTACCAATCTAGCACCTCCCACTCCGACTGCTCCATGTCCACTGGCTTCAGACCCAGAAGCGACAAGTGTATCTTTTTTTGATAAAGATAATCCTCGATATGCATCCTTCAGAAATTGATGTCAGTTCCATCTAAGCGATCAATCTTCACGTTGCCTTCATCCATAACCATCGTTAGAGAATCCCAAACTCAACCTTTGATACCAGTTGATGCGGAAACGTTGAGAGTTACAGTGAAAGAAACAACAAAACACAGAAGAGTAAAAGAAAAAAAAAAACAGAATAAGGACACAAGGATTTACCTGGTTCGAGAATTATCCCTACGTCCATGGAGAGGTAGAAAATCACTATATTCGGGAGCACAATTACTGAGTGTTTCAGTAAGAAACCCTAGCTCGAAATGGGTTACAAATGGAGAAGACGATCCACTATTCCACCAACTACAAAGGAAGTCCGTGTCGCTACAGTGAAAGGCAGCCACCCAAGTCAAAGGTGCTACAGAGGCTACCAGCTGGAAGTCCAAAATGCTATAGTAAAGTTGACTCCAAAGTCCGCACTGCGGGCCGATGCATAGTACTGGCCACAAGCATTCAGTCCAATCGGATCGGGGTACACCAATTCAACATTTGTATATTTTAAGACAACATGTTTCATACTTAAAGGTAAATCCCTTTTGGTCTAGGACCCTTAAGGAAACATGGTTTTTTTGGAGGTTGGGAACTCACCTAACATCAACTAAAGTAATGATAACATGGTCATATAGTTCCAAAAAAACAAAACCTCTACCCTTAACCTTACACCCCTTTTGGTCTAGGACCCCTAAGGAAACATGGTTTTTTTGGAGGTTGGGAACTCACCTAACATCAACTAAAGTAATGATAACATGGTCATATAGTTCCAAAAAAACAAAACCTCTACCCTTAACCTTACACCCCTTATTATTAACTAAGAGCACATCTACTTCTACCCTCTTGACCTATTCTATAAAGGATTCTCTAAAAGGACATATAAAAAAAGCAACCTGAATAAAGGACCAACTCTTGATTGAGTGCATGGGTGGAATCATTAAAAACCTCAACGGTATCATAACCAGAGTCTATAAGAAGGGATTTATCTATGGGTTGTTTAGAATCTAGCTCATGCTTGAGTTTCCCACTTTTGGGTTTAATGTGCCTTGGTTTTTCATAATGAAAACATGCGACTTTTCTATCCCTAGAATTGGACTTAGGCTTGGGTTCTTTATTTATTTTGATCTTATCTTTATCAAACAATTTCTTCATTGTTTTAGTTTTAGGTCTACCCCTAGAGAATAAGCTACCAACCTTACCTTTGATTCTAGATTTATAATATAGTTCCTTAGAAATAAGAGATGATTTAACCTCTTCTAGGGTTGAAGAGTCTCGACCATACATCATGGTCTCAACAAGTGTGTTGTAGACATTATCTAAATAGATTAAGAGAATCATTTCTTGATCCTCATCATCAACATAAATATTAATGTTGGCTAAATCTAACATGACTTTATTAAACTCATCTAGATGAGCTTTAATAGAACTATCAGGTTTCATTTTGAATGTAAACATGAAGTGTTTTTTGTAAATCCTACCTACTAATGAAGCAGTCATGTAAAGTTTCTCAAGTTTAAGCCAAATTCTAGCTGTAGTAGACTCATAAGCTACTTCTTTAAGGACTTTATCACTTAAGGAAAGAAAAAGGGAGCTATGTGAATTAACTAACACATCGGGGGAAACATCTATGTATTCAGTAGTAGGCTATCCAGTTTCATTCACAACAATAACATGTTTCTTAGGCCCATAGAGGGCATCAATGAGGCCCTATTGTACAACCAGTGATCTCATCTTAATTCTCCACAAGTTAAAGTCATTGTCACCATCAAATTTTTGATTTCATATTTCATTGTCGACATATTTACCCACATAGTAGATGTCGAGTTCTTGCGGACAATGTTAAGAATACACCATCAACGACCAACCAATCACTTGGGTAAACAATGTTTTATCCAAAGAGATATGAAATGTAGAGAAATATAGATGGGATAATGGCTTTAGATAATTGCAATCAAGAAAGGTAGTGGTGATTTAAGAATGAGATCTTAGTGCATAAATAAAACCAGAAACCAGAAATGTAAATAATGAAAGCATGAAACAACAATCAAATTTGACAATAAAAGAAAGCTGAGTGAGGATCTGATACCACTTCATGAGGTTGGAAGGTGATCCAAACAGTGGCATAAAACCAAACAACAAAAGGACTGAACTGGATCATTGTAGTGCGAAGATGAAAATCACAGAACCAATTGAACATAATACAAGAAATGAAATGATACAAGAAAAAACAGTAAATAATACAAGTATTTAATGTGCTTCGGTCCTGTGGGGTCCTACGTGCACGACAAGAACACCACCGAACACATGCATTTTATTAATGCTCAAGAAACAGAAATGGACTTACAGTATACAAAAATGAAGAAACAACATCAGAATCACAGAAGATACAACAACTGTAAATGAGATTCAGGAAAGAACTTGTAAATAACTTACAGTGTCAGATGTTGATTGGTTCGACCGTCCCGATCTCTTCAATCCTTTGTCTGTCTGTTCCGAATCAATGAAGCTCACTGAAGACCCCAAAGCTCGCAAGAGGTACCTCTCTAGACTGGATCGTTTTCCTTGGGTACTCGACCTGGCGTAAGGAACACTGTCGTCGAAGCTCCACCGGGAGTGGTACACCAACAGTGTACCGTGGAGTTCGACAAGCATGGTGGTTCACCACCAGAGAATAGAAGGCATCCAACTAGGGTTTTGGGAACTAGAGACGGGGGCATGAGTGAACCAGTGGAGAAGCAAGCTAGCATGAATCACCTGAAGCGGCAGAGGCATGGGGGCATCAATTCCCCCTAACACAAACCAGTTCTTGAAACAAAATGGCCAACCAATGTCCACCACAAACATTCTGATAAATCGATGAAACAACAAATCAAAAAACCATCGGGACAGATGGACGAAGATGATGCAGTGGGTGGTGAGGGTTATCAATAGCCATGGATCCATTTAGAGAGCAGATTTCCACTATGGCACAGGGGAACATGGGCAGCAGGTCAGCCAAAAGGCTGAGGCCTAAATAAGGAGGCCCATGTGGAAAATAAAGGTCCAACAATAATTAAAATGTGAAAAATCATAAATCCAAAATTAAAACAATTTTACATGGTTTCCATGGCATGGATATTAACAAACTAAATGGAAGAATAAAACGAGGACAAAATTCACTATGAAAACATAATTGAATGTCACAATTCACATAGGTTGTTACATTGTAATACAAAACTGTGACTGATGAATCATGCCACAGTAATATCATATCACACCAGAATGAATTTCTTCTATTGATTTGAGAAATTATCATTTGAAATAATTGCGCTATAAGGCAAATATTTACACCACAATGTTTGAGAGATATGCAAGGATTCATTGGATCTAATTAGAGATATTTAGTCCCAAATTATGTGATTTGATCCTATTGGTCTATCCGGATCACTGCAACTACACTGAGATGAGGATCAATCAATGTATGTGACTTTTCATCAATCTAAACCTTTATTTTACCTCTACACCCATTCGATGAGTGTATTTATCTTTCTCTCTCCATACCTTCAGTTTCCATGAAAATAATATAAGCAGTAAAGAAAAACAACAAGGCACACAAGAGTCCTTGAATTTGTAATACTACAACCTATTGGGGGTTTAAAACATGATCACCAGAAGCTAAACCTTCAGAAGCTTCAAGAACGAAACAAAGTTCTGAAACTTCCCAGACCGGAAAAACCCCTCTACCTTGATTTATCGAAACTTAAGAAGTCATGTCGCACCCTAAATCACTCCATTTAGTCAACCCTGACACACACTCTCACAAGTACAACACTCAGAATCAAAACATGAAAGAAAAATAAAGAAAAACAAGAGACATCAAAGATTTACATGGTTCAGATGATAAATCCTACATCCACGAGAGAACAATGTTGCTTCCTTTCATTTCATGGAAGTTACAAATATTATAATCAGAGTTACTCTTACATTATTTTTTTTCTACATTTACATATTAGTGGAGTTAAACTCAATGCATACATGTATAAGTTATCCCACCCCACTTTTATTGTGGGGCCCAGTCAGTCAATCGGTCCCACTTCCTTCTGAGATTTATGGGGGTCCCATCATTTTCCTTGACCACCTCTAATCACTCGTAGGTGCCTTTTCCCAATCGATAACTTCTGGTGATCTGAGCAAGTTACACTTACATGTCACTTTGATGACTCTTACATAATTCCTTTTCCACTGAACCTTGAGGAAACCCTTATGTATTCTCATTAGTGAACCCTTTTGCATACTTTAACTTCTTCTCACCATCTTCTAGAACATGACCATATGAACATCCTGGTTCTAGAACATAACTTTCAGACCACTGCGTCCATTGGACTTTTGTTGTCGTGAGTCTGAATATCTAGCCAGAATGTAATTTCCAGAGTTTCTTCTTCCAGACATCTAAATTAGAACTTTAAAGAGACTACAAAATTCTGAATAATCTCTCACTTGAAGACTGCTTACAAGGAAAACATGAAAACCACCAACACTTAGGCAAAACCTCTGATCATCCTATCTTCTGCAACAATAATAGTGTCTCCATCCCATCTTTCGACTTCCCTAGTCACACCGAGGCACAATGATTCCTCAAACCTTCCTGGACTAAAACCTTGGTGAACATGTAAGCTAGATTCTTTACTTTTTCGATCTTCCATAGCCCTAATACTCCATCCTCCAACATCTTTCGGATGAAATGATATTTCGGGTTAATGTACTTTGTTCATGAGTGAAACACAAGATTATTAGCTAAATGAATTTCACTCTAACTGTCATCATAGAGCAATCAACTTCCATGAATTCTTGATCCATATCAATTCTTTCCTTACATCTGTGATAGTTACATATTTAGCTTCTATTGTGGATACTGCTACCATCGACTAAAACCTCGACATCCAGTTTATGACTGTTACTATGAGTGTAAAAAAATAGCCTATGGAACTCTTCCACGTGTCCGTATCCCCTCCAAAGATCACATCAACATAACCCCATAATAGATCATTCATTCCAAAACACAGAGACATATCTTCTGATTCTTTGAGATATCGAAGAATCCACTTCACGACTCATCAGTGTTCTTTCCCCATATTAACCATAAAATAACTGAAAACTATCATTACATATGCAATGTTCGACCTTATACATACCATGATGTATATCATGATACCTACTGTTGATGCAAACAAAACGTTAACCATATACTTAGCCTTATATTCCATTTTTGAGGATTTCTCTTTGGATATTTTGAAATGTCCAATGAATGGAGTTGAGATTAGTTTACATCTGATCATTCTGAACCTCTCAATGACCTTCCAGATGTAATGCCTTTATGAAAAAACTAGGTTTCTGATTTTATCATCTCTCCCAATCTGCATTCTCTAGATCTTCTTGGACTCACCAAGATCCTTTATCCCAAATCTTTTGGAAAACTCACTTTTCACCTCCTGAACCCATTTAATGTTCAGACCTTCTAGGAGCATGTCATCCACATATAAGAGTAGGATGATAAAACTCCAATCCTTGAACACCTTCTTGTAGTAACAATTATCCGAGTTGCTTAGGATAAAACCATTCACTGCTATGAAAACATCAAATTTCCAATTCCACTACCTTAGTGCTTGTTTTAATCCGTAAAGGATTTTATTTAGATTTCACACTATGTACCCATTCTGTTTATCCATGAAAAAATTTGGTTGCTTCATGTAGATCTCCTCCTCCAAATCACTATGAAGGAATGTTATCTTTACATCCATCTATTCAGGTGTGAACTTTTAGTAGCAACCGAACTCAGCACTGTTCGAATGGTAGTGTGTTTAACTATCGGTGAGAAAATCTCAGAGAAGTCCCCTCATTATTTCTGCTGAAACCCTTTCACAATTAGCCTAGCCTTATACCACTTCCCACCATCAGCTTATTCTTTCAGCCCAAAGACCCATTTTTTCTACAATGATTTCTTCATCTGTGATACTTCCATTAGACCCCATGTTGTGTTTGCATCAAATTAATCCATTTCAACTTTCATAGTTAACTCCCACTTTTCGGAATCATTGAGACTTGCTGCCTCTTCTGGGATCTCGATCACTCCTCCATCCTTAATAAGTGAGTAATGAAAGTTGGTTTTGAACCTCTGAACTAGTCATCCAACTTTGGTAGATCTTCAAAACTTTTTTTGCGTTTATACTCTTTCTGAAACCCTGCTTTTGGAACATCATCTTCCGGAGCTCAGCCTCAGGATTCTGCAATTCTTGGGCATTATTATACATATTTAGCTGGTCAAATTGAAACCTATGGACTTTCTATTTCCCCTGAAATTTATGGAACATATGTCCTTTCAGAACTTCCATTCAAATCAACTTGGATATGATCGATTGATTCTTTGTTTTCAACTTCATTTTCCACCAAGTTCCAGTCTTTCCACAAGACCTTCTCATTGAACAGAACATTCCGACTTCTAATGACCATCCATTTGTCATTATCCCAAAGCCAAAATCCAAAGTCTTTATCACCATATCCCACAAGGTTTTCATCACCATATCCCACAAAGAAACATGCACAAGACTTTGTGTCACGACCCCCTCCCCACAAAGATACCACAATGAGGGGAGAGAGGTAGTTACTGCCCGAGTCCTGCCTCTGGTAGGCCCTGATTTGGCAACTAGCATCGAAGGTATACAAAACATGCATAATGAAGACATTACCCTCTAAGAGAAACATGAGGAAGAGAGAGATAATAAGGATACACAAATCAACACCTAATCTCTCTCTCTCTCTCACACACACACATAACCCAAGTGAAAACATCCAATTCCATACAGTACTAAACAATTGAAAGGAATAATACAAGTACCAAAAAGGTAAAGACGACATCGACCACAAAGCCCAAACAACTCCTGCAAAACCACACACTACTAATATCCAACCTGATCTCCAACCTACTCCAACTAACCTAAAAAACAGTTTATATGTATGTGGGGTGAGAAAAACAGTACACTCAGTAGGATCCTCCCCGTAGCCTCTCCCACAAAAGATAAAGAAAGCGTGTTAAAGCATAATGAACAACAGTGAAACTAACTCATCACCTAAACAAGTATACTAAATTCCCAGCCTCACCATGGATAACTGTCACCAAGTATCCCATATAAGAGAACATATAATATATTAATGAAACATCAAGGGTACCCCACTCTCACTTCCCCACTGGTTTGCTGCTTTGCCCCAACGCCACACGTCTCGAGCCATCTCTTTCCAAAAATAAGACAACCTGAAGACACCTAGGTAAGACATCACAACATGCACCTTGTGCGTCACTTCATCACATCATCCCATATCACATATCCATATATAGGAAATGAGTATTTTTTAGGAGCCACCAAATCCCGTATGACATATATCAAACATCAAGTATTATACCTCAAGCCATTACATCCCATACACCGAGTAAATACCTCAAGCTATCACAATCTATACCCATCATACCTATAATAATCCTTTGGATACTATATCCAGTAATATATGTGTGTAAAATAAACACTAGTCATCACTGACCTCTAAACACATATATGGGAAAACTTGACATCATGCATACCAGAATATGTAACTACTGAGAGAAGAGAGTGGAGCCATAGGGGGTAGTCAGCCATCCATCCTCCCACCGGGACATTGGAGAAAACACCCCCCAAGAGTCAATTGAGTGTTAGTTTCCCTAACCAACATGGGTGGGGTAGCGTATGAAATCATATAATATACATGATATAATATAGATCACAACCACACTATGTACATAACCTAGTCTTAAACTCAACTTCATCTAACGTCGCTCAAAATCTTGGCTACCACTACTAAGACCGGGTATCCTATAAGCACACGAGCATTTGAAGAGATACATTAAATTCATTCATTCCTTTTATCATTTCTTTATATTAATTAATTCATTAACCATTAACATTATCCCACATTACACTACATTATTCATCTGAGTAAAGTCCATTCCCTCCAGGCATAATCCAAACCGAGGAATCGATTTATCAAGGTTAACATATTTTAGCAATTTCATTCTAAAAACATCAACCTTATGGTTTAAGAATTATCTAATTCATTATTAGCATTATTCCATAAACTAGGTACTCTTGGAAAACCATTTTAAGTTACAACCTAGAGGAAACATGAAACCAAGCACATCCAACTGCCTCAAGCAGTGGGGGAATGAATGCAAATAAAACAAGCAATCCAGCCATCGACCATTAAACAAATTCACAAGCGAGCATCCCATCTATTAGCATCACATCTATGGGTAAACCCAGCTTCAACCCATTCCATCACCTCCGGTTCCATCCCTGAGACCCATATGCATATACCGATGCATCTCACCATCATAGACATCAACTACTGCCACATCATCCGAGCTTCCTCACCCGAAACACATCATCCATCCCAGCCTTAGCCATACCATGCTCATATCAAAAATCTCATATCCAGAGAAAAAACAAGGCAATAAGGAACAAACTAGTAAGAATATCCAACGAGGCAATCTAGGCCCTAAAGCAAGGCATCCAACCTTCACACAAAAAAGCTCTCACAGCTCCAAAACAAGGCACTCAACCTTAAAAGGTAGATGAGAAACTCAGGTCCTAGAAAATTATCTTTATAACACAATCAATTCTTATTCAATTTTGAATTAATCGATTCATTATTCTCAGGTTCCAACTATGGGAAACCTAAGACATCAAGTGATAACAAGCTACCAAATTAATTAAATAGTTAATTTAAACATGCTTCCAAGTATCCAACCATTCTCATTTATCGCACCTTTCCAATTATTATCAACAACAAGAATAAACATGCTTCACATTAGTTATCAATTCCATTAATCCTTTGGAAGATCACATTTACAATTAAACATGCACATTACATCAATTTGATTATCTTCAAATTACATCAACCACTGGATTACAAACATGCCGCTTCTTTAATTTCTTAAGAAAATTAATTATCAATTAATTCTGGATCTATGTTCTTTACTAATTACAATATTCTATTCCAAGAATAAGAACATGATATTAAAGCATACATCATAGATATCACACTATCTAGAAAAATATGAGGAAAACCGCTATCATGGTACAAAGAAACAACATCGACAATATGAGATTGCAACTAATTTCTTTAATATGGTTCAATGTTTATTAGGTTAATTCCATTGTCATCCAAAGGGCTAAACCTTGCTCAATTTACGATTTAACGTAAATAAAATAAGAAAAGAAATGAATCCCCTACCTTAAAGGTGTCAATGTTCTTCATACGAGAACAAACCAACGTTGCAGATCCTGATCACCTCTCCCACAAGAAACTGCACCCATCCAAGGATGCCATGACACAACTGTACGAACAAAAAACTAAGAAAAACCCATTAGAAACATGAGAGATGATCCTCCATCGCATGGAAAGAGGAAACATGAGGAAACAAGATTGAACGAGGAAGGAAATGCAAGAAACAAAGATACAACTAACCTTGAATCAACTCAGATCATCACAGATCGAAGACGAGAAGCCAATGATCGATCCTTATTGAAGGAATCCCAAAACATTGAAGAAAGGGTTGCTGGATTGCATGTAATCGAGAGGAAATAGTAGGGTTTGATGAAAAATCGAGCCGCTGATGTGTTTAAAGATACACTACACAAAGGATTTACATGACATGTAATGCTTACACATCATGTAATCAGCAGACATCAAGTTTAACAAAAAAACTCGTTGGCTTGAACATTTTAATACCAAATATTTACACATTGTGAAGCACCTTGTGAGCCATCCTTAACAAGCCATGAACTACACATACATGATGTGAAAACCCCTTAAACATCATGTATTCTCCCATCTTCTAGATTTTCACAACTGAACCCCTACAGACTCACTCCAAGCTTCCTTCAAGCACCACAAAAATTGAGAACATGCAAAGGTTCAAGCTACACAAATTCAGACCCCTTACATTAGATACCTCTTGAAAAATTCTCATCCTCAAGAATCCTAAACCAAACCCAGATAGGAAATGAAAAGGGTTCATCTGAATAGCCACCCCGTTAGATACCACTCAAAGATATTTTCATCATAGGAGCTCAACCACCTCACTCAGAGGAAACAAGTGCAAAACCATGAAACTGCAACAACCATCTCCTAAACACTCTCCTGTGGGAGATACCTCTCAAATGAGAGTAAATCTATAACAAGAAACAATATTACACATCTCATAAACTAGAAAGGTCAACATCCACAAAATAATAGTTTTGCAGGAGAAGAGCTAAACATCAAAAAACCCAGGGTACTGAATGCGCATCTGCGACGCATGTTCCCAGGTACTCTCCTCCATGCCATCATGTTGCCATAAGACACAAACCAAGGGAATAGCATGTCCATGCAACAACTTCTCCTGAAAGTCCTGGATCTCCACTGGTAACTCCTCAAAGGTCGTATCATCATCAACATTGATCTCTCCCTAATTGATTACATGAGAGTCATCATGAAGATAACAACAGATCCACGACACGTGAAAAATATCGTGTATCTGGCTCATCTATAGGGGAAGTGCTATCCAATATGCCACGGTTCCAACATGATCCAACACCTAAAAAGGCCCAACAAACTAGGGAGAAAGCTTACTCCCATGTCCAAACTTTTTCTACCCACGACGAGGAGTCACCTTTAAGAATACATGATTTCCAACAGCAAACATCAAATATCTCCTAATATGACCAACATAGGATTTATAACAATCCTACACTGCTTTCATCCCCTCACAAATTACCTAAAACATCTCTGTTTTATTCTATAATATTTTCGGCCCAAGAATTACTACCTCTCCGACCCTAGTCTAGCACAACAAGGAACAACAAGGTTAGTTGTACAAAGCTTCAAACGACGCCATACCAATGGTGGAGTGAAAACTATTATTGTAAAAAAAATCTACAAAGGGTAGGTTCCTCATTAATGAACCTCCAAAATCTAGGACATAAGAGTGAAACACGTATTCAAGAGTCTAGATGGTCCGATCTGTCTGACTGTCCATCTATGGATGAAAACCAGTGCTAAGGCATAATTGAGATCCAAAAGAATGTTGGAGACCTCTCCAAACTTTGGAGGTAAAATGAGGATCTTGATCAGAAATGATCATCTTCGGGTCTCCATAGAGTTTCACTATCTCCTCTAGATATTGCCTCAACAAAATCTTCATTGAGCTCGACTCCATGATGGCTATAAAGTGGGATGATTTCATCAAATGATCCACTATCACCAATATAGCATCATAGCCTCCCTAATATCAAGGTTAATCGATAATAAAGTCCATAGAAATGTCTTCCCACTTCTATTGGGGAACATCCAATGGCTGAAGAAACCCACTAGGAACACAGTTCTTGTCCTTCATCTTCTAGTTGATCAAACATCAACAAACAAACTCTGCAACTGCACGCTTCAAACCATGCCACCAAAACTAACCTCTCAAGGCATGGTACATCTTGGTCACACTGGGATGTACCACCAAAGGTGAACTATGGAACTCCCAAAGAACCATATCACACATCACTGAAGGAATGAAAATCCTTCATTGAAAAAACACCTGGTGCTGCCCATTCTCAAACTAACCATCAAGGGCATCACCAAAAACAACTAGGTCCCTCCATAACTCTACCTAAAAATCCCCCAATAGGGATTCCTCCACCCGCTACACCAAAGACGACTGCACTATCACATGAAAAATACAACCTCTATCTCCAACATCTCCTATATCTAGATGCATCGCTAAGAGTTATTCCATCACTATATAAGAATCCCCAGATTCACACACAACATCACTACGTGACTTCCTTCTCAGTACATCAGCCACAAAATTTCCCTTTTCTGACGTATACGAAATCTCAAAGTCATAATCCTACAAGAATTCCATCCACTGACACTGACCCAAGTTCAAGTCACACTGGGAGAAAACAGTCCTTAGGTAATTATGGTCAGTAAAAACCACAAAATCCACGCTGATGTGGTAATATCACCACAACTTAAAAGAAAACACAACTACTGTCAACCCAAGATCATGGGTGGCATAGTTACGCTCATAGGGACGTAAATTCCAAGACTCATAAGAAATAATCGATCTATGATACATCAGAACACAGCCTAAGAGCATCACAAAAAACCTCAAATTGAACCCCCTCTACTAGCAAGTAAAGGACTAGAGCACTGACCAACTTCTCCTTCAGGTACTCAAAATTTTCCTGACACTAGTCAGTTCACAAGAACACCTGATCCTTCCGATTCAAGGCTATCAGAGGAGTTGTAACTAGAGAGAAATCAGCTACATAACTCCTATAATAGCCTGCAAGATTAAGGAAACTGTACACCTCTTCCACTGTCTTAGGGGATACCCAAGACACAACCACCTATATCATCATAGGATCCACAACTAATCCCTACTGGGATACTACATGCCCCAATAAACTGACTTCATGATCCCAAAACTCACACTTCAACAAATTCCTGAACAACTGATCGTGATGAAGAATTCTCAAAACAGTACGTAGATGCCCTGCATGATCCTCCTCAGATGCAGAGTACACAATAATGTCATCGATGAAAACCACCATGAACTTATCCAAGAACTATTTGAACACTATGTTCATCAACCCCATGAAAAAAGCTGGAGAATTCATCACACCGAACGACATCACAATGAACTAATAATGCCCATGATGACAACAGAAAGAAGTCTTATGAATATCCTCATCCTTCACCCACATTTGATGATATCCTAAACACAAATCGATCTTCAATAACCAACTTGCTCCCTTCAACTGATCAAATAAATTATCAATCCATGAAAGAGGATAGCAGTTCTTCACTATCATTTGGTTCAAGATATGATAATCGATACAAAACCACAAACTTCCATCATCCTTCTTCACGAACAAAACTAGTGCACCCCAAGGTGACATACTCATCCGAACAAAACCTAGCTACAATAGATTATTAAGATGTACTCACAAATCCCACAACTCAAAAGAAACCATCCTATATGAAGAAATCGAGATAGAAGACATGATTGTTGGAGCTTAATCCCAAAATTGATATCACATTGAGGGGGAAATACTACAAACTCCTTAGAAAATACATTAGGGTAATCTTCAACAACCTTAGGAAACACCAACTTCTGAACCTCTAATGAGCTCAACATCAGATCGACCATCAACGGTGACAAGGATGGAACATGCCTCTTACCCATCTAAGGGTCTCAATTGCTAACAAACACCACTGCCTCTCCATCAGTATCATAAAACACAACCTATATCTTGAAGAAATCTATGATAGCCTACACTTAATACAACTAATCCATGTTGAGGTTTATGTCACATGGTTGTATCTATAAACATAGGAAATCTCCCCAAGAGCAGTGCTTCCCTAGCACTAGCTCACGGTCTCTACATAGTTCATACAAGTTAGCTCGACCTCTAACTGGAATAGTCAATGCCAAGGGCATTAGAAGCCTCTCTACCTAAAGTCCCACAACATTTATGAGGGTAGGTGATATAAAGGAGTGCGTCACTCCTGAATCAAATAAATCATGCACCCATGTAGAAAACAAGAAAAGTGTACCTCGATTGACTTCTGGCTTGCCTGGCGCTGACAATGCTAAAGCATGAAGCTGACCATGACCTACTCCATGACCTCTCTAACCTTGCTGATGACCACCTCCATGGTCGCGCTTTGCTCTCTGAGGGTGAGGATCATCTCAAGGCTGTACTCTACCTTCCATATCTCCTCTATACTAATCCCAAACTGTAGCAACCTGCCGCTGCTGCCTCAACTGAAACTGCCTCAACGGAAGAACCTGAAGCAGAACACCTGGAGCATGATGACTGCTCAGAAAGGTTGGAGACTCTCACCACTAATGACCTCAACCTCCACAAGAAAAACACATGTCCAATCCCTTGGCATATATCCAAGATCCGCCTCCCCTAGAGAAATGATATGTTGTGGGATGAGACCTACCACCGACTGACAAAAAACTCTTATATCCCAAAAAATGGGAACCCTAGACCACAAATCTTCTTCGTGAGGAATCCTGACGACTCCCCTATCATGAAGATTCGGTTCTAGCCAATGTTCTCTCAACAACCTCTACCCTCTCCAGCACTTCAAGATACATATTTTGCATAAACGAGGTGACCTAGAGCTAGATCTCTAGGCGCAGAGCCTCCTGAATTGTCTCCCCCAGACTTCCTCATCTGGTAATAGGTTTGAATCATATTATAGAAGGGTCCAAAAATGGATCTCGAAATCTCACACACTAGAGCTCCCCTGCCAAAGGGTAAGCAGCACCTGACGACTGTCCACTTTCGCGGTTGAAGAAAGGAACTCTACTTGAAACTAGTGTCAGAACATCTCCCATGAGATAGATGACTTCTCATTATCCTAGAGGGAAAAAGAACCACCACTGCATCGCTGATCCATGCAACATCGTCACAACCAATGATATCTAGTGCTCCTTCCGAGCACAGATTGAATTGAAAGCTATCTCAATCCCCTCCAACTAGTCTTCTATGACTAAATCTGAAAAGAATCCCCCATACTTATGCAGAATATGGAATTGAAACTATCAGAGTGTCCTCGTCCAAGTTTTTTCATCATTGACCTCCACTCTGCAGTGATCTGCTGACACATCCTACCGAACATCTTCGGCACAAACCTAATGAGGACATCAACCTGAATCCATGCCTGAAAAAAGAACAAACTATTCGAGCTCCTAAACCTAGAATATGGAATATATAACATTAATTAATTAAGTATTTATTATATTGTTAAGGTTTTAATCTATCCCAAGGTCCACCCATTTCAAACAAAGGTTCACAGAAGAATGATGCATTATCCTTTCCTAGGTCTCTACCCTGTAACCAACATCACTTCATTTAGTTGGCTCAGTAAAGTTAAAGGTTTTTGAATCAGATCAAAGTAGGCGCTAAATACCTGTGTCTCAGCCAATCTCTTGTGTTTACATCATTGACTAAACTTATTTGTCATAGTTTCCCTACCAACTCATGCAACCTCACTTGTGCCTAACTCCAAACTTCATCCTATCCTTTAACATAAACATTTGATACCACTTTGTCACAACTTCCTCCCCACATAGATATCACAATGAGGGGAGAGTGATAACGACTGCCTGAGTACCACCTCCAGTATGTCCTGAGTTGGTGACTAGCACCGTTGGTATAATAAACATGCATAAGGGAGACATTACCCTCTAAGAGAAACATATAGAAGAGAGAGATTAGAAGGATGCACCAATAAACATCTACTCATATATATATATATATAAAGAAAATCTAAATGAAAATATGCAATTCCATATAGTACTAAAAAACTAAAAGGAAAACTATAATTACCAAAAAGGTGAAGACGACAATAGCCACAAAGCCCAAACAACTCCTGCAAAACCATGAGCTAGTAATATCCATCCCAATCTCCAACCTACTCCAGCTGACCTAAAAAATAGTTTGTATATATGTGGGGTGAACATTATAGTATACTCAATAGGATAATACTCATATCCTCTCATGCAAAAGATAAAGAAAGCATGCTAAAGCAGAGTGAACAACAGTGAAACTAACTCTTCACCTAAATAGATATACTAAATTCCCAACCTCACCATGGATAACTCTCACCAGGTATTGCATAAAAGAGATCATATAATATAATAATGAAACATCAAGGGTACCCCGCTCTGGCTTCCTCACTGGTTTTCCGCTCCGCCCCAACGCTGAATGTCTTGAGCCATCTCTCTCCAAAAGTAATCCAACCTAAAGAAACCTAGGCAAGGTGTCACAACATGCCCCTCATGCATCACATCATCACATCATCCCATATCACATATACATATATAGAAAAAAATTACTTTCTAGGATCCACCACAACTCATACGATGTATATCAAATATCGAGTATTATACCTCAATCCATTACATCCCATATACTGAGTAAGTACCTCAAGCCATCACAACCTATACCCATCATATCTTTAATAATCCTTTGGATATTATATCCAGTAATACATGTGTGTGAAATAACCACAATCCATCACAACCATCTACACACATATATAAGAAAACTAACCGATGTGTATACCAGCACAAGTAACTACAAAGAGAAGAGAGTGGGGCTAGAGGGGGCAGTCGGTCATCCATCCTCCCACTGAGATGTTAGAGAAAACACCCTCCCAGAGTCCATTGGGTATCGGTTTCCCTAACCAAAATGGGTGGGTAGGGTATGAAATAAGATAATATACATGATATAATATAGCTCAAAACTACACAATGGGCATAACCTAGTCATGGACTCAACTGCAACTAACGTCGCTTGGACTCCTAGCTACCACTACTAAGACCAAATATCCTATAAACACACAAACATTTGAAGATTTACATTAAATTAATTCTTTATTTTTATCATTTAATTCCATTAATTAATTCATTAACCATTAATTAACCATTAAAATTATCCCACAATACACTACATTATTCATCTGATTCAAGTCCACACCCTCTAGGCACAATCCAAATCAAGGACTCAGTTTATCAAGATTAACATTTTTAGCATTTTAATTCCAATAACACCAACCCCATGGTTTAAGAATTATTTAATTCATTATTAGCATCATTCCATAAACCATATACTCTAGGAAAACTATCCTAAGCCACCACTAAGAGGAAACATGCAACCAAGGACATCCAACTTCCTCAAGCAGTGGGGAAAGGAATGCAGATAAAAGAAGAAACCTAGTCATCAACCATTAAACAGACTCACAAGAAAGTATACCAGATCTCAAAATCACATCAACAGTTAAGACCATCTTTAACCCATTCCATCACCTTTGATGCCATCTCTGACACCCATATGCATATACCAATTCATATCACCATCACAGGCATCAACTGTTGCCACATCATTCAGGCCTCCCCATCCAAAACACACCAACCATCCTAGGCTAAGCCAAACTAGGCTAATATCATAAAGATCATATCTAGAGCACAACATAAGGTAGAAATAAACAAATAATAAAGAGTAGACAACATGGAAATCTAAGCCCTAAAGAAAAACATGCAACCTTCACATAAACAAGCTCTCATGGCTCCAAAACAAGGCACACAACCTTCACAAGAAGACGGAAAAATCATGACCTAGAAAATTATCTTTATCACACAACCATTTTTCATTCCATTTTGAGTTAAATAATTCATTATTAATAGGTTCTAACTATGGGAAACCTAAGAAATCAAGATATAACAAGCTACTAAATTAATTAAATAATTAATTTAAACATGCTTCCAAGCATCCGACCATTCTCATTTATCATTCATTTCTAATTATTATAAAAATCAAGCATAAAATTGCTTCAAATTAGTTATAAATTCCATTAATCCTATGGAAGATCACATTTACAATTGAACATGCGCATTGCATCAATTTGATTATCATCAAATTACATTAACCACTAGATTTCAAACATGCATCCTCTTTAATTTATTAAGAAAATTAATTATAAATTAATTATGTCTCTATGTTCTTTACCAATTAAAACATGCTATTACAAGTATAAGAACATGCTATGAAAGCATAAAACATAGATAACACACTATCTAGAAAATCACGAGGCAAAAAACTATCACAGTACAAAGCAATAACAACAACAATATGCAATTGTAACCAATTTCTTTAATCCAATTCAATATTTTTTAGGTTAATTTCATTATAATCCAAAGGGATAAACCATGATTAGTTTATGATTCCGCATAAATAAAATAATAGAAGCAATGAATCCCTTACCTCAAAGGCATCAAAATTCTTCTCATGAGAATGGACCAATGTTGTGGACCCCGATCACCTCTCCCATAAGAAGCTCTACCCATCCAAGGACACCGATGTACTACCACACCAACGAAAAACCAAGGAAACCCCATTAGAAATATGGGAGATGATCTGCCATCACATGATAAGAGGAAATAGGAGGAAACAAGACTGAATAAGGAAGGACCCACAAGAAAAGTAGATAAAACTAACCTCAGATCAACTTATATCACCACAGATCAAAGATAGGCATCCAAGGATCAATCCCCATCGAAGGAATCCCAAAATTCTAAATAAAAGGATGCTGGATTTCCTAGAATTGAGAGGAAATGGTAGGGTTTGAGAAAAACCTAATCCATTTCTATATTTAAAGATACTCTACATAGGGGATTTACATGGCGTGTAATGCTTACACACCATGTAATCATCAGGTATCAAGTTTTTCTGAAAAACTTGTCACCTTGAACCTTTTAATCCCGAATATTTACATGTTGTGAAGCACCCTATGAACCATCATTAATAAGTCATGAACTTCACATACACGACGTGAAAACCCATTATACGTCATGTACTCTCTTAACTCCTAGATTTTCGCAACTGAACCCCTCCAGACTCACTCCAAGCTTCCTCTGAGCACCACAATCCTCAGGAACATACAAAGGGTTGGACTACATGGATCCAGGACCTTACATTTTTCTTTGAGTTTTTCTCAATCCTTGGTATCCATATGGACATAGACTAAACTTCCTAAAACATTGATGTGGGTAACTTACACTGGTTCCCTAGACTATACCTGTTTGGGAATCTTATACCCCATTTGTGTAGAAGGAATCCTGTTAACAAGGTACATCGTGTAATTGACTACTTCAGACCTAATAGTAGTTTCATGATCCATTCTTTTTTATGTTAATGTTTTATTAATACACTATACAACATCATTCTTCTTTGGCGATATAAGTATAGTTTTCTCAAACCAGATTCCTTTTCTCTTGTAGAAATTCTAGAAACCCATGCTACTGTACTCACAACCATTATTAGACCTTAAGAATTTTAACTTACTTTTGATATCTTTTTTCCACCATGAACCTACATCGAACAAACATTCAAAACACCTCATATATTTTCTTAAGGAAGTGATCCCATACTTACCTTGTTAAATAATCAATGAATATCACAAAGTACATTAACCCACTGAAAGAACAGATTAGTGCAGGCCCCAAACATCCATGTTTACAAGGTCTAACTTCTGATTCTTTGGTGTCCCTGTATTCAAGATGAAGGAAAACTTTATTTTCTTTTTGAGTATACATCTCTCACAATTTATAAACTCAGCATGATAAAGTTTTAGTATACCCTTTTTGTTATAATTCTCATGTTCTTATCACTAAGGTTCCCAATACGATAGTGCCAAATCTATAAACTTTCAAAAGTTTTTATTTTGAAAATTGTTTCTCCATATGAACTTTCGGTCAGATACAATATCCCATATTTTATACCTCTAACCACAACCATGGAACCCCAAGTAATATTCCATACTCTATTTGCAAAACTAATTCTAAATTTTTCTTCATCCAACCGACCAACGGAAATTAACTTCTTCCATAAACCTAGTATTTTCTTAACTCATTATAATCATAAGAATATTTTTTTTAGAATTAAGAATTTAATGTTCCCCTTACCCATGATCTTCATATCTTCATCATTGGGAAATAAAACCTTGCAAAAACTTCTGAATACATAATTTTTCATGCATCCTTTCTTAGTCATGGAGTGGAACAAAGCCCCAGAATTAATGATCCATGATTCCAATGGATTTTTGAAACTCAAAATCAAAATGCTACTACCTTAAGCTATAGAATTAGCAAAACTTGAACTTTTGGAAGTTTACCTTATGGAATTCACCCTATGATCCTTTCTCTATTTGTTGAGATTCCCCTTCTTCCCATAGTTCCAACATATGGGTCTGGGCCCAATCGATCTACCTCAACTTCTCTTCATTGATATATCTTCTAATCTTCTTTGATCTCTCTGTTGAATATAACATACTCTACTTTTCACATTCAGTGTATTTCCAATAGATTCTTGGATTACTATCTATATGGGTTCTTCATTCAGAATATGATTTATGGAATTCTTAATCCCCGGGTCAGTTTTCTCGCAAGAGTTACTTACGATAGTTACCATCAAGTCCCATGATTCTGGTAATGATGATAACAAAAACTGATCCCACGCATCTTCTTTGAACATTAATTTAACTGATTTGAGATTTCTCTGAATCATTTTAAATTCATTAACACGATCATCCACTAATCTTCCTTCCGGCATCCTCATGTTCGAATCATGAATACCTTGTTCATCACTATTGGCTTCTCATACATTTCTGTTAGAGAATCCATCAAATATATTGTGGTCTTCACCTCCTAGATGTTAAAGGAAACATTCCATGCCAATGACATCTAAATCAATTCATGTGCCTTTTTTCTAGCTTTTCCCATTCCACTTTTTCCATTGTTTCATGTTCCCCCCTTAAACAGAACCATAAAGTCTTTTGGAATCATATAGTCTTTCATCTACATCCTACAGAAGCCAAATTTTTTCTCATCAAACTTATTGATCTTGAACTTTCCTTCTTGTGATGTCATAACTTTAAAAATAATTACTCCCACTAAATCAAAATAATATCAATATAAGAGTGATACATGATGAGTGTGCTGAGGCATCAAAATAAGAAACTACTCTCTACCACATATTGGGGTTTTAGAATACTGATCATCAGAATTTAAACATACAGAAGCATCACATTTGAAATAAATCTCTAGAACTTCCTAGACTAGAATAACCCCTTAACCTCGATCTACGAAAACTTAGGATTTCTCACCACACCCTAAATCACCGTAACGAGTTGATCCCACATTCTCACAAGTAAAAAACTTAAAAAAAACATGCAAGATAAATCAATCAAAATAAAAGATAGTTTTAAATGGTTCAAATGTTAAGTCCTATATCCATGGGAGAACACTAATACTTCCTTTCATTTAATAGAAGTTAAAATGATTACCAATAGAGTTACTTTTATAAAATATTTTTCTACTTTTACATATCAACACAGTTAAACTCAAGGTATACATGTACAAGTGGTCCCACCCCAATTTTATAGTGGGGTCCAGCCAATCAAATGGTTCCACCGCCTTTTGAGATTTTAAGGGTCCCATTATTTTCCTTGGATAGATCTGATCACCCATAGGAGTCTATGCCCGACCAACAACTTCCAGTGAACTAAACAAGTTACATGTATGTATCACTTTTATGAATCTTACATAATTCTTTTGCTACTAAACCTTTAGGAAACCCATACACATTCTCATCAGTGAACCCTTAAATATGTCGTAACTTCCAATCACCTTATTCCATAACATGGCCACATGAATATCCTAGTTTCAAAATATTACTTTTGGACCACTTCCTTCACTGGAATTCTATAGCCATGAGTTTAAACATCAAATTATGTAATTTCTTGAGTTTCTACTTCTAGAAATCTGAATATACACTTGAAAGAAACTTAAAAATTACCAATATAACCAACCTAGTATATTGAATAACAACAACTAGAAAAATCAAGAACCCACTTTAAATTTTAGACTTTAGTACCAACCAGGTATTCCTCTTTGAATATCATATTCAGTTGGATCTTCCTCAAAGTATGATAAGCAGTGTAGGTTCGTGTCTCTACTGGATAGTGTAAATCTGTTCTTCTTCCCTAATATGTAGAAATCACTAGTGGTTTATTCTTTTATATAATAATCATAATGGCTATCTCACTATTCTTCGAACCTTATGATATAAATAATCATGAGATGGTCTTCTCATTGTTCTTCAATGCTTGATATATTTACTAGAAACAACATCAACTTCTCCCTATCTTTTTCTCCTATTATTATTTAACGTGAAAGATGTTCTTCTCACATACATCATTGGACCTCTCTTTTTTTCAACACAAAGGATATTTTTAGTGTTAAAAACATCGGGTCTCTATAATATCTCTCATCTTTTCTTTCTACTTCTCTTTTATATTCACAAAATTTTCATGAGGATATTATTCAAATATTTGATTATGAAAATATTCCTCTAATCTCATCCTTGTGATCTCTCATTCAATATTCCAAAATTCTTGGTATAGTTTATCAAATATTATTCTCAATATTAAATGGATGAATACTTGACCAAAATGCATCAATGATATCTCCTTATTAATATAACTTTAAATATCCAGATGCAGATGTAGAATAATATTCAATAATATTGAAAGCTTCCATATTTCACTTCCCATAAGTCTTGTATTTTTCTCCCTCATGATCTCCCTTAACAATCGTGACATATTCTACTTTTACTTTGGCTTGAATCATGACTACAAAAAACATCATGATATTTATATCTTGAAAACTAGTCTAACATTGTCATATTTGTTTCTTGATATTTTTCTTCAAATCTCAAATTATGTTCTTACAATACCAGCCTTCAAATTCATAGAAATCTCAAATTCTCCAAACTATATCATCTTACATAAGAAATCAATATCTTTCATATCATTGTAGTAAGATCAACATCATCTTCTATATCAATTTATGTTTTCAAATTTCATTCTGAAACATCTTACGTACCATATCGAAATATCTTATGTAAGATCCAACATATATTACATATTCATAGTTCATTCATTACTTTGCAACATTTCAATCTGATCCTCATGACATATCATTCAAATTCACTAAATATATTACATATCACTTTGGATCTAGTCCTTTACCAAATTTTTCAAAACATATCTTACACACCAAAAAAATATATTATATATGAATTTCAATATCTTATGTATGATATGAAACATCTTATGTATCAACCATGATATCATACATAACACTGTAAACTTTGACCATAACGCCTCAGATCGGTGTCTCCCCGATTCCTCTCTCAGACTAGGGTTTTCTAACGGCGACGAATCAGAGTGGGGGAAGCCTCTACACACCTCTCCGGTATTGTCTCCCCCTCTCCCTCTCTTCTTGCTTCTCCTTCTTCTTTTTAGTCTTCAAAGGCGGCCTCTACGCTCTCTCAGGTGATGGTCTTCGGATTTTTCCATCGTCTTGGTTCTGTTCATCTGTCTCACTAACGGTGTCGTCGCTCGGAGCCCTCGACTGATCCTTCCCTACTCTAGTCTCTTTTTCTTCTACGCCCCTCGAAGGCAGATCAGGAGTGATGGTAATGGCGATACTTTGGGATGTGCGGTGCGGCGGTCATTGGCATGCCTCATGCGACCCTTCATCAATGACTTTTTTCCATGTTTTAGGGGTTTCATTTCTACATATGTGATTTGTGGTGATTTTAGTCTAGTTTGATTTATGTTTGTGTTTCTTATGATGTTGTATTGATGGAGACGATTACGCGATGATGTCGATATGATTTTCACTGGCGTTTCATCCTGTCCTGGTTCGTTAGTTTCTCTACTTTGGTTCCGAGACTCCCCCAATCTCTATAAGGCAGAGTAGTGAGGTGGTCTTCATGGTTCTTTGGGTCATGAGATCGAGCATCCAGTTTAGGGTAATCGACAGCGGTGGCATGTTTCGTCATTGAAGGTCCAGACATCGTCGGTTATGAAGTTGGGTATTATTGTTGCAGAGTCCGATGGCGACAAGGTGTAGAGGATAATGAATTTGGCGATTTTTTAACACAATAACAGCGATGTGGGCTGGCTGGAGATGTACTGGTGGTGGTGAACTCACAGATTGATCCGTCTTGTGTTCATGACAGCAACTACGACCTTCTCCAGGGAACTGGTGTGGTGTTTGGACTATGACAACGACAGTAGAATTGAATCAGATCAGTGTGAATGATAGTGATGATGATATCTCAGAACTTCATGAGACAACAGTGAAGTTGAAGATGACGGTGATTAGGATCCCAGTGGCTCTCTCCGGCATGGTGATTATTGGGAGGTGAAGGGAAAGGATGTTTGATGCGATAGGTGCCGACTTAAGGCAGGCGTTAGACTTGAGATTCACAGGAATCAAGATGATGATGATGTTTTTTGAAAGTTGTAATTTGAATTGAATGCAGCATTGTGTTTGGAATTTGGAATGTTTGGTTTCCCACTTATCCTTAAAGTGGATTTTTGGAAATGAAACAAATCGATTTGGAACACTGTAAACTATAGTACTTTTCTAATTTCTATTCTTTAAGGTTTGTACTACCCTTACGTATTTCCTATGTCATAGGGAAACCCTTACATATTTCCTTTACTATAGGAAAACTATTACGTATTGCCTTTTCTACTGGGAAAACCTTAAATATTGTGTTTTTTACCTTTATACATGTACTAGAGAACCCTTAAATTTTCATTGTAGATTCAATACCTTTTCAAATTCTCAAATCTCCTTATGATTACCCTTACATATAATCTATGAAACCCCATATCATTAATACACTTTAATTCATGATTTATTACATAAAGATACACTTAAAAAATCTCAAAAGATCATGAGGCCTAATGTATTCAGGTAATTAGATACATATCACAATAACTTGAAACATGGGCATAACAACATTATTTAAAAACTCTAAAACATGCCCTTATATTCCATCAATCTTCTAATACTACACGATATAACCTGGGGACGCACATATAAAAGGGGTGAGCTATAAAGCCTAGTAAGTGAATAATAAAGGCATAAAATGATGTAAGTAATACATATTAGTTTAGAGGCATATCAAGGTGATATAAAATGGTCAATACTCATGAATATGAACTTCAAAACATGATATAATATGATAACATCTAGGAAACATAGGAATGTGAAAACAATATAAAACATGAAGTCACAAGCATAATCCAAGGATAATTGTAGACACATCATAATATAGTGTGATTTGGATATCCTCTTGTGACAATATATGGTATCTCATAAGATAAAAACATTACTTTATACATTTGAGGACTATATAATTCTGGGAACACCTGTCACATTTATATCACATACATTCATAAGTGTTCCATATAGATCATACAACAGAAGAACACCTTTCATTGGTTTTAACCCCATGACTAAGGAGTGTGGGATACATACATGGATTTCCCCAATCAATGAAGGATAGTGAATACCCTTGAGTGGAAATGGATATGGATATTCACTATATAAATGTTTAACATGAAAAATCACAGGTTTATTTTGGCAGCATAATATGTGTACATAAAGTTTCATGGAAGAGTTTAATGAGAGTTAAAGGTTGTGTTCCATTATGTTCACATCATAAGGACAATAAAAGGGGTGTTTTAAAAAACATTCCAACATGAAAAACTGGAAATAAAATGGAATAATATAAAGAAAGTGCTTGAATAAAGAGGAGGAGGAGAGAATCTCCTCACCTTGAAAGGGAACTTCTAAAATATTGATAGGAGTTTCTTAAGAGTTTTTGAACACCTTGGGAAGGCTTTATAGAGGGATAGGGAGAAAAAATTCATGATTAATGGGTTTTGAGTGAAGAGGGGTGAAAAGTTGGGTGGGTATTTATAGAAAAAGATAAGAGAATTTTTTATTAATTTCTAAACATAGGTTTTGGACTCTATATGATAAAATAATCAAAACCATAACCCTTTTCATGGGTTTTCCCATGATTTCTACTAAAGAAGAGTGATTCAAATATTTTATAATTCCACTAACAAAAAATATTAAAATAATATCACTAGTGATGTGTAAGTGAGCCATGTTCACAAAGAATTGATTTTAAATCCTTAAAATATAATATAGGTTTTTGAGGATTCATTAAAGGATTATAAAATTAATCAAATAACTTAAAAACACATTATTTTAAAAGAGAAATATATATTTGGTAATGGATTATTTTTATGTCATTTATTACATCAATTTTGGGTCATTATGATGCCCTAATATAAACCGTATATTTATACTATATTTAATTTTTATCCAAAACACCCGTCTCTCTCAGAAAATTTTGAAAAATTCATTATTGGATAATTCTGATGTGCTAATTTAAAAAATAATATTTATTTTATCAAAATAATTATCTAAATATGAGAATTTACTCTTTTAGATAAAAATCCTTAGTTACTGAAAAATACTTAGTTTTTACGATACCAACATCTTTTTAACCTTTATAAAAATTATATTGGACTTCATTAAATTATATTATCATTTGTAAATAAATATTATTTAATAATATTATTATATGAAATTAATATTTATTTCAAATATTTTGAATTTATCAAAAAGAGTGTTAAAACTATGTAAACAAAATACAATTTTGGATTCTTTTTTATCAAAATTGAATTTTCAACAACTTATATATATAATTGTATATATGAGGTGATAATTAAAAGGGATAAACATAATCATTATTTTATTACCAAGAAAATATAAAAATTCATACCGCTAGGTTCTAGATATATAACCCATTATTACATTAGCGTATTCCCAAAGGGTAAGGTGTGTGATAATGGTACTTTATTGGGGTTATTCGATGAACATTGTTTGGGTCATGATCTAAATAAATATGAAATTATTCCATAAATGGTTTCATTAATACTTCAGTTGTTGAATCTTAACTTCAGTTTGGTCAAGGGAAAATCCCAGTGACACTATCTCCCTCTTAATCTCTGATAATTTGGCTTTAGAAGGTACTATCCTACTAGTTGAGACCATCACTTCTTCCATTTATTCCAACTAGACTTTATCATAACCCTTAATATATACTAATATTAAATATAACTATACAATGACTATATTATCAATGGTTAAGATGCTTAATAGTATTTTAAATCTGATAGGATAATTATGTCTATATTCTATAATGTTCATAAAATGAAATTTTGTGCATGTGTTTTCTATAACTAATTTATTAATAAGGAATTTATTCATTCAAAAATGGAATTTAATTTATTAAATTTTGGGTCATTACATACTCCATGAACCATTATGCATCCTCTTGAGAAGTAGATCAACCCTTATATATAAGTAAATTAATATTATGTATTAGATGTTTACCTTTACATATGCTCCAAGAAACTCTTACATATAGAGCACTTTGTCAAATTTCTAATAACCCACAATCCATAATTTTACCAAACTTCTTAAAACTTCTTCAAACTCTTAAAATTACTTTTAAATACCTTTAAATAAACTTTAGTTAATACAAGAATAATTCCAAAGATTATATAACATATAAATTCTCCATAAAGTATTTTAATGGATCTTCTATTTCCTCAACTAACTTTAAATCCTCCTCAAACATCATCCAAATATATTATTCATGTAACATATTTCTTCACCATATGATAATACCTAGGATGGAAATTCATAGTTATTTTTCTCAACTTCTTCAAAGAGATATAATATTCAGAAATCACTATACTCCATGGGACTCAACTTTCTAAAATTCCTCAAATCCACTAAAATTAATTTTGCACATGAACCTTCAAGAAGCTTCCTCATCCTTTCAACCAACTTTTCAAATAAGTAGTCTCTAAGAAATATTGGTAGAAACCCATTCAAACTTTCTTTCAATGTGAAAGGATCTGTAAGAGTATTTCCAATAGTATTATCTCACTTCCTTTTTTTATATGATTAATGACAAAAACTCACTTCCTTGCTCTAATGAGTTTCTTTTATCCTCATGCAATTTTCAAAACTCAACATATAATGACACCTTTCTTAGGAAATTAAATCAATCTTCTCATCAACTTACATGGGTACTCCAGACTACTTCCAAGATTCTATTATCAACACATATTTACATCATCATTATTGAAAACAAATACGACTTAACCCCAAGTGGGTTGAACAGGTCCATAATTTTTCAATTTGATGTTGATCGAGAATTACACATCAATCCGGGGTGTTACACTATAATTTTTTAAGATTTATATAAAATTAATGTATTCCTTAGATACTTGCGAAAAAAATCAATTTAGCTGATCAAACCTTATTAATATTGTTATCAAATCTTTTTTATAACAACATGATATTTTAAAATATATTTTCCTTCGAAACCTAATACATTCACTAGAATTATTCACATGAAACACTGTACCAAAATGAACCACATAAATTTTTATAATAGTAAAGATGTATCCATAGGATTTAAGGGTAAAAATAGAGGTAAAAAATTATGAACTATATACCAAAATAAAAATAAATTTCATTATAAATACTAATACACTGATAAAATTCAATTAGTGTAGCTAAATAACCAATAAGATTGATTTATGCATTAAAATGAAAAATTTCTAAAAAGTATCTATTTATGTGCTTTATTTTAAGAAAATAAATATATTATGGATAAAATATATAATTTTTATGAATAATATATTAACACTAATTTTATTGTTAATTGATATAAAATAAGAATATGAAAAGTTAATATTTTTAAAAGTTATTTTCCAATGAAAACATTTTTCATTATATTTTTATGTTTTTATTTATAAGTTAAACTATAAAATTTTAGAATTTTAATTTGACCAAATTAAATTAATTTTTTGATTTATAATAACAATTTTATATTAGGACAAATTTTTGAGTTTTTTTATAAAATAATTGATTTTAGGTGAATAGTAAAAAATATCGATTTTTTAATACCATCACTTTTATAACATTATCATAATAAAATAATGAATTAAAAGTTGTTGAAACCTTTTTAATATAATAAAATACATTTATAAAGTTAAATAAACCATTTAGAAACACTATGTTGAATTTATAAAACCCATGTTTAATGTTTTGGAAACTTAAGTAATATTTTACTCTAGAATTGTTTTATTTTCTTAAATAAAAAAAAGTTTTCATCACCTATAGAAATTAAATAAAAAAATGGATCTCATATTTTATATCAAAATATTCATATTATTTATTAAGTTAAATTCTATTTTTAGGCATAAAAGTATGATTACAAAGTTTAAAGTTAATGACCTTGATAATAGTTAAAGGGTTATCTTCAAAGAATTGTTTTATTAATGTTGGGTAATTTTTATCCAATAAATTAAACTGATATATTTTATATAATTAATTTGATATGTTTTTTACACATATATTCAAATATAGTATCACTCATTTAATTGTTAATTATTTTTATATAATATTAGGAACACATAATAATAATATTTTTCCTACAAAACAATTTTTAAATATATGAAATGTTTTAATTTAAAATTTAATTTTATCTTATTTAAAAATTGAACTAGATTATATGAAGCTATAATTTATCTTTAAAAAATCACAATTTGGTAATAGGGGTTACCTTTTTTTAATAAAATATAAATTACTTAGTAAAAACCTATTGCCAAAGTAAAAAAACCAAAATGGTACAATGTAAAAAAAATATAGTGGTAAAAGACATGAATTTTTTTTAAAAATTGTTTTAAAATGAATGTTAGAAAATTTATCAACCTTATCTCACCCCTAACTTCATTATTTCCCACTTTTAGATCCATTGAACCTCAAATAGTATCATGCCATCATTTTAAAAGTAATGTGTATTTTTAAAAATGTCATTTTATTCACTTATAAAAGGAGAACACTTCCAACACATTTATCCACCAGTTACAAAGACTTAAATAAACCAAAAATCTGACACATTCCCTTTTAAATCTGTCCCCATGTACTAGAAGCCTTGGTATTTCCAAAATACCAAGCTAAGGAGCCTTAAGGTGTTACCCAAGGGAGAACATCCAAAGTAAGAGGTAATGTTCTCAACTGATCTCTATCATTTTTTTTCTTTTTTAACCCTATAAAAACTATTATATATATGAATGTATGATAACATCAATATTAATAATATAATTAAATGTCATTGTACTAATTTAATATCTATTTTATAACTTCCTCTAAAACTATTCAAAAAATGAAGATGTTGTGATGCGTATGTGCAGAATACTGCCTCCATGATTATCGTGATTGATTTTCCAACACCACCTTACAAGGTTGGTTATAAAAGTATAGTTAAAGTATTTATTTTATATTTATAACATTATCAAAATTTTGATATTAGAAACCATTCTCTATCTTCCTCCTGATCTATGATAAATGAACTTTTTTCCTGTGTGTACGTGCGGACTACAACCTTCATGAAAGTGATGTATTTCATTTTTAAATCTAGTATTTTATTATTTATCCAAATTTATTATTATTAGATTAATAACATAAATAAAATATAAATAATATCATCATACTTCTATAATAGTGATATTATTCCAAAAATCACTTTCTTAACCACACTCACCCTAAGATTATAACTTATTCTTTTTAGGTCTGTTTAACCACCTACAAAAACAATGCTATAGTTTTTTTATCATAGATGAATATAAAAACTTAACTATTGGTGTTATTATACATTAATAAGAAAATAGTGTTTGATTTATAGTTTTGGAAAGGTTATATTAATATTTAAATTTGTAAGAACCCGTTTTTTCCTTGAGTTACAGATCGTGACTTTTACATCAATTCCTCTTTTAAATTTCTTAAATATGGCCTATTGTGGATGCCCGTTGGGGTTATAGAGGTATCTGAGGAGTTTAGGGCTGGTATGTAGCCCATAACCCATGATTTGGGTGAAAAGAGGAGGCTGCACGGTTAGTGAAAACCATGCGGATTGGGGTGCACAGCCATGCAGACATGTCTGTAGTTTTAGAAAACTTCACAAAGGCATCCGCACAGTTACAACATGGTTGGTAAAACCATGCGGGGTAACCATGCGATGTGCCCTAGACTTCTAGTGAACTGAGCATGGTTTCTACACGGTTAGGAAAACTGTGCAACCCAGATACTTTGGGTAAAATTACAAGTTTTCCCTTGAAATGTTTTTATCTTCAAAATTTTTCTCCTCCTTCATTGCAAAGTAGAGGAGAACTGTGGGAGAGATCCATTTGAATCATAGTCTCCCATTTCAGATCCCTTATCCGTCTATTGTCCGTTTTGACCGCCATTCATCTTCAAGGATCCACAATGGTAATGGATAGATTTCTTTTTATCCATATTCGATTCTTCTGGTTATCGATTGCACTATTTGGATTTAAGATCATATGCTATAATATCCTATTCTTAATCTATTCTTCATATTTATCCCAAACCAGGGAGAATAAGAGCTTGATAATGGATGAGCTATCTAGAATGAGTCTAAGGTAGGTGTTCTCGTGCCTTTTTCTGATTGTCAAATTGTTTATATATGCCGGTGTGCTGCGCACCCATTTTTAGGGTGTTACCTTGATTTGTGAATCATCCATGTTGTTACCTATTATTTAGGTAATTAATTAAGTGTTACGAAGCATGTTTAAGGTTTTTTAACTATATTAAGGGCCACCCCATGGGTGAGTTCCTGTTTCGACCACTTTATGGCCATTTGGCCTAGGATACCTATGTGGTATGCCTTGAATCCCTGGTGTGGGTTATTTAAAATGGAATTTCTTATTCAAATTACTGTTCCATGTTGTTATATGGTATTCTAATTGGATATGGTGTGGGATAGATGAGTTTTCCCTTTAACCCATGTTAAGCCTATGGTTGATAAAGCATGTTTGGAATGTTTTTCTCCAACTGTGAACTTTCCCATGTGATTTAATTAATGCTGAAACCATATAATAGTTTAATTTTCACATGTTTTTTATTATATGAGTTGAACCCATATGAGTAATTATAGGCCAAAACTTTGAGGTTGTTCCTAGCTTGAGACACCCTTAGTAGTAAGATGTTAAATGCTTATGGTTTTTCCCATAGCAAGTCTAACGAAATTGTTAAATGAAACTGGTATGGTTGAATGGTAAATAGCATTGAGTGAATCATGGATTTTGATTAAATTACATGGATGGGATTATATGTCTATTTTACCTTGGTCCCTTGAGTGAACCTTGGATTCTCTGAATTCTTTGGACGAGCTCAATGGGTCTGTAAATTAATGTTAAGCTGTGAGTGAACCATGAACACCATGGATAGGATAATAGAGGCTACATAATGCTGAGTGAGTCATGGATCCATATAGGATTCCATTAACGGGCTCAAGAGGCATGGATTATGTCATGATTGATACTTGGGCTTTCTATAGGATCACCAAGGATGGGCTTAGTGACATAGGTTATACCACACCTAGAGTGATACCAGATTTCCTCTATGAGGATCTCCAGGGATGGGCTCATAGGGTGTTGGTGGAATTTCACTTGGAGTGATACTTGAATTCCACTTTAGGAATGATAATGATGGGATCAAGTTTATTTAGATGTTAAATTGTTTATGACGCGTCTTCCAAGGAAAAATACAAGATTGTTTTCGATCATTACCTATGCTTTCCTAGATGGCCTTATGAGGCATCTGTAGTGCTTACTACTATACGGGGGATCATTGGGCCTAAGACAGATCTCGAGACTTATATCGTTTAATGTATTTGAACTGTATATTAAATGGAAATGGAATGTAAATAGAAACCAGTGCTTGTAGGACTATTTACCTTTGATTACTTCCTAGATTACTGATTTCACTATTGTATACTACCTATTATATATATTAATTGATGGATTGGAATAAACCTTGTGTGGTTGCCTACTGAGATTTAGTCTCACACCTTATTTGGGTCATGCTTTGGTCCCAAACATATTACATGGTTTCAAGTGTAAATAAGGGATGACACCCTACTACAGGTACATGATATAATATTTAGAAGTAGGAGAGAATGAGACCAAGCTGAGGCTTGTGATGTTGTTGGGATAATTTTTGTTCTTTTTTTACTTATGGATTCTGTATTATGTCTCATAGCCTTGTGAATTGTTTAGATGTTTTCTAAAACATGTGACATATATCATCATCTTATGTATGAAATGATTCTGGATAAATTATATTATTGGCCTTCCACTATTTAATCATGTTGTAAGTTAATCTGCTGTGTTACAATCTGCTAATGAGGGCATAGTCTCCCCACTATCACACCTAGGCCCTCTCTTCTAGTCGGAAACCTCTGGCATTTTGGGGGATGTGCTTGAGGCCATGTGACCAACTAAGTTCGGAGCACTGTTATGTGGCATCCGGGTTTGGGACATTACAAAGTTGTATCAGGGGATTTTTTTTTCTTTTTCTTAATTTTATTTATTATTTAGAGAAAATATAAAGGGATAGGGAGGAAATGAGATTTGGTAATAAGCTATGCCCGGGAGTTGCTACCCCACATACAGGGAAAATCCAAATTGCCTCAAATTGAATAGTGAATTTTAGATTTTTTTTATTTATTACAGTTGACTCAATTTCACCATTAGGTGAATCACTTGAGTTATATTATTATTATTGATATGATTGTTATTATATTATGTTGAAACTCGGTGAGATGAGGGTATTCCATATCATGCATCATATAGAAACTTGTTAGAAATCACATTTCATGCATTATTGTCATGCCATTTAGGAGCATTAATGATTGCATACTGTTGTGATAGGTACTATGATAGATATGCCTGTAGTTGTGATAGGTGTATCTGTACATGATATGGTTCAAATTTTATAGATGCCAATATTTGGTCCCTAAGGTGTATAGTCCCTCTTGGATTATAATTTGGTGGATCATGTTTTGACCTTATATTGAACTATGTCACTATATTCTATACTTAGATTCCAAGCTTTGATTCGTGGGGAGTATGGCCCCCCATGGGTTGGAATTCGGCATACCATTGGTTACCCTTGGAGGAAGGAATGTGACAAGCTTGAAATGAGTGATGATTCTATTTTTGAATGCTAAATTTTCTTAAAGCTCGAGTTTAATGTGAAAATCAAGTGAACTGAAATTACTTTGATAGAGAACTTGACTATGCTTGACCTTGGTAGTGGGATTTTGGTAGTGTTTCTCATGTTTTACACCTAGATCTAACCCATGGGGTAGGCATAGGGGTGAGTTCTTAGAGGAAGGGTTGAACTATCATGTTTTGTTTATGATTTTGAGTTGTGGCTTTGTTTTTGATCTAGAACTAAGGTGTGTACTTGACCTTGTAGAGACATTCAACCATAAAGAACTAAAGATGTACACCAAGAGGGTGGTGATGATCATACCCTAGAGGTGGTAGTCCATGGGCCGACATTGGATCCTCTATTTGTGTCAGTTGTGGCACCAACTATTATATTAGATGCAGGTGAAGATGCATAATTCCATGAAGGCTTTACGAGGTTCATGAAAACCTTTTAGGGAGCACCACAACCTGCCAAGTCTATGGATGAGCTGACACTGGTGTTCCGATAGTGACATCCACCCATGTTTTCTGGGGATGGTGGACCATAGGCTGTAGATTCATTTCTTGAGGCCATATTTTCGATCTTTGATCATTTGGAGATGCCTCATGAGAGGAGGGTAAAACTCGCAACTTATATGCTGCGTAATTCCACCAGGAGATGGTGGGACGTCACTTCTCAGATGGAGTGTCATTGGGATATGTCTTGGGAAGATTTCCATATAGTATTTTATGAATGATACTATCCTGAGATACTGAGGGCTGATAAGGCTCAAGATTTTATGCATCTAGAGTAGGGCGCTTTATCAGCGATGGACTAATTGACTCGTTTTAATGAGCTCCAGCGGTTCACACCTATTATGATGGGTGATAATTTATCAAAAGCTAGGTGGTTTGAGGATGGAATTAGATATGATATCCGATCACAAGGTGAATGTCTTCAGGTTGATAACTATTTCTGTTATAGTGAATCAGGTGTTGATCACTGAGTGTAATCTGAGGTAATTTGGAGGTGCGAGTCAGGGTGGTTCGACACCTAGATCTGGTACTGTCTCGACAGGCAGTAGGAATCATCATCTGGAGCTTCCTCATAGTGATGTGAGTAGTTAGAATGTTTCTTTTGGTAGCCAGGTGAGATGAAACTAGTGTGACTGGCTAGGGAACACTAGGCCACAGTGTCTACAGGACCTAGTTGAGTGTCGATCTTGTGGAAAGATGGGCCATCTAAAGTTCTTTTGCAGGACTTTTCCACTAGTAGATAGTGATAGAGGATCTGCACCACCTCTACATTTAGGAGTGGGGTATAAAACTTCTCACCAGTCAGGGAACTAGAATGCACCATGATATTTAGGCTGAGGTGGTGGTCATGGACGTGGTATCCAGACCCCATGTTCATAGAGACAGTAGGGTGGATCAATTCAGGGTGGCCAGACAACGTCTTAGGACTATGGTACAGGCCAGACTTATGCACTGCAACAAAACCTGTAGGAGTAGGATCTCAAACCTTCTACTATCAGAGGTACTATTCTAGTAGCCTCTATTTTAGCTTCTACACTTTTTGATATAGGAGATTAACATAGTTTCATATCTGTGCCTTTTGTGGAGATCCATGGACTCTATGCCGTTACTTATGATGATGTCATGATTCTAGACACTCTGTTAGGGATTATAATGGTAGGTGTGCATCAGTTCAAGGAGTTCCCCTTTGGGGTTGGTGGATTTCACTTCTCATGGTACCTTTATGTCCTAGAGATGATAGGTTTTGATTTCATTCTCAGTGTGGACTGGTTAGTTTCCTTTCAGGACTTTGTTTATTGTTATCGTTGTAGGGTGAGTTTCACATCACTAGAGGGAAGATTATTTCTACACATAGATGAATGGGATGTCTAGGAGAGCTGAGCTGGACCCAATCATCATGGGTTGGGTGGGATGACATCACAGATTGCAAGTTTATATATGGATGACTATGGAACCTGTTAGATGGATTTCCCTCCAGTGGTTGATCATTTCAGGGATGTTTTCCTAGACTACTTTTATGGTTTACCTCCGGTGAGAGAGGTGGAGTTCTCTATCGAGCTAGTTCCAAGAGATGAATCATTTTCCATTCCTCCTTACAGGATGGCTAAGATAGATTTTTAAGAGCTCAAGAGGTAGCTAGTGGACTTGGAATATAAGGGTTTCATCTGACCCAGTACTTCTCCATGGGGCTGACTAGTCATTTTTGTGAAAAAAGCGGATGGTACCCTCAGGATTTGCATGGATTATCATAAGTTGAACCATTTTAAGGTTAAGAAATGGTATACTCTACCACAAATATATGATCTCTTCGACCAACTCTATGGATATTGGGGTTCTCAAAGATCTATATTAGATTCGGTTATCACGAGGTGCATGTTAGATAATTAGATATACCTCACATAACCTTTCAAAGAATTTATGGTTTGTATGAGTATATTATTATGTTGTTCAGTCTCACGAACGTGCCAGAATTTTTCATGGAGTTGATGAACCGTGTGTTCCATCCTTATCTTGACTCATTTGTCATGGTTTTTATGGATGATATCTTGGTGTATTCTTACAATTGATATGACCATTCTAAACATCTTGAGATTATATTGAGTACACTGAGTGAGCATCAGTTATATGATAAAATCACAAAGTTCCAATTATGGATAGATCAAATTCACTTCCTGGGTCACATCATCTCAGAGACATGATTATCAGTGGACCTAGAGAAGGTGAGAGAAGTAGTTTCCTGTGAATAGTCCAATAATTCTTTGAGGTGAAGATTTTCTTAGGGATGGATGGTTACTACAGGTTGTTCATACATGACTTCTCATGTTTAGCAGTGCCGTTGATGGTCTTGACTATAAAGGGTGTGAAGTATGTATGGATAGATTCCTGCGAGAGGGAATTTCAGGAGCTGAAAGGAAGATTGACGTCAGCACCGATATATATCTTGTGAGATCTAGGTAGGAGTTACACCATGTACTATGACAAATCAGGTATCAGGCTGGGAGCAGTTCTTATGTAGGGGGATCAATTCGTTGCATATGGGTCTTGGAAGTTTAGTTCACATGAGAAGAATTACCCGACACACGATCTCGAGTTAGCTGGGATTGTTCATGCATACAACGTTGGAGATAATACTTACTGGGAGAAGAATTTTGTGGTGTACAGATACCAAAAAATCCTCAAATACATATTTAAACAGTGTGATCCAAATATGAGGTAGTGAATGTGGGTGGAAAACCTTTAGTATTTTGACTTCGAGCTTGCCTACATGTCCAGTAAAGGAAATGCAGTGGATGATGCTTTGAGATGGAGGACTCAAATACAGGTAGTGCAATAGGCCAGTAGTGAGTGGAAGCTTATGACTTTATTCTATGAGATGCACTTGGAGGTTCACTACAACAAGGAGCATACTTTTCTATCATCCTTAGTTGTTACCTCTACCCTACTGGGTAGAGTGAGGGTGAGATAACTATCAGATTTTGAAGGCCTAGTTATATGGGAAATTATGTTAGGTGGGGACGTTCTTCCCAGTTGTACTATAGGCAAGGATGAAGTTTTGCGTTTACATGGTCGCATGTAGTTTTTAGTAGACATGTGTGAGGAGATGATGTAGGATTTTCTTGCCTCTATATGGGAAGTGAATCCTAGTGTCACCAAGATGTATTTGTATTTACAATGTCAGTATTGGTGTCCAGGTATGAAAAGTGATGTAGCTAGTTTTATCATGAGCTGCTCCACCTATTAGTAGGTGAATGCGGAACACCATCGACCAGATGAATTTTTGTAGTAGCTACCCATTCTTGAGTGAAAATGGAATGATGTCACGATGAATTTCATGACGAGTTTACTGAGGTCGTCTCTAGGTAACAGTTCCATTTGGGTTGTCTTTGATAGGCTTATGAAGGTTTTTAATTTCCTACCAATTAAGGAAAGCTTCAGTGTTGATGATATTAGGAAGTTGTACCGTGATATTGTGCATTTACAGGGGGTTCCATATTCTATCATTTCAGATAGGGACACCTGGTTTAATTCTAATTTATGGAAAGGGGTACAAAGGGAACTAGGTACACAAGTGATTCTGAGCATAGCTTACCACCCCCAGATAGATGGCTAGTCAGAATGCACGATTCAGGTGCTTGAGGACATGCTTATAGCATGTGTCTTGGATTTCAAGGGTTCTTGGGAGAAGCATATACCTATAGTTGAGTTCACCTATAATAATATCTATCAAGATGCTATTAATATGGTTCCATATGATGATTTATATGGTAGGAAATTCCGACCACTCCTCTATTGGTTGGAGGCAGGAGAGACAGCTATATTAGGACCTCGTCTTGTCCAAGAGGCCATTGAGTAGGTTTAGCTAATTTAGAAGCAGATGGATACTACGCAGTCTTGTCAGAAATAGTATATTGATTTCTGAATAAAACCCTTAGATTTCGAGGTTGGGGGATGAGTTTTCCTACATGTTTCCCCAAGGTTGGGAAACAAGAGGATCTAGAGATAGGGTAAGCTTTCACCGAGATACGTCGGGCTATTTGAGATTCTAGAGAGAGTCGGGATGGTTACCTATCGGTTGCAGTTACCTTAGAGGTACTAGGCTATGAATGATTTCTTCCATGTTTTTCAGTTGTGAAATTATTATTTAGGCCCATATTATTCTTTTCAGCCCAATGATTTTGTGTTATAGCAAAATGCGTCCTTTGAGAAGAATCCTATAGGTATTATGGATCGAAGCATGAAGGTTCTCTGGGGCCGGTATGTTCCTTTAGTACGGGTGCTATGGAAGCATGAATGAGTACAAGAAGAGACCTGGGAGAGGGAGGCCAATGTTCTATAATGGTGTTTTGAGTTGTTTTTAGATACTTCTACACCACCCATGGAAGGGCAATTCGGGGATGAATTTCTTTAATGGGGGAAGTTTGTAAGAACCCGGTTTTTCTTAGAGGTAAATATCATGAGTTTTTTGTCAATTCCTAATTTAAATTGATTAAATATGGAATAATGTGGATTCCCATTGGGGTCATAGAGGTCTCTGGGGTGTTCGGGGATGGTCCAGATCCCGGAACCCAAGATTTTGGTGAAAAGAAAAGGTCACACGGTTAGTGTAAACCGTACGAATTGGGGTGGACAACTATGCAAACATGTTTGGAGTTTTAGTAGACTTTACATAGGAATATGCATGTTTACCACATATTAAGTCAAACCATTCAGGGTAACCATGCGATTTTCACCATACATCCATTAAGCTGAGAACAGTTTCCACATGATTAGACAAACCGTGCGTAGAAACCGTGCGACCCAAATATTTTCGGTAAAATTATATGTTTTACCTTGAAATATTTTTATCTTTAAAATTATTATCCTTCTTCATTTCATAGCATAGGATAACCATGGGAAAGTTCTATTTGAATAATATTCTCCCATTTCAAATCCCTTCTCCATCCGTTGTCTGTTTTGACCGTCGTTCGTCTCTAAGGATCCACAATGGTAATGCCTCGATTCCTTTTTATCCATGTTTGACTCTTCTAGTTATCGATTTCACTATTTGGATTTAGGATCATATGCCCTAATATCACATTATTCATATGTTATTTATATTTATCTCAAACTAGGGTGAATCAGATCTTGATACTAGATAAGCTATCTAGCATAAGTCTAAGGTAGGTGGTCTTGTGCCTTTCGCTGATTGTCAAGCTGTTTATATATGATGGTATGCTGCATGACCATTTTTGGGGTGTCGCCTTGATTTTTGAATCATGAATGTTGTTACCTATTATTTTTTAGGTAATTAATTAAGTGTTACAAAGCTTTTTTAAGGTTTTTTAACTAGATTAAGGGCCACCCCATGGGTGAGTTCCCGTTTTGATCACTTTATGGTCATTTGGCCTAGGATACCTATGTGGTATGCCTTAATCCCTTTTGTGGGTTATTTAAAATGGAATTTATTATTCAAATGATTTTCCCATGTTTTTAGATGGTATTATAATTGTCTAGGGCATGGGATGGATGAGTTTCCCCTTTAACCCATGTTATGCCTATGCTTGATAAAGCATGTTTGGAATGTTTTGACCTAACTATGAACTTTCCCATGTGAGTTAATAAATGTTAAAGACATATAATGGTTTAATTTTCATGTGTTTTTTATTATATGTGTGATGTCCATGTGAGTAATGATAGGCCAAGCCTTTAAGGTTGGTCCTATCTTGAGACACCCTTAGTGGTAAGATGTTAAATGCTTATGGTTTTTACCCTAGCATGTCCAATGAAATTGTTAAATGAACCTACTATGGTTGAATAGTAAATATCATTAAGTAAATAATGTATTTTGATGGAATTCCATAGATAGGATTATATGTCTATTTTACCTTGGTCCCTTGAGTGAACCTTGGATTATCTAAATTCCTTGGATTGGCTCAATGGGTCTATTAATTAATGTTAATCTGTGAGTGAACCATGGATGCCATGGACAGGCTCATAGAGGACACATAATGCTGAATGAATCATGGATCCTTATTGGATTCCATGGATGGGATCAAGAGGCATGGTTTATGTCATGAGTGATAATTGGTCTCCCTATAGGACCACCAAGGATGGGCTCAATGATATAGGTTATACCATACCTAGAGTGATACCAGATTTACTCTATGAGGTTTTACAGGGATGGGCTCGTAGGGTGTCTGTGGAATTGAACTTGGAGTGATACTTGAATTCCACTTTAGGAATTTCAAGGACATGCTCATGGTTATTTGGATTTTTAATTATTTATGATGCATATTCCAAGCCAAAGTATAAGATTGCTTTTGATCATTGCCTATGCTTGCCTAGATGGCCTTCCGAGGCATCTGTGGTGATTACTACTATATGGGGGATAGTCGAGCCTAGGATAGATCTCAAGACTTATATTGTTCAATGTATTTAGAATTTAAATTAAATGGAAATAAAATTTAATTGGAAACCAGTGCTTGGAGGAATATTTACCTTTTAGTACTTTCTAGCTTACTGCTTTCACTATTGTATATTACCTGATATATATATTCAATGACAGGTTGGCACAAACCTTGGGTGGTTGCCTACTGGGATTTAGTCCCACACCCTATTTGGGTCATGCTTTAGGACCAAACAGATTACATGGTTGCAGGTGTCGATAAGTTCAAGCATCCTTTTACAGGTATATGATATGCTGTTTATGAGCAGGAGAGCATGGGACCAATCCAAGGCTTGTGATGATGTTGGGATACTTTTTGTCCTTTTTATATTTATGGATTCTATATTGTATCTCATAGCCTTGTGACTTGTTTTTATGTTTTCTAAAACATGTTACATGTATCATCATATTGTGTATAAAATGATTTTGGATAAACTATATTGTTGTCCTTCCACTGTTTAGTCCTGTTCTAAGTTATTCTGCTGTGTTACACTCTACTAATGAGGGCATAGTCTCCCAACTATCACACCTAGGCCCTCACTTCTGGTCGACAACCTCTGGTATTTGGGGAGATGCAATTGAGCCCATGTGGCCAACTGAGTTCAGAGAACTATTATCTGGCATCTGGGTTTGGGATGTTACAAAATTATTATTATTATACCACCCTTTTGTTTGTGAAAATTATCAAAATAAGAATGTCATAAAATTCATCATCACAAATCATAACTTAAATACATATTAAATGAAATTATAACATTATAAATCATTATAAGACATCTATTAAATCACTTTAATGATATTATAATTATTAAATTTGAATATTTAAATAATAATTGACACTACTATTATGAAACAAGTACCAAACAAACAATCAAAGCTAATAACATCTGATGATTAAAATAAAATATAACTAACTAATGAATTTATAATAAATGATTATAAATTAAGTTTATAAAACTTTATAGGTATGTATAAGGTTATTAAATAGAAGATTAAGGTTGTTATTTTTTTTATATAGGATGTTAAATCAATTTCATGGAATTTATAAATTAAGGTAAGAGTTTTTTCATCTTAATTTTTCTTCATTGAGATATGATGCATATTCACCACTTTTTTCATTTTGGTGGTGTATATATTGGCAATAGATTTAATTTATCATAATTTTTCATCTAATATATGAGATTTACCAATTTATCTCATGTTCTACCTTTCATGGGTTTTCAATTTGAAAGAGAATGACGATCTAAGGGTTTTTGTTAACTTAATTTTCATTCATTGAGTTTTATTGTTGTTTTTAAAATTTATTATTATAAAATAAGTATGGTAGTAAATATGATTTTATTATGGTTTATTTACTCTTATTTTATGGGGAATTTCATTTATTTATTATAAAATACCTTTATAATGATTCTTCCTTCAAAATATGATGTTTTTTCATAAATCAATTTCCTTTCATTAGTTATAATGATTATTCTTGAACCCCATTCTTATAAGTTGAATTATTATACCATATGATTACATAAAAAAGTATTTCCACTTCCATTTCCTTGGATTTAAATTTCACCCTCATGAACTCTTTTTTAAAGGATAATTTTCTATTGATATATTTGTACCATGAGAGAACACCTCAATACAACCTTGTTATCATTCCTTTGATAAGTGTACTTTATATTATATTTTGAATATTAATATTGTTTTATATTCACCTAGTTAGAAACATTATTTCATTTAATAGGAAAATATTTATAATCTATATATTTACTATTTCTATATGGATTACCATTGACAACTTTTCCAAGATTATGTATGAGGTTCCTTAGGGAACATTAAGATGTGTGTTGTTTAACCATCCATATTATTTATTAGGATAGATTTTGATCATATAATTCTACTTATTGATTTGGGAAAGTATTTAATTAACTGTATAACCATCATTCTATACATTTTTAGTTTGAGGTATTCTTACATATAGAGACATTCCATTTATTAATTAAGGAAATATTGACAATTTATATACTTCTCATTTCAACATGGATGTTTATTTATTACTAAGACATGTTGGTTATGTATTGTATATCTATTAATTCCTTCATATGAAGAATAAATTAGACTTAATTAGTGATATGTGGGGCCCTAAATATCCCCTTAATGCATCAATAGGTCTCATGAGACAAATTAGACTGAGTATTTGGTGTATGTCTATCAATGATGTATTGGTATGAGGACTTGATGATATGTTTTTTATGTCTTGAAATAAGGTCATGATGAAAATATTATGATGTATTATATTATACATGATGTCATTATGAAACTGGTTATTGTAGTATATGTAATTATTTATATTGTTATATCATCCACGAATTTTTTTCAAGCTCATGTGATCAGTTATATGACATTATTTGATTATCATTATTTACTGTTATATTATTGATTCCTTGTTAATTTTATGATAGAATCTAGTATACAATTTCTCTTACTGAACGTTTGAGCTAACCCTTATTATGTTTCCATTTCCCCAAGCTATGAATAAAATTTTTACACATGATATGTCTAAAATAATAGCACATGTGGAAAATTTATGGGAGATATTGAAGACTCATTATGGATAAAGTAGTTCCTAATGTAGTGGGAAATTTTTCCATTTGATGAGAAATAAATGGGATATATTAGTTAATTATGTTTCCTAATTCTCTAAAATTCTAAACCTAAAAGGTATTGGGAATGTATGTAATGAAGTATTTTTTATAAGTCATGTAATTATGGGACAATTATATCTAGGGTGTCATAGTTGGTATCATAGAAGAGTTTATATAACTCTAGATATCAGGATGTTATAATTTGAGGATAATATAAGAGGTATAAATGTTATCAAGGGTTGATAAGTTAATTTTGATTATAATTTAAAAGGTATAGATGACCATTTAGGTTAGTTAAGGTAATATTGAATGTTTTATGTTTTTTAGGGAATATGATGAGAGAAATTTAAAGAAAACTCTAATTATAAGCCTAAGTATAGGATAAGATTATAAAATTTTGGTAAAGTAAAGATTGTGTGGTTATCTTAGAAATTACATCACAATCTAGATACTGTCAAGTTGATACAGTTGTGGAACAGATGCACCTAGGGGGTAATTACCCTAAAAATATTAGTTGGGTATTAGCTCAATCTTCACTCAGTGCACGATGAGTGGGACTAAGACTACATGCCTAGATAGAAACTCCTAAGGGATATACTTTGGAAATTCACATTCTATTTATGAACTATTATGAGGGATTTTAATATATTTAGTTTAAATAACCTAATAAGGAATGAACATGGATAACCTAGATTGAAACTTATAGGTTCATAAGCTATGTTATTTAAGACATTTATGAATCACTTCTTTTATGTTTATCATTACTTTAATATAATTAATAATTTTATCATACCCCTACCTTCCTTTATTTAAGTAATGGATAGAGGAAGGATAAACCATGTTAATAATTGATGTGATGGGAAATACAGTGATTTTCCTAATGAGAAACCAAATGGGATAAGATTTGGAGTGAGAAATATTAGAATTATATCAAATAATCTATCGTCAATTATGATTAACAACTCAAACATAGTTTATTTACCAAACAAAAAAAAGATAATGATGGAGACTCATGGAAGTTTAGGTGATAGATATAATGAAGTAAAGGAGATTAAATTTCCTACGTGTCAAAAATGTGGGAAGAATCATCCAGGGAATGTCTCAAAGGAATTGGGATATGATCTATGTATTGAAAAGGAGGGAATATAGAAACAAGTTTCTAAGGAATATGAAGCAATTGGTTAACATGAAGAAGGGAAAAATGTGTTTCCTAGTCGATCCTAAGATATTAAGGTAGATACCTCATTTAGAATCATATCTTGAGTTATTCTTATCTTTTAGATACCCTTAATTTTTTTTACTAGGGAGTGAAATTAAAATTTTGAGGGTGAAATTTATTTGGGGGGGGGGGGGATGTAACACCGCAAAATTTTAAATTATGTTTTCCTTTGAAACCTAATACAATTACTAGTTTTCTTTACATGCAACACCGAACCAAAATGAACCGCAAAACATTATATAGCTATTAAAATGTAGCTGGAGAATTAGAAGGTAAAAATAGAGGTAAAAAAATTATGAAATAGATATATAAATAAAAATAAAGTTCATTATTAATATTAAGACATTGATAAAATTCAATTAGTGTAGCTAAATAACTAATAAGTCTGATTTATGATTTAAAATGTAACATTTCTAAAAATTATCTTTTTATGTGATTTATCTTTAAAAACCAAATTTATTATGGATAAAATATATCATTTATATTAATAATATATTAAAACCAAATTTATTGGTAATTTATAGAAAATAATAATAAGAATAAGTAATATTTTAAAAATTTATTTTCCTATGAAAACAATTTTCATTATATTTATGTTTTTATTTAAAATCTAAATTCTCAAATTTTAGAATTTGAATTTGAAAAAATTATATTCATTTTTTTATTTATAATAATAAAGTTTCTTAAGATTTGTTTTTATATTTATTTAAAATAATTAATTTTTAGGTGAATAATGAAAAATAAATATTTTTCCAATACCGTCACTTTTATGACAATATCATAAAATAAGAATGAATTAAAAGTTTTTGAAACCTTTTCTATATAAAAAATATATATCAATAAATTAAAATAAATCATTTAAAAATACTATGTTGAATTTATAAAACCCAATTTTATCATTTTGAAAAATTAAGTAACATTTTACTCTAAAAAATGTTTTTATGCGCTAAAATTTAAAAAATTAGTTTTCATCAATTATAGAAATTAAATCTAAGAAATGGATTTTATATTTTATATCAAAACATTCATATTATTTAATAAGTTAAATCCCATTTTAGGCCTAAAAATATGTTTACAAAGGTTAAAGTTAATGACCATGATAATGGTGAAAGGGTTATTTTCAGATAATTATTTTATTAATATTGTGTAATTTTTATCTGATAAATTTAATTAATATATTTTATACAATTAATTTGATATTATGTTTACACATATATAAAAATAAATTCTCACTCATTTAATTGGTAATTAATTTTATATAATAATAAAAATAATTAATGGTGAAAACAACATTTTTCTACAAAATAGTTTATCTATATATTAAATGTTTAATTTAAAAGTTATTTTTTCATTATTTAGAAATTTAACTAAATTATATGGAGATAAAATTTTAGATTATAACATTAATATTTAGTAATAGGGTTTACCTTATATTTTTAATAAAATATAATTTAATTGGGTAATTTTTTTTACCAAGGTAAAAACCAAAATGGTACAATGTAAAAAAATAAAGTGGTAAAATAATTGAGAAATGTTTGAAACATGTGTAAAAATGAATGGAATAATATTTCTCAACCTTAGATCACCCTATGTAACATTGAAACCCTTTCCATTTTGTAGTACCCACAGTTTGAGGTATGTTGCCTTTGTTTAGGCTTCTTTATGTGTTTAAATCGCATGGGATGAGTTGAGAAGAGGTTTAGAGAGTTTGGAATGGTTTTGAATGAGTTTGGAGGCTTTTTTTAGGGAGCATGGTTTGAGCACAGTTAGTGGAAACCATGCGGATTCTCCAGGAAACCATGCAGGGGGAGACAGTAGGCTTCGCACGGCCTGTGCACAGTTTTCCAAACCGTGCGAGGCAACCATGAGGACCCTTTCTCTTGAGGCAATAGCATGTGCACAGTTAGCGCACGGTTTGTCAAACTGTGTGGGCTAACCATGCTGCCACTTAAAAGTAGGTTTTTTAAATCTGGGTTCCCTCGAGCTTGACCTAAAACACTCCAAACTTCCCCCCACTTGAGCCTCACTTGGGATTTCGGGTTCTCAGGGGTTGAGGGTTCTCTTCCACACGTTTTGGAAGCGATTCAAAGGGTTTTGAAGGTGGTTTCTCTTGGGTAAGTCTCTCCTCTTGGTTTTCTTATGGTTTCCTCTAGATCCGCATCTCCCTCTATCTTTGTTTTCTAGATCTACAATTGTTGTGTGTGGATCTAGGGTTGTGGTTGCCTAGGATGATGATTTTAAGGCTTGTTAATGTTAGGGAAGTGGATCTAGAGAGGTTTCGGTGGTGCGTTTTCCAGATTAGAGGTGCGGTTGCTTGTGGGTCGATTTCTTAGGAAACCTAAAGGTAGGTGTCTTCTCTCTTGACTCCACTTGGTTAGAACTAGTGGTGTTTGATTACAATTAATTTGTTGTGCTAGAAATTAATTGTGATTGATGTGCAAAATTGGTTGGAAATCCCTTTGGTGATATTTTGGGGATTTTTGGGAAAAAGGGGGTTTTATGGTGAAGTACTATTGTTGTGAATTTTAAAATGGAGATTTTAAAATTATTTTCTTGGCTCGGGGCCAAGGAAATGGTCTATGAAAATGGTTTAAAAAAAGGGGGTTGTTTTATTGAAATGGGGTTTTGGCATGGAAAATGGTTTAAGGATGGATTCAATAAATGGGTGATTTATTGAAGTGGTTTATCATGTAATGAAATTGTTTGATTGAATGTTGTCACGGCCTGGGTGTGTTATGTGTTTGGTTGTTATTGGTTGAAATGTTGTGTGGAAGTGGGTGGGAAGTCTCAATATAAAAGGTGATGGATAGTGGTCAGAAGAAACACCATATGGGTAGTGGTGAGGAAGTACCGCTAGTTGTGGGTAGTGGTCGGGAAGTACCGCTAGTTGTGAATGGGTGAACAGGTTGGGAAGAATTCACACCATTTTGATTGTCTTGGTTGTTTTGGTTGTTTTGGTTGTTTGTTGTGCAATACTTGTAAAGTTGGAAATTGTTGTGATAGTGTGTGAATGATAAAATGGATTGTGTCATGTTTGTTGACTTTATCTTGGTTGCTTGGTTTGGGTGTGATGGCTTGGAAAGGGCATGTTTGGCATATGGAAATGGTTGTACTTGTGATTATCTTATATAAATTGTTTTATATAAATGTGCTAACAGTTTTATCCTAGTGGCGTGTGTAGGGAATTAATTTGGGGAAAACCTATTGAGTATTAGTACTCACCCCCTACTTTGGCATTTTGGTGATTTTGCAGATGTTGTATTCCGAGACACAGGTAAAGGTAAGGCATCTCATTGCTAGTGGTTCGTGGTGATGCTCGAGGTATGTGGTGGTGCTTGGAGCTTGGAGATTGGTGTGGAACTGTGGTGGTGTCATGGCTCGTGGTGTTTGTTGTTTAGTTTCTGCTTTGTACTCTGATGTTTTGTGGACATGTCTAGTTTGAATGGTTTTGGGGTTTGTGATGGAATTGTTATTATCACATGGTTGGGTTTGAAAGTGCATGCATCTTTAGTTGTTGGTTGGTTGAGTTGGGTTATCTTCTTAAGGGAAAATCATTCCCCACTGCTCCTTGAATCCCTCGACATTTATTGCCAGCCTTTGGCGCCTTGGGAACGTCACTTAAGGCCAAGTAACCCTCACCACCTCCTCAAGACAATGAGGTAGGGGCAGGGTGTTACAGGTGGTATCAGTTTGTTCGGTCCTCATCTTTCAAGTGAGAGCAGTTGTTTGATCCTTGGGGTTGATCATTGGTCTTGGTGTTGACATTCGTTATTGGAGATTTTAAAATTGGTTGCTTGGATCGGGGCCAAGGAAATGGTTTATGAAAATGGTTTAAAAAAATGGGGTTGTTTTATTGAAATGGGGTTTTGGAATGGAAAATGGTTTAAGGATGGTTTTAATAAATGTGTGATTTATTGAAGTGGTTTATCATGTAATGGAATTGGTTGATTACATGTTGTTGTGGCCTTGGTGGGTTATGTGTTTGGTTTTTATTGGTTGAAATGTTGTGTGGAAGTGGATGAGAAGTCTCACTATAAAAGGTGATGGATAGTGGTCGGAAGAACCACCATATGGGCAGTGGTCGAGAAGTACCACTAGTTGTGGTTAGTGGTCGGGAAGTACCGCTAGCTGTGAATGGGTGAACGGGTTGGGCAGAAGTCCCACCATTTTGGTTGTCTTGGTTGTTTTGGTTGTTTTGGTTGTTTGTTGTGCATTTCTTGGCAAGTTCGAAATTGTTGTGCTAGTGTGTGAATGATGAAATGGATTGTGGCATGTTTGTTGGATTTCTCTTGGTTACTTGGTTTGGGTGTGATGTCTTGGAAAGGGCATGTTTGTCTTATGGAAATGGTTGTACTTGTGATTATCTTATATAAATTGTTTTATATAAATGTGCTAACGGTTTTATCCTAGTGGCGTGTGTAGGGAAGTCATTTGGGGAAAACCTACTGAGTATTAGTACTCACCCCCTGCTTTGGCACTTTGGTTCTTTTGCAGATATCGTATTCCGAGACACAGGTAAAGGTAAGATATCTTATTGCTAGTGGTTCGTGGTGATGCTCGGGGTATGTGGTGGTGCTTGGAGATTGGAGATTGGTGTGGAGCTGTGGTGGTGTCATGGCTCGTGGTGTTTGTTGTTTAGTTTCCGCTTTATACTCTGATGTTTTGTAGACATGTCTAGTTTGAATGATTTTGGGGTTTGTGATGGAATTGTTAGTATCACATGGTTGGGTTTGAAAGTGCATGCATATTTAGTTTTTGGTTGGTTGAATTGGGTTATCTTCTTAAGGAAAAATCATTCCCCATTATTCCTTGAAGCCCTCTGCATTTATTGACAGCCTTTGGTGCCTTGGGAACGTCTCTTAAGTCCAAGTAACCCTCACCGCCTTCTCAAGACAATGAGGTAGGGGCGGGGTGTTACAAGTGGTATCAGTTTGTTCGGTCCTCAGCTTTCAAGTAAGAGCAGTTGTTCGATCCTTGGTGTTGATCATTGGTCTTGGTGTTGACATTCGTTCTTGGCCTATTCCTTGAGTTGGGATGGTAGCAAGGCGTAGAAATATAGGATCTTGGAATGTATAGAATAAAAGGATGTAGCTAACCCTTTTATTCTGAACTTCAAGTTACTGGGGAGTTGGGTATATAAGTGTTTTGGAGACACTTATAGGCATTGGCAATCTCATTGTCATGGGTGTAGCCAATGAGATGTGCATGACATATATGGTAGAAATGAATTCCCTCTAGGATGCATATTTCATTGGGAATAATGATTTATGGGTTGAATTGAGAAATGGGTTTTCAATTTTGTGAAATTTTAATGTGAATAAATGTGGTATTTTGAAAATGGTTTGGTTTTCAAAAATGGTGAAACATGGAAAATGTGGAAAGGTGGAAAGCCTTGTTGTGATAGTGTTGTGTAATGCTATTTGAAATGGGAATTTTTGATGTCTACTAAAGTGATACTCATGGTTGTTTGTTTTTTGTTAATAGATATAGAACCGGTTAGACATCGTAGAGATCAATCGGAGGAAGCTACCAAAAATGTGGTTCCACCTGAGCCCCAGGTGAACCAGCAGTTGGCCCAAAGCATCGTACAAGATTTTCAAATAGTTCAATCAGGACTATAACTAGATACACCTATTACGATATCTATCACGGTTGGAAATCCAAGTAATGGAAGCACAGTTGTCCTCATGAGAGGAGGTGTGAATCCCAACACTGAGAGAAATAACAGAACATAAACCTTTTCTCAACGACATAGAGTACATCAAAATCAGACGACTAGATTGTTAAAACTTCCTTTGAGACCCAAGTTTAAGACAAGATGCTTTCAGTGTGGTTTTGAAGGCCACATGAAACAGGATTGTATGGAACAACCCTGAGAATGTCACAACTGCAAGCATATAGGGAAACTTCAGCGGTATTGCCGCAATGCTTCGAGGTCGGGTGTTCGTGAAACTCCTCAGCAAGGGAAGTTTCTTCTAGGTAATAAAGAGCAGAGCATAGAAAGCACACATCTGTTTGGAGCTGAGAAAATTATAGTGGATGATCAAACGGTACCATCCACGGTGCGAGGTACAGTTCTTTTAAATTCCATGTTGATGAAAGCTTTGTTTGATACGACTGCTTCCCATTATTTTCTTACTTCTCATGATTTTATTTTGCTGGGTTTAAGGGTAGAAATGATTCCTTCGGTTTTGAAACTTCAAACTCCTCTGGGCCGAAGAGAGTGTCGAACATTATTATGTAGAGCATGTCATATCGTTGTGGGCGAGATCGAGCTAGAGTGGAATTTCTCAGTGCTTGTGATGGATGGATATGATGTAATCATGGGAATGTATTGGCTAGTTGCGTTTAAGTCCCACATCGACTGTGATGCGTGAAAAATGGATTTTATGACACACGATGGCATTATACATCTTTTTAGAGGAGAGAGGCATGAAAGGTAGGGTGCAACGGGTTTTTTGGCACCAGTAGTGGGAACATTATCGTATCAGTTGGCGGTTTTGTTGTTGGAATCAGTAGAGGGTGTTGAGAAGAGTGTTCTTCCAGCAGTGGTGGATCAGTTCATGGATGTTTTTCCTGAATAATTCTATGGGATGCCTTCTGTAATTGAAGTGGAGTTTACGATTTATCTCCTTCTGGGGACCAGTCCTATCTCACTTCCGTCTTATCGGATGACCCCTACTGAATTGCGGGAATTGAAAGTCCAGTTGGAAGAGTTAGGAAACAAAGGGTTTATTCGGCCTAGCACATCCCCGTGGGAAGCGCCGGTGTTGTTTGTGAAAAAGGCGGATGAAGCTTTGAGGCTCTGTGTTGATTATCATAGACTAAACCAAGTTACGATAAAGAACCGATATCCACGTCCATGAATTGATGATTTGTTCAACCAGTTGAGGGGACCCTAGTGGTTCTCCAAGATCGACCTGAGGTTGGGATATCATCAATTGTGGGTGAGGAAGGAAGATATTCCTAAAACAGATTTCATAAGTAGATATGGCCATTATGAATATGTGGTTATGCCCTTTGGTCTAAAAAATGCGTCTGTGGTGTTTATGGCATTGATGAATCAGATATTTCATAGATATCTGGATTTATTTGTGGTGGTGTTTGTAGATGATATTTTGGTGTATTCAAAGACTAGGGTGGAGCATGAGCAGCACTTGGAGCCAGTGCTAGGGATCTTGAGGGATCATCAGTTGTATTCCAAATTGTCAAAGTGTGACTTTTGGATACAGGAAGTTCGTTTTCTTATCCATGTGATTTTTGAAAGGGGTGTTTCAGTGGATCTAGAAAAGATAGACGCCGTTATATCATGGAAACCGCCAAAGAATGTATTTGAGATATGGAGTTTCCTCAGTATAGCTGGGTATTATCAGCATTTTGTTCATGATTTTTCATGTTTGGCTTCGCCAATGTCATCTTTGATAAGAAATAATGTTCCATTATAGTGGAATGAATAGTTTCAGCAGTTTTTCGAACAACTAAAGGGTCGCCCTACATCAGCACCAATCTTGGTTTTTCTAGAACTAGGAAAAGGGCACGTGGTGTATTGTGATGCATCAAGATTAGGTTTGGGGTGCGTTCTCATGCAAGGGAATCATGTGGTTGCATATGGATCATGACAGTTGAGGGTGAATGAGAAGAACTACCCAACTCATGATTTGGAATTGGCAGCAGTGGTCCATGCTTTGAAAGTGTGGCGTCATTATCTCTTCGGTGAGAAATTCATAGTATGTACAGATCATAAGAGCTTGAAACACATTTTCTCACAAAGGGATTTGAATTTGAGGCAAAGTAGATGGATGTAATATCTCCAGATGTTTGATTTTGACTTGATGTACACATCGGGTAAAGGAAATTCGGTGGCGGATGCATTAAGTAGAAAATAATATGCTCAGGTGGTAAAACAGGAATCAGACCAGTGGCAATTGATGCCGATTATAGCTAACATGTGATTGGAATGTGAAGACCAGGGCGATAGAGGGGTCTTCTTTCCTGTTTTTTTGATTCCTAACTTGGTTGGCCTAGTTAAAGAGGCATAACTATCTGATTCTGAGTGTGTGACCATGAGGTCGAGACTCAATGGTGGGGAGAAAATTGATGGTTGGAAACTGAATGGAGATTGAGTTTTGTGTTTTCAGAATCGGAGGGTTATACTAGTTTCTTATTAGGAGGATCTTCTCAGGGTGTATCATCATTCCAGGTGGGATGTTCATTCTGGAATTCAGAAAATCATTGAAAGTGCAGTTCTGGTGGGCTGGTATGAAAAGAAGTGTGGGTGAGTTTGTTTTGAGATGCTTGACTTGAAAGTAGGTCAAGGTAGAGCATCAGAGGCCAGTGAGAATGATGCAGTATTTACCAATCCATGTTTGGAAGTGGGAGAAAATAACGATGGATTTTTTCACAGGTCTCCCAAGAACGGTTAGAAAGCACGATGCCATTTGGGTGATAGTGGATCGGCTAACAAAGTCGGCCCATTTCATCCCGATTCGTGAATCTCATATGGTGGAGGATCTGTCCAAAATCTATATCTAGGAGGTGGTAAAGAGGCATGGTGTTCTAGTTTAGATCATATCTGATAGAGATCTATGTTTTAAATCTTTTTTTCAGAAATCCTTGCAGCAAGCCCTTGGGACACAGTTGACTATGAGTACGGCGTATCACCCTCAGATGGATGGTCAACCCGAGAGGATGGTAAAAACTTTGGAGGATATGTTACGGGATTGTGTCATGGATTTTGGTGGCTCATAGGAGGAGCACTTGTCATTGGTTGAGTTTTTGTACAATAACATTTATCAGGCATCCATACATATGGCTCCGTTTAAAGCATTGTATGGGCGGCCTCCACTATGTTGGGTGGAAACGGGTGAGTCCTCAATGGTTTGACCGAGCCTTGTCCAGGAGACTATATAGAACATCAAGTTAATTAGGAAGAGAATGGAGACGGGTTAGAGTCGTCAAAAATAATATGCGGATCATCGTCGACAACCGTTGTCATTTGAGGTGAGTGATCATGTTTTCTTAAGGATCTCTCCTAGGTTGGGACATCATCAATTTGGGATGCAAGGAAATTTATCTCTAAGGTATATTAGACCTTTTGAGATTCTCGATAGGGTTGGTGAGGTGGATTATCATTTGGATTTGCCACCTAGGTTCAATATAGTGCACAATGTGTTTCATGTGTCGTAGTTAAAAAGGTATCAGCTGGATTGTGACCTTGTGATTCGATAGAATCATGTTGAGCTAGAACTGGATGCTTCATTGGTGCATGTTCCAGTACGGGTTGTGGATAGGAAAGAGAAATTATTACATGGTAAAAGCATCAGATTAGTTCATGTCTTGTGGAAGCATGGCCAGATTCAAGAGGAGACTTGGGAGCGGGAGAAAGAAATGGTCGAGAAATGGCCTGAACTCTTTCGGCAAAGGGTGGGTTCACTACTTTCCGAGGATGGAAATACCAATGGTGGGGAGAATGTAGTACCCTCAGTTTGAGGTATGTAGCCTTTTTATGCTTCTTTATGTGTTTGAATCACATGGGATGAGTTGAGAAGAGGTTGGGAGTGTTTGGAATGTTTTTGAATGAGTATGGAGGCTTTTCTTAGGAAGCATGGTTTGAGCACAATTAGTGGAAACCGTGCGGATTCTCCAGGAAACTGTGTAGGGGGAGATAGTAGGATTCACACGGCCTGCACATGGTTTGCCAAACCATGCGAGGAAATTGTGCATACCCTTTCTCTCAAGGCAGTAGCGTGCGCATGGTTAGCGCACGGTTTGTAAAACTGTGCGGGCTAACCATGTGACCACTTAAAAGTAGGGTTTTTAAATTCGGGTTCCCTCAGGCTTGACCTAAAACACTCCAAAATTCCTCCCACTTGAGCCTCACTCGGGATTTTGTGTTCTCAGCAGTCGAGGGTGCTCTTCCACATGTTCTGGAAGCGATTCTAAGGGGTTTGAAGGTGGTTTCTCTCGGGTAAGTCTCTCCTCTTAGTTTTCTTGTAGTTTCCTCTAGATCCACATCTCCCTCTTTATTAGTTTTATATATCTACACTTTTTTTTTGTAGATATAGGGTTTTGGTTGCCTTAGATGATGATTTTAAGGCTTGTGAATGTTAGGGAAGTTGATCTAGAGAGGTTTTGGTGGTGCGTTCGCTGGATTGGAGGTTCGATTGCTTGTGGGTCGATTTCTTGGGAACACTAAAGGTAGGTGGATTCTCTCTCGACTCTACTGGGTTAGAACTAGTGGGTTTTGATTACAATTAATTTGTTGTTTTGGAAATTAATTGTGATTATTGTGAAAAATTGGTTGGAAATCCTTTTGGTGATGTTATGGAGATTTTTGTGAAAAAGGGGGTTTTATGGTGAAATGCTATTATTGTGAATTTTAAAATGGAGATTTTAAAATTGGTTGCTTGGCTCGGGTCCAAGGAAATGGTTTAAAAAAAGGGGGTTGTTTTATTAAAATGGGGTTTTGGCATGGAAAATGCTTTAAGGATGGTTTCAATAAATGTGTGATTTATTGAAGTGGTTTATCATGTAATGGAATTGGTTGATTTCATGTTGTCACGACCTTGGTGGCTTATGTGTTTGGTTGTGATTGGTTGAAATGTTGTGTGGAAGTGGGTGGGAAGTCTCACTATAAAAGGTGATGTATAGTGGTCGGAAGAACCACCATATGGGTAGTGGTCAAGAAGTACCGCTAGTTGTGGGTAGTGGTCGAGAAGTAATACTAGTTGTGAATGGGTGAATGGGTTGGGAGGAAGTCCCACCATTTTGGTTTTCTTGTTTGTTTTGGTTGTTTTGGTTGTTTGTTGTGAATTTCCTGTCAAGTTGGAAATTTTTGTGCTAGTGTGTGAATAATGAAATGGATTGTGGCATGTTTTTTGGATTTCTCTTGGTTGCTTGGTTTGGGCGTGATGGCTTGGAAAGGGCATGTTTGACTTATGTAAATGGTTGTACTTGTGATTATCTTATATAAATTGTTTTATATAAATATGCTAATGGTTTTATCCTAGTGGTGTGTGTTGGGAAGTCATTTGGGGAAAACCTACTGAGTATTAGTACTCACCCCCTTCTTTGGAACTTTGGTGCTTTTGTAGATGTCTTATTCCGAGACACAGGTATAGGTAAGGCATCTCATTGCCAGTGGTTCGTGGTGATGCTCGGGGTATGTGGTGGCGCTTGGAGCTTAGAGATTGGTGTGGAGCTGTGGTGGTGTCGTGGCTCGTGGTGTTTGTTTTTTAGTTTCCTCTTTGTACTCTAATGTTTTGTGAACATGTCTAGTTTGAATGGTTTTTGGGTTTGTGATGGAATTGTTAGTATCACATGGTTGGGTTTGAAAGTGCATGCATATTTAGTTTTTGGTTGGTTGAGTTGGGTTATATTCTTAATGGAAAATCATTCCCCACTGTTCCTTGAAGCCCTCTGCATTTATTTCCTGCCTTTGGCGCCTTGGGAACATCTCTTAAGGCCAAGTAACCCTCACCGCCTCCTCAAGCCAGTGAGGTAGGGGCGGGGTGTTACAAATTTCTTTGGAAAGAGTTGAGGTGTTACTAACCTTAGGTGGTGTCCCCAAGATGCAAATGGATGTCAATAAATTCCAAGGGATTATTGAAATATTGGGGGTTTATTTTTCATTTATAAAAAACATAACCTATCATGAAAATTTATAAGAAAATAAATAAACTATATTATGCATTAGTATAAACAATACAACTCAAATGAAATACCAATAAACAAAAAAATAATTGCAGTAGTGAAAAAGTATAACAAGGTGACTCAAGAAAACCAAAGAACACCTTGATGCAACAAAACCAATATGGAATCACTCCAACTTCCCCATGAGAGAAACTCCAATATCCATAAACCATCCTGATGAAGTAGCATGTTGATTTACCATTAAAGAAACAATATGCCTTTTCTTTACTAGTGTCATGAAGAACAACATCTGTATATAAACCAAAGAGCATATACAAGGAGTGAGTAATCATACCCAGTAGGATTTCCATAAGATCCATCCAAACACATGACACTAGGATAAGAACATGTTAGTTCATACTTTAAAAATAAAATATATCATAATGTTTGAAACATAAAAACAATTTACCATTTTAAAACAATTTAAATTTAAAATTAGATTTTTTTTTCTATTAATAACACTTGGTATAAATAAACTACATCCATCCATTCATACACATATGAATGCTGAATGATAATCCCAATACTCATGAGTATAAATTTTTCCTTTACCAATCCATCACTTGGTGATATACCCTTTCTATCACCATTTTAGCACCAAGAACCAAGTTTATACCAACAGGGCCCTACACAATGAAAAGATAAACATGTTCCACCCATGTATGAATTGTTCTCACCCTAATTAATTCCATATAAATTCATTCTTTATTTTAAAACATTAAATTGAACATATTTCTTTCATTAAACCAAAACCAAAATTTAAAACAATAAATCAAAGGGGTTTTTCCAAAAACAATTTAAATAAATAAGATTTCCAAACCATAAACTAAGAGGGTTTTAATTTTTTTAATTTATCCAACATTTCATTTAAAAATCCAAGAAAAACATTTAATAAATCCAATAATTCATGCTCTAGAAAAATCAGAGAAGAGAGAAAAGCCACCAACCCCTCAATGAGTGAGGAAAACAGTGAATGACATAATGAAACCTCTAGATCCAAGCTCAAAACTCCTTTCCTTCAACTGATCCAATGAAGATATCATCAAAACCCATTATAGATCATAGCTATATCCATAAATAATTATATTTAATATCCTGTGTGGGATAAGATTAGTAAATATAATGAGAAATAGAGAAAATAAATACTTACCATTTATTTCAGAGATCCAACACACATAGATCCATAAAAATTGGCTTCTGGAACAAAGGGAACCACCAAGAACGCTTAGGATAGGAGTGGAGTTTGATATCATGAGAGGAGAGGTGAAAAAATGAGGTTTTTGGGGATTAAAATTAATTTAAACTCTAATTTTAAAAGCATTAAATATTCTTAGTATGGTTTGTCTGCATGGTTTAGGAAATTATATACTAACAGTCTACATGCCATTGCCTCTAAACTACCCCTCACATAGTTGGTTCACATAGTTTAAAAAAGCATGCATAATAATTCTTTTACATCTATCTCTACTTGCATATTTTCTTTTTGGAATCCATATGGTTTGGATAAACGAGTCACTAATATTTCCACCCTCATATCCTCTTAATCCTGTCATATAGTTTCCTAGAGAAAACCTCATGGTTTCCTCTAAACATTATTAAAATATGAACCCTTAGAAACACTTCCAAAACACATGAAAACCATCCAAAAACTACTGAAACTCATCCCAGGAATTATATAACTTCAAAATGAATAATAAAAGGGTAAAACTCTTGAAACTGGGGGTGTTACATTCTCCCAACCATTATGATTATTTTCCCAAAAAATCTATATATTTTCGATTCTTTAGAAACATTTTTCTATTTTACCCACATAACTTTTTCACATTCCAAAGTTTCATCCTGAATCTCACCATGTTTCTATAAGAATCAAACAAATGGAATAAATTTTCTATGTAAGAACTTATCTTTTATATCCAAGATATGAATCTAAACATGAATAAATGCATTATCTGGTTTAAAATTAGCACGATTCCATTAAATCACATGGATAGAATCAGGCTGGTACTTCCACAATTGAGATTCATGGAAAACATTATGGACCATATTGAAAAGTTTTAGTAAATACAACTAATAGGTAATATCACCAATTCATTAAAGTTTATCAAAAGTTACAATGTACCAAGGAGACAACTTCCCTTTCTTTCCCAATTGATGATGTCCCATCATCATAGAGACTTTTAGGAAGACATGATCTCCCATGAAAAAGGATAAAGAGTATGAATATTATCTGTATATGATTTTTGATTTTATTTGGATGAAATCACCCTTCTTATGATAATATAAATTTTCTCAATTGTCTCTTAAACAAGGATAAGTCCCAAAATCTGAGTTTCTTTGGTATCTACCCAATAAAGTGGAGAATAAAAAAGATGAATATATAATGCCTCAAATGGATCCATATGTATCATTTCATGATAACTATTTTTATAAGAAAACTCTAATAATGAAAAATTATCCTCCCATGATCCACCAAAATACATAGCATAAGATTGAATCATGCATTTTAGTGTTTTAATTATTATTTCTAATTTACCATCCATTTATGGATGGTACACGATGATCTTGGTCAACTAGGTACCTAAATATTCTTGAAGTCATCACTAAATTTGATAGGTGAAATGAGGATATCAATTAGAGATGATAAAAAAATGTATGCTATTAAAATTTTACTATTCTTGAATATAGAGATTTTCCAAGTCATCTACCATATTGGATTCATTAATCCTAATGGAATAGGATAACTTTGTGAGTTGGTCCACAATCACCCAAATCGAATCATGCTTTTGAATGGTTCTTGGTAAACCCTTGACAAATTCCATGGTGATCTGCTCCAATTTCTAGAAAATGATAAGTAAATATTGTATCATTCTACCTAGTCATTTATTTTCTACCTTGACCTACTAAAAAGTTGGGAATTTTGAGACAATAACAACCATATTTCATTTCATAACTAACCACCAAAAATGGTTTCTTATAGCCTTGTAAATCTTTTGGATACCTGGGTGAACTCCCCATTTATAATGGTGATAATAAAAAAGAAAATTTTCTTGATAAGACTGTGGAATGAAAATTAGATCTAAAAAAATAAAAAAACAAAGTTTCCATCTTGTACTCATCTATAAATAGTCTCCCCACTATTATATTTTGATGTAATAGTAAGGAAATCAGAATTTGTTCTTTGAGTATCATTAACCTATTCAACCAAGTCAGGAATAAGAGTCATCTAGTAAAAGGTTTTAACTTAATTCTACTCAGTAAAATCTAAATGTATATATTCAATCATACTTATCAATTTCCATTGACCATGAGCTTCTTTGACTAATTGATTGTACGGATTTTAGATTAAAGAATCTATCATAGAATTACCTTTTCTAAGTGTATAAACCATATCAAAGTCGAAAATCTAGAGATATTTTATCCATCACATTTTTCTCTGGTTAAAATATATTTTCAAAAGTATGTATTTCAAACTTTTATGGTTTGTGAATAAAGTTAATTTCTAACCAAAGAGATAATAATTCCATGTCTCCAAAGCATGGACTACCACAAAAAATTCTAAATCATGGTTCATATACTTATTTTCATTAATTTTCAATTATTGTGATTCATAATCTACAACATAATCTCCTTTTATGTGAACATAATCAATTCTATATCCATTAGCATTATAATAAACCACATAACCCTTCCTAGGTTCTAGAAAAATAAAAATGGGTCAGAAAGAGAGCCTCGACTTAAGCTCAAAAAAGGATTGTTGAAAATCCTTAATCCAGTGAATGGGGTTCCCTTTCTCATGAGCACTATAATAAGATATTTAAGTCATGATAAGTCTAAAAAAACACTGATAGTAACATGCTAATCCTAAATAGATTCATATCTCAAATTTGTTCTTGGATGGTTTCCAAGAGACATCATATTCTATATTTTAAAAATCTACTAATATGCCTTTATTAGAAATGACATGGCCATGGGAGAAAAATTATTATATCCATAAATCACATTTAGTTATTTTTTCATATAATCAAAACTCCTAAAAATTATAAACAAAATATATAATTTTTCTTCATGTTTTTTTAAGTTTGATAATATACCATAATGTAATCCACAAATACCATAATGAATGTGTTTAGATACCGCTGGAATACATGATTTATCAATTCCATGAAAATCACATGAGCCTTAGCCCAGTTGGTAAGGAATCTGCAAGTGCATCCGGGAGACTTGGGATCAAATCCAGGTGGAGACATCATTTCTGGGTTACTATAACAGTACTATAGCAGGAACTGTAACAGGTATTTTTTGGCACTGTAACAGCCGGGAATATGCCCCTGTTTGGGCCTTCAGGCCACCGATTTGGTCCCCGAGTCCTTTAAGGCCTTCGGGCCACCTAGGCCTTCGGGTCAGTAAGGCCTTCGGGCCACCTCAAGACCTTCAGGCCACCTTAAGTGCAGATGAAAACCAGACGACCTATGAGGAAAAAGCTCTACAAGGAGGATGAGCAAGGAGCTTTCACCATAGCAGAAGCTAAACAGATTGCAAGAATGAGAGGGTATGACACCTGCCATCAGGACAAGCCTGTGCATGCATGGGAATGCCTAGTCGAACAGCCATGCGAAGGTAGAGAGCTGATTTCACGATGAAGATGCTGGGAAGGAGCATTTTTAAGTAGTTAGTCTAGGTTTTATGTAATGTTTGATTCCTATGGGCAAATTAATTCCTCTAAGTCCTATGGGCCATGTAATAATTACACCTACGAGCCTTGTAAGGGTTCCACCTCACCCCTTGAAAGGTGGATTATCAAAAATCAATAAAAAATGAAGGCCTTCGGGCCATTGGAGGAGGATCAATTCCATGAAAACTACTGGTGCATTTGTAAGAACAAAGGGAATTAACACATATTCATAGTGATCATAAAAAACCAGGAAATATTTATTTGGAATATCATCTTTCTTAACCCAAAGTTAGTGATAACTGAAGCATAGAACCATTTTTTAGAACTAATGGGATCCCTTTAATTGATAATAAAAGATCATCAATATGAGGAAGATGATATTAATTATTTATCACAACTTGATTCAATTTATGATAATAAACATAGAGACATAACAAACCATATACCTTATTGACAAAAAAGAATTGGCATATCCCAAGGCGACATACCCAGTCTTATGAATCCTTAACTTTACAATTCTTCTAATTGGACCTTCAATTCCTAAAATTTTGTTGGTTCCATTCTATATGACAGAAGTAAAATAATATTTTTTCAGGGAATGAGATAAATTGAAAATTAAATTCCCTTTTATGTGGAAAACTAATGAAATCCTTAGGAAACATGTTTAGGTACCGATCCAAAATGGTATGAAAATAACTAGTCTCAATTATGTCATTAGTCCCCAAAGTGATCACTTCTAACTAATAATAAATAGTTCCAAATATTTGAGCTAAATGTTATAAATTTCACAATATTCCAATCTCTGCCTTTGTTGAAGAGATGTACCATCCCATCAGAATATATAAACTTTTCTCATCATGCATAAAAATCGATATGATGCTAGTATAAAACTAAATTATCCATTCTCAAGATTATATCAATGATATTTATATCAAAAAAAAATCCCAAACAAACTAAACTCCACCGATTGTTATAGAACAAGATACACATATAAATTTATTTCACTCTCTATTCTTGAGAGGTTTCTAGATACTAATCATATGTTTCATCATCTCAATATGAAATACCATTTGATCAATGACACCTGAAGTAATAAAAGAGTGGGATGCACAAATATCAAACAAAACTTATATTAGAGTCTAAAGAATAATGGTACGTTGTACAGTCGATGGACTTGATTCATCTTCTATGATCATCTATTTGGAACCATAAAAATAATCACTCACTCCTCCTTATACCTTACTTCCCTAATGTGGTTTTATTTTCTGAATAGTGGTGGTGTTCTTGGAATCACTATGGTTCACTCAATTTTTAGGATTATAATTATTATAACATGATCATCCAGTTGAATTATAAGATGTATGAGATGCATGATATGTATTACTAACAACTATCTTTGTAGAATTATTGAAATAACACTAGATATGTCCCATATAATTATAGTTGTGGCATGCTCTGGGTGGTGTCATAAAATCATGCTTCTTATGCTCGAATGAACCACATTGAAAAAATCTAGGCATTATACCAGGGTGTATAGGAAAGTTAATTAATCCATTGGTTATATTTTGATATGATATACCACCTTAAAAGTAGGCATCCCTTTTATTCTTTTTCCCAGCATTAGAGTTCCCACGTGTTCTCATGTAGAAAAACATAGTTCCTCTAGTGAAATTCTCAGCAATATCCCCTTTTTCACTATCTATATATTAACCATTTTCATATAGTCAGTAATATAGAGGAAAATTATCATAAAACAAATTTCTAGTCATAATCCAAACTCAAATATGTGTTTCTTTAGGGACACACAAGCAACCACTTCTAGAGAAAAATGAACTAAGTTCATAAACTTAGCTGCATAGTTCATCACTAATAGATTTTATTTCTTAAGAATTAAAAATATAATATTATTTCTATATTAAAGGTGTGTAGATAGAATTTTCTATGAACAATTATTAAAATCCCTCCCACATAAGGCCTTGGTAAAATTTATATTGGATAGCCAAATACCACTATTTCCATGCAATATCTTCCAGTATATAGACTGCTAACTTGACCTTTGGATCAGTATGGGTTATAAGGAAATAAAAAATTCAGTTTATTTTATTAAGAAACACTCCTGAATTGTTATTTTCTAAATCCCCCTAAAATATTGGTGGATTATTTTTCTAAAACTACATAGAATGATTTGCATGTCATGGTTCATCATTACGATTTCACTTATCAATAGCTTGAAAATATTGAAAATGCTCTGAATAATAATTTGGTTCACTTGTGATTTAGGTGAAACCACATTCTCTGCTAACTCCTATGGATTGTTTTTAGGTTATCTAACCAATTAAATTTCTCTAAACACAAAATAAAACACCACTTAGTCATCACTAATAAGTAAACTGAAGGCTTAAAATATTCCAAATCATCAAGATAAACAATCATTATAAACAATTTCTAAAATTGTCAAATATAATATGAGAAATGTTGGGAAATACTCATTACTAATGAATTATATGCTACACCCATAAAATAAACCCTTAACAATGACATGACAACATAAATTTATCTTTCTAAAACACCGTTTGTACCCAGACCACCCTATTAACTTGAAGTTTACCATAAAGATGTTAGCTGTGTATTTTTATACTATGCATTTCAAGTTCCAACATTTATAATCTCCTTGCTACTATACCAAGATGATGGGATGACCAAGATTGATAACATTTGTAAAATATTATTCCTAACTGTTATCTTGGAAAGATATGAGGTGCCTCTAACCTTAGGTGACTTTTCCAAGACACCATAGGATGACAATAAATTCTAAGGGATTATTGAAACATTGGGGGGGGGGGGTGATTTCCCCTTTATAATAAACAAAACCTATCAATAAAAATTAAAAAAACCAAACCCACTATATAAAACATGATTCTAAACAATACAACTCAAATAAAAGACCAATAAACAAAAAAATCATAGTAGCAATGAAAAAATATAATAAGGCGACTCAAGAAAACCAAAGGACATATTGCTGTAGCAATAACGATGTGGAATCCCTCAAACCACTCCATGAGAAAAACTCAAAGTTCCAAATAACATCCTGATGAAGTAGCATCATTATACACCACTAGATAAATAAGAGATATTTACTTTACTTGTGTCATAAAAAAACATCTACATAGGCACCAAAGTGCATATGCAGGGGGTGAGTAATCATTCCTAGTGGGATTTCCTGAAGAGACATCCCAACTCATGCCACTAGTAAAAGAACAAGTAAGATAATTGTTAAAAATATAATTTATAACAAAGATATGAATATCAAAAATATTTTTCCATTTTAAAAAAATTTAAATTTAAAAGCAGAAAAATTTATACATTAATACCACTTGGTATAACCAAACCACACCCATACACTAATGTAAACATGCATGATAAATGATAATATAAATACTGATGAGTGGTGACCCTTCCTTCACCAAGCTTTCACTTGGTGATATGCCTTTTGTGCCTCTAGTCTAGCACCGAGCTCCAAGTTTTTTCCAATAAGGCCCCCCACAATGAAAATATAAACACACAGCACCCATGTATTCCAAATTCTCATACCAATTCATTCCACAAATATTAATTCTTTATTTTAAAACATAAAAATTAAAAAATTTATTTTATTAAACCAAAACCATAATTCAAAGGGGTTTTCCAAAAACTATTCAAATAACCAAGATTTCTAAAACATAAACCAAGAGGGTTTACATATATGAAATCATCTAGTGTTTCCTTTTAAAATCCAAGAATTTTTTTTAATGAAGCTAATAATTCACATTCTATAACAATTAGAGGTGATATAAAAGCCACTTACCCTTTAATGTGTTATGAAAATAGTGAATGACACCATGGAACCTCTAAATCTAGGCTCAAAACTCATTTCATTTAATAGATCCAATCAAGATCTCATCAAAAAACATCATAGATCATAGATCAATACATAATAAATTAGATCTAACATTTTTTATGAGATGTGATAAGGGGATATAAATAGAAAGATAGAAAATAGATAATTACCTTTGATTTTGGAGATCCAGCACACTTAGATCCATCAAAACAAGCTTTTGGGTTAAAGGGAACCACCAAGAACACTTAAGAGAGGATTATAGTTTGAGAGCCTGATAGGAGAGGTGAAAAATGATGGTTTATAGGGTTAAAAGAGCTAAAATATAATTTTAGGATCATTAAATATTAATAAAAATGATTAGTATACATTTTTGGGGAAACCATTCACTAACCATGTGCATGATTTTGCCTCCAAACCACCCCTTGCATGGTTTGAAAAAAAACGCACACCAACCCTACTTTTCCCTCCATCTCTACCTGCGTGGTTTATCTTGGGTATCCACATGGTTTGTAAAAATTGTGTGCTATACATTCACACCCTCCTATCATCATAATCCCATCACATGGTTTATTAGAGAAAATCAAACAATTTCCCTAAACCATATTCAAACAGTGCATCCATAGAAACACTTAAAAAACACACCAAAACCACCCATAAACTCCCAAAACTAAAACCAAGTATTATATAACTTTTAAATACATAATTAAATTGTAATTTACTAGAAACCAAGGGTGTTATACCCCAAATTTCATTATTTCCCACTTTTGGATATATTGACTCTTTAATATTGTCATTCCATCATTGAGAAAGTAATATGTATTTACAAAAATTAATTTTTCTTCACTTAAAAAAGGAGATCAATCCCACCATATTTATACACCCGTTATAAAGTCATATATCAACCATAAATCTTCCCTAGTCTCCAAAACCATCTCCATACATCCTAGAATCCCTAGTCTTACCAAAGACCAAGCTAAGGAGCCTTAAGAAGTTTCCCAATGGGGACCATCCAAAAGGATAGGTGATGTTCTCAACTAAGATCTCTCAATTGATTTTTTATTTTACCCTCTAAAACCTATTATATCTATTAAATTATGATAAAATCAGTATTAATTATATATTTACACGTTATTATACTAATATAATATCCATTTTCTAACTTCCTCCAAAACTACTTGAAAAATAAATTTGTCATCATGCATACCTACAGAATACCACCTCTATGAGCGTCGTGATTGATTTTTAATCTTCACATTAGATGAATATTTATAAAATTATATTTTAAATTTTAATATGGAATTTATAATTTTATTATAATTATGATATTATAAAATATTCCATATATTCCTCCAAATTTTTGGAAAATGAACGCTTATCTCATGCATATGTGTAGACTATCACCTCCATGAAAGTGATGTATTTTGTTTTTCACTCTAGTATTTTATTATTTTTACAAGTATATTATAATATGAATAACCACCTTAATATAATATAAATAATAAAATTATAATTCTATAATAGTTACATTATTCCAAAATAATCACTTAACCATATGCACCCTAGGATTATAGCTTGTTCTTTTTTGGTCAGTTTAACCACCTACAAGAACAATTCTATAAATTTATATCATGGATGAATTTGAAAAAATAACTACTGGTGTTATTATAAATTAAATATAAAATAATTTTTAGTTTATTGTTCTAAAATTTTTATATTAATATTTAACTTATTATTATTGTACCACCCTTTTATTCATTAAAATTACCAAAACAAGCATGTCATCGACTTCTTTATCAAAAATCATAACTAAAATACTTATGAAATGAAATTATAACATTTTATATAATAATAAAACATCTTTTATAGTACCTTTAATGATATATGAATATGAAATTTTAATCTTTAAATAAGAATTGACACTGCCATTATGAAACTAGTACTAAACAAACAATCAAAGATAATAATATTTGGTGATTAAAATAAAATATAACCAACTAAGGTATTTTTAATAAATGATTATAAATTAAGTTAATAAAAGGTTATATGTTCGAATAAGGTTATGAAATAGGTTATTAGGATATTTATTTTTATTATACATGCGGTTAAATCACTTTTGTTTAATTCATGAATTAAGGTAAGGGTTTTTGAATCTCAATTTTGTATCATTGAGGTATGATTCATATTCCCCACATGTTTCATTTTTTTGGTGTATATATTGGACATTGATTTACTGTATCAAAAATTTTCATTCAATATTAGGTATTTACAAGTCTATATCATATTCTTCCCTTCATGATTTTTCAATTTGAAAGATAATGATGATGTAAGAGTTTTTGTTAACTCAATTTTGAATCATTGAGTTATGATTATTATATTTGAATGTTATTATTATAATTTTGGTATGTTATAACCTATGATTGTATTATGATTTATTTCCTTTTCTTTTTTTGGGACATATATTCCTTTCTTATAAAGTCTCTTTATAATGATTCTTCCTTCAAAATATGATGTTTATAAAGATTTTTCATAACTCAATTTAAGTTCATTGAGTTATAATTATTATTATTGAACCTTATTCTCCTTAGTTGAACTATTTTACCATATGATTTCATAAAATAGTATTTCCACTTTAATGTTTTTTGATTTAAATTTCACTCTCATGAAATGATTTTTTGCAGGATCATTTCTTATTAATATCCATACTCTATGAAAGTAATCCTCACTACTACCATGTTTTCATTATTTTGATCAGGGTAATTTACATTGTATTTTGAATATTAAAATTGTTTTATATTCACCTCACATTATTCCATTCAATGGGAAATATTGATAATATGTATATCTACTATTTTTATACAGATAAATATTGACTACTTAGCTATGATTCTGTATGAGGTTCCTTAGGGAACATTAAGATATGTGTTATTTAACAATCCACCATATTTATATGGATATAATATCATCATATAATTATATTGTTATTTGGGAATGTATTGACTTAGTTGTAAACCCATTAATCTATATGGTGTTATTTTGAGGGATATTTAAATAAAGAGTTATTTCATTTATTTGTTAGGGAAATATAGAAAATCCATACACTTTTCATTTAAATATAGATGTTTACTAATTACTAAGGAAAGTTGGTTATGATTGTATATAGTTTATTAATTCCTTGATATGATGAATTCATTGGATTTAATTAGCAACAGATGGGTCTCACAATAACCCCTTAATGGATCGGTAGGTTTCATGAGACAATCTATCCTGGGTATTTGGTGTATACTTGCCCAATTATTTATGATTTCTTGGCATGAGGCCTTGAAAGTATATTTATAATGTCCTAGAATAAGGCCTTGATAGTAAGATTATGATGTCCTACATTATAAATTATTTCATTATGAAACCAGTTATTGTTATCCATGAGATTATTTACATTGTTATGTTATCCATGAATTTTTTCAAGCTCATGCGATGAGATATTTATCATTATTTTGTTAACATTTATTTCCTTCCATATTATTCATGCCTTGTTTATTATATGATTGCTTGTAGTATATGTTTTCCCTTATTGAGTGTTTGAGCTCACCTTTTTTATGCTTCAATTTACCAAGGATATGAAGAAAAGTATTACACATAATATGTCTAGAAGAATATAATGTGTGGTGAATTAATGGGAGATATTGAATACTTATTATGGACTAATTAGTTCATAATGTAGTGGAAAAAATATCCATTTTATGATAAATACATGGTCTATATTAGTTAATTATGTGTCATAATTATATAAAATTATAAACCTAAAAGTTCATGGGAATATATTGTAATGAAATAATTGATATAATTCATTTATTATGGGATTTTTATGTTCAGGATGTCACATTTTTTGTTACGGTTTTAGGAGAATAACAGTGTGCACACTTGTATCATCATTAGAGGAAGTTGATGAATATTAGAAAAGATCAATATTCATCATTGACACTCAAATTTCATCTTTATTCTTAATATTGAACATTTATTACTTATAGGAGTTTAGTAATATATTCATTCTCTAGTTTTATTAAACCTTTTTTATAATAAAACAAATACTTATGAAGTGGTATCACAACTGCTAAGCACCCAAGGCGTAGCCACCTGATAATAAGAGCTGGTGAACCTTGTAAATCTATTATGTTGTTTTTTGTTCATACTATCTCTCTAAATATTATAAAAAATATTTGATTAATAGCTTTGATATATTATTATTTAACTAACATGTAAATATGTGTGAGATTTTTATAATTTTTTTGATAGAATCAATCCCTCCTCTAACTGCTTCTCACTTTACTTTCTTAGGAAACTTCAATTAGTATCATAACCGACTATTCCTATAGATCATAAATAAATTCAGTTACAAATAAGTATTTTATAGTTCTTCTCAAGGATATAATTTATCTTGTAATTATTATATATTTTTATTGAAGTTTTTATCATGGAGAGTATGAATTTCATCAACTATAAGGGTGTTCCCATGTTTAATGGAAAATGATTTCACTTGGGAAAAAAGATAATGGTTTTATTTATCTTAACATTGGGGTTTAATTATATTGATACCACTAATAATGGTTTTAGTATAATCAAATATATATGAAAACATACTTTTTTGGATTAGAAGAATATATATTCCAATGGGAGAGTCCACATTATGTTATTCTCCTCACTCTCTGAGAAGGAATTAACAAGAGTTTTGAGCTCAAAAATAGAGAAAATTATATGGAGGAAACTTTATGATATCCATGAATGAGATAAGATGGTTATAGAATCATGAACTCAAATATGTCATGCACAATTTAAGGATATATATATGGTTGAAGATGAATTGGTATATGGGTTCTTTATTTGATTGAAAAAAATTTCACTCGATTCATATTTTTGGAGATATTATTAAAGATATAACTATATTGAAGAAGTTAATGTCAATTATATCAAATTGGTTTTATGAATTTTTTTAGAGGATTGAGATTTGGATAAGTTTACTATTGAAAAATTAAAAAACATTTTGATAGCCTATGAGATAAGGAGTGGATCTTCCTTGAAGAAGAAAGAGAAAACTAAAATGGTGACTATATTTAAAACTTCTAAAGGCACGATAATAAATGATTCCAAGAAGTATCATGAAGAAGAATAAAAAAATGATGATAATGGCATAAATTCAATGAGTTTATGTTATTATTTTCCTAAGGATTTCAAAGAGGGAAAAGTATGTACAAAGACAAAATTATATTCAAATTTTTTATTTTCGAAATTATTGTTCATATTTTCATGAATTGTCAAAAGAAAAATATAGAAGAATATGAGGATGAATAATCCAAAATATCATTAAGGAATAAAAATATGATACAAGGTGGTAAGATTAAAATATAATTATCTAAAGGAAAGGGTAAGGAAAATTCATCAAATAAGAGGATTTTATTATCAGAAAATGATATATTATCCTGTGATGAAAGAAGTGATGAACAATAAGGCTCAAAGGATGAAGGTAATATAGATTTAATGGATCAATAAAAAATCTATTGAATCGTCTAGTGATTAAGAAAGTAGTAAAGATAACATTTATGATAGAGAATTGAAAATGGAATTACAATTTATAAAGGTAGTTATGTCATTCCCTAAATAAAAAATATAATACATTCTTAAAGTAGGAGAATGGATCACTAAAGAAGTCTATTGATACATCAAATATCAAAATTGATAATGAAATGAATCTGGGTTTTTGAGTAAAATTAGTAATCTCAATGTTATTCTTGAAGTAAGAGATAATATAATTTATATCAAAATATCAAACTTATTTTCAAAGAATGAAGAGGTTAAATATATTTAGATGAAACCACTTGAATATAAAAATCCCTTGAAGAAATTTCAATTTATGTTAAAAAATTTTATTATAAAAGTTGGATAATATTCAATATCATAAAATAAGGTCATTAATTTCACAAATAATTTTTCAAAAATTATTAAGAAGAAAATCAAAATTGATTTGGAAATTCAAGTATGAAAAAAATGAAAAGGAACGATGATATGAAATTAAATAAATTCTCATCATTAACAAAGAAATGTGATACACTCATTTTCACTTCAAGTGGTTGAACTAAAAATCACAAAAATAATGAGGTATAGAAAAAAACAATGAATCTAAGATTAAAGGAAAACATACTATGAAAGAAAGAACTTATAATCATTAAATTATTGAATAAAAACAATTGATTTCTCAAAAAAAGAAAATTTTTAAGAAAATTTTTAGGAAAAAAATTTCTGAATAACAAGGACATATATATTTAAAGTTAGATGCTGATGTTTAAGTGTGTATAGACATAAATCATGTTAATGTTGGTGAAATATGTCTTAATCTCAATTAAAAAGAGGCCATGATTCTATTAGGTTCTGTTGTGAGAACTATTTTCTAGATAAGTGATGGTATTTTTTGGATGTTATGTCTCTGAAATTAAACTTGGAGAAACTAGATAGATATAGGTTCCAGTTCACCATGGATGTCCAGATTTAGGTCAACAAATACAGCTTAATGGAAGAAGTTTAATAAAAGTAGATAAATGAAATCATTTATACAGAAGAAGTTGAATATAATTACTAGTGTAAATAGTGGTGTTCAATTTTGGGAATAAAAAAGGAGTAATATTCAGACACGTAAACATAGGGAGAAATAGCATTCCAAAGTATGGAGTGATTTACAAACAAAGGGTAGTTCTAGATGTGTAACATGAGTTTTGGAGGAAGTGGATATCAACAAAAAAAATTAGGTGATGAGGAAGTGAAAATATAAAAAGGAATTGTAGAAGGGTTATCTATAGGGACAAAATGTTGCATAAAAGTAAACTCTTTGAGTTTTCATAAGCACACACTATTCACTAGAAGGATCAATTGAGGTCATGGAGTTTAATCGATTTCCTTGAACAAGTGGAGGATCTTCCATGAAGTTCAAAAGGTGGTATAATTGGAACTATTTGTATAATTATATAGATATTGTATATAAAATGACAAGTTTAGGGAACATGTTCTAGTTTACTAAATAGTAGTGAGCTCATCTATGCTGAAGGATGTGGTACAAGAGGCTGGTGAAGTTGAAAGGAGGATGGGATAACATCAGTCCTCGTGGGTGGTCCTCCCCATGGGAGTGCTTGTGGCTAAAAGGTGTTTCTAGAGGTGTTGTTATGGTTATTAAAATTGGGTATCCAAAAGGATTCCTTGGTAACTTAGGTTAGGAAGGGTTATTAGAAGTAGGATCCCTTATAACTTAGTTTTATCCCTTAATAGAAAGACATGGAGTAATACTAGCATTTAAACCACATAGTTTTCACGTTTTTTTCTTCTTCCATTTATAAAATGTGTTGTCCTTTATTATTATTTATTTATAGAAGTTATTATCTAGGATGTTCATGTGTTTTGTGCTGCATTAGCTTGGGTTCAGAAAGTATTTTATGTCTGGATACATAATAATCATGGGTTTGTTTTGGCATGGAGGTTCTATATTTTTTTCTACTCTGTAAATTCCAGGAAGGTAACTTCTTGTTAGGAGGTATATTGAACCCAACAAGTGGTATCAAATATTAGTTTTAGGTGTTTAAATAACTAGGCCTTAAACAATGTGTTTGAGAGCATGGAACAATAGAATTATTCTTCCCTTAGCTATATAGTATAATTCTATAAGATAGTCCTGATATCTTAAGTTTTTCATTTTGAATGTTTCTGAAGGATGTAATTGAAATGAGTAAGACCTTGATTGATTCTCAAAGGTGAAATCTTTATACTTTAAAGGAAATTGTATTTTCTACTCCCAGAGAGTTTGGATGTTCTGCTGATGGTGAATTAGTTTTAAGTGAGGTGTTCATTAGAAAGAAAAACCAGGATAGGAAAGAACAAGGAAATGTTTCAGAAGGTGTAGCCATAAGAGATGAAATATAACCAGTAAAGATGAGGTTTTGATAATAAAATTGACAGAAATCACTATAATATAATTAAGAGGGAGTATGATTAAGTTTATGTGACATTCAGTTAGTCCCCGGTTCCACATTGGACATTGTAGAGGAAAAGGTGTGGTAGTAAACTACTAGGAAAAAAGATAGTTCTGGAAGGTTAACTTCTGGATGTTATGAAAATCCTACAATTTAGATGGGGTTGCTATTTTTCTAACAAGTATTCACCAACATTATTGCGTTATAATTTTTTTTGTTTGGGTTTATCATCACTCAATGCTTAAGTAAATGAGTAGGTATTATTTATGGAAGCTTCAGTTGTAGGAGTGCTTGTGACTATTGGTGAAGTGGAAGTTCTGAACAAGGAATGAAGGAAAGGAGTGTTAAAAAGTAAAATTAAATAGGTTGGTAACCCTAATGATCAAATAAATAACTGAATTAATATTTATTGATACTTTGGGATTATTTAAGGGCATCATGGTTGTGGAAAAGTGTGAAAGATGGTTCTTTGTATTTGGATAAAGATATTTCGGAATTTGTGTTTCATATGGGTGAAGTAGTCTTATAGAAGACATCTGATGTGGTATAAATTTTTTATTAACATGGTCATGAGATGTCACGACCCGTCCCCTGGGGCCTGTGCCATGACTACCCCAAGCCCGCCTTCTAAAGGCCAGGGGCTGGAAACTAGCACTGAAAGGCATACTCCCTAAAACGGGAAGGCATTGACTTTAAACCTATACAAACACACGGTCCAAGAACACAATAAGAAGCAAATATGAAGTAAACTGCTGTATTAAAAGAGTGCTGAAAGTAAAAGCGGCCGGAATACAAGCCCAACTATAAAGGTACAAGTAAAATTAAAAAGAAAATACAACTTAAATAAAAAGGAAAACAGCTACTGGGTCGTCCTCCGAGGTTCCTACCTAAAGGGTAGGTATAGATTTCATCCTCAGCACTCCACGTCCGTCCACCTCCTCAACATCATGTCACTCCAAATGGTCCACCTTCAAACATCGTCCAGTCCTAGCTCCCTCAACCTCGATCAATGTTGTACGTTGTCTGAACAAGACACAACAAGGTCTGGGCGAAGCCCGTGTAGGGGTGAGTATAATAGTACTCAGTAGGGACCCCAAGACCCCATAGGTCTCCTAAAGTTTCAAAAAGGAAAACCACAATGAAATAAATCATCTCTACTTAGGTATATGCCCATACATACACCTAATTTAGCAAGATATACACATCTCATACATGAGGGAAGAATACCACAAAGGTAACACCATGAAGGTAACCCCATGAAGGTAAAAGTACCACCCAGGTAACACTGCGAAGTTTGCACCATGAAGGTAAAAGTACCACACATGTATCACCACGAAGATAGTACCACAAAGGTAAAAGTACCACATAGGATCACCACGAAGATAGTACCACGAAGGAAAAAGTACCACATATGTATCACCACGAAGATAGTACCACAAAGGTAAAAGTACCACACAGGTATCACCCCGAAGATAGTACCACGAAGGTAAAAGTACCACACATGTATCAACATGAAGATAGCACCACAAAGGTAAAATTACCACACAGGTATCACCACGAAGATAGTACCATGGAGGTAAAAGTCTTAGTTCAAACAGAGTTTCAACTCAAACCAGTTTTTTTTTCCAATGAAGTATAGAAGTACAGATGATTAGTCACGAAGCTAGATCATCTTATTCTATCAAGAGGTAATATTGCTGATTATATGGAGTCTGACCCACATAGGATCGATAGGTACTAACCCCCACAATGACCCACACAGGATCTAACCCACAAAGGATCGTTATGCCCTGACCTACACAGGATCGCAGAGCACTGACCCACACAGAATATGACCCACACAGGATCGGTATGTGCTGACCCACATAGGATCACTAAACGCTGACCCACACATGATCTGACCCACACTAGATCAGTGCTGACCCAAACATGATCGCTTGGTACTAACCTCCTTATGATCTATCTCCAAACTCCACCTCACTGCCAGCCATTGGATTCCCACTCATAGCACACTTGGGAGAATCACTTCTCAATCCATCGATCATACATCAACTGCTAGTAAGTTTCATGAAGAAGTATTCTAAAGGGCCTTCACATCATAATGGACCCAACACAATAGACGACGCGTCAATCGGACGCCCGGTCTGTAAGTTGTTAGCGTTTTCGCTCCGAGGTCCCGGTTGGATTTGGGGATCGATCCAACCCACACGTACTCCAAATTTATCCAAAACTCAAGTAGATTATACCAAAAGTACCTTCTTGATCCAAGGATTCTTGTTCAGAAAACGGTTTGTCAAATGGATGTCTGGTTCTCAAGTTACGACCAAAAAGGCGTATCTGGGTCCGGATGGGCCCAGGTCCGGTTCGACCCGGTTTGTGAAGGGGGCGGCCCGTGGTCGGGTGGCCCGCTGTGGCCGGGTCCACCCTAGCCATAACCCGGGGGGGAGGCACACCCCGGTATTCCGAACTACCCGATGGTAGTTTGGTCACCCTACTGGCACGCGGGACCGCTCAGCGGTCCCACTCGGTGCATCACGGCCAGCCGGAACGACTAGCCGATTCTCCTCCCAGCGCCATGATGGCGCCGCTGTCCACTTGCGGATGGCCGGGTGTTGGCCGCCCTCCAGCCTCCACTGCGGCCAAGAGACCACGACCTCCTGCTCCGGCGGCATGGACTTGCACCACCGCTTCACCACGCGGCAAGCCGGATGCCGGCCGCCACCCTGATCCACTGTGGCCGATGAGCCGTGGCTTCCTCTTTCGATGCCGCGGACACGCGCCACCCTCCTTCCACATGGCTGGCCGGCATGCCGACCACCTCCTTCTTCTGTGAGCCATCATAGTTTCATTCCAAGCCCGAAAATTATGACGTTCACATATTCATGATCCTGGGGTTGAGGGCTCTGTGTCCATATGTCGTGCTCAACAAAATATTGCATTTCCAGCGCGCTTAATTATTAGGCATTGAAGAACGCACAAAGAAAGTGCAAAGAACAAAATAAGAGGGCAAGGTATAAGTGTGGAATGATGGCCATGTTAGTTTGGCCATCATCGTTGTGAATCCAGAATATAAATAATTAACAAATAAATTCATTCATATTTCAAATTAAAACCCATACCTTGTTCCTTGGAGATGGCGTGAGGAAGAAGACAAAGTTGATGAAGGGGATGTCGGTGTTCATCGCTCCCAAAAAACTCTTCCGATCCAGGCTTGATCTTCATCCTCGTTCTTGATCGGGAAAAGTTCTTCATTGGAGAGGTTATTCGTTTGGAGGATGTTTCTCCAAAGGCTCTCCTTTTCCTATCCCTTTTCCCAAAGAGAGGTGTGGTTCCAAATTAATAAGTTAAGAATTAATGTTGGCACATCAAAGTTGGCACATTAAAGTTTACACATTAAAGTTTTCACATTAAATTGGGAGAATTACAATGGTTTCCTCACATTAAATGGGAGTTCGGGTGGTCCCCACCATCATGAATTCAAATGGAAGGTTTCAAAAGAAAATAAAATAAAAGTTGTTTTATTTTATTTTTATTCTTTTAACTCTACCAAAAAAATCCAGAAAACTAATTGTCACCCTCGACCTACTGTGGTCTAGGTGAAGGTCTCCTTAAGCGAATATCGGCGCTGCGAGTTCAACGGTGTCCTCATATTTCAATTCCGAGCACCAGTTCAAAAGTTACAAAACGCTGCTTGTGCGTTTACTGAATGTACCCAATTTTTTTTAGAAAAATAATAACAGTCACCCTCGACCCAGGCTAGTTGAGGTTAGGCTCTACCTAAGTGAAACCCACCCCAATGAACCCAACGGTGCTCTTGGATTTCCCATCCGAGTTACTATTTAAAAGTTATGAATTTTACAATAAAATAGTTACTTAATTATTTTATTTACGACCAAAAACTAACTTTCACTGGTGGATTTCATTGGCCAATGTTAGTATCTGTCTAAAGAAAGAATACCCTCACGAGTTTAATGGTTGTCTCGGATTTTTAATCTGAGATACTGTTCGTGAGTTATAATGATTTGAAAAATAAAATAACTTTATTTAATTATTTTATTTACGATAATGCCATTTTTGGGTTTTCTCACCGTAGGCTTGTGATGACTGAACTTAAGTCAAGCCTAGGGTAAACCCACCATCCTGAGCTCAAGGGTACCCTCAGATTTCTGATCCAGGAAACTGTTTAAGAGTTATTCCACTTTTTTAGGAAAATTGTTTACGTGCATTAATTAAAGTTTAACAAAACTTCAATGGTTTATTCTGGGCACTCAGGGCCTCAGAATCGCACGCCATCATATTTAGCAGTCTCAAAATAATTCCATATAATTAAAAAAGTTTATACGAAAATTTAGGGACATTAAATTCTCCCCACCTTAGGGATTTACATCCCCGAAAACCACAACATAGACTAAGGAAACAAATGGGGGGTACTGAACACGAAACTGAACCTCCCACTCCCATGTGCTCTCCTAGAGGTTCTCGTGCTGCCAGCGAATGTGCACCAGAGGTATCGATCACCCATGAAGGACCCGCTCCTATCGATCCTCAATCTCTAATGGAACCTCCGTAAATGTCGCCCAATCATCTAAGTCCAATTCTCCATGGTCGATAACGTGAGATGGATCATGCACGCATCTCCTTAGCTGTGACACATGGAAAAAATTATGTACCTGGTGCATATGTGGGGAAAGAGATAGACGGTATGCCACCTCGCCCACTCTACTGAGAATCTAGAAAGGTCTGATGAACCTCAGAGATAACTTTCCACCCCGGCCAAATTTTTTGTAAACCTCGTCGATGTGAGACCCATAGGAAGAAATGATCTTGCTCCTCCTGTCAGCATAAAAATTCTTCCAGCTCTAAGTAGTTTTCAATTTCTAATAAGTGAGGCATCGTGATACAAATTATTTCACTAATTCCTTCATCCCTGGCAATCAGTACTGACGACAGAGGTCCTGGTACATCTTCGCCACTCCAGAATGTACTGTTAGAGGGGATGTATGGAACTACCTCAACACTTCTTCTCATAGCACCACCGGTACCATAATACATCCTCTGAAGAGTATGACATGCTCCACACCTTAAAAAAATCCATCTGGTACCTGTCTTGTGGATATCTGAGCACGTTGAGCCTCACAGTCAGTGTCCCCAAGCTGCGCCTCCCTGACTCGCTGAAGGAGTGGGGGAGTGACTGTCAGAGAATGAAGATAATCTACTCCATCTCAATCCACATAGGATATCCGCAAAGCGGCTTGCTGCTTTGTCGCTTTACTCAGAAACTGTATACCAGATCTCCTGCTGAGTGCATCTGTTACTATGTTCCCCTTCCCAGGAGTATAGACTATCTGAAAGTCATAGTCCTGGAGGAACTCTAGCCATCGCCACTATCTTAGGCTTAGGTCTTTCTGAGAGAAGATATACCTAAGACTCTTGTGATCAGAGTAGTCTGTAAAACATTCTCCCATCAAGTAGTTACACCACATATTTAGTGAAAAGACCACTACTACTAACTCCAAGTCATGGGCACCATATTTCTACTTGTTTGTCTTTGTCTCATCTCCTGTAAGCTCTGTTGACACTTCTCCTTCCATAGGAAAGGCTCTCCCTTTTTTTTCAAAACTAACAAGGGTGCCGCTACCCTGGAGAAGTCTGGTCCAAAACTCTGGTAGTACCCATCCAAAGCAGAATTCCCTCTTCCATCGGGGAGGTAATCCTGGAAACATATTTTGAAAATATGTCCCCAAACTCTGCCACTTCTACTAAAAACTCAAAACTCCTACTTCCACGAAGGTAAGGCTGAACGAATCAAGAGTGATCGGCCGCACCATCCTATACATGAGTTTATCTTGTGCTTCCTAGGTTTACTTTTCACCAACTAAGGAAAACCCCATTCCAACATTTTAGAGAAACCACAACATTTTTTTTCCTAATATAGTCAATCTGAGTATGAACTGTTGATGTCCAGTCCATACCCAGACTAACGCCGTAAGGCCTCGACGCTACCACCAAGAGGTTCCAACCAAAACTCTCACCTCAAGGGTTAGATCAAAATGTCGGCATAAGTGTGATTATCAAGTCTCCTACCAAAGGTATCTCCAAACGTGAGGGTCAAGTCAACAACTTAACTGGAAACTCTAGGTCTTGAACAAGATTTGTGGAAAGAAGGAATGATTGGTACCAATGTCTATTAACACGGAAACTAGTAGTAGACACATACCATACCTCAAATCATTCCTAGATCCCTTGGGTCACACTCCTTGACTGCATGAAGTTACTCCCTTCCCATGTCCTCCAGATCCCTGAGCCTGGTGGGGACCACAAAGGGGGGGGGGGGTGGTTGCAACATGTCGAAATGCATACCACCTCTTGCTGCTCTCCTAGCTCCTCTTCCATGTCTGATGCCCTACAAATTCATCTATCCTTATAAAATCCTCTTACCAAAGCATTTTACATTCCCAAGTCTTTGAGACTAGTGTCAGTTCCTACTTTCATACTGCTAACATTCACTGGCTGTATTCACTCAGCCAAAGAAAATTCAACCACAAAGGTTCTCTCTAGCATCATAACATAAGTAGGAATACATAGAGGAATAGTGATGGCTTAGATGTCCTTAAAAACACCTCTATCAGAAGTCTGAGCCCTAAAGCATTGATCATATCATATTCATCAAGTACTAGGAATGGTTGGTACGCCTCAATGAATACTCAGATACTGATATGTCATCCTTCCGAAACTGTAGAAGCTCTAGGGAACTCTCATTCCTTAGCTATTTATGGAAAGTGACCCCCTTCTATGAGAAAGGTTCTCAAGCTTGTCCACATAAAAGTCACATATTCGCAAGATCAGGGTAACCTAAACCCTGTCATCATCCTGATGATCCACATAGAAGGCTCTCAGCCAGGACCACCATCTGATCGAATGGTGACCTGGTTAGATGGAAACTCGGTCACCTCCTCAAGCTATTCCTTAGCTGCCTGTGATTCGGGCTTGCCTCAGAACCCGAGGGGTATTTGATGCTGAAACATGTGTAAGGCACTAAGCCTACATGTTTCCTCTACCGGTACCACCAGTTGTAACTGCTGACCAAAGGGTAGTGATATAGCTGACACACTACCCAAAGGTACCATCTTGGACAATGGTCCACGTACCGAAGCCTCATCACTATCTGCTCTACTGGTGTCTCAACTAGGCGAAAAACTCTAGCCACAACCTCCATCCAGTCCTCAGCTGCCTGAGAATCTATCTCATCTCGAAATCTCGGAGGCCTCTGCCACTAGAACTCATGCAATGTGCTTAGTTGGAATGCATCCTCTACTGGTGGAGATGGTGGTAACGGTTTCCCAATGGGTAGTGGTGTTGTTGGTACACCACCCGAAGGTGCTAACACCGTAAGAGGGCCCTACACCAAGGCCTCATCGCTCAGTGGGTCGTCATCACGTACTCTCTCAGAAAACCTGGGTGGAAGTATAAGTGGTGGAATCCTGATAAGAAACAGGTGCACCATGGTCATTAAGTTATACCTGGTGAGTTGACTCCAAAGAAATCAAAAGAAAAACTTTTCAAAAACACGCGCAATTAGTGTTTTCATGTGCTGAGTCAGAAATAAGAATTCAGGGTCCTGGTGTATGGATACATCGGGTGACGGACCAACAATGGACTCCCCAAACTAAAAACCACACTCATAACACTTTACACTATTATCTCTTAGAAAAGATCAGAGTCCTAGTTCTTCAGTAGAACTAAACTCCTCTGATACCACATTGTAATGACCCATCCCCTAGGGCTCGTGCCATGACTACCCCAAGCCCGCCTTCTAAAGGCGAGGGGCTAGCGACTAGTACAGAAAGGAATACTCCCTAAAAGGGGAAGGCATTACCTTTAATCGTGTACAAACACACGGTCTAAGAACACAACAAGAAGCAACAGTGAAGTAGACTTCTGTAGTAAAAGAGTGCTAAAAGTAAAATGGGCTGGAATGTAAGCCCAAATGTAAAGGTACATGTAAAACTGAAAATAAAATACAACTTAAAGAAAAAGGAAAGCAGTTACTGGGCCATCATTTGAGGTTCCTACCTGAAGGGTAGGTACAGATTTCATCCTCAGCACTCCACGTCCATCTGTCTCCTCCTCATCATGTCACGCCGAATGGTCCACATCTGGGCACCATCCAGTCCAGGATCCATCAGCCTCAATTAATGTTGTACATCATCTGCACAAGACACAACAATGTGCGGGCGAAGCCCATGTAGGGGTGAGTATAACGATACTCAGTAGGGACCCCGAGACCCCGTAGGTCTCCTAAAGTCCCACAAAGAAAAACTACAAATCAAGACATCAACTCTACTTAGGTATATTCCCATACATTCACCAAAATTATCAAGATATACACATCTCATACATGAGGGAAGAATACCACAAAGGTAACACCACGGAGGTAAAAATACTACACAGGTGACACTAAGAAGGTTACACAATGAAGGTAAAAGTACCACATAGGTATCACCATGAAGATATTACCACAAAGGTAAAAGTACCACATATGTATCACCACGAAGATAGTACCACGAAGGTAAAAGTACCACATAGGTATCACCACAAAGATAATACCATGAAGGTAAAAGTACCACACAGGTATCAACACAAAGATAGTACCATGAAGGTAAAAGTACCACATAGGTATCACCACAAAGATAGTACCACGAAGGTAAAAGTACCACATAGGTATCACCATAAAGATAATACCATGAAGGTAAAATTCTTAGTTCAAACAGAGTCTCAGCTCAAACCAGGTTTTTTTCCAGTGAAGTATAGAAGTACAGATGATTAGTCATGAAACTAGATCATCTTATTCTATCAAGAGGTACTTTTTCTGATTATACAGAGTCTGACCCACACAGGATCGATAGGTACTAACCCCCGCAATGACCCACATAGGATATGACCCACAGAGGATCGGTATGCACTGAACCACACAGGATCGTTGAGCGCTGACCCACACAGGATCTGACCCACACAGGATCGGTATGCACTGACCCACACAGGATTGGTGCTAACCCACACAGGATCGCTTGGTACTAACCTCTGTATGATCTGTCTCCAACCTCCACCTCACTGTCAGCCACTGGATTCCCACTCATAGTACGCTTGGGAGAACTGCTCCTCAAGCCATTGGTCATACCTCAACTACCATGAATATTCACGAATACGTATCCCAAAGTTCCGTCACGTCATAAAGGACCCAACGCAATAGACGACATGTCAATCGGACGCTCGGTCTGTAAGTTATTAGCATTTTTGCTCCGAGGGTCTGGTTGGATTCGGGGTTCGATCCAACCTAGCCATAATCCCACTTTATCCAATACTCAAGTGGAGTATACCAAAAGTACCATCTTGATCCAAGGATTCTGGTTCCATAGACTATTTGTCAAACGGACGCCTGGTTCTCAAGTTATAGCCAAAAAGGCGTATCTGGGTCCAGAGGGCCCCGGGTCCAGTCCGACCTGGCCGGTCCGACCCAGCCTGTTGGGCCGCAGTCCAGCCCAGCCCATGAAGGGGGCATCCCAGTCCAGTCCACTGGGTGCAGCCCGCAGTGTGGCCCGCAGTCGGGTGGCCCACCGTGGCAGGGTCTGCCCTAGCCGCAATTTGGGGGGAGGCCGCCCTATAATCCGAACGGCCCGATGGCCATTTGGTCACCCTGCTAGCACGCGGGACTGCTCGGTGTGTCATGGCCGATCGGTTCTCCTCCCAGTGGCGCGACGACACCGCTGTCCACTTGTGGCTAGCCGTGTGCTGGCCGCCCTCTGGCCTCCGCCGCAACCTACTTCTCTGGCGGCGCGGACGTGCGCCGCTGCTCCACCATGTAGCCGGCCGGATGTCGGCCACCACCTTGCTCCTCCACGGCTGACGGGCCACGACTTCCTCTTCCGAAAGTGCGAATGTGTGCCGACCTCCTTCCACATGGCCAACCGGCGTGCCAGCCACCACCTTCTTCCACGATCCATCGCGGTTTCATTCCAAGCTTGAAAATATAATGTTCACATATTCACGATCCTTAGGTCGAGGGTTCCATATCCATATGTCGTGCTCAACAAAATATTGTGTTTCCAGTGCGCTTAATTATTAGGCATTGAAGAACGCATGAAGAACGCGCAGAGAACAAAAGAAGAGGGAAATGTATAAGTGCAGAATGATGACCATGTTAGTTTTTCCATTGTCATTGTGAATCCAAAATATGAATAATTAACAAATAAATTCATTCATATTTAAAATTTAAACCCCTACCTCATTCCTTGGAGATGGCGCGGGGAAGTAGACGAAGTCGATGAAGGGGATGTCAGCGTTCGTCGCTCCCACAAGACGCTTTCGATCCGGGCTTGAGTGTCGTCCTCATTCTTGATCCGGAGAAAGTTCTTTGTTGGAGAGGTTATACGTTTGGAGGATGTTTCTCCAAAGGATCTCCTTTGCCAATCCTTTTTCCCCATGAGAGGTGAGGTTCCAAATTAATAAGTTAAGAATTAATGTTGGCACATCAAAGTTGGAACATTAAAGTTGGCACATTAAAGTTGGCACATTAAATTGGGAGAATTCCAATGGTTTACTCACATTAAATGGGGGTTCGGGTGGTCCCCATCATCATGAATTCAAATGGAAGGTTTCAAAAGAAAATAAAATAAAAGTTTTTTTATTTTATTTTTATTCTTTTAACTCTCCCACGAAAATCCAGAAAACTAACTTTCACCCTTGACCTATTATGGTCGAGGTAAAGGTCTCCTTAAGAAAATATCGGCGTTGTGAGTTCAACGGTGTCCTCATATTTTAATTTCAAGCACCAGTTCTAATGTTACAAAACACCATTCGCGTGTTTACTGAACATACCCTAAAAAAGTTCAGAAAATAATAACATTCACCCTCGACCCGCACCGGTCGAGGTTAGGATCTGCCTAAATGAAACACGCTTCAACAAACCCAAAGGTACTCTCATATTTCTAATCTGAGTTACTGTTTAAAAGTATTGAATTTTACAATAAAATATTTCACTTAATTATTTTATTTATGGCAAAAAACTAACTTTCACTGGTGGCTTGCGCTGACCAATGTTAGTATCTACCTAAAGAAAGAATACCCTTAAGATTTCAATGGTGTTCTTGGATTTTTAATCCGAGTTACCATTCATGAGTTATAAGCATTTGAAAAATAAAATAACTTTATTTAATTATTTTATTTATGGTTATGCCATTTTTAGGTTTTCTCACTGTAGGCTTACATTGATTGAACTTAAGTCGCGCTTAGGGTAAAACTGCCATCCTAAGCACAACGGTGCCCTCAAATTTCTGATCTAGGAAACCATTTAAGATTTATTTCACTTTTTTAGGAAATCTATTTACACACGTTAATTAAATTTTAACAAAACTTCGACGGTTCATTCCGGGCACTCCGGGCCTCAGAATCGCGCACCATTAGATTTCGCGGTCTCGAAATAATTCGATATAATTAAAAAAATTATATAGAAATTCCAGGACATTACATGAGAGTTAAATCTTTTCTTGTTTTAGAAGGAGAGGTACCAATTGATTAGAACTTTGTATTGTTCTAGTTATTCTTATAGATCCATGTTAATTTTTACCTTATTTGAAAAAGTAGATCAACAGTTCAAGTGTTTTTTTATCAAGAACATGTCTGATGTGTTTCATAACATTCATAACATTCATCAAAGAATGACTATAGTGTTTTGTATATACTGAAAGATAGTAAAGAGTCTTAAAAACTAGGTTTGGCGGATGAGAGTTTAGAAATAGAGGGAGTTTTGTAAGATCTATTGGCAATTGGTCTGTAGTTTGAGGAGATGAAACCTGGAACAAAAAATGGTGTTATGGAATAGAAGATAACTTCATTTAGGGAAATATCTTCTAGAAATAATCAAATTACAGGAGCAGAATTTTTTTTCTATCATATATGAAGTTTAACATGATCACTTCAATGACTGAAGAGGGTCATCCCTAAGTCTCATGCATGTTACTTTTAAAATGAGTGGTGTAAAATAATTTGGAATTTTAGGACTCTACAAAAATTTCATTCATAAGGTATTCAGAGTTTCAAAATATCCTCTATAATGGGGGTGAGCCTTGATGTGTTTGAACCCGACTAGAGTGTATTGGGAACAAAGGTCCAATGCATGTATTGGTTGGATTGAGCAATAGTTTTCAAAAGTTACTAGGTTGTTTCAGTTAGAGTTCACTAGTTTGATGACATAATACATTTTAAAATTAAATTTAATATAGAGTTTAGTTCTTATGGTGTAGATATAGTTTTATTTACCAAAAAAAATCTCATATTGAGGAATCTCAAAAGAAATGTTTTGAAAACATGAGATCTTGAAAGAAGAGAGGCCATGGACACTATACCCAATACTTATTATTGATTGAGTTAAATAAATCTATATAGAGATCATGCCTATTTTTTTCAAAGAAATTAAATAGAGGCATTTAGAAGGTTTTATGGGAATATAAAAAGTGTCTAGAGTCTAAATAACTGAGGTAGTGTGGTTTTTGTGTAACTCAGATGATCACGATTTTGGTGGGGAACCATGGAAGCACAAAAAACAGAGAAATAATGGAAAGTTATTTTTCAGAATTTGGATGGTTTTGATGGAATTTTGAATAATATTTGAGAATGGTATTTGAGTGGGAGATTTTTAGGATTAACCCACAAAAAGAATCTCAACTGGGAGATTGTTAGGTTTTCATGTGAGTACTATTTTCATAGGTCATGTGTTGGGATTTCTAGATGTCATGTCACTATAATTACACTTGGTGAAACCAGATAGATATAGATTCATCTTAATGAAGGATGTCTATATTTAGGTCAGTAAAATAAGATAAATGGAATTAGTTCTGTAGAAACAGATTAACATTAGAAGTTTAGTAGTATTAGCTAAATAGAAGTAGAAGTGGAAGAAGAGGTGTTCAATTATGGGAATGTTTAAGTAGGAAAATCTGGATACTTCCACCTTGAGATAAATCATATTTCAGAGGAGGGAGTGATTCAAATGGAATTATAGTTATATAAATTGAATGGGAGTTCCATTGGAAGTGGATATTGGGAGAAAATATTTTCGAGTGAGGAGAAAGTGTGGAGATGTAAAGGAATTGTTGAAGGGTTAGCTCTGGGGAAACAATGTTACGAAATGGTAACCAAACAAAGTTTTTGGAAGCATACAATATTCACTAGAATGACCAGTTGAGGTTGTGGTTCTTACTTTGTTTGTTTGAATAAGTATAGGATTTCCCATAAAGTTAATGAGGTGGTTTAATCAGAACCACTATCTGGATACTATAGAGTTTTCCTACAAAAGGATGATCTGAGAGAACATATTCTAGTAAGATAAAAAGTATAGAGGCTAGCTAAAATAAAGGTTGTGATGTTAGATTCTAGTGAAGCTATAAATTTTATGTGATAAACTTCTATACCCATTGCGGAATTCCCTATAGGAATGCTTACATTCAAAAAGATTCACTAGATTTGTTTCTATTGTTCTTTAAGAAGGGTGTCTGGAAGGAGTCCCTTATAAATCAGTCTAGTTAGGGTAATTAAATGTAAGGTCCCTTGTAACTAAATTTTCTCCCTTAATGGAAATATATATTGTTTTTCCCCATATATTAGGAATAATTTCTGAACCATGTAATTTTCATGGGTTGTGATTCTTCTGTTTATGTCTTGTTTTATTCTTTCTTATTCATCATCTATAAAAGTTCTTGTTTGGTTTGTTTTTGTGTTCTTCAGTGCATTCTATTGGGTTTATAAAGTCTTATAAGTTCATGATACATAATAGTCATAGTTTATTTCCAATAAACAAGTTACAAAATTTGTTTCCACTATGTATGTTCCAAATTGGTAACTTCTGGTTGGGAGGTACATCAGACCCAATTGATTTGAGGGGGGAGACAAAATGAAATAATAATAGGAACACCAAGTCAAAAACCTAAAGATAAATTTAAAAAGTAAAAATAGATTTGTGGTCCTTAAACAAACTTTTATTAGGTGTTATAAATAAGTAAATGATTTGAAAAAGTGTATTACAATACCACCTTAGTAGTTGAAATAAAAAATGTAACTAAAAATATATTAAGAAGAGTGATCAAGAGCATGTGATGGTGGTTTAGGTTTCTTATAAATCATCAACATGTGAAAAGTCTTGGATCTTGGGAAGCGATTACTCCTCACATATGACCAACAACAAATATATTGAAGGATATTGATAGAACACAATTTTATTGAATATTTTATTGATAATAAATTATATAATTTCCTCACATTATGCTAAATATGATCAATTATGAAATATTTGGGATTAGATCATTCATTTTCAAATTTTGATGAAAAATCCAGTTTTATCCTTTTAAAATTTAATGTAGTATTTCGAGCATAAATATTGTTATTTAAAATATTTTGACTTAAAATTTTGTAACTGTGTTCCTGACTTAATGGGATACATATTAAATTTTGGATATTAGAGCTGGATTGTGCATTTGAGTGGAGTAAATGGGCCATGAAGACAAAGTTGGACAGAACCATCCAGATTAGACACCATTTCACTATTTTGGCCGTATCTTCTTCATCCGGACTTTTATTGAGCCCAAATTTTGAGAGAATCCCGGGAACATAATTAGGAACAAATCATATTTCTAGAAGGCCGACCAATTCACGCGTTTTGGAGGTAAACTATGCGGTGTAACTTGGAAAAAAAATATTTGGCTGAGTTTTCATTTCACACTTAAAAAAGTTATGTAACCCTAGCCCTCAAAAAAATTATTTAAATGGGGTTTTTACTAATTGGGAGGTCTGGTCGAGGCTTTGGGAAGGTGTGTCTAAAAGGTTGTTTCTTGGGAGCCCCTCAAAACTCTTGGAAGAAGTAAGGCTTTGTGCAAACATCTCTTCCAAAAAGGCTATCCTCTCCCACCTCCTCTTTGTATTTATTTTCTTTCATGTTTGTATCTTGAAATTTTCTTCAATTAATCTTATTTATTATTTTATTAATATTCCTAATTGGGTTGAAATCAAGAGTAGATATGAGATTGGGTTATACCCTTTCAATCCTTTCTCATTCAAAACATTTCCATGATGACCACACTGCCCATATAAGAGTAGTTTTCTTAGTGATTGATCTATCTTCTACCCTATTCATTTAATTATTTTGAATCATTGAGATACTATAATTAACTTAATATTATCCATGAATTGATTTTTTAAATTATCAGAAACTAATAAAGAAATTGGACAATTAACACAAAACCACATGAGGTCGAGAATTTGTGTAAATTGCGAGAGCGCGATCTTAATCGGTAATACAAGACCACACGAGATAAATTTGTAGAGTTCAAATATAATCCCTAAACAAAACTCATCCTAATTTACCAAATGGATATGTTCTCTAATTAACCATTGACCATAATCTAACCTTAGAACAACAATCAAAGCAGGGTGCTGCGATTGCATGTTTCGAAGCTAGCCTAAGGTTTAAGTAATTTCATCTTTGTGGTTAAGTTAACTCTCGTAGGGTTCAAGGGTTAAGAAATTAAGGGATCATAATTAAGTGGATATTGATTTAAATGATAATGATTGATAAGTAAATTAATAGGTAGAGTTATATTGATTACGACTTTTACAATATTTTCTAAAAAACATCTTCTTGTTGCATCTTTTTAATCAAACTTCATTTTAAAATAAAAAATAAAAAAATGTAATCTTCTTCGAGCAAACTTCTTCAAGTTTTATAAATGATAAACCCCCCCCACACTTTCAAGTAATTTTTTAATTATATTATATTTTATTTTTATAATACCTTTAGGAAGTTGTTTTAATTTACTTCCTCCTTTCAGAGACGACTTTGGTCATCCACTCTATTGCACCTAAGTAACCCGAAACCGAACATCATTTGAAAGCACCCACGACAACACCTTTCAAATTGAAACCATTTATAGGGAAGAAAGTAATTATTTTAACCAATTAGAGTTATTTATTTTATTTTACATTTTATTCTCTTCTTCTCTTCTTTCTTCTTTCTTTACCCAATCTGATTTTTCTTCTTCTTATTTTATTTTATTCTTCTTCTTTTTGGACCATCAACTCAAACTTCACATTTTTATTATGGTCCACTTTACTTATTTTTATTTTTATATTATTTATGACATGAACTAATCCCAAATATATCATAGATATTGACCCTAAGATTGAACGTAGCCTTCGAGCTCGAATCTGACATTCTCAGTCTACGAGAAGTTTCAACATTCAAATAGTTGGAGAATTTCTCCACTCCAAGAACATTTAAATTGGAAACACTTATAATTAAAAATTAAAACAAGAACCAATAGCTGAAAATAATGTAAATGAACTTAATATAACCATTCGAGAATTGGTTGCACCTGATATTAATTATCAACCCACATGCATTGCTTATCTAACTCTCGAATCAGAATTTAAACTAAAATCTGGGTTAATTCACCTTCTTCCAAAATTTCATGGCTTATCTGGTGAGGATCCAAATAAACTTTTAAAATAAGTAAATGTGGTATACTCAAAAATGAAACCAAAAAATGTTTCTGAAGACCAAATCAAACATATAGAATTCCCATTCTGACTTGATAGATCTGCGAAAGACTGGATGTATTATTTACAACATGAAGATGTAACTTGTTGGAATGATTTGAATCGTCTTTTATTGTAGAGATTTTTTCCTGAATCAAGTAAAAATTCCATTTTAAGGAGATATCGGGGATTAATCAAGCACAAGGGGAGTCAATGTATGAGTACTGGGATCGATTCAAGAAGTTGTGTGCAAGATACCCACATCACCAAATTAGTGAGAAACTCCTCATCCAATAATTCTATGAAGGACTCACACCTAGAGAGGAGCATGGTGAATGCTGCGGCTGGAGGATCATTGGTGGACAAGACACCAGTAGCTTCACATGCATTGATCGACAAAATGACCCAAAACTCCCAAAAATTTGGTGATTGAGGTACACCACATATCAGGGGAGTACATCAAGTAAGTCCATATTCAATTGAAAGTCATTTGATTGATACCAAGTTGGAAGAATTGAAAAATATGGTGAGGCAGATTGATTTGGATCAAAAGACATCCCAACCCCCTCCTTCAAGGCCTTGTAGAATTTTCACTGAGACAAGCCACCCAAATGACTGTTGCCCGCAACTACAAGAGACATAAGATTGTGCAGCAGTGTTTCCTAGGAGACCATATTAGCAGCAACAACAACCATATCCCCAAAAGAAGTTTGATTCAATATACAACCAAGGGTGGAAAGATCAATTAGAAATGAGGTATGTCTCTGGACAACAACAAATGCCCCCTTTTCAACAAAACTTCCAGCAGCCTCTGCCTTACCAGCAGGGTTTCCAATAACCCTAAAGGAGATTTGAATCTCAAGCTTCAACAAGCCAACAAAAAGGGAATCCCCCAACCAAGGTAGATTCTAACACTAATAATTTTTTTAAGAAAATTGTTCTTAATCAACAGAATGAGCAGAAGAGTCAAGGTTTGGAGTTGATGGAGTTGAAGACTCAAATGAGCCCGATTTCCACCACCCTCCATGAACTAGTAAGTAAGAATTATGGAAATCTACCATCCCAACCTACTCCAAATCCCAAGGGTAATGTTAGTGCCATCACATTGAGAAGTGGGAAGCAAATTAATGATACATCTTTACCTACCATTCCACTGGGATTCACCACAAATCTAGAAAATCCCCATTCCACACCAACTGATGAGAAATCCAAGGAAAAAAGACAAAGGTAAGAAAAATATTGATGATGTTCCTCCTAAACCCATTCCATTTCTAAACAGTGTTGTACAAACCAAAAAGATGGCTGAAGAAGTAATGAAAAAGGTGGGTTTAGACACATTCAAGCTTGTGGAGATAAATATTCCTCTACTTGAAGCCATCAAGAAAATCCCAAGGTATAATAAATTATTAAAAGAAATTTTTACCAATCGAAGAGGGCTCAAGGTAAATGAAAGGATCAATCTTGGAAGGAATGTTTCAGTACTCATTACACCAACTCTAGCAATTCCCACAAAGTGAAAGGATCCAGGGACATTCACTATCCCATGAACCATAGGGGAGTTTCACTTTTTTGATGCTCTTTGTGATTTGGGAGCTTCTATAAATGTGATGCCTCACTCTGTATTCTCTTATTTGAAGGTTGGTGAGTTGAAACCAATGAGAGTAGTGGTGCAATTGGCAAATAGAGCTACAATATATCCAGTAGGAGTCCTTGAGGATGTACTTGTCTGGGTAAGAGACATGATCTTTCCAGAAGATTTCTACATGCTTAACATGGAGGATGATTAGGTAAGTTCTCATGATCCCATTATCTTAGGTATACCTTTCCTCAAAATTGCAAAAACTATCATAAATTTCAATGAGGTTACACTTTACATGGAGTTTGGGGATGAAGTTGTGATATTTAATGTTATGGACTCCATGAAGTACCCCTCAGAGGACCATTATTCATTTGTTATCTCCCATTTTGAACCACCAAATAAAAACCCCATGGAATTTTATTGTCCTATGCTTAGGGATATTATGAGTATTGGTTCTAGTTTGATGGCTAAGAGTACTTACACACCTATTTCTATTGAACAAGACTCTCTAAGATTTGATTTTGAAATTGAATCATATTTTGATCATTTTAACTCTAATTATGACATGGATATTGAGTATGCTGATGGATTTTATAATTTATTCTTTGATTGCGATGATTTCATCTCTGATACTGATGCTTTTGTGCACATATTTCAATTCCTTCAATGTATCCATCCACACATCACCCCCCTTCATTGGAGATCAAGCCATTTCCACCAAATCTAAAATACTAATACTTGTTTAGTGGTGAGATATTACCTATTATAATTGCTAATGATCTCTCTTTTGAACATGAAGAAAAACTTTTGAATCTTTTGAGGGAGAACATTAAGAAAATCGGATGGACCTTGGCCGATATCAGGTATTAGCCCCTCTATTTGAATGCATAGGATTATTTTGGAGGATGGGGCTAAACCAGTTAGGTAGCCACAAAGGATACTCAATCCAACCCTTTTGGAGGTTGTTAAAAAAGAGGTTGAAAAATTGATCGAGGCAAGTATAATTTATCCCATTTTAGATTCCTAGTGGGTGAGTCCTATTCAGGTTGTGCCTAAGAAAAGTGGTGTTACCGTTGTTAAAAATAAGAAAGATGAGTTAGTTCCAATGAGGGTGTAAAACCGTTGGCGTGTGTGTATTGATTATAGGAAACTAAATCAGTCCACTCGCAAAGACCATTTTCCCCTCCCATTTATTGATTAGATGCTTGAGAGACTAACTGGGAAAACACACTACTATTTCTTGGATAGATTTTCATGATATTTTCAGGTTCCTATTTCTTTGAAGGATCAATAGAAGACAACATTCACTTGTCCATTCAGTACGTTTTCCAACCAAAGGATTCCATTTGGACTTTGCAACACCTCAGGTACATTATAAAGATGCATGGTGAGTATTTTTTATGATTTCATTGAGATCTACATGGAGGTATTTACGGGTGATTTTACAGTGTATGGGTCTTCATTTGATGATTGTATCTCTAGTTTTGGAAAGGTGTTGAATCATTGTATTGAGAAGAATCTGGTCTTGAACTTTGAAAAGTGTCATTTCATGGTAGATCATGGCATTGTCTTAGGGAATGTATTGTCAAAACATGGGATAGAGCTTGATAGATCTATGATAGACATTATTTCATCCTTACCATATCCTTCTTTTGTGCATGATGTTAGATATTTCATAGGTAATGCAGGATTTTATCGGTGATTCATAAAATATTTTAGTAATATTTCTCTTCCTATGTCACGATTACTTCAAAAGGATTCTGATTTTGTGTTTGATGATTATTTTAGGACTTCATTTGATGAGCTAAAGAAGTTTCTGACCACTCCACTGATCATACAGCCCCCACGGTGGGAGATTCCTTTTGAGCTTATGTGTGACGCCTCCAACTTCGCAGTTGGAGCTGTCTTATCTCAAAGAGTGGAGGGACATTTACATGTGATTTCATATTCATCGAAGACACTAGATTCAACCTAATCAAACTTCAAAACCACGGAAAAAGAGTTTCTTTCTATCATATTTTATTTAGATAAATTCTGTTCATATTTATTGGGCTCTAAAGTAGTTGTTTTTACTGACCATGTAGCTCTGAGGTACCTCTTGAAAAATCCAGACGCAAAGCCCAGGATAATCCGATGGATTCTCCTTCTTTTGGAATTTGAAATTGAGATATAGGAAAAAAAAGGGGTCATAAAACTTGGTGGCGAACCACATGAGTAGGCTTACTCACACACTAGAGGATAACACCTCAGACCAGGTACCACTTTGAGAAACTTTCCCCGATGAGCATCTTTATGCCATCTCAGGTATGCATCCTTAGTATGCAGATTTAGTTAACTACCTTGTTGTCTCTGAAATCCCTACAAATTTAAAAAACATCAAGTCCAAAAATTAAAAAGTGAGTCTCGGTATTATGTTTGGGATGATCCATTACTTTGGCGTATGTGTAGTGACCAAGTTATTAGGAGGTGTGTTCCTGATCATGAGTTTCAGTCTGTTTTTCAATTCTGTCATACACTTGCTTGTGGTGGACACTTTGGACCCCAACAGACAGCTAGGAAAGTTTTGGACTCTGGATTGTATTGGACTAGTTTATTCCATGATGCTCATGTTTTTTTAAGTCATTCTCACATTGCCAACACATTGGTAATATTTCTAGGAGAAACGAGATGCCCCAACAACCCATATTATTCTGTGAGATGTTTGATGTAGGGGGCATTGATTTTGTGGGTCCTTTTCCTATTTTATTTGGTTTCCTATATATTTTGGTTGTCTTTGATTATGTGAGAAAATGGGTGGAGGCTAAGGCCACTGGGACTGATGATTCTCATGTTGTAGTGGACTTTGTCAAATCACATATTTTTTGCAGGTTTGGAGTACCGAAGGCTATCATTAGTGACCAAGGGACACATTTATATAATCGTAATTTTTCTTCCCTCCTTCAAAAGTATGGGGTGAAAAAAAAAATCAACACCATACCACCCCCAAAAAAATGGCCAGGCTGAGGTTTCAAATTGTGAGTTGAAACAAAATTTAGAGAAAACCATGCAGCCAAATAGGAAAGATTAGAGCAAGTGCTTGGATGATGCATTGTGGGATTATAGGATATCATATAAGACTCCCATTGGTATGTACCCATTTTGGATTGTCTTTGGGAAGGCCTGTCATCTTCCCATGGAAGTCGAGCATCAAGCTTATTGGGCTATAAAGAAATGAAACATGGATTTGGCCCAAGCTGGAATCCAAAGAAAGTTGCAAATTCAAGAGATTGAGGAGATTCGATTGTCTTAATATGAGAACTCAAGGCTATATAAGAAAATATCCAAAGTATATCATGATAAAATAATCTAACAAAGGGAGTTTCATGTTGGAGAGAAAGTACTTCTATACATTTCACGACTAAAGTTGATGCCTGGAAAGTTGCATTCCAGGTGGTTAGGTCCTTATGTTGTGACCAATGTTTTTCTTTAGGGTGCAGTGGAGATCAAACAAGAGGAAAAATGAAGGAGATTTACAGTCAATGGGAAACGTTTGAAGAGATACATTGAGGGAATTTATACTGATGTAGTGGATTTTATCACACTGCATGACCCCATCATCACTTGAGCATATCAGGTTGTTCCTAACCATTTCACTTCTTTATTCTTTGTCGTATTTAAAATTATACATTTCATGTGCATATATCATCTCATGGGTTCATATTGAGAATAATGTAATATTTTATGTGTGGGGGAGGGAACCTTTTAGTTTTGTAATTTCAATTGTTTTCCTGCTTTTTTAAAAACTATGTGTTTTTCAAATTTTGTGTGTTTATTTTTCAATTTTTTGTGTGTTTTTGAAACTTTTGAGCTGAAATATTCTCATCATCATTTTGAAATCCATATAAATAATTAAAACAATTTATCCCTTGAAATTGAGCTTAAATGAATGCTAAAAATGACTTTGTTTCAAGTTCAAATATTTAATAATTTCATGAAAAGTACACTGAATTTTGAATCCCATGACACATCTCACCATCTTTATATTTGAAATCACTTTATTGTGAGGATTCTGAACCATTATTTTCATACTCTTTACATTTACCTCACTTCTTGAGAGAACAAACCATGCTTGATTTAACCAGAATTTTATTTATTCCTGTCAAAACTTGAGGGTTTTAGGTACTTATGTTTAAATGATTAAGGAATTTGTTTGGTATTAAAGCCCCTATTTCAAGAATCTTTTTTTTATAATATCCTAACTTGAAAATTTAATCCTTGTAGCCCTTAGAATCCATGAACAACCTGTTAGGTTAGCCACATTATAAGCCATTTTACCTATCTAACCGACTCTTGAAGTGAAATTGCATAATCTATTTGAACTTAAGTGTGGTGGAAGCAGTCTTGTGTTGTGCTACCACATTCTGTGATAATCTGGGTGGAAAAATAAATTCTGAAGAGATGTTTTTACTACTAAAGAAAATCATCATAATAAAAGCTATTCCTTTTTTGGTGCTTTCATGATAAGTGAAGTTGTGCCTTTCTGGAGCTTCTAATAGAGAGAGAAAGTTGTGCCTATCTAGAGCTTTCAAGAAAAATCATGTTTGAGAAGATTGAAATTTTAATTGCTGAAAGGTTAAATGGTGTGCACATTCCTTTATTTTTCATGATGATAAACATGAATCGATGATATGGGGATTGAGGAGGATACCATATTAAAGTGAAAATTAGATTAATGAAATTTTTCTTTAAAAAGAGTCAAGCCCTCCTCATTTAGCCTCAGAGTTTTTCACATCTAAATCCTACCAACCGAAATCCATAGAACAATCATGAAAAGTCCTCATGATAAAAATTTGTCCTTAACTCACATCGGGTGGCGATTTAGGGATTTATCAAGTCTATTGTGACTCTTTTATGAGTTTGGATGAGAAAGGCAATGCTAAAAATTGACATTTGTGTGATAAGAGAAAATTCAATTGAGGTAAGTGTTTTGTGCATGGGAGGATAAATGAAGTGGAAATATATTGAATGATATAAATGGAGAACATTAAATAATGGTTTTTATGAGGTACAATATCTTTTGATTCTTGGTGTGGAATTTTTGGATCTCAAGGATATGTGTTTTAAAATTTGTTTTGATTTGATATTGATGTTTACTTGATATGAGGTTTTTCCCAGAAGTGCAAAAGGGTAAGTGTGGGGGAGTTGATAAAACACAATTTTATTGAATATTTTATTGATAATAAATTATATAATTTCCTCACATTATTCTAAATATGATCAATTATGAAATATTTGGAATTAGACCATTCATTTGCAAATTTGATAAAAATTCCAGTTTTACCCTTTTAAAATTTACTATAGTATTTCGGGAATACATATTGTTATGTAAAATATTTTTACTTAAAATTTTGTAACTATGTTCCTGACTTAATTGGATACATATTATATTTAGGACATGGGATCTGGATCGAGCATTTGAGTGGCGCAAATGTGTCATGAAGACAAAGTTGGACAGAACGATCCAGATTGGACACCACTTCACTATTTAGGCCGTATCTTCTTCAGAAAAACTTGGATTAAGCCCAAAGTTTGAGGAAATATAGGGTACATAATTATGAAGAAATAATCGTTCTATAAGGCCGGAAAATTCACGTATTTTTGAGGTAAACTATGTGGTGAAACATGGAATAAAATATTTGTCCGAGTTTTCATTTCACACTTAAAAAAGTTATGTAACCCTATCCCTCCCAAACTATATTTAAATGGGGTTTTCACTCTTTGGGAGGTCCGGTAGAGGATTTGGGAAGGTTTTTAAAAAAGTTTGTCTCTTGGTAGCCCCTCAAAACTCTTGGAATAAGTAAGGATTTGTGCAAACATCTCTTCCAAAAAGGCTCTCCTCTCCCACCTCCTCTTTGTATTTTCTTTCTTTCATGTGTGTATCTTGAATTTTTCTTCAATTAATCTTCTTTGTTATTCCATTTTTTTATTCTATTAATCTTTCTAATTATTTTTTAATGAATAATGGAGGCAATATTTTGTTATACCCTTTCAATCCTTGCTCATGCAAAACGTCTCCACGATGACCACACCGCTCATGGAAGAGTAGTTTTCTTAGTGATCAATCTATCTTATACCCTATTCATTTAATTATTAAGAGTCATTGAGAAATTGTAATTCACTTAATATGATCCATGAATTGAGTTTTTAAATTATAATAAACTATGCAATCAATTGAACAATTAACACAAAAACACGCGAGGTCGAGATTTTGTGTAAATTGTGAGAGCGCGATCTTAATCGGTAATTAAAGACCACATGAGATAAATTTGTAGAGTTCAAATATAATACCTAAACACAATTAATCCTCATTTCAAGAATGTATATGTGCTCTAATTAACCACTTACCATAATCTAACCTTAGAACAACAATCAAAGCAAGGTGCTGCGATTTCGTGTTCCGATTCTAGCCTAGGGTTTAAGTAATTTCATCATTGTGGTTAAGTTAACTCTCGTAGGGTTTGAGGGTTAAAAAAATAGGGTATAATAATTAATTGGATATTGATTTAAATTATAATTATTAATAATTAAATTAATAGGTATATTTATATCGATTACGCCTTTTAAAATATTTTCTAAAAAACATCTTCTTGTTGCGTCTTTTTAATCGAACTTCAATTCAAAATTAAAAAAAAAATAGAATATTCTTCCAGAAAACTTCTTCAAGTTTTATAAATTATAAAAAAATCCCATCCTTTTAAGTAGTGTTTTAGTTCTATTTTATTTTATTTTTAGAATACCTTTAAGAAGTTGTTTTAATTTACTTCCTCCTTTGAGAGACGACCTTGGTCAGCCACTCTGGTGCACCTAAGTAACCTGAAACCGAACATAATTTGAAAGTGACCACGAAAGTACCTTTCAGGTATTCATAAATATGTTATAGGTGTTGATACATTTTGGAATGACTGTTCCTTTAATTTCAAAGGCATTAAAGACACAAAAATTAGTGTTAAGTAGTTCACTTTGATATATATTCTCTTTATTGATGGGTTGAGACACAATATCTTGAGTACTTCTTAACTTTGTAATGATGGGAATGGGATGATTTTTTATACAAATATATATTTCATTACGGGGTTTAAGTATGTAATGATTATCATGAAAATAAAATGAACAAACAAAAACATATTTCAAATCAGTAATGAATGAGATACTTGTTTCATGGGTGTAAATGAATAAAAGAAGCTATTACACATATGACTTTGTCTTTTAGGAAAAATGAACATGGATATAAATGTAAAGTATGATAATGTGATAAAAATTCCTAACCCTAATTAAGATATAAACAATTATTATGATGTATGTCGCAAAGGAATGATGAAAAACAAAACCCAAAAGATGGTGAAAATCAAAACTGTGAAGCAACGTGTTCTTGTGTATTTAAATCTATTTGTCCTAAAGATTCTGAAATAAACCAATGAAGATAAGTAGTTAATATTTTTTTGATGATTTTACTCATATGAATTACATTTATTTCATGGATAGTCAATCAAATACTTTTTAAATATTTAAAATGTTTTAATGAATTATTAAAAATAAAATGGTGTATTCTATTAAATGGTTTTGATCTAAAAATGGATATGATCACACCAATGGAGAATTTAAAGTATAACTTGAAAAAAATGTGGCAGGAAATGAATATATCCATCCATACATGCCTAAAAAAATGGGCCAATAAATAAGAATAACTGAATATTGATTGATATGAAGAGAACCAAGTTACCAAATCATGGAATCTCAAAATTATTTTGAAAATAAGTTGTTACAGTAGTTTCTTATATTCTCAATCATTATCTACTTCAACCTAATTATATAAAAACTCCATATGAGATATACTTAAATAATAATCTAAACTTGAAGATCCTGAGACTATTTGTTTTACTATGATACATCAAATTAAGAGAGACACATGGTAAAATTTGATAAATAAGCTGAATAAGGAATCTTTCTTGAATATAAACCCAAAGTAAGAAGTTATTAGGGATATAAAAAAAATATCAAGAAGTTAGTTGAAAATTTTGATATTATTTTCATTGTGGATCATGGTATGTCCTAAAAAATATTGTTGGTTGATAATGATATTAAATAATATCATAGAGAGGATAGTGATCTATAAGGTATTACATCAATTAATACATTGATTTTACAAAATTACTAAGACAATTTAGATGTTTCTAGCAACGAGGAAGACTTTAAACAAGGTGTATCTAAGGTTTAAAGACATATAAATCTTATGGAGATCAAAAATATAATTAGAGACAATAATAAGGGTGTTTAAACTCAAATAAATTTGAGGAATTGTAGTAATAAAATCTAAAATTCACTGGTTAAACCAAAGAGTATTGAAACAAAATTCAATAAAAGGATTGAATTACCATTATATATGAAGAGTTAAATCATATTGAAAATAATGATACATGAAAGTTAGTGAAATTTCCCACAAAAATACAATTGGTACACAAAAGTTGTTTCAAAATAAACTCAATGAGAAAGGAAAAGCAATAGAGAAAAAAGCTCATTTTTTCCAAGGGATACTCTCAAATTAATTTTATTGATTTTAATGAAATTTTTTATCTTTTAATATGACATAAATTGATAGTAAATTTTCTTATGATATGTTCTTAATAAAATTAAAAAAATTAAAATGGATTCGTAGTTAGAGATATTAAGTAGATAAGTTGAAGAAGAGGTGCACATTGAATGACCAAAATGATATATTCTTAAAAGTGGTGGTTTTCATCTCTGAAATATGGAAAAAATATTTATATAGGATCAAAATAATAATCTAAATCATGGTATTTAAAGTTGGACATATTTTATGACCAATTTGGCTGAAGGAGTTGTTTGTAATAATTTTTCTATATTTTTAGTGTTTTTTATCTTTATGAAAATAACCTCATTTTATAAAATGTGGTGATCGGAAAAAGTTTTTTCAGACTTAGATAATTGAAAAAAAATTTATTTAGAAAGTCCATCTATTTATGTTTTATTTTCAGAATATTTTTTTCTTGGTAAAATTTCTTTTGGAATCATATTTCTAGAATGTAGTTTTTCAAAATGGACTGAGAAGATGTATCAGATTCAAAAAGTTATAATATATATTCCTTCATAAATCAGACGATGACTTCCTGAACTATCAATGTTCTAAAAATCATGAATAAGAAATGATACAAGAGTGTGTATAAGAAAAGAGAAATGTGAATTTCTAGTATTTATTCAAAGTTTACATTTAACAGATGTAGAAGTTGTTTTAATATTTTAAGTTTATATTTGTTTAATCCTGAAGATTTTCAAAAGTGTTGATTAGTCGATCCATCAGACATGCTTATCCATAGACGAATCAATTCATCAGATGAACCAATTCTGTATGAACCATCAGTTTTTGAGTTATACAAGGGTGAATGATATTGTTAACACCATAATATTTCACGGTGAAAATCCATAAGATTAAACCATTGTTGAAAAGATCTTATAAATTCTTCTTGAAAACATTGATGCCAAAGTTTCATTTTTGAAAGATATAGATCCTAAAAATCTATCTTTTTATGAATTACACAACACTCTCATTACATATGAAATTATAAAATAGAAATTTATTAAAATAAAATAAAAATTTGATAGAGAAGTCTACTTCAAAGATACCAATAAAGGAAAATCTAAGAATATTTTTGAAGATAAAAAAGTTTGTGACTCTGACTGTGAAGATGATTTTAGTAAAAATTTTGATGAATTATTTTCCTTGTTTTATAAAAACTTGAAAAGAGTTATAGTAAAGTACAAAGGGAAGTTAACTTTAAAATTATTTGGATATGGAGTTCTTGGTAATTTTACTATAAATTATCCTCAAAGAAAGGATAAAGAATAAAGTGATGAAGAAGAAATAAATCAAAGAATATTTTTTATTTTATTTTTTTGAAAAATATAAATCTTATTCCAAAGGAAAAGATAAAAAATTCTCCAAATCCAAAAAGATAATTTTTTTGTCTAAGGATGATGAAGACGATGATCGTGAAGTTGAAACTAAAAAATTTACTGAAGTTTCTAGAGAAAACACATTTATTAAAAAAGTAAATGATGACGAGTTTCTTGGTTATAAAAGTAATAGTTATGAAGAAGATCCCCAGTTAGAATATTCTCTGAAGATAGAGTTGAAATAATGTCTTGGAAATATTTTAATACATGAAAGAGAAATCAAGAAGTTGAAAAAGGAAAATTCTGTAGAAAACTATCAAGAATATTTTCTTAAAGAGAAATCTAAGATGTTGGAATGGATTGATCATTTGAATAAATATCTTGAAAAAGAAAATAATTAGAATGAACAGCTTAAAGTAAAGATAAAAGTGAAGGATGATGAATTAGATATTATTCAAATAATGTTCTCTAAAAGTATATAGGGATTTAAGAGTTTCAAAAAATATATCCCTAAAATTGGAGAAAGTTATAAGAAGTGTGAAACTGAAAATTTTAACAAAATTTATCTTTCAAAATTTTAAAATAAAAATTAATATGTTTCAAATATTGAAAAATCTGAGAAAATCCTGTATATAGAAAAAACCAACAAAGTTGAAAGTTTAAAAGATTCAAAAATTTCAAAGTCTGAATCAAGTGTTGCTACTATTGGTGATTCTTTTGAAGATGGGAAGAAGTCCAAGTTAAATATTTTTTTTAAAAGATAGAAAAAATTTTGGGGCTCAACAATGTTCTAACATGGAAATTAATAAATTTGTATAATTTTTTTTACAACTCTATGAAGTATGCAAGTTATAGATATTGATGGTATTATAAAGAATCTTATCATAAAAAAACATGTTTGGTTATATAAAAAAATACAATAATCACATGAGTAACTGGAAGAAACTTTTTAGGGGGATTAAATCCTCTAAAAGAAGAAACCTTGAGAAAGTAGTTTTGAAAGTTGAAAATAAATTCTATACTTTGAAAACTATTTTTGAAAGATGTGAATAACCTGGGAATCTTGCAAGAGGATGTCTTTGTTGGATCGAATATGTAAAAATGAGATGCTCAAATACAAGAGGGGGGGTGAATTGTATACTCTAAAAAATCCCTAAGGAAATTTTTTCATAACCAAAATTCACAACACCTCTAAGCTCTAATAACTTGCTTGATTCCGGAAAAGTGATTCCAGAAATTAAACTTAACAAAAGTTTACAACAACTAAGATTCTACCTTAAAGCATATAGAATCCTATATAATCAGAGCACAAGTATAAGGAAGTATAAGAAGATTATACTTTCCTCAACAACTAAAAGTACAGTGGAAAACAAAATAGAAATAATATAAGTAACAAGTAGTAACTATTTTAACCCAAAAAGAAGGGTATCTAACAACCCTGGATAAAAGGTCCCTTAATTTATACTTTCAAGAAAGTTTGTCTTACCCAAACCCAAGTAAGACCTCAATCCGAAGATCAATATCTATCTTGCTATCCCCACAAGCCCTCGATTTGTAAGGAAATTGGAACCTCTGACATCACAACCTGAAGTCTCCGATTTAAAGGAAATTGTACCTCTACACTAAGCAAATATGTATGAAGCAAAGTTTTAACAAGCCGTTCTAACTTTATGCACGAAGCCTGAGAGTTTATAAGAGCCTATCTCTCTAAAAATCACTTCGATAGCATGTAAGCACAGTTGTCAAAGTTCAATGTCTCAAAAGTGTCCTAAGATCTTTCAAACGAGATCCTATTTATAGGAACAACATCAACGGTCGACTCCCTCCTCCAACAATCATTTTTTTCCTTGAATTTCGGAGGGACCTGTACACGTGTCACTTAAACAATAGTTAGTGAGTAACTGAAAGTACATAATAATTTTATAACAAAACAAGTGTAAGAATAATTAAATTCTGATATTCGGAATGTAAGGAAATATGAAATTTTAGAGTCTAACCAAAATTGAATTCAGAGTCTATAATACAAGGATATTTGGATTTTGTTTTCTAGGAATTTGGAACCTGAACTCTATAGAATTTTGGAGTCTGAATTTCAAGGAAATTCGGAATCTGGATTCACAAGAATTCAGAACCAGAACTTACAAAGTTCAGAGTCAGAGTTCATGAGAATTCAGAGTTAGAACTAATAAGAGTTCATAGTTTGTATTCAGAGAACTCGGAGTCAGAACTCAAAAAAATTTGTAACCAAAATTCTTAATCAGAATTCGGAGTCAGAACTCAAAAGATTTCGTATCCAGAATTCGAAATAAGAATTCAGAGTCAGAACTCAGAAGAGTTCGTATCCAGAATTCGTAATCAGAATTCGGAGTCAGAACTCAGAAGAGTTCATAATCAGAATAAGGAGTCAGAACTCAGAAGAGTTCATATCCAGAATTCGTAATCAGAATTCAGAGTCAGAACTCAGAAGAGTTCGTATTTTGAATTTTGAGAATTAGAATCCTAAAACAGAATGCTTCATATCCAGGTAATTATATGATTCTGAGGTTTTGGTTTCAAACCAAATTTTACACTTAATAAAATTATTATATGAGCATTGAAAACATGATAAGGATAAATTTCCTTGTGGAAGAAAATTTTTCCTTATAGAAGTAAAACATAGGGTAAAAAGAGATTTTCCTTGAGATAAGGTATTTGTGATTTTCAAACCAAGAAGGAATGGTAAAGTCATAAGGAAAACTTAATGAATCACCAATCTCCCCCAAGTATGAAGGAATGGAAAAGTCATAAGGAAAACCTTTTTGACTCAACAATCTCCCCCTTTTTGGAAAGCACAAAAATCCTTACGAAAAAGAATATAAGGACTTAGAAAATATTTTACTAAACTTTGTAAATAAAACTTATCTCCCTTTATTCATGGACAATGGTGAATACGACTAACTCCCCCTTAGGCTTTGGAACACTAAGGATCGTATTCTAGATTTCCGAAATGAGAATTTTCATTATCTTGAGTATGGAAATATTCGTAATGAGAACTCCCCCTTAGATAAACCCCCCCTTACTTAGGGATATTTCTTCTTTACTTAGAATTATTTTTTCCTTCTCCCCCTTTGTGATTTTCAAAAAGAGTTTGAAGGAATGGAAAAACAATATAGTACCTGAAATATTTGTACAAAAATCCAAACAAAAATGGGAAACCACAATTTCATTAAGATTGGAAGAAATTTATACGTGGTAAAAAATTACAACAAAAGATCAGATTGAGATATTTTCCTTCCTTTCCTTGGGTATCAAATTCTTTACTATGGTTTTCAGCTTCTTTAGATCTTTGTGATCTTCCTCTGCTTGCTTCTCTAAGGATTTGATCCTATCATCCTGAGCCTTCAAAGTGTCTGCCTGAGCCTTCAACAAGTCCTCTTGTTTCAGTAGCTTTTATTCACTCTTGATCCGGAGATCCCTTTCTGTTTTCCAAATTTGGACAACATAATTCAACTTCCCATTCAGATCTTTGACATCCTGAATCTAATTATTATGCTCAAGAGTTAGCTTTTTATGAAAGCTATTTGTGAGATCCTTGATTTTTCTATCTTGAGTATCAATATTTTCCTTAACATCACCTTGAAAGTCATCAGGCTCTCTTAAATCTTCAACTATATTATTTGACCAGCTGACCATTTTTCTACAATATTTTCTAGGGGCTTCATAGTTGATAAGGAAATTCTTGTGTTCGGCCTCAATATTTATGCACCTATCCATAAGCATGGATACATAGTCTGATTTCTGATTCATGTTATGCTGGAGAATCTAGCATCTGGATTCAATTGTTGGAATGATCGGAATGGTGTCCACTAGCTTCTTCAGGGACTGAATGAAAAAATCATGTCCTAGAGCTGATGAATCCGAGTTCAACACTCTGCTAGGTTATGGTTATTCCACTAGCTCGACAAGATTCCTCTTAGAGGATCCACCATCTTGTTTCTTCCTTAAAGAAACTTTAGTTGGTGTGTCAATAACCACTTGTTTTCCTTTTTCAATTTTCAGAATAACTTCTTCATCTGGAGACTCATGCTCACTCTCAGACACCTGGACAATATTATCTTCATCAATTTTTTCTTTCTAAGATCCTACCTAAATATCCTTAGGGTGAATGAAGTGATTATTATAGATTTCTTCCTCAGACAATTTTTTCACTTCCTCTTCATCCTTCTCATCCACTTCAGGAGTGGAAAGTTTCAAAGATCCGGCTTGAGAAGTTCGGATTGAAATTTTTTCGAAAGTACTTTCCTTCTCATGAAAGTCTTCTACTTTCTTTACCAGATCAACTATATCTTCAGTGCTTTCAGCTTCTTGTACTTCTTCCACAGCTTCTATCTGTTCAGAAACCTTCTCTTGAACTTTTTCCAGAGTCATAAACGTTTTCCCTGGTGTCTCAGGTAATGGTTCAACTAAGAAGGATTTTGGTACCAGAATATTCTCAGATGCTAATTCAGTATCCTTCAAAATAGATTGCACAATCTCTGCCTCCGACATATTCTTCTTAAGATTATTCTCTCTGGCTTACTTCTCAAGATCTTCAACAGCTTTCTCTTTTAATGATTTGGCATCTGCAGGGTGTAGGCCAAACTGTGGCTCCCCTTCTTTCTGATTCTTCTTATCCTCCCTCTATTTGGGAACAACTTCATCTGGATAATCTTTCTTCTTCTTGGGCTTTAGAGGTGCGGTTTGAGCTTCCTTAGTTTTAGGGGTTTCACCTTCAGCTTCTACTTCCTTTAATTTTCTTTTCTTTCTAGCTTTCTTTGATGGTTCAACCTCTTCATCATTTTTCGGAACGGCTTCTGCCTCTTCCACTGGTAGATAATAAAACTCTCCTGAATCTTTAGAAAATCCAACATTCATTTGTTTCAAAGTGTCATCAATTACTAACATCACTTTGCAATTACTCAGATTAGAACCGCAAGGAATCTTGAATGATTCAAGACACTTAACTATGAACTTGGAGAGTAGGGCAGGAAACATGATTATCTGTGCTCTCAGATTCCCATTCTTGATATTCTCTATTTTAATAAGAATATTCTTCATCATATTGATTTTCCTTAGATTTACCAAAAAATCCAAGATTTACATATCACTTTTCTTAAGAGTGTCCTTATCACCCTTTCTCGATACGATAAAACCCTAAACCCATAACTCTAGGATCCTATTGTTGGTATACAAGTGAGAAATCTTTGCGTTCTTAGCATCTGTAAGTCCAATACTTTGTATAGTCTTCACTTTTACAAAACTCCCTTGAACATCTGGAATCTTGTGGAAACAAAATTCCGCCTCACATTCATAAGATAACCCTACCAAGCTAGCATCCTTGGTGTATAAAAGTGCATATTTTTTTCTATAACTCTTGAAGGAAAATTTTTCTCTGCCATCTTCCTTTAAAAAACAGGCTGATTCATAAAACTCAATGAGGAGATCCGGATACACAAGATCTTGAGCCCCTAGCTTCGAAATTGATACACTCTACCATCCATTAAGCTTGATATTCTTAGAGATAATAGAGTCATATTTGTTGAAGAATTTCAGATGTACCAACCTCTCCATGTATATCTTCCACTCCGCAATCGGCTTGACAGTAGACATCTCTTGAGAAGGAACTTCACTAGAAATTCAGAATTGAGCACTTCTGAAAAGTTTGGAACAAGATTTTTTAGAGGGTCAGAGCTTCAACACTCAAAGGCTTGAGAACCAATGTGGGACAACCATCGGGGGTCCCGTTTTATAGGTGTTGAAGTGACGGTTGAACTTCCCATATCAATCCAATGACTGAGAATTATTCTGATCCGATCTGACAGTTGAAATGATAGCTGTAAGGAAAAATTTGGTAGGATCTGATCTTTTGAGGTTTTTAAAAGAAAAGATTCAGATTTAAGGAAACTATAATCCAAGAAATTTTAAAAACAAAAGAAAATAACAACAAGTAAAAGGTTATTATGAAAACTCAAGAAAGAATCATACCTTTCGGATTTTCAGGAGAATTATTCATGTTGAGGAAAATTCTTCTTGAAGGACTTTAGATTCCAAAAAAAACTTGAGTACAAAAAATAATTGAGTACAAATATCTTCATTACGAAAATTTTCACTACGAAAATATTCATTACAAAAATCTCAAGTATGAAAAAAACATTACAAAAATTTCAAGTATGAAAACCTCGTTAAAAAAATTTCAAGTACGAAAAATTTCATTACGAAAATTTCAAGTAAGAAAAATTTCATTACGAAAATTTCAAGTACGAAAAACTTCATTACGAAAATTTCATTAAGAAAGTTTCAAGTAAGAAAAAATTCATTACAAAAAATATGAAAAAATTCATTACAAAAAATATGAAAACTTCATTACGAAAAATATGAAAAACTTCATTATGAAAAATATGAAAAACTTTATTATGAAAAATATGAAAAACTTCATTACAAAAAATATGAAAAACTTCATTAAAAAAAATATGAAAAACTTCATTAAGAAAAATATGAAAAACTTCATTACAAAAAATATGAAAAAATTCATCATGAAAAATATGAAAAAAGCCATTACAAAAAATATGAAAAACTTCATTGCGAAAAATATGAAAAACTTCACTATAAAAAATATGAAAATCTTCATTATAAAAAATATAAAAAAATTCATTACGAAAAATATGAAAAACTTCATTACAAAAAATATAAAAAACTTCATTATGAAAAATATGAAAAACATCATTACGAAAAATATGAAAAACTTCATTACGAAAATTATGAAAAACTTCATTACGAAAAATATGAAAAACTTCATTATGAAAAATATGAAAAACTTCATTATGAAAAATATGAAAAACTTCATTATGAAAAATATGAAAAACTTCATTACGGAAAATATGAAAAACTACATTATGAAAAATATGAAAAACTACATTATGAAAAATACGAAAAACTAAATTACGAAAAATATGAGAAACTAGAAAGAAAATGTACCCCCCTATGAAAATATGTTTATTACTATAAGGATATTGGTTCAACAGGAAGTTATTGAGGAGTATTACCTTACGGTTATCAATCCTATCTTCTGTTTAATGTATTCAAATCTACCGGAGGGTAAATATTTTGTGAAAATGTCAGCAAGTTGATCTTGCATTCTGATAAATTGAAGAATGATATCTCCTTTTTGTGTGTGATCCCTAAGAAAGTGATGCCTAATATATATGTGTTTTTCCCGAGAGTGATGTACATGGTTTTTACTAAGGGAAATGGAACTTGTATTATCACATAAAATTTGTGTTTTGGTAAAACTCATACCATAGTTTGTGAGTGTGTGTTGCATCCCCAACACTTGAGCACAACAACTTTTAGCAGCTTACATATTTAGCTTTAGTAGTGGAAAGTGATACTGAGTATTGCTTCTTGCATGACCAAGAAACTAATGAATCTCCTAATAAATGACAAGTTCTGGATGTACTCTTTCTATCCATTTGACATCCACCAAAGTCAGCATCTGAAAAACTTTTTAGAATAAAATCATTTCCAGAAGTATAGAAGATTCCTAAATCCATGGTTCCATTTAAGTAGAGAAAAATTCTTTTCACTGCCTTTAAATGATATTCCTTGGGATTGGATTGATATCTTGCACATAAGAACACTAAAAACATTAAGTCTATACGACTAGCTGTCAAGTAAATTAAACTTCCTATCATACCTCTAAAAGTTGTTTGATCTACTGGTTTCCCAACTTCATCAAGATCAAGTGTGTTTGAGGTACCAATTGGAGTACTTATACTTTTAGTGTTGTCATATCCATACTTTTTAATAAGATATTTAATATACTTATATTGGGATATATAGATTCCTTTGGGTTTTTTAGAAATTTGAAAACCAAGGAAAAATGTTAACTCACCCATCATACTTATTTCAAACTCATATTTCATTAGATCCGCAAAGGAATCTTTAAAAGATTGCTGAGTTGAACCAAATATAATGTCATCAACATAAATTTGAACAATCAAAAACATTTTTCTTATCTTTCTTTATAAAAAGGGTTGGATCTGCATTTCCCTTAACATAGTTATTTTGAAGCAAAAATCATGTAAGTCTATCATACCAAGCTCAAGGGGATTGTTTAAGGGCATACAAAGATTTGGTAAGTCTAAAAACATGACCAGGATGTTTTGTATCTTCAAAACCAGAAGGTTTTTCAACAAAAACTTTCTCTTGAACATAACCATTAAGGAAAGCACATTTCACATCCATTTGAAAAAGTTTGAAATTGAAGAATGCTGCAAAGGCAAGTAAAATACAAATAGATTCAAGTCTAGCTACTGAAGCATAGGTTTATTCATAGTCTATTCCTTATTGTTGATTATAGACTTTAGCAACTAATCTATCTTTATTTCTTATAATGATTCCATTTTCATCACACTTATTTCTAAAGAACCATTTTACTCCAATAATAGAATTTTCCTTAGGACTTTCAACCAAGGTCCAAACTTTATTCCCTTCAAATTAATTTATCTCATCTTTCATAGCTTTAATCCAATCATCATCACCTAAAGATTCATCAGTGCTTTTTGGCTCTAATTGGGAAAGGAATGCTAGATGTTCTACTTTATTTCTCAAGTAACTTCTAGTACTTACAGGTTGATTTACATCAACAATGATACTATCACTGGGATGATTCTTTAGAAACAACTGATTTGAGTTTTGTAAAACCTGTTCATCATCATAGGGTAAAAAATATTTTGGGGTAAATTTTTCAGAAGTATATTCTTGGAAATTTTCCTTATCATAAGGATCTTCTAACATAGGTTGATAATCGGTTTTTGAAAACACATCTGAAGATATATGTTGGGGTTGTTTAAAAACAAAAGGATCAGTTTAATCAAATTTAATATGTACTGTCTCTTATACAGTATAGGTGTTTTTATTGAAAACTCTATATGCCTTAGAAGTTGTGGAGTAGCCTAAGAAAATTCCTTTATCAGATTTTGGTGCAGATTTATGTAGATTATCTTTAGTATTCAGAATGAATACATTGCAACCAAAAACCTTAAAGTAGGAAAGTCTAGGTTTTCTACCATTCCATAACTCATAAAGATTTTTATTAAGAAAAGGTATAATTAAAACTCGATTTATAGTATAACAAGCAGTACTTACAGATTCTGCCCAAAAATGTTTGGCTACAGAATATTCACTCAACATGGTTCTTGTTATCTCTTTAAGAATTGTATTTCTTCTTTCAAAAACACCATTTTGTTAAGGTGTTCCGGGTGCTGAGAAGTTATGAGTAATGCCTTTTCTACTACAAAAAGTTTCAAAATCATAATTTTGAAATTCTCCTCCATGATCACTATGAATAGTTTTCAATGGAAGGCTTTTCTCATTTTTAAATAGGGCTCAAAAACTTTTTAAATACGAGAAGACTTCAGACTTGTTTGCTAGAAAATAGACCCATGTAAATCTAGTGTAATCATCAAATTGAACAAATACATAGTACTTGCCTCCAATGCTTCCAGTTTGTGTTGGACCAAAAAGATACATATGCACTAGCTATAATGCATCAGTAGTTGAGACTTTTCTGGCTAATCTAAAACTTGATTTATGTTTCTTCCCATATTGATAAGGATCACAAACTTTTGAGGAATCAAATCTATGCTCCGGTAGATCCTTAATTAAACTTTTCTTAGAGAGTTTTCATAAGTTTTTAAGGTTACAATGACCTAACCTTCTATGCCATAACCAAGAATAATCTTCCATTGCACTAAGGCAAGGTAAGTATTGGATCTTAAGGTATTCTAAGTTTATTGTGTAAATATTCTCTTACCTATGGGCAGAAAGAATGAACTCTTCCTTGGAATTGTGTACTAAACACTTTTCATTCCTAAAATTCACAAGTTAACCTTCATCACATAATTGAATTATGCTAATGAGGTTTTGATTAAGACCCTTAACAAATAAAACATTCGAAATCAAAGTTTTTCCAAGAAGAACGATGTTACCTATACCAATAATTTCTCCCTGAGAATTATCTCTGAAAGTTACTTTTCCTCCTTTCTTCTTGATAATTTTTTCAAAGTAGTTTTTGTTACCAGTCATATGCTGGGGAAATCCACTATCCATGTACCATGTATTTCTGTTGGTACTTTCTATAATTTCATGGAAACAAAAGGGTTATACTTTCAGAATCCAAACTTTCTTGGATCTGGAAATCTCAGAAAGCAAAATTTTAGGCACCCACATCTTCTTAGAAAAATAGGCTTTATGAAATCCTAATGACTGGGTTTTGTTTAGATAATAATTATTTCCCCAATGTCCACCACACTGACACTTAGTAAAGAATGGATCACTTTGAAGAACAAAGTAATTGTTACTAAAAATTGGTTTAGAACTAGTATAATCAAAGACAGAACTATTCCTTAGAGGTCAGATTTGAGAATACATTTTATCAAAATTTTCTTTACCTAAGTTAAAGTTTGACAAAAACTTACCCAAGTAAAATATTTCGAATTTGAGTTTGGTAACGAAGTTCTGGTCTTCAAAAACATTTGATTTTGAACTAGATCTAGGCTTGAAAACATTTTTCTTAGAAATTATATTTTCTAGATCTTTAGAATGTTTATTCTTCTCCGAACTTACTTCCTCAAGATTTTTTGAAATACTTTCGAAATCAACATTTTTCTTATCAATATCTTTAGAAAGATCTGATATTTCCTTAGTAAGAATAGTATTCCTATAATTTTCCTTATTAAGTTTTTCATGAGTTTTTAATTCTCAATCCGAAGAAGTTTGGAAAATCTAGAAACTTCTGAATAGGAAGGTAAAGTATTATCTTTATCAGAAGAAGATTCTTAATCTGAAGATTTATAATATTTATCATTACTATAATTTGCATTTAAAGAAACATTGTTCAATGATTCAGCATTGTGTACCTTATCCATTAAACAATGATTGTTAATAGGTAGTCTGGATATTAGACCAAGATTCTTCTATCCAGAAGATTCATAATCTGAAGATTCATCTGAAGAGTCTCCACCACTGGCACTCCATGTGTCATTAGCTTTCAAGACTTTCTTAGATTTAGCCTTGTAATACTTCTTTCTATTTCTCTCTGAATTCCTTTCCTTTCTTTCTTTTCTCTTAAGAATAGGACAATCAGGTCTTATGTGTCAAGTTCTCTTTCATTCATAACATGTGAATTCTAAATCCTTCTTATCTTTCCTTTCCTTTTTATTATATCTGGATTGAAAGTTCCTTTGTCTAGCTATCTTGTTAATCCTTTGAGCAAGATTTTCTAATTCATTTTCTGAGGATTCACTTCCAATAGATTCAAATTGGATAACAAATTTCTTAGATTTGTATCTAGTAACTCTCTCAGGATTCTTAACTTTCATATGATTTGAAGTTGTAGTAAAAGCAACACTACTATTTCCATTCTTCTTCTTTACATTACCATCATCTCTCTTCATTCTAGTCTCATGCATAAGAATAGTTCCAAAAAGTTAATCTAAGGAAATCTGAGTAACCTTTCTATTCTCATTAATAACAGTCCTCTTGGATTCCCATTCATTTGGCATGATGTCTATGGACTTATCAACAAGACCTTCATCATCTAATCCTTTCTCATGCATGGATTGTAAATTATTCACAATAGTCATGAATCTTTGTTGCACCTTACATATGGGTTCTCCATAAGGAAAGTAGAAACCATGATATTCATCTCTAAGGATGGATCTTTTAGTTTTAATTAGTTAGGAAGTTCCTAAGTGAGTAACTTCAAGTTTCTTCCAAATACAATTTTCTGCTTCACAAGATAAAATTTGGCTATATATGTTTTTAGTCATGGAACAAAGAAAAGTATTACGTACCTTATAATTCAGTTGATATTCATGTTTTTATTGATTGATAAAGGTACTAACTTCTTTGTCAGGGATTTTATATCCCCCAGTAAGCATAAAAAAATTATCAACTCCAGTATTGATAATGAAAGTCTTCATGTGATCTCTCTAATATTCTTAATCATTTCCATCAAATATAGGTGGTCTAGTTGGATGGAGATTGTCTATGGAACCAACATTGATTCCTGCCATATTAAAGAATATTATTTCCAAAAAACTTGTTAATACAAAAAGTTCGTAAACAAGGAGAATATTACTAAGCAAGGAAAATATAGAACAATAGTATCTCTAAGAAAAAATGAATCCAAACTATACGAGTCAGAAAAACTGATTCCAGAAAATAAGAAGAATAAGAGTTCTCTTCTGAATCTAATCGTGAGATTAATTCAGATTGAACCAAAAATTCTAAGGCCAATTGTTGAATTGGTTTAGTATTCAAGGTCACCTCCTATGATACCAATTGTTGGATCGAATATCTAAAAATGAGATGCTCAAATACAAGAGGTGGGGGAGGGGGGTGAATTATATACTTTAAAAAATCCCTGAGGAAATTTTTTCATAACCAAAATTCACAACACCTCTAAGCTCTAATAACTTGCTTGATTCCGGAAAAGTGATTTCAGAAATGAAACTTAACAAAATTTTACAACAACTAAGATTCTACCTTAAAGCGTATAGAATCCTATATAATTAGAGTACAAGTATAAGGAAGTATAAGAAGATTATACTTTCCTCAACAACTAAAAGTACAACAGAAAACAAAATAGAAATACTACAAGTAACAAGTAGTAACTCTTTTAACCCAAAGAGAAGGGTATCCAACAACCCTGGATAAAAGGTCCCTTGATTTATATTTTCAAGAAATACTGTCTTACCCAAACATAGGTAATCCCTCAATCTGAATATTTGTATCTATCTTGCAATCCCCTCAAGCCCTCGATTTGTAAAAAAATCTCCACCTCTGACTTCAGAACCCGAAGTCTCTGATTTCAAGGAAATCGAACCTCTGCACTAAGAAAATATGGACGAAGCAATGTTTGAACAAGCCGTTCAAAATTTCTGCACGAAGCATGAGAGTTTATAATATCCTCTCTCTCTAGAAATCACTTCAACATCATGTAAGTGCAGTTTTCAATGTTCAGTGTCTCAAAAGTGTCCTAAGCACTTTCAAATGAGCTCATATTTATTGGCATAACTTCAATGGTCAGATCCCTCCTCCAACGGTCATATTTTTCCTTGAATTTCGGAGGGACCTATACACGTGTCACTCAAACAACGGTTAGTGAGTAACTAAAAGTATGACATAGTTTTATAACAAAACAAGTGTAAGAATAACTAAAATATGAAATTCAGAATGTAAGGAAATATGAATGTTTGGATTCTAACCAAAATTGAATTCAGAGTCTATAATATAAGGATATCCAGATTCTATTTTCTAGGAATTCAAAACCTGAACTCTATAGAATTCCAGAGTCTAAATTTCAAGGAAATTCAGAATCTGGATTCACAAGAATTCGGAACCAGAAATTACAAAGTTCAGAGTCAGAGTTCATGAGAATTCGAAGACAGAACTCATAAGAGTTCAGAGTCTATATTCAGTGAACTCAGAGTCAGAACTCAGAAAATTTCGTAACCAGAATTTGTAATCAGAATTCAGAGTCAGAACTCAGAAGAGTTCATATCCATAATTTGTAATCAGAATTCAGAGTTAGAACTTAGAAGAGTTCGTATCCAAAATTCGTAATCAGAATTTGGAGTCAGAATTCAGAAGAGCTCTTATCCAGAATTAGTAATCAGAATTTGGAGTCAGAACTCAGAAGTGTTTGTATCCAGAATTTTTAATTAGAATTCAGAGTCAGAACTCAGTAGATTTCATATCCTGAATTCTAATAATTCGGATCCTAAAATAGAATGCTTCATATCTAGGTAATTATAGGATTCTGAGGTTTTGGTTTCAAACTAAATTTTACACTTAGGAAAATTATGATATGAGCAATAAAAACCTGATAAGGATAAATTTCCTTGGGGAAGGAAATTTTTCCTTATAGAAGTAAAACATAGGGTAAAAAGAGATTTTCCTTGAGATAAGGTGTTTGTGATTTTCAAAACAAGAAGGAATAGTAAAGTCATAAGGAAACCTTAATGACTCACCAATCTCCCCCAAGTATGAAGGAATGAAAAAGTCATAAGGAAAACCTTATTTACTCAACAATATTTTTTTTAATGGGATTTTTTTATAATAATTATCAAAAGATGGATGTGAATAAATTTAAAGGAAAATAAAATGTTTTTATTATAGAAACTCCTCTCAAAGCTACAAAATGAGAAATAACCTAGATCTTTGATAGTGAGTTATCATCACATATGATAAGAGATTTAAATATTTTTAAGAATGTGAAATATTTAAAAAAAGGAACAGTGATGTTTGGTAATAATGAATCTCTCAAAATCAAAGGTGTTGGATATATTATTATTTGGGAAGAAAAATTAAAATCCAAAAAGGCCTTGTTTATTGATGGTCTGAAATAATTTTTTTTAAGTGTTTCAAAAATTTGAGATAAAGTTAATATTTTTTTTTAGAAAATATGGTTTTTTAAAAGAGTTGAAGATGGAAAGGTTGGTACAAGAGGTTAGCATACAAAAACGAATAAGTTTCAAGTTAGTGATGTACAAAATTCATGTTATCTAAGTATGATGGAAGATAATAAATTATGGTATAAAAATTTGGTACATATATGTCAATAGAATATGAGAAATTTAACAAGGTGAGAGAAATATTTGTGATATTTATGATTTAATAAGAAGAATAGATTAGTGTTTTTCATATGTCAAAAAGGGAATATTACAAACTCAATGCATAAGAAAGTTGAAATTAATTCAACTTGTCCCTTAGAGTTGATTCGTTCTGATATTCATGGTCCAATAAGAAAAAAAATAAACTTTTATAGAGAATTATTTTGTTTATTCCATTGATTATTTTACACACATTACTTGTATTATGTATTTGAAACATAAATCATAAGCTCTAAAAATGATTAAGAGTTTCAGGAGAAGAATAAAAAAATAATTTGGATATTATGTGAAGAAGCTACAAAATAATAATGGTGGTGAATACAAAAATGAATAATTCATAAGTTATTTTAAAAAACATGGTATTCATCATGAGTTTATTGAACCTTACACACAACAGTAAAATGGTGTTACTGAAAGAAAAAAATAGAATTTTGGTGGATCTGGGGCATATAATGTTGACTGAACATGGTATTTATCACTACTTATAGAGGGAGGAAATTAGTACATTATTTTATATTCCAAATCAATGTTTCTACTGAAAAAGTTCTTATATGACTCCTTAAGAAATGTTCTATAATGAAATTCCATGTTTGAAACAATTAAGTGTTTTTGGGATTCCCTACATCATAAAAAACAAAAGTGGAAATCTTGGAAAATTTGATCAAAGAAGTGAATATGGAATTTTTATTTTCCATTATTCTAATAGTAGAGGATATAGATTTTTCAAAAAAGAAATAGGGAAGTTAGTTTATTCTACTGATGTAATATTTCTTGAAAAAGATGAATAAGAAGTTTCACAAGCACATGTAGATAAGGAAGATAGGGGCGATGTGATAGTTGAACAAAATAAAAATAATTATAATGATGGTGAAGCCCCTAAAATATAATATTCAAACTCAGTTATTTCCAGTGATGAGGAAGAACTTCATATATCTCATCCTAGGATGAGGAAATAGTTGGAAGTACAAAACATCATCGGTGATCAATAAGAAAAAGTTAAAACAAGAATAATATCAAAGTTCATTCTAAAAAATTCTTTGTATTCAAAAGTTGATCCAAAATATGTTAATGAAGCTTTCTAGCATCAGGAGTGGATTCATGCTATAAATGAAGAGTTGGACAATATTGAAAGAATGATAGTTGTGAACTTGTACCCAAACCAAATAATAAAAATGTTATGGTTAAAATTTTGGTTTTCCAAATCAAGTTGAATGAATATGGTGAAGTGATAAGAAACAAATAATGACTATTTTTCAAAGGATACTGACAAATTGAAGGTATTTATTTTGATGATACTTTTTCTCATGTAGAAAGGTTATAAACAATCAGAGTCTTTCAAGAAATTTCTGAACAATAAGGTTATAAAATCTTTTAGATGGATGTGAAATCATATTTTATTAACAGATAAATTGATGAAGATGTTTATATTGAAAACCCATGTGTCTTTTTAATTGGAAAATATGAAATTTAAGTGTTAAAGTTGAATAAATATTTTTACGTGTTAAAGAAATCTCTGAGATCTTGGTATTCCAAATTGGATGACTTCTTAAGAATGTCGAACTTTAAGGAAGGAATAGTTGACAATAATCCCTACATCAAAGAAAATTAGGAGATCTATCTCATTGTAATTGTTTTTGTTGATGATATTATATTTTCTAGGAATGATTAAATAACTTTTAAAAAATTTATAAAGAGATAAATAAGTTGTTTGAAATGTCCATGATTTGTGAAATAAAATACTTTCTTAGCTTACAAATCCCAATAAAGAAGAAATAAAATTTTCTATCTCAATAGAATTATGTTAAGTAACTTCTTAAGAAGTTAGGAATGAAAAATTAAAAACCTATTTCCACACAAATTTTGGTGGGAAGCAAGTTGTCTAAATATGGAGAAAGAAATGAAGTGTATTCTAAATAATTTAGAAAGTTGATCGGAAGTTTTTTATATATGACTACTTCAAGACCAGATATTTTTTATACTGTTACTTTATGTTAATGATTCCAAAGTTCTCCAAAATAATATCATATCTTAGCAAGAAAATTAATTCTAAGATATACCAGAGGCGTAATAGATTCAGTTATCAAATATGATACCTCAAAAATAATTGTTTTGTTTGGCTGTACAGATGATGATTGGTAAGGGAGTGTGGATAATATAAGATCTATATCTAGAGGAGTTTTCTTTGGAGGGAAAATTTTTGTGAGTTGGCCTACTAAAAACCAGAACTCTATAACTATTAGCATGGATGAATCTGAATATATTTCTACCACTCAAGATACTACACAAATTCTATGGAAAAAGAATTAGTTGGAATATTTTCTAGTTGATGTAAAGTTACCCCTTTAGGTTGTGATAATCAAAGTACTATAAATCTTACTTGAAATCCAATGAAACATTCTTATTCAAATCATATTGATATCAAATATCACATCATAAAAGAGTATGTGGAGAAGAATGAAATCATGTTGGAATATATTTATACAATGGAACAAGTTGCTGACATTTTCAAAAAACCTTCACCAAAGAAAGATTTTTATAAATTGAAGTTAAACAATGACGTACAACCAATTTATCTCCAAGGATAAAGTATGTGTTTGTATCAAATATATGATATTGTCTTTGGATAGTGTTGTTAAGGGGGAGAAAAATGATGTTTCATAAATATATCCATTGGTATGTGCCAAACCTTTTAAGGAAATCATGTATTTATGGGGGGGGGGGGTTAAAAGGTGTAAGTTGTGATATCAACATGTAAATGTGTGAACTATTTGTATTTTTTTTGAAGTGAATGTAGGAAACCTTGTTCTTATAAGAATTTTGAAAAGTTGTGAAGAGATAAAAGTTGACATGTTGTGAATAGTTTTCAAGTTTGAAGTTCATGAAGTTGTTACCTACATGGACAATATAGTTTTTTTATTCAATTATCAATGTTTTTACACCGAGTTCACTCACTTAGGATTAGAATTATTGATAAGTGATCCATATATTGAGTTTAAAAAGTTTTAGTGATTTATGTATCTTACTTGACAAAAAAATTAAAATAGGTAGATTTTTTTGACCAAGTTGGCTAGAGGATTTGTTTGAAAGAAGTTTTACAGAAGTTTATATTTTGTTGTCTTTATGAAAATCACTTCACTTTGTCAAATATGGTGATTAGAAAAATTTATTTTAGACTCAGATAATTAGACATAGTTTCCTTGATAAAGTCCATCAATTGAAGTTTTCTATTTTGAATATTTTTTTCTGGGTAAACTTGTCTTCAGACTCATATTTTTAGAATGGAGTTTTTCAGAATAGAGTGAGAAGACATATCTAATTCAGAAATTTATAAGATATTTTAATTCATAAATTTGATGATTCTTTTCTAATATCTCAATTTTATAAAAATCATAAATAATTCATGATACAATCATGAGTGTGTTGAAGAAAAGAGAAATGTGAATTTTTGGTATTTCTATGAAGTTGAAGTTTATTGGACGTAGAATTTGTCTGAAGAATGGATGTTTTTATTTACTAAAGCCCCAAGATTTGAAAAAGTGTTTATAGGATGATACATTAGATAGTACAATCCATCAAATGAATAAATTCATCAAATTAACTGATTCAGTATTAACCATCAGCTGTTGAGTTATAAAAAGAGATAATCCACTATTGACACTAATCAATCAGATGAGATACAGGTAATCATCCATAGAACAATTTTAAGCTACCGATCCATCAGAAGAGTTTTTGGAACTCATAAGGCATTAGATGTAGAGCTTCATTGGTTGTTGAACATCATACAACCCAAGTTGTATTGGATGGACCAAAGTTTTTGATTTTGAATGATAAGAGTTGTTAACACTGATCTATCAAAGAACTTTTTTGAAAGAAATCATTTAAGAGATTTGATGATACTAATCCTTAAGATGAGAATTGGATACTGTTCCATTGGATGAGCTTTAGAGACTATTCCATTAGACGAGCCTCAGAGACTGATCCATCAGATGAGATGTTGATACAGTTTCATCAGACTGAGGAGTGGTTGAACAAATACAAAAACTGTATGAAAAAGTGAGACAATTAGTGGTTGAGAGGTTTTAAATTATTAATATGTTTTAATGATGTTTTCAAATTGTTTTAGTTGGTTTTAAACTTTAGAGTGATAATTATTTTATTTTAGGTGTTTTTAATCATGTCAAGAGAACTATAACGACGAATAGAGTTTTGGACTGAGATGTTTTAGACAATCATTTTCTAATATGAGCACTTGTAAAGTTCCTTTTTTCATGTAAGGTTGAGAATTAAGATGTTCTAGTGAATTTGAGAAGATTTTAACAGAATAAAGAAGATATGATTAGACTTGAGAAGTGGTCAAATAAAGTTCAAATTTATAAATAATTCATATCTAGGAATTTCATTGATTAGGAATATAATTTTGGGTTCCATCATTTTATATTTTGGGTGCACTTATATAAATGGGTTCAAGTACAACAAACTCTAACACAATTCACATGCAAGAAGGTAGAGTGCTAGAGTTTTTGGTTTAGGGACATAATTTCCTGATCAAGGTTTATAGAAAAAATATCTCGAGGAAAGGTTTTAGATAGAATAAGTGATTAAAGAATAACTGAACATGTTTCATCAGATCAGACCAAAAAATCATACTGATAGGTTCTGAAAAATCAAGAAGAAAGAGTTGGGTTGTGATTCTATATAGGAAATCCAATCAGAATTTTTCCCCAACTGATGAATTGGACTAAAGAATCAAACAAAGAAATTGGACTGAGTTTTTTTATGAAGTCAAGAGAAGAAGTACTTACCTACTTCTAGGTAAGAAAGTGAAGATTTTTTTAAATAATTTCAAAAGTTGAAGTTTGTTGAAGCAGCATAGTGAAAATGTTTGGAACAAATTGGTTGTGGTTTATAATACTTGGTACGATATATTATTTATATAATTATTTCTAGAAGAATCACATGTACTATTGTATTAATCATAGTGCTAAAAAAGTGCAAGGGTATTTCCTACTTGTTGTATCCACACAAAAATGACTGTTTTCTAGTGGATTGTGTGGAATTGGTTCATTTCCAAACAATTATAAGGACTAGATACTCTTATTGAGTTGTGAACCTTGTAAATACTTATGTTCCTATGGATTTGTTTGAAAGTTTTTTTTCAAAAAATTTGTACCTCTTTAATAGGTGGTAAAAGATGTTAATAAAGTTAACATAAAATGAAAAATATATCACTAATTCACCCCTCCCAGTGATTACATTGATCTTGCATGAGCCTTTTCACATATAACACCCCACAAATTTTGAAGTGCATTCTATATCTAAATTCTATTGAAACCAATTAATTTTGATGAATTATGAGTTTTTTAGATGTTAATGGGGGATATAGGGTCTATTTTAGGAGAAAAGACATGGTTTTAGGGTGTATTTTATTTTAACATATGCTATGGGGTACCCAGTGGATTGGTAATGGGTACTCGATGGAGATGGGGTAGTAGCTCTAGGTGGGTCATCAAGTGTTCGGTGACCCTGGAGTAGTTTCCTAATGGATTATTATTTTTAATTATAATTAATTAAATAATTTTTTAAATTAATTAAACTTAACTCACTACCCTCACCCCCATTATTTTCAATTTCACTCCCCCTATCTTAGTCCTATTATTCCTATCTTCTAAGGGTAAGAATTCATTTTTTGTGGAAGTATCAAAGAGCTATTGTGAGTAAGGTTACCCTTCCCTTTTCCCTCTAATTTTATTTTCTCTTTCTATTTTTTCACATATAAAACCCCACAAATGTTGAGGTGAATTCTTTATCTAAATTATATCGAACCACATGAATTTTTATGAATTATGATTTTTTAGGTGTTAATGGGGGATATAGGGTCTATTTTAAGAGAAAAGATGGGGTGTTGGGATGTATTTCATTTTAACATATGCTATGGGGTACCCAATGTATTGGTAATGGGTACTCAATGGAGGTGGGGTAGTAGCTCCAGGTGGGTCATCGGGTGCCCGGTGACCCTGGAGTGGTTTCCCAATGGACACTTTTTTTAATTCTAATTAATGAAATAATTTTTTAATTTAATTAGACTTAAATCACTCCCCTCACCCCCATTATTTTCAATTTCACTCTCCCTATCTCATTCCTCTTATTCATATCTACTAAGGGTAAGAGTTTCTTTTTTTTTTGTGGAAATATAGAAGGGCTGTTGTGACTAAGGTTACCCTTACATTTTCTATCAAATTTTGTTTTCTCTTTCTATTTTTTCATCATTCCTAGATTATTCCTAATTCTAGGGCTTAAGCTAGGTTTTTTGATTTTGACTTATTAAGGATAAATTAATTGGTAGTTTCTAGTGGGAAGGACCCTTATAGACCTAATAAGGTGGTCCCTTTCTTTCCACTTGGAATTTACATGAATAACATGCATCATATGAATTAAGGGATACCCTAAAAATTTGCTAAAGATATAATTTAAATTCTAAAACTGTTCTCTTGATTCATTTTGGATGAGTGAGACCTATTAGGGTATTTAGCAGTCCTAAAAGAGGTGTTCATTGATTTCATGGTCACAGAAAACCATTTTCTTCATGGGTTGTGTTATGGAACCTTGAATTTAGACTCAAGATGGGTGATATACGCTTGATAATTGACTTTGGGATCTTTGTGTGGTGTCCTAGTCCATTCATTTGTAAGAAGTAACATGAGAAAGAGGTAGGCTAATGGTGAAATAGAAGAGGTATGAATCTTTAAGTGGGTTAGTGCATTTGAGAGCATTAACCCTTTGTGTGATAATTTATTATGTGCACTTTTTTTTGGTTAAAAGTGATAAATCATTCATTGTGATGATTGTTTGGTGGTATATTGTTCACCCTTGGTATTTTGGTGGTATTTAATCAACCTTTAGTAAATATTTTGGGATCCCATACACCTAAGATAAGTTTTTTATCCATCATTCACCAAGAGGTTGATATATTGGTGGCACCTCATCCACCTAGAGTTGGTCAGTGGTGGTTTCTCATCCACCCTAGGAGTTGTTATTAGTGGTATATATTTTCCACATTTGGGTGTTTTCTTGGTGGTTCATCATAATCTTAGAGGCTTGTATAGGTGATATATATTCCACCTATGGTAGTTTTCATGGTGGTGCATCATCCACTTGGAAACTTGTATTGGTGGTATTTCGTTCACACATGGGATTTTTCTTTATAGTGCATCATCCACTTGGAGAATAATTTGGATGGTATATCATCCAGCTAGAGTTGGTTATTCCTTATTCACAAGGAAATTATTCATTCTCCCTTAATATTGGATTTATGATAGATTGTCTAGTTGTACGGGTTTTAATGGAGATGCATCATTCACTGAGTGGTACTTGATAGTGATAGTCTATTCACCTTGATTATGATATGAGGAGTAATTTATCATTCATCCTCAAGGTGTGTTCAAACCACATATATATCATCTCATTCTAGCACTATTTTAAGTAGGAATGGTCAGACATGGTCAATTTGTTAAGAATTCCATGATATTGAGGTTTTTTATTTATTTAATTATTTTACTAGTTTTCCATATCGACCATGCAGTTGTATCTACTGGACTTGATAGAGACACCATTGATGGCATCCTACTGAGTTATACTGACACCCTTATTAGGTTCCCTAGTACCTAATAAGACTTTATGCTTCATGGCCCAAGTAAGGGAAAGAACCCTACTACTATGGATAGATGATCTTGTGGATCCTGATCAAAGTTGAGTGATAAGATCAAACCAAGACACAAGACCATTTATATAGAGACCAAACTATTCCTTTATTTACTTTTACACATGATTGTATGTGATTTTACCATGTTAGATCCTATTACGACTTGTATGATATGTATAATAAATCATTCTGTTGTAAAATAGTTGTTGATTTTTTACTTCTCATTGGAACATAGCTGTAATGATTATTTTTATACTGATATTATATTTTTATGTTAGTTTATCGAAATTACTTCCACTTTAATTTATGGTTATCTGTACCAGAGTGGGTATATTTTGACAAATTTTTTTATTGACCCTCACTACTAGTTGGTAGCCTTTGAAATATGGGGAGGTGGGATTGATGTATGTGGCACCCATTTCAGTCATATTTGTGGTAAATCAGGCAGGAAATACTACAAATTTTTATTAAAGGATTGTTTTTTCTTACTATTTGGGATATGGTAGAAAAAACATAAGATATTTCTAGATGTTAGGATAAAAATTATGTTTAGGAGTAGTTGGTCTATGTATGAGGGAAATCCAAGTTACCTAGGACGAGATTGGTGTTCTTGGGTTTTGATGTTATGTTTTGTTGTTTTTTTCCATATATGATGTTTTGGTTATTGATTTATGATTTATGGTTTTAATTTTGACTCAGGGTATAAAGAGGGTGTGTGTTCATATCTAATTTTTAGTACTTAAGGATCAAATTAAATTTTTGTGTTATCTTGTGATTGATATTCTAGTTATTATATAGCTTTTGGTTATTTAAAGTGTAAAAAAACCAATATAGTGTTTTCTTATATATCTTCTTAGTAGAAATTTACTTGACAAAATAAGGATCACTAGATATTACTATTGATATACTATGACTATTATGTGATCCCAGAGAAGATTATACTTGACCTGATAATGGGTAGGTTGGGATAAAATCAATCTAAGATATGTGAAACCCTTATATTATAGGGTTTTTATCTAGGGTATAGTGGAATGTGCCTGTAATTTATTACCCTAAACTATTATATCTTATCTTAAGATGGAATTGTGATCTGAGTCATGCACTTGGAATTATAGAGACATGTCACCACAATGAACTCATATTGATATCCAATAGGGTGGGGATGAGCACACACCATTGATAGTAGATCTTTAACCACTTATTATGCATGTTCTTTTTATTGATTAATAGATTCGACATGTTTTTATTCATGTGTTATATTCTATAGGGAATGGGGCTCTAAGAGTTGGTCTTACCATGTCAGACCTAACAAGGATTTCTGGTTGTATTATACATTTATATTTTTGGGTTAGGGTCAACCAAAGGATTTTGAGTTTTAGATAGAGTTCATATAGGATATATTTTATCATCCTAGGAATCCATATTATAGGTGAGTGAGGATTTCCACCTATATGATTCAAGGACCAGCGAAGCACCGGTGGGATATTTAAGTCTAGGAAAACCATTATATGAGGTTGTCTCGGAAGGGTTTCCAAAATTTGTTTTTTATAATTTCGTCACATAGGCTTTAAGGAATAATTTAACTAGAGAGTTTATTCATCTTGTTTAGGGGGACATTTTACTGATGGATTATGCAGCTCACTTTACCAATTTGTTTTTGATTTCACTGACCAGAGAGAGTGATGAGACTGCCAGGGTCAAGCACTTTGAGAATGTCCTAAGGCACTCTTTTCAATAACTTGTGAATATATTGAAATAGAAATCCTACCACTACTACAAAACATGCCTTTAACAGTGATATAATTGTCCTTTATCAGCACTAAAAAGTGATGAATATTAGAGCACGATTAAAATCCCTAGGCTTTTATCAATGCTAGATAAACACTGATAAAGGGGTCCTTTATCTGTGATAAAAAAGGTGCTGATGAAGGTTATCTTTATCTATGCTTTTAAAAGCACTGATAAAGGATCCCATTTATCATCACTTTTATTTAGTACGGATAAAGGTACCCTTTATCAGTGCTAATAAATGCACTGATAAAGGAATCCTTTATGAGTGCTTCTAAAATCACTGATATAGGGTCCCTTTATCAGTGCTCCTAAATGCACTGATAAGGGAATCCTTTATCGGTGCTTCTAAATATGTTGATAAATGGGTCCTTTATCATCATATTTAGTAGCAATGAAAAGGTAATGCTACAATGTACTATAACAACACACCGCAACACCAGAAATAACACCATGCAGTGTGTTATAACAACACACTAGAACACCAGAAACAATGCTAGAAAGTAGAAAAATCAGGTAAAAATATAGAATTTAAATGAAATAAAATTTATAACACAATAAAAAACACTATATTATAGAAATTTAAAATATTGGTTTATAAAATTACATGAGTAAGTATAAATTATCATATACATTCAAAAACATTAATGTTCCTTTGTCTTTTCCCCCTAACCCGTCTCATGATATTTTTGAAAAAACCACCCTTGATTGAGAAAAGAACAAACATATATAATATAATAATTATTATGATAAAAATAATATAAATAAATAAATTAAATTTAAAGTTTAAATTTTAAACTAATCTTTGAGTCATACCAGAAACACTATGTATCAGATTGAGTTACGATTGATTCTTGCACGTCACACCATTTCTTGTTAATCTTTAAGAATTATATCTAAGAAAATTAACTAAATAAGTATAAGATAAAAATTATAAGTAAATTAATTAAGTAATAGCATATAGAATGATGAGAAAACAATATAGGCTTGTTTTCTCAGATTTGACGATGTGATGCGCGTTTTAAACTAAAATGACACTTATATATATTAAAAACATGCACTTGGAGTCATACCAGTCACACCATGAATCATATTGAGGTGAAGATAATTCCCACACATCCCAAGTAACTTAGGTATTGTTTTAATAAAGTATCAAAATAATCCGAATGTTTTTCTTAGTTTTGAGTACGCCACTTGTGTTTTTTACTAAAATGTCATTTTAAACTAAAAACACACACTTTGATTCATACCGGTCACATAGTGTGTTAGTTTGAAATGATATATATTCTTACATTTAAAAAATGAATTACAAATCATTTTAATAAATTATCAAGACAATCCGAGTGCATTTGATTATTTTTTAGTGAGTGACACTTTTTTGACTAAAATGTCAATTTTAAAATGATAACGGGGAATTTGAGTCATACAGGAAACATCATGTATTAAATTGAGGTGTGGATGTTTCATACACATAGAAAAAGACTTATGGATAATTTTCATAAATCATAAAAATAATTCAAATGTGTTTTCTTGGTTTTGAGTATGTCAGTTACATTTTTTTCTAAAATTAATGTCAATTTTAAATAAAAAGATGCACTTGAAGCCATACCGATCACACCATGCATCAGATTAAGGTGAGTATGATTCCTAAATGTTAAAAATGACTTATTTATTGTTTTAATAAATTATAAAAATAATCTCAATGCATTTTATCAATTTTGAGTACGTCACTTGTGTTTTTCACTAAAATGCCATTTTAAATCGGAAACATACACTTTGAGTCATACCGATCACATCATGCGTCTATTTGTCATGAGAATTATTTATAAACATAAAAAATGAATTATTAATTATTTTAATAAATTATCAAGACAATATGAGTGCATTTTCTTGGTTTTTAGTGAGTGAAACGTTTTGAACTAAAATATCAATTTTAAACTAATAATGGGCACTTTGAGTCATATCAGACACATCATATATCCAATTGAGGTAAGGATTATTATTACACATCAAAGATGAATTATGGATCATTATAATAAATTATAAAAACAATATTAATTAATTTTCTTGGTTTTGAGTATGTTAGTTGTCTTTTTTACTAAAATTAATGTTAATTTTAAATAAAAAGCTGCACTTGGAGTCATACCGGTTACACTGTGTGTTGTATTGAGGTGAGGATAATTCATACACATCCAAAATGACTTATGGATAATTTTAAAAATGAATCAAAACAATATGAATGAATATTATAATTTTTAAGTACGCCACTTGTGTTTTTTACTAAATTGTCATTTTAAACTCGAAACACACACTTTGAGTAATACCGGTCACATCATGCATCAATTTGATTTGAGAATAATTCAAACACATAAAAAATGACTTATGAATCATATTACTAAATTATAAAGACAATATGATCTTGTTTGTTTAGTTTTCAGTGAGTGATACTTTTTAAACTAAAATGTCAATTTTAAACTGATAATAGACACTTTGAGTCATATCAGGCACATCGTGTATCATATTGAGATGTGTATTATTCCTATATGTAAAAAATGACTTATTTATAATTTTAACAATGTATCAAAATAATCCAAATGCATTTTCTTGATTTTGAGTATGTCAATTGTCTTTTTTACTAAAATTAATATCAATTTTAAATAAAAAGACACACTTGGAGGAATACCAATCGCACCATGCATCACATTGATGTGAGGATGATTCATAAACATTAAAAATGACTTATTCATTGTTTTACAAAAGTATAAAAACAATCCAAATGTGTTTTCTTAGTTTTGAGTATGTCACTTGGGGTTTTTACTAAAATTTCATTTTAAATTGGAAACACATACTTTGAGTCATACCAATCACATCGTGTGTTAGTTTTATGTGAGACTATTTCCTACATATTGAAAATGAATTATGAATAATTTTCCTAAATTATAAATATAATATGAGTGTGTTTTATTTTTTTTCAACAAGTGACACTTTTTAAACTAAAATGTGAATGCAAAACTGATAACAAACACTTTAAGTCATACTGAGGACATCATGAATCATATTGATGTGAGGTTGATTCCTAAAAATAAAAATGAAATATGGATAATTTTAAAAATCATCAAAACAATCCGATTGTGTTTTCTCAATTTTGAGTATTCAATTGTCTTTTTTACTAAAATTAATGTCAATTTTAAATAAAAATATGCAATTAGAGTCATAAAGGTCACACCATGAATCATATTGAGGTAAGGATAATTCATAAATGTCCCAAATTACCTATGGATATTTTTAATAAATTATCAAAATAATATGAATTAATTTGATTGGTTTTGAGTATATGACTTGTATTTTTTTACTAAAATGACAATTTAAACTGGAAACACGCACTTCAAGTCATACTGGTCACATCATATGTCAGTTTGATGTGTGAATAATTCATACATGAAAAAAATGAATTATGAATAGTTTTCCTAAATTATAAAGGAAATTTGAGAGTGTTTGATTAGTTTTAAGTGAGTGGCACTTGTTTAACTAAAATATCAATTTTAAACTGATAATGGACACTTTGAGTCATACCAGGTATATCATGTATTTGATTGAGATGAGAATGATTCCTACACATCAAATATTACTTATAGATCATTTTAATAATGTATAAAAACAATACTAATTCATTTTAACAATTTTGAGCATTTCATTTGTCTTTTTTACAAAAATTAGTGTAAATTTTAAATAAAAATATGCACTTGGAGTCATACTGGTCACACCATGCATCTGATTGAGGTGAGAATGATTCATACACATCCTATATGACTTATGGTTTTTTATTTTAAATTATAAAAATAATATGAATGTGTTTTTTTTTTGATTTTGAGTACAGAAGTTTTGTTTTTTACTAAAATGTCATTTTAAATCGGAAACATACACTTTGAGTCATACTAGTCACATAATTTGTCAGTTTGACATGAGACTGATTCATACATGTCAAAAATCACTTATGAATCATTTTACAAAATTATCAAGACAATCTGATCACAATTTTTCTGTTTTTAGTATGTCACTTTTATTTTTTTCTAAAATTAATGTCAATTTTAAATGGAAAGACCCAATTGGAGTCATACTAGGAACACCGTGCATCAGATTGAGGTGTGTCTGATTCCTAAAAATCAAAAACAACTTATGATTTTTTCCTAAAGTATCAAAACAATATTAATGAAGTTTCTTGGTTTTGATTATGTGATGTATTTTTTCACTAAAATGTAAATTATAAACTAAAAACATATAGTCTGATTCTTATTGAACACACAGTGTATCATATTAGGATGTGGATGATTAAGTATACGATATGTTTTTTTATTTAAAATATCTATAAAAATATATAAAAGATATAACATTTTCCAATTTTATGGAAGTGAAACTCCATTCTCCCTTAAACACTTCACATTTCAGGTAGCATGAAGTTTCCTCTTCTATTATAAAGGAAAACATTCTCTCTTTTATCACTTATTGTAGATAGTTAAAAGAAAAATATGATTTCCAAAGAGATATATGAAAAAATAAATAATTATTAGATAAAAATGATAAGGAAATTAACTTAAAAATAAAATATAAATGATTACCTAATTAATTAAATAAGTAGTAGGAATTCGCCTTTTCATGATGGTTGTATACATTCTTTTCCTATTTCCTTTTTGTCATTATCTCATTTGGAAACTCAAAATCTAATCTCCCATGATCATGAGAAGCCTCAAAATAACCACCCCAAATCAAACAAAAGAATCCAGGTTTATAATAAAACAATTATTATGTGAGTAATACTAAAAAGAAATTAATTAAACATAGATATTAAACAATACATCAATTCTATGGACAATGATTTTACTGTGAAAACACCAAGATTGGAATATCTATGCAAGAGAAGAAGTTTTTGAAATATTCATAAAGAACCATCCAACCATGTTTTATTTTAAATCACTAAATTTAATTGATAAAATATAGATATAGTTGAATTTATTTTTGATCTTGGGGAATGTGTCTTCTGATCTTTGAGTATATGATATTTTTTGAACTAAAATCTAAATTATAAACTAAAAACATATAGTTAGAGTCATATGAGCACACCATGTATTGGATTGTAATGTTTTTGATTTTGTATGTGATGTGAGTTTTTCTTTCAACCATATTCACTAATCCACAAAAGAAAGAGATGTTCCATTTGGTTGAAAGAAAAAAACTCATGCTTCATAAAACTCCTCATCCAAAAGAAACATGTTATCTATTTTTATGGATTGATACATATTTTAAGGAAAAAATATGAATTCCGATAATATCTATGACAAAAAATAATTATTATTAGATACAAATGATAAAGAAATTAACTTTAAAATAGTAGTTAAAATGTTGAAAATTTTAACTGAATAATAGTAGGAATTCACCTTTTCATGATCATAGTAATGGAGTGACCCATAATTTTTGATGAATTAATTTCTTCATGATCACTATGAAAATTTACAAAATAAGTATTGGATAGAAATGACAAGGAAACTATCTAAAAAAACTAGATAGAATGATGAGAAAATCAACTAAAAGGAAATTTGTTCTATTTATATATCATTAAACTATAATATAATTATTCTTGATCATAGGAAACTAAAATATAATTAATTTAGTCAATCTTAAATGAACATAAAAGAAAATATTTTAGAAGCTCAATCCTAAAAACATGATATATTTAACCAATTTACAATAACATAACATTCAAACAGTATAAAAAATTCCCATAAATTGTTTTATCCATCTTGGTTGGTGTAAAAGTAATATATAAAAATTTTCCTTCTTATTTTATACATAAAACTAACACAAAACATTATATATTCTTGTATTGTACTAAAAATTAGTGTATCGCTTTATTTATTCCAAGATAAAATTAAACATTAGTGTAAATCTTTTAGAATTAATTGATTGAACTAAAATAAATATTTACATTTGAGTTTTTATGGAACACAATAAAAATATATTTTCCCTTTAACTATCATAAAGAGTACAAACTCTATGATAAAAAATTTACTTTCTTTGACGGAAAAAACTTCAGTGTGACCCATTATGTTTTTTCAAAAGACACTAAAATCCATTATAAAATTTTTACCCCATTTTGACAATTTTAAACATCAATATAACACTTTATAGCATCGAAATGAAACTAATATATAGTGCATTGATTAAATATTATTTTATTGTTCTATAAATTAGTATATACTTTTCAATATTCTAGGTGATGACAAACTCTAACATAAAATTTTCATTATTTGTTCATCAAAATGGTAATATCCTGATTCTTATGTATTTTTTATTGAGAATGATGATGAGTTTTATATTATCGAGCTTGTGAACATAGATAATTTTATATAATAAATGTGAACATTCATATTAGTGATGAACCAGTGGACAAATTTTTTGTTGGTGATCCAGTGAGAAATTATCTATATGCATAATAAAGATAGGTTAAACACCTCTACTCATGTAATGATTGTGATATTTTATGTGATGTAATGGTGGGATGATTTAATTTCACATCATGTACATTCAAAATAATTAGTTTTAGTGAATACATTTAACTAATGTAAACTTGATGTGTTACTTTTATGGATTTGACAAGAATTTTTGACATTATATCCTGCATCTAATTGATGATAAAATAGCCCAAATAATTCCACCACCCACCAAAGTGAAACCACTATATTGTTCTTTTGTAAAATTTAAATATTCATTTTATGAAATATTGTATTTATTTTTTAGAGGTTTTGGATTAGGCTACTAGATTATTTTTAAAAGGGGTATTTTTTTGGATTTTCAGTGCTTCACGATTTCATTTGAATTGGTTTTTTCATTTTTATGGATTTATTCATAAAGAAATTTCTTTTAATTTTATGTCATGTTTCCTTTGACACTGGAGTTCCTTGATGACCATGATCTCCCAATGATGGTTTTACTACAATTTTTCTCTCATACACTTTTTTGATTTAGTGGTTGATTATACACATATTTATTTAAATATTTGATCTGGATTATATAACAGTTTGATGATTGGATTGATGTTGTATGACTCTCAACTAACTATTGAATCCAGTACTAATACCCTTTCTTTACAATGTAGATAATCCATGGGAAAGTAACTACATCTATTTTTTATTGTTGTTCAGTTTGTTCTTGGTGAGGAGTTTATTTCACACTTTAGTAATATTTGATAGTACTTAGAATGTGTTAATATAAATTATATCCCATGAAAATCATTTTGAAAAAATAATTGGTGTTTGTTTTGTTTCTAAAAAAAATTCCTCCACTTAAACTCCAGTAAAAAATCACTTAAACAAGTGTTGATTTTTGTTTTCATTAAGTAACCTGAAAAAAATACACAATGGATCTTATATTAAGTGAAAAGTTTTGTGTGACTAATTGAAAATTATTTTTTTATTTAGATAATGGTGAGGTATACAAAAAAATAAAACATAGAGAGGCATTACAAAAATTCAAGGTGGATTGAAATGGTGAAGTCTGCGTACATATCCTTGGATAAAGAGTTTTCACTCAATTGGAAAGGAACCCAAGCTGGTGTACACAATGAGTTTCTCATTTTCTCTTCCTTAATGATGCAAACCATCCACTGCAAAGTTACCTTCTCTCCAAACATGTCCAACAATACTACCCTGGTAGGTTCTTAATATGTAGTTTCTAACATAGTATTCCAAATCCCATTTAGGATCTACTCTCCCTTGGAGAATATGAACCAACACTTATGAGTCAGATTCATTTTTATTGATCAAAATATTATACCCCCATATAATGAAATGTGTATATACATGGATCTGACCTTTGAACCAATGTAGCTACCCAATCCATAGAAAGCACTAAATCCAATGACAAACAAACATATGCTGTCTCTCACCAGTTCACTCCCTCATCTCACAATCCATGTTAGAACCATTCACATTTATCTTTAGGCCCCTGTTCGGTGGGTTCCATATAATCCATATTCTATGGTTTCCATGGTGTGATCCCAAACTCACACATGGTCTTGAAAGAAACCTGCAAAGTGTAGCCTCCTCCTCTACCTCAGTCTCTACCTCTGCATCCTCCTCCACCTCGATCTCTGACTCCAACTCCGCCTCTACCTCCATATCCAATTCCACCTCCACCATTTCCTAATAATTTTATTGTTTATAGGCCATCGCTTCTAAATGAATTGATTTCCTCCATTATACTTCTCCTTGATAAAAAGATCAAAAATAATATATAAGAATTCCAGCACTAATTCTTCACACCCCAAATATATTTCTAAGGTAATAAGAAATACTAGATCACAAATATAGTAGGTAATCATCTAAATTTGTTTTTGGGAAACATTATGACCCCATATATAATATCCAATAATCTCTAAAAAAATTTACTTCTTATTTTGAGTATGAAGGTTGTTAAAAATATGGGTAGTACTGAGAAAATATAGGCAAACAAACTATTAAAAAATATTTTTAATTAAATTGTAATTACCTTTGAAAATTACCTATTAAATGATGCTGGTCTTTTCATGGTTTATGATATCTATCATAAATTTTCAAACATAATATCTATAGTCATTTCCATTATCTTTCTTTAGACACTGAAAAAACATTGAACAAAATAAGTAAATTGTTTTGAAATATGTTTTGACAGTTAAGTCTTTCTATATATATCATAATATATTTCCATTTTAAGTAATCCATAGGATTTTTATGTTCATTTAGCTACTTAATTCCATGATTTAGCATATATTTAGTGACCACACTATCATAATAATATTATTTTTAAAACACAGACTAAAACATATAATTGGATGTTTATCAATAAAATGTTCATCTAGTGTGTTAAAAATTCACAATACACATCATGTGTGATCATTTTGTTGGATATGCATGTATTGGATATAAAAAACAAATATTTGGGGTATCTAGATTGACTGCAATCAGAATCTAGTGATGCCTAAAAAAACAAAAACAAAAAAGTATTTTAAAATAATAAATATATTTTTTTGTGGTTAGATTGTAGAGTTTTACCTTTGAATTGTAGGAATCAAAAAGAGTCTATCATCTATTATTTTTTCTCAAATATATCATATTAACCATTTATTTTCTTATCAATTTCTTCCTTCTACAAAGCAATTTTTTCTGTAGAAATGATAGAGGTATTAATGTATCCAAATTGTTCTTCACACGGTTTCCCTTTATATAGTAGTAATATAAACTCCTACAGAAAATACGAATAGTTATTAAATATAATGAATATATATCTCACTATTTGGATATAATTATTATGAAAATGTACCTTATGTATGTATTCAAAACAAAGGCTCCCAACCATTCATACTTGATAATCTCATTTATACTCTCGAGACCAACTATGTCTGTCATGAAAGTTCTATATATTTTTTATTCATATAGAATGTAAGACATATTTTCAAATTTAAATGTAGTATCTTTATGAAGTTGTAATGATAATAATTTTTTCTCTAGAACTATATGGGAGAATGTACTCCCAAAAGGTCCATTTGATTTATTGGTTGATTCACTAGATTGTCTTGATCTGAACTTGAATTTACCCATTGCTTTATCCATATGTAATATCATACCTCAATTCAGAACTTTTTTCATCAACTGTTATAGATTTTTCATATGAAAAAATTTGTCAAACAGATACCTCATGTATCTTTATAATATTCGATGACCATGCTATTAAAGTTATAATAGAATCATTTAGTGTTGTAATATCTATATCATCAAGTGTAACATGCAACTCAGTAGTCATCTCATGAGATACCTAAATTCCCACTCTCATGTGATCTTTTGGGTTTTATTTATGATGTAGCTTGTCCCCTAGGATATTAAACATCATACCCATCATGAAAAGGTGGTGTGTCGGTGTTGATAGATATAAATCACATTCAACTTCACCCTGCATAATTTTAGTATTATAAAGTTATCATAAGTTGTTTGATTCTCATTTTGGAGAAAGAGTAATGAAAAAACTGATTACCTCAGGTAAGATATGTGGTTGAGGGGAATGACTATCCACAAAGATAGAGGGGTCATTTGGTTCTTCATGTGTAGATATTGTTTTCACTACCGGTTCGCTTTGATTCATTCTCATACATTAGTCTGCCAAACCAGACTGGACAATAATATCTTGAAAAGCATCTATTTGTGCTTGCAATAATTTCATCATATTATATGTATCTTAATGTGGTTTTATCTTCTCAAAATATATTCAAGGAGACACTCTAAAACCTACTCCTTTAATGTGACCATATTATTTTGGCCACTTTAAAGATATTTAAAGTATTTTTTCTTCTAGTACGGTGACTGCCTTTTTACTCTATTTTATAAAATAAATAAAAATGTTTGGTTTGGATAAAACATATAAAAAATATGAACATAAATAGATATTTTTATATAATAATATTATAAAGAATAACAAATTACTATTATGTCATACTTACACATGTTTCCCATGCTGATTTTGTGTTTTCATCAACTAGTTTTCTGTCCTTATTTATGTGATCCTCCGTCTATAGCACATGACATGGGATGGAAGTGGCTTCATATTTTGATTCATCAATATGTACATAAGAAAAGGAATATATGCTTTTTATATCACATAAAACTTTTATTTTTTATTTAAAATACATAGAAATTTTATTTCTAGTGAAACGTACCCCACCTAACTTTATGAAAAGGGTATATTGGTTTTTATGCATGCTATTTATTTTGAGCACCCTTTTTTTGTTTCATAAATTAATAATTTTTAATAAAATTGGATAAAATAAATAATGTCAAATAATATATTATTGATTACAATGCAGCTGAAATTATTTCTCATTGTGATAACTAATAAAAATATTTCATGTTTCCTACTTAATAATGAGTGCATAACTAACTGGGTGGTGGTACATTACATTCCCCTCAACATCTCGAAGATGCAACTTATTAAGAAGAGTCTGAAAGCCTCTATTGGATTTTCTAGTGGCCATTAAGAAATATTTATTATGGAAATATTATAAAATAAATGAACTATTCAAGGAATAATGAAAATTAAATCAAAATTTCATTATATAATTTTTAGTAAAATAGAGAAGGCATATCGTAAAATTACCTTTACATATTACCAAAGGGTTTTCTTAGTTACAGGATGAATGTGGTGCTATGAATCAATGTCAATCAGCACACTCATCCTTATTGTGACCCCAATATAACTAAGGAACATTTAATTGTTGGGGTTAACAGGTTGGCCTCATTGATTCCAACCAACTTCAAATTTTATACCCTTACTTCTTTCCTTGATAATTTTATTCAACACTGTGATGCTACGTCATTCTTGTTTTTTTCCATCAACATAATGTTGATACCCTAATAATTTTATAGTTTCAGCATCAATAGTCTGTTCTTCCCCAATATTGGTAACATCATCATGTGAATAAGATATTATCTGTATGAGTAGTCAAACATTTAATTTAGATCATGTTAATGTAGTAAAGGATATATAATATTATGAGAAAAAACATAGTATATTAAAAAAACTTTAACCTTCTCATTGAACTCCCTTTATTTTATTAAAAGGTTTTAGGGATTTGGCACCTCTATCGAGAATCCAAATCCCCTATTTATAGTCCCTTATAACGTATAAGACATTATCTACATTGGGATAGATGTGAACTGATTATGATCTCCCAATAAAAGGGCCATCCTCAATACTACTATTTTTGTAGTCGTTAGTAGGAAAAGTGACCAATTATTATTTTCTAGATCCGAGACATCATTTATAATGGTATTTATATAAAATGATCCATAAAATGCAGTATCATATCAATCAGTGAGAATGTTCACTTTTTTACCATGTTTTGTCCAACATTTATAGCTCTGATATATTCTGTGAAAAATCAAATGTTCTTACAACTCTTTTGGACTAATTTTTCTTGAATAAAAACAACATAAACATGAATAGCGGATTTGGGAAGGGTTGTATGCATTCTCTATTACAAAATAGATGAACTCTTTAACTCCATATTCATACTCTTTTATCAAAAAATTGTAGTGTATTGATTTTCAAATCATATCCATCCAATTAGTTTCATAAAATATTCATTTTTTATAATAAATAAATAAATACACATAATATTTTCATTAGAAAAAGTTAATGTTATAGATAATTCTAATAAGGGGAACCTAACATTTGATTGTTTCAAATAATTTTAGTATACTTTGAAGGAAATGGGTAATTGAATATAAGAAAATAATTACTCCATTATGGTAGGTGTTATCCTCTGAATTCATACAAAGGTGAAAGTTATATACAATTTTCATCCTCATCAGATTCATCTCTTGAATAGTTATTATTGCATTTTGATGCTTAAGACTCATCCCCCATCTCTTATAGACATGCACCTATGTTTCTTGAATTACTCTGAGCAGTAGTCATTACATACTAAGTACAAGAGATCATTTTGGATGACTATTAATCAGAGTAGTTCAAGCAACATAGAAGATATGAGGGATGAGTATCAAGTAACAAAATGAAATAATAACTGTTCGAGAGATGAAGCTGATGAGGATGACAGTTTTATCCTTAAAACCTTTTAATTTACCACATCTTAATTTGAGATTTCAAATCTCATATCGAAATGACAAAAGGTCCATGACACTACCATGAGAACATCAAATCATCCCCACTGAGTAGAACCGACTCTACTCTATGTTATTAGTCATTTTCCCTCACCAGTATCTCAAATTTAAGAGCTCTATATCTACTGAGGTTCATGTGTAGGGTTTGAGTATAAAAATAAACAAGTAAATACTAACAGGGACCCTAAATTATATAATAATGCATATATTTGAGTATATGTTCCAATTAGTAAAACTCAAAATACACATGTAAGTCAATTAATTTCATGATAACCAGGACACCATGATAATAAAATGTTTCTACTTAATTTCATAGTAGGATTCCATGAATTATACTAATTATACCATAAGTTTTTACCATGGTTATTCTGTGACATTCAAATCATTTAAATAGGAAGAGGTTAAAATTTGAATAATAGGGGGAGTGAAAATTATTTATCATCCTTTGGAAATAACCACATTAAAGGTACCATGAGATTCAACCTCAGACCCCTAACACCCAAGAATACCCTTAGGGATAACCATCACATGTGCTTATTGTATAAAAATCATGAAATGGGTATAACACAACCATTTTTCTTAATAAGTGAATTTGAAATATGGGGAATTATTAATATAATTTTTTCCCTTAATAAATAACCAAAAAATGGGTGCCACAATACCTTAGATAAACCTAATTTCAAAAAAACCATAAATAAGAACAAACAACAACACAAATGTCACATCACCATCACCCTATCCCTCGATGAATCACTAACATGTTTATGGTAACTCACATTCTAACACACCATACCTAGTCATCACATAATACATATCATATTCTAATATATGATAATTAAATATCATCTATCTTAGGAATTAATCATATTTCACAATGATCACTCATTAGATAATCTCATAGTCCATATGCCATAATTTTCCACTCACACACCTCAAATCTCAAGACAAAGTAAGCTATATGATCAACTAGTCCATCTTACCCTTAAAAGTTTATCCCATTAGGTTACATGGGACTATAATCGATTTTATTCTATATATCTAATCACTACTAAGGTGATCATATAATCCCTCTTAGCACATACTACACTAAGAAAAAATTTCAGAGGGAAATTCATACATAGTCTTACCCTTATAAGATACTTCCATTAGCCATGATTATCCTCACTAGGCCTATCATAAGCTAACCTATATACAAATTGACATTAACTTCAATGGTGATATCCTATGTCCTAAGTTCATTTATCACTTTCTTCATGAACCATGGTCCATAATGAAACCATTTACAACCATAAACAACCTAATCCAATCTGAAAGGTCCCTCTCAAAAAATCATATGAGAATATCCATGGTTTTCCCCTTCATTTTATATTTTAATATCCATTATTATTTTTCCAACTAACCAACATGAGGATCATAAGGTAATGAAACCACTGAGTGAGACTATAATCATCACATATAGTATGGAATGCCAATTTTATTCTAAATAATTATTACCTATTAAAAATAATGATCATAAACGCATATCAGAACTCACTATGGTATCCTTTCAATGATTAACTATTCCTACATATTACATTTCACACTAAAACACATATAAACCATTGCTTGATAATTTTGGTATCACCCACCTCTTTTATGAAGTTAACCATATGGGCATCACTTTTCTCATTCCATGAAAGCCTAATACATTGATCCTAAATAACATGATCCCATATATCATCAATAAAATAGTAAAATATGTAATTATAAAAAAGTTATAATTAATTTTCATAATTAATTTATATAATAATAACTTCAGAAAACCCACCGGGGAGTGCCACAATATCAGAACCACAACCAACATCATGGTAATGAATACAAATAAAGATTCATTCTTAGAATTTTTTATACTTTGAATAGTAGGTCTCTCACTAGGGAGGGGTTTTCCTATATCTTCCTTATCATTGGATGAAGGAAGAAATCCATTATACATCCTTCCAATGATATGGATTTCACACATTTTATAAATATCATAGGAGATAATTTCTAACTCTCTAGGTGCTAAAATGAAGGTGTTTATGCCTAAACACCAACAACTAAACATACCTATGAGAATATTAGATGGGAAATAACCCACAAACTAGAAGATCCATACTTCTTGATAAAGGTAAAACACCCACAACCATTCAATGAAATCAACACAACTTTGATGCGCCCAAAAATCCCAGCCTAACTCATCAAAAGACCACCACCTAAGTCAAAATCACCTTACGCAGAACCCAAACAAGAAATCAATGAGTGAGGAGGAGGAGAAAATAACATACCTTGGATTCCTGCTTTGATTCATATGAGAGTAAGTAGAGATATCATGCAAAAAATCTTGGATTTATTTGACACTTGATTCGTTCAAGTATTAGATTCGAGCCTTGGATGCGTTCGAGACTTTATTTGAGTCTTGATTCGAGCCTAGATTCAAGGAGGAGGAGCATTGACAATAGGTGGCTTCTGTGGAAAGATTTAGATGTCGTGATTGAAATAGTCATGGTTAGGGTTTCTTAAATAGATTGAGAGACTTTTATCAAAGTTTCCATAAATGTAATGATAAAGATATCATTTATCAGCGCTAAATTAATACGTGCTGATAAAATCTATCTTTAAGAAGTGCAGATAAAATCCATTTTATTAGTGCTAAAACTTTAGCATTGATAAGGGATTTATATTTATAATTTTAAATAGAAAAATTAGTAAATATAATTATATAATTATTTACTATTATTTTATAATTATTTTAATATATAATTAATTATTTATAATTATATAAATACATTTTTAAAAATATTATATATTTTTTATTTATAATTATAAATATATAATTTTATAAATATTGTAAATATACATTTAAAAATATATTTATAATTATATATTTATAATTATAAATATATTTATAATTATAAATATATAATTTTATAAATATAGTAAATATACATTTAAAAATAGATTTATAATTATTTATTTATAATTATAAATATATTTATATCATTAAATATATTTATATAATTATATATATATTTATATCATTATATATATATATATATATTTAATGAATATGTTTAAAAATAAATATAGTAAATATATTCCTTATTTAAATATATTTACTATAATTTCATAATTATAAATATATTTATATCATTATCTATATATAATTATATATATATATATAATAAATAAATATAAATATAAATATAGTAAATATATTCATTATTTAACTATATTATTATAATTTTATAATTATTTATTAATAATTATATAAATACTATTTAAAAAAAATAATATCTATATATTTATATCATTATATATATTCATATAATTAATGTATATATTTATTTAATAAATAAATATAAATGTAAATATAAATATAAATATAAATATAAATATAAATATAAATATAAATATAAATATAAATATATATATGAATATAAATATAAATATAAATATATATAACAAAAATATTCATTGTTTAATTAAATTTATTATAATTTTATAATTATTTAAATATATATAATTATTATTTTTACAATTGTATAAATATTTTTTAAATAAATAATATTTATTTATTTATAATTATAAATATATAAATTTATAAGTATAGTAAATATACATTATTAATTATATTTATTTATAAATATTTATTTAACAATACATTTTTAACATTATTAATGAATATATAAGCTTAAATGCATGCATGATAAAAATTAGTGAAATTAAAAAATTAAAAATGAGTACACTTTAAAAATATTGAAAAAATGGATAAGTTTTATTAATCAAGTATAAATTATTAAAAAAATATGGATATATATTGAAATAAAAATGAGTAAATATTTAAAATATTAAAACATAGTAAATAAATAAATAAAAATAAATAATTGAAAATGATTAAATTCTAAAAAAAATAAAAATAAAAAAATAATATTAAAAATGAATTAATACTGAACTATAATAATATTAAAAAGAAATAAATAAAATTTAATTATTAAGAACATAATATATTAAATGTATCATTTTATAATAAAATTCTAAAATGAATACTAATATTTGAATAAATTACATAAATATTAGGTGTATGTGTTTATATATATATATATATAAGATTTCATTAATTACACAAATATTTGTGTACTTCCATCATATATGAAAATTCATTAATTACGTATATGTATGTGAAATCATTATAAAACACATTTGACATATTTTAAATTTGAAAATCTAACGACATTCAATTATGTCCTTCATTTTATGCAATTAGTCAGTATTTTTAATTAATATTAAATTTTAATTATAATCCATTCTTCACTAAATATATGAATTATTTAATCAGTAAGCATATATATTATGTAATATATAAATCATATTTTAGGAAATATTATACATTCACACACATATATATATATAGAAATATATATCAATATATTTATTAATAAATAATTATGTATAAAAACCATTAAAAATGAATAAGAAATTTAAATGTTTTTAATTGTTAAATTTTATTCAATTTCTATATTTATATTATATATATATTTATTATTTATTATTATTTATAATTAATATATATATGAAACTTATTCATTTTTATTAATAATTATTTCATTAATAAATTTTTTAATAATTTTTTTTTATTTTTTTGTTTAATTATTAAAATTTATTCATTTTCATATTTTAAAATTATTAAAATTTATTCATTATATATGAATATATACTATTTATTAATATTTATAATATATATATATGTATATTAAATTGATTCATTTTTATCAATAATTATTTAATTAATAAAATGTTTAATATTTATCTTAATTTACTATTTTGTAATTTTTATTTGTTTAATTATTTCATTATATTCATTTTACATATCTATATATTTAATATATACTATTTATTAATATTTATAATTTATATATATGTATATTAAATTTATTCATTTTTATCAATAATTATTTAATTAATAAAATTGTAATTTTTTTTAATTTACTCATTTTTAATTTTAATTTTTTTAACTATTTAATTTTTTTTGGAACTTTATTAGTGCTAAAAAAACACTAATAAATAATACCCTTTATCAATTCTAAATATAAAATGCTGATAAATGGTATCCTTTATCAACGTTAAAAATAAAGCGCTGATAAAGGGTACCTTTTATCAGTGCTATAGAAAAGCACTGATGAAGGTTACCCTTTATCAGCGACAAAAAAAGCACAGATAAAGGGTACATTTTATCAGTACTTTTTTTAGCGCTGATAAAAGGCACCCTTTATTAGCGCTTTTTAAGGCTGATAAAGGCGCCCTTTATCAACTTTTTTTGCTAGCACTGATAATGACCATCACTATTAAAGGTCTGTTTTCTAGTAGTTTCCTTTGAGGTTTTGAATTAGGATCTTATTTTAGAGTAAACCCATAATGAAGGTTGACTATCTGAGAAACACGCTTCTTCTATTAGTGATAGGAGTAGGTCATCATGTTGTAGGAATTAGGTGTATGAGATGCCCTTCAATGATAGAGATAGCTAAGGAAGGGGTTTGCCACTTCCTCTTAGAGGGTGATCCTTGGTTGAGTATTATCAGTGTGGGAAATAGATCCATATTCATCTTGATTATGATAGAAAATTGAAGGAGTGCCACTCCTACAGGGAGATGGGGAACCTACAGAGTTTCTGCGGAATAATATTTTGTTTTGCTAGCAGCATGGATTGATTAAGCTCAAAATTTAATACATGTCATTCTATAATTAAATTTATAATACTAAAAATTTATCATTTTATGGGTAATTATAATATTTTTTGTTTTATGAAGAATTTGAGCTTAATTATGAAAATGGGTTATTTTGGAATTTTATGAATTTTTATATCAGTTTGGTATTTTAGCTATAAAATTTTCTAAATTAATCTAAATTGTGGGATTTTTTTTAATATTAAAATATTTTTGGAATATATTTCATCTAATAGGATACATATTTTAATCCGTACATAAGATTCCCAAATGAAGATCATAAGTCGGGCCATGGAGTCTCAGCATAGATTGAATAGATTCTAAATATGGGATCATATCTCACAAATGGATAAACCAAATGAGATGAAATTTTGTAATGAGATATAGAAAATTAGAGGGAAATTTTTTCATTTATATATATATGCATTATTCATCCGTTTTCATGGCCCTAAATGCATTGGAAATTATATTATGAGAATATTAAGATTATGCTAGACTAGAAAACATTGATTAAGTAATTCAACTATAATTTTGTCTTAATGTGACAAATGGAGCTCATATTTTGTGGGTGGAAAATCAATAAAATTTATAAAATCTTTATAGTTCACCAATTACCCATATTTGACCATTTAATAGGCATAACAAGAACCATATTTTAGAAGATATTTTTTTGAGCCAAAATTTTCAACCCTCATGCGTATAATTTTCTACTTCCAACTCATTTCAAAGGGGTTGGTCATTTAGTTAGAATTTTCAGTATCTGAGTGTGGGGATATTATACTACAATATTGTTTTATATGTTTAATATATTTTAGTTAATCTTACTCCATTCCCTTTCATTTAACTTTTATGTTCTCCCACTGAGATATTCTCAACTCAATGAAAATAGGGAACTAACCACACCATTTCTTGAGGTAGGGAGCGATGATGTTTTGAGTTAGTTGTGACTCAACGTATTCTCTTTATTTTTTTTTCTATTAATTTATGTAGTGTAAAAATTGATTTTTTTGTGACTTCACCTTACTTTCTATACTATTTTGTTATTTTTTGCATTCAATTTTACCTCTCCTTGATCATCAAATGATGCATATAGAGTCTTGGTGTAACATTACGGTGATGATGTGAATGAAATTATCCTATATGTATAGGGTTAGTGTGGGTTTATAAAATTTCATTGTGTATTTTTTTTGTGTTTTTAATATATATATATATATATCTTATTAATTCAAACCCACCCACTATATTAGTATTATATTATAGTAGTATATTATAGGTTTAAATAGCGATTATAGGAGAATGGTGTGTGTGAGTGACCTCCTTCAGAGATCAACCATGGGTGTGAACTTTACTTCTTTCTTAGGTAAATAAGAATTTATTGGTCAGATATTTGTAAAAAACCCATCTTATCAATTTGACATCATTTCTGGGGATTCCATGAGCTTACACACACTTTTTTTCATAGAAAAAAACCATAAAATCATAAATTTCAAAAACCGAAAATTAGAATTTCATTGCACATATTTATTTTATTATGGAATTTCTAATTGATTTTTCATATAAATCAAATGGAATGTATTTTAACTTCCCAGAAGGAATTGACATATCAAAAAGAGGATAAATAAAAGGAAGAATCAAATCTTGTTTTCCATCATTTTCAATTGAAGAACCTTGCAAGGATAAAATTATGAAAGAAATAGTCTTAAAAATATCTATATAATTACTAAATGTGGTTAAATAAGAACACTTTCTAGATTATTCTCATGTGGTAGGTCAAGTTTAAAAGTATGAATATTGGGAATACTTTGTAGAAGTTTAAAAGTTATGTAATTCTCCCATTTTTGGTAATGAAAAATAAAACCTTATATATCTTTATTTAGATTTAGAATAAGACACCACCTAAGTAGTCTAATTTGAATAAAAATTTGAGGATATTGACTACATGCCTCCATCCACATAAAATTTACTCCAAGAGGCTCTAGGAAAAGAATATGAAATTGAAGGCAAGATTACTCAGGGTGATAATATTTCTTTGAAGTTAATATTTCCGATTTTATTGAAAAGGAATATATTATTACCTCCCACTAAATTTAATTTTTAGATTTTTCTAATACATTTGTTTCCTTTTAGGATGGTGTTAAAAATGAAGACACACCTGCTGGGACTGAGTTACTAGTGGCCTTTCTTGAAGAGGTCAATTTCCAAGTAGAACTACTTGAAGGGGAATATTTATATATTGATTCATTATTCTTTAATTCTATTAAAATTTAACTTTTTTACTAAATTTAACTTAAATAAAATTTCTAATAAATATTTAAATGAGCAATCCATAGATGATGAAGTTATAGAAGAGACCAAAAAAGTTATGGCTGAAGTAATATAGGTTTCATTATTTTTCCACCCCTAACCTTATAAGTTGCAATACATTGTTAAGGGGAAGTATATATTGGTATTTATCCATGGGTTATTCCATAACTAATGTAAAGGGATTAATATTTAAAGGAAAAAATTGTGGTTCAAATCACATAAGTCACATCCACCATCAGATTTTCGGTGACCAATGGAACTGCCAACTGGAGGCATTAAAAAGCTAGTTCCCACTTGGGAGTCCAAACCAAGTTTTATCACTCTTCATTACCCTTTATATTTATTTATATTTATCTTTATGTCAATACATATCTAATTTTTTGTCTTTATTTCTTAAGTTTGAATTGGTAGTAGCTAGAAGATTAACTCAATGTCTCCGCCAATAAATTAGGATGTGTTTCTCTTTTATACTTAATTTTTTCACAACCCAATTTAATTCTTCATGAAAAGATGATGAAATAATTTTTTGAATCAATAAGGGGTAGTAAAAGTTTATGCCTGGGGTAATGGTATCAACCCATTTAGGTTTTCATGTATTTTTTTCTACTTTTAATTTTCAGTGTGTTTTTATTCTAGGAAACTTTAATCTGAAAGCTACCCTACATGGTTGAAAATTGCATAATGGTTTTTTGAGATTTTATTGGTTCTAAAATTAATGGAATTGACTTATTTCTAAATAATTTTTTTCATTAATTTCTTGTATAGTCTATTTGATAAATAATAAAGGAAGTTTGATTAAAATATCTATGTGGAATTAGAATTATAACATGAGGAAACTGGTTTTTTGAACTCAAACCTAGGTAACTTTTAATTTGTGAAAAAGAAAACCCCATGGAGATAACCCAAAATGTAATCATATATTTACTTTTAAACCAGAGTAAAATTCAAAATTTTTATCCCATAATTAATCTCTAATACATTAGGCATTGAGTGTGTGGGTAAATATATTCGTTTTTATAATCTAATAAGTTTTGAGCACATGACATGGATGTGAAAATATAAATAAGTTCCTAATTATCAAAAAATAATTCATTTAGGTGAGGGTAATATTAAAAACTAAATGAATTATATGATTTAATTATAATAATATCATTTGTGTTGTATCAAGGAAGTGGAAAGTGGAAATTGGGTATAAGGAACTTAGGGAAGAGTGTGAATTGTAAACTATTCCTATTAAAATTTTAATTCCACTTGGATCTATTTATAGCACTTCTAAAAATAGAACATGAACCTGTATTATAGTGAGTAAGTGTGAAAAAATTACATTGGAGGCATAAAATTTTCAGCAATGGATGAATTTTTTAATTTCTTCTTTTTGGCATGTGTATTGAAACTCAGGTAGGATAATTCTTTTTTTGTTTGTAAATTTCATTAGATTGAACAAGTGTAAAATGTTTAAGTATGGATGATTGATTAAGTTAATAATTTCATACATTTAGTTTTGTAATTAAATATTATAATCACACCAATTTATCATGTTATGGGTAATTATCATATTTTTATGTTTTTTTGAATAATTTGAGCTTAATTAAGAAAATGAGTTATTTTGGAATTTTTAGTATTTTTATATCAGTATGGTATTTTGATTATAAATTTTCTAAATTAATCCAAATTTCAAAATTATTTTGTTAGTATTACAAAATTTATGATATAAAATTCATCCAATTGGAGAAATATCTAAATTCTAGCATAAGTGGCCCAAATGAAGCTCACAAATTGGGCCTTGTATTTTATGACCAAATTGAATGAATTTAAGGATGAGACCATATATCACAAATTGAAATACCAAATAAGATTAATTTTTCAAATATATAGAGAATCTATGAGGGAACATTTTTCATTAATATTTTTTCACATTATTCTTCCATTTTCATGGACATAAATTCATTGGAAATAAAAATATTAGAATAATAAGTGTTTTTCAAGCCATTAAACATAGATTTAGTAATTATAATTTAACTTTTTCTACACCTAGAAAATAGAGCTCATAATTTTTTATTTTAAAGAAATAAAAATGTGGAACAACTTTCTCGTTTAACACTTCCCCATATTCATCCATTTATTAGGATGAACATGCACCATATTTTTGAAGGAGAATTTTTGGAGCCAAAATTTTCCACCCTCATGCCTATAAATTTTTACTTGCACATCATTTAAAAGGGGTTGTCCATTTAATTATAATTTTCAATAGTGTAGTGTGGGGTTATTCTACTGTAATATTTTTTTACAAGTTTAATATATATTAGTTCATCTTCCTCTTTTCTCTAACATTTTAAATTTTCTGTTCTCCCGCCATGATCTTCTCAACTCCATGAAAATAAAGAACTAACCTTTCCATTTTTTTAGGGAGGGAGTGGTGATGTTTTGAGTTATTTGTGCTTTAATGTATTCTCATTATTTTATTATAATAATTATAGAATTAGAGAAACTGATCTTGTTGTGAGGTCACCCCACTTTATCAACTTTTGGGTTCTTCTTCCCAATAATTTTTTATCTCTCCTTTGTCATTATAAGGATGCATGAAAAGGATCCATGTGGAATTGTAGTAAAAATGTTATGGAGATTATCTAGCATTCATAGCATTAGTGTGGGTTGAAAAATTTCAAATGGGATGGTTTTTAGTGATAGGATTGATCTCAACATAGGATATAATATTTATAATTTTTAATTTTAAAGAACAAGGATTTCATCTCCATGAACTCAAAATAATAACAGATTCTTTATTTCTTTACTAACTTTATTGTGTCTTGTTTTATTTTTGTTTTTAATTTTTATATATTTATACCATTTTAATTTCAAATCCCATCATTATATTTGTATTATATTATAGTAAAATATTCTATTTTTAAATAGTGATAATAGGAGAATAGTGTGTGTGAGTGGCCTCCTTGAGAGATCAACCCTAGGGGAATACTTTACTGAATTATTAGGTAAATAATAATTTTTTTTTGTTTATGGATTTGTGAAAGATATATATTATCAATTATCTCATCAGACTTGGGTTTTAGGAAAAGGTTTAGGTGTGCAACAACAGTCTGGCTGTTGGGGTTCCACTAACTGTTTGGGTCGAGGAGGTGGTCATGGTTCCCAGGGTTAGGGTAAGAAGAACTAGTAGGGAGATGTACCTCAAGGGAGTCAGGAATTAGGAGATCAAGGCCAAAGTTGAGGTAAAATTCATTCCATCAAGAAAAATCTAGTTAGTCAGGGCAGGTATTCATCTATAGTTCAAGGTATGATTATTGTGGAAACTAACATAACATCCATTTTATTTGACTCATGTGTGTTGCACTCATTCACATATTCTCATCTATTAAATGATTAGTTGATTACTATAGGGTATCTATATGGGGTGATCTCAATTGAGGTTCACTTAGGGTTATGATCAGAGGGTGTCAAGAGTTTTCCAGAGTTTTCTTTCATGATCAATGGATGTAGTCTTCTCTAGTATTTCTTCATGTTGGAGATACATAGTTTTGATGTGATCCCTTGGATGGACTGAATGAATTATTATCGATCACACATTGATCAATACCATCTTCAGGTATCTTTCATATCCCTAGAGGGTAATTTTCATACTTTGGTGATTGAGATCTATAGGGAGGTCATTCAGGACTTGAACATGGGAATCTAAGGGCACTTTTAGCCCCAACTTTATAGTGTTGTTTTAGGAGACGAGGAGATATTCTAGACAATATTTTTTCATCAAATCAATAAGTTTTATGTTGTACTTCCTTGGTATTTCTTAAGATTTTTAATTGAGTGTGAGATTGAGTTCATGATTGATCTTATTCTCTACATGGATACCATTGAAATTCCATCTTAAAAGATTTATTATGTAAATTTGTGAGAGATGAAGGCTCAACTAGAGGTTCTAGAGGTGAAGGGGTTTATTTTCCTGAGAACAACCCTTGGGGTTCCCCGGTTCTATTTTCCAAAAAAAGTGGATGGGTTGTTATTATTGATCATAGATTACTAGAGGCTAAACTAAGTGATAGTTAAGAACTAGTATTTACTCCCTCATATCGATGACCTATTTGACTAGCTAAAGGGATCCAATTGGTTCTCCAATATTGATATAATATATTGATATCATCAGCTTTAGGTGATACTTTTTTATATTTCATATAATAATTTTAGGAGTGGTTATAAACATTATGAGTATCTTATGATGCCTTTTGGGTTAAAAAATGCACTGATAGTGTTTTTGGCCAGGATGAATAGGTTATTCCATCTATAATAATATTTATTCATATGGTTTCCACCATTGATGATATTTTTTATACAAACAATCAAGGTAGGATCATCAACTTCATTTATATATTTTTATAAGCATGCTACAAGAGTATTGGATTTATAGGAAACTCTCAAAGTGTTAGTTTTGGATCAGTGAGGTGTGCTTATTAGGTTACATGACATGAATGGAAATAATATTAGTTAACCTTGATAAGATAAAGGTTGTGATATCTTTAGAGAGACCCAAAAACTTCTTCGATAAGTGTAGTTTTATAGGATTAGAGGTTTATAACCAGAGGTTTATCCTGGGTTTTTTTCATATGGGAATGCCAATGATGACTCTAAACAAGAAGGGGGTTAATTTTATGTCATCATATTCTTGAGATAGAGACTTTAAATAGATTAAAGGGATGATTTTTTTTCCAATATTGACCTTACCTGAGTTGGATAAGAAGTATACATTGTACTGTGATGTGTCCGGAGTCTGGATTGGAGGAGCTCTAATATAGGTTGAGTGAGTGGTCGCTTATAGATCTAGACAACTAAGTTCATATGAACATAACTACCTGATTAATGATCTAGATATGGGAGTGAAAGTTCATGCATTGAGATGTTGGAATTAATACTTGTTGTGTAATATGTTTATAGTATATACTGACCATAATATCCTCATGTGCATATTCTCACAACATGGTATGAACCTTTAATAGAGGATTTTAGTCAATTAAATTTAGTTTTTTTTATTTTGAGATGGTATAAAGCCATGGGAAATGAAATTTCATGGATAATGAATTGAGTAGTATCTTGATGTTTAGGAGTATCAGAGAAGAGAGACATTTTCATCATTATATTTTATCTGTTCACTCCTCAAGAGGATGAAATATAGTTAGTTATCTTACTTATATTATCTAGCGATGAGGGAAAATATATATAATGGGGAGATTCAACCTTATCAGTTCCTAGATACTAATAAGATATCTTATGTATGAGGTATTTTGGAAGTCCCTTCGAGCACATGTGATGAGTTTATGAGGGATTAACACATCTAAGGATGAGTGGGGAGGAGTTCTCTTATGTAATGAAATTTCAATGAAGTTTAAGTTATTAGTTTGGCGCCTTCATAACTGTGAGATTCCCACAGATGAGGAGGTTAAGAGAAAAGGGATTTTCATAGATTCTATGTGATCATTGTTTAAAGATCCTAAGGAAGAAAATTCTGGTCATCTATTCTTCAAGAGATATTGGGAAATTACTGTCTGTAGTGGCTTAATCAAGTTCTTAGGGCTGAGTGACTACATCTTTAATCACGATTTTTTACACACTTGGTGTTTGGAGGTAGATAACAATGTTCATGAATGGAAAGAATGGGAGGTTCTAATGGCAGCTAGTTGTTAGAACATCCAGAGTGTAAAGAATCAAAAATTTCATAATGGTATCCCAAATTCTAGTCTAGTAATTATGATTAAAACTAAAATCCTAATTTTTGATTTGGTGCCTCTTGTTAAGAGTTGGGAGTGTTTATCCTCCTTGATAATTCTCATGGCTAGAAAATGTTCAGTCTACCATTATGATCACTTGAGTGGGTAGGGTAGATGGGTGATATGGGAGCCTAAGATCAGTGGTTTTAAGATCAATGTGGATGGTTCTGGTGTTTTCAAGTTTATGTGTGTGTGTGTGTGGGGGGTGGGCATTATTTGATACCATCAAGGATCAGTGGTTCTTGATTTCAGTGAAAGATATGGATAAGGGTATTCTCTACTGGAAGAGGATTTCACTATTTTGAAAGGTATTTAATTGTGTCATTCTCACCACATAATCCTAGAGTTCGTAGAAATAGATTCAATTATTATCCATGATTGTTGTTTAAGAATTTCCAGGTTCCATGTTCAATCATTTACACATTTGTAAATGGAATTCTCTTCTAGATTCTTGAGTGTCCATCAACCACAATTGGTAGTAAAGTAATAAGGTTGCATGTTTTATTAAATATTGGGCATCCTACGATAGATTTTTTTTATTTTCTGGTCTAGGTTCTCTTCCCCACATGTGTGGTGGCCTTTCTAGAGAATATTCCCTCAAGCTTCACTATTTTGGGACTCCTTGATGCTGTTTCGTTCTGGGCCTCAATATGTTTTCAATAAATTTTTTAACATTGAATGAATAATAAGGTTTGTTTCATGATGATTCACTTTTTAGTAGGTGATGGACAAGCATCAATGATGTGGTAAGGGTTATATTATACTTATTGATGACGGTTACAAATTTATTAATAATTCAAGAGGCCAATTCCATCATTGATTTGGAATTTTTATATATAAAGTAGATATTTTACCTTCATGGGGTACCTAGGACCATCATTTTTTATCATAATTCCCGTTTTATATATTGATTTTTGAAGAAGTTGTAGAAAATGCTTGATACAAAATTGCACTTAAGAACTACCTCCCATCTTCAGATAGAAGGGTAGTCTAAGTGCATCATCTAGGTATTAGAGGACATACTACAGGCATGTGTCCTTGATTTCATTGGTTCATGGGAGAAATATTTTTTTAGAGTTCACCTATGAAAATAGTTATCAATATTTGATTCAGATGACTCATTTCAAGGCCATGCATGCTATTAAATGATGATGACATCTATGCTAGTTAGAGGTAAGGGAGTCAATTATTATCAAATTAAGCTTCATTCAGGATATTTCAAAGCATATCTATTTTATTAGGAATAATTTTACTAATTCCTTAGAGTATACAAAGATAGTATGCCAACCGGTGATGCTATTGTCTAGAGTTTAAAGTGGGAGACTGTGTATTCTTATTTGTATCACCTCAGTTGGGGAACCACTATATTTAGAGATAGGGGAAGTTGGAACCTAGGTATGCGTGGATGTTTGAGATTTTAAAGAGGTTTGGTACCATACTATATTAGTTAAAAATCTACCAGATACAATTTTTTATGCATAATGTCTTTCATGTATCTTAGATTCAACAATACCATCATGGATCTTCTTACATGATTAACATCAATGTGGTCTAGATGGAGTCTGATGCTTCATTCAAAGAACAAATGGTTCTTACAATAGATAAAATTGAGATGATCCTTTCAGGGAAGAAGGTTTTGATATCATTTAGTGGAAGCTTGAGAATATTCAAGTGGAAACATGAGAGAAAGAGTTTTATATGTGGGAATAATGGCTATAATTGTTCACCAATGAGTCCTAATGACACATCCCAAGGATGAGCTGCTATATTTATTGGTTCTGGATACACCGGAATCACCTATTAGGTTTATGTATAACTCATATTTTGTTGGATTAAATGGATCATTTTTAATGTATATAATGATGAATTCCATAACCGATAAACTTTTTCAGAAGAATATTGGAAATAATTTTCATTGGAATTAATAGAGGATTTGTTCACATTGATTTATAATTAATTTAAATATATAAGATGAAATATTACATTGTTCTTGAGTTATTTCTTTATTGATGATGTTGATCATTTGAACCCAATCATTCTATCATCATTTCATCATGAGGACCCAAAGCAGAGCCCCTCTAGTGGTGGTCCACACATACTCTTTCGATCTATCAATAGTGCTGATGAAACGTCAGGTGCTCACACGACCGATTGATCATCTTTCATTTTTCATATTGATAAATTTACATTTCTTTAGGCTTGAAGAAATATATATTTTCCTTCTTGGTCTTGTGATAAGTATATGAGGAAGAATAAATTGAGAGGAATGTTTTGAAAAGTAATTAACCTCTTCTAAAATGATATAACAATCTATTTATATACATAGGGTTAGGGTTTAATGTTTAATTAATTATACAAAGGCACTTAATTATATATCAAACCCAAAAGAATCCCATTCTATACAATATAATAATATTATTATTTTATTTTATGGTTTTCAATAACCCATGCAATGGTAAATATACACTCTCATAAACAAATATTTATCAGCCAAAAAAATGGTCCTCTCATCATCCTCAATATTTATTGAATTCTTGAATAAATAAATATTATTAAACAAATAAATAAATAATTATTTTATTCACCATCTGGAAAATAAATATTTCTTTAATAGTCACATAATTAAATATATTAATTATTTAGTGAATAAAAAATTATTTATTAGCATAAAATAAATAAGAGATAAATAAATTTTATATGCTTGCATAATTTAAAGAATTACCTCATGTATGCATATTTATTTAATATTTTTTTATAAATTAATAAATTATGAATAAATATTACTTAATGGTCTAGAGAATAATATTCATTCCAACTGTTAATTATAAATAATATTTAACTATAATAAAAACACTTGTGTGTGTCCCTCTAGGTCTCTTCCTTAATGAAATTAGGCGGGCTTTTCTAAAGTGCAATATCACTATCTAGAAATGGGTCAATGAACCCATTGAGGAAGATGATATTTCACAATGAAAACACTCACTTATAAATTCTCACCATGTAATATAATCATTTTTTCATGAATCTCATCAAGAAAGTTAATCACCCATGTTATCAACTTATATGCTTCATATGAATTTATTATACTATCTGAAATGAACTCATTTATACATCATGGCCATGAAATTTAATGTTATTGTTTCATTTCAATCAAAGGGTCGAGATATTAACTTCTATAAAGATGTAAGGTATAAATTATTCCCTAACTTATTGATTAATAACACATCATTCATGACACACCCAACATACCCAAATTCACTATAAACACATGTCATTATGGTTTAGGAAAATACATCTAAGTACATGATTCATGACATGTATTAATAAAAATAATAAAGTATAAGGATCATTAAACATTATCATAATCTAGAATATCCCCTCACAAGAAAACATGTTGAATTCCTTTGGGAATGTATGTTTTCATATTCTCCTATTTTTGAGATTACCTAGTGTGAAATTCATGAGATAAAGTCTCATACACTTATGATTACTTACACCTGAAAGTTAAAATACTATGTGTCCCATAAAAAAATGTTATCTAACCATAAAACAATATTTGAGAATATCATTATAGTGTTTCAAGGTTCTAATCAAAGGAGGGAATTGGTATTACCTTTTCAAAGCAATAGATACTCTAGGACATTATTACATATTATTACATTAAATTCAATATAAATAATAAATAATATGCAATAAGATATTTTATTTGTATTCACTTATTTGGATATAAATAAATTCTAAAGTACAAATAGTTTATTCTAGAATAAAAACTCTAATAGGCTCCTACTTGGACTAGGGCCAACTACAAACAACTTTTAGTCTGCTAGATATCACATAATGATCATGTTTCTACTGAGTTAAGGATTTAGTTAAGGGGTCCTCCATATTGTTTTTTATGTAAACTCTTCTCACTATGATGTCACCTTTATGAGAAAAATTCCCCAAGAGATGATATTTATAGAGTATTCACTTCATCTGCTAATGTAATCTACTTTATTTTTAAAGATCCATCGTAGCAGTATTATCCTATTATTGTGTGATAGGGTCTTTACTACTCAGCATGACATCAAAATCTTGGATGAAGTTACATATCCAAATTGCTTCTTTAGATACCTCAGAAACTACATGGTACTCATACTCAAATATCATCAATGATGATTTGTTTTTAACTCTTACAACTTAGAACAACTCCATTAAGAGTAAATATGTACCCCTAATGTGATTTTAGATCATCTTGAATTATTTAGAAACTATCATCTACATATCCCCAAATGACCAATTCCTCATATTCTATATAGACCGGGAACATATCCTTAGTATACCTTAGATACTTAAGAATAGTCTTGACTACCATCCAATGGAAGTCACTTGGGTTATATTGATATCATCTTTCCATTCTTATGGAGTAGGAGATATCTAGACTATTAAATAAAATTGAATACATAAATGACCTAATCACTGATGCGTATGGTATCCTATTCATCCTCCATATCTCCTCATCTTCCCGAGGAAACATTTTCTTGGAAATATGAATTTCACATAACATTAGCAATAATCCCTTATTAGATTGTTCTGTACTAAATATATTTAGTATCTTGTCAATGTATGTACATTTACTTAGACCAAGAATTATATTTGATATATAAAAATGGATCTTGATCCCAAGATTATATGCTGCTTCATCTAAGTCCTTCATGGAGAATAAAGTGTCTAACATGACCTTAATAGACTATAAGAATATTATTTGGTTTCTAATAAGTAGTATGTCATTGATATAAACTATCAAAAAAATGACCATACTCCCACTAAACTGCTTATAGATTGTAGGGTACTGAAAATTCTTCCAAGAGAAGAAATTCCTCCCATAATTGCTTTACAGAAGGAAGCAAGTGCTTCTACAAGTCTATAAAGCCGAAGGGACTCAAATTGAGTTTCATTTATTTGAAGTAACTTGAATTAATTCAAGTTTTCAAGGTTTTTAAGTATCCCATGTACCATCACTAGGAAAGGTACATGGAGAAGATGGATCAAGAACCACTAGGTATGCAAGATGGTCTGTGAACCGCTGGCCCACAAAGCAATGGCCAGTGAGAAAGGAAAATTGCGAACCACGTCAACCAAAAAAGTTGTTCAGTTAAGGCCATTCCATGCACTATACCATGAAACCATCACTTCACGGACATAGCGAACAGGTAGGGTTATGCAAACCCTTATCGCGAACCGAAGCCTCCGCAATCCCTGGTTGACCAAGTCTTCCACGAGACAGAATATTGCTTCAATGGGCTTCCGAAAATGGTGCCACATGCCCAATAGATACGATTTCTACGATGCTCTATAAATGGATCACAATAGAAGTATGGAGAAAAAAATAGAGGTAGATAGAGAGAAGGAAGGACAGTGAAAGATTTAGGTAGAATTAAAGGTTTCACTATGGCTTCTATCTTGTTTCATCAGGTGATACACGAACCGCGAACCACTTCCTCCGTAGTTACAGCTGGACACGAACCATAAAAATGGGAATTGAGTATTAATAATAGAACCACGAACCTAACTGGTAAACTGCGAACCAAAGACTTCTCATGGATGAATTTACTGTGAATGGTAATCCCCCTGAACCTCCTTTAGTATGGTTCTCCTTGTAGCATACCGCTACACGGATTGAACCCGGTGTCGCATACCCAATTGGTATGCGGATATAACCCAAAGAGGCATGGTGAGATGCATACCAATTTGGTACATGGTGGACTATACCCATGCTTGTGTACCACACCAGTATGTAGATGGCCCTTCTGCCCGCATACCACTACGGTATGCGGAGCCTTCCCCATCCCGCATGAGAATCCAGTATGCGGAATGGGGTGTTTTCAGGTATTGTTCCTTCTGGTTCCAACCTCACCCCTCCATTACCATCTATTCCTCCATGATACCTCTGCTAACCAGTCCTCCAACACTAGGGAAAATCCTCCTCCAAGGCCACAGGACCTGTATGATCCGGCCATCGGGTGCATCAGTGCACCGCATTGAGGCCACATACCCATAGTAAGCGGAGCCATGAAGGCCATCCGGACAAAGGTGTGGGATTCGAGAATGCCTGTGGGGATACATTCCCACAGTAACCTAGATTCCAACCTTGGGATGCCGATGTGAACCTCCCTGTTCTCTGGATTAAGGGTGATCACTTTATTTTCCATTCAATGAGGGACAATGATCAGTCAAAGGGGTTTTGTTTCCTCCCCCCTTCTGGCGTGTACGAAACTCCTCCCCTTCCCAGAATGTGCTAAGGGGCCCTCCCACTGAGGTAAGTCCACAATATTCTGAAGTAGGTCCATGTGACCTTTAATGCCATTTCACTTGGAAAGATTCATCACTCCGCTCCCTCGCCCACGGTCACCCCGGCCTCTTTCGCCGCAGGCTCTTTCTGCCCCACCAATAGGGGAGGATGCATGTGCATTGTTGAATATTTCAAATCCTCCTTTTTCTCACACCAAACATGACTCATGTGGGATTATAGGTTTGTGAGGATTACAACATCAGCACAATCTGAACTATGAGAACTCTGATTCCTGATCAAACCCGGATATGTAGGATGCCTACTAGAAGGCCCGATCTCAAAAAGGGTGCCTATCCACCCAATCATGTCCTCCCAAATGGGAAGCTCCCATGCGTAATCCCCACAAAATCTGAACTATGAGAACTCTGATTCCTGATCAAAACATGATACATAGGATGCCTACCAGAAGGCCAAAGATCAAAAAGGGTGCCCATCCACCCAATCATGTCCCGTAAAATGGGTAACTTCTATGCGTAATCCCCATACAATCTAAACTACATGGGTACTAATTCCTTTCCTGAGGATAAATAGGTCACCCTCCTTGTGGTCCCGATCCCAACATCAAGTCACCTTCCATCCCCTCTCGATGAAGATAAACTCAATAGCGCCTTATAATATGGCTAAATCAGCATCACCTCTGTGGCATCAAACATATGCATGCTCATGATGATCTTGCAAACTAAGGGTAGCTCATAGACACACTCTTCAGGAATGAAACACGGATTCATGAACATATGAACATGAATTAAATCTATAAGAGAGTCCCTAAACTAGAAACAATCCTCCCCTATAAGGGTACGGTGAGCTTGAACTCCCATCCTCTCGACCAATGGAGTCCTTAAGTGTCGTTGGCCAAATCGTTAGCCAATGAGCGCCTTCCTTTGGAAATAAAGTCCATGAATAATGGATGCCAGGACCGTTGGGCGTTCTTGGCTCTAAGAATAAACCCATTAGAGACCATATGAGGAATTTATATCCGAGAAGGAACGATTTCACGAGTGCTTGACCCCCACACAATCACCCGCTGAGACCAACAGTTACTACAGGGAACATTTGACCTTCTTTAAAGGATACTGAATCCGAACGGGTCGAAACAAAGGAATGGTAAATTTGAAGAGAACCCGTCGCTATAGAAAAAGAGACGGGTGATAATTCTTGTTGTACCATTTTCCCACTACCCACAAAATGCACCACCTTAGAGGTGGAACAAAAATGTTGAACCCGACAGGAGTCATTAACCAAGGTGGTAGTTATACACAAATTATAAAAGGAAAAAGGACATTGCATGTCAGCCCATTTTGTTTTCCCTGATATGCACTAAATGATCCACCTAAGAGGTGGAACAAAAAGTGTGAACCGGACGTGAATTCTTAACCAAGGTGGTGAGTCTACCCAAATTATAAAAGACAAAATGATACTGCACGTCAGACCATTTTTTTCACCCCAGTACGCACAAAATGCACCACCTCAGAGGTAGAAAAAAAATGGCAAACCCAATGTGAATCTTTAACCAAGGTGGTGGTCTCACCCCACTTAATCCCCTTCAACCCATAGCAAAAGAAAAGGGGAAGGGAGCCAGGATGAATTGCCAAATATGCATATGTTTAAAGGAATACTACTTTGACAATTTTTTGTGGTCTGTATGTCATATATGTATTGTAGGTTCTCGCAGAGCAACCTTTGATCCAAATGAGATCCCCATGATCCATGTAGACACACACATCAGTGATCTTGTAGGTGGTTGGGGACTCAATGAAGAGCAGGACCCCCTCACCTACCCAACATCTTCAATGTTGGGTATCCAATGCACTGATCAAAGAGTACCACCGAAATGGTACTCTCCCCACTCTGGAGGCCGCGATACAAGCCCTCAAGTTTGAAAAGGTACGCTAGCTGCCTCTTCAGCCACTGCTGGAACCCCAGCACAAGGAAAACTTGGTGGTTGTCTCGAACCGTTTCATGAGACTATCCCTAGAACGTGATAATGACTACCGCCCTTACCTCTATGAGGCAGATGAAGTCAATGATGATGACTTTATCTCAACTGCATGGGGGTCCTACCCACAAGCCCCCTCCAGAGAATGTCATTGCTAACACCGGATGACCAAGCCTCCTCCCGTCAAAGCGGACCTTATGTCGAGGGAACCTTCCAAATTCCAGGAGACTCAGGCCCCTCAGGCTACCCACCAAGGGAAACAAATATATAACCAAGAACAATCTATCACCCTTGTTCCTAAGGAGCAACTCTGCTGTACTAACACGACGAAGTTCAATAGAAATACACACAACTCTTCCCTCTCCACTCAATACCACCACAGAAATAGGTTGGTACAATACAAACACATGCACATTCCTGCTAGTGCTCGCCAGTCCCACTGTGCAAACAAAGCGTCAAGCTACAGGCATATTCAGATATCTGCCGACGCACAACAAGCCCCCATAAAAATAGGGCGGAAACTAACTATATGCAGGCAAAAATACTTATTGATGCATAAAAATACCATCAACCAAATAGGGAATAATTTATCTATATGCAGGCACAAAAACCTGTTGATGCATTCCAAGCTCACCATCTAAATACGGTGGCAACCAAATATGAGTAGAGTCAAATTCTTGCGGATGCATACAAAGACTGTGAGACAAATACAGTGGCAAGCGAGTGGATGAAAATCCCCACTCATGAATATTAAGACCACCAGTAAAGTACAGTGGAAACTAGAGAAGATAACTAGTGATAGTATCATTCCTCTGTCCTGACACAAGAGAACTACCAATATCTACTGGCAACTCATGGAGGACCGGAGTAGGCACAAACTACTATTGCGACATCGGAATGGAATTTCATGCTTGTTCCATCAAAATATTTATCTCAGCACATCCTAGAAATGATGGAAGATCAGATGTCAATTCCAAACCATATCCTCCAAACATGCCAAGATATCATTACACTGGCGGTAAAGGTGAGAAATCGGGCCCACAACTCGATTTCCTCGAACGGAATGAATAACTTGCAAAATGAGTTAGTCAGTTTGGAGAAGTTATGAATCCCTGCTCTAGTCCAGGAGGGTCGACAGAAATATCCCACAATATACAAACAACCAGATCAGGAACAAATACCTATTCCAACTAGGGGACGCTGGTCCAACATGGTGGCTGCTCCAGGGTAGGCATATATCCCTTCCAAAACTCAAGATGCCCATCGGTGTATCCCGACAACATCACGATACACAAAAAGACAAGGAATCATATATTAAGGCCATTACCAACAATATATGGCCCTAGTTACCCATAACAGAGTGCCTAAAAACGAAAATTGCCAAAGGCAACCAGAAAATTAAGAGCACATACATGATCCTGCTCTGCTGGAAGCTGGGGTTATTTATGCCCTAAAAAATATATCAACAAAGGATCAAGAACCTGTCATTACACTACCAAATTATGAAAGTGGTGGTAGTAGTTGCAAAGGTCCTCCCTGCAATGTCGCTACCAGTAGCTCTAAAGGTCCTGCAAAGAGCACCCAAGGGGGCTAACTCCATGGGTCAAGAATGACCAATCATGAGAGCTTATCTCCTGATGCACGTCGGGGTAGCCCTTCCCTCGAACTGAAGATCATAAAACAAGAAGGTACTTTCCTTTCTGTCGTCCACCTTGATGGTCCTCCCCAAGGTATATGTTGTATATATGATTCTCCCTATAGTCGGATGTCAAGTCATGATGGTAGTCATCGCCATGATGACAGTCATTGCGAAGGCCCTCCCCACAATGACAGTTACTATGAAGGTCCTCCCCATAGTAACATGAAGCAACACGAAGGTCCACCCCTCATTGTAGTACATACTAAAGGCCCTCTCCAGGATGTACACTGTAGAAATTCTCCCTGTAGCCAAGTATCAAGTCATGATGGTAGTCCTTTCCATGATGACAATCATTGCGAAGACCCTCCACACAATGACCATTTCTGTGAAGGTCCTCCCCATAGTAACATAAAGTAGAAATAAGGTCCTCCCCTTGCTACATCCTTCCCTGAAGGTCCACCCCTGGGTATACACTACAAATAAATTTCCTATGGTCGGGCATCAAGTTGTAATAGTAGTCCTTTCCATTGCAACAACAATTGCAAAGGTCTTCCCTGCAATCAAACTTCATATTGAAAAGAAGTTCCTCCCCTTGCTAAAAAAAATATGAAAAACCCCCCCTATGATAAGGTGCTCGGAAATGAGTCAGATACATCAGGCACTCCGTCTATAACGAGTGATATTATTTCTCAACCAGAGGATGTCTTGGGGCCTTTCTCATCTTCTAATCCACCCCTGCAGCATCTACAAATCAATAAGGCTCCCACCAGCCCAGTTTCTTCCAAAGAAAATTATTATGAATTTGTCGAGCTGGTCATATAAAGTAGTGGAGCCTATAGAAGAACAAAAAAAATGATATATTTCTTGTGAGAAGACAACTAGAAAGGGATAATATACCAGTGATGTATTGACCTACAACCACTTCTCATTTCGACATACTAGGAGAATTGTCTGGGGAATGCATGCATGACATTCACCTCAATATATGGATAAATATTCAAAAGATAAAAGAAAAATTCCTACCCTACGAAGGGTATGTGGACCATGTCATCACGATAGGGGAGCTTCACCGCCTGATCTACTTGGAAGCCCTCTCATATGTAAGGCAACCACAATCATAAAGGCGAAAGAAAAACCTTTAAAAATCTTTCTTCCATGAACTGAATAAATTGCGTCACCTCATTGGAAACACCATAATTAGAGTTCAAATTCGGTGATGGGGAGAACATGGAGATTTGCACTTCACCCCATGTCCCATTCAGCAGGCCCTAATGGAAATGAAATCCTTCAATTTCATCACCTAGAGACAACAATCAAGTGAAACCCCTGCTCAAAGAAGATGGTATACTCAACACAAACTAGCCTCGAATAAGTCTCAAAAGCATTAGGGCCAAAGGAATCAATCCATCGAAAATCTTATGAGTCAGATGACCATGAGCACCCAGCAGGCTTCCCGGCTTAGGGAAGCTAAATAGAAAGAAATTCCCATATCTTCCAAAGGCCATAGACTCTGTGCAGACCCAATTCCATAATCGGCTCACACCCATGCAGGAGTACATGAAATTTAAAGGGTGGAAATAGTAGTAGCTAATGTAGTGATATGGGAACAACCCCATCCCACATGGATGGGGTCATTTTTAAATCAAAATGCCCCGGTAAGACCAACAATTCCAGGCCGTAGCACACCAACAGGCGAATGGGAACCACCCCAACCCAGAGGGATGGGGAAATTTTTACCTCAAATCCCTGCACGGTGGACATCTGTATTCCACCATATAGGAAGAACGATGCATAGAAGAGTTTCCCATTCTACCCCACCTCGTGGTTCATACCCTCTGATACAAAGGAATGTTACGAGGTCAGAACAAGGCTCCCTTCGGGTCAATAATTGCTAGGAAACCTGAAGAATACCGCAGAATGGAAGGAGAAAGTCCAGAAAAGGGCGCATAAAGCCTTCTTGCCATTCGGCACCAGGTACACCACCCCCAATGTGGTACGCATCAGTGAACGTGGTAAACATAAACCCCATGGATCTCACAGGAAATGATGAAGGAGGATAGAATGAAAAGGAAGATGGTTCCCTCCTAGAGGAATCCCACATTGAGTCTGATGGTGTGCATACCTGTAACTAGAGGGTGGTCCTAAATCTAGGTTCCCCCTCAGTCAATCCAACATTAACTCCCCTAAAAAACTCCAAAAAGGAGAAAAATAAATCCAAGTTCATCTATGACCCGCCTCCTCCTCCCCATGAGAATGCATCCCTCACCCTCAAGGAAAGGTTTTCCAGGCAAGAGGAAGAAGTGAAAGAGCTCAGGTGAATTAATGCTAAGCTACGTCGAGGGAGTTACCTCGCCGGATGTGTTCCCCCATGTAACGTCAGTAGATGCTCCTAGAAGAGGTGCCCATGCCATATTCACTCATCCTGATGAATGAATTGAAGCTCAGAGGACCATTCAACCCATCCCGAGAAGGACATCAAGACTTCCCCCTGCTGGGAAAGCAGCTAGAATATATCTATGTAAACCCACAAATGATGCCCCTGACTGGGTATCCACCCCAAATTCTAGTTGCTCCATCACGCCCAACCATGGCGCCCGCCATGCCAGCTGAAGCTCAAGCCTGACAGGATATGCATCAAGGTATATTAAACAACATCAAGAAGCTAACAACTCGACTAGAATCCACGGAGGGGCGGCGCGATCCAATACAACTAGATCACAAACCCTACCCCTAGTGGGTGAGCAAAGTTCCGCCACCAAGAAACTTCAGTAACCCCGTATTCTTAGTATTCAATGGTTTAGGGGACCCAGAACAGCATTTAATGAACTATGTCTCTTACTATGACCCCATGATGGGAACTCTAGAGTAGTAAGAAGCTGTAAAACTCAGGTTCTTCATACGAACCCTATAGGTCTCGACTTTGGTATGGTATACTAGCATGGAAGCTAATTCAATTACAGGCTGGGAGGACCTCCAGTGATAGTTTCTCTTCCAATTCAGTTCGATGTTTTCCAAGACGACAGTCAGTGATCTCATGAACTGCAAGTATCGATAGAATGAGAGTGTCTCGGACATCATTTCCAGATGGAAAGGCCTGACATATTCTCTGAACCGACCACTCCCCTAGGATGAGATGCTCTCCATGTGCATCGATAACCTTTGGGATGAATTGCGAACACCTCTCATCCCGGTGAAGTACACTAGTGGGTTTAGAGACTTCTATCTCATTGCACAAAGGATATAAGACTCCTTGAAAAGGACCAATCCTAAGTCCCGAGTGGACCCATCGGCCCCTGGGAAAAGAACTAGAAAAGATGAAGTAGATTCTATCAAGATTAAGCCACCCTGACACCAGCACCAGTTACGAGGCCCCCCACTGAACCGTGCGAGACCCCCTAGACCCCAACAACCACCCCACCTCAGCAATATGAGTGAAGAGGTTCCAAAATAAATCAGTTTGAAGAAAAAATAAATAAAGTTTATTCATTCCAATATGACCAGGTCCGTAGCTATTTCAAAGCCACCAGAATTGCAATCTGCTCCGAATGCCAGAGCCAAAGAGAGCTGATGAAGTAGGTCTCGATGACCATCCAAATTACTGTATGTATCACCGGATACTAGGAAACACCATCCAGGAGTGATTTTTTTAAAGGATCTCCTACAAAATATGGTGGATTCTGAGCAAGTCAAGCTGGGCCCACCGCTAGAAAAAGTGGCATATGTTTCCACCTAAAACTCAAGAGAGGAAGAGGAGTGGAAAACAGTCACCAGCAAAAAGAAGAAATTTTTTGACAACTGGATGACCCGGAAGACCATCAACTGAGTCCATGGAATATTCTTGGCACAGTTGAAACAACCAACTACGCCCCCAAAATCTCCCAATACAACACAACCATCCTCCTCATCCCCGTGGTCCTCTAAAGTCCAGAAGGGCAGAAAGCAAGAGCAAGAAGATGAGCTGACACCAAAGCCAAATTCAGTGTTGATGCTTTCAGACTTCATTCCAACAATCTTTGTTCAATGGGAATGGCCCCACCAAATGGTACAATGGGCCCTGCCCCACCAAATGACACCATCATAAGGAGACTATCAAACAAAAAAATATCAGATCAAGAACTGATATTCAGCTCTATTAATTTCATTCACTTGATGGACCCCTTTTTTGATGAAGACTATGGCCATGAACCCGAATTCCCCGTGACCAACTGGAGAGTTGGAGGAGGAGGCCGAAGAGTCTAGAGGTTTCTCAGAAGGTATGATTGTGGAAGGAGTCATATTCCTGGCCATGCCATAAGTCAAACCATTAACATCATAGAAACTTGCGGAAGGACACTCTGACAGACACGACAGGAACCAGAATTCTCCTTCTCCCCCACTGGAAGAAACCCAAGCCTAGTTATCTTGGAGTATCCATCATGGGAAGAGCAAGTACAGAACCACCAAAGGTATATAGGTAGACCAGTTCATCCAAACATGGAAAGAACTGCAGCACCGTCGACCCCTGCTACAAAGGAAAAACCATCCACGTCCATAGCTAAAACCCCTAAAGTGTCTCTGAAAGAGAAAACCCGAGCTAGGAAGCACCAACCTTTAGAGCAGAAATATGATATTTTGAAGCAGTTGGATTTAGTACCATCAAAGCTATCAATCTTGGATCTGTTGAGACTAGCCACATATCTTAGGAAGGCACTCATCGAATCCTTACTAAATCCCCCGGAGTTCGAGGCCGAAGTTGTAGCTGCCAAAGTCTACCGGATGGAGAATATTTCTAAAGAATGTCATGCTGTCATCTCCTTTATAGACAGAGATGAATATGAAATCATGAAAGGGAACACCAAACCCTTATCTGTGTCTGGAAAGATAAATGGAATTGATGTTCGTAGGATCTTTATTGACAACATCTCCGGAGTTAACCTCATCCCACTGAGAATGCTTCGTCGACTAGGGTATGATGAAGATAGCTTGACACGCTGAACTACAACTCTGCTGGGATACGGAAAAAGTGAGAGGAAACCGTTGGGATGAATCAAACATAAAACTTGTCTTGGAGATCTCATATCAGATTTGGAATTTCTGGTGGTGTGGAAAAGTATGACCTTCAATGTTCTGTTAGGGAGGCCTTGGCTGAATCAGCACACTACAATTCCATCCTCATACCATCAGTGCATTATGTATTTCAGTAATGGGAAAAGAGGGATGTTTCACGCTGATAAATCCCCATTTGAATTATTTGAATCACACTATATCGACGCTGGGTTCTATGAGTCATAAGAAAAAAATATTTCGGCTGACGACATTGATTGGATCAATGCCCCACCTACTGAAGCCTTACAATAACTTGGGTAGGACTACGTACTACCCATCAACCAAGTTGAATGTGCAAGTACAAGTCCAGATACAGACTCAGCTATTTTCATGTTCTCTGTTACGACCACCAAGTCCAAAGACACAGAAGAGAGGGTTTACTCCCATGTTGTTAGGAAAAGCCCTATCAAAGATTCTCTTATCATGTCCTTGGGACATCGAACCACCCTTGCCTCAAAAACTAAGGAAAAAGGTGATTTATCTTCCAATATTGGAGAAGTTATCTCAAAAATACATTCTCCATCAGAAGAGGGAGATGACGAAGATGAAGAAGAAGAAGAAGAAGAGGAAGAAGAAATCAAAGATTCCCCTCCTGTGTTCGAAGAAGGTGTTTCCACCATAATAGATGAACTTAGAGAGATAAATCTAGGAACAAAAAATGACTCATATCCCACTCTTATCATTGTGGCCTTGCCTATCGAGGAATATAAGGCATACATCTCATTCCTAAAGAAGAATCGATTTTTTTCCTGGAATTACACGGAGATTCCAGGCCTCGATCATTAGGTTTCCACCCACCATATGGGATTACCAGAAGATCACCAGGGCTATAAGCAGGCAGCTAGAAGGACACACCCAATGCATGATACCAAAATAGAGGCTAAAGTTGACAATATGACAAAATCCAACTTCATATGGGAGGTCCAATATCTGATCTGGCTGGAAAACATAGTCCCTTTCAAAAAAAAGAAGAATGGAAAGATTGGAATTTCATTGACTTCAAGGACCTTAATCGGCATTTCCCAAAGGATGAATTCCCTATCCCAATAACAGAATTGTTGATTGATGGAACAGATGGATACGAAGCCCTCTCCTTCATGGATGGATATTCTGGATACAATCAAATCCGAATGGACTGAGGAGATGAAGAATATACCGCTTTTAGGGCCCCTCAAGGAGTGTTCTATTATAAATTGATTCCATTTGGTCTTAAGAATGCCGACACCACATATCAATGCACCATGCATCACATCTTCAAGACCGTTTTGGGAATATTCATCGAGTGTCATGTTAACAACCTGGTGGTTAAGTCACAACATCGTTCGAACCACCTGGATGACCTTGAAACTGTCTTCAAAAAATTACGATAGCATAATTTAAAGATTAATCACTTGAAATGGGCCTTTGGCATTACCTAAGTAAAATTCCTCAACTTCGATGTACGCTACCGTGTCATTGAAGTTGACCCCGAGAAGATGAAATCCATTCTAATAATGTCCCCAAATTTCAACCTCACTGAGTTGAGAGGTCTCCAGGGGCACCTCACCTACATTCGTTGCCTCATAACTAACCTAGCAGGTAAATTTTTACCTTTCACCAAGCTCATGAAGAAAGGAGTTACGTATGAATGGGATAACGATTGTCAAGAAGCATTTGAAAACCTCAAAAGATATCTATTAATCCCTCCAGTTCTCATTCCTCCATTTGAGGGGAGACCACTCATTTTATACATAAATTCTCTAGAACAGTCATTAGGCATCTTACTCACACAGAAAAATGATGCTGACAGCGAGAAAAACCTATACTACCTCATCTGGAAAATGATCGATGCCACAACTTGGTATTAGAAGATTGAAAAGAATTTACTAGCCCTAATATTCACAATTCATAAGCTCAGGCATTACCTACAACACCATGAGGTCCACCTGGTCTCTCGCTGCAACCTGATCAAGTATAACCTCAACTGTACCATGTTAAATGGGAGCCTATCACGATGTGCGGTGATCCTACAACAATTTGACATATGGTATGTGCCCCAGAATTACATCAAAGGCTAGGTGTTAGAAGACTTCCTAGTTGAGCACCCCTAAGAAGAAACAAAAATGTTGGATGCGGAAATTCCGGATGAAGAAGTGTTTTCCATCTAGGAGAACCCCTAGATGTGGGAAATATACTTCGACGGTGCATCCCAAATCCCGACAGGGAAAAAGATGGGGGATCCCAAGATAAAAAAAGTGGGTATGGGAGTCGTACTCGTATCTCTAGAAAAGGCCACCTTACCTTACTCTTTCCTTCTTTCGGAAGGATGTACAAATAATGAAGCAGAATATCAGGCCCTCATTGCATGCCTGGAATTTTCACCCCAAGTGAAATCAAAACACCTAATAATAAAGGGTGATTCGGAGCTAGTCATCAAATAGGTCAACGATGATTATGCTATCAAGAAAAAAGTATTGGTTCACTTGAGGAACCATATTCAAGCACTGATAGCAGAATTCCCATCAGAACCAATTTTTACTCATGTCCCCCGGCTATAGAATGATCAAGACAACGCTTTAGAAAATACAGCCACATCCTTGGATGATCATGACTGGGATGAAACAGTCATTAGCATTGTACATCATCTTTAGAACTAATCCCATTAAAATTTACCTTTAGAACGGGGAACTCCCACTAGTTAAGGGTGAAAGGGATCATGTCTAAATACAGTCAGTCAATTTTAACATGTACAATGGGGTAAACCAAGAGAAATTTCTCAAAAAAAGAGGCCTTAATGGAGTCCTTCTTAGGTGAATTGATGGAGAAGAGACTACTGCCATCATAAAAGAAGTGCATGCCAGAGCTTGTGGAGCACACCAGTCAGCAACCAAGCTCTCTCACAAAATATGGAGGCTTGGGTATTACTGGACCACCATGATATTGGATTGTTCCATATTCACTAAAAAGTGTCATTCCTTCCAAGTTCATGATAATTTCATACACCACCCCCCAAAGTTGCTTGATGTGGTTAAGTACTCTTGGACATCCGTCGCCTAGGGGATTGATGTTGTGGGACTATATCCTCCTGCTACAGCCAGACAATTCATGTTCATATTCACAACGACCGAACTCTTTTCTAAATGGGCTAAATCCATACCCCTTAAGGAAGCCGGGGTGAAAAAAATTGCCAGCTTTGTGAAGGCCAACATCATCACCATATTTTGTGTCCCTCATACAATAATGATGGACAACTACACCAACTTCTGCTCTACTGATCTAGAAAATCTATACTAGGAATATAGAATCAAGGCCATTCGGTCATCCTGCTACCACGCGGAGGCCAATGGGAATATAGAGGCTTTCAACAAGACTATGTATAACATAATTTAAAACATGGACGATAAGGATAAGAAATCATGGCAAGATAAGCTCTTTCATGCTTTGTGGGCTTACTGAACCACGACCCACACCTCTACTCAGGCAACCCCGTACTCAGTAGTATATAGGGCAGAGGTGGTGTTGCCTATCAAAATCCAAGTTCCATCACTTTGTGTGGTCATTTTAGATCAACTATCTATGGACGATCAATCCTAGAGATGGTTTGATGAATTGGAGTAGTTAGACAAAAAAGGCTGCATACTCTGCACCATTTGGAAATCTACCAAAACCGGATTGCATGAGTCTTCAACAAAAAGGTCAGACTTTGATCTTTCCTCAAAGGATAAATGGTGTTAGTCCTCAGAACTCTAATGATACTCAAGAAGAATCCCCCAAATCTTGAACCAAAGTGGGAAGAACCATACATCATACATAGGGTCTATTCCAATGGAATATACGCCCTGATATCAATGGATGGGAAGCTCATCACAACTCCTACAAATGGTAAGTTCTTGAAGAAATACTTCGTGTAACCTAATTCCAAGGCCCAAGATCTAATACCCTAAACTATGAGTAAATAATTCCGCTAATAGAAAGGTCCATACTCTATAACATTAAACTATGAGTCATAAATAATGTCTTCCATGGAAAGGTCCAAGCTCTACGATGTTAAACTATGAGTCATAAAGGATGTATTCCATGCCAAGGTCCAAGCTCTACAACATTAAACCATGAGTCATAAATGATGTTCAATGCTAAGGTCCAACCTCTATGATGTTAAACTATGAGTCATAAAGAATGTCTTCCATGTCATGGTCCATTCTCTACGATGTTAAACTATGAGTCATAAAGGATGTCTTCCATGCCAAGGTCCAAACTCTACGATGTTAAACTATGAGTCATAAATAATGTCCCTATGCCAAGGTCCAAGCTCTATGACCCTAAACTATGAGTAAAGAATGCCTCTAATATCAAGGTCTAAGCTCTACAATGTTAAACTATGAGTCATAAAGAATGCCTCTACTAGCAAGGTCCAAGCTCTACGACCCTTAACTACGAGTCATAAAAAATGACCTCCAAATCATGGTCCAAACTCTAAGACATTAAAATATGAGTAAAGGAAAAACACCATGGAGCTAAGGTCCAAGCTCTATGACCCTAAACTATGAGTAAACATTCCCCAAATGATGAGGTCCAAACTCTAAGAACTTAAGTTATGAGTCAAAATCTTTTCCACATGACGTTAAACTATAAGGAAATCATCCCTAAAATATGGCATTAAACTGTTAATCATGTGCTCTCCATAAGATGTTAAACTACATAGCATAAAATGTCCTAATTGCATGACAATAAACTGCATGATCTCTCATAGAACTACGTGTGGCTTGATTCCTACCCTCACAAGATATGTAGCGATGCCTCAATATTCGATCCTGTCTCAAACCCCATTGAAAAAATTCCTCCATCACCCCCCAAATCTAGCCACATTTGTAGAAGAAACCCTTATTACTCCATGTTTCTCACATCGAGTAAAACTACCATGATCTCAGGATTGGTGGTAGAGATTCTCTTACGAAGGTCAACTGTGGGGTAACACAAAAGACCTGGAAATCGTGATGGGTAGAATGAAAGTGCCCCTACCCTTTAGACCAATCCAAATCAGTATGGGGTACACATAGAACTATGTACGGCTTGATTCCTACCCTCTTAAAATACGTAGAAATTCCTCGATCCTTGATCTTGGCCCAACCCCACCAGGAAAGAAAATGAAAGTTCCCCCATCATATTATCTATCGCCTTACACTTGCAAAGGAGGCTATGTAACCACTCCTTGTTTCTCACATCAAGTATAACTCACATGAGCTTAGGATCAGTGGTAGGTATTCTATTATGCAAATAAACCATAGGGGAAAATGGTAGGCATGGAACCCGTATCAAGTGAAACCAAAATTCCCTCAAGTGTCTCTAACACATCGAGCAAATGTTTGTTGGGAACATCCAGAAATATGTCTGTCTTGATTCCTTCCCTCGTAGGATATATAGTGATTCTTGGATTCAACATCCTAGCCCAGCCATCAACAAAAAATGCCCCTTTCCCCCATGCATAGGTTAGACTTGTACATGGAGTCCATGAAAAGTCCTATCGCATGACAATAAAACTGAAAAATTCTTCAAGAGTAATGTGTGGCTTAGTACTCAGTATTATGTGATTTTTCACATGTCTCTTAGTCATGGGAGGTAAAAATATCCTACTTCCCTCTATAAATATGGTTCAGACCTATGTGGAAGCTCCTGTAGTTCGCGGATAATCATGGTCTGGGTATTCTCACATTCCCAAGCATATATTTTCCATTTTTCACACTCCATACCTCGAGAAAACTTGGATCCTCATAATCATTCAAGGCTGTCTGAGATGGAAGGCCAGTGTCCTATGGACACCTTTGATTGAATATGCACATCATGCTCCGGTGGCTCTACATATGTTACCCCAAAAAAATGGTCGTCAATCAAAGGCAAATTCATCCCCTGGAGAGTCCTCTCCTATCCCAGTACGCCCAATGGATTTCAAGCCCCATGTCATCCCTCCTGATTCAAGTCGCCCCTAGCACTATGGTTTAAAACATATATCACCATTCACATCTAAGGAATGATAGAGCATCTTGATTATGATTAAACTAAATTTTTTGAAGATCTTTATGACATAAAATTGTCCTCACCGCATGACGTTAAATTGCAAGGCCAAAATCATCCTCACCGCATAACGTTAAACTACAAGGCCAAAATCATCCTCACCACATGATGTTAAACTCCAAGGCCAAAATCATCCTCACTGAACAACGTTAAACGACAAGGCCAAAATCAGCCTCATTGCACAACGTTAAACTGCAAGACAGAAATCATCCTCACCACACGATGTTAAGCTGCAAGGCCGAAATCATCATCACCGCACGATGTTAAACTGCAAGGCCAAAATTTTCCTCACCACACAATGTTAAAATACAAGGCCCAAAATCTTCCTCACCGCACAAAATTAAACTACAAGGACAAAATGTTCCTCACCGCACGACGTTAAACTGTACAGCCAAAATTGTCCCTGCTGCATGATGTTAAACTGCATAATAATGGTTTAAGAACAAAAGTGATCTATAATGATTTTTTTCTATTCCCAAGTAATGAAACATAATCCTTTTAGTCCCTTTTTTCTCACACCGAGCATAGCTGACTTGAGCTTATGGATTTTAGCGAGAGATACACAGTGAAATTATGGAAAAACGGCCCAGGAATTTGGTGCTAGAAGCCTGACCCTAAAAAAAATGTCACGGTTCCCTCCCTTGAGAGGAACCCCATGTACTAACCATGTTATGTTAAAAAACCATGTATCTAAAAGATAGAATGAATACCTCACTCTGCGTACAAGTTGAATCTATGTAAGGGACACCATTCCCTAAGTAAATCTCAACCAAAATGTCCCTAATATATTTAGATACAGTCTTTCCATATTCCAAACTCCATGCTTTGAGTGATTTTGAATCCCCATAACCCTTTAAGGAAATCTGGGATGGAAGGCTAGTGTCCTATGGACACCTTTGATTGACTATACACATCATGCCCCGGTGGCTCTATATTTGTTTCCCACAAAAATTACCATCAATCAAAGGAAAATTCATCCCCAGGAGAGTCCTCTCATATCTCTGTATGCCCAATGGATTCCAAGCCTCATTCCATCACTCCTGAATCAAGGAACCTCAAAGTCATGGTTTATATTTTCCCTCCTTTCACACATCCAGGATATATCAGAAAATACAAGCCCGATTCATCTCTGGTCTCTTTTGAGGTTTCTAAAAGATATCCCATCCGTATGCGTGAAGTTGACCTGCATGCAGAGGAAGAGTGCCCCCACTCGTTTACGGGTTTCCCTGAATAAGTTCATCTAAAAAGACTCCTTTTGTAATTAGGGGCACCCTTGGTCGAAATTCATACACCATAGTAAAAAAGTTCCCAATCTCCATAATCCTCAAAGGCCATCGAAGATGGAAGGCCAGTGTCCTGGGGAAACCTTTGATTGACTATGCACATCATGCCCCAATAGATCTGCATATGTTGCCCAAAAAATGGACGTCAATCGATGTAAAATTAATCCATAGGAGATTATTTTCTAGCCTCCGTATGCTCAAATGAAATTCACATATTGTCACACCCCCATATTTGGAAAACTCCTGGATGACAGATTGTGTATCTCATTATTTCCAAGTGCCCCTAAAAAAAGAAAATAAAAGGGGGGACTTTTAACTGAACTGACCATTCACCAGATCTCCCTCACACAAGTAAGAAATGTGTGGGAACAATTGTTCACTCATGGTCAATATGAATTTTTCTAATGTTCTCAGACAACACTACTCAGGACAACCACCCACTGTGGCTCCCAACATCAAAATAAATCCAAAATGTTGCAAATCCCACTAGGCCATCATAAATGGATGGTTAGTATCCTGCAGACCCCTTTTCTTGACTATACATATCATGCCCTGGTGACTCTGCATACGTCGCCCACAAAAATGGTGGTCAATCAAAGGAAAATTCATCCCTCAGAGAGTCCTTTCCTACCTTTATACGCCTAAAGAGGCTCCAGAGCCTCATGCATGTCCAAAATAAAAAAATTAAGGGTCAAGGAAAAACCCTAATTCATGTCTAAAGGATATTAGAACATTCCCAGCTGATGGTCCCAACTCAGGGCCCTACCCTATTAAGTCTAGTCAAAGCTGTTTGACCGGAAACATCAGTAAAAAGTTTGGGTGGCGGGACTGTGGACTTCCAGAGAAATGAAAAGACTCCATAATCTCCAGAGGAAAAATCCGAAGAAGGAACCTCTGGGAAAAAGTCATGTATTGGTTCATTAAAAAACATTGAGCCATAGGAAAAGGAGTAAATCTTGTTGGGTCGAAAACCTGCAAAGGGGCGGCCTAAGAAAAATCCAAGTTATACCCGCTAATCCCATACCATATAGGATTAGGAAAAAATTTGGGTAATAATAATGAAAAATAAATAAAAGTGCATGAGGAATTCCATAAAATCTCAGCAATAGTCGAACTACACTCGCTATGTCCCTTGTCTTTGGAAAAAACTAGAGCTCGATTCGATTATTTCAGTTTACTAGTTTCAAGTCATGGTTCAAAATTAATACTTGTTTGAAATGATGTTAACAGGAAGAGATGGAGAAGAGATGTTTAAAATCCAAATCTATTCCATTGGGTTCAAAAAAAATAGAGGAACATCCCCAATTTAGAGCCTCTCCAGATTGTTAAAAAAAGGGGAGAGTATATATTGTACTTTGGGACAGAACAAAAATATGGCCTGGTTTACCCTTTCCAAAAGAATAGAGAGTGATTGTTGTGGGCCATCGATGGTCTGTTCCAAATAATTTCTTTCCTATATTTCGACTTTGACCTTCGGACGCACCTACTCCAGGATAACTTTAAGGCCCCACCCCTTCTTCTGGATAACTTCATAATTGGCACGTGAAGAGGCCAGTTGTCCCCTCAACCTGGCTGCGTGGGCTTCATACTTCCACAAATCCTCCTCTTGGGTTGCCACCAAATCATGAACCTTCACCTCATCGACTTTCAAATGATAAAATTCTTCCAAAATATCTCGGAAGGTCACCACTAGGTAATGGGAAGAATTGAACCTGGATAGCTTGTCTGCGTAGGAGGAGAGGTCTTCTCGGGAAATGATGATTTGGTAAATAAGGAAGTAAAGGTGATGATAATAAAAGCCTCCAGAACACAGCAGAAAAAATAACTGCTAAAAATTGTCACCCTCATAGGCAAAATTGGCCATGGGTGTCTCTGCAGCAAGAGAATGTAGCTGGCGCCATGCCTCTTTACGCACTGCCTGGTGTCTCGCCATAACACTATCACTTTGATCCTCCCCTGCTGCCACATGTTTGTAAGTGGGAAGCGTTGACATAGGAGTGGGGAGGGACCTAAGGCAAGTCACCCAAGACGGGGGACTCTCTTTTCCCTCAGATGGCCCATCCACTAGAGCCAGATGCGGAGGACTAACCACAACCTCTAGGATGATTGGCGATACTTGGATGGGGCTATTCTCATTATGATCTTGGTAAATATCCTCAGGAGGGGAGTAGTCTGAATCTCTCCCCACTGAAATGGGTTGTACTGATGTAATCTCTCCCAGACCCTTTTGACGATGGACCAAATGCCTTCTTGCCACAAGAGCAGGAGCGGGAGGTGTATCCATCTTGGTTGCTGAATGGACCAAATTAGAAGGCATAACTGTTGCACTTCTCACAATAAATGGAATTTGTGGAATTATCATTGGGGCAAGAATGGGGCAAGAAACAGTCAAGGGTTTCTGTACCCACCGAACAGGTTCTTTTAGCATCCCTACAGGGTAATAATCTACCCATAGTTGGACATACTCATGCGATAGGTAGGCGGGACCTGTCATGTTAGAAATGATAATCTCTGTAACATCCCAAGAAAATAAAGAATATGAAATTTTCATATTTATTAATATTTTTTAATTAAATAATAATTTTATTTTAAAGGGGATTCAATATTCAATGGCGTACCTGACAAGCAACAATGTGTTTCTTTGAAATCTTACGTTGTACACTAATAATATAATATTATTATTTTAAATGGTAGTTAACACCTAGTTGTTGTATTGGCAGGAATTAATAGAACTAACTTAAATATGATAATATATGTTTGATAAATGTTTTTACCTTCATCCAATAAAATTCGGAGGCTTAAAATGTAAATCAATCTAATTTTAAGCATAATTTACTTTAAAAGGGAGATTTACCACCTTTTGATGGAGAACCCTTTTTAAATCTATTTTTTTTTCACTTTTACATATTATATTTGACAAAATAATTTTCATCTTTAGAATCGGGACATCAAAATTTACTTTGGATGAAACTTTGATATTTTTCTGATAATGTTCATTTTTAATGAATAGTGAAAAAATGTTGTATTTTAATTCAAAACCGCCTTTTAATCTAATTTATTTATATGGTTATATTATCCATTTAATTGGTTTTAACGTGTAAATAGATTATATTTTTACCTTTTAACCCAATTTTGTCCATTGGAAGTAATTTCACTTTGAAATTGGACAATAACAAGTATCAATCTTTTGATGGTTATTATTTCTTAAAAACACACTTTTTGTTTTGACGACGAGAATTAATTATAAAATTAATTAATGAAACTTCTATGTTTTAAAATTGGTAAAATAGACATCATTTTTGAATTCGGAATATCAAATTTATCTTAGAGTGGATTTTTGGAATTTTTCTGAAAACCTTCAATTTTTGATGAATAGTGAAACCACTAAGTAGTAGTTAAACACCCGACTTTTTCACTTAAATGAAATTTTACCGCTTCGGTGAATTGAATTTCAAAAATCCAACATACATGATTGTCATTAGTAAGTAAAATGTGGTTCAATGGGATGAAAATATTTTTTGGTGAATAGTAACTTCTGACTTTTATTAAGCACGATTAAAGGTAATTAGAGTAATTTAAGGTAAAAATAATGCTATAATAATAAAAAATTACCTTGAAACTTGTCATAAACTTATTGGATGAGTAATTTATGACCAAGATAATCCATGGGTCAATTTTGGGACCCCATGGAGCCACTTGGGTAAGATAATGACATTAATAACTTTTTATTTAAAGTAAAAATAATAATATCATAAACATGTATTATTTTACTAAATTTTTTTTTACATGGGTTTATATAAGTTACCTTTTCAACTATAAATATTCATTGGAAAGATATAAAGATTTCCTATATCATGGTATTTTTTTATAATTTTTTTATAGAAAATAAATAAAATTATTTATGACACAATGATGATGCAGTGTTTAAGTCATTAATGGATGGTTTAAATAAATGAGAAGATAAAAATTAAAACAATATCCAAAACGTGTAAAATTCTTATTGGATGATTTTATTTCTAACATGGGCCACCTTATATTTGACTTTAATGATTTTGGGACCTTTATAAATCGAAAATCATTATATAATAAAATAACATTTTCAAACTTTCCAAAAGAGCCCCTCCTCTCCCTTATAAAAAGCCCTCACTTCCTACCCATTTCTCACACTTCTCAAGCCCTTGGATAATCCAAAATCTACTTTAATAATCTCCCAAGATCCCTATATTCATATTATAATCATTACCTTAGGCATAGAGAACTTCAAGAAACCCTTTTGGTTCAAACCAAAGGGAGTTACCCAATTTAAAGGTATCATCTTCTCTTAAGTTGTTTTGTTTTATTTTACTTCTCCAACCACCTAAAATATTTTTATTACTTTATTTTATAAAAAAAAACAGTATCCTAAATATACAAGGATTTTTTATGAGAAGTATTTGAGCTACACTTACACACACTTCCATCTAATGTGTAAAGAACATTCTATTTTAGTAGACGGTAAACTACTGCCTCACGAAACGATGATTGTTCAATTATCTCCTAATTCCTCTCATGGTGTCCATTATGATGGAATTGTATCAATAGATGATATATATTATATTTATTTTTTCTTTATTCTTTTGTATTTTCATTTTTATATCATACCTTTATGGTTCCCATAATGGGTAAACGCGATAATTTCATTAGAGAAAGTGCGGACTACCGCCCCCTCTAAGTGATATGACTCATTCATGCCCTACGTGGAACGTATAAAGGATAGAATTTATGAACTTATGTAATATATATGACATCTAAATGATGAATATAATTCTGTAGATAATGAAATTTTGACCACATGGACAATTTATAATTATAACAAGTTCATTTTTGACTCAAGTTACGAACATTGACAAAATGTCCGATATGAGCTCAAATAATTAACTAATTGTTATAGCAAGATAATAAGTAATATAAAAGGAATAATAAACATTAAAAATATTATTAATCAAGTAGAAAGTAACTTATGTTTATTATTTAGGAATAACAAGGAACATACAAGAGATTCAAGTCGAACAACGATGTAAGGGGATTCTTATCTCACTTTTAATTCTGTGGGATTTCCATTGTTCGCCATTAATTTATTGAATGTGGTGTATTTTGTACTGCCATTTGATATATATTATCATGATTATTTTTATATTCATGTTATTCTGTGAATAATTTTGTGGTTATTAACTTTTGGTCATACGACTCAATTGATTACAATGTGGTAAGGGATTCTTATCTCACTTTTAATTCCGTGAGGTTTCCATTGTTTGCCACTTATTTATATCATATTGTGTATTGTGTACTACCTTTGGATATATATTATCAGTATTATATTTATATTCATGGTATTCTGTGATTCCTTTCGTGGTTAGTAATTTTTTTTCATACGATTCGATTGAATACAATGTGGTAAGGGATTTTCATCTCACTTCTTATTCCTGTGAGATTCATCGTATATTTTTCACTATTTAATTTTGTGTGGTGTATGTACTGCCCATGATTTTACTATTTGTGTTATATAATTTAATTTATGGGTATTTAAATATTAATTATATGATCATTCTTTCATGGGGTGTATGTTTCTAAAGTTACCAAATCGGTAAGGGATCCTTTCACCCTCCTCTTTTAAGTCATGACTTCCTTCCTTCAGGTTATGCATTCTAGTTTGCATTTTATTATGTGGGGGTATGTTTTTATATATATTTAATACTTTAAATTTAATTTAAAAATTATGAGAGATCCTTTCCTCTCTCATCAATTGATTTTATGAGTTTTTAAGTGACGCTGTTAGGCTGCCGAATTTTCGTAAAGGAAATCACATTTTCTCTTTCCTTTCAAGTTTCCTTTTCGTATGGTATGTCATTCAATTGTCCACACCATGATATTATTTCTTTTTTTATTTACCTATAATATAAAATCATTAATTTATTGATGGTATACCCTTGTCCCCTCTCTTTATATTATTTTCTAAAACCATGTCATATAGCCATTATGCTGCAGAAATTTTGTCTCAAAATTTCTCTCTCTTTCTCTCAAGGAATCCTTTTGTTATATTTATGTGAATACCCAGAAATATTTCATTTCTATGGGTGTTCATAGATACAAAAAATGATATATTTGATTTTGTAATTTACATACATGTAACCCTCACTCCCTTTCCATGGGTTATAAATGACATAATGATCTTATTTTTAAGCACTTTTAAAACATCATGATTTTGAAATGAAACCCATCTCTTTTATTCTCTATGAGTTATTTACAAAATGTTTTATTACAATCTATGTGGATCACATGAATGTAAAGAAATATAAAGGATGTACCCTGATATCTCTCCAATGCATTGGGTAATGAATTAATCTCTAGAGATGACAAGTTTCACGATATCTTGGTGAATAACCTTGGTAATTTTTTTGACACCTTAGGGATGGACCTTGGTGATATGTTCATGAATGTATAAATGAAATTTTGTAGCCACATATTCAAGTATGTTTCATGTTCTTTTCATTATGATATTCTGATACATACATTTCTTATGTCTTTATGTTTTTATTCAAGTTCTTATTGATATCACAAGTAAACTGATTCCTTGTTTACCCTTACTGGGCATTCTGCTCACCCTTTACTTTGATATATGTCTCCAGGATATGAGATGCAGTAATTTTACATAGTATGAACACATGATTAAGCCTTAAAAGTGGATTATAAGAATTTTTTATGTTATTTTCATGTTTTATGTCCTTGATTTTTAAGACACTAGACTTTAAAGATCATCTGTTTGTAAAATGTAATGAAAAGTTATGTTATAAAAAGGTGGGATGCCATAATATACCTAGCAGTAACTTCATGAATCATCATAATCCACAATTGGTGTAGAACCATAGGATGATATTCTACCCTTATTTGAACAACCAAAAGCAGCGCAGTCTGTTGAAGGCATCCAAACTGCCTGGAAAACCAGTAGGGGAGGTATGGCTCATAAATAACTACTCGGTCTACACGAGAAGTGAGAATCCCATCCCCAAGCGTGATGAGGTATGAACATTCCTCTAAGTAACCACCCCTATCACCTCTAAATGATCCATTAAAGGTAGGATGAGGTGAGAATGAGAAATGAGAGGCACCGTTCAACAACCCAACTACGCTGGTAACAGTCAGAGTCCGGGGACGAACAACATAAATGCTAAGAAGAGCAGGATGAAATTCTGAATGGGTAACCCATGTGATATGCCAATATTCATAAAATGGGAAGTGTTCCACCATCCACCTGTATAGTAATTGTAATGGGCTGCTGAGACGATGTAGATACCTTCCTTCCTGAATCTGTCCCGAGAATTCATAAAGCTGGGTGAGGGTAGGAAGGGCCAAATTAATGAGACGACCCTCCGCCAGCATGGAATCCATCATCAAAATACATGAACTAACCCTAGTGTATATTTTACAGGATGGGAAGATCCATCCACTTAAAAACTTGGCGAAGAAACCTACTAGCCTAAGAAGAGGTGAAATTTATGGACAAAGATCATATCCCCATTTGGTATGTCCCCCTACTTCGAGGGTGGCACAATATGACCCTGGGGTTTGGCGGGACTGGAATGTGGGTTGGGTTAGACTGTGATGAGCCTTCAGCTTATGTCTGTTCGTCTACAAGAATAACCTTATACACAATTTAAATGTGATGAGGGAACAAGCCTCAAGGGGATGATCCAGTGATCCCACTACTATAACCAGCAAGCTCCTTGTCAAAGGAGACACGTGATCGATATCATTCCATGTGATGGATGCTGGCAGAAACTCATCGTACATTTCTCCAAGGATGGGAAGACCTCCAAGATGTTATATATCCCATATACTGATCCCCACCTCTCCATGTAGTAGGTGGAATGTGTTGGTGCTCGAACACCAATGAATCAACAATTTAGGAAGGATTTATCCCGGAGAGAAGATTGCAAACTGAGGAACCTAGGCTTCCTAGTGTAAGACCACCACATCCAACTAGTTGGTTGACTCCAGATAGGTCTGATGCACCTAGAACACCCTGGCCCACTCATTGTATAAATATCCTCCGACCTACAAATCCCACTTGGTGCTCCGCCCACCACTACGATTTTATCAAGAGATACTGATAATGGATGGGTAGTCTCAGAAATCTAGTCTCGGGACACCATTGCAGCACCTGCGATTTCCCTAAGTCCATACCAAACCTCGTAGTATGAAGACATTTTATGAAATAGGAGTAGAGATGACTTATCTGATTGGGTAAATGTTGGCACGATCATGATCTTGTGGTGCCTCTAAGTGGATGAAAGGAATGTCAGGGTTGAGAAATGGAAGAGGCACATTGGTGGGAAGACCAAATCCGTAAAATGGAAACTGTATGGATAACGGGTAAGCTAAAATATCTGGCATCAAGAAGACAATCAAAAAGTTGTCCTAGGGAATGATGTGGGTTCTAATATGATCATCTCTATTCCTCGCCATGGTGGCCCTTGTCTTCATCGATTTTTCAGCAGTATATGAATTAGACATTGTAGCCTTTATAGGATGATCCAGAAGTTGATGAGAAGTCAGTCCGAGAGAAAATTGTTGGATAAAGGTTATGAAAAAGGGATAAAAAACTTAAAACATTTCCTCAAAAGGCTCTGCGTACTGTACCTAGAAACGGTATGTAGAAAGAGCATTCCGTGTATAGCATGACACATAGAAGCTACTCTACCTACAACTATGATACACAGATGTAGTTGACCATGTACAACTATGGTACACTGATAAAACACAATTTTAGTGAATATTTTATTGATAATAAATTTTCTCACATTGTTATAAATATGTTCATTTATGGAATATTTGGGATTAGATCATTCATTTGAAAATTTGATGAAAATTCCAGTTTTACCATTTTAAAATTAACTGTAGTATTTCAAACACAAATAATTTTATTTGAATTATTTGAACTTAATATTTTTTAAATTTGTTCCTGAAATAATATTATACAACCTTAATTTAGGACATTGAAGCTAAATCATGCATTTGGTTGGTGCAAATGGGCCATGAAATCAAAGATGGGCTGGAATCGCCAGAATGGACATGAGTTCTGTATTTGGGCCATAAATTCTTCATCCGTGCTAGGATGATTCCCAAATTCTAAGAGGAGATCAAGGACTCATCTTGACATAAATCCTAATTATGTAAGGAAATATTATTCACATGTTTTTGTGGTCAAATGGGAGGTGAAACTTGGCATAAAATATTTGGCCGAGATTCCCCATTCACACTTGAAACCACTTTGAACCTAGCCTCCCCACCACTCTATAAATTGGTATTTTTCTCATTTGGTGGGGTTGGGACGTGCATTGGGAAGTTGAGGGAAGATTATAAGTGTATCCATTCTAATTCTCCAACCATTTCAATAAGGGTAGCTCTTGAAGCAAGGATCCCTTCGACAAAGCCTTCTTCTTCTTCTTCTTCGTGTTATAATACATTTATTTGTTTAATAAACTTATTTGTTCTTATTTTATTTATTATCTTAGATTTTGTTTTGTTAAAATTTATTCTTCTCTTAATCTTACTAATTGGTTTGGAATCAAGAGTAGAAACGTGATTGGGTTTTACCCTTTCTAAACATTTTTCACATGCAAAACGTTTCTACGATGACTACACTGCCCATGGAAGAGTAGTTCTTTTTAGTAATCGATCTACCTATAAAATTCTTCATTAATTTATTTTGAATAAATGATCTACTGTAATTCACTTAATATGATCTATCAATTGAGTTTTTAATTTAATTAAAACTAATCAAGCAATTGAACAATTGAAACAAAAACACGCGAGGTTGGAAGCTGTGTAAATTGTGAGAGTGCAATCTTAATCGGTAATAAAAGACAACATGGGATAAATTTTTAGAGTTAAAATATAATCCCTAAACTCAATTAATCATAACTTCTAGAGTGGTTATGTGATCTAATTAAACACTGAACATATGCTAACATAATAACATCAATCAAAGAAGGGTGCTGCGATTGCATATTCTGAAGCTAGCCTAGGGTTTAAGTAATTTCATCTTTGTGGTTAAGTTAAATTCTGTAGGGTTAGAGGGTTAAAAAATTAGAGGATTATAATTAAGTGAATGTTAATATAAATGATAATGACAAATAATTGAGTGAAGAGGTAGAGTTATATCGATTATACCTTTTAAATAATGTCTAAAAACATCTTCTTCTTTTGTCTTTTTAATCGAACTTCATTTCAAAAATAAAAACAAAAAATGCAATCTTCTTCTAGAAAAATTCTTCTAGTTTTATAAATGGTAAACAACCCCCCATAATTTAAAGTAGAGTTTTTATTCTCTTTTATTTTATTTTTAGAATACCTTTAAGAAGTTTTTTTAATTTACTTCCTCCTTTGAGAGATGACCTTGGTTAGCCACTCTACTGCACCTAAGTAACCTGAAACTGGGCATCATTTGAAAGCGCCCATGACAATACCTTTAAAATTGGCACCATTTATGGGAAGGAAAGTAATTATTTCAACTAATTAGAGGTATTTATTTTATTTTATAATTTATTCTCTTCATATTTTTTTCTTCCTTCTTTACCCAATCTGAATTTTTTCTTCTGTTATTTTCTTCTACTTCTTTTTGGATCATCAACTCAAACTTCTCATTTTTATTTTACTATGTTCCAATTTTCTTATTTTAATTTTTATTTTATTTATGACACAAAATAATCCCGAGGATCTTTTATATCTTGACCCTGAAATTGAATGTAGCCTTCGAACTTGAATCAGACATTCTCAATCTTTGGAAAGTTTCAACATTCAACCAGTTGGAGAATTCCTCCACTCTCAGAACTTTGAAATTGGAAGAAATTCAAATTCAACCATAAAACAAGAACCAATGGATGAAAATAATGGAACTGAAATTAATATAACCATTCGAGAATTGGCTGAACCTAATATTAATTATCAACCAAATTGCATTGCATACCCAAATCTCGAATCAGACTTTGAACTAAAATCTGGATTAATTCACCTGCTTCCAAAACTTAATGGCATCTCTGGTGATGATCCCAATAAACACCTTAAATAATTTAATGTGGTTTTCTCAAACCTAAAACCAAGAAATGTATATGAAGACCAAATCAAACTAATAGGATTACCATTATCACTTGATGGAGCTGCGAAATATTGGATGTATTATTTACAACTCGAAGATGTAACTTGTTGGAATGATTTGAAATGTCTTTTCTTGCAGATATTTTTTCTAGAATCAAGGACCAGTTCCATTCATAAAGAGATATCAGGGATCAAGAAATCACAAGGGAAGTCAATGTATGAGTACTGAGAGTAATTCAAGAAGTTGTGTGCAAGCTGTCTACATCACCAAATCAGTGAGACAATCCTCATCCAGTACTTCTATGAAGGACTCACACCTATGGAGATAAGCATGGTGGATGTTGCAGCTGAAGGGGAATTGGTGGACAAGATACCAGTAGATGCATGTGTGTTGATCGACAAAATGGCCCAAAACTCCCATCAATTTGGCGATCAAGGTACACCACATGTCATGGGAGTACATCAGGTAATTCCATCTTCTCTTGAAAGTCATTTGATTGATAAAATTTTTGAAGAATTGAAACCTAGGGTGAGATGAATTGATTTAGCTCAAAAGACATCCCAACCCCCTCCTTCAAGGCCTTGTGGTATTTTCACTAAGATAATCCACCCAACGGACTGTTTCCCCCAACTACAAGAAACAGAATATTGTGTAACAATGTTTCTTGGGAGACCATATCAATAGAAACAACAACCATTTCCCCCAAATAAGCTTGATTCCTTTACACCAGCATACAACCAAGGGTGGAAAGATCAATCAGACATGAGGTATGGATCTGGACAACAACAAAGTCCCCCTTTTCAAAAAAACTTCCAGCATCCTCTGCCTTACCAACAGGGTTTCAAAAAACCCTAAAGGAGATTTGAATACAAAGAATCAACAAGATAGAAACAAGGGAATACCCCACCCAAGGTAGATTCTAACATTGATGACCTTTTGAAGAAAATTGTTCTTAATCAATAGAATGAGCTGAAGAGTCAAGGTTCTGAGTTAAGGGAGTTGGAGACTCAAATAAGCCAGATTGTCACTGCCTTCCATGAACTGGTAAGTAAGAATTATAGAAATATACCTTCCCAACCTACTCCAAATCCCAAGGGGAATGTTAGTGCCATCACATTGAGAATTGGGAAGAAAATGGATGATATATCTATACCTACCATTCCACTAGGATTCACCTCAACTCTAGAAAAGCCCCATTCCACACCAACTGATGAGAAATCCAAAGAGAAAGACAAATTTAAGAAAAAGATTGATAATGTTCCTCCTAAACCCCTTCCATTTCCAAACAGAGTTGTACAAACCAAAAATATGGATGAAGAAGCAATGGAAAAGGAGGTTTTAAACACATTCAAACGTGTGGAGATCAACATTCCTCTACATGAATCCATCAAGAAAATCCTAAGGTATGCGAAATTCTTAAAAGAAATTTTCACCAATCGAAGAGGGATCAAGTGAAATGAGAGGATCAATCTTGGATGGAATGTTTCATCACTCATTACACCAACTCTAGAAATTCCAACAAAGTGTAAGGATCCAGTGACATTCACCATACCATACACCATAGGGAAGTTTCAATTTTCTGATGCTATTTGTGATTTGGGAGCTTCCATAAATGTGATTCCTCACTCTGTATTCTCTTCTTTGTAGGTTGGTGAGCTAAAACTAATGAGAGTAGTGGTGCAATTGGTGAATAGAGCTATAAAATTTTCAACGAGAGTCCTTGAGGATATACTTGTCTGGGTAATAGACATGACCTTTCCAGCATATTTCTATGTTCTTAACATGGAGGATGATCAGGTAAGTTCTCATGCTCCCATTATCTTTGGTAGACCCTTCCTCAAAACTGAAAAAACTATCATAAATGTCAATGAGGGTACACTTTCCATGGAGTTTGGGGATGAATTTGTGACATTTAATGTTATGGACTCCATGAAGTACCCCTCAGAGGACTATTCTGTGTTTTTATCTCTCATTTTGAACCACCAAATAAAAACCCCATGGAATTTGATTGTCCTATGCTTAGGGAGATTATGAGTATTGGTTCTAGTTTGATGTCTAAGAGTACTTCCACACCTATTTCTAATGCACCAGACTCTCATAGATTTGATTTTTAAATGAAATCATATTCTGATCATTTGAACACCGATTATGACATGGCTATTGAGTATGCTGATGGATTCGATGCTTTATTCTCTAATTGTGATGATTTCTATTCTAATATTGATGCTCTTTCTTCACATATTTCGGTTCTTTCATTGTCTCCATCCATACACTACCCCCCTTCATTGAAGCTCAAGCCATTACCACCAAATCTAAAATACTCATAATTGTTGAGTGGTGAGAGATTACTTGTTATAATTGCTAATAATCTTCCTTTTTAACATGGAGAATTTTTTTTAATCTTTTGTGGGAGAAGGCAATCAGGTGGACCTTGGATGACATATCAGGTATTATCCCCTCCATTTGCATGCATAGGATTCTTTTGGAGGATGGGGCTAAACTAGTGAGGCAAGAATAAAGGAGTCTCCATCCAACCCTTCTGGAAGTAATTAAAAAAGAGGTTGAAAAATTGCTTGAGGAAGGTATAATATATCCCATTTCAGATTCCCAGTGGGTGAGTCCTATTCAGGTTGTGCCTAAGAAAAGTGGTTTTACAGTTGTTAAAAATGAGAAAGATGAGTTAGTTCCAATGAGGGTGCAAAACATTTGGCGTGTGTGTATGGATTATAGGAAAATAAAGCAGTCCACTCGTAAAGACCATTTCCCCTCCCATTTATCGATCATATTCTTGAGAGACTAGCTAAGAAAATACACTACTATTTCTTGGATAGATTTTCTAGATATTTTCAGGTTCCTATTGCTCCGGAGGATCAAGAGAAGACAACATTCACTTTTCCATTCAGTATGTTTGCCTACCGAAGGATGCCATTTTTACTTTGCAACACCCCAAGTACCTTCCAGAGATGCATGGTGAGTATTTTTTCTGATTTTATTGAGACCTTCATAGAGGTATTTATGGATGATTTTACAGTGTATGGGTCTTCATTTGATGATTTATCACTAGTTTAGGAAAGTTTTTGAATCATTTTATTGAGAATAATATGGTCTTGAACTTTGAAAAGTATCATTTCATGGTAGATCATGACATTGTATTAGGGCATGTAGTGTCAAAAAATGGGATAGAGGTTGATAGATCTAAGGTAGATATTATTTCATCCCTACCCTATCCTTCATGTTTGTATGATGTTAGATCCTTCCTAGGGCATGCATGATTTTATCGGTGCTTCATAAAATATTTTAGTAACATTTCTATTCCTATGTCACGATTACTTCAAAAGGATTCTGATTTTGTGTTTGATGATTCTTGCAGGACTTCCTTTGACGAAATAAATATGTGTCTGACCACTCCCCCGATCATAAAGCCCCCATAGTGGGATATTACTTTTGAGATTATGTGTGATGCCTCCAACTTCGCAGTTGGAGCTGTCTTATCTCAGAGGGTGGAGGTACATTCACATATGATTTACTATGCATCGAGGACACTAGATTCAGCCCAATCAAACTACAAAACCATAGAAAAGGATTTTCTTGCTTTTATATTTTCATTATATAAATTCCGTTCATATTTATTGGGCTTTAAATTAGTTGTTTTTTCTGACCATGTAGATCTGAGGTACCTCTTAAAGAAGCCAGACGCAAAGCCCAGGTTAATCCGATGGATGCTCCTTCTTCAGGAATTTGATATTGAGATAAAGGACAAGAAGGGGTCAGAAAACTTGGTGGCAGACCACATGAGTAGGCTTACTCACACACTAGAGGATGACACCTTGGACCAGGTGCCACTTTGGGACACTTTCCTCGATGAGAATCTTTATTCCACCTCAGGTACACATCCTTGGTATGAAAATTTAGTTAACTTCCTTATTGCCTCTGAAATCCCTACAAATTCAAAGAAACATCATTTCCAAAAATTAAAGAGTGATTCAAGATTTTATGTTTGGGATGATCCATACTTATGGCTCATGTGTAGTGACCAAGTTATTAGAGGTGTGTTCCTGATCATGAGTTTGAATCTGTTCTACAATTGTGTTATACACTTTCTTGTGGTGGACACTTTGGACCCCAACAGATAGTTAGGAAAGTTTTAGACTCTGGATTATATTTTCCTAGCTTATTCCATGATTCTCATGTGTATTGTAAGTCGTTCTCACATTTCCAACACACAGGAAACATTTCTAGGATACATGAGATGCCTTAACAATCCATATTATTCGGTGAGATTTTTTATGTGTGGGGCATCGATTTTATGGGTCCTTTTCCTAGTTCATTTGTATTTTTGTATATTTTGGTTGCTGTTGATTATGTGAGTAAATGGGTGGAGGCTAAGGCCACTAGGACTGATGATTCTCATGTTGTTGTGGACTTGTCAAAGAACAGATTTTTTGCAGGTTTGGAGTATCGAAGGCCATCATCAGTGACCAAGGGACACACTTCTACAATTGGAATATTGCTTCCCTTCTTCGGAAGTATGGGGTGACACACAAAACATCAACACCATATCACCACCAAACAAATGGCCAGGTTGAGTTTTCAAATCATGAGTTGAAATTTTTTTTGGAGAAAACCTTGCAATCAAATAGGAAAGATTGGAGCAAGCACTTGGATGATGCATTGTGGGATTATAGGAAAGCATAGAAGAAAACCATTGCTATTCCCCCATTTCAGATTTTTTTGGGAAAGTGTGTCATCTCCTCATGAAAGTTGAGCATCGAGCTTATTGGGATATAAAGAAATGCAACATGGATTTGGCCCAGGATGGAATCCAAAGGAAGCTAAAAATTCAAGAGATTAAGAAGATTCTATTGTCTTCATATGAGAACTCAAGGCTCTACAAGGAAAGATCAAAAGAAATTCATGAAAAAATGATCCATAAAAGAGTATTTCAAGTTGGAGAGAAAGTATTCCTCTATAGTTCATGACTGAAGCTGATGCCTGGTAAGTTGCATTCCAGATGGTTAGGTCCTTATGTTGTGACTAATGTTTTTCCTTATGGTGCAGTGGGGATCACACAAGAGGACACTGGAAGGATATTTACAGTCAATGGGCAATGTTTTAAGAGATAAATTAAGGGAATTCCTACTGATGTAATGGATTTCATCACAATTCATGACCCCATCATCACTTGAGCATATCTGGCTGTTTCTAACCCTTTCACTTCTTTATTCTTTGTCCTATTTAAAATTATACATTTAATGTGCATATATCATCTCATGGATTCACATTTAGGACAATACAATATTTTAAGTGTTGGGTAGGGAACCTTTTAGTTCAGAAATTTCAATTGTTTTCTTGTTTTTCAATGATTTTTAAAAAACAATTGTGTTTTTTTTTTCAAATTTTGTGTGTTTTTTTTTCAAATTTTTTGTGTTTTTTTGAAAATTTTGAGCTGAAATGATTCTCATAACCATTTTTAAATTCATATAAATAAGTGAAAAAATTTATCCCATGAAACCAAGATTAAATGAATGATAAAAATAACTTTGTTTCAAGTTCAAAGATTTAGTAATTTCATGAAAAGTACACTGAATTTTGAATCCCATGACACATCTCACTGTATTTATATTTGAAATCACTTTCCTGTGAGGATTCTGAACCATTATTTTTATATTCTTTACATTTTACTCACTTTTTGAGAGAACCAAACCATGGTTGATTTAACCATAATTTGATTTATTCTAATCAAAACTTTAGAGTATTAGGTACTTATGTTTAAATGATTGAGGCATTTTTTTGGTATTAAAGCCCCTATTTCAAAGAATAATTTTTTTTATAATGTCCTACCTTAAAAATTTAATCCTTTTAGCCCTTATAAGCCATGAATAGCCTGTTATGTTAGCCACAGTATATACCAATATTTCCCATCCAACCAACTCTTGAAGTGAAATTTCATAATCTAGTTGAACTTAAGTGTGGGAGAAGATTTCTTGTGTTGTGATACCACATTATGTGATAATTTGGGTGGAAAATTAAATTCTGAAGAGATGTGTTTTCTTATGAAGAAAATCATCACATTGAAATCTATGCATTTTCTGGAGCTTTCATGATAAGTGAAGCTGTGCCTTTCTGGAGCTTCTAATAGAGAGAGAAAGTTGTGCCTATCTAGAGCTTTCAAGAAAAATCATGTTTGAGAAGAATGACATTTTTACTACTGAAATGTTGAATGGTGAGCACATTCCTTTATTTTTCATGATGATGAACATGAATCGATGCTATGGGGATTGATGAGGTGACCATATTAATGTGAAAATTAGATTAACACATTTTTTCTTCAAAAAGAGTCAAGCAATCCTCATTCAGCCTCATAGTTTTTCACATCTAAATCCTACCAACTGAAAGCCACAGAACAACCCTAAAAGGTCCTCATGATAAAAATTTTTCCTTGAATCACATCAGGTGACTATGTAGGAATTTATCAAGACTATGGTGACCCTTGTATGAGTTTGGATGAGAAAGACTTTGCTGAAAAATTGACATTTGTGTGATAAGAAAAAAAATCAAGTGAGGTAAGTGTTTTTTGAGCATGGTAGGATAAATTAATTGGAAATATATAGAATTATATAAATTGAGAACTTGAAATAATGGTTTTTATGAGGCATGATATCTTTTGTTTCTTGGTGTGTAATTGTTGGATCTTAAGGATACGTTTTTTAATTTTTTTTTGATTTGATATTGATGTTTACTTGATATGAGGTTTTTCCCCGGAGTGTAAAAGGGTATGTGTGGGGGAGTTGATAAAAAACAATTTTATTGAATATTTTATTGATAATAAATGACATAATTTTCTCACATTTTTCTAAATTTGTTCACATATTTAATATTTGGGATTAGATCATTCATTTGAAAATTTGATGAAAATTCCAGTTTTAGCCTTTAAAAATTCACTGTAGTATTTCAAACAAAAATAATTTTTTTGAATTATTTGAACTTACTATTTTTCAAATGTGTTCCTAAAATAACATTATAAAACTTTCATTTAGGAAATTGGAGCTAAATCATGCATTTGTTTGGCGCAAATGGGCCATGAAGTCAAAGTTGGGCTGGACTCTCCAGAATGGACATGCGTTATGTATTTAGGCCATAACGTCTTCATCCGTGCTTGGATGAGGCCCAGATTTTGAGAGGATCTCGAGGAATAATTTTGAAACGAATAAGACATATGGAATGATAGCTTATTCACGAGTCTTGGTGGTAAAATGGGCTGTTCAAGTTGGCATAAAATATTTGGGCGAGATTCCCTATTCACACTTGAAACAACTTTGAACCTAGCCTCCCCAACACTCTATAAATTGGTGTTTTGCTCATTTGGTGGGGTTGGAAATTGAATTTGGAAGTTTAAGGAAGAGGATAAGTGGATACACTCCAATTCTACTACCATTTAAATAAGGGTATCTCTTGAAGCAATGATCCCTTCGACGAAGCCTTCTTCTTCTTCTTCGTGTTGTAATACTTTTGTTTATTTAATAAACTTCTTTGTTCTTATTTTATTTCTTCTTTTCTCTTCTTTTTTTTTCAAATTTCTTCTTCTATTAGTCTTCTTAATTGGGATGGAATAAAGAGTAGAAATGTGATTGGGTTCTACCCTTTCTAAACCTTTGCACATGCAAAACGTTTCTACGATGACTACACCGCCCATGGAAGAGTAGTTATTTTTAGTAATAAATCTACCTCTAAACTTATTCATTAATTTATTTTGAATAAATGAGTTACTATAATTAACTTAATATGATATATTAATTTAGTTTTTAATTTAAATGAAAGTAATCAAACAATTGAAGAGTTGGAACAAAAACACACGAGGTCGGAAGTTGTGTAAATTGTGAGAGTGTGATCTTAATTGGTAATAAAAGACCAAACGAGATAAATTTGTAGAGTTAAAATATAATCCCTAAATTCAATTAATAATTATTTAAAGAGTGGATATGTGCTATAATTAACCACTTACCATAATATAACCTAATAAAATCAATCAAAGCAGGGTGTTGTGATTGCATGTTCCGAAGATAGCCTAGGGTTTAAGTAATTTCATCTTTATGGTTGAGTTAACTTACATAGGGTTTGAGGGTTAAAAACTTGGATGATTATAATTAAGTGAATGTTAATATAAATTATAATGACAAATAATTGAGTGAAGAGGTAGAGTTAGATCGATTACACCTTTTAAATATTGTCTAAAAAAACATCTTCTTGTTGTTTCTTTTTAATCAAACATCATTTCAAAAATAAAAACAAAAAAAAAAAAGAAATATTCTTCCAGAAAACTTCTTATAGTTTTATAAATGATAAACAACCCCCATACTTTCAATTAGAGTTTTTTATCCTCTTTTATTTTATTTTTATAATACCTTTAATAAGTTGTTTTAATTTGCTTCCTCCTTTGAGAGATGACCTTGGTCAGCCACTTTGTTGCACCTAAGTAACCCGAAACCGAACATCATTTGAAAGTGCCCACGACAGCGCATTTCATATGTGAAATAAACACAAGTAGCAGGCCCGCTAACCATTGGATGGAGAACAGAATGGTCCATGGAATGAAGAAACCACAGACCTCAGCCTCGGTTAAGTTTTCATTTAGAATTTATGGATTAAAATTTAAGTCCGCATTAATAGTTTTTGAAGTTCGGTTCTCTAATCCATGTCCAGTATGAGAAAAACGCATCCATGTAGAGTTATTCCACTTGGAATCTGGATTTTAATTTTTAAAATTTCACAGTACCATTCATGGAATTCAAAATATGATACGCAGATTGAGAAATGGTGAGGAAAACAGTTCATGGAACATTCATAGCAGTTCGTGAACGAGGTTTTCACAAGAATCACAGTGCGTTTTTTTAAAAGTTTGGGGCTAAAGCCTCAATTTATTATTAAATCAAATACCTATTTTAATTATGGATTTAGGGAGACCCATTACATAGCCTGAAGGCCCAAGGCCAAGTGGCCTGAATGCAAGGAGCACGGTACGTGAGAGTGAAGGATGCCGGGAAAATTAGGAGCAGTTTTCACCATGAGAAATGGTAAAAGAAAAATGAAATGGGTCTCTATATATAGGTGTGGCCCCTCCTATCGGGTCTACTTGTTGTACCACGAACCATTTAAATTAAGGAATACTTCTACATTGGAATAGTCCCCTTTTCGTTCTGAACGAACTCCATTCCAATGGGGTGAATTTGTAGGGTCTTGAAAATTCTACCAAGAGAAGAAAGCCCCCCCACAATCTCTTTACAGAAGGAATCCAGTGCTTCTACAAGTCTATCATGGCGAAGGGACTCAAATTGAATTTAATTTATTTGAAGGAACTTGAAGAAATTAAAGTTTTAAAGGGTTTTAAGTAGCTCACGTACCATCACAGGGAAAGGTACATAGAGAATATGGATCGCGAACCGCAAAGTATTCAAGACGGTCCGAGAACCAATGGCCCGTGAATTGATGGAAAACGAGCAAGGAACACTGTAAACTGTGTCAACCGAAGGAGTTTTGCACGTAAGTCCATTCCGCATACCATATCGTGAACCCATCAGTTCGTGGATGAAGAGAACTGGTAGGGTTCCACAAACCGTTATCACGAACCGAAGCCTCCGCAAACCCTGGTTGACCGAGTCTTCCGTGGGTCAAAATATTTCTTCAATGGGCTTTTGAAAATAATATCATGTGCCCAATAGATAAGATCGCTCCAATCCTCTATAAAAGGATCACAGTAGAAGTACAGAGAAAAAGGGAGACATATAGAGAGAAGGACAGATGACAAAAGCTTGAGGGAGACGTAAAGGTTACACTCCAGCATCCATTTCGTTTCATCAGGAGAGGCACGAACCAAGAACCACTTCCTCTACAGGTACATCTGGCCGTGAACCATTAAACAGGTGAGTTGAATAATAATAATTGAACCGTGAACCAAACTGGTAGACCATGAACTAAAAATTTATCATGGATGAATTTCCCATAAATGGTAATCCCCCTGACCCTCTTTCAGTGTGGTGCTCTATGTAGTGTACCGCTACGTGGACAGAACCCAATTCTATATACCCAATCGGTACAAAGATATATCCCAAACTGGCATGGTGTTCCACGTACCACTTTGGTATGTGGTGGAATCTACCCATGCCTGTGTACCACACCAGTATAAAGATGACCCTTCTGTCAGCATACTGTTACGGTATGCTGAGCCTTCCCCATCCCACATGGGAAAACAGTACACAGAATGGGGTGTTTTTGGGTATTGTTCCATTCGGTTACAACCTAACCCCTCCACTAACATCTAGTCCTCCATGATCTATCCACTAACAGTCCTATGGCACTAGGCCAAATCCTCCTCCAAGGCCATCGGGTGCATTAGTGCGCCCCATTGAGTCTACGTACCCACAGTATGTGGAGTCACGAAGGCTATCCCCACAAAGGTGCGGGCTTCGAGAATGACTCTGAGGCCACATTCCCACGGTAACCCAGAGTCCAACCTTGGGATACTGACGTGAACCTCCATATTCTCAGGATTAAGGGTGATCACTTCCTTTTCCATTCAATGAGGGATACTGATTAGTCGAAGGGGTTATGTTTGCTCCCCCCTTCTAGAGAGGATGAAACCCCTCCCCTTCCCAGAATGTGCTCTGGGGCCCTCACACTGAGGTAATTCCCCAATATTACAAGTAAGGGCTACATGAAATTTAATTCCATTTCACATGGAAAGGTTCATTGCTCCACACCCTTGCCCATGACCGCCCCGACCTCTTTCTCCGCGAGATCTCCCTCCCCCACCAACAGGGGAGGAGGCATGTGCATTGTTGAATCTTTCAAATCCTCTTGTTTATCACCCCGAGAATGACTCACGTGGGCTTAGAGTTTTGGGAGGATCAAAACATCAGCACAATTTCAACTATAATAAATCTAACTCCTGATCAAACTGGGACACGTAGGACACCTACCAGAAGGCCTGAGCTCAAAAAGGGTGCCCATCCACCCAATCATGTCCCCCCTAATGGGAAAATCCCATGTGTAAGCCCCACAAAATTTGAACTATGAGAACTATAATTCTTGATCAAAATAGGATATGCAGGATGCCTACAAGAAGGCCTGAGCTCAAAATGGGTTTCCATCCATCCAATCATGTCCCATCAAATAGGTAGCTTCTATGCGTAAGTCCCATACAATCCGAACTATGTTTGTTTTGATTCCTCTCATGAGGATACGTAGGACGCCCTACTTATGGGCCCGATCCCAACATCAAGTAACCTTCCACACCCCCTAGATGATGATAAACTCCAGAACACCTTATAATATGGATAAGTCAATATCAACTCTATGGCATCAAACATATGCATGCTCACTACGATCTTGCAAACTAAGGGTATCCCGTGGAAACACTCTTCGGGAACGAACCAAGGATTCACGAACATATGAACATGACTTAAATATATAAGAGAGTATCAAAACTAGAAAAAAATCCTCCCCAGAAGGGTGCGGTGATCCTGACCTCCCATCCTCTCGACCAATGGAGTCCATAAGTATTGTTGGCTAAATCGTCATCCAACTAACACCTGCCTTTGGAAATTAGGTCCAGAATCATGGATACTAGGGTTGTTGGGCATTCTTAACTCCATGAATAAACCTTTTGGGGACCATTCGAGTAAGTTATATCTGAGAAGGACTGATTGCATGAGTGATTGAATCCCACGCACACACCTGTTGGGACCGATAGTTCCCACAGGGTTAATTCGACCTTCTTTAAAGGATAATGATGTTGAACGGGTCGAAACAAATGAATGGTAAATTTGACGAGAACTCGTATCTATAGAAAAAGGGACAGGTGATGATCCTCATTGTACCATTTCCACACTTCCCCCAAAACGTGATACCTCGGAGGTGGAACATAGACACACAACTCACATTCATTCTTTATGAAATAAAATTACTTAATGGCTTCATCAAACTGAATTTTCCATGACCTGAATTCTTTCTTTAATATATAAATGGATATCTATAAATTTAATATCTTATTAACATCCTTTGGTGTCACAAATCCTTCTGGTTGTGTCATATAGATTTCTTCTTGAAGGTTCTCATTAAGGAAAGTTGTTTTGACATTAATCTTCCAAATATCATAGCCATGGAAGGCCATTATGGAAAGTATAATTCTAATGGATTTTAACATGGAAACTTATGAAAAGATTTCATCATAGTCTATAACTGGATGCTGTTTAAACCCTTTTTATAACTAGTCATTTATTATTAGAACTAAATTATCCATCCATATCTAGTTTCTTCTTGAATACTTATTTGAAACCAATGAGCTTTATATCCATTAGAGTATTTACCAAAATTCATACTCTGTTTTTTACATGGTATATATTTTATAATTAGTATATTATTTCCATTTAGTATCTTTTTTAATACTTATTTCATCCTTATTGGTTACAAGATTATTATTATCAATTAATAATGAGTCACCATACGTAATTAATAGAAAACCATATATTTTTGATTCTATAACCTCTCTTATAATCCTATATAATACTGGAATCTTTGGAACATCCTCTTCCATAGTAATTTATGGAATATATTATTATACCAAATCTTGTGTATCTTGAACCTGGACTTCATCGAATTCTCTCTTTCCCCCACTATCTCCTTTAGAGAAGTCATCCCTTTTAAGAAAGATGGATCATTTTTTTAGCACATATTTCTTTTTTAAAGAATCTTATAGGTAATATTCAACGGCTTCCTTAGAGAATCCAATAAGAGAAAATTAGTACCCCAGGATGTAAGTTTGTTTCTATAAATAGTCTTAATAAAGGATTCACAAACCAAAACTCATAAAGTTGGAAATATAAAATTATTTCCACACCAAAATTCATATGAAATATTCTTTTTAATTTTAGTTAGAACTTGGTTTAGTATTGGTGATATTGTTTGTAATTCTTTTCCCTAAAAGGATAATGGAAGACTTGGATGACCCATCATTAATCTTACCATTTCTAATAAGATGTGGTTCCTTTTTTCACCTACACCATTCCATTATGGTGTGTAAAGTGGATTTATTTTTGATAAAATCACAAAATTCCATAAATATTCAATGAAATATTGATTAATATATTCTTGACCATGGTATGAGTGTAGTTTCTTAATCTTATCACCAATATGGTTCTCAAATTTATTATTATATTCCTTGAATATGTCAAAGGAATATGACTTATACCTTATTAAGTAGACATATTTATATCTATTAACTGTATCCGTAAAAGTTATGAAGTATGAGTACCCACCCCCAAATTCAACTAGAAATGGTCCATACAGATTGGTATGAACTAACTCAATCTGATTTGTATCCCTTTCACCTTTTCCACTAAATGAGGATTTGGTCATTTTTCCTTATAAACATGCATGATATACACCAAGTGTTTTTAGTTCATATGAATCCCAATATCCAGCTTAGTTTAATCTGTTCAAGATATTTTCATTTACATGAACTAAATGGTGATTCTATAGTTGGGTGTGGCATGAGTCTGTAAACTATTTTCATTATCGATAGCCATTACTTGGTCCATGTAATCTAACACCTAAAGACCATTATTCAAATATTCCTTACTATAATAGATGATTATTTGTAAATAAATAAAAACATATTCCAAAATTTGAAAATAAATCCTTTTTATCAAGTCCGGATAAAGAAATAATGTTTTTAATAACTAAATATACATAAAAACAATATTTCAAAACCAATAACACTCAATTGAAATGTGAGGTGGTAGTCTCTAATATCCACATCAGCAAGTCTGGATCCAATGGTAGCTCATAAATCCACCTCACTATAGTAAATATTTTGGAATATACTTGGTTCCTATATCCGAATACACATGTGAGCACCACAAGTTGTATCTAATAACCATTTTGTAGAAACAAATATATTTCACTCGACAATAAATGCACATAATGATTACCATGACTTCCTTTAATGGGTGCAGTTTTTATTCAAATGACCCTTCTTCTTACATGAGAAACATATATCGTTAACTTCCCCTTATTTCCCTTTGATCCTCATCTTATTAGAAAGGATTTTCAAAGAATATTTAGATATAGAGTTAGTCTTAAAACTCTTCAGATGAAATATAATCTTATTCAACACATAGAAAAAATTATTTTTATGCTTCATATCCTTTTAAATATGGGGAAGTAGAATAAATATATCTTGGAAAAAATTATTTAGGTTTTTCACATTATAACATACAACAAAACTAGAGAATCCCCTTGGGAGTGTTGAAAGAATGAGATCAATGTGAAATTAATTATGTACCTTAAACCCTAGAACCTCTAGGTCTCACTACTATAAATTTTGGATATAACCACGGTTCTAAAACATGGATATAAGGCCACATGTTGTGGATATAGGTAATAGACATGGTTCAGTGGACTGTGACAGTTATTGACATGGATATAGGTTCTATGGCTATAATCACAGTTTCAAACCATGGCTATAGGGCTATATCCATGGTTCAAACCATGGCTATAGGGCTATAGCCATAATTCAAAGCATGGATATACGGCTATAGCCATGGTTAAAACCACAACACAAAGTCTATAGACATGGTTTGAAACCGTGGCTATAGATTCTGTCACATGGACATATAGCCACAATTATAAACCGTGGAAATAGGTTTACTACCATAGTTTAAGATGTGGCTATAGGTCTATAACCTTGGTTTAAAATCATGACTATATGATGTAGATCCTGTAAAAAATAAAACCATGCCTCATACCCCCTGCACACCCACCTACACCCATGCACACCCCTTCCCCCTTGCACACCCCTAAATCCTTGAACACTCCCTTGCACCCCTTGCAGACCCCATTTCACCCCCTTGCACACCCCCTCTCCTACACACCCCATGGACACCCCCTTTTCCCCTACCCTGCACACCCCCTGCCCCTTGCACACCCCCCCTTCACCCTTGCACACCCCCTTGCACCCCCTTGAACACCCCATTGCACCACCTTGCACACCCACTCCCCTAAACACCCCCTGCCACCTCCCCTAAGAGTTCCCCCTGTTAGTACCCCCTTGCACCCCCTACACACCCCCTACCCCTTACACACCCCTTACACCCCCTTGAAACCACCATGAACCCCACCCATGCACACCCCTTACCCACTTACACACCCTCTTGAACCCCCTGCACCCCCACCCCACCCCTACACACCCCCTGCCCCCTACACACCCGACCCCCGTGAGTCCCCCAGCCAGTCTCCCCCACCCCACCCCTTACAGTATCCCCCTATGAGTTCCCCACTTGTTAGTCTCCCCCACCTCACCCCTATCAGTCCCCCTTTCACCCCCCTACACACCCCTTCACCTTGAACACCCCTTGCCCCCCCTTACACCAAACCTCTGCACACCCTGTCCCCCTTGCACACCCCCTTGCACCCCCTACACCCCCACCCCTATGACCCCCCTGCCAGTATCCCCCACCACACCCCTACCAGTATCCCCCTGCGAGTTCCCCCTGTCAGTCCCCCCTTGTACCCCTACCCTATACACCCCCTGCCCCTTGCACCCCCTTGCACCCCACCCCAGCACACCCCTGCCCCCTGTACACCCCCACCTCTACTAGTCTCCTCCCACCCACCCCTACCGGCCTCCCCTACCAGTTCTCCACCCCTTTCCAGTTCATCACCTCCACCCTGCTAGTTTTCCTTATGGCTCTGCCCCTATCATTTTTCTCTCCCACCCCTTTCCAGTTCCCCTTACCAGTCCCAACCCCCCCTCCCCCATGACTCCTGCCAGCCCCCACCCCCTTCTATCCCTCATGTTCCCTGGCCCTACACCCCCCCGTCCCTACATGCCTTCACCCCTACTAGTCTCCCCCATGCCTGTTCACCCTGCCAGTACCCCCTGCCAGTCTCCCCCCACCCCTGCCAGTCTTCCCCCACCCCACCCCTACCAGTTTCCCACCTTCCACCCCACCCTCACCACCCCTGCCAATCCCCCTACCAGGTCCCCACCCCTACCAATGCCCCCTTTTAGTCCCCCAAACTGCCAATTACCCCCACCACCAACCCTTATAGCCCCCAATATTAATTTCTTTAATATGAAACAAAAACAAATGTTAAACTAACTTGGTAGGAAGTCCATGCATGTGGGAATTTCTCAGACCGACTGTTACTAATCATAGCATGTTAAATAAAATAGGCAGAGGAAGCAATGGCTAGGACTGGTAATGACCACATAGATTTTATGTTAGGTATGTAGAAAATGAAATTCAAATTCAAATAAATACAAAAAATATTTGTAAAAAAACACCAAAAGTCACCCCCTCCACGAAGACCTTGCTGATGTCATAGAGAATAAATTTATCATTAAGAAAGGCAGCATGCATAACTTAATAGACTTATGGTAATATGCATGTGAATACTTATAGAATTTCATAATGAAACCAATTTAGAACACACAGAAAGTCATAACAAAAATACTTTCAAATACACTAAACATAAATACATAAGGCAACCAGAGACGTATAGAACATGAAATTCTAAAGGGTTGCGACAAACCTAGAATTTATGATGTTGATTAAGATTTTTAATTTTTTCACAAACTAGCCTTAAGTCATATGTAACATTAAATAAGTCTTCATCATCAGGGTGAAATTCAAGGAAGATTATTTTTTCACCAATTACTAACTTCAAATATACAAGGCGAGGAGCAATAAAAAAATGTATTAAGGTTATCTAGTGAAAAAATAATACATGGACCGTAGACCGAATTCATTATAAGAAAATAGACAACACATTTAAGAATGATCATGACAATCCATTTAATTTCATGCAAATTATTTTTGTTGATTAGAATCAAAAGAATTGAAGTCTTATCTTCCCTATCATATGGTCAAAACATAACAAAGATCTAAGTTAAATAATGTAGCAATAAACTTTGAAAAATAAACATGAAAATATAAAACCAATCCACCAAAAAACATTTTAAGAGAAAAAAACATTGAATAATTCAATACACATAAAAAGATAACACTAAAATTATTTCCAAAAAAATTGTTTATTTAAAGATTTCACGAGTATGAAATCAAGAACAACATCAATAAAATCACACTTTACTTAAAATATTTAGCAATCCATATTTAAAATCACCAAGTTTTTTAAAGGAACAAAACACATGAGAAATATCAGTCAGGATTTTCAAGAGATAGAACCAGGACATATGCAAAAAAATCACCAATAAGTCACATAATAATGGTAGCCTAATTTACTAGAGCTTGGATTGGGTCCACACACATTAGAATGTACTAACTCAAAATAATGTATTCTAGGTGATAAACCCTTACATCGGATATCATATGGTTGGCAAAACCAGAGTTCATAAGCTTCTATCTGGAGTGTATGGACTCAAGTTTCAGTCTATATTGATTTTCTTGGAAACTCTCATGCTATAATAGGATGTTCCATGCCTCAAGTGCTGCCCCCATCCACTTGAAAAAATCCCCCCTGCTCCCATCCCTCCCGCTACCACATAACCCCCCTGCACCAGTCCACCCCACCCCTACTTCCCCTAGCCCCCCCTGCACCAGTCCCCCAAATCCCAGCCCCAACTGCCCCAACCCCCCTACACCAGTCCCCCCAGCCCCCCCTGCCACCCGCATCCCCATACAGCTATCCACCCAGCCCCATCCCCCTAGTGCCCCCAGCTACCCCCTGCACCAGTACCCTAGTCCCCTGCACCATCCCCAGCACCCCTGCATCATCACCCCCAATTCCCCCTGCACCAGCCCCACTTTCACCATCCTCCCCCAGCCCCCAGCCCCTAGCCCCCCTTCTTCCCCCAGCCCCCCCTACACCAATCCCCCTAGCCCCCATCCCCCTAGTTCCCCCCAGCTACCCCTGTACCAGTCCCCCCCCAGTCCAAGCCCCCAACACCCCCTGCGCTAGCACCCCCCAAGCCCCCTATACCGGCCTCCCCCTCCCCCACCTGCACTAGCCTCCCCTCCCTTACCCCCACCGACACCAGCCTCCCAGCCCCTCAACCCCCTACACCAGCCCCCCGCCCCCATGATAACTGACATAAATAGAAATGTGCAACCATTCTCACAGACTAATACATGTGTTGTGACCAAGAAAATGATTGATGTCTAAAGTTCCCTTCAAGGAGTTTATGTAATAGGAGGAGATTGTTGGTTGATAGTAAAGTGTGTATGATATATGACTTTGGTATTGGATTTTGTTGTCAATTCCTTAGTCAATATATGAATCGTATTCAAACTCAAGTGTAATTGGATAATTTCAAGGAGTTGAAGACCATTTTAATGTTTGGAAGAGATTTTATGAAGATTGGAGTTGAAGGGTGGTGTTTTGAAGAAGTTTTGGTGCTAAAGATACAATCATTTTTCAAGGGAAGTCATCAGGTCGGTCGTGATAGTCCTGTATAAGATTAAAGTTAGGTTAATTCATAACATATCACACCACAATGCATACAATAATTCCATGATATGGTTTTAAAATGTGAATATTCTTGAGTCAGTCCTTCACGACATGAAGACTATGCTGAAATGGTTTGGCCACAAAATGTTGAGCTATTTTTGTTTGTTGTGGGAGAGAAGGTTGCATCGTGAGCGAATGAAATTCCATCAAGAAGACATTTATCACAATAGAATTTGGCCCTGATGTAATGGTCCCTAGATGAAAAACCAGTTATCATGAGAGAAAGGTAGTTTCATCATAGAGAGATGATTTCACCGACTCGTGGTCACTCAGCAGTGTAGTTGGACATGAAAATTCAATGCCCCTCAGTTGTTGAGGTTTGAGAGGTCACATAACAATGGGGATTTATCACATCGTAATTCCCTGGGAGTTGAGTAGTTGGGAGGTAACCAGTTTTTAGAAACTATCATATCATGTCGTGATGTACCTTGTTGTGTCCTGAAGAACATGGTCGCATCCTAATGTTTATGGTCACATCATGATTGGTGCTAGAAATATAATTTCGAGTATTTTGATGATTTGACTTATTGGATGATTCAAATCTACTCAAACATGATCCTAAGAGTCCCTAAAGAATATCAAGGATAATTATAAGAACTAAAAATCATTTATATATATATATATATTTAAACACAAAAAACACCCAAAAACATATTTGAAATATGAAAAATAATAAAAATAACATATATGAAGAACAAATATATTTTTGAAATAAATTCATCAAATGAAACACAATATTAATAAAAATATGTAAAAAATAATTAAAAACTATAAATAAAATCCTTAAACATATCATGTCAGCATAATAATGTACAAAGTGTAATACATTGTGAAATTTAAAGTGAAATACAGTGTGTAGTTTAATGACCACAATGAGAAACTTCTTCGAATGGTAATAACTAATGATAGGATAATAATCAAAAGGATATTATGATAGGTATTGAAAATAAGGTTTTCAATAAATCCAATTCTAATAATGAATAATATGAATTAATAGAATGAAATATAATTCGTTAAACCTATATCGAGTGTAAAGGTTTTTAAAATAGTGGGTAGTGAAATATGTACAAAAGAAACGACTGAACCTAGAAAAATCAGATCACAATGGACCAAATACAATAGAATAAAATTTAATCATACCAAACTAAACAAAAATAGCTAAATAGAAATAAACATAACTAATCATAAGGGAACCAAATGGAATTGAACAAGATAGAACTCAACAAAATCAAACAGAAATGGCTTGACATAACCTAAATTGACCCAAAAAAACATATCATAATCTATATTGAATCAACTAAAATTGACCAATTTTTTTAAATGAGATTTTTGTGTATTCCATTGATGATAGGATCATGATCACACAACACACATGTGAATTTCTAGATAATAGAAATATAGCAAGGTAGATGAAACGATCTATTAAAAAATAGTGAAATGATATTCCTAACCATGATACATAGAATGATGCTAAAGGAAGAGAGATATGGTATACTCTATACCTTTACAGTTCAGGGACCATTTAAATTTGAATTGATGTCGGATGGTCCACCATCTTTGATCAGGAAACCAAAATAGTGTTACGGAGTTAAGCTTTAAATTCAAATCAACTTTTACTTCTGAGAAACCAAAGATGATGATATGTACCTGCACTTTTTGATCCTTCTAGAAAGATAGATCCTCATTCTATTTATTTTGGCTGGTGATACGTTTAAAAGTAGAATGATGACATTACCTATCATAGAAGGGGAAGGGTATTTTCAATCCTATGTCCAATGTTTTCTCTATAAAAAACAAAGTTCAAGGGAGTTCATGTTTTGTGTTTCTATAAAAAACTGATAAAAAAAACGTTTTACCAAAATTTGAATAATATTTCAAGAACCTAAAACATGTGATGATATATAAAAAAATAAAAGGTTATTGCTCTATTTTTTACTAAACAATTAAAATGAGGCTAGTTTAACAAAAATTTATTAGAAAGTGTTATGAATTCTCCATGACATAGGCAATGGACAATTATCAATAAGATAAAATCATGGATAGCTGAAAAATAGTAGTTATTCAAGGAAATGTATTGAGACAATAAAATATAGAACCAATTGAATACATAAATTCTTGGATTAGTTATAGTATTTTATCAAGAACACACCTACCTGAATATATAAATAATATAAAAATAACAGTTTTCAAGAAAATATATACCTAATTTCATTGATCATTGTAATTTATCAAGAAAAAACACACATGAATATATAAATAACATAAAATAGTGGTTTAGAAACTATTAACACATGAAAAATATTAATTAAAATATTCAGACAAGTAAAAAAATTGAAATAATTATAAATTTAGAACAAACAATAAGAAAAATGAAATTCAACCAAGAAATTCCTATGACACGATCTAAGCATGTATAAACAGTGTAAATATAATTCATTTGCAGTGGAAGATGAGATTGGGGAAAGAGAAATTCATAAATATAATTCATTTACAGTGGCAGATTAGGGGAGAAAATAAAAAATAACCAACAAGTTAACTATAATATCATAAAAATAGACTGTGATGAGAACCCTATATATTTATTAAGATGTAATTCAATAAAAGGGTATGAGGTAGGGATATTTCATGAAAAATAACTGCAGGGAGGATTTACATTATGTCCAAGAATGGGGTTAGTGACAAATCACATGAGGAAGTGGATTTTGAGGGTAGGGTTGGGTTCAGGTGAGAAATCAAGGAGGTGAGATGGCTTTGATGGAGGAGAAGGATCTCGTGGTGGTGCGATAGCCTCATCAGAGGAGGACCACAGAAGGTGGTGTGGCCGCGTTAGAGCATCTTTGAGCGGTGGCGAGATACATCATGGGAGGATCGCGATGAGGTTGGGGTGGGGGGTGTTGGAGCCATGTTAGAATTGAGGTGGGGAGGTCTTTTCAATGGGGAGGTGGGTTGGTAGTGCCGAATCCATGTCGTCATGGAGGTGTCAGAGCTACGTCAGAGCCACATCGGCGGGGAGGTGTGCTGGCTGTGTTAGAGACAAATGGGGAGGAGAAATCGCGAGGGGAGGAGGAGGGGTAGGGGGAACGATGGGGGAGGAGTAGGAATTGCAATGGATTAATTGCTGAGGGAGAGGGTTGCAGGAGGTATAGGGTTTTTGGGTGGGAGAGGAAAGTCCCGATAGGAGATAAACCTTCAAGGACCTGTTTCCACGCCCAACCCCTTCCCTGTGGCTATATATCACCCTATAGCCATAGATCCTTTAAACTGTGGAGAATAAATGGGAAGAACAAACATTTGAAGAGAAGATTAAACCAAGGAGCATCAATTGGAAGACTTCATTTTCTCATTTTAATTATATTTGTTTTAACATGATCAAGATTAGCTAATTGCATATCAGGGTTCAAGTGATGCAGTGTAATTTATTATTATGAAATCTTAAATGAATTTATATCTTGTTATTATTTTCATAGTTTTCAATTTATCACTAATTGATGTAATAGATTTTTAACTCCAGCTTATGAACTAGAGAGAGGACATTGCACTCTGTAGATTAAAAATCTCCCTTAAGTTGGGTAGCATGAAAAACTTACAAGGACCTAGGATTGTATTTATGGTTTTGGAAAGTGTGTCGAGATAACACGAGAAGGATGTAGTAATCATGCTAGCATAAAATCGATAAATTTATGTGTAAATTGTATAAAATAGCTAAACTTATCTAAATACTCCCACTATCTCAAAACAAGAACACATAATCCTTATACACTATTTCTCAAACCATCACCATAGTTTCTTCTAGTTTACTTCACTATAACTTAGTTCCACAATAACTCACACACTAGTATTCATTGCATTGTTTCATTTAGTCCCCACACATTACAAATAGTCACACACCATTATTTTCATTCTTCTATCATAAATAAATTAAAATTTTGAAAATAAATAAGATTGTAACTAAAGATATAACATAGGTAACTCCCGTATAATATTTTATAAAACCATGTGAACTTATAGTAGGCTATGTGATTTACAAGAACACTTGAAAGATTAAGAAATATTTTGTATTTTCATTTAAATTTACGAGTTTTTATTTGAAATCATGTTCTTAATAAATGAACACATAAACTAAAACTAAAAAAATGAAACTATGGAAGTGGGACAAATATATTTTATATAAAATAAAATTTCAAGAATTATTAGTAAAAAATTTCAAATAATAAAGGAAACTGAAATATAAAACATTCTATATTTGATCATACAAATAATAATAAATATTATTTATTTTATCATAAAATGAATCCTTAAAAAAGAGATGGAAGAAAGATAACTTCAATGGAAACTACAATTATGTTGTATAAAATCCTTTCACCATTAGTTTATTAGGAAATTGAATTTATAACACAATTGAATTTTTATTAATAACCACAAAAAACACCAAATTGATGTTAAATGAACAATAATAAGTGATACTGACAATGAAAACTTAGATCGAAAGTAACTGGTGATACAATTTTCCTTGAAGGACATAGAAATATAGGTAAAAATGAAGCCATGTGATCACATGATTTCAAATAGAAACAAAAAAATTATTTAATTAATATTTAATTTTTTTTATGAAACCAAACCATAGTGAATAAGGGAAGGGGGGATATTAACTCCAAAGGTGTTAAAATCATATGAGAATATTGAGGTAGGGTGTGGGGGGAGATTAACTTAACCTGAATACAGGTGGCATGAAATTGATACTGATACACTAAGTATTCCTGACATCTAAAATAATAAAAATTAGTCAAAACAAACCCAATGAAAATCAGAAAATGAATCAAAGAAATCATACCAAATGAAATAAGTTTAAATAGCTAAACACTATCCCGGAAAAATCTGACAATTAAGAAGACAATAAATGGAAAAAAATAAATCTTACCCGATGAAAATTGGAGAGTCCAGGGATCTAAAATCAAAGAAACCATATTCTATGAAAGAAATCAGAGGGGTGTGGGGTGGCTATGTCTGAGAAGTATCTTGGGGAGGTGGGGTGGCCACATCGGAGGTGGACCATAGAAGGTGGCATGGTTTGAGCAGAGATGAGCATGGTTGGAGGAGTAGGGTCGCGTTTACGGTGAGGTGTGTGTGTGTGTGGGGGGGGGGTGGATTTCAGAGCCATGTTGGTAGGAAGGTGGGGAGGCCGCATCAGAGGTGGGTTGGGTGTGCTAGAGCCACGATGATGGGGAGGTTCGTTGGGTGCGCCAGATCTGCGACGGAGGGGAGGTGGGCTAGGTGTGCCAGAGCCACAATAGAGGGGAGGTGGGCTGGGTGTACCAGAGCCACAACGCCAGGGAGGTGGGATGGGTGCGCTAGAGCCATGGCGGGAGGATGAGAAGGACGTGGGTGAGGGGGAATTGCGGGGGTGGGAGGGGGAAGAATCATGAGTTATAGAGGAATAAAAAGGGAGGGGAGGAGTAAGTGTGAGGGGAGAAGGGTACATCCATGATTTTCCTTCCTCCCATGGATTTTAGGATGGATATAGACACAAATTTTTTTTAACTGTGGCTATAAATCCGTGTCTATAGACCAAATTTCTAGTAGTGTCTTTAATGTAGCCAATAAGTTTGACTATGTGAGGCCCAACTAGTGCTCTATCTCCAAGATTTATTATAAAGATCTTCTTATAGATCTCAAACTATTCCTATTTGGATCTCTCTTGATAAAGATCACAAAGATTCTAGAGTATGTTATAGAAATCCATGTTTTCATATGAATTCATGAGTTCTATAAACATGGATGAAATAATTAAACACCAAACAATTAAAGCATTTTTTACTTGTTTTCTTAGTAATAAAACTCTTAATCACTCTCCTCCTTAGCAGGTAGATTAAGTACTGAGGATTCTTTCACACAAGACATCCGTTCATGGCACAAAATAACCTATAATGTAACACCTGAGACTTTTATGAGAAATATTTTGTTTTTATAAATCATAAAAGGAATCTTTCACTACACACAACAATATCTTGGCTTGATTTACACGCAATCACGACCTTCCTCGATAGCTTGCATCGTACGCAATACCGAGTTTCACTAAACAATGATATGCTATTAAAATATTATTAAAACTAGCCGTTATGAATAGTAATAACCAATTTTTGAAATTTTGTAAATTTTATTTTTTCAAAATGGACTTAATTTTTGGATTCGGAATATCAAAATTATCCTAGGGTGAAATTTTAGTTTTTTTTCTGAAAACTTTCAATTTTTGATGAATAGTGAAAACATTGGGTTACTATTTAAAAACCGAATTTATATTTAATTAATTATTTATTTTATTTAAATTTATTTTAGGTCAAAATTGATACATAATACCTATATAAGTTCAATTCAATTCATTGGAGTCATTTTATAATAATTTTAGATATATAAAAATTTTATTGGACTTTTCACCGTCTTTTACCCACCTCCTAGGAGAATTTGCAAAGTTACATAAAACATAATTTTACCGCTTCTTTGAGTGGAATTTCGAAAATCCAAGAGACAAGGTTAATATCAAGGACTAAAATGTGGTTCAATGAGATGAAAATAATTTTTGGTGAATAGTAACTTTTTACTTTTTTTTACCACGGTTAAAAGTAAATAGTGTAATTAAGGGTAAAAGTGTTATTATTATTAACCTAAAACATGTCATAATTCTATTGGATAAGTGTAATTCGACCAGAAACAACATTAGGAATAAAATATGACCATTTAGGACCACTTGGAATAGATTAGGACATTAATTATTAATTTATTTAAAGAAGGGTTAAAATAGTTAAAATCAAAGTTTAATAAGTAAATATTTTTTAATAAAGTGTTATACAAAAGATAAATTCAACTATAAATATTCATTAGAAAGATAAAAATATTTCCTACATAATGGTATTTTATTTGTAATTTTTAGACAATAAATAATTTAATTTATTTATGACACAATGATGATGCAGGAATTATCTTATTAATGAAATATTGACATAATTGATGTTATAAATACCCAAATAATTGTAATTTGAGAATTTTTATGAATTTAAATAATTTTCTATGTTAATATGACATGTTATTGTTAATTTAATTATTGTTTTTAGAACTAATAATTCTGTTATGAGTTTCACAAAAATCAATTACCAAATAGTGTCAAAATTGACATAAAATAGTTTTTAAAACAAATATTATATTATTAATTGTTATTATATTTCTAAAAATATAAGGTTCAGCCAAGATACTTATATCATGATAGGTGTATCATTAATGGACCACTTGTGAGTCTCTTGGATGTATATGGTAAGTTTATTAACTATATAATATAAAAATACAAAGTGACATGGTAAATGTCAATCTAATTAACTAAGAGTTAAAACTAAACGATAAGGTTAATATAATGACCTAAACTTGTCTAAATTATATTGGATGAGAGGATTTCGACCCATACCCACCTTATATTTTAAATAAATCAATTTTGAGCTATTAAAAACCAAATATGACTTTATAATAAAATAATACTTTTAGTTTTTCCTAGGGTTCCCCTCTCCTCCCTTATAAAAGGGAACCTCCTCCCTCTCTTCCTCACACCACTTTCGGCCTTCAAGCTTGGATAACCCCTGAAAATTTATCTTCTCCACTTCCCTAGAAACATCCTAGTGGTCCTGGTCTTCTTCAAAGACCAATTTTAGTGCCCTAAGAGGAGGTCTCAAAGAGGGGCTTCAAAGAAGAGGTAATGTTCGTTACCGATTCTTTCAACTTTATTTCTTCTTCCACTTCTTCTTATTTAGTTGTTTCATTATGAAGTAATAACATCAGTATCAATAATATACTGGTATTTTATTATAAGTATGAAACAAACCTATTTCACCATCTATCCATCCTACGGAAAACGAAATCACCGCACGTGCATACGTACGGAATACCGTCTCCACGCCGTGGTGTAATCTATTTTCCACCACCACCTTACTTGGATGGGTATAATGGTATAAATAATAACTATATATGATTATTTTAAAGTGAAATTTATTCTGAAATAGTATACATACACTCCAACACAATTCCACGATCATGGGAACGATATCATCACTCGTGCGTACGTACGGAATACCGTCTCCACGATGTGATGCGAATCGTTCTACATGATCTTCATTGCATAATGATTATATAAATGAATTGAAGGAATTAATATGATATATATTACACTAATATCATTCTGGAAATGAGATATCTATAACCTAAAGATAAGAATAAGAATTTATTCGACAAAACACGCATAAGAACAAAAAGTAGAAACACCCGAATAACAAGTAGCAATGAAATATTACTACTAAGAAGCTAAGAATATAGAAATATATGATATCATAACAATGAGTATGATTCTGTAATAATTCAATGAAATTATTTAAATCATTATATAGGAGTTTCGGACACTTACGAAGCAAATCGGACCTAAGGTAAGGGAAAATCTCACAATCTCATTTTTATCCGAGATTGTTAATACTTCAGAATTTACTGGGGAATATTTATCATCCACATCCATGTTTCCTCAATATGTAATATTTATATCCTTTTACAATTGTTTATATCCAATTTTAACCTTTGGTGAGTTTTTAGTAAAAGATATGAAAGGAATCTTTTGTCATTTTTCGTACGAGGTACTTTTTGACTTTTCTGACAAAAGTACAAGAAGAATGTCTTTTTTTAACTTATACGACATGAATGGATTTTTAGAACATTATTTCCATGAATATTCCTTTACAAATTTTCAAGTTTATTTTTAATCAACTTATTTTATTTCAAGATTATATGACAAGTTAAGAAAGGAAAATGTTTTTGAAGTAGAAAGGATATTTTCCTCAAGAATGGAATTCAAGTGTTTTATCAAAATTATTTTCCATCTAAGATAATATAGGGTTCTGTTTCTATCCCTATTATTACATTTATTTGATTATGTTGTGATGGAATTATTTTTATGAATTCCTTTATCTTATATGAATCGTTTTATGATGTCACGATGTCTAAGAATCCCATTTTTATTACTTGGGTTATGCTATGATGTATGGTTTATGATGACACACATAAGAATGGTATCATTATGAGATGGGTGGGACCTATATCTCCCTAAAATTTATTGTGTAAAGATTTATATCTCATGAGATAGGAATGGCTGGAATGATAGGTTAAACCGGTTCAGTGAAACAGGAATGAAACGAGGAGTGAACTCAGTTCAGAAATGGACTTTGTCTGCTAAGATAGTCTTGGCTATGAGTCTTGACTACTAAGAAATGATTATCTATGATTATGTGTTTATGCCACAAAGTTTCATGTTTTATGTTATGATTATTGGTATTACATTTCACTACTATGATTTATCCCATGTTATGAAATTATGATCTCTTTTTCAGGTTAAGATTTCCAAAATGTTATGTTCTTATGAATATGATGTGATTGATATTTATTTTGTTTACCCTTACTAAGCATTTGAGCTCACCCTTTTATATTTTTTCTTTCCCCATGTCAGGAATAAGGTTATTAAGTAGGATATGCCAAAAAGGACTCTAGATATGGTGAAATAAATGGGAGACACTGTAGATGCTTTATGAACCAGTTGTTTATGTTTCCCAGTTTGTAAAGACACTATACCTATACGGTCCTTTCCTGGTTTTGTTATATGTTGTAATAAGTGTTATTCAATTTTTAAGTATTAACAATTTATGTAAAGTATGGGTCGTTATAGTTGGTATTAGCGGGAGGTTATAGTCAACCTTTGGAAACTAGGATGTGAAAGCCTTAGTAAGAACCCTAAGGATAAGTCTAAGCATAGAACACAATCTTAGTGTTTTAGAAATGGACATGAACAACCTATTATAAGACCTTACGTGTGAACTTTTATTCTTGATTATGTGTTTTTCCTATTATAATTAGTGTTGCTCACACTATTCTTCTTGGTTTTAGTCAGTGGATGGAACCCGAAGGAACGGTGTTAATGCAGAATGCGACGGGAAATGCATTGATTGTCCCCATGAGCAACCAAACGTTATGGGAGATGGAATTCAAAATATTGTAGCCATACTCACACAACTTTCTCAAGCTTTAAATCATGCAGGACTTCCAAACGAGAAAAGGAATGAGCAACATTCTGTTGAATCCTTCATGAGGCAGCTCCCACCTTCATTCAGCGGGTCTTCTGATCCATTAGTGGCTGAACAATGGATTAGTACCACTGAAAATATATTTTCAGTTCTTCATTGTTCTGAACATGATAAAGTCATCTTAGCAGTGTATCGTTTGGAAGGATATGCTGACCAATGGTGGAATCTTATAAAAAATATGAGGCAAAGGGATGAAATTGAGTCTATGGAATGGGACGTGTAACACCCGAGACTTTTATGTCATATAAATCCTCAAAGGAATATTTTTCTACACACAACACTTGCTTGTCTTGCTTTACACGAAATCGCGAGCTTCCTCGATAGCTTGCGTCGTACGCAATACCGAGTGTCACTAAACAACGATATACTATTAAAATATTATTAAAACTAGCCGTTATGAATAGTAATAACCACTTTTTGAAATTTTATAAATTTTATTTCTCAAAATGGACTTCATTTTAGGATTCGTAATATCGAAATTATCCTAGGGTGAAATTTTGGTATTTTTCTAAAAACTTTCAATTTTTGATGAATAGTGAAACCATTAAGTGGTAGTTAAAAAAACTGAATTTTTCATAAAACTTAATATTACCGCTTCTGTGAGTGGAATTTCAAAAATCCAAGAGACACGGTTAATATCAAGGACTAAATTGTGGTTCAATTAGATGAAAATAATTTTTGGTGAATAATAACTTTTTACTTTTTTTACCACGGTTAAAAGTAAATAGGGTAATTAAGGGTACAAAATGATATTATTATTACCCTAACACATGTCCTAACTCTATTGGAAAAGTGTAATTCGACCAAAAACAAACTTAGGAATAAAATATGACCATTTAGACCCACTTGTATTAGATTAGGACATTTATTATTAATTTATTTAAAGAATGGTTAAAATAGTTAAAATCAAAGTTTAATAAGTAAATCATTTTTAATATAGGGTTATACATAAGATAAATTCAATTATAAATATTCATTAGAAATATAAAACGATTTCCTACATAATGGTATTTTATTTTTAATTTTTAGACATTAAATAATTTAATTTATTTATGACACAACGATGATGCAGTAATTATATTATTAATGAAATATTGACATAATTGATGTTATAAATACCCAAATAAATATAATTTGAGACTTTTTATGAATTCCACTAATTTTCTAGGTTACAATGACATGTTAGTATTTATTTAATTAACTTTGTTCGAACTAATAATTCTGTTATTATTTTCACAAAAATTAATTACTAAATAGTGTCAAAATTGACATAAAATAGTTTTTAAAACAAATATTATATTAGTAATTGTTATTGTAATCCTAAAATATAAGGTCCAGACAAATGACTTAGATAAGGTTATATATATTAATAATAAACAACTTGGGGTTCGTTTGTCTGCTTATTGTAAGTTTATTAACCTTATAGTATAAGAACACAAGAAGACACGGTAAAAGTAAAATTATTTAACTTAATGTTAAATCTAAATGATAAGGTTAAAATAGGAACCTAAACTTGTCTAAATTATATTAGATGAGAGTATTTCGACCCATCCCCACCTTAGACTCGAAATAAATTAATTTGGATCTATTTAAAACTGAACTTTACTTTATAATAAAATAATTGTTTTTGTTATTTCAAAGGTTCCCCTCTCCTCCCTTATAAAAGGGCACCTCCTCCCCCTCTTCCTCAAACCACTTTGAGCCTTAAATATCGGCCAAACCCAGACACTTTCTCCTCTCCACTTCCCTAGATACATCCTAGAGGTCCTGGTCTTCTTCAAAGACCAATTTTAGTGCCCTAAAAGAAGGTCTCAAAGAAGCACTTCAAAGAAGAGGTAATGTCCATTACTGATTCTTTCATCTTTATTTCTTCTTCTACTTATTCTTCTTTAGTTGTTTCATTATGAAGTAATAACATCAGTATCACTCATATACTGATATGTTATTATAAGTATGAGACAACCCTATTTCACCATCTATCCATCCTATGGAAAAAGAAATCACCGTGCGTGCGTACGTACGGAATACCGTCTCCACGCCATGGTGTAATCTGTTTTCCACCACCACCTTACTTGGATGAGTATAATGGTGTAAATAATGACTATATATGACTATTATAAAGTGATATTGATTCTGAAATAGTATACATACACTCCAATAAAATTCCACGATCATGGGAACGATATCATCACTCGTGCGTACGTACGGAATACCGTCTCCATGATGTGATGCGATTCGTTCTACACGATCTTCATTGAATAATGATTATATAAATGAATTGAATGAATAAATATGATATATAGTCATTAATACCATTATGGAAATGATGTATCTATAACCTAAAGAGAATAATAAGAATTTATTCGACAAAACACACATAAGAACAAAAAGTTATGAACACCCGAATAACAAGTAGCAATGAAATATTACTACCAAAAAACTAATAATATGACCATATATGATATCATAACAATAATTATGATTCTTTAATAATTCAATAACATTATTTAAATCATTATACAGGAGGTTCAGACACTTATGAGGCTAATCGGACCTAAGGTAAGGGAAATATCACAATCTCATTTTTATCCGAGATTGTTTATACTTTAGTATTTACTGGGATGTATTTTATCATCCAAATACATGTTTCCTCAATATGTAATATTATTTCCATCCACCTAAAATTGTTTAAATCCAATTTTACCCTTTGCTGAGTTTTTAGTAAAGGATATGAAAGGAATATTTTGTCGTTTTTCGTACGAGGTACTTTTTGACTTTTCCGACAAAAGTACAGGAAGAATGTTTTTTTAACTTATACGACATGAATGGATTTTTAAAACAATATTTCCAAGAATCTTCCTTTACAAGTTTTCAAGTTTATTTTTAATCAAATTCTTTTAGTTTATAATTGTATGACATATTAAGAAAGGAAAAGTGTTTTTGAAGTAGAAAGGATATTTTCCTCAATAATGGAGTTAAAGTGTTTTATCAAAATTATTTTCCATCTAAGATAATATAGGGTTCTATTTCTATCCCTATTATTATATGTATTTGATTATGTTGTGATTGAAATATTTTTATGAATTCCTTTATCTTATATGAATTGTTTTATGATGTCATGTTGTTTAAGAATCCTATTTTTATTACATGGGTTATGCAATGATTTATGATTTATGATTTTGTGGCACACATAATAATGGTATCATTATGAGATGGGTGGGACCTATATCTCCCTCCATTTCATTGGGTAAAGATTTTATATCTCATGATATAGACATGGCTGGAACGGTAGGTTATACCGGTTCCGTGAAATAGGACTGAAACGGGGAGTGAACTCGGTTCAGAAATGGACTTTTTCCACTAAGATAGTCTTGGAAATGAGTCTTGACTAATAAGAAATGATTCTCTATGATTATGTGTGTATGCAAAAAAGTTTCATGTTTTAAGTCATGATTATTGGGATTACTTTTCACTACTATGATTTAACCCATGTTATGAAATTATGCTCTCTTTTACAGGTTACTATTTCCAAAAGTTATGTTCTTATGAATATGATGTGATTGATATTTCTTTTGTTTACCCTTACTGAGAATTTGAGCTCACCCTTTTGTATGTTTTCTCTCCCCACATCAGGAAGAAGGTTATTAAGTAAGATATTCCAAAAGGGACTATAGATATGATGAAATAAATGGGAGACAGTGTAGACGCTTTATGAACCAGTTGTTTATGTTTCCCAGTTTTCTAAAGACACTATACCTATACGGTCATTTCGTGGTTTTTGTTATATGTTGTAATAATATGCTTCAATTTCGATGTAATAACAATGTATGTAAAGTATGGGTCATTATAGTTGGTATCAGAGGCAAAGGAGGTAGGAATGTATCCGATCCTTGGGAACTCTCACATGTGAGCGTTGGACGAAGCATGGCTCTCCGCCCAAGGGCTTCATGAAGAAATGGCTTCCACTGGGGATGGTGGTGTGTCCCGCCTAGGGGGTGTAGCTTCCCATGGAGTGCCCGGATAGGTATCAACTATAGTCCACTGGAAGTAATTACAGATCGTTATAGTTGGTATCAGAGGAAAGGTATAGTCAACCTTTGGAAACTAGGATGTGAAATCCTTAGTAAGAACTCTAAGGATAAGTCTAAGCATAGAACACAATCTTAATGTTTTAGAAATGGCCATGAATAACCTAGGATAAGACCTTAAGTGTGAAATTTTATTCTTGATTATGTGGTTTTCCTTTTATAATTAGTGTTTCTCACACTATTCTTCTTGGTTTTAGTCAATGGCTGGAACTCGAAGGAACCGTGTTAATGCGGAATGCGACGGGCAATGCAATGATTGTCACCCTGAGCAACCAAATGTTATGGGATCTAGAATGTAAAATCTTGTAGCCATGCTCACACAACTTTATCAAGCTATGAATCATGCAGGACTTCCAAACGAGCAAAGGAAGGAGCAACATTCTGTTGAATCCTTCATGAGGCAGCGTCCACCTTTATTCAGCGGGTCTACTGATCCATTAGTTTCTGAACAATGGATTAGTACTACTGAAAAGATATTTTCAGTTCTTCGATGTTCTGAGCATGATAAAGTCATCTTAGCAGTGTATCATTTGGAAGGTGATGCTGATCAATGGTGGAATCTTATTAAGAATACGAGGCAAAGGGATGAAATTGAGTCCATGGAATGGGACGAGTTCAAGAACTTATTTTTCAATAAGTACTTCCCTCGTATTCTCTGAACAAAGGTGGAGAAAGAGTTTCTTGAACTGAAGCAAAAGGTGATGAATCTGTTGGTACCTATGAAACAAATTTTACAAGACTTGAAAGGTACGCTTCTGGTATTATTAACCAACCTGAGAGTAAGATCGATCGATTCTTTAGTGGCTTAAAACCAAGTCTTCGAAGGGCCTTAGCCATAAGGGACTTCAATAGCTATGAGGAAATCATTCGATGTGATCTCAAAGTTGAGATGGATATTGGAGTAACCCATCAGTCATATGGGTTTGATAAGAAGAGGAAAATGGAATTCAAAGGAAAATCTAATGATGCAAACAAAGGAAGGGATGCACAGAATGAACCTACTACACTTCAATGTTTCAAGTGCAAGGAGATGGGACATTATGCCAATAAATGCTCTAATCCAAGGGTTGATGATGATGGTTGACGTCAACAAACTATTAAGGCTAAAGACAAAGGAAAGTCACATGCAATTTCTATTAGCGATGTTGAGTACAATAACGATGTAGTGAAAGGTACACATACCATCCACTCTAAAGTAGAAAATGTTTTATTTGATTCTGGATCCACCCACTCTTTTATTTCTGAAGAATTTTCTAAGGGTATCACTATATTACCTCTACAATTAGATGTTGAGTTAGCTGTGACAACACCTAATGGCACAACAGTCGCATCAAAAGTTTATAATTCTTCTCCGATTGAAGTTTGTGGGAAAGTGCTTCCTGCAAATCTTGTGATCCTTTCTATAGTGGAAGTTGATGTGATTCTTGGAATGGATTGGCTTTCTCTACATGGAGCTCATATCAATTTCCAAAGAATGGAAGTCACATTTCATATTCCAGATCAATCTATGATCATATATCGATGCAAGGATGAACATAACCTTTCATTGGAAATTTCTTCCATTTTATGGGTATTGATTCCACTAAATGAAGGTTATTTATCTCAAATGGTTGGTGAGAAACTCATGATTAAGAATATGCCCATTGTACGAGAGTTTGATGATGTCTTTATGGAGGAATTACTGGGTCTTCCACCTAATCGTGAAGTTGAGTTTTCAATAGAACTCGTTCCGGGTGCTTTGCCTATTTCAAAGACGCCTTATAGAATGTCCCCAATTGAGTTGCAGGAATTGAAGAAGCAACTCCAAGAAAATCTTGATAAGGGATTCATACGCCCTAGTGCATCACCTTGGGGAGCACCTGTTCTATTTGTTAAGAAGAAAGATGGATCAATGAGACTCTACATTGATTATCGAGAACTTAACAATATCACTATCAAGAACAAATATCCTCTCCCATGCATTGATGACCTATTTGACCAACTACGCGGAGCTCAATACTTTTCCAAGATTGATCTTCGTTCAGGGTATCATCAATTAAGGGTCAAAAGGGAGGATATACCAAAGACAACTTTCCGTACAAGGTATGGACACTATGAATTTATAGTGATGCCATTTGGTCTTACTAATTCCCCTCCTATCTTCATGGATCTAAAGAATAGAGTCTTTAGAGACTATCTTGATCAGTTTGTGGTAGTCTTTATAGACGATATTCTTGTCTATTCAAAGAGCAAGGAATAACATGAAGATCACTTGAGAATTATATTGAAGACCCTGAGAAAGGAGAAGCTTTATGCCATATTTACCAAGTGTGAATTTTGGCTTCAAAAAGTTGCATTTTTGGGTCACATAATCTCAAAAGGGGGGATATCTGTGGATCCAGCAAAAACAGAGGTTATCGAAAGATGGTTGAGACCAACAATAGTGACTGAGATCCTAAGTTTTCTTGGTTTGGCTGGATATTATCGATGTTTTGTGAAAGATTTTTCACGATTATATAATCCAATCACCAAGTTGACTCAGAAAGGAGTTAAGCTTGTTTGGATGGAGGAATGTGAATAGAATTTCAAGGAGTTGAAAAGAAGGTTATCTAGTGCACCTGTGCTCCCACTGCCTTGTAGTGGAGAAAGGTTTGTGATCTACAGTGATGCATCCAAGAAGGTATTGGGGTGTGTTATTATGCAAAATGATATGGTGATAGCTTATGCCTCATGACAGTTGAAAATACATGAGAAAAATTACCCAACTCATGATTTGGAGTTAGCTGCGGTAATCTTTGCATTAAAGATTTGGAGGCATTATCTTTATGGAGAAAGGTGTGACATTTATACTGATTATAAAAGTTTAAAGTATATTTTCACACAAAAGGATCTGAATATGCGCCAAAGAAGATGGTTGGAGATGATTAAGGATTAAGACTGCTCAATCCATTACCACCGTGGGAAAGCAAACAAGGTGGAAAATGCATTAAGTCGACAAGAACATGCCAGTTTATCCATGATGAGGATCACAAAAGATCCAATATTTATGGATTTACAAAGGATGGATCTTGGAATTATAATGGAAAGGGGAAAATCGTATCTTTCTCAAATGAATGTTCAACCATCTATACATGTGAAGATTAAAGAGGCACAGAAAGAAGATGTCGAGTTACAAAAGAAGGTGATAAATGTTCCTGAATTCAACCTTGATTGTGATGGGATAATAAAGTTTAGGAATTGGGTTTGTGTTCCTCCCATCCCCGAATTAAAGAAGGAGTTGCTGGATGAGGCTCATAGTTCTTCATTCTCTATTAATCCTGGAAGAACGAAGATGTATAGGGACCTGAAAGAGTACTTCTGGTGTGATGGCATGAAAAGAGATGTTGCTGAATATGTCTCTTGATGCTTGGTTTGTCAACAAGTTAAAGCTGAAAGACAGAAGTCTAAGGGGATGTTACAACCATTACCCATACCTAAATGGAAATGGGAAAACATCACTATAGACTTTGTCACAGGACTTCCTAAAACATCCAAAGGCAATAATTCTATCTGGGTCATAGTTGATCGTCTTACAAAATCTGCACACTTCATTGCTATTAGAGAGGATTTCTCTCTGGATCAGCTAGCCAGGTATATGTAAAGGAAGTGGTAAGATTGCATGGAGTACCACTTTCTATTATATATGATCGGGATCCGAGGTTTACCTCAATGTTTTGGCGAAGTCTTCAGCATACTCTGGATACAGAGTTATGTTTCAGCACTGCTTATCATCCTCAGAGAGAAGGTCATTCTGAGAGAAAAATTCAAACTCTAGAAGATATGTTGAGAGCTTGCTCTATGGATTTCAAAGGTGGTTGGGATTAACACCTACCTTTGGTGGAATTTTCTTATAATAATAGCTTTCACTCCAATATTCAGATGGCTCCTTATGAAGCTCTCTATAGAAAGAAATGCAGGACTCCAACTTGCTGGGATGAAGTTGGGGAAAGAAAGCTATTAAGACCTGATCTCGTTGATGAAATGGCAGAAAAGGTCAGATCTATTCAACAACACATAAGAGCATCTCAGAGTCGACAGAAATGTTATGCCAACAACCGAAGAAAATACCTAGAGTTTGAAGTGGGTGATAAAGTGTTCTTACGAATATCTCCCTGGAAGAGGGTTATGAGATTTGGAAAGAAGGGGAAGTTGAGCCCTAGATATATCTGTCATTTCGAAATACTGGATCGTGTTGGGAAGGTAGCTTACCGATTGGCGCTTCTACCGAATCTCTCTCAAGTTCACGATGTGTTCCATGTATCTCTCCTAGGAAAGTACATACTGATCCTTCACATGTACTCAGCTCAGAAGTTGTACCGCTGGAGCAAGATCTTTCTTATGAAGAACAACCGATAGAGATTCTGGATCATAGTGAAAAAGTCCTACGAAACAAGACCACTCGATTAGTGAAAGTTTTATGGAGGAAACACCAATTAGAAGAAGCTACATGGGAGCTTGAGGATATGATGAGGGAGAGGTATCCTCATCTGTTTGTTACAAAGTGACGAATTTCGAGGGTGAAATTCATTTTAAGGGGGGTAGAATGTAACACCCGAGACTTTTATGTCATATAAATCATAAAAGGAATATTTTTCTATACACAACACTTGCTTGTCTTTCTTTACACGAAATCGCGAGCTTCCTTGATAGCTTGCGTTGTACGCAATACCGAGTTTCACTAAACAATGATATACTATTAAAATATTATTAAAACTAGCCATTATGAATAGTAATAAACACTTTTTGAAATTTTATAAATTTTATTTCTCAAAATGGACTTCATTTTTGGATTCGTAATATCGAAATTAGCCTAGGGTGAAATTTCGGTATTTTTTTGAAAACTTTCAATTTTTGATGAATAGTGAAACCACTAAGTGGTAGTTAAAAAAACTGAATTTTTCATAAAACATAATTTTACCGCTTTTGTGAGTGGAATTTCAAAAATCCGATAGACACAGTTAATATCAAGAACTAAAATGTGGTTCAATGAGATGAAAATAATTTTTGGTGAATAGTAACTTTTTACTTTTTTTACCACGGTTAAAAGTAAATAGGGTAATTAAGGGTAAAAAATGATATTATTATTACCCTAACACATGTCCAAATTGTATTGGACAAGTGTAATTCGACCAAAAACAAACTTAGGAATAAAATATGACCATTTAGGCCCACTTGGATTAGATTAGGACATTTATTATTAATTTATTTAAAGAAGGGTTAAAATAGTTAAAATCAAAGTTTAATAGGTAACTAATTTCTAATATGGGGTTATACATAAGATAAATTCGACTATAAATATAAATTAGAAATCTAAAAAGATTTCCTACATAATGGTATTTTATTTGTAATTTTTAAAAATTAAATAATTTAATTTATGTATGACACAATGATGATGCAGTAATTATCTTATTAATGAAATATTGACATAATTGATGTTATAAATAACCAAATAAATATAATTTGAGACTTTTTATGAATTACACTACTTTTATAGGTTAATAAGACATGTTAGTATTGATTTAATTAACTTTTTTCGAACTAATCATTCTGTTATGATTTTCAAAAAAATTAATTACTAAATAGTGTCAAAATTGACATAAAATAGTTTTTAAAACAAATAGTATATTAGTAATTGTTATTGTATTCCTAAAAATTTAAGGTTCGGCCAAATGAATTATATAAGGTTATATATATTAATAATAAACAACTTGGGGTTCTTTTGGCTGCTTATAGTAAGTTTATTAACCTTATAGTATAAGAACACAAGATGACACGGTAAAAGTAAAATTATTTAACTTAATGTTAAATCTAAATGATAAGGTTAAAATAGGAACCTAAACTTGTCTAAATTATATTGTATGAGAGGATTTCGACCCATCCCCACCTTAGCCTCTAAATAAATAAATTTTGAGCTATTTAAAACTGAACTTGACTTTATAATAAAATAATATATTTTTTTATTTCAAAGGTGCCCCTCTCCTCCCTTATAAAAGGGCACCTCCTCCCCCTCTTCCTCACACCACTTTGAGCCTTCAAGCTCGGCCAAACCCTGACACTTTCTCCTCTCCACTTCCCTATAGACATCATAGAGGTCTTGGGCTTCTTCAAAGACCTACTTGAGTGCTCTAAAAGAAGGTCTCAAAGAAGCACTTCAAAGAAGAGGTAATGTCCGTTACCGATTATTTCATCTTTATTTATTTTTCCACTTCTTCTTCTTTAGTTGTTTCATTATGAAGTAATAACATAAGTATCACTCATATACTGATATGTTATTATAAGTATGAAACAACCCTATTTCACCATCTATCCATCCTACGGAAAAAGAAATCACCGCGCGTGCGTACGTACGGAATACCGTCTCCACGCCGTGGTGTAATCTATTTTCCACCACCACCTTACTTGGATGGGTATAATGGTTTAAATAATGACTATATATGACTATTATAAAGTGATATTGATTCTGAAATAGTATACATACACTCTAATACAATTCCACTATCATGGGAACGATATCATCGCTCGTGCGTATGTACGGAATACCGTCTCCACGATGTGATGAGATTCGTTCTACATGATCTTCATTGAATAATGATTATATAAATGAATTGAATGAATAAATATGATATATAGTACATTAATACCATTCTGGAAATGATGTATCTATAACCTAAAGAGAATAATAAGAATTTATTCGACAAAACTCGCATAAGAACAAAAAGTTATAAACACCCGAATAACAAGTATCAATGAAATATTAGTACCAAGAAACTAAGAATATGACCATATATGATATCATAACAATAATTATGATTCTCTAATAAGTCAATAACATGATTTAAATCATTATACAGGAGGTTTGGACACTTACGAGGCTAATCGGACCTAAGGTAAGGTAAATATCACAATCTCATTTTTATCCGAGATTGTTTATACTTTAGTATTTACTGGGGTGTATTTTATCATCCAAATCCATGTTTCATCAATATGTAATATTATTTCCATCCACCTACAATTTTTTAAATCCAATTTTACTCTTATGTGAGTTTTTAGTAAAGGATATGAAAGGAATCTTTTGTCGTTTTTCGTACGAGGTACTTTTTGACTTTTCCGACAAAAGTACAGGAAGAATGTTTTTTTAACTTATACGGCATGAATGGATTTTTAAAACAATATTTCCAAGAATATTACTTTACAAGTTTTCATTTTTATTTTTAATCAACTTCTTTTAGTTTAGAATTGTATGACATATTAAGAAAGGAAAAGTGTTTTTGAAGTAGAAAGGATATTTTCGTCAAGAATGGAGTTCAAGTGTTTTATCAAAATTATTTTCCATCTAAGATAATATAGGGTTCTGTTTCTATCCCTATTATTACATGGATTTGATTATGTTGTGATGGAAATATTTTTATGAATTCCTTTATCTTATATGAATAGTTTTATGATGTCATGTTGTTTAAGAATCCCATTTTTATTACATGGGTTATGCAATGATGTATGATTTATGATTTTGTGGAACACATAAGAATAGTATCATTATGAGATGGGTGGGATCTATATCTCCCTCCAATGCATTAGGTAAAGATTTTATATCTCAGGAGATAGAAATTGATGGAACGGTAGGTTATACTGGTTCAGTGAAACAGGACTGAAATGGGGAGTGAACTCAGTTCAGAAATGGACTTTGTCCACTAAGATAGTCTTGGCAATGAGTCTTGACTAATAAGAAATGATTCTCTATGATTATGTGTGTATGACACAAAGTTTCATGTTTTAAGTCATGATTATTGGGATTACTTTTCACTACTATTATTTAACCCATGTTATGAAATTATGCTCTCTTTTGCAGGTTACTATTTCCAAAAGTTATGTTCTTATGAATATGATGTGATTGATATTTCTTTTGTTTACCCTTACTGAGCATTTGAGCTCACCCTTTTGTATGTTTTCTTTCCCCAGGTCAGGAAGAAGGTTATTAAGTAAGATATGCCAAAAGGGACTATAGATATGATGAAATAAATGGGAGACAATGTAGACGCTTTATGAACCAGTTGTTTATATTTCCCAATTTTCTAAAGACACTATACCTATATGGTCCTTTCGTGATTTTTGTTATATGTTGTAATAAATATGCTTCAATTTCAAAGTAATAAAAAGGTATGTAAAGTATGGGTCGTTATAGGATGAGTTCAATAACTTATTTTTCAATAAGTACTTCCCTCGTATTCTCTGAACAAAGATGGAGAAGGAATTTCTTGAACTAAAGCAAAAGGATGATGAATATGTTGGTACCTACAAAGAAAATTTTACAAGACTTACAAGGTATGCTTCTAGTATTATTATCCAACCTAAGAGTAAGATCGATCGATTCTTTAGTGGCTTAAAACCAAGTCTTCGAAGGGAGTTATCCATAAGGAACTTCAATAGCTATGAGGAAATCGTTCAATGTGATCTCAAAGTTGAGATGGAGATTGGAGTAACCCATCAGTAATATGGGTTTGATAAGAAGAGGAAAATGGAATTCAAAGAAAAATCTAAAGAGCACACTGAAAAGAAGATGATTTTTCCCTTATGCTCAATGTGTGGAAAGAAACATGGAGGAAATTGTCTTAAGGGGACAGGCAAATGTTATAAGTGTGGAAAAGAAGGTCATCGGCCAATTGAATGTCCAAATAATTGGAAGAAGATGTCTAATGATGCAAACAAAGGAAGGGATACGCAGAATGAACCTACTACCCTTCAATGTTTCAAGTGCAAGGAGATGGGGCATTATGCCAATCAATGCCCAAATCCAAGGGTTGATGATGATGATCGACATCAACAAACTCTTAAGGCCAAAGACAAAGGAAAGTCACATGCAATTTCTATCGGCGATGTAGAGTACGACAATGAAGTGGTGAAAGGTACACTTACCATCCACTCTAAAGTAGAAAATGTTTTATTTGATTCTGGATCCACCCACTCTTTTATTTCTAAAAATATTTCGAAGGGTATCGCCGTATTACCTCAACAATTAGATGTTGAGTTAGATGTGACAACCCCTAATGGCACAACAGTCGCATAAAAAGTTTATAATTCTTCTCCAATTGAATTTTGTGGGAAAGTTCTTCCTACAAATCTTTTGGTCCTTCCTATAGTGGAATTTGATGTGATTATTAGCATAGATTGGCTTTCTTTATATGGAGATCATATCAATTTCCAAATAAGGGAAGTCACATTTCATATTCCAGATCAATCTATGATCGTCTATCGATGCAAGGATGAACATAACCTTCCAGTAGAAATTTCTTCCATCTTATGGGTCTTGATTCCACTAAATGAAGGTTATTTATCTCAAATGGTTGGTGAGAAACTCATGATTAAGAATATGCCCATTGTATGTGAGTTTGGTGATGTCTTTCCGGAGGAATTTTCGGGTCTTCCACCTAATCGTGAAGTTGAGTTTTCAATAGAACTCGTACCAGGTGCTTTGCCTATTTCAAATACACCTTATAGAATGGCCCTAATTGAGTTGTAGGAATTGAAGAAGTAACTCCAAGAGAATATTGATAAGGGATTCATACGCCCTAGTGCGTCACCTTGGGGAGCACCTGATCTGTTTGTTAAGAAGAAAGATGGATAAATGAGACTCTGCATTGATTATCAAGAACTTAACAAGATCACTATCAAGAACAAAGATCCTCTCCTGTGCATTGATGACTTATTTGACCAACTACGCAGAGCTAAATACTTTTCCAAGATTGATATTCGTTTAGGGTATCATCAATTAAGGTTCAAAAGGGAGGGTATACCAAAGACGACTTTCCGTACAAGGTATGGACACTATGAATTTATAGTGATGCCATTTGGTCTTACTAATGCCCCTAATATCTTCATAGATCTGATGAATAGAGTCTTTAGAGACTATCTTGATCAATTTGTGGTAGTCTTTATAGATGATATTCTTGTCTATTCAAAGAGCAAGGAAGAACATGAAGATCATTTGAGAATTATATTGAAGACCCTGAGAAAGGAGAAGCTTTATGACAAATTTACCAAGTGTGAATTTTGGCTTCAAAAAGTTGCATTTTTGGGTCACATAATCTCAAAAGAGGGGATATATGTGGATCCAGTAAAAACAGAGGATATCGAAAGATGGTCGAGACCAACAACAGTAATTGAGATCTGAAGTTTTCTTTGTTTGGCTGGATATTATCGACTTTTTGTGAAATATTTTTCACGATTATCTAATCCACTCACCAGGTTGACTCGAAAAGGAGTTAAGTTCATGTGGATGGAGGAATGTAAAGAGAATTTCAAGGAGTTGAAAAGAAGGTTATCCAGTGCACCTGTACTCACACATCCTTGTAGTGGAGAAAGGTTTGTGATCTACAGTGATGCATCCAAGAAGGGGATGGGGTGTGTTCTTTTTCAAAATGATATGGTTATAGCTTATGCCTCATGATAGTTGAAAATCTATGAGCAAAATTACCCAACTCATGATTTGGAGTTAGCTACGGTAATCTTTGCATTAAAGATTTGGAGGAATTATCTTTATGGAGAAAGGTGTGATATTTATACTGATCATAAAATTTTAAAGTATATTTTCACACAAAAGGAGATGAATATGCATCAAAGAAGATGGTTGGAGCTGATTAAGGATTACAACTGCTCAATCCATTACCACCCTGGGAAATCAAACATGGTGGAATATGCATTAAGTCGACAAGACCATGCTAGCTTATCCATGATGAGGATCACAAAAGATCCAATATTTATGGATTTAGAAAGGATGGATCTTGGAATTATAATGAAAGGGGAAAATCGTATCTTTCTCAATTTAATGTTCAACCATCTATACATGTGAAGATTAAAGAGGCACAGAAAGAAGATGTAGAGTTACAAAAGATGGTGAGAAATATTCCTGAATTCAACCTTGATTGTGATGGGATAGTAAAGTTCAGGAATCAGGTTTGTGTTCCTCCCATCCCAGAATTAAAGAAGGAGATGCTGGATGAGGCTCATAGTTCTTCATTATCTATTCATCCTGGAATCACGAAGATGTATAGGGACCTGAAAGAGTACTTCTAGTGGGATGGCATGAAAATAGATGTTGCTGAATATGTCTCTCGATGCGTGGTTTGTCAGCAAGTTAAATCTGAGAGAATGAAGTCTAAGGGGATGTTACAACCATTACCCATACCCGAATGGAAATGGGAAAACATCACTATGGACTTTGTCACTGGACTTCCTAAAACATCGAAAGTCAATAATGCTATCTGGGTCGTAATTGATCGTCTTACAAAGTCTGCACACTTCATTGCTATTAGAGAGGATTTCTCTCTGGATCAGCTTGCCAGGATATATGTGAAGGAAGTGGTAAGATTTCATGGAGTACCACTTTCTATTATATATGATCAGGATCCGAGGTTTACCTCGAAGTTCTGGCGAAGTTTTCAACATACTATGGATATAGAGTTGAGTTTCAGCACTACTTATCATCCTCAGACAGACGGTCAATCTGAGAGAACAATTCTAACTCTAGAAGATATTTTGAGAGCTTTCTCTATAGATTTCAAAGGTGGTTGGGATCAACACCTACCTTTGGTGGAATTTTCTTATAATAATAGCTTTCACTCCAGTATTCAGATGGATCCTTATGAAGCTCTCTATGGAAAGAAATGTAGGACTCCAACTTGCTGGGATGAAGTTGGGGAAAGAAAGCTATTAGGACCTGATCTTGTTGATGAGATGGTAGAAAAGGTCATATCTATTCAAAAACACATAAGAGCAGCTCAGAGTCGACAAAAAAGTTATGCCGACAACCGAAGAAAAGAGCTAGAGTTTGAAGTGGGTGATAAAGTGTTCTTAAGAATATCTCCCTGGAAGAGGGTCATGAGATTTGGAAATAAGGGAAAGTTGAGCCATAGATATATCGGTCCTTTTGAAATTCTGTATTATGTTGGGAAGGTAGCTTACCGATTGGAGCTTCCACCGAATCTCTCCCAAGTTCATGATGTGTTCTATGTATCTCTCCTGTAAAAGTACATACCTGATCCTTCACATGTACTTAGCTTAGAAGTTGTACCACTGAAACAAGATCTTTCTTATGAAGAACAGCCGATAGAGATTCTCGATCATAGCGAAAAAGTCCTACGAAACAAGACCACTCGCTTGGTGAAAGTTTTATGGAGGAACCACCAATTATAAGAAGCTACATGGGATCTTGAGGATATGATGAGGGAGAGGTATCCTTATCTGTTTGTTACAAAGTGACGAATTTCGAGGGCGAAATTCATTTTAAGGGGGGTAGAATGTAACACCAGAGACTTTTATGAGAAATTTATTGTTTTTATAAATCATCAAAGGAATATTTCACTACACACAACACTAGATTGGCTTGATTTACACACAATCGCGACCTTCCTCGATATCTTGCGTCGTACGCAATACCGAGTTTTACTAAACAACGATATGCTATTAAAATATTATTAAAACTAGCCATTATGAATAGTAATAAACACTTTTTGAAATTTTGTAAATTTTATTTTTCAAAATGGACTTCATTTTTGGATTCAGAATATCGAAATTAGCCTACGGTGAAATTTTGGTTTTTTTTTCGGAAAACTTTCAATTTTTGATGAATAGTGAAAACACTGAGTTACTATTTAAAAACCGACTTTTTATTTAAATAATTATTTATTTTATTTAAATTTATTTTAAGTAAAAATTGATACATAATACCTATATAAGTTCAATCCAATTCATTGGAGTCATTTTATAATAATTTTAGATATATAAAAATTTTATTGAACTTTTCACCGTCATTTACCCACCTCCTAGGAGAATTTGCAAAGTTACATAAAACTTAATTTTACCGCTTCTGTGAGTGGAATTTTGAGAATCCGAGAGACACAGTTAATATAAAGGACTAAAATTTGGTTCAATGAGATGAAAATAATTTTTGGTGAATAGTAACTTTTTACTTTTTTTACCACGGTTAAAAGTAAATTGGGTAATTAAGGGTAAAAGTGTTATTATTATTACCCTAACATATGTCCTAATTCTATTGGATAAGTGTAATTCGACCAAAAACAACATTAGGAATAAAATATGACCATTTAGGCCCACTTGGATTATATTAGGACATTTATTATTAATTTTTTTTAAAGAAGGGTTAAAATAGTTAAAATAAAAGTTTAATAAGTAAATCATTTTTAATAAAGGGATATACATAAGATAAATTCGACTATAAATATTAATTAGAAAGGTAAAAATATTTCCTACATAATGGTATTTTATTTTTAATTTTTATACAATAAATAATTTAATTTATTTATGACACAATGATGATGCAGGAATTATCTTATTAATGAAATATTGACATAATTGATGTTATAAATACCCAAATAAATGTAATTTGAGAATTTTTATGAATTAAAATAATTTTATATGTTAATATGACATGTTAGTGTTGATTTAATTAACTTTTTTCGAACTAAGAATTCTGTTATGTGTTTCACAAAAATCAATTACCAAATAGTGTCAAAATTGACATAAAATAGTTTTTTAAAACAAATATTATATTATTAATTGTTATTATATTCCTTAAAATATAATGTTAGGCCAAGATACTTATATCATGATAGGTGTATCATTAATGGACCACTATGGGGTCTCTTGGATGTATATGGTAGGTTTATTAACTATATAATATAAAAATACAAAGTGACATGGTAAATGTCAATCTAATTAACTAAGAGTTAAAACTAAAAGATAAGGTTAATATAATGACCTAAACTTGTCTAAATTCTATTGGATGAGAGTATTTATACCCATACCCACCTTAGCTTCTAAATAAATCAATTTTGAGCTATTAAAAACCGAATATGACTTTATAATAAAATAATATTTTTAGTTTTTCCTAAGGTGCCCCTCTCCTCCCTTATAAAAGGGCACCTCCTCCCTCTCTTATTCACACAACTTTGAGCCTTCAAGCTTGGACAAACCCTAAAAATTTCTCTTCTCCACTTCCCTAGAAACATCCTAGAGTTCCTGGTCTTTTTCAAAGACCAATTTTAGTACCCTAAGAGGAGGTCTCAAAGAGGTGCTTCAAAGAAGAGGTAATGTCCGTTACCGATTCTATCAACTTTATTTTTTCTTCCACTTCTTCTTATTTAGTTGTTTCATTATGAAGTAATAACATCAGTATCACTCATATACTGGTATGTTATTATAATTATGAAACACCCCTATTTCACCATCTATCCATCCTACGGAAAACGAAATCACCACGCGTGCATACGTACGAAATACCGTCTCCATGCCGTGGTGTAATCTATTTTCCACCACCACCTTACTTGGATGGGTATAATGGTGTAAATAATAACTATATAAGATTATTGTAAAGTGATATTGATTCTGAAATAGTATACATACACTCCAATACAATTCCACGATCATGGGAACGATATCATCGCTCGTGCGTACGTACGGAATACCGTCTCCACGATGTGATGCGACTCGTTCTACATGATGTTCATTGAATAATGATTATATAAATTAATTGAATGAATGAATATGATATATATTACACTAATACCATTATGTAAATGAGGTATCTATAACCTAAAGAGAAGTATAAGAATTTATTCAACAAAACACGCATAAGAACAAAAAGTAATAAACACCCGAATAACAAGTAGCAATGAAATATTACTAATAAGAAGCTAAGAATATGGACATATATGATATAATAACAATGAGTGTGATTCTGGAATAAGTCAATGACATTATTTAAATCATTATACAGGAGGTTCAGACACTTACAAATGAAATCTGACCTAAGGTAAGGGAAAATCTCGCAATCTCATTTTTATCCGAGATTGTTTATACTTCAGAATTTACTGGGGAATATTTTTCATCCACATCCATGTTTCCTCAATATGTAATATTTATATCCTTCTACAATTGTTTATATCCAATTTTAACCTTCGGTGAGTTTTTAGTAAAATATATGAAAGGAATCTTTTGTCGTTTTTCGTACGAGGTACTTTTTGACTTTTCCGACAAAAGTACGAGAAGAATGTCTTTTTTTAACTTATACGGAATGAATGGATTTTTAGAACATTATTTCCATGAATATTACTTTACAAGTTTTCAAGTTTATTTTTAATCAAATTCTTTTAGTTCAAAATTATATGACATGTTAAGAAAGGAAAATGTTTTTGAAGTAGAAAGGATATTTTCCTCAAGAATGGAATTCAAGTGTTTTATCAAAATTATTTTCCATCTAAGATAATATAGGGTTATGTTTCTATCCCAATTATTACATTGATTTAATTATGTTGTGATGGAATTATTTTTATGAATTCCTTTATCTTATATGAATTGTTTTATGATGTCACGATATTTAAGAATCCCATTTTTATTACATGGGTTATGCTATGATGTATGGTTTATGATTTTGTGGCACACATAAGAATGGTATCATTATGAGATGGGTGGGACCTATATCTCCCTCCAATGCATTGGGTAAAGATTTATATATCATGAGATAAACATGGATGGAACGGCAGGTTAAACCGGTTCAGTGAAACAGGACTGAAACGAGGAGTGAACTCGGTTCTGAAATGGACTTTGTCAGCTAAGATAGTCTTGGATATGAGTCTTGACTACTAAGAAATGATTCTCTATGATTATGTGTGTATGACACAAATTTTGATGTTTTAAGTTATTATTATTGGGATTACATTTCACTACTATGATTTATCACATGTTATGAAATTATGATCTCTTTTTCAGGTTAAGATTTCCAAAATTTTATGTTCTTATGAATATGATGTGATTTATATTTCTTTTATTTACCCTTACTGAGCATTTGAGCTCACCCTTTTGTATGTTTTCTTTCCCCAGGTCAGGAAGAAGGTTATTAAATAGGATATGCCAAAAGGGACTCTAGATATGATAAAATAAATGGGAGACGATGTAGATGCTTTATGAACCAGTTATTTATGTTTCCTAGTTTCTAAAGACACTATACCTATACGGTCCTTTCCTAGTTTTGTTATTTGTTGTAATAAGTTTGATTCAATTTTGAAGTATTAAGAATGTATGTAAAGTATGGGTCATTATATATAATCACATGAACATTATTATAATTTACTTCTAGATGGGATATGATATTTCTATAGAGTTGATCAAATGGATAATGTGGTTGAAAAATTTATCATTATTATACAAAAAACCAAAGAAGATTAAAAGTACTTTACATTGATTATAAATTTTTATGAGACATAATAATTTTAATTTCATTAAGTCTCCCACTATTTTATCACATATAAATGGCCCTCATCATTGAACTAAAAATATATTTTCATGTGGAAATTCTATTAGAAAGGATCCATATGTCCCTTATTAAAATCAAGACAATGGCCATGAAAATTATAAGAAGGTTTTTAAGGTAGGTTTTCTTTCCAACCGCAGGCTTTCAACTCCTTTTCCCATTGAGTAGAATCCTCAATCCTGATATCCAAACTCAAATTTCCTCAATAATTTCCTATAAATTTGTATTGAATAGCCAAAGGTTGTTAAATCCTATACAAGTTTGGTTAAGTCAACCCAACATATTTGTATATATTTCCCAATAATTTAAAGTTCACATGAAAACTTTCTGAACTAACACTTGAACTATGGGTCCATTTTAACTCAGATAATGGAAGGTGTAATGACTTAATATTATATTGAGGGATTTTATTTATTATATAATTCTTTTTATTAATTTATCTTTTACATTTATTTTTATTATTAAGTGGATTTTACTTGAGTGATTTACCATGAACTGATTAAATATTTATTCATAACCCTTTTATTTCAATTCCATCTTTACATATTAATCCATTTATTTATGTGATCATGGTCATGTATCTATAAAATAAGTCATGCATCATATATAAATAAAATTAATAAAACATTACATGATCATGAGATTTAACTAGCAGTTTTTTATTAGTTGGTCCATAAATAAACCATTGAAACTTAGGGGAAAGATTCCTTGAGGAGCCAGACTGAGCTCAAGTTGCAGTATTCTACCTCTCTCTTGTGTATCTCTTTGGTTTGGTTTCACCCTAAATGTATCTTGAACCAACACCATGCGTCTAAGAGCTCTATCATTTCAATTAATTAACTTCAATCATAGGTGAAAGGAACCCAAAGGGGGGGGGGTACTTAAATGAAACCATGGGCACATAGGCCTATACATAATAACGAGCAAGGGATAAATCAAAGGGTGTAAATTTAATTTAATAATAATTATAATGGTAAAAACCCATGAAATAATTAAATTAAAGGAAATAAAACACACACACAAGTAGATATAAGGTCATGTTCAACAACTTATGCAATGAATAAATATTTGAAATAATTAACTAACATTCATTTTGATTCATTCTATTATTAAGATAAAACATGTGAAAATTAATCTGATTAATTATCTGATTAAAAATCAAATTCAATTTATCTTAATATCCATCTAATATGTACTAGATATTCCCTTCCACTTTGGTTTTAAATAAATTAAATAAATTAATATTATTTAAAATTTAATAAAATCAGTTCAAAACTTGTACTTTGTAAGATCATGTGTTTTTCTTGAGATAAATAACTTTTTTTGGTTTAAACTCTTTGTTTTGGCCTAATTTTATTGACCAGAGAGATCATGGGTGTCTTGGGCTTGTTTGGAGCCCAGAACCCTATTTTTTTGGAAGAAATAGACATCCCAAAGTATTAGTGTAAACTTTGTGGGATAGGACACTTGGTTACTAATAACAATGCGAGGCTTAACAGTGAGATGCAAGAGGTTTTACAATTTGGGGAAAACTGTGCAGCTCAGGTGAATGCCCATGAAAAATGTTACAAACATTTAATAGAGGGGTTTGGAATGGTTTGTGCAGGGTTAGACAAACATGCATATGAAACCATGTGAGGTGATCCCTTGAGATAGTGAAGGGCGCATGCTTGGTGGATAACTTGGCCAACCATGTGGCTAAACCATGAAACCCAATAAAATATGGGAAATGAACCATTTTCCATTAAAGACTTAAATTTTCTAAACCGCCTTTCTCCATTTTTTCTCTAATGACAATAATACCTCCAATTTTCTCCATTTGAACTCCCTTTTGAATCATAATCTAGGAAATGAGAGATCTCAATGATCTAGACATAGATTTGAACACCATTTATCTCATTGGATCCACACCATTAAGTTCTTCCATCATCTTGTGTCATTATTCATTTTCCTAGGTACCGACTGTACTATTTTGGTGAAAGATAATATTCCCTATATCTAGTATTTTTGTCCATTATTCATTTATATCTTGATATGGAATGAATCAGAGATCGATACTAGATGAGTGATCTACTACGAACCTATGGTTAGTGATCTATACCTTTTCCCACAAGTTTACTCTTTCATAGATCCAGTTTCCATGATGCCATGCACTAGAATTTTTGATGTCACTTGTAAAATGAATTGAATGATTTGATTAAATGAAATTAAACTTATTAGGTTTCCATTTTAGTACCTTTGAGATTTTTGGTGGTTGTTTCCCCAACCTAGGCCACTCATGTGGTGTACCTTTTCTTTTGAATTTTGTTATACCACCCTGTTGGGTGTGTGGTAGCTCACCACAAATTTTGGGAGATTTTTTAATTGAATGACTTGAATTGAAATGTTAGGAGAATTTTTTCCTCCGTTTACACGTGATTATATGATGTTAAATGATTAAATTTATTGAATGGAAATTTTGTAAATGAGTTTAGATCCATATTATATATATTCCATGGACGTTTCTCCCATGGATCATGTTTATGATAGTGGATTCCTTAGATATGTTTACACATTGGATCCCGATTTAGTATGTTTAATTAGGCCTTGATACCCCTTAGATATGGATTTATTCAACTAGTAGTGGACACGGTATGTTGAAATACTCCTTGGATTCCACCCAAGTATTTATTGAGTTTCCATTGAGATTCTCCTAGGAATCGACGTGGATGCATTGGTCTTCTATACCTTGGATCTATTCCTTCATGGTTTGAATCATTTATTAAATGATGCGACCATTATGGGTGACTCTAATTATATGGAATGTCCCTGGTGAATTTTATTTACAGGATTATATGATGTGGCTATGATTATGAAGGTTCTGGGTGCAGCAGAAGTGTGGTTGGTCTAACACCCAACTTTGATTTTTACCACGATCAATGATTATTCCGAGATCAATACAAATATGAATTCCAGTCTCCATGTAATAGAATCAAATATTTAGATAAAAAAGGAAGAGGCACAAAACCTTTAGATATGATCTTGCACGTCATTTTTAAAATTAATTTAATTAATTTCATAAAGAAAATAATACCTGGATCTTTGGTATTTTTTTCGTTGATGATGTTGATATTTTGGAATGACCCTTACAGATTATCTTGTTGCACTTTCAAGGGTCCAAACTAGAATCCCTCTAGCGGTGATCCAAATGTTATCTGATGGACTCTGATCGACATCGCTCGTATTCCGAGTGCTAGAGAGGAGAAGTGAGTGTCTTGTGTCAGTCGTTCTTGATCACTTGTTATTCGGCCTGAAGAACATCTCTGGTTCTTGAGAGGGTCGGGAAGAGGATTAAAGGGAGAAATTTTTTAGCTCAATAATTCTCAATTCACCAGGTGTGAAGTTTGGTACTTGGCACAATAGACATATGTGTCTATTTATTGACATGGGTATTGAGTTAAAATATTTAATAGCGTAACAACAATTAAATACATTCATAACCTTAGATAAAATCCATGATAATAATAATAATAATACATAATTATTTATGGTGCACCAACTTGTGGAAAAAGGAATTATAAATAAAATTCTCTGTCACATAATAATAGCATCATTATTTTAATTTGTGCCAACTAGTTAATTAATTATTTATCATATTGCAAATAATTATTTCACTACCAGACCAACCATGGTCCCCTGGAACTCCACTTCCATTTATTAAATACCCGAATAAATAAATAAATAAATATCTTAAATAAATATTTTATTTAAAAACTAGTAAATAAATATTTATCAAATTTTCAATAAAATAAATAAATATATTTTACCCACAATATGGTGAGTAATTATTTATTTAATTTATGGAATCATTTTAGCTTGAATAAAATTATTCCATTGTATTAAGAATATTATTTATTAATTAAATTCAAATAGAATTTAACTAAGACCACCATAAACACTTAGTTTGTGACCCTATAGGATTTTTTTTCATTGGAATTAGGCGGGATTGACTAAAGTCCAAGAGTAATGTATAGCGATGGGTCAAGGAACCCAATAGAAAGAACATAAAGTTGCAATAATGACATCCGCATAAAAATACTCACTATGTAATATAATCCCTTTTTTGCAATATCTCATCAAGCAGGTTTCATAATAGTGTCATCAAATTTTATGCTAGATACTTCGTTCTTTGACTACCTAAAATTATCTCATTGTTACACTATGGCCATGGAATTTCGGGCGACAGTTCTATTTCAATCAACGGGATGAGATATTAACTTCCATAAATGGAAGGGGAAAATCCTTCCTCGACTTATCCATTAATAACATGCCATTCATGACGCACCCAACATACCCTACTTCCCGCCAACAGTCTCGATGATAGTTTTCATTAGTAAATCAAAGTGCACGAGTTATGACCCATATTAATGATAATCATAAATTCTAAGGATCATTACACATTCTTTTAGATAGAAATATCTGATGACACCAAAACATTCAGAATTCCTATTGACGGGACTGTTCTCATAATCTCCTGTGTTGGAGATTACCAAGTTTGAACTTCATGAGAGGAAGTCTCATATTATTATGAGTACTCACACCTGATGGTCTGTAGGATATGTATCCCATCATATTATGTCATCCAACCATAGAACTATATTTAATAATATTGTTATATCATTTAAAGGTTCTCATCATAGTGGGGAACTGCCATGGCCTTATCAATGCAACAAATACTCTAGGACATTATTACATCATATTCATGCAGAACAATGAAAAATATGTAATAATATGTTTAATATTTAAATACATTAAATATACTTGTAATCAAAGTATAACTAGTTGGTTCTAGGACACCAACTCTTACAAACTCCCACTTGGACTAGAGCCAACTGCCTACGACTTTCAGTTCGATAGACCTCACATGGTGATCATGTTTTTACAGAGTCAAGGATTTAGTCAAGGGGTCCTCCATGTTGTCTTCTATGGATATAATTCTCACTGTAACTTCACCTCTATGAGAAAAATCCCTTAAGAGATGATAATTCTAAATTATGTTCATTTTCCACTAATGTGACCTTGGATATTTTGTGAGATCCACCGTGTAGTATTATCACAGTATAGTGTAATGGGATATTTACTGCTAGGTATCACATCCACCTCCTGGACGAAGCTTCACATCCAAACTGCTTCTTTAGATGCCTTAGAATCTGCGATATACTTGGAATCTGCTGTAGAATCTGCAACCACACTCTTCTTTGAGCTCTTCTAGCTTACTGAACCTCCATTCAAAGTGAAGATGTATCCCATTTGTGACTTCATGTCATCTTGATTAGTCTGTTAGCTAGAATATTCATATCCTATAAGGAATATTTCCTCATCTCCTTCATAAACCAGGAAAATATTATAAGGACCTGGCCTTAAACGTTACTTAATATTGAATTAAATGAATAATTCACGTCGAGGATCTTTTCAGGTTTAGAGTTTTAGAGAATTAGAACATAACTATTACATCTCAAAAGATTACTAAGTAGTCACTTCTACTAAGTTTCCATAATAAAAAAAAACTCTTAAAAAGAAACGTGTCTAGTTCCATGTTTTATATAGGATGACATTCCCTTGATCCCATCCTTGACCTTATTCCACATTAAGTCCTGTGAAAACATTTCAAAAAAAAAAAAACCTTGGGGTGAGTATAAAAAGCTCAGTAAGGGATACAGAAAGAATGAAAATTGTTAGTTTTTCAAACATCAAATAAACCATATATACTCTATAAAACTAATACCTTCACCTTCATGAAGTAGTAAAAACTCTTCACTGAATAAAGTATCATTACTTACCTTTTTGTAACCAAAGGATTACCATGAAATCCATAAAAATAACACATAACATATATAAAGGTAACTTGGGACATAAACATACTTAAGTGGAATAACCATACGGTCGACTTCCACACATATCACTTAATGGAATAGCCATACGGCCAATTTCCATACATACTTAATGGAATAGCCATACGACCGACTTCCATACCCAATGCATTGGAGGTTATAACGTAACCACCTGTCCTGGTATTCACGGCACCACCCGTCATATGGTTTATAACGTAACCACCCGTTAAAATGTCCAAGTACCAGTATAAAATCATAAAACATAAAACCAATATAAAGGAATGATAACATTTCCACATTTCAATCACAATATATCATAAATATATTGACATAATATAATCCTTTTTCAAAACCATTTTCAATACCAAAATACATAAAAGAGTATATGGTATTTATTTTATTTTAAAAACATTACGGCTTGTTGAGGAAGCCAAAGACCAAATAATACTCGCGGCGGCGAAAAAGGTTGTTGTCACCGCGTACGTTAAAAGAAACATTCCTTTTTGTCGTTTTGTAAAACGCTTCGTAGAAAAAGATTCTTTTTGTATAAAAGTAAAATTCAAAGGGGTTTATACACCGTATAAAAGAAAGTTGTGTATAAAACGAAATATGCCTCAATGAAAGGAGATTGAGACGAAGTCCCTTACCTCGGGTCCGACTTGACTCGATCGTTCTTTAACATCCTGAATAATAAACTTGAGTTAATTTATACTTGATTAAGAACCTTTTTAAAGTTTATTATTCCTTTTATATCACTTATTTCCATGTTATAAACATTATGTAACCATTTAAGTTAATAATGTTTGTTTTCTCAATATTTGGTTCTTAAGTCGAAAGTGGACTTCTTACAATTACATGTTGTTCGTGTGGTCAAAGGTTCTTTATATCCAGAATGAAATTCCCGATTTGGATATAATATGTATCATATATATCCAGCATATACATGTATTTATAATATTACATAATCATTTAGAGGTAAGAAATGAAATGCACCGTTCATGGAGACGGTAAGCCGTACGTACGCATGAACGCTACTTTCATTTCTTTGTCATATTAATGGAATTAAAACTAAATGAGAGGTATGTATATTTTAATTCCAGAATTATATTCATAATTTAGATATATCATTAATTATATATATCCATTATATACGTGTACTTTTAATAGTACATTACATTTGGGGATAAGAAATGAAATGCACCGTTCATGGAGACGGTAAGCCGTACGTACGCATGAACGCTACTTTCATTTCTATCTCATACTTTAATGGAAAGAAATAACAATGATATAGAGGTATATTATAATTACAGTATAAAATAATATATAATAACTTTAAATCCATCCTTTACACGTCCCACATATGGCATTAACGAATCACATCACTTTGAGGGGGCGATAGTCCGCACTTCCTTAAATGAAGATATCATGTTTACCCATAATGGAAACCATAAAGGTATGCCCAAAATGAAAAATACAGAAGATTAAATAAAAAAATAAACATATTATATATCATATATAAAAATAGTGACATCATAATGTCCACCTTTGAAGGTGTTAAATGAGTGTTGAACAATCATCGTTTCGGGAGGCAGAATTTCGCCATCCACGGAAACCGTATGTTCTTTAACCATTTGATGTAGTTGTGTGAGAGTGTAGCTCGAATAAATCTTATAAAAACATCCTAGTATATTGAATATACTGGTGTTGTTACAAAAGAAGTAAATAAAAAGAGTTTAGAGGGTTGGAGAAGCAAAATAAAACAAATGAACAAGAGAGAATGAATTACCTTTAAAAGTGTAACTCCTTTTGATTTGAGCCTAAAGGCTTCCTTTGAAAGGATTCTGCCCAAAGGGAATCCTCTAGGATGAGTAGAGGGATGTGGAGAGAGTAAATGGGCAGGGTTTGGCCGAGCCAAAGGCTTGAGGAGTGTGTGAAATGAGGTAGAGGTGGGGGCCTTTTATAAGAGGAGAGGAGGGGCACTTTTGGAAAGTAAAGAAATATTACTTTATTTGAAAATGTGTTTCGGTTTTAAAAGGTCCCACATTGAAATAATTCGTCGATAAGGTGATAAGGGTTCGAAATCCACTCATCCAATTGGTTTTGGACATGTGTAGTTCATAGATTTTACATTATCTTTCCATTTTATGTAAATCGTCAAATAATGATGTCATCGCTACATCATTATTATGTCATAAATAATTTAATTTATTTAATGTCTAAAAATTATAAATAAAATACTATGATTTAGGAAATCTTTTTATCTTTCCAATTACTATTTATAATCAAAAATCTGATCTTTATAACCCCATGTAAAAACTGTTTTCATAAAACATATTATGTTTGTGTAATTTTTACTTTTACATTAAATAAAAAGTTATTTATGTCATTTCCCAACCAAAGTGTCTCCATGGGGTCCCCAAGTTGACCCATGGCTTGTCTTGGTCGGCCATGACACAACCAATGAGGGTAGGACATGTTTCAAGCTCATCTTATTTTATTAAAGCATTATTTTTACCTTAAACTACACTAATTACCACTAATCGCGATTAAGAACCTAATAAGTTACTATTCATCAAAAAATTATTATAATCTCATTGAACCACATTTTACTTCTTAATGACAACCATGTATGTCGGATTTTTGAAGTTCAAAACACAATGATGGAAAAATTTCATTTAAACGGAAAATCAGTCTTTATAAGTACCACTTAGTGGTTTCACTATTCATCAAAAATTGAAGTTTTTCAGAAAATTACCAAAAATTCACCCTAAGATATATTTGATATTACGAATTCAAAAATGAAGTCTATTTTAAAAAATTAAAAACATATAAGTCACATTAATTAATTTAATAATTAATTCCCGCTGTCAGAGCAAATAGCGTGTTTTTATGAAACAATAAGTATCAAAAGATTGACACTAGTTTAAGTCCGATTTCAAAGTGAAATTAATTCCAATGACCACTATTGGATTTAATGGTAAAAATATTTTCTAATTTCAATTTAAAACCAATTCAAAAGATAATATAATCATATAAATAAATTAGATTAAAAAGAGGTTTTGAATTAAAAAACAACATTTTACACTATTCATTAAAAAAAATGAACTTTATCAGAAAGGTACCAAAAATTTACACAAAGTAAATTTTGATGTCCCGATTCTATAGACGAGTTATATTTGGTCCAATATAATTTATAAGATCGATCAAAACTATATTTAATGATGGTTCTCCGTCAAAAGGTGATAAGTGGACCTTTCGTCAAAATTAGGGTATAAATGCATAAAATTGAACTCTTTCCGTATTTTAAGCCTTTATCTTTTATTGGGTAAATGTGAAAACATTTAAAAACATATATAATCATATTTTAGTTATTTCTATCCATTCCCGCTAGTACAACGACTACTCGTTAACTAACATTTAAAATAATATTATTTTATTACTTGTGTGCAACGTAAGTTTTCAAAGAAAATCATCATTGTGTACCGAGTACGCTATCGAACGTAGAAACCGCTTTTAATTAAAATTAATATTTAATTCTTAAATATTAATAAATATGAAAATTCTTTATTCTTTATTTACCTGAGATGTTACATCCTTCCCCCCTTTTTGGGAATTGCGTCCTCGCAATTTTATTCACTTATCAAAAGAAGTGGGGGTATTTATCCCTCATAGCATTTTCAGATTCCCACGTTGCCTCTTCAATCACATGGTTTTTCCACAAAACCTTTACCTGATGAATCACCTTATTCCGTAACACCTGCTCCCTGTGGTCAAGAATCTGGACCGGTTGTTCCTCATAAGATAGGTTCTCTTCCAGCTGAACTACCTCTGGACTCAAAACATGAGATGGATCTGGCATATACTTTCTCAACATTGAAACATGAAAAACATTGTGTACATGAGATAAACTCGGAGGTAAATCCACCCGGTATGCAACTGATCCAAATCTCTCCAGAATTTCATATGGTCCAATAAACCTTGGACTCAGCTTTCCTATCTTACCAAATCTCATCACACTTTTCCAAGGAGAAACCTTGAGAAAAACATGATCACCTACCTCGAAAGATAGATCCTTCCTCCGGTTATCCGCATAACTCTTCTTCCTGTTCTGAGCTGTTCTCATGTGCTTCTGAATCAACTGAACTTTTTCTGCCATCTCTTCTACCAATTCTGGTCCCATCAGCTTCCTTTCACCCACTTCATCCCAAAATGATGGAGTTCAACACCGCTTCCCATATAATGCCTCAAATGGTGCCATCTGTATACTGGAATGAAAACTGTTATTATAAGAAAACTCAACCAAAGAAAGTTGTTGGTCCCAACTTCCCTGATAATCCATAGAACAAGCTCGTAGCATATCCTCCAATGTTTGGATTGTTCGTTCTGACTGCCCATCTGATTGAGGATGAAAAGTTGTACTAAAATTTAATTCAGTACCCAACAACTTCTGAAGGCCTTTCCAAAAGTTAGAAGTAAACCTGGGATCACGATCCGATACAATGGAGAGAGGAACTCCATGTAACCTGACTATTTCTTTAAGATAAAAACGGGAAAGTTGATCTAGAGAGAAAGTATCTTGTATAGAAAGGAAATGAGCAGATTTGGTCAAGCGATCAACAATAACCCAGATTGCATTATTACCTCGAGATGTCCTCGGTAATCCCACAACAAAGTCCATGGATATGTTTTCCCATTTCCACTCTGGCACTGGTAAAGGATGAAGCATCCCTTTCGGTAACTACTGCTCTGCTTTAACCTGTTGACATGTCAAACACTTCACAGTAAAATCAGCAATGTCTCTTTTCATTACATCCCACCAGTAATACTCCCGCAGATCTCTGTACATCTTAGTACTGCCAGGATGAACTGAAAACGGGGAACTATGAGCCTCACATAACAACTCATTCTTCAACTGTGAATCACAAGGCACACATAACCTCTTCCCAAACCTCAAAACACAAACACAAACTTTTCCAAGAACTCATGGAAAATTTTATTCATAAGGTCCATGAATACAGCAGGTGCATTGTTTAACCCAAAAGGAATAACTAGACATTCATAATGGCCATATCTAGTATGGAACGTAGTCTTCGGAACGTCTGCTTCTTTTACTTTCAACTGATGGTACCCCGACCTCAAGTCAATCTTCGAGAAATACTGAGCTCCCTGGAGCTGATACCACTTCATTCGATGGCCCAACATATGCTGATGTTGTTGCAAAGGATTTCACCACCCCTTTCTGCTTGTAGTCTGGCTGAATTCCCCCAGTTGAGTTCTCCGTTGGACACTCGTTTTCATAATGACCCATTTCATTACACTTAAAACATCTTACCGTTGGATTTTCATTTCCTGCTTGATCATCTTCCTTACAGTTACGAGCAATATGACCATACTTACCACACCTAAAGCACTTACCATACTTGGATAAACATTCTCCAGGATGCATTTTACCACACTTCTCACAGGATGGATATTTGGTTTTCTTACCTCCTTGCTTCTTTGATGAATTCTTCCCCTTTGCCTGCCAACTAGACCTCTTATTCTGTTGTTTGTCATAGAACACCTGATCATCGGCAAACTCCATTTCCACCTTCTCCGCACATCGAACAAGTTTTTCATAACTTTTGAACTCACGAGAAGCTAAAGCCCGTCGATACTTTGGCTTTAACCCTGAGTAATAACGTTTTAATTTACTATCAATATCTCGTATGAAGTTTGGAGCATACCTTGCCAATCGAGTGAACTTTTCTTCATAAGCAGCCACTGAATCATCCTCCTGCCTCAATTCTAGGAACTGTTTTTCCATCCTAAGACGAACCACCTTAGGAAAATATTTCTCAAGAAACATACCTTTGAATTCGTCCCAGTGAAGATCCTCAATCTCATCACTATCCCTTATATTTTTCACCATCGACCACCACTGATCAAATTCACCTTCAAAACTATAAATAGCAAGACTAACCTTTTGATGTTCTGAACACCCCATGACATCAAAAATCTTCTCCAGTGCTTTAATCCACCCTTCAGCTTGCACAAGGTCAGATGATCCTCTGAATGATGGGGGATGTTGCCTCATGAAATGTTCCACCACTGAAATGTTCCTCTGCTATTGATCTGGCTGATCTCATGCATGGATACCACCACCATTTATAGCCTGAGTCAACTGTGCCATCACTATAACAAACTGTTCAGTTCCGATTCCGACCATCTCAGGTTGTTGATTTGGAAGGTTATCTTCCTCCTGATGTCGTCCCAATATAGCTTCTTTGTTTCCTCTGCGGAAAACCATTCTGAACACAGAAATATCTTAGGCGAAGCAACATGGTAATCCGTAAATGCTATATCATTTCAATCATATTATAATTTAACACTTTTCTAACTCCTAAAGTTGTCTAAACCGACCTTTGATACCAACTATAAGGCCCCGGCCTTAAACCTTACTTAATATTGAATTAAATGAATAATTCACGTCAAGGATCTTTTCAGGTTTAGAGTTTTATAGAATTAGAACATAACTATTACATCTCAAAAGATTACAAAGTAGTCACTTCTACTAAGTTTCCATAATAAAAAAAAACTCTTAAAAAGAAACGTGTCTAGTTCCATGTTTTATATAGGATGACATTCCCTTGATCCCATCCTTGACCTTATTCCACATTAAGTCCTATGAAAACATTTCAAAAAAAAACTTGGGGTGAGCATAAAAATCTCAGTAAGGGATACAGAAAGAATGAAAACTGTTAGTTTTTCAAACATCAAATAAACCATATATACTCTATCAAAGTAATACCTTCACCTTCATGAAGTAGTAAAAACTCTTCACTGAATAAAGTATCATTACTTAACTTTTTGTAACCAAAGGATTACGATGAAATCCATAAAAATAACACATAACATATATAAAGGTAACTTGGGACATAAACATACTTAAGTGGAATAACCATATGGTCGACTTCCACACATATCACTTAATGGAATAGCCATACGACCAATTTCCATACATACTTAATGGAATAGCCATACGGCCGACTTCCATACCCAATTCATTGGAGGTTATAATGTAACCACCTGTCCTGGTATTCACGGCACCACCCATCATATGGTTTATAATGTAACCACCTGTTAAAATGTCCAAGTACCAGTATAAAATCATAAAACATAAAACCAATATAAAGGAATGATAACATTTCCACATTTCAATCAGAATATATCATAAATATATTGAAATAATAGAATCCTTTTTCAAAACCATTTTTAATACCAAAATACATAAAAGAGTATATGGTATTTATTTTATTTTAAAAACATTACGGCTTGTTGAGGAAGCCAAAGACCAAATAATACTCGCGGCGGCGGAAAAGGTCGTTGTCGCCGCATACGTTAAAAGAAACATTCCTTTTTGTTGTTTTGTAAAACGCTTCGTAGAAAAAGATTCCTTTTGTATAAAAGTAAAATTCAAAGGGGTTTATACACCGTATAAAAGAAAGTTGTGTATAAAACGAAATATGCCTCAATGAAAGGAGATTGAGACGAAGTCCCTTACCTCGGGTCCGACTTGACTCGATCGTTCTTTAATGTCCTGAATAATAAACATGAGTTAATTTATACTTGATTAAGAACCTTTTTAAAGTTTATTATTCCTTTTATATCACTTATTTCCATGTTATAAACATTATGTAACCATTTAAGTTAATAATGTTTGTTTTCTCAATATTTGGTTCTTAAGTCGAAAGTGGACTTCTTAAAATTACATGTTGTTCGTGTGGTCAAAGGTTCTTTATATCCATAATGAAATTCCCAATTTGGATATAATATGTATCATATATATCCAGAATATACATGTATTTATAATATTACATAATCATTTAGAGGTAAGAAATGAAATGCACCGTTCATGGAGACGGTAAGCCTTACGTACGCATTAACGCTACTTTCATTTCTTTGTCATATTAATGGAATTAAAACTAAATGAGAGGTATGTATATTTTAATTCCAGAATTATATTCATCATTTGGATATATCATTAATTATATATATCCATTATATACATGTACTTTTAATAGTACATTACATTTGGGGATAAGAAATGAAATGCACCGTTCATGGAGACGGTAAGCCGTACGTACGCATGAACGCTACTTTCATTTCTATCTCATAATTTAATGGAAATAAATAATAATGATATAGAGGTATATTATAATTCCAGTATAAAATCATATATAATAACTTTAAATCCATCCTTTACACGTCCCACATATGGCATTAACGAATCACATCACTTTGAGGGGGCGGTAGTCCGCACTTCCTTAAATGAAGATATCGTGTTTACCCATAATGGAAACCATAAAGGTATGCACAAAATGCAAAATACAGAAGCTTAAAGAAAAAAATAAACATATTATATATCATATATAAAAATAGTGACATCATAATGGCCACCTTTGAAGGTGTTAAATGAGTGTTGAACAATCATCGTTTCGGGAGGTAGAATTTCGCCATCCACGGAAACCGTATGTTCTTTAACCATTTTATGTAGTTGTGTGAGAGTGTAGCTCGAATAAATCTTATAACAACATCCTAGTATATTGAAGATACTGGTTTTGTTACAAAAGAAGTAAATAAAAAGAGTTTAGAGGGTTGGAGAAGCAAAATAAAACAAATGAACAAGAGAGAATGAATTACCTTTAAAAGTGTAACTCCTTTTGATTTGAGCCTAAAGGCTTCCTTTGAAAGGATTATGCCCAAAGGGAATCCTCTAGGATGAGGAGAGGGATATGGAGAGAGTAAATGGTCAGGGGTTGGTGGAGCCAAAGGCTTGAGGAGTGTGTGAAATGAGGTAGAGGTGGGGGCCTTTTATAAGAGGAGAGGAGGGGCACTTTTGGAAAGTAAAGAAATATTACTTTATTTGAAAATGTTTTTCGGTTTTAAAAGGTCCAAAATTGATATAATTCGTGTATAAGGTGATAAGGGTTAGAAATACACTCATCCAATTGGTGTTGGACATGTGTAGTTCATAGATTTTACATTATCTTTCCATTTTATTTAAATCATCAAATAATGATGTCATCGCTGCATCATTATTATGTCATAAATAATTTAATTTATTTAATGTCTAAAAATTATAAAAAAACTACTATGATGTAGGAAATCGTTTTATATTTCCAATGACTATTTATAATCAAAAATATGATCTTTATAACCCCATGTAAAAATTGTTTTCGTAAAACATATTATGTTTGTGTCATTTTTACTTTTACATTAAATAAAAAGTTATTTATGTCATTTCCCAACCAAAGTGTCTCCATGGGGTCCCCAAGTTGACCCATGGCTTTTCTTTGTCGGCCATGACACAAAAAATGAGGGTAGGACATGTGTCAAGCTCATCTTATTTTATTAAAGCATTATTTTACCTTAAACTACACTAATTACCACTAATCGCGATTAAGAACTTAATAAGTTACTATTCACCAAAAAAATTATTATAATCTCATTGAACCACATTTTACTTCTTAATGAAAACCATTTATGTCGGATTTTTGAAATTAAAAACACAATGATGGCAAAATTTCATTTAAATGGAAAATCAGTCTTTATAAGTACCACTTAGTGGTTTCACTATTCATCAAAAATTGAAGTTTTTCAGAAAATTACCAAAAATTCACCCTAAGATATATTTGATATTACGAATTGAAAAATGAAGTATATTTTACAAAATTCAAAACATATAATTCACATTAATTAATTTAATAATTAATTCCCACTGTCAGAGAAAATAGCGTGTTTTTATGAAACAATAAGTATCAAAAGATTGACACTAGTTTAAGTCCGATTTCAAAGTGAAATTAATTCCAATGACCACTATTGGATTTAATGGTAAAAATATTTTCTAAATTCACATTAAAACCAATTCAAAAGATAATCTAATCATATAAATAAATTAGATTGAAAAGAGGTTTTGAATTAAAATACAACATTTTACACTATTCATTAAAAAAATGAACTTTATCAGAAAGGTACAAAAAATTTACACAAAGTAAATTTTGATGTCCCAATTCTAAAGAAGAGTTATATTTGGTCCAATAGAATTTATAAGATTGATCAAAACTATATTTAATGATGGTTCTCCGTCAAAAGGTGATAAGTGGACCTTTCGTGAAAATTAGGGTATAAATGCCTAAAATTGAACTCTTTCCGTATTTTAAGCCTTTATCTTTTATTGGGTAAATGTAAAAACATTTAAAAACATATATAATCATATTTTAGTTATTTCTATCCATTCCCACCAGTACAACGGCTACTCGTTAACTAACATTTAAAATAATATTATTTTATTACTTGTGTGCAACGTAAGTTTTCAAAGAAACTCATCGTTGTGTACTGAGTACGCTATCGAACGTAGAAACCCCTTTAAATTAAAATTAATATTTAATTCGTAAATATTAATAAATATGAAAATTCTTTATTCTTTATTTACCTGGGATGTTACACATATCTTTAGTAAACCTCAGATACTTTAGGATAGTCTTGACTTCCATCTAATGATGGTCACCTGGGTCAGCTTGATATCTGCCTACTGCACTCAATGCGTAGGTGACATCAATCCTAGTACAAATAATGAAATACATGACTGAACCAATCACTGATGCGTATGTATTCCTTTCCATTATCTTTCTTTCCTCAGGTGTATAAGGACACATTTTCTTGGAAACATGAATTCCATGTGATTCTGGAAACAATTACCTCTTCGATTATTCCATACAGAATATCGTCAGCATCTTATTAATGTATGTACTTTGACTTAGGACCAAAAATCTCTTGGATCTATCATGATGGATCTTGATTCTAAGAATATATGCTGCCTCACCCAAGCCCTTTAGGGAGAATCAGTGATTTAACCATGCCTTAATAGATTGTAAGACTGGTATCTCATTTCCAATAAGTAATATGTCATCAACATATACTATTATGAAAATGACTTCACTCCCACTAAATTGTTTATAGACACAAGGCTCACATTCATTATTGATAAAACCAAATTCTTTTATGCCTTTATAAAAACAAATGTTTCATGACCTCGATGCTTTATTTAATCCATAAATGGATTTCTGCAACTTGCATACCTTATTGGTATCCTTTGGAGTCACAAATCCTTCAGGATGTGTCATGTAGACATCTTCCTGAAGGTTCCTGTTAAGGAAGGCTATTTTGAAATCCATTTTCCAATTCTCATAGTCATGGTAAGCTGCAATGGAAATTAGAATTCTGATGTATTTCATCATTGAAACTGGTGAAAAGGTTTCATCGTAGTCAGTTCCTTGATTCTGTTTAAAACCTTTTGCGACCAGTCATGACTTATAGGTACTGAATCGTCCTTCCATGTTCAGTTTCTTCTTGAATACCCATTTTCAACCAATGGGATTTACATCAGCTGAAGGATCTACCAAAATCCAGACTTGATTTTGGTACATGGAATCCATTTCAAAATTCCTGGCTTCTTGCCACTTGGCAATGTCTATGCCACATAATACTTCCTTATAGGTTGGAGGATCATTATTATCAACTAATAATGATTCACCATCCTTATTAAGTATAAAACCGTAACATTCTGGTTCTCTAAACTCTCTTGTACTCTCACGCAGTACTTTTGTACCTGGAACATATTCTTCTTCCACGAGGCCTTGTGTAATCTATTCCTGTAGCAACTCTTCTGTACCTTGAGCCTCGACTTCATCGAAGTCTATCTCTCTCCCACTATCTATTTTGGAGATATTCCCCCTCTCAAGGAATATGGAATGTCTTTCCACAATAACCTTTTTGTCTGAGGGGTTGTATAGGTAATATACCCTTGTTTCCTTAGGGTATTCTATAAAGTTACACTTTGTTCCTCGGGGTGTGATTTTTTTACCTGAAGACGCCTTAACAAATTCTTCGCTACCCCACACATATAAATTCGATAATATGGCTTTTCTCCCACTCCAGAACTCATATGGAATACCATTTATCGATTTTTTTGGTACTTGGTTTAGTATGTGTGCCACTGTTTGTAATGAATATCCCCAAAAGGATAATATAAGACTCACATGACTCATCATTGATCTCACCATGTCTAACAGGGTGAGGTTCCTCCTTTCGCTCACACAATTTCATTGGGGAGTGTATGGAGGAGTGAGTTGGGATAGGATCCCAAACTCCCATAAGTAATCATTGAAGTCTTGATTAAGATATTATCCACCTCAGTCTGAGCAGAGTTTCTTAATATTTTTACCAATCTGGTTCTCAACTTCATTCTTGTATTATTTGAACTTATCAAAATAATCCGACTTATACCTCATTAAGTAGATATATCCATATCTACTAAAATCATTAGTAAAATTTATGAAGTATGAGTACCCTCCCCTTGCTTCAATTGGAAATAGTCTACACAAATCGGTATGAACCGATTCAAGAAGTACTTTATCCCTTTCACCTTTCCCACTAAATAGGGATTTGGTCATTTTTCCTTATAAACATGCATGACATACGCCAAGTGGTTTTAGTTCAAAAGAATATAAATATCCATCTTTATGTAACATTGTCAAGTGTTTCTCATTTACATGACCTAGATGGTGATGCTAAAGTTGGGTGTGGTATGAGTCATGTGAAGTATCTTTGTTATTGATTTCCATTACTTTGTTTGTGTAATCCAACACATAAAGACCATTGTATAAATGTGCCCTACCAAAACAACTAATATCTTTATAAAATAAGCAACATTAATTTCCAAAATTGGAAAAAAATCCATTTGTATCTAATATGGATACAAAAATAATGTTTTTAGTAACATACATCACATAATAACAACCTTTTAAAACCAAGATCATCCTAGTTGGAAACGTGAGGTTATAGTCCCTGACAACTACAACAAAAATTCTGGCTCCATTAGCTGCTCGTATATCTACCTCTCCTCAATCAATATTCCTAAATATACTTGGTTCCTGTATTTGGATACATATGTGAGCACCAATAGCTATATCAAATACCCAATTTTTAGAAATAGATAGATTGCATTCGATAAAAAACATACCTAAATCTTCCCCTCGCTTCTTAGGTTGGGTGAAGTTCTTCTTCCAGTGGCCCTTCCTGCCACATGAGAAAAAATATCCTCCTATTCCTTTACCCCCCTTTGATATTACTTTTATTGGATGGCTGTGAATAAGCTTTGGGATTAATTCTCTTCGTCTTCCCTTTCCTCTTATTCACCATAAGGCCAGAAGGCTTTTCACGCTTTATATCTTTGTTCACTTGGTGAATGAGGATAATAAGATCAGATAAAGACTTATCAATGTTGTTCATATTAAAATTGACAACAAAGATAGATAATCTATGAGCTAGTGATGCGAGAATGATATTGGTGCCCAGTTCATTGGGGAGTTTAAACCCTAGAAACTCTAGGCACTCAATGTAGCTAATGAGCTTGACTACATGAGGTCTATCTAGGGCACATATCTAATATTACTCTGAATGAGTGCCTTAGATATCTCAAACCTTTCTTATCTTGCTCTATCCTGTTAAAGACCATAGAGGTGCTCGAGCATGCTATAAGCACCCATGTATTCATGAGACTTCATGAGCTCACTAGAAAATAATGATAACATCAAACATTAAATGTCGACCACATTGTTCATATGTTTCTCATAGACGAATAAATCCTCATCACTCACCTCTTTGGCAGGTGGATTAAGTAACGATGACTCCAATATGTAAGACTTCCATTCATGGCACAGGATAACCTGAAGGTATCTAAAACATTCTGAGAAGTTACTACGGATAAGGATGTTGTCTTTATCCAAAATTGATAAAAGGGATAGTGTGGTTGACGAGCTTGTCATTTTTATTCTAAAATTAAAAGAGAAGATCATTAGTACTTTCTTGATTACATTTTTTGAGAAATAATAAATTTTATTAATTCTCTCACTATTTTATGAAGTCCCAATGGCCCTCACTATTAAACTCAGAATGTCTAGTTTTCATGACATTTTAGTGGCAAGGATCCATATTCCCCTTCGCATAACCCCATAAGGGTTGGTCAAGATATTAGAAGGTATTTAGGTAGGTAGGTCTTTGCCAACTGCGGGCTTGTAGCTCCTTGATCCGTTGAGTGGAATCTACAATCCTAAAATCATGACTTTTGGATTTCCTCAAATCTTTCCCCTAATATTACACCAATTCTAGCAAGGGATACTCATATTGATTTAATATGGTTAAGTCAAACTGAAACCTTTCATAAGGGATTCATGTATAAAAGTAAGTGTCCCAACAAGGGTTGGTCAAACACATAGTTTTATTGAGTTTTCCCTTAATCAAGTAATGAAAGGATTGGTCTAACTTAATATTTTATTTGAGGGATTTTTTTCTCTTATGCATGAATTTATTATTATAATTATCACATGATTGTTAATATTAAGTGGAACTTACTTAGGCGATTAAAGATGTCTTGATAATATTTATGCATAAGTCTGGTTTATTTTAGTTCCATCTTGCATGCTTGTTTAGTTCATTAATTATGTGATCATGAGAACACATTCGTAATGATAAACCATGAAACTGACAGAAATAAAATAATGTAAAGGGCATGATCATGATATTTTCTAATGGTTAGTTTATCTAGTGGTTGATAAACTAACACTCACCTAGGGGAGAAACATCTTGAACCTTTTGGGTTCATGTTTACAGCTTTGCACCTATCCACATCTATATCTTCTGGGATTGGTTTCATCTCGACTCCAGCTTGAACCACCTCCACTAGCTTGGGAGTTCTATCCATTACATATGCATTTTTTAACTCACATGCAGGTGAGGGGTAAAAAGGGGTTTTATATAAAAGAAACCTTGGGAATTTAGGCCCTACATATTAATGAGGAGAAGGCTCACATACCAACAAATTTAATTTAAATAAATAAATTAAAAAAAAACCATCCACATACAAAGGTCTTGGTCTAGATCATGAGCATACATACATGAAACGATATTTACGCGTAAATAAAACTATCATTCAATTATTTAATTGTTCTTTTTTAAGATAAATCATGCTTGAATCAATTAATTATCACCTTTAATTAATCAATCCTTTTATCTTAAACCCATTTCTGAATTTTCATGTGATTCTCATCCATCATAATTTTAAACAAATAAATTCATTTAAAATTATCTCTGCACGTAACTTGTAACTTGGAGGCAACCCGGTGAATTCCTATTCATAACTACCCAATGAGAAGAAATGAACATTACACAGATGTTAAATTAAACACATATATATAAAACACCTATCACGTGTTATGACTCAGCTTTACGCCCACATGATGGTACACGTCTCAAGGGTTTGTATATTATAATAATAAATTTTAATAAATATGCATAATTTGGATGATTACACGATGTGTAGTTCCAACTACACAATGTGTAATATTTTTTACCGTTCATATGAAGTACACACCCGGGAAAATGATGTGTTAGTGTAATTCTGAAATCTTCAGTGTACCCGGCGTGTCCAGTGGGTCACACACCGTGTAGTTCCTCGTTACACGGTCTCAAGCCAGTCAAGATGTGTATGGGGTACACAGTCCAAACCTAACCCGAAAAGGACTACTCATCATGTACAGTGGGCCACCCAACGTTTAATACGGAAACCACATGCCACCTGTTCCTACTCAACACATGGAGTTATTAAGACTTAAACAAACTCTAATGACACGACTGGGTTTGGTGGACCAGACCCGGTGCATTGAACCTTGGATACACGGTGTGTACTACCGAATACACTTCATGTGTTCTGGTGTTGTACGTCTAGGAACCTTTTGCACCTCCGGATGAGATCCTATGTTTTATTTTAATCAAAACTAAAATAAAAGATCGAATCTGTAAGGTGAGCATGAAACAAAAGAGGTAGAACAGATCTCGAGATTCAGATTTGTAGAACGATTAACTTGAATTGAAACAACTAAATTATTAACTTTCCAAATAATCAATGAAATATTTAAATAATTATAAACTATTATGTAACCTCTCTGATACCACTTGAAGGTTTTGGGTGCATCAGAAGCCTGGTTGGTCTGGCACCCAACTTTGATTTTTACCATGATCAATGATTATTCTGGGATCTATACGATGATGAACGTCTGTCTCCACAAAATAGAATCAAAGATTTAGATAAAGAAGTCAGAGTCCTAGAACCTTTAGAGAAGATCTTTCACATAATTTTTATAATTAATTTAATTAATTTCATAAAGAAAATAATACCTAGATATTCAGTAATTTTTTGGATGATTTTGATCATCTGGAATGACCCTTCCAGATTATCTTGTTGCACTTACAAGGATCCAAACTATAATCCCTCTATTAGTTATCCACATGTGCTCCAATGGCCTCTGATGACACCACTATTTCTCCGAGTGCAAGCATGGTGAAGCGAGTGTCTTGTGTCGGTCATTCTTAATCTCTTGTTCTTAGGCCTTGAAGAAAATCTATCATTCTTGAGAGGGGCGAGAAGAGGATTTGAGAGAGAAATTATTTAGCTTAACAATTCTTAATTCACTGTGTGTACGATTAGGTACTTGGAATAATAGACATATGTGTCTATTTATTGACATGGGGCTTCAGTTACAATATTTAATTATGAACAACAATTAAATACATTCATAACTTTAGAGAAAACCAATGATATTAATAATATTACCGTGTCATTATTTTAGGTGCACCAACTTGCACAAAATTAAATTATAAATAAAATTCCACATCACCAAATAATATAAAAGTTATTTTAATTTGTTGTAATTAGTTAAATAATTATTTATCATCTTGAAAATTATTATTTCACTACCAGACTGGCCTTGGTCCTCTCAAAATCCACTTCCATTTATTAAGCACCCAAATAAATAAATAATTTATTATCTTAAATAAATATTTTATTTTAAAACTAGAAAATAAATATTTATCAAATGTTCAATAAAATAAAAATATATATTTTACCCACAATCCGGTGAATAAATATTTATTTAATTTATGAAATCATTTTAACTTGAATAAAATTATTCCATTTTCTTGAGAATAATATTTATTAATTAAATTCAAATATAATTTAACCGAGACCACCAGAAACACTTAGTGTGTGGCCCTCTAGGATTATTTCTCGTTGGAATTAGGCGGGTCTGCCTAAAGGTGAAGAGTACTATCTAGTAACGGTTCAAAGCACCCAAGAGAAAGAACATAAAGTCACAATAACAAAATCCCAATACAAATGCTCACTGGATAATATAATCCATTTGCAGCAATATATCATCAAGAAGGTTTCATGATAGTGTCATCAACTTTTGTGCTTGATACGTTGTTCTTTGACTACCTGAAAAAAACTCATTGTAACACCATGGCCATAGAATTTTGTGCAATAGTTCTATTTCAATTAAAGGGACGAGATATCAACTTCCATAAATGGAAGGGGAAAATCTTTCCTCAACTTATCCATTAATAACGTGCCAGTTGTGACGCACCCAACGCACCCTACTTCTAGCCAACTGTCTGTGTGATAGTTTTTGTCTGTAAATCAAAGTGCGCGAGTCATGACACATATTAATGATAATCTTAAAGTCTAAGGATCATTACACATGCTCACAGATAGAAATATCTGATGACACCAAAACAAGCAGAATTCCAACTAGTGGGTCTGTTCTCATAATCTTCTATCTTGGAGATTACTAAGTACGAACTTCATGAGAGGAAGTATCATCAGCTTAGGAGTACTCACACTTGACGGTATGCATGATATGTGTCCCATCATAGTATTTCATCCAACCATAGAACTATATTTAAGAATATTGTTATAGAATCTCAAGGTTCTAATCATAGAGGGGAACTTCCATGACCTTATCAATGCAAAAACACTCTAGGACATTATTTCATCATAGTCATGTAGAACAATGAACAATATATAATAAGATGTTTAATATTTAAATACATTAAATATCCTTGTAATCGAAGTACAACCAGTTGTTTCTAGGACACTAACTCTTATAGATTAATGATATACACTTGGTTATATGATGTGTCTATGGTGGATCCCTTTTCTATATATAGATATCCCTATTATGGGTATCAGATATCATTTTTTAGACTTGATAGTGTGACTTGGTTTATTTATACTTTTACCACTCCCCTTTTATATTAGATCTTGAATATTGTTTGTAGGTAGCCTTGGTAGGCTAGAAAGTACCACTTGAATTGCATCACTTTAATTTCAGTAATTTTATACTTATGATATATATTACACACTGATTTAGCTTGTTATTACACAGACTGAATTTTTTATAGACACCGTTGGTGGTGGCCTACTGAGTGTTATCTGACACCCTATTTGGGCTGTCAATGTGTACCCTTACAAACTTCATGGATGTAGGTAGGGACTGTGGAAAGTTCCCGCAATACAATGCTTGATTTTTTTTATGCTTAGGAGTAGGGGAATATGGGATCGAGATTTGCTGATGATGATAGCTGGTAGAGTTCCTTTTTGGTCTTTTGGGTATTTTGATACATGTATTATATTGTATGTTTGCATACATGTTTTTTTTGCTTTATTGAGACATAAAACGATGCATCATATTTTCTATGATATTACTTTTGGAATTGTTTTTTATTCCTATATTGGATGTTTATCTTCTGTCAGTGATTTATATTATTCTTCTTCTATTAAATGATATGACTATTACCATTGTGATACACTATAACATGAGGTAATAGTATACCTATAGACACAACCTAGTCCCTCATTGTTATTCGGTAGCCTATGGTGTATGGGGAGGCATTCTTGAGGCCATTTGACCCACCAACTTGTGGTACCATTTAGTGGAACCCCAGTCGGGACATTACAAAGTGGTATTAAAGATTTTATTTTTTGGTTGTCTTAATATTTTGAGACAATAGACAAGGATTAGAAATGTATTAGAATTTGGTAATGAGTTGTTATCAGGAGTAGCTAACCCACATACAGGAAAAAGCCCAATTGTTTAGAATAGAAACATGTTTTTCTAGATTTTTTCTATTACAGTTGATTTTATTCCATCATAGAGTGATGCAATTGAACTATGATGTTATTATTGATATTATTGGGGATTTTTTTTTCATTTCCCAATGAGATGTGGGTATGCATCTCTTGAATCATTTTATAAACCTATTAGAATTCACATGCCATGCATTATTCCATTCCATATATGATGTATTTCTTGAATGAATGGCTTAGTGATATGTTCCTTTCATTATATCTTTGTGATTTGATAAATGATTTTTATATGGAATTGAGAATCATAGTTGATACTTAGAGTGTCTTACACAACCAAAAAACTATTTTTTTTCTTAGGCTATAAATGACACCCTAAGTAGTCAACTATGGAACATTGAGTCATGGAAAATTTTTCATATGGATTGGAACATGTTATGGTTTGGGTTAAGTTGATGCCATACTTTGGTTCATGAGGTGTATGAGTCCTTATGGATTGGAAGTGGTGAACCATTTGGTTTAACCATTAAATGTGAATTGTGAATAAATATGAATTAAAATGAAATGGAAATTGTGAAAACATATAACTTGAACTAGACGAAACATTAGTGTGGGTAGTTGGAAGTGTCTCTAGTAATGTTCATGACCGTTTATTTTTACCCAATACTGGATTTAGGAGTAGGTAAAGGGGTGTTATCTATTTATAGGAAGGTTTTTACCTATCGTATGTTCTTATTTAGGATATTTTCATTATTGATATTTTATGAGGCATGTGTTGGGAATTATAGAGATATTAAACCATGAAGACATCTAGTCTTATGCTAAGTGGGTGGAGATGAACATGATCTAAAAGTGGTGGGACAAGGGCTACCAATAGATCCTCTTATAGTTCAAGTTGATGCACCAGTAGTTTTATCAGATATGGGTATTAATATGCAATTTTGAAAGAGTTTTTGACACTATACGTAGACATTTTAGGGAGCACCATAACCTACATTGTCTATGGATGAGATGGAATGTGTGTTCTAGCAGTATCATCTGCCCATGTAATTTAGGGATGATGGTCCATAGGATCATGAGATGTGGATTGAGACTAATTTTTTGATTTTCAATCATCCTAAGACATCTCCTCAGAGGAGAGTGAAGCTCATGAAATATATGCTATGGGTAGTATTTAAGAGTTGGTGGGATGTTTTGAACTAGGCTCACACGCTCCGAGATATTATTTAGAGGGATTTTGAATCCATGTTTTATGACTAATTATTCCTCGTGACTCTAAGAGAAGAGCGATAAGTGAGTTTATGCATCCAGAGTATGGAACAATGACTGTTATGGAATATTCATAATGGTTTACATAGATTTATCATTTTGTGATGATATACCTTAAAGATGAGCTATTGATGGAAAGAATATTCTAGTAGGGTCTCAGGCATGATTTTCAATCATAGTCTAACATGTTCAAGTTGAAGAATATTATTGATATAGTGATTTAGGTGTAGATTACAGAGTCATACCTAAGGGGATACAGGTGCGCAGAGTAGTGTAGTTCAATCTCTCGACCCAATGTTTCAACAACTTCTAGAAGGAATAACCATTTGAGGCTTCCTATGAGGGGAATTGCATTCAAGATAATAGTGTTGGTAGTGCTATTTTCTATTTCCAGTGTATGAGATAGGGAAATATGAGTAATTAGTGTGATCAAGACCAAGTTGAGTGTGGATCTTTCTGTAGGATATTCCACGTGCAATGTTTATGAAAGGTCTTCCCTCCAGTAGTTAGTGTAAGGGGACTGATTATGACTCTAGGTTCTAGAGTGGGTGCATAGCTCCACATCAAGATGGGAGCTATAGTAGTGTTTGTCATTCAGGCTGAGGTAATGGTCGCCGATGAGCCATCCTGGAAACAATTGTACCTAGTTAGTAACATGGGCTTGGACTGGGCAATGAGGTTGTTTCACATGTCTGTAGTTTAGGTTAGATATATTCTACATAGTCTACCCCTAAGTAGTAGAGAACTAGGCCATATACAATGAGTGGTAAAATATTTTTAGCCTCTATGACAGTATTTTGTATTTTTCATATAGGTTATTCACATAGTTTAATATCTGCACCAGTCTTGGGAAGCCTTTGGATTTTTGTTCAGTTTTCTAATAGAGTTATGAACTTGGACACTCTTTTGGGGATTATAATGGAGGGTATATTCTAGTTTAGTGAGTGCCCCTTGAGTTTGGTGGGTGTCACTTATTATGGGATCTTTTTTTCCTTGAGATGACATGGTTTGATGGCATACTCGAGATAGAATGACTAGTTTTGTATCGAGCCTAAGTTGACTGTTATTTCTGAAGGGCGACCTTAACATCACTAGAGGGCATATTTTTTATTCACAAGGGTAAATGTGATGTCTAGGAGAGTAGATCTAGACTAAAGTATAATGGGATGGGTGGGATGGAAACCCATATTTCTAGTTTGTATCTGGTTGATCATGGAACAATTTAGGAATATTTACCTCTGATGGTTAATCATTTCATGTATGTTTTACTAGATTACTTTTCTGGTTTACCTACTGAGAGATAGGTGGATTTCTCTATAAAGATAGTTCTAAGAGATGCACCAATATCCATTCCTCCTTATAGGACAACTATTGAGTTATGGGAGCTCAAGAGTTAGCTAGAGGACATAGTGGAAAAGGGGTTTATATGAACCAGTACTTATCCATGGGCTTTACCAGTCCTTTTTCTAAAAATGGTTGATGGTATAATCAGGCTATGTGTGGGTTATCGGAAATTTAACTTGATGATGGTTAAGAAATAGTATCGCTTTTTGTAGATATATGAATTTTTTTATCAGCTCTGAGGATCTTGGGTTTTCTTAAAGATTGATTTGAGATAAGTTTATCATTCGGTACATTTTAGACCTGAAGACATTCCTCATACAAATTTTTGTTGTAGGTATGGTCTATATGAGTATTTGGTTATGCTGTTCGGTCTCAAAAATACACCATTGTTTTTTTGGAATTGATGAAATGAGTTTCCATCCTTATCTGGATTCATTTGTGGTGGTTTTAATGGATGATATCTTTGTGTATTCTCACAATCGACACAACCATGCCAAATATCTTGAGATCATTTTGGATACATAGGGAGAGAATCAATTATATGATAATATCATTATGTACCACTTTTTTGTGGATAATATTCACTTATTAGGTCATATTATCTTAGATATATGAGTATCAGTTGACCCAAAGATGGTGAGAGATGTATTTTCCTGGGATTATCCCATGAACATATTTGTCATACAGAGTTTCTTGGGGCTAGTTAGATATTACATGAATTTAATATAGGTAATATTACACTTATAAGAACTATTTATAGGATTGAATATGAATTATGTGAAGTTTATAAGGATAAATACCAAATAAATAGCCTTTTAGAAGCTGGAAGGGATATTGAATTTTGTTCCCGTCCTGATTCTACTAGAGTTAGGTAGGATCTACATTATGTATTGTGTTGTATCAGGTATCAATATTGAAGTAGTTATGATGTAGGAGGATATATTTGTGGCATAAGGGTCTTATCAGATATGTCCACATGAGAGGAATTACCTGACACTCAATCTTTAGTTAGCTACAGTTTTTCTTGATTTATGTTGATGAAGACATTATCACTGGGAGAGAATTTTCTGGTGTACACAAGCCACAAATCCTCATGTATATATTTACATAAGGTGATATGAATATGAAGAAGTAAAGGTTGGATGAGTACCTAAAATATTTGGAATTCAATATTTCCTATATTCCTAGTAAATGAAATGTAATGGCTGATGCACTGAGTCTAAGGAATAAGATACAGGGAGTTCAACAGTCTAGTAGCGAGTGGAAATAATGAACTTGTATTCTTATATTCACTTGGAGGTGAAGGATTATTTGGGGAAGAATTTTCCTTTATTCTGGATTCCACTCCTCTGGACAGAGTGAGAATAAGACAATTATCTGATGTTGAGTGCTTAGTCCTATAGGAGAGTGTGGTAGGTAAGGACCCAATTCTTGGTTTGACTATTGATGAGGATGAAATTACTTGTATTCATGGTTGTATTTGGGTTCTGTTGGAAATATATAAGGAGATGATGCAAGAGTTTCATGAATAAATTTGGGAAGTGCATCATGACATTACCAAGATGTATCATGATTAAAGTCTCCAATATTAGTGGATGGGGATGAAATGTGAGGTAGATGGTTTTGTCACGAGGTATTCCACTTATCAACAGGTAAAGGAAGAACGTCACTGACCTACTAGGTTTTTACAACAGTTATCCATTTTGGAGTGGAAGTGGGATGATTTCATGATGGATTTTGGGACTGGTTAACTGAGGTCACCTTGATGTAGTGATATTTTGTGGGTTATTGTGGACAAGCTCATGAAGGTTTCTCATTTCCTTCAAACCAAGGAGACCTTCTCTGTAAATGAACTTAGGAGGTTATATATCCAAGAGATAGTATGACTTCATGGGGTTCCTCATACCATGGTTTCAGAAAGGTATGCCCATTTTATGTATCTTTTATGGTAGAGTGTTTATAGATATTTGGATACATAGGTGCTTCTGAGCACAAATTTCTACCCTCATATTTATGGCTAGTTAGATCTCATGATTCAGGTTCTTAGGGACATTCTTAGAGCATGCTTCCAGGATTTTGGGGGATCTTGGGAGAGGAAAATACCCCTATATGATTTTTCATACAATAATAGACATATAGTGACTATAAAGATGGAACTTTATGAGGATTTTATGGTATTCCAGGATGATCACCCCTATTCTAGTTAGTAATGGGTGAGGCAACTTTATTGGGACCACATCTCGTGTAGAAGACTTTTGGATAGGTCCAGTTGGTTCGGAAGTGGATGGATACTGCACAATCTCGATATAAATCTTACAATGTTCACCAATGATGACCTATAGAGTTTGAGGTTGGAGATCAAGTATTTTTATTCATATCACCAAGTTTGGGGCATAGACGAATCAGGGGAAAAGGTAATATTTTACTGTGATATGTTTGGCCATCCATGATTTTGGAGAGAGAAGATCTGATAGCCTATCGGTTGTAGTTACCCTAGGGATACCAGGCCATGAATGATGCCTTCCATATATCTCAGATGTGCCATTATCAATTAGACCCATCTCACACTATGCATCCAAATGAGGTGGAGTTATAGGTTGATTAATCCTTTTTGGAGCATGCAATTTGTATTGTTGACTAGAGCACAAAGGTTATCCGAGGCCATTCAGTTCCTCTAGTATGGGTTCTATGGTAGAACAACCATTTACAGGATGAGACTTGGTAGTGGGAGGATGATGTAAATTCTTAGTGTATAAGTTTATTCTTAGATGATTCTTGACTACCCATGGAAAGACAATTCATGGATGAATTACTTTAAGGGGGAAGATTGTAAGATCCCGGGTTTTTATTCAGGTACAAATATTTTTTTACAGTTTATATGACTTTTTTTGGATTAATTTGAATGCCTAATGAGATCATGAGTGTATCAGGTGTGTGTAGGGATTTTTTGGAGCATGATTCCCCACTTTTCTGGGGAAGAAAGACATGAAAAATAGATACTACTAACCGTGTGAGGCTTGATAGTGAGGTGTAGGAGGCCGCACGGTTTGAGGAACCCATGAAACCTTAGGAGAAAACCAATGAAAAATTATACATACATTTAACAAAGGATTTTTTCATGGTTTTCACATGGTTATCCAAATATTGAACATAAAACGATGTGAGGTGATCCCTTGAGAAAGTGAAGGGCACACGATTGGCACATGGTTGGGCCAACCGTGAGGCCAAATCATGCGTCCCGATAAAATATGGGAAATAACCAAATTTAACTTAATGAACTAAAAGGTTTATACCCCCTTTCTTCTTTGTTTCTATACTGACAGGAGGACCACCCATTTTCTTAGATTGAACTCCCTTTTTAATCCTAAGCCAGGAATTGAGAGATCTTCTCCATTCAGACCCAGATTCGAATGTTGTTTGTCTCATTGGATCCATTCCAGTAAGTTATTCAATCATATTGTGCCATTATTATTTTTCCTTGATATCAGTTGTGATATTTTTCTGAGATCTAATTATTAGGTCTTAATAAATATAACAATGAAAAATACACAAGAGGGGGGGATTGTGGTTTTCAAACTTTGAAAAATTCAGAACACCTCTCTTGAAAAGCAGCATTTGATTTCTTTTTTCTCAAAGATGAGTGAGTATAGAAAATAAGTAAATAAAATGAACAAAACAATGTATAGTGGTTTATGTCACAAATATATCTTAGTCAACTCCACAAACTCTCAACTCCACAAGATTGGTGATTTTCATTATGTCCTATTATCCTAATACCTTAAAAATACACAACTGAGTGCATAAAATTGAACCCTTTACGATAAGGCTAAATAAATCCTTCTGGTTCATTTACAATGAACTGAATATCCACAATTTAGTAAAAGAAGGTGAAAATTAACAAAAAATGAGTACAATCTACCAAAACTCAAATAATTCAAAAGAGTTTTATTTTTTAATGGTACGAGTTAAACTTTACGGCTTATAGTAGCAATTAACAGATGAAATCAGACCTTCAATATAACACGACAGCAAATAGATATTCAATGTTTTTTAGGATTTTATCAATTAGAAACAAATAAAACACTAGATATATGTTTAAACATTAAAGTCTCCAAAGTTTATCTTTACCAAAATATTCATCGTTCTTGTATAGGAAGATGTAAAAAATAAATTATATAGTAGCGACAATAACAACAGTAAGAAAATAAGATAGATCTAAACCTTTATATCTAAAAAGTGTAGATCTAAAGGCAAAAACACAAATATTTTCCTATATATATATATATTTATGAAACTGTATATGTTGTATATATTGTATATTATATATTTATATATTTATATTTCTGATGAATAACATATCCATATTTATACAGTAGGTTGAACAACTTTGGGTCAAACCAACTCTATAAATATTGCATAAAGATTCATAAAAATTTAAATTCAAACGCATTCAAGATATTAATAACTTTTTATAAGAATTTTAATGTTTTAATACATTGAAAAAAAGCCTTCAAAACAATCATAATGAGCCATTTATTCAGTTGTAAAACAACTTTGAATCAATCTTTTTTTTCATCCAGACTGTTGCAAAAATCTTGGATAATATCACAGATTTAACACTCCAGCATTGAATAGTAAAATGTAGGGTTCCTTCAAGTAACAAAAAAAACCAAACATATGGTTGAAAATATAGGGTTTATTATAAAAGTAGGGTTGAAGTACCATACATTTTTTCCCTTAGAGATAGGGTTTTTTACTTACATAGGGTTGATTAACCAAACATTCCCTTTTCTCAAATATAGGGTTCCATCCCAATGTAGGGTTGATGAACCATAATATCCTAACAGTATAGGGTTCTTGATCCATATGAATTATTCTTAATAGAGGGTTGATTCATTAAATTATTCTTGCATATGTAGGGAGTGAAAAGTGTTTCCAAAATACATTAAAAAACATTCTAAATACTTTAACAAGTATTCCCCATGGATCAAAGTATTGAATGTAATCCCAGAATAAAAATTTCCATGAATATTAATTTCCTAAAATTCAATAAAATTAATTGCATTAGTAAAAAAAATGTGGTTGTTTGTGAGAATCAAAACTAAAAATAAATTAATGTAATTTTTGAATCAACACATGATAAAAAATCTCCCCCTTTTTATGATCACAAAACCCATAACATAAATAAATAAAATTTAAAAACAATTTTTTGAAATATCCAAAATAAATTTTCAAACATTCTCTTGCTATAATATTTCTTTTATAAAGAAATTTCCTCCACAAATATAAAGATTAAAACTTCTCATAATTAAATAAAATTATGATAAACATATAATCTTAGAGAACTATAAAATTCTCTTTCTTTATTAAACCTATATGAAAATTTTCTTTCATATAAAAAATTATCCCCTAAGAAAAGGATATTATAAATAATAAATTCATATAACTTTATGAACATGGTAATAAAATTTAATCATTTTCCTTTAAGTACAAAAATTAAACATAAAACTTCTCCCCCTTTTTGTGACATCAAAAAGATAAGAGCAGTAATTAACTCCCCCTAAATTTATGATTTATTTAAAAATTTAAACAATAGGAATTTATAAATTAAATTATTATTTGTTTTAAAGCCCCATGAATCATATAATATTTATTTTAACAAAAACTTTTCATAAATAAAGATAAAAATTGTGTTCATTCCTACATAGGAAAAATAAAATGTAAAAAGAAATTACGAAGAAACTAATTGAAATAAAAAAAATATAGAACATTGATTTTCATATAAAAAAATCAAAATGAAGAGTTAATGAGTATAATATTATTATAAACCTTCCAAACTATGATTTTCTTTTCTTAAATCAGCTAAAATTCTTGACAATTCTTCTATATTGTTTTGCACATCTGCTATTCTTTGATAAGAAATAGAGGAACATTGTTCATCTAAAAACCAATTTAGTTTATCAAGATCAAACTTTTTAATAGATTATATTTTAATTAAATCCATTTTACATAGTATTTATACTTTTAAAACTTCAAAATATACTTTTGATATTAAACTATCTTTTAAATTTTAATACTCTTTTTGTAACGAATCAAAAACAACTTTCAACACTAATGCTTTCGACAGATCATCATATGACTTTCTAGATGCATCCAATTAATCCTTCAATTTTTTGTTTTCTTCATTGAAAGAGATTAATTTAAATAGAATAATTTCATAAGATATTTGATACAAATAATCTTCTAGTTCTTCAGAATTATGAACTTCTCTATTTCTTTCAGAAGACTTTTCACAAAAATCTTCGACAAATGAAACTAGCTATTATTTCAATGGGTTAGAAGTATTTACTTATTTCCTCTTGTGAGAAAATTTTTCTTCTAAACTTGAATTAATTAACCTCTTCATATTTTTGTTATTGGTTTTTTACATTTTTTAAATAATACATTTTGAAGAAGAATAATAATACTAAAAACTTTTTAAGAAGAAGATGAAATGTTTTGTTCTAACAAAATTATAGACAATGTTTCATTTTATTGAGCTGAAAAAATACAGAATAATCATTTCAAAAAGATACATTACATAAGAATATTTTTTATTATTATGTAACCAAATAAAAAATTAGAATATAAAAATATTCAAAAACAAAAATATAAACATTTCATAACCAACACTATATTTTCAAAATATTTAACAAAAACGGATAAAAACTTAATTTATATAATAAAGGCAATTTTTAATTAACTTTAAGAAATTACATTCTTTTCACGTATAAAAAAATTAATATACCATAATTATAAAAATATTAAATTGAAATACTTCCTGGATCAGCGACTTTAGTACTGGGGATTTTTTATAATGACCAACTTTAGAGTTTTTCACTACCCCAATAGATACTTTAATATATATCCATTGATCAGACGTTTAAGTATTTAATGATATAGGTTAGTGGTATTCTTTTAAAAAATATCAAAATCAAGATATTTTCGGAACCCATATTATTTTAGGTCCAAAAATGTTAGAAATTAAATTTTTAGGTAACCAAACATGTTTATTTTGAGTAGTAATTATACATTTTTACAAATATTTTGAACAATAAGCACTTTTAACACCAGAAATTTTTGATTTTATAAAGTATGAATCATTCACATAATTATAATTAGTACCATAATATAAACATTTAATAGAATACATGCTATTACTATTTAAATTAGGGACAAAATAATATTTATATAGTTTTGGTCTTTCATAATCACTTCATATTATAAATTTTCATTTCAGTATTTCATTTTTACAAGGATTTGATTTAAATATTTTTATCATTTTATTTATATAATAGAATCTTGTTTTAAATCATCGAATTTATTTATTAATTATTTCATCTTAATGTTATATAAATCATAAAAAATTTTAGAGGCATTAGATTTCAAATCTATAATATGTTTTAATAAATTTTCTTTATCTAATATAACATTATCACAATATTTATTAAGTTTTATATATTATTTATTTAATGATTCATATTTTTCTGGTGACATAAAATAAAATTCATTTAACTCATCATAAGATTTTTTTTCAGAACTATAGTTTTGAGAGTACGACATTTGTACCTCATGAGTATGTGCCATTAGATATATAATTTCGCACTCATCTTATGAATTTACAGAATATTCACCATGTGAACTGGAAGAATTAATTTGGGTAGCTTTTATAGTTTTCTTTCCTTTTCATTCATAATTTTATTTACTTTGATCTTTGAGTGATGGCTAATTATCCTTTTTATGACTTCTTCCCTTATATTCACAACATCTATCATCTTCAGTACATTTATTTTTCTTTATATAAATATTTTAAAATTTTTAGAAAGATATAATAGATCTTTATTTAAATCTATAAAATTTGAATCAAATGATTCATCATTTGTAGTCATGATAGAGTATTCTTCATGAATTTTTGTTTCAAAATGCATCTAGACTTTATACATCATCAAATACTTAAGCAAGTCCTCAATTGTAAAATTATTTATTGATGTAGACTTGCATATTGCTTCAAATATTCTATTCCACTTATAAGGTAGTTCTTTGAGTACTTTTAATGTTTGATATCATTGAGAAATCTAATTTCCTAAAGCAACAACATTATTGAAAATCTCTATCATCCTTCCATCCATTTTATTGATAGTTTCATTCTCATCCATTCTAAAAGTATCAAACTTTACCTTTTTAGTATTTTATCTTCATTGTATGATTTTTTTCAATTCATTCATAGGAAATAAAAATAGTATGAAACACCTCATATGAATTTTAAAATTGAGATACTTGATTAAAATATTTAATTCCTAAACCACACAAAATATCATTCATAGCTTTTTAATTGAGATCACATTCTTTTTCTTGATCAGTACTGCGATCTTCCAAATCTTTTTTTCGGAATATCATAAGGCTTAACAATATTTAAATAAAACCTCATTCCAATATTTTTCAAATAAATGATCATATGGGATTTCAATAATCCATAATTATTACCATTAAAATAGGGATCACAAATCATCGACCTACCTTCTCTAGAATCAGTCATTTCACGATGTCTTTTTCTAAATCTTTAACTCAGGCTTGTTAGAGCTTGTAAAATAATCTGTAGAACCATCAGATACCACCTGTTGATATTAGATAGGTAAAAGGATAATATATCATCAAATACCTACCTTTGATACCAAATTTTAGGTCATGATATATATAACAAAGAAAAATACATAAGAGGGGGAGGGAATCGTGGTTTTCAAAATTTTGACAAATTCAGAAAACATATCTTGCAAAGAAACACTCCTTTCTTTTTCTCTCAAAGATGAGTGAGTAGTGAATATAAGTAAATAAAATGAACAAAATAATGTATAATTGGTTAGGGTACAAATAAACCTTAGTCCACTCCACCAATTCTCAACTCCATGAGCTTGGTGATTTTCACTAGGTCCTCTTATCCTAAGACCTTCAAAATCCACAACTGAGAGAAAGTAGTTGATAACATTACAATAATTCTAAATTAATCCTTTTGGTTGTTTTACAAGGAATCAAATATCCATAGCTTAGTAAAAGAAGATGAAACTTAAACATGACTAAGTATGAGTATCCAAAACCCAAATAAACCAAAATTGTTTTATTTTTTTAATGGTATGGGTTAAACTTCATAGCTTGCATCAGCAACTATCAAATGAAATCATATCTTCAATATAGTATGAATGAAAATAGATCTTTAACATTTGCATAGGATTTATTCAAATAGTAAAAAATAAAACACTAGATAGATGTTTAAACATGAAAGTCTCCAAAGTGTAACTTTACAGAAATCTTTATTGTTCTTTCATAGGAAGATGTAACAAATAAATGTAGTAGTAGTGATAGAAACAATAGTAAGAAAATCAGATAGATTTAAACATGTATGTCTCCAAAGTGTACCTATAAAGGAAATGACACACAACTTTTCCTGTATATATATATATATATATGCAACTATATATGTTGTATATATTATATCTTATATATATATATGTTTGATAAAGAATGTATCCATATTTATAGAGGTGGTCGAACCACTCTAGGACAAACCAGCTCTAGAAATATCACACTATAAATCATGAATATTTGAATTCAAACACATTCAATAGAGTCATAACATCCCATAAGAATAGTAAAATTTTACTCCATGGAATACGATCCTTTAAAAAAATCATAATGAGCCTTTGAATCAATCATAAAAAATCTTTGAATATATATTCATTTCTATCAAGACAACTGTAGAAATCTTGGATAATATCAAAAATTTAAAACACCATCATTGAATAGTCAAACATTGGGTTCCTTCTAGTAATGAAAAACACCAAATGTAGGGTTGATAATGTAGGGATGATTATTAAAGTAGTGTTGATGTACCATACATTTTTTCCATAAAACGTAGTGTTAATTTCTTATGTAGGGTTGATTAAACATACATTCCCTTTTCTAAAACGTAGGGTTCCATCCAAATATAGGGTTGATGAAACATATTGTCCTGACAATGTGGGGTTCATGATCCATACACACTGTTATGAATGTAGAGTTGATTCCTTACATTATGCTTGCACACATAGGGTATGAACAATGTTTCCAGAATATTTTAAAACACATTCTAAATACTTTAATAAATAATCCCCATGGATCAAATTCTTGAATTTAATTCTAGAAAAAATATTTCCATGAATATTAATTTCCTAAAATTAAATTAAAGTAATTTTATTAGTAAAACAAATGTAGGTGTTTATGAGAATCAAAACAAAAAAAATTTATTAAATTATTGAATAAACACATGATAAACACTAATATTTCCTATTTATAAGGTTTTAATGTGTTATTAATTTTATCTAAATTTATAAAAAATTATAGATTGATACTAGATGAGTGATCTATTATGGAACTAGAGTAGGTGGTCTATAACTGTTCCCACAAGTTTTTTGTTTTATAGATCTTGTGGTCGTGATGCTGCACATAGGATATTCTGGGGTCATGCCTAAAATGAATTGAATGCTATGATTAAATGAAATGGAACCTATTAGTTTTACCTTTGATTACCTTTGATATTGTTGGTGGTTGTTTCCCCAACCTAGACCACCCATGGGGTGTGACTTTTCTTCTGTCTTCTGTTATATCACCCTGTTGGGTGATTGATAGCTCACCACTGATTTTGGGAGATTTTTTAATTAAATTAATTGAATTAAATTGTCAGTATATGGTTGTTCCTCCTTTGACATGTGATTACATTATGCTAAATGATTAAATTTATTGATTTTAAATTATGTAAATGAGTTGGAATAACTCATGGAATGTAAATGTTTATGAAATGATTATTGAATTGAGATGATGAAGTGAAATGGTAGTGGATTCCTTGTATGATGTCCTTATATCCTGATTCAATAGATTCCATAGATATTTCTCCCATTGATCTTATTTACAGTAGTTAAATCCTTTGACCTATTTACTCCTTGGATCTTGATTTCATAAGATTCCTTGGGCCTTTCTACCCCTTGGATCTAGCTTGCTTGGGTTCGTAGTGGACATGGTCTGTTGACAAACTCATTAGACCCCACCAAAGTCTTTACAGATTTTCTATTAAGGTAATCCTAGGGATCGATGTGAATTCCTTGGTCTTCTATACCAATTATCCGACCCTTTGTGGTTTGACACTTTGATTACATGGCATGACCGTTGTGTATGAATTTGATTATAGGGAATGACCATAGTGAAAGTTATTTATTAGAGTATGAAACATGGATGTGATGAATGTTACACACTTGGTTATACAACGTGGCCATGGTTGATCCTTTTTCAACATACATATTTCCCTGCTAGGACTTTCAGATATTCGTTATTAGACTGGATAGTGTGAATTGGTTTATTTATTATTTTACAGCTACCACTTGTTTATAAGAGATTGACTATTGTTTACAGGGAGCCTTATTAGTCTAGAGAGTACTAATTTAATTGTTTAAAATTAGTTTTTAGTACTTTTCTAACTATGATACATTTTTCAAACTTATTTAGATTGTTATTACAGAGATTGGATTTCTTATAGACACCGTTGGTGGCAGACTACTGTGTGTTATCTCACACCCTTTTCAGGTCGTTATTGGGTTCTTGGATAGACTTCATGGATTTAAGTTGGGATTGGGGAAGGTTCCCACAAAACTATGCTTTATTTGTACTATGCTTAGGAGTAGGGGATCACAGGACTGATATATTCTTGTGATGATAGTTGGGATAGATTCTTTTTGGTCTTTGAGATATTTTGATACATGTATTTTATTGGATGTCTATATAACTATTTTCTTAATTTTTATAAACATAAAATAACACATTAAATTTTATATAATATTACTTTTGGCATTGTTTATTTATCCTATCTTGTATTTTTATCTTATTTAATTTATTTATATTATGCTTATGATATTCACTAATATGATAACTACCATTGTGATACACTCTTACATGAGGAAATAGTCTCCCCACAGACATACCCTAGGCCCTCACTACAAGTTGGAAGCCTCTCGAATATGGGGAGGCGTGCATGAGGCCATGTAACCCACCGGATCAAGGAAAAATTTAGTAAAACCTTGGTCAGGATGTTACATACTTGGAATAAAATAGGTGAGTACCTATTTGAACTACTTGACATATATTATGATTATATACAGTTTAATAAAAAAGCATATAGTATGTTTTTTCATGTAATTACATGGAATTTACGAGTCAATAAATAACACATGTAATACATGTTAATTAACATAGCATATGGAAATTTTAACTCATGTGGAGTAATTGACATATTATGTTTATACATTACATATAGTTCCAAATTGTATATATAAAATAATTAAGAGTTTAATATCATGTAAAAACTATCATATGGAGTGTATGAGTAAAAAATGAAATGTGGAACACAAAAGGATATGGTTTATGGATTAATACATTAATTTTAAATTTCTACATAAACAGTTGCAGAACATTGCATGTACACCAGCTACACATCATGTATCTTACTCATTATATGTCTATGATACATGTTTAGGGGATGGGTTTTTATTTCTATATGATCATTTCTAAGGTAAAATATGTTTACAATTGGTACACACCATGTAACCTCTATGTTACACCACTTTCAATCATTATGTGTTGCATAATTAATACGTGATGCGTATTTGACCATGTGTCTCCATCATCAAAATACATGGACTACACAACATGTAACCTAGTTACAGAGTGTGTATTTTCACATTCCATGTGACAACCTATTTTGGTCAACACACAAAGTGTATTGAATACATCAATGTATCATTATTACATAGTGACTCGTGAAAACCATTGTACATCCTTGGGAAATGTGTTGGGATACATGACTTGTACCTTCACTAGTAGAAAAATACCCTATACCAATAGTTTTAAACCATTGGTATAGGCCTCTAAACCATTGGTATATCCTATACCAATGGTTTCGAGAATCGGTACAAGTAAGCTATAGGTATAGGTCTATACCAATAGTTTTCCCTAAACCATTGGTATAGACCTATACCAATGGTTTTTAAAACCATTGGTATAAGTAATATAAAAAATCTATACCAACGGTTCCATAAAACAGTTGGTATATGTATTTCAAAAAAGAAGCATTCGGTGGGTTTTGATCCCAGTACCTCCAGTTTATAATTGAATGACCTAACCACTAACCTAACATGACTTTTGTGAACATAATTTCATAAATATATATATATGTATTATCATAAATATTTTAAATTTTGATTTATTTAATGTTCTCTGTAAGAAGATTTCATAAAACATACTTGTAACTATACCGACTATTCTCAAAACTATTGGTATAGACCTATACCAATGCTTTTGAGAACCATTGGTATAAATTCTTTGATTTTTTGACCTATACCAATGGTTTTGGAAAAACTGTTGGTATATGTCCATATTAGTGACCTATACCAATGGTTTTGGCCAGACCATTGGTATAGGTCCATATAAGTGAACTATACCAATAGTTTTCCCAAAACCTTTGGTATAGATATTATTTCTCTTAGTGCTTTAGGCTACATGTCCTGTAATTCTGTACTATTCATCTAGAATCTTCAACACCTCCATATGGGTTATTTAGATTTTTTTCACTCATTATTAAGAATATATGGGTTACATTAGTGATACAAGATGAATGGTATAAAAAATATCAAAAATTGGACTAAAAGAATGAATTTACTGAAATGAAAACTAACATTTAGACACACAAATGATCAAAAATCAATAAATAATTATAAATTGAATGAGAAAACTTGAATACCACTTACAGGTTTCATACACAATGAAAGTTCCTATTAGTCCTATAGTAAACTTAGTTTTTTTTATATTTAATGGATCATCCTTAATGTACCTAATGTTGAATGGTATAACGAATAAAATTTTCCCAAGAAATATTGAAAAATGTTTTCACTGGAACCAAGAGAGGATCTTTTCATGTCAATTTAAATTTAATATAAATACATAAGAATAATGATTAACTTGGTCATGATTTCCTTCTTTATTGATAGTGTGGATTATTTGAACCAGATCGATGTATCATCATTGCGTCATGAGGACCCAAAGAAAATCCCCTATAGTGGTGATCCATACATGATCCTTCGATAATTGAACAACATTGATAAAACATTTGGTGCTACCGTAATTGGTTGATCATCTTTCATTGTTCATCTTGATCACTTCACATTCCTTTAGACTTGAAGGAATCTCTCTTGTTCTTCTTGGTCTTGAGAGGAAGATATGAGGAGGATAAAATTGATAGGAATATTGTATACAATGATTAACCTCTTCCAAAATGGCACAAATTTCTATAAATTTACCCCTTGTTAGGGTTTAATATTTAATTAATTGACCAAAGGCCCTTAATTATATATTAAACCCAAAATGGACCACATTCCATTTAATATAATAATAATAATTTTTATTTCTTAGTGTGCACTAACCCATGAAAAGATAAATATTATTCTATAATATTGTAAATAAATATTTATCACTATAAAAAATCTAGTCCTCTCATCCTCCTAGACATTTATTGAATTCCTAAATAAATTAATATTATTTATTCAATAAATAAAAAAATATTACACTCACAATCTGAAAAAATATCTTTATAGTATTCATGTAATGAAATATATTATTTATTTAATGAATAAATAATTATTTATTACCTTATAGACAACATGAAATAAATAAGTACTGTATGTTAGTGTAATTCAAACAATTTATTTCTGAATAAATATTTATTTAATACTTGTGATTGATTAATAAATTTTAAATAAATTTTAATTCTTGGTCTAGAAAATATTATTCATTCCAAAATTTAAATATATATAATATTTAACTAAGATCAATGGAAACACTTTGTGTGTGACCCTCTAGGTCTCTTCCTCAGTCACATTAGGCTGTTTTCCTAAAGTTCAAGATTACTATATAGCAATGGGTCAAGGTACCCATAGAGAAAGAAGATATGTCTCTATGAAAATAACCACATTTGGACTCTCATGGTGTAATATAATCCATTTATCATTATATATATTCAAGTAGGTTATGCACCCATGTCATTAACTTATAGTATTGATATGTATCTAAAATAAAATCTTCTATAGATCATGACAATGAAATTTAATGTGATTTTTCCATTTCAATTAAAGGGTTGAGATATAAACTTATATAAACATGGAAGGGATAAATCCTTCATCAAATTATTCTTTATTAAAATAAGATTCATGATGCACCCAACATACTCAACTTGATCGTGAATATATATTATCAAGGTTTACTGAAATACATCTAAGTGTGTGAGTCATGGAATACATTAATAAAAATATTAAAGTCTAAGGATCATTACACATGCTTGCAAATAGAAATATCTAATGGCACAAAAACATGTTGAATTCCTACTCACAGGTCTATTATCATAATCTCCCATCTTGGAGATTACCAAGTGTGAACATCATGAGATGAAGTCTCATTCGCTTACGAGCACTCACACCTGAAATTAAACACACTATATATCCTATCATAGAATGATATCCAACCTTAAAATAACGTTTATGAATATCATTATAGTATTTCAAGGTTCTCATTATAGAGGGGAACTATTATTCACTTTTCAATGAGATAAATAATCTAGGACATTATTACACATTATTAAATTAATTTAATATAGAATAATGAAAAATATATAACAAGATATTTTATTTATATTCTCTTTTCAAATATACATGCAATATAAAATAAAAATATTTGGTTCTAAAAAACAAAATAGAATAATATGGTGGATAATTTACAATACCTCACATGTTTTAAGATGAATCTTCAATCAAAATTATCCAAAACTCATGTATTTTGAGGAATTATGATTATTAAAGGTGTTAACAAGGGATTATGGGGTCCGTTTTGGGAGAATATACTAGGGTTTTGGAAATATATCATTTTGAAAGATTTCATAAGGAAATAAGTGGAATAGTATTGAGTACCCAGTAGAATTTGATAGTGTGGCACTATCTTCAGGTGGGATATTGGGTGGTTGGAGACCCTAGAGATAGTAACTAGTGGATACATGTAAGGTACCTAGTGGGATCCTTCTTATTTTCAAAATTTTAATAAGTTAAATAATTTTTTAAATTATCTAAACTTAACTCACTCCGCACACCACCCTCATTTAAACCCACACCCCTCTCACATTCCTCTCTTTTAAGGGTTAGAGAACCTATGTTTGTGTCTAGATTAAATGCTTTTTAATGTCATTGGGTTTCTACTAGTAAGTATACCCTTAATATTCCATATAATCTGGTTTTTTCTTATTATTTTTATATATTTCATTATTTATGCATAATTCTAGGGATTATGCCAAGTTTTATGATTTTGACTTATTAGGGGAGAATCAACTAGATGTGTTTAGTGAGTGAGACCATGATAAACCTAGGTAGGGGGTTCCTTAATTTTCCATTGGTATTTACATATGTGTTATGCATTGTATGAAATGTGGGATTCTCCACCCATGATCACAATATATAATTTAAATTATTTTTTTCATGAATTCTTTAGACTGATTAAGACCCATCAGGGGTGTAAGTAGTCTTATAGAAGGTTGGAATTGACCCCAGGGTCACCAAAAAACATTTTATTCATGGGGTTTGTTATGGAACCTTGAATTTGGACCTCAAATTGGTGATTTAATTCTCAATACTTGATCTTAGGAGTGTTGGGTGGTGTTTGAGGAGATTCCATGGTAAGGAGTAATAAGAGAACATCGTAGTCTAGTTGTGGGATAGCTTATGTATGAGCCATTAAGAGGGTTAAGGGTTTTGATAGCATGGACCCTTTATGGGATAAATTATTATGTATTCTACGTGTTGGTTATAATTGATAAATCATTTATTTTGATGATTTCTTGGTGGTTTATCATCCACACTTGGTATGCTGGTTATATCTCATCCACCATGAGTTGCTTTTGTGGTTTCCCATACACTAGAGATAAGATGATGATCCATTTTCACCATGAGGTTGATATATTGGTAGTACAACATCTAACCAAGGTATGTTATTTTATGTTCCTCTTCCACCTAGGGAGTTGGTACCGATGGTATGTCGCTAACCTATGTGAGTTGTCTCTATAGTACATCGTTTACTTGGAAAATTGTATATGTGGTATATCATCCACCTTTAAGAGTTATCTTGATGGTGCATCATATAATTAGAGACTTGTTTCAGTGGTAATGAATCTTTATATTGGGGTTGTATCTATGGGTTATCATCCACATAAAGACTAGTTTTATGTTATATCATTATCCTAGAGTTTGTGACAACTCATTCACTAAGAGATACTCATTTTCCATTGATATTGGACTAGTGATAGATCAGTCACTTGGAAGGTTTGTGATGGTGATGAATCATTCATCTATTGTGGATTGATATTGATACCTTGTTCTCCTTGATTATGAAATGAGGAGTGATTTATCATTCATCCTCATGGCGTGTTCATATGATGGGTATATCTTCCCATGATGGCACTAGTCAAATAGATTATTGTCACATGTTGTCATGAAAATGAGTATTACATGATGTGACAAGTTGTTATTTATTTAATTATTTTATTATAATTCCATATCAAGAATGCATTAGTATCTACTAGACCTATTTGGTCCACCAGTGGTTGTCACATAACGAGTTGTACTCACACCCTGACCGAGCACCTTATCACCTGAGTTGACCTTATGTTTGAACCAATTTAGGGAAAAGGACATGTTTCTATGGATGAATGAATTGGTAGTGTTTTGTTAGAGTTGTGAGATGGGATCGGGCCCTAACTTGGGATTACTAATATGAAGAAATCCCTTTCCTTTTGTTTTCTTTTATTCTTGCTTATATACGATATACCTATGGGAGATCCTTTTATAGATGGTATGACTTTTATGACATATACAGTAGTTTATTCTATTATAGAATTATGGTTGATATTTACTTTTCATTATAATATTACTATGATGATTATTTTTATATTATAATTATATCCCAATGTTTATTTATTTTCATTGATTCTATTGTAGTTTATGGTTATCTATACCAAATATGGAATAATCAATCCACTTATATATTGAGCCTCACCATTGGTCAGCAACGATTTTCATACAAGGTGTTGTGTTTGAGGTATAAGGGGCTTGGTTTGATCATAATAGATGTGAATTAGGTGTGGAATGATACAATAAAAGAGTTTGATGAGCATGAATTTCAATAGAGTAAAATTAGATAACAATTTATACGTCAAAGAAAATAACAAAAAATCATTAATTATGGTTATGAATTTTGATGAAATTATTTTTTCCAAGAATTAAGTAAAGGTTTTTGATGGAATTTATTCACAAAAGAAAAATCCATTTGAAATGGAAATGATATGTGTAATACGTTATTTATAGGTTTGAATGTCTTGAATACATAAGATTATATATTTCTTTCCCATAAAAAATGATCATGAGTTCTTGAAAGAATTTTGGATGAAAGTCTCAAGAGAATTTTCAACTTAACTTTTTATTGGGACTAAATTTTCCATGGATGAATAAGGACTGAAATTTGATCTAAATTAGTTTTTAAGGATTATTAGTAGACTACTTTATCTAAAAACATCAAGACTAGATGTATTGTTTTCCATTTCACTTTATGTTTGATTCCAAATAAACTTTAAAAAGTCATATTTATGGAAGAAACAAAAATACTGTGATAGGTTAAAGGAACTATAGAATATAGTTTAAGGTATTATGATGAATAATATCTATTACTTTATATTTTTTTCAATGATTATTGGATAAGTTATGTGGGAGATCGAAAATATACTTCTAGAGGTGCATTATTCGTTGGAGGAGAGAGTATTTCTTATCACTCCAAGAAGAATAATTCTACCACTTTAATCACAAAAAAATGAGTATATTGCAATGTCCTAAGATAAAACTCAAATTATTTTGATTAAGTCACAATTTGAAGACATGATATTTGAATTAAAATATAATTTATTGATTAGGTGTAATAATGAAAGTATAATCAACTTGTAAAAGAATCTATCATAACATTTAAGTTTCAAAAATACTTATATTAAATACCACTTCATCAAGGATAAGGTGGGTTGTTTTTATCTCTACTTGAAGTGTGTTTTAATAAAATATAATTTTATGGATATCTTGATAAAACCCTTGAAAAGGATGCCATTAAGTACACAATATTTTTATTTGGAGTTTATTCTCTCTTAAAATCCATGTTATTCCATGAATTTATTTTATATATTTCACTCTATTTAATTTTTTTATAAGGGATAATAATATTTTGGAATCTCTTCTAGAAAATGGATATGAATCCTCATCACTTGGGGGTTGAAAAAATGGGGGAACATGTTCAATGGGATTTTATTTATAGAGAGAGAAATGAGGTTTGTTTGGTATCTGAATTTATTATTTGGATCTCAAATAATTTTAATAATAAATGTATAGGGGGATATTGAAGCGACATCAATGAAAAAAATAAAAAGTTATAGAGTTAATTGAGGCATTTTCAATACAGTATTGATCTTTACTATAACAGTTTTAGTTATCTCATAATAATTATTTTATTCTATAATGTATTGTTTAAATAACTCTCATTTCAGTATCATACCATTACTAGTTTATTAATATGACCAATTCATGGTAATTTAAGTTGTTTTCATGTTATATATATTATTATCTTGATCATTGTTGAGTAAGATATTTATTGCATATATGCATACGACAATGGAATGGTGCTTTCTTAAGTTTTGAAACTCACTATGCAATTATGTATCCATTATGTCATAATAGTGTCCTGGATGGAGTAGTTTTTCATGCATGGAAATAACTCTATAATATATAGTTATTAAATCATAGTATCTTCCTAAATTTGTTTTTGGTTTTACACTTTGGTAATATATATGTTGTTACGCTATAATATAGGGTCATGGTTTTTGGAAGTTGATTTTAGACTAGGTTTTTTTGGAGTGGATATAAGTTTCAAGTTGAGTCCTTACAGTCTATCTGTTACACTATATTTTTAATTATTACAACATGATACAATATTTTATTCCAAAATTGCTATGTTTTGGACAATTTTTCGTTCTAAAACAAATCCAATAATATACTAAGTGTTTATGAACATAAAAATACTTTTCAGTTATTAATTACTTTGTGATTTAGTAGATAATTATCAATGTTAAATTATGCCAAGATTTTTATTATTTATTTTTTTTGAAATAAAATTTAAAAGTATAAAAACATATATGAAGTTTTGGTTATTCATATGTAGTAATTTTTTTAGAGTTTACTCTTAGTTAAATAAATTTTCAAAATATACTATCTTATATAAATGTAAGTTACTCTTATGTAGAACATAGAATTTTGAGTTCATTCTTATGTTGTGTAAATTTGGAAAAGTGTACTTTATTACAGAGATAGTAATTATTTTCAGGAAGATAATTATATCAAAAATTTATTATTACATAAGTAATGTATTATAATTATAAAAAATTAGAGACTAATTTATTTATACATAGAATTTATAATTATAAAGTTGTTCTGATGTAATATATTTATTTAGTGTAAAAACACATAATAATAATTATTATTAGATAGACTAAATTATTAGATATTTTAATGAATATTTTATATAATTGTTTTATATGGGAAATATTTTCTTAACTTTGAAATGGTTTGTTAACAAATACATATTTTTTGGAAGGTTTGACTACGTTTTAATTCATGTTATTATTTTTGGAAGACTGAATCAACTTTAATAGGTTACCTATATTCATTGAAAAATATGGAATGATTTGAATAATTTTAAATTAAAATCATTGATTATTTACCATCATGAATGTTGAGAAAATACATAGCGACACACATATGAATGAAGAGATATACATGATATTGAAAATAAACACTTTGAATGAACTAATGATATTACTACTGTTGTCATTTCTAGATTTAATATAATAGTATTTTTATTTTTATTATTCATACTATATGAATAAACTAAAAATGATGAAGGGGGAATTCTAGATACTATTGTATGTATTGAATATTTCATTTACGGTTGTGGATCTCTTCAGAGATATACTTTTGTGGAATATTTTTCTTGGGATAAGATTCATATTCTATCAGTTTTGAATTCTTACAAAACTATGTGTTGCTAATTTATTTTAAAATTATATATATTTTTTATTTATTGGAGAGAATAATTATTATGATAAATTTAGAAGTGATATTGATGATATGTCTTATTATACATGAGAGAGGGTTGGTTGAAATATCTTGTTATAATTTGTAAAAATTGAGTGTTTTTTTCTTTCAATCATCTACGAGATCCCTAGGTAAATGACACGAATAAAATAAACATACCCATATTAGGTGTTTGTGGAGTTGATTAGGGGATTATCTTGGAGACCCTAAACCACTATAAAAATATTCATGTCCTTTAATATTTATCTTATTCCATTTCAAATATGTTTTTGGAGAAGGAAAAAATTTAAAGAATAATGTTGAAGAGGGAATTTAATGTTTTTAAAAGGTGAAATTTAATAACCCAGCTCACCCTATCTAGGTCATTGTATCGAAATACTTGGAAAAAACTTGGTATATGAGATAATATTCTTTGTTCTCTATAAATATTGGTTAAATATTAAATATTTACCTTTTTTATACAATAACTGATCCAAGAGAAGTTATAAAAATGGTTAGATTACCTTAATTTAATGTATAGAATTATCATTGTCAGAAAATAATTATTGTAACATTTGAACCCTAACTATTAGGTTTGAAAGAATCAGGGTGAAAATAACCTTTTGTGACATCCCCAAGACACTAAAGACTAGAAATAAATTCTGAGAGATTATCTAGACAATGGGGGAAAATTTCCTCTTTTTAAATAATGTAACATGCCAAGAAAAAAATTCAACTATATGATTCATGATTATAAATAATATAAATCAAATGAAAAACTGATAAAACAACCTTATCAGACTAGTAATGAAAAAGTATAATAAGGTGACTCAAGAAAATTAAAGGATGCCCTAATGTAGAAACCCCGACGTGGAATCAATCCAACCACTCTATAAAAGAGACTCCAAGCTCCAAAAACAAACATAAAGAAGTATCATCACAATGATATACTCGATAAATATGAGACATTTAATTTACTTTTATCCGGAAGAAAAACATCAGTATATGTACCAAAGTGAATATACATGGGGCGAGTATTCATATCCAAATGAATTTCCCCAAGAGACTTCCCAACTCACACAAGTAGGATAAAAAAACATTAGATCATAGTTCCAAATATATTATATAACAAAATGAGGAACATTAAAATAGTTTACCAATTTAAAACTATTTAAATTAAAGAAGAATAATTTATCCATCAATACCACTTGAAATATCCAAACCATTCCCATCCACTCACATACACATGCATTCCCAATGAAAATTTGAATATTCATGAGTGGTGACCCAGCCTTCACCAATTCATAATATGGTGATATTCCTTCATGCCTCCAGTTTTTCATTGAGCTCCAAGTCCATACAAACAAGGCCTCATATAATGAAAAGATGAACACACACCACCCACATATGCCATGCTATCATACCAATTCATTTCATATAAATTTATTCTATCTTTTAAAACATAAATTGAACATAATTATTACTTAAAAAAGGACATTATTTAAAACCACAATTCAAAGTGTTTTTCAAAAAACTATTCTTTCCAAACCATAAACCAATATGTTTTTTCTTTACAAAATCATCCAATGTTTCCTTTTTTAAATCCAAGAATATTTTTTAATAAATCCAATCCTTTAAGTTCCAAAACAAGTTTAGAATAGAGAGAACCTACCTACCTCTCAAAAGGTGACAAAAATGGTGAATGAAATAAGAAAATATATATATTTGTGATTAAAACCTATTTCCTTCAATATATCTAATTAATATCTCATCAAAAAAAATTATATATTATAGATCTATCCATAATATATTATAAATAACGTTCCATGTGAGAGGAGATAAGGATATCTAAAGATAAATATAGAAAACGAAAACTTTCCATTGATTTGGGAGATCCAACACACTTAGTTCTATCAAACCTAGACTTTAAACCAAAGGGAACATCTAGGAATTATTAGTATAGTTTGGAGTTTTAGATACTGAGATTATAGGTGAAAAATGAAATATTTGGGGGTTAAAATTGAGTTAAGATCTATTTTTTAGATCATTAAATGCACATCACATGGTTTGGTAAACCATTCACTAAACTTACACATGATACTATCTATAAACCCCTTCATCGCATGGTAGGTTTTCAAGTTTTGATAGGACACGAAAACACTATTCTTTTCATTATATGTCATCTTACATGGTTTTTCTTGGGTACCCACATGGATTGGAAAAACAATACACTGGTAGTTCAAACCCTTATTTCCTCTTAATCCGATTATGTAGTTACCTCAGAAAATATGCATGGTTTCTCCTAACCATGAACCAATCATAAAACCTCCAAACACCTTCCAATACTCTTTAAAACTTATAGAAACTTTACATGATACATACCAAAAACAAAATAGCTCAAAAATATAGGAAATATCATCACATTCCTTAAACCATGGGTGTTAAATTATCCCCACCAATAATATTTCTATCCTTGGAAAGAGATAGATTGGTGTTTCTTTGAAATAGATTAGGAAACTATTCCAATATATCTTTTTAATGTTCTAAACGTTCCTCTTAAATCTATTCATGCTTATATAAAACTCACACCAAATAGATTCTATTTCCACAAACCAATTTATCTTGTCTATCCATAATATTTATTGACATGTGTAGTAAAGTATCATCTGGTGTAAGATCGATGTGGTCCCCTAGAATCACATGGTTGGGATCAGGATGACACTTATTCAATTGAGATATATGAAATAAATTATCTATGAAGCTGAATAATGGTGGTAAATTTAATTGATAAGATACATCCCTTATCAATTGTAGTATTTCAAATGGGTTGATGTACTTAGAAGATAATTTACATTGATTACCCGAACATTGAAGGAAAATCCTTGGAGATAATTTCAAGAACACATAATCTCACACATTAAACAATAATAGAAGATGAATATGATCCACATAATATTTTTGATGACTTTAATAGATATCCATCCTTTTACTAATCATCTAAATTTTATCATCTATCTCTTAAACAAGTATATGTACCAATAATGAATTTTATATGGCCTCTACCAAATATAGTTGAGACTTAAAAGTATGACTGTAAAATTATTCAAAAGGATCCATATGTATCAAGTCATGATAATTGATATTTTATGAGAACTCCACTAATGGTATACAATCCTCCAACATTACTTTTAAATCCATAACACATGCTTGGATCATGTCTTCTAATGTTTTTATTATTTTTTCTAATTTTACTTCCATTTGTGGATGATAAGATATTATCATGGTCAACTAGTTACCAAATTATTACTATAAATATCACCAAATTTGAGATTTAAAATGAGAATCTTGGTTGGAGATGATTGAAATTAGTATTCTATAAAACTTGAAGACCTCCTAAATATATAGTTTTTCCAAGTCCTCTACCATATTGGATTCATGAATAGGGATGAAGTGATCAAAATTTATGAGCCGATCCACAATCACCCATATGTAACTGTGTTTCCATACCATTCTTGGTAGACTTTAGAAAAAAATAAATAGCCATGTTCTCCCATTTATAGATGGGTATAAGTAAATATCGCAATATAAAAATTTGTTTTTGGTGCTAATAATTGAACTACTAATAGGTGAGGCATCTCAAGACATAATTTTATACATTCCCTTTTGTGATAGTCCACTAGAAATGAGTTCACAATTCCTTATACATCTTCTGAATTTTAGGATGAAAAATCCATTTTGATTGGTGGTAAATAGAAATAAGTTATTCATGACAAGAAAACATAACAACTATATAGTCCTTAAAAGAAACCCAAATTTATTATCTTGTTTCCATATATCAATGGTCACCCGAAGATTGAGTTTTGGTATGTGGGAAAGGAAATATAGATCTGATATTTGAGCATCCTTAACTAGAACTACAAAATCAGGTATAAGAGTCATCAGAAATAAAACTATAAACTCATTTTTCTTAGTAAAATCCAAACTCATATATAAAATCATATCCATAAATTTCCACTAATCATGAACTTCTCTAGCCTATTGATTATATGAATTTTTGCTTAAAGAATCAGTTACTGAATTCCCATTTCATAATGTATAAACCAAGTTAAAGTCAAACATCTGGAGATATTCCATCCACTTTATTTTTTCTCAATATTAAATATTATTTTGAAAAGATGTATTTCAAGATTTTATGATCTATGAACACAATTAAATTATCTCCAAAAATATAATAATGTCATTTTTTTAAAGAATGAACCACCATAAATAATTCAAAATCATAGTTGTGATAATTATTTTCATGAATTCAAAAATATTATTATATATAAGCTATGACATGATCTCCTTTCTTGATAAAATAACTCTATCCATTTCTAGATGCATCATAATAAACCACATAACCCTTTCTAGGTTATGGAAAAATAATAATGGGTTCATAAGTGAACCAATTCTTATTCTCTAAAAATTATTTTTGACAATACTCACTCTAGTGGAATAGAGCTCCCTTTCTCATGAGTGCAATAATCAAAGATGTTAAGTGTGATAAGCCCCATAAAAATGATGATAGTAACCTACTGACCCAAAAATATATGTGTCTTGAAGCTCTTCTTTAATATTTTCCAATAGATAATGACTTTTATCTTTTCAAGATCTATTGATATGCCTTTCTCAGAATTAACATGTACAAGGAAGTGAACTTCTTGTATCTAGAAATAGCATTTAGATAATTTTACATATAATTTGTGATCTCACAAAATTATTAACTCAATATCTCAATGTTCTTAACATTATTCTGGAGTTTTATAACACACCAACATTTCATCCAAAAATACCATAATGAAGGAGTCAAGGTACTAGTGAAAGACACAATTCATTAATTACATGAAAACTATTGATGTATTTGTAAGACCAAATGGAATGAATATATATTTATAATGATCATAATGAATTCTAAAATATGTCTTTGAAATATTATCTTTATTAACTTGGAGTTTGTGATTTTTAGAGAATATATAGATTATTGAGAACCATTGGTCTCCCTTTATCGATTAAAAAGATCAAAAAATTCAAGGAAGATATTATAAATTATTTATTTTAACCTAATTAAATTTATGATAATCAATATAGAGTCATAATAAACCTTATAAATTCTTGTGAAAAAGAGTTGGATCAGCCCAAGGAGATGTACTTTTTCTTATGAATCCATTGATCTCCGAATATTCTAATTGGAACTCTAGTTCCTTAAATTCCATTGTCTCCATTCTATATGATGGAAGTAAATTAGGAGTTTTCCCCAAAATAAGATCAATAGAAGAATTAAATTCACTTTTAGGTTGAATATAGTGAAATGTTCTGGAAACACATCAAGATAGTGATCCAAAATGGTAGGAAATTTTATAATATCAATATTTTTATTGGTATCAAAGGTGAACACTACTAATTGATACGAAATAGTTCAACCATTGGTTCTAAAGGTATCTCTCTTTTAGACATGACATACCAATCTCCTTTAAAAAGATGCACCATCCCATCGTGAGATCTAAATTTTACTCTTCACATATAACAATTGGGATGGGACTTAAAATAAACTAAAAAACCCATTCCCAAGATTACTTCAAAGATATACATAACCAAGACAAAAAATTAAAAAACAAATTGTACATTATCGATTTTTATAGAACAATATTGACATTTAAATTCCCTGCACTCTCACTACACTAGAGGTTTTTGAATCCCCTACACTCTAGAATCTAGCTCTACAAAAAGATAAAATATGATCATAAAATCAGCTATATATTCTATCATGGATAGATTGTCTTGTTTAAGTATGAATAAATATATCATTCTAGCTATCTTTAATGTTTTGAGAGAAAATTTTTTGTTGAAAAATTATTTAAATTCCACCCATGTAATACCTAGTATGAATTTATCTTGGAAAACTAAATCCCTCAAATGGTGTGAAAGATCATATATCTTGTAGACTAATAGATTGAAATTTAGATCAGTCAAGGTTCTAATTAAATAAAAAATCTAATTCATTTTTTTAATCGAAGACTCTGTCTTTTCAGGTTCTAAGTTCACCCGAAAAGATTGGTGGATTCTGTTTCCAAAAATTATGTTCAATGATATTCTTATCATGTTTCTTAATTTTGATTTCCCATAAAAATAGAAAGAAAATATTAAATAATACTCTAAATAATATTTTGGTTCACTAGTGGATTACGTGAAACCATGTTTTCTATAGTCACTCCTTGCAGGTTTCTATGTCATCAAAATGGTGCCATTTCTTTATAGTGAGAATAAAACACCATCTAGTAATCACTTAATTGTAAACTGAAATCCTAGAAATTTTAAAATCATCAAAAGTTACAATATTTATAATCAATTTCCAAAAACCATCAGCATTAATATTAATAATGCATACTTAGTGGAAAGAATTAGTACTATTGAATTTCATTCTACACTCGTCAAATAAACCCACCATGATGAGAAGATAACACATCTATTGGTGTCTAAAACATCTTTTATACTTGGACAACCTTGGTAACTTGACGTTCATAATAAATAGGCTAGATATTAATTTTTATACTATATATTTCAATTTTTGATATTTACTATCACCTTTATACCATCCAAATATAATGAACCAACCAAGATAGATATAATTTGTAAAATCCCCAGCCAAACCATTATCTTGGAAAGAGTTGAGGTTTCAATAAACTTAAGTGACATTCCTATGACATCAAAGGATGAAAATAAATTCCAAGAGATTACATAGACATTGGGGGATGATTTTCCATTTTTAAATAATATAACATGTCAATAAAAAATTCAAACAACCAAACCAACTATATGATGCATGATTATAAACTGTACAACTCAAATGAAAAACTAATAAAATAGAATTATCAAAGTAGCAAGGAAAAATTATAACAAGGTGAATCAATAAAACTAAATGATGTCCCATTGTAGAAAAACTTATATAGAATCACTCAAAACACTCTATAATAGAAACTCCAAGATCCAAACTTTAACCTGAAGAAGTAGAATCATGATGGTCCACTAGAGAAATACGATACCTTTCCTTTAGCCATGCCATAAAGAAAAAAATCTATATATGCACCAAATTTCATATGCAGGGGGAGAGTAATCATACCCAATAGGATTTCCCTAAGAGGCTTCCTAATTTATTCCACTAGAATAAGAACATTTTAGCACATAATTAAAAATATAATTTATAACAAATAGAAAAACATTAAAACAATCTACCGATATTAAACTATTTAAATTAAAGTCAAAACATGTATCTATCAATACCACTTGGATTATAAAAAAAACCACATCCACTCACACACACATACATAATTAATAAAAATCCCAATAATCTCAAGTGGTTATCTATCCTTCACCAATACATCAATTAGTGATATAACTTTGTGCCTCTTTTCTGGAACATAGTTTCAAGTCCATGTCAACAAGGCCCCATAAAATGTAAATATGAACACACGTCACCCACATATTCCAAGATCTCAAACAAATTCATTATGCATGAATTAATACTTTATTTTAAAAAATAAAATTGAACATGTATCTTTGTTTAAACCGAAACTATAGTTTAAAACCATAATTCAAAGGTGATTTTATAAAATTATTCAAATAACCAAGATTTATACACCATAAACAAAGAGGGGTTTCCTTTATGAAACTATTCAACATTTTATTTTAAAATCTAAGGAAAAAATTAATAAAGACAATCCTTCAAGTTATAAAACATGCAGAGAAGAGATAGATTCCACCCACCTCTCAAGGAATGATAAAAATTCTGAAAAACAGAAAGCAAACTCTAAATATAGGCTCAAAACCTCTTTCCATTAGTATATAAAATCAGGATCTCATAAAAAAACATATTAGATAATAGATTTATCCATAACAGATTAGAACTAATGTTATATGTGAGTGGAGATTTGAAGATCTAAAGAGAAAGAGAGAAAACATAGAAGTATCATCAATTCTAGAGATCTAATATACTTATATCCATCAAAACCTTCTTCCAAACCAAAGTTAACCACCATAAATTATTAATAGATATTTGGAGTTTGAGATAATAAGAGGATAGGTGGACACATGGTTTTTATGGAGTTGAAACCATGTTAAGAACTAATTTTTGATGCATTAAATGCATGTCACATAGTTAGGTCACATGGTTTAGGAAACCATGTACTAACTATGAACATGATACTGTCTCCATACCTCTCCCTTGCATGTTCAGTTCACAAAGTTTGATAAAACATGCACCAAAAATGATTTTCATTCTATATCTACTTGCATGGTTTCTCTTGGGCACTGACACAGTTTGAAAAAATTGTGAGTTAGTCGTGTGCAACCTCATATTCTCCTAGGTATATCATATATTTACCTAGGAAAATTCTCACGATTTCCCCTAATAATCTACTAAATGTGTTCCCTCCAAACACATTACTAAACTCCAAAAAACTTATAGAGACTTACCAATAAAAATACAAAGCAAAAAATAGCTTAAAAATAAAATAAATTACATCACATACCTTAAATAATTTCTATTACAAGTATGGTTGAAAATATTTGGAATTTGGGTTTGAAAGATTATATCAGTGTTGTGAAACCTTAAAAATATATGAATGATATTATCTATGGTTTAGGACCTGATTAATTTAATATATTTTATTACTATTTTATTGATCTTAATATGTGTGATTTTATTTTTATTTTTTAGGTACATACAACATGATAAAATTGAGATATATTACTTCATAATAGAATTTTAATGATTTTAGAATGTTTGACTATGGAACCACCACAAAAATTAATGGAAATATTACTTAAATTGTCAATAATTTTTATTCCTAGGGATTTTTTATACTAGAGTTTAATGAATCCTCAAAATAATAAAGAGTTTTACATGTTAGATGGAGTGGGAAATTAGCTACTATAAGATAGTTTACACCCATCAAAGATCAAAAAAATGAAATTTTTTATTGGTAATTTGATGATGTATAATTCCAAAATATATGCATAGATTTATGAAGACAAGTTAATTTTAAAATATAGTGCTTCTTTTAAAATCAATACTTGAAAAGATGAAAGGAGGGTCAAAGATACATTTTATAATTTATATGATAAAGGAGAATAAATTTATTCCAATTATGAAAATAAACTTACTCAAATTTCTTGATGATTCAATGATTTATATAAGATAAGGAAGCATTTAAAAAGATACTTTAACAAGTTAAATAATAATTATGGAAATTTAAAAGTGTTTATATACTATGATTGGAAAAGGATTGGGTATATCAAGCTCGATTTATCATAACTTAAAGAAAATAATAAATCTAAAAGGAAGTTTCATAAAATATTATGTTATAAAAATGAATGGAAAGGGGAAGTGAATGAAAATTGGAGTGCTTTTGAGGAATCTATTGATAATTCTAATTTTTACTCTGAGGCTGAGCACTAAAATTAGAAAGATAATATGTATTTTATGAGTCATACCAAAGAGTTATATTCATTTATCTCTTCTATATTAGAATCTAATGATTTTTTTGACAAGATTAATGAATAATGTTTTATTCTTAAAGATAAATATTATTCATTAAATAAAGATCATAAATATCTTAAAATATATTTTTATTTTTTGGTTGATGAAAAAGGAAGATTGGTTACTCAGCTTTCTAAATTTAAGACCTATTTACTAAAGAATAATCTTCTTAATGTCACCATTATAGTATGATTATTGTATTGGTATATGAAATTGATATTTTAAATTTGGATTATGGTAAGTTTACTTTGGGGGAGGAATGACTCAATAAAATCCATGGTAGTCAAAATCCTGATAAATGTAGACAAATAATTGAAAGTGATATTAAAAATCCAAATTTTTATAGATATTATTTTGTTACTATTTATAATAGTAAAATAATATAAACTATTTTTTAACTATGGTACTGCTGGGAATAATGTTAATGATTGTATCTTGAAACTTCTTAAATTTTTGGTGATAAACATGCCTATATTTATAATAATCTATCTAATATAAATAATTTAATTTCTACACAAATTACATGAAACCCATGATGTCACTTATTGGTAAATATTTGATTAACTATTTATTTTACCTTTGAATTTGAAGTATGGGACTTAATTTTGTAATTTTTTTAAGTTTCTCCCAAACCACATAGTTAGGGAGTATAGTTAACCTAATTGTGTGGATAAATCATGCGGGCGGAGATGGGATTCTCAATTGGATTACACATAGTTGAAGAACATTTTTTATAACTATGTGATATTTCCATGCATTAAATTCTAATAACACATGCATGGTTGGAATATGGTTTAGTACAACATGTGACCAAATCATTCTCAAATTTAAATTTTTTCTTATTTTTAATTTTTCTTAAATCATTTTTAAGTAAGGATTCTTTTTTTCACTCACTCATAACACCATCTATATGTATCCCCTTTATTTCTCCCTATCTTTTGGATTCTTTTATAGGTTTTATTTATACTTTGATAATGGATTCTCAAGGTAGAATATTACAATATCTTCCTCCCTTCTCCTCTCACATTCTTTATTGTTATTCATTCAAGTTTTTTTCTCTATATGGACATAGTGGATGGGGTTTCATATCTATATAAGTATATTTAGGGGTTTCTCTATATTTGGGTTTATAATGATCATTTTAGGGATTTTATGGCTTCTTTGAGTGGGATAACAACCATTTCCAATGGATTTAATAACTTAAAGTTGGTTTATCTATGAATTTTACTTTAAAATTTAAACCAAGACTGATTTATTTACTTTAAACGATTTTTAATGTTATAGAAATTATATTAAATATAATCCTTGGTTATGGAAGAAAATATTTAATTTTATTTAATTCTATTTTTTTATAATGATAAAATTCCATGTTCAAAGGATAAAAAGTTATTTCCATGCAAGTTATTCCCATTAGGTATTTTATCAAATATTTCCATTGGTTTCTCTAGAATAATTTGAGACAATTTTCAAGGATTAATTCCTTATAAATTATAATGACTTAAAATCGTGTTTTATCAAGGTTTTTATATAGGAAATTCCATATTGGGTACTATTAAAGGTGGTTTCCATTAGTGAATAACACTTGACTAGTATTTCTTTTCTTTTGAATAAAGGGGTTTTAATTGGATTCCAAATGTTATATTAGATATATTTAATTATATTTCTAGTATATTATGTTTATTTTAGTATATTTTGACATCATTGTTTTACTATGTACCCTTGAATTTAGCCCGTTTATGTTATTTATGCACAATTAAAATGTGATAAGTTATGTGATATTGATGGGTTCACTTTGAATGATGGTTCTGGTTATCATATAGTTATTCCTGATTAGAAGAGGCTTAGTTTATAAAGGTTTTTTAGAGGTTATGGCAAGTTCTATTTATCATTGATTAATGTTTTAACTTATTATATTCTTATATGTTTATTTTATTTATCACCTCCATTTATATATCATGTGATGCCTTGGGAAGCTAAGTGAGAAATCTTGTATGGGTTATTCACTATATAGTGACCCAGGATTAACATACTTGGATATTAAATCATTTTAGATAAATATTAATAACATTAAAAAATTACATGACTAAGGACCATAATAGTTTATTATCTTTAGAAATTGGGAACATATTATTCTAATTTTTTAATGATCTTCAATATCTCCTGTAAATATCATCCCCCTTTTGGACTCCTAATTAAAACCTTTGTTCATAACCTGGGGAAACGAAATATAATAAAGAGTGACCTCATATGATAATTAAGGGAAAATAGTGAGATATGCAAGCATAATCCTGAGAATAAGGGAATGAGATCATGATCATAACATTAGAATATCATACCATGCTTATTAAATATCATAATCAAGATTTGTGTAATAAAGGTTTGAAATTCATAAGATATTAATCATAATGAAATTAAGAGAATAAGCCATGACATTATAGAATAGGAATAAAACATGGAATTATGGTATAAACATCATCTTATAACATTGTTAAATTTTATACATAAAAAAGGTTCACTCATTAAGTTAAGGACATGAAATCATGGCCTCACATAAAATTATGGACATTCAACTAGGTCCACTCATAACATTGTGAACATGTAATCAGGTTTACGCACTGGTAGATTCACATCCAGGGCATGACACACCACCATCCCTAGTGGTAGCCTTCATATTAGTCAAGGCTTACTACGAAGTTCATATTATTATAGTGGGTTTAGTCCTCAAACCATCTTAGTATTCAAGGTTTATTCCCAAGACTATATTGGTAGTCAAGGTTCACTCCCAATACAATCTTAGATGATAAAGTCCTTTACTGAATAGAGTTCACTCCTCATTCTAGCCTTGTATATCTCATGAGATATAAATCATTACCCAATGAATTTGAGATAGATATAGGTCCCACCCATCATTTAAGCTATAACAGGCTCACCTAACCCTATTTGGTACACCCCATCGTATAATCAATGTCAATGAAGCACAATAGGAATAATGTATAAAGATCTTCCATATAAACATAAAACTCATAAAAGAAATTATTCTTTAATAACTTTATTAACCCATAAAAAAGAAATTAGTTTCATGTCAATATCTTTGAAACATGAATAGCCTATGGAAATGAAAAGAGTTTTATAATAATTTCTTTGAAACATGATTGGCCTATGGGAAAGAAACATGTTCCATAAATATAATTCCATAAAAACATAAACCATTTACAGAAATAATATAAATGGTATACTTGGATCATATACCTAGTAAATTATAAAATATATCAAAATATATCACCTTACATGGATAAAGATTTTAAAAGATCACTTGGGACATAACCTTTCTTTGAAAATCACTTTTTAAAACATATAACATTTTTAAAATAATTTTCTTTGAATTTTTTTAAAAAATTATAATGTAATAATTAAAATTCATTTAAAAAATTTCTTGAGGAAAATATCCTTTCCTCTTTGAAACACACTTTGTAAAATATAAAACATTTTGAAAACTATTGCCTTTGAAAATAACGTTGAAAACTTATAAATTAAGCTTTAAAAACCATTTAAATCATTATTTAAAACATAAAAATATTAAAATCATTTTCCTTGAAAATGGTCTTAAAATATAAATTATTTTTTTAAAACTTTTCTATAAAACATGTTTTTTGAATAAAATAGATTTCCGGCCAAAGAGATAGAGAGAGAGAGATAAATTCATATTTTCTTAAAAAAATTTCATAATTATATTAAGTAACAAAGAGTGGAAAAATGGCACCATTACATTAATATATAGTTAATATAAATATTAGAAAAAAAATTCATGATAATTCCTTGTATATTGATCATGATATTTCATCAATAAGAGTATAACCATAAACAATCCCGATAAACAGTGGGATTATAGTAATAAACTATTACCAAATTTGTAACATTGAATCATAATTACCATGAAATAATAACATTAAATGAAGCTTAAAATATAATTAAAATAATTATATTCATGATATAAAATGCAAAATGATTGTATATATACCTCGTATAAGAATATAGGTGCATAACATGTCATGTGTCTCAAATAAGGAAAATTGAGACCAAATTACTTTACCGATTTGGTAACTTTTGAACCATAAAACCCGTGAAAGAGAGATCATAAAATGGATATGTAAATAAACATAAAGTATAATAATAATATAATACATTAATATGAAGTATATAAAACACACAAAAATAAATGAGTGGTGAATATGGCATAATTCTCACAGAAGTAAAAGTGACATTAGATTTCCCATTACTACTTGAGTATCTTTTGAATCATGACATCCATGAAATAATAAAATAAATTGAAGATTTTTACATCATTAATTAATTTAAATTCATGATATAATATTTTATAGGGTATTATATATACCACACAATAATAATAAGTTGAGAATATAACATATATCTCACAGAAATAAAAGTGAGATAAGAAAACCCATACCTTAATTCTTGAATATATTGGTACATGTTCAAACCTACGGAATGATAAATATATGTTTATTATAAAAATAAAAAAGAAAAATATTATTATATATAATACCATATATTATTTTATTATGACTTTATATTACCTGTTTATTAAAAATTTGATGTTAAAGTTATGTTTCGGGTAATAACGGCTTTGTTTTTCGTATATGGTTTGACTTGTTATTATTGATCCACTTACATAGATCATGATTTAATTATTTATAGTATTTAAAAACTGATTTAAATATAATTTATATTAATTATATAAGTATTTATAATAATTTATAAAATATATAAATATTAAATGGAGTACACCGTTTATGGAGATGGTAGGTCATACGTACGCATGAACGTTGTTTCCGTTTTCTTATCGTATTGAGAGAAATAAAGTAAATTACATATATGTATATTTTTTAAAATTAAAGTATCATTATTATATCATATATATCATATAATATTACTAAATACATCCTTAATAATTTCCATGTAAAGTGTGAACGACTCACATCGCTTTGAGGAGGCGGTCACCCACACGTCCATAAATGAAGTTATCATATTCCAACAAATTGGAAAGCATGAAGGTATGTGTTATAAAATAATTAAATAAGAATATTTTCAATATAAATATAGTATATATAATATAAAATAGTAATTCCATCGTCATTCCCAACCTTTAAAGGTGATAATGTAAGAACTAAGGACATTGGTTCATGAGGCGATATTCCACCGCACACACAAACAATGATTGCATATCCCATTTGATGGAAGTGTTTATAGGTTTTGAAAAACACTAACATAAAAAAATATTATTATATTGAGGATAATTATTTTTTTAAATAATAATGGAAAAAGAATAACTGAGGGTGTGGAGAAAGAATTAAAAGAAAAGTTCTTATTGAAGGATGTTGCCTCTTCTTTGGGTAATTCCTTTTGGTTTTCACTGAAGGACTAACTTGGTTTGATTTATGACCAAATTGAGGCTTCTTATATGATAGGAGGGATGTTGGGAGATTATTTGGGTCGTGGGTTTCTGTTATAAAGGTATTGATAGGTGGGAATAAGTGAGGGGGTGAATGCCCTTTTATAGTGGAGGAGTGACATTCATGTAAATATACAAATGTAAATAATATTGAGAGGTATCCCTTATATGATGTCTTTAAAATAATGGGAAATTTTTTATTAAAGGTAGTATATGTTCAAAATATGTCCCTATAATATATTTTTGACATGTTTCTAGGTTAGTTTTCCCCTTAAGTTAAAGTTTAACCACTAAGTAAACTTGTTTTTACCTCAATCGCTATAATTAATTTTAATTACCTTTACTAATATTTTTAGTCAAAAATATGTTTAAATTACTAGAAATTATAAATTATTAATATTAAAAATATGGAATAAATTTTTAAAAATTATAAACATAGAAATTTAATAAATTAATTTAAAATTAATCCCATAGACGGGACAAGACAAGAAATTTTTAAAGTGAAAATGTTCAAAAGTTTGAAATGTTTTTATATCCAATTCCAATGTGAAATTGATTCAAATGAAATAAATTTTATTAATATATGTATAATTTATCTAAATAAACTTAAAAACCAATTTTAAATATAACTTAACTACATAAATTAATTATAATAAAATGATGTTTTCAATTAAAATTCAGTGTTTTCCACTATTCATCAAAAAATAATACATCTCAAAATAATACCAAAAAATATCCCAAAGTGAATTTTAATATTTTTATTTAAAAAATTAAGTTTATTTTTTCAAATAAAATTTATAAAATTTTCAAAAATTATATTTAAAATAGGTGTTCCATTAAAAGGCGGTAAAGTTACGTTTTAGAAAGAATATATATCTTTATGCATAAAATTGGATTTATTCTTATCACTTGTATAGAAAACACATAATAGAAATATTAAATAGTTGAATTAATATAGTATAATATATATATATTTCTTTAAAATAATTTATCAAAAGTTTTTTAATTAATTTATTAAGGTAAAACATGTATAATTTCACAAATACATTTTTCCACCAAAAGATTTCCTATATTTTAAAAAGGGTTTTATTTTCATTTCTAGTTAATTTTTTACCAAATAATTATTTTTATATACATGTGTAAAATGTATTTTCATAATTTAATTAATCTTATTAATAAGTGACATTCCAAAGTCAAGGTTACAATTATAATAATATTTTAATATTAATATTAATAGTACATTATAGTTTAGTAAAAATAGGTCTTGCGTGTAACATAAGCTATTGAAGGAACTCAACATTATGTGTTACATAATCCAAACATATTTTTGTGTGTAACAAAAGCTAATATAAGTTTTATATATAGCACAAGATTAACTTGGTGTTGTGTGAAATGCAAACAAAACATAGTGCTTTTATATAACACAAGCTATATTTAGTGTTTCATGAAATAAAAAATATCAAAAAATTTAAATTAATTAAAAAAATATATTTCACAAAATATCAGGGTGTTACACACTAGCCATGATAAGGATCTATCTAGTGGACCCCAAGTATGTACTTTTCTCTACTTAGGGTTGTTTTCTACTTATTTTATATAGGAGTGTAAAACCTTGTGTTTAGGTAGTTGGATCACATCAAGCATTCCAATAAGATATATTAATCTATCATGCTATCCTAGATTATCTATAGGTATCCTAGTTATTCCCATTATATTATAGTTATTTCTATTTCTTGATGATTATTTATGATTATTTTTATTATTATCTTATTGTTATTTACTCTTATTATTGTTTATTACCCTTCTTGCTATGGTTTTATATTGTTATGATTTTTATAAGAACCTATGAATTTAGTTTACTTTCATTATACAAAATGGTTACTTTTATTGAAACACCCCAAGATTTTATAATTTTTTATCTTTATGTAATATGTTTGATAGAATGTGGTATATTTGTCATCGAGCTTAAATGAACTGTGATATATTATAGAAATATTATTATTAAAAATGACTATTATGAATTACCTATTGGTTTGGAGGGTATGAATTGGAATAACCATATTATGTAATATATAGAGAATTTTTTTCCTTTATTTAATTATTAACCAATCAAACATTGATTATTAGTTGGTTGGAAATGAAGGTAACATCTTTTGAAGGTAAAATAGATATTTTTCAAAAAAGTATTTTTATGCGTGTAATGTATTTTTACCTTTATAGAATAAATTCATATCTTTTGATAAAAGATTCTAATGAAATATATATATTATATATCAAATTTAATTAATTAAAATTCATTTAATAATTTTTATTAGACAAGTAATGATAATAAAGTCATTTTATGCTTCAAAAATACTTTTTCTTTAAAAATTATTTTTATTCCATTTTGTGTGTGGATCTTATTGTTAATTTATGAAAATTTTATACAATTTATTATAAAAAATTTCCATCATTTTTGAAATCATCATGTCTTAATAGTATTACGATGATTTTTTGGATCTTCTTGAAAGGTTGATTTTGGAGTGAATAGTAAAAATGTCAATTTTTGCAAAACTATCATTTCCATTTATTAAATAAAGTAATTTAAAAATATAATTATTTTTTGGATTTTTTTATTAAGTTAAAATAAATCTGATTTAATTATACATAATCAATTTAATTACAAAATTATTTTCATCATATTAAATTTTGGTTTAAGCTCATTTTTAGGAATAAACACACATTTGGTTTAAAATGTTTTTTTTTTGCATTTTACACATTTATATTAAAATTTGATTGACGAAATTTATATAAATTAAATATTGAAAAATTTATTCCATATTTGGATTCAGGATTTTTAAATTTGGAAAATAATTTCCTTTTATTTTTTGTTATTATGAATAGTAACCGTGGTCAATATTTTTCACCTTGATAAGAGTAAATCAGTTAATTAAGTTTAAAAATAGTCTGATAAGGATTTATATATCTTTGTAACACTTTCCTTATTTCATTTTTATGAGTTTATTTTTAACATCATCATACTATATTCAAATATATTGAAATTCGATTCCATTTTTCTTTCATAATGACCAATATAATATTTTAAGTAAAGAATAAATACAAAATGTCATTATCTCTTTAAAATTCTCTATCATATTATCAGAGGGATAAAAGAAAGATAATATTGGTTCTAAATGGTTATTTGGAATATTAATACACTATTTTATGATAATAAATTATTTTTAATTTTTAGTGAGGATATAATTACCTAGAATTATTATGCAATGTTGATGCATCGATTATGAAAATAGTATAAAAATAAAGTTAAATGATTTTAAACATAAGAATTAATATGTATCAGATTAATTATAGCATGAAATAATTTTAATAGGTTGTTATAAAGTATATGTTATAGTAAATGTGCTTGTATTCATATTCCATTTCTATCATGATATCTTTTAATTCAAATTAAATGAACTGTCTCAAAAATGAATTTAGTGATATTTTATGATAATTTTTTTTATTAAAATATTTAAAAATAAAAAATATGGAAATAGGAAAATTGGAGCTGTAAATGGTCTGAAATGAATCCATGTACAATTTTTGATAAACTTTCCACCTTAGAATTAAATTTATAACCCTTAAAGAGTGAAAATGTGTATTACCAACCCCAATAACCTGGAGTGAGTGTGTTAATTTATTATATTGGAATAAGATGAAAGTAATCTCATCCTAAAGGACTAAATAGTTTAGTAGTATTTATAAACTAGATACATACATGATTACCAAATTATTTGTTAAAACAAAAATTAAAATATAATTTGGTTTTTAGAATAAAATTTTCCTTCTAGCATATTTTTGCATATAACTCATAGTACTCTTCATGGATGCTTGGAAAAGGAAAAAACTAAGGGTGATATCAAATTATTAATAAGGTTTAAGTACAATAGAAGCCATCAAAAATCAATAAATAATAATCAATATGTTAAGGTAAATAACTGAACACACATTCCATTTAATCAACAGTTTTTATATCATAATTAGGTAATAAATAATCAATATGGCAAGGTAAATAACTGAACACACATTCCATTTAAATAAATTTAATATCATTAACATATAAAGCATAATAAATATGAAAATTTAAATAACATAAAACAATTTCCATTTAATGAATAAAATGATAATGGAATGCATTCGGAGATAATATCATTGTGAAAATATCATGGATCATAATAACTAAATTTTTAATGAAGGAAATACTTAATTATTGGATGCCGTGTTCTCAAGAAACATGATACCTCTGTCATCAATACCTTTCAAAAGATGGTTTAAAACTACCCATAGAAAGTAATTCATTTCTTATTACTGATTCACCTCATGATATTAACAATGCGCTGGGGGGATATATAATTTCCGGCCCCACCCATCACTACATATACAAAGTATTCTTTAAATATCAAATAATCAATTTAATTAATGAATCAATGTGCCTTACCATTAAATATCTATATTTAATAATGAATATAGGTTATCAATATTTTCCAAATAAATATTTAAAAATAAAACACCATATATATAAATTTGATATGATTTAAGTAATAATCATACCAATGATAAATAATATGTATATTTAGGGAAAATTTAATGCCTAATGATCCCAGGAAAGGGAATATTTCAAGGGAAAGATAATAAATATTAAAATGAATCAAGAAAGTGGATGAAAATACTTTCCTTGATCAAAATAATCATAAACCATTGAGAGGAATAATATGGATGGTATCAATACAACATAACCCTAGTGGAGTATACATAAAAAAAGTGTTGTTGGCATTGATGAATAGAAATACCATAAAAAGATCTTAAAAACATTATTAAGGAAAATATCATTTTCACTTAAAAAATATAATTTTTAAAACTAAAATTTCACAAAACATTTTAAAAATAATTTTCTTTGAAAAAAACCTTTGAAACTTATAAAGAAATTTTTGAAAAATGGAGTGATCGTGATGACAATAAATTTTGTACTTGCTGAGTATGTTAAAACAAATATTTCTTTCCATTTTTTGGTAAAATCCAAATAGGTATTGTTTTGAAAATTATATGAAGATTACTTTAAATATTTTTTCTAAAAATTCAAAATGGGTAAAATTTTATTTAATAAATAATTTTTAAAATTGTTATAAACATTTTGTAAAACACTTTTAGAAAACATGGTTTTTAAAGAAAAAAGTTTTTCTGAATGAAGAGAGAAATGAATTCAGATTTTATTAAAACATTTTCTGAATCCTTTTAAGTAACAAAGAGTAAAAAAATGGTACTATTACTTGAAAAAATTCATGAATAAACATAGGAGAATAAAATAAAAGGGTTTTATTATAAAATTATCAAATAATTTCCTTTAATGTAAATTCAATCATAAAAAATCCCCATTAAAATTAAATTGTAAAATAAACCATTACAAAGATCACAACATTGAAGTGACAATTAACCAATGAATCAATTATGTGTGTAAAACTTAAATACAAATAATATAAATTTATATATAGAAAATTATAGTCAAAATTAAATACACACATAATCATATAATATCAAAGACAACAAAGAATTAATATTACCCAATGAAAGGAAATTGTGTCATAAATGTTTTTACAACTTGGAAACTTTCATGTAAAATCCCCATGGATGAAGTAATTGAAATTTAAAGTTAAAAATACCATTAATTATTAATGAATCATGATATTACATGTCAAAGGCGATGTACATACACTATATAAAAGAAATTAGGTTCATAACATTACAATATGGCTCAATGAAGGGAAATTGAGATGAAGTCCCTTACATCACACTTCATTTTGGTTGAAAATGATTTAACCTCATATATAGTGGTTTTAAACATGTTATTAACTTATAATTGAACCATATTAATATTTATAATATCACATATATCCCTTTTAAATCATGTTATAACCCTTTCATTAATAATATTTAATTATTTTAATGGATTCAACAATTCATTGCTCTGTTTTCTCAGTCATGCTTAGTCATGAATGTTTTTGTTCTTATTAATATTATATAATTTAATTATCTAAAGAATAAATATAATGAAATAATTATCTTATTTATACATTAGTTATACTTTTAATACCAATCATGAAATATGGTTATGAGAATTGAAGTATGTTACGACTATAGAGATGGTAGGCCATACGTACGCATCAGTAACATTTCTATTTTTCAACGCTCATTATGGAAAGGAGGTAAGTAATATTTTATCTTTACTAAATTATAATAACATCATAAATACCGTGTTATTTATTTAAATATACTTATATATATCATCCATGTGGTGTGGTGATGAAAAGAGAGCCACATCGCTTCGTGATGGCGGTAGTCCCCACATACATAAACGATGTTATCATTTTTAGTGTAATAAAGAAAATTATATATTATATTTTAATAATGATAAATATGAAATTAATATCATAATAATTTCATTTATGTCACATATATTCATTATTGTTAACCTTTTTACCTTCCATTAAAAGTATTAGTGAAAAAAAGAATCACATTTCTTTGTGAGGCGGTAATCCACCTTACACAGAAGAGAAATTATAATATCCTCTATGAAAAGAAAATTTAAGAGGAATATATTATATAATTAATAAATAGATATAATTATTTTATAAATATCATATAAATACATTATATCCATTATAATACCCAACAGTGAGAGATTGGTAATGGAAAAATGAATGACATCAGTTTCTAAGGCGGTAGTCCACCGTACAAATGAATGAGGATTTACAAACCCATTTAATAGACATGGAGATGGTTATAGTTCATGAAATTAAAATGAAAAATCTCATTATATGGAATATATTTAGGTTATTATATCATTATATTTTAATAATAATTGAGGTATGTGGAGAAAGAAGTAAAATAAAAATGCTCATTGAAGACCATTACCTCTTCTTTGGGTATCCTTCATAGGTTTGTACCGAAATGATTCCTAGGATGGATTTCAACCAAAAAATAAGCATTATAGGATCATATTAGGGAATTTATGAATTTATTTTTCTAGGTATCATCTGAAACAAAAGGTTTTGAAGGTGTAAAGAAAAGAGAAGATGATGTGGCCTTTTATATGTAAGGTGAGCGACACACATGTAATATTTGTAAAGAAAAAGGTGTAACCATGTTTTTCACACGCCCATAGGGTCCAAAATAGAGTATTATAGTGAATTATAAATTATAATTTCAAAATATTTCTTGAAAATATATTGTATACAAGTTAAGGTAAAAACATTTTTACCTTAACTACGATGAATAATTTTTAAAGTTTCCACTACTCATTTTTGTAAAAAAATATGTTGAATTTATTAGATAATATAAATTATAATTATTCCAAATATGGAATCAAATTTTCTAAATTTCATTCACAAAAGTGAAAAAATTTAATTTAAAAATAATCCCACATACGTGATGAGAAAGAGAGATTTCATAAAGAAAAAGTTCAAAAGATTATAATGTTTTAATATCAAAATTCAAAATGAAATTTATTTGAATGAACTAAATTGGATTAATGGATATATAATTTAACAAATTTTAATTTTTTAAAAAATAAATATACAATTTTACATTATAAATAATTTAAATTACAAGGTGGGTTTTAATTAAAATTCAGTATTTTCACTATTTATCAAAAAATGAAACATTTTAGAAAATAAAAAAAATCCACCCTAAGTTAATTTTAATATGATGATTTAAAAAATTAAATTCATTTTATCAATTTTTTTTTGAAATTGGTATAAATTAATATTAAATTGTGTGCGTAAAATGCGACTAAACTATCTTGTAGAACATAATGGATTTTTTTAGAAAACATTTTTTTTATCTTTTTAATTATTCTTATTTTATTTATAATAAATATATAATCAAAATTTTAATAATTTAGTTAGTACTATTAAAACCCTCCAATTTAACTATTAGGTTATAATAGTATACAATATTATGATTCATTTCGATTCATGGTTGAATGTTCCATAAGCTATCGAAGAGATTAAATTAAAAGAAATATATTTCAGGGGTTGTTTAGGCTCAATGTTTTGTGTAAAATATGTTATAAAAAATGGGTTTATTTTAAAATATTAGGGTATTACAGTATCCCCTATAACATAAAAACCCTTGTAATCTAAACCATATACCCGAGCCCACCATCACATGGTGAGGTGAAGTAAGAAAACAGAACAACTGTTGAATATAATGGAACAATACATACAAAAAGAGTACGATGTGGAAGAAAATGATACAACCAATTCCATAAAATCCAATCCAAACTAGATAAACTTGAATGAATGAATAAATAAATACCATTTAGTCACCATGTGACCCATAATCACCTCCTAACCACCCCAATACAAAGTAAAATACAAAAGGTGAAGCCGACATGACACAATATAACCTTTCCTTTACCTCTATCCTACAACATAACATCTATGAATTCCCCAAGGTAAAAAGTAGGGTGTGAGACTGAAGCCCCATAGGATACCACCATAGAGTCTATATAAGCTATAATAATAATAATGAATCACTTATATCTTTTAAAACAAAAAATGTTTTAAAAATTATTTCTATAAATACAATTCATTTGTAAATCATTTCCCCCTTAGGTTTCACAAAATAATTTCATATTTTAGAACTATAAGTATGAAAAGTAGAGTTGATATAAACAAGAGTCATCCATGCATTAAGAGGAAAAAAATTAAGCACATATCCATGAAATAACCTATCACCTGAATTTATGTGATACAACCTCATATAAAACCTATGAGAAAAAATCCATCACTAATAGAAATTAGTGTTATCCCCACATATCTATACCCATAATTTTACTGAAATCTGGGTATAGAGTTTCTGGAAAATTTTATTACCACAGTTTTTAAAAAACCAGTGGTATAGGTTAATCTATACCATTAGTTTTTTTAAAAACCATGGGTATAGAGGGTTAACATAAGCCTCAACCTCACCCCTCCCCTCCTCATCCACGAACCCTAGTATCCCCCTCACTCAATCGAGAAGCTGAATCTTAATTTCCATTAGTTTTTTCCTCCCCTAATTCAAGTATTTTTTTATTCTGATCTTCTTTGATATCATATTGGTGAGTTTTGAATCCTCCTTATCTTCTACTAACTATTATTTTCATTTTTATATATTTATGTGATTCTTTAGAATAATGTTGGAATCACTTATTATCATAGTTTTTTAAAATTTATAGTCTAATAGAGATTAAATATAGTCTATTACATTCATATAAGTACTATTTTAGTTATAATTTCTTTATTTTGAAAACATTCCTAGGTATTCTTATGAATTTAAATTAAATTTGAGATTCTATTGGTAGAGTATTTTAGTATTTATATATTTTTAGTGTAGGGAATCATATTTAAGTTAACTACAGTGGTTAATGTTGGTTTTTATTATCCTTGATTTATTGGATTTAATTATTGAATTTTATTTTGTTATAAAACTTGATTTTTTAATTTTTAGAATTTTTTTTGATTGTCACTGGAATTATGTGGAGTTCACTAATTGTTAAATTTTGTATGTTGTGTGAAACATCATTACCACATTACTTCAATTATGTCTAGAATGTTTTTATTAATGTAAATAAAAAATATTTAAAAAATTTAAATTTAAATTATTTAAATTTAAATTATTTAAATTGAAAGGTTAGTTTTCATTGAATAATTAATAAGTTAATTTAAAAATGTATTCCATGGAAATATTATGTATGTTTTACAAGTTTCCATGATTAATAATTTTATTTTTTCACTATAAACATCTTTTCATGTGAATTTTAATTATTTGAAAAGTTTTGGTTACTTTTAAATAAATTATTTATTTGGATGTTTTATTTTTTAATTATATAAATTTTATGAAACATGCTAAATTTAATATTTTACATTTTCCCTTGGAGATATTTCCTTATTCTTTGACTAATGTTGTTGTTCTTACTTATTTTTTTGTATAAAATAGTTTGTTATTATTGAGGTATGAGCAAGCTATTATTAATAACATTTATATGATGGACCATGGTTAAACTATTCATTGTATTGTTTTACCCTTAAAAGAATTAATTATATGATGATGTACATGATTATAAAATTATATGTAAATCTGGAATATTTATTTATCATTGAAGGTTGGTACTCTAGGAATTCTCTATTGTATTTATAGTACTTGTCAAGCATGTCTCTTATAAGTCATTATTATGATTTAGACATGAATGAATATTTAAATATTGTTTATAGTAAATAAATATTTAGATTTCAAATGAATAAATATTTAATTTCTATGATATTAGTATTGGATGATTATTTATATTTATATTAATTATGGTATAATTTTCATGATATTATTATACATTAATTTTTTGGTTTTCATGTTGCGTGACACATTGTTGTTATTCTTGAGTAAATGTATTCCATCATAAATAAAAGTGTATTTAATTGGATTAATGTAATATTAAAAACATGGAAGTTTTAAAAATAATTATTTCATAAAGACATATGTATTTAATTGGACTGTTTAATAATTATTGCTCATTCCATGTATTATACTTTTTATGGTTCATTATTTGTAGGAATCACTTATATCATATATATTTTCTCTTATTATTTATTTTTCTACCTACTAAAATACTTTGATGAATTTCATATTAAAATTATTTATAATGATTTTTTAATTATAGTTTACATTGTTGATTTCAATATAACTTTTTACCCTGTAATAGAATGGATAGAAGTTGGATGTATCACAATGATCATATTTCAATCGGTTTTCAAAAAAATTAGGATATTTTTTTAGATTTTTCAACTAAATTTTTTTATATGGATATCAATACAATTTCCATTTAATAATTATGTCTGAATACCATGGTTAAGTTATGGAGAAGTTATCTACCATATAAAAAATTTGGATTTCAAATGAACTATTATTTTTGGAATCCTCAAAATCCTTTTTTTGAAATTTCAATAAAAACCACTTTGTGGTGGAGTGGGAACCATACAAGAAAACCATAAAGAAAAAATGAAATCAACCAAAGGAACCCATCGAAATAAAAAAGAAATAGAATGAATGTAGAGTAATAAATTAATGAACCAGCATAACCACTGATTCCTTTGAACCACTGAAGAAACTACTATCATATAGACTGATGTTGTTATTATATATTTCCATTCCAGATCTCATGTGAAATAAAATCCTTCTTTATTTTTTCAAATAAATATGGGGAAAATGAGAAAAGTCTTCGATCTGGGATTTTAGGGTCCAACTAGTCCTACTTATTAGCCTCCACCAGGACCACTAAAGAATCTAGTTGGACGGTAGTTGAGGATTGTATTTTTTTCATCATATCTTGAGACTTTGTACCCAATTTCATGGGAAAGGAGGAGGGATAGGGGAAGATAAATTCTTGGAACACATTGGGTTCGGAGAAACCGGTGGCTCCATATTTCGATCAGAATGTGATTTCCTTCTAGGATGGGATCCCACAACCTCTTTACTGGTAGGTGATGCTTGATTCTATTACAAAGAGGAATGATAATTTTTTATTCCAATTTTCACATATATCTTCATATCACCAATATATTTACTTTTCAAGAGGTCTCCTTTACTATAAGATCGGGTAACTGTTGGTCTGGGTAAATTAGAGTAGTCTTTCTGAGTATGTGAACTCTTCACATGCTTGATGAAGCCTCCGAGTCTATAATGGTCTTATTTCCCTTCATAATAGAAGACCGAAGGTAAAGTTCCTCTTCTTCCAATTCTTTGCTCTCGGTAGACTATGTACTAGTGTAAAAATCCATCTCATCTTTGAATCCATCCTTTTTTCCTCCCTGAGAGCTGTAATGAACAAAAATTTTATTAATGAAAATTCCTCTTGATCTGATTAAATGTATTATTAGGTAAAATGGTTATATAATACATATGTACTTCCTTGGTTTTATGTTTTTGGATTTTAAAATATCATTAATAATTATTACCATTGCTAATAAAGCCGTTGAACAGTGATCACATGATTAGTATAAATATAGTGCTTTAACAAATCCAATTTACTAAGACAAAGGAAGTGATTGTATCATTTATTAAAATTTCTCCATACAAAGCCCATTTTTCATAGCTCGTTAAGGAGGTAGCATCACTGGGCTTCACTCTTGACCAATCCCAAGCTGAGCTTCAACACATTAAGTGTGAACAGAACTGCCTTCAGGAGAAGTGGAAGTCGATAGAGATTACCTACTATCGATGTTATCCTAGCCACCCCAAAAGTCATTCACCATCGCACACCTTACCCTTAGGTCTTATGCAGGTGTTATAAGGGTTTATGTAACAAGACCCTAGCACTATGATTATATGAATTATTTTTGTATAAAGAATATACATTCATTTTATTATTACTACTTTGTAAATGAGTTTTAAAGAAAAAATACTATTTTTAGTTAATATTGAAATTCAATTTAGAAATATATTTAGATGAATTAATGGATATTGTAATTAAATAATATTTTAATAAAATATTATCACTAAATTAATTTTTATTAAATATAAATGATCATATATTTTTTACAATTGTAATTTTTAATAAGGTTTGAAATCTATTTTTATCAAAAACCATGAATTTTCGTTAAATGTCGGTTTTTATTTTAAAAGTAAAAATTAAAATATTTAGAAAATTATTTAGATAAAATGAATTTTATTTTTTGGAATCAAAACGTCGAAATTATCCAACGGTGAATGTTTCATATTTTTTAGAGATAGTCAGATATTTGGGTAAAAATTAAATACCGTTTAAATATATAATGTGTTTTATAACATCATAATGAACCAATAGTGATTTAATAAAACAATATAAATAGTATTTTTGGACAATATATATTTTAACATTAAAATAATGTTATTTTAGATTTGTTTTATTTATTTTACAAAGCCTTAGTGGACCCTAAAAGACTTATAAAACATTTTAACATTTTACAATGATTCCATTGAGAGTGTGACTCACCTCCACTTAATCAAGACTAATATTTTAATAAGTTTGTCCACTTAACTTATAAAATAATTTTGTATACTCCAATTTGGAAAAAACCATTAGAAAAAATCATGGTATGGTTTTTAGTTTTGATTAGTATAATATGTAGTGTCCAAAACCTAAATATTAAAGAATTCCCTCTCCTTTCCTATATAAACCTACTCAATCTCCCATTCCTCTTCACTAAAACCAATTGGAGCTTGAACCATATCTGACCTAATATCTCTATAATCCTCCCAAGTAACACCAATCTCCATATAATCCTATCTCAAGCCTCTTTTAAGCCCTTGGGATCACACTTCCAAGTAAGGGATTTCTTCATTTCTCATTTTTATCCAAATTTATTTATGTTTTTGTACCCTTTTATTTTCAATTAAAAATGTTGGGGTATGATTTAAAACCTCTCCCATACAAACCTCATTATGTTTGAATAATGAGATACCTATTTGTCTCTCATTAATTCCTCCCATGTATACCTGTTACCATGCAAAAATTTCATAAGGAATTTTTCTCTTCTCATTTACATTCAAGCAATTATTTTATATTATGCATATAAATTCCATTACATATGTTGGGACATGTATATATATGAACACCTTACTGTCCATTTAATGTACATATTATGAGATACCTCTTTCCCTCTCATCAACCATTTTTATAAATTCTTATGTCACACCATTATGCTGCTGAAATTACACCGCGATTTTCAAGCCAAAGTCATTGTGTAGTGAATACCATGCCATTTCTCTATCAAGGGTATTCAACTTTATTCAAATTTACTTATTTATTATAGAGTTTAATTTATGTATTCCATATTCTTTTATTGTGGAATAAATGATGCTATTTAATGAATCAATGTTGTATGATCAATGTGGCACACTTATGCATGAAATGAAATGTTTATAAAGGGTGTACCCTGATGTCAATCCAATGCATTGGGTACAAATCAGTATCATGATACATCAAGTGAAATGAGGGTTTACCCATGATAATTCAAGTGTAATGATGGTTTAGTCATGCTAATTCGAGTGCAATGATTTTTTACTCATGTTCCATGTGCAACAAGCCTTAGCTCATGCTAATATCATGTTAAATGTTGTTGCCACATTTCCATGTTATGATAATCATGATATGTAATGCCTTTATGTTAATGTTTCTCTTATGATCCATTACTATGATTATTGCCTAACATGTACTGTATTCTTCATGTTATTCCTTGTTTACTCCCTTACCGGGCTATATAGCTCACCCATTTCTTATATATGTCCTCATGTCATCTAATGAAATGATAAGTACGAAGGAATGTTGTGGTCATATAAAAGTAGTTTTCAATAAATATATTGTGTTTTATGTTCTAAGTTGTTATGTAATGTTTTTAATTTCCCAAGACACTAGACCTCTCGATCTTTAATGTTTTCTTAAGTGCAAGTTTATGTATTAAACCATGTTTAAGTGTGTAATAAAGAGAATGGTTGTTATAGTTGGTATCAAAGGATAGGTTTAGTTATTTTTGGGATTAGGTTTAGAAAACCCCAGATAAATCCTTTGGGATAAGACTAAGCATAATAAAAATGTCCTAAATTTTGGTGAGTATAGAGTAAGTGGTTTATTAATCAAATACATCCCTCTCTGGATACGAACAAATAGAGGTGGATCTGGAATAGATATATCTAGGGGTAAAACCCAAAAACACCTCTTTGAGCTAGACTTTAACAGGAATTGGTGCACAATAATGGTCCTTGCTACACTCTTGGTTACGACACTTCTATGGGATATGATTTGGTATATTCATAAGCTTACTATGAACCATTATAAAGGGAATAAAAAAATTTCTCCTAAGAATATATGTTGGGAATTAGATCATGGATAACATAAATTGAAGCCTATAAATTCATAAGGTAAGGAAATAAATGTAATTTATAAGTTACCACTTTTTTATTTGGATTTCCCTTTATGTGTTACCCCTAACATTCTTGTTATTCTAGCCAATGGCTAGTAATAGGAAGACTTGGGTTAAAAACCGATGCGAAGATCAATGTGATGACTGTTCTAATGAGATTCCCAATCTGATGGGAGTGGGAATCACAAACTTTTTCAGGATAATCTCTCAATTAAATCAAGTTTTGAATAGAAAAATGGGTCAATAGGAACGTTCAACCCCCCCAAAGAAAGAACAAGCCGCAATCGAGAGCTTCATGAGACAAAGGCCTCAAACTTTTAATGGTTTATCTAATCCATCAATCACTAAAAAATGGGTCAACTCCACTGAGAGGATATTCTCCATACTTCAATGTTCCAAAAAAGTGAAGGTTCTTTTGGCAACTTATCTTATGGAGGTTGAAGCTGATCTATGGTGGAAGTTGAAAAAAAACACAAAGCATGAGGAAGAGATCGAGGCATTGGAATAGAAGGATTTCTGGAAAATGTTTTTTGATAAATATTTTTTCCAAACCCTCTGACTTAAAATAGAAATGGTCTTCCTTGACCTCAATAAAAAAGAATACAAATCCATTGGAGAATATGAGGAAAACTTCACAAGGCTTGAACGATAAACCTTTATCTTTGTCGTTACCCCCGAATGCAAGGTTGACTGCTACTTTGGTGGGATAAAACCTTGCCTATGGGAAGACTTGGCGATCTGTGACTTAGAAAGCTATGAGGAAATTTTCCAATGTGCCCTCAATGTCAAAATGGAGGTCGGAGAATCTTAGGGGTATCATGAGGATAAGAAGCATAAGGTGGACTTTAATTCTTGTGGTCCGATGGATAAATCCAATGGTGCTAATAAATTCCAGCACCCTCTTCGAAAAGGTGCAGAAAGAAGCACCCTGTAAATTTTTTAAGGGGATGAGGAAATGCTTTAGATGTGGAAGAGAAGGGAACCTGGCTATTAACTGATGACAATAAAAGCCCACTACTGAGACAAAGGAGAGGAATGGTCCATTATACCCTCAATGCATTGTTCATTACTTAAATTAAAATTAACCAGGGCACTTTTCAAACCAGTTACCTAAGACAAGGTTTTTCAAAGGCAACCAACAACCTCCAAGGGAGCAAGGGAGAGCTTTTTTCCATCACTACCGCCGATGCAAACCCCGACAATGAAGTGGTGATTTGTATAGTAGTTATTCATTCAAGAATAGAAAACATAAATTTTTTTATTCTAGTTCTACACATTATTTTATATCAATAATGTTTATTAGAATAATCCCAACACCACTACAAATCATGGAAGTAGATATTTCGGTGAGAACAGAAAATGGGAAAATCATTGCAACCCATGAATATAACTCCCCCTATCACAATTTTTGGATTGAACTTCCTGGAAAACCTCATCATACTCTCTCTGGTAGAATTTTATATAATTATTGGCATGGATTGGATTTCCCTATATAGAGCAAACATAAATTTCCATGGGAGGGGAATCACTCTCTATATGGAGAATCGATGCCTGATTCTGTACAAGTTCAAGGAGTAGGATGAATCTTCTTTAGCAAAATCATCTCAAGCGTGGATATTACTGCCCTATGAGCACATGTATCTTACTCAGATGACTGAGTCTAAGGAAGAAACCATCCATAAAGACATGCTTATTATGAGGGAATTCGCTGAAGTGTTTCCTAAGGAATTTTCTGGTCTTCCTCTTATAAGAGATGTTAAATTATTGATTGATCTTATACCTGGGGTGTTTCCAATATCCAAGAATCCATATAGAATAGATGTTGTGGAGCTTGAGGAGAAAAATATACAACTATACGAGAATTTGGATAAAGGGTTTATATACCGAAGTGCTTCACCATGGGGTAAACCAGTCCTCTTCTTCAAGAAAAAGGATGGGTCAATGCACCTTTTCATTGATTTTCTTGAGATCAACATTATCATGATAAAGATCAAGTATCCTTTGACATGAATTGATGAATTGTTCGATCAACTGTGTGGATCAAAATACTTCTCCAAGGTGGATTTGCAGTTGGGATATTACCAAGTAAGGGTGATGAAGGATGCTATCCCTAAGACCACTTTTCGTACAAGGTTCGGGTACTATGAATTCATATAAATGCCTTTAAGACTCACTAATTCTATAGAAATATTTATGGACTTGATGAATAAAGATTTATATATTACTAGAACAAATTTGTGGTAGTCTTTATATATGAAATTATAATATAATCCAAAACTAATAAGTAGAATAAGGAGAATCTAAGCACTATACTATAGACCTTGCGAAAGGAGAAGCTCTATGCAAACTATAACAAGTGTGAGTTCTGGTTGAAGGGGGTCTCATTCATGGGTCATATCATCATGAATAATGGGATATCTGTGGATCCCTATAAGATAGCTACAATTGAGGGATGAACGAGGCCAACATCGATGAAAGATATCCGTAGCTTCTTGGGGTTAGATGGATATTATTGCTGATTTGTGAGAACTTTCTCATGATTGTAAAACCCTCGTACCAAGTTCAATTAGAAGGGATTATAGTTTTCTTGGAGTGATGAATGTGGAGATAGCTTCAAGGAGTTGAAAAGGAGGTTTATCACTACGTTTGTGCTCACACTACCCACAAGTGGATATATTTCTGTGGTATTTTGTGATTCTTATAAGAAGGTTATGGGCTGTGTGTTGATGAAAATTGAAAAATTCATTGCCTATGCTTCAAGGAAATTGAATGTTCATGAGAAGAACTATCCAAAACATGATCTGGAGTTGGTTGTAGTAGCCTTTTCATTAAAAATTTTGCGGCATTTACAATTTGGGGACAAGTGTGAAATATATACAGATCACAAAATTCTCAAGTATATATTCACATAGAAAGAGTTGAACATGCACCAATTAAGATGGTTAGAGCTGATCAAATACTATGATTTCTCAATCCATTACCACTCGGGGAATGTGGACATGGTGGAAGATGCTCTAAATAGAAGGGACCCAGTGATTCTATCAATGAAGAGAATTTAAAAGGATCCATATTATTAGATTTTATGAAGATGTACATGTGAATCATAAAGAAGGGAACATCATAAATCCTTTCATAAATGATTTCTTAACCATCTCTTTTGGAAAGGTTAAAGGATTCTTAAAAGGATGATGTGGGAATTTAGAAGAAAGTGGAAACTATCAGAAAAGGTGAATCCTTGGAGTTAAATGTTAATGAAGAAGGAATTGTGATATTTGGGAAAAGACTATGTGTTCTATCAAATACAGAGTTAAAGAATGAACTTGTTGATGATGCACATAGTTCGAATATATCCATTAACCGAGGAAACTCAAAGATGTATTGCGATCTCCAAGATAATTATTGGTGGGATAACATAAAGAAGGAGATAAATGAGTATAAATCAAAGTGCCTGGTATGTCAGCAAGTGAAGGATGAGAGGTAGAAGTATAAGGGGATGATGCAAATATTACCCATACCAACATGGAAATGGGAGAACATTTCCATGGAATTTTTCACCAGACTTCTGAAGGCATCCATAGGAAACAATTCTATCTGGGTGGTTATGGATCATCTTACAAAGACTACAAACTTCATTAAAATTTGGGAGGATTTATCATTGGATAAACTGGCACATATATGAATCAGATAAGTGGTAAGGCTACATGGAGTACCACTATCTATTGTATCTAATCGAGATCCATGATTCATCTCTAAGTTTTAGAATAATCTCCAACACACTCTGAATACTGATCTAAACTTCAGTATGACATATCATCCCCAAACTGATGGCCAATTTGAGCAGAATATTCAAACACTTGAGGACATGTTGAGGGAATGATCAATGGAATTCAAAGGTGGATGGGATTAAAATCATCCTCTAGTTGAGCTCTCTTATAATAACAGTTTCCACTAAAGCATCCAAATGTCTCCTTGTGAAGCCCTTTATGGGAAGAGGTGAAAACCACCAGCATGTTGGGATGATGCTGGGGAGAAAAAACTCATAGGTTAAAAAATAACCAAAGAAATTGTGGATAAGGTTAAGAACATCTAGAATCACATTAAAGCGATCCAGAGTTGACAAAAGAGCTATGATAACAATCATTGATGAGGTATAGAGTTTGATGTTGGAGACATTTTATTCCTTTGCATATCATCGTGGAAGAGTGTTATGAGATTTGGGAAGAAGGGAAATCTTAGTCCCCGGTACATCGGCCCTTTTGAGATCCTTGATCGCATTGGAGCAGTGGCCTATCGACTAGAACTCCCACCGAACTTGTCTCAAGTACATGATTTATTCCATGTATCACTCTTGAGGAATTACATACCTAATCAATTTCATGTACTCAATCTATAGGTGGTACCATTGGATAATTACCTCTCCTAAAAGAGAATCTAGTGAATATCTTAGATCATAGGGAAAATGTTCTATGAAATAAGACAATGCCCCTTGTCAAGGTGTTGTGGGGAATCCATAAGTTTGAAGAATAAATGTGAGAATAAGAGGAAGTGATGAATCAGAGTAAACCTCACTTGTTTTAGTGTGGTAAAAGAAAATTTTGAGGGAGGAATTTTTTAAGTGGGGAAGATTGTAACGAACCAAACTTTTATTAATGAAAGTTTTTATTGATCTGATTAAATGTCTTATTATGAAAAATGGTTATATAATACATATTCACTTACTTAGTTTAATGTTTTTTGATTTTAAAATACTGTTACCGTTGCAAATATATACGCTGAACAGTGATAACATGATCAGTATAAATTTAGGGCTTTAAAAAATCCAATTTACTCAGACAAAGGAAGTGATGGCCTCATCAAGTAGAATTTATCCATACAAAGCCCATTTTTTTGAGCTCAGAAATGAGGTAGCATCATTAGGATTCACTCTTAACCAAGACCAAGCCAAGATTCAACATTTTAAGCTTGAACAGAACCCCTTCGGGAGAATTGGAAGTTGATAGAGATTACCACCTGAGTGATGTTATCTTAGCCACCCAAGAGTCTGTTACCATCGCACACCTTACCCTTAGGTCTTATGCGGGTGTTATAAGGGGTTACATAACAAGACCCTATCACTATTATTATGTTCATTATTTTTATATAATGAATATAAATTCATTTTATTATTTTTACTTTGTAAATGGTTTTTACAGCACAAATAGTATTTTTAATTAATATTTATATTCAATTAAGAAATCTATTTTTACAAATTAATGGATTTTTGAATTGAATAATATTTTAGTAAAATATTATTACTAAATTAATGTTTATTAAATATAAATGATCATATAATTTTTACAATTTTAATTTTTATTAAGGATTGAAAGCTGTTTTTGTCAAAACCCATGAATTTTCGATAAATGTGAGTTTTTATTTTAAAATTAAAAATTCACTTATTTAGAAAATTATTTAGATAAAATTAATATTATTTTTGGAATCAGGACATCGAAATTATCCAATGGTAAATTTTTCATAATTTTCAGAGACAATCAAATATTTGGGTATAAATTAAATACCGTTTAAATGTATAATGTGTTTTATGACCTCATAATGACCCAATAGTGAAGTAATTAAATAATACAAAGGGTTTTTTCGGCTAATATTTGATTTAAATTAAAAAATGTGATTTTATATTTGTTTTATTTATTTTGAAAAGCCTTAGTGAACCCTCCAAGACTTATAAAACATTTTAACATTTTAAAACGATTTCCTTGAGAGTGTGACTCACCTCCAAATAAGCAAGACTAATATTATAAAAAATTAGGCCATTGAACTTATAAAACAATTTTTTCCACTCCACTATTTCTAAAACTATGGGAAAAACCATGGCATGGTTTGTGGTTTTTATTAGTTTAATATGTAGCGTCCAAAACTTAAATAATAAATAATTCCCTCACCTTTCCTATATAAACCCACTCAATATCCCATTACTCTTCACTCTAACCATTTTGAGATTGACCAACCTCTACCCTCCTCTCTCTAGAATCCTCCCAAGGAACCCCAATCTCCCTAGAAGCCTCTCTCAAGCCTCTCCCAAGACTTTGGGATCACACTTCCAAGTAAGAGATTTCTTCCTTTCTCATTTTTTCCAGATTTTTTTATATTGTTATACCCTTTTATTTTCAATTAAAAATGTTTGGGTATGATTTTAAAACTCCCCCTTACTTATCAACTTATGTTTTAATGATTGGATACCTCTTTATCTCTCATTAATTCCTCCCAAGTACACCCGTTACCATGTTGAAATTCTGTAAGGAATTTCTCTCTTCTCATTTGAATTCAAGAAATTATTTTATATTATGCAAATGAATTGCATTACATATGTTGGGACATGTATATATATGACCACATTACTGTAAATTTCATGTAAATATGATGAGATACCCCTTTATCCCTCATCAACATTTTTTATGAATTCTTATGTCACACGGTTATGCTACTGAAATTGCACCGTGATTTTCAAAGCTAAAGTCATTATGTAGTGAATAACATGCCCATTTATCTATAAAGGGTATTCACATTTATGCACATTTACTTATTTATTATAGAGTTTCATGTATGTATTCTAAATTCCTTTATCGTGGAATAAATTATTATGTTTAATGAATCCATTTTGTATGATCCATGTGGCACACTTATGCATAAAATGAAATGTTTATAAAGGGTGCACCCTGATAGTGCTCTAATGCATTGGGTAAAGATTAGTATCATGATACATCAAGTGAAATGTGGTTTTAATCATTATTATTCAAGTTAAATGAGGTTTTACTCATGCTAATTCAAGTTCAATTAGGGTTTACTCATGCTCCGTGTGCAATGAGCCTTGGCTCATGCTAATATCATCTTAAATGTTTTTCCACATTTCCATGTTATGAAAATCATGCTATATCATAACTTTCTGTTCATGTTTCTCTGATGTTCCATTGATACACCTATTGCTGAAAATACACTATATTATTTATTTTATGCCCTGTTTACTCCCTTATTGTGATTTATAGCTCACCCTTTTCTTATGTATGTCCTCAGGTTATCCCACACAATGCTAAGTATGAAGGAATGTTGTGGTCATGTAAAATATGTTTTCAATAAAGATGTTGTTTTTTATATTATAAGTTTTTATGTAATGTTTTTAATTTCTCAAGACACTAGACCTCTCAATCCTCATAGTTATCTTAAGTGAAGGTTTATGTAATAAACCAAGTTTAAGTGTGTAATAAAGAGCAGGGTTGTTATAAGAACTAATCCCTTCATGTCCTACATCCTCATAATACCCTCCTTAAAATGTGATTATCTCACCATCACCCAACATCACAAACATGTTCAGGGTTCCAAATCAAGTGGAATTTCCCTTGATTAAATTTTTTTATTATCCCATGTACATCTTCAAATCATGGAATCTGGATAGGCCCCTCATTTTCTATTTCCTTACCATTAAAAAAACCAAGCTGAAAACCAGGGTAATTTCCATTGACCTTTCATGTCTGGTCTTAGAAAAATTAGCTCTAAGTCTCATAGTTTAGTGGAGCAATTGAATCATTATTTCTACATAAGTAGGATTATTGACTTCAATTTGATAATTTTACTCATGTATTAGGCTCTCTGAAACCACTATCAACTTTCCCTTGGAACCCACATTTTCCTTTGTGAAATCCTCATTTAGAAGATTAGATTCAAGTAGAGAATCACCCCTATGATGACATATTTATTATTAATTTCCTTGGAGGAATCATGAGAAGCAATAATGATTCCACGAATCATAGAAAATATACAATTTGTGTCTGTACTCTCCCTGAATCCTGATCCAGATGAAATCAAAAGGAATTTTTGATATGTAAACCTCAACACATATCCAGGGATCCATGGGATGGATGATCTCTTAGGTTCTGAGATCTGTAACCAAGAAGCAGCTGTCAAGATTACCAGAAATCTGAAAAATTTAGGGGTTTTTAAAAGCAAGTGGAAAACTTGGATGATTAATCAAAATCATCATGATATCTGGATCATGATTCATGTGCAATGAAAAAGACCATATGAGAAGGGTAAAATGAAATCTGTTGATGGAGCATAAGCCTGTAGACCAAGAAAGAGCCATGTCTTTTTCAGAAGAAAAGAGAATCATCATTTTCTAAGAATCAATAAAGAAAAACAACACTCATTAATGGATACCCCACAATGTGTTGAAGAGTCTATAGAAGACAAAAACAAAAGGCCTTCAGTGACTAAAGTAGGACACCAAGGTGTGCTTGTGCAAGGTCAAAGATTCTAAGAATTTTGTGGGGTAAATCAGAAGCGATGAACCTCCATCAGCAAAACCATGGACCTTTTGAGAAAACACAATACCGGGGAAGGTAGGTAGAGTGCACGATTTGGTAGAAGGAAAAAATCATTGGGAAGGACCATCAAAGGGAAGAAGATCAAGAACTATTCCTTCCACCCTTAGGATGGGAAGGGATTACGGGGAAATCTAGTACTGAAGAAATCCTAGAGGAACATGAAACTAGATAGGGTATTTTATGTTTTTTATAAAAATGGAGAGATGAGAAAATATATGACTATTTATTAATGGAAATAAAGAAGTGGTATGGAGAATTTTATATTTTATGGGTTTCCATTTTTGCATCATCGCAAGAGTTATAGTATTTTAGTGTAATAAGGAAATGATATCAATACACATGAGGAAAAGAATGAAGATTACGATATTGGGAGAGTGAGAAAAAAATAGTTTATTATTTCGTAATTCCTCAATATTATGAATTTACTTAAATAAAAAAAATTGAATTTTTAATGAAGTTACATCATGGAAAAACAATGTAAGTAATTTCAAATAACTCTATTGATTATATTCTTACATTTTTGAATTTATTTCTTCCCGATGGTGTATATTTTCCATCAAATTATTATAAGGCATGGATGTTAATTAAGAATCTTGGATTTTATACTAATAAAATTTATTCTTGTACAAGGTGTTGTAGTTTATTTTGGGTGGAAACAATATTCCTTAATGTATATAAAGAATGTGGTAAATATTGATGGAAGGAAAATGAAAATGAAACACCATATCATGTTCCATAGAAAGTAATGTGGAACTTTCCATTGATTCCCATGCCTCAAAATCTATTTATGTATTAAAAAATATCAACCAATATGAGATGGAATGATACTATGAGAATTAAAGGTAATGATGAGTTGGTTCATCCTACAAATGGATTAGGATGGCAGGTATTTGTTTCAAAACATCCTGAATTTGAAACTGATGTTCATAATGTCAGGTTGGGTCTATCCTATGATGATTTTAATCCATTTGGTCAGATGATTACTGCTCACAGCATGTGGCCAATTTTTATTCATTTTTATAATCTTCCTTTGTAGATGTGTATGAAAAAACCTACCACTTTCTAGAGTACACTAATATTTATTCATTTTTATCCTTGCAATGATATTGATGTCTACTCACAACCTTTAATAAGATAGTTGAAGCAGCTTTGGGATATAGGTGTGCGTTTATTCAATACTTCTTCAAAACATATATTTCATATTTGTGATACCCTTTGAAAGACTATAAATGATTTCTCTGCTTATGAGATGATGTTTTGTTGGATCACAAAGGGAAAACCATCATGTACTTTTAGTATGAAGAATACATGGTTGAGAAGACTTAAATATCTTCATAGTTTCAGTTTGATAGGGCATCAACAATTTTAGAAAATGGATCGTCAATATAGGAAGAATCGTTTGAGGTTTGATAATACCATTGACATTGAACAACCACCTCAGTGTATGGAAGGAATTAATATGATTAATGAATTGAAATATTTTAGTCATTCATTAGGGAAAGGTCATATGAAATCTAAAAATAGGAAGAATGTCTACATTGAATCAACTTACAATTGTAAAAAGAAAAGTATCTTTCTTGAGTTTCCTTACTGGTCTACCAATTTTTTATGTGATTTTTTATAAATAATTCACATTGTAAAAAAAATATATTAAATGTTTCTTTCAATTACTCTAAATATCTAGTGGAATACCAAAGATGACTAAATATCTCTCCAAGTCTTATTGGATTGGGGTATTCGACTAGAACTACATCCTATGTGTATCAGGGAAAAGAAATAGAATGTTCCTTGTGAATTTTATGTGATGAAACCTTTATATAAAAATCAATTTCTCTATGTATTGGAGAATATAAAGGTTACTAATGGATATTACACCAAAATATCTAAATGGGTCAACAAAAGGGAGTTTAAAATAAAATATCTAAAAACCTGTGATCATCCCATCATTCTTCACAAATTAATTCCAATAGAAATCCAACATTTACTATCCAATAATGTAAGGGTGATTGTTATTCAATTAATCTATTTTTTAGATACCTTTGTACTAAAAGTTTATCCAATTCTTTCTATATAGAAATTAAACAAGAGGCACCATTAATTTTGTGTGAGTTGGAATAAAAATTCCTCCATCATTTTTCACTTGCATGTTGCATTTAATAGTTCTTCTTTAAACTAAAACAGTTCTGAGGAGACCTATTTATTTTTAGTGGATGTATCCGAATAAAATAAATATGTTCGTAATGAAATATTATTTTCGAAACAAGAATCATCATGAAGGTTTCATTATGATAGGTTATCTGTCTTAGGAATGCATGGATTTTTGTTCAATGCATTTATCCGATGTGATCACAAGACATAAATAACTAATGAGAACTGAATATGAGAAGTATGGGGAAATTGAGCCCTCATTTTTATCTCTTATGAAAATAGGAGGAATTCCTAGGTCATATACATTGGTTACATTAAGCCTTGAAGTGAGGGATATGGCACAACGCATAGTCTTGTTAAATTAAGGTTTTTAATGACTATATCAAGTAATTTGAATATTTATATGTTATCTCATACTATTTCATTTCAAATATACCATAAAATTTTATTATTAATTTATATAGGGAACATAAAAAAATATAATTAGAGTTCATTGATCTTTTTCTTTGAGAAAGAGAGAGGCTTTTCATAACATTGTGCTTCCTTCTTGGTTGAAATCAAAGTTATGAATATTAATTTAATTAATTTAAAATATAAATATTCATTTTAATTTTATTATTAAAATATATTTCATGTATTGAGTTTATTTTTTGACTCTATCTTTAATGAATTAAGAGCATTGTATTTGGTCCCAATTATTTGGTATGTGAAGGAAAGTATTTAATAACCAATGGGTATAAATTTTTTACAACTGATAGAGCAGTTAAAATGGGAACACATCGCAATGGAATTATATTAACTTCTACAAAAAAGTGTTATGCTAGTGTATCAGGTAATAGAACTCGATATGAAAATGTGTCTTATTATGGAATTGTTGAGAAAATATTTTGATTGTATTTCTACCCCCATGGTCAAGTCACCATGATGACATGTAAATGTTTTGACACAATGAAGTGATATGGTATATTTATTGATGACTGTGGATTCATGATTGTTGACATGACTCTATTCCTGACTACTGATGAACCATATATTTTGGAATCAATGAAAAAACAAGTGTTTTATATAAAATATCATTCGGAAGAGGACTGTGGTTCAATTGTTAAAGTAATCCCAATACATACCTTTCATGATGGTGGTGGTGAAATTGAAACAATTTAATTCCCCATTAGTGTTGACCAAAATATTTTAATTAATGATTGAAATTGTCTCATTATGAGAATTGATGTTGGACCGACAATATTGGCTGGTAATATAAAGGAGAAACCATATATGTTCATAGTTTATTTAGTTTACCTTGACATGGGGTTCTTAAGTTAGTACTACTATAATTATTTTAATTTAGTTTTAGTTAGAATTAAAAATTTAATTCTTATTAATTGTACTTAATTTTAGTTATTAGGATGTGCCAGAAAAAAAAAATAACAAAGATGCTATGACATATTTTCACACTCCGAGGTCACTAAAATGCTCAAGCATGAGAGGAATCAGATAATTTAATATGAATAGAAATATTATATATATTTATAAGGCTAGAAATTACACTTTAATAGCCAAATGGTCAAATAACCAAATGACCAAATGACTAAATGTCTAGAATAGCCAATTGACCAAATGGAAAATGGCCAAATGAACAAATGGAAAATGGCCAAATGGCCAAAATTTCCAAATGATAAATGTACAAATAGAAAATTGTTGAATGACCAATGGAAAAATTCCCAAATGACCAAATATCCAAATGGCCAAATGGTCAAATGGAAAAAATAACTAAATTGAAAATTGTCTGTTTTTCCATTTATCCTTTTGGTCAATTAGACAAATGGCCAAATTAGCCATTTTATCATTTGGCCACTTGGTCAATTGGACATTTCACCATTTGGAAATTTTTTCAATTCTCCAAATGGTCCAATTGGTATTTTGGCCAATTTTTCAAATTGCTAAATGGCTAAATTGGCCAAACGACCAAAGGGATAAATTGGCCAAATGGCCAAATGGGAAACTGGCCAAAATGGAAAAATGACTAAATAGTACGATTGGAAATTTATCCAAATGTTTCTTCATCTAGTTTATCAATTTTATATTATCCAATAATGTATTATTATATTTATTAATTTCATTTGTAGCAAGCTACATTGGGCATCGAAGGTTGTGTGCCTCGAGAAAAAATATTTTTCTCCAACAGGAAGAAAACGGATGGGAGTGCTCTAAATGAGGGTCCTAGTAGTGGTGGAGCTAATGGTACTGGTGGTGGCGGTGGTGGTGATGATGATGATGATGATGATGATTATGTTGTTGAAAATACTGATGCTGGTGGTATAGGTGCTGCTGCATGTGATGATTATGATGGCACCAGTGGTGATGAGGGAGATATTGGTCCCCTCCATTTTTGAGTTTATTTAGAGACAAGTGTAGATTAATAAAACTAATTGATGATGTGGATTATATATGAATCTAAAAATATTTTAAATGGTTTTAAAATTATTTATAACATAGTGGTTGAATTATAAATATATAATATGTTTACTACATTAAATGTATACCATGGCTTGTAATTTATTTCTAGGTTCTGTGAGAGGTGTTGGATAGTGGTGAAACTTTCCATTGTGGGTACGTATCTATACCAATGATTCAAAAAAATATGGGTATACATAATTTCTTCACCACCACCTACAACCAAGATTCATGAAATTGTGGGTTTAGGCTATACCCATGGTTTCAAGTGAACTGTGGGTATTACGAAATATGCATATACTATACCCCTGGTTTCTATAAAAATAATGGGTATAGGATTATCCTGATGTCTTAAGCACCGACATTCCATAAAATCATGGGTATATCATATACCCATGATTTTATAGGTTATAACCATTGTTCTCAACCATGGGTATAGGTTAAGATTCAAATAGTTCATGATAAAAACAACCATGTGATAAAAAAATATAAATGAAAAACACCTCATATTAGACCATATCCTATGGGACAATATGTACTAGACAACCAAGATCCTAAATAGGTATAATTATAGATCCAATAAATATCGAGTCTTACCATATTCCATTAATATCCAAAAGGTTACCTCCTGGTGGTCCAACAAACACTAAGGTCACCTATGTCTCTTTCCCGAAACACCCAAGGTTCCCAATGTGAAAATTTTCCAAACCATTCTCACAAATTCATAAAACAATTTTAATGAAAATCCAATCTTCTTTGGTGTTTGAAAAAATATTTCCAAATTAGGAAAATATTTTTTCAAAGAAAATCCCTTTTTGAAAACATTTTCCCTTCCAATCAATCCTTTAAAAACATGTATCACTTAAAATAATTGAACAAGACAAAGGAAATTACTTAGAAAAAAATAAATTCATCTCATTAACCCATTGTATAGAAACACCTACCTCAAACTGGTATAATAAGAAACCATGAGACCAGCTTTTGAAATACAAGGCATAATAAGAAACTCTAGAGGATCATTTTGAAACAATATCTGATCGTGGATCTAAAACCAAATCATAGCCAAAGAAACATCCAAAACCAAAGGAAAGAAGAAACAAAAGTAACACCTACCTAGAGAAACTTACCACAATTGAAACAACTAAAAATCACTGAATGAAATGATTCGAAAGGGTTGGGGGTCCCCAAAACCACCCATGGGAGCTTCCAGGTTGAGAGTGAGAAGGGATGCAGAAAATGAATGAGAAAATTAGCCTTTCAGTACTCTAACATCCCAACTCATGAAAATTACATGGTTTGTAATCCCATTAACTTTATGTAATCCATGAAGCTCAAGTACACTGAAAAACCCATTGTATACTTTTAAATACAATTTTTGATAGTACAAGACATGAACAAGTAACACAATGTATAAACCCTTCACACCCTAAACCTGTTTCATGACATATTTTGGGAAAACATAAAATGTTATGTAATACGTTTACATGGCATGTAATCACCAAAATATTTTAGAAACTATAGGCATTTGAATGAAAACTCAAAAACCCCACTCTGGGCATTCTCCAAACTTGGGAAGGACCTCACTAAGTGATTGAAAAATTTATACCCAACCTCCATTAATTAAAATAAACATACATACCTATTTATTTTCATTTCCCCCAAAAAAGGATCTCCATCCCCATGAATCCTGCAAACGCATCCAAACAAGGATAATAATCAAAGTATAAACAAATGCATAATAGGGTTTTACAACCTCCCCACCATAAATTCTTTCTACCACTAGAAATCCATCAGATCCCTAGACTCACAAAATTAAAGGTCACTTATGCCTCATCAATAATTACCTCTCCCAAATCTCATGTATATCCTATCTTTACTACCATAATACCTATATGAGAGGAATCATTTTACCATGCAATACCTTCACTCGGTGATCCATAATATGAACTGGATACTCAACCAAGGTGATATCGGTATCAAGATCAACATCATCCCATATAATCACTTGGGATGGATCTAATATATACATCCTCATTTAGGAAACATAAAAAAATTTGTTGAGAGAAGTCAAACCAGATGGAAAGTCCAACTGATAGGCTACCTTCCCAGTCATCTAATGATCTCAAAGGGCCCCAAAAAACTAAGTTCCAACTTTCCCTACTCGCCCAACTGATTATGTAACAAGTGAGGTGAAACTATAAGAAAAACCTAATCACCAAACTCAAACTCTAGCGGAAAATGATGGCGGTATGTATAAGATTCTTAATGACTCTATGTTAGGATCAATATCCTCTAGATCAACTGCACCATCTTCATCATCTATAGAACGAGACTTATCCCAACCAAAGACCACTCTTCCAACTCTTCCCAACATAAGAGAGATTTTCATGGCCTCACATACAAAGACTCAAAGGGAACAATCCTATTTGAGGCCTAATAACTGTTGTTATAGAAAAATTTGACCATATGAAAATGATTTTCCCAAGATCTACTAAAATCAAGAAAATAATCCTAGAGTATATCCTTAAGAATAAGTATATTCTTCTTTGCCTATCCATGAATTTGTGGATGATAAAACCTGGTTAATCTAATATGGGAAACCATCAATTCCTAAAAATCTTTCCAAAACCTAGACATTAACCTTTGGTCCTTTTCATATACAACCATAGAGGGAACCCCATGAATCCTCACAATATCTCGTACTTACAATTCCCCCAAGATGTTCCACCTTCTTCCTCTACTTGATAGGGAGGAAATGAGCCCATTTGATGAGTCGATCAATTATCACCTAAATAAAATTCTTCACTATTGGATTCCATCGAAAACCAAGGAATAAATCCCCAAAAATATCATACCACTTACATACCAAAATGAGTAAAGGTTGTAAAAAACTGTAGGTATCTGGTGTTTTTCATTTATTCTCTGATAAGTAAGACATCATGATATAGAATCTGAAACTAACCACCTCATCCCCTACCAAAAATACTGGTGACTCACTTAATGATACATCTTGGTAACCCCAGGGCTCATGGACCAAAAAAACTGGTGTCTACTATCTAAAAACTCCCACCTCAAGAAAGACAGAACAAAAAACCTACCATGGAAACATAAATCATCATTGGGAGACTGAGAACACTCACATGAGGTATCCTAACCATAAATAACACTGCTCAAATATTCCTTCACGGCTTACATCGATATTTTTCTATTAAAAATATCAAAAAGAAGATTTCACTTCCCAAGAATGTGTGAAATATCAATATAAAAAGTCTGAATATACTCCACCCAATATCACTATCTTAAGTTCAGATCCCTTTGAGTAAAAATATATTTCATACTCTAATAATCTAAATAAACTATAAACCGCTCCACAAAGAGATAGTGATACCACATTTTCAGGGCATGCATAACCATTTCCAACTTAATATGATTGGTAGGGTGGTTATTCTCATGAGGGAATAACTTGTGTGACCCATAGACCACTACATGTTTCCCTCACATCAAGACACATCCCAAACCCAAACCAAGAGCATAATTGAAAATTTCATATCCCAAACCTATTTTCAGAATAATAAAAACAAGTTCCAAAGTCAATATTATATTTAGCTCCTCAAATGATCTCTGAAAGTTATCATTCCATTCAAAATTTATACCCTTATGGGTTAAATTATTCATCAAAGACGTGATCTTTGATAAATCCTAAACAAACTATCTAGAATAACTAGCCAAACCCAAGAATCTTTAGAAATACACTCATTTTGGGATGATCCTAGGACATAAAAACCTATATAATTTAAGGAGCCACGGAGGCGCCCCTCTCAGATATCACATGTCCTAGAAATTTTACTTCCCATATCCAAAACTAAAATTTTGAAATCTTACCATAAAAATGATGTCCCTTCATGGTTCAAATAATGATATCCAAATAGTCCATGTTCTCCTCCTATGACTTGGAGTACACCAATATAGCATTAATGAAGACAACCAAAAATGAGTCTAAGACTGATTAAAAAACATGTTCATAAAATCCATAAACACTGTAGGAGTGTTAGACTAACTTGTTAGCATAACCGGAAACTAAAAATTCCCATACTAGCTCCTAAATATTGTCTTTGATATATCCTCTTCTAGAACCCTCAACTGGTGGTACCCTTTCTATAGGTTAGTCTTTGAAAACCAACATTCTCCTCTAATATGGTAAAAAAGATGATCAATCCTAGGAAAATGATATTTTTTCTTAACGGTCACCCAATTCAACTTTTGATAGTCAATAAAAAGTTTGAGACTCTCGTCTTCCTTTTTAGAAAAGAGGAAAAGTGAAGCCCAGAGTGAAATTATTGGACAAATAAATCCCTTAGCTTCATGGTCCTCAATATAGACCTTAATTTCCACTAACTCAGTTTCTTACATTTGATAATATGGAATAGAAATGATAATTTTACCATGTAATAAGTCAATATAAAACTCAAACTCTCTCTATGGTAGTAAATAATAAAAATAATCTAGAAATACCTTAGGGTATTCACTTACCACTACAGAAAGCTGAACACCCAAAAAAGGGTCAACTGTATCAACAAAATATCTCTGAAAACTGACATGATATTACCCCAACATATGGAACAACATGACATGCCCTTCCTAGTCTAGAGTACCACTCACAGTGAAAGACATGAGTGACCCCATTGAATAATAAGAATTGTAACTGATGGTGATAATAGTCTATTTGGGGCTTAACAATAACCATCCATTCCATGACTATAATCAATTTGAAGATGTAAATATCAAATTCCAAGATTTATCATTCTACCTCAAAGTCGGTTATCACCACCCGACACATGGAACACTTGAAACCTGGTTCAGAACACTTTCCTAAAGGCATGAAAAGATACAAAAAGTACTACATAAGTTCAAAACACAATCCCAACATGTCAACTGAATTTTACATTATAAAAGAGTGAGTAGTACCTATATCAAACAAATATAGCACCATATAAGAAGAAATAAATACCATGCCACTAATAGTTCTCAGACCTAATTCATATTCATTTTTCACATACTCAGTCACTTAAATACATTTGGTCTTAGCGCCATGAACATCCCCTTTGGCCTGGAAATTTGACCCACCACCCTTGGAAGCATCAATATGAACCTATGAACCCTTGGTGAGATTGGATCCTATGTTACTTCCTTAATACATCCATTCATAGAAACAATTCAGATTGAGAAATAATATAAAATGATTACATGTCTTGGGATCCTTCGTATGGTTAGGCCTCATATGAAAAGACCATACACACTAATAGAAAACAACATTATACTGCACTGTTGTAGCCCCTGGAATTAGTCTTGAAGAAAGATGACCAACCTTGCAGTTCCTCTTCTAGATAGAGGGTATGCCCTGGAAAATAACTGAACCAATTGAATCTCCACCCAAACATGTCTTTCCAGATATGTCTGCCTCAGCCAAATTTACCTCATCAACTACCTCCACAAAGGCCCGAAGGAACATGAGAATAAAAATTGATCTAATATTAGGCCTCAGTCCAAATTCAAACCTATGATCCTTAAATTACTCATTAGTGATAAGATCTAGTGCCAAATGCCCCAACTCATCAAAAAGGGTAGAATAATACGGAATAGTATGCTCCCACTTCTCTAAGGTCAAAACCCCTGGTCTTTTCCACACGTAACATATCAGGTAAAACTCCTAATTAAATATTTTATTAAAATTATCCGAGGTAAGGTCCTAATTTAACTTATCTTGCTAAATAGAGTCCCACCATCTCCTTTCTGGCCCCTCTAGAACATACATGGATAAAACCAACTTAGAGTCATCAAGAGTTTTCAAGAAATTAAAGATCCTATCAATCTGTCCAAGTCACTCCTCATATTCCTACAGTCCTTAGTTGCCATGGAAGAAGGGTGGATGATGCTTAGTAAACTCAGCACCATGATCCACCACATATCCTCAGATCCCAACACCCACTTGACCCAGAGTTTTAATAATGTGGATTACAACTTCTACCAAAGAAGGGTCCACTGGAGGATTTGGTTAAAAAACCTATCTCACAGATTCCTCTACTATATTTGAAAAATCTATTCTTAGAGGCATTAGAAAATAAACACTATACAATAACCAATTAGACCATAATAAATCAACAATATTCTTAGGACTACTTTCAAAATTCAAATCAATTAGTTAAAATAATATGAATTTAAAGAAATTTAATAATTCTTTCAAAAAAATATAATGCCAGAAGAAACATGTAAATTTAAATAAAATTACCATATATTTCATTCAAATGACCCCAATCCCCAACTCTCAAACTATTTAAAAGTTCCTTAACACCCATGGTAACTTGAGTTTAGTCAAAAAAGTGTGCCGGATGGTCCCCTTTTCTGCACCTACTATCTGAATTCTGATGGTCCTAACTCCTGTCTACCCAAGACACAGAAACAAACTCAAGTAGAGTTAATACACTTCAGACTAAGCCTTCCCTATGATACCAATTTTTAACATACCAACTCAGGTCATCCAAACCATACAACTATCCATCCATCACTTGGTGATGTGAAGTACTAAAATATAACAAGTTATAAGGCCATAGCCTTAAAACATTACATAATATTGAGATAAGTCAATAATTTTACTTTAATTCACATCAAGGATCTTTTCAGGTTTATAGTTTTAAAAAATTAGGCCATTATTAATACATTACATCTCAAATATTAAAAATTAGACACTTATACTCTATCCAATTTTTTTCCACAATGAGAAAACTCCTTAAATAAAACAAGAATTATTTTATTGATAAAAATATTCTTGAATTATTATTTTCTCTTAACCTTACTTATACACAGTGAAAAAAATTTCAAAAAATTAGGATGAGCATAAAAATCGTAGTAAGGGATATAAAATAAAAAAAGAATACATTAGTGCATGAATACATACAAATCAATGAAATCATACTTTTCACTCATAAAAAAATAATATTTTTAACATAACTCAAAAAATCATAAGATTTATGAATAACTCATAGAAATCATAAAGGTAACTTATGGAATCCATAACATACTTACATTGTAGCTTTCACAGCTACATAGGGAGTTACCTTTATGGTTCCATTTGGAATACCCATCATAATATATTCCCTAAATCTCTTAGGAGTTAACTTAATGTTTACCTATTTCACATTACCCAATGCATTTGAGAGATATTTTAATCTCACATTCCCTCAGTTTATCATGTTACTACCCATACACGTAAACAATTCCCAAGAACCATAACATAATCATAACACATAAGACGAGAATAAAGGAATGATAACATTTCCCCATTGCAATTACACGATATCATTTCAAGATATTTATACAATCAATCTTTTATAAAAACAATTTTTCAATAAAAAAATTAATAAAAGGGTATATGTTATTTTTTTTAAAACATTAAGGATTGTAGATGAAGCCAATTATCAAATAATGCTCGAGGTGACGGAAAGTTCATTGTCACCGCGTATGTTAAAAAGAAAGTTTACTTTTTTCATTTTGTAAAACACTTCATAGAAAAATATTCCTTTTGAAAACCGTTGAAGAAAATTAAATTTCAAAGGGTTTATTATATACCTTATAAAATAAAGTTGTGTATAAATCAAAATATGCATCAATGAATGGAGATTGAGATGTAGTCTGTAACCTTGAGTCTGACTTGTCTTGTTCATTCATTATCTTCATGAATAATAAAAATATGTTAATTTATACTTGATTAAGAACCTATTTAATTTTTATTATTCCCATTACATCACTTATTATTATGTTATAATAATTAGTTATTTATTTGAGTTCATGTGAATTTTTTTTTTGATAATTGGTTCTTGAGTTGAAAATGAACATGGTATGATGTCACTAGTCCATGTGGTCATACGTCCATAATATTTATAATTATATTCACGACTTAGATATCATAAATATCCATTATATATTTATTTATAATATTCCATAACATTTGGAGATAAGAAATGAAATGAACCATTCATGGAGACGGTATGCCGTACATACGAATGAACACTGCTTTCATTTCTTTGTCATATTAAAGGAATGATAACTAAGTATATTGAAATTCAAGTATAATAAATATGTTATATATGTTACATAAGTTCATTAATATCATCATTTATACATTCCATGTATGGCATGAATGAGTCATATCACTTTTAGAAGGTGGTAGTCCACACTTTCTCAAATGAAATTATCGTATTTACACATTATGGAAAGCATAAAGGTATGTTGTAAATAAAAATTATAGAAGCATGGAATAAATATAAATATAATATATATCATATTTATTCATTCCATTCATGTATATAATTTTGGTTTAATGAATATCATGTATAATTAATCACATCGTATCGTGGAGACGGTAGGCCGTACGTACGCACAAGTGACGATATCATTCACTTAATGGTTAAACGATATATAATTGGACGGTATATTAATTATAAGGAATAATTATCATGTTATATTAATTATTTAAACCTATTATACTCATCATTATAACCATCCAAATTAAGTCTTGTTTAATAACAAATTACACCATGGTGTGGAGACGATAATCCATACGTACACATGCATGGTGATATTGTTATTCGTAGGATGGATAAAAGGAGATATAAGGTTGTACTATAATTAAAATAAAAACTAAGAATGTAAAAGATACTAGATTTATAAATTTATTATTAAAATGATATAATAATAAGAAGTATAAGAAGAAAATAATTTTTAAAGAGGTGATAAAACAAATACCTCTTTTTCGAGTATCTCCTTTTGATTTTCACAAAAGGACTCTTTAGGATGAGTTTCTACCCAAAGTGTGGTATCTAAGAGGAAGGGTGGGATTTTGGGAGATTGTTTGAGCAGAAGTTGAACAATTCAAAGGGATTGAGTGTTGTGAGTAAGTGGGTAAAGGTGGTGTCCTTTTATAAGAGGGAAGAGGGGAACTCTAGTAAAGTCTTGAAATATTATTTTATTTTAAATTGATTTTGAGTTTCTAATGGTACCAAACTCATTTATTTTAAAGAAAACTTGATTTTGGGTCATATCCCTATCATATAATTTAAATTAGAGAAGTTATTAATACTGTTTAACCCTTATATTTTTACTTTAACATTTATTTTACCCTTTTTAATCTTTCCATGATATTTTATTATTTACACTTTGTGGGTTAATTTAATTACCATAACATGTCAAAAAAACATAAAAGTTAAATTTATGAAATATTTGGACTTAAAATAAAAATTTGGACGAATCTTAGATTTTGTGGAATTTTAAAACGTTTAATAAACTATTTTATTTTTTAAGTTATGAATTATGTCAATTTTTACACTATTCATACTTGACTTTTTCAAAAATTCACAACTTGATTACTTAAATTTTTTTTAACTCAATGCTAAAATGTCATAATCATTGATAAAATTCTTGGATGATATAAATTAGGTGAGATAATAATTATTTTAATATTTATAATATAATTTATTAGATATTTCTCTTAATAAAATAATTACTATATCATTGTTATGTAAATATTTATGGTAATTATTTAATATCTAAAAATTCAAAATAAACTCCCATTATGTAGATAATTTCATTATATTTTTTTAGAATATTTATTTTTGATGTCTCATCAATTTTATCTCAATATTAAAATTATTATACTTATAATAGATGAGAGAGTGACATGTTGTCACTTTCTTTTGTTTTAATAATAATTACACCCATTTCATAGAAAAAATTCCATTAAATGAATACATTCCAACCCTTAGGTGATATGTGTTGACTCTTCTTCATACAATTGGATTTTGGTAGGTGTTAGGTTAATTTTATTATCTTTTTCATATTATTGTTTACCCTAATTTACATGATTTACCTTTAACTACGACCAATAAAAATTAACAAAGTTACTATTCATAATGTCCAAAAATAAAAGGTATCTATTTACACAATTTGGAAATTATGATTCCTAATATGGAATCAATTCTTTCAAATTCAAAAAAAATAATTGGAAGAAATTAATTTAAAATTAATTCCCATTGTTAAAAATAAAAAATAGGTTTTTAAGAAGTAAAAACTATCAAAAGTTTGACATGTGTTTATGTCATACTTAAATATGAAATTAATTTCATTGACCATAATTGGATTAAATTATATAAACATAATCCAATTACACTTTAAAAACAATTAAAAATATAATTAAACTATATAAATAAATTAGGTGAAAATGCGGTTTTGAATTAAAATGCAGTATTTTTCACTATTTATTAAAGTGTGAATTTTACCAGGAAAATACCAAAATTTCAACCAAACTAAATTTTTTATATCTTGATTTCTAAAGAAGATTTTTTTTTCAAATATAATATATAAAAGTTAAAAAAACTCTTTCTAAAAAGGGTTCACCATCAAAAGGAAGTGAACCGACCTTTTTAAAATATTAGATTATTTTATGCTTAAAATTGGATTCATTCTCATTTTAAGACTCTAAAATTCATTAGATAAATGTAAAAATATTTAAAAATTATGTAAAATCATAATATAGTTAATTTTTTTCATTGTCACCAATACAATGGCTAGGAGTTAACTAAAATTTAAAATAATAATAATATTATTGTATTATTTTTCTGTATAACTAAACATTGTGTGCAACATAACATTTCGGAGAAACCTGTTATTGCGTGTCAAGTATGATATCAGAAAAATTGTTCTATTTAAAATTAAATTAATATCTTGTTTATAAATATTAATAGATTTGAAAATTTATTGTTCTATAAATACTTGGTTTGTCACATTATTCCCCATTTTGGGAATTGCGTCTTTGCAATTTTTTTCACTTATCAAATATGTGGGGGTAATTATACCTTATATCATTTTCAGATTCCCATGTTTCCTCTTTAACCATATCATTTTTCTAAAAAACCTTTACTTGATGAATCACTTTATTCCTCAACACTTTCTCTCTATGGTCAAGAATCTATACTGGTTGTTCCTTATAAGAAGAATTCTCTTCCAACTGGACTACCTCTAGACTCAAAACATGAGATGGATCTAAAAAATACTTTCTCAACATTGAATCATGAAAAAACTGTGTACCTGGGATAATGTTGGAGTTAAAGCCACCCTGTAGGCAACTGATCCAACTTTCTCTAGGATTTCATAGGGTATAATGAACCTTGGACTCAACTTGACCTTCTTACCAAAACACATCACACTTTTACATGGAGAAGATTTGAGAAAGACATGATCACATACCTCAAAATATAGATCCTTCCTCCAGTTATCCTCATAAATTTCCTGCCTTCTCTGAGCTACCCTCATGTGCTTCTGAATAAACTGAACTTTTTCTACTATCTCTTCTACCAATTCTGGTCCCATCATATCCATTTATCCTACTTTATCCCAAACATTTAGAGTTTAACACCACTTTCCATATAATAATTCAAATGGTTCCATCTGTATATTGGAATGAAAACTGTTATTATAAGAAAACATTACCAATGAATGGTGTTCATCTAAAATTACCTAAAAATACATTGAAAAAGAACATAACATATCCTCTAAGATCTGAATTTTTCATTCTGACTACCCATATGATTGAGGATGAAAAGTTGTACTAAAATTTAATTTAGTACCCAACAAATTCTGAAGGCCTCTCCAAAAGTTAGAGGTTAACCTAAGATCATGATTAGATACAATGGGGAGGATAACTCCATGTAACTTAATTATCACTTTAATATAAAATTGAGAAAGTTGATCTAGAGACTTTGTATCTTAAATAAGAAGAAAATGAGAAAATTTAGTCAATCTATCAACAATAACCCATATTTCATTATTACCTTGATATTTCATCGATAATCCCACAAAGAAGTCCATGGATATATTTTCCCATTTCCACTCTAGTACCGGAAAAGGATGATTCATCCCTTTCAATAACTATAACATTATTTCAAACTGTTGAAAAATCATAAATCTCAAGGTAAAGTCATAGAAATCTCTCTTCATTCCATCCCAATAGTAATACTCTCGAAGATCGTTGTACATCTTAGTACTTCCAGGATGAACTGAAAATGGAGAACTATGACCTTGACATAAAAACTCTTTCTTCAACTGTGAATCACAGGTCACACATAATCTCTTTCAAAACCTCAGAACATAGTATTTATAAATGTTAAACTCAGGTAACTTTCCCTTTTTCTCCAATTTTATCTTTTCCTGTAACTCACTGTCTTTATTCTATGATTTATTTATTGTATCTTCTAGAGATGATTTCACTGAAACCTGAAACAGAATAGAGGAATGTCCTACACCAACAACTTCCATGCCAAATTTCATCAAATAATTAATCAAAGGATCACGTTCAAAATGTAATAGGGTTAATTTAGCATTACTTTTCTCACTCAAAGCATCATCCAATTTTTTTTTATTTTCCATGATGGTAATAGATAGTGTAATAAAAATTCTTGATCAATTCCATACATCTTATCTATCTCATGTTCAATTATTTCTGAGTAAATATATACTTCAAACTTTTAGGGTCAGTATATATTTTACATTTTACTTCATAGAGAAGATGCCTCCAAAATTTTAAAGAAAAAACAATAGAAACTGATTCCAAATCATGTGTAGGGTAATTTAACTCATGAGGTTTCCTTCCAAATTTAAATTTTTATTAAACCATTTTAAGGGAAAATGGGAAACCATAGTTCACAAACAAAATACCACTACATGATGAAAGATCTCAATGAAGCATTAGGACACAATGAAGTACTTTCAATGAAGTATCACGGTAGTTAACAAATTCACCATTTTTTGAAGGAAGTGCCAATACTGGAGTATTCACCAATATTCTTTTGAATTCTTGAAAACAATCATCACATTTCTTTATCAAGATGAACTTAATACCTTTTAGAGTTAACTTAGTCAGTGGGATATATAGCCATGAAAAAGTTTCAAAAAACCTTTGGTAACAAACTGCTAAACCAATAAAACTATGAATATCAGTTATATTTGTGGGTCTTAGTGATTATTCAACCACTTTTGTTTTAGAAGGATCAATAGTTATTCCATATTTATAAAATATGTGACAAAGGAATGAAATTTGTTGTTACCAAAACTCACACATGTTGAATTTCTAATACAATTCCTTTTCTTTTAAGGTTTGTAAGAAAATACTTAAATTCATTTCATTCTCTTATTTAATTTTAGAATATAACAAAATATCATAAATAAAAAAACCACAAACATATCCAAGAACTCACAAAAGATTCTATCCATAATATCTATGAATATAGAAGGTTCATTGGTTAACACAAAATGCATAACTACAAATTCACAATGGATATATCTAGTACAAAATGTGGTATTTGGAATGCCTACTTCCTTTACTTTCAACTGATGGTACCCAGACCTCAAGTCAATCTTTGAAAAATACTGAGATCCCTAGAGCTGATCAAATAAATCAGTGATATGAGTTAAAGGATACTTGTTCTTAATAGTGACGTTATTAAAGGATCTATAATCGAAGAAAATTCTCATTGAACCATATTTATTTTTAAAAAATAATATAGGGGAACCCATGGCGACGTTCTAGGTCAAATGAAACTTTTATCTAATAAATCATGCAATTGATTCTTTAACTATAAAAGTTTAATTTGATCCATTCGATAAAGAGGTTTTGAAATTGGCTTGGCATTATGAATCAAGTCAAGAGTAAATTCAACTTCATGATCAGGTATTATACCAGGAAACTCATCAAGAAAGACATCAATATACTCATTTACCAATAGGAAATCATTAATCTAAGTAGTTCCTTTGTTTTGAACAATATGTGCAATGTAACATTAATTTTCATATTTTACTAGTTTCTCAGATTCCTGATATGTTATCAATAGTAAGGGTTAATTATTGTACACAAACTGAACTTCTTTCTTAAAAGATACCTATTTAGCTCTACAATTAATCTTAGCATGATAAACGGAATTCAAATCTATATCAAAAATAACATCAAACTCTACTAGAGAAAAAAACAAGGTTTGAGGGTAAATTCTTTTAACAGATAAGGATAGAAAGATTATTTTAATTTATTTTTTTCTCAACATTTCCCCAGGTGTTTATACCAAAAGTTCAGGATTCATTTCTTGAGATGAAATTACAAATTTACTAAAATATTTCTCATAAATTAAATAACGTGTAGAACCAAAATCAAAAAACACATTAGCATAATCTGAATAAACAAACAATGTACCAAATACTACTTCATTTGATGTCCCAACATCTACTGAAGTAGTTTCAAAGGATTTCACCACCCCTTTCTGCTTGTAGTCCGAATTCTTTCTATCATTTGAGTTCTTCATTAGACACTTATTTTCATAATGAACCATATCATTGCACTTAAAACATTTCACTGACTGTAAATCATATTTTTTGTTACCACTATCCTCATATTTTTAAGTGAAACTACAAGACATATTTCCCATTTTACCACATTAGAAGAACTTAACATAATTCAAAAGGCATTCCCCAGTGTTCCTTTTACCACAATTTTCACAAAATGTAAAATTAAGTTTCTTACCATTATAATTTTTGAAGATTTATTCCATTTTTTTCCACCTCGACCACTTATTCTGTTGTTTTTCAAAAAATACATGATCATCGAAAAAATCCATTTCCACCTTCTCAAAACATCGAAAAAGTTTTTCATAACTTTTGAACTCACAAAAAACTAATTCCCTTCAATACTTTGGATTTAATCCTAAGTAAAAACTACTGATTTTACTATCAATATCTCATATAAAATTTGGATCATACCTTGCCATTTGAGTGAATTTTTCTTCATAAGTAGCCATTGAGTCATCCTACTTCCTAAATTCTAAGAATTTTTCTTTCCATTATAACTCGAACCACCTTAGGAAAATATTTCTCAAGAAACATACCTTTGAATTCATCCTAATCAAGAGAATAAATATCCTCACTTTCACTGAAGTTTTTAACCATCAACCACTACTAATTGACTTCACCTAAAAAAAAGGTAAACATCAATACTAACATTTTGATGTTACGAATACCCCATGATATCAAAAATATTTTCCTGTTATTTAATCCACACTTTAACTAGCACATGGTGAGATGATCCTGTGAATGATGGGGGATGTTGTCTCATGAAATGATACACTACTAACATGTTCCTCTGTGGTTGATCAGGCAGATCTCGTGCATGTATACCACATCCATTTATAGCCTGATTCAACTATCCCATCACTGCAAAAAACTATTCAATTCCAATTTTAAACATCTCAGGTTACTGATTTGGAAGTTTGTGTTCTTCTGGATGTCATACTAGTACAGTTTCCCTATTTCCTCTACAGAAAACCATTCTGAACAAACATATCTTAGATGTAGAAAACTAGTAATCCTCAAATTCTATTTCAATTTGACCATAATGTAAAAATAATTTATTTATATTCTATTAAAAATATCCTAACCTTTAAATTTATATAAATTGATTTATGATACCAACAATAAGGCCGCAACCTTGAAAAATTACATAATCTTGAGATAAGTCAATAATTTGACTTTAATTCACATCGAGGATCTTTTCATGTTTAGAGTTTTAAAGAATTAGGACATTATTAATACATTACATCTCAAATATTGTAAAGTAGACACTTATACTTGTTCCATTTTTTTAACAATAGTAAAACTCCTTAAATAAAACAAGAATTATCTTCTTCATAAAAATATTCTTGAATTCTTCTTTTCTCGTACCCTTCCTTATACCGTATGAAAAACATTTTAAAAACTTGCGATGAGCATAAAAATATGAACAAGGGATATAAAATAAGGAAAGAAGACACTAGTCCATGAATACATACAAATCAATGAAATCATACTTTTCACTCATAAAACATAAGATCTTTAACATACATCATGAAATCATAAGATTTATTAATAACTTATAGAAGTCATAAAGGTATCTTGTGGCATCCATAACATACTTACATTGTAGCTTTCACATCTACATAGGGAGTAACCTTCATGGTTATGTTTGGAATACCCATCATAGTATATTCCCTAAATCTCTTAGGAAAAACCTTAATGTTTACATCTATCATGTTACCCAATTCATTGAAGATCTATCTCGGGATCACCCACCCTCAGTTTTTCATGGAACCACCCGTATACATAAACAATTCTCAAGAACCATAACATAATCATAACGCATAAAACAAGCATAAAGGAAAGATATCATTTCCACATATCAATGACAGGATATAATTTCAAGATACTGACATAATCAATCTTTTATAAAAAAAATTTCAATACCAAAATACATAAAAGGGGTATATAGTATTTAATTTTCTTTTAAAAATATTATAACTTTTTGAGGAAGCCAAATACCAAATATTTCTCACAGTGGTGGAAAGGTCATTTTCGTCGCGTACGTTAAAAAGAAACATTCCTTTTTTCATTTAGTAAAATTCTTCATAGAAAAAGATTTTTTTTGAAAATCTTTGAATAAAATTAAAATTCAAATGGGTTGATTATATACCATATAAAATAAATTCATGTATAAATCAAAATATTCCTCATTGAAAGGAGATTGATATGAAGTACATTCCATTGAGTCCAACTTGTCTTATTCATTATTTATCTCCCCGAATAATAAACTTATGTTAATTTCCACTTTCTCCAGAAAATGTTTCATGTTTATTATTCCGATTACATCACTTATGAACATGTTACAATAATTAGTTAATTATATTATTTCATGTCGGATGTTTTGTCAATAATTAGTTCTTGAGTCGAAAATAAACATGATATGATGTCACTAGTCCATGTGGTCATAAGTAAATCATATCTAGAATGATATTAATGATTTAAATATCATATATATCCAGTATATATGTATTTAAAATATTCCATAAAATTTGGAGATAAGAAATGAAATGCACTATTTATAGAGACGGTAGGACGTACATATGCACACACGCTACTTTCATTTATTTTTCATATTATAGGAATGAAAACTAAATGACACATAGGTTTATTATAATTCTAGTATAATATCTATGTTATATATGTTACATAATTTCATTAATTCCATGCTTTATACATTCTATGTATGGAATGAATGAGTCATATCACTTTGAGGGGGTAGTAGTCTATAGTTCTTCAAATGAAATTATAGTATTTACACATTATGGAAAGCATAAAGGTATGTTATAAATAAAAATCACAGGAGCGTAGAGTAAATATAGACATAATATATATAATTATTTTTTAATTCCATTCATGTATATAATCATGGTTTAATGAAGATCATGTAGAATGAATCACATCACATCAGGGAGACGGAAGGTCGTACGTACGCACAAGCGACAATATCATTTACTTAATGGTTAAATGGTATAGAATTGGATAGTATATTAATTATATATAATAATTATCATGTTATATTAATTATTTATATCAATTATAATCATCATTATAACCATCAAAATTAATTCTTGTTGAATAATAAATTACCGCACGACATGGAGATGGTAAGCCGTTCGTATGCATGCATGGTGATAATGTTAATAGTAGGATGGATAAAAGGAGGTATAAGGTTGTAAAAAAATCATAATAACATTTAATCATGTGGAATATACTGGATTTATTATTTTTTTTATGGAAACCACATAAGAAGTGGAAGTAGGAGAAGAAAATAATTTTGAAAGAGGTGATAAAACAAATACATCTTTCTCGAGTATGTCCTTTTTATTTTCAAAAAGGTCTCTGTAGGATGGATTTATTCCCAAGGTTTGGCCTCTATGAGGAAGGGAGGGAATTTGGAAGATTATTTGAGCAAAATTTGGATGATCCAAGGGGCTTTAGAGGTGTGAGTAAGTGGGTAGAGGTGGAGGCCTTTTATAAGAGGGAGGAGGGGTACTTTAAAAAAGTCTTGAAATATTATTTTATTTTAAGTTTATTTTCCATTTATAATGGTCCCAAACTAATTTATTTAAAATATAAGATAATTTAGGGTCATATAATAATCATAAAATTTAAATTATACAATTTTTTAATACTTTTTAACCCTTATATTTTTGGGTTTAACCTTTATTTTATAATTTTTAATCTTACCATGGTATTTTATTATTTACACTTTATGGGTTAATTTAATTACCATAACATGTAAAAAGACCCAAAAGTGACATTATTGACATATTTGGACTTATCATAACCATTTTGACGAATATTACATTTTTAGGAATTTTAATACGTTTAAAAAACTACTTTATATTTTAAGTTATGAATTATGTCAATTTTGACACTATTCATACTAGACTTTTTCCAAAATTCATAACCACTAGATTACTTCGAAACAAATACATTAAATAAATACTAACATATCATAGTAATCTATCAAATTCTTTTATGGAATAATTTATGTCATATAATATTTATTTTAATATTTATAATATCATTTATTTGATATTTCTCTTAATAAAATAATTACTATATCACTATTGTGTCAACATTTATGGTAATGATTTAATATCTAAAAATTAAAAATAAATTTCAATTATGTAGATAATTTCATTATATTTCTGGATAATATTTATATTTTATGTTTCATTGATTTTATCTCTACATTAAAATTATTATACTTATAAGAGATAAGAGAGTGACATGTTGTCACTTTCTTTTGTTTCAATAATAATTACATATCATTCATTGAAAAAAGTCCATTAAATGAATAAATTCTAACCCTTAGGTGATATGGGTAGGCTTTTATTCATAAAATAGGATTTTTTTGGTGTTAGGTTAATTTTATTATCCTTATCATATTGTTCATTACCCTAATTTAACTAATTTACCTTTAAATATTGTAAATAAAAATTACCAAAGTTAATATTCATGCTACCCAAAAATAAAAGTTTCCTATTTACATAATTTATAACTTCTTATTAAAAATTTTGAATTAATTTTTAGAAATTAAAAACACATAATTTTCAGAAATTAATTTAATATTAATTCCTATTGTCAAAACTAGAAAGCAGGTTTTTAGGAAGTAAAAACTATCAAAAGATTGACATGTGTTTATGTCCAATTTAAATGTTAAATTACTTTCAAAGACCCAAATTTTATTAAATGATAAAAAAAATAATCTAATTACACTTTAAAACCAATTAAAAATATAATCTAACTCCACAAATAAATTAGATGAAAAAGCAGTTTTGAATTAAAATGCAGTACTTTTCACTATTCATTAAAATATGAATTTATCATAAAAGACAAACATTTCAACCAAGGAAAATTTTTATTTCAGTATTCTAAATAATAAGATTATTTTGTGAAATAGAACATATTAAAGTGACAAAAAGTGTTTTTAAAAAGGTTTTCCATCAAAAGGCGATAAACTGACTTTTTAAAAATATTGGAGTATTCTATGAATAAAATTGGATTCATTCTCATTTTAGGCATCTAAAATTCGCTGGATAAATGTAATTTTTTTTAATAAATATGTAAAATCATAATATAGTTAATTTTTTTCATTCCCTCTAATATAACAGATATGTGTTAACTACCATTTAAAATAATAATAATAATATTTTATTATTTTTCAGAATAACTCAACATTGTGTGAAAGATAAGATTTTTTATAAATCTGTTGTTGCATTTTTAGTATGCTATCAGACAAAGTGTCCTCTTTGACATAAAATTAATTTCTTATTCATAAATATTAATAGATATGAACATGTATTATTCTATAAATAATTGGGTTGTTACACAAGTATTGGATATAACTAAATGATACATACAAACTGGGTATTATGCTGAAGAAAAAGATACAACCACATCCACACAATCCCAGAAAAATCAGATAAACCATAGATTATGAATAAAGAAGGTCCAACAAGTCTCCATGTGACCCATAGTCACCTCTAATCCATCATGATATTAAGTAAAAGACCAAAGGAGAAGCCTAAATACTATAATATTCCCTTTCCTTTACCTGTATCCTGCAACACAACTTCTATAAATTCCCCAATGGAAAAATTAGGGAGTGAGAAAAACACTCAGTAGGATACCACCACAAATTCAATAAAGGTTCCAATAACCAGAGTGAAATAGTTCTGGATTTTAATATAAAAAGAGTTTTATAATTCATTTTCATAAATTAAATTCATTTTTAAACCATTCACCCTTTAGTTTTCATAAAATCAATTCATATTCTAAAACCAAAAATATTACAAGTAGAATTGATATAAATAAGAGTCATATCCATGCATCAATATGTAAGTAAGTAGACACATATCTATGAAATAAATTTTCATGTGAAGCTATGTGATCCAACCTCATAAAAAACCTATGAGAAATAATCCATGATAAAAAAACCGTGAGATAAATAGTTGTAAATAAAAAATCACCTCATATTGGGCCCGAGAATATGAAAAAATATTCACTTGAAACTCAAGATCAAAAATAGGCATAGCATTGGATACAAGAAGTACCGAGTCCTTCCACAGTCCATATATAAAAAATGTTGCCTCCTAGTGGTGCCACACACCCTAAGACAAACTGTGTCTCTTTCTCAATGCATTAACCCATTGTATAGAAACACCTACCTTGAACTTGTATAAACCTAGCTACCTTTGATAACGGTGATTGGAAACCCTGAGATCAACCTTCAAAATAAAATGCTTGACAAAAAACTGCAAAAGATAGATATAAAACACTATACAATAATTAATCTAAAACCTAATTGTAGAGAAAGAAATAGCCACAACCAAAGAAAAGAATAACTAAGTGGAACGATTACTTGGAGAAATTCACCACAACCACAACAATGATCAATCACTGAATGAAATAATCTAGAAGGGTCAGAGGTCCCCAAAATCACCTTAGGAGATGCGAAGCACCCTTAAATCCCAACTCATGAAAATTTTATGGCGTATAATCCCATTACACATCATGTAATCCATAAATCTCAAATATAACAAAAAACTCCTTGCCTTTTTATTAAAAACCTGATTTTTGACAGTACAAGATGTGAACCAATTACACGGAGTGTAAAATCTTCATACCCTAAACCTATATTATGAAATATTCTTGTAGAACATTACACGATACATAATATCTTTAAAAAACACGTAATCACCCAATAGTTTGAAGAAACTACAGGTTTAGGCATAAAAACTCAAAAACCCAACTATGGGAATTTTAAGAACTTGTGAAAACCCCTGCTAAGTATGTGACACATTTATACCCTAACTCCATTAATTCAAATCAATAAAAATCAATTAACTATAGGTTTTTTTTCTAGAAAAGGATATCTATCCCTGAGAAGCACACAAACACACCAAGACATGGACAATAAACAAAGTATAAAGAAGAGAGTACCTGAAAAGTGTAATGAGGTGTTACATTCCCACCTTAAATAAATTGCATCCTCATAATATAAAATTTATCTTAGTAATAAAGGGTTTGGAATTTGGTAATTCTGTTGTTAAAGAACCCACATCATAAAAGGCTAAATAAAACTTTCTCTTAATAAGAGAGAAATGGAAATATGAAGTTCATCTTGAATAAGACATAAATAGGTTTCTATGCAAGAGAACATTTATGGAATGTAAAGATATATAAATTTATGAAAATCATAAATAATTATAGAGATTGATAGAGGTCATTGATAACAAGAAAGTGAAATATGAATGAAAAGTTAAGGACCCCAAACCATAAATTTGTGATGATTTAAAATTCCATTTCATTCATTAGATTTGAAGGTAATAGGACACCTTTTTTTGTTTTAAGATCCATTTCTTAAGGTTGATGAATTAATTTTCTATCTAAGAATATAATTAAATATAATTACTTTATAGGTTTATATTTCATAAGAACAATTTCATCCTTTGGTTGTACTTTGATCAATTTCAAATTCATCACCTACTCTAAAAAATAAATATCTAAAAATGAATTTTTTATACATGAAGTACTAAAATTAACCTTTAACATATTGTAATTTATATAAAAGAGTGACAAGACTTTATTTTTTTATCTAATTATTTTCTAAAGCCAATATGGTTAACATAAGTTATCCAATATAATACCATAATCTATAAACCTAAATAATAACACTATTGGTTCATCATTAATATTTATTTAAAAAATGACATATTAACTAGGACATCACATAGGCCATTACTATGTGCTAAACCCTTATCATCCTTTGGTCATGGGTTCAAGCCCCACATCCTAAATGAACACGACACCTTTTCACCGGGTATGCAGGTTTCTCTTTTTATAAAAATATATTAATATAATATCTATAACATTACAAAATTGTGATAACCCATAATTACTAAAAAATAAAATATATGATAAACATTAAAGGTTACCAATACCTTTAATCTTAAGTCAAAAATTTAAAGTCACCATTCCTCAAATAACTCCATAATATATGAAACTAATTGGTTATATTCCCATAAATATTTCCCAAAAATATCTTTTATCATGTTACATCCTTACCACAAATGTTTTCAAAATGGGTGTTGAAGACTTTAAACTCATGATCTGAAACACCCCAGGTAAATAAAGAATATGAAAATTTCATATTTATCCATATTTGTGATTAAAATATTAATATGAAATTAAAGGGGATGCTATGCTTGATGGCGTACCCAACACGCAACAACGAGTTTCTTGGGAATCTTACGTTGCACTCTAATAATAAAATAATATTATTTTAAATGGTAGTTAACTCCTAGATGTTGTGATGGAGGGACTGAATATAACTAACTAAAAAATTATTATATATGTTTGTCAAATATTTTTGCTTTTTACAATAAAATTTAGAGGATTACAAATGCGAATGAATCCAATTTTAAGCGTAAACATTCTAATATTCTTTAAAAGGTCGATTAACCGCCTTTTGATGGAGAACCTCTTTTAAATCAACATTTTGACAATGGTATGTGTTATATTTGACAAAATAAAATTCTTCTTTAGAATCGAGACATCAAAATTTACTTTGTGTAAAGTTTTGGTATTTTTCCAAAAAAGTTCAATTTTTAATGAATAGTGGAAAATGTTGTATTTTAATTGAAAACCTATTTTTAATATAATTTATTTATATGATTCGATTATCTTTTTAATTGGTTTTAAAGTTAAATTAGAATATATTTTTACCATCTAATCCAATTATTGTCTTTGGAATTAATTTCACTTTGAAATCGGACTTAAACTAGTGTCAATCTTCTGATACATTTTGTTTCATAAAAACACGCTATTTGTTTTGACAGCGGGAATTAATTATTAAATTAATTAAAACAACTTATGTGTTTTGAATTTTGTAAAATAGAAATCATTTTTGAATTCAGTATATCAAATATAGCTTAGGGTGAATTTTTGGTAATTTTATGAAAAACCTCAATTTTTGATGAATAGTGAAACCACTAAGTGGTACTTATAAAAACTGATTTTTCCGTTTAAATAAAATTTTGTCATCTTTGTATTTTGAATTTCAAAAATCCAACATACATGGTTGTCATTAAGAAGTAAAATGTGGTTCAATGAGATAAAAATAATTTTTTGGTGAATAGTAACTTATTAAGTTTTTAATCGCGATTGGAGGTAATTAGTGTAGTTTAAGGTAAGAATAGTGTTTTAATAAAATGAAATGACATACACACATGTCCTACCCTAATTTTATGTGTCATGGCCGACCAATATAATCAATGAGTCAACTTGGGGACCCCATGGATCCACTTTGGTTGGAAAAAGACATAAATACCTTTTTATTTAATGTTAAAGTAAAAATGACACAAACATGAGATGTTTTACTAAAAAAATTTTTACATGGGGTTATACAAGTCATATTTTTGACTATAAATAGTAATTTGAAAGATAAAAAGATTTACTACATCGTAGTATTCGTTTTATAATTTTTAGACCTTAAATAAATTAAATTATTTATGACATCATGATGATGCAACAATGACCTCATTATTTAACGATTTAAATAAAATGGAAAGATAATGTAATATATAAGACCTACACATGTACAAAACCTATTGGATGAGTGGATTTAAAACCATTATCACCTTATCCTTGAAATACATCAATGTGGGACCTTTAAAAATCCGAAACTCTTTTGAAAATAAAGTAACAGTTTGTAACTTTACATGAGTGCCCTTCCTCTCCTCCTATAAAAGGCCCCCACCTCTACCTCGTTACCCACACTCCCAAAGCCTTTGGCTCGGCCAAACTCTGCCCATTTTGTCTCTCCACTTCCCTCTATTACTCCTTGAAGCCTCACTTTGGGCAGAAATATTCCCAAGGAAGCCTTTGAGCTCAAACCAAAGGGAGTTACCCGATTTTAAGGTAATGTCTTCACTTGAGTCCTTTTGTTTTATTTTGCCTCTCAAACCCCCTAAACTCTTTTTATTAATTTATTTTGTAACAAATACAGTATATTCAATATACCAGGATGTTTTTATAAGAATTATTTGAGCTACACATACACACACCTATATCTAATGGTTAAAGAACATACTGTTTCCGTGGATGGCGAATTTCTGCCTCACGAAACGATGATTGTTCAACACTCATATAACACCTTAAAAGGTTGCCATAAAGATGTCACTATATTTATATATGATATATAATATGTATATGTTTTACTTAAGCTTCTTTATTTTTCATTTATGGCATACATTTATGGTTTCCATTATGGGTAAACGCGATATCTTCATTTAAGGAAGTGCGGACTACCGCCCCCTCAAAGTGATGTGATTCATTAATTCCATATGTGGGATGTATAAAGGATGGATTTAAAGTTATTATATATGATGTTATACTGGAATTATAATATACCTATATATCATTATTATTTCTTTCCATTAATGTATGAGATAGAAATGAAAGTAGCGTTCATGCTTACGTACGACTTACCGTCTCCATGAACGGTGCATTTCATTTCTTATCCCCAAATGTAATATACTATTATAAGTACATATTTATAATGAATATATATAATGTATGTTACATATAAATGATGAATATAATTCTGGAATTAAAATATACATACCTATCAATTAGTTTTAATTCCATTAATATGACAAAGAAATGAAAGTAGCGTTCATGCGTACGTACGGCTTACCACCTCCATTAGGGTGCATTTCATTTCTTATCTCTAAATGATTATGTAATATTATAAATACATGTATATGCTGGATATATATTATATATATGATATCCAAATCATGAATATCATTCTGGATATAATGAACCATTGACCACACGAATAACATGTAATTGTAAGAAGTCCACTTTTGGCTTAAGAACCAAATATCGACAAAACAAAAATCATTAACTTAAATTATTACATAATGTTTATAACATGTCAATAATTGATATAAAAGGAATAATGAACTTGAAAAAGGTTCTTAATCAAGTAGAAATTAACTCAAGTTTATTATTCAGGATGTTAAAGAACGACCGAGTCAAGTCGGACCCGAGGTAAGGGATCCTACTCCTCTCTTTCTTTTTAAGTATGCTCTTTATGTCATTCCTTTTAAAGCTCATCCTTCTTGTTATTGGGATGTTCTTTTATATTACTCTTACTGTAATTTTTATTGTTCATATGATGAGAGACCCTATTTTCTCTCATCAATCAATTTTGGAAGTTTTAAGTGGCGCCGTTAGGCTGCCGAGTTTTCGTAAGGGATTTTTCATCTCACTTTTATTCCTGTGAGATTTATGCTACATTTCCCACAATTTCCTTTGAGTGGTGTATGTACTTCCCATTTTCGTTTATGAGTATTTACATCAATGATGTATTGACCTTCTTTCATGGGGTGTATGTTTCGAAAGATACCCAAGTCGGTAAGGGAACCTTTCACCCTCCTCTTTTTAAAAGACTTATTTTGTTGGGTCTTTTAATTCACATATTTTTATGTTGGGATATGTTCTCATATATCCTTATTGATGTAAATTTTAAGTGATGAGATAATTTTTTTTATCTCTCATCAACTCTTTTTCTGAATTTTGAATTGACGTCGTTAGGCTGTCAAATTTTTGCAAGGGAACTTTCTAACCCAAATTTGATTCTTTGGGATAAACTTTTACTCCTTGAATATGTCGTTCTATGAATATGTGTGAGTAACCTCTGATTCTTTTACACTTAATATCCACTTATATTTGGTGTAATAGTTTGTCACACATAATTATTCAATTGGTTTATCCTTAAACCAAGGATACCGTCTTTGTAAGGGTCTTCATCTCAATCTCCATTCATTGAGGCATATTTTGTTTTATACACAACCTTCTTTTATACGGTGTATAAACCCCTTTGACTTTTACGTTTATTCAAAATGAATCTTTTTTCTACGAAGTGTTTTACTAAACGACAAAAAAGAATGTTTCTTTTACGTACGCGGTGACAACGACCTTTTCCGCCCCCACGAGTATTATTTGATCTTTGGCTTCCTCAACAAGCCATAATGTTTTTAAAATAAAATAATTACCATACAAATTTTTTTGTATTTTGGTATTGAAAATGGTTTTGATAAAGGATTATATTATGTCAATATATTTAAATGATATATTGTGATTGAAATGTGGAAATGTTATCATTCCTTTATGTTGGTTTCATGTGTTATAATTTTATAATGGTACTTGGACATTTTACGGGTGGTTACGTGATAAACCATATGATGGGTGGTTCCGTGAATACCAGGACGGGTGGTTACATTATAACCTCCAATGTATTGGGTATAGAAGTCGGCCGTATGTATATTCCATTAAGTATGTATGGAAGTTGGCCGAATGGCTATTCCATTAAGTGATATGTGTGGAAGTCGACCTTATGGTTATTCCACTTAAGTATGTCTATGTATCAAGTTACCTTTATATGTTATGTGATCCTTATATGGGTTTTATGGTAATATTTTGGTCACAGAAGGGTAAGTAATGAACTTTTATTCAGCGAATAGTTTTTACTACTTCGAAAAGGTGAAAAGTATTACTTTGATAAAGTATACATGGTTTACTTGTTGTTTTGAAAAACTAACAGTTTTTATTCTTTGTGTATCCCTTACTGAGATTTTTATGCTCATCCCAAGTTTTTGAAATTTTTTTCACAGGACATAGCATGGAATAGGGTCAAGGATGGGTTCAAGGGAAAGTCATGCTACCTAAAACATGGAAATAGACATGTTTATTTTTAAGATTTTCTATTTTATGGAAATTTTAGTAGAAGCGACTACTTTGTAATATTTTGAGATGTAATAGTTATGTCCTAATTCTCTAAAACTCTAAACCTCCTCAATGTGAATTACTCATTTAATTCAATATTAAGTAAGGTTTAAGGCTGGGGCCTTATAGTTGGTATCAAAGGGAGGTTTAGATAACTTTAGAAGTTAGGGTATTCTTTAACCATAAGTGACATGACCATAATGGTTAGGATTTCAGAAAGAGTCATAGTTTTTAGATAAAGTGAATGAGTAAGTATATCTTAGTGTTTATCTTCCTCTTTAGTACATGATAGTTTTGTTGATATACTCACACTGACCTTCTTGGTTTTAGTAAATGGATGGATCTAGCAGGCACCAAGGTAACAGTGGATGTGAAGGAAACTGTGACAGTTTTCTGAGCGAGCAACTGAATGATATGGGAGCTGCAATGAGAACTCTTGTGTTTATCCTCAACCAACTATCTGGAGTCATTATTGACCACCTAAACCTTGGTGATTTCTATAAGGCATCATATATGCGAGAAACAAATCCCTATGGAATTACAGGTAATAATCATAAAGGTAAGTGTGTACAAAAACCTATGTGTAAAATATGTGGAAAGAAACACCTAGGAAAATGTTTCAAAGGGACAGAAATATGCTATAGATGTGGAAATGAAGGTCATAAAGAAAGAACCTACCATAGAAAAAGGAAGCATCTAGTTGACTCGAGAAAAGGGAAAGAAGTTATTTCTGAGGGATCAATTGAATGTTTTAAATGTGGTGTGCATGGTCATTATGAAAACACATGTCCTATGAAGAAGTTTTGAGAATGGGATCACCAAGATCGTACAAATATTCATTTACCAACACCTAATGCCATTCCGATTGAGGATGAAGAAACTGAGAATGACCAATCAAAGGTATGTATTATTTCATGACTATTGTTTTCCTATTTTGGAATCTTAGGATATGATTCATGATTTTGTTTGTAGGAAAGAGGTATTTCGGAATAATTTGTAAAGGAATGGTTAATGGATCATGAATAATGTTGAATGAGTAAGATGTCAACATATAAGGGCTTCAAGAGTTATGGTGAAATTATTAAGAGTATTAAGTCTCTTTTGATGATGGGTTTACATTAGAAGACTTTTTATATTAAGTGTAACCATGATGTTTAATATATGAAAATTTTATTCAAGGAATAGTTATCTTTTCTTTTGTGGACATAGTTATAAAGAACCATTTGGGTTTATACGATCCTTACTTTTGAGGTAATTATGGGTTACTATATGTTATGATTCAAGTGAAAGGAATGAGATAAAATTGAGGTAAAATTATGTTATGGTTATTTTTGATGATTTTATCCTTTTTTTGGGGAATGATTTGAGAATTATATAGTTTTGGAAAAAGGACAACACACAGACCATGTGACTACCCGTCACGTCGGACAAAGCTGCGGGAATCGAACCCACAACCAAAGAGCGACTGGTATTTATCGCCTACAACTGGACTACGTGAAGTCCCAGGTTAGTTTGACTGATTCTTTTTAGTTATATGATTTTATGAATTAAGAGTAAGTTTATTTTGGGTTATTTATGAAAATGATTAACCTATCATGGAGGATATGTGATTAGGTTAATTACTTTTCAATACGAGACTTTAGGAGCAACTGATGTTGTTTGGAGATAAATGTTACGATTTAACTTGGAAGACTATGTGACTAAATCCTTCAAATATTTGGGTTTCAATATTAGATTGGTTTACTTTGAAGAATTTTATGGAAAAATTGTTTATCGGATGGTCCTCGTTGAACTTTGGGTTTTGTTGGACAAATTTTGGAGATTAATCATAGATTTTTTTAAAGGGTTATCCTTTTCTGGATTATCTGATGTTGTACTAACCTTTTTGGTTTTGGTTTTGGTTAAAGCCTAAAGACACGGGAAGTATATAGTTCTCTTTGGTGGATTAGGTGATTCTCTAGAAGTTGATTATAGTACTCTTAATATGAACAAGTCTTCCTAAATACTCATCTTTTTGAGAAAATATGAGTTTTTGTAAGGAATCTAATAAAAGTTTAAAGTCAACATGATAAGTGATTATGTTTCCTTATGAATAAATTCCTCAATAAAAAGTAACTTAAAACAAAATGTTGTCTATTAACTTTTCCTACTGTGGAATCAAATACCGTTTAACCCATCACAAGTTTGTGATTTTCTTATGGTTAACTTTCTCCTAGACATGTTTACTATCACTCTCCCTCAAGAACATGACCCTTTGCTTTTTCTTCCATGTCCATGTTTTCCTACACGAAATCTTATTATGGGTTAACTCGGGTGACCTCTGTACTTATCATTCTTTATTTTAAATTGATTGTTTTACCGACTCTTGTTCCGATGTGGGACTTTCAAGGATGTTTCCAAGCTAATTTTTAAAATTACGAGGACACAATTCGCAAAAGGGGGGAAGGATGTAACACCCCAGGTAAATAAAGAATATGACAATTTCATATTTATCCATATTTGTGAATAAAATATTAATATGACATTAAAGGGGGTGCTATGCTCGATGGCGTACCCAACATGCAACAACGAGTTTCTTGGGAATCTTACATTGCACTCTAATAATAAAATAATATTATTTTAAATGGTAGTTAACGCCTAGATGTTGTGATGGCGGGACTGAATAGAACTAACTAAAAAATTATTATATATGTTTGTCAAATATCTTTACTTTTTACAATAAATTTTAGATGATTAAAAATGCGAATGAATCCTATTTTAAGCGTAAACATTCTAATATTCTTTAAAAGGTCGATTAACCGCCTTTTGATGGCGAACCTCTTTTAAATCAATATTTTGAAAATGGTATGTGTTATATTTGAAAAAATAAAATTCTTCTTTAGAATCGGGATATCAAAATTTACTTTGTGTAAATTTTTGGTATTTTTCCAAAAAAGATCAATTTTTAATGAATAGTGAAAAATGTTGTATTTTAATTCAAAACCACTTTTTAATCTAATTTATTTTTATGATTAGATTATCTTTTGAATTGGTTTTAAAGTTAAATTAGAATATATTTTTACCATCTAATCCAATTGTGGTCATTGTAATTAATTTCACTTTGAAATCGGACATAAACTAGTGTCAATCTTTTAATACATTTTGTTTCATAAAAACACGCTATTTGTTTCGACAGCGGGAATTAATTATTAAATTAATTAACACAACTTATGTGTTTTTAATTTTTTAAAATAGACATAATTTTTGAATTTTTTATATCAAATATAGCTTAGGGTGAATTTTTTGTAATTTTTTGAAAAACCTCAATTTCTGATGAATAGTGAAACCACTAAGTGGTACTTATAAAAACTGATTTTTCCATTTAAATGAAATTTTGTCATATTTGTGTTTTAAATTTCAAAAATACAACATACATGGTTGTCAATAATAAGTAAAATGTGGTTCAATGGGATAAAAATAATTTTTTTGGTGAATAGTAACTTATTAAGTTTTTAATCGCGATTAGAGGTAATTGGTGTAGTTTAAGGTAAGAATAATGTTTTAATAAAATGAAATGACCTAGACACATGTACTACCCACATTTGATGTGTCATGGCAGACAAAGACAATCAATGGGTCAACTTGGGGACCCCATGGATCCACTTTGGTTGGAAAAAGACATAAATACCTTTTTATTTAATGTTAAAGTAAAAATTACACAAACATGAGATGTTTTACTAAAACAATTTTTACATGGGGTAATACAAATAATATTTTTGAATATAAATAGTCATTGGAAATATAAAAAGATTTCCTACATCATAGTATTAGTTTTATAATTTTTAGACACTAAATAAATTAAATTTTTTATGACATCATGATGATGCAGCGATGACCTCATTATTTAATGATTTAAATAAAATGGAAAGCTAATGTAATATCTAAGAACTAAACATGTCCAAAACCTATTGGATTAGTGGATTTAAAACCCTTATCACCTTATCCTCGAAATAAATCAATGTGGGACCTTTAAAAATCCGAAAATCTTTTGAAAATAAAGTAACATTTTGTAACTTTACATGAGTGCCCCTCCTCTCCTCTTATAAAAGGCCCCCACATCTACCTCCTTACCCACACTCCCAAAGCCTTTGGCTCGGACAACCTCTGACCATTTTGTCTCTCCACTTCCCTCTCTTACTCCTTGAATCCTCACTTTGGGCAGAAGTCTTCCCAAGGAAGCCTTTGATCTCAAACCAAAGGGAGTTACCTGATTTTAAGGTAATGTCTTCACTTGAATCCTTTTGTTTTATTTTTCCTCTCCAAACACCTAAACTCTTTTTATTCATTTATTTTTGTAACAACTACAGTATCTTCAATATACTAGGATGTTGTTATAATAAGGATTCTAGCTACACTTACACACACCTATATCTAGTGGTTAAAGAACATACTGTTTCTGTGGATGGCGAATTTCTGCCTCACGAAACGATGATTGTTCAACACTCATATAACACCTTCAAAGGTGGACATTAAGATGTCACTATATTTATATATGATATATAATATGTTTATGTTTTAATTAAGCTTCTGTATTTTTCATTTATGGCATACCTTTATGGTTTCCATTATGGGTAAACGTGATATCTTCATTTAAGGAAGTGCGGACTACCGCCCCCTCAAAGTGATGTGACTCGTTAATTCCATATGTGGGACGTATAAAGGATGGATTTAAAGTTATTATATATGATGTTATACTGGAATTATAATATACCTCTATATCATTATTATTTATTTCCATTAATTTATGAGATAGAAATGAAAGTAGTGTTCATGCATACGTACAGCTTACCGTCTCCATGAACGGTGCATTTCATTTCTTATCCCCAAATGTAATGTACTATTATAAGTACATATTTATAATGAATATATATAATGTATGTTACATATAAATGATGAATATAATTCTGGAATTAAAATATACATACCTCTCATTTAGTTTTATTTCAATTAATTTGACAAAGAAATGAAAGTAGCGTTCATGCGTACGTACGACTTGCCGTCTCCATAAACGGTGCATTTCATTTATTATCTCTAAATGATTATGTAATATTATAAATACATGTATATGATGGATATATATATATGATATATATGATATCCAAATCATTAATATAATTCTGGATATAATGAACCATTGACCACACGAACAACATGAAATTGTAAGAAGTCCACTTTTGACTTAAGAACCAAATATCGACAAAACCAAAATTATTAACTTAAATGATTACATAATGTTTATAACATGTCAATAATTGATATAAAAGTAATAATGAACTTGAAAAAGGTTCTTAATCAAGTAGAAATTAACTCAAGTTTATTATTCATGACGTTAAAGAACGATCGAGTCAAGTCGGACCCGAGGTAAGGGATCCTACTCCTCTCTTTATTTTTAAGTACGCTCTTTATGTCATTCCTTTTAAATCTCATCTTTCTTGTTATTGGGATGTTATTTTATATTAATATTACTGTAATTTTTATTGTTCATATGATGAGAGACCCTATTTTCTCTCATCAATCCATTTTGGAAGTTTTATGTGGCGCCGTTAGGCTGCCGAGTTTTCGTAAGGCATTTTTCATCTCACTTTTATTCCCGTGAGATTTATGCTACATTTCCCAAAATTTCCTTTGAGTGGTGTATGTACTTACCATTATTCTACTCTTTGTGTAATATACATTTGTTTATGAGTATTTACATCAATGATGTATTGACCTTCTTTCATGGGGTGTATGTTTCGAAAGATACCCAAGTCGGAAAGGGAACCTTTCACCCTCCTCTTTTTAAAAGACTTCTTTTGTTGGGTCTTTTAATTCACATATTGTTATGTTGGGATATGTTATCATATATCCTTATTGATGTAAATTTTAAGTGATGAGATAATTTTTTTAACTCTCATCAACTCTTTTTCTGAATTTTGAATTGACGCCGTTAGGCTGTCAAATTTTTGCAAGGGAACTTTTTAACCCGAATTTGATTCTTTGGGATAAACTTTTACTCCTTGAATATGTAGTTCTATGAATATGTGTGAGTAACCTATGATTCTTTTACACTTAATATCCACTTATATTTGGTGTAATCGTTTTTCACACATAATTATTCAATTGGTTTATCCTTAAACCAAGGATACCATCTTTGTAAGGGTCTTCGTCTCAATCTCCATTCATTGAGGCATATTTTGTTTTATACACAACCTTCTTTTATACGGTGTATAAACCCCTTTGGATTTTACGTTTATTCAAAAGGAATCTTTTTTCTACGAAGCATTTTACTAAACGTCAAAAAGGAATGTTTCTTTTATGTACGCGGTGACAACGACCTTTTCCACCGCCGTGAGTATTATTTGATCTTTGGCTTCCTCAACAAGCCGTAATGTTTTTAAAATAAAATAAATACCATATACATTTTTTTGTATTTCGGTATTGAAAATGGTTTTGATAAAGGATTATATTATGTCAATATATTTAAATGATATATTGTGATTTAAATGTGAAAATGTTGTCATTCCTTTATGTTGGTTTTATGTGTTATAATTTTATAATGGTACTTGGACATTTTACGGGTGGTTACGTGATAAACCATATGACGGGTGGTGTCGTGAATACCAAGACGGGTGGTTACGTTATAAACTCCAATGCATTGGGTATGGAAGTCGGACGTATGGCTATTCCATTATGTATGTATGGAAGTTGGATGAATGGCTATTCCATTATGTGATATGTGTGAAAGTCAACCTTATGGTTATTCCACTTAAGTATGTTTATGTCCCAAGTTACCTTTATATGTTATGTGATCTTTATATGGGTTTTATGGTAATATTTTGGTTACAGAAGGGTAAGTAATGAACTTTTATTCAGCGAATAGTCTTTACTACTTCGAAAAGGTGAAAAGTATTACTTTGATAAAGTATACATGGTTTACTTGTTGTTTTGAAAAACTAACAGTTTTCATTCTTTGTGTATCCCTTACTGAGCTTTTTATGCTCATCCCAAGTTTTTGAAATGTTTTTCATAGGACTTAGAATGGAATAGGGTCAAGGATGGGTTCAAGGGAAAGTCATGCTACATAAAACATGGAACTAGACATGTTTCTTTTTAAGAGTTTCTATTTTATGGAAATTTTAGTACAAGAGACTACTTTGTAATCTTTTGAGATGTAATAGTTATGTCATAATTCTCTAAAACTCTAAACCTGAAAAGATCCTCAATGTGAATTACTCATTTAATTCAATATTAAGTAAGGTTTAAGGCTGGGGCCTTATATGATCAACCTTAAAATCATAAACCCATGATGTTATCCATAAATCATAAGTTAATGAAGATATATAATATTATAAAATTCAATAGAATATTTAAATATTTCAGAAATCTTATAACTAAAATACCATTGGTAATAATACTTTTATAATATAAATCTAGAATACTAAAAAATTATTCAACCATTTTATTTCAACATAGGTCCTTCCATGGTCTAAGGGTTAAGATTTAGAAGAGGGAATTGACTCGAATAATTCCCAAGTTCCTCACATTAAAGAAAATAAACTATAAATGGATCCTCAGGATGAGATTTATTTCCTTAAATTGCACTCTTCATTTTTCCTCACAATTATTTGCTTTATTCCCTTCCTCACCACACATAATGAATTTTTCAATTCTATTTAGACACTTTATTGGGTGTCTTGTTCAACATTTTTCACATGATGGAAATAAATCTGTCTTTCCTCCATAGTCTCCAACACTCGAGCTTTTTCCAAACTCCATCCTTATAATCTTTGGTGAGTTTTAGAGTTAGTTAAGGTATGAGTTATTAATCTTATTTTAGGATACTTTATTAGATATAATTACAACAAATTTTACTCCTATAATCATCCCATTTGGTTTCCCATTGTCACCACATTGTCCTCCATGTTCAATGAAAACATGATTCCTTCATGTTCTAGCCATTGACTAAAACCAAAATGCATAGTGTGGGAAACAATAATCATAGTGGTAAAAACATATAATCATTTATAAGATGCCTAAATAAGGAAACATCATTTTCAATATAAGATACCATTTTTTAACCTAGTATATTCATTGTAATTATCTATTCATAATACCCTATAATGGTTTGTAAAGAAAATGTGAATTATTCTAGGAATACCCCTCAGGAGTGTCAAACTAGGTGCACACTAAGGATTGTTTTTGTGCACTAAGTAATGACTAGGCAAAGCCCAATGTTACCATTTAGAATTTATTATCCCAATGTACATCTATTCCAGAACCACATCCACTTTTAGTATCCAAAAAAGGATGAATTTCAAGGAAAAACCACATAATATCCTTTTTACCAAAACTTTATTTTCTTCTACAGTTATCCCCAAAGTCTATCATTGGCTTATGTTCCATAATATATGTTTTTATAAACTTAGATCCCTTTGTTTCTACTAAACTTTATCTGATACCAAGTGTACTGACCCTACCCACAGTAACTCAGATCCATTGTCCTACTTTATTATATTGGAATTATATATAAGGAATCACATGTCTAATTACTGAATAGTTTAGAAGTTCTAGTAAACTAGATACATACATGGTTACCATATTATATTTCAAAACAAAAAATATAACATTTTTTTCAAGAATAAAATTATTCTCTCTATCATATCATTTCATATCAATCATAGTACACTTCATGGATTCATAGAAAATGAAAAAAATACGGGTGATCTCAAATTCTTAGTAAGGGTTAAGTACAGTGGAATCTATCATACATCAATAAAGAATAATCAATTTGGTAAGGTAAATAATTGAACACATGTTCCATTTAATCAATAACATGGATATAATAATTAGACAAGGAATAATCAATATGGATAGATAAATAACTAAATACACATTACATTTAAATAAATTAACTATCATGAATATACAAGAAATACTCAATATAGTAGGGTAAATTATGAAGGCACATTCCATTTAATCTATAAACTAATAGTGAAATTCATCCAGAGATAATATAATTGTGAAAACATCATGGACAATAATAACTAAATTATAAATAATGGAAATTATTAATTACTGTATTCCATGCTCTCAAGAAAAATCATACCTCTACTATCAAGGAAATTCACAAGATAGTTTAAAACTACAGGTAGAAACCTCTTCAATGATAGCTTACTAATTTTCCTTATGATACTATCGATGTATTGATGGGATATATAATTCTGATCCCCACACATTAATGAATTTTCAAATAGTTCTTCATATGTCATATAATAAATTTCGTTCATGAATTATTATGCCTTACCATTAAATATCCATATTGAAGAGAGAATGAAATTTATTAATATTTCCCCAAAAAATCTTTTAAATTAAAACACCATATGTATAAATGAGATACGGTTTAAGAAATAAGAATATCCATGATAAATAATATGGATATTTAGGGTAAATTTAATGTTTAATGATCACAAAAATCTAATATTTCAAGGGAAATTTAATTACTACAAAATTGAATCAAGAAAGTGAATGTTAATACTTTCCTTATTCAAAATGTTCATAAACCATCCATATTAAGAGTAAGGATGGCATTAATAAAACATATCCCCATTGGAGTGTATTTAAAATAAATGGTTGTTGTTGTTGATGAATATAAATACCATACAACTATATTTAAATACATTATTTAGGAAAATATCATTTCTTTTATGAAAACAACCTTTTTAAAACTACATGTAAAAAAAAACTAAAAAAAATTCTTTTAAAATAAAATTTGAAATTTATAAAAAAAGTTTTAAAACATGTAGTGGTCATTATTTTAGGAAATTCAATACATGTCATGTACGTTAAAACAAATATTCCTCTAACTTTTTTATGGTAAAATACAGATGGGAATTGTTTTGAAAAATACATTAAGATTACTTTCAAAATATTTTCATAAAAAATAAAAATGGGAAAAATTTATTTAATAAATCATTTTTAAAAGTGTTAAAATCATTTTTGAAAACATTTTTAGAAAAAATGGTTTTGAAATAAAGAATTTTTTCAACTGAAGAGATAAATGAAGTGAAATTTTATTAAAACATTTTATCAACAACTTTATATACCAAAGAGTGAAAAAAAGAACCATTACTTAAAATTTTTTATGAAAAAACATAGTAAAATAAAATTAAATGGTTTTATTTTCTAGTTATCAAATAATTTCCTTCAATGGAAATTCAATCATAAACAATCCCAATTAAAATGAAATTGTAAAATAAACCCTTACAAAGTTCACAACGTTGCTGTGATAATTAACCATGAATAGATTATGCATGTAAAATGTGAATCCATATAAAATATAAGGATATAAAAGTTAATATATTAAAAATTCAATACAAACATAATCATATAATATTAAATACAATTAAGAAGTAATATGACTTAATGAAAAGAAATTGAGTCATGAAATTCTTTACCACTAAGAAAAATTCATGTCAAATACCCTTAGATTAAGTAATTAAAATTAAAACTTAAAAATAAAATTAATTATTAATTATTAATGATATTATATCTCAAATGGTTAGTATATACAACTTATAAAATAAATTAGTTGCATAACATTACAATATGCCTCAATGAACAAAAATTGTGACAACGTCCCTCACATAATGGTTCCTTTTGGTTTAATGTGCTTTAATATATTTTATAGTGTTATAAAAATGTTATTAACTTATAATATAACTATATTAATATTTATAATAGCTTATATGTTCCTTTTATAACATTCTATCACCCACTCATTAATAATATTTCATTACTTTTATTGTTTTTGGTGTTAATTTCCATGTTTTCTCATTCATGCTTTATCATGAAAGTTCCAGTTCTTGTAAATATTAAATAGTTTAATAACATAAAAAATAATAATCATGAAATAATAACCATATTTATACATAAATTATTCTTGTAAGATCAATCATGGAATATGGTTTTGAGAAATGAAGTATGTTACGATCATGGAGATGGTAGGTCATATGTACGTATGTGTAACGTTTCCACTTTTCAATGATTGTTATTGAAAGGAGGTAAATAATATTTTATAATTAAATAATTATCATAATATTATAAATAAAATATTTTTTATTTATATATACTTATTCATATCATCCCTGTGGTGTGGTGATTAAAATAGAGTCGCATCACTTTGTAAAGATGGTAGTCTACACGTACACGAATGATGTTATCATTTTTATGTGTAAGAAAGAAAATTATATGTTTTTATTTCATCATGAGAAATATGTAATTAATATAATAATTATTTCATTTTTATCACATATATTTATTAACTTTATCCTTATTACCTTTCATGTATAGTGCTAGTGAAAAAAGGAATCACATCGCTTCATGAGACGGTAGTTCAACATACACACGAGTGGCGCTATTATATCCCATAAGAAATGAAAAGTAAAAATATATATATGATATAATTAACCAAAAAGTGTAATTATTTTATTAATCTAATATATATAATTTATATCCATCATCATACTAAACTGTGAGAGATGGTAGTTGAAAAATAAATGACATCGGTTCGTGAGGCGATAGTCTTCCATACACATGAATGATAATTTTATAACCCATTTGTTGGAAGTGGGGATATTTATAGGTCATTAACTTAAAATAAAAACATATATGTATATGTAATATACTTATGTTGTTATATCATCATGGTTTAAAAATAATTGATGGAGTTGGATTAAGAAATAAAAAAATTCTCATTGAAGAACATTACATATTCTTTGAGTATCTTTCTTAGGGTCACAGTAAAATCCTTATTTGGTTGGATTTATTCCAAAAATAAGGATGCTAGGATGATAAGATATAATTTTTGGAATTTATTTGGTCCAGTATTTGATGAACCAATATGCTTTGAATGTGTGAAGAAGAGATAATATGGGTTGGCCTTTTATAAACAAGGTGAGTGGCGCACATGTAATATTTGTAAAGAAAAAGATGAAACAATTTTTTTCACATGAAAAAGGGTCCAAAATGGATTATTCTAGATAATTATGCAATATAAGGACAAAAATATCTATAAAATAGATTTTATATGAGTTTTTAGGTCATTTAAACCCTTATCTTTTAAGTTAATCCCCCTATAAACCCATTTTTACCATAATTGCAGTAAATATTTTTTACTATTTTCACTTTTCATTTTGGACAATAATTAAGTTAAAATTACTAGATAATAAAATCCCTTTTTATTCCAAATATATAATATATTTTTACAAATTACATATACATAATTTGTAAATTTTAATTTAAAATTAATCCTACGGACGCGACGAGAAAGTAGGTTCTCATTGAGAAAATGTTAAAATGTTTACAATGTTTTAATATAAAAATTCAATATGAAATTGACTATAATGAAATAAATTGGATTAATATATATATAATTTTTCTAATTTTACTTTAAATATAATTCAAAATATAATTTTACCTTATAAATAATTTAAAAGAAAAGGAATTTTTTAATTAAAATTCAATATTTTTCACAATTCATTGAAAAATAAAACATTTCAGAAAATTAAAAAAATTAACTCTATGTAAATTTTGATATTATGATTTAAAAAATAACATTATTTAAACAAATAAATTTTATATAAGTGGTAAAAATTAATTTTAAATTATGTGAGAAAAACGTGACTAAACCGTTTTTTAGAACGAAATATAGTTTTTTACAAAACATTTCCTTTTTATTTTAAAAGATTCTTATTTTTTTCTAATAAATAGATAAGAATAATTTTCATAATTTAGTTATTAATATTCATACCCTATAATTTAATGGTTAGGTTATAAATGTATATAATATTATGATTTATTTTAACCTAGGGTTTCATTTTCCACAACCTATCAAAGATATTAAACTTCAGGAAATGGATTCTGTGTGTTGTTTAAGCTCAATGTTCCATGTCACATACTATATCAATTTTTTTTCTTATTTTGAAATATTGGGGTGTTACAATGTCCCCACCATAAATAAATTATTTCCTTGCAATATAAACTTGTTCTCGTTAAGCAACGGTTTGGCATTTAGAAATACCTTTGTTAAAAAAACACACATCATAAAAGGGTTAATAAAACTTCCTCTTAATAAGAGAGAAAGGGAAATAGAAAGTTTATCTAAAATAAAACAAAAATAAATTTCTACACAAGTGAAAATTAGTGTAATGTAAATATATGAAAATGGAAGAAAATAATAAATAATTATAGAGTGTGATAGTGTTCAATGATCACAATAAATTGAATGATTAATGGAAAGTTAAGGACCTCAAAAACAAAAATATATGATGATTTAAAAGTCCATTTGATTCATAATATAGGAAGATAATTGGATGATTTTTTTTGTTTAAATGTACTTATCCTAAATTTTATGAATTATATTACTATATAAAAATATAAGGAAATATATTTACATGATACATTTCTGTTTCATGAGAATAATTCCATCCTTTAGTTGTGATTTGATCAATTTACAATTCATCACCTACTACAAGAAATGAATATCTAAAAATTATTTTTAATGCTTAAAGTGCTAAAATTATATATTAATAGATCATAAGATCCATAAAAGAGTGAAAGTTATTTCCGTCTATCTCTAAATATTTTCCAAAATAAATATGGTTAGCACAAGTTATCCAATATAATACATTAATCTATAAACCTCAACAGTAACACCATTGGTTTACCATTAATATATATTTATAAAATGGATTGACTAAAAAAATGACATAATAAATAGGAAATCATTTATGCCAGTGGTAGGATCTAAACCCTCATCCTTTAGTCATTGGTTCAAGCCCCACGATCATTCCATACACAACAAGTTGTCACCTGATATGCAGGTTTTCCTTTTTCTAAAACAATATTAATATAATTCCTATAACATTTCAGAATTTTAATGAACCATAATTAATACTACATAAAAGATATGATAAACATTAAATGTTAACAATACCTTTAATCTTAATTCCAAAAATAAATGTCATTCTTTACTAAATAACTCTTTTATATACTAAACCAATAGGTTTCCATAATTGTTTCCCAAAAATATACTTAATCATGTTATATCCTCACAAACATGTTTTATAATGGGGTGTTTAATACATTCAACTTATGATCAAAATTAAACTAATAAACCAATGATGATATCCATAACTCTTAAGATAAATAATAAATATATGATTCTAAAATTTAACAGAATCCTTAAATGTTTCATGATTCTTATAACCAAAATACCATTGGTAAAAATAATTCTTTAATATAATTATATAATCTCAATAAATATTTCAACCAAAATATTTCATCATAGGTTCTTGGTCTATGGGCCAACCTTTAGAATGTGGCACTGACTTAGATAATACCTAGGTTCCCCACATTTAAGACAATGAACAGTAAATGGATCCGTAGGATGAGATTTATTTCCTTCCATCATACTGTTCATTTTCCTTTCAATTATTTGCTTTATTCCCTTCCTTCCCACACATAAAGAATTCTTCCCATTACATTGGGACAATTTCTTGGGAGTCTCCTTCCACACTTCACACATGATGGAAATAGAGTCTTCATTCCTCCATGGTCTCCACCACTCGATATCTTACTCCTCAATATATATATATATATATTAAAAGAAAATTTTATTGAAGAAGACTAATACCTTTAAGAAAAAAAGCCATCAAACATTATAGAAAGTAGAAAAATCACTAAAAATCAGCTGAAACCTATTGGACACAACCCCCTTGCATAATTTCTAGGATATATTTGTTACCATTTTGGGAGAGTCATCACTGATAATAGATTATAATTGAGAGGCCATCTTTTCCCCTAATTAAAATAAATCCCCCATATAAATATTTTTTAGAAGCCTATGACCAGGATTAAATGTTGTTTGTCAATCCACTCACTTTTATCGTTATTTGTGACCACTTGAATCAGACTTCCATTCATCCTTTCCACATCCTCATTAGAAGTAAAAATGGTTAACACAGTATCCAATATCTCTTCCTCAGGTTTTATTGTCATCCCCCATGAAGGTTACATTACCTCGACCTATCTAAATTTCTCATGGACCACCAAGATAGGAAAGGAGGTTCCGTCAACACCAGAAATCCCCTCTACTCCCTCCTTGGAAGGAGAATACAAAACCAAATATTTCTCTCTCCCCTATCTTAGCTTCCCTTCCTCCCATCCTGAGTCTAAGGCCAACAAATACCTCTCATTCACCTTATATACCTCTTCATCCAACATATTAGAAATTAGGTCAACAATGGTAAACAAAGGAAAATCCTCTGGTTTCTCCACTAGAACAACCCACAGGGCTTCATATGTCCCAGTTTTCTTCTCTGTGTTTTTTCTTTGACTGTAGACCTTGTTGTCACTATTTTTGAAAAATTAGAGTAGTACTTGCAATGTTTTTAATTTTTTACCTTATTCACTAGGAAATTACCCTAATATAATAATTCCCCTCTTCCCTTTCCTTGATCCAGACCCACAACTTACAGATCCATGGGTGTCCTTCTCATAGTCCGATCGTGACTGTGGATCCAATTCTTTATCACCCAGACCAGACTCCTCAAGAGACCTTGAACCATTTTACTTCCTTTTCTACTTTAAAATACCTATTTTCTAACCTTCAGGATCAATATTATTCTTCTAATCCCCAACCAAAGAATTTAAACGGTTTATAATATTTAATTATGGTAATGAAACATTCTAACTAGGAGACCTTTGCAAAGGAGGGGCTATAGGCTAGTCAAAAATACCTTGGAAAATAGATTATTGGCTGGAAACAATCCTTCAACCTGAACCCCCATCATTAATCACCTCCACAAATGAGGAGGGTATCCATAAAGGGGGATGGACAAGGGTTTCTTGGACCTGACTTGATGAGATGGGGATGCCTAAGTCCCGATTCAATATTGCAAAGATGTCTGTCACCTTCGATGCCAGAGGAACCGAACTCAAACACTTATATGGGGGATTGAAATTGGATATTACTTCACTAATAAGGGGAGGTACAATAAAATTACATACATTTAGATTATCCCCTCCCTGATTCTCCTTGTTCCCATGCTGACATAAAGAATATAGGTTCCCCAAATAGTTACAGAAATTGCAAAAAATTCATCCAAGACTCGATAAAAACCAACTGATTATATCAAAATTCCTTCCAAAAGGATATCCAGACACACTCAACTAGACGTTTTGAGATGTTAACTCCAACAAAAACCTATGGGTAGGTCAAGTGGTAGAAAATGGTGATTTTTGAGTTGAAATATATATAATAACCAACTAGATTTCATAACATACATATGATTGAAGGGTTTTGAAAAGGCAGTGGAATTTCAGGAAACCATACCCACAATGCTAAAGAAGGATAATCCTGGTTCATGTGATGATCATATGACCATATTAGTAGAAATAATCAATATCCATTGTAGGATCTAAGAGCTCTTGACCTTGCAGTTACAAAATCATCCAAAGAATAGAAGCAGAACATGATATGCCGCTTGTCAATAAGGCCGACCATTGCCTACTCCTAAAGAACCCAGGAAGAAAAAAATGAAGCTATCAAAGGTGTCCATGGAAGGTCTCCGTGATGTGAAATGAGCCACCAAGGTTAGATTTAGAAGATCCGAGTCCTTAGTAAATTCCTAAGATGAAAGAGTGAGCTGTAGAAAACTATCACTGAGATTTGAAATGTTAGGGATTAGATAAATGCATAGTAAAGTAGGCAAGAAATCAAGGTTTGAAAATGGAATAAAGGAAGGAAAAAGAGGATGTCCCTCCCCCTTAGATGGGGAAGGGACAAGGGTGATGACCATCACTGCATCTTAGGTCATGTTCGAAGAAGGAATTGATAGCGGCCACTCCAACATTCCATTAGAAAACCCTCCATTCCCGATTTACTCATTTCCTACCACTCGATATATTACCAAAATCCATCCTTCTTATCTTTGGTGATTTCATGATTAGGTTAAGGTATAGTTTTTTAATCAAATTTTAGGATAATTGATTCGGCATAATGACAATATCTTTCATTCTTGTCATCATCCTATTTGGTTTCTCATTTTTACTAAATTGTCCTTTATGTTCAATGTTAACCCGATTCCTTTGGGTTCCAACCATTGACTAAATCCAAAAAACATAGTGTGAGAAACAATAATCATAGTGAGAAAAATAAATAATCATTTATAGTATTTTTAAATCAAGACACATTATTTCCAATATAAGACACCTTATATTTAACCTAGGTCATTCGTTTTCATTATCTATTCAAATACTTCAAAATGGTTTGTAATGAAAATTTGAATAATCCTAAGCATATCCTTCAGGAGTTTAAAAGTAGATGTGCACTAAAAACAATTGTTATGCACTAGGTGAAAATTGGTTTAATCCAAATACTACCTTTTAAAAGGTATTACCCATAGGTGAATCTATGCTAGAACCACAGTCACTTGTAGTATCCAGACAATGAAGAATTGCAAAGAAAAATTACATAATCACTTCCTTACAAAAAATTTAGGATGTTCTTATATACATATAATCAATATCTATCATAGTATTATGTTCTATAATCTATGTTTTCATAAATATAGTTACCAAGGTTTCTACTAAACTTGATCTGATACCAACTATAGCAACCCTGGCCTCAGTAACATGGAGCCGGTGTCTTACTTTATTATATTGGCATAAGATACAAGGAATAAAATCCAAAACAACTGAATAGGTTAGTAGTCTATGTAAAATAGATAAATAAACGATCCCCATAGTACATTTGAAAAAAACAAACATAATTTTTTTTCAAGAATAACATTATTCCCTCTGTCATATCCTTGCATATTAATCATAGTACACTTCATGGATTCTTGGGAAAGGAATAAAATAAGTGTGATCTCAAATACTCAGTAAGGGTTAAGTACATTAGAAACTATCATAAATCAATAAAGAATAATCAATATGGGAAGGTAAATAATTGAACATGAATTACATTTAATCAATAACATGGCTATCATAATTAGATATGGAATAATAAATATATAATTTTAAATAAATGAATACTCATTCCATTTAAATAACTTTACTATCATGAATAGATAAAAAATAATCAATATGGCAAGGTAAATAAATGGAAATACATTCCATTTTATAAGTAAATTGATAATGAAATGCATCTAGGGACAATATCATTGTGAAAATATCATAGATAATAATAAATGATTTCTTAATGAAGGAAAGGCTTAATTTTTGGATGTCATATTCTCAAGAAACATGATACCTCTACAGTCGAGACCTTTTACAATATAGTTTAATATACTAGTATAAACCCATTTAATTATAGATTATTGATTCTCGTCCTGAGACTACCGATGCATCGAAGGTATATATAATTATAGTCCACACACATAACTGTATATCCAATGTATTCTTCATATATCTAATAATTGATTTAATTAATGAACCAATATTCCTTACCATTAAATATTCGTATTGAATAATGAATATGGATAATAAATTTTCCCCAATTAATATTTTAAAGTAAAAAACCATATGTAGAAATGATATATGGTTTAAGAAATAATCATATAGATGATAAATAATTTAAATATTTAGTGGAAATATAATGAAACATCCTGGTTCTGGGTGATTCCCAAAGGTGCCTCATACCCAGTTGGTCACATGGCCTCAATCACATTTCTCCAAATTCTAGAGGCTGCAGACTAGAAGTTAGGGACTTGGGTGTGATAGTGGGGAAACTATGCCCTCATTGGCAGAGTAACACAATGGAATAACAATAATATATAACAGCGAAAGTGGTAATACCATAAAATAAGTGAATAGTGGAATACTGAAAGTATATAAATAACTGGAGCACATATATAGAAATGATTCCTGGCATATATTCCTAAGAAATAATCCAAAAAAGTCACAATGCTAAAAAACAGTACTAAACAAAACTATAAAAAAACAAGTAAACTCCAACAGCTTCGCAAGCCTTAGCTTGGTCCCATGCTCTCCAGATCCACAAAAATCAAGTACTTGAAGTATAAGGGCTATTTCCCTTAACTATAACTACAACAATATAATCTGTTTGGGCATAAAAGCATGACCCAAACAGAGTGTGAGATGAATCCAAGTAGGAAACCACTCATAGATCTATGCCTAACTGTCAGTGAATATATATAGAAGGAAGAATTCAAAATGAAGTAATAAAAAAGGAAGTAATAAAACGTAAACAATCCTACAGTTTCAAATACATTCATTTAAATCTACCAAATATTCAACAAATCAACAAAAGAAAACCTATGGGACTTTCTCATAGTATAACCCCTCTACTTCAGCTTATACAAAGACTCTCTGAGGAAGCACTCACTATCAATTCCCCCAGTGGTATTTTAATGATTATTACAGAATCTCTGAGGAATAATTCATCATCCAATTCCCCCCTATGGTCTCATAACAGCATACTAGAGACACTCTGAGGGAGCACTCAACATCCACCCCCTATGGTCTTGCAACCTGAAAATTATAACAGACACTCTGGGGAATCCCTCAATGTCAATTCCCCCTATGGTCTCACTACACCAGGTTCTCACAGCCCTGTGTAATACAATTATGCACAGATGATATCCAACAGCCAATGTAATCTCAAATACTACAAGTCTAAGCAGCTACAAATCATATCACAAGAATTTCATATAATATCAACTCCATCTTAATAACACTAGGCATCAGAATCATAACATCCTAACATGCTGTTGTAGACCCAACATCCAATATCAACAAGCATGGGAAAACAAAACCATGAGTAAGGAAATAAACCTAATTCACAATCAATAACCCTTACTCTAGAAACCAAACAATAGCATGTATCATCAGGGTTATATTTCCAAAACACACAATACCCTAAACTAGAGTATTCGACACTTTTTGCACACATAATCCAAAGACAACTATGAAAAGGCACAAACCACCTACATCAACATTGTACTATCGATATAGTTGAACCTCAGCCTTTGAATCGACCTAGAACATAGTATATCTACAAAAACATAAAAAACATTCAACCTTAAATAACTCACAAACGAGGAGAAATCAAGAGGAGAGGCTTTAGAAGAAGGAAGAACTCACCGTGGCGATTCCAACGCAATAGACAGTGTTTGATTCAAAGAACAGATGACCAAACTAGGGCTCATAGAAGAATTGGTGATATTCGTCGCTCCTAGATGAGAAGACGCTTGAAGAAGATAGTTCTGTCGATGAGACATGACCCCTATATGATATAAAAAATAAAAATAAAAATACAGGGTGTGTTCCATTAGGATACATGAAATGTATAGGCCTTTATCGGGCCCCACTTTAGGTAGGCTCCAACTCACCTCACACAGCCATGTACTTGGCTGTTACATGACTAGTACATGGCTACCCATGACTACCGAGTACACGACATGTACTTCTAAAATTTCAAAAAAATAATCTTTTAATAAAGAACACCATAAATCAAGATCCATACCTGAAATGAAGATCTGAGTTCTTACAAAGTTCCCCCTTAGAGAAATTCGTCCCCAAATTTCCCTAAGAAGGAGGTGTAGAAGAATCCTCAAATAGAACTGACCACTACGATCACACATTGGTCTCCCTCTCCCAAGCCTCTTTTATAATCTCCCATGCTGTCATTGCACCTATACCATAGGAATAGACTGGCCACAAAGAACCTTCATGCTTTGATCAATAATCTGGATAGGATGCTCCTAAAATGATGTGTCCACCTCCAACTAAACCTCCTCAGGTTAAAAAACATGAGACGGGTCTGATAATTAACATCGTAGCTGTGAAACGTGGAAGACATACTACATGGAACAATACCTTTGAGGTAACCATAAATGATAGGCAACCGGACCTACTTTATCCACAACCTCAAATGGCCCAAAAATATCTTAGTGAAAGCTTTCCTTGTCTCCTAATCCTCTTGTGTCCAAAACCTCACCGTGACACTTAGAAAAACCTAATATCCGACCTCGAACTCTAGAGGTCATCTCCATCAGTTAAAATAAGACTTCTGTCATGACTGTGCAGTATCCATTCTCTTATGAATCGACTCTACCTACTCTGTGGTCTCCTGGACAAGAGGAGGTCCCAGCCTAGCTGCCTCTCATGCTTCCAGTCAACATAGGGGTGATTGGCATAGTCTACCATAAAAAGCCTAATAAGGTGCCCTCTAAATAGTAACCTCAAAACTATTATTTTAGGAAAAATCCACCAGAGGAATGTGCTTCTCCCAAGATCCTAAAAAATCTAGGACGCACGCTTGAAGAATGTTCTCCAGCACCTGAATTGTACGCTCGGACTGGCCATCTATCTGGGGATGGTAAGTTGTACTCAAGAGTACTTGTATACCCAAATCCCTCTGTTGTCCCTACCAGAACCAAGAAGTAAAATAGATGTCCTGTTTGAAACAATGGATTATGGAACCCCATGAAGATGTAGAATCTCCCAAAGGTACAACCTTCCTAGCTCATCAACACTGTAGGTCTCCTTGATCAGTAAGAAGTGTAAAACCTTTATGAGTCTATCAATTACAACCCAAACTACATCATTCCCTCAAGGTTATCTCAACAAACCTATCACAAAGTCCATCACTACATCATTCCACTTCCACTTAGGAATGGGTAACTGCTGCAAATGACGTACTGGTCACTGCTGCTCCTCCTTCACCTGCTAACAGGTGGACCACCTCATGAAAAAACTAGATAAATCCCTCTTCATACTTGGCCACCAATACTGAAGGTGTATATCTTGATACATCTTGGTGACACCAGGATGAACTGCCCAAATATAAGAATGAAAATTTCACAAACGCTCCTCATGTATGTTTGCGAACACCCATATGCGTCCATGGAAGTGCAAGATCTCATACTCGCCTATAGTCCATCCAGGAATAGGGTCCTCTCCTAACACACTATCCTATAGAACTAGGTCTTCAGTATCTGATAGCTGCCTCATTTTCACACAATCAAGAAGGGTAGAGGTAACAAATACGGAAGAATGAAACATCTGCCCCTGTCTTTCGTGCACCTCAAAATGAATCTCAGAGAATATATCCATAAGATTCCACTCACTTTTGGCCTCATGAACTACCTGCATCTGAGTCCTCCTTCTCAACTCATCATCCACTGTGTTTCCTTTCCTAGGTGTGTAGGCAAGCTCAAAATCAAAGGACTGATGGTACTCAACCCACCTCCGCTGTCTCAAATTCAGATCACACTGAGTGAAGATATACTGGAGACTTTTGTGGTCATTGAGATCCACAAAATTCTCTCCCAATAAATAATCTCTCCAATATCACAAGGAATGAACAACTACAACCAACTTGAGATCATGCGTTGGGTAATTTCTCTCATGTGGTCTCAACTGATGAGACACATACACAACGACTCCTTATCCATGCATAAAAACTTCTCCCAACCTGATACCTGATGCATCACAGTAAACTGTATAACTCTTTCCCAGCTATGGAAAAACTAGTATTGGTGCTGAAGTTAACCTCCATTTTAGCTCCTAAAAGGATAAATCATTGGAATCTATCCATAGGTACTTCATACCCTTCTTAGTCAGATCCTTCAATGGAACTTATAAGAATGAAATGTTCTGTATGAAACGTTTGTAGTAACTGGACAGCCCTAGAAAACTCCGCACCTAAAAGACGTTCTTATGTTTCTCCCAAGAAACTACTACCCTCACTTTCTCTGGGTCTAATGACACTATTGTATTTGATATGACATGACCCAAGAAGTGAATATGGTCCATTAAAAAGTGTCATTTTGAGAGATTAGTATATAACTGATGCTCTCTAAATTTACTCAAAATGATCTCTAGATGTGTGGCATGGCCGTGTTGAGAGTGAGAGTACCCATCTTGCTGAAATATCAGAACTCAACTGGGTCCCTCAGGAAATTTGTCCTCATATTCCCACTCTTTCCGAACTGGTATCATACCTCCTAACTACCTGAAGGAGTATCCCACCTACTCAGATCTACATGCATAGACTCTCTACGACGCTTCCTGCTATCTGTCGAAGGGGTACCAATTCCGGGTGCTGAGCCACCCTGGCTCATAGCTCTAGAATACCTTAGGTTTCTCTCTATGATCAGCACCTGATTGACTATAGATGTGATGGAAGTCAACTAGAAGATGTTCACTTGAGATCAGATTTCATTCCTGAGTCTATCCTTAAACTTCCTCGCCAGGAATAACTCGTCACCCCCTGGAATGGGTGTGATGCACTGAATCTCTATAAAGTGAGAAGAATACCCCATGACTGAAAGTGTACCCTATTCCAGAATCATGAAATTTTAGGCTCGATTGGTCCTCAAATTCTCTGGGTAGAAGTAATCAAAGAAGGTATGCTCAAACTCATCCCAATCCACAACTCGCTAGCATCTAGGCTGTGATATCAGATCCCACCATCTCTTGGTGGAATCATGAAGCATGTACATAGAGAGCTTCTCACTAGTCTCTAGAGGCATCTCTAGATGATCAAATATAGACAAAATGGATTATAAACATTACTATACAGCCTGAGGTCCTCCATCCCCTGAGAAGGTTGGAGGATGCTACTGATGAAAAACCCAAGTCAACTCTACCATAGAAGGGGAAGGGTGTGGTGCTCCCTGGAATGTCTGCATAAACCTAATGAAGCCTTCTTAGAACTGTGCATCGATACCTATATCCGAAATGATAGATGGTTCCAAGACAGGCATGGTGAGAGGATCTTCCAGTAGCCCATAATCTACCATGTTAGGTGTCTGATCGTTTCCCTGTATTTTGAATACAACTGGAGGATGTCTTAGTGGCATGACTCTGCAAGGTCAAGACCACACCTTAGTACAAGATTTTAATGGACTAAAACTTAGAAGAGCAGGAAAAGAATTGGAGAAAGAAAACATTCAAGTTTCTCAAAACATGGATACTTGGTGTGTATGAACCCTACATGGTGTGTTCCCTTAATCCATTACATGGGTGTGTAATTCTTCCAACCTTTTTCGTATAACACCCCATAAACACGACATGTTCTCCTTGAGACATGGCATGTACTTGAATCCTTTCCCCCATGCCTGAGTTCCTCCACACGGCTAAACACATGGTTCCTTCCTGGGTAACTCCACACGACATCTTCACCCTAGACATAATGTGCACCCCCTTAATTTATAACCAACTGTGTTGTTAGTGACATGGTCAACTATACATGGAATGAAAGAACGGAACACGACATATACAACCTAGGTTTTATCCACCCGTGTCGTTGGTCACCCTGCTGGTTACATGACTCTTATAACATGGTGTGTACTCCAAGTACCCACCGTGTTCCACCAAAAATTTCTGAACCCCATGTCTCTACCAACACAGCTGGTCACATGATTAAGGGCTACACGGTGTGTAAATACAGTACATGGAGTGTACTTAAGAAAATGTGTTCCTTCCCAAATAGAAGAATACATGGCATGTATTCAACATTATACACCATGTATTCTGGGTTTTTTTCTGGACAGTAAGACACAAAAACAACTCTGGATTCCCATTAAAACACTAAAACAAATAGTAAAGTGCCAAATTATGATCCATGGGGGCCCATACTCTCTAAAAATAAAATTTTGTCATCATCTTCATGTATATAACAATGCATAACAATTTAATCCATCACATTATCCACCAAATTCCGATCCAAAAGGGCCCATAACACCTCAGGGACCAAATTTTGGTTCCCATTAAAATGAATCTTTACATATTAGCAAACCCTATCAAATAGAATGTATTATATCAAGGAATATATCACAAAATCATGCATATCTAGCACAACATCTATAACAACAACATGAAATCAATAATGCACCCTAAATTCCATAACCCGAAAGAATTACATGTGATTTATAGAAAGTGCCTATATGATGAATGAGATTGAATAAACTCATCTCATCATGTTGCAACAGAAATAGAACTTGAAAAACATCAATGATAAAAACAAAAAACATTTGAATCACCCAACAATGAAATCAAATCAACTGTAACAATTGAAAAACCAGAAAATTGTAATAATCGAGGCATATTGGCTTTTCCCTATACATGGGTTAGCTACTCCTAGGCATAACTTATTACCAACTACCTATTTCTTCCTATCTCTGTCTATAGGCTCCAAATAGTAATTCAAGAAGAAAATAATTCCTCTAATACCACTTTGTAATGTCCCAATTTTGGGTGTCACCCAAAGGTTCCCCGTACCCGGTTGGTCACATTTACTCAAATGCATTTCCCCAAATGATAGAGGATACTAACTAGCAGAGATGGCCTTGGGTATTATAGTGGGGAAACTATTTCCTCATTAGTAGAGTAACGCAGTGGAATAAAAATAATACACAACAGTGGAAGCAGTAATACCATACAATAAGTAAATAGAGGAAGACTGAAAGTATATAAATAACTGGAGAAAATATATATAAATGATTCATGGAACATATGTCTATGAAAGCAGCCACACAAGTCAGTATGCTCGAAAAATAGTACTAGAACAAAGTAAAAAGAAAACAAGTAAACTCCAACAGCATCACACGCCTCATCTTGGTCTCATGCTCTTCATCTCCACAACAACAAAGTACCTAAAGTAGAAGGGATATTTCCCTTTCCTATACCTGCAACAATATAACCTTTTTGGGCCCAAAATCATGACTCAAAAAGGGTGTGAGACGAATCCCAATAGGAAACCGCCGAAAGATATATGCCTAACTGTCAGTGAATATATATAGCAGACAGAATGAAAAATGAAGTAATAAACAAGGAAGTTCTCAAAAGTAAACAACCCTACAATTTCAACTAAATTCATTTACATCAACGAAATATTAAACCAATAAACACAAGAATACCTCTAAGAAGTTATCATATTCTAACCGCTCTGGTTCATCTTAGACAAAGACTCTCTGAGGAAGCACTCACCATCAATTCCACCCTGTGGTCTTTTAATGATAACTACAGACTCTAGGAGGAATCACTCAATGTCCAATCCCCCCTGTGGTATCGTAACGTTATACTATATACACTCTCAAGGAACACTCAACATCCATCCCCCTTATGGTCTTGAAACATGAAAAGTATAAAAGACACTCTGGGGAAGCCCTCAACATCAATTCCCCCTATGCTCTCACAACACCAGGTTCCTACAACCCTGTGTAATACAATCGTGCACAAACAATATCCAGCAACTAAAGTAATATCAAATACTACAGGGCTAAGCAGCTAAAAATCATATCACACGAATTTCATATAATATCAACTCCATCGTAACAACACTTGTCATGGGAAGCATAACATCCTAACAAGCAGTTCTAGACCCAACGTCCAATATCAACAAGCATGGGAAAACACATCCATGAGCAAGGAAATAAACCTAATTCACAATTAACAACCCTTACTATAGAAACCAAAAAATAGTAGGCATCCTCATGGTTAGATTTTCAAAACACACAATACCCTAAAATAGGGTATTCGACACTTTTTTCACATATAATCCAAAGACAACTATGGAAAGGCACAAGCCACCTACTTCAAAGTTGTGTGATCGATATAGTTGAATCTCATCCTTTGAATCAACCTAGAACGTGGTAGATCTACAAAAATGTCAAAAATGTTCAACCTTAAATAACTAAATAATGAGGATAAATCAAGATGAGAGGATCTAGAATAATTAATAACTCACTGTGGCAATTCCAATGCAATCGACGATGTTTGATACGATGAACAGATGACCAAATGGGGGCTAAGAGAATAATCAGCGATATCTATCACTCCTGGATGAGACATCTCTAGAAGAAGACGGTTCTGTTGATGAGACACAACCCCAACCCGATATAACAATTAAAAATAAAAATACATGGCGTGTTCCCTGAGGATACACGTCGTGTATAGGGCTTTACTAGGACTTGCTTTAGGCAGTTTTTAGGTCACCTCATGCGGCCATGTACATGGCCATTACACAGCCAGTACACAACTACCTGTGGCGACTAAGTACACGATGTGTACCCGTAAGTACACATCATATACTTATGAAATTTCCAATTTTTTTTTTTCAAAAACACTAGAAATCATGATCCATACATAAAATGAAGATCCATGTTCTTACATGTAATGTCTAATGATCATAGAAAAGTGAATATGTCAAGGTATATTTAATGGCTTCAATGATGAATCTAGAAAGTGAATATCCATAATTTCATTGGTCAAAATGATCGTAAAACAATTAGAGTAAGAATAAGTATGGAATCGATACAATATATCCCTAGTGGAGTATAAGTAAAATAAAGGTTTGTTTCCCTTGATAAATAGAAATACCATAAAATATATTTAAAAAAATTCTTGTGCAAAATATAATTTTAACGTTTAAAATAACATTTTTTAAAATAAAATTTCACAAAACATTTTAAAAAAATCATTGGAAATATCCAATGAAAATTATAAATTAAATTTTAAAACATGGAGTGGTTATGATTGTATGAAATTCCATACATTCTGAGTATGTTAAAGAAAATATTCCATCGACTTTTTTAGTAAACGAAAAATAAGTATTATTATAAAAAGAACATGAATATACCTCTAATTTTTTTAAGAAGTAAAAATTGGTAAAAATTTCTTTAATAAATCATTTTTAAACGTTTAAAACCACTTTTAACACATTTTTAGAAAAACTAATTTTAAAGGAAAAAGGTTTTCCAACAGAAGATAGAAATGAATGTATATTTTATTAAAACATTTTCTTAATAATTTTCAGTACCAATGAGTAGAAATAGAGTAAAATTACTAAAAAAATTTCATGAATACTAGTGGAGAATAAAATTAAATGGATTTATTATCTAATTATAAAATAATTTCCATCAATGTAAATTCAAGCATAATGAATCCTCATTAAAATGATATTGTGGAATAAAACTTATAAAGATAAAAAAATTTAAGTGAGAATTAAAAAATGAATGATTTTTTTTTGAAAAATGTAAACCCACATAAAATAAATGCATATAAAACATAATTTATTCAAAATTAAATACACACATAATCATATAAAATCAAATATAAGAAGAAGTAATAACCCAATGAAAAGAAATAGAGTTATGAAATTATTTACCGCTTGGAAACATTAATATCAAATCCCTTTAGATGAAGTAATTAAATTTGAACATAAAAATAAAATGAATTATTAATTTATCATTCTATTTCATGTAAAATGGGTAGTATATACACTGTATAAAATAAATTATTATCATAACTGTAACACCCCAGGTAAATAAAGAATATGACATTTTCATATTTATCCCTATTTGTGAATAAAATATTAATATGACTTTAAAGGGGATGTTATGCTCGATGGCGTACCCAACACGCAAAAATGAGTTTCTTGGGAATCTTACGTTGCACTCTAATAATAAAATAATATTATTTTAAATAGTAGTTAACATGTAGCCATTGTAATGGCGGGAATGGATAGAAATAACTAAAATATGATTATATATGTTTTTAAATGTTTTTACATTTATCCAATAAAGGATAGAGGCTTAAAATACAGAAAGAATTCAATTTTAGGCGTTTATGCCCTAGTTTTCACTAAAGGTTCACTTATCACATTTTGATGTTGAACCATCATTAAATATAGTTTTGTTCACTCTTAAACATTCTTTTGGACCAAATAAAACTCTTATTAAGAATCGAGACATCAAAATTTACTTTGTGTACATTTTTGGTATCTTTCTGATAAAGTTCATTTTTTTAATGAATAGTGTAAAATGTTGTATTTTAATTCAAAACTTCCTTTTAATATAATTTATTTATATGATTAGATTATCTTTTGAATTGGTTTTAAAGTGAAATTACAATATATTTTTACCATTAAATCCAATAGTGGTCGTTGGAATTGATTTCGCTTTGAAATCAGACTTAAACTAGTGTCAATCTTTCGATACTTATTGTTTCATAAAAACACGCTATTTGCTCTGACAGCGGGAATTAATTATTAAATTAATTAACGTGACTTATATGTTTTGAATTTTGTAAAATGAACTTCATTTTTGAATTTGGAATATCAAATATAGCTTAGGGTGAGTTTTTGGGATTTTTTTGAAATACTTCAATTTTTGATGAATAGTGAAACCACTAAGTGGTACTTATAAAAACTGATTTTTCCGTTTAAATGAAATTTTGACATCTTTGTGTTTTGAATTTCAAAAATCCGACATACATGGTTTTCATTAAGAAGTAAAATGTGGTTCAATGGGATAAAAACAATATTTTGGTGAATAGTAACTTATTAAGTTTTTAATTGCGATTAGAGGTAATTAGTGTAGTTTAAGGTAAAAATAATGTTTTAATAATATGAAATGAACTTGACACATGTCCTAACCTCATTGGATGTGTAATGGCTGACCAAGACAAGCCATGGGTCAATTTGGGGACCCCATGGAGCCACTTTGGTTGGGAAATGACATAAATAACTTTTTATTTAATGTAAAAGTAAAAATGACACAAACATGATGTGTTTTACTAAAACAATTTTTAAGTGGGGTTATACAAGTCAGATTTTTTATTATAAATAGTCACTGGTAAGATAAAAAGATTTACTACATCTTAGTAATTTTGTTTTTTATAATTTTTAGACATTAAATAAATTAAATTATTTATGACATCATAATGATGCAGCGATGACATCATTATCTGACGATTTAAATAAAATGAGAAAATAATGTAAACTCTATGACCTACACATGTCAAAAACTTATTGTATGGGTGGATTTCGAACCCTTATCACCTTATCCACGAATTATATCAATGTGGGACCTTTTAAAACCGAAACACATTTTCAAATAAAGTAATATTTCTTACTTTCCAAAAGTGCCCCTCCTCTCCGCTTATAAAAGGCCCCCACCTCTACCTCATTTCACACACTCCTCAAGCCTTTGGCTCGGCCAAACCCTACCCATTTACTCTCTCCACATCTCTCTACTCATCCTAGAGGATTCCCTTTGGGAAGAATCCTTTCAAAGGAAGCCTTTAGGCTCAAATCAAAAGGAGTTACACTTTTAAAGGTAATTTATTCTCTCATGTTCATTTGTTTTATTTTGCTTCTCCAACCACCTAAAATCTTTTTATTTACTTCTTTTGTAACAACACCAGTATATTACATATAATAGGATGTTGTTATAAGATTTATTTGAGCTACACTCTCACACAACTACATCAAATGGTTAAAGAACATACGGTTTCCATGGATGGCGAAATTCTGCCTCTTGAAACGATGATTGTTCAATACTCATTTAACACCTTCAAAGGTGGCCATTATGATGTCACTATTTTTATATATGATATAAAATATGTATATGTTTTCCTTAATCTTATGTTTTTTTTTCATTTTGGGCATACCTTTATGGTTTCCATTATGGGTAAACGCGATATCTTCATTTAAGGAAGTGCGGACTACCGCCCCCTCAAAGTGATTTGATTCGTTAAATACCCTATGTGGGACGTATAAAGGATGGAACTTTGATATTATATATGATATTATACTGGAATTATAATATACCTTTATATCATTATTATTCCATTCTATAAAATACGAAATAGAAATGAAAGTAGCGTTCATGCGTACGTACGACTTACCGTCTCCATGAACGGTGCATTTCATTTCTTACCTCTAAATGATTATGTAATGTTATAAATGCATGAATGTACTGGATATATATGACATATATGATATCTTCATCATGAATACAATTCTGGATATAATAAACATTTGTCCACACGAACAACATGTAATTGTAAGAAGTCCACTTTCGACTTAAGAACCAAATATCAGCAAAACAAATATTATTAACTTAAATGATTACATAATGTTTATGACATGGTAATAAGTGATATAAAAGGAATAATGACCTTGAAAAAGGTTCTTAAGGAAGTATAAATTAACTCAAGTTTATTATTCAGGAGATTAAAGAACGATCGAGTCAAGTCGGACTCGAGGTAAGGGATCCTACTCCTCTCTTTCTTTTTAAGTACACACTTTTATGTCATTCCTTTTAAAGCTCATATTTCTTGTTATTGGGATGATCTTTTATATTATATTTACTATAATTTTTATGTTCATGTGATGAGAGACCCTATTCTCTCTCATCAATCCATTTTGGAAGTTTTGAGTGGCGCCGTTAGGCTGCCGAACTTTCGTAAGAGATCTAACCTCTCTCTTTCTTTTTAAGTACTCTCCTTTATGTCACTTCTTTTAAGCTCCTCTTTGTAATGTTGGGGGATGTTATTTTATATTCCTCTTGCTGTAAATTTTATTTTAATGTGATGAGATACCCTATTTGATCTCATCAATCCATATTCAGAAGTTTTATGTAGCGCCGTTAGGCTGTCGAGTTTTCGTAAGGGATTTTTCATCTCACTTTTATTCACGTGAGATTTATGCTACATTTGCCACAAATTCCATTGAGTGGTGTATGTACTGCCCATTAGTCTACTCTTTGTGTAATATACTTTTGTTTATGAGTATTTACATCAATGATCTATTTTCCTTCTTTCATGGGGTGTATGTTTTGAAAGATACCCAAGTCGGTAAGGGAACCTTTCACCCTCCTCTTTTTTAAAAGACTTATTTTGTTGGGTCTTTTAATTTACATATTGTTATGTTGGGATATGTTCTCATATATCCTTATTGATGTAAATTTTATGTCCAAGTGATGAGATACACTTTTTATCTCTCATCAACTCATTTTGATGTGATGTCGTTAGGCTGTCAAGGGAACTTTTTAACCCAATTTCGTTTTCTTTGGGTTCAACATGTAGTCATTGAATATGTCATCCATTGAATATGTGGGAATGAACTTTTATTGTTTTACAGTTAATATCCACTTATATTGGTTGTACTTATATTTTTCACACATATTTTTGAGATTGATTTGTCCTTAATTTAAGGATACCTTCCCTATAAGGGATTTCATCACATTTGACATTTCTATTGAGGGTTCATTGTTGTTATGCACCAATTCACTCTTATATGGTGTATATACTGTCCTTTGGAGTATTATATCATGAATCCATTTATTCTCATGATATTATAAAGTTCTGACTAAATGTTATTCCTCAATTATTGTATTCAGGTGTCTCTAATTTTGGTAAAACCCCTTTAACCAAAAAATCGTTTTAAATGTTTTAATTATTTGTTCTTATTAATATCCATGTTTTCAAAATGGTTTTAAGGATTTATTTATGTGGATATTAATGGTTTAAAATTTTAAGCTTCAAGGTGGTATGGGACACTTTGATTCAAAAATCTCTTTATTAAATGTTTTAAATGGTTTTGGAAATGGTTTCTTTTTTAATGGATTCATTATTTCAATATACTAAAATGTTATATTGTGATTGAAATGTGGAAATGTTATGTTTACTTTGTGCATGTTTTATGTGATACATTTATGTTATGGTTCTTTGGCATTGTTATAAAAACTGGTGGTTCCACGATAAACTATGGGCGGGTGAGCCCGATATAGCTCTTCAATGCATTGGGTAACATGAAGGAGTGAAACGTTAAGGTTTCTCCGAAGAGATTTAGGGAATATACTGTGATGCGTATTCCAAATGTAACCAAGAGGGTTACTCCCTATGTAAGAATTTTATGAATGCCTCAAGTTACCTTTATGTCTTATGTTTTCTATGATTTATTCATGGTTTTATGAGGTATGTTAAAGTACCTATGTTTTATGGGTAAAGTATGATTTCATTCTTATGTATATATGAACTCATGTTTCCTTTCCATATTTTTATAACCCTTACTGAGCTTTTTATGCTCATCCCATGTTTTTGAAATGTTTTTCACAGGTCAAGGGAAAGGTACATGATGTGGTGATAGTGTTAAGGATGTGTCAAGAAAGAATCCATGTTTTATTTTCAATATGTTTCCGTTGATGGGAAGAATGAATATTGTCTTTTATGTAACCACTTTGTTTAAATGTGGAATGTAATGCAAGTTTCATGATCTAATTCTCTAAAACTCTAAACATGAAAAGATCCTCAATGTGTAATCTTGTAATAACTCAAGATTAAGTAAGGTTTAAGGCTGGGGCCATATAGTTGGTATCAAAGGTCGGTTTAGATAACTTTAGAGGTTAGGGTATTCTTTAAGCATAAGTGACATTACCATAATGGTTAGGATTTCAGAAAGAGTCCTAGTTTTAGATAAAGTGAATCAATAAGTATATCTTAGTGTTTATCTTACTCATTAGTACATGATGGTTTTGTTGATATACTCACACTGACCTTTTTGGTTTTAGTAAATGGCTGGATCTAGCAGGCACCAAAGTAATAGTGGATGTGAAGGAAGCTGTGACAGTTATTTGAGCAAGAAAATGAATGATATGGGAGCTGCAATGAGAACTCTTGTGATTATCCTCAACTAACTATCTGGAGTCATGATTGACCACCTAAACCTTGGAGATTTCTCTAAGGCATCATATATGAATGAAACAAATCCCTACGGATGTACAGGTAATAATCATAAAGGTAAGTGTGTTCAAAAACCTATGTGTCAAAGATGTGGAAAGAAACACCTAGGAAAATGTTTCAAAGGGATAGAAATATGCTATAGATGTGGAAATGAAGGTCATAAATCAAGAACCTGCCATGGAAAAAGGAAGCATCCAGTTTACTCGAGGAAAGGGAAAGAAGTTCTTTCTGAGGGATCAATTGAATGTTTTAAATGTGGTGTGCATGGTCATTATGCAAACACATGTCCTATGAAGAAGTTTCGTGAATGGGGTCACCAAGAGCGTACCAATATTCTTTTACCAATACCTAATGCCATTCCGATTGAGGATGAAGAAACTGACAATGACCAATCAAAGGTATGTACTATTTCATGACTATTGTTTTCCTAATTTGGAATCTTAGGACATGATTCCTGATTTTGTTTGTAGGAAAGAGGTATTTCGGAATAAGTTGGAAAGGAATGGATAATGGATCATGAATAATGTTGAATGAGTAATATGTCAACATATAAGGGCTTAAAGAGTTATGGTGAAATTATTAAGAGTATTAAGTCTCTTTTGATGATGGGGTTACATTAGAAGACATTTTATATTATGTGTAACCCTGATGTTTAATATAGGCAAATTTTATTCAAGTAATAGTTATCTTTTCTTTTGTGGACATAGTTATAAAGAAACATTTGGGTTTATATGATCCTTACTTTTGAGGTAATTATGGGTTACTATATTTTATGATTGAAGTGAAATGCATGAGATAAATTGAGGTTAAATTATGTTATGGTTATTTTTGATGATTTTATCCCTTTTTGGGGAAGTATTTGAGAATTATATAGTTTTGGAAAAAGGACAACACGCAGACTATGTGACTACCCGTCACGTCGGACAAAGCTGCGGGAATCGAACCCACAACCAAAGTGCGACTGGTATTTATCGCCTACCACTGGACTACGTGAAGTCCCTGGTTAGTTTGACTGATTTTTTTTAGTTAGATGATTTTATGAATTAAGAGTAAGTTGATTTTGGGTTATTTATGAAAATTATTAAACTATCATGGAGGATATGTTATTAGGTTAATTACTTTTCAATACGAGACTTTAGGAGCAACTGATGTTGTTTGGAGATAAATGTTACGATTTAACTTGGAAGACTATGTGACTAAACCCTTCAAACATTTGGGTTTCAATCTTAGATTGGTTTACTTTGAAGAATTTTATGGACAAATTGTTTATCGAATGGTCCTCGTTGATCTTTGGGTTTTTCTGGACAAATTTTGGAGATTAAGCATAGATTTTCTTTTTAATGGGTTATCCTTTTCTGGATTATCTGACCTTGTACTAACCTTTTTGTTTTTGGTTTTGGTTAAAGCCTAAAGACATGGGATGTATATAGTTCTCTTTTGTGGATTAGGTGATTCTCTAGAAGTTGATTATAGTACTCTTAATGCGAACAAGTCTCCCTAAATACTCGTCTTTTGGAAAAAATATGAGTTTGATTAAGGAATCTAGTAAAAGTTGAAAGTCAACATGATAAGTGATTATGTTTCCTTATGAATAAATTCCTCAATAAAAAGTAACTTAAAACAAAAATGTTGTCTATTATCTTTTCCTACTGGGGAATCGAATACCGTTTAACCCATCACAAGTTTGTGATTTTCTCATTGTTAACTTTCTCCTAGACATGTTTACTATCACTCTCCCTCAAGAACATGACCCTTTGCTTTTTCCTCCATGTCCATGTTTTTCTACATGGAATCCTAGTATGGGTTAACTCGGGTGACCTCTGTACTTATCTTTCTTTATTTTAAAGTGATTGTTTTACCGACTCTTGTTCCGATGTGGGACGTTCAAGGATGTTTCCAAGCTCAGTTTTAAAAATTGCGAGGACGCAATTCCAAAAAGTGGGGAAGGATGTAACACCCCAGGTAAATAAAGAATATGAAATTTTCATATTTATCCCTATTTGTGAATAAAATATTAATATGACTTTAAAGGGGATGCTATGCTCGATGGCGTACCCAACACGCAACAACGAGTTTCTTGGGAATCTTACGTTGCACTCTAATAATAAAATAATATTATTTTAAATGGTAGTTAACATGTAGCCGTTGTAATGGCGGTAATGGATAGAAATAACTAAAATATGATTATATATGTTTTTAAATGTTTTTACAATTATCCAATAAAGGATAGAGGCTTAAAATACGGAAAGAATTCAATTTTAGGCGTATATGCCCTAGTTTTCACTAAAGGTTCACTTATCACCTTTTGATGTTGAACCATCATTAAATATAGTTTTGTTCACTCTTAAATATTATTTTGGACCAAATAAAACTCTTATTAAGAATCGGGACATCAAAATTTACTTTTTTTAAATTTTTGGTATCTTTCCGATAAAGTTCATTTTTTAATGAATAGTGTAAAATGTTGTATTTTCATTCAAAACCTCTTTTTAATCTAATTTATTTCTATGATTAGATTATCATTTGAATTGGTTTTAAAGTTAAATTACAATATATTTTTACCATTAAATCCAATAGTGGTCGTTGGAATTAATTTCACTTTGAAATCAGACTTAAACTAGTGTCAATCTTTCGATACTTATTGTTTTATAAAAACACGCTATTTGCTCTGACAGCGGGAATTAATTATTAAATTAATTAATGTGACTTATATGTTTTGAATTTTGTAAAATGGACTTCATTTTTTAATTCGGAATACCAAAAATAACTTAGGGTGAATTTTTGGGATTTTTCTGAAATACTTCAATTTTTGATGAATAGTGAAACCACTAAGTGGTACTTATAAAAACTGGTTTTTCTGTTTAAATGAAATTTTGACATCTTTGTGTTTTGAATTTCAAAAATCCGACATATATGGTTTTCATTAAGAAGTAAAATGTGGTTCAATGGGATAAAAATAATTTTTTGGTGAATAGTAACTTATTAAGTTTTTAATCGCGATAAGAGGTAATTAGTGTAGTTTAAGGTAAAAATAATGTTTTAATAATATGAAATGAACTTGAAACATGTCCTAACCTCATTGGATGTGTAATGGCCGACCAAGACAAGCCATGGGTCATCTTGGGGACCCCATGGAGCCACTTTGGTTGGGAAATGACATAAATAACTTTGTATTTAATTTAAAGTAAAAATGACACAAACATGATATTTTTTACTAAAACAATTTTTAATTGGGGTTATACAAGTCAGATTTTTTATTATAAATAGTAATTGAAAAGATAAAAAGATTTCCTACATCATAGTAATTTTGTTTTTTATAATTTTTAGACATTAAATAAATTAAATTATTTATGACATCATAATGATGCAGCGATGACATCATTATCTGACGATTTAAATAAAATGAGAAGATAATGTAAACTCTATGACCTAAAAATGTCAAAAACTTATTGGATGGGTGGCTTTAGAACCCTTATCACCTTATCCACGAATTATATCAATGTGGGACCTTTTAAAACCGAAACACATTTTCAAATAAAGTAATATTTCTTACTTTCCAAAAGTGCCCCTCCTCTCCTCTTATATAAGGCCCCCACCTCTACCTCATTTCACACACTCCTCAAGCCTTTGGCTCGGCCAACCCCTGCCCATTTACTCTCTCCACATCCCTCTACTCATCCTAGAGGATTCCCTTTGGGCATAATCCTTTCAAGGGAAGCCTTTAGGCTCAAATCAAAAGGAGTTACACTTTTAAAGGTAATTCATTCTCTCATGTTCATTTGTTTTATTTTGCTTCTCCAACCCCCTAAACTCTTTTTATTTACTTCTTTTGTAACAACACCAGTATATTCAATATACTAGGATGTTGTTATAAGATTTATTCGAGCTACACTCTCACACAACTACATCTAATGGTTAAAGAACATACGGTTTCCGTGGATTGCGAAATTCTGCCTCCTGAAACGATGATTGTTCAATACTCATTTAACACCTTCAAAGGTGGCCATTATGATGTCACTATTTTTATATATGATATATAATATGTTTATGTTTTCCTTAATCTTATGTTTTTTTTTCATTTTGGGCATACCTTTATGGTTTCCATTATGGGTAAATGCGATATCTTCATTTAAGGAAGTGCAGACTACCGCCCCTCAAAGTGATTTGATTCGTTAAATACCCTATGTGGGACGTATAAAGGATGGAACTATGATATTATATATGATATTATACTGGAATTATAATATACCTTTATATCATTATTATTCCATTCTATAAAATATGAAATAGAAATGAAAGTAGCGTTCATGCGTACGTACGGCTTACCATCTCCATGAATGGTGCATTTCATTTCTTACCTCTAAATGATTATGTAATGTTATAAATGCATGAATTTACTGGATATATATGACATATATGATATCTACATCATGAATACAATTCTGGATATAATAAACATTTGGCCACACGAACAACATGTAATTTTAAGAAGTCCACTTTCGACTTAAGAACCAAATATCAGCAAAACAAATATTATTAACTTAAATGATTACATAATGTTTATGACATGGTAATAAGTGATATAAAAGGAATAATGAACTTGAAAAAGGTTCTTAAGGAATTATAAATTAAATCAAGTTTATTATTCAGGATATTAAAGAACGATCGAGTCAAGTTGGACCCGAGGTAAGGGATCCTACTCCTCTCTTTCTTTTTAAGTACACACTTTTATGTCATTCCTTTTAAAGCTCATCTTTCTTGTTATTGGGATGATATTTTATATTAAATTTACTGTAATTTTTATGTTCATGTGATGAGAGACCCTATTCTCTCTCATCATACCATTTTGGATGTTTTGAGTGGCGCCGTTAGGCTGCCGAACTTTCGTAAGAGATCTAACCTCTCTCTTTCTTTTTAAGTACTCTCCTTTATGTCACTTCTTTTAAGCTCCTATTTGTAATGTTGGGGGATGTTCTTTTATATTCCTCTTGCTGTAAATTTTATTTTAATGTGATGAGATACCCTATTTGATCTCATCAATCCATATTCAGAAGTTTTATGTGGCGCCGTTAGGCTGTCGAGTTTTCGTAAGGGATTTTTCATCTCACTTTTATTCACATGAGATTTATGATACATTTGCCACAAATTCCATTGAGTGGTGTATGTACTGCCCATTAGTCTACTCTTTGTGTAATATACTTTCGTTTATGAGTATTTACATCAATGATCTATTGTCCTTCTTTCATGGGGTGTATGTTTTGAAAGATACCCAAGTCGGTAAGGGAACCTTTCACCCTCCTCTTTTTTAAAAGACTTCTTTTGTTGGGTATTTTAATTTACATATTGTTATGTTGGGATATGTTCTCATATATCCTTATTGATGTAAATTTTATGTCCAAGTGATGAGATACACTTTTTATCTCTCATCAACTCATTTTGATGTGATGTCGTTAGGCTGTCAAGGTAACTTTTTAACCCAATTTCGTTTTCTTTGGGTTCAACATGTAGTCATTGAATTTGTCATCAATTGAATATGTGTGAATGACCTTTTATTGTTTTACACTTAATATCCACTTATATTGTGTGTACTTATATTTTTCACACATATTTTTGAGATTGATTTGTCCTTAATTTAAGGATACCTTCTCTATAAGGGATTTCATCACATTTGACATTTCTATTGAGGGTTCATTGTTGTTATGCACCAATTCACTCTTATATGGTGTATATACAGTCCTTTGGAGTATTATATCATGAATCCATTTATTCTCATGATATTATAATGTTCTGACTAAATGTTATTCCTCAATTATTGTATTCAGGTGTCTCTAATTTTGGTAAAACCCCTTTAACCAAAATATCGTTTTAAATGTTTTAATTATTTGTTCTTATTAATATCCATGTTTTCAAAATGGTTTTAAGGATTTATTTATATGGATATTAATGGTTTAAAATTTTAATCTTCAAGGTGGTATGGGACACTTTGATTGAAAAATCTCTTTATTAAATGTTTTAAATGGTTTTGGAAATGGTTTCTTTTTGAATGGATTCATTATTTCAATATACTAAAATGTTATATTGTGATTGAAATGTGGAAATGTTATGTTTCCTTTATGCATGTTTTATGTGATACATTTATGTTATGGTTCTTTGACATTGTTATAAAAACTGGTGGTTCCGCAATAAACTAAGGGCGGGTGAGCCCGATATAGCTCTCCAATGCATTGGGTAACGCGAAGGAGTGAAACGTTAAGGTTTCTCCGAAGCGATTTAGGGAATATACTGTGATGGGTATTCAAAACGTAACCAAGAGGGTTACTCCCAATGTAATAATGTTATGAATGCCTCAAGTTACCTTTATGTCTTATGTTTTCTATGATTTATTCATGGTTTGATGAGGTATGTTAAAGTACCTATGTTTTATGGGTAAATTATGATTTCATTCTTATGTATATATGAACTCATGTTTCCTTTCCATATTTTTATAACCCTTACTGAGCTTTTTATGCTCATCCCAAGTTTTTGAAATGTTTTTCATAGGTCAAGGGAAAGGTACATGATGTGGTGATAGTGTCAAGGATGTGTCAAGAAAGAATCCATGTATTATTTTCAATATGTTTCCGTTGATGGGAAGAATGAATATTGTCTTTTATGTAACCACTTTGTTTAAATGTGGAATGTAATGCAAGTTTCATGATCTAATTCTATAAAACTCTAAACCTGAAAAGATCCTCAATGTGTAATCTTGTAATATCTCAAGATTAAGTAAGGTTTAAGGTTGGGGCCTTATAGTTGGTATCAAAGGTCGGTTTAGATAACTTTAGAGGTTAGGGTATTCTTTAAGCATAAGTGACATTTCCATAATGGTTAGGATTTCAGAAAGAGTCCTAGTTTTAGATAAAGTTAATGAGTAAGTATATCTTAGTGTTTATCTTACTCATTAGTACATGATGGTTTTGTTGATAATCTCACACTGACCTTTTTGGTTTTAGTAAATGGCTGGATCTAGCAGGCACCAAAGTAACAGTGGATGTGAAGGAAACTGTGACAGTTTTTTGAGCAAGCAACTAAATGATATGGGAGCTGTAATGAGAACTCTTGTGATTATCCTCAACCAACTATCTGGAGTCATGATTGACCACCTAAACCTTGGATATTTCTCTAAGGCATCATATATACAAGAAAAAAATCCCTACGGATGTACAGGTGATAATCATAAAGGTAAGTGAGTTCAAAAACCTATGTGTCAAAGATGTGGAAAGAAACACCTAGGAAAATGTTTCAAAGGGACAGAAATATGCTATAGATGTGGAAATGAAGGTCATAAAGCAAGAACCTTCCATGGAAAAAGGAAGCATCCAGTTGACTCGAGGAAAGGGAAAGAAGTTCTTTCTGAGGGATCAATTGAATGTTTTAAATGTGGTGTGCATGGTCATTATGAAAACACATGTCCTATGAAGAAGTTTCGTGAATGGGGTCACCAAGAGCGTACCAATATTCGTTTACCAATACCTAATGCCATTTCGATTGAGGATGAAGAAACTGACAATGACCAATCAAAGGTATATACTATTTCATGACTATTGTTTTCCTAATTTGGAATCTTAGGACATGATTCATGATTTTGTTTGTAGGAAAGAGGTATTTTGGAATAAGTTGGAAAGGAATGGATAATGGATCATGAAGAATGTTGAATGAGTAATATGTCAACATATAAGGGCTTCAAGAGTTATGGTGAAATTCTTAAGAGTATTAAGTCTCTTTTGATGAAGGGGTTACATTAGAAGACTTTTTATATTATGTGTAACCCTGATGTTTAATATAGGCAAATTTTGTTCAAGTAATAGTTATCTTTTCTTTTGTGGACATAGTTATAAAGAACCATTTGGGTTTATATGATCCTTACTTTTGATGTAATTATGGGTTACTATATTTTATGATTGAAGTGAAATGCATGAGATAAATTGAGGTTAAATTATATTGTGGTTATTTTTGATGATTTTATCCCTTTTTGAGGAATGATTTGAGAATTATATAGTTCTGGAAAAAGGACAACACGCAGACTGTGTGACTACCCGTTGCGTCGGACAAAGCTGTGGGAATCGAACCCACAACCAAAGTGCGACTGGTATTTATCGCCTACCATTGGACTACGTGAAGTCCCTGGTTAGTTTGACTGATTCTTTTTAGTTAGATGATTTTATTAATTAAGAGTAATTTGATTTTGGGTTATTTATGAAAATGATTAACCTATCATGGAGGATATGTGATTAGGTCAATTACTTTTCAATACGAGACTTTAGGAGCAACTGATGTTGTTTGGAGATAAATGTTACGATTTAACTTGGAAGATTATGTGACTAAACCCTTCAAACATTTGGGTTTCAATCTTAGATTGGTTTACTTTGAAGAATTTTATGGACAAATTGTTTATCGAATGGTCCTCGTTGAACTTTGGGTTTTGCTGGACAAATTTTGGAGATTAAGCATAGATTTTCTTTTTAATGGGTTATCCTTTTCTGGATTATCTGACCTTGTACTAACCTTTTTGTTTTTGGTTTTGGTTAAAGCCTAAAGACATGGGATGTATATAGTTCTCTTTTGTGGATTAGGTGATTCTCTAGAAGTTTATTATAGTTCTCTTAATGCGAACAAGTCAACCTAAATACTCGTCTTTTGGAAAAAATATGAGTTTGATTAAGGAATCTAGTAAAAGTTGAAAGTCAACATGATAAGTGATTATGTTTCCTTATGAATAAATTCCTCAATAAAAAGTAACTTAAAACAAAAATGTTTTCTATTAGCTTTTCCTACTGGGGAATCAAATACCGTTTAACCCATCACATGTTTGTGATTTTCTCATTGTTAACTTTCTCCTAGACATGTTTACTACCACTCTCTCTCAAGAACATGACCCTTTTCTTTTTCTTCCATGTCCATGTTTTTCTACATGGAATCCTAGTATGGGTTAACTCGGGTGACCTCTGTACTTATCTTCCTTTATTTTAAAGTGATTGTTTTACCGACTATTGTTCCGATGTGGTACGTTCAAGGATGTTTCCAAGCTCAATTTTAAAAATTGCGAGGACGCAATTCCCAAAAGTGGAGAAGGATGTAACACCCCAGGTAAATAAAGAATATGACATTTTCATATTTATCCCTATTTGTGAATAAAATATTAATATGACTTTAACGGGGATTCTTTGCTCGATAGCGTACCCAACACGCAACAACGAGTTTCTTGGGAATCTTACGTTGCACTCTAATAATAAAATAATATTATTTTAAATGGTAGTTAACATGTAGCCGTTGTAATGGCGGTAATGGATAGAAAGAACTAAAATATGATTATATATGTTTTTAAATGTTTTTACAATTATCCAATAAAGGATAGAGGCTTAAAATATGGAAAGAATTCAATTTTAGGCGTATATGCCCTAGTTTTCACTAAAGGTTCACTTATCACCTTTTGATGTTGAACCATCATTAAATATAGTTTTGTTCACTCTTAAACATTATTTTGGACCAAATAAAACTCTTATTAAGAATCGGGACATCAAAATTTACTTTGTGTAAATTTTTGGTATCTTTCCGATAAGTTCATTTTTTTAAGGAATAGTGTAAAATGTTGTATTTTAATTCAAAACCTCTTTTTAATCTAATTTATTTATATGATTAGATTATATTTTGAATTGGTTTTAAAGTTAAATTACAATATATTTTTACCATTAAATCCAATAGTGGTCGTTGGAATTAATTTCACTTTGAAATCAGACTTAAACTAGTGTCAATCTTTCGATACTTATTGTTTTATAAAAACACGCTATTTGCTCTGACAGCGGGAATTAACTATTAAATTAATTAATGTGACTTATATGTTTTGAATTTTGTAAAATGGACTTCATTTTTGAATTCGGAATACCAAAAATAACTTAGGGTGATTTTTTGGGATTTTTCTGAAATACTTCAATTTTTGATGAATAGTGAAACCACTAAGTGGTACTTATAAAAACTAATTTTTCCGTTTAAATGAAATTTTGACATCTTTGTGTTTTTAATTTCAAAAATAAGACATACATGGTTTTCATTAAGAAGTAAAATGTGGTTCAATGGGATAAAAATAATTTTTTGGTGAATAGTAACTTATTATGTTTTTAATCTTGATTAGAGGTAATTAGTGTAGTTTAAGGTAAAAATAATGTTTTAATAATATGAAATGAACTTGACACATGTCCTAATCTCCTTTAATGTGTAATGTCCGACCAAGACAAGCCATGGGTCAACTTGGGGACCCCATGGATCCACCTTGGTTGGGAAATGACATAAATAACTTTTTTTTAATGTAAAAGTAAAAATGACACAAACATGATATGTTTTACTAAAAAAAATTTTAATTGGGGTTATAAAAGTCAGAGTTTTTATTATAAATAGTCATTGGAAAGCTAAAAAGATTTCCTACATCATAGTAATTTTGTTTTTTATAATTTTTAGACATTAAATAAATTAAATTATTTATGACATCATAATGATGCAGCGATGACATCATTATCTGACGATTTAAATAAAATGAGAGGATAATGTAAACTCTATGACCTACACATGTCAAAAACTTATTGGATGGGTGGATTTCGAACCCTTATCACCTTATCCACAAATTATATCAATGTGGGACCTTTTAAAACCGAAACACATTTTCAAATAAAGTAATATTTCTTACTTTCCAAAAGTGCCCCTCCTCTCCTCTTATAAAAGGCCCCCACCTCTACCTCATTTCACACACTCCTAAAGCCTTTGGCTCGGCCAACCCCTGACCATTTACTCTCTCCACATCCCTCTACTCATCCTAGAGGATTCCCTTTGGGCAGAATCCTTTAAAAGGAAGCCTTTAGGCTCAAATCAAAAGGAGTTACACTTTTAAAGGTAATTCATTCTCTCATGTTCATTTGTTTTATTTTGCTTCTCCAACCCCCTAAACTCTTTTTTATTTAATTCTTTTGTAACAACACCAGTATATTCAATATACTAGGATGTTTTTATAAGATTTATTCGAGTTACACTCCCACACAACTACATCAAATGGTTAAAGAACATACGGTTTCCGTGGATGGCGAAATTCTGCCTCCCGAAACGATGATTGTTCAATACTCATTTAACACCTTCAAAGGTGGCCATTATGATGTCACTATTTTTATATATGATATATAATATGTTTATTGTTTCCTTAATCTTCTGTTTTTTTTCATTTTGGGCATACCTTTATGGTTTCCATTATGGGTAAATGCGATATCTTCATTTAACGAAGTGCAGACTACTGCCCCCTCAAAGTGATTTGATTCGTTAAATACCCTATGTGGGACATATAAAGGATGGAACTATGATATTATATATGATATTATACTGGAATTATAATATACCTTTATATCAATATTATTCCATTCTATAAAATACGAAATAGAAATGAAAGTAGCGTTCATGCGTACGTACGACTTACCGTCTCCATGAATGGTGCATTCCATTTCTTACCTCTAAATGCTTATGTAATGTTATAAATGAATAAATGTACTGGATATATATGAAATATATTATATCTACATCATGAATACAATTATGGATATAATAAACATTTTTCCACACGAACAACATGTAATTGTAAGAAGTCCACTTTCGACTTAAGAACCAAATATCAGCAGAACAAATATTATTAACTTAAATGATTACATAATGTTTATGACATGGTAATAAGTGATATAAAAGGAATAATGAACTTGAAAAAGGTTCTTAAGGAAGTATAAATTAACTCAAGTTTATTATTCATGAGATTAAAGAACAATCGAGTCAAGTCGGACCCGAGGTAAGGGATCCTACTCCTCTCTTTCTTTTTAAGTACACACTTTTATGTCATTCCTTTTAAAGCTCATCTTTCTTGTTATTGGGATGATCTTTTTTATTAAATTTACTGTAAGTTTTATGTTCATGTGATTAGAGACCCTATTCTCTCTCATTAATCCATTTTGGATGTTTTGAGTGGCGCCGTTAGGCTTCCGAACATTCGTAAGAGATCTAACCTCTCTCTTTCTTTTTAAGTACTCTCTTTTATGTCACTTCTTTTAAGCTCCTATTTGTAATGTTGGGGGATGTTCCTTTATATTCCTCTTTCTGTACATTTTATTTTAATGTGATGAGATACCCTATTTGATCTCATCAATCCATATTCAGAAGTTTTATGTGGCGCCGTTAGGCTGTCGAGTTTTCGTAAGGGATTTTTCATCTCACTTTTATTCACGTGAGATTTAAGATACATTTGCCAAAAATTCCATTGAGTAGTGTATGTACTGCCCATTAGTCTACTCTTTGTGTAATATACTTTTGTTTATGAGTATTTACATCAATGATCTATTGTCCTTCTTTCATGGGGTGTATGTTTTGAAAGATACCCAAGTCGGTAAGGGAACCTTTCACCCTCCTCTTTTTTAAAAGACTTCTTTTGTTGGGTATTTTAATTTACATATTGTTATGTTGGGATATGTTCTAATATATCCTTATTGATTTAAATTTTATTTCCAAGTGATGAGATACACTTTTTATCTCTCATCAACTCATTTTGATGTGATGTCGTTAGGCTGTCAAGGGAACTTTTTAACCCAATTTCGTTTTCTTTGGGTTCAACCTGTAGTCATTGAATATGTCATCCATTGAATATGTGTGAATGACATTTTATTGTTTTACACTTAATATCCACTTATATTGGGTGTACTTATATTTGTCACACATATTTTTGAGATTGATTTGTCCTTAATTTAAGGATACCTTCTCTATAAGGGATTTCATCACATTTGACATTTCTATTGAGGGTTCATTGTTGTTATGCACCAATTCACTCTTATATGGTGTATATACTTTCCTTTGGAGTATTATATCATGAATCCATTTATTCTCATGATATTATAAAGTTCTGACTAAATGTTATTCCTCAATTATTGTATTCAGGTGTCTCTAATTTTGGTAAAACCCCTTTAACCAAAATATCATTTTAAATGTTTTAATTATTTGTTCTTATTAATATCCATGTTTTAAAAATGGTTTTAAGGATTTATTTATATGGATATTAATGGTTTAAAATTTTAAGCTTCAAGGTGGTATGGGACACTTTGATTCAAAAATCTCTTTATTAAATGTTTTAAATGGTTTTGGAAATGGTTTCTTTTTGAATGGATTCATTATTTCAATATACTAAAATGTTATATTGTGATTGAAATTTGGAAATGTTATGTTTACTTTATGCATGTTTTATGTGATACATTTATGTTATGGTTCTTTGGCATTGTTATAAAAACTGGTGGTTCCGCGATAAACTAAGGGCGGGTGAGCCCGATATAGCTCTCCAATGCATTGGGTAACGCGAAGGAGTGAAACGTTAAGGTTTCTCCGAAGAGATTTAGGGAATATACTGTGATGGGTATTCCAAACATAACCAAGAGGGTTACTCCCTATGTAATAATGTTATTAATGCCTCAAGTTACCTTTATGTCTTATGTTTTCTATGATTTATTCATGGTTTGATGAGGTATGTTAAAGTACCTATGTTTTATGGGTAAAGTATGATTTCATTCTTATGTATATATGAACTCATGTTTCCTTTCCATATTTTTATAACCCTTACTGAGCTTTTTATGCTCATCCGAAGTTTTTGAAATGTTTTTCACAGGTCAAGGGAAAGGTACATGATGTGGTGATAGTGTCAAGGATGTGTCAAGAAAGAATCCATGTTTTATTTTCAATATGTTTCCGTTGATGGGAAGAATGAATATTGTCTTTTATGTAACCACTTTGTTTAAATGTGGAATGTAATGCAAGTTTCATGATCTAATTCTCTAAAACTCTAAACCTGAAAATATCCTCAATGTGTAATCTTGTAATAACTCAAGATTAAGTAAGGTTTAAGGCTGGGGCCTTATAGTTGGTATCAAAGGTCGGTTTAGATAACTTTAGAGGTTAGGGTATCCTTTAAGCATAAGTGACATTACCATAATGGTTAGGATTTCAGAAAGAGTCCTAGTTTTAGATAAAGTGAATGAGTAAGTATATCTTGGTGTTTATCTTACTCATTAGTACATGATGGTTTTGTTGATATACTCACACTGACCTTTTTGGTTTTAGTAAATGGCTGGATCTAGCAGGAACCAAAGTAACAGTGGATGTGAAGGAAACTGTGACAGTTTTTTGAGCAAGCAACTGAATGATATGGGAGAAGCAATGATAACTCTTGTGATTATCCTCAACCAACTATCTGGAGTCATGATTGACCACCTAAACCTTGGAGATTTCTCTAAGGAATCATATATTCAAGAAACAAATCCCTACGGATGTACAGGTAATAATCATAAAGGTATGTGTGTTCAAAAAACTATGTGTCAAAGATGTGGAAAGAAACACCTAGGAAAATGTTTCAAAGGGACAGAAATATTCTATAGATGTGGAAATGAAGGTCATAAAGCAAGAACTTGCCATGGAAAAAGGAAGCATCTAGTTGACTCGAGGAATGGGAAAGAAGTTCTTTCTGAGGGATCAATTGAATGTTTTAAATGTGGTGTGCATGGTCATTATGCAAACACATGTCCAATGAAGTAGTTTCGTGAATGGGGTCACCAAGAGCGTACCAATATTCGTTTACCAATATCTAATGCCATTCCGATTGAGGATGAAGAAACTGACAATGACTAATCAAAGGTATGTACTATTTCATGACTATTGTTTTCCTATTTTGGAATCTTAGGACATGATTCATGATTTTGTTTGTAGGAAAGAGGTATTTCGGAATAAGTTGGAAAGGAATGTATAATGGATCATGAAGAATGTTTAATGAGTAATATGTCAACATATAAGGGCTTCAAGAGTTATGGTGAAATTCTTAAGAGTATTAAGTCTCTTTTGATGATGGGGTTACATTAGAAGACTTTTTATATTATGTGTAACCCTGATGTTTAATATAGGCAAATTTTATTCATGTAATAGTTATCTTTTCTTTTGTGGACATAGTTATAAAGAACCATTTGGGTTTATATGATCCTTACTTTTGAGGTAATTATGGGTTACTATATTTTATGATTGAAGTGAAATGCATGAGACAAATTGAGGTTAAATTATGTTATGGTTATTTTTGATGATTTAACCCTTTTTGGGGAATTATTTGAGAATTATATAGTTTTGGAAAAAGGAAAACATGCAGACTGTGTGACTACCCGTCGCGTCGGACAAAGCTGTGGGAATCGAACCCACAACCAAAGTGCGACTTGTATTTATCGCCTACCACTGGACTACGTGAAGTCCCTGGTTAGTTTGACTGATTCTTTTTAGTTAGATTATTTTATGAATTGAGATTAAGTTGATTTTGGGTTATTTATGAAAATGATTAACCTATCATGGAGGATATGTAATTAGGTTAATTACTTTTCAATACGAGACTTTAGGAGCAACTGATGTTGTTTGGAGATAAATGTTACGATTTAACTTGGAAGACTATGTGACTAAACCCTTCAAACATTTGGGTTTCAATCTTATATTGGTTTACTTTGAATAATTTTATGGACAAATTGTTTATCGAATGGTCCCCGTTGAACTTTGGGTTTTTCTGGACAAATTTTGGAGATTAAGCATAGATTTTCTTTTTAATGGGTTATCCTTTTCTGGATTATCTGACCTTGTACTAACCTTTTTGTTTTTGGTTTTGGTTAAATCCTAAAGACATGGGATGTATATAGTTCTCTTTTGTGGATTAGGTGATTCTCTAGAAGTTGATTATAGTACTCTTAATGTGAACAAGTCTACCTAAATACTCATCTTTTGGAAAAAATTTGAGTTTGATTAAGGAATCTAGTAAAAGTTGAAAGTCAACATGATAAGTGATTATGTTTCCTTATAAATAAATTCCTCAATAAAAAGTAACTTAAAATAAAAATGTCATATATTATCTTTTCCTAATGGGGAATCAAATACCGTTTAACCCATCACAAGTTTGTGATTTTCTCATTGTTAACTTTCTCCTAGACATGTTTACTATCACTCTCCCTCAAGAACATGACCCTTTGCTTTTTCTTCCATGTCCATGTTTTTCTACATGGAATCCTAGTATGGGTTAACTCGGGTGACCTCTGTACTTATCTTCCTTTATTTTAAAGTGATTGTTTTACTGACTCTTGTTCCGATGTGGTACGTTCAAGGATGTTTCCATGCTCAATTTTAAAAATTGCGAGGACGCAATTCCCAAAAGTGGGGAAGGATGTAACACCCCAGGTAAATAAAGAATATGACATTTTCATATTTATCCCTATTTGTGAATAAAATATTATTATGACTTTAAAGGGGATGCTATGCTCGATGGCGTACCCAACACGCAACAACGAGTTTCTTGGGAATCTTACGTTGCACTCTAATAATAAAATAATATTATTTTAAATGGTAGTTAACATGTAGCCGCTGTAATGGCGGTAATAGATAGAAAGAACTAAAATATGATTATATATGTTTTTAAATGTTTTTACAATTATCCAATAAAGGATAGAGGCTTAAATACGGAAAGAATTCAATTTTAGGCGTATATGCCCTAGTTTTCACTAAAGGTTCACTTATCACCTTTTGATGTTGAACCATCATTAAATATAGTTTTGTTCACTCTTAAACATTATTTTGGACCAAATAAAACTCTTATTAAGAATCAGGACATCAAAATTTACTTTGTGTAAATTTTTGGTATCTTTCCGATAAAGTTCATTTTTTTAATGAATAGTGTAAAATGTTGTATTTTAATTCAAAACCTCTTTTTAATCTAATTTATTTATATGATTAGATTATCTTTTGAATTGGTTTTAAAGTTAAATTGCAATATATTTTTACCATTAAATCCAATAGTGGTCGTTGGAATTAATTTCACTTTGAAATCAGACTTAAACTAGTGTCAATCTTTCGATACTTATTGTTTTATAAAAACACGCTATTTGCTCTGACAGCGGGAATTAACTATTAAATTAATTAATGTGACTTATATGTTTTGAATTTTGTAAAATGGACTTCATTTTTGAATTCGGAATACCAAAAATAACTTAGGGTGAATTTTTGGGATTTTTCTGAAATACTTCAATTTTTGATGAATAGTGAAACCACTAAGTGGTACTTATAAAAACTGATTTTTCCGTTTAAATGAAATTTTGACATCTTTGTGTTTTGAATTTCAAAAATCCGACATACATGGTTTTCATTAAGAAGTAAAATGTGGTTCAATGGGATAAAAATAATTTTTGGGTGAATAGTAACTTATTAAGTTTTTAATCGCGATTAGAGGTAATTAGTGTAGTTTAAGGTAAAAATAATGTTTTAATAATATGAAATGAACTTGACACATGTCCTAACCTCATTGGATGTGTAATTCCCGACCAGGACAAGCCATGGGTCAACTTGGGGACCCCATGGAGCCACTTTGGTTGGGAAATGACATAAATAACTTTTTATTTAATGTAAAAGTAAAAATGACACAAACATGATATGTTTTACTAAAACAATTTTTAATTGGGGTTATACAAGTCAGAGTTTTTATTATAAATAGTCATTGGAAATCCAAAAAGATTTCCTACATCATAGTAATTTTGTTTTTTATAATTTTTAGACATTAAATAAATTAAATTATTTATGACATCATAATGATGCAGCGATGACATCATTATCTGACGATTTAAATAAAGTGAGAGGATAATGTAAACTCTATGACCTACACATGTCAAAAACTTATTGGATGGGTGGATTTCGAAACCTTATCACCTTATCCACGAATTATATCAATGTGGGACCTTTTAAAACCGAAACACATTTTCAAATAAAGTAATATTTCTTACTTTCCAAAAGTGCCCCTCCTCTCCTCTTATAAAAGGCCCCCACCTCTACCTCATTTCACACACTCCTCAAGCCTTTGGCTCGGCCAACTCCTGACCATTTACTCTCTCCAAATCCCTCTACTCATCCTAGGGGATTCCCTTTGGGCATAATCCTTTCAAAGGAAGGCTTTAGGCTCAAATCAAAAGGAGTTACACTTTTAAAGGTAATTCATTCTCTCATGTTCATTTGTTTTATTTTGCTTCTCCAGCCCCCTAAAATCTTTTTATTTACTTCTTTTGTAACAACACCAGTATATTCAATATACTAGGATGTTGTTATAAGATTTATTCTAGCTACACTCTCACACAACTACATCAAATGGTTAAAGAACATACGGTTTCCGTGGATGGCGAAATTCTGCCTCCCGAAACGATGATTGTTCAATACTCATTTAACACCTTCAAAGGTGGCCATTATGATGTCACTATTTTTATATATGATATATAATATGTTTATTTTTTCCTTAATCTTCTGTTTTTTTTCATTTTGGGCATACCTTTATGGTTTCCATTATGGGTAAATGCAATATCTTCATTTAAGGAAGTGCGGACTACCGCCCCCTCAAAGTGATTTGATTCGTTAAATACCCTATGTGGGACGTATAAAGGATGGAACTATGATATTATATATGATATTATAATAGAATTATAATATACCTTTATATCATTATTATTCCATTCTATAAAATACGAAATAGAAATGAAAGTAGCGTTCATGCGTACGTACGGCTTACCGTCTCCATGAACGGTGCATTTCATTTCTTACCTCTAAATGATTATGTAATGTTATAAATGCATAAATTTACAGGATATATATGAAATATATGATCTCTAAATCATGAATACAATTCTGGATGTAATAAACATTTGGCCACACGAACAACATGTAATTGTAAGATGTCCACTTTCGACTTAAGAACCAAATATCAGCTAAACAAATATTATTAACTTAAATGATTACATAATGTTTATGACATGGTAATAAGTGATATAAAAGGAATAATGAACTTGAAAAAGGTTATTAAGGAATTATAAATTAACTCAAGTTTATTATTCATGAGATTAAATAACGATCGAGTCACGTCGGACCCGAGGTAAGGGATCCTACTCCTCTCTCTCTTTTTAAGTACACACATTTATGTCATTCCTTTTAAAATCATCTTTCTTGTTATTGCGATGATATTTTATATTAAATTTACTGTAATTTTTATGTTCATGTGATGAGAGACCCTATTCTCTCTCATCAATCCATTTTGGATGTTTTGAGTGGCGCCGTTAGGCTGCCGAACTTTCGTAAGAGATCTAACCTCTCTCTTTCTTTTTAAGTACTCTCCTTTATGTAACTTCTTTTAAGATCCTCTTTGTAATGTTGGGGGATGTTATTTTATATTCCTATTGCTGTAAATTTTATTGTAATGTGATGAGATACCCTATTTGATCTCATCAATCCATATTCAGAAGTTTTATGTGGCGCCGTTAGGCTGTCGAGTTTTCATAAGGGATTTTTCATCTCACTTTTATTCACGTGAGATTTATGCTACATTTGCCACAAATTCCATTGAGTGGTATATGTACTGCCCATTAGTCTACTCTTTGTGTAATATAATTTCGTTTATGAGTATTTACATCAATGATCTATTGTCCTTCTTTCATGGGGTGTATGTTTTGAAAGATACCCAAGTCGATAAGGGAACCTTTCACCCTCCTCTTTTTTAAAAGACTTCTTTTGTTGGGTCTTTTAATTTACATATTGTTATGTTGGGATATGTTCTCATATATCCTTATTGATTTAAATTTTATGTCCAAGTGATGAGATACACTTTTTATCTCTCATCAACTCATTTTGATGTGATGTCGTTAGGCTGTCAAGGGAACTTTTTAACCCAATTTCGTTTTCTTTGGGTTCAACATGTAGTCATTGAATATGTCATCCATTGAATATGTGTGAATGACCTTTTATTGTTTTACACTTAATATCCACTTATATTGGGTGTACTTATATTTGTCACACATATTTTTGAGATTGATTTGTCCTTAATTTAAGGATACCTTCTCTATAAGGGATTTCATCACATTTGACATTGCTATTGAGGGTTCATTGTTGTTATGCACCAATTCACTCTTATATGGTGTATATACTGTTCTTTGGAGTATTATATCATGAATCCATTTATTCTCATGATATTATAAAGTTCTGAATAAATTTTATTCCTCAATTATTGTATTCAGGTGTCTCTAATTTTGGTAAAACCCCTTTAACCAAAATATCGTTTTAAATGTTTTAATTATTTGTTCTTATTAATATCCATGTTTTCAAAATGGTTTTAAGGATTTATTTATATGGATATTAATGGTTTAAAATTTTAAGCTTCAAGGTGGTATGGGACACTTTGATTCAAAAATCTCTTTATTAAATGTTTTAAATGGTTTTGGAAATGGTTTCTTTTTGAATGGATTCATTATTTTAATATACTAAAATGTTATATTGTGATTGAAATGTGGAAATGTTATGTTTCCTTTATGCATGTTTTATGTGATACATTTATGTTATGGTTCTTGGGCATTGTTATAAAAATGGGTGGTTCCGCGATAAACTAAGGGCGGGTGAGCCCGATATAGCTCTCCAATGCATTGGGTAACGCGAAGGAGTGAAACATTAAGGTTTCTCCGAAGAGATTAAGGGAATATACTATGATGGGTATTCCAAACGTAACCAAGAGGGTTACTCCCTATTTAAGAATGTTATGAATGCCTCAAGTTACCTTTATGTCTTATGTTTTCTATGATTTATTCATGGTTTGATGAGGTATGTTAAAGTACCTATGTTTTATGGGTAAAGTATGATTTCATTCTTATGTATATATGAACTCATGTTTCCTTTCCATATTTTTATAACCCTTACTGAGCTTTTTATGCTCATCCCAAGTTTTTGAAATGTTTTTCATAGGTCAAGGGAAAGGTACATGATGTGGTGATAGTGTCAAGGATGTGTCAAGAAAGAATCCATGTTTTATTTTCAATATGTTTCCGTTGATGGGAAGAATGAATATTGTCTTTTATGTAACCACTTTGTTCAAATGTGGAATGTAATGCAAGTTTCATGATATAATTCTCTAAAACTCTAAACCTAAAAAGATCCTCAATGTGTAATCTTGTAATAACTCAAGATTAAGTAAGGTTTAAGGCTGGGGCCTTATAATAACATTATAATATGCCTCAATCAAGGGAGATTGAGAAGAAGTCCCTTACCACACGCTTTATTTTGGTTGAACGTAATTTGACCTCCTATATAGTGGTTTTGAAAAGGTTATTAACCTATAAAAGAACAATATTAATATTTATAAAATCATATATGATATTTTTATATCATCTTATCACCATTTCATTAATAATATTTCATTTTATAATTTTTTTTGTGTGTTAATTGATTTGTTTTCTCATTCATGCATTATCATCAAAGTTTCATTTCTTGGGAATGTTATATAGTTTCATTATATTCATAATAATAATGAAAAATTATCACAAATATACATTAATTATAATTTTAATACCAATCATGAAAGATGGTTTTGATAAATGGATTACTTTATGATCATGGAGATGGTAGGTTGTACGTATGCTTGGGTAGCATTACCATTTTTCAAAGATCATTATGTAAAAAATATAAGTAATATTTTATCATTAAATAATTATAATTATATCATAAATACCATATTATTTATTTACATATAATTATATATATAATCCAGGTGGTGTGGTGATGAAAAGTGAGTCACGTTCCTTTGTAAAGGTAGTAGTCCACACATACATGAACAATGTTATCATTTTTTAGTTTAAGAAATGAAATTATATAGTATATTTTAAGAATGTTAAATATGTAATTAATATCATAATTATTTAATTTATATAATACACATCATCATATTTATCCTTATTACCTTCCATGTAAATTTTTAGTGAAAAAACAAACCACATCGTTTCACAAGATGGTAGTCTGCCGTAGACACGAGTGACATTATCGTATTCCCTATAGAATGGAAAGTAAAAAAGTTATATTTGATAAAATGTACTAAGATATATAATTATGTTTTCAATATAATGTATTTACTTTATATTCATCATCATACCCAACCTTGAGAGGTGGTAATGAAAAAATGAATAACATCAGGTCATGAGGTGGTAGTCTACCGTATACTCAAATGATGATTTTATAACCCATTTGATGGAAGTGGGGTATGTTATTAGGTAATTAAATTAAAAATAAAAACATCTAAGTATATATAAGATATTATGGTTATTATATCATCCTGTTTTAATAATAATGTAGGTAGGCAGAGGAAGAAATAAAATCAAAATACTCGTTGAAGAAAGTTGTCTATTCTTTTGGTATCCTTCTTAGGTTCGCACCAAAAGCATTCCATAGTTAGATTTCTTCCAAAAATAAGGATTATATTATGAGAGGAGAAAATTTGTACATTTATTTAGACAGGTAATTTACAAAGAAAAATTATTTTTATGTATGAATATTAGAGAGGGGGGGGGGGGGGGGCTTTTATAAGTGAGGTGAGTGGCACACTTGTAAATTTTTGAAAAAAGGTGTGCCCATGTTTTTCACATGACACAAGGGTCAAAAATGGATTATTAAATATATTTATACATGATAATGTTTAAAAGTTCCATAAAATATGTTTTATAAAATCTTTTAGGTCATTTTAACCTTATTTATTTAGTTTAACCCCCCTATGAACCCATTTTTACCTTAACAGTGACAAATTATTTTTACTACTTTCACTATTCATTTTGGTGAAAAATAATTTAGAAATTATTAGATAATATAAATTATCAAAATTCAAAAAATGGAATTCATTTTTCTAAATTCAAATCACAGTAGTGTAAAATTTTAGTTTGAAATTAATTTTGGAGAAATGACGAGAAGGCGGGTTGTCATAGAGAAAACGTTCAAAAGTTTTCAAAGTTTTAATATCAAAATTCAATATAAATTTTATTAAAATAACCTAAATTAAATTAATAGAAATATAATTTAACTAATTTTACTTTAAAAACAATTTAAAATATAATTTAATATTATAAATATTTTTTAAAAAGGCACTTTTATTTAAATCTCAGTATTTTTCATTATTCATAAAAAAATGAAACATTTCAAAAAAATCCAAAAAATAAAGCCTAATTTAATTTAAATATGCAAATTTAAAAAATTAAGTTAATTTTATTAAATATATTTTATAGATGTGGTAAAATTTAATTTTAAATTATGTGCGCAAAGTGTCACTAAATCATCTTTTGGAACAAAATACTGTTATTAGAAATAATTTTGTTTTATTTTAAATAATTCTAAATTAATTTATAATAAATAGATAAACATAATTTTAATAATTTCATTATAAATATTCATAAATTATAATTTAACGGTTATGTTATAATAGTATAGTATATTGTGGTTCATTTTGACTCAGGGTTGCGTGTTCCACAAGCTATCGAAGAGATTAAATTTAAAGAAATATATTTCTTAAGTTATTTAAGATAGGTTTTACTGGTCACATACTACATAAAAAATAGTGTTCTTATTTTGAAATATTGGGGTGTTACATGTGTCACCTCGGTTAAGGTTAAAAATTGTTATCAATGGTGTTAAATCTATATATTAGGACTAAAATGGAACATAAACATGCCTAATTTTATTGGTTTAAAGGATTTTGACCATATCATGTCCTGACTTCTAAATTATTTTCATTTGGTTCCACTTGATGTGATTATGGTTTTTATTATATTTTAAAGTTCTAAATATCTATAATTTTCCCACTCCCCTCACTTTTAAAATGGAACTGCCTATCCTTTATTCCTAACAAATTTTAATCCATTTAGATAGGCTAATATCTCATCAAATACCTTCCCATATTACTTCTCCACTTTATAGAGATTTTGTTATCCCCCTAATACCATCTAAATAGGTATTAAGGTGTAATCCAAAGGGGGATTTCCAAAGAAGATACATAATTCTTAACAAAGTTCTTTCAATTTATTTCTTCCTCTTAATACTTCAATTATATACTAACCATATCGATATAATAATATTAGTATCCCCAATATACTAAACTTTTATTATGATGATGACACAAACTTTATTCATATCCTTTTTATCCATTGGGAAATGAAAATATCACACATGCATGTGTGTAGTCTACATCCTCGATAGAGCGATGTGTTTCATTTTTCATCCCTACTTCAAAAGTCTGGTATTATGAAAAAATTAATGAATATATATTATATTTAGGAAATAATTATTATTATGTAATGTTATTATATCACTTACTTTCTTAACCTTCCACTCATTAAAAAATGATAACATCGCTAGTGTGTACATGTGGACTACTACCTCCTCAAAGAAATTTGATTCGTTTTTCATTTATAAATTTCATAGATTCTTATATAATTTTATTTGATGTATAAAAATGATAATTATTTCACGATTAATATTTTGTAGGTGATGGAACAATGACCCCTTTGGCTATATTCAACCTATTAAAGTTTTATTTTGTGTTTACGAACCGAACATCTCCAAAACTTCTGACATGAACTTTAATGATTTAATAACTATATAAGGAATTATAATATATGAAATAAAATGGATAATAATAAGGTTATACATCTGAAAAATGTTTTTAAGAAATTATAAAATTAATATTATTTTATTATATAGGAGATAAAGTATATACGTGGTGAGTCGGACTTAAGGTAAGAGTTTTTCATCTCAATTCCACTCCAATGAGACATATTTTATATAGGTATAATTTTATTTATATTGTCTATATAATAATCCTTTTATATATTATTTGATATATACATATTTATTCATGGTACCAAAATTTTTAATTCATGTTTTATCTTTTATGGGATTTTGATTCAAATTTTATTAAAGACGCAAGGGTATCATCTCACTTTTATTTCAGTGAAACAAATTCCATATTCACTACTTGTTTATTTTATGTTATGTTTATAATACACATAATGTATTTTTTTTATTTTTTTGATAAAAATTATTGGTATTTACAAATCACTCTAAGGTAATCTCTTTTATGAGATTTTTATTTTGAGATAACCAAATATTGAAAGGATTTATGTTTCAATATCATTTAATCGGGATAGCTTATGAATTAATTTCCATTGAGGGAAATTATATGATCCATATCTATTATAACCCATATTTTTTCTCCTTTGTTTATTAATTTAATTTTAAAATTTTATTACCATTTTATTCACTTTGGTTCTCAAAATTGTCGAGAATATGTTTTTTTAGAAAATCCAACTTAATTTCTCTCTTTGTTCAAGAATATTTTCTCTTCCATGTCCTTGTATTCTAAAATTTTTTCAATAATTATTTTTACTAATCACAAAAAATTGTTTAAAGTAAAATTTACCCATTTTTTACTCTCAATAAAATGGTTAAAAAAAATTCTCATCATTTTCTAAATGAGGATCATTTTATAGAAGGTTTTATTTTTTTTTATTTTAATGTATACAACATGAATAGATTTTAAAATCAACATGACCATTATTTTCATTGAATATTACTTTATAATTTTCCATGGTTATATCATGTAAAGTCATTTCTCAATATTCTATAAATTTTAATTTGAAATGTTATCAAAAGGAAATGATATTTTTCTCAAATTTTTAAATAATGATTCAAATCTTATTTAAAAATATTTTAATCTATTTAAACATACTTTGATGAATCTTTTGATTTAATAAGGATATAATCTAATTATATGATCCACCATATTACATTATATATCTTATGATTGTAATCATCTATTTTTTATTGGGGGAAAATATTAACATTTCATATGATAGTCATCAAATATAGATATTTATACTAATTACACATTGTATTGAGTATTCAACCGTTTAATATGATTAATGAATTGGACTTATTAAGTGAAAGTTAGATCCCTTTATAGACCTTCTATGCATAGGTAAGTCTAATGATACAAACTAGCCATAATATTTGGTGTATTTCCACCCAATTATTTAAGATGTCTTGGCACGAGGCACTGAAGATATTTTTATAATGTCTTGGAACAAGGCCACAACGGTATGATTATAATGTTTGATATTATGAATTATATCATTATAAAATTAGTTATCATTATCCATGTGATTATTTATATTTTTATGTCATCCATGGATATTTTTACCTTTAATGATATTTAGTTATATAGAATATTTGATCATTTTTATCTCTTTCAAATTATTCACACTTTATTTTTTCTATGATAGCTTATACTATATATGTTCCTTTACTAAGAATCTGATCTCACCCTTTATTAATGTATCCTTTCCCTTGGATACCACGTATGGATATGAATGATTTTATGGATATAATAGAAGAAATAATAGATTTATCACTATAATTTTAAGTTGTATTTCATGTTTTCAATTGAAATTTGATAACCATGTATTTATCTAGTCTCCTAATACTACTAAACTATTCAATAATATGGGATGTGATATCTTAAATATTTTTACAATGTATTAATATAACCACTGTCTCTATGTTTCTGGATTTTGGGGGTTATATTTATAGTGGGATTGGTTTATTTAATAATAAATTTATTCCTTTCATGATTAAGTTACATCCATGAAATTTTTTTTATTATTAAAGGTAAAATTATCTCTTATCTATGATTTTTAATGAAGCTAAAAGGTTCATTTATCATGGGATACTATCTTTATTTCTATAAACATAGGTAATTCTAAAATTAGTTTTAAAAATATTTTTACTTGAATCCAATGACAATATTTCTTGATAAGCATTAAAGTATGCTTACTTTAAAATATGATACCTAAATACATTTGAATAAATGATTTCATGTGATTGTTTCATGTTATTTTCATTATCATAAATAAAAAATTATAGTCTCACAGTTTTACCAGAAACCATGATAAAATTTATTAAATTTTATAGGTTATGCGTTGATCATTAGGAGGATACCTATTGGGAATTATTTCTCACACCCAACATAAACACATAGTGTGTGTGTCCCTTTATAACTTGTGATATAAGTTCCATATAAGTACCAATTAGATTTTATGTGTGATATTTAACTTGATATAGTTGTTTAGGAGGGGATAGGTGAAGCTTATTCATTTTGATAAAAATACGGTCTCTTAGGTGACATTTTCCATTTTTTTATCAGTAAATTTTTATTATATAACATGTATGTCATTCCAGTTTGTATTTCAATATCTTATAATCTCTTTGGTTGTATGTATGTTTTGTATCAATTTTGGTTTTTTATATTTTCGGATTTTGGTTTTGATTTTTTTCTTTTTTTTATATATTATTCATCCCTTTTATTTCTTTTATTTCTTTTTTTTGGTTTTTATTTTCTAAATTTTTTATTTTACATGTATCATTCTATGACTTACAAGGTGGTTATGCTGAACTTATATGTTTATTTTCTCTTTAAAATATCATATTAACATGATAACTCATTCCCACTTGAGTATTTTTAGTGTACCAACACTAGTTTCCTACCCATGGTAATAATGAATATGTTTTATAGAGACCCAACACTTTTACCAATATTATTACATGATTTTAACATAAATATAAAATAAATACAACCCCAATATCATGAGGCCTAGTGTATTTGGAATAATATGTTCATAATTAATCATAAAGAAACTAAAAAATAACATTTTTATTTAATTCTCATTAATGAGATCATAAATTTCTTTGAGATCCTAAAATTTCATAGGATAACCTAAGGGATACATAAAATTTAGGGGTGAGCTATAATTCACAATAAGGTAATAAACACAACAAAAAGCATAACCTGTGAGTCAAATGACATAACATGTTATCATAAAAAAGAAGTATCATGAATAATCACTTGGGATAATAACATAAATAAAATGGAATCATAATATCATGAATATATAGGAAATTGGTATCAATATAAAACATTACATAAGAATAAGTCAAGGGTAATCTCCTAGACAACATCACAAGGTGGGTGGAGTCCAATTGTGGATTAGCTGCACTCCCTAATACCATACATTCCATCTTACAAGAAAAAACGATTAACCAATTCATTGGAACACTATCTAGGGGAACCCATCATAACATATACATTATTATGTTTTCCACAAAAGGAAATCAATAATATGGTATAAACATTAGAATTACGCAAGGAAAGAAATCTGTTGCATAATCATGCCACATATCGTAATTAAAAGAGATTTCATAAAGGTTACAAAGAGAAGAAAGCATTAAATATTATCAATATTAATATCTGAGAACATAATAAAAGGTATAAAAATATGTTTATCATGTGGGAATAAAGGATTTAAATGCGTTTTATATTAAAGGAATTAGGGATTATAAATTTCACCTTAATAGGGTTTGATTTTAAAGAAGGTATTTTTGAAAGAAACTTAAGGCATTTATTACCCCATCAAAGGAAGGGAGGAAAAAATAGTTTAATATATAAAAGAAATATATATTTTATTTAGAATAATCCCATAATATAAAAAGGGAGATATAAAGTAAGTTAAAGAGATAAAGTCCATAACCCAAAGAAAAAAGTGGACAGAAGAGATCCCTCAACTTATGTTCTAGAAACATTCTGCACTTGAACATAATGTTATGAATAATAAAATTAAACTCCTTAATTAATTAATTAAGAACCTTGTTAATATATATTTTATTTATTATAATTTTATTATGTTAATTTATAACCTTTTTAATGAGATATAGATTTCAATTTTGTTGTTTCAGCGGTATTGGTTTCATGATTCCAAGGTCAGATCACTTGTGGATAGTTATTGAAGTTCTTGTTAAATAGTAATAAAACTTTAGAAGTAAAATAAAATGGAAATCATGAACTTAAATAAATTTAAATGGTATCATGTATCCATATATTTTTCTATATATGGATGATTGAATTAGTAATAACGTTAATGTTATGTGGTTAGTTCATTTAGGTGGTTTTATTAGCCATTATGATCTAGATTTGTTTTATTTAATATAATGGAAATATATTCATTAGATAAAATTGAATAAGTTATAATATATTTATTATTGTCTTATTTCATCTTAATAATATTTTTATGACTATCCCGGAAGGAGATGTTGAAAAAAAGTGTTTTGTTCATGGAGGCAGTGAACCAACCATATTGTGAACAACATATTCGTTTAAGAATTAGATGAAGGGAGGGTAGAATATGTATATTAAATTAACTAAAATAAAATTACAATATACATGTGATACTAGATTTATTATTTCATGTTCTATGATGGATATGAGTAGAAGGTATAATAATAAATGAATTTAAAGGGCGTAAATTATGAATATTACATCGTAAATATTGCCTCCTTGAAATACTCCTTAAGGCACATGAAATTGGTATATTAGTGAGACCACAAGAACTATGAAGAGGGAGAAAGTAATGGAAAGTTAATTGGGTATAAATTTTGTAATATCCAAGGCTTATAAGTTGTGAGGATAAGTGGTTGTGAGGGGTGATATTTATAAGGGGAGGAGGGGGTGTTTTTGAATATTATAATCATCGATTTATTATTTTACCTCGATACAATAAATAGTATTAATTATTACTAATATATTTATTAAATGATTCATGTTAGTTTAAAATAATCAGTTATTACATCACCCATGACCCAAAAATTCATGTATTTACCTTATAATGTTAAATAACGCATTTTACCATATTTCATTATTCACCCAAAATTCAACTATTTTATAAAAAAAAAATTTACCAAAGCCATTTTTCAATGCATAGATTCCAAAAAAAAATCCATTTTCTGAAAATAATTTTCTAACTATAATAAATTTTATTATCAAAATAATATCCTCATTTATTTGAAAATATCAATTTTAATATTATGGTCAATTTTTTGGCCCTTTAAAAAATTACTTAACGTCTCCTAAAATTATATTTTCTTTAAAATAGAACATAATATTAATTTATAAATACTTTTTATGAAGATAAAACTTCTTTAAATCATTATATTTATTATAAAAGTGTAATTAAAACATTTATTTTCAACAAAAATACAAACACTTAATTTACTATTTTTAAAACATTTATATAATCATACTACAATATAAATATATAGTATTTTCATTTTAAAAGATACCTAAATATTATTTTACACTTATATAAATGATTATACTATCCTACCTATCATTTTACAATTCTTAACAATCAAATTACTATTTCAATGGTCATGTAACTATTCCAATGATTAGATTTCCATTCCAATGGCCAGATTTGTAACGATCATATGGATTCCATAATTTATATAATAATATCATATTTATTTCATTAATCATTAAATTCTATTTTCTATCAAGGTTAATTTTCATTGTCAAAACTTATATTAAATTACTACCATTATGCTTTATTTCTACTGTGTTGTTCATGAGTGTGATTATTCTGGGGGATCAAGAAGTTCTAAATTTTTCTATAAATACTTTCTTAAGTTATATTTTTTATCCTATTGTAATACTTTAAATTATTATGGACATTTTTATTATCTAATTTTTTAGTTAAAACTGTTATAATTTTTTTGGTTTTATCATCTGGTGTATATGATTTACTAAATATTCCACATTTATATATTCAGAAGGGAAATTTCATTGGTATAATTCTAGGTCATTATATTCTCCCCCCTAAGAAATTTCACCCTTTGGATTTATTTTTTACATACTTAGGTGAAAGAAGTGAGGGTAATTTTTCTTCTTAAATTCCTCTATTTCCTTTTTCGACTCCTCATACTTATGGTTTCTATATGGTACTCTGACTAGGTGATTTGTCTTATTGTGTATAACTTTATCTCTATAGTCCATGATCGTCATCAGATGTTCCTAATAAGAGAGATAAATTTCTAGATATACAAGATCTAAATTAAATAAATTTGAACGATATGATATGTACTTCCTGAAGAGGTATAAAAGGGATATGTTGTTCACTTGAGGAAGTGTTACTGTGCGTGCTAGTTGATATCCACAGATCTAATGCAATAAAGAATCTTAAAGGAGCCAATGTACTTGGGACTTATCTTACCCATCTTCCCAAAATTTCATGAATCTATTGCATGTAAATATATAGATTAAAATTTATCCCTAACTAGAAAATCCAAGTCTCATCAATGGTTGTTAGTATAACTCTTCTATCAACTTTGAGCATCCCCAATGTGCTGCTTAGTTGTCTTGACCTTTTATACCATTTCATCAACCATTTTAGGACCCTAAAACATGAGTTCTCTAAATTCATCCCATCATGTAGGTGTTCTAGATCTCTTGCCATAAATGTATTCTTATATAACCCTTTGGATTCTTGAGTGGAACTATTATTGTATGGGATCTCAACCAGAGGAAGATGATAATACCATCATCCTTTGAAATCTATGGAGAATGCCCTCAACATTTCTTCATGTGTCTAGACAATCTTCTCATATTAGCCATCAATATGGGGGTGAAAATCCATACTGATATTCAATTTAGTGTTTATATTGTGTTGGATAATTTTCCATAACTTGTAGGTAAATCTTGGAACTTAGTCATTTGTAATCAATAATAATTTTCCATGACCCCCCACTTCTCTGATGTATATCGTTGAATACTAATTGAGTGAGAAGTCCTCTCGAACAGAGATTAAATTACAAGTCTTTATAATAAGGCCCACCACAACCATATAACATTACTTTCTCTTGATTTCTCTATAAGAAGAATAACAAAGTCTATGGTGATGTATTCCCATATCCATGTTGGTATGGGTAACAGTTACATTATCCCCTTATACCTTTTCCTTTCATCCTTCTCCTACCGATATACCAGGTATTTTGATGACTATTATATGAATTATTTCTTCATATTATCCTACCAATAATGATCTTAGATATCTTGATACATATTCATGTACCCTAGGTGGATAGAAAAGGTCGAGTTATGTGAAACATTTAATAACACCTTCTTTATCTCTAGATTTAATGGTACACATAGTTGTGGTCCAAATATTACAAATCCTTCTTCATTAATTTTGAAGTCTGAGGATTTCCATTTTCTTATAGCTTCCACTTTATTTTTTTTTATTTTTACATCATCACTTTGATAATACTTTATGTTTTAAGAATGGATGGTTGAGAAATCATTTGATAAAGGAGTGATTATGTACCATCCTTTATAATCCTCGTATCAATAATTTTTATGTATAATAAGATTGGACACTTATCAATTCTTATCATTGATAAGGTTTTAGAATCCTTTATACATAGATCATATGCCACTTCATTTTATTTCCCATGAATGTAGTGGATTGAGGAATTATAGTCATGGATCCTCTTTAAACATCTTCACTGTCACATATTAGGCTCCTTCTATGTGAATATATATTTGAGGCTCTTATGATATATATATATCTCACACTTCTCACCATAGAGATAATGCCATAGGATTTACAATGCAATGATTACTACAACTATCTCTATATTATGTGTTGGATAGTTCTCCTCATGAACTTCCAACTACCTTAATGTGTAAGCTATCACTTTATCATTTTATATTAGCACAAAACCCAATACCTTATTTGAAGCATCAATTTATACCATGAAAGGTTCCCCACCCATTAGTAGTGTAAGGGATAGTGTAGTGATAAGACTCTTTTTCAGTTCCTTGAAGATTTACTCATATTAATAAATACATAAAAACATTACTCCCTTCCAAATAAGCTTGGATAATGTGTTTGAAAATCTAAATATGTTTCTCAAGAATAATTGTTAATACACATATAGTCCATGGAAATTAGGGATTTCTATTACATATTATGGTTTGGGCCACTACACAATTAACTATTTCTTAGAAGGGTCCACATATATCCATTTTATAGTTAAAAAATTTCCCAAGAATGATAATTCCTCCATAAAGAACTCACATTTACTATAATTTTCATATAGTTTCTCTATTTGAAATGTCTTTATCATAGTATTCAAATTATCCTCAGGCTGATAATTTCTTTTCAAGTATATCATAATATCATATATAATGATTATAATAAATGTTTTCAGGTAATTTTTAAATAATCTATTCATTATGTCCATAAATATTGGTGGAGCATTAGTGAGTCTGAAGGGAATCACTATGAAATCATAGTGTCCATACCTTGTTTGAAAGACAATATTGAGAATATCTTCCTTCTTCACATTTAATTGGTGAAATTTGGTCCGAAGGTCCACCTTAGAGAAATATTGGTCCCCACATAGTTGATTGAATAAGTTATCAATCCAAAAAAGGGTATAATTTTTATTCATTATGATTTTGTTGAGTTCATGATAATAAATGTATATGTGCATTGAACCAACCTTCTTATAAATGAAGAGGATAAACACACACCATGGTAAAGCACTTGGGCATATAAAAACCTTTTTTATATTCTCTTATAACTACTTATTTAGTTCTTACAACTCAATGGTGGCCATTCTTTAGAGAGTTTTTAATATGGGTAGAGATATAAGTATATGTTTTATTGATCACTCAACCTCTCGGTCTGGTGGAAGACCGAACAATTCTTCAAAGAATACATCAGTATAATACCGAATAAAGGGAATTTATCAAGACTCTTTATATTATTTGTATCAATCATTGGACTTATATATTCTTTCTCATAAGGAAATAATATCCAAACTTGAGATGAATATTTCGAAGGAGATTTATCCTCCTCTATATACTTATATAAAATTACAGGATAACTCATGATGTGAAGAGTAATATTCCTAATCCTAACTATTGATGTTGTATTTATATAAGGATATCAAATCCATGCCAAATATAGAATCAAAATTCATTAAAGGAAGTAAGACAATATTTAATGGGAGGTTCATTCCATAAACATTGACCAGGGAGGATTTATATACTTAGGATGTAATAATTTATCCTTTTTGTTGTTCTCATATATTTCTCAACCGCAATGTTTAAAGGTGGGGTTTGAATAGTTTTATTAAACATGGAAGATATAAAATAATTCATAGAACTATAATCGTATATGAAATTTTATTCTCATAAACAGATAATGAGTGTATATTTCAATATTTATAATGGTTTTAGTAATTTACGATATCCTAAATAAACTTAGGGATGAGAATACTCAAACTAAAAATTATATAAAAATGAAAACTATCAATATAGGAGGAATAACATATAAATGAAAAGTATATCCTAACTTATGATTCTCATGGATTCAATGTAGTTTATCTAGAGTAAGGTTTCATATTATCATTTCTAAGCTAACAATCTATCCATGTCCTTATTTTTGTAAAGAGTTTATGAATTTTACAAAGCATATCCCCCAACTGTGTCAAACTAGGTGTTTCGTAAGGTCTATTTGTCTTACAGAATGTGATAATAAAGTTAATAACAAATTATCAATTTCCAAGGTTATTACCCCTAGGAATAATAGTTTCAAAGCCACATCCAATTATAGTATCCATATAAGGATACAATTTTTTGGAATCCACTCTCTCTATACTTCACAAAGTTTTAAGGATTTTATCCTATAATTAGACTTATACCAAGGGATATCAGTATAGTATTATAGTCATAATCCAAAAAAATAACATTAAATTTCTATTGTACAAACTATGGAGACCCAATCCTTTTTCACATTTTATTGCACAATTCTGAACATAAATATACAATAAATAAAACCCAAATATTGTGAAACCAAGGGTCTTTGGGAGATTATGTTCATAATACATCAAAAATAAATTAAATCATAACATATATTTTTTATTATACTTAATGAGATCCTAAATTACTTTGAGATTATAAAACTACATAGGATAACCAGTAGAATACAAAAAAGTAAGGGGTGATTTATAACTCCTAGTAAGGGAATAAACATGATAAGAAAACATAACATGTGAGTCAAATGACATAACATAAAATCATAAAATATAAGTCTCATGAATAATCGCATGAGGTAATAATATTAATAACATTGAATCATAAGATCATGGATACATAGGAATGTTTAATAAACATAAAACATGACATAAATATAAGTTAAGTCTAACCGCCTAGACAACATCACATCGTGGACAGATTCCCATCGTGGATTGGGTTCACTCTCTAATCCCATAAATACCATATCAAGAGAAAAAACATTACCAAATTTATTAGAGAACTATATTGGTTCACCCATAATAAAATTTACATGCTTATGTGTGATAAAAAAGGAAACCAATCATGTGGTATAAATATAAAAATTACCCATGTAAAGAAATGGGTTTTATAATCCTTACCCAAATCATAATTAAAAGAGATTTGATAAAGGTCACACAAAGAAGATGTAATTAAATATTATGGATGTTCATATCTTAGTAAATATGAATAGATATATAAGTATGGGTTTTATTTGTGAATAAATACATTAAATGGGCATTACATAATGGGTTTAATGGATAGAAAATTTACCCTTAATCAGGTCCGATTTTAGAGAAGTTATTTGTGAAATAAACTTAAGGCATGTGTTACCCCATCAAAGGAAAGGGGAATAAGATAGTTATATATATAATAGTCATATATAAATGATTTAGTAGAATAAAATAATATAAAAGTTAGATATAAAGTGATTTTGAGAGAGAAAGGTTGTAACCTAAAGAAAATGGGTGGTTCAGAGATATCCCTTAGCTTATCTTCCGGAATCATTCTGCACTCAGACTTAGTGTCCCGAATTGTAAAATAAAACTTATTAATTATCTAATTTAGCAAATTTTAAATCTATATTTTATTAATTATAATTATATTATATTCATTTATATCTCTTTAAATGAGATATAAAGTTCAATTTCATTATTTTGGGGGAATTCGTTTCATAATTCCAATGTCAAATCACTTGTGGGTAATTGTTGAAGTTCTTATAAAATGAGACTATAAATAAAGAAGTTTAATGAAATGGTATAAATTAACTTAAAAAATTTAATTTTACCATGTATCTATATGTGTTTTTACATATGTATTATTCATTTATTTAAAATGTTAACGTTACATGGTTAGTTCATTTAGGTTGTTTTACCGACCATTAGTACTAATGTTTTATTTAATATCATGGACATATATTCATTCCAGAACATGGAATTTGTTTTAATATACTAATAATTGTCTTATTTAACTATAATAATAATTTTATTACCAGCCTTGAAGGAAGTAGAGAAAAATGAAATGCCTTGTTCATGGAGGTGGTGAACCAACCTTATTGTGAACAACATATTCATTTAACAATCAAATGAATGGAGGGTATAAGATTGATATTGCATTAACATAATAAAATGAAGATTTATTTATGATATTGGAGTCATTATGTCATTTTTGAATGAGGGGTTTTAGGATAAGTTATAAGAAGAAAAAAATTTAAAAGAGGTAAATTAAGAATATTACCTCTTAAATGTTGTCTCCTTAAAATACTTATTAAGGAAGTTAGAATTAGTATTTTTTTGAGACTTGTAGAAATAGTACATAGGGAGGGGGGATTAGAAAGGTAATTATTTAGAATTTTTTCAAGATCTAATTTTAAAAAATTGTGAGGAGATGGGGTTTGATGAGTTGTATTTATAAGATGAGGAGAATGGTGTTTTTGAATATTATAATCATTAGTTTATTATTTTGGCTTAAGAGTATCAATAGTATTAATTTTATGAAAATATATATTAAATGGTTCATGTGAGTTAAAAATAATGGGTTCTTACATCATCCAAGACTAAAAAATTCATGTATTTAGCTTATAATGTTAAATAACATATATTAGTGTATTTCACTATTCACAAAACAAAAAATATTTTAGAAAAATAAAAAAAATTAAACCCTTCCATTTTTTGACACGTAGATTTGAAATTTTAAATCCATTTTATAGAAATAATTTTCTAAATATGATAAATTTAATTTTTAATTAAAATCCTCATTTATTTAAAAAATACCAATTTTAGTATTATGGTCAAATTTTTGATGCTTTGAAAAATTACTTAAGTTGTCCAAAAATTTTATTATCATTATAATACAGCTTAATATTTATTTATATATAAATTTAATGAAATTAAACTTTATTTTAATTATTATATTTATCATAAAAGTGAAATAAATTTTTTTTTTGTTCTACAAAAAATAAAACACATAATTTACCATTTTTAAAACCTTTATTTACTTGTACCATGATATAAATATATGATATTTTCATTTTATAAGATACATAAATATTATTTTATGCTTCTATAAGTGAGGATACTATTCTAATGGCCAGGTTAGTATTTCTAATGGTCTTATTACTATTCCAATGATCAGGTTACTATTTCAATGGTTAGATTACTTTTCTAATGGTCAGATTTAGGACAGTCATATAGGTTATCTAATTTCAATAAATACCTCATATTTAATTCATTCTTCATTAAATTATATTTTATCTCATGTTTATATTTTCATTTTCAAAACAAATATTGCATTACTTCTATTCTACTTCATTTCTATAATGTTGTTCATGAGTGTGATTATTCTGGGTGATCGAATCGATCCAAATATTATTATTATTATTATTGTTTTATTTTATATTTTTTGTCCCATTGTAATAACTTCAAGTATTATGGCCATTTTTATTCACTAAATTTAAAGTTCAAATTACTATTATAAAATTTCATTGATTTTATCATGTGGTCTATGTACTTTACTTAATATGACACATTTATATAATCCGAAGAGAAATTCCATTAATAGAATTCTTGGTAATTACAATTTTTTTGGCCTTAAAGTGTTCCGAATCAAGTACCAGGGTAGGGTAACCTTTTTTTGTTCATTAAAAAATGGTATCAAATCCTTGTTTTATTTTATATTATTCGGAATTTCGTGGTATATAGAGGATATGACTGCCAGAACTCAAGATGTGTATATATTTAAGTGTCTGACCAATACTTTTTATATTGTGCCCTGAGATACTAGGAATAATTAGGATGTGCATGTCTAAAATTTGATCCATTTTATTGATTAATATAATGACATTTTGATTTTGATTTGATTATTTTTTTATTGAAAACCTGTGAGTTATTTTAGGAAACCTTAAGATTGGGAGTGAAAATAGGATGAAATCTAGGAAGACATAGTTATGAGTCATAGATTGTAATATAATACATAGACCACAAAAATAGTTCTAGAAAACTTCCCATAGACTTGGAATTTATATCATAATTTTTTCATGACCATATAGAAACACTATGCATAGTTGTTAATTTTTTGAAATTTTTATGTTTTAATTTCTTATAATTTCAATTTATTTTTATTTTTTCCTATTGTTATTTTGTATGAGTTGGAATAAATTGAATTGGGTTATTATTATTATTTATTTTTTTGGGTATAATATCTTATGTTTTAGTGTTTCATGTTTATTTTTAAATAGTTAATTTATTAATTCTTAATAATGTTTATCAAATTTTTTGAACTCTAAAGTAATTTTTATACTACAAAGACCATGTTAATTTGGAAGAAAAGTGGTGTAAAATGTTTTGAGATTTCATGGTGGAGTTTTATTTAAAAACTTAAGTTGAATTTATGATTTTAATATATAATCCATTATTCAATTGATATTTATTCTTTTTTTGAATTACTATAAAGTGTTTTTTGGTATTTTCAGTAATTTTAAAAAAGGAATTTTTAAAAATCTTTCTGATTAGGTATTTTAGATATTAAAAAAAGAGTTTACCTAAATGATTCAAAGTGTGTTTAATATTCTACAGTTTCCTCATTAAATGGTTCTAAAAGAGAGGTGGGTTTCTTAATAATATGCATGAGACTTAATTTCTTGGTTTTCCTATGTTATAGACATTGAATGAATAATTTTGGGATATTACTATTATGATATAAGTGTAATTTTCACGATGTTTGATATTATTTTACTTGTTGATATTTAGTTACATATAAATTATCAATTTTGATACTGCCTTAGATTGTGTATTTTGTTTTAAATTATTTTAGATTATGTGATAATCCAATATTTTCATATATTTTTTCTTGATATTTTAATTATATAAATATCACTTATTTATTATTAAAAGAGTAAATATCACAAATTTATATTATAAAATTTTTTTGGATTTAATTTTACAAATTCCTAAATGATAGAGTTTTTATCATTTATATTATCCTTGGGAATTATTGGAATAAATATTAAATTAAATCTTAAATGTTTTAATGATTATTTTTGGAAGTATGAGTTTATTCTAAAGAAATCATATAAATTTTGTGAAAATCTTAAACAAGTACATTATTGCTGGTTTTAAGGTTGAAATATGGAAAAAGCACAAAAATAAGACTATTATCCTGGAAGTAATCCTTTTACCCAATAATGTAATCATTTTATCCTAAATGTAATCCTTTTCATCTGATCACATGAATTCTCATCACAAGATTTTGAGGGATTATTTGTCTTTTGGTCTTGCTCATATGTCACGACCTGAACCACATTGGGCTTGAGCCACAACTACCCTAAAACCACCTCCATAGGCACGTGGGTGGTGACAAGTGCCAAAGACATAACTAACTCAGGGATTCCTTTTCCTAAAATCTTTCATGAATACACACAACAATATTAATGAAAAAATAAAAAGGGTAAGAGTTAATGATTAAAAATATCTATAAACGACACCAATCATGCATGAACCACTAGAAAATATGAAATTAGGGTAGTGTAAACTGAAAAGTAAAGAGAAAAAATGTATACCAATTGAAAAATATGTCCCAACATAAAAAAACTGGATTAGTAAAAAACTAAAAGAGAGTCCATATCTTGAATCCCAAGCTATGACCACTATACATAGTCTAAGTAACTGATATCCCTAATATCTTCTGAAGTAATGATCGACCTATCATTTATCTACATAAGACACAACATGTGTGGGAAATTCCCTAGCCGAGGTGTGTATATACATACCCAATAGGAAACCCTAAAAACTAGAGGGGGAGTAATAAGAGAGATAAGGGGAAAAGAAAGATAGTAGATATCATAAGTTATAGTGAAAAAGAACATCTCAATCCAAAATAGAGTGAAATCTCAACCAAGCACAAGGGGATAAATACAATGAGTAGATAGAATACCAATATAGTCTTTCCCACCTATAGCTGGTGAGTAGACTCATCCAACCATGAGAAGATAAACACAGAAATCACATGGCATACCTCATGCGTATTCACCTCTCCAAGAAGGAGAGTAAAAGAAACAAGGTGTGGATACAAAGGAATAGTATATATATATCCTAAGTTAAATGAATCCAAAATGAGTGTGTAAGGGGATTTACATATCACAGTTCAAACTAAGTTTAAGAGTAACTAGTAGTTCAAAAATTTCATCAACCGTATCCATCATCTCACACATATTCCCAGAAGTAACTATGAAAGTTATGACACACCTCATCATTGTGACACATAGTCAAGGGAAAAAACTCAAATAATAGGACTTTTGCCCTAGTGCATTAGGGGGGTCCGCTCTGAAGTATTTATAGAAGACCTGCACCCATACCAATGGGGGGTTCCAATCTGATGTCATGAGGACGTTCACCCTATGCTAATAAGGGGTTCCACTTGGCAAGGAATTGGACATGCACACAATATAATGGGGGTTCCACTCTATAGGTTGAGTACCCACACCATTGTATGAATGGGGGTTCCACTCTGGTCATCAGTGACCCGTACCCATGCCGATGGGGGGTTCCACTCAGGAGGTAACTATAGGGGACCCATGCCCTGATAACACATTGGGGGTTCCACTCTAGTGGTCAAGGAACCAGGCCCCGATTCCATAGGGGGGTTCCACTCTGATCATTGAGGACCCATTCTCAATTTGATATGGGGTTCCACTAGGAAGAATCCTCTGGTGATCCTGCCTAACCACTACTATCATCTAGCATCACCTAAGTACGCATCATTCCTAGAACATTCTACATAATATCTAGAAATTGAAAACTAATGGAACCATCACATTCTATGTAGTAAAACACTCAATATAGGCTACTCACAATCCTAAAATCTGAATCCAAACGAAGGGGATACATAACATAGAAGTTTCCTAAAAAGGAACCGAGGGATACACAGTGTGTGAGGGGTTGCACAGGTCGTGTGGTCCCACTCCACAGCCTTCCAGTGTACCTATCCAACACATGGATCCCATCCCATATATTAGTACACTCCATATAGGTGGACTACATGGTGTGTCTAGACTAATCTGGACCTAGGTCATGTCCCATTATCTATGTCTGTGTATAGTACCCAATGTCCATGTACTCTTTACACAACTTGTTTCCTCACAAAATGTGTTCCCTGTGTGACCTGGCCATGTCTTTGTACATGGGTACACGGTTGTGTACCTAGCCTTGTACATACATACGATTTCCCACCCATGTGATCCATCACATAGGTTGTTCAATTAGGGATGGGGTACACATCATGTAGGATGGATTGACACCGTGTCATCCATAACTTTTCTGAAACCCTAGCCATCGTTGTTGAGGGGGATACATGTCAAGTGTTCATCCCACTACATGACATGTAGTCATTTTATCACCATAATTGCAGATACAAACTTTTCACCTAGAATCTATCCACTCCACTTTCAATTTCAGCCTATCTCAAGCCGAAAATGGTAGATCTAGCCCTTGTTTGTGGATCTCATCCGTCACTCACTGGGAAATGGAATCCATTAACTGTCACGGTTCTTCGCAATAACTGAACACCATAAATTATTCTACACTTGATTTATTGATCTTGAACCATCGAAATTATCATCCATGCCTCAAAAGATTCCCTGATCTAGTCTTAGATCATAGATCCATTCTTTTTTTCCTAATCTGTCACGGTTCTGGGGGTCTGATCGAACTCGATACCACCCGAAAATGTCGAATCGGGATTGCAGGGTCCTAACAATGATGAACACAAAGAAAAAAGAAAGAAAAGAACCAAACAGGTTAAATTATTGATGCCAATTATTCTTGGACAATCAAACAAGAATGGGAAACCCAAGATTAGAAAACAATTAAAATTAGTCAAGATTTTAGTACTCGGACAATGAAAAGGAAGAAAAATAACTCCCATCGATGATTGATGACTAATCTACTACATATATTTAATCAAAGGAATGGAAACACAAAATAATGAGTTAAACCTCAACTATGGATCATTTTTTATGAAGAAAACATCTTCCAATGATTGGAAGAAGTTGTTGTATTCGCTGCATCCTGATCTGATCTGATCTGACATTTCATCATCATCTGATGAGATTCACAAATAGAGTAGGGAGGAAGATTTATGGATTTCACTCAGGGTTTATGTGGTTAAAACTGGGGAAATAAAACAGGTGGTGATCTTATATAGTTATCTGTTGCATTGAAACCAATAAATTAATTAAATTATTAATTAATTAACTCACTGAACGTACCTCCAATGAGAGAGGAGTCTAAAATCCCAGTGCATACCCATTTTATATCTCTCTAAGGGTAAAAAAAATTCTAGACTCAATTATAGTATCAGATTTATGATCCAAACTACTGTTTAAGATTTATCCTATTTTATTTTAGGGACCATGCATGCACAATATGTAATATATTTAATATTTTTATAAAATTGATTCTGGGCATACCGGGCCTCGGAATCACACGTCGTCTCAGCTCTTAGCTCTGAATATATATATATATATCTATTTCAAAGTATTAAAATGGAAAAAACCCAGTCTCTACATCATATGACTTTATTATCCATAAAATTATTTATCACCAACCTTCAACCTGTATGATAAGTCTTTACAAAGACTTACAATATCAACAAAAGGAGACATAAATTTAAAAAGATTGGATAATGAATGAGACTTTGTAAGAATTATTGGAGGATTTTTCTACCACATATACATTCATGAACTAAATAAAACACTTTAATGTAGATTATGTTTTAAAAAATAATAGTTATGGAAATATGAAAAATAAAAATAAAATATGTGAATTTCCAAATGATCAAAAGAAAGTGAATGCGGAAATATCTAAGGAACAAGAAAATATAGAGAATTTTGGAAGAGAGAAGATCATATGAGTTTTTTCTATGATGAAGGAGAAGGAACTCATACATCTACAAAAGAAATAGGATATCATTACTAAATGGGGAGATCAAGATTTGGATCTTGGGTTCATGATGGAGAATCTTCTACTTTTGTTTGATTATTTATTATATTTTTTTTATTAATATGGAATTCCTTTTTCCTCTCTAATCATGTTTGATACAATTCAAATAGAGGGTGTTGGGTATATTTTTTTAGAAGTTGTATTTTTATTAAAAAGATGTCAATACAATGTGAAGAAGAAGTCATGTGAATATGGAGAGATCCACAAAAGCTGTTCCATGTATATCAAATATTCTTGGAGTATTATGAAGTATTTATGAAAAAAATACCACGAATATATCTATTTTCATGAAGAATTGATGAAATACCATGTAAAGATAATTTATTCTTTCATGAGAAAAGAGGTTAATTTTCTAATGATTTTTGAAGAATAATTTAAAGAATAATTAATTCTATGAAAAAATATTTATCTTTTTTCATGAAGTATTTTGATAATTTTGATGATGAGTGAACTATTATTTAAATTCATAGACTTTTTCCAATGGTGAAACATTGTTTAAAACAAGATGAATAAGTCCATGAAATAATATATTTTCATGAAGAAATTAGATAAAATAATTCCATGCAAAAATATTAATTTTTTGGAATGATGAATAATGAATGAAGTGAATAATTATGTAGACCACGAAAAATATAATTTTTCATCATGTTTTTATAGGGTTTGAATTTATTTTTGGAATTACTATAGGGTTTCATTTCACACATAGATATGTTCTATGTTTTGAAAAAAAAAACATTCCAACCAAATCCACCTAGGAGGGCCTATTCAACAATACATGGGAGATATGATTTACCACATTGGTGACAACATGTGTATGGGAAGCCATGGTGAATAGGGGAGAATATGTAATAAGAAATAAAGATATGTGAAATCATAGAACCCACATAGATAATGTAGGGGTTCTTTTTCATGTAATGTGTTAGATTCCCATGGTACTTCCCAAGGGTGTGGTGCAGACCATGAGGGGAATGTGGTTAGTGTTTAACGTTCCAACACTAGTACCATCTTGAGGGTGAAGTGACAAAAAATTTATTATAAAGGATCTTGAAGTCATGCATAAGTTCGATGTGGGATGCGGTGCACATGTTATTGTTCATTCATTTAAAAAACATACAAACATATTGTTACTGTTTGATCAGTATAGTTCCAATGATCCTTCAACTTCCACACTATAATCTTCCTCCCTAGGTTCTAATGAGTTTCTAATCATGATTTCTTTTGGTGGAAGTGAGAACTGATCGATCTTGTAATAGAAAATAACCATCTTTATTAATCAAACTTATGTTAAGCAGACAATCTCTATTACCTAAATCCATACATGAAATCTACATCTTTCATACATGAGGTAATTTAAGTAATGATCTTCAGTCAAATGCATGAGATAATTTAAGTAGTCCATTCAAGTATCTAAAATCATGGATGAGATCGTGTTAAGGTATTACATGGAATCACCATTACATTCTTGTGAGAATAACATCTTGTATAAATAGGAACCATATTTGTTGACAAAAATTAAATCTATGTGAAGATTTTGAAATGGTGAGATATTCAGGTTTTTAAAATATGAATTGACACAATATATTTTCAACGCAATTTAGGTTGGTGAATATATGAGGTATAAGTGGTGAACCTCACCTAAAAATATCTGTGTACCAAGGCCACGAGATTATACTATTATTCATTTTCTTCTCAAAGAGCTATAATTTTTAGAAAATATAGTATCTCTACACTTCCTTTTATGTTAATAAGCAAAGAGTTTCTCAAGATAGTGATTATGTAATAAAATATTAATGTATTATATAGATAAAGTGGTTCCACATATAAAACCATAAATGAAAGAGCAGTGTTTCTCTATGATCATCAAAGCTTTATGAAGTTCATATCCTATATACACATACATAAAGAAGGAAAATAATACCTTGTACTCTGTTGATACATGAAGAATAGTGAGATAGTTTTGTGAATTGATTAAGTTATAAAACAAATAATAAGTGGTTTCACATAATATAGTTTCATGAAGAAATATTAAGTTATATTACATCAAGAACATGCATTAATAAATAATATACATATTGACAATGGCAAATCTACTGTTATGTAAAAGAATTATAAGGGAACCCACATACTACATTATACAAACTATAGTTTTTAGATAAATAACGTTCTGTGCATAGATAAAATGTGTTAAATTATAGTTTTTATAAAATTGTGAGTATTTGAAATTAAGAGAGTATTCCATGAATGTGATGATATGAATACATGAAGGAAAGTGAGTTTCACACACTTGTGTTATTTCATGAAGAATGTCTGATGCAAGAAAACCATTTTCGAAATATTGTTTGCATGAAAATAATATTTATATGCTTTCATGCATTAAGAACTTAAAAAATAATATTATCAATATTTTCTTGAGATTATGTGATATATTTCAGTATTATGAGGAAAACGATAACTTGAAATATCTTGAAGTCCCTTCTATTGATCATTTTATTATTTTAGTGACTTGAAATAGAAGTTTCATCTTTCACTTTTTAAAGAGTACTAGCCAAATATGAAAATAATAAATATTGTTGATATAGTACCAGTTCAAGACCTATAATCGAGGAACAATGTTATTCAACTGATGTTAAGATATCTAGCATAACAGAGTGATATTGTTTAGAAAATTTTTATAAGGAATCACTATGCCAAAATCTGTATTTAGCGGTGGTTTTGTCGTTTTGCGACTGTTTAAACCGCCGCAAAATCGTTCTACGGTGGTTTTGGAAAACTGCCGCAAAACCATTTTTATTTTTTTAATTATTTTTATATTTTTAATTTAATAATTTATTTATTTATTATTTTTTTATTTTCCTAATTTATTTATTTATTTATTTATTATTTTTTAAATTCTCCTAATTTTTTTTATTTTCGTAATTTATTTATTATTACCATGCACATGCCCATCTCCTTGCATAAGTCTATGTCCATGCACAAATCCATGTCCACGCACATGCCCATGCACATACCCATGCCATATATATAAATTCTACGTTGGGTGAGATTTGAACCCCTTATCTCTTACTTATTATCCAAACACTTTACCACTCCAGCAGACTCTTCATGTGGTCAATAAATCAAACTTAATATACATATAAATATATATACACATATTAATTGGAAAAAAAAGTAATACATAATATATAATACCTAATATATAATACATAATACATAATACATAATACATAATACATTATATATAATATATAATATATAATATGTATTATGTATTATATATTATATATTATATATTATCTAATGCATAATTTATAATACATAATATATAATACATAATATGTAATACATAATACATAATATATAATATATAATATATAACATATAACATATAATATATATTATATAACATATAATATATATAAGTAATGTATAAATAGTAAACTAATTAAAAATTGATTTAATATATGATAAATAAATAACAAATAAATAATAAATAAACAAATAAATAATAAATAATAAATAACTAATAAATAATAAATAATAAACAATAAACAATAAACAATAAATAATAAATTATAAATTATAAATAATAAATAATAAATAATAAATAATAAATAATAAATAGTAAGTAGTAAATAATTAATAATTAATAATTAATAATAACTAAAAATTAATAATTGATCATTAAGAATTAAGAGTTAATTATTTATATTAAAAAATTTATAAATAATTAATGAATAATTATTAAATTATTAATAATTAATTAATAAATAATTAATAAATAATGAATATTTAATAAATAAAAAAATAAATAATAAATGAATAATAAACTAATAATAAATTAATATTTAGTAAATTAAAAATAAATTAATAAATAATAAATAATAAATAATAAATAATAAATATGAAATGAGAAAGAATAAAGAATAAAGAATAAATAAATAAAAAATAAATAAATAAATAAATACATAAATAAATAGATAAATAAATAATAAATAATTAATAATAAATAATAATTAAAAAATGATAATTAAAAAATTAATAATTCTTATTAATAATTAATATTTTAATTTTAATATTTAATTTTCAATATTAAATATTAAATATTTAATAAATAATTAATATTTAATTTACAAATAATTAATAAATAATAAAAAATAAAATAATAATAAACTAATAATAAATTAATATTTAGTAAATTAAAATTAATAATAAAGAATATAGAATATAAAATAAATAGTAAAGAATAAAGAATAAATAATAAAGAATAAATATTAAATAATGAATATTAAATAAATAAATACATAAATAAATAAATAGATAAATAAATAATAAATAATAAATAATTAATAATAACTAATAACTAATAATTAGTAATTATTAAGCAATAATTAATTAATTAATAATTAATAATTAGTTAATAAATAATGTATAACAAATAAAAAAATGAAAAATAAATTAACAAATAAGTAATGAATAATAAAATAATAATAAATAAATAAATAAATAATAAATAAATTAATTAATAATAAATTAATAATTAATGTGTACAGAATAACTAAATAATAAATAAATAAATAATAATAAATAATAATAAATAATAGTTAAATAAATAATAAATAAATAAATAGATAATTAATTAATTAATATTAAATTAATAAATAAATAAATACACAATTAATTAAATAAATCATAAAACATTAAAAACCTCTGAAAACTCTAAAAACATTGAAATGGAAAAAAAATATGATCCGAGGCTCATTTTCCAGATCCATAACCTGTTAAATCGAAGATCGTGAAATGAGCTTCAATATGATATGTGGTACAGGCTGAACAGACACCTTGATCGAATGTTATAACCGTTTGAATTTTAAGAAATCTGTGTCTGCAACTAAAACCTTTGTTTCTGATTCCTTCTAGGCCTTTCTAGAAGAATAAAAAGGGGTGAAAACTCAAAGAGTTGGTACCAGACACAAGCAGTGTAGAGCTCATCACAGGCTTTGATTTGATATGTGGTAGAGCCTAAATAGACACCCGGATTAAAAGTTATGGTCCTTTGAAGTTCTAGTTCAATTTTCAACTTTTGAATTTTTAACATATTTTTTTTCCAGTGATTATCACATGATTTAAATCTCACTTGGTTTTTTCTCATTTGATAAGCTTCGATTTAACTGGTTGTGGAGCTGAAATGATCTATCAGGTATGAAGTTATGGTTTTTTGATGCCGAAGTCTGTTCTTCTACTTATTGAAGATTATATTTCAGTTTAAAAACATTATTAACTAATAATTATAAATATTAATTAATTGAAACATTATAAATATATAAAATTATAAATAATAAACTATAATTTATTGTAAATAATAAAAAAAATAAAAAAATATTTTTTTTTAAATTTTTTTAAATTTTGTTTCTTAAATTTTCTGGAAGTTTTGAAAAAACCACCTCTATTTCATATCAATTTTATTAAAAATTCACCATTAAAAAATGATTTTTTGTTTCGAATATATATTTTTTTAGAAAATTAGCCGTGGTTTTTTCACGGTGGTTTTAAAAACCTCCACTAAATTTTTGATCGAAAAACATTTAGGGATGGTTTTTAAAACCGCTGCGAAAAATCCGCCCCTAAAACACTGTATTCTTGTAGTGGATATTTGAGGAACTAATCATACTAGTATAAAAATTTCCATTAAAGAATTAGTGGTTTCATTATAAATAAATCCATTTATCCTTTATATTAATTGGATATTACCTTCGTGAATTTTTGTGTGAATTTCACTACGCTTGTAATCACTACAATATTAGTGATGAGAACAACCCTAAAACAACCATATGTTGATCAGGGTAAATATTTTGATTTCTTATTGAGGTAGAACCTTGTAAAAATAATCATGTAGTTTTTAGTGATCTTATTTTTTTATACAATGAGTGATCGAGGCTTTAACTTCCCACATAGGTTGAATTGAAAAGAGATCTAATGTAAAGTAACCACTAATTCACCCCCCTTTGTAGTTTATCTAGTTATGGTATATATAATTGGTATTAGAGTAAAGGTTCTCTCTGTTGGATTCTCTACATTGAAATTGATCTTTTAGAGACATGAATTTATTTCTTATACTTATAATGAAGTTCATCTTTATAGAAGTTAGTTTTGTTTCAAATCAGAACTTTGTTTCTTTAAAGACATTGATTAATAGGAAAATGAAATATAAAATTAAGATGAAGAATATTTCCCACTTGTCAGGAGATAAAGAATAAGTTTCATTCCCTCTAAGAAATGATGAATTCAAATATGAAATTTTTGGATATAAAAAAATGGTTGTTTCAAAAACCACGTATATATATATAACATTATTACCTTAGTGGCATTAGGGGATTAAAGTGATAATTATGTATGTGGTAATTTCTATTTAAACTATCCTGAAGATGATCTATGAACTAGTGAAAGTGATAACGTAATATTTTATTTTTAAATTCATGCATTAAGGGATATGATTTATTTTTTTCCCAAATATCTTATTTCAATTATTTGTGGGATTTTAAAAAACATGAAAAATGAAATCATTTTTGTTGAAGATGAGTATGAATAAATTTAGATCATAAAGAATAAGTTCAACAATTGTGAAAATATATCCATACAAGTTGGCGGCACTAAAGTATAGTATTATATGATTTAAATAAGATACTCCAAACTTAATGAAGATTGGGTCAACGCTATCTGATAGAAGGATAAGGTCACTAAATAATTTATGAAGTCATTATCTATGAATTATTTCTCAATTAGAACTCAAATAAAAAAATGAAAGAGGATAATCTTTAATGAAGTTTAAGTGTGTGATTTCATATCTTGGGCATCAAGGAAGAAGATGATACAATATTGGATTGATCTTATATTGGGTATATTGAAGAATAATTATTGAATAAGATCATCCATTGTGAATTTTTATAAGTTTTTAATTATATACTACCACAAGTTAAAGTTCTATTTTTTTTTATTCTATGTATTGGTACATCTTAAAATTCATTCTTAAATAGATTCTCTATTATAAATATGACAATGTGTGTTAACCTTAAGGGGGAGATAGATGAATGTTTGAAGATACCAAAATTATTTTACTCTTGAAAATATGAACATTATGGAAGGATATTGAATGAAAATATTATTGAAGATATTGGAATACAATTGGATATTCCTTGAAGGATATTGGGAGTTCTTATTTCATTTGGCAATATTAAATTTATAAGGGACAACTTCATTATCTATATCAAAAACTATTGTTTTTTTACACCAAGATTGGATCAATTAGACTTAGAGTGGAGTGTTTTATATAAAGTTTCTATATATGAATTGATACCAATTTTCCCAAGTAGTTTTTTTTCTTTCCAATAAGGGGGGAGAAAGTGATAACAAAGTTTTATAAGAAAGGGGATAAAAAACATGACACATATTGACACATAATTTCAATACGGTTATTGAAAAACAAATAAAAAAAGCGATATGGTTTAGTCCACCTTATATAAGTTTTATTTGTTTTAAAAAATATTTTAATATGATGAGAAGAAGAATCTGGTTGAAGATGAAGAGATCCCAAGTAGTTTTTTAGTTACAATCAAATATTCCGGGAAGATTATGATGTAGTTTTGTAAATAAGACCATGAAAATATCAAATTTCATGATGAATTGATTAGATACCTTGAAAATATTATTTATTATTTCTCGAGGAGAAGTGAAAAATTATCTAAGGATTTTTAAAGAAGAATTCAATGAAAAATTAATTCCATGAAAGTATATTTATATTTTTTCATGAAGAATATTATGATTATTCTGATAATTTTTAACTTTTCTTTAATGTTTATGACTTGTGTCAATTATTAAACATTGTTTATAACAATATGAATAAGGACATGAAAAAATATATCATTTCATGAAGAAATTGGTGGAAACAATTCCATGAAAAAATGTTAATGTTATTGTATGATGAATACTGAAATAAGTGAAGAATTATGCATACCATGAAAAATATTATTTTCCATAATGTTTTGAGTGGGTTGAAATTTTCTTTTGGAATTCATATATGGGGGAATTTTAGAGTTATATAATTTCTAAGTGTGGGAAAAACATAATCAACTAATGCCACCCAAGAGGGCCATCAAAACCACATATGGGAGCTGAGGTCTACCACGTGGGAGCTAGCCTATACATGGGAATCCATGGCGGTAGAAGAGAGAACATGTAATAGGAAATAAGGATATGGGAGAACATAGCACCCACATGTAATTCATAGGGATGCTTACACATGGGACACATCAGATTCCTAGGGGACCACACAAGGGTGTGGCATAGATTTTGAGGGGAATCTGAGCAGTGTTATGAGCGTCGACCCTAGTGCAAGATCAAGGGTGAAGCTGTACGAAATGTATTAGAAAGTATCAGAAATTCACACAAAAGTTCAATATGGTATGGGGGTTCATGTTATTGTCCATACACCAAAAACACAAATAAAAATACCACTATTTTTTTATTAGAACAGATCTAATTCTTCTCTAGAGTCCATGACATGATCTTCCTCCTCGAGTTTCATGAGTTGTTGCTCACAATTTCTTCAGGCAACAATAATCACTGATCAAGATTGATATAACCAATGACCATCTTTAGTAATCAAACTGAAGGTATGTAGACATGTTTGATAAATAAAATTTATGTATGCAATATGTATATTGTATGCATGTGGTAATTAGAAGAATTAGCTTTGGATGAATGCATGAGATAATTTGAGAAGGCCATTAGAGTATATGAGAGAATGGATAAGATTAGGTTAAGATATTCCATGCATTCATTATCAAATGAACATGAGAATCTCATAGAGCATGAATAGGAACCACATTTTTAGTGGAAACTGAAGCCATATAAATTTTTTAAAATGGAATGATATTTGGGTATTTAAAATATGGGTTGAAATGACATGTTTTTTGGGGAATTTAAATTGTTGAATTTAGAAGGTAGAGTCAGTGAACCTCACCCACAAATTCTAAAGCCCCAAGTTTAAGATATGGTAATGCTATTCATTTTTTTCTAAAAGAGATCTTGTTTTTAGAAAATTGGGTATCTCAATTCTTTCTTTTACATGGAGAACCAGAGAGTTCCAAAAGCTAGTGATTTTTTAATAAATATATACTATGTTATGTGAAGAAAGTGGTTCCGCATATAAAAACTTATGTAGAGGAGAATTATTGTTCAATGATTATCAATGCTTCATGTAGTTTAGATCCCATGTACACTTATGCGAAGAAGGAAGAGAATACCATGTACTCTATTAATACACAATGTATAACATGATAGTTCTATGGACTAATTAATTTATGTGATGAAGAATAAGTGGTTCCATGTAATATAGTTACACAAAGAAAACTTAAGTTATGCTACATGAATAGAATGCATGCAATATTCATGCATAAATGAAATAAAATGAGAGAGTGGAACATATACTGTTGCATAAAGGAATTCATATGGAACTCATGCGGTACATTATTTAAACTAAAATATTCATATAAATAACATGAAGTTTTTGGAGATAGTGTGTTTAGTGACATTGTTTTTTATATTGTGAGTATTTGAAAAAAGGAAGATTATTCCATGTATGTGATGATATTCTTATATTAATTAAATTCAGTTGCACACACTTGAATTATTTCATTAAGAATGTGTGGGGAAAGAGCACCTTGAATGAAATATTATTTGCAGAAAAATAATGTTAATATTCCTTCAAACATGAATACATTTATGAAAAATAATTTTAATAGTATTTGTTTGAGATAAAGTGATATCATTTAGTCCCGTGGGGAAGAATGAAAATTTCAATATCTTCAAGACCCTTTTATTGACCATTCAAATATTTTAGTAAGTTTGAATGTAATTTGAATCTTCCACTTATTGAAGAGTATTGGGACGACATCATATAACCAATATTTTCAATATAGAAATAGTCGAAGAGCTATAGTTGAGGAACAATGTAGAGACCCGAAGCATGATGTACATAGACATTACATTACTTTTGCAGAATACTTAGTACATAACAAAAACACACGCACAAGGACCGTAATAGTTTAGTGTCTTTGGAAACTCAGAATATAATCTTCTAATCGTGGTGAAAGATCGTCCACATCTCCCATAAAGATCTTCCTTTTTTTTACCGAAAACCTTTATTTATATCCTGGGGAAAAGAAAACATAAAAGGGTGAGCTCAAATTCTCAGTAAGTGTAAAAAAAGAAATATCAATCACATCATATTCATAAGAACATAACTTTTGGAAATCTTAACATGCAAAAGAGATCATAATTTCATAACATGGGATAAATCATAGTAGTGAAATGTAATCCCAATAATCATAACTTAAAACATGAAACGTTGTGACATACACACATAATCATAGAGAATCATTTCTTATTAGTCAAGACTCATTTCCAAGACTATCTTAGTGGAAAAAGTCCCTTTCTAAACTGAGTTCACTCCTCGTTTCAGTCTTGTTTCACTGAACCGGTATAACCTACCATTCCAGCCATGTCTATCTCATTAGATATAAAATCTTTACCCAATGCATTTGAGGGAGATATAGGTCCCACCCATATCTTAATGATACCATTCTTATGTGTGCCACAAAATCATAAATCATACATCATTGCATAACCCATGTAATAAAAATGGGAATCTTAAACATCATGACATCATAAAACAATTCATATAGGATAAAGGAATTCATAAAAATATTTCCATCAAAACATAATCAAATCCATGTAATAATAGGAATAGAAACAGAACCCTTTATTATCTTAGATGGAAAATAATTTTGATAAAACACTTGAACTCCATTCTTGAGGAAAATATCCTTTCTACTTCAAAAACACTTTTCCTTTCATAACATGTCATACAATTCTAAACTAAAAGAAGTTGATTAAAAATAAACATGAAAACATGTAAAGGAAGATTCTTGGAAATAATGTTTTAAAAATCCCTTCATGTCGTATAAGATAAAAAAAACATTCTTCTCGTACTTTTGTCAGAAAAGTCAAAAAGTACCTCGTATGAAAAATGACAAAAGATTCCTTTCATATCTTTTACTAAAAACTCACCGAAGGGTAAAATTGGATTTAAAAAAATTGTAGGTGGATGGAAATAATATTTCATATTGAGGAAACATGGATGTGGATGATAAAATACACCCCAGTGAATTTCAAAGTATAGACAATCTCGGATAAAAATGAGATTTGAAAAATTATCCCTTACCTTAGGTCCGATTTGCTTCGTAAGTGTCCGAACCTCCTGTATAATGATTTAAATAATCTCATTGACTTATTCCAGAATCATACTCATTGTTATGATATCACATATGGTTCACTTATGACTTTATATTACCCGTTCTTTAGTAAATTCCATGTTAAAGAGCGTTTTGGGTAAAATTGTTTCATTTGTCATCCGTGTTTTGACTTGTAATTATTCATACGATTACTTAGATCATGATTACTTAATTCTAGAATATAAAACATGATTTATATATAATATATATTTATAATATACATATATATAATAAATCAGTAAATGGAAAGAAATACACCGTTCATGGAGACGGTAGGTCGTACGTACGCATGAACGCTGTTTTCGTTTCCTTATTGAGTTGAATAGAATTAAGTAGATGACATACATATATATACACATAAATACAGTATCATTATTATGTCATATATTTCATGATTACTTATTATATATACTTTATAATCATTCATGAATGGTTAAAGTGGAGAATGAATCTCATCGCGTCGTGGGGACGGTAGTCCGTACGTACGCACGAGCGATGATATCGTTCTCATGATCATGAGACTGTATTGGAGTGTATGTATACTATTTAAGAATCAATATCACTTTAAAATAATCATATATAGTTATTATTTACACCATTATACCCATCCAAGTAAGGTGGTGGTGGAAAATATATTACACCACGGCGTGGAGACGGTATTCCGTACGTACGCACGTGCAGTGATTTATTTTTCCATAGGATGGATAGATGGTGAAATAGGGTTGTTTCATATTTATAATAACATATTCGTATATGAGTGATACTGATGTTATTACTTCATAATGAAACAACTAAAGAAGAAGAAGTGGAAGAAGAAATAAAGATGAAAGAATCGGTAACAGACATTACCTTTTCTTTGAATTGCTTCTTTGAGACCTCCTTTTAGGGCACTAAAATAGGTCTTTGAAGAAGACCAAAACCTCTAGGATGTTTCTAGGGAAGTGGAGAGGAGAAATTGGTAGGGGTTGGCCGAGCTTGAAGGCTCAAAGTGGTTTGAGGAAGAGAGAGAGAGAGGAGGTGCCCTTTTATAAGGGAGGAGAGGGGCACCTTTGAAATAACAAAAAATATTATTTTATTATAAAGTCAAGTTCAGTTTTAAATAGCTCCAAATTGATTAATTTCGAAGATAAGGTGGGTATGGGTCGAAATCCTCTCATAAAATAGAATTTATACAAGTTTAGGTTCCTATTTTAACCTTATCATTTAGATTTAACATTAAGTTAAATAATTTTACTTTTACCGTGTCTTCTTGTGTTCTTATACTATAAGGTTAATAAACTTACTATAGGAATACAAACTAAACCCAAGTTGTTTATTATTAATATATATAACCTTATATAAGTTATTTGGACGAACCTTATATTTTTAGGAATAAAATAACAATTACTAATATAATATTTGTTTTAAAAACTATTTTATGTCAATTTTGACACTATTTAGTAATTAATTTTTGTGAAAATCATAACAGAATGATTAGTTCGAAAAAAGTTAATTATATCAATACTAACATGTCATAGTAACATATAAAATTAGTTTAATTCATAAAAGGTGTCAAATTATATTTATTTGGGTATTTATAACATCGATTATTTCAATATTTCATTAATAAGATAATTACTGCATCATCGTTGTGTCATAAATAAATTAAATTATCTAATGTCTAAAAATTACAAATAAAATACCATTATGTAGGAAATCGTTTTATCATTTTAATTAATATTTATAGTCGAATTTATCTTATGTATAACCCCATATTAAAAATGATTTACTTATTAAATATTGATTTTAACTATTTTAACCCTTCTTTAAATAAATTAATAATAAATGTCCTAATCTAATCCAAGTGGGCCTAAATGGTCATATTTTATTCCGAATGTTGTTTTTGGTCGAATTACACTTATCCAATATAATTAGGACATGTTTTAGGGTAATAATAATATCATTTTTACCCTTAATTACCCTATTTACTTTTAATCGTGGTAAAAAAAGTAAAAAGTTACTATTCACCAAAAATTACTTTCATCTCATTGAACCACATTTTACTTACTGACATCAACCGTGTCTCTCGGATTTTTGAAATTCCACTCACAGAAGTGGTAAAATTAAGTTTTATGAAAAATTCATTTTTCTTAACTACCACTTAGTGGTTTCACTATTCATCAAAAAATAAAAGTTTCCAGAAAAATACCAAAAATTAGACCTAAGATATATTTGATATTATGAACTCAAAAATGATGTCTATTTTACCAAATTCAAAACATATCAGTTTCATTAATTAATTTAAAAATTAATCCCCGTCGTCAAAACAAATAGCGTGTTCTTAAGAGATAATAACTATCAAAAGATTGACAATTGTTTATGTCTGGTTTAAATGTGAAATTACATCCAATGAACAACATTGTATTAAATTGTAAAAATATATTCTAAATATACTTTAAAACCACTCAAATTAATAATTTATCACTATTAATTATTTCGATTAAAAAGGTTGCTTTTAATTAAAATTTAGTAATTTTCACTATTCATCAAAAAAATGAAAGTTATCCGAAAAGTACCAAAATTTCACCCTAATCTAATTTCGATATTAAGAATCGAAAAATGAATTCCATTTTGAAAAATAAAATTTAAAAAATTTCAAAAAGTAGTTATTACTATTCATAACGGCTAGTTTTAATAATATTTTAATAGCATATTGTTGTTTAGTAAACTCGTTATTGCGTACTACACACGCTATCGAGGAAGGTTGCGATTGCGTGTAAAGCAAGGCTACTCAAGGATGCATGTTGTGCAAGCTCCTTTTGGTGTAGCGTACAACACAATACATTAAGGAAATTAAAAAGAATATTTTTCATAAAATCTCGGGCTGTTACATTCTACCCCCCTTAAAATGAATTTCGCCCTCGAAATTCGTCGGGGTTATAAATGGTTTACTATTCGAAAGTTTCTTTAATAGAAACCCACATCATAAAAAGGATTACCAAAACCAATCTTTAAAAACAAAAGTATGAAACGTAACAGTTACCCAAATAAACTAATCACTGGGTTTCCACATAGGTGAAATTATGGATATGGGAGAGAAATCTAACCATCATGTTATGATGGAGAGTGGTAGAGAACATGGCTATGGAAAAGCCAGCAATCACAAAGACATAAATTTGTGATGATCTAAGGTACCATCTGATTCATCAGATATAAGAGCACTAGGACAACATTTTTGGTTTTCAAGATCATTTCCCTAAAGTTGATGAAATTGGAATTAGAAGAAATACTTTCGTGATTTTGGTATAGTCTCACCGTTTGTCGTTCTTTGGACAATTTCCACTTCATCACTTAAATAAATGAAGTTGAATTTGTCATTCATGATGTGTTAGCTGATCATGTGATAGAATGATGGGTTATTCCATCTGTCTCAAACAAAAGGTTATAAAAGTTATCAAAAAATACATAAGTCCATCTATAGTGAGATTAATCATATATGGTTCCTAAAATGGACTTATACTTCATATATCATACTGCTTAATATAATAAAACTAGTTTCTACTAATCAGGGACTTCCTATAGGCCAGTGGTAGGCGATAAAGTCCAGTCGCACTTTGGTTGTCGGTTCGATTCCCACAGCCTTGTCCGACGTGATGGGCTGTCACCCATCCTACAGGTTGTCCTTTTTCTAAAGCTATATTACTATAAAATCCCATCAATAATATCTAAAAAAGTTTTACCCTAAATTATGTCCAACATAATCCATTCCAATCTTTTGGATTATCTAAAATACTTCGGTACAAGCTCATAGTATAAAGAAAATGATTACTTGAAATGTCACATAACAATCACGTGAATGCCATCATTTATCCCCCATATATCATAAGATATATCTTGTTGGTCAAATTACAAACATGTGAATACCTTAATCATATATTCTCTTGAAGAATGAATACCCATTGAACCTTAGTGAAAACATGAATGCAGTCAAAATTTAACTCTTTCCACATACCCAAATCCAAAAATTATATATACTCAAACCATGATATAACCTTCTCCTTATATCAGTCATGAGCTCATGAATACTATCAAACATTTAATTTTCTCCTTATCCCTTCATTATGCGCATATCATCTACATTCCAAAAATATCTAATTAACCTTTCATGGATACTGGTACCATTAATCATACACTTTCAAAACTCAAGGAAAGACAACAGTGTAACAATCCTTAAATGTCTCTTTATTCCATAGTACCATGAGATTACTTATATAACATTGCAAATGATAAACATGTAATCATTCCACTACATTCTTAAACCATTGACTGAGCTTCAACAATTCTTTCATCTAACATATCATTTGTAGTCTCTTCATCGTCATCAACATAAATACTACCCATACGACCATACTGATTCTCTTCATGTGACTTTCCCTTAGGGCATTGGTTTGCATAATTCCCGTACATTCCACATTTAAAACATTTAACCATTGTTGATGTCATAGCAATACCATTATCCTCATCCCTGGTGTTAACTGAACCTTTTCCTTTGCACTTATTGGATTTGTGTCCTTCTTTTCCACACCCAAAGCATCTTCCAGTCCCTTTGAAACATTCTCCTTGATGCCTCTTCCCACATGATTTACATAGGGGAAATTGAACTTTCTTTCCTCTATGATCATCATGATACTCCATCTTTCTCTTATTAGCCGAGTCAGGAAACTTAAAAATTTTTACTTTATTGATCATATTATGAGATTGCTGATTCGGCATAATAGTGATGTTTGGACTTCCAAATCCCATTTCATTTGGTTTCTCATGAAGAATATCATTACATTGTCCATCATATCCTCCATTATCGTGAATCATCTTGTTTCCAGGCATTTTCTAAAACCCAAAAAGAATAGTGTGAGAGACAAAAATCATAATAAAGGGGGAGTAACTTAAATATCTAACATCTTTGGTTTAATCTAATATCGTTACCATAGCTCTAAGACTATATCCTATACGTATACTTATCCTTAGGGACATCCCTAGACATACCCTAGAAATATCTCTAGGGATCTCACTAACATTTTCACATCCTAGTTTCCAAAGGTTGACTAAACCTCCCTTTGATACCAACTGTAGAGACCCAAAGCCTGACGTACATGGAAATTACATTACTTTTTCAGAATACTTAGTACATAACAAAAACACACACACAAGAACCGTAATAGTTTAGAGTCTTTGGAAACACGGAATATAATCTTCTAATCGTGGTGAAAGATCTTCAACATCTCCCATAAAGATCTTCCTTTCTTTACCTAAAACCTTTCTTTATATCCTGGGGAAAATAAAACACAAAAGGTTGAGCTCAAATGCTCAGTAAGTGTAAACAAAAGAAATATCAATCACATCATATTCATAAGAACATAACTTTTGGAAATCTTTACCAGCAAAAGAGATCGTAATTTCATAACATGGGATAAATCATAGTAGTGAAATGTAATCACAATAATCATAACTTAAAACATGAAACTTTGTGGCATACACACATAATCATAGAGAATCATTTCTTATTAGTCAAGGCTCATTTCCAAGACTATCTTAGTGGACAAAGTCCCTTTCTGAACCGAGTTCACCCCTCGTTTCAGTCCTGTTTCACTGAACCGGTATAACCTACCATTCTAGCCATGTCTATATCATGAGATATAAAATCTTTACCCAATTCATTGGAGGGATATATAGGTCCCACCCATCTCTTAATGATACCATTCTTATGTGTGCCACAAAATCATAAATCATACATCATTGCATAACCCATGTAATAAAAATGGGAATCTTAAACATCATGACATCATAAAACAATTCATATAGGATAAATGAATTCATAAAAATATTTCCATCACAACATAATCAAATCCATGTAATAATAGGGATAGAAATAGAACACTTTATTATCTTAGATGGAAAATAATTTTGATAAAACACTTGAACTCCATTCTTGAGGAAAATAGCCTTTCTACTTCAAAAACACTTTTCCTTTCATAACATGTCATACAATTCTAAACTAAAAGAAGTTGATTAAAAATAAACTTGAAAAATTGTAAAGGAAGATTCTTGGAAATAATGTTTTGAAAATCCATTCATGTCATATAAGTTAAAAAAACATTCTTCTCGTACTTTTGTCGGAAAAGTCAAAAAGTACCTAGTATAAAAAACCACAAAATATTCCTTTCATATCTTTTACTAAAAACTCACTGAAGGGTAAAATTGGATTAAAAAAAATTGTAGGTGGATGGAAATAATATTACATATCGAGGAAACATGGATATGGATGATAAAATACACCCCAGTGAATTTCAAAGTATAGACAATCTCGGATAAAAATGAGATTTGCAAAATTATCCCTTACCTTAGGTCCGATTTGCTTTGTAAGTGTCCGAACCTCCTGTATAATGATTTAAATAAAGTCATTGACTTATTCCAGAATCATACTCATTGTTATGATATCATATATGGTTCACTTATGACTTTATATTACCCGTTCTTTTGTAAATTCCATGTTAAAGAGCGTTTTGGGTAAAATTGTTTCATTTGTCATCCGTGTTTTGACTTGTAATTATTCATATGATTACTTAGATCATGATTACTTAATTACATAATATAAAACATGATTTATATATAATATATATTCAGAATATAAATATATATAATAAATCAGTAAATGGAAAGAAATACACCGTTCATGGAGACGGTAGGCCGTATGTACGCATGAACGCTGTTTTCGTTTCCTTATTGAGTTGAATAGAATTAAGTATATGACATACATATATATAAACATAAATCCAGTATCATTATTATGTCATATATTTCATGATTACTTATTATATACACTTTATAATCATTCCTGAATGGTTAAAGTGGAGATTGAATCTCATCGCGTCATGGAGACGGTAGTCCGTACGTACACACGAGCGATGATATCGTTCTCATGATCGTGGGACTGTATTGGAGTGTATTTATACTATTTCAGAGTCAATATAACTTTAAAATAATCATATATAGTTATTATTTACACCATTATACCCATCCAAGTAAGGTGGTGGTGGAAAATAGATTACACCACGGCGTGGAGACGGTATTCCGTATGTACGCACACGCGTTGATTTCTTTTTCCGTAGGATGGATAGATGGTGAAATAGGGTTGTTTCATACTTATAATAACATATCAGTATATGAGTGATACTGATTTTATTACTTTATAATGAAACAACTAAATAAGAAGAAGTGGAAGAAGAAATAAAGATGAAAGAATCGGTAACGGACATTACCTCTTCTTTGAAGTGCTTCTTTGAGACCTCCTTTTAAGGAACTAAAATAGGTCTTTGAAGAAGACCAAAACCTCTAGGATGTTTCAAGGAAAGTGTAGAGGAGAAATTTTCAGGGGTTGGCCGAGCTTTAAGGCTCAATGTGGTGTGAGGAAGAGAGAGAGAGGAGGTTCCCTTTTATAAGGGAGGAGAGTGGCACCTTTGAAATAACAAAACATATTATTTTATTATGTAGTCAAGTTCGGTTTTAAATAGCTCCAAATTGATTAATTTCGAAGATAAGGTGGGGATGGGTCGAAATCCTCTCATAAACTAGAATTTAGACATGTTTAGGTTCCTATTGTAACCTTATCATTTAGATTTAACATTAAGTTAAATAATTTTACTATTACCGTGTCTTCTTGTGTTCTTATACTATAAGTTTAATAAACTTCTATAAGCAGCCAAACTAACCCCAAGTTGTTTATTATTAATATATACAACCTAATCTAAGTCATTTGGCCGAACCTTAGATTTTTAGGAATAAAATAACAATTACTAATATAATATTTGTTTTAAAAACTATTTTATGTCAATTTTGATACTATTTAGTAATTAATTTTTGTGAAAATCATAACAGAAGGATTAGTTATAAAAAAGTTAATTAAATCAATACTAACATGTCATATTAACCTAGAAAATTAGTGTAAGTCATAACAAGTCTCAAATTATATTTATTTGGGTATTTATAACATAAATTATGTCAATATTTCATTAATAAGATAATTATTCCATCATTGTTGTGTCATAAATAAATTATATTATTTAATGTCTAAAAATTACAAATAAAATACCATTATGTAGGAAATCTTTCTAGATTTCTAATGAATATTTATAGTCGAATATATCGTATGTATAACCCCATATTAAAAATGATGTACTTATTAAACTTTGATTTTAACTATTTTAACCCTTCTTTAAATAAATTAATAATAAATGTCCTAATCTAATCCAAGTGGGCCTAAATGGTCATATTTTATTCCAAAGGTTGTTTTTGGTCTAATTACACTTATCCAATATAATTAGGACATGTTTTAGGGTAATAATAATATCATTTTAAACCTTAATTACCCTATTTACTGTTAACCGTGGTAAAAAAAGTAAAAAGTTACTATTCTACAAAAATTATTTTAATCTCATTGAACCACATTTTACTTACTGAAATCAACCGTGTCTCTCGGATTTTTGAAATTCCACTCACAGAAGCAGTAAAATTAAGTTTTATGAAAAATTCATTTTTCTTAACAACCACTTAGTGGTTTCACTATTCATCAAAAAATGAAAGTTTCCTGAAAAATACCAAAAATTAGGCCTAAGCTATATTTGATATTATGAACTCAAAAATGATGTCTATTTTACCAAATTAAAAACATATTAGTTTCATCAATTAATTTAAAAATTAATTCCCGTCGTCAAAACAAATAGCGTGTTCTTAAGAGATAATAACTATCAAAAGATTGACACTTGTTTATGTCTGGTTTAAATGTGAAATTACATCCAATGAACAAAATTGTATTAAATTGTAAAAATATATTCTAAATATAATTTAAAAACACAAAAATTAATAATTTATCACTATTAATTATTTCGATTAAAAATGTTGTTTTTAATTAAAATTTAGTAATTTTCACTATTCATCAAAAAATGAAATTTATCCGAAAAGTACCAAAATTTCACCCTAAGCTAATATCGATATTAAGAATCCAAAAATGAATTCCATTTTTAAAAATAAAATTTACAAAATTTTAAAAAGTGGTTATTACTATTCATAACGGCTAGTTTTAATAATATTTTAATAGCATATTGTTGTTTAGTGAAACTCGTTATTGCGTACTACACACGCTATCAAGGAAGGTCGCGATTGCGTGTAATGCAAGGCAAGTCAAGGATGCGTGATGTGAAAGCTCCATTTGGTGTAGCGTACTACACAATACATTAAGGAAATTAAAAAGAGCATTTTTCATAAAATCTCAGGTTGTTACAAACAATGTTATTTTGTTGATGAAAATACATCCATTGTAGTAGAGATATCTTGTTCGGAAAGATATTGGAAGTAATATTTGAGTAAATGGTGGTTCCATTATAAACAAATCCATTGAATAACTGGTGATATTAGTATAAATAAATCAACTAATCCTTTATGGGATATGAATATTACCTATCTAAATTTGTTTGTGAATTATACTACACTAATAATTTCTATAGTATTAGTGATAATTAAATCTTGAAACAACCATAGGAATATAATGAGAAGGGGTTTTCTATCTTATTAATTCTAAAACTTTTCATGTTCCTCATGTAATTTTTAGTGCTTTCATTTTTTTCATATGAAAAATGTCTGACTTTAAGAATGAGGGATCAATGCTTTAACAACCACAAAGGTAGAATTGAAAATATAATTCATAAAAGTTAACCACTGATTCTTCCCCAAATGGTTTATCTATAATGGGGATATATAGAGGGCAAATTATCCAATGATTGGGGAAGAGACAGTTATCCCTTTTAATTCTTGAGTAATTATACTTTAATTAATAAAAACACTATTCTTTTGCTCTTATTTCAGGCCTCAGTGACTATTTTTTACATTTAATACAATTGTGTGAATGGATTCAAACTAGTTTAATATTAATACCTACGTTTATAATTAATAATATTTCTCCTCCTAGTAAAACAAGTATCAAAGTAGAATGCTGTTCTAGGTGTTGAGTTCTTAATAATTTATAGAACATATATATCGATACTACTTTTTATTACATGACTATTACATAATTTTGAAGATAAAAAACATAATAGCATTACCAATATAGGATCCAAAGGTTTAATGTTCTAGGAAAATTAAACACATATATAATATTAAAATAATAAAACATAAACATTATTTAATTCTTTCTTCTCAAGATTCTTAGTGGAGCTCACATTCCCCTTAGTACAATAAATCACATGAGGATATACATCAATGAAATGGGTGAGGTAAAATCCTAGTAAGAGGATTAATAAGGGAAATGAATCAATATAACATGAGTGAACATAAACATCATCATCATCATAACATAATCATAGGATTATCATCAATATCATGAAGGAAAAAATGGATAAAGGCCTAGAATGTGGAAATGCAGAAAAATGAAACATAATGTCTTAGTGGTTAGAGACCACACATAGTTGTATTTTTAGGGTTATATAATTCTAGGCCCACTTATGAAATCATAACATTTATGTAATCATGCGTTCCACATAGAACACATATTAATCAAAGTCATGAACTAAACCCAAGGAAGATAATGGGTTTCATAAGGATTTAATAAATCATACATTCATAAATTTACTTTTTGGTTCCCAAATGAATAAGAGAAATCATACTTGGTCATAATACATCATTATTCTTGAGTGGACAAGAAGTATTTCAATAGGAGTAAAATACGATGTTTTGGAAATTGAAGTCACTTTTAAAAAAGGATTTTTTCTCAGAAAACATTCTGATATGGTGGAAACATATATATCCTTGAATTAAAACGTAATGTAAATTTTAATAAAATAATATGAACATTCATATAGTATAAGGGATAATAAACCAAATAAATTAATTGTGTTTGAGAATCCCCTTACCTTAATTCCCTCTTAATTTCATCACTTTTCACCTCTTTAATAATAAAATTATGTTTATTTAAACACTTATAAAGAAGTTAATTATATTAAATTATAAAACTATTTATCTATTAAAATCATTTGATTATATTTCTTACTTTAAATTGATGAAATTGAAGGGTTTTGATATCATGTTTTACTTAAAAAATGTCCCTTTTTGCAACGATTTCTCTATTTTATTAAATATAAATAATAAATTTTTACAATTAATTCTGGAAGAATAGAATAAATATAATTACATATTTATATATTATATATAATTCATAATATTCATCCATGAAGGCAGTTATAAGAATTGTCTTGATAATGTCTCAGTGGGTGGTTAACCGACCTTGAATGGGACATTGTCGAAAGGTTGGGAAAGAGAAGTATGGCATTTATATTTTTCATAAATATGATAATTAAGTACAATAACATCATTAATATAATTTTAACTTACAATATAATTAATTTTATATTATATGGTTTTGAAAGGAAGAGGGTAAAAAAAATAATGAGATGAAGAATATATGATGGATATGCCTGGAATCAACTTCCTATCATCCCAGTACTCAGGAAGGGAAGCCCTAGGAAGTGATGGTCAAGACCCCAGTCCCTCCGCCATGGATTGGGGGGGGAACTCCCTCTATTATCTGTATCTACTTGGCCATTCTTCTCTCCATTTTCAAACCTGAACATTATTCATCCTTTCCCCACAATCTCACTCAGTCCTAAAGTTCCAGATCTCCATGGTGGTTTCCCAATCTCTCACTCTTATCCTCATAATTTAACGAATATTTTGAATGCCTGAATCAGAAATTGGTGGATCACTTCTAGAAACATTATCTTTTGATTGAAACCTTTTATAGGTTTGTATTTAGTTTTTGGGGATTATAAGACTGAGTGACTATGGGGATTCTTGACAAGAGACACATGATGATTTGTTTTTTAAGATGAGGACCTTGTCTAAGCGTGGTCCATATCTCCTCACATATGAAATGGATCCCACTTTTACCTATAACTATGGTTCTAGGATTTATACATGAAATGTGATACTCCATCTATGGCTACTCAGGTTAGTTTTTTCGAACTCCATCTTCCCTTCCAAAATCCCATGATTATCCATATGCTTGGAAATCTAGTAAGATTATTTTTTTATTCAGATAGTAGAATTGAGTTAGCCTTTCATACTATCTACCTGCATATCTTTGTTGTGGTCAATGTTAACAAACCTCCAATTGATTATATTGGGATCACGGTTGGGGAGGAATTTTGGTGCAAGTAACCAGTGATCATCGAAACCTAGATGGATTTATGAACATCATGTCATAATCTAGGGACATTTTCCACTATTTTTCACTATAGCCACAAGATTCACCCTAAGTAGGTGAATGCAATTTCACAAATCAGGTCTTCTTATCCTATGGTTCTCTCAGCTGGAATTTTGTTTGTCAAGGAAACATTGATGGTCTATCATCTTCAAAAAGAGAATGGTCTTCATGATCTGAGGGTATCTAACATTTTCACTACCTTAAATTGTGATTTGGGTGTAAAAAAATAGGCAGAAAAGGTTCTAGAAGAGGTCTGAAAAACTCACTCATTGGTTTCTCCTTATATTATTGAGACCGTGAAGACTGGAGGCATGAAAAATGTGTAGGATTTTCCCCTAGTTCTAGTTTCAAGGAGGATGTTAATATGAATTCAGTGTCAATCTATCCATTATAATATCAGGTGGTTCTAGAATATAATGCAATAGGTATTTTGGAAAGAGGATATTCTGGACAATAGGAAGTACCAGTTCACCATGGTCAGGTTCCTGATCAAGCATGTGAGTCTCATGTAGCAAGTGAGGGAGGTCCAAAAGGTTGCAAGAAGATGAAAGTTATAGGGGATGGAGTGATTGTAGTGATCATGTCCAATTCTATAAGTGATTCTGTGACCATCATGCTTGATAGTCACTTTCATGAATTTGTGGAGGAAGGGTTAGTCCATGATTATAAAATAGGCCAAATATCCCTTTCCAGTGGATGTATGGAGGCAACACACTTGGTTCAGGAACATGGGTCTACTTAAGATTTGGGATCGCAAATGCCATTAATAGAGGAGCATCCCTTGGGAGGCTAGGTTTTATATAAGGATTATGATTATGATGATATTTCAAGATAAATCTCTATTAGTAGTGAAGAGGGATCAAGAGTTAGAGGTCTTCATAACTCATGGAATAAGAAGGGAAGAAATAGGCATCATGATGCAGGGTGCTGCATTGTAGTTAAAGGAAAGGGAACTAAAGGGTGGAAAGACTACCCCCAAACACTTACGATGATGAAAAAAAGATCAGATTTAAGGGATAAGGGAATAGAATGTGAACCAAGGCCTTAAGAATAGGAACTCAATATGGGTTTGAGTCTAATAAGTGGAATGATAAAGGCCAAGTGTGGATATATTAAGGATCAAGGGTAGGGTAGTGCGGTGGGAAAGAAAGAATGAGAGAAAAAGAAATACCTTGAGCTAATTATTCATTATATGGAATAAATCAATGAAAACACTACCAAACATAATTCCCCAAGGGATGATTTGGACATAATATTAGAAATATATGTTTGAATGGATGTTCGTAAGGACTTAAGGGCCTAGATCAACCAATAATATTTTATTTTGGCATGGGGATTCAATAAAATGAAGATAAACACAGAGGAGTACATCCATAATTATGAAAATATATCCACTCACTTTTAAGATTTAATCTAGGAAGAGACGAGTATGAAGATTGAAGCACTCCAATGGGGACTGTACCAGGTAAGAGATACTAACAATCATAGCCTTATTTTTAATGATTATGTGATTTCTTTATGTGTTTTCTAGCCTTTGGCAATAAAATTTCTTAGTTTCCCAATTTTTTGTCAAACATGTTATTGAATGAAAATTTGAATTTCAATCAGAAGAATAAAATAGGGAAGAGTTAATAGAGACTTACTCTCTACTCAGTGTAGCTTCTCTTGTATGACACTATAACTCCTTGGTGATTGGAGTTGGATTACTATATAATGTCCCTAAGTATTCTAAGGGTCTTGAAATGGAAAATTTGGGAAGATATTAGGCTTTAGAATGGGAGAGAGTAGTGTTTTTCCAAGGTATGGGAGAGGGTTTATTTATATATTAGGATTGACATATTTTTAGAATAAAATACTGAATAAAATAATATATCAAAGGTGAAACCTATAATAATTAATTTTAGACATTATGAACAATATATTAATACAATATAATGGGTTTAAGACTTAAAATAGACTTTATAACTTGATTTCATTAACTTATTAAAAAGTAAATTGTAAAGAAAAATGAATTAATATTTTAAGGAATCACTTTTGACTTTAGGTTTTGGAAAGTTCGTTTTAGGTTTGGAAATTTATTTCACTGTATTTTAATTAACCATTTATGAAATTAAATATACAGTATCCTAAGATATTTTTCTATAATGTATTATTTCATTATTACATCATAATTTATGTAATTTTAAATACACCAATTATGTGAAAAACATTATTTTTTACTATTCATCCAAAATTTATGTATTTTAGAAAGTTACTAAAAAATCACCATTAGATAATTTTGACATGGTGATTTCAAAAATGATATTAATTATATCTAAATAAACGTATAAAATAGGTAATTTTAATTTTTAATGTAAAAATAATTATTTTTACAAAATACTTTAAAATAAAGTTTATTAAAAGTGTGTTTATATTTTATTTGAGTTTTTAATCATGACATTTAATTTTTGGAATTATAATTTTTATATTTACTTAAATTAATCATGATAAATATTATTTATATCATAATTTATAATTTTGTGGTGAAATTATTATTCCAATGGTTAGGTTTCTGTTCCCAGTGGTTAGAATACTATCCCCAACGGCCAGGTTACTATTCTAATAGTCACATTTATTTCTATTCTTACCACTCTATTATTTCATTCAATATTCAACTCAATTACTCTCAAGGTTATATATTTCCATTTCCTATAATTTTTCTTGGTTTAATAATATTTTTCTTCTTCTTATATAGTGCTTTCAGTGGAGGCAATGATTCTTGTAGATTGGGGTGATCCATATTTTACTATTTCAGCTTCACTATTTTATGATTTTGATCAGTTGTAATGTTTGTAATTTTCATTTGTTTCATTACTAATTAATGTAAAAATATTTAGTAATGAGACAAAGTCTTTGTTGGTTTCTCTATATTTTGGGTGTGTATAATATTATATAATATAATACAACACACACATATTTAGGTAACAAATATTACTAATAAACATGGGGTCGTTACATCCTTACCCCCTTTAGAAATTTCATCCCCAAAATTTCAACTCATATTCTTAGTTGAGAATAAGTGAGGGTTCTTCTATTTCATGGTTTTCTCTAGTTACCATGTGACTTATTCATACTTATGGTTCCTCCGCAACACTTTTACAAGTCTAGTTGTATTGTTGCATAGAAATTTGTCTCCAATGTCAAATAATTTCACCAGTTTCTCTTTAAATGAGATGTTATTCTCCATTTGTACCACCTATGGGTTCATTACTTATGAGGGATCAGGTATTTACTTCCTTGGGAGTGATATGTGGAACACATAATGAACTTGAGCCATAGTTTATGTATATTTATAATGATAGGACACTGCTCCTATGCGATCAAGGATATGAAAGGGACCAGTGTACCTTAGGCTAATCTTTCCTTTCTTCCCATACTACGTGAATCCCTTCTATGGTGATATTTAAATAAAAAACTTTTCTTCAACATCGAATTCCAAGTCCCTTTGACAGTTCTTAGCGTAACTCTTTTGTATACTTTGAGGAGATTTTATATGTTGTTAGATGGATGAAACCTTCTCTATCATATCTTGTACAAGATTAAGTCCATGTAGATTTTTTCACAAACTTCATCCCAACATGTTGGAGTTCTACATCTTTTCCCATATAGAGATTCATATATATACATTTGAAAACTTGAGTGGAATATGGTGTTATATGAGAACTCATCCAATGGGATATATTGATCTCATCCTCCCTTAAATTCCATTGAGTAGGATCTTAGCATGTATTCAAGTGTCTAAATATTCCTTTTATATTGGCCATCATATTGGGGGTGACATGCCATTCTGAAATTCAATTTAGTAATCAAATCATATTGAATACTTCTTCAAAATTTAGTAGAAAACACCGGAACCTGATCATAGATGATAAAACGTGGAACCCAATGCATCCTCAACACTTCCTTCACATATATCTTAGCAAGTTTTTAAAGCAAGAAATATTCCCAAATAGTAATAAAGTGGGCAGTCTGGTGAGTTTATCCACTAAAACCCATATCACATTGTGTCCTTTAGATGTTTTTAAGAGACAAGTGATAATGTACATGGTGATATTCTACCATTTCCACATTGTTATATAAAATGGTTTCATAACCCATTTGAAATTATTTAAATCTACTTTAACTTACTGTCATACCAAACACCTTGAGATATACTCTAAAATCTCCTTCTTCTTGTTTTCCCAATAGAAGTGTTCTCGAAGATCATAGTACATCTCTGTGCTTCCAGGAGAATAGAGAATGATGAGTTGTGTCCATTACATGGTAGATCCAACTTTATCTTTGGTGATGCTGGCACAAAAACCCTCATTCGAAACTGAATCACATGATCATCATCGATATGGAAGTCATATAGCTTCCCTTCATTTTCCTCTTTCACTTTCTTTATTATCTCAAGAGCATCCCTTTTTGCCTCCTTGATCTTATCTTGGATGGATGGTTCAAAAATAATTTCGGAAAGGTAGAATACTTTCCCTATAATTATGAAGTCTATATCCATAATTTTCATTTCCAGGAAGATAGGGTCTTTATCAATCATAAACATGGGTATAGTGAAAGGTTTTTTTCTCCTCAGAGAATCAAATACCCTTTTTGCCTTTCCTGAATGGCATTGAATAGAGAAATCACAATCCTTGATTAGTTCTAACCATGTTCTTTGATTCTTACTGAGCTAATTTTTTGTGAATATATACATTAGTATTTGATGATCTATATATATATATATCTCAATTCTCACCATAGAGATAGTGTTTCCAAATATTTAGAGAGATGATTAGAGCTACTAATTTTAGATCATGTGTCGGGTAGTTTTTCTCATGGATCTTCAACTATCGTGAGACATAGGCTATCACTTTATCATTATACATCCAATCCTTTCTTTGAAGAATCACTATATATATAAAAACCTTCTCTAATTTTTGGTACTTTGAGTACAGGTGAAGCGACTAGCATCTTCTTGAGCTCCATAAAGCATTACTCACATTATTCCATCTCGACATACTTTAACTATTTCCGTGTTAACTTGGTTAGTGGAATAGAAAGTCACAAGAAATTCCTAACAAACATCAATAGTACTTTTCCAATCTAAGAAAATTATAGATTTCTGTGACACTAGTGGGTCTATTACATTCCTAAATTTTCTTTTACTTTTAAGGGTCAACATAAATTCCCTCACTTGTGATCATGTTCCCCAAGAGTGTGACTTTCTACATCCAAAAGTCACACTTTATGAACTTATTATACATTTTCTACTTCCTTAATGTCCAAAAAACAATCCCTAAATTATCTTCATGTTCCTACTTTCTATTAATGTAAATGATAATATCATCAATAAAAACTACCAAAAATATGTCGAGGTAGTCTCTAAAGACTCTATTCATCAAATCCATGAAGATTTCAGGGTCATTAGTAAGTATGAAGGGAATCACTATGAACTCATAGTTCCCATAACTTGTACTGAAAGAAATTTTATTAATATATTCCTTGTTCACCGTCATTTAATGATATCCTGAATGAAGATCCACCTTTGAGAAGTACTGATCTCTTTATAGTTGATCGAACAAGTCATCAATCCATAGAAAATGATACTTGTTATTTTTGGTGATCTTATTTAGATCCCTATAATTGATACACAGCCGAATTAATTGACCCTTCTTCTTAACAAAGAGAACTCTTTCACCCTATGGTGATTCACTATAATTTATGAACCCTTGGTCAAAATTCTCTAGTTGTTGCTTCTTTAACTATTCGAGTTTGATTGGGGCCATCCTATAGGGGTATTTTGAGAAAAGGGTAGCTTCTTGTTTGATCTCTATTGATAACTCTACCTCACGATATTGGGGAATTCTGAATAACTATTCAGAAAATACATTATTGTATTCCCTAAAAATGAGTTTTTCTTCTAGTTTGATACCTTCCTTTGACTCAACCATTTGATCCTGGTTTTCTTATTCACTTAGTATCAACACCTACACCACTGAGGGATTTTCAAAAGGAGTTTCATGATATTCACTTAATTTGTAGAGGATAAATGGATGGTTCATAATGAGAAAATAGATTTCCTTTTCTTAATAGTTTATCTATACACTGCATATTGAGTTCCAATCCATGCCCAATATAGAATCAAATTTCACTACAAAAAGAATTTCCAGATTCACTAGAAAAAAAATCCCACATACACTAATAGGGGAAGAGTACAACACATGGGTTAAAATGATTTCACTACTAGTGTGTTTACAAATAGCTCTTCATTAAGGTATTGAGTCTTTGATTCATTATTTCAAGAACAATTTCAGGATATAAATGAATTCATAGACCCCAAATCAAATAAAACTTTTTCCATTATTGATTGAATAGAAAGTGTACCATGTATGACTTCATTTTCTTTCTCCACGTCAAAAGTAGTGATAGAATAATTATTCCTTTTCTCCTTTGGCTTTGGTTTCCATTGATATTGATTACCCTCAAATACTTGAGGATTAGTAAATTGGATTTCATAGGTCCCCTTCTCCCTACAGTTGAACAATTGAACCATGGGTGGTGCATTAGGAGGTGTCCTCATTTCCTCTATCATGTTGGATGTATTATTTATGTCTCATCAACATTCATGAGTTTTATGGATTTATCTCCAGCACTTGAATCATTTCATCGTCTTTTGAGACAATTTCCATAATACTTCTTCCCAAATTTCTGACATGTGAGTAGTTGGATCCTCTTTCATATTTTATCATTTTACCCACTAGCTTGAAACTTCATTCTTTTTTTCTTATCTCCATAATCATGAGACCATTATTTTAACTTCATATATAATTTGACATCACCTAAAACCACTTCTTTAGAACTCCCAAAGTATCATATTGATAGAATATTTCAAAGGTTTGGTTTTAAAATTCTAAAGAATATATCTATTTTTCTATAATTTTTTATAATAAAACCCAAGGAGTACTTGGAAAGCCTTGTGATGTTTTCCTGAGAATCCATGATAGATTCACATTCCTTGTACTTGAAATCTATGAATTCTCACTCTATCTTTGTTCAATGAGTTCAAGGGAAATACTTGGTAAGAAATATTTTCTTATAGTCTTCCCACTCCAAATCTTATATTTTATCATTCATCTTGGAATTCTTAATCATCGCACACCATTGATTGGTTTCTATATTTAAATGATAAACAACTAGAGTCACCTTCTCCTTCTCAGAACAATGGATTATAGTAATGATATTCTCCATTAAGTTAAGCCACTGTTTTGGGAAAAGTTGATCAGAAGTTCCACTAAAAATCGGTGGTCGTTGCCGTATAAAGGAATCAATGGATAATTGATCCTTCTTGGGTGAAGGTGTAATTTCCACATGAGTAAGTTTATTATTCATATCCCAAGATAGTTGGCTAAGAATTTCCATAAAATATTTGAAGTCCACCTTCTATAGAATTGGGGATATCATTCAGAAAATTGTTACATTTTCCCTAACATGTGTTGTTGGCCTGGTTTCTCCCAATTCCCGTCATTTCCTAAAATAGAAAAGGTTTGAACAAAATTTAATTCAACAAAGAATAAATAAATAATTTATTATTTTGTGAAGTTAACTCTAAAGGCATATCTTATGGGATCCCTATGTTTGGATTTTTTCTAAAACAAAGTTTATTGGATGTTTACATATACTTAGTCTGATCCTAAGGGTTTTTACTAATGTTTTCTAATCCTCACTCCCAAAATAACTAAACCATTATCTTATACTAACTATAGATTCACTAGTTTTTCTTACGTGACTATTACATCATTTTAAAGATAAACACCATAATAGCATTACAAATCCAAGATACAAAGGTTTAGTTTCCTAGGAAAAATCATCTTATAAATAAATTTTATATAATAAAACATAAAAATTATTTTATTCCTTCTACTTTAGCTTCTTAGTGGCTCTCGTGATCTCCTTATTATAAGTAATCACCTGAGGATATACATCAATGAAAGGGGTGAGCTAAAAGCCTAGTAAGAGGATGAATAAAGGTCATGAATCAATATGACATGAGTGAGCATTAAAATCATCATCATCATAAGATAATCATAGTATTATCATCAAAATAATGAAGTAAAAAATGGATAAATTCATAAAATATGGAAATTCATAAAAATAAAACATAATGTCTTAGTGGTAAAATACAACACATAGTTTTGAATAAAATTAGCATCATGTTCATGGATAACATGTGTGAATAATAATAAAATAATCATTGTAAAAAAAATATATCCACATTTTCATGCATATATCATATTATATAAGAAGATACATCACATTACCCAATGCATTGGAGGCCTATATAATTCTATGTACACCTGTCACATCATAACATTTACATAATCATGCATGCCACATAGAACATATATCAATCAAAGTCACGAATAAACCTAATTAAGAAAATGGGATTCATAAGGATTTAAAATAGAATAAATTCATGAACAATTTTTTTCCCAAATGAATAATGGATATCATACTTGGAAATAATACACCATTATTCTTGAGTGTACAAAAAGTATTACAGGAAGAGTAAAATAATATGTTTTGGAAATTGAAGTCACTTTAAAAAAAGGGTTTTTCTTAGAAATCATTTTGACATGTTAGGAACATGTATATACCCAAATTAAAAGGTAATGGAAATTTTAAGAACATAAAATGAATATTCATATAGTGGAAGAGAGAATAACCCAAAGAAAGGAATTGGGTTTGAGAATCCCCTTACCATAATTCCCACTTAATATTGTCTCTCTTGCACCTCCTGGATGATAAAATTATATTTATTAAAACATAGATATATATGTTAATTATAGTTATTTATACAACTATTTATCATTTATAATCATTGTATTATATTTCTTAATTTCTGTTCGTTAAATTGATGTGTTCTGGTGTCATGTTTTACATAAGAAATTTCCTATTTTGCAACGATTTCTCTATTTCAATAAATGTAAATAATAAATTAGTATAATTATTTCCAAAATCATAGAATAAATGTAATTATATATTAATATATTATATAAAATTCATACTTTACTTACATGATGTTGGTTATATGAAGTGTCTTAGAAATGTCTCTGTAGGTGGTTAACCGACCCTTAACGGGATGTTGTCGAAAGAGTAAGAAAGGGAAGTATTCCATTTATATCCATCATAAATTTGACAATTAAAATAGTTTAAAATAATTAATATATTGTTAAATTAATTTATAATTAATTTTTTATTATATTTTTTAGAAAGGAAGAGGGTAAAGAGAAGAATGAGACAAAGAAAAGAGGGAATAGTTAATAGAGACTTACTCTCTCTTCGGTGTAGCTTCTCTTGTAGAACACTATAAATCCTTTGTGATTGGAGTTGGATTGATCCAAAATGTGGCTATATATTATAAGGAGATTTATAGGGAGTATTTATACATATCTTAAGATTTATAATGGGTGGGAGGAGTGGTTTTCCAAGGGGAGAGTGAGGGGTTATTTATACATGAGGGGATGGGTATTATTAGAATAAAATATTGAATAAAGTAATATATCAATGATAAAAATTGTAATAGTTATTTTGAGACATTATAAATAATATTTTAATATAATATAATGGTTTTGAGACTTTAAATACCCTTTATAATTCTAGTTCATTATTTTATTAAAAAATAAAGTGGAAAGAAAGAGAAATTGATATTTTAAAGAATCACTTTTGACTTTAGGTTTTCAAAAGTTATTTTTAGGTTTTGAAATTGAGATTATTTTATTTTAATGAGAAATTAATGAAATTAAATAAACCATGGACAAAAATAATTTTCTATAAATTATTATTTCATTATTACATCATGAATGATGTAATTATAGATATACCGATTATGTTGAAAACTATATTTTTACTATTTACCTAAAATTTGATGTTTTTTTAGAGAATTACGACAAATTAACCCTTAAATAATTTTGACATGATGATTTAAAAAATGATATTAATATTATAAATTTCTTTTCTAAAATATGTAATTGTAATTTTTAATATAAAAATGTATATTTTTACAAAATACTCTAAAATACAATTTATTAAAAATTTGTTTATATTTTATTTGAGTTTTTAATCATGATATTTAATTTTTGGCATTATAAAATTTTTATATACATAAAATAATAATGTTAAAAAATATTTATGTAATAATTTATTATTTTGAGGTGAAATTAAAATTCCAACGGTTAGGTTACTATTCTTAACGGTTAGAATACTATTCCCAACGACTAGGTTACTATTACAACTATCACATTACCTCATATTTGTACCACTCCATTATTTCACTAAATATTCAACTAAATTTTTCTAAAGGTAATATATTTACATTTCCTATAATATTTCTTATTTTACTAATATTCATATTCTTCTCTATAGTTTTCTTTAGTGGGGGTGATGATTCTAGTAGATTGAGGCGATCCCTATTTTCCCATTTAGCTTTCCTATTTTATTTACACTATCTAGTTTTAATTTTTTAATTTTAATTGATTTCATTGGTGATTAATGTAACGGTATTGAGTAATGAAACAAAGACTTTGTTAGTTTCTCTATATTTTGTTTGTGTATAATATTATATAATATAATATAATAGAACACACACTTATTTAGGCGACAAATAATACAAATAAAAATTGTGTCGCTACAACATGTGTGAGGGAAGTGAATGAATTTTGGATTACCTAGGAACACAAAATAAATGATAAGGGGTTTTCTAGGTAATTTAGTATTGTATTTATAACTTTTAATTCACACATAAAGGGAGGTTGACTAAAAAGTAATAAATATTAGGTCAATATTCACAATACCCTTTGACCTACGGTGTTTAGATAAATCAATAGAGGAGTATTTAAATAATCAATTAAATAAGGAAATAAGTAAAACCATTTTAGAAATATTATAACATTGAAAATTTAAATCCAACCATGACCCAATCACCTTTCTCTTCATCTAATTTGAAACAATTTTCTTCAGTGTTTACATTAAAAAAAGAATAAATTAAAAAAACCTTTAATTTAACTTATCAAAAATTGATAATAGGATTTTTTGAACTCCTATCTAGGATAAACCTTTAGATTACCACTAATACTATATTTATCCTAGGTAATTAAAATATTTTTCCATACCCAATGATAGGTTAGTGTAAATATATGGAATTATTTTCAGGGAGGTGGTTCTAAAAAACTTAACCCTCAATTTGTGTGACTGGATATTATACTTGACAAATTTTCTCTCATGAACTAGAAAAAGAGATAAACTGTATAAAAATAAAAAAATATTTAAACATTGAAACTCACTTTGAATAAATAACCCTTAATGACTATGGGGAAACAACTAGTTTTCACATTGATCTTGCATACATGGTCAAGAATCCCCAAAAAACCCCAAGAGATCCATGTGCACCCAATTTGTTAATCAAAATAATCAAATAACTATGACTTAATTATAAAATGTCATTGAATTGAAAACTATATTGATCGTACTATTTCCAAAGTTCCATGGTATTCTAGTTGAAGACCCAAATAAATATATAAAAGAGTTCACACATATCTTCTCAACTTTTAAACCTCGAGGTTTGGGTATGGAATAAGTTAAGTGGATTTAATTTTCCTTATCACTTTAATAAGAAAAAAATTAATGGTTTTATATCCAAAAAAAGTAGAGGCACATGATTGGTATGATCTAAAATATTTTTTCATACAAATATTTTAACCCACAATAAAGAGCACTATTTTAAGGAGGGAAATTTATGCCATCAAAAAATCATCTGGAGAAACACTTTATGAGTACTAAAAGAGATTGAAAAATATTTGTGATAGATTTCACCATAAATCAATAGAATAGAACGAATTCCTCAATTTATTTTTTAAATTAATGTTTGATAATGATAGAAATATTTTTTATGGAACATCAGGAGGATATTTGATTGATAATTCACTAACAGAATCCAAGGGACTGATTGAAAATATTTCACATAACTCACAATAATTTGGTATAAGAGGTATTTGAATAAGAATTATTCAAGAGTTAATAACATTATATTCATTTACTTTTTTAGAAACTAATATTTAAGAGATAACTAGTTTGGTGTGACACAAGTCTTTGAATAAAGAAATTAAACATCAATCATTGGTTAATGTATGTGTTTTATGCTCATCACCTAACCATTTCACTAACCAATGTCATAAAGTAGAGGGCATGGGGAGTATTTTAGTATCCTTTTATCCAAGAAAAATAAAACAAAATTATGGAAGGATATAGATCCTAACCAAGTAAAATATAGATTTATAAATCAATAAAACATGGATTGACACCTTATTGGAACCGATTTAAATAATAGAACCAATTAAAGAAAGATACACCATTTTAGAACCCACCACCATTCCAACAAACTTTTAATAAACCTTGAACCCATACTACTAATAACCCCCTTCCAAAAAAACAATCCCTTTAAATAGACCTCAACTAGTGTCAGAACCAAAATACATCAATATAAAGGATTTGAGGTTGAGGAGATGAAGATTATAGTAGATAAGTTGAGAAACTAGGTTTAAAAAATTAAGTTAATATTTTAAAAAACTGAGGAAAATATCCAGCTCAAACATTCTCTAACCCAAATTAAATTTTAATCATGATAAAAATAATAATTGGCATGTATATTCAACCATATTCTAAATGGAACCTGTACTAAACCATCCCAATAATAAAGAAATTAAATTTGAAAACTCTAGCCATAATTTTAAACCCAATTTTCAATAAGTATATAAATGATAAAAATTGGAGAAGGATTATCTAAGAAATAAGAGACTAGAAAAACCACTATAAAGAAAATAAAGGGATAAGTAATATATTCCACATACCATTCCCATTAAGGATGATCCAATTAGAGAATATCTAGGAGGAAATCACTTCAAAAATAAATTCCCAAAACATTCTAAAAAATTCAGATCAACATTCCTCTTATTTAATACCTTAAAAAGAATCCAATGCTTGATAAACAATTTAAGTAACTTTTCACCAAAAATAAGATACTTTAAATTAATTATAGAACTAATTTAAGAAGAAGTTTATCAGTCCTCATCACACCATAATTTTCAACAAAAATATTTAGATCTAGGGACATTTTCTATCCCTTTAACCATTTTATATATAACCTTTAAAGATTATTTGAGTGATATAGGCGTTTATATAAATTTTATTCCCTATTAAATCTTTGAATCATTGAATATGGGATATTTGAATCCCACTAGTGTAGGGGAAAACTTATAAAAAAAATAATTTTTTTAAGGAAAGAGTCTTATAAGATGTGTTATTTGCAATTAAAGGAATGATATTTCAAGATGAATTATATCTTCTTAACATGGAGGAAGAAAAAACCTATCACATTAACCCATATTTTTGGGGAGACTATTCCTAAAGACAAAACATCCAGTCATCAATGTCCATATGGGAACACTCATCATGGATTTTAGAGATAGTATAGTCTATTACAATATCTTTAACTCCATAAGTCACCATACAATTGAAAATTCACTACTTATAATGTCCTAGTTTTAATAGGATAAATTTATTGAAGAATCACATATTTTACATGAAATCTTACACTAGGGGTGAAATTAATGATTAAAAATTCCATAGAGGATGAATTTAAACTATAATATAAAAAATCAATTTTTAGATTGGAGGAAAAGGTAAGATTTGAATTCCTTAAGGTATTTTGTTATTTATTTAATTATAAGTAATCATATATGTCATCTTAGGAGAAGGAAATAAAATAAATTGAATTAAAAATATAAAATTTAATATTAACTTTAGAATAACCCCTAAATCTAGAATTAAAACGTTTTCCCATGGATTTGAAGTATGTATACGCAATAAAGGGAGAAAAATACATGTTATCCTTGATAATAACTTGTACAAAACCTAAAAAATAAATTTATTGATATTTTGATATAAAATGTGAAATAAATAGGGTGTATATTAGGTGATATTCCATGCATAAATTCAGAAATCTAATTACACAGAATTATGCTTGAAGGAGAATCCAAACCTATTAGGAAACCCCAAAGGTGGTTAAATATCATCATAATAGAGGTGGTAAAAAATATAGAATTTGTTGGAAGAATAAATTATTTATCCCATTTCTAACTCACAACCACTCAACCTAATCTATGTAGTTCTAAAGAAAATAAGTTTTCAATTGTAAAAAATAACCAAAATGGATTGATCCTTACAAGAATGAAAAATATCTAGAGACTATGTATAGATTATGGAGCACTGACATAGGTCACTGAGAAAGATCAACTCCCTTCCCCATTAATTTATCATATGCTAGGAAGGTTTGAAGGGAGAACACATTATTTCTTTTTAGATGATTTTTAGAATATTTTCAGGTACCCATTGTCCTAGAGGACCAAGAGAAGACAAACTTCACATTTCCCATTAGCACATTTATTTATAATATTATGGAATTTGGGTCATTTAATTCATTAAGTACTTATAATAGGTTTATGGAATGTATATTCACATACCACATTGTGGACTAACTTAAGGTATTATTAGATTATTTCTCCATTTTTGGAAATTATTTTGATCAATGTTTAAGAAATATGGAAAACGTTTCTGAAAACATGTATCAAAATAAATATTGTTTTGAATTTTTAAAAGTATTATTTAATAGTGTAAATTGGAATAGTCCTAGGGAATTTCATTCCTTATAAATGAATTTTAGTAGATAATTCAAAAATTTAAGTGATGAATTCATTGTCTTACCCAACTTAGGAGAAACATTTAATATTTTTTCGTGAATTTAGGGTTTTAAAATAGGTTTATCAAAGATTTTAGTATGGTTTATCTTATTTTATTTTAGTTACTCTTGAAATATTTTTATTTTAAATTTATTTCTGAATGTATGGAAACATTTGATAAACTAAAGAGAATATAAATCACCCCACCAGTGATGCATCCACCAAACCAGGAGAATCGTTTTGAGTTACTTTATGATGCTTCAAACAAATATTTGGGATAAGTTATTCCCTAAAGGGTTGAATTTAAAGAACAATTCAATCATTATTCCTTAAGTAAAGTGTATGTTACCTTTATCAACTATGAAATTACTAAAAATAAGTTCCTTATATAACTTTTTTATTTATAAAAATTCAAATACAATTCACCTATAACTAAAGAAATTGTGTTTTCTGACCATGTAAAACAGAGATACTTAATGAAGAAATTTAAATCCAAACCAATAATATATTTTTTGGATAATATGGTACAAGGATTACACCTATAGATTAAGGATAATAAAAAATATTAAAATTAGGTATTTGATCACTTGATAGGATTACTCAATATTGAAGAAGTATAAATTCTAGATCAAAACCCCCTGAATAAACACCTTCCAGAATAATAGTTGAATTTGGTTGAAGGAAAATTACCTTGGTATGTAGACATAGTAAATTATCTATTAAAATTATAAGTAAAATCTCATATAAATTCCCAAAAAATTTAAAAACTTGAATCTGAATCTAGATTTTATATTTGGTACGACCCATAAATGTGGAAAAATTATAATGATCAAGTGATAATAATTTTTTTTATTACCTGTAAAATTATAAAGACCCAACCATATTTAATTACATAATATTGATTTAGTCAAGAAATAAAATCCATTTAAATTGATTATATTTTTAGGTTTATATCTTTAGAGATTTTGGACATAATACATTCATAAAATTACACATTATTACAGAGTGGATACCATACAAACAATATTCTTTTCTGGAAAAATATAAAACATTCCAAATAAATCATGATTTTTTAAAACACGTCAAAAATTAAAATTTGATTCCTTCTTTATATTACTAATCCTTATAACATGTGAAAATAATTTGAAACCTGGGATTATCACAAAAAGTTTGTAAGGGATATAAAAAAAGGAGAGTCCATGAATACTTGTAACATATGAATTTTTTTCAAAAGGAATACATGTCACCAATATATAATTACTTTGTGTAATATGAGATTTAAACAATATCCCCACAAAACATAAGAACACAAATAAAACCATAAAGGTATATTGGGGCATTACATTAAAATTTTTTAACCCTCATGGCTACCTTATAATTTGTAACCCTCACTATTACCTTACAATTTGTGTAACCATTGAAGTTACACATGGAGTAAACATACAGCTGACGTCAAAATTACAGATACCCAATGAATTAGAGGGATATATAGGTACAACTATTCATGACAAAAAATTCCCAAGAAGTATAACACAATCATACAAGATGAATAATTTCATAAAAACATTGCTTTTGAATTTTGTAAAACAGAATTTTAAAAGAGGATTTTAAAAGTAAAGACCCTTACGTAAATCATATAATTGAAGTGAGACTTAATAGAGTGGATATAATATGTATATAAACTTTAAATACATATAATTAAACATAATATAAAAAAACCTATCACAGAAACAATTATAATACCACATAAATAACAAAGTAGAAGTTTAACCCAAAGAATGGAAATCAGGTTAAGAATTCCCTTACCTCAGAATTTTCTTACTTCAAACTTGTTTAAACCTCATGTATAATGTTTAAAAAAGTGTTATTAATATCTTAAAAAAACATATCCTTATTTATAATACCTTATATTATCATTAATTACATCATTTCACCCTTTAATTGATAGTATTTTGTTCCTTGCACTGTTTTTGGGTGAGTTCTTTACATGATTTCGATGATTGGTTCATGATGGTTGTTCTTGTCGATTGGAAGTGAAAATACAGAATTGGAACGGAGTAGTATTTACATATTTCCATAAACATAAAATATACCATTTATAATTTTTAATTCTTACATGAGGATTATTCATATGTTAAAACATTAATGATGTTTGTTTAGAACATTTTAGTGGTTTATTGATAATAACGACTTTATTTTGTTTTATAAATTAAAACAATGTGTTAAAAAGAATTATAGAATAATTAATGAGACATAATACATATATTACAACCTGGTCTGACCAAAAAATGGTTTCATGAACAGACATAAAGGAATTAAAGAAAATTTAAATCACATCGTCCACGATGTCGGTAATTCGACACATCACAGACAATGTTTTTAATTATTTGAATAAGTGGGGGAGAAGAAGAAGAGTGATGATGAATTTTCATTGAACATGATAAAATACATAATACACATTATTATATATCTTTCATGCCTCTTGTATAAATTAGGTGATGAAATAGAAGAAAGGAACTCAAAATAAAAGAAAAATTGAGAAGTCTCTCACGAGAATTCAGCATCCAAACAACATCACTTAAAATTTCATAAAATATTTTGATGAGAGAAAAGGGGTATCTCATCATTATTATAGAATATGGGTAGTAATGGGTATATGTAATGAAATATCCCAACACAAGCCAAAGGGAATTAAAACTAATAACATAAAATGAAAGAAAAGAAAGAAAATAAATGAGGACGTTTACCTCTTGATATCTTCTCCTTTGAATCCCTATTAAGGTCTTTGGTTTTGGCCTTTTGGTGAGACTAGAAGCTCTAGGACATGTTGAAGTGAATTGGGATGAGTATTGGAAAGAACTTAGGTAAGGATCAAGGCATGAGAGGTGTGGGAGGAAGAGGGAAATGAAGGTGGTATTTATAGTGGAGGAGAAGAGGTATTTAACATTATTTTATTCATTATTATGATATTTTTGCTCAAGAATATGAATAGTCTTAATTAAGGTGACCCCAAATAGTAATAATGGGATAGGACTTAGAACCAAGTGGTCTGACATTACTTATGATGTCATAAATTGTGTATTTTATAGATAATTTGAATATACGGTATTTTACCGTATTTCACTATTCATCAAAAATTCAAGAATTTCAAAAAAATCCCAGAAATTAACCCTTACCATTTATTGACTTGAATAATTAAAAAATAAACTCCATTTTTTGAAAATAATTTTCTAAATATTATTAATTTAATTTTTAAATAAAATCATACTTAATTCAGAAATTAATAATTTAAAAACTATAACTTCTTTTATATCACATTGAAAAATTAACCAAGATGTCATTATCATAAAGCCTTATGAAAATAAAATAATAACACAATTTACTATTCATTAGGGTCATATTACTATTCTTATCACTATTCATAAGGGTGTGTTACTATATACCAAAAAAATAGTTTAGTTCCATTAGACTCTAAATGGCATGCTGAACACAATTATAGATGACTGTTTTTCAAAATTCAAAACATAGAAGTGGAAAAATTATTTTTAAAGGCTAGTTATAAATATATAATTAAAACAATGTTTCATGAACTTCAATTTATTTTTTTTAAAAACCTTGTGGGTGTTACATTATCCCCACCTTCTAAAAATTGCATTCCCACAATTTTGTTTACTTATTAAACAAGTGAGGGTACCTTTCTCTCTTAGCATTCTTAGACTCCCATGTTGCTTCTTATACCATGTGGTTTCTCTAAAAAACCTTTACATGGTGGATTACCTTATTCCTCAATACCTCCTCCCTTCGATCAAGAATATGAAATGATTTCTGTTCATAGGAAAGGTTATCTTCCAGTTGATCTGCTTCGGGGCTCAAGACATGCGATGAATCTGTAACATACTTCCTCAATATCAAAACATGAAAAGCATTATGTACCTGAGATAAAATCAGAGGGAAAACTACTCGGTATTCAACTGGTCAAACTTTTTCCAGGATTTCAAAAAGACCAATGAACTGTGAAATTAGCTTCCCTTTCTTACCAAAATGCAACACACCTTTCCATGGACAGATTTTAAGGAAAACATGGTCACCTACCTCAAAAGAGAAGTCTTTCCATCTATTATCTGCATAACTTTTCTACCAGCTCTGAACTGTCCTCATGTGTTGCGGGATCATATTTACTTTATCAGCCACTTCCACTACTAATTTTGGCCCCATCAACTTTCTTTCACCGACTTCATCCCAAAATTATGGAGTCCAACACTGCTGCCATTAATGTTCCTTGAAAGGTTCCATCTGTATACTGGAATGAAAATTGTTATTATAAGAAAACTCAACTAAATACATATGTTGATCCCAACTTCCCTAGTAGTCCATTGAACAAATCAAAGTATATCCCCTAAAGTATAAATCATTTGTTTTGACTTCCCATTTGATTAAGCATGAAAAGTTTTACTGAAATTTAATTATACGACCAATGAATTATAAAGTCCCTTCTAAAAGTTAGAAGTTAACCTAGGATCCCAGTTAGATACAACAAAAATAAAAACTCCATATAACCTAAACATGTCTTTGAGGTACAGTTCAGAAAACTAATCCAAAGGTATTGTATCTCAAATAGAATGAAAATGTGAAGATTTGGTCAGCTGATCAATAGTAACCCTAATTGCATTGTTACCTCAAGACGTCTTAGGTAGTCCCACCACAAAGTCCATGGATACATTCTGCCACTTTCACTCTATCATTAGAATTGGATAAAGCATCCCCTTCAGAAACTGCCGCTCTACTTTAACGTGTTGACATGTCAAGCATTTCCCAGTAAAATGAGAAATATCTCTTTTCATTCCATCCCACCAGTAATACTCTTAAATGTCTATTTACATATTAATACTGCTGAGATGAACTAAAAATGGATAACTATGAGCTTCACACAACAAATATTTCTTCAAATGAAAATCATAAGGCACACACAACCTTTTCCCAAATCTTAAAACACAATATTTATCAAGGTTATGTTCTAGAAACTTACCCATTTTAACCAATTGTACCTTTTTTTGTAGCTCATGGTCTTCCATCTTTACTTTATTAATTCTATTTGATAACGATGACATCACTGAAACCTAAGACAAAATAGATGTATTCCTTATACCAACAACTTATCTAACAAAATTCATAAAATCACTAATCAAGGGATCATGTTCCAAACGTTACATAGTTAATTATGCATGATGTTTTCGACTTTAGGAATACACCACTTTGTTTACTTTTCGGGGATGATAATTGATCGTGAAATCATAATCTTTTATCAGTTCAAGCCATCTTCTCTGCCTCATGTTTAATTCCTTCTGAGTGAATATATACTTCAGACTTTTATGGTGAGTATATATTTGACAAATGGATCCATATAAATGATGCCTCCAAACTTTCAAAGAAAAAATCACAGCTGCCAATTCCAAATAATTTGTGGGGTAATTTAACTCATTAGGTTTAGGTTGTCTTGAAGAATAAGCAATTACCAGATCATTCTGCATCAAAACACACCCAGGTCCCTTCAAAGAAGCATCACTATAGATGAAGTAAGCACCATTTCAGAAAGGCTAGGAAAAAAATGGAGAATTCATCAATCTTTTCTTTAGTTCCTAAAAACAAACATCACGTTCTTCTGTCCAAATAAATTCAAAACCTTTTCATGTTATCTTAGTTATCGGAATAGATAACCATGAAAAGTTCATAACAAACCGTCGGTAATAACCTACCAACCCTAGAAAACTATGAATCTCTATAACATTTGTTGGTCATGGCCATTCATAAAACACTTTTATTTTGGTAGGATCAAAGGTTATTCCATCTTTATTTACAATGTTCCCAATATAAGAAATATGTTGCAACCAAAAATCTCACTTTCTGAATTTTTTATATAGTTTATTTTCTTTTAAGGTTTTTAAAACAACCCTTATATGTTTTTCATGCTCCTATTTATTTTTAGAAAATACCAGAATTTCATCAATAAACACAACCATAAACTTATCCAAGAACTCATGAAATATTATATTCATAAGATTCATGAATACAATAGGTACATTAGTTAACCCAAATGGAATAATAACAAATTCATAATTCCAATATCTAGTATAAAAGGCTGTTTTCGGGATGTCATCCTCCTTCACCGTCAGCTAATGGTATCTGGATCTCAAGTTAATCTTGGAAAAGTATTAAGCTCACTGGAGCTGATCAAACAATTCATTGATATGAGGAAAAGGATATTTGTTTTTAACAACAATGTTATTTAAATCTCTATAATCAATGAAAATTCTCCTGGAACCATCTTTCTTTTTAACAATCAAAATAGGTGCTCCCCATGGTGAAGTTCTAGGATGAATGAATCCTTTATCAAAAAATACTACAAATTATTTTTCAATTCGAGAAGTTTTATTTTATCCATACGATATGGGGGCTTTAAAATTGGATTTGCATTAGGAACTAATTCAATTGGGAATTTTACTTCCCAATCGGGTATGACACCGGGTAACTCATTAGAAAAAAATAAAGGTATTCATTTACCACTCGCACATCATTAATCTGAATAGTTCCTTTGTTTTTAATAATATGAGCATGATAACATTAATTTCTATCTTTCAATAGTTTCTCAGCTTCCTGATATGTTATCAATTTTATGGGTTCGTTCTTATATAAAAACTAAAACTCTTAATAAAAACAACTTCTTTAGATCAATAATTGATCTTAGCCTGATAAATAGAAAGTCAATCCATTCACAGAATAACATAAAAATCTACTAGGGGTAAAACAACAAGATTTTCAGGTAAATTCTTTCCACATAACAGAATAGAAAGATTTTAATAATTCCTCTTTATTATAATATATCCCCCCGGTGTTTTAACAACATGTTTTGGTCTCATTTTTTGAGGTGATATTTCCAATTTACCATAAAATTTCTCAAAATGAAGGACTGTGTAGACCTTATATCAAACAAAACTTTAGAAAAATCTGAGTAAATAAATAGATTACCTGATACCGCTTTGTTGGAAGGACTAACATCTACTGACGTAGTCGTAAAGGATCTCACTACACCTTCCTGCTTATAGTCTAACTTCTTTGCATCATTTGGATCTCTCCTTGGGTTGGTATTTGCATAGTGACCCATCTCACCACATTTAAAACACTTAACAATTTTCTTATCAGGATTAGTCTTAGGATAATTTTCATTAAAATCTCAGGTCATATGTCCATAATTACCACATTTAAAATTCTTCCCAGTTTTTATAAGTCATTCCCTAGGGTGCTTCTTGCCACACTTTTCACAAACTGAAAACTATATTTTCTTACCATCAAATTTCTTTTGTTGATTCTTACCCATCGCTTGCAATCTGGACCTCTTCTTCTCCTTATTTCAAAAATGCAAGTGATCATCAACAAACTCCATGTTTACCCTTTCAACACATTAGAAAAATTTCTCATAAATTTTGAATTCACGGGACGCTAACACCCTTCGATACCTTGGCTTCAGTCCTGAGTAAAAGTAGTTTATTTTTCTATCAAGATCCAGAATATTATTTGGAGTATACCTCACCAGTCGAGTGAAGTTATATTCATACACAACCATTGGATCTTACACTATTTTCTTTAATTCAAGGAATTTCTTCTCCATCCTAAGTCGCACCACCTTAGGAAAATATTTTTCATGGAAAAGACTTTTAAAATCCCAATCTGAGGCATAAAAAACCTCTCTATCCCTGATATTACTTATCATTGACCACCAGTGATCAGCTTCACCTTCAAAACAATAAATATAAAGACTTAAATTTTTATTATTTGAACATCCAATAACATCAAATATCTTTTCAAGGGATTTAATCCATCCTTCAACCGCTACTAGGTCAGAAGATCCACTGAAAGAAGGAGGGTGTTATCTCATAAAATGTTCCACTATCATCACGTTCTGTTGTGGTACCTCTGGTTTTTCTCTTGTATGGATGCCACCAACATTTAATGCTTGCATTAGATGAACCATTACTGTCACAAACTACTCGGTTCCAATCCCAACCATTCCGGTCTGCAGATTTGGAAGGATGTCTTTCTGTCGGTTCCTCTCCTCTTCAACTTCCTTGCTTCTTTTGTGGAAAACCATTCTGAAAAAACATATCTTATACCAAGAAACAAGGTAATATTTAAATTCTATAAAATATCAAATTAATCATAGAGTAAAAATCATTTATGGTATTATTTTAACATCATCATAACCCGTAAAGTTATCTGAACCATCTTCTGATACCAACTATAAAGACCCAAAATTATTAAATTACATAATCTTGATTTAGTCAAGAAATCACTTCCTTTTAAATTGAAGATATTTTAAAGATTAGATATTTAGAGATCTAAGACATAATACATTAATAAAATTACACATTATTATAGAGTGGATACCATACAAATAGTATTCATTTCTTGAAAAACATAAAACATTCCAAATAAATCATGATTTATTTGAAAACTCTTTAAATATTTAACTTGGATTACTTATTTGTATTAATAATCCTTATGACCTGTGAAAATTATTTAAAACATGGGATGAGCACAAAAATATCAGTAAGGGATATAAAAAAAGGAGAGTCTATGAATACTTGTAACATGTGATTTTTTTTTCAAAAGGAATACTTTTCACCCATATATACTTACTTTCTGTAAAATAATATTTCCACAATATCCCCATAAAACATAAGAAAATAAATGGAACCATAAAGGTATCTTAGGGAATTACTTACTAAAATTGCAACCCTCATGGCTACATTATAATTTTTAACCCTCACGGCTACCATACAATTTGTGTAAACATCGCAGTTACACATGGAGTAACCACATGGATGCCATCTAACTTATATATACCCAATGAGTTGGGGGGAGATATAGGTCCAACTCTTCATCATAAACAATTCCCAAGAACCATAACACAATCATACAACCTGAATAAATACATAAAAACATTGCTTTTGAATTTTGTAAAACAGAATTTTAAAAGAGGATTTTAAAAGAAAATACCCTTACATAAATCATATAATTGAAGATAAAATTAATAGAGTGGATGGAATATGTATATACATAGTAATTACACACAATTAAACATAATATAAACAAAACTGATCAAACAAACAATTCTAATACCACATAAATAACGAAGTATAAGTTTAATCCAAAGAATGGAAATCAGGTTAAGAATTCCCTTATCTCCGGTTTGTCTTACTTAAAAATTATTTAAACCTTTTTTATAATGGTTAAAAGAGTGTTATTAATATCTTACAGAAACATATCCATCTTTATAATACCTTATATGATCATTTCATTATATCATTTCACCCTTTAATTGATAGCATTTTGTTCATTTCACTGTTTTTGGGTGAGTTCTTTACATCATCATCATTTCAATTTTTATTCAAAAAAGTGTTTACAGATAAGGAATATCTAAGGAGGAAAAAAATAATGCAAACCAAGGGCATCTCCCCGAATCAGGTTCACACCCTCATGTTTCAATTGAGATCCACTAGAAAAACAGGTGACTGAGATGACGTCACTTGCCAAAGATTCCAAATGATCCGCCACTTTGTTGCCCTCTCTCCATGTATGAGTAACTTTTGTGCTCCTAGATATTAAGGCTCTACATTCCCTAATAGTATAAATAATAGGCCAGGGGCAGAGTCATTTTCATCGAAGCGTATTGTGAATGACCCGGGAGTCCATCTCCACCTGCGATAGACTAATTCCTCTCTGGCTGCACATGGAGAGTCCCACCAGAACTGCTCTCACCTCTTCTTGTAGGGAGCATCCATTCCCAAAATTCACACAAAAATCCATCACCACACTCCCTACCTCATCCCGGATAGCCCCTCCCCCTCGCAACATCCCCTACCGGCATGACCCATCAACATTCAACTTCAAAACCTCCTCCGGTGGATTCCACCGCATCCATTTCCCCTTCCTTCCGACCCACGACACGTGGACGAGCCCTCGAGCCCCATAGATCTCCCGCAGCACCGGCGCGTCCTTCCAGTCACCTGCAAGGTGAAACCAATCCGCCAAAATGAAGCAGACCCTGGAGACGATCTCCCTGCCCGAGGGTGCCGCCTCCTCGAACCTCGCCCGGTTCCTGGCCTACCACAACACCCAGCATCCTGCACTCAGGGTGACGGACCACACCCCATTCTCTTTCCTGGTCGCATCCACTCCCTGGAACCAGCCGGAAAGAATGTCCTCGACTGTCTCCACATGTAGGGACAATCCAAAGAAACCACTTATGAAGCCCCACACCGCACGAGCCCAATATTCTGCTACAAAGATGTGAGACATCGTCTCCCCATGGGAACCTGCACAACAGATGCACCGAGAGGCCATACTAATCCCCAGGTGCTTGATATTATCATTAGATGGCAGTGCGTCATTCTGTATCCTCTAGGTGAGGAAATTGAACTTAGTCGAAAGGGCTTTATACCATAACCAGCCACTCCACCCTGCAGGTTGTCCCTGGGGGATGCTACTCCGATGAAAATCTTTCAACGAGAACTTCCCCATAGAATTAGGTGTGAAGACATAGCAGTCGCGCTCTGCGCTGGTGCAGATAGAGTCAAAGATCTCACATTGATCAACATCCAGAATGACTCTGAAGAAATAAGGGTACTACATCACCTCCTTGAATGTGATCATGGGCGATGGACATTCAAGATAGCGGAGGATGCTACACGACCAGTTGTGATGCCAAAAAAGAACGTTTTCATCCCCAATGTTCCACCGAGAGACCTGGACCATGTCTAAAAAAATGGTGTTAACCGCCAACCACAAAGGCGATCCACTCGCCAAAGAAAGGCCTGCACTGCCCTTTAACCTGCCTGACATGAGGCACCCCCACAAAGACCATTCTTCAATGACCTCCCATGATAACTTTACATGCATATAGTGGATCATGACATCAAAGATCTTCACATTAATCCTGCCCTCCCAAGTATTCCAATTCATCTTCCTCTTGGAGACCCAATGCATCTTCCCCTCTGAAGATGCATACCAAATAAACTGAGCCAGCATCTTATCAATATATTTGACAACCCCCTTAGGAACATTATTCGCTGAAAGTGCATGGATATGAATAGCCGAGAGAACACTATTCACAAGCAATATGCAACCTCCAAAAGATAGAAACCAGTTTTTCCAGTTCAGGACACGCCCCGAGATCCGACTCAACACCCAGTCAAAGTCCTTTATCCTCATCCTGCTAGCCGACACTGGAGTCCCAAAATACTCAAAGGGAAACGACCCCTGCCTCATACCCAACCAATAACCCAAAGACGTTTCCCTACTCCCAGAGCAATCCTTAGACACATAGATTTCACTCTTCTCCCTATTGATGGTTTTCCCACTCTAGTGACAATACTTCTCCAGAATCTTGATTATACCACACACCGATTTCCTCCCCCCATTACTGAAAATAATGGTGTCATCGGCAAACATCAAGTGAGATATAGATGGTAATCCCAACTTCCTCCTGAAAGGCTAAATATCCCTATTAGACAACCCTCTATTGATCATTCTACTCAGCCTGTCCTGCATGAGGATAAAAATTCTCAGTGAAAGAGGGTCACCCTGATGAAGCCCACACACTGACTTGAAGAACCCATGATTTCTCTCCATGAAATAAACGGCCAGCCAAGCAGAGCTGAAGAACTTAGAAATGATGTCAGTGGACTTGTTGGTAAAACCCATCTTGTTCAGAACTCTATTGATAAAGCCCCATTAAACTCTGTCATACACCTTATTCATATCCAGCTTAATTGCCATGTTGTTCCCATGATCTTTTGTATTAATGTCTTTCAACATCTCCTGATCCAAAGCAACAGATCCCTAGATTGATCGATCCTTCACAAACCCATGCTGCTCCAGAGATATCCACCAGGGGAGAAGGACTGACAATCACCTGTTGATGATGATTTCCAGAATTTTGTACGGGAAGTTACACATACTCACCGTCCAGTTGTGGAAAAGGGAAGAAGGGTCCTTAAACTTTCGTAAGAGCACCGGAGTTGTGCCAGCCACAATCCTAGGAAAACTCCCGCCATTTAAAAAATCATTAATGGAAAATCAAACATCCCCCTTCACCACCTCCCAGGAGACTCTATAAAAGGATCTGGGGAAACCATCGGGACCTGCCGCACTTTCATGATTGAGGTTAACCATAGCTGCATAAATCTCCTCCTCTTATGGGATTCCCTCCATCATTTCTTTGTCCCGGTTCGATACCCAGGGCATAATTCTCTCCAAGAACTCCTCATCCCCCTACGGGTATCCCTGGATCATGTTGGAATTCGAGCCAGCAAGAATATCCTTAAAGAAAGAAACCACTAGCCCCCCGATCACTTCCCGATCATCAGTGAAGGTACCATCATAAAGCTCCAGGTTCGGAGATACCAAGCACCACCTCTCCCTAATACATTCATGAAAGAAAGCAGTATTTTTATCGCCCTCATTGAGCCATTTTATTCTTGAGCTATCCCTCACCCTACGCTCCGGAGAGAGGATCGTGACCACTAAAGCACTTTTCTCCTCAAATAGCTCCCCGAAGGCTTTATCATCCCATGCCTCCTCAAGACTAGCCTCAAGGTGATCAATGTCACTACTAAGTGACTCCAGCTCCTAATACAAGGGAGGGATTCTCTCAGCCCACGTACTAAGGGCATTCTTGAGGAGGCTCAATTTCAAATACAGAGCCATCGAAGAGTGGACCTGACTTGGACCCCCCCAGCATGACTCCACCATTTGCTGATAGCTTGGAAAACTCTGGAAATGACTCATGTACCTAAAAATATCTTGTGATGAGATCCTTTTATCCATAGTCAGCATCAACGGAGAGTGATCAGAAATTCTGCGAGTCAAATGTACTACCTTCGAATTGGGGAACATCGAGATAGCCTACACATTGGCCACACAATGTTCAAACCTACTCCAGCATCGGTTACCTCCCTGCCTGTTGTTTCCCCAAGTAGAAGGGTCACCAGAGTACCCCAAATCTGATAGCCCCTTTCCAGCAAAAAAATGGAAAAAAGATCTACTGGGCTGGCGCTGAAATTCACCTCTACCTTTTCTCTCCTCAGGGTCCGTAATGAAATTGAAGTCACCCCCTAACACCCAAGGCTAAACCGCTAGGTCAAAATCATTCATCTCACTCCATAGAACCTATCTCCTCTGCGCATCACAGCTACCATAAATGAAAGACATGAAAATGGTAACCCCCGCCCCAGACACTCTCGTTGTTAAGTGCTGGTCACCTACCTGAATTAGCTCCACTGAGATATCCTTATGCTAGAAAAGCTATATAAACCTGTTGATGTGATCCACATGCAAGGAATCATGAAACTTCACTCTACGCGAGAATTACTTGATATTAGAATAATTTTGTTTGTGTTCCAAGACGGCTGCCACCTTTATCCTGTGATTTTTCATAGCCGATGCAATGAAATCAGTTTTCACCCTTGCCCCAAGCCCTCGAGCATTCTAGATTAACATGGGTATAATTGAAATAGTTTTTTCCTGGTATTGACCCCAGGCACCTTAGTCTCCGACCCATTGGAAGCAGAACGCTCTTTAACCTGCCTCCTTTTCATTGCTGATCTTGTACTCACTCCCGAACCATCCTTGGATAGGCCTCCTGGACAGGCAGAAGGCATCTCTTCCCTCTTAGGAAATGAGCCATCCTCCACCCTCGAAGCCAACCGGGCCTTAGCTGTAGGGGTCACAACCTCCAAGATGCCAGATGGGCCTGCATCATCCACAGGACCCTCGATGATCCTCCCACCCTGCACTGGAGACGACCAGGCCTCTGGCGAAGCCGAAATTTCCTGAGGGGAACTACTGTCCTACCTCTTGCAATGAACCGGATGGCCCGTGGCAGGGGGCCACTCCTCCCGCCCTCCAACCACGTTGATATCCAGCTTCACACCAGATCTGTCATCACCACCAACAACATTCTGAGCCCGAAACCTTGAAAACAGATCCCTCAAGGGAGATCGCAGTACATTTTCCAAAAGCATCCCAACATCCCCCAACTAAGTGGAGTCGCAAAACAACTGGAAAGAGTTCAAACTCGAATGCACCTCCCCTGGCTGGAAGAAATCCATATCCCTGAAATGCTATAGAGAAGGAGCAGAGATGGGTTCATACCCCTCAAAGAGGACCATCGACCATAGAAACACCATCCCATCCGAGGGCCAGGGCACAATAAAGGGCCCCAGAGTAGACTGAATAGCCCATGCCCCAGCATACAAAGAAAGAACCACCGCCCCAGGCCTAGCGCCTCTGACATCCTGCTGCCAAAACCCATGGCCACTCCTCCTACACAATTGAACTGAGTTCCCCTGCAGAAGACAAGAAGTGCAATACCCAGGGAAGACAGGGTAAAAAAACACCTTGGTCCACACCGAGGACTATTGAACCTTCAAGGAAATCTTCACCGGGATCGGTAAGGTAAGTTTCAATTCAACGCAAATCCCGGGAGCCATGGTCTCCTCCCCACGGCGAGACCGATGAATTGGTTCATGATGGTTGTTCTTGTAGATTGGAAGTGAATATCCATAATTGGAATGGTGTAGTATTTATACATTTCAAGAACCATAAATTATATGATTTATCATTTTTAATTCCTACATGAGGATGATTCATAAGTTAAAACATTAACAATGTTCATTTAGATCATTTTAGTGGTTCTTTGATAATAATGAACTCATTTTGTTTTTTAAATTAAGAACATGTGTACAAATAAATTACAGAACCATGAGTGAGACATAATACATATATTATAACCTGTTTCAACATTAAAAATTGTTTTATGACCAGACTTGAATGAATTAAAGCAAATTTAAATCACATCGTCCACGATGTCGGTAATTCAACACATCATAGACAATGTTTTTAATTCCTTGAATACGTGGTGGAGGATAAGAACATTGATGAGTAATTTTCCATGAACATGATAAAATCCATAATATACATGATTATATATCTTTAATGACTCTTGGATAAGAGTAGGTGAGGAAAAATAAGAAAGGAACTCAAAATAAAAGAAAAATTGAGAAATCTCTCACAAAAATTTGATAGCCTAACAACATCACCTAAAATTTCATAAAAACGTTTTATGAGAGAAATGGTGTATCTCATTATTATTACATAATATTGTTAGTATTATGGATATGGAATGAAATATCCCAACATAATGCAAAGGTAATGAAAAATAATAACATAAAATGAAAGAAAAGAAAGAAAATAAAAGATGATGTTTACCTCTTGATCTCTTCTCCTTGAGATCCCTCTTAAGGTCTTTGGTTTTGGCCTTTGGGTGAGACCAGAAGATCTAGGACATGGGGAAGATCCTTGGGAGGAGTGTTGGGAAGAACTTAGGTAATTAGAAAGTCTTAAAAGGTGTGGGAGGAAGAGGGAAATGAGGATGGTATTTATAGTGGAGGAAAGGAGGTATTTAACATTATTTTAATCATTATTATAATATTTTTGGTCAAGAATATGAATAGTCTTAATTCATATGACCCAAAATATCAATAATGGAATGTGAGTTCTAACCAAGTGGTCTTACATCAATTATGATGTCATAAATAGTGTATTTTTCTGATAATTTGAATATACAGTATTTTACCGTACTTGACTATTCATAAAAAATTCGAGAATTTCAGAAAAACCCAAAAATTCACCCATACCATTTATTGACGTGTAGAGTTCAAAAATGAACTCCATTTTTTGAAAATAATTGTATAAATATTATTAATTTAATTTTTAAATAAAATCATACTGAATTCAAAAATTAATAATTTAAAAACTATAACTCCTTTTACATCACATTGAGAAAATAACCAATATTTCATTATCTTAAAGCCTTAAGAAAATAAAATAATAACACAATTTACTATTTCTTAGGGTCATATTACTATTCATATGACTATTCATAAGGGTATGTTACTATTCATCAAAAAACATGTTGATTCAATTAGACTCCAAATGACATACTGAACGCAATTGTAGATGACCGTTTTTAAAAATTCAAAACATAGAAGTAGAAAAATTATTTTTAAAGGCTATTTATAAATATCTACTTAAAAAAAAGTTTCATGCATTTTCATTTATTTATTTAAAAAAACCTTATGGTGTTACAGAAATTGAGTGAGTTTTGGAATTTTTTTCATACTCTAGAATGTGTATCCCTCTTTAAACCTAAAATAATTCCAAGGAAATTATTGAAATCTAGAATTTATTGGCCCAATTTGTTCAAATATTCACCTGAGTTTTGAAAAAAATGTGATAAATTCCAATTTTAACGAAATATATCAAATATATCATAAATGAACCAAAAACCCATCATATTTTTGGAAAATTTAAAATTCTAAGGAAAAGAATTTATGAAACCCTTTACCATGTATTTATTGAAACTATTATATTCTATCTAATAATGGTTATGTTTTCAAATAGGTCGAGTCCAAGGCCACTAAAATTGATGATACCAAGGTTGTGGGTGTTTTTTTCATGTATAACATCTTCTCTAGGTTTGGAGTGTCAAGAGACATCATTAGAGACCAATGAACTCATTTTTAATAGGATCATAGTGTATTTATTGAGAAAATATAGAGTGCATCATATTAAGTCCACCCCTTACCATCCAAAGGAAAATGGGAAAGAAAATGTTTTAAATAGATAAATAAAAGGAATTTTATAGAAAACTATCAAAGCAACGAGGGAAGGCTAGAGTCAAATGTTCAAAGGCACCTTATAATATTGTAGTACAACCTACAAAACCCCCATAGGAATGAGTCTGTCTAGATTTATCCATGGAAATATATTTCATCTAACTATAGAGATAAAACATATGGAATATTGGGATATAAAAGAAATAAATATAGATCTAGATAGAACTATATAAGATAAGAAATTACAGTTTCATTTATTAGAGGAAGATAGAAGAGAATATTTTGAAAATTACAAAATTTTAAAAAATGACAGTATTGGCTCATGAAAATTTGATTCAATAAAAACATTTTTTTCTATTAGGAAAAATCTTATTATATAATACAAGACTCAAGTTGATGAAAGATAAGATTTGTTATAGATGTTATTCACCTTTATAGATACTAATGTATCCTTTTTTGGTGTTGTATAGGTTGTGAAATTAGGAAACCATAATTCATTCATTATTAATGGAAATAAGATGAATAAGTACCATGGAAACCTACCCTAAGAACCAGTGGAGGATCTCAAACACTTATAACATATTTATCAATTAATACCCTCAGGTTGTACCTCTCCTTAATAGTTTTCTAATTGTTGGGATTAAATTTAAATTCTTATTAAAAAATAAATTAGTTTGAATTCATTGAGAACACTGAATAATTTAAGTGCATGGAAGGGAACCTATTTATTTTTTGACTTTTCAAATTTTCTATTTTTTATATTTTTGATGCCTTTTTCAAAAAAATTTATGTGAGTTTATTTTTCGATTTAGTATGTTTTTGAAACCTATGAGATTAATTGGAATACCCTTGAAAACTTTATATTCATCCAAATGTTGAGAAACTAATTTGACCCATTCACTCACCATAGATGAATACTAGAATATTTTTTTTTTCATATTCTATGTGAAGGAAATATATTCAAAGCCTATTAATTTTTTAACCCATATCGTGACATACAAAATTATATTTTTAATCACATACTTAAGAGTCTTTTGAATCTATTTTTAAATCTTCATTACAATAAAAAATTTTCTGATAGAACCAAGATATGCTTTAATTTAAAAATTTTGCTAAATAATCTAGTCAAATTATATGTTAATTCACGGGACTCATGATAAAATGATTTATTAATAATTTTAAATTAAAGTCCCTTTTTGTAATTAACACATTACTTTAACCTTACATGAAAATTTATCCTTATAGCCATTAGAATCCATGAATTAATGTGTTAGGTTTCCACATTACAATACAAATACCCTATCTAACTTTATTTCTAATATTTCATGTGATATAATTTGAATTCAATTGTGGGGGAAGGGAGAAAAGGAGCTAGAACAATCTATTTGGAAGAAACTGCTTAAATTTAATGAAAAATTTTCTGAAAAATTTTCACAATTTTTTTGGGAGAAAAATCCTTACGAGAAAATGATAAAATGTTCTTGATGTTATACAAGGATGAAAATGATAATTTACTACTATTTTAAAGCGAAAAAGTAATTCTATTTTCTTTTAAAATACGATTCAGAGGATAAATTCAAGATTCAAAAAATCTGTAACAATGATACTAAAAGAGTGTAAAGAGGGGATAAAATATTAATGATATTAAATTACATTAAAGGTAAACTATCTATAAATATGAGTAGGATTTTTGGAAATAAATGGTGTTTTTTGGGAGAAGAAATTATCATGGGGATGAGAGAATCTATATAGTGTATCCAAGAGAAGCTATTTGAAAGGAATTTCTAATTTTTTTATTATATTGTCCCTAGAACCCATCATAAGTAAGGGAAATACTTCCTAACATGTGCCAAGATAGATCCCATAACTATCAATGAAAAAAATATATGAATTCCATGTTTTCATTCAGGAGAAGAATTAACAAAAAAAATAGAAACCTATTGATGTAAGAAAAGAGAGGACTATTTTCTACTAATAAATTGAGAAAAGGTGTGGATTTGTCTTGGAAAATTCAAATAATTGAAGACAAATTAGTGGAAGTGGAAGTTGAGGTGGAATCTATTTTTGGAGGAAACTGAAAATCATGCATTGAGATTCAGCTTGGATTCAAACCACCCCATTCAACCTCAAAATTTTAACATTCAAATATTAAAAACCCTTAAACATTAGAAAAAAAATACTTAATCCCTCATGATATGTATAAAAACTTGACTCTTTGGGTAGATATTGTAAGGACCTAAAAAAGAACTTCTTTTATTTAAGGATCTATTTACTCTTAATAAATTGCTATTATGTTTTATAATATAAGCACATATAATGACTTCATTTCATGAGAACATAATACATCATTCATAAATTTGGATTAGTACAACTATGAACAATAATTATATATACACATTAAAGAATATTTTTTTCTTAATAAAGTATTCGTTAAATTGAGATGAAATTAGATAAATATATTTTAAGACACAAATTGTACTTTTAGGAAAATATATAAAACTTTTTAATAAACTAATTTATAATAAATATTACTTATTTTAAGGAAATTTTATGATAAAAACACATTTATTTAAATAAAAATGATTAAATAATTTTATTATGTCCTTAAAAATCTGCAAGTGTTGGAAAATTTACTATGCATATTTAAACAACAATTTTTTTTAAATTAGGATTTTTATGGTTAAAAGTTATAATTATCATATTTAAATAATTTTCATCATAAAATAAATATAAATTTTGAAATTAGTAAATAGAAATTAGGTCAGGATGAATTTTTGAGAATTTTATAAAATATATTTTTTTTGTGAATAGTAAAAATACAGTTTGAGGTTTTAAAAATGTTTAATGCATTAATTATTATTTTATAATTATTTAATAATTAGTTAACCACAATTTTTCAATGTAAAATGTTTTATTTTATTGATATCAAGTGTATTAATATATTTTAATCAATTTCCAAACATATAAGTTACTTTTCAAAGTCTAAAATGGAAACTTTATCATTAAACATCTTATTTTTTTGGAAACTTTACTCTTAATTGAAAAATGAAGTAATATAAAATTATTATTGACTATTTTGGATTAAAATAACATAAAATATGTCCCAAATGTAAAAAACCCAGGTAAAAGACCACGGAAAAGCCCATGATTTTTTATTTTCCACAACCTAGATTTACACTATGTAGATCTAGAAATTATTAAAAACATCCTCCAATTTTTCTATAAATAACCACCAATTTATCCATTTCATTTCACTATAAATCCATAATCCACTTATCTATATTAGTTTTAACTCCCAAGATGTCATCAAGCCCCCAAGGTCCTAATGCTCAAATTTTAGGAATAAATATTCAAGGTAAGGGAATTATCCTTCTTTTCTATTCAATTCAAGAACCTAATATTGTATATGTATTAAAATAATTATTATTAATATATTTTGGTAAACTTTTATTCATACCCTTACATAAAATTTATGTTTTATCAATTAGATACCCTTTCCCTCATCTCATTTTACCCGTTTCTATAATCGTGTTTTATAACTGTTATGCTGCCGAATTTACTTCTCAAAAGTTCTCTCTTCCCACAAGAAATTATTTTTTTTATTTTATTTTTTTGAATACAAAAACCCATTTATATTATAGGGGTATTCACCTATATGTAAATATGATTTATTTTATTTGGTTATTTACACATAATAAACCCACATTCCTCCTTCATGGGATAAAAATGACATAGTGATCATGTCTTTAAGAACTTTTAAAACCCATTGATTTTGATATAAACCACATTTATTTTATTTTCCATGGGTTATTTATGAAATTATTTATTTTGATATATGTGGATCACATGAAATTAAGACATATTAAGGGAACTCCTTCATATCACTCCAATTCATTGGGTAAAGAATTTAATCTCAAGAGATGACATGCTTTATGATACCTTGGTGAATAAACTTTGTAATTTTTATTTACAACACCATGGAAATGGTCCTTGGTGATATGATTATGAATTTATAGATTAAATTTTGTAAAAAAATTTAAATTTTATGATTCATGTTATTTGTTTTATGGTATTCCTCTTTTTGATATGATCATTCCAGGTTATGTACCTCTTGCTCACATGCTAAGTGTTTCTTTTGTTTATTCCATTATTGGGATTTATGATCACCCATTTATTTGATGTATTTTCCTTGGATATGAGATGTAGTGAGATTAATTATGTTTTAATAGAAAAAGAGTCTCCCAAAAAAATTATTAATGTTTATTTTTATGTTATCCTTATGTAATTCATGTAATATGTACCGAACTTCCATGCCACTAAACCCAAAAGATCTTCTGATTTGTTAAATGTATATTGTGTAAAGAAAAGTTACGTATTAAAAAATGTGGTATTACATAGATATGAATAAATTCAGCAAGCCTTTGGTGAAACTTATATGAAATTAAAAAGATAAAAGTCTTGATTTAAAATCATAATTGAGTGTGGAATGAGATATTTTGAGAATGTTGGTATAATTATCTATGAGGGGGTAAAAGAATTGGGAATTAATTGAATACACTTAATGATGTAATTATAATTATGAATATAGATTATCCATGATAACTCAACAGACATGGTGTTTAAAAAGAGACTCACATAGGCTATAAATTTAAATTTTATATTTGTAATATTTTTGATGTTTATTTATCCAAATTCTATGGTTTAAGTGTGGGGGAATTGGAAAGTAAAAATTTTAATACATTTTTCTTCATATTTTCATGATTTAAATCATTTTGATTTATTATTCATTGATTAATTATCATATATTTATTTTATAGGAGTATTTTGGATTTGATTGTGAGAATGGATTAAATATTGAGTTTTAATCATTTATTTAATCCTTGTAAATTATTGTAATAACATTAAATCATGTATTTTTTGTTGTTTATTTCCGGATTCTTGAGTTTATTTGAAATAAATCTAAACAAATATCTAAAAAAATTAGAAAAATACATTTTCAATGGTTTCAAAGATAAAATATGTAAAAGTAACAAACATAAGCATTTTTTCTAAATGTAATCATTTTTTCAATCTATTGAAAGATTTTGTCCTAACTATAAACCTTTGACTCTAATTATAGGAATTACCATCATAATATTTTGATGGATCATAAGTATTTTTGTCCCAATCATAATCCTTTATTTTAATCCATCACTCTCTATCATAACTTTTTTAAAAGACTTATGATATCATCTAAAGGAGAAAAAAATTGTAAAAGTTTGGAGGATTCATGGGGATTCACTAGATTTCCCAGAGAACTTCAAGTTTCCACATCATTATGAATGAAAAAAATAAGAGGCTTCCACTTAGATTGTGATTAAAAAATCATAGATAAGAAAAAATGAAAACTAAAAATAAAAGATGAAAATTTCATGGAGATATAATGATTGTGAAAGAGGAAAAATCTTAGGAAAGATTAAATACAGAGAAGTATTAAAGATAAAAGATTATTAATGGTTTGACCAATACAAATTAGAAGTAACTCATGAATATACAAAACAAATAGGAGACCACTTCTAGGTGGGGGGGGGGGGTAATCAAGACTTGTATCACGAGTTTATACTGGAGAATCTATTTTTGTGTTTCAATCTTAGCAGTATTTCATTACTTGTTTCTCCCAAATCATGTATGTTACCCTTAAAATAGTAGGGTAATTATCAAGTGATTTGGGAAATAATGGTATTACCCAACAATTCTCGAGTTATAGTACTTTAATTAATAAAACATCTTTTCATATTGGTTGATTTTTGTTCTCAATGACTGTTTTATACTTTTAATGAAATTGTGTCTTGAGATTCAAAACAGTTCACTATTTCTACTTAAGTTAATAATTAATAATCTTATTATACATAGAAAAGATTTTCTTGAAGGAGAAGGTTGTGTTTAGTTGTGATTGTCTATAAATTTTTGGCATTTTTGTGAGGAAAGTAAATGAATTTTGGACTTCCATGGAACTCTAACACCCAATTACGTTTTTCCTGTAGAATTTAGGAATGGTTTGTGTAATTTTCATACACATAAAGAATGGATTATAACCAAAAACTAATAACTATTATGACAATCTACACAATACCCTTCATCCCATGTTTTTAGATAAATCAGTATAGGAATCCTTCACTAATAAATTAAACAAGGAAATAAGTAAAACCACTTTAGAACGATTGTAGCATCATAAGTGGAAATTTGACTTAGACCAATAACATTTAACATAACATGGTTTAAAATATTTACTTTAGTCTTTATTTATTTTATTATTTTAAAAGTCAACTCAGAAAATGCATTTTATTTAACTAATTAATATGGAAAATAGGATTTTCACTATTCCAATGTAGGATACAACTCTAGGTTACAACTAAAACTATATTTAGCCTAGGTAATGAAATTTTATTTCTACACCCAATGATAGGTGTGTGTTATTAAATCCCAACACAAGTAACTATGGATTATTTAGAGGGAATTATAGGTGAATATTTGGGAGTTAACCCACCGACTAATAAAACTATACCTAATTTAATTATCTTTTCAGTTTAATATATGGAGAAATATGTTCCTTTTAGCCTGGCTCAACCCTGGGATTCATTTCTAGAGTTTTAGGATTTTATCCCTCATAAATTCCATAAGATTCATGGTTACTATAAATTATAATAGTGGGTAGAGAATATTCATAATATCATTAACATTATTAATATTTTAGAGTGTCTTCAACTCATGTGTGACACATTCATGCTTAAAGGTCAAATATAGAAGTGGTGGAAGTTAATCGTTTCAACTAAGAGAAAATATGACTATTCATGGTAAGGATTCAATGTAATGTTTATTTAATAGTACTTACATAAATTGTAAAAGTGGTGAGGGAGATGGAATTATTTTTCCTTTAATAGAGAGACTAGTTAATATTGGAGTATGCTCATTTCTTTTCTTAGATAACATCATATTTATCTAAGATTTTCTTGAATTAAACTCTCATAAAATTGTGCTTTCAGAGAGGGTTTAATATTCACCTTCAAGTGAAGGTGTTATTATTTATAATAAACTTATTTTTAGTGGAATTGAAGAAGGATATTAGATTTTAGTTTATTATTACTGTAGTGATTTATAGAATTTAAATTTCCTATATACCTAGTGGTGGTGAATGGAATTCCAGTAGTAATGATAGAAAGTATATTTTCCATGGTTAAGTGTGTAATTGTATTAGGAGGGCATACCATTTATTCTCATTGAATTATTTTATGTGTAAAACCTTGGTATGCCATCCATGTAGAAATTTAGGACATAAGAAGCCTCTATATTGGGCTGATCTAAAACACTTTCATGGTTGTGGATGATTTGTTTATCTTTGAAGTATTGATAGCGGAAGCTCATCTAAAATAGGTAGATATAAATATACTCCTTAGAATGATCCCTATGTTTAACCTACTGAAACTGTTGTAAATTATGAGGTAGTTTGAGGTATTACCTATTATGTTATGTCTTTTCCCATTCAACCTTATTTCAATCGCCATCTGACCCAAATGAAGTGCTATTTTGGTAATAAAATCTTATTTGTCTAAATTTTGTAATATTATTCAAGCCTATTATTTTTAGTACTGGATATGGGTTTTTATGACCAACATATTGTTATTTTTTAAAGAGAATAATGAGACCCCACCAGTAGGAACAGTCTCTTTTATTATGAAGAAATTTTTTTACAGAGTAATAAAATAGTGAAATTTAGAAAAATAAATCTAAAAAATGGAGAAAATCTCATTAGGTAAATTGTTTTCCAAAGTGAGGTCCTCATAATTTACCCTATTTTCTCCAGTCCATAATCCAAGAAGAAGGATTCTGGGTATTCATGTATAAATAAATAACTCATGGATAATAGCATGTCCAATTATATGATCTACAAGGTAGTGAGTTTCCATGAGAGATACAATTGGACAGTTCTTATAGTTTTCACAATGTTGGTAGATTCACACTCAAGATAAATATTTTTTTTCATTCTCTCTATATTTCTATATTAGATACATTGATTAAGACAAGAATTCAAGCCTCTAATGATGAATCAATTCCAAAGGGACCGTTAAGGTAGCCCTTGTTTTCTTCATTGTGGTCTCTAAGTACTACTATAAATCTAGAAGGTCCTGGATTTCTTCTAGATGCTCTACTTGAGTTGCAATTGATCCATCCAATAAATGGGGGAATTAAAAATGAATTAAAAATTAGCATAATGATGAGGGAACATACAATAAATTACAATTAATCTCAGAATAGTGAGATTATTCATGGAGTTTCTACACTATCCAAGTAGAAGGGTGTTATATCTTTTATCAAAGCCAGTATATGACTAAAAATAATTTGAAAATTAAAGGGGGTAGTTCTCATGAATCCTTTTATTCCAGTTGTTCCACATGATATGAAAAATTTCAGCAGAGGTGACTTGGAATAAATTGAGGAGTTGTGTAGAAAATGATACTAAAAACTAGAGACTAAGGTGATCCTATATTGATTCAGTCCAAGGAGGCTGCATATTAAAAATTTCAAAGATAAAAATCAAAAAATATTATGTAGTGGATTAGGTAAGAAAAAGGTGATATTGTACCTCCTTATGTTGATGAAATAAAATGAATCTGGATAAATGATAATTTCATGATTTTTGAAGATAATAGTCAATTGGAAATTTTGGATACACCATTCTTTAGAATATCATGAATATGGATGGAGTAATACAAGTACATTCCCCCCTCCAATCCATCCATTATAAGTCATAGCATGTAAAATCAGGTAACATATATTTTAGGTGAGGATCCCATTGCTTATAGGTTCCAATATGAGAATAAAATCCCAATTGGTGAAATTTTAATAGTTAACCACTGCCTTAACTCCATCAGGTAGGTCAGCAAAAAAGTCACCTGGTTTCTCTTTGATCATGGAATTGAGGTCAACCATCGGATCATCATAGGTAAGGTGGTAAAAAAATGGTGTACCTATCTAATTTTTAGTTAATAAATAAATAGAAGAATTTATGTTATCAAATTGGTGAGATTGTATGTTTATGTTAGTGAAGGCTTCTTTGAGAGATAGTTAAAGAGAGGAGGCCAAAATATTTATATTTATAGAATTTGATTTGTTTGAAACTATGAATCATAAAAAGAAAATAATGTCCAATTTTATCATTAATCAGTATCCACATAAAGTGTTCCTACAGGTATTGGTTGAAATTGAAAATAGTTTTTATTCCAATGCCTCCAAGATCAATTGGTTTGCATCCTTTGTTCCATGGCACTGTGAAATGTTTTTGTTCAAAGATACCCCCACTCCAAAAAAGGTTTTTATAGAGATATTAATATTATTCAGAAATTCAACATGATATTTATAGACCATGAATGAATAAATAAACATTGATAAAATGTTGTATTTAACAAGAGATACTCAACCAGACACTGATAAAGATTTACCCTTATAAGAATTCAATTGCCTTTGAAAATAACTCACAATGCGATTGAATTGTGAAGCTCTAGGTCTACTACAGAACATAGGAAATAAAAGTCTAGTGAAAGTAATAACCCCTTATCTAATGTTCAATTATTTGATGATATAAATATTCCTACTAGTTTAGATGTTCTTATAAAAAAGACAAATGATTTTTTCCAGCTAACCTCTTGAACTGAAACCCTTTCATAGTGTAGAAGGGAATCTGTGATATTATAGAAATTATTCATAACCCAATGAGTGAAAATAATGATATCATCTACAAAAAATAAATGGGAAGGAGAAACAATACATCTGGATGCTCTAATAGCCATCATATTTCCATGTTTAACCTTTCTGAGAAGAAGCATTATTAAATAATCCTCTGTAATGGAAAACATAATAGAAAAGGGGTATCCTTTTCTAAACCCCCATGAGAACGTAAAGTATACCTATATATATACATTAATTAAAATTGAGATATGAGTAGATAATAATATTATTTTTATGCAATTAATAAATGTAAAATCAAAGAAAAATTTGAATAATAACTTGTAAATAAATCCCTAATCCATAATGTGAAATTTCTTTTTAACATCAGTTTCAGATTATTGTTTCCAACTCTATTAGATCTTCTATTAATGTTGAAAAATTCTAAAGTAGTAAATATGAAATATTTAATGGTACTCCATTTGATGAATTGAAACCGATTCATTTTGAAAATATTGTTAGAAATTCTATAAATCCTTTCATAATAATTTTGCGAATAATTTTTGTAAAAAGTATTAACCAGAAAAATAGGCTTGGGAATATGCATTTCATTAGTATTTACAATTTTTCAACAATAGAAATGAATTGTAAATTGATTCCATATGAAACAGGACCACATTTAAAAAAGTTATGTATAAGCTTATAGACCTCATGTTGGATGGTAACCCAGAAAAGATAAAAAATAATAATTGGTGAATCCATCAAGACCTAGGGAGCTTCCAATATTCAATTAACAAATAGCCCCTTTCTCTCAAAATATGAAAGGATTGAAGTAAGAATCATAATTTTCATTATAAAATACCATCGATTGGATGATAAATTCCATTAAATTAGAATTAGTGACAGGGACGTTAAAAAGATTCATGTTTTAGGAAATGATATGATCACCTCTTGTCTGCTCTCAAAGAACCAGTCACCATCCTTGAGCAATGAAAAATATTTACTCACCTTTCTATTATTTTGAAGTTAATTAAATAATTTGGAATTTATATCCACCTCCTTGATAAATTTTACATTAAATGATTATATTTGGATGTTATATTTAAGAGTGAGGAGGTTGTTATGTTCATGAGAGACCTCAACTTCATATCTATGGTCACAAGATAAGTCATGTTTAGTTCTACATTCTTCAATAAGTTGGACGGAATATTAAAGAGAGGTAGTTTATTAATCAATAGAGCTAATGTAATATATTCTATAGTCCTTATTACTCCTTTTGAGAAGCTTTATCTTGAGAACACAAGCTAGAAATTCATCTTTTCAATCCACATAGGCCCAAGTATCTTGGACAAGCTTTCCGTAATCAGGGTGTGTAACCGAAGCATTATTAAATCTGAACGAGAAAGGTGTATTTTTTATCTGTTGAGTAGAATCACCTAGATAGTATGATGATAAAAGTTAACTCTATATAGAGTGTAAATGGAGTTATAATTCATTTTTTATGGTTTGTTTCATTTAATGAATATCTATCATGTTTTCAAGAGCCCAAACTATTGTGATATCAATGGGAGGGGGAGGGTTGAATCGATGACCCCTTTATCTCTTTACAAATTGTTTATTTTCAATTAAAATGCTATGGATAGTTAATTCCTTGATACACTCTTATTGTGTCTCTTAGACTTACCTTTAATAATGTTATAAATATGAAGACATATAACCCATGGTTTTACAAGGTTCAATACAAAGAACTACTCCTTGTTGTGTGGGTTATTCCCCACAACAAGGATTCACCACTATAACAAAAGGTAATTACAAATAGTAATTGGTTATACCCTCCAATTACAAGCTATTTATACCCCTTAACTCCAATCCACCTTTATCAGTTTTTATAACCCCAAACTAAAAATTCTTCTCGGCTGATTTGTTATACCCCCAATCACAAATCTTCCAGGAAATTATTATACCCACCCATATTTGTATCCTTATTCTTTATATGGTTTGATCCACTATAGAAATATATTTTAACGATCCTCCTCTATGATATTTCTGATTCAAACATTATTGTGTACAATTTAAAAACCTTTTCAGTATACTAGTCATGATCAAATATCTCCGATCACATGTATTTGATATTTTTCTCAGTGTAACAATGTTCGAGAAATAATTCCTTCTATTTGATGAAATCCAAGCCTCAAATGTATATCTTATTGATACAATAATGTATCAGGATATCTAAAAGATATTTTAATGTTTACATTCCAATTTATCACCTACATGCACATATTTATACTAGTCAACTGTGCATGGGACCTGAATTGATCACATGATTTAAATTCTCCCATTTAAATACTCATTTATTTTTTTATAAATAATCACATTTACTTTTATCTTTCATTAAAAGAATATATGAAAATTATGTTGGTAATAACATTAATCATTTAATGGCTCATTTGAAATACCTGAATGATGGATATTTCCTTCTACATGCACTGTATATAAAATAACCAAAGGGTTTGGGTGTTTTATTCTCATGTAGCTTCCATAATTTTGAATACCAAGATGTTCAGGCTATACACCTATTTCTGTTTACACTCATAGCATGCATACATCTCAAACAGGGTTAGGTAACCTCTTTATTCTAATGGATATTAAAACTCACAGTTCACCCCTGCATGTATCTTATTCTCAAATACCTAAAGGGATTGAGTATATTATTATTCTTCATATAGATATGAAACCACCTGCAGCACATACTGTTTCTTCATGTTGTAAATGCCCAAAGACTCAAACCTAACCCATTTAATCATTGCTCTATTTCATGTGGTATAAAACACTGAAACTCACTAAACATGAAGCTTAAAATCACCAAAGACTAGGGATACCTTATTTGTAGATTTCATGTCGCTTAGAGGATCCACAATAAATTTTGAGTCATGGATTTCATAAACACTGAAGATCATGCTATATCTCAAATATTATATGCCAATAATAGTGGAATAAGGAGTTATCTTTATTCCTTATGGTGAAATCCTCACATAAATGTGATGAGGATCACATTATTCTCCTTACTTAAGCTTTATCTCCTTGAATGGTGGATTATCAAATAGTCGAATGTAACTTCGTTTGCGTTTGGAAAAAAGTAATTCTTCTCTTTATATACATGGATGCCATACACTGATTGAACACATGATATCAGTTCAATATAATATTCCTCATCCCATCTTTATCATCATGGAGGATGGATGAAATTGTGAATGGAAGTGATCGCCAAATGTCTCAAGTTCTCTCCATTAGGTCTAAGGTTGAGTATGCAATGGAGGATGAATATGATGAACAAATGTCTGAGATCAAAAACATCTAATTTTGGGTGTTCTATCCATATTATTAAATGATATAGGAATAGTTATATTGTATCTATATCCCACATCAACTCACATATCATATTTCATCTACTTAATAAATCAATCGGTGTTTTATACTCATTGAGCTGGTGACAGGGGATAAAAACTTGTACACCTACACACACCAAAACACAAGGCTTCATCCCATTGATATAGTTGGCTTATTGGGACCTTATTCATAGGAACATCCACACATATAATATTTTTCCCTATCAGGACTTATACATGGGCCCAACCCTCAGCCATTATACATGTAAACATTGGAAGTCTCTCTCATGGTGTAGACCCTTAGGTCTCCTAGAGTGGTTTGAGACTAGCCTTGGTGGATCAAATGATTACTTATAATTTTTTATATAAGACACATTAAAATAGTTATCCAAACAAACCATTAAAATAAACATTCATCTTCATGAATTCCTCATGTAAAATGTATACTCATTTTATATAGCCTTATTTTAAGATCCCTTTAATAACCATCAGAGTAAAGATTCAAGGCATCACAACTTTATAAAAACATATTTACTATATTGTTGAAAAAAATGAAAAATTAGGCCTAAAAATTTACTAAATGCAATTTTTTGAGGTGATTTATATACTAATTATATTTTTCCAACAAAAGGTCAACTTAAAATAAGTTTTTATATTAAACAAAAGCTCTAGATTTTTTGGGTGCTTGTGAACTTCTAAAAACTCCTAAATTATCATGGGAATTTAGAATTGAGTTAAAATCCCAAATGAGATTCCATGGACCACTAATCATGCCTGAAAAAGAGTGAATATCCTAGAATAATCCTCTATGATTTTGTTATTTATTTTAATCATAGTGAAATGAGAATTAGTGTTAATTTCCAACACATGTGAAGTTGGATGTAATTTGTTTTTCACTAGAGATGATGAAGAATGTTCCCTCTAGATTCATGTCTTCCGAAATCCAGATATTTTAAACTTTGAATACATTTTATTTGATCTAATAATATTATATATCAATACTTAAATAGAGGTTTTATTTTAAAAGTATACCCTTTTAGGTTCAGATAAACCAAGGATGTCTGGATTGTGTTTATGAATGAAAAGCCTAAGTGTTCCAACTATTTTAGGTTTAGCTAAAAACTTATAGTTCCAAAAAATAATATTCATAATCACTTTGATTTGGGTTTGGATGCCCCTTTTTGTTACCTTTTGATTTCCTATTTTTGGAATATTCTATGGATCCTTAAACATTTTTCACGTCAACATCTAGGACGTCTACAACAATCCCATCCTTAAATGGACTGCTTCTCTATTTCCCATAATCTTCCAAAGGGGGTGAGGAAACATCATATCTATTTATTATAGAAGCTTAATTGACACCATGATTAATTATTTCCTTTTTCTGATATTCTATAAGATTGGTATTTGGACAAATATTAGATTACATGTTGTCTAAAATGGGGCCCATAATATTATTCCCGACCACCCTTTCCATATGGATGAGAATCATCCATTATCTAAGTCACCAGAGGTTGTTACCATAATTGAGTCTTGAGATCTATGAGGGAGGTAAATAAAAATATGTGATCCTTAATTTAGATTTTCCTTCCTAGTGGATTATATAGGTTTAAGTGTGTATTTCCTCAATTTATGCATAACCACATTGGATTTAACATCAAAGACTTTTTCAATTCAATAATCTATAATCTAGTATAGTTTTTGATGGGTGGGTTGGTGAACACAGTTAGAGAATAATTTTGAGGAGGGGTCATTCCAATGAAAACATCACACATGGGGGAAATCAATTGACATTATTATGGGTAAACCACATTAGAAAATGAATTATCAACTATAAAGACCCCATCCCTAGTAACCATTAATGGGTGCCTTACTTTATTACACTTATACTATGAACAACTGTTCTAGAAAAAAAGGACAAAATATTTTAGTATTTTTGGAAGCCATATTACATACATGAACTTTACATTATACCTTTTAATGAAATAAAAATTAGATCCTTATTGGAAACATCCATAACTCTTAGATTATCCCTAAAATTCATTAATAAAATATATCTTTGCATCTTAAGGAAAAATAAAACATATGAAAGGGGTGATATCAGGTTCTCAATAAGGGTAATTAATATAGTGGAAGATAATATAAACAATAAGTCATGGGGAATGACTAAAAAAACATGCCATCAGAATATAAACTTGATCGTAATATGGGAACAATACAAGTTGAATAAATAATTCCATATAAATAACCACATAAATATTAACAATTAATATTATACAAGTAAAATAGTATAATGATTTTTCAATTACCGATATCATAATGTGGGTTTTCACAATATCAGACATCCGAAACATATTTCCAAGGCCTCATCCAAGACATCTAAAAATAAATGGTTAATGCCTCGGCCAAAATCCATATTTGTTTTGTATCATGAGTCCTACCGATGCGTTGAGGGGATATAGAGAGACAAACCCATAACTTTATAAGTCCTATTAATTCCACATATAAGTGGGTTCAAATATAAACAACATATACATATGAAATTTAAATACCTTTCCCCAATCTGCAAACATAGTCACTAACCATTTTGAGTAGTATGGTGAATGTTAACAAGATAGCACATCCATAGTGAAACTTATCATAAAATATTTATTAAATTATGTTATATGATAATAATAATATATAAATAAAAATAAATAATAAAATTCAATAGATCTATTTAAATAGATGAAAATACTCTAATAAAATCATTGAGTAATTCATGAGATAAATACCCCATTTACTTTGCAAAGAAGAGTTATTTTAGAGAAATCATTTGTATTTATAATAATTGTTTGTATAAAACGAAAATGAAAATATATAGTTTTTCATGAAAAAATTAATGATTTTATGAAAATAATTTTTTATCAAAATAGATTCTGGATGGTACCTAAAAATGGGTATGAGACTGGTATGTTCCCTTAAATCTGTCTTTCTTATCCGAAGGAATTTACAAGGGAACCTTATAAAACTTGTATTCTACCATCAAATAAAGATGAAATGATTTGGATATAGAAGTTTGTAACATATACATTGAATTTATTATAATTATATAAAAATAATGAAAAGTTACATTGGGGTAAATAGAGAGATAGAATAACCCAAATGAAAAATGGTGGTTGGAGAAGAAACCCTTACCTTATGTCTGAAACTAATATGCACTTGACCTTAATGTAATAGATAATAAAATTAAATCCATTAATTAATTAATTAAAAAGATTATATACATGTATTTTATTTAGTATAACTTTATTAATTATATTTATTGTTTTTTGAGTTATAAGATATAATTTTATCGTTCGGGAGTGTTCGTTTCCTTGATTTTCATGATCAGTTCGCTGGTTTATAAGTACCGAGGTTTATGTAAAATGTGTATGATTATATAGAATTACAATTATATGTCATTAATGAACATACATAACATTTACTATGCTAATGTATTTTTTTCCTAGATACGAGGATGATTCATTAGATATAAATTTAAGGTTAATCATTTAGATCATTTAGGCGTTTTTTCGATCGTCACGAAATAGTTTGTCTTATTAATTCATGTCATGTATATATAAAAGTTTCAGAATACTAAATGACTTATAATATAAATAATAAAATATTTTTTAACCATAATTATGGTTTTATGAGCATCCTTGAAGGCATTAATGGAAAATCAAAATGCATCGTCCATGATGTCGGTAAATTGACACATCACAAGTGATGTTTTCATTTATAGAATAAAAGAGGGAGAGAGAAAGGAGTTCAATGATGGATATTACATTAACATGATATAATTATATTATATAAATTATAACGGAGTTATCATGTCTTCTTTTATAGGGTATATGATGTAAGGATAATGAAATAAAATAAATTGAAAAGAAAATAAAAGAAAAGAACGATGATTTTTACCACTTGAATTATCCTCCTTGAGAACCTCATTAAAGGGATTGATTTTGATATTTATATGAGACCAAGAGCTCCTGGACGTGGGGTAGGGGTTGGTATGATTATTGGGTATATTTTATAAAAGTATCAAGTATTGGATGGTGTTAGGAGAAGAGGTGGTGGGGGATGGTATTTACTGCGAAGGAAAGGGGTGTTTTTTGAATATTTTATTTATTTGTTTATTATTTTGGATCAAGAATATGAATAGTTTGATAATTAGCACAAAATGTAGTAAAATAATGTAGTATATTTCTATATTATGGGCTTACATCATCCATACATTATCTATGACCCAATAATTCTTGTATTTAACATTTATCATAAATTATCGTATTTTACTATACACCAAAAATTTAAGTATTTTAAAAAAATCCACAAAATATTTCCTAACCATTTTCAAAGTATATAATTAAAAAAGGAACTCAATTTTATGAAAATAATTTAATAAATATTATAAATTTGATTTTTAATTAAAATCAACCTTTACTAAAAAAATATAGTTTTTAAAATTATAACTGATTTTATAACACTCTAAAAAATTAACTCAGGTATAATTACTAAAAATTAGTTTTTTATTTGATTTTGAACCTACTTTAAGGATGAGAAGTAACCCAAAGAAAAAAAGGTAGAAACCACAGTGAAACATCACAATTCAAAATTCAAAATTCAAAATTAAAGAAACTCCATCATTCTGTCTTAGTCCACGTACCACCAAAAGTCTCCTGAACACCTTGATTCACGCACATTGTCCCATCATAACCCCATCATTACTTCAGATCAAATCGCCAGATCCATCCACCAGAGTCTATCATCACCATCGTAAGATCTTCACCACCTCTGCCTTTATCTGAGTCCCAAAACCAGTCAAAAAACCCCATATCACCATCACTCAACCTTCACAATCACCATCAATACCAGCAGCCAGCACCACCGAGAACCATAAACGATACTAGAAGACTATCTACGAACAGCCAAATCATCAACGCATGCTTCTAAGAAGAAACACAAATAAAATATGAAAAACAAGAAACCAAAGTCATAGGATAAGACCAACTCAAGAAGCGTCTGGTCCTAAAGCCGTCAAACCACACTTCCCAGAACCTCAAATAATCCACCGCTACAAATCTGATAGGGAGAGTCATCGAGGAACTCAAGGTCAGAGAAGGGTTTAGTGGCTGGGGGCTCCGAACGAAGCCATTGTGGAGCAGAAAACTAGAAGAAGGCACAATGAGAGCAGGCCAGTGTCGGGATCACCAGGGAACCCATCGACCACTAGAATAACACAAGACCCAAAACCCTATTTAACAAAAGCTCCAGCTCTGACCTGGAGAGAAAAAAGAGAACATGGGGTAAGAGAGAGTTTTGAGCAGTTGACAAATTCCTTATAAAATTGATGATTCTAGGAAGATCGAAGAAACAACAGGCAAAAACCCCTCCCAGTGATTCCTAGATATAAAAAATCAGAGAGGAAGGAAAATCCAGATTAAGAGAAAACAAGATGCGAAACAGCAACGCCAGCGGAGAAGCAAGAGGATAAGGAGGAGGGAGGAGATGGTGATGGAGTCGCGCAAATGCATCCCCCCAATCAAACCACCACTGAGGAGATGACCTAGCAAGTGAGATCAGAGAAGTCACCACTGCTCAGAGACAATAAGTATTATTAAATTATCTTAAATTCATAAAACACAAAAATATTTAGTTATGAATACATTTTATGAATATTACTTTTCTTTTAAATTATTGTATTAATTATTAAATTGCAATTACACAAAAAAATAAAAACAATTAATTAATAATTTTTAAAATATTAATTTACTTATACTATGATATAATTATATCAAAAATTCATTTATGAGAAGCATAAATTTTATTTTTACTTTCCTGGGTGAGGTTAATATTCAGAAGGTTTATATTACTATTCCTAAGGTCAAGTTACTATTTCATCGGTATATGTTCTTTAACTTCTAGAAATAATTTTTATTTCATTAATTCTTCATTTATAAAATTTTTATTATGTTATCTTGTTTATTTTATGTGATTTATACTGTATTAAATATTTATAATAAGAGAAATTTCATTAATTTAATTGTGGCTCATTACATTCTCCCCATCTATAAAGATTTCATCCTCAAAATTTCCAGATTGTCAACACATAAAAATATTTGGGTAGTTCTTCATAATAAGTTCCTTATGATTCCACATCACCTCTTCAATTTTATGATTTTTCCAAAGTACCTTTACCAGCTTATTATTCTGATTCCTCAACACCTTATCTCTAGTGTCAAGAATATAGATAGGCTCTTCACAGTAAGATAAATCAACTTCCAATTCCATTCCTTCATAAGTGTGGACATACATTGGGTCTAGCGTGTAATTTCTTAAGAAAGAGATGTGGAAGACATTATGTTATTTTGAAAGGATAGTTGGGATTGAAAAATAATTTTCCAAAGAAAAAACTCTCTCTAGGATTTCAAAAAGTCCGACATAGTTAGGTATTAGTTTAAATATCTTCCCAAATCTTATAACACCCTTCCATTAAGATAGTTTCAAGAAAACATGATCTCCCACTTGAAATTACAAATCCTTACTTCAATTATTGGCATAGATTTTTTTTACTACTTCGAGATGTTTTGATATGGGTTTGAATAGTATATACCTTTTCTATCGTTTCCTGCATATTCTCGGGGACTACATGGTTCCTTTCACCATCTTCATCCCAATAAGTTGGTGTATGACATGTTCTTCCATACATTGCTTAATATGGTTGAATTCAAAAAATGGAATAAAAACTATTATTATAGGAAAAATATACCAAAGGAAAATACTAATTACACATGCATTTAAAGTCATGTTATCATGATCTCAACATGTATTCTAAATTTTGGATCGTCCTTTATGATTTCCCATTAGTTTGAGGGTGATAAACTGTACTCAAATGAATTTTAATATCCAAATATTTCTAAATAATTTTCTAGAATTTATATGAAAATCATAAATCTGGATTAGAAAAAATTTAAATAGGTTCTCCATGAAGTCTTAAATCTTCAATAATAAAATGTTTTACAGGACACTCTAGTGGAAAATCCTCCCTTATATCTAAGAAATGTGCAGATTTGGTAATTCGATCAACAATTACCCATATTGCATCATTATTTCATAATGTTTTTGGTAATCTATTAAAACAAATACATAGTGATGTCATCCCATTTCCATGTAGGAACAGGTAGAGGTTTCATGAATCCATTAGGATATTTTCTTTCAGCCTTCACCTGCTGATAGAATAAACATTTTAATACATAATCAGCAATTTACCGCTTCATGTTATCCAACCATAAATGTTCCCTCAAATACCTATACATCTTAGTGCTACTATGGAGTATAGAGATATTAGAATAATGAGAATAATTTAATAACTCCATTTTTAGATTGGGTATAGATGGAACACATATCCTCCTTCCAAATTTCATAATTCCATCATCACACACAAAGTCTACAAGCTTCCCATCATTCACATATTTAATTTTATTTTGAATATTTTCATCATTTGACTGAGAAATTTTAATTCTTTCCAATAAATATCATTGGGAAACCAATATAAAAATCAAGGATGGTTCACCTTCCTAAATTTTTTTCATTTACATATTTATTAGATATATGAACAAAAGATCCCTTTGAAAAATAATTTTTGTTAGAACTCCATGGTCCTTCCTACTCAGTTCCTTATCTACCTTATTTTCCTTTCCTAGGTGATAGTTCCTTGAATAATACTAATCCTTCAGTATATTGATCAATCATCGTTACCTCATATTGAGTTCATTCTGTGGGAATATATAGTTCAAGGTCTTTTGATCTGTATATATCTCAGATTTTTTTATATAGATAGTGTCTCTATATTTTCATTATAAATATTACATATTCTCACTCAAGATCATGAGTTGGATAGTTCTATTCTAGAGTTTCTAACTACCTTGATGCATAGGAAATGACTTCTCATTATACACAAGGACACAACCAAGTCCTTTATTTGATGCATCACTATAAACCACAAGTCCCCATTTTCCTGATGGTAGATTCAAGATTGAATCATTCAATAATATCTTGTTTAATTCTTAAAAACTATATTCACATTTTTTTTCAATACAAACATAACCCCTTTAGAAGTATACTTGGTTAATGGGTTAGTTAATCAAGAGAAATTCTGAATGAAACACCGATAGTAAGATACTGAACCAAAGAAACCACGTACCTTAGTTATATTAATTGGTGTATTCAATTCCTAAACCACCTTTATATTTACATGATCAACTGATATTCCATATATAGAGATAATATGGAAAAGAGAAGAAACTATTTGAAGCCAGAATTCATACTTTCAAAACTTACCATATAACTTTTTTCTTCAACGAGTATCTAGAGAAACTTAAAGTGGTTATGATGTTCCTCATAAATTTTAAAATATATCAATATATCATCAATAAATAACACAAAAAATTCATCAAGATATTCCTTGAACACTCTATTCATTATATCCATAAAAACATAGGGTGCATTAGTTAGTCTAAATGATATACATACCTTGCTTGAAATGCTTTCTTTGGAATATCATCCTTCCTCACATGAAACTAATAATATCATAATTAAAGTTAAATATTCAAAAATTATTGATCTCTATTAAGTTGATAAAATAAATCATCAGTGTGAGGTAGGGGATACTTGTTTTTTATTACAATAGCATTGATTTACCTATAGTCAATGCAAAACCTCATGGATCTATCTTTCTTCTTGACAAAGATAACATGGGATCCCCATAGAGAAACACTAGGGTGAATAAATCCTTTATCACTCAATTCCTTTTGTTGTTTGTTTGGATACACTGATTCCATAGTGGCCATTCTATAGGGTGTATTTGATATAAGTCTTTCTCCATGAATTAAATCAATAGATAACTCAACTTGCCACTCTAGAGGATGTATATGTAAATCCTTTGGAAATACATCAATGCATTATTGAATAATAAGTACATCTTCAATTTGAATATCCATATATGAAGTTTTCTTTTCCACCCCAATAATTCCATTTAGAGGAGCTACTGAAGGTGGATCTGAATAAGAACCATATGGTGATGTTTCTTCTCTAAATATAAGGGATTATAAATCTTGATCACAAATTGAGACTTTCTTATTCTTGCAATAGATTTTTGAATCAAATTTTGAAATATATTCCAAACCAAGGATTATATCAAATTCAATTATAGGTATTATGAAAATTTTAGAATCTAAATCATGTTTATGTGTCATGAAGGGGACATTCCGACACATATTTGTTACAATGATACTTATCTTAATAGTTTTGACTGAAAAATAATTTATTAAGTCAAAATGTAATTGTATAATTTTCTTGGAAAACTGGGTAGATATAAAAGAATGTGATGATCCATAATCAAATAAATCATTTTTTATGTTGGTGGAAAAAATTAAATGGCTTTCCAAAACATCATTAGGAACTTCAACCTCAGCAGTTGTGATCGCATAAACTTGGCCCTAATCCCTTGGCCATCTCTGAGGAAGGTTTCCTTAACACTCAGGACAATCATTTTCATAATGTCCCATCTCTTTACAATTATATAATTTATTATTGGTAGCTTCTTTATTTCCCTTGAAATCACGAGCTTGGTGGCCTTTCCCCCCACAATTTTAACAAACTCCCATTCCCATCAGGAAAGTATCAGAGTGTTTCTTTCGACAATTATCATAGGATGGAAAAATCCCTTTTTTGTTCTTCCCTATATCCATTATTTCCACTACCGACCTCATATTTTAGGATTTTACTTTAAATTCAAAAGACTTAGACAATTCCTTCTCTTTCTTGATAACACATGAGACTATACCTCTAAATGATGGGAACTTTTAGGAGAATAGTTCCCTTTGGAGGAATAGTTTTAAACCATAAAAAATCAATCAATCATGATCCTTGGATTATGTATGTATTATGTAACATGAATTTATAACATTATAAAATTTATTTCACACTTTGTACCTTATTCAACCTCTTTTTGTTTTAAACTCAAAAATTACCTCTCCACATCCTCTCACAGTTCACCAGGAAAATATTTTTCGAAGAAAATTTCCTTAAAATATTTCCATTCCATATTTTCAATATTTTTCTCTTCCTTTTTGTTTTGAATCAATGAACACCATTGATCATCATCTCCTGAGAGAAGATAAACTGACATAATAACCTTATCGCTTTCATTACTTTATAAAGCCGTTAATAACTTCTCTAAGAAACTTATCCACTGCTTCCTTAAAAATGGGTTTATAGTCCCATTGAATGATGGAGGATGTCATCACATAAATAATTCTAACATTGCTCCACCACATTATATATCAGGATGTTTTATAGGGGTAAGGTTATTATTAATAACCTAAGTCAGCTGTCCCAGTATAGTTATAAGTTTCGAAACACCATTCACAACTCCATTACCTATATAATTATCTTGCATAAGAGTAAAATTTGTACGTGGGATATGTGTGTTGATATGGTTTCCGGTTCTTCCACTAGTCGCCATTTCTAAATAGTGGTATAAATTAAATTAGGTTATGAATCATAATTCATAATCTTGAACTAGAAAAAAATAACATAAACTAAAATTTTATGCCTAGCTAATCTCATAATAATATATATGGTTTCTTTCAGGTCATATTTAATTTTAAATTCTTAATAATGGTTTAAAATGTAAACTTGAATTATCCTAAGCATATACCACAAGATTGTCAAACCAGGGGCATAATAAGGCCTGTTTTCATGTACTAGATTACCCTGAGTTAGGCCCAGGACACCTTATCAGAGGTATTACCCTTAGGTATGTCTATGCCAGAACCACCTCCACTTATAGTATCCAAATAGAGATGTATTTCTAGTAAGACCAACATAATCTCTACGATACCAAAATTATAGTATTTTCTTCAATGCTAATCCTAAAATTTAATCTTAGAGTTAAGTTCCCTAATATTTGTTTTCTAAATCTATTTTATAAGGTTTCTATTAAACATCCTCCAATACCAACTGTAAAGACCTTGACCCCAGTACACCAGAGCTGGTGCCTTACATTATTACATTGTTACTACGAACAAGTCTTAAAATTAAAAAGGATTGAATAGTTTAGTAGTTTTTTAATCCATCTTAAATACATGAAATTTATATTATAATTGGAAATAAAATACAACATAGAAACTCCATTAGAAACATCCATAACAAGAAGATTGTCCCTGCAATTCATTCATAAAATACATATTTCATCCTGGGAAAAATTAAACATAAGAAAGGGGTGAGATCAACTACTTAGTAAGGGTACGAAATTTAGTGGAATATAATTTAAACAATAAGGCATTTTGAATGACAAAAAACACATTCTATTAGAATATAATCTTGGGCATAATATGGAAAGAATAAAAGATGAATAAAAAATTCCATATAAATAATCATAGGAATCTTAACCATGTATATTATACATTTAGAATAATATAATGATTTATCAATCACTAATATCATAAATAGGCAATGCATAATGGAGTACATATGAAACAAATCTTCAAGTACTCGACCAAGACATTAGAAAATAAATAATTAAGGCCTTGGCTAAAATACCTTCTTATTTTGTCTCATGAGACCTAAGGATGAAAGGAGGGGATATGAATGCCACATTATCCAATTGATAAGTCCAATTCATTCATCATATGAATTTGGTCAAACATAAACAACATATACATATTAAATTTAAATAACATTACCCAATCTGTAAACATATTCTCTAACCATTCTGAGTAGTATGTTGAATGGTATCAAGACAACACAACCATAGTAAAACTGATCAAAAACCATTTAAAAAAATATGTTTGAGGATAATAATAAGAGATAAATATAAATAAATCATATAATTAAACATATGTTTTTAAATAGATTAAAATACTATAATAAAATCATCAAGGAATTCTTCCAAGAAATACCCCTTTTACTTTTCAAAGAAGAGTTCTTTTTGAAAATTCATTTGTATTTTTCATATTTTTTTTATAAAACCATAAATTAAAAAAAAATATTTTTCATCAAAAAGTAGTGATATTATAAAAACAATGGTTTTTTAGAACAGATTATGGATGGTACTTGAAAAAGGGTATGAAACTGGAAATTTCCCTAAAATCAGGCTTTCTTATGAGAAATAATTGAGAAGCGAGCCTTATAAAATATGTATTATACCATCAAAGAAAGATAAAATGACCTAGATATATGATTTTAGAAGATTTAAATATAATTTATAAGATTTATATAAAAATAATGAAAAGTTCCATTGGGGTAAAGAGAGAGATAACATTACCTGAATGAAAAATGGTGGTTCAGGAAGAAACCCTTACCTTATGTTCGAAAGTGTTATGCACTTGACCTTAACATCATGGATAATAAAATTAAGTCCATTAATTAATTAATTAATAATTTCTTAAACATTTATTTTATTTATTATAATTTTATTAAGTTTTTTATGCTTTTCTTTGAGTTTTAAGAAACATTTTTATCATTTGGGAGTGTTCGTTTCCTTGGTTTTAATGATCTGTTCACTTGTTTATAAGTAAGGTTGTTCTAGTAAAATGGGTATAATTATACAAAGTTGGAATTATAAGTTATTAATTAAAATCCATAATTTTTAATTGTATTATATATTTTTTCAAATATGAGGATGATTCATTAGATATAACTTTAATGATAATAGTTTAGATCATTTTGGAGGTTTTTCAATCGTCATGAAATAGTTTTGTCTAAATAATTAATATCTTGTTTATATAATGTTTCCAAAATACTAAATAACCTATAATATGTATAATAAAATATTTTTTAACCATAATTATGGTTTTATGACTATCCTTGAAGGAGTTAATGGAAAATGAAAAGGCATCGTCCATGATGTTGGTAAATTGACACATCACAAGCGATGTTTTCATTTATAGAATAAAAGAGAGAGGGAGAGAAAGGATTTTGATGATAGATCATCCATTAAAATGATATAATTCCATTATATTAATTATATTGGAGTTATCATACCTATTAGGATAGGGTATGTGTGGGAAGGATAAGAAAATATATGAAATTGAAAATAAAATAAAATAAAATAAAGACAGATTTTAGATCTTGAATTATCCCCCTTGAGAACCTCTTTAAGGGGATTGGTTTTCATCATTTTATGAGACCAAGAGATACTAAATGTGGGGGTGGGTATTGTAAATAGTGTAGAGAATAATTTACACATGTATAATGACTTGGATGGTGTAAGGAGAAGAGTTTGTGAGAGGTGGTATTTATAGTGGAGGAGAGTGATTTTTTGAATAATTTATGCAATTGTTTATTATTTTGGCTCAAGACTGTGAATAGTTTGATAATTATCACCAAATATAGTAAAATAATGAATTATAGTTTGATATTATTGGTTTAAATCATCCATACTTCAACTATGGCTCAATAATTCAAGTATTTAACATATATCGTAAATTAGCGTAATTTACAATTCCCCAAAAATTCAAGTATTGTAGAAAAATCCCAAAAAATCTCCCTAAACATTTTTGATGTGTAGAATTAAAAAAATGAACTCCATTTTATAAAAAATTCCTAAATATGATAAAGATGTTTTTTAATTCAAGTCATTATTTTATCGAAAATACAGTTTTTGAAATTATAATTGATTTTATAACACTCTGAAAAATTAACTGAGGTCCCATTAAATTATCCTAAAATAATAAAACAAAATAATTATTGATTTATGAATAAATTTTATGAAAATAAATTCTCTTTTAAAAATTATTATTAATTATAAAATGTTAATTAAATATTTATGACTCACAAGAATACCAACACTTAATTAATAAGTTTTAAAATATTCATTTACTTGTACTATGATATAATTATATCATACTTTAATTTGTGAGATGCATAAATTATATTTATAGTTTCATGGGTGATGATACAATTCATTTCTCCAGTTTACTAATCATAAGGTTCACATTACTATTCCTAAGGTCATGTTATTATTTCATCGGTATAGGTTTCTTAACTTCTAGAAATACCACTTATTTCATTATTTCTTCATTTATATAGTTTTTATTGTGTTCAATAAGTGATTTTATGTGATTTATACTATATGAAATAATTATAAGAATAGAAATTTCATTGATACAATTATTTTCCATTACATAAATAATCCATTTTTGTTTTAGTGAAATCATTTGGGACCTTTTGTAACTATAAAACCAGAATGTTATTATATCAAGAAATTTCACTATTAAGGATGTAATACTTCATATAGTACATCATCACCTTAGCCCTATCCACATAAAAAATGGGAGGATGTGTAGTATTATCTTCATATTCTACCATCTCTTCCTTGAGGATTTCTTTATCAGTGATACAACAATTATGTCTTTGTGGTTTCCAGTGTGATCCATCAGCTTCTTTGAAGATTCCCCCTTTTCTAGAATAGATATTTTAAATTTGTTTTTTGTTTTAACTTCTTTATAATAATTGGTAGTAGTTTTAGCCTTGACCTGATTTTTTATAACCCTATAATTGTAAATTTCATGCCCTAACATTTTAAAAACCATACAAAAGGATGGATATTCTCATACTCCACTTTGATATCAATTTTCCTCTTATATATAGTCAGGTTAAGAGAATCCAACATATTACACTTTATGTTGAAATAAACTAGGACCCGAGCATAGAAACAAATTTACACATTAAGTGTTCGCTGGTCTATCTTTATTGGGATTTCAATACATTAGGAAAGTTCATCCAAAATCCTTAGGTTGCAATAGAACTAGTTTAATCCATATAGCTTGACCCATAATTGAGAAGTTTATTTATTCTATATTATAGGATAGAAATTAAAATACTAATCAGATATCTTAAGGATATCCCATTTAAGATGTATATTTTTAGTACTTTAGGCCATGCCAAGTTCCTCCTTCACTTTTAATATGAAGTGAAAATTACATTTTCCAATCAGAATAAGTATCGAGTTGTTAAACTTACAATAGAGTGTGATCTTGGATTTTTGGTCTGTTAAGGACCATGATTCATATCCATCTATGTATTTTATATTATTGAGGGGGGAATATAATAAAATATCCATCCTTTATTTAAGGGCCTCTGAATCCCCTACCCTTGAAAATATTCCAATTTAATTCTCAATCATGTTAAGGTTTTAGTGGGTACCCTCATTTCCCTGATCTAAGAAACCAAAAAGAATTTCCATAAAGGAGACCAATTTGCCTTTGTTTGAGGTCAGTCCTTTTATTCCTTCAATATTGAATCATTGATAGAAAATAATATTCCATATTTAAAAGGTGAAATCCTAGGATGGATAAAATAATGAAAATAATCAATACAAGTATATATCTATGTAGAATCGTTATGGGTATATCTAACATTAATAATGCCATAGTAGTTACCTGAAATGATGAGAACCTTTATGTTCTATATGAAATTCTTAAATATTGTTCTAAAGTTGGATAAAATACTATAATCGAAAAAAATTTATATAGACTAGCAGGAGTGAGTACTTGTATGCAGATGAGGCTTATTCTCATGAAGTTTTCACTTTGAAATCTTACAGAAGGGATATTATGAGAACAGTCCTGCAAGTAGGAATTACACGTATTTTAAAGTCATTATATATTCCTATATATGAGTGTGTCTAATGGTTCTTAGTCTTTAATATTATCATTGATGCATTTAATGACACATTCGCATGGATTTACCAACCAATACTATGATGCCATATGTTAGTGGGAAGAAAGGTACATTGGGTGAATCGTGAATGACATATTATTATTGGATAAGTCAAGGAATAATTTTCCCTTCCATATTTATAGAATCTTATATCATGTCTCATTGATTGGAATAAAACCATGATAATACATATCAGGGACATGGTGCAATTACATGATTATTTAAGATAGTCAAAGAAAGAAGTATCGAGCATATAGCTTGAGGACATATATGTGAAACCTCCTTGATGAGATATTGAGACTAAGGTATTATATTACACAGTGAGATTTCCTATACTTTTATCACAGTTGCAATATTATGTTCTTTCCCATGGGTGACTTTACCTATTTCTTGATAGTAATCTTGGAATTTAGGAAAATTTTCCTGGTGCCAACTAGAAAGAATCCTAGAGGTCCACGCACTAAATGTTTTAATTGATCTTAATTAAAATCTATTTGAACTTAATTATTTTGGTAAATATTATTCCCAAAACTAAGAAATAATTTTATTCATGTTATTTATCAAAAATATTTATTAATGAATGGAATATTTAGTTAAATATTTATTTAGGTATTCAAAAAATGTTGAGGAGTTCGAATGGAATAAGACTGCATCCTGAGATAAATATTAATTTATAAGCTAGTAAAATAATATTTATTATTATTTAAGTTAGTGCACACACTATATAATAATAATAATATTATTATGTGTAATGAGGTTTAATAAAGATTATAATATTATTTAAGGTCTGGTATGGAATTAAATAATATTTTAACATAAACACTAGATCTATAAATAGATGGTTATGTATATTGGTTAGGGTTAACAGAATGTTGAGAAATAATAATTGTTGGCCACAAAAAACTTCTCTCTTGAATTTTAATCCTCTAATACTCTCAATAATTAGAATAATTTATTCAAGACTGAAGGATCTTAGGTTGATCAAAATGTATAATGCAAGATGATGGATTGATTATGCTAGCACCCAAAAATTAATCGATGTCATTCGAATATCAAAGAGCATTTGTGGATCACCACTAGAATGATTCTACACTTGGATCCTTATAGAGAAATAAAGGAAATCATAAAATGCATTTCATAAGATCAAAAACTTTACTGAATAAATGATTATAAAATAAGTAAATTAATTTATTCATTTCCAAATAAATTAATTATAAATTTAACATGCAAGATTCTCTATTGGGGTTTCAGGAAATCTAAATTAAAATAAATTTCAATTTTACACTTTCCAAAGTTGTTTCCTCTATGGCTAGAACCTAAAAGTGGAATGAGAGTGGTCATGATGAAAATTTATAATTATTTATTTTATTTTTGATCTATATGTGTAATAGTGGTTAGATTTTCATTTCAATAATTATTTTTTTTAATGTTAATTTTTAAATTATCGTGCCATGGACATTTTAATTTATTTATTAATGAATCAAAATTTATTAGGCCTAACAATAGATAATGAAATATTGGATATTCCATTAGGAATTGTCTAGGAATCTATTTGGAAGGCATGGGGTTACATAGCATGTATCCAGATTACAAACCGTGTACCCAAGCACACAACACTTGGATGTGTTGTGGGACACAAGACGTGTTGAGTAGAAATTTCATGTGGTGAATTTATTGAACACCGTGTGTGGACTAGGACAACAAGGAATTCAACATGTAAGATTAAATGGAGTTTAGTTGGCTTACACGTCGTGTAGTCTACAAAGTTCAGTAATGAAATTCACACAAACCGTGTGGTCAAATACATGGTCAAAACTGCCTGAGAATGAAAACCTGGAGAATAAAAAATTACACGACATGTAGCTAGTGTACACTATGTGTAGTTCATTAATTATCACATTTTAAATACACACCAAGTTATTCGGTGAGTTATGAGAACACATGTCATGTGTGATACACGATACGTAGATGGATTTTACACATCATGTAGTCCCACGTCTAATAAACACACAATGTTTTTCTGAAGGTTACGTGGAAACATGTAAAGAGAAAAACAAGGTATGTAGCTGGTTAGTACACACCATATAGTCCATCCAAGGAACATGCCAAATCCCCAAGCATGTACCCACAGTACACTGAAACCAAAATACATGGAATGTAGCTGGATAATATACATCTTGTAGAATCCAAATAAAATACACAATTAAAATAACATTAAATTTCCTATTGTATCATTAAAAAATTATTATATTTATTGGAACCTATTATGTTTGATAATTTTATAATGGTTTTAAAAAATTAAAATCCTTAATTAATTACTATAACAATCTATAATTATTAGTTATGATATTTATTTTTCTGGAATGCATTTTCTATGGGTATCTCTAATAGAATTTAATTATTCATTAAGATGAAAGGGAATTAATTAATTAATGAAAAATATTTATATTAATAATAAATAATTGATAAGAAATAATTTTTAAGTAGTTTTACTTTTTCATATTTGTTACATGTATGGCCGTTCATGATTTGTCAAAGACCTATTTATGGATTTGATATTTAAATTTAACTTAATGCATGTGTTTGTAATTATTTAACAATAAATTAAATTTTATGTCTTTCTAATCATCCCTCCCTCCATTTTTATGGATTACCTATGTGTCCAAGGTTATTTATGTAATTCCTCTAAACCAATACTATGGTTTTAATCACCATCATGTGAGTTATAAATTCATGTAATTAATGGTGTATCCCAAGGTGTATAGAGGTGGTTAAGGATGGGATAATAATGATTCCACCCCAAGTGATACTTTGGTGGACAGGTGGATTGCAAAAACTTTTTCCAAGACTAACACATGGATTTATTCCCCTAGGTTATAAGTTGATTTATTATCTGCTCAATAAACCAACTATTAGATAATCTCATGATTAGGTCACTAATTTATTTATTTATTTCTATCTATGAATTACTTAATTAATGGATTCAAGAAATCAATATCTTAAATAAATGAATTAATGTGAAAACACAGAAGGTAAATGAATGTATTATAAGTAATGTTTTTATACAACATGGTTAATTAATTAAGTAAAATCAATTTAATATTGAAAGTTCAGGTAAAAGGATACAACACGATAGACCTTATGCATAATAAATTAAAAAACCTCAACTAAATATTAAGTCAAACATAAACTTCCTTTACTTGATTAGGAATGAAAGGCTTAGATTTAACTGTTTTACCAACTCTCATTGGGATAGTTAATTTTAACATAGAGTTCTTATGAAGGTTATGGGTTGACTTAACCATCTGACGATAAGAGAAGTAGACCTTCCTTGACCTGATTTAACTAGGAGAAAAGTGTCCAAAAAATCTAACTCAGGATTTCAGAATTGGTATTCCACTCAATGGATAAAGGAGATGCAATCCCATAGTTTTAAAATACATACCCACCTTAATATCTTCAAATATATCAACAAAACCTCATTGGGGTTATGTGAAAGGGAATATGGATCATTTCAAATAGAATTTATTAGAATCTAGACATTATGTGTTTAACTGTAAGGGATATTGGGACATGATAATATAGTTAGAGATTTAATAAAAATAATTTTATTATTTCAGAAAAACAATTTACTCAAGAGAAGTACTAATTATATAATCATTTAAATTATATAATAAAATAGAAAGTTCTATATACACATTATACCTATGATACATATTATAAAAATACCATCTCCTCACTTGTAGTAACTTCTATGAGTGGTTCAAAGGCCTCCAGGTTGTGTTGTTCCACAAACAGAAATATTACATGTGAGAATCCTCAAAGCCTGGTTCTTCTTCGAAGGATTCAAGTGATGAAGATTTCATTATCTATGAAAAAGATATTAATGATGTGATAGATGTTCAATGTTTGATATTATAATCTATTTATAGAAAACTCATGAAGTCACAAGAAAACAAGGATGCTTATACCATGCTCGAGCATCTCAATGTTCTTTATTAGGAGAGATGAAGTTGTTAATGGTTTGAGATTTCAAAAGTATTCTTTTAGAGTAATCTTTTGAAGGGTGCACCAAATAGGACATACATATTCAAATTCATTTTCTACACTAAGTTATTAGAATTTCTAGTGTTTAGAATACTTGATGAAATGCACAATGATCTCATTCTTGCATCACTCCCTCAGAGCTTCTCTTGTTTTGTTATTAATTTTAATATGAAGAACATTGGGAAGCCACTTCCTTATCTGATCACTCTTCTTCAAAAATAAGATAATGATATGAAGAATGAAAATTATTTTTGTCCTTATGGAGAATAAACAGAAAGTGTAAGAGATGATATCTAAGACCAAATATTGTTCACACCCTTCAAGAAGATAATTATCAAGGGGAAATATATGAAGTGGGATGCTATTTGATTCTCCTGAGACAAGAAGGTCCACTGGAAAAAACTGAGCTCAATCTAAGAAGTAAGGGTAAGCTACATGTACATTTTTTATGGATTTCAATTTATATATTTCTACAAATTGGGTATTACATATATCTTATATTTCTCACATATGTATTCAAATACAAGAACCAACTAGAATTAGAATGATTAACTAAGGGTAGGTAGATCTATGATCCACCAATGGATTCAAAAAAGTTGTTTTTTATATTGGGGACTACCATCTCACACTGGCTACAATAATTATCTTGGTTTTGAAGGACTACTATTTTGTGTCATATGTTAACACAAACATATTTTATGTATCCAGGCAAGATATAGATGGATTTATTTTCAAGTTCAAGAATTAATGTTGCTTCTTTTATAAAGATAACCTTTTTATAGTGAGGAACATTTAAATAATGTTATCTATCTTTTAGATTACACAAACCAAGTAATGTAAATTGTCAACAAAACTATTTCACATGACTTATACAACAACCAACTTTTCTATCACTGGTTAGGTCATGTAAATAAAAACCCTTTGACTATATTACGTCAAGATGGATAATTAGAATCTTTTAAATGAAAATCACATGTTTTTTTCATGCATTTTTACAAGAAAAAATTACCAAATCTCTATTTAGTGGAAATGTTGAATGGTCCAAAGAGGTTTTTTAACTAGTTCATACCAATTGGCGTGGACCATTTCCCATTGAAACAAGGGGTGAGTACTCATACTTCAAAATGTTGTTTTAATAATTTTAGTAGATGTGGATATTTCTATATGATAAGGTATAAGTTATATTTTGTTGAGAGAATAAATTAATACAAGAGTGAATTTGGGGACTAGTTTGGTAAGAAGATATAGAAACTTTGCACTAATCATAGTAGAGAATATCAAAATCAAGACATCATTGATTATTTACAGGAGTATGGAATCCTATACCAACTCTATCATCCTTACAAACCTCAAAAGAATAGTGTAAGAGAAAGTAAGAACCACACATTTGTATACATGGTGAGTGTAGAGACCCGAAGCTTGACGTACATGGACATTACATTACATTTCCGGAATACTTAGTACATAACAAAAACACACACTAAAGGATCGTAATAGTTTAGTGTCTTTGGAAACTCGGAACGTAATCTTCTAATCGTGGTGAAAGTTCTTCAATATCTCCCATAAAGGTCATCCCTTTTTTTTACCTAAAACCTTTCTTTATATCCTGGGGAAAAGAAAACATAAAAGGGTGAGCTCAAATGCTCAGTAAGGGTAAACAAAAGAAATATCAATCACATCATATATATAAGAACATAGCTTTTGGAAATCTTAACCTGCAAAAATGCTCATAATATCATAACATGGGATAAATCATAGAAGTGAAATGTAATCCCAATAATCATAACTTAAAACATGAAACTTTGTGGCATACACACATAATCATAGAAAATCATTTCTTGTTAGTCAAGACTCATTGCCAAGACTATCTTAGTGGACAAAGTCCCTTTCTGAATCGAGTAACCGTCGTTTCAGTCCTGTTTCACTGAACCGGTATAACCTACCATTTCAGCCATGTCTATCTCATGAGATATAAAATCATTACCCAATGCATTGGAGGGAGATATAGGTCCCACCCATCTTATAATGAATCCTTTCTTATGTGTGCCACATAATCATAAAACATACATCATCGCATAACACATGTAACAAAAATGGGATTCTTGAAACATCATGACATCATAAATCAATTCATATAAGATAAAGGAATTCATAAAAATAATTTCATCACAACATGAAAAAAATCAATTTAATAATAGGGATAAAAACAGAACCCTTTATTATCTTAGATGGAAAATCATTTTGATAAAACACTTGAACTCCATTCTTGAGGAAAATATCCTTTCTTCTTAAATTGTTTTTTCCTTTCATAACATGTCATACAACTTTAAAATAAAATAAGTTGATTAAAAATAAACTTGAAAACTTGTAAAGGAAGCTTCTTGGAAATAATGTTTTAAAAATCCATTCATGCCGTATAAGTTAAAAAAAACATTCTTCGTACTTTTTTCGGAAAAGTCAAAAAGTACCTCGTATGAAAAACGATAAAAGATTCCTTTCATATCTTTTACTAAAAACTCACCAAAGGGTAAAATAGGTTTTAAACAATTGTAGGTGGATGAAAATAATATTACATGTTGAGGAAACATGGATGTGGATGATAAAATACACCCCAGTAAATTTCAAAGTATAAACAATCTCGAATAAAAATGAGATTGTGATATTTCCCTTACCTTAGGTCCGATTTGCTTCGTAAGTGTCCGAACCTCCTTTTCTTTGAAGTGCCTCTTTGAGACCTCCTCTTAGGGCACTAGAATTGGTCTTTGAGGAATACCAGAACCTCTAGGATGTTTCTAGGGAAGTGGAGAAGAGATTTTGGCAGGGGTTGGCTGAGCTTGAATGCTCAAATTGGTGTGAGGAGGAGGGGGAGGAGGTGTCCTTTTATAAGGGAGGAGAGGGGCACCTTAGGAATATCTCAAAATATTATTTTATATTAAAGTCAAAATCGGTTTATAATGGTTCCAAAGGGTCTTATTTCGAAGCTAAAGTGGGGATGGGTCTAAATCCTATCAACCAATAGAATTTAGACAAGTTTAGGATATTATTTTAACCTTATCAATTAGATTTAACTCTAAGATAAATAATTTAACTTTTACCGTGTCTTTTTGTTTTCTTTCACTATATGGTTAATACACTTACTATAACATGCCAAACGAACCCAAAATTGTATATTATTAATAAATATATCCTTATCTAAGTCATTTGTCCGAACCATAGATTTTTAGGAATAAAATAACAATTAATAATATAATATTTGATTTAAAAACTATTTTGTGTCAATTTTGACACTATTTGATATATGATTTTTGTGAAAGTCATAACAGAATTAAATGTTCGAACCAAGTTGATTAAATCAACATTAATATATCATAGTAACCTAGAAAATTAGTGGAATTCATAAAAAATCTCAAATTACATTTATTTTGGTGTTTATAACATCAATTATGTCAATATTTCATTAATAAGATAATTACTGCATCATCGTTGTGTCATAAATAAATTAAATTATTTGATTTCTAAAAATTACAAATAAAATACCATCATGTAGGAAATCCTTTTAGATTTCTAATGAATATTTAAAATCGAATTTATCTTATGTATAACCCCATATTAAAAATGATTTACTTATTAAACTTTGATTTTAACTATTTTAACCTTTCTTTAAATAAATTAATAATAAATGTCCTAATCTAATCCAAGTGGGCCTAAATGGTCATATTTTATTCCTAAGTTTGTTTTTGGTCGAATTACACTTGTCCAATAGAATTAGGACATGTGTTAGGGTAATATTAATATCATATTTACCCTTAGTTACCCTATTTACTATTAACCGCGGGAAAAAAAAGTAAAAAGTTACTATTCACCAAAAAATTATTTTCATCTCATTGAACAACATTTTAGTCCTTGATATTAACCGTGTCTCTCGGATTTTCGAAATTCCATTCACAGAAGTGGTAAAATTAAGTTTTATACAAAATTCAGTTTCTAACCTACCACTTAGTAGTTTCACTATTCATCAAAAATTGATGTTTTTCAGAACAATGCCAAAATTTCATCCTAAGCTATATTTCATATTCCGAATTCAAAAATGAAATCTATTTTACCAAATTCATAACATAGAAGTTGCATTAATTAATTTTATAATTAAATACCGCTGTTAAAATAAATAGCGTGTTTTTAGGAAACAATATATATCAAAAGATTGACACTTGATTATGTCTGGTTTAAATGTGAAATTACAACCAATGACCAACATTGTATTAAATTGTAAAAATATATTCTAAATATACTTTAAAACCACTCAAATTAATAATTTATCACTATTAATTATTTCGATTAAAAAGGTTGTTTTTAATTATAATTTAGTAATTTTCACTATTCACCAGAATATGAAAGTTATCCGAAAAGTACCAAAATTTCACCTTAGGCTAAATTCGATACTTCGAATCCAAAAATGAAGTTCATTTTGAAAAATAAGATTTACAGAATTTAAAAATTGGTTATTACTATTCATAACGACTAGTTTTAATAATATTTTAATAGCATATCGTTGTTTAGTGAAACTCGGTATTGCGTATTACACACGCTATCGAGGAAGGTCGCGATTGCGTGTAATGCAAGGCAAGTCAAGGATGCGTGTTGTGCAAGCTCCTTTTGGTGTAGCGTACAACACAAGACATTAATAAAATTAAGAAGAATATTTTTTATAAAATCTTGGGCTGTTACATTCTACCCCCCTTAAAATGAATTTCGCCCTCGAAATTCGTCGGGGTTATAAATGGTTTACTATTCGAAAGTTTCTTTAATAGAAACCCACATCGTAAAAAGGAATATCAAAACCAATCTTTAAAAACAAAAGTATGAAACGTAACGGTTACCCAAATAAACTAATCATTGGGTTTCCACATAGGTGAAAATATGGATATGGAAGAGAAATCTAACCATCATGTTCTGATGGAGAGTGGTAGAGAACATGGCTATGGAAAAGCCAACAATCACAAATCCATAAATTTGTGACGATCTAAGGTACCATCCGATTCATCAGATATAAGATCACTAGGACAACATTTTTGGTTTTCAAGATCATTCCCCCTAAAGTTGAAAATTTGAATTAGAATAAATAATTACTTTATTTTGGTACAATCTCACTGTTGTTCGTGCCTTGAACAATTTCCACTTCATCTCTTAAATAAATGAAGTTGAATTTGTTATTCGTGAAGTGTTAGCAGATCATGTGATAGAATGACGGGTCATTCCATCTGTCTCAAACAAAAGCTTAGCAAAACTTGTATACATAAGTCGATCTATAGTGAGATTAATCATATATGGTTCCTAAAATGGACTTATACTTCATATATCATACTGCTTAATATAATAAAACTAGTTTCTACTAAACAGGGACTTCCTGTAGGCCAGTGGTGGGCGATAAAGGTTAGTCGCACTTCGGTTGTGGGTTCGATTCCCACAGCCTTGTCCGAAGCGATGGGCTGTCGCCCGTCCTGCAGGTTGTCCTTTTTCTAAAACTATATTACTATAACATCCCATCAATAATATCGAAAAAACTTCTATCCTTAAACAATACTAACTTATGTCCAACATAATCCATTCTAATCTTTAGGCTTATCCATAATACTCCAGTCCACTCTCATAACATAGTGAAAACGATTACCAGAGATTTAATACCATCGTTGATCCCCATATATCATAAGATATGTTTTGTTGGTCACATTCCAAACATTCAAAGTCCTTAATCATGTATTCTCTTGAATACCCATTGAACCTTATTGAAAACATGAGTGCTGTTAAAAGTTAACTCTTTCCACATACCAAAATCCTCAAAATTATTTATACTCAAACCATGATATCACTTAGTCCTTATATAAATCATGAGCTCATGAATACAATCAAACATCTCATTGTCTTCTTATCCTTTCATTATGCACTTATCATCTACTTTCCAAAAGTATCTGAATAACCTTTCATGGTTACTGGTACCATTCATCATACACTTAAGGAAAGACAACAGTGTAACAATCCTTAGATGTCTCCTTATTCCATGAGATTACTTATACAACACTACACATGATAAACATGTAATCATTCCACTACATTCTTAGACCATTGACCGAGCTTCAACATTTCTTTCATATCACATATCATTTGTAGTTTCTTCATCATCGTCAACATAAATACTTCCCATACGACCATACTGATTCTCTTCATGAGACTTTCCCTTAGGGCATTGGTTTTCATAATGCCCGTACATTCCACATTTAAAGCATTTTACCATTGTTGATGTCGTAGCAATACCATTATCCTCATCCATGGTGTTAATTGAACCTTTTCCTTTGCACTTACTTGATTTGTGTCCTTATTTTCCACACCCAAAGCATCTTCTAGTTCCTTTGAAACATTCTCCTTGATGCCTCTTCCCACATGAATTACATAGGGGAAATTGAACTTTCTTTCCTCTATGATCTTCATGAAACTCCATCTTTCTCTTATTAGCCGAGTCAGGAAACTTACCAAATTTTACTTTATTGATCATATTATGAGATTGCTGATTCGGCATAATAATGATGTTTGGACTTCCAAATCCCATTTCATTTTGTTGCTCATGAAAAATATCATTCCATTGTCCATCATATCCTCCATTATCGTGAATCACCTTGTTTCCAGCCATTTTCTAAAACCCAAAAAGAATAGTGTGAGAGGAAAAAATCATGTTAGGGAAAACAACATAACAAAGGGGGAGTATCCTCAATATCTAAATTCTTAGGTTAAATTCTAAGATCGTTACCATAGTTCTAGGACTATATCTTATACGTATACTTATCCTTAGGGACATCCCTAGACATACCTTAGAAATATCTCTAGGGATCCCACTAACGTTTTCGCATCCTAGTTTCCAAAGGTTGACTAAACATTTCCTCTGATACCAACTGTAGAGACCCGAAGCTTGATGTACATGGACATTACATTACATTTCCGGAATACTTAGTACATAACAAAAACACACACTAAAGGATCGTAATAGTTTAGTGTCTTTTGAAACTCGGAACGTAATCTTCTAATCGTGGTGAAAGTTCTTCAATATCTCCCATAAAGGTCATCCCTTTTTTTTTACCTAAAACCTTTCTTTATATCATGGGGAAAAGAAAACATAAAAGGGTGAGATCAAATGATCAGTAAGGGTAAACAAAAGAAATATCAATCACATCATATATATAAGAACATAGCTTTTGGAAATCTTAACCTGCAAAAATGCTCATAATATCATAACATGGGATAAATCGTAGAAGTGAAATGTAATCCCAATAATCATAACTTAAAACATGAAACTTTGTGGCATACACACATAATCATAGAAAATCATTTCTTGTTAGTCAAGACTCATTGCCAAGACTATCTTAGTGTACAAAGTCCCTTTCTGAATCGAGTAACCCTCGTTTCAGTCCTGTTTCACTGAACCGGTATAACCTACCATTTCAGCCATGTCTATCTCATGAGATATAAAATCATTACCCAATGCATTGGAGGGAGATATAGGTCCCACCCATCTTATAATGAATCCTTTCTTATGTGTGCCACATAATCATAAAACATACATCATCGCATAACACATGTAACAAAAATGGGATTCTTGAAACATCATGACATCATAAATCAATTCATATAAGATAAAGGAATTCATAAAAATAATTTCATCACAACATGAAAAAAATCAATTTAATAATAGGGATAAAAACAGATCCCTTTATTATATTAGATGGAAAATCATTTTGATAAAACACTTGAACTCCATTCTTGAGGAAAATATCCTTTCTTCTTAATTTTTTTTTTCCTTTCATAACATGTCATACAACTTTAAAATAAAATAAGTTGATTAAAAATAAACTTGAAAACTTGTAAAGGAAGCTTCTTGGAAATAATGTTTTAAAAATCCATTCATGCCGTATAAGTTAAAAAAACATTCTTCGTACTTTTTTCGGAAAAGTCAAAAAGTACCTCGTATGAAAAACGAAAAAAGATTCCTTTCATATCTTTTACTAAAAACTCACCAAAGGGTAAAATAGGTTTTAAACAATTGTAGGTGGATGAAAATAATATTACATGTTGAGGAAACATGGATGTGGATGATAAAATACACCCCAGTAAATTTCAATGTATAAACAATCTCGAATAAAAATGAGATTGTGATATTTCCCTTACCTTAGGTCCGATTTGCTTCGTAAGTGTCCGAACCTCCTCTTCTTTGAAGTGCCTCTTTGAGACCTCCTCTTAGGGCACTAGAATTGGTCTTTGAGGAAGACCAGAACCTCTTGGATGTTGCTAGGGAATTGTAGAAGAGATTTTGGCAGGGGTTGGACGAGCTTGAATGCTCAAATTGGTGTGAGGAGGAGGGGGAGGAGGTGTCCTTTTATAAGGGAGGAGAGGGGCACCTTAGGAATATCTCAAAATATTATTTTATATTAAAGTCAAAATCGGTTTATAATGGTTCCAAAGGGTCTTATTTAGAAGATAAAGTGGGGATGGGTCTAAATCCTATCAACCAATAGAATTTAGACAAGTTTAGGATATTATTTTAACCTTATCAATTAGATTTAACTCTAAGATAAATAATTTAACTTTTACCGTGTCTTTTTGTTTTCTTTCACTATATGGTTAATACACTTACTATAACATGCCAAACGAACCCAAAATTGTATATTATTAATAAATATATCCTTATCTAAGTCATTTGGCCGAACCTTAGATTTTTAGGAATAAAATAACAATTAATAATATAATATTTGATTTAACAACTATTTTGTGTCAATTTTGACACTATTTAATATATGATTTTTGTGAAAGTCATAATAGAATTAAATGTTATAACCAAGTTGATTAAATCAACATTAATATATCATAGTAACCTAGAAAATTAGTGGAATTCATAAAAAATCTCAAATTACATTTATTTTGGTGTTTATAACATCAATTATGTCAATATTTCATTAATAAGATAATTACTGCATCATCGTTGTGTCATAAATAAATTAAATTATTTGATGTCTAAAAATTACAAATAAAATACCATCATGTAGGAAATCTTTTTAGATTTCTAATGAATATTTACAATCGAATTTATCTTATGTATAACCCCATATTAAAAATGATTTACTTATTAAACTTTGATTTTAACTATTTTAACCTTTCTTTAAATAAATTAATAATAAATGTCCTAATCTAATCCAAGTTGGCCTAAATGGTCATATTTTATTCCTAAGTTTGTTTTTGGTCGAATTACACTTGTCCAATAGAATTAGAACATGTGTTAGGGTAATATTAATATCATATTTACCCTTAGTTACCCTATTTACTATTAACTGCGGTAAAAAAAAGAGTAAAAAGTTACTATTCACCAAAAAATTATTTTCATCTCATTGAACCACATTTTAGTCCTTGATATTAACCGTGTCTCTCGGATTTTCGAAATTCCATTCACAGAAGCGGTAAAATTAAGTTTTATACAAAATTCAGTTTTTAACCTACCACTTAGTAGTTTCACTATTCATCAAAAATTGATGTTTTTCAGAACAATGCCAAAATTTCATCCTAAGCTATATTTCATATTCCGAATTCAAAAATGAAATCTATTTTACCAAATTCATAACATAGAAGTTGCATTAATTAATTTTATAATTAAATACCGCTGTTAAAATAAATAGCGTGTTTTTAGGAAACAATATATATCAAAAGATTGACACTTGATTATGTCTGGTTTAAATGTGAAATTACAACCAATGACCAACATTGTATTAAATTGTAAAAATATATTCTAAATATACTTTAAAACCACTCAAATTAATAATTTATCACTATTAATTATTTCGATTAAAAAGGTTGTTTTTAATTATAATTTAGTAATTTTCACTATTCACCAGAATATGAAAGTTATCCGAAAAGTACCAAAATTTCACCTTAGGCTAAATTCGATACTCCGAATCCAAAAATGAAGTTCATTTTGAAAAATAAGATTTACAGAATTTAAAAAGTGGTTATTACTATTCATAACGGCTAGTTTTAATAATATTTTAATAGCATATCGTTGTTTAGTGAAACTCGGTATTGCGTATTACACACACTATCGAGGAAGGTCGCGATTGCGTGTAATGCAAGGCAAGTCAAGGATGCGTGTTGTGCAAGCTCCTTTTGGTGTAGCGTACAACACAAGACATTAATAAAATTAAAAAGAATATTTTTTATAAAATCTTGGGCTGTTACAGTGAGATGAATGATGAGTTATGTAAGTCTTCAATTCTCTTTTTGGGGATACACATTACAAATAGTAACAAAAATAGTAAACCAAGTTCCAACTAAAGAGATATATGGAATCCCATACAAATTGGAAAAAGGAAAGAAACCCATGTTGTCATATTTACATGTGTGGGGTTCTGAATCCTTTTTTAGGCCCTCTTCTAGTAACAAACTTTGACCTTGAGGCACAAAGTTCACCTTTTTAGGCTACCCTAAAAAATAAGTTGATATTACATATAAAACCCCTAAAAAGGAATCAATGGAGTGACATTCCATATTCCTTGAGATGGAGAACATATCTAAAAGAGATAGTGGGAGTGATATATACTTTGATGATGTTGAGGATTAAGGTATTTTGGTGTTGGTATATGAATATATTCCACAAATCCCCATGGAAGAGGAAGCGATTTCAGTGACACAAGGAGTAAAAGAGAGGTTAGAGAACTAGAGCAGTATGGTTTTCTAGTCCCTGAGGATGGTGATTGATTATTAGTTTAAAATAATGATACAATAATCTAAAAAGAATAACTAAGTGAATAAGATGTGTTCAAGTGAAAAGAATCAATGAATTTTGAAATGGATTCTATATACCAAAACTAAGTCTTTATTTTGGTAGATTGTCCAGTGGTTGTAAAGATCATTATGTTTAATTGTGTATTCAAGAAGAAACTGGACATGTATGGAAAAGTCAGTACCTATAAGGAATGGCTGGTTTCAAATTGGTTTAAACAACACCAAGTCATAGAGTTTGATGAATCCTTTTTACTGGATTCAATACTAAAATCCCTAAAAATTATAATTTTGAATGTACCATTCTAGGACTATGAGATTTGGAAAATAGATGCCAAAACATCCTTCCATAATGAGAACCTATAGGAAGATTTCTATATGACACAACTTGAAGATTTTGTGATTACAAAGGAAGAAAATGAGATATTAAAATTGAAAAAAAAAATAAATTTATGGATTAAAGTATTCATCTAGGTAATTGAAATTTAAATATGATGAATCCATAAGGGAATTTGGTTTCATAAAGTATTATTTTGAGACTTGTGTATATAAACGTTTTATTGTAAGTGTGGCCATTTTCTTAATAGTATACGTCAATGACATATTACTTATTGGAAAAAATACTTTTATTATAGTCTATTAACTCATAGTTGAATAAATGATTTCCCATAAAGGACATGGGTGAGGTGGAATACATTATTGGGATAAATATCCATCATGATAGTTCCAAGAGAATGGTCAACCTATGTTAAAGTATATATATTGACAAGATACTAAGGAAGTTTAGTATGGAACAACCCAAGAGGTGATTGTCTCCAATGTCACATGGATTTAATATTTCTAAGAAAATGTTTCTTTAAGCATATGAGGAATTAAAATGAATTCAAATGATTATATATGAATCTATAATTTGATTGGTTATTCATGATACGTTATGTACAAGGCTAGATGTAACTTATGCCTTAAGTGTAGTATAAAGATATCAAACTGCCCATGATAACCACCATTATATGATAGTTAAGATTATCCTTAATAATTCAAGTCATACTAAGGATATGTTCCAAGTCTTTGTAGGTGATGAGGAAATAGTCATCAATCAATATACATATGCCTATTTCAAAATAGATCAAGATGATATAAACTCATAATGGGATAAATCATCACTTTAAATAGAGGTGTTGTGAGGTGGAAGATCTCAAATAAAGTTGCGGTTGAAATTTAAATAGTAGAGTTCAAGTATACCACATCTTCTGAGGTAGTATAAGATGCAGTTAAGATACACAACTTCATCCAATATATTGACATTGTACCTAATAGTAAAGATCCAATCACACTCTATTATGATAATACTAGAGTAGTGGCCCTTTCCACAGAGCCTCAATTGAGAATATGACACATATACTTCAGAAGTATCATATATTGGGGGATTTTTCTCAAAGAGGTGAGGTTTTAGTGAGCATTTTTTCCATGAAAGTCAATGTGGATGATCCATTGAAAAAATCCTAGACTGAATAGAAACATGATTGTCAATTGAGGTCTACCAGATAGAATTTCATAAGTAGTTGACTCTAGTTCAAGTGGGAGTTTGTTGGAGTTGGTGTCCTAGGCCAACTGATCATACTTTTATTACATGTATATTTTATTAATCAAATATTAATAAAACATCTTATTACTTATTTATTATTATTATACATGACTTTAATATAATAACATCATAGAGTATCTGTCACATTGATAAGGTCATAGAAATTATATTTTATGATGAGAACCTTGGAGTACTATGATAATATTCTTAAATATAATTATATGGTTTGATAATTTACTATGATAAGAAACATAATATGTATAATTTCAAGTGTGAGTACTCATAAGAAGATTAGGCATCTTTGCATGAAGTTTACACTTGGTAATCACCAAGATGAGAGATTATGAGAACATACCCAGCAGTAGGAATTTCTTATTTACTGGTGTCATTATATATTACTATATGTGAGCATGTATAATGGTTTTTAGTCTTTAATATTATAATTGATGTGTGTTAGGACTCATACACTTATATTTACTAACCAAAATGGTCACACCATATGTTGGCCTTAAGTAGGGTACGTTGAGTGCGTCACGAATGGAATGTTATTAATGTATTAATCAAGGAAGTATTTATCCCACCCATACTTATGGAAGATTATATCCCCGAACCTTTATTTGAATAGAACTATTGAATTAAATTAAAAATACATGGTGTAACAACATGTTTATTTCATATAGTCAAATAATGACGTATCAATCAAATTGGTTGGTGACACAGATGTGTAACCTGCTTGATGTGATATTGAGACAAAGAGTATATATTACATGGAAAGAAATAATATGTGGTTTTAAACATTATGAAATGAGGTTCTTTCTCTTGGGTGAGTTGACCCATTACTAAATAGTAATCTTAAATTTTAGGCAAGCCTACCAAATGTCAATGAGAAATAATCTTAGAGGTTCAAACACTATGGCTTTCCACTGATCTTATTTAAATTCTATTTGAATTTAATTATTATTATACATGTTATTCTCAAGACTAATGAATAATTTTATTTATATTTTATTGATCACAAATATTTTTTGAGGAATGAAAAATTGAATTAAATTTTTATTTGGGTATTCAATAGATAATGAGATGTTTGAACACACTAAGACCACATCCATTGATAAATATTAATTTTCAAGAAAGTAAAATATTATTTTTTATTATGAAAGTTAGTGTGTGATATATAAAATAATAATAATATTATTAATATTATGTGTAATTGGGTTTAATAAATATTATAATATTATTTAATTGTCAGTGTGAAATTAAAAAATATTTTAACCTAAACCTTATATCTACAAATAGATGGTAATGTATATTGTGTTGAGGTAATAAAAAATTTAGAAATGAGAATCATTGAACATAATAAAATTATCTCTCAATTTCCCCCCCACTCATCCTCTCTAGAATGAGAATAATTATTTCAATCCTGAAGGATCTTAGAGAGATCAAGATGAATAATTCAAGATAATTGATTCCCCACTCTAACACTTAAAAATGAATTAGCAATGTTTTGAGATCAAAATATCAAATATGGATCACTTCTAGATGGATTTTATACAAGGACAATTACAATGAAACAAAGGTAATATAAAAAGGGTCTCTTAGAAGATCAACATAATCATAAAATGAAGGATCCTAATATGGGGTAATTCATTTCTTAAGATCTAATTAAATAAATTATAAATTCAATGTGATGGATAATCTATTGGGGTTCTAGAAAAATATAAATTAAAAGAAATTTCAATTTAAGACAAAAAAGGTACTTCTACTATGTTTGAAACCTTCAAGTGGAATTAGAGTATTCATGTTTCAAAGTTGTAATTATTTATTTTATTATTGATCTATACGTGCAATGGTGGTTAGATTTTTATTTCAAAAATTATTAACTCTTTAATATGGTTGTTTAAAATAACAAGCCTTTGACATTTTAATTTTTTTTTTCAAGATTCAAAATTTCTTATGTCTAAGAACAGATTAAGAATAACTAGAGATTCCATCAGGAAGTGTTGAGGAATATATCCAAATATCCTAGAATTACATGACATGTATCCAGAGTACACATTGTGTACCCAAGTACGTTGCACTTGAATGTGTCACAAGATACATGACACACCAAGTAGTAATTTCATGTGGTTTAATTATTGCACACTGCATATAGACCAGAATATCTTGGCACATGTCATATCATATTAGAAGGAATGTATATGTTATAAAAGTCAGGGTATTCTACATGGTTTAATAGTGAAATTCACACAAATCATGTGGTCAAATACACAGTCAAAATAGTGTGAGGATGATAGCCTAGATAATTAATTAAGTACACAACATGTATCCACTATACATGACATGAATTTCATTAATTCCTACATAAAAAAATACACATTTATTTCCTCAGTGAATTATATAGACACACAACTTGTGAGATACCTGATGTGTAGCTAGATTTTACATTCCATGTAGTCCCACATTGAAATAACCTGTCATGTTTTCCAGAGGATTTCACAGGCACACAGAAACTGAAACACATGGGATGTAGCTAGTTTGTACATGCCATGTAGTCTAGCTAAGGAACATGCTAAAGCCACAGACATGTACCCTAGATACATGAAAACTGAGATACATGGCATGTAGTTAGAAAGTACACAATGTGTTGTCTCTCAATAAATAATTGAATTCAAATTACATTAAATTACTAATTACATCATTAAAACCTTAATATATTGACTGTCACCTATTGTGTTTGGAAATTTTAAAATGGTTTTAAATAATTTTAAATGATCAATTAATTTATTGTAATAATTTATAATTATTGATTCTACCATTTATTTTTCATGAATGCATTTATGATGGGTATCTTTAATATAATTCAAACAGTCATTAAGATAAAGTTAATTAATTAATTAATTCAAGGGAATTTATCTTAATAATAAAGAATGAATAAGAAATTAATTTTATCCGGTCTTACCTTTTCATATTCATTACATGTATGAATGTTCATGAGCATGACCAAGGCCTATGTACGCATTGGTTAATTTAATTTAATTTATTACATGGGATTTTAATTATTTAATATTAAAACAAATTTGATGGTCTGTGATTCATCCCATCCTCCATTATTTTTTAGGACCTATGTGTCCAATTTTATTTATGTAATTCACCATAACTAATTATATGGTTACACTCATCTATATTTGAGTTATAAATACTTGTAATTATTGGAGTATCCCAATGCATGTGGAGATGGTTTAATATGAAACCATAATGATTCTAAACCATGTGATACATAGGTGGATAAGTGGAATACTGCAACTCAAGTTAAGATCAGTACAAGGAAATATTTCCCAAGGTCATAGGTTGATTTATTGGCCTCTCAATAGACCAAATATTCTATAAGTTCATGGTTGGATCATTTATTTCTTTCTTTCTGTCTATGAATTATTTAATTTATGGATGTAAGACTTGAGTCACATAAATAAATAAATTAATGTGTAAAGATATAATTTAAATAAATGGATTGGGTGTAAATATTTTATCCGACATGGTTAATTAATTAAGTAAAATCAACTTAATATTAAAAATTCATTTAAATCATAAAGAAATATAAATTTTATGCATAATAAATTAAATTCCCTCAACTAAATATTATGTATGAAATGACCTTTCATTACATGATTAGGAATGAAAGCCTTAGAACTATACATTTGACCTTCCTTCATTGGGAAAATTACTTTTAACATTGAGTTCACATGAAGGTTATGGGTTGAAATAACCATATTAATTCAACATAAGTATCCATTTCTCGACATGATGTAACTTAGAGGAATGTTTTTTTGAAATCCAAGTCAAGATTTCAAGATTGGGGAGTCTACTCAACAGATCAAGTAGCTGAAAGACTATTGTTAGAAAAGTCATACCTTCTAAAATACCCTCAAATAATTTTACCAACCCTCATTGGCGTTATTTTAAGGGTAATATGGATCCTTTACACTATAATTTCCAAGAAACTATAAATTCCAAGTTCAAAAGTGATTGATATTGGGACATGATAAAATAGTGGGAGATTTAAAAAACCTAATTTTATTATTTATCACACATTTTGTAATCCTGAAAAGTGATAATAATCAAATATTTTAAATTGAATAATAAAATTTAATGTTTTCATCCATGCTATCCCTATGATCAATATTAACGAAAGACCATATCCTTACTAGTAGTAACTTACAGTAGGGGTTCTGGTGACTTAAAGTTGTGTTGTTCCATGAATGGAAATCTAATATGATAGAATAATCAATATCCAATCTATCTACGAAAGAGCCTTGTGGTGAAGAATTACTTAATTATTAAAAACATATGAAAAATGCGGTCGATGTTCAAGGTTTGATGCAATCATCTATGTCTAAGGAACTCATGAAGTCTCACAGAAACATGGACTCCCAACATTGTTGAGTATCTTTGTGGTCTTTATTAGGAGAGATAATGATAGAAATAGTTTAAGATTTCCAAAGTAGTCATTTAGAGTAAGATTATAGAGGTTGTGATATTTGGGCCTCACATAGTCAAGATCATTTGATAAATTGAGTGATTAGAAGTTCTATAGTTTAAACTACCTGATAAGCGATGAACCGATCTCATTATTACATCACTCTCTCAGAGATTCTATAGTTTTGTTGTTAATTATAATATGAAAAACATTGAGAAGTATATTCCAGATATTCTCACTCTTCTTCACCAAGTAGATAAAGTGAATAATAATGAAAATCCTTCCATATTAAAGTGAATAAACATATCGAATCTAGTTGTTGTGTCTATCAAGGACATTTGTGTAGGGTTAAATAAAAATTGAGAATGCAGAATCGTTGCATAAAATAGAGTAATCTCGTGATTTTTCCTCCACTGCTCCTCTCAATAATGAGAATAATTCCTTCAAAATCAAAGGATCTTAGAGATATCAAGATGAATAATTCAAGATGATTGATTCACCTTGATAACACCCAAAAATCAATCATCATCATTTAGATATCAAAGGAGAACGTTTACATCACTACTAAAGGGATTATATAAATGGATCCTTACATAATAATGAAGTTAAACAAAAAAGGGACATTCAGAAGATCAAAACCTTCATCAATGAAATGATCCTAAGACAATGTAATTAATTTATTCACATCTTAATAAATTAATTATGTATTTAATGTGAAATATCCTCTATTGGGGTTTCAAAAAAATCTGAATTAAAATAAATTTTAATTTAACACCCATGAAATCTTCTTATACTACACCCAAATCATTTAAGTTGTGTTAGAGTATTCATGTTTCAAATTTATAATTATTTGTTTGATTGTTTATCTATATACACAATAGTGGTTGGTTTTTTGTTTCAAGAATTATTCAATCTTTAATCTAATTTTTTTATATTAATATGCCTTTGACATTTTAATTTCTTCATTAAAGAATAAAAAATTATTAAGACCAAGAATAGATGAATAACAATAGAAGATTCCATCAGGAAGTGTTGAGGAATCTGGTAGGACAATAAGAGATTACACAACATGTAGCTGGAGTACACATCATATACCCAAGTTCACTACTCCTAGCCATGTTGCAAGATACATGATACCCAAAGTAGTAATTAAATATGGTGTATTTATTTCACACCACATGTAGACTGAGATGACCCAACACACTAAATTTCAGATTGTCATATTTTAGCTGGAATACATATCGTGTAGTCTACATGTTTTTGTGGAAAAATTTGCACAAAACATTTGGTCAAATACACAGTAAAAACTTAGTGAGACTGATATTCGTGAGTATTATTGGAGTAAAAAACTTGTAGCCAGTGTACTTGGCATATAGTTTACTAAGTACTACATTTGAAATACATTTTTAGTTCCTCAGTGTGTAATGTAAACACATAATATGGAAGATTCATGACATGCATCTAGATTTTACACATTATGTAGTCACACACCTAATGAACAAGCAATGTTTTTTTTGTGGGTTGCACAAACACATGTAAAGTGGAACACATGGTGTGTACCTTCTTGATACATGCCGTTTAGTCCATCCAAGGAACCTACCGAAGCCCCATGTGTATACCCTAGATATTTGGAAATTGAGATACATAGTGTATAGCTAGATAATACATTACTTGTTTTCTCCCAATAAAGGATATAATTAAAACTTGATCATAATTACTAATTGCACCATTAAACCCATATTATATTTATTTAAACATATTATTTTTTACAGATTTCTAATGGTTTTAAAGAATTTTAAATCATAAATTAATTTATTGTAATAATATGTAATTATTAGTGAGAATTTTTATCTTTTTATGAATGAATTTATGTTGGGCTTAATCAAGGGAATTCATATGGAAATTGAGATAAAAGGGAATTAATTAATTAATTAATTAATGCAAGAACATTTATCTTAATAATAAATAATAAATAAGAAATGAATGTTAACTGGTTATAATGTTTCATATTCATTGCATGTATAATTGTTTATGAGCCTGACTAAGACTTATGTCTACGTTGGTTGTTTTAATTTATTTAGTGCTTAGGTTTGAAATTATTTAATATTAAATTAAATTTGATGTCAAAAGATCCATCCCTCCATCCATTATTATGTAGGACCTTCATATCCAATGTTATTTATATAATTTCCATTAACCAATCATTTGTTTCCTCTCACCTATATATGAGTTATAAATATTTTTAATTAATGGAGTATCTTAAGGAATGTGGATACAGTTCAAGACAGAACTATAATGATGTCAACCAAGGTGATATAGAGGTGGATATGTTGAATTTTGTAACTCATTCAAATACTGACACAAGGAGTTATTCCCCTAGGTCATAGGTTGATTTATTTTCCACTCAATAAATCAATAATTATATAAGATCAATATTGGGTCATTTATTTATTTATTTTTCTCTTTTCATTATTAAATTTATGGATACAAGACCAAAAACACATAAAAAATGAATTAATTTGAAAAGATAGAATTTAAATAAATGGATTTTGTGTAAACATTTTATCCAACATGGTAAATTAATTTAAAAAAATACACTTAATATTAATAAGTCGTGTAAAGTGAAAATAGTAAAATTTATGCATTATAAATTAAAACCCCTCAACTAAATATTAAGTCAAAATTGGTGTTCTATTACTTACACTGGAATGAAATCCTTAAAACCAAGTGTTTTACCAACCCTCATTGGAAAACTTACTCTTAACGTGTAGTTCTTATAAAGGTAATGGGTTGAGTTAGCCATTATAAATCGATAGAAGTATCCCTCGCTAGACTTGATGTAATATGGAGTCAAGTTATGAGGAAATTCAATTCAAGATTTCATAATTGAGGAGTCCACTCAATAGATCATGGAGCTGCATGCCCGCCGTTGGAAAATAAATTCCAACATAAATACCTTTAAATAGATTGACCATCCCTCATTGGGTTCATGTGAAGAAGCATATGGATCCTTTAAAGTAGAATTTCATAGAAACTGTCCTTTTTTAGTTCAATGGTGAGGGCTATTGGCACATGATAGAATAGTCAAAGATTTAATAAACTAAATTTTATTATTTCTCACAAAATTTTTAATCAAGAAATGAACTAATAATCTAATCATTTAAATTGAAGATACAAATGTCAATTTCTTCATCCACACTATCCCTACATTACATATTGGAGAAAGAGAATCTCCTCATTAGATGTAATTTTTGGGAGTGGTTGAGATGCCTTTGGGTTGTGTTTCCTCATGAATGGAAATCTCACATGATAGAATCCTCAATGCCTTATCTACCCACCAAGTAGGTGAGTGATAAAGAGTTAATTATATATGAAAATAATAGGAATTATGGAGTCTATGTTCATTGTTTTATGATATCATATATGTATATTAAAGTCACAATGTCTCATGAAAACATGGATGCTTGTAGCATGCTTGGGAATCTCTATGGTCTTTACCCGGATAGAGCAAGATAGGAACTATTTGATATTACCAAATAACTCTTTAAAAATATTATTATCAAGGGTGCACCAGCTGGGCCTCACGTATTTAGTCTCATTGGATACATTGACCGCTCATAATTCTTATGTTTTAAACTCCCTGATTAACTGCACATCAATCTCACTCATGCATCACTACCTCAAATATTCTCCATTTTTTTGTTAATTTTAATTTGAAAAAAATTGAGAAGTCTGTTCTATATCTTACCACTCTTATTTTCAAAGTAGACAAGAGGACGAAGCATGAAAATCGTTCCATACATATGATTAATAAAAAAAAGGTACAAAGAAGTGAACTAATATAAATGCTTCTTCACATTCTTCTAAGAATATAAAGATAAATCGTAAAGAAGGGAAGATGGATTTTATTTTTTTTATGCAGAAAGAAGGGTCACTGGAAGAAAAACTGCACCCAACCTAATAAGTAAGGGGAAGCTTCAGGTTCTGTTGTTATTGAGTTTAATTTATCTATTTCATTTCTCTCATTCCTAATAAAGAGAATGCTCTTGATATTAAGGATTTTAGGCTAGTGGCACCTGGGAACACAATTCCCCAGCTCATCAGTAAAAGACTCATTAACATGATTGGAGGATAGGATGATTACATGATCACTGAAAATTAGTTTGGCTTTGTACCTGGGAGAAATATTCAAAGGTGTGTCTTTATGGCCTTAGAAAGTGTAAATTTAATGAGGAGGAAAATTAAGGAAGGGATTTTTTCTCTTATAATTGACATCTCAAAGGCTTTTAACACACTTAAATAGAGATTTATCCTTAATGTTATTAAAACATATGGCTTCTCTAGTTTGTTCATTTATATGATCATAACCATTCTTAGATCATCAAGGTTGTACATCCTCTTAAATGGTGCCTCCAGTGGGTTCCTCCCATGCACCAGGGGTGTGAGACAAGGTGTTACACTATCTATGATTATATATTCTATAGTAGGGGATTACCTAAGCCGATGCATCAATTAAATTTCTCACATATGTATCTACAAGAAAATTAAGGCTAGTATGAATTATTATTCCCCATATCACCTTTTGTATGTTAATGATATTATATTTCTTGTTCACGTCTCATAGAGAACCATATCCTCTATTAAATCCCTCTTCAATCATTGTGAAGATGTTTTTGGCCAAACAATTACTTGGGAAGAGTTCTTCATTGTTTTTTGTAACGTAATTCTAGTAGGAAAGTGGATCAGGATCATTAATTATCTTGGGGTGATGAGGGGATCTTTTCTCTTATAGTATGTTAGTGTCCCCTTGTTTTAGGGGAATGTGAAGTGGAAATACCTGGAGGGCATATATGCTAGTATCATTCATCGACTTTCTAGTTGGGAAGGGAGATCCATGTCCATGGCTTGGAGGGTTAGTCTTATGAACTCAGTGATCACATCCAAATTTTTCTATTCCTTCTCTCTCTACAGATGGCCTAGAGGCCTTATCAAAGAGCTTCAAAGCGTGGTACAAAACTTTTTCTAGATAGGTTCAACACGTGAGAGGGCATTGATCACTATCACCTGGAAATAATTCATCAATTCAGTTGAATTGGGAGGTCTATGAATCAATGACCTTATAACTATTAATGATGGTCTAATTCGGAAATTCACATGGGGTCTGATATCCAATGATTTCTCAAATGAAATCCTTGAAAACAGATTCAAAATAAGGATTTATAATGGATATAATTATTTCCTATACTCATTGGGTTTTTCATCTATTAAACACTCCTTTATGAAGATCATATATGACCCAAAATGGCTAGTTTATAGGAGCTTCACTCTAAACTATTGGAACACAAAATGGCTTGAACACCCTCTTCAAGAGAGCATGGATATCCCCAAAGAAGTAGAACACCTCTCAATATCAAACCTTCTCTCAAGAATGTATTATTATGATATCATGATCTCCCCCACCAAGTTGAGATTGAAATATAATCTTACATGTTCATGGACTATGACACCCATGTTTGGAGGCATAGAAGGAATGGTCAGTTCATATGTAAAGAGTATTACTGGATTGAATGTGGGGGCCTCTCCCACCCACCTACCTGGATAATGAAATTCAGGACCAACTTCACCCACCCTTCTGGATTCATCCTGATTTGTAGAATCTAGAAAAACCATATCCCACTTTCTGAACAGCTCAAATGAGCTGGTTTCCAATTGGTTTCAGTCTGTCCTCTCTGTATATGTGCTGAAGAAACCATGAAACACCTATTCCCAGAATGTGAAAAAGACAAACATCTATAGTCCTATGTTGGTTTTCTATTTGGGATGATCATTGATACCCACACCCCACTTACTGATCTATTAACAAAGATTCTATATGCTCACAGTAATGAATAGATTAAACACTTCCTACTTATCGTTTCTATTGCAACCATTGAATCTCTTTGGGAAGCTCAGAATTCTGAACTATTTGATAGTGCTTGCAATTCTGTATAGCAAGGAATGTTGGAAATACACTTGGAGGTTTGTACTGCTTCAGTTTTCCAAGAAGTTAAAATGTTTAATAATTTTTCTGACCTGAAAACTCTCATATTTCTTATAGTTTCTGGTAAACCGTGAAATCCCCATTTGCTCAATTAAATTTTGTGGGTACCTCTGATTGTGACATGCCTAAAGGTTAATTCTAATGGAGTATCCTCGGGTTCACCAAGTCCATCGAGTTATGATGGGGTGTTTCTCACCTACCATGGGTTTGTTAAAGGATTTTTGTACCATTTTAGTGGTGTTGGAAATTCCTATAAAGCATAATTATGGGTAATAATTCATGAAATCAGATACGCTATCCATTATAGTTAAAACATGATATGGATAGAATATGATTCTTAGCTTGTAGTTCATGCCATGAAAACTAGGACATGTAATGTGCCTTGGAGAGTGTTACCTCATTGGGTTGATTTCCTTGATAAGATTACTCAAATAAATTTTCTTGTTTCGCTTGCCTATAGGGAGGCCAATCAAGTGGTAGGTAATCTGGAAAAGAAGGTGATAACTAAAATGGAAATGATGTGGTCTTTTATGGCCCCAGACTATTGCACCTCATTGGTAGAGATAAATAGATGTGGTGACACACAATGTCATTTTTGTAATAAACACTTTTATGCCTAACTCTTTATCATATTTTATTTAATAATTTCTCAAGGCTAGATTTTACCAGATCTTGGACTTTTGGGTAAAATAACAAAACCAAATAGATTTAGAAATATTTTCCAAGAGGAGGTACAACTATAAGCCACCAATAGATAAAAACTAGTTGTTGTCACTATTGAGAACTACCAACTCACATTACCAAAAAAATTGTTTCTATATCTAGACTTGATATAGATAGATTTATTTTCAAGATTAGGAAAACAATTCTTCATTTATAAACATACTATTACTTATAGTATTTCACATTTTAATTTAGTATTTATGTGTTGGATTACACAAATCAAGTAATAGAAATTGATAACAATAATACTTCACATGACTCATACCATACCAAACTTTGGAATTATTGGGTATGTCATGTAAAAATAATAATTTGAAAAAATTACTTCAAGTTGGATATTTAATTATTTTGAAATTGAATTAATTGGTGTATATGATGCATTTTTACAATAAAAAATGTCCAAATTCCCATTTAGTGGAAAATGCAGAAGGGACAAAGAGATTCTTGAATTTTTTTTATACCAAAATGTGTGGACCATTTAATATTTAATCAAGGGGTGTGTACTCATACTTCATAAATTTTAATGATGGTTTTAGTAGATATGAATATGTTTACATGATGTGGTATTATTTATATTCCTTTTATAGATTTATGAAATACAAGAGTGAAGTTGAGAACCATATTGGTAAGAAGTAAAATAAACTCTGCTCAGACTATGGTGGAGAATATCTTAATAAATACTTAATTGATTATTTATAGGATAATGTGATCTTATCCCAACTCACTCCTCCTTACACACCATAATGGAAGGGTGTAAGGAAAATTAGGAACCAAACCTTGATAGACATAGTAATATCAATGAAGATTCATGTGAGTATTCCATTATCCTTTTGGGGATTCATGTTATAAAAGACAACACAAATAGCAAACCAAGTTCCAATTAAAGGGGAAGAGGATAGACCCACTGGGCTTTGGGCCAAAAAAAATGGGCCTACGGGTCATGTAATGGGCTAAATTCCCACTGGGACTTCGGGCTATGTAATGGGTCTCCCTCTACCCAGTTAAAGAGGTATTTGCTTTGCTTTAATAATAAAATGAGGCTTCGGCCCCAACCTTTAAAAAAAAGGGGAAGAGGATATACCATACCAATTGTGTAATGGAAAGAAACCTGTATTGTTGTGATTACATGTGTGGGGTTTCAAAGCATTTGTTAATTCCTCTTTAGGTAACAAACTTTCACCCAAAGGCACAAAGTGAACCTTTGTAGTTTACCCCCAATAAATAAGGGTATATTATCTATACAACCCCTCGGAAAAAAGGTAATAGTGGTATGAAAAACCATATTCATTTGGAAGGATCACATATCTAAAAGATATAGTGGGAGACATATTGGATTTGATGAATTTGAGGATCAATGTATACAAGAGTTGGCATAAAAATAGATTCTTAAAAACCCTGTAGAATAAGAAGAAGTTCCAGAGACACAAGTACTCTGTGGGAGTACAAGATAGGTTATAAAACATGAATGGTATGTTTTTTATTCACGGAGTATGGTGAGTGTTTTTTAGTTGATAGTAATGATCCTATAACCAATAACTAAGGAGTAAATGGAATGAATTCGGGAATTGTGAAATGGATTCCATGTATCAAAACCATGTTTGGATTTTGGTAGATCCTCAAATTGATGTAAATACCATTGTTTTTAAATGGGTATTCAATAAGATAATAGATATAGATAGAAAATGTAGAACCTATAAGGCATGAATGGTTGTAAAACGGTTTAAACAATGTTAATGCATATACTACGATGAAACCTTTTCGCTAGTTTCAATACTAAAATTTATCAAAATTATACTTTCCATTGTGGAATTATATGACTATAATTTTTTTAAAAATATGTAAAAACAACCTTCCTTAATAGAAAATTTTAGAAATATTTTTTTTATGACACAACCTAATGGTTTTATGACTCAAAAGGATTCTGACCAGATATGAAAATTGAAAAAAAACCCATTTATGGATTAAAAATTGCATTCAGTTCATGAAACATTTGATTTATAGAGGCTATAATAAAATTTTGTTTTCATAGATAATGAATTTGATGTGTATGTATATAAATTTTTTAGTGATAGTGTGGTTGTTTTTTTAATAGTATATATTAATGACATTCTACATATTGGAAATGAAATAACAGTCTTACACTATGTTAAACCCTGGTTGAATAAATGATTCTCTGTGAATGACTTAATCATGGAGAAAAGCATTATTGGGATCAATATCCATCATGATAGATCTAATAGACTTCTCGACCTAAGTTAGGGTACATATATTGAAAGGATATTAAATTGGTTAAGTATAAAACAATCCAAGAGGGGATTGTTTCTAATTTTTCATGGAATTCATCATTACAAGAAAATATATCCTCAAACATATGAGGATAGAAAAATAATGGAAAGAATTATATATGAAATGATGATTGGATTATTAATTCATATTATGCTATGTACTAGGGTAGATGTCACTTATGTCTTACATGCAGTAGGCATATATGAAGATGACCTAGGTAACTGCCATTGGATGTCAGTCAAGACTATCCTTTAGTATTTGAGGCATACTAAGGAAATGTTCCTAGTCTATAGAGGATATGAGGAACTAGTCATAAAAGGAAATACAAATGCTAGGTTTAAAATAGATAAAGATGATATGAAATCGTAAATAGGATAGATCTTCACTGTATATGGAGGTGTTGTGAGAAACACTACTACAAATACGCCTTTTATCAGCGCTAAAAATGGCCTTTAACAATGCTAGAAAAGAACTGTTAAAGCCGGCGAAGATAATAGGGGGGTCCTCTTTATCAGTGCTTCCTTTATCAGTGCTTTTGTTTTAGCACTGATAAAGGACCCTTTTATCATCCCTTTTAGAAAAGCACTGATAAATGTTAAAAAAAATCAAAAAATCAAAAAAAAATTCAAAAAAGTAAAAAAATCATGCCAATCCGGGGGGATTTTATAGCGCTTGTGCCCCACTTTTATTAGTGCTTTCCACCCCTTCTAGCTCCCCGCACACACCCCCTCCACCCTTTATCAACGCTAGCCTCCCACATCCACCCCCATGCGCGCGCCTCTGCCTCTGGCAGGTTTTGAACTCGAGACCTCCCCCCTACACGCCTAAGTCCTTACCACTACTCTATTTTGATTTGTTTACAATTTCATGATACTTCTATTTATATATATATAGTTATATTTATTCGTATAGTAATAAATATTTATATTAATATATATATATAGTTATATTAATATATATATAGTTATATTAATATATATATAGTTTTATTAATATATATAGTTACATTAATATATAAATATAGTTATATTAATATATATATATATTTATATTAATATATATATATAGTTATATTAATATATATATAGTTATATTAATATAAATATCTATTTATATGTATATATATATATATATAGTTATATTTATTCGTATAGTAATATATATTTATATTAATATATATATATATAGTTATATTAATATATATATATATAGTTATATTAATGTATATCTATATATATATATATCTATATTTATTCGTATAGTAATATATATTTATATTAATATATATATATAGTTATATGAATATATATATTTATAATGATATTAATATATATATTTATAGTGATATTAATATATATATTTATAGTAATATTAATATATAGGTAGTTATATTAATATATATATATATAGCTAGATTAATATATATATATATATATATATAGTTAGATTAATATATAGGTATATAAATATTCATATATTTATATTTTAAATAAAATGGATATTAGTTATTATTTAGTTAAAGCTAATATATTTTATATGTAAATATATTTTATTATTTATATTTATAATTAATTTTTATGTGTGTATATATAAAAAATATGTAGATATTGTTATATATTTTATTATAAATAGCAGTGAATTATAAAAAATGATAAAATTCCAAATACATAATATCAATATGAATGTAATACCTTGGAATAAATTCAGTCCCCACCAAAAAAGCCAATAATAGCCCCTCAAATGAGGCTGAAAATCCACAAAATGTTAAAAAATCGGGGTACCCCGACTAAAAACTCAGTTTTGAAGGCCTTATGATCCTTTTCTAGCCGCAAAAAACCCTTGACCAGGATCCTCCCTAGTCAAAGAAATGTAGAGCTCGTCGCAGGATTTGATTTGATATATTGTAGAGCTTAAACAGACACCCGAATCAAAAGTTATGGTCGTTTGATGTTTGAGTTCCATTTTCAAATTATTTTAGATCTTTTATTAATTGTTTTGTTTTTTTGTGTCTTCAAATTGTTATTAAATGATTTTTAATCGATAATAATTAGGAAATTATTAATTAAAAATATTGTTTTAATTTTTTAAGAATCCATTTTCATTAAATATCATATATATTAAGTATATTAAGTGTAAATGTACATTTATACTTATATAAAATATATTTAAAAAATATATATTATATTTATATCAATATAACTATATTTATATATTTATATATTAATATATTTTTAAATTTTTGTTTTTTAAGTCGACCATTTATCAGCAGTTTTTCATTAGCACTGATAAAGGTGGGGGGGGTGCTGGGAAAAACTATTTTTGTGGTAGTGATATAAGATCTCAAAGAAAGTTGTGATCACAGATTCGATAGTATATTTTGAGTATATTACAGCTTCTAGGGTAGTTAAATAATCAGTTTGGGTATGAAACATTATATAATATCTTGAAATTTTACCTAAAATTAAATATCCTATCACACTATATTGTGATAGTAAGACAGTGGTGTCCCTTTCAAAGGAGCCAAGGCCACATCCATGGATAAAGAATATACTCCATAAGTATCATATCTTGAGGGATTTTTCTCAAAGTGGAGAGGTTATAGTGATAAATATTTCCATGTAATACAAAATTGAAGTCCCTTAGATTAAATCCTTGACTCAATAGAAACATTATTATCATGTGATGTTAAGAGGACTCAAAGTCATAGGCAGTTGGTTCTAGTCCAAGTGGGAGTTTTTTGGAGTTGGTGTCCTGGGAACAACTAATTTTACCTTGATTGTGTGTATATTATATTAATTAAATATTAATGAAAAATAATATTAAATATTGTTCATTTTTTAGCATAAATTTAATGTAATAATGTCCTTGGATTTTTCATATTGATAGGTCATACCAATTCATCTCTATGATGAGAATATGGAAGTTCTATGATGATATTCTTAAATATATATGCATAGTTAGAAAGAATACTATGATAGGAGACATAATATTTAGATTGTAATTTTTGAGTAATTATAAGAATATTATACTTCTTACCATGGAGTTTTCACTTGGTAATATTCATTAACGTAGATTATGAGAACATATCCGCCATTATAAACTCTACATGTTTTTGTGTCATTGGATACTCCAATTTGTGAGTGTATATAATAATCCTTAAAAATTAATATTATCATTCATGCATGTGCTGAATCACACATATAGATTTACTAACCGAAACCTTCACACCATATATTGGTGGGAATTAGGGTATGTTGGTTGTGTCATGAATAACATGTTATTAATGGATAAGTCGAGGAAGGATTTTTCCCTTTCGTATTTATGAAAGATTATATCTTTACCCTTTGATTAGAATAAAAAAAATCACATTAAATTCCATTTTCATTGTATAATTAAGAGTTTATTTTAGACATTCAAAGAAAAATTAATCGAGCATATAGTTTAATGATAGAGATGTGAAAACTATTTGATGGGATATTGATACAATTGGATTATATTACATAGTGAATGTTTGTACGTGGTTGACGATGTTGAGACATTAAGTTATATCTCTTGGGTACCTTGACCCATTTCTAGATAGTAATGTTGGTCTCTACTAAATTATACATAATGAAAATGAAAAAATAATCCTAGAGGGTCACACACTAAGTGTTTCTATTGATCTCGATTAAATTCTATTTGAATTTAATTATTAGAATAAATATTATTTTTAAGACTGTAGATTTGTTTTTCAATTTTTATCGATCAAAAATATTTTTTGATGAATGAAATATTGTGTTGAATATTTATTCAGGTATTCAATAAATGATGAGGAGTTCCAATGGACTGAGACCACATCTGCTGATAAATATAAATTTACAAGATGGTAAAATAATATTTATTATTTTATAAGTTAATGCTTGCAACATAAATTAATATTAATGATATTAATATTTTTGGGAATGGGGTTGAGTAAATATTATAATATTATTTAAGGTTTTGTACTTAATTGAATAATATTTTAACCTAAATCCTAGCTCTATAAGTATATGATAATGTCTATTTTTTAGGGTTAATAAAAAATTGAGAACTGAGAATCATTGCACATAATGGACTTCTCTCTTGAATTTTCCTCCAATCCTCCTCTCAAGAATGAGAATAATTCCTTCACACCCAAAGGATCTTAGAGATATCAAGATGAATGCCACAAAATGATTTATTTTTGGTGTCGGTACCTAAAATTCAATCAACATCATTGAGAGATCAAATGTGTGTGTGTGTGTGTATAATTTCTAGAGGGACTATAAACTTGGATCCTTACAACAAAATGAAGGTAATTCAAAAAGGTTCTTTTTTAATATCAACAACATCATTAAAGAATGTATCGTCATATGAGGTTATTCATTTCTTATGATATGAGTATTTTAGTTATAAATTTAACATGAAAGATCCTCGAATGGGGTTTCGAGAAATTCTAAATTAAATGAAATTTTAATTTAAAACCCACTAAAAGAACTTCCATTATTCTCATAATGTTTAGTTTGTACTTTATAAAAATTTTATTGGATTAAAAATAAAAACTATTTGGATAGTATTCACAAAATATTAGTGTTATTGATGTTTTGAAAGAATTATTTTATATATGTGATGAAGGAACATAGTTATCAAGGAATGTATTGAGTCTATGGAAGTGGATAATTGATATTTAGAGTTAATTTATCAAAGGAAACATTAAATGGTGAGTATACCATTAGATATTAGTCACATTACCTTAATAGGGTTGGTGGCCTAAGGCATTAGTGTATTCCTCATCCTTCATGGTAGTGGGTTGTGGAGTGAAACATTTTTTTATCTTGGGTTATTCATGTTGTGACTCTAGTCATATTATGTTATAAACATAAGTATTAATAGTATGATTTAAGGAATAAGTTATTGATCATTCACTTGTTTTCTTTTCTATCATTAAGTATAGCCATTTAAATCTCAAACCACCTATGCCTAGTGATGCATCAAAGGGTCTTACAATCCCATTATAGTTTTCATGAGTAATCCATTATTGGGCCTTTCATATTCATTCATATATTAAGAATTCAGGTAGCATGTTTCAATGTTTCTAAATGACCTCATCAAATATCACCCAGTATTTGATCATTAATTTCCTAAAGTAGTTTCTAAGGATAAAAAGTGATATGGTGGGGATAATTGTTACACCCATCATTTAAATGTTTTGATAATTATTTATTTTAAATTTTAATTTTAATTTTGGAACATAAATTTATAATTTTTCATGTTGTTTAGGATAAATAGTTATGATGCACAGTTACCCTAACCATGTGAGTGAATTATTCAAGGTCAATGGTCTTTTCTAATGTTTTACAAATAGTTGGATCACATTTCTCCAAGCCATGTGACATGACAATGCATTCCCTTTTGATACCATATGTATGGTTGGTTTATAGTTTAGTAAAATGTGTAACATGAATATGCAAAACATTAACATTTGTTTTATTTTTAATTTTTCTTCAGTCCCTTTTAAGTAAGGATTCATTATTTTACCTTATTCATTCAACCCACCCTCATTGAATCTCCCCTTAGATTCTCCCCATAAATTGGATTCATCTATGGTATTTCTTCATCCTATGGTGCTTTATTATCAAGGTAGAATATTTTATTCGCTTCCTACCTTATATTATCCCTTCTTCCTACTTGTCATGTCATGTTAATGATTTATCAAAGTCTTAGTGGATAGGGTTTCATATCAATCCATGTTTATTTGGTTATTGTTTTTTTAGGGTTGGGCATTATCCTTTGTAGGATTCTCTTGGTTCCTTGAGTGGGATAATAAACATTTCTAAAGCATTTAATTACTAAAGGTCTATTTCTCCTTTCATTTTCATTTAAAAAAGAAATCATGTGTTTATTTACTTTAAACCATGTTATAAAGATATAAAAATGATATTAAATGTATTCCTTGGTTTATAGAATCATGATTTATTTATTTTAATGTTTATATTTTACAAAGTCAAACTTTCATGTTAAATAGACTAAATATTTTTTCTATGAATGTTACACTCCTAAGGAGTTTCAAAAAATGTATCCACTTTTTTTCATTAAAAAAATGAAACTATTTTCATGTATTAATGACTTATTAATTGTAATTATATTATATATTGTTTTACTAAGGTTTTAAAAAGGTTAAAATCTATGACTATACACACTTAAATGTGGCGTATGTTAGTGAATTTCACTTTAATTGTTTTTTTCTATTAAAGAAAGGGGTTTTGATAGGATTCAAAATGTTATATATGATGTATTTAATTATATTTACAAAATATAATGTATATATGAGTATATTTTGACATGATTTAGTTATTATTTACCCTTGATGTGAGCTCATTGAAGTTATTTTTTCTATAATTAAAATATAATGAATTATGTGATATTGATGCATTCACTTTTAATGATGATCTTGGTTATTATATGGTTACTCTTGATAAAGAGTTATTAATTATGTAAAGGGAGTTAGAAGCTAAGAGTGAGATCATTTTTTCTTTTATTAGTGTTTTATCTTGTTATATTGTTATATGTGAATGTTAATTATCAACTCTATTAATAATTCATGGAAATAATTAGGTATCTAGTTAAGAAATCTAGGTATGAGTACTTAACTAGAGATGACGATACTTTCCCTAGTGTGCACCATGTTATTACTTTACTCTACATAGGGTAATTTTCCTCTCTGCTAGGCCATGATGATAAAATTTATTGTTTAGCCAGTTGGATCACTTCAAGCATTCCAATTAGATGAATTCCACTTATACGTTATCCTATATTATCTCAAGGAATCCTATGTGTTCCCATGACATTAGAGTTATTATTTATTTATGGTTGTTTATTATTACCGTGGTGGTCATCTTGTTTTTATTTTCTCTTATAATTATTTCTTACCCTTATTTTTATGGTTTCATATATGTATGTTTTTTATAATGATATAATATAATACATTATTTTTTATAGGAAATGGTTAAATTTACAATGATGATAGTTTTTTATGAACAAACTTATTTCTTTTTTTCTTAAATTATAACCTCAAAAGGATTTTTCTTATTAAAGGTAAAATTTTACAACACCTATGTTTTCCTCATTGAAAATTAAAAGGTCATTTAGCTTGGGATACTAAAAATATTTCTCTAAACATGGGTATTTCTAAAGTAATCTTTCGAAAAAACTCCTGGAATTAAATATCAACCATTCTTAATCAAAAATATAGTATGGTTATTTTTAAATGACTAACCTAGATACCTTTGAAGAAATTATTTCATGTAATGGTTTCATGTTATTTTAATTATCATGAATGAAAAGGTATACTTTCCTTGTTTTTTATCAAATTACCATGATATTATTTTACAATTAAATATTATTCATTGATCATGGTGTGGATACCTAGTGGGAATTATTGCACATGCCCTATATACACACCTAATGTGTTTGTGTGTGCCCCTTGATGACCTTTAAAGTAGGATTAGTATAGTAAACACTTGGATATGATGAGTAATACTTATCATGGTATAGTTTCTATATAAGTTAAATGTAAAGATTATTCACTTGAATGTGTTGATTGTATCATTATTGAAACTTTGGCCTTTTTTCCTCTATTAAATTTTTAGTACATCTAATGTACGTCATGTTAGTTTTCATATCCATCTCTTATCATCTCTTTGATTACATATTGTTTTTTCATAAAGCTTAGTCATCTAGATGTTTGGATGTTGGTTTAGATTGTTTTATTTGATTATATATTGGTTTATAGTTTCATGCCATTGTTACTTATTTGGTTGGATTTATTTTGAAAATTTATTATTTTACATGTACAGTTCTGTAACTAACAAGATTTTCAAGCCAAAATTTCTGGTGGATTTTATCTTTAACATATCTATTTAATCAAGGAAATAATTCCCAATTAAGGATTTTTAGGCCTCAATACTATTTTAAATCACATGATAATCAGGAATACACTTTTATCTTTATAACAAGCTGACTTGGATACTTGTTCAGGTTATCTTAGGTTGTTTTGTTATAAATGATGAAGACTTGGATTCCAAAATATTCTACTAATAATATATTTAGACCCAAAATCATATCGGTAACAAAAAAATAACTTATTGAATATTTTCAAAGGGAAGGAGACTTAAAAAATAATGGAAAAGTGGTATATGGTCAGTTAATGTTAAAGATACATGATTAGAGACATTTTAATTTCTATTCATTATAAAAAATAGATGGTTACCATGTCAATTTTGGTGATAAGTTAATAGATTTTTTTAGTTGGAACTATTGAAAATTTATAATAAATCCTTATAAATATATACTTATATATACAATGGTTGAATAATAATTTTATAGGAGTCTCTTAACTTTGTAATGATGGTTATTATATTTATTTTTTTAGATATGTTTGTTTTGTTAATAAGGAAAATATCTTAAACTTAAATCACCAATAAATGAAATTTTTTATACATAATATCATGATTTTATTATGTAGATAGAATATAAATTGTTTCAATTATTATATAAATGAATCTTATATTTGGTATAGAAGTTGGAAATTATAATATTCAATCCTTGAGGAAGTTTAATAAGAAGTTAAATTCTGATTTAGAAAAACTAAAATTTGATGAAAATAGATTATTTATTGTATGATGAATGGGAAATCAATGAAAATAATAATTTAAATCAACCAATGAGGTTATTAATTATAAATCTTTGTAATTTATCCACATGCATTTTTTATATATGCACGAATATCAATGTTTAGAGGAAAGTATTTTATTTTTGATTTGGTTGATGAATTTTCTAGATTTAATTGGGTTTACTCGTTTAGTAATAAAATTGAGTCTTGGGTTGTCTCCATTAATTTTTACATAATTTTTTAAAATGAAAAAGATATAATAATTATTTCCTTGAGAAGTGACCATGGAGGATAATTTGAAAGTAATGAGTTTAACCCATTATTTTCAAATAATGTTATTAAACATAAACACTCTACCCCATAAAACACCAAAATATAGTGTTGTTATTTAAAGGATAAAGAGGAATTTTTAATAAATTTCTAGAACTATGTTTTGTGAATATAGTTTTCCTAATCATTTTTGGGATAAAAATGATAATAAATAATTCTATATCATAAAATGAGTTATAAGAAAACAATTTTTAAGGAAAATATTCTATTATTTATAGAATGGGATAAACCAAAAAATTTGATACTTTAATGTTTTTTTATATAAGGATTATATATTTAATACTATGGATAGTCAAGGTAAATTTGAATAATAATATGATAAAAGAGTATTTTTTGGTTATTATATTACTTTCAAAAATTATAGAGTTTTCACTAAATATTAAAGGATAGATGAAGATTCAATACATGTGATTTTTTATGAAATTAATCCTTTTATTCATAAGAAAACTTCAATTTATTACCTTGATGATTATTTTAATAAATTGAGACTTAAAACTCAAATAAACACAAAAAGAGATGATTATGGGGAATATTTTATTATAGAACCATGCCCTAAAGAGTTATAAATCGAATAATTTTAGAGTGTATATCACTGAAATCCTAGAAACTTAAAATGAATCCTTTAGATTCTATTATTTGTGCTTTAGATGGAGGTTTTAGGAATATAAGAAATGTTGGAAACATGGTTGAGTTTTCATGATTTTTCTCACAACATGAACTTAAAATAATTGAGAAATCCAAGAGTGATGAATGTTGGTTTATAGATATGTCGTAAGAGTTGAATAAGTTTTTGAGAAATTATGTTTGGGAATTTATTGAGAGACCCTTATATTATTATGTTATAGGAACTAACTGGGTTTTTTGAAATAATCTGGATAATTAAGGTTTGATCACTAGAATAAGGATAGATTGGTGGATATGTATTAAAATTAAGAGGAATGAATAGACTATGAATATACACTTACACTTATTTCAAGATTTTAATCCATTGGGATCCTCCTCACCCGAATGGCCCGAAGGCCTTCATTTTTATTGATTTTTGATAAACACACTTTCAAGGGATGAGGGGGAACCCTTACAAGGCTCGTAGCCTCAAATATTACATAGCTCGTAGGATTAAGAGATTACATGACCCGGAGGTCATAGGGAATTCAACCAGACTATCTACAAGGAACTGCCCCTCCCCAGCATCTGCATCATGATAGTAACTCTCCACCTTTGCATGGCCATCTGGCTAGGCTTCCCGTGCAAGAACATGCTGGTCCCGATGGCATAACCATACCCTCTCATTCTGACAAATCTATTTGACTCTGCTCTAGTGAGTGCATCTTCTCTGAATCCTCTTTTTGGGCTACTCCTTTTTCGTTGAGTCTGTCTGAGGAAACTTCATGTGGCCTGAAGGCCTTGAGGTGGCCCTAAGGCCTTAATGGTAGCCCGAAATCCCTACTAACCTGAAGGCCTAGGTGGCCCGAAACCCTTAAGGACTCCAAGCCCAAACTAGTGGCCCAAGGTGAATAGTTCTAGCTGCACAGTACCAAACAATACCTATTACATTAACTGCTGCAGTGCCTACTACAATGCCGCATAGTGTACAGTTCTGCTATAGCACCCACACATTGTACAGTCTACTACAGTACTGCTACAGTACTACTACAATACAGAAAAATATGTCTCTACCTAATTTTGAACTTGGGTCTCATGGATGCACTTAAGGACATGTCACTAACTGGGTTGAGGCTCATGTTCCATTATGATCCACCTTACTTATGTATTTCACTTGAATTTTATGATTTTCAAAATGTTTGTTAATTTATCCTTTTTTAATAGCTTTTTTAATGAAGAATATTATGTTAAACAACCACATGATTTTCAAAATACTCTATTTAAAAAATTTTATTTTCAAAAAAACTAAATATTCATATGAAAATAAATATTCACCTAGATCTTGGTGTGATTTTCTTGTTGATTTTATTATTTCCAATGGTTTTTTATAGGTATGGTAGACCCTACATTGTTGAAGAAAACATCATCCCCAGATATCTTTATACTTCAAATATATACAGATGATTTTATTTTCTATTCAACAAACCAAAATTTGTATAAAAAATTTTCTATACTCGTGCAACAATATTTTGAAATAGTCATTTTGGGTGAGTTATATTTTTCTGTTTTTTCCAAATCATTTTGAATAAATTTATGAATGTTTTAAATAAAAGAAAGCTCACACTAGACTTATTAGAAGAATAAGTGGAGTTCAGAAGAGTAAATCATATGAAACCCCATTGAGTTATAATGTTAAAAATAATATGAATGAATTTAGGAAACTAGTTGATAATAAGTTATATAGAATAATTAATGAGATCTTGTTATATTTTTCTTATAGTAGAGTTTACATCATGATTTTTATATGTCTTTGTGATAAATTTCAATCTAATCATAATTAATCTGATTTTTATGTTTCAATAAAAATTATAATGTATCATAAAGGTTACAATTTAAATAGTTTTTTTGTTTCTTAAAACATATATATTTTATTTTATTATTTGTTCTAATACTGAATTTGGAGGCTATAGACTAGATTTGAAGACTACCTCAAGAACCCATCATTTCATAGAAAAATATTTGTTTTTTGATCAAGTGATAAACAATTTTTTTCCATTACATAAAGATGAATTTTAATTTATTTAACTTGGTAGTTATTTTTCTAAAGTTGTGTGGATAATAAACACTTTGAAGAAATTTGAATTTAATTTCTATCATGTTTCTATCAAATTTGATAACACTACTACTGTAAATATTTAAAAAAATATACTATGATCCATTATACAACCAATAAAATTGACATTAAGAATCATTTCTTAAGTGATAATATTCAAAAGGTGATATTTTTATTGAGTTTATTGACATTGAGTTTTTGTTAGTAGATATATTCACCAATACTATTAAATTTTATTGGATTTATTTCATTCAGAGTGAGTTGGGTTTGTTTAAATTTAAGTCAATTTTCTTTGTGTATGTTGTGTTTTTAGATAGTATTTATTTACTCCTTTATTTTTTTTATAAGTGTATAAATTTACATAACCTTGGTATTTACTTATTTAATATTTTGTTTCTTTGTTTTTTTCTATTTTAATCTTGTACAACATTTATTTTTACTCTTATATAGAAATGGTTCTTACTTGTCTAATATTCTATAAGTAACTACTTATGTGTAAACCATGTTTCTCAATATATTAATACACATTTTTTTACTAAAAATGTAATATTAAAATTCTTTTACATATTATTATCTTTTTTTATTATATTCTTATTATAATTATTTCAAGTATTATGTGTATATTTCTTTTCATTAAATGATATTTTATATTCTTCTCTCTATATTTTGAGTCCCTAAATCATGTTTTTCTTAGATTGAGGATTGCTCCAATCTAAACCTAAATATTATCATTTCCCTCTAAAAACCAAACCCCAACTTCCTACATTAATTTATTTTCAAAAATAGGAAAGATTAAAATTTCTGAAATCATCCTTGGTTTTATTGAATAATGAAATAAAATGTTCAAACTATATGATTTTTATTGATAAATACCTGGATTTTGAATAATTGAATATGAACAATCTGGTTTTAAAAATAGTTTTATGTTTTCAAAAGTGAAATTTTTTATTTGGTGAGAAAAAAGAAAATGTATAATTTTGAATCCAAAGTGGAAAAATTATATGAGAATACTGAATTTTTTGAGGGTAGAGAAGATATTTTTAAATCAACTGTTAATGGATGGAAAGTTTCATTTACATAAATAAAAATTATTGATCATTTCATTACCCATATCAATGGAGATTTATGAATTATTTTCCACTATGTGATAAGGGTTAGATAAAATATATAGATATAATGTTTTATCTTTTTGATATAAAAAATATAAAGAGATATAATATTCATTTTTTAGAACCTAAGAATAAAGTCTTATAAAATTTATTCAGACTCGTATTTCATAAAAAATAAGGGAGTTTGAGAATTTTATTTTCTATGATATGTTCCTCATGTACATATTTTTTAATTATTAGATATTTAATATTTATAGGTACACGATGAGGGTGATGGAGCACTACAATTTGGGTTGAAATGGTCAAACTAATATCCTTGTAGAAGAAGTATAACTATTTTGTTTAAAAAGATGGTAGTTTCTCTAAATAATAATACATTTCTAAAATGTCATCATTATGAAAAATTTACTACTATGGTATTAAAGAAAACTAGCTTCTTATGGAGTGTACTAAAAAAATAGGATACTTCCAATTGAAAGAACTGATGTCAGTAGTATTTCTAATGAATAAGAACTCACTACAACAACTGAGGTAGAGTCTTCTAACATAAAAATTGATATTGGGATAGTTTGAATTACTATCATTAGGAATGATTATATTAACACACATTTCCTTGATAAAATTTATGAAGTTCTTACTTAGGATAATGAACATCAAAATGAAGGTGAAAATTAAAATTTGGAAAACATTACATTAAATGTTTCAACTATAATTGTCAATGATAGTATTGGTTTATATGGTACTAAATATCAAGTTATTAGTGTTGAACAATATGGTATGGAAGTTGACACTATAAACATAATTAAGGTAATTAATGATATTGAAAATATAGTTAAATAGAATAAGGAATTTTTTGTTAATACTCATATAGATATTTATACTATGGAATATACTTCTAAAACAAATGAATATGGAATTAAACAAATAGAAAAGTAAGTAGAATAAGGATATAAAGGATAGAATGACTTGGATAGTCATAAGATTTTAGAGGATGATAATTTTAGTGTTAATATAGAAGTTTTAAATTTATATAGATCTAAATTAGAGTCGAATGAAGAGATTCCATATCGAATCAAATAAAAAGATAGAATTTTTTATAACAACCAAAACCATTTTCATTCTGGTAGATTCTTTACTATCAACTAATTTAAAAAAAATTAAATCACCGATTTCAAAGGTGGTTTGAAATATTCAAAAGATATTATGATATAATGGAAATAAAATTTATTTTCTAAAACTATTTTGGAATAATATTAATATAAAATGGTTTTAAAATAATTTTTTTAAGAGATTAAGAATATTTTAAAATTTGAAATGGTGATATTGAAGGAAAAATATCATGTTTTCTATTGATATAGATGTTTAAAATTATATTTTTGAAGAGATAAAATTATCTAATAATCAATTAGATACTTTAAATTCTACAGTAGATCTTGTTATATTAAATAAAATTATTATTAAACTATATGGTGAAGTTGTATCTTTTGAATATTTTCAAGACTAGGAAATAATTGATTACATAAGTCAAATCAGTGAAGTCTCAGACATTAAATTGTGAAGATACTATGTTTGTGCTAGGAAGTTCTATAGATTTTTTAAATATCAACATCCAAGTTAATAAGAACCTTGATTAGTTTGTTGATAATTTTAAATATGTCAGCATAATATTAATCATAGTTCAAACCATAGTTGATAATAATTTTTTCATAATTAAATTTGTTTTTGGATCCTTTGAAATTTATACATGATAATACTGTTTTATAATGTAGGTTTGAAATATAAAGTGAGAAATATGACAATATTTTTGATACATTTGTTTTTCCGTGGAGACCAAGAAGAAGATATTTGATGTTCATGACTATTTACTCTACTATCATGTAGTATTACTTAGCTTGAATAAAAATATCAATATCATTTATAATTATCTTAAAAAAAAGTTGACACATAATATGATCCATTTTATTATGAAAGAGCATATATTAAAGGAAAATCTATTATTTTTTATAAATAATCAGCTACACCTAATGTTTTTCATATAGAAGTAGAACTGGATTAATAGATTGTGAGATGAATCGAAAGATCACGAAAGCATATGGAAGATTTCAAGAATGGAATGAAACATCCTAAATGTGTGTTGATATTTTTTACCTGAATATTATAGAACATTGAAGATAGGTTCAATGAAAAAATGGAAAAAAATTTAATTTGAATGGGAATTAAAAATTGATCAATTTTTTATGACCATGTTGGAAGGGATGATGTGAAACTATTACATAAACTCTATGGATATATATTGAGAAAGGTTTATAATTTTTTATTTATTTTAATAAGATTGAAATCATTTTAATATTGGATATATTTTTTAATTCACTGAATGAAATATATGGTAAGACAATTTGTGGAACTATTGAACTAAAAACACTTCTTATTACCAAATGTCAATAATAAATAATATTTGATCTAAAAAATCATTTCATGAGAAATAAATTTGAAAACCTCATTTAAAATAGAGAATATATGTGTTAATTGTAAAATATCCTCCAATAACTAATTTTAGTGAACTATATGATATGGCCGCATAAAAACTTTAACCTACATCTAGTTCAACTCAACAATTAAATTCTTCTAAGCATATGTTTCAAGAGGACAAATATACTAAGAAGAAAATGAATGTGGGTTATAAAGGACATGAGAAATATTTGAGTAAATTAAGAAAATGTTCAACAAGATCTTTGGGATTGTATTTCATGGATACAAATCAATTGGTTCCTAGGGAAATAAAGAAACAATGCTTGTAAAATAGTTTTTTTCTTCTTTATAGTCACAAGCCACTACTTCTATTCCTAAAGAATAAAAATTATCTAACCCAAGGAATCCAGACTCTCAAAATTTAAATGATTATATATTTTATTGTTTATGATTGTTAACCAATTTATTTCATTACCCTATATATATCTATTTATCATATTATTTATTTTTTATCCTTTCCAAATTCTAATTCATCTCACTTTTATATTCTTACAATTTATATTTCATTGTGTAACATTGATTATTCTATTACTATAATTACTTTGTTTTTGATATCACAAAAATAGAGACAATGACGATAATACCAAAATCACATTTTAGTTATTTATGGGAATTTTTCTTAGTAATCTATTTTTATGATTAATTTATATTTGTTAATACAAATTTAAAGGTTTTTTGAACCTCAAAAATGGGGAGATTTTCACACATGTTGTTGTCATATAATAAACCCTAAATTATTATAAGTTTTTATTCTAATAAAGTACATGGTTTTTTGTATAATTACATTAAAATAAGTGTTTCACAAGTTATTAGTTAATTTATTATAGATTTATTAATTTTAAATTTTTATGGATTGTTATTCTTCAAATTTTTAGAATAATTTTTACATGTACAAAAACTTATATGAATGTTTGGTTGTTCAGATATAGTCAAAATGTTTTATAGTTTACACTTACATGAATAATTATTCAAATTTTAATATCTTAAATATATTCAATTTACTCTTATATATACTATATAATTCAAATCTCATTCTTACATAGTACAAATTTTAAAAGGTGTAATTTCTCATATAGAGATAAATTATTCTGATGAAGAAAATATTATCAACAAGTTATTCTTATGTAAGGAAATGGTTGTTGTTATGAAAGATCACATAACTATTTATTATTATGTTGAATTTTATATATATATATATATTTATTTATTATTATGTAACATATCCATTAAATAATTTTAGTATATAAGGACTCTAAATTATAATTATTCGTCCATAGTTTAAAATTTTAGATATTTACAAGGAGATTTTTGGAAGATATTTCAAATGAGAAAGAATTGGTCAAATTTGAATGTATTTTTAGAAAATGAATATTTCTATGATGTTTTGATGGAATTTTAATATGAGTTATTATTTTTTAAAGACCAAATTAAGTTTAATGGGTTACCTACTTTCAAATAGATGATTAGGACAAAATTTGAATCCTCTAAAATTAAAATATTTGATTATTTATCATCATGAAAGTATAATATATATATATATATATATATAGACATACACGTGAATTGATATAAATATTATTGAATATACACACTTCAAGAAAACTATTGATACAATTGTTAATAGGATTTCTGGGTTTATTCAGAAAGTGTTTTATTCCATTATTTTTACTATATGACTGAAAGAAAAATGAAAAAGGATAACGTCCTACTATTTCTGTAATGACCTAGGTATTCATAGAATAATATTTTTTCATTTATATTAATTTGTTTGAATAATATGTTAATTTTATGCTAAAGGGGACACTCTTTTCTGATAGCATACTCGACACACAACAGTGGGTCTCTTCGAAATCTTATGTTTCACACAACATTGAGTTTTACCGAAAAATATTACAAAAATATTATTATTATTTTAAATGGAAGTCAAAAACATGACGTTGGAATGAAGGGAGTTAATATTATCAACTAAATTTTGAAATATTGCTTACACATGTTTAAATAACTGTTCATTGGTTTCGAAATTTATTAGAAAAGGAAATAAAAACCAATTGAATATACAAGATTCATTTTTATGAAAACCCATTTAAAAGAGAATAATTGTGTTTATAAAATCATATCACTCTTTATGGATTTTTAATTAATGAAAAATATATGTCATATATTCAATTTAATTTTTTAAATTCATCTTATATGTTTTATAGATATTATATAAGATAAAATTCAATTTTTCAGATAAAAGAAGTATTTTTCTAAAAATACTGTTTTACAAACTTTCGAAGGAGAACCCTTTTTAAATTTATTTTTTTGACACATTTATATGTTATATTAGAAAAAATAAAAATCTTCTTTATAATAAGGACATTAAAATTTACTTTGGATGAATTTTTGATTTTTTTCTAATTACTATCATGTTTTGATGAATAACAATAATTCACTATATTTTAATTGAAAACAACTTTTTCCATCGAGATAATTTATATTGTTAAATAATATTATTTGTTGGTTTTAAAATATAAATGGAATATATTTTTATCATCTTATCAAATTTTTTTCATTGGATGTAATTTCAGTTTTAAATTGGATATAAACACACATCAATCTTTTGATAGTTTTAACTTCTAAAAAGCATGCTTTTTGGTTTTAACGACGGGAATTAATTTTACATTAATTTCATCCAATTAAATGTTTTGAATTTTAAAAAATGGATTCAGTATTTGGAATCAGGAGAACCAAATTATGTAAATAGTTACCTTTTATTTTTGGACACTATGAACAGTAATTTCAGTAATTATTTTATTTACCATGGTTAAAGGGTAAATCTGGTAAATAAGGGTAAAAAATTATATTATAATAATATTTAACTACCCTAAAACATGTCATAATACTATTGGATGAGATATGTCCAAACATGGTCATTATTGGGTGGATTTTGGGACCCCATGTATCCACTTAGATGTGATAGTGACCTTTTATAATTTTTAATTTAAAGAAAAGAGAAAAATAACATAAACATGTATCTTATTACTAAATTTTTTTTATACGGGATTATATAATTGATCTCTTTGAATATAAATATTCATTAGAAATAGAAAAATATTTCCTACATAATTATATTATATTTATAATTTTTATACATTAAATAAATAACTTTAATTATGACAAAATGATGATGTAGTGATTGCTTCATTAATAAAGGATTCAAATAAATGATATTATAAATATTAAAATAAATGTAATTTGGTTATTGGGATGTCATAAACTAATTTTATAGATGATATTGACATATTATATTTGATTTAATTCATTTTTTATAAAGAATCTGGTTTTTATGACTTTATCAAAAATCAATTAATTTATATTGTCAAAATTGACATAAATGAGTTTTTTAAACAAATACTATTTTATTAAATGATATAATAGTACAAAAAATATAATATTAGCCCAAATGACATATATAATGTTAAAAATTTCATTAATGATCCACTTATGGTTCTCTTGACATTTTATATTAAATATAGTTACAATATATTTTGAAAATTCAAGAAGACATGTTAAGAGTTAATGTTTTTAACTAAGGGTTAATGCTAAAAGATATGGTTAATTTTTTGACCTAAACTTGTCTAAGGCCTATTGGATAAGAGTTTCTCGACACAAAAGTATCTTATCTTTAAAATAAATTATATTGGGACCATTTTAAAACTAAAATCAATTTATAATAAAATAATATTTCAAGACCATCCTAAAGTGACCCTCCTCCATCTTATAAAAGGCCTCCAACTATAGCCACTTAATCACGCCTCTAAAGCCCCTTGTCATGTCAAAATTATACTCAAATAATCTCTCAACATCCCTAACCTCATCCTAGAATCCTTGAAATTGGAATAATAAAATTTAAGAAATCCTTTTAGCTCAAATCAAAAAAAGTTACCTGATTTAGAGGTAATGTCTTCTCTCAAGTTCCTTTCCCTTATTTTCCTTCCCCACTCCCTATGATCTTATTATTCCTTGATTACAAAACAACAACAGTATCCAAAATATATTAGGATTATTTTAGGATAAGGATTATAACTACACTTACACACACCTCTATCTAATGGATACAAACAAACTATTTCTGTGTACGGGGAACTACCGTCTCACGAAATGATGATTGTTCAATTTTCCCCTACCACCACTCATGGTGGACATTATAATGGCACCATATTTATATATGATATATATTATATTTATATTGTCTCTATTCTTCTTTATTTTTTATTTATATCTTACCTTTATGATTTCCATAATGTGTAAATATGATAATTTCATTTGAGGAAGTGCGGACTACCGCCCCCTCAAAGTGATATGACTCATTCATTCCATACATAGAACATATAAAGTGTGAAGATATTGAACTTATGTAACATATATAAAATATTATATTATACTATAATTATAATATACCTATATATCATTTAGTTTTTATTTTATTAAATATCAAAATGAAATGAAAGAAACATTCATGCGTACGTACGGCTTATCGTCTCAATGAATGGTGCATTTCACTTCTTATCTCCAAATGTTATGTACTGTTATAAATACATATATATATATATACTGGATATATATTATATATATGATATCTAAATCATGAATATCATTTTGGAGATAGTGGACTTTTGACCACATGGACAACTTGTAATTATAAGAAGTTCAGTTCTGACACAAGTACCAAATATCAACAAAACGACTGTTATTAACTTAAATGATTATGTGATGTTTATAACATAATGATAATTAATATAAAATGAATAATAATCTTTAAAAAGGTTCTGAATCAAGTAGAAATTAACCTATGTTTATTATTCAAAAATTTAAATAACGAATGAGAAAAGTCGGACTCAAGGTAAGGGAATTCATCTCAATCTCCCTTCATTGAGGCATATTTTGGTTTATACACAACCTTTTTTATATGGTGTATAGTTATAAATTTTTTAATTTAATTTGATTAAATTTTTTCAAAAGGAATATTTTGTTTTATGAAGCGTTTTACTAAATGACAAAGGTAATGTTTTTTTAACGTACGCGGTGGAAGCGACCTTTCTGCCGCCAAAAATATTATTTCATATTTGACTTTCTTGACTAGCTGTAATGTTTTTAAAATGAAAATAAATACCATATAACATTTTTAAATATTTTTTATTGAAAATTATAAATAATTGATTATGTAAATTAGTTTAAATTATATATTGTGATTGTAATGTGGAAATGTTATCTTTCATTTATGCTTCTTTTTTTGTGTTATAAATATGTTATGGTTCTTGGGAATTGTTTAAATATATAGGTGGTTCCATGATAAACCAAGGTAGGGTGACCCTGATATAGCTCTCTAATGAATTGGGTAATGTGATAGAGGTAAATATTAATGTTTCTCCTAAGAGATTTAGGGAATATACTATGGTGGTATTCTAAACGTAACTCCCTATATAGTAGAGAAAACAACAATGTATGTATATTATGGATGCCACAAGTTACCTTTATTATTTGTGATTTCTATGATTTATTCATAAATATTATGATTTCATGAGGTATGTTATAAAGAATATGTTTTATGATTGAAAAGTATGATTTCATTTATTTGTATGTATTCATGGACTAATGTTTTCCTTATTTATTTTATATCCATTACTGTGCTTTTTATGCTCATCCCATGTTTTTGTAATGTTTTTCATAGGGAATAAGGAAGGGTAAGAGAAAGGAATAATTCATGAATGTTTTTATCAAGAAAATAATCCTTATTTTAATCAAGGAGTTTTATTATTGTGAAAAAATACGATAGAGTAGAAGTGCATAATTTGTAATATTTTAAATTTAATATAATAGTTATGGATTAATTATCTAAAAATATAAGACTAAAAAGATCCTCATTGTGAATTCTTGACTTAAATCAATATCATGTAATGTTTATGGTTGGTGCCTTATAGTTTTTATCATAGGTTGGTTTAGATAACTTTAAAGATTAGGGTGTAGTTAAAGGATCCCATATAACCAAAAGGGTTATTATCATATGAAAACATTTGGAGGGTTTTGGTAAATTAAGTATATTGGATAAAAAACCTGAATAATAGAGATATAAGGATGTTGGTGGATTAGAGTATTATAAATGTTTTTTTTGTTATATTTACCCTATAAGGGATTCTTTTTTTAATAATAATAATTTGTTTCATCTTTAAGTGCTGATTATTTTAAGCAAATTATGGATCATTTGTCAAGATGGAAGGAAACAGATCTTGCACAACCTTCTTATCCCTCCTTGATGATTTGACCATCAGTATAATGGAAAAATATTATTCGAATGATTTTGAGAGCTTCTTGAGTATTCAAATAAACTGCAAGAAATTGTTTAAGTTATCTTACACCTACTATTTTCTTAAACAATTTTATGGATCATGGTATCATTTTCATATGATTCCAAGATCTCAACTTTTCCAACTCTATCGAAAAGTGAAAATATAAAAGTGGAGATAATGTTTACTTTTTGAAAGTAAGACAACATGCCAAAAGAGAAAGGGAACATCTTGAAGATTATGATATCTGGATTCAAGGTATGATTTATTTTCTTATCCATAAACAATGAAGCATATTTGGATTAATATTTATAAATGATGAGGATATTCAAACTTTATGAATGTTGTATTTAGAAATAAGGTTGAAATGTATAATTAATGGATTATGAATAATTCTAAATGAGTAAGAAGTCTACATATAAGGGATTCAATAGTTATAGTAAATTTTAGGATGATGAAATGTTTAAAAATATTAATGCTCTTTTGATGATGTGATTACTTTGGAAGACTTTTTCTAGTATGTGTAAACCTGATGTTTGATATGTGAAAATTTTATTCAAGGAAGAATTATATTTTCTTGTGTAGACATAATGGATAACCTTAGGGGTTTATATGATCTTTTTTTATGTTATTAATGGTTATTACATTTTGGGATGCAAAATGAAAGGTATTAGATAAAATTTGAGGATAAAACATGTTATGGTTATTTTGAGGAAATTATCTTATTCATGAGAATGTCATAAGATAGATTTGGTTTTAGAAAAAAGAAAACCCACAGGATGAGTGACAACCCATCACATATGGAAAGGCCATGAGAATCAATTCCACAACTGAAGGGTGACAAGGGTGCATAGCCTACCACTAGCCAACGTGAATTCCCTGGTTAGTATGACTTATTATTTTTTGTTAAATTATTTTATGGATCATGGATAAATTTATTTTTGGAACATTTGTTTTATCATATGGATATAATTAGTTTAGGAAAATTATTTGCTGATTAAGTGATAAATGTTATTTTAGAAGTCATTCTATATTTTGGGAACACCATATGCCTAAGGAAAATAGAATACTATGGGATTTTATTTGAGTAATGGTTGAATTTTATTTTGGAAGAATATATGTTTTTATTGTGGACATATGGTGATTTGGGGTATTTATAAAAATGATTAACCTATCATAGAAAATATGTGATTAGGTTTTTTTCATTACGAGACTTTAAGAGTAGTCCATGTTATTTGGAGATAAATGATAAGATCTATTATGGAAGACTATGTGATCATATCCTTTTGAATTTTGGATTTAAATCATAGTTTGGATTATTTTGAAGAATTTTATGGAAAATTGTTTATTGAATGGTCTTCCTTGAAATTTTTTGTATTTTTTGGAGATTTAGAGTAATGTTTCTATTTATAAATGATTTTTCTTTTCTGGGGATTATCTGTTCTTATACTAACCATTTTGGTTTGGTTATTATATAAAGACAATGGAAATATATGGTTATTAGTTTTTAGATTATGTGATTCTATATAATTTTATTCTAGAACATCATGTGTGACCAAGTCATCTTGAATACTCATTGTTTGGAGAAAATCTGAGTTTGGGGAAGATATTTATTAAAGGATGAAACTATAATTTTCAATTAAGTGTGTTTCCATATGTTCTAGGTCAAGATCATAAAAAAATTCATCAATTTTATGAAAATTAACTTAAAATAAAAACATTTTCTGTTTAATTTTCCTACTGGGGAATCAAATATAATTTAACCCATCACAGGTTTATGGTTTTCTAGTAGTTAACTTTCTCATGATCATGTATTCTATTACCCTCCATCAAAACATGAAAGTTAGTTTTTCTTCTATATCCACTATTCCTACATAGAATATTAGTATGTGTTATCTTGGGTGACCTTTTTACTTCTCTTTATTTCTTTTAAAGTGATATATTTATTGACACTTTTTTCGATATTGTATTTTCAATGAAGCTTCCAAGCACAATTTTAAAATTGCGAGGACACAATTTCAAAAGGGGGGAAAGATATAACAACCCATGTATTTATAAAATAATAATATTTATTTTATATTAATATTTATGAATAAGATTTTAATTTTACGTTAAAGGGGGCTCTTTTTTCTGATAGCGTACTCTACATGCAACAACGAGTTTCTATGAAATATTAGGTTTCACACAACATTGAGTTATACCGAAAAATATTACCATAATATTATTATTATTTCAAATGATATTTAATGTCTATCTATTGGAATGGTGGAAATTAATAGTATCAACTAAATTTTGAAATATAGTTTACACATGTTTAAATAATGATTCATTGGTTACCAAATTTATTATTGATGGATATAAAAACCAATTAAATATAAAGGATGTGTTTTTATAAAAGCCTATTTAAAAGAGAATAATTGTGTTTTTAAAATCATATCACTATTTATGGATTTTTATTTAATTAAAATATGTGTTATATATTAAATTAAATGTTTTGAATTCATTTTATATGTTTTCTAGATATGATATAAGAGCAAAAGCAATTTTTCAGATAAAAGAACTATTTTTAGAAAAATGCAGTTTTACCACCTTTTGATGAAAAACCCTTTTTAAATTTAGTTCTTGACACCTTTTTATTTTATATTTGAAAAAATAGACTTATTATTTAGAATAAGAACATAAAAATTTACGATGGATGAATTTTTTATATTTTTCTGATAACTATCACGTTTTGATGTATAGTAAAAATACGCTATATTATAATTGAAAACATCTTTTTCCATAAAGATAATTAATATGGTTAAATCATATTATTTTATGGGTTTAATGTATAAATTTAATATATGTTTATCATTTAATAAATTTTTTTTCATTGGAAATAATTTCCCTTTTAAATTAGATAGAAACACATGTCAATCTTTTGATAGTTTTTACTTCTTAAAAACACACCTTTTGGTTTTGAGAAAGAGAATTAATTTTAAATTAATTTCTTCAAATTATGTGCTTTGAATTTGAAAAAATGGATTCCATATTTGGAATCAAGATTTCAAAATTATGTATATAGGTAGATTTTATTTTTGTAAACAATAAATATCAACATTAGTAATTATTTTATTTACCATGGTTAAAGGGTAAATCTAGTAAATAACGGTAAACAATGATATGATAATAATATTAAACTACCCTAACACATGTATTAATACTAATTTATGAGATATGTACGGCCATGTTCATCCATGGGTAGATTTTGGGACCACATGGATCCACTTGGATGTGATAGTTACCTTTTATAAATTTTAATTTAAATAAAAGAGAAAAATAACATAAACATATATATTCTTACTAAAACTATTTTTATATGGGGTTATATAATTGATCTATTAGAATATAAATAAAAATTAGAAATATAAAAATATTTCCTATATAATTATATATTATTTATAATTTTTTGAAATTAAATAAATAAAATTAATTATGACACATTGATGATGTAGTGATTGCTTCATTAATAAAGGATTCAAATAAATGATATTATAAATATTAAAATAAATGTAATTTGGTTATTTTGATTCCATACATGAATTTTATGGATTATAGTGACATATTATATTTGATTTAATTACTTTGGTTTGATGGAATCACGTTTTTATTAATTTAACAAAAATCAATTTCTTTATAGTGTCAAAATTGACATAAATGAGTTTTTGAAACAAATACTATTTTATTAAATGATATAATAGTCCCAAAAATATAATATTAGGCAAAATGACTTATATAATGTTAAAAATATCATTAATGATCCACTTATGGTTCTATTTTCATTTTATAGTGAATATAGTTACCATAAATTAAGAAAATTAAAGAGGACATGGTAAGAGTTAATGTTTTTAACTAAGGGTTAAAGCTAAAATATAAGGGTAATTTTGTGACCTAAACTTGTCTAAAACCTATTGATTAAGATTTATTAACCCAAAATTATCTTATATTTTCAATAAATGTGTTTGGGACTATTTTAATATGAAATTAAATTTATAATAAAATAATATATCAAGACCTTCCTAAAACGCCCTCCCTTCATCTTATTAAAGGCCACCACATCTACACACTTAATCACACCATTAAAGACACTTGGATCATCCAAAATCTTATAAAATAATCTCAAAACATCCCTAAATTCCTTATATATGCATTAACATGAGAATAATTTAATTTAAGAAATCCTTTTAGCTAAAATTAAAATAATTTACCTGATTTAGAGGTAACGTATTCTCTCAAGTTCCTTTCCTTTATTTTCCTTATCCACTCCCTATGATCTTCTTATTATTTTATTACATAACAAAACCAGTATCCTAAATATAATAGTATTTTTTATGATAATTATTCTAACTACACTTACACACACCTACATCGAATGGATACGAACATATTGTTTCTGTGTACATCGAACTATTGCCTCACGAAACGACAATTGTTCAATTTTCCCCTACCACCTCTCATGGTGGAAATTATGATGGAACTTTATTTATATATGATATATATTACATTTATATTGTATCTATTCTTATGTATTTTTTCATTTACATCATACCTTTATTCTTTCCATAACATGTAATTACAATAATTTCATTTGAGGAAGTGTGGACTACCGCCCCGTGAAAGTGATATGACTCATTCATGCCATACATGGAACGTATAAAGGATGGTATTAATGAACTTATGTAAGATATAAAATATTATATTATACTTTAATTTTAATATACATATCTATTATTTATTTTTCATTCCTTTAAATATGAAAATGAAATCAAATTAGCGTTCATGCGTACGTACGGATTACCGTCTCCATGAACGGTGAATTTCATTTCTTATCTCCAAATTTTGTGGAATATTATAAATACGTATATAATTGATATAAACACATATATTCTGTATATATAAGATACTTAAATAATGAATAATATTCTGGTGACAATGGACTTTTAACTACATGGACAATTTATATCAAAACAAGTTCATTTTCAACTCGAGTATCGAATATCGACAAACCGACTGATATGAACTTAAATAATTATGTTATTTTTATAATATGATGACAAGTAATATAGAATGAATAATAAACTTGAAAAAGGTTCTGAATAAATTATAAATTAACCAAATTTTATTATATAGGAATATAAATAATGAACGAGACAAGTCAGACTCAAGGCAATTGACTTCATCTCAATATCCTTTCATTGAGGTATATTTTTGTTTATATATGAACTTATTCTATATGGTGTATGGTTATAACATTTTTATTTTTATTTAATTCAATGGTTTTCAAAAGTAATCTTTTGTTTTATGAATCATTTTACTAAATGACAAAGGGATACGCAGTGACAACGCCGTTTCCACCGCTGTGAGTATTATTTCATATTTGGATTCCTTAGTAAGCCGTACTTTTTTTAAAAGGCAAAAAAATACCATATACCCCTTTTTATGTATTTTTGTATTGAAAAATATTTTTATAAATAATTTATTTTTTCAATATCTTGAAATTATATATTTTTATTGTAATGTGGAAATGTTATCTTTCCTTTATGCTTGTTTTATGTGTTATGAATATGTTATAGTGCTTGGGAATTGTTTAAATATATTGGTGGTTCTATGATAGGTCAAGGGTGGGTGATCCCAATATATATATCAAATTCATTGGGTAACATGATGGAGGTAAACACTAATGTTTCTCTTGAGAGATTTAAGGAATATACTATAATGGTTCTTCCAAACATAACTCCCTATGTTGTTGTGAAAGAAAAAATGTAAGTATGTTATGGATGCCACAGGTTACCTTTATGATTTATGATTTATTTTTTTTATTCATAAATATTATGACTTCATGAGTTATGTTAAAGTGATTATGTTTTATTATTGAAAATTATGATTTCATTGATTTGTATGTATTCATGGACTAATGTTTTCATTCCGTATTTTATATCCCTTACTGAGCTTTTTATGCTCATCCAAAGTTTTGAAATGTTTTTTACAGGGTATAAGGAAGGTTAAGAGAAAGGAATAATTCAAGAATATATTTATCATGAAAATAATTCTTGTTTTAACCAAGGAGTTTTATTATTGTGAAAATATTTGGATAGAGTAGAAGTGTCTAATTTGTAATATTTGAGAAGTAAGGAAATAGTTATGACCTAATTATCTAAAAATATAAATTTGAAAAGACCTTAAATATGAATTCTTAACTTAACTCATGATTGTGTAATTTTTAAGGCTGATTCATTACAATTTCTATGTGTTCATATAAATTTTTCATTCAATTGTGGATCTCTTTATGAATACAAATTTCATACATATTTTTTATTGTATATTAATATTCTATTAGTTATAAACAATAAAAAACTCATGTTCTATGAATTTCTCCCAAGATTCTAAATCATTATCTTTTTCTTTGAGTTCCCACTTCTTATACAATGTCTGGGAGGGAGACCAAGGACAGACTTCTTGTAATAGAGGCAAATCCTAGTTTAAATGTCTTTTTATAATTCATAAACATGAAGTGTAAACTAATTACACTCAATCTTGAGATATCTAGGTAATTTAATCTAATAAAATCATTATACCTACATTGGGTGTTGATGTAGTGGAGTATGGGATTATATTATAGACCCATATCCACTATAAAAATCATTTTATCCTTTAATTTTCTATTATTCTATAGAAAATATGATTTAAGAATAGGGATATATTTAATTGATATAGTAAATGAGGGTAGTTAATGTTTTTAAAAGGTGAAATTTAAGAAATCAAATTTAAACACCTCTTGGGTCATTGTATCAAAAAATTTGGAAAACATTCGGCTTTAAAATTATAGTAGTGTTTCTAAAATTTATTTTCATAATAATCAAGAAAAAGTTTCAATCATTTCACCATGAGGTCTAAAATACGCTTTTATACTTAGTATATAGATTTTTTTAGAGTTCTGGAATTTTGATGTTTATGAATAATTTCATAATATTATTATGTAACACCAAAATGAATTTCTAGTTCTGATTTTAGAAATTATAGTTTGTAAAAATTAATTTATAACAAAACTAACTACACAAAAATGTTTGAGAAATATATATAGATTATGTGGATGTTTTTATACGTATTTAAGGTTATATTAAGATATTTAATGCATAATTTTTTAGATCTGAATTTCAAAAAATATTACACTATAATTTAATACTTTATGTAGTAGTCATTTAGGATTTTAAAAAATTTAACATTTTTTGGTTACTTGTGATGAAGCTTTAATACAGACTACAAAACTTTCTTTAGAGTGTTATAAAATATTCCTCTTCTTGGTTTGAGAAAAATAAAAATGTAAAGACTTGATCCATCATTGGAATAACATGAGGAGGATGGAAGAAGATTAATTATTTTCATTGAGACTCTTATTTTATCATTATTCTGTGTATGGAAGATTTATTACTTGTGGGGGTTTAGGTCCATCTCCATGTTACATATTATTTAGTATTTATTGATATTGAAATGAATTCATGCGAAATGTATTGAAAATGTTATGAACCAAGGACATATCATCTTGATAAAAACATACAACAAACCTTGTAAATATCTTTTTTTATGGTTTTCTCACTCCCTTAATATATATTGTTTTTGTCATTTGATTAATCACTTTGAGATCCTCTATTTTATCCAATATGAGAAACGTTTTTAGGCTTGTAAAAACCATTTTAGTCATGCTAATTCACCCCCTCTTAGTGCTTTTCACTTTTCTTCCCATGGTCACCTCAATATCTCTGCTTCAATAACATATATTTTACAAGTTTCATTTTTTATTTATTAACTCAATTTCTCTATTTTTACTTAGAAAAACTTCATTTAAGAAAAAATTCCTCTATAAATTCCATTATTCAAAATTATTTCATTTTCATTAAAAAATCATCTAATTATCATTATGGGAATAATTTATATACATTAATCGATTAATTTATTATTTTGATTTCTCTTTTAAATTACATATTCAATTGTCTACATCAACTATAATTGTGGAAGAAATATATTTTCATAATGAAATATTTAAATATATCATTTTTTTGAATCACAATATCTCCAAATGAGAATAATAAAAAGATCCTAAGAAAATAACCTTTCCATTGACTCCAATATAGAATCAAGTGATATCTATCTTTCATTATCCATTTCCTTAATATATTGTTACTATGTTTCATAAAATTGTTTCATGAATATTTCTCAACAAGTTTTTAATATACCTAACTCAAATGTTCAGTTTTATTTGAATTATTCTTGTATTAAAATTAAAGGAATATGTTAATTTAATCCCTTTTCCAAATCTCAATACCAAAATAATTTTTATGTGGATATATATTCTACTCATATACTTATGTTATGTGTTATTGATATATTTCCCATTCTTGATATGTTTCACTTAATTTTTTTAAAATGTTTTGTATATTCGAAAAAAATCAATAATAGTCTATATGTTTTTTCATAAGATATTTCATAAAAAATTATATATAAGAAAAAAGATTTCTTTTTAGGCCCACAAGGGTATTTAGTGAGAGATACCCCAAGGGGGTGAATTAGGTTATGTAACTCATTCCAATTCAAACCCCTTGATCCTAAATCTCTCACTTACCTAGATTATTTTGAGCTTAATGTTTGTACGTCCACTTTTATGTTCTTATTTCAATGGTGAACCTATTAATATTTTTCTTATGATTTAATAAATTATCACTCAACCCAGGAATACCAATTTATGTATTTTATAAGTTATGTAGAACATCAACACAAGATACAATATTTTTACTTGGTACACCAGGATTAGGCTAATTTAAGGGGCATACAATGAAAATATGTGAAGTACTGGAATACACTAAAGTGAATTTAGTGGAGGGTTTAAGAAAGGTCTCTCCAATTCATGGGTTCACTCCCTTGGAAATATTTTGGGTTCATTCACTTATCATGAAAGGTCACTCCTTCACGTCAGGGGTCACTCCTTTATTTCCCTCCTCATCTGAATGCTCACAGAGGGAAAACTATTTGGCACATAAGCCAATTGAACACTTAACATTCTCTGTGTTTCATTAATTATGGTTTAGTTTTTGGTGATCTACATGAAATATTATTTCTTACATAACGTGAAGAATTCCCCATAATAATGGATTCAATTTCTTTGAGGATCTAAAATGAGTCTTCAAGGAACAAGTTATTCATTTGTAAAGGTATTTAATAAGTTCCAACTACATTTCTATATTGGTTGCTTATAATGAACTTCTAATACTAACATTCATGCAACTTATTCACACATAAGTATGTACTTGTAATTCTATATGCAAGAACCTATTCAACATAGTAATTTCATAATAGATTTTCCATTGAAAAAAATTAATATTTTAATAAAATAGAATATTGATTGAAGAAGGTGGTTCAAAAAAGTCACTTATGGATCACAGTGGTCTGTATAACCCTTTCTCAAAATTTCCCATTTATAGAAAATAAAACATCTTTCCCTCTCAAAATCTACCTCTGAAAACTTCTCTCTTTATGTCCTCTCAAGGGATCAGGTATTTATATATGAAATATCAACCCTTTTCACATTTTAAAACCCTTCCTTGATATAAATCCACTTCACATCACCATCCTTCTGACAACCCCCTTTTTCTTGTAACCTAGGTTCACAAATTTCACTGCATTCTTGCATTTATACTTTTTCATAGAGCCTCTATTTTTACAAATTAATCACATTATGTGAGAATTATTGTACCTTTTCCTGAGAAATAATACTTTAGTTCAATTATCTATGTAAACATCCCAAAAAACCTAAAACACCATCAAAACCAATCCTTCATGAATATCTCAATATCCTCACAGTTCCAAAACTCTATCATGAACTTTTTATGGTGCATATCTACCTTGACACTTTTCTATCATTGGAAAGTATTAATTTTTAGTGAGTGACTATATATTCACCATAGAAAAGTATACTACCATAGAAAAGTACAACACCAATAGTTTGACACTCCCCAAAATCCCTTCAGATAATTTTAACACTCTTTCACATATAATAGTTATGATAGAAATATCAGGCTCCTAATATTTTAAACCAATCTACATACAATCCTCCTTTTTATTTTAATCAACATAACATCAACAATTCTCATATTGGATTCTAAAATTCCATACAATGGGAAATCCGACACCAAAAATAACTATATACATGGTTAATAACAAATCCAAAAACATCTAACTCACCATTTCAATATTTATAATTAAACCAACACAAAGCAGAACCATTTATTATTAGATGCTAATAGTATATCCCTAATGATTTTTTGAAAACAAAATCATGAATCCAATACTATCCACACATCATGAACCCAAGAACATACGTCATAAGACTCCTTATTCTTCATCTTAAAAATCCTTCAAATTCTTGATTATATCTTCCCCCCATTGACATTAAATCCAAATCATATCCTATACCAAATTTAATAAATGTAGAATATTTGAAAATAGTTTAACATAGGAGACAAGGGTCTCACTTTTACACATTTCTCCCCATTTATAGTGATCTTAAACATCTAAATTTCATCATGTCTTTTACACCATTGATGTTATGCATTATTTTAATGAACACTATAAATTTTATAAATGATGTTTATATAGCCATTTCTAATAAATATTATTCCCATCAATTGACACAGTCCATACTTTAAATTTAGAGAGACAAATATCCCCCCATGATATATACTTCTTACATACATTCAAACTTATTAGTCCCAGAACTTATCTACTTTTCCTATATAATTTCTCTATCTTTGACTACATGTTTGATTAATATCTAAAGATCAAAATAATCCTTGAACTATAGCTATATTTTTAATGATTTTCACTGGTTGAACTTTCCGCTTTGTAAAGAGACATAAGAAAAAATCTAATTCTACTGAGTTTTTACTTAGTGTAAGAATTAATAGTTAAGGTTAATAATATAAATTCTATCAATTTCACTCACCTGATTCCATACATTCATGTAACTTTAGTGGTTAACTTTAATCTTGAATCTCACTAAAAACTAAATCACACTCCAAAAAAAAATTAGTGAATTAGTAATGAATCAGTAATTGTGTGAGTTATACTAGATTTATTTTTTAATGAATAATCTACAAACACTAATAAAATACCAATTGTAAAAACATATATCTTCTTTCATCTATTAGGTGTCTTTCCTTGGTTGATGTGGATACCACTTCTAATAAAACCATATCAAAACTCCCCTTACTGTCTTAAGCTACATCATCACATAATGAATTGATATTCAATATGTGAATTATCCACCTATAGAAACATTTCATATATTGAGAACAATCATATTATATCACATTTTAGACAAATTTTTAGATTAAAAAAGAGGAAAAATATTTCTCTTGCTACTTCTCCATAAATGTGTCTTCTTCCATATTCAAGTTTGAATTCCATTTTATGCTCTTGAAACTAGAAATTAAACTCGGACATGAAATAATATGGGATGAAACAAGTAATTTTAATGATTCTTATTATTTCAATCATGTAATTGAAATTTATGATTCAATAATATATCACTTTCAATGCTCTAATCTTAAATTGGAGCTTTGAAACATGACACAATATCATTTTCATCTTTTAATGAAACCTCCCAGTGGATCGAAACTCCCCCAAAATAATCACTAATCTAACAATAATTATAATATTTAGTTATATAGGGATATGGGATTTATATTTTCTCAAGTTGAGGATGATTATGAGTTAATATGTACCATTAATTTTCTTATATCTTTTAATTTAGAGCCCATATTTTGATCTAAAACGGTTTTGATATACCCCAAATTCTATTTATTTTTCTTGGTCTTATTCTTTAATTTATATACCAAATCACAATATATTACACCTTGGGTTATAATCCCAAAAAATATCTCCTTACATGCCCTTTTTTGGACTTTATGTCTGTAAAACTTGTTACTGATTTTTTTATATCTACCAGAATTATTAGATTTCTTATCTAGTACCTTGTTTTCAAATACTTATTTCAAATGAAAAAATAATTAAGGTCCATTAAATTTTCCAAATATTTCCAGTAATAATTATGTTCTTCAATGGATTTGGAAATTCTCTTCAAAGCACCTTTATCATTGTGATCTTCTTTATCCAGACTATGAAATGGAATTTTGAATGAATATGTATATTATTGAATACATTCCCATTTTCCCCATTTATTCCATCAAAACATATTGTGTGAATCATAATTTTTTACTTATAACTTGAAGGGACCTTCATGCATATGTTTATGATAAATCCATTGTTTTCCCTTTTCATGGGAACTCCTAAAAAAATTCTCTTCCCTTATGGTATATTTTTTTAATCCAATTAGAAATGCTTTTTGTCTTTCCTCATTGAAAAAAAATAATCTAACTTTTTTTTCATTCTTGGTGGATCTTTCCTTATATTAGCATCCATTTTCATCATAGCTAGAATAAAATCATTCTTTTTCCTCTAATTTGTTTTCTTTCTATGAGATCTATTGTCAGTTATACATTGTTAGTTCTTGGATTATTATTTATTGAGATTCGTTCCATTCCTACTAGATGTTAAATCTATTCTCAAACATAACTAGATTTATTTCAAAGAAAACATTCTCCATGTTTTTATATGATATAGAAATTCCTTACAAAACCTTTAGTTTCTCTCTTATTATAATTTTAAGAAATATTTCAATGATGAACACATATAAAACATCTCCCATTAGAAACTTACCTCATATAGGCAGTCCCTAGTTTAGATATTTTAGTAGATTCCATTTTTTACTTTTATACCTTTAGCTTCTAGCCATACACTTATGATATATCCCATGATTCCAAAATTGTGTCACTTTGTAGATAAATTACTATTATAGACTTCTCTTATAGATTTATCAAGAATATTTATCTTTTCATATATTTCATAATTCCACATTTATAAACTCTATTAATTGATACTTATATGGTAGGAATATTTATCTTTTCATTTGAGGTTATTAGCTTCTCTTTGACTTAATTAATCTTTTAATCCTTCTATATTAATTGGAAAATAATCATATTTAACCTTGAGTTATCTCCATGTATATATTTTATCCTCTCTTTAAGTTTTATTTTTGAGAGTGATAATGATTTATTTTATATCCTTCTCTATGAAAATTTTTTCTTCTATCCAATGTGTGATTTTTTGATTAAATTATTTTGTACCTTCATTTTTATACCAATTTTCATAATATATTTATTTAAATACCCCACTAATCACTTAAAACTCTAATTATCCTCAACCGGTTTTCCCATGTGTGTAGTAAGTTCATCCATCATGGACTTTATTTTTGGACATTATTTTGAGTTGAGGACCTTCCCCATGGAAGTAGTTTTATGCTCCTTCACTTTTAATGACATATTTTTTTAATTACTTTACTAAGAATCATTCATTTTGCTTAGATTTGTAGCTAATTAAATAAATATTTTTTTTTATCATTTTAACTCTTCATCCTCAATCTTTAGCACTTGACCAAAGATATCTTAAGACTTATTATACTTACTTGGGTCTATGTTTCCTTCTTACATAACTAAATCCCACTCCTATAATAATTTTAAAACTTCCTTATATGGACCTAATGATATCTCATCATCATTAAAAGTTCCAATATTAATTGGGAAATTAGGTTCCTCAACAAGTCTTGTAGCATCATTAAATGAATTAACATATGAACAATCAGATTCATTTTAATCTTCCTTTTGAGAGCTACTGAACATTTTAATATAACTCTCACAATCACTATGTAATTTTCCACTATATGAAATTACAAAATAAATATATTCAATAAGATAAACTTATGCTATGATACAAGTTGTTAGGATCACAAGAGTCTTTACTGAAAGATACCATGAGAGGAAGATGAATGAAGGTATGAAAATCATTCAAATTTATTTCCTTTAAACCTTGAACTGTCACTACCCTAATTATCTTGACCTAAATGTTATTTTTGGTCACTAATATGTTATTATTTCAATAACGATTAAATTTATATTTATCTTATCTTTTCATTTAGATAGTTTTATCAATTATCCATTAATATATAAATATAGATTTCTGTGTTATAGAAGGTATGTAAACCATGAAAATAGGGGAAAATAATTTTACTAGATTCAAATATACTAGGATAATATAAGGAGAATATATTGGTAATGTGTTTATGTACCATAATCCACTAAATCACTTTCAATGGTGCGATTCAGAAAGGTTATTCTAATGCCTAAAGTCACTCTCCCTATAAGATTTTATGTTTGGTTACTTCTCAATGAAGTTTAATCGTTCACTTCCAGGGTCACCCCATATTTATTATCATTTTATCACTACTTATATAGGGAAAATCTTTGGCATATAGGACAATGAAAGGGTTCACTGTCTTTGTGTTTGACCATGTATGGGTAGGTGATCATTGGTCTTCATGAACTTATCTTCCATACATGACATGTGAAATTACCTATAATAGTAAATTATATTTCCCTAATGATCTATAATTAATTTTAAAATAATGATTTAATCCTTGGTAAATATCTTTAATATGTTTCAATTGAAATTCTATACTATTCACTTATTTTAGTCTTTTAATATTTACTTTCATGATACTTATATTTATTTAAGTATGTCCTCATAAGTCCCTATGCCAGAACCTATTCAAGATAGTTATTTCATGAAAGACTATCCATTTCACAAGAAAAAATATTCACACTAAACAAAATGTTCACAGAATATAGTGGTTATCAAAATTCATTCTTGGGACATAGGGGTTCACATAACCCTTTCTAATTACTTCTCCTTTGAAAAACTCAGAGCATATATCTCTCTCAGAATATACCTTATCCAAGTTCTCTATATATGTGTTCTCTATGGATTGTGTATTTATTGATATATTTTTTACCATTTTCTTGTCATAGAACACTTAATTTATCAAAATACACTTTTCACAACGTTTGTGTCTGAAACCTCCCTTTGTGTGGTGCCTCCATTAAAAATGTAATTGTATTCACTCATCTAAGCTTTTATATAGAACTATAGTTTCAAAAAAGTTAGTGAATGTTCACTACCCCACATTTACATGGGTGAATTCCTTAATTTATATAAGAATATATATTTTAATTAAATTCTCTATATAAACTTTTCAAACACCCCTAAACACCTCTAAAACCACTCTGCCTTGAATTTTGAAATGTCTTCATAATCTTATAATTAGGTAATGATATTTGAATTATATAGCTCCACCATTATGGTCATATATCTTGATAATGTCTCTAAATATTGTGAATTACTTAATATTCATCCTTGATAAGTCTTATACCATTAAATTATCTAACACATAATATTTGATAATCTATAAAACACCTTCAAACAACATCATCCATCTTCCAGATAGAATAGTTATGATAGACATATCAGGATCCCAATATGATACACCAGTCTGCATGAAATCTCATTTATTCATTATATCAACATAGTACACCAATTATCAAATTATATACTAAAATTCCTCCAACTAGAAAATCCAAAACCTCAAAAAAGTGTTGAAATGTTGAAAAAAATCCAAAAAACTCCAAATCACCATGTCATGGTTAATAACAAATCCAATAGATAGTAGAACCAATTATTATTGGAATCTTACATCTATGTAAGGTACCTCACATGTATAGATGAATTCATATTCTCTAAAACCTATTATATTTATGCCCTTGTATTTTATTCATGTTTGAAATGTTCTATATGATATTATATGTCAAATGTCTCATGGTAAACTTTATGTTTTGGAAAATGTTATTTGAACACACTTCAAATAATTTTATTATAAACATAAATTTTCTATAAAACCTTCTAAACATGTTCTTCATAACTCAAATGTTTTATAGGCCTTATGATTTTTCTCGACTGTACATAATTTATGATGAATTTTTTGTTTCATTTACTCATGTTTTGTGGAATACTTCAACTTATCTATTAATCAACAAATCGATTTTTTTATATTTAAAATAAAATGTTTTTTCATAGAAAATGTTTTGATAAAAATATTTCATATTCTCCAAATATTAAATGAACATATTTACTTTTAAAAAATATATGTTCCATGGTCCATTCATTTACCTAAGTTGTATATGTTTTTACTATCCTTATTTTTTGTTCTATCTAAAAAAGTGTTATGTGTTTCTGTCCAAAATAAAACTCAATAATTAAAAGGATCCATATGTTATGGAATCATCCTTTTTGAATGATCTTAAACTCAATATGTGATACTAAATATAGAAAATGTGTTCTCTATATAGTCATTAATCAACTATCAACACATAACTTGTATTTTTGGTTTATTAATAACCAATAATAAAAAATAACATGTTATTTATTTTTTTGAAACAGAAATTATGTGAATTGATAAATTTCATCTAAAATTAAAACATTTCAGGAACAAATATATCCCTATAAAAACATATTCAATTGAAACTAAAAACATTTGTAATGTGACAGTACAATTATGTTTTGTGACAATACATGTATTTTTTTTGGAATTAAAGAATGATCTTTAAATTTTTTTGTTATGTGTAAATAATATATTATATGATTCTCAATAAAAATCAACCCTTACATTTTTAATTAAAAAACCTCTTACTAATTAATTTATTATGAAATAATCAAATATATATTGTTTTTTGTAGCATGTATACCATGTTTTTTGGTTTTTATTTTTTTAATTTGTTTCTTATACAATCTAGTTATGACGCAATGGAGAAAGTAAAACGCAATAAACACATGAGTTATTCTATTTTTAACATTGATTTTGTTTCCCAAATTATAAATATTTTAACACCATAGTTCATTTTATCTCTTGATGTAATATATATTCTATTCCAGTTATAATTATTTAACTCATTTTTTCATCATCCTCAACTATATAACCCCTATAATTGTTCAATATAGAATTTGTAATGGCCCTAAAATCATAGGTTTGTTTCTCTCTCTATTTTTTGATCTTTTATTTTCTTTTTAGGAGAATTTTATTATTTTAAAAAAAGTATAAGGGGTTATATGAGATTAGTTGAAGTATGGAGGGATAAGCTTAATAACAATTGGGTTCTTGGTGGGTTTTCACGGGGTACCTACTGGCACCCCGGGTGCTACCAGTGTTATATTAGCACCAACAAGTACCCAATTGATTAGGATCATGTATGTTCGAGAACTTATAATTATTATTTATTATTTTGGGGGAGAAATAGACTTTTACATGAAAAATATTCCCTTAAAACTACCCTAACTCTAGGATTTACCCTCATTACCATTTGTTGGTTTCTCTCTCAAGAACTCCCACCCCTCCCTATAATCCTATTTCTATCAATTTTTTATCCTTCATTTTGGAGGCCCCTATCAATTATAATATATTTTCTTCAACAAGGTAAGTCCATGACATACCATTAATCATTTCTTTCTCCAAGTATCTTCATATAAGTGGTTATAATATTTACCCTTATCCTTAAGGCTTGTTTGAATCATTCTATTTCTTCAATATTCTTCTTGGTTTAACACCTATAGGAAGTTTACATAGTTGAGGTATTGTGTTTCTTTCTCTTAATCAATCATATTTCCCTATTTATGGTATCCCATACCTAAATTATTCTTTATTTAGGTGGGTCTTAAGTCTTGGGTTGCAGCTTATTCTTTTCCTATAGACCTCAAAGAGGAATTTTGAACTTAATTCGGTGAGTGAACCCTTTTATCTATAATATTCCAAAATAGCATGGAAATAAATAACAAAGAGTCAAGTAGATATATATTTAAATATTTTTTATCTCTAATAATGTTTTGCTTAAATGGTTTGTGGAAACCTTTCTTGGATTTGTTTGATTTTATTGTTTTACATGTTGGTATTTCATGATTTTCATATGTGTACTAATTCCATGTTGGATAAACCATATGTGATGTATTATACTTGAATCTTTCTATAAGTTTTATGTTTTAAACATGATAATTTATTTATGTTTTATCCAATAAGTTTAGACATCAACATTTAGTATGTTAGTTATCTTTTTATTTAAGGCTCTCATTCTTATGTTATGGATCTTGGATTGATAATTAAAATTGATAGTTTATAATTGTAATAATTATTATCATTATAAATATTAAAAAGGTTCCCAAGTACACAAATTAAAAGTGGATGGGATGATGGTGAGGGATGGGATCATAATTCCTAGACTTTTGAATGTCCCTTCCATTACTCCCTACATAGAGGAGTAACTCGTCTTTTTCGACTCTTGTATACATGATCATCTTTACCCTATAATGGGATGGGTGTTTTAGCCTTAATGTTCTATATCGGTCATCTCAGATTATGTGCTAAGGAAACAGTAGGAATTCTAGGTATGTGACCTTATGGTATAGTGGGAGATCAATTTTTCCAATAAAAATTAAATTATATAAAACTTTTAAATAATGTTTAATATTTTTTTCCTATTCCTATATCCTTATTTTTTATTCATAAACTAGAGTTTATGATATGTGATTATAGGAAGGTGGAGACTTTATATTAGGTATGTTATATTGACTTCATCCATGAGACCCTCTCAGGATTCATAAAGATCCTCTTATATTTGATATAGGTAAAGTAAAACCCCCTAAGCATATGAGATATGACATATATAGCGTAGATCATGGGAGAAATAATATTGGGATTTTAATGATTGTAACTATCATTGACACAGGGATTGTTCACTATACTCCATGGTATATCTTGTAAGTATGTGGGAACCATTTTGAGTCATTAGGCTATATTTAACCTTCCATACTTATGTATATACAGTTTTAGATCTTTATCACATACTTTTTGTATTATTTAGATGTTCTTGAGCCTACCATGTATAGAAATTCAAATTCATTTCATGTCTTGCATTATGATTTATCGTATGATTTAATAAAAAAAATTATAACCTAATCATGTATATGTCATTCCACACCACGATATGGTCCCCATTTATTTGTTACGTTATATAAAGGGTTAATATCATCTCCCACACTTACAATACATAACACCTATTTTTTACACCAGTCTTTGGTGATTAGGATGTGTGCTTGAGGTGTTTTAGTGGCCTGACCTAATATCATTTTGGTATTTAGGTTATGTACATTAAAAAAATTATCATAACCCATATTAAGGGAATAAGGGTATGTTAATTAAGAGTATAATAGATATAGGATCATTGAAACTTAGTAATTAACCTATAAATATGAATGACTGATATAATTGTGGGGGAGGGCTGAGTTACTGGGGGATGTTCATGATTCCTTTCACTTTCATTTCTTCAATTCGGACATAGGTACATGAGTCTCATGCATCATGCTAGGTATCAATTGGAATGAATTTGTAAGATATAATGACATGTTGTGTTCTTTCCTGTGTTTTATTATATTATTATCAAAATAGATTTCGGATTTATGTTAGCAAAAACATTTATAATGATTAAATAGTGATTTTATAAATATTTACTTTTAATGGATAGGTTAATATGGTCTGATAATAGATTCTAATTATTTTGAACCCATTATTCTAAATAGTGTATAGTTGACGTATTTTATGTTATTTATGTAGCATGGAAACTTCTTTTAAAGTGATATTTTAAGACTACAAAATTGTATAAAAGAAAATTTTCTAAAGAAGTTTTAGAATGAAAAAATCACTAAATTGAAGAAATAGATAGGGGAAAGTGGTTAGTAATAAAATTATAAATGTAGTCATGAAACTTTAGGTAGTCTATTATTATGGGGAACGGTTTTAATAATAATATCTAATTAATTTTACATATTTTCACTGATATGATCACCTCCTACTATGTATGAAGGAGATGATAAATATGAACCATTATAAAGAAGATCTGGTAACATCCAAAATTTAAGGATTTGTGATAAAACATTTATATTATAGGGAAATAAATACCATTGTGGGAACCAGTGGCTATCAAGGTTCCATCAAACTTTTGAAGTGGCATTAACCATCAAGAAGTTGAAGAATGGATTCAATAGATTCACTTCCTCTGGGAACATGTTTAGTATTCCTAGAGACCCATAGAATGAGTTTACATGCTTATGATTAAAATTAATGATCAATCATGGTGAGATATTATGATTATTGATGCTGAAAAAAACACACTATGAGAGATCTTGAGAATATCATGAATAGTTCAAGAAGAATCCAAACTAAAATAGGATCAAAACTCACCCAAGGGGAAAGAAACACAAAATATCAATCCTTTCAAAAAGACCAAGGTTTAAAAAAGTTCATTATAGCACCATACAACTTCATATTATGAGAAGAAAATAATCTTTAATACAACATATCTCTAAACCAACATGGTTCTTATAAACAACACCTTCATCCATCATTTAAGGGGAATCCAACCATTAGATGTCCATCCAAAACCCTCAATTCAGAAATATATAACCTTTATGAACCAAATATGACATGGACCCTTAAAGGTACCCATATTCATTGGGTGACCAACCATGACCCCTTTAGAAAATAAGATCATAGTAAAGATAAACTTAATGAAATATCACACCCTCAGTGTTATAGGCACATGCCTCACACCCCATAGTGTTCCAAGACACCATACCTAGGTAGGTAACCCATTTTTATAGAAAATAACACCTTCACAGACCCATTAACCATTATGAAACTCACATAGCTAGCCCTTACAAAATTCCTCCTTTTAAAATTCTTTTTTCATGAAATTTGAGTTTTCATGGGACTCGTTCTTATCCAAGATAGATTTATTAATGCCGTAATAATCCACACAACCAGTATCATCAAACCTCATTCCCAGGCCCTTTTCTACAAATATGGGTTGGGAATCCTCATTTCCTTTTTATCCTAATCATAGGCTCTGAAACCTTGGGATCCCTATGTACCTCATGATCAGGGAAGTTTCTATGACTTTTTAAATCTGAAAGAACCCATGCAGTGGAAATGTAAGCCCCAATGGTGGCATCATCAATAGAATCATGTTGTTTTTCCTTAAATAAGGTAATGTGGGATCATTGTTTCTCCCTCTCCTCCTACCCTAATTGGGAATATAAAACCTTATCCATAATTCAAAAACCAAAACATGATCTACAAGACTTTAATATTTATAGAAATAATTTATTAGTCATGTGAAACTAAACAAAAAGATAATTTCTACATCACATGATGTTAAACTATATCCTTGGCCTATTTTTCAAGTATAGGATTCCCTAGGTAATGAGCCTAAGAAACCTAATGTAATGAGAATGGGAAGCATCATAAAAGATGACTCCAACAACATATGGTAAAAATATATGCATAATCCCCACACCATTGACATTCCTTTCATGACATAAGGGTCTTCATCGCCCAGTGTGAAACAATACGGTCCAATCCTGTTACATGACCTTAAACTATGAAATAAAATTAAATGGGTTTTTATCCATGTATCTAAACATAGAACGTAGGATGCCTCCATAAGGTTCAATCCCAATATCAAGACAATTTTTTCTATCTTTCCCCTAGGAGGTGATGGTCCAAAAGTGTGATCACTCCCCCTAGGAACACACTTAACTCTTTACCTTACAAACTTGAGGTCCCCATTAGACTTCAGTTCTTCTATGAAATGATATCCTATATTTTTATTGGTAAATGACAAGAATATAATGGAAAAATACCAAAAAAATTAAACCCATGATAAAACCATGTGTGATGAGCATATGTTGTACAATATACACCGGACTCTAAATATGTCAAGCACATTCACTCATCTTTAAACATGTGACCCCCCATGATATATAAAAATATCTACCTCAAGTGATAAGCATGAGATTCACTAGGTGATGAGACTAAGAAGCCTTATGTGATGTGTGTAATTTTCATGGTATGAAGTGTTCTAGATTCCTCATATAACACATAGTAAATGTTATCCTTTATGTCATACAAGTACAAGATGACCGAGGAAATGAACCTTCAATGCCTTATGCCCCTCGCATTAGTTTCCCCATAAAATACATGAGATACCGTGGGTTATTAACCTATGAGACCTCATACATGATATTCCAAAAACTTTTAATTATTAAGTATCTTATATATTCCCAACATTCCCAACATCCCTAGATGCTAGACATGCCCAACATCACCATCATTCCTGAACGTATGTCGTTACCCTGTCATGAAGGTAACTAGTGTAATTTACATGTTTCAACATCTAGATAGTGCCATAAATGAGATTAATGTACCTTAATCAAGTCTAATAGGGAGACCTAGACAAGAAATGAACTCCAAGGAAGAATCCATGGAAGGATTATTTGACATCCCATCATTCTATTTCAATCAAGGAGCCAACATCATCAACCAAAGTGGTAGAGGTCCAATGCCTTTTGAAAGAGGGAATGTGGGACTATACACTGGAGGGGTAGTAAATATTCCATGGATGTGGACCACTCAAAAAAATAACACATAACATTAACACTTGTGGTATAATTGAAAGAAAGATGAACCCATTGTGAATATCTTCTCTTGAAACTAGGTGAAGATAATGAATGATAGGCATCACCAGTTCTAGGAATTGTTGATGTGAATCCCTTATCCATCCTAGAGAGAATGAACATTCTTGTTAATTTTAGAAATCAACCTCATCATATTTTTACTGATGGTTCTCCACCTATATCCTACAAGACACAATCCATGGGTAATGATGAATGACCCACCACCAATAGTCATGGGGGTAGAATGACCGATAAGGTGGTAATCTTGCACAACCATGATTCTTCTATAATGGTAATCACTCAAATAGCTACTGGGTCCCCCACCCTATCTCCCCTTATGAGATCATAAAATGGAGGTTGGAAAATTCCCTTGTCCATCACTATAAATAATAAGGGTTCATCCTAACCAGATACATGGCCCGCTAAGACCAGGAAGCTATAGCGCCACACCAATGTTGCCGACCTCAGGGACCATGAATGGGGAATCCCCCCCCCCCTCCCCCCACACACACAGAGAATGAATTGGATGTATGGGTTGATCCTACCATGAACTATATTTCGGAGTCTCCTAGGAGGGCCCCCACATGACCACACCAATGTTGGACGATCCCACATGCTGAGGAGTAGGATGATCTCATCCCTAGTCCATCAACACTAGTCCAGAATGCTCAGCACCAACACTAAGGGTAGGCTATCAACCCACCTAATAGGAGGATAATTCAAAATCTATTGTGGACCCTACCTCAAGAAGCATACCTCTTTCCCTCAAAACCAATAGGTAGGTGAATATCCTCTCCCAATTGGGATTGAGATCCCAACCACTTACCGAGAATGTCTGGTTTACTGTCCCCATCATGGGCTCTATCAAAAACCATCATGATCCATTCCATGTGTAAGAAATCAGATATTCATTTCAGGTATGGATATTTATTTCTGTTGTTCTTTGAGAAAAGGAGGAGTTTGTGGAAATTTAAGGAGTACACACCATGTAGTTATGAGTACACGCCATGTACTTAAAAGTAAAGGCTATGTACCTGGTTTCCGCAGGTAGCCGTGTACTGGCCCTGTAACGGCTGTGTGCATGGACATGTGGGGTGACCTGGAGACCGAATAAATCAGAGCCTAATAAAGGCATATACACACCAGGTACTTTTAAAGAACATGTCATGTATTTTTATTTTTATTTGATAAATCGGATCGGGGTCATGTCTCGTTCACAGAAAGATATTCTTTTTCCTTCGTCTCATCCAGGAGTGACAAAAGATGACGATTCTTCTCTGAGCCCCCGACCTGCCATCCATTCTCCAAATCAAACTCATTAAGTTGCATTGGAATCATATCGGTGAGTTCTTCATTTTTCTAGAGCCTCTACTCTTGATTTCTCTTCTTTAATGAGATATCCATGGTTGATTAGTTTATACGTTTTCATAGATATATGGAATTCTAGGTTGATTCATAGGTTGAGATTCAATTATGTCTATCGTAAAATGATGAGGTAGGTAGTTTGTGCCTATCCATAGTTTGTCTTCGAATTATATGTGAAAACGTTTCCAATACCAGAGTCTAGGGTATTGTATGTTTAAGGAATTTAACCCTTTAATTCCTGTTATGCCTTGATTGCTTGATTTAAGGATCCTGTTTGAGAATAGGGTTTACTTACCTTACTATGGATATGTTTTCCCATGTTTGAACAGATATTGGTCACTGGGTCTAGTTTCCCTATTATGATGCTCTGTTTTTCAGGCCTAGTGCTGTTAGGATAGAGTGATATTATCTGAATTACTTGTGTCATGCTTTGTATTTGTTTAGCCAAGTGGTATATTGTGATTTACTTTGGCTACTAGATATCATTTGTGCATGATTGACTTACACATGGATATGGGAACCTGGTTTAGTTAGACCATAGGAGAAATGAACGCTTAGGGCTTTCCCAAAGTGTATGTTATACTTTCAAGTTGCGAAACCATAGGGGGGATGGAAATGAGTGTTCCTTCAGAGTGTTTTTAGTTCCATGTTATGAGATCACAAGGGGAATTGGATGTTATGTGACTCCCCAAAGTGTCTGTAGTTTGCTGTTACGAGATAACAGGGAGAATTGATGGTGAGTTCTTCCTCATAGAGTCTTTGTTAAGCTGAACCGGAGGGGTTAGAATGTGAGAACATCCCTGAGGGTTTCTTGAGATTGTTTGGTTGTTTATTTAATAAATGTAAATGAATTTAGTTGAAACTATAGGATTTTATACTTTTGAGTACATCCCTGTTTATTACTTTGTTTTACTTATTGTCTGCAATATAAATATTCATTGACATTTAGGCATAGATCATTGGGTGGTTTCCTACTAGGATTTGTCTCACAACCTATTTGGGTCATGCTTTGGGCCCCAAAAAATTATATTTTGGTAGTTATAGACAAGGTAAAACAACCTTATACTTTTGGTACATGATTGCTGTGGATCTGGAGAGTATGGGACCAAGCTTATGGCATCCCACCTATTTTTACATAACTTTTCATTACATTTTACAAAAAAGAGGATCTTTAAAGTCTAGTGTATTGGAAATATGGAATAATATACATGAAAAAATTAAACATTATTCTAATAAACTTGTAAGGATTCATCCAAGATTCATCCTATGTAAAATTACATCATATTATAACCTAGAGACATACATCAAAGGAAAGGGTGAGCAGAAGGCCCAGTATGGAAAAACCTGAAACAATTTACATGTGATCTTGAGAGATATCAAAAGAACGTGAGGGATATAAAAAATGAACGATAAAGAGTAATATAATTGAAATAATAACATGAATAATAACATTAAAATGTGACTAAAACATTTAATTTCGACATTCATGAACATATCACCAAGGTTCATCCCCATGGTTTCATAAAAATTACCTGGGTTATTCACCAAGGTATCGTGAAACTTGTCATCTCTAGAGATTAAAATCTTTACACAATTAATTGGAGAGATATCTAGGAGAACCCTTAATATGTATTTATTTTCATGTGATTCATCTATAACATAATGAAAAATTTCATAAATAACCCATAAAGAATAAAAGAAATGGGTTTCATTTCAAAATCATGACGTTTTAAAAGTTCTTAAAAAAACTTGATCATTATGTCATTTATAAGTCATGGAAAAGGAATGAGGGTTTAATGTATGTAAATTCCAGAATAAAGTATATAATTCTTATTTATTTATGAATACCCCTAGAAACGAAATTGGTTTGGGTGTTGAAATAAATAAAATAAGATAATTTCTCAAGAAAAAGAGAGAGATATTTTGAGACGGAATTTCGGCAGCATAACGGCTATATAACATGGTTTTAGAAAACATTAAAAAGGGAGGAAAAAAGTATAAAACACTCATAAATAACTCATAATAAAGTATAGGGACAAAATAAAATTTAAATATGATCATGGTATGGATATTGGAATGACATTCCACATGAAAAGGAAACTTGAAAAAAAGAAGATGTGATATCTTTTACGAAAATTCAGCAGCCTAACGACGTCAATTGAAAATTCATAAAATCAGTTTATGAGAGAAGAAAGTGTCTCTCATCAATTGGAAATGAAATAGACCATAATAAGGATATATAATAATATACCCCAACATAAGAAGAAGGAAACTAGAAGACATAACAAAGAGGAAGTCATGACTTAAATGAGGAGGGTGAAAGGTTCCCTTACCGTGAAGAGTAACTTCAAAAGCTTAAAGGTTTGGACCTTGGGGGGCTTTAGGGCACCTTGGGAGGACTCCATGGGAGATAAAAAGATGATATCTTCATTGGGGATAAATTTGGAATGAAATTAATGAAGGAATGGGTTGGGATTTAGAGAAAAAGTGAGGGAATATTTAATTAATTTTCAAAGGACACCTCATCAGTGGTATTTGAAAAACCATGGGTTTGCCCATGGTATTAGCCCATGGTATTGGCCACTTTGTACACCTCATAATATATATTACTATTCACAAGTCTACCAGAATTATTACATCATTATTATATCATTACTAATGTCATTAATCACACAAAAACTCAAAACATGATTTTTACTATTCACTGAAAAACAAAACATTTTATAAAAATCTCATAAATTCACCCTAACATACTATTGATTATTTGAATTGTAAAATTAGCTCCATTTTATAAAAATAATTTTCTAATTATGAGATATTTAATTTTTAGTTAAAAACGATATTTACTTAAAAAATACCAATACTTAACTAATAACTTCTGAAAGAGTTATTTACTTATGCTAATATATCACATTAATATTCAAGATGCCTAAATGATATTTATAATCTCTTAAATGAGGTTACTATTTCATTGGTCACATTACTATCCATAAAGGTAATATTACTATTTATACTTTACTATTCACTAAAAATAATGTTGAACTTATTAGACTCCAAATTTTTTACAGATCAAAACTATTGAAGACCATTTTTGAAAATAATTTTACATTATTAATTATTTAAAGTATACAAAAATATTTTAAAATAACATTTTTCATAAATTTCAACAATAATATGGAACTTATATAAATTCATCCTATATTTAACTGGACATTTGAAATACAAAAATTTTACCATAAGAATAAATAAAAATTTTATTTACACAAATGGATTACAAAAAGTTACTAAGGTCTTGTTACATAGCCTTTTATAACACCTACATAAGAGCTAAGTGTAAGGTGTGCTATGGTGATATAATCTTGGGGCAGCTCGGAAAACATTTCACAAGTGGTGATTTCTATCATCTTGAACTTCTCCCTTAGGTGATTCTGTTCAAGCTTCACATATTGAAGCTCAGCATGGGATTGGTCCAAAGAAAATCCTAGTGATGAAACCTCCTTCCCAAGCTCTAACATATGGGGTTCATATGGCCCGAGTCTACTGGATGAGGCAATCAACTCTTCTTTTGGTATTAATTAACCATGATCACTTGTATTTATAAACTATAATCAATTGTTAAGAATTTATTTTCTAAATTTCATATTGACCAATGGTCATATAATAGCCAAAGCACAACGGTATTATTTTAATTATACTCACTTAAACAATTAAAGGATATAGTTTTGTTGCGTATAAGACAAAATAATAAAAAAATTCATGAAAAAAATATTATTCAAAAGTTTAGGTCGTTACATTCTTCCCCCCTTAAGAAATTTCCTCCGCTGAAATTTCAACTCATACCCTCAGAAGAGAAAAGGTGTGTGTACTTCTCTATCATAGAGTCCTCTGGTTCCCATGTGGCTTCTTCAAATTAGTGGTTCCTCCACAATACCTTAAAAAGGTGGGTAGTCTTGTTACGTAGAACCTTGTATCTACGATCAAAGATCACCACCGACTGCTCCTCATAAGAAAGGTCATGTTCCATTTGTACCACCACTAGAGTTAGTACATGTGAAGGTTCAGGTATGTACTTACTCAAGAGGGATACATGGAAGATATCAAGAACTTGTTCTAGATTTGGAAGAAGTGCAATCCGATAGGCCAATTATCTTACACGATCATGGATTTCATAGGGTCCAATTTACCTTAGGCTAAGCTTCCCTTTCTTCCCAAACCTCATGACTCTATTTCAAGGAAAAATTTGAAGAAAAACTTTTTCACCAACATCAAACTTCAAGTCCCTTCGACAGTTGTCATCATAGCTCTTTTGCCGACTCTGAGCAGCCTTAATGTGTTGCTGGATGGCATGAAACTTTTCTATCATACCTTACACAAGATCCAGCCCAAGAATATTTCTCTCACTAGATTTATCCCAACAAGTAAGTGTTCTACATCATTTCCCATATAGCGATTCATAGTGTCACATTTGAATACCCGAGTGGCAGTTTTTGTTGTATGAGAACTCAACTAATAGGATATGTTTATCCCATCCACCTTTAAATTCCATTGAGCATGTTCTCAGCATGTCCGTGAGTGTTTGAATTTTCCTTTAAAATTGGCCTTCAGTTTGGGGGTGATAGGCCATACTGAAATTCAATTCGGTACTCAGATCATGTTAAAGACTTCTCCCAAATTTTGATGCGAACCATGGATCATGATAAGATACAATAGAAAGTGGAACTCCATGAAGCCTACCACTTACTTTATATAAATCCTGGAAAGATGATTAAGAGAGAAAGCATCCCAAATAGAGATAAAATTAATAGTCTTGGTGAGACAGTCCACAATAACCCATATCACATTGTTTCCTTTAGAAGTTCTTAGGAGAATAGTGAAAAATTCCATTGTGATATTTTCCAACTTCCATGATAGTATGGGGAGTGGTTGGAATACCCCTTTAGGAAGTTGTCTCTCTACCTTCACTTGCTGACATACCAGGCACCTTGATGTGTAGTCAGTAATCTCCCTTTTTATATTATCCCACCAATAATGATCAAGAAGGTCCCTATACATTTTCGTGCTTATAGGATCTATAGATAAAGTATATCTATGAGCTTCATCCATCATCTCCTTCTTTATTTCTGAAATATATGGAACACATATTCTTTTATGAAATTTCAGTACACCTTCTTGATCAATATTGAACTCAAGAAACTTTCCATCCTTTATAGCCTCAACCTTTTTCTATAACAAAGTATCTTATTTCTATGCTTTTTGGTTCTTCTCTAGTAATGACAGTTGAGAAATCATTTTGGATAGAGCTGATGATGTCCCTTCCCATATAATTCCCATGTCCATCTTTACTAGGTCAATGATCAAAGGACCTCTTTGAATCCTCATCATGGAAAGAATAACTCGTTCTTTCCTGATTAATGCATCAGGTACTTTGTTTTCTCTTCTAGGATAATAATGAATTGATAAATCATAGTCTTTAAGAAGTTCCAACTATCTTCTTTGTCTCAAGTTCAATTCCTTTTGTGTGAAAATATACATCAAACTTTCATGGTCTGAGTATATATCAAATTTCACCCATAAATATAGTGCCTCTATATCTTTAGAGAAAAAATGACCGCAACCAGATCCAGATCATGCATAGGACAGTTCTGCTCATGAGTCTTCAACTGTCAAGATGCATAAGCAATTCCTTTTTCATTTTTCATGAGGATTCACCCAAGACCTTTCAGATATTCATTGCTAAAAATAATGAATTCTTATACACTTGAGGGAAGAGTTAACATGGTTGCAACAACCAATCTCTTCTTCAGATCTTGGAAAATTTCCTCACACTCTTTTATCCAGATTAATTTGACCCCTTTTCGAGTTAACTTAGTCAATGAATTAGAAATTCATGAAAAGTTTTTTACAAACCTCTTATAATTTCCCGCTAATCCAAGGAAACTACAAATATTAGATATTATTGTAGGCCGAGGCCACTCCTCTACAACTTTTGTCTGTGCAGGGTCAGTTGGGATTCCTTCATTGGTTACAATGTTCTCTAAGAAATCAACTTGTTGTAACCAGAATTCACATTTTTCTAAACATTCCAAAAAGCAAATCCTTCGGAAGAGTTTGAATAATAACCCTCAGATAATCCTCAGGCTCCTCGCGACTTTTTGAATATATCAGAATATCATAAACAAAATCTACCACAAAGTTATCAAGGTTGTTCTTAAGGACCCTATTCATCAAATCCATAAAAATAACAGGAGCATTAATCAGTCTTAAGGGCATAACAAAAAATATCATAATTCCCATATCTTGATCTCAAGGCAGTTTTCTGGAATATCATCTTTCTTCACCCTAAATTTATGATAACCATATTGAAGATAAATGTTAGAGAAGAATTGGGCCCAATGAATTTGGTCAAATAAGTCATCAATTCATAGAAGAGAGTATTTTTTCTTCACTGTGATCCCTTTCAGTTCTCTATAATCAATACATATTTGCATTGATCCATCCTTCTTCTTCACAAAGAGAATAGGTGCTCCCTAGGGAGACACACTCGGTTGCATAAACCCCTTCCCCAAAAGATCTTGGGGTTGTTTCTTTAATTCCTCCATCTCTAAATTTTCCATTCTATATGGGGTCTTTAATATCAGATGAGATCCAGGTATGAGTTCATTGGAGGACTCTACCTCTCTTTCCGGGGGAGGTCTTGGAAACTCCCCAAAAAATACGTCAATATATTCTTGGATTATGGGGACATTTTCTATCCTTATACTCTCATTTCATTATTTTGTTTCACCGATCAACTCCATAAAGAAGGATATAGGATGTTCTTCTAGACAAATATCAGGTTGAGATATCTCTCCTTGGAAGATAACTGTAGGTTTTACATTCAAGACTACCGAGATTTCCTTTCTTCTGCATTTGATCATAGCATTATACTTTGAGATCCAGTCCATCCCTAGTATAATGTCAAATTTTAGCATGGTAATGACTACTAGATTTGTAATAAGATTGTTCTCACTAAAGTGAATACTAGAGTTTCTAAACATTGATGATTCTTGGATAATCCCACCAGGAGTCTTGACTGATAACTCTACTTTTAGAAATTCAGGGGTTAATTCTCAATTCTTTACAAAATTGGAGGAAATAAAGGAATTTATAAAACTAGAATCAAGCAAAGTACTTTATAGTTTTGAGTGAACAGTAAGAGTACCAGCCACCACATCATTTGGAGCTTCAACATCAGCTATTTTGATAAAAAAAATCACGACCTTGCTCCATGGGCCTTTGTTGAGGTTGATGGAGGTTCCCCTCTACTGCCCTCATATTTGGATAGTTATTGGAAAAGTGACCAAGTTGTACACACTTATAGAATTGGACATCCGGTAGGGCCTGTACCATCTTCCCTTTGTCATTAGTGTTGGGAAGTTTTGGATTCACCTCACTACGACAATTCCACACAGTATGGCCATCTCTTCTACACTTTTATCACTTCCCGCTCCCAAGAAGGTAGTTCCCCAAACAATTATTCCCAAATTTATTATATGTGGGATGTTTCACTTTCTTGACTCCTTTTACCTGATTGAAGCTCCTCCATAAGCTTGGATCCATTAATCTCTCCTTGTCATTGGATTTATGAGACCATTGCGTCTCACCAAACTCCATTTAGAGCTTCATTTCACTCCCTACAATCTCCTCACAGATTTCATAGTCTCAGTTTGTTATATTCTTCTACAGATGAGGTCTCATTCCATCAAAGAATCTATCAACATTCCCATAATACCCATGAAAAATATTGAGGTATAATATGAAAGTCTAGTGAAGTTCATATCATAGAATTTAATAGATTCATCATCCTTCTTCTTCAACTTGAGAAACTCATTCTCCATTTTTGTTCTCATAGAACGAGGGAAATACTTATTGAATAAGATCTCTATAAACTCTTCCCACTCCATTTCATTAACCTTCACTCTTGGACTCATGTTTTTTATCAGCTCCCACCACTGATCAGCTTCTCCCTCTAAGCGGTAATAGCTAGGGTGACAATCTCTTGTTCCAAATAGCGGATCAAGGGAAAGATATTCTCAATAGTGCTGATCCATTGTTTAGAAATAAATGGGTCAGTATATCCAATGATGTTTGGTGGTCATTAATGCATAAAGTAATCTATATAATTTTGTTACCTTCACAGTGAGATTGGTATCTCAACTTGATTCATGTTATTTCCTATAACTTGAGTCAGTTAGTTCATCATTCTCATGAAAGTTTCCATTCTGACTTCCATCGGAGTTCCATCGGTGCATGGTCCATTGCGGCCACAATTTGCATGGTTCCTACTATTTCCTGCCATTTTCTGAATGAATAAAACCTTAGTTAGAGCTTATTTCATTTATTAAACTTTTAACTATAAAGTATTTTATGTCATAAAACATCATGCTTAAGAAATTACATTTCTCTATAAATCCTTCATAATGATTCATAAATTTCTTGTGATTAACAAAACATATCCACTGAGAGTGTAAAACTAGGAATTTAGTAAGGCCCGTTGTCATGTACTAGGATACCTTAGTTCAAGCCTGAAACTCCTTGTCGGAGTTTTCACTCCTAGGTTCATCGGTGCCAGAGCCACATCGACTTGTTTGTATCTAGAAAGGGATTTATTTGTTCGGAAACCACTTACTTAATATTTCACCAAAATAACAATAAGATTTCATATATTTTAACTTTTCTATAGAGTTATTACTAATTTTTTCATAGCCTAATTTCCAAAAATAACTAAACTACCCTTTGATACCAACTATGGAATCCTGCCTTTTAATTACGTAACTTTTCATTACATTTAACAAATAGAGGATATTTGATGTCTAATATCATGGAAATGAGGAACAATATACATGAAAACATTAAGCATTATTCTAGTACACTTGTAATGATTCATTAGAGGTTCATCCTAAGTACAATTACTACATCTCATAACCTGGAGACATACATCAAATGAAAGGGTGAGCAGAAGGCCCAATAAAGAAAAAAGTGAAAAAATTTACATGTGATCTTGAGAGATATCAAAAGAACATGAGGGATATCATAAATGAATGATAAAGAAGAATATAATAGAAATAATAATATGAATCATAACATGGAAATGTGGCTACAAAATTTAATTTAGACATTCATGAACATATCACCAAGGTTCATACCCAAGGTGTCATAAAAATTACCTGGGTTATTCACCAAGATATCGTGAAGATTTTCATCTCTAGAGATTAAATTATTTACCCAATGCAGTGGAGTTCTATCAAGGATAAACATTAATATTTATTTATTTTCATGTGATACACATATAACATAATCAAACATTTCATAAATAACCCATAAAAAATAAAAGAAATGGGTTTCATTTCAAAATCATGATGTTTTAAAAGTGCTTAAAAAAATTGATCATCATGTCATTTATAACCCATGGAAAAGGAATGAGGATTTCATGTATGTAATTTACAAAATAAAATATATCATTTGAATTTATTTATTAATATACCTATAAATGAAATGGGTTTGGGTATTCATATAAATAAAATAAGAGAATTTTATAAGAAAAAGATAGAGGTATTTTAAGATGAAATTTCAACAGCATAATGGATATATAACATGGTTTTAGAAAACATTAAAAAAAGAAGGGACAAGGGTAAAACACTCATAAATAACTCATAATACATTATAGGGACATAATAAAATTTAAATAAGATCATGGTATGAATATTTAAATGACATACCACATAAAAATGAAACTCTAAAGAAAAGAGAAGATGCGATTTGTTTTACGAAAATTCGGCAGCCTAACGACATCAATTAGAAATTAAGAAAATCATTTGATGAGAGAGGAAAGGGTCTCTTATCCATTGGACATTAAATGGACAGTAATAATTATATAGAATAACATACCCCAACATAAGAAGATGGAAAATAGAAGACATAACATAAAGGAAGTCATGACTTAAAAGAGAAGGGTGAAATGATCCTTACCTTGAAGTGTAACTTAGAAATCTTGAAGGTTGGGACCTTGGGGTCTTGAGGGAACCTTGACAGGACTTCATGGGAGTTAGAAAGACATGAGCTTCGTTGGGGAGGAATTTGAAATGAAATTAATAAAGTAATGGGTTGATATTTATAGTAAAAGTGAGGGAATATTGAATTAATTTCCAAGGGATACCTCATCAGTGGTATTTGAAAAACCATGGGCTTGCCCATGGTATTTTCCCATGGTATTGGACACTTGGGACACCTCATAACATAAATTACTATTGATAAGTTGACCATAATTATTACATCCTTATTACATCATTAATGATGTCATTAATCACACCAAAGCTCAAAAATGTATTTTTTACTATTCAACGAAATACCAAACATTTTATAAAAATATCATAAATTCAACCTAATCAAATATTGATGCTTTTAATTCAAAAATTAACTCCATTTTATAAAAATAATTTTCTAAATATGAGATATTTTATTTTTAAGTAAAAACACTATTTACTTAAAAAATACTAATACTTAACTAATAATTTTTGAAACAGATCTTTACTTATGCTATTATATCACATTACCATTCAGTATGCCTAAATTATAATTATAATTTCTTAAGCGAGGTTACTATTCCACTGGTCACATTACTATTCATAAAGGTAATATTACTATTCATTCATTACTATTCACTAAAAATTAATTTGATCTGATTAGACTCTAAATTTCTTACTGATCAAAACTATAGAAGACCATTTTTTGAGAGCCATTTGACATTATTAATTATTTAAAGTATACAGAAATATTTTAAAATACCATTTCTTCCAAAATTTCATCAATAATATGGAACTTCTATAAATTCATCCTATATTTATCTGCACATTTGAAATACACAAATTTTACCGTAAGAATAAATAAAAATTTTATTTCTAAAAAAGGATTACACAATGTAACTAAGGCCTTGTTACATAGCACCTTATAAAACCTGTATAGGACCTAAGTGTAAGGTGTGCTATGGTGATATAATATTGGGGCATCTCAGACAACACTGCCCGAGTTGTGATTTATATTAGCTTGAACTTCTCCCTTAGGTGATTCCTTTCAAGCATCACATGTTGAAGCTCAGCTTGATCTTGGTCTAGAGAAAGCCTAGTGATGCAACCTCCTTCCCAAGCTCTAACAGATGGGATTTGTTTGGCCCGAGTCTATTGGATGAGGCCATCGAATCTTCTTTCTGTATTAATTATCCATGATCACTTATATTTATAAACAATAATCATAATGTTAAGAATTTAGTTTCAAATAGTTATATTGACCAACATTCATATAACAGTTAAAACCCAGGGGTATTATTTTAATTATACTCACTTCATTAATTAAAGGATATGGTTTTTTTGAGTATAAAATAAAATAATACACAAATTCAAGAAACATATATTATTCAAAAGTTTGGGTTGTTACAAAGATAAGGCTTTCAATGATGCTAAAGTTATTTACTTTTTTTCCTTGGTACTTTGGTTTAGTACTGTATTCCAACATTGTGACTTGTTTGGATACTTTCCTAGACAAATGTGACATGCATAATTTATATATGTTCTCTAGTTGTTTATCTACTTGCAGTCTTTCGTATTTTTCTGTTGCATGTTATAATTACTTCTTCCGCTACTGTTATATGTTTACTTCGGTTGTGTTGTTATGACAATGAGAGAATAGTTTCCCCACTGTCACCCCCCAAGACCCTCACTACTAGTCGGAAGCCTACGATGTTTGGGTAAATGTGCTTGAGACCATGTGACCAACCAGTTACGGGGCACCTCTGGGTAGTACCCAGAACCAGGATGTTACAAAGTTGTATTAGAGGAAATTCTTTTCTTCTTTGACCTACTGTTTGGAGCCTATAGCCAAGGATAGGAAGGAATAGGTATTTGGTAATAAGATGTGCCCGAGAGTAGATAACCCATGTACCGGGAAAAGCTAATTTACCTTGATTATTTTAAATATTTTGGTTTTTCAATTATTACTGTTGATTTGATTTCACCATTGGGTGATTCACATGATTTGTGGTATTATTGTTGATATCATTTCGGTTATATTTTTGTCGCAACCTGATGAGATGAGGGTATGCCATCTCATGCATCTAATAGGAACCTTCTATAGATCACATGTCATTCTTTTTGTCATGCCATTTAGGGTGCATTACTGATTGCATGTTGTTGTGATAGATGTTGCGCGAAATATGGATGTTGTTGTGATATAAGCCTTGATAGAATACCTTCTATTTGATAGGGTATTGGTTTTTGTAAGGATTCATTTGAATGGGCTCCAAACTTTTGTCCCTGAGGTGTTGTGGTCCCTCATGGATCAGATTTTAGTGGACCATGTGTTTCTTGCACTATTATACTTGTTACTTGACATGCATATGATGCCAATATTTGATTCATGGTGAGTATGGGCCTCACGAATTGGAATTTGAATATTTAATGTTTTTTTCATCATTTTTATGGGTTCTGGAGTAGCTTCTGAGGATTATTGTCCAAAAAACCCAATATACATTGTATGTATTAATGAATACATGATATGTATCCTTATGTTCAAGAAGGAACTGTTTTTCTTAAGTACACGCCGTGTAATATATGTACATGTTGTGTAATCCTTGACCGTGTGACTGCCTGTGTGGGCAGTGACATGGGGTTTTGAAATATTTAGTGGAACACACCATGTACCAGAAGTACATTCTATATTATAGAGGCCATGTGTCCGACCGTGTGACTAACGACTTGGGTGGATGGAATCCTTCTAGTACATGCCATTTCTGGAATAAACACGTCGTGTAGAGTCATCATGTCTCCGACCGTGTGACTAAGGACATGGTAGGTTGAAACCTTTGCAGTACACATCGTGTCTAGCACAAACACACTGTGTAGTTTTGTTCTAGGAGAGAATAGTGTGGTTTAACCATGTAGAGGAAATCATACATGAGGGGGTAGGATTCAAGTACACACTGTGTAAATGGATAACATGCCATGTGTATGGGATGTTACATGACCAGTTTTAGAAGAAGTACACTCCCACGTAATGACTTAAGGGAACATTCTGTGTAGGGGTTATACATGTTGTGTATCCATCTTTTGAAGAACATGAATGATTTCTTTCTCATGTTAATTTCATTATCTTATAAGTTGAATTCATTGAGATTATTTAACTAAGGTGTGTGCCTGACCTTACAGAGTCATGCCACCGCGACATCCTCCTGTTTTATGCCAGATATAGGGAAATGAACAGACACCAAACATGATAGATCAGAGAATATGAGTAGATCCTCCTATCGTGCCTATCTTGGCACTAGCCGTTATCCTTGATATAGGTGCTGATGCAAAGTTCTGAGAAGGCTTCATGAGGTTTATGCAGACCTTCTAGGGAGCACTGCATCCAGCCCCATCTATGGAAAAACTAACATGGGTCTTTCAGCAGCAGCCTCCTCCTACATTCTAAGTGTATGGAGGACATCAGGCTGCAGAGTCATGGTTAGAAGCCATGTTGTCGATATTCGAGCATCTTGAGACGCCTCCAGAGAGGAGGGTGAAGCTCGTTACTTATATTCTTTGGGATTCCACCAAGAGATGGTGGGATGTGATCTCACAGGTGGGACACTAGTGGGTTATGTCTTGGGATGAGTTCCAACATGACTTATAAGAATACTTCTACCCAGATTTTTTGATGGATGATTGAGTGCAAGAGTTCATGAGTTTGGAGCAGGGTGATCTCTAGGTCATGGAGTATTCTTCTCGCTTTGAAGAGCTACATCGCTTCACACCCATTCTAGGGGGTGATGAGTTATTTTAGGTGTGGATATTTCAGTATGGTCTTAGGCATGACATCTGATCTTAGGTGAACATCTTTAGGTTAACTTCCATAGACTATATAGTCAACTAGGTGTTGACCAAAGAGTGAAACCTGAGGGATTCTAGTGCTTTGACCCAGGGCGGCTTGACATCTGGAGTTGGTACCCCTTCGACTGAAAACTGGAAGTGCTACTGGGAGTCTATACGTTGAGATACAAGGAGGCCAGATACTTCTTCTGGTATCCAGGTCGTGTGCTATCAGTGTGGGAAGAGAAGTCATGTGAGGAAACATTTCTTGAGAGGCTCGATTGAGTGCCAATCTTGCGGAATGATGTGTCATCTTCAATGCTTCTGTCATATTTTCTCACCATCAGCTGGTGAGAGGGGTTCTGTTTTGACTCCTCATATCGATGCAGGACCACAAGTTCCACATTAGACTAGGGGATGTAGTTCTTTAGTCAGTTTAGGAAGAGGTGGAGGTCGTGTACGTAGTGGTCAGACACAAGGTTTCTGACAGCTGCAAGGGGGATCATCTTAGAGATCTCAATCAGCTTCACAGGGCCGCATTGCAGGATAGGATTTTGCGATATATCAAATCCAAATGGAACAAGATACCAAACCCTTTACAGTTTGAGGTACGATTCTAGTTGCCTCAGTTTTTTCTTCTGCACTTTTTGATACAGGAGTTTCCCACAGTTTCATATAAATCAATATTTTGGAGATCCTTGGGATCTGTATCTTTACATATGCTGATATATTGGTGCTAGAAACTTTATTTTGGACTATAATTGATAGTGTATGTCAGTTCAAGGAGTTCCTTATTGAGGTTGGTGGGTGTCACTTCTTATGGGACCTCTATATCTTAGAGTTGACATGCTATGACGTCATTCTAGGAATGGGTTGGTTAGTTTCCTTTCAGGATATTTTCAATTACTATCGTCATAGGGTGAGTTTCACATCACTAGAGGGAGGATCATTTCTTCATAAAGGTGAATAGTATATCTAGGTGAGCAGAGTGGGACCCGAGCATCATGGGTTGGGAGGAGTTACAACTCATATTGCTAGTTTATATCTCGATGACTAGGGAACTTCACAGATGGACTTTCCTCCACTGGTGAATTGTTTCAAGGATGTCTTTCCAGAGGACTTTTTAGGTTTAACTTCGGAGAAAGAGGTAGAATATTTTTTTTGAACTTGTTCCACTAGCAGCACCAGTGTCCATTCCTTCTTATAGGATGGCTACACCAGACTTACTGGAGATCAAGAAGCAGTTATAGGAGTTACATGAAATGGATTTCATCTGAACTAGTAATTCTCCATGGGGTTTGGTTATCCGATTTTTGAGGAAGTCAAACGATACCCTCAGACCTTGGGTGGATTATCGAAAGATGAACCAGTTGACAATCAAGAACTGATATCCCTTGCTGAGGATTGATGGTATCTTTGACCATCTTCGAGGAGCCCAAGTATTCTCAAAGATTGACTTGAGATCCGGTTATCATCAACTGCGCATTAGAACATCTGATATACCTCTTACAGCCTTTCAAAGCAGGTATGGTCTATATGAGTATATTGTTATTCCATTAGGTCTCATGAACGTACCTGCAGTTTTCATGACACTAATAAACCGAATGTTCCATCCATACTTGGATTCCTTAGTGGTGGTATTCATGGAAGATATCTTGGTGTACTCTCACAATCGACATGACCATACTACCCATCTTGAGAACATTTTGAATACACTAAGAGAGCATCTTTTTTATGCTAATATCTTACAATTATACTTTTCGATAGACTCAATTCACTTATTGGGTCATGTTATATCATATATAGGAGTATTAGTAAACCCAGATAAAGTGAGAGAAGTAGTTTCTTGGGAGAAGAAGAAGAATTTCTTTGAGGTATGGAGTGTTCTCGGGCAGGCTGGTTACTACATACATTTCATACCGGACTTTTCATGCTTAGCAGTGCCACTGATGGGCCTGACTAAGAAGGGTGTGATGTACCTTTGATCATATTCTTGTGATTCAGCCTTTCAAGAACTGAAAGGGAGGTTGAATTAGGCATCAAAACTAGTTTTTTCTGATCCAGGAAAGAGCTATACTATTTAATGTGATGCATCGGGTATTGGGATGGGAGCAGTGCTTATGCATGGGGAAGGTGTCGTTGCATACATGTCTCAACAGTTGAGGTCACATGAGAGGAATTACCAGACGCACGATCTTGATTTGGCAGTAGTTGTTCATGATTTACACTGTTTAAAACATTATCTATTGGGAGAGAATTTTGTGGTTTTCCCCAACCACAAGAGTCTCAAGTACATATTCACTCAGCACGATCTGAATTTGAGATGACAAAGGTGGGTTGATTACCTTCAATCCTTTGAATTTGAGCTTGCCTATATGCCTTGGAATGGAAACGCAACAGATGATTCATTGAGAAGGAGGACTCAGATAGAGGTAATTCCAGAGGCCATCAGTGAGTGGCATCTTATGACTCTATTCAATAAGATGCATTTGGAGGTGCATGACAGAGAGGGTCAGACATTTCTTTCTTCTATAGTTGTTACCTCTACTCTTCTTGAGCGAGTGTGAACGAGAAAGCTATCAAATGCTGAAGGACTAGTCCCACAGGAGAGTTTGTTAGTAGAAGACCCGATTCTTGGATGGAATGTGTATGAGGATGAGATCTTATGATTTTGTGGATGCGTGTGGGTGTTGGAAGACATACGCGAGGAGATGATGAAGGATTTTCATTATTTAGTTTGGGCAGTTCATCCTGGTGTCACCAAGATGTATAGATATCTACACCATCAGTATTTGTGGCTTGGAATAAAGAGAGATGTTTATGGTTTTGAAATGAGGGTTTCCACCTGTTAGTAGGTGATGACAGAGCATCAGCAACCAGCTGGGCTTTTGCAGTAGTTACCCATTACCAAGTGGAAGTGGAATGATGTCGTGATGGATTTCGTGATAGGTTTTCCTAGGTTTCCTCAAGGGAATGATGCAGTTTGGGTTGTCATTGATAGACTCACGAAGGTTGCACACTACTTTCCGATTACAATGACATTCAGTGTTGATGATCTAGTAAGGTTGTACGTTCGAGATATTATACGTTTACAAGGGGTTTTGCACTCCATCATTTTATAAAGGGATTCTTGTTTTACATTTTGGGTCTAGTAGGGACTACCAAGGGCTTTGGGTATATAGGTATTTCTAAGTATAGATTACCACCCCCAGAAAGATGTCCTGTCCAAGTGTACGATTCGGGTGTTGGAGTACATGCTTCAAGCATGCCTCCTATATTTAGGAGGTTCTTGGGAGAAGCACAGACCCCTGGTAGAGTTTTCCTACAATAATATTTTTCAGGAAACTATTCAGTTGGAACCTTATGAGGATTTGTATGGTAGGCCATCCCAATCACCCCTATGTTGGCTAGAGGCAGGATATGAAGTTATTCTAGGAACTCATCTTGTTCAGGAGACCACGAAGTAGGTGGAGTTGATTCAAAAGAGGATGGATACTGCACATTCACGGTAGAAGTATTATGCTGATTGACAGAGACGATATCTGGAGTTCTAGGTCAGAGATCATGTTTTCCTACATTTCACACCAAGGTTGGGACACAAGAGGATTAGGAGACATGGAAAGGTTTAACTGAGATATGTCGGTCCATTTGAGGTTTTGGAGATAGTCATACTGATTTCTTATCGGTGGCATTTACCTCATAGGTACCATGATATTAACGACATATTCCATGTTTCCCAGCTACGATGTTACTTCTTAGATACATATCATGGTTTTCAACCCGAGGAGGATGAGTTGGAGGTGGATTCCTTGTTTGAATATAATCATATCCGGATTGTTGATCATAGTGTAAAGGTTCTCTGTGGTCAGTTTGTTTCTATGGTACGGGTGTTATGGCAGCATATGGGAGTACAGGATGAGGCTTGGAAGAGGGTGACTGATGTGTGATCATAGTGGACTGAGATGTTTTAGGATTATTCTTCACCATCTTCTTCGGGAATTTCGGGGATGAATTTTTTTAGGGGGGAAGTTTTTAAGAACATGGATCATCTTTTCAGGTATGTATCTTGATTTCTGTGTTTTTGAGAAAAAAGAAGAGGTTTGGGAAATTTAAGGAGTACACGCCGTGTACTTAGGAGTACACACCATGTACCTGGTTGCCCCAAGTAGTCGTGTACTGGACTTGTGACGACCGAGTACATGGCTGTGTGGGGTGACCTAGAGACCGCCTAAAGTAGTTCCTGGTAAAGGCATATACACACCGTGCACTTTTAAATAACACACCATGTATTTTAATTTTGATTTGATAAATCGTACTAGGGTCACATATTATTCACAGAAAGCTCTTCTTTTGGCCTCGTCTCATCTAGGAGTGACCGAAGCCGACAATTCTTCTCCAAGCCCCCAACCCTCCATCCGTTATTCGAATCAAACTCTGTCGGTTGCATTGGAATCTTATCATTTAGTTCTTCCTTCTTCTAGATCCTCTTCTCTTGATTTCTCCTATTTCGTGAGATATCTATGGTGGATTGTTTTAGACATTTTCATATATCTACAGCATTCTAGGTCAATTTAGAGGCTAAGGTTCAACTATATATTGATCTTACAACGTCGAGGAATGTGGTTTGTGCATTTCCGTAGTTTGGATTTCAATTATACGTGCAATAGTGCCCAATACCCTAGTTTTGGGTATTGAGTGTTTGGGGAATTTAACCCTTTAATGCCAATTATGCCTTGATTGCTTGAGTTGGAGATCTTTTTTGACAATAGGGTTTGATTACCTTTATATGGATGTTTTTCCCATGTTTGAACTGATAATGGTCATTGGGTCTAGTTTTTCCTATTAGGTTGCTCTGTCTTCCATTCCTAGTGTTATTAGGATGGAGTGATATTATCCGACTTACTTATGCCATGATTTGTAGCTATTAAGCCAAGTAGTATATTGTGATTTACTTTGGATACTAGATATCGTTTGTGCACGATTGACTTACACATGGATGTGGGAACCTGGTGTAGTTAGACCTTAGTGGAAATGGATGTTGAGAGATTTCCAAGAGTGTCAGTTATACTTTCACGTTCTGAGACTATAGGGGGAATAAACATGAGTGCTCCCTCAGAGTGTCTTTAGTTCCACATTGTGAGACCAAAAGGGTAATTGGACGTTGATTTGTTCCCTAGAGTTTCTATAGTTTACCGTTACAAGACCAAAAGGGGGAATTGATGGTGAATGCTTCCTCAGAGAGTATCTGTTAAGCTGAACCAAATGGGTTAGACTATGAGAACTTTCCGGAGGGTTTCATGAGAATGTTTGGTTGTTTATTTTATAAATGTAAATGAATGTAGTTGAAACTGTAGGATTCTTTACTTTTGAGTACTTCATTGTTTATTACTTCGTTGTGAATATTGCCTACCATATATATATATATTACTTGACATTTAGACACAAATATTTGGGTGGTTGCCTACTGTGATTAATCTCACACCCTATTTGGGTCATGCTTTGGGACCATACAGATTATATTTTTATAGGTATATAAAAGGTAAAGGGCCCTTTTACTTTAGGTGCTTGATTGCTGTGGAGCTGGAGATCATGGGACCAAGCTGAGACTTGCGATGACGCTGGAGTTATTTACTTGTTTTCCTTTGTACTTTGGCTTAGTGCTTCATTCTAGAATTGTGACTTCTTTGGATTCTTTCCTAGAAATATGTGACATGAATCATTTATATATGTGCTCTAGTTGTTTATCTACTTTCATTCTTCCACTGTTTACTATTTCATGTTATTATTTCTACTTCCGCTACTATTATCTCTTTACTTCCACTATGTTACTTTGCCAATGAGGTTATAGTTTCCCCACTATCACACCCAAGACCCTCACTGCTAGTCGGTAGCCTCTGGCATTTGGGGAAATGTGCTTGAGGGCATGTGTCCAACCGAGTACAGGGCATCTCTAAGCGGCACCCGGAACTGAAAAGTTAACCCATGATAATGAATTCGACTATGGGGGTCCTCTCAAAAATTCCATCGGCTGACATAGAGGTCCTCCCTGTACCAAATAATTTCTATTCCCTGAAGATCCATCCTAGGAAGAAGGAAAAATATCCATTACAGGGGACTTGGCTATGGAATCAATAATACCAAATGAAAAATAAATCCCCATGAGCCTCATAGGATAACTTTCAGTGAAATACTAAACCATAAAATATAGGACCATGTAAAATATCACATTACCATCGACCTATCAGTTTCTGAGATGACATATAACTTGATAGATATTCCTCCAACTCTACCACCATAGTTGGGGGTAGGATCTCATCATTTAAGTCTAACCATATTTGAGGCTGATATTTACAAGGTCCCTAGATCCCTTTTCAATTATATTTATATAGAATAGTTCCTAGCATCCATACATGGACTCTCTGTGAAACTATCCTTGTTGTCATTGAACTCTCTCTACTCTACCGCCTACATAGAAGTAGGGGAGATGTTAGGGTTTGGATTATAACCCTCAGACAAAGGCAACCACTCTAGTGAGCTATAGGGGAATAATTAATTTCATAATAAGTAGGTGCTTGTGGATTTCCCATCTTACATGAACATGATTATAAATATGTTCCCACCTCTAGAAGAAACTCCTTTATTTCAATGACATATGGCCCATGAGATGCCCACTCTATCCGAAAATCAACAACATAAAAGGTCTATATAAAAACTACCCCCAAATTTATGACGTTTTATAATTGGATTTTAAGGTGATCATGAATAGGATTACCCTTTAGATACTGAGAATGGGGAATGATATTGGGAGATTATGGCCACCACCAGCTACTGGTCATGTTTTGGCCACCTTTCACCCCAACACATTTCTATCCCAGAGTTCCATGCTAAGGACTATATGACATGCCTATACCAAAATATATGGGTGAAATTAAAAAAAGAGAGATATAAATCTATCATATCTTGGAATACCTAATCAGGTTGAGGTTATCTATCAATAGTGTCAAAAGGTTGACATCACCACACTTTTTGTGGCTCAACACCCCGACTAAAGAGGTAACCACCAAATCTTCCAATAGACCTATGTTAGGATCCTCACCATTCTTCAATAGTTCATTCTATAGGAATCCCTTTACATGAAATTTAGAGGCTAGATGTAGTACATTTCCATATAATTTTTTCCCATTTAATAATTAAAATGATATCATTAGGCTAATCTTATAACATATGTTTAATGTTCCTCTTTGACCACTATCATCATGAATATTATCATGATCAATCTCATGGATGATCAAAGAAATTAGGCTGATGACATAGAGCATGATGGAGAGAATCAACAATATTGGGAGACACAATATTATGAAGATAACCTATTAGGTTCCCATACACTTAGGAAATGATAAATTTTGGGCCTCAAAAATACCCTCATTGAGGTGTTTCCATATGCTCGTAAACATCTTGACAAGATAAAAGGTGGCTCTAGCCCATCAGACCATCCATGGTCATGGATGAGACCAAATTTGATGCTATAATGGTTGATTTTCTCCATTAAATTAAGGTACTCTGGTTCCACTATCATACTTCTCTTCAATAATCACCTAGAGAATGAAAATGTCAGAGGGGTCCCCACCCCTCCTCTAGACGAACACCCATTCCATCTTGGTTAAATTACTTGGGTTAAGGTAGGTGGTACCATATATCCAATCATGGTAGAGGCTAGAATCTTAGAAAAACAATCAATATATGACCTTCTAACCTCACATAAGAAATGAAACTTCCCACCTTTACACCATGACCAATTTTCTTCTCGATCCAGCATGTGGTTCAAAGAGTTAGAAACAACCAAACCTCACCCCGAAGATATGATAGATGCTCTCATTTTTTATCTTGAGGATCTAGAGATGAAAAAAGATTTAATCCATCATAAAAATAATATGTATCCATCATGAGTGGACTTTGTCTTCCCACCTCTAGAATTCAGAAATCTGAGCTTCACCCCATTCAATGGGACATGTGATCTTCTATAACATCTGGAACACTTTTACTCAAGATGAAACCTAATGATGGGAAATTAATTTTACTAGGAATCTACCAATATTCATTGTTTCAGATATATTTTGGAGGCAAAATATTTCATTTTATAGTGTCAGCTGGCCCCATGATCTATTACTAGTTGGGAAGATCTTTTTACGTAGTTTCTCTACTAGTTTATTTCAACTTTTAACAAGACTATAAATGATACATGGATTTCATAAATCATTACTATAATGTATCCACCAAGAGCTATAATGAAATTTTAGGGCCCAAACCCCTTGTTTTTTTTCACCACCTTGGCCTCCCAGTGGACCATTGTGAGTTCAAACCAACTCCTAGAAAGAGGAACCCTTACCATGGTTTCATTTTTGATGTTGAAGTTCACAAGATCATCAAGGTCAACTTCATGAAGGAAGTTCTATACCCCAAGTTGTCTTCCAATATGATCCTTTCCAATAAGAATAATGAAAATAATAGATTCTTCATTGACGCATGGTACTTAAATCACCAGTTTTTAAAGGATGATCTCTACCCCCCTATAATGGATCTTCTAATCTTGGAAACATATAGTTTCCATGACATGTACTTCATGGATCAATACTATTGATATATTAAAATCTGGATAACCCAGGAAGATGAACAATCCACCACATTTAGGGTGCATCAGGGAAACATTATTATGAAGTGATTCTGTTTTGTTTAAATAATGTTTGGGCTACCTACTAATGTTTCATACACAAAATCTTCAAGATTCTCCTCAAGACGTCGTTGGAGTGATACATAGATGATTGGGTTGTCGATTCCGACCAATTTCTAGACCATATCAAGGATCTTAAGAAATTATTTTACTTTGTTTTCTCCCATCACCTAATAATGAATCCCTTGAAGTGTACATTTAGGGTCACCTATAAGAAGTTCATCACCTTCATTGATAGGTAAAAAAGGCATTAAAATTGATCATTAGAATATTATAGATAACATCCTAATGACTCCTCCATGAAACATCATGGAGTTGTGAGGCCTTCAAGGCCAACTAGACTACCTTTAATCATTAATTATGAATCTAGCTAGAAATTGTTAGACCTTTTAAAGGAACACAAAGAAATCAATCACATATCATTGGGATAGATAATTCCAGACATCATTTAATGATAGTAAGTAGGTGATGCTACATCCTTAGATCAAGATTCCACCCATCCAAGGAAAGCCTCTAGTTCTTTAAATGGATCCCATGGAACAATACCTTTGTGCCCTTTTAGATCAAAAAACATTGAGGGTAGGGAGAAAATCTTGTATTTACTCATATGTATGCTACTCAGCATGAAGACCAGATATTCTTTCATTGATAACGGTTTACTTCCCTTTGTATTCATGGTTCAAAAATTATAGCACTACCTATAGAACTAAGAGATAAAACTGGTATCATGTGTTGATCTGTTGAAATATATTCCCAATTGCCATGTACTGACTGGGTGATTGGTGTATTGGGATTTATTTATACTATAGTTTTACATAGGTTTTGTGTCTGGTAAATCTATCGAGGAACATGAATTAGAATATTTTCTAGTATCACATTTAGCGCTTAAGAAAATTCCCTTGTATTTTGACATCTCATCTGATTCTATCTTCTCCATTAATTAGGTTGCACTATGTTGTCATATTCACTTATACGATGCCTTCTGAAGTTCAATCAAGAGAAGGATCAACAACCCCGAACTCATTAGAGTGGCCCTTGGGATTGTCTTCATCACTCCCACATAGTACATCCTACTGCACTCACTCTTCATTTGGGATTTTGTACCAACAATGAGGTTGAGTATCATTATCTTATAACTTGCATCGAGTTGACCCTATAGATGTATGTTCCCCAACTACATGTGAAAGGAGACTCTAAACCAGTCATCAAGAATATCAATGATGATTATATCATTAGGAAGAGTGAACTTATCCCCTTACTAGAATGTGATCATCAACTGCTGGACTAGTCCCTTCCCTGCTGAAGGTGAACCATGTTCCCCAATCCAATAATGACAGATCTGATGCCTTGGAAGTCTTGGAAAAAACCCTCAAATAGCCTCACTAGGATGACATGGTCATTCATGTGGCACGTTAGAGCGTTATTTCCCCTATCACTTATAATATGGTGGACGGATAGGTGTACTATTTGGTCACCTTAATTTCTATAATAGGGCCCTTAAATACCTCGGTAATCAAGGAATCACCCAATTGAATGACTGTATTCATCTATTATCACCAACACAAGACCCTACCACTAGACTGAGCTGAGCATGAGAAAATCCACCACCGTATTGTGAATTTTACCCTCTAGGATTGGCCCATCATAGAGTAGGCCCTATATAAGTTGGCTTTTTATATAATACTTCTTAATTGAATCCAATTAAGGTATTTTCCTTAGGTAATACTAGAATTCCATGTCGGTTCATCGAGATCCCATCATGTATGATTGAATACTTCCCACCACATCTAGAGATTTTGGTACTTCTAGCCTCATATGGTTCATGGTTACATTAAGTTCACCAATAACTATCATGCATTCCAGTTCCATGAGAACTTCATGGATCATCCATCGGAGCTCCTCTATTCCACCATGTAATCATGTCCCTTTATTGTATAGGGACATGATATGGTAGTCCCCTACCCTCCAATAATAGCTTGGTAGTACATGTTCATTATGAATGCCACTGAATTATTATGAAAGTGGGTCTAATAAGTCCCCTAAAAGAATTAAAGCCTATTCTGTGATCAAGTTTAGGATATACCATATCATTAATTAATTCATGATCCATCACACCATTCTCACAGATAATTGTACCTATTTTTGAGCATCCAAGTTAAAGAAGTTTTATTCCAAGTAAAAAATCTGTCCCAATCACACCTCCCTCTATCACACACAACAGAATCGGAAAATTGTGGCTTTCAATAAAACCTTCTCTATCATACAACAAAATATTGTGGGTCAACATAAGAATACATGGACCAAAAATCTCTCCAATTGCCTCTACTACAATCAGACAATGACAAACAAATTCCAACAAGGTAGCCACGTACTCTCTAGTGTATTGGATATGAGCAGTTTTACCTATATAGGATAAATTTTCGTCACATAATAGGGTTTCTAATGATTAGAATATTCTGAATATGAAAGCTGAAGTCCATTTAGCTGATTTTCTATCCCTTGAAGAAAATAGACTCCAAGCGCTGAATAACCTAGAAAGACACCATAACTGGGTGTCAAGGGTATTCACAAAAAGGTTCTCTTGTGATCCTTCTTTTAGGGTGATGTGTTATTGGCTCTATTAAAAAATATAATACCTTGGAAGAATACATCAAATATAAAAACACAAAGGGTAGGACCCTAAATCATTCATATGGTCTAATCCAATAGTGCATACTCATTAATCACTATGGATGGGGTGTGCCTCACACCTTCCACCAATTCCACGTTTCTCAAGTGGTACTTTTCATAACTCTTCACCATTTTCCTAGTTGCGTGATATAAAACTACATGACAAAATCCTAGTCATATGATGTAAAACTATAAGAAAATGTCCTTTTTACAAGATTTTAAACTATATAATACCCTATCCTTACAGTATAATAATGAACTATGTGTCAAATGTCCTTACCATAAGATGTTAAACTATATGAACCACATAACTGTCACATGATGTAAAAAATGTATGATACCATGAACCCACACTTGATATGGTTCCCCCTTCTAGTGTTGGTATCCTAGCACACCACATTCTCGAAATATGTATGGCTTGATTCCCATTTATAATATTATAAAAGGGATACCCGAATCTCATATCGTGGATCCATCCAAGACATTGACCTATTTAGGGTTATTCACCATGGGAAAATGTTAAATTATTTCTCAATGATATGACCCATCTGTGTGTTGGAGCACATGGTGGATGAGCCCCCAGAGTGAATAACTCTCCCCAAAACTCTCTGTCATGATCACTCTATACATGAATCCTTTCTTGATTTGGATAATAATCATCCCTCCAAAATGAATTGGATCCCCTAACAAGAATAGTGTCTATCCAAACTAGCTCACCTTTCATTATGGGTAGACAACTATAAGAATTCCTTGTGATAGATAATGGTTCCCATGTTTTGAACATGGATAACAGTCAATCTTGAATTTTCTAACGCCGTAATTGACTAATGTAATTGTGAAATACTATGTTTTGAAAATTTTCATTAGTCATTTATCACCCATTATTCATTATTCATTTTGGTTCAAATCTCATAATTAATTATTTAATTCCTTTCCACCTCCCCCAATTCTAGTGCACTCTTAATACCCTCTATTTTATTCCCCTATGCATTTGTGAAACTTGATCAAGAAAGTATGTGTCATTGGAACCTTCCCAATGGGTCTTATTTTACCCCTACCATGCATTCCCATATGGTAGGGGGGAATACTCACCAATCCTTATTTCTCACACCAAGAATGGATCACATGGAATTATGAGTCTTGGTAGGGAATTCTCCTCAATGTTTGAGATACACAAAATTTTTAAAGAAAAACTCTCCATGGTCCAAGAATCACGTCTTTAAACTATGTTCATCTTATCTAAAAGATTATTTTTCTGGTGTATGGACTCTTGGACCTCTATTCATGTCTGGTTATTACACTTTTGTGATGCATAAATAGCCTCAAGACATACCCTCATGGTTTAATATCATGAACTCAAACTATATATAGAACTTTTATCAAATTTTTATGACTATAAACTTAAGAAACCACTAATATCGATCACATGAAAGTAAACTATAGGAAAGTGTTCTAGTTTTATGAAATTAAACTATATAACACCTTGGGACAATGCTCCATGACACTAAACTTGTAAAAATTGTTTTTCCTAGCTATATGATGTTAACTACATAGTTGGTTCTCCTTGTATGATGTATAAACTATATAATTATCTTATCATCCTCTCATGAGAGGATAAACCACCACTTTTGACATTTTTCTCCTACAACACCTTGTTTTAGAACTATCTTTGTATTGATTCCCATTCCATGGGAATAAATATGATTCTTAAACCCCCTTTCATGCGCCCAGCCACAATTTCTCTCCCCATGTGAGATTGTATTCACTAGAATTCATCCCCGATTGAATCTATTCATGTCGGGGTTTTTATTACCTGCTAGATATGTCATCCCAGCTTCACCTTTGGTCAAATATATAAGAATATCAAATAATCCAGTCACTCATCTTGGTTTTATAACAATAAAATTTAAGACAATGTATGTATCAAAAGATGTTACATTGTATGGAACCCCATCCCCACTGTAAGATATTAAACTATGTGTCTGATTTTCTTACTAAATGACATTAAACAACATGATTTTCATCCCTATCACATGATGTAAAATTTCACTATACATTTTCCCTCTGCTGAGAGGAACTTCTCTATTTAGTTTCAATCTCCCACCACACCACGTCCCAAAATTATGTATGTCTTGATTCCCAATTACACTAGGTATATGTTGAAATTCATGGATCACCTATATCAAGCCTAGCCACAAACTTTCCCATCACTCATTCATTTTTTTTCATCAACCCTCAATCCACTTTGAAATGTGGCTCCTCTTCGCACACCAAGGAGGTGTGACACTCATATGGAAATGGTCCAAGAAGTATGACCTTAAACTATGTACAAACTTGTGTGATATTGTCTATCTTATACCCTCCATTCAAGTTAATTGTACAATACCTTATCTACTACATGAGTTTCTCCATTCGTTCCAACCACCATGGACATAAACTGGTAGCAACCACTTTGGGTCCAAGCATCTTGAACATAAAATATGTGTGATGACCCATGAATACAACTATAAAATGTGTGCCCCTCTTTATTTAAGACATATGTTCCGAAACAAAATTGCATAGGACCCCCACTTTGGCCCTTTCTTTCACATCTACTAAAATATTCTCTAGACAAATAGGTCATCTCACACTTTTTTTGTCCCAGATATATGACATTAAACTAGAATCCCTGATCTAATAATCACCACCTTAAACTATGGGTAACTTATTTTGATGAAGTTTTCATTACCTGAGGCCTATTTGGACCAAATTTCATGTTAGTTTTTAACTACTTGGTTCCCTAATAATCCATCAATAACAATACCCTTTTGGTCCAAGCTCCATTGCCTTAAACTGGTAGAAACCCTTTTGGTCTGAGATCCATGACCATAAACTAGTAGTAACCCTTCTAGTCTAAGAATCAAGACCATAAACTATGTGTATGTTTTCTTGGGGGTGTTAATTTAGAATAAGGCCTCCTCTTTTCTAATTTCATGTTTGGTTTGAACTCTCTCCCATTCCCCAAGAACCCCTCTTGGATTCCCCTCTACGGTCCTATCTCTATGAGATTAAACTAGTATGAATCTAGTATAAACACCATAACCTTAAAATGTGTACATCCCCCCATGCCCCTTGATCCACACTTTTTTTCACCTTTGGTGATTAAAAAATTATTTTCCCCTTTCACTGCATCCTCACTTGAGAGGACTTCCACTTTTGGTGTCATCCACCTTCCATACCACCATTAATAACTTTATGTGGTTTGATTCCCAGTTCCATGGGATATATAGTGACAGCTAGACTTCTTATTTCATGCCCAACCACAAACCCTCCAATTACTAAAAACGTTTTTGTACCCCTCATTCAACTTAGGATCATATTACCCATTTACCCCCCAAGGTATTGTGACATTCATATGGAGGGGTCAAAAGATAATGACCTTAAACTATGTGTATCCATCCAAAGGGAGACTTGTGTGGTATTAAGACTCATTTTGGACCTCCATTGATGTCATGTTCATAAAACAACATTCACCATAAAAAATCACCCCATGAAAATTATGGTCCATATGGAAATACCATTATAATTACTAAAAATTTTATAGATGTAATTCTCACCTTTTTAATGATTAAAATAATTATCAAGTAATTAATTATCAAAACACATGAAATAATTTAGTTATTTATAAAAATTTATATGGTATATAAAATTCAAAAGACTTAAATTCTATACAACCATTGATAATTTTTCTATTGTCCAGTTACTATTAAGATTTGTATATTAAGGTTTATGATAAAAACCAATTGATATAGATGAAAGAAATAGAGTCCTCAACCAGTGGGATAATACCCTATGAATCCAATTTATCAGAGCATTCAAGGGAGATAGAATCATTGGGATTTTTCCATGATCAAGCCAAATCCAAGATTTAATAACTAAATCATTAACAAATCCATTTTTGGAGAATTTGAAGCTCATCGAGATCTCAGCTCAAACCATGTACATTGAACCACCCCAATAAAATATCACCATCGCACTAAGTTTTTTTAAAGTGTTTTATAACAAATTTTAAATGCATAGGTTTTGAAAATTTCTTAAAAATGGGATTTTAAGGCAGCATCACCCATGCCGCCTCCCCCCCCCCTTCACACTGCATTTGGCTAAATTGATGACATGGAAAAAAAGACATGGGGTGAAACCATGCACCTTTTCATGAGGAGAAATGTGGCATCGACAGTTCCACTTTCTTCCTAACAGAAAGGAAAAAACTGTCACCATCGATCTCACCTTTCCTTCAATGCCCGATAAAAGGGAACCCCCCTTCTCCTCATATCCATTTTCCCACATCTCTCAACATTCCACTACTTATCTCTCTAAAAAACTCTTTTTCACATGTAGTGGTGTCAGTGGTCTAAAATAAGGATCGGTTTATTGAGAAGCACCATTTAGAGGTATTTTTTTATTTAATTTAAAGTTTTTTATTTATTTAATTTAATTATTTTTAGTTCTATATATTTCATTTTTTTTAAGTATTTTAGTTTTTTATAAATATTTTGTTTATTAATTTGTTTAATTAGGTATATATAGTTTTGAATAATTTTTATTATTAGTAATGATTAAGTAATGATTAAGTATATATTAAGTATAGATTAATATATATTAATATAGATTATGTATAGATTAAGTATATAATAACTTAAGATTATAAATTGTAAAATTTTGGTGGAATAAAGATTATGTGGTTATCTAGGAAATCAAATGTCTTCCTAGATACAAACAAGTGGGTGTGGCTCTAGCAAATATGTACCTTGGGGTAAAACTCGAAAACACCATTTTGAGGTGGACTCTAATGGGAACTAGTGCATGATAATGGGCCTTTCTACACTCCTAGTTTGAAACTCCCAGGGTATATGATTTAGATAATTCATATTTTTTTTATCAACTACTAAAATACATATGGAAATAAAAATCAAATCTGTATATTTATCAATTATAAAAAGATAATTATGATGATATAAAATGAAATGGACAAGGAAAATGCAATTAATGAAATAAATATATTATTATTAATTGAATAAATTTTAAGTAGTTTTAAATATGTTATTTATTAAATAGTTTAATTAGTTATATATTATTTAGAAATATTAGTTATTATTAGTAAAGTATAGAATAATTAATGAATAAATTAAGATTAAAAATGAATACATATGACTAGTTAATTACAATTAACTATTGAATATCATATTTTTAATGATTAAAGAATGATTAATTAAAGAGTAATTTAATAATGATTGACTAGTGATGAAATAATTATTGATTAGTAAAAACTATACTAAGAAACATTAGTATCATTATTTTGGATATAATGAGTTGTTCTAAAATCTTAGTATCATAAAGACTATATAGTTTATAAATAATATTTTTTATCAATAATGACTAATTATAGATTAATTAATGAATAACCTAGGATTAAAAGATGAATACATGTAATGATTCTCTAGTAATACTTATCATTGATAAAATGAAAATTATGATTATATAAAATGAAATGTAGAAGAACAATCACATTAATTTACAAATGAATATTTTACAAAATAAAAGAAATACCATAATATTTTTCAATTAAACATGGTTTGAATGAGATGAGCGTGTATATGGAAGTGAGGTAAAATCTAGTTTATTTTTATTTGGTAGATTATTAACATCGTCTTAATATATTAACTTAATAAGCTAAGTACATACTTCTATAATATGTTATTAAGCTATCAAATAAAAATTAGCTGGAATTTACCTCACTTCCGAAGTTAGGCTAATATCATCCAAACCATGTTTTATTGAACAATGTTGGTATTTCTTGTATGTTGTAAATCATTTATGTGTTATTTTATGTTTTTTGCTTATATATTTTACTTTATATGATCATAATTGTCATTTTATCAATTAGAAATAAACTAATTTGATGTTTTCTCTTCTTTTGGACCTTGGTTTCCAAGAAATTTTCAATATTTTTCAATCTGGATTATCTGGGATAGGCGGAACGAGGCCATTTTCAATCTTTTTCGGAGCCCCCCAAGATTTTGGATTGACCGGGCATCATCATGGATTGTAGTTTGGAAGAACCACCCCGAGCAGCAAAGACTTTTCACCCCCTCTCCTCATTCCCAACATTCGTGCCCCCCACTGGAAGGGATTATTAAGATCAATGTGGATGCCTCTCTCCCTAAGGATGGCCTAGTTGGACTAGGTTTGCTGGCCCGAGACAACCATGGAAATCTTATCACAGCCAAATACGAAGCACGCTACACACTTTGGGAGTCCTAAGTCATGGAGGTCACCGCCATCCTTGCTGGGTTAAACTTCGCAAAAGACCGCGGTTGGGATTCCATTCACATCGAATCTGATTGTCTGACCATAATAAATGCCATCAATCTCACTGACGACGGGCTTCAACCTTTCGGCTCCATTACTCGGTGTATTCACTCTCCGAGACAAGGCTTCACATCCTACAATTTCTCATTTATTAAAAAGGAAGCGAATGAAGCCACTCACAAGATGACAGCCGTTGGCCCTCCTTACGAGGATTTTCTCTGGTTTAATCATTTTCCATCGTGGTTATGCGACTGTATTTCTGCTGATCTCCATCATTAATGGATCCGTCTTATTTTGTCAAAAAAAAAAAACTTTAGTATCATATTTAAGGGTATAAAAACATGATCTAAAATATTAGAATAATAAATATTATATAGTCAACAATCATTTTCACTATCATAATCTTGATCCAAAAATCATTTTTGTTGTATAGAGCATGTTTTTCTTATGTGTACTGCTATAGGGAGATTATTGAAACTGAGAAAGGTGCTTCTTACAGTACACAACCATTAACAGTGGTTAGTATAACTGACTGTATACCCTAAGTGACATTCAAGATAGAATTCATGGTTCCTCAAATCTGGGATCCGATCAAGAGATCAAGTCTATAAGATATCGAAATTTTAAATTCTTAGCAATATCTTGGCATCTAGCTTTTCCATTGGTTGCTGATGCGCAATGAGTACAAGAAATAAATTTATTTTCTAAGTGGTTAGATTGTACCATGATGAAGTTATATGTTTATTTTTCTACTATACAACCACAATGTCTAGTTGTATGAAGATGTAGACTTACAAGAGTGGATGAAGATGGTCCACCCAATGAAATTATTCCTTTTCCAAATGATACAGAAGAAGAAAACCTAGATGATATCCCTAATATACATGTCAATCCGACTTCTGATGAGGAGTTTCGTAATGATGGAACATATGGTGATAATAGTGCTGATAAAGAGGGACTAGAAAAAGTTAGGGAGGAATTTTCTAGACATGAATTAGTTGTATGGTATCCTCGACCAACAAAAAATCTTCCACCACTACTTGAATCTTGGTAAGAAGAAATGACATGTGTGCCTGAGTTTGACAAAAATGTTTTCATACCTGCAGCTAAGTTTCCTGCAGTTATAACAGATATGTTTAGGGATCTAGACAAAACCTTATATGTTGGAAGGAAGTTTCTAATTAAAGATGGATTAAAAATCATTCAAAATAGATTTCACATTAAGCAGCACTGTAGATATATAGTTTAGGAATCGGGCTATAGTAAATATCACATATGATGTGAGAAGTGTGGGGATGATTGTAGATTCCACTTGAGGTTGATTCCGAATATTGTATTTAGAGGCTTTAAAATCTTGAGGATTGAGGTAGCTCACACTTGTGTTCATCCAAGCTTGAAAAAAGATCATACCTCATTAAATGCATAATTTGTGGCATCTATTGTCATTGAGATGATTAGGACATGCCAAGATGTTCAGATATCCCTAGTGAAAGAGAGGATACAAAAAACATTTGGTTATAATATTTCTTATAATAAGGCATGGATGGTGAAACAGAAGGCAATTTTGAATGACTATGGTGATTGGGATGAATCGAATTGGGTGTTGCTGTAATTTATAGCCATACTGAGTCACTATAACAATGTTTTATTCCCTATTCATACAAATGAACATGTGTCTCAAGATAACCGAATTGATCCATCTCATGTTCAATTTCATCTATTGTTCTGGGCATTCATCCCGTATATCTTAGCATTTCGTTTTAGTAAATAGTTTATTCTAATTGATGGGATGTTTCTATAGAGAAAATACAGGGGAGTATTGTTGATTACAACAACCCAAGATAGAAATCGTTCACCTCTTCTTCTTTCATTTTCCATTGTGGATAAAGAAAACTTTGAATCATGGAGTTGTTTTTTGGAATATATAAGAAACCATTTCACCAACATTTAGGGTGTCTATTTGATATCTGATCGGCATCGAGCAATTAATGTGGCAATCAATGCAGAACCTGATACATGGAGATCCCCAAATTCACATCATCGGTTCTACATTAGACACATTGCTGCAACATGTGTAAAAAATTCCACAATTAACCGATGAATAAGGCAATCACGAGTCTTAGTACACATTGTCTTTGTTATTTTTTTACTATATCAATGTAAATATAAAATCAATTTATGTGAAATATCATACTTTCTATGGATCATATGATCCGTATCAACAGAAATTTGAAGAACGTTTTGAAAAAATCCACAACTCTAATAAAACATTTATGATTATATGATGCAGATTCAAAAAGCAAAATGGACATTGGAATATGGTGGGGGGAAGAGGTATGGACACATTACCACAAAAATTGTTGAGTGAGTCAATGGTGTCATTAAGGGGCTTCAGAAGTTAACGATAACTACCCTAGTTCAGGAGACATTATAGCCTTGCATGAAGTACTTTATTGATTGAAAAAAACTAGCCTCATATAGAATTTAGTAGGGGATAAGTTACAAAAGACAATTTCTACGAGAGATTGAAAAGAATATTGAAGAATCTTCTGGTTATCATGTTTTCCGTTTTTGATGAGAAGAATCTCAATTTAATGTTCAAGAGTCTTCGAGACCCATCAAAAATAGCATCGGTGAAAATGGGGGTATTACTAGATTCTAGGCAATGTCAATGTGGAAACTTTCAGGCCTTATGGTTTCATTATTACTATGCCATCACAACATGTGCCTCTTTGAAAATATCATGGGAGGCATATGTTGATTTAGTGTACCAGATGGACCCCATTTCTAACTATTATGTTGCACTATGGATGCCTATTGGGCTGTTTTGTTATTTCCCAATGCCCGAAGGTCAGTCGATAGTGATACCTAACATCAATTGGTTTCATCCTCGTGGGATACTGAAGGCCAAAAGGATATGGAATTATATGGACTTTCCTTAAGATCAAGGGAAGAGTTTGAGATGCACCATATTTCATCAAGAAGGTCATAATCGGAAATGATGCCCTAATATTTTTGGGTTGAGTTCACACTCTCAGCCACAATGATTTTTTGACTTCATTGTGATATTCTCATATTGTAAATTAGATGTTGTTGTCACATATTTTTACCTTAGTTTTCAATACATTATGTGAATGATATTCCAATAAAATATTATATAATGATATAATAGTACAATATATTATGGTATAAGAAGACATCATAAAACTTTAGTATAATAAAGATTATATGATCAACCATATTTTTCAATATTAGGTACACTATCAGAATCATGATCAAAAAACATTTTCGACGTATTGAGCCATGTTTTAATTATGTGTAATACTATGAGAGGTTATTAAAATTAAGAAAGGAGCTTCTTATAGTACACAACCAACAACAAAGCTTAGTACAACTGATTTTGTAATACTAACTAAACTTTAAGAAAGAATTTATGGGAAATGAAGCATGTTACAGGAGGAATGAGGACAACGATGGTGGTGATAGAATTAGTTTATGTCAGCACCATCATCATTGTCAACATTCTTCTTACGTCGTGGTTCATTTCACAAAAATTCTTTCTTGAAGTTCAGTTAGTGTTACAGAACAACCTATACATGTGATAAAATAATCATGAAACATACCATCATGTGGAGAATAGTACATAAATTACAACTCACACCATTATCTTATAAACATTTACATAACGAAAAAAAATATTTATATATATAAATATACAAACCCATATCTTACAACACACCATTTTCTTGGTAAAAGCATATCTTAACAACGCATTAGTAATATGATTTAAAAACATGAAGACATGCCCATTTATTTTGGTAAAAATAAATTCATAAAACAATGTGAATAAACATGGAATGTTTTGTATTCTAAAAATTATTACATTCTATTTACCATAATGTTATATTTACATTTTACACATATGGATCTTTTCATTTGTTTATATATATATGGATCATACCATACTACTCATTTAGCAGGATAACCATGCTTCTCTGGTCATGTTAGATGGTGGTAAGGATCAATCGATCAGGGTGCATCGAGAACACCATTTTCATTACAGGGAGCCTCTACATTCCATTAGACAATACTTTCACCATGATGGCTTCTATGGAATTTTTGTATCAGATTTCACATTTTTCGTCCATCACCTTCTTACTGCCCTCGTAGAGGGTTTGAGACTGGAGACACATACATTCCACCTGCCTGAGGGAGAGATGACCACCACCCTCTAAGAGGTGGTAGTACTTCTCGGTCTTCCTATCCAGGGGGAAGTTGTTATTGGACCCACTCGTGTATCTTTGCCTAAGCTTGCTCAATTATTGTTAGGCATTGACATTTTGTTTGGTCGTAGGTATACATATAGAGCATCGATATCAATTCCTTTGTTGGAGGAGAATATTCTACATTTACCTAATGATGCTGATGGGAAGACTCTCATATGTTATGCCCGTGAATATATATTATGTCTCATTGGAGGGACCATGTGTGATGATCACTCATGGATGCCCATGAACATTATATATGTACCCCTACAGGAGGAATTTTATCAAGCTGGGATGTATAGCTGGGAATTAAACTTCTTTCCATACACATACAAAGCATTATGCATGTTATCCCATCGTGATTGCATAGATCTTAGGGGATGTGTCATCCTTCTTCAGATGTGGTCATAGTATCCCATCCCCTCATTCTGGCCTCAGCTTGCTAGCCTGCTGATCATTATAGAGGTGCTTCATGACGCTCCATGGGGACGCTGGTATGATCATTCATGTCTATTGGTTTCTGATGTTACTAGGAGTTATTGAATTTAATTTATCATTATTTTTCACTATTGATGTTTCATTTTAAATGTGGGGTCAGAGGCACAATTTCTACACGGTTACGAGACACCATTTGGGCATATATCGCCTCAAGATGGACTATCTCTTACCAGAATAGGTATGTATATACAATCTATCACAATTCGAAAAATTTAATAATAGCATCAATTTTGGTTTTTAATAAGGAGAATTTTTTACAAACATTACATGTTATTTCAGATTACATGGCTTCCATAATAGACTATAATGGACAAGTTTCCACCATACTAGACTGTTGGGATTGAGGATTCTATGGCTATAGTGTCCCTCAATCACTTATATATTACTGAGTGGAAGCATCCTGATAGAGTCACGCACCAGTTTTGTTGTGTTCGACTGATTCTATTGTCACCGAGACAAACAAAGAAGCTTCATGACATGAAGCTAATAGGGAGGGAGGATGAGGATTGGCACTAAGTACATGTCAACTTTCTCTATTACTAGCACAGATATGCAGAGTTTCGTATCCAGGGTGTACCTACAAATAAATTATTTCTTTCAGATTTTATTGAGTATGATCCATGGTATATACCTAAGTCTATATTGTATCTTACCTATCACAACATAGAGATTCATAAAATTGTAAGTCAATAAATTTCTGTTAGTTTGTTTATTAAACTATTTTCTAATTCATTTTGAATATCTTTGTAGGGAATTCACTTAGAGATCTTGTTCTCATGCTTGATGAAGAGGTGTAGAAGGTATTTATCCAGATAGTCTTCCATGCTGAAGTACTATAGATGATGTCTTCTTATCATGCACTTTCTGAGAACATCGTCGAGAGTGCAGCCTAGAGAGAGGAGCTTCCTACCCTGGGGGAACATCCTGTAGTAGATTTTGGTGAAGAGGATCCATAAAGATGATTACATAGACCTCGTCATGCTACATGTGATACCTCACCTATTCCACAGGCAGAGGTTGGGCCTCTAGTAGTCCAGCGTCAGCCAATTGAGGATGTTCCTCAGGTGGCATGGGATCCATCTTTCTTGACAGGGTATCCTCATTTCTCTCCAGCTTAGGCTCCATATCCATTGAATCCATAGGGTCCAGATCCATCACAGCCTTGGGTTCTAGATCTATCATATCCTTGGGGTATAACTCCATCACATAATTTTTTCCCCACAACTATGATGGTAGGTCCATCTACCACCTTTGTGGGAGAAGGAAAAAGAGCGCAGTACGACATGCAGTCGACAAGTCCTCCCACTTACACATAGGTCAAGGATTCAACAATCAATATTACAGTGCTTAAGGATCATCCCTTTCCAGGTTACCAGACTCCCTAGTGAACACGAAGTGAGCATCCTATTCGCAGACCACTATGTGGTACATAATCTCCTCCCCATAGATATAGAAATTAATTTTACTTGTTTCTTAATATGATTTATGTCTATGGAGATGAAGATACTATTATTATTATCATAACCTCTTATATGTTTATCCAATGTTTCATTTTTCATTAATATTTTAGGAACATATTATATTTTAATGCTTTCAAAGTCGACTACTTGAAACATAAGGATAATTATTAAATTTCAAGTAGATAACATTAAAAGATTATAGAATATATAGTATAAAAATAATTTAAATAAAATTTAAAAGATATCCTAAAATTATAAAAAATTTCTGAATATAAAGTGTTACATAAATAAAATAAATAAATGAAAATGAAACGAATGTAAGAAAAGTTACTCTGAATTGAGAGAAAAAAAAGGAATGTTGAGGAGGATCCAAAGACACCTACTTGATTTTGATAGCATATAAAATATAAAATATAACTCCCATATAAATGAAAATTAAAACTAAGACTATTTATTATTTTCTTAATCCATGTTTTAATTTTCATTTATATTTGTCTTATATTTATAATTTTATAGTCTAGCAAAGTCATGTACTTGAAACATTTTTAAGTTCTAATTTGGAGGATTAGAAAGATTATACATTCGTTTTTATTAAAAAAAAATTAATATTTTTTTTATTTTCAACTATTTCTTATATGTTTAATCCATGTTATAATTTGCATTTATATTTGTCTTGTAGTTTTCATTTTATATGCTAGAAAATTCATGTACATGAAACATTTTTATGTTTCAAGTTGGTAAATTAGAGAGCTTATAAATTATTTTTCATTAATTTTTTAATAAATTATTTTTATTTTAGACTAATTCTTATATGTTTAATCCATGTTTTAATTTTCATTTATACTGGTCTTATAGTTTTCATTTTATAGACTATAAAATTCACGTACTTGAAATATTTTTATGTTTCAAGTCGGTGGATTAGAAAGCTTATAAATAATTTTTCATCAACATTTTTGAAGAAATTATTTTTATTTTTGACTATTTCATAGAGGTTTAATCCATGTTTTAATTTTCATTTATATTGGTCTTAGAGTTTTCATTTTATAGGATAGAAAATTCATGTACTTGAATCATTTTTAAGTTTCAAGTTTGTGGATTAGAAAGTTTATAAATTATTTTTCAAAACTTATTTTAAGAAATTATTTTTATTTTCAACTATTTCTTATATGTTTAATCCATGTTTTAATTTTCATTTATATTGGTCTTATAGTTTTTATTTTATAAGCTATAAAATTCAGATACTTGAAATATTTTTAAGTTTTAAGTTGGTGGATTAGAAATCTTATAAATTATTTTTCATCAACATTTTATAAGAAATTACTTTTATTTTCAACTATTTATTATATTTTTAATCCATGTATTAATTTTAATTTATATTGGTCTCATAGTTTTTATTTTATAGGGTAGAAAATTCACGTACTTGAAATATTTTTAAGTTGAAAGTTGTTGAATTAGAAAGCTTAAAAATTATTTTTCATCAACGTTTTTAAGAAATTCTTTTTATTTTTGACTATTTTTAAACATTTTTATGTTTCAAGTTGGTGAATTAAAAATATTATAAATTATTTTTAATCAATATATTTTAATAAATTATTTTTATTTTTGACTATTTATTATTTGTTTAATACATGTTTTAATTTTCATTTATATTGTTCTTATAGTTTTGATTTTATAGGCTAGCAAAGTCACGTACCTGAAACATTTTTAAGTTTGAAGTTGGTGGATTAGAATGCTTATAAATTACTTTTCATCAAAATTTTATAATAGATTCATTTTCTTTTTGAATATTTGTTATATTTATAATTCATGTTTTAATTTTCATTTATATTGGTCTTATAATTTATATTTTATAGGCTAGGAAAGTCAAGTATTTGAAACATTTTTATGTTTCAAGTTGGTGGATTAGAAAGCTTATAAATTGTTTTTCATCAAAAATTTTAAGATATTATTTTTATTTTTGATTATTTCTTATATGTTTAATAAATGGTTTAATTTTCATTAATATTGGTCTTATAGTTTTTATTTTATAGGCTAGCAAAGTCACTTACTCGAATAAGAGATAAATTTTTCTGAAATATGTTGTTATCTATATATATAAACAAAAAAAAATTAAATATGTAAAGTATAATATTTAAAATATAATTTTTTAGGGGAAAGGCGGATGTTGTGATACCACCTTTGAGGCACATTTATTTAACAAAAATTAACCTAGACATTTTTAAAAAAAATCATAAAACATATATAAAAAAACTCTCATATTACACCTTACACTTATGAAATTCATTGGTATAACAAAGGGATATGTATCTAGACCCTAATGTATGAATTTTTATAAAGTTTTAATAGATAAATGATTAAATTTATCTGTTTTAATATTACTTTTTAAATTATTAAATAATGAGTTTGATAAAAAATAGATTCTGATACAATGAAACACAAATTTTATTTTGGGGAAATGTATAGTTTCAATAATGACATTATTTTTAATGATTTCAAGAATTTTTTAAATAAATTTTATTTTAATAAAATATTATTATAAAATATTATTTATTAAATATAAATGATAATGCAATTTAAGAAGTAATAAATAATTGTTATAAGGGTAAGAAAACTGTTATTGTAAAAAAACCAGTATTTTCAATAAATGGGAATTATTATTTTAAAGTTTAAATTATCATATTTAGAGAATTATTTTGATAAAATAAATATTATTTTTTAAAATATAATTTAAAAATCATCCTGTAACAGCCCAAGATTTTATGAAAAATATTCTTTTTAATTTCATTAATGTCTTGTGTTATACGCTACACCAAAAGGATCTTGCACAACACGCATCCTTGACTTGTCTTGCATTACACGCAATTGCGACCTTCCTCGATATCATATATAGTATGCAATACCGAGTTTCACTAAACAACGATATGTTATTAAAATATTATTAAAACTAGCCGTTATGGATAGTAATAACCACTTTTCTAAATTTTAGTTTTCAAAATGGACTTCATTTTTGGATTCGGAATATCAAAATTAGCTTAGGGAGAAATTTTGGTACTTTTCAGATAACTTTCATATTTTGATGAATGGTGAAATTTACTAAATTGTAATTAAAAACAACTTTTTCAATCGAAATAATTAATAGTGATAAATTATTAATTTGAGTGGTTTTAAAATATATTTAGAATATATTTTTACAACTTAATACAATGTTGGTCATTGAATGTAATTTCACATTTAAAACAGACATAAACAAGTGTCAATCTTTTGATAGTTATTATCTCTTAAAAACACGCTATTTGTTTTGACGACGGGATTTAATTTTTAAATTAATCAATGCAACTGATATGTTTTGAATTTGGTAAAATAGAAATCATTTTTGAATTCTTAATATCAAATATATCTTAGGCCTAATTTTTGGTATTTTTCGGGAAACTTTCATTTTTTGATGAATAGTGAAACCACTAAGTGGTAGTTAAAAAACTGAATTTTTCATAAAACTTAATTTTACCACTTCTGTGAGTGGAATTTCAAAAATCTAAGAGACACGGTTAATATCAAGGTCTAAAATGTGGTTCAATGAGATGAAAATAATTTTTGGTGAATAGTAACTTTTTACTTTTTTTTACCACGATTAAAAGTAAATAGGGCAATTAAGGGTAAAAATGATATTATTATTATTACCCTAACACATGTCCTAATTCTATTGGATAAGTTTAATTAGAAAAAAAAAACCTTTGGAATAAAATATGACCATTTAGGCCCACTTGGATTAGATTAGGACATTTATTATTAATTTATTTAAAGAAGGGTTAAAATAGTTAAAATCAAAGTTTAATAAGTAAATCATTTTTAATATAGGGTTATACATAAGATAAATTAGAGTATAAATATTCATTAAAACCTAAAGAGATTTATTACATAATAGTATTTTATTTGTAATTTTTAGACATTAAATAATTTAATTTATTTATGACACAACGATGATGCAGTAATTATCTTATTAATGAAATATTGACATAATTGATGTTAGAAATACCCAAATAAATGTAAATTGAAACTTTTTATGAATTACACTAATTTTCTAGGTTAATATGACATGTTATTATTGATTTAATTAACTTTTTTCTAGCTAATAATACTGTTATAATTTTCACAAAAATCAATTACTAAATAGTGTCAAAATTGACATAAAATAGTTTTTAAAACAAATATTATATTATTAGTTGTTATTTTATTCCTAAAAATCTAAGGTTAGACCAAATGACTTAGATAAGGTTATATACATTAATAATAAAAAACTTGGGGTTCGTTTGGATGCTTATAGTATGTTTATTAACCTTGTAGTATAAGAACACAAGAAGACACGATAAAAGTAAAATTATTTAACTTAATGTTAAATCTAAATGATAAGGTTAAAATAGGAACCTAAACTTGTCTAAATTCTATTGGATGAGAGTTTTTCGACCCATCCCCACCTTAGATTTTAAATAAATCAATTTGGAGCTATTTAAAATGGAATTTGACTTTATAATAAAATAATAGTTTTAGTTATTCCAGAGGTACCCCTCTCCTCCATTATAAAAGGGCACCTCCTCCCTCTCTTCCTCACACAACTTTGAGCCTTCAAGCTTGCCCAACCCCTGAAAAATTCTCCTCTCAACTTCCCTATCAATATTCTAGAGGTTATGGGCTTCCTCAAAGACCAATTTTAGTGCCCTAAAAGAAGATCTCAAAGAGGTGCTTCAAAGAATAGGTAATGCCCATTACCGATTCTTTCATCTTTATTTCTTTTTCCACTTATTATTATTAGGTTGTTTCATTATGAAGTAATAACATCAGTGTCACTTATATACTGATATGTTATTATAAGTATTAAACAACCCTATTTCACCATCTATCCATCCTACAGAAAATGAAATCACTACGCGTGCGTACGTACAGAATACCGTCTCCACGCCGTGGTGAAATCTATTTTCCACCACCACCTTACTTGGATGGGTATAATGGTGTAAATAATAACTATATATGATTATTTTAAAGTGATATTGATTCTGAAATTGTATACATACACTCCAATATAGTCCCATGATCATGAGAACGATATCATCGCTCGTGCGTACGTACGGACTACCGTCTCCATGACGTGATGATATTCATTCTCCACTATAACAATTCATGAATGATTATAAAGTACATATAATAAGTAATAATGAAATATATGACATAATAATGATACTAGATTTATGTGTATATATATGTATGTCATCTACTTAATTCCATTCAACTCAATAGGGAAACGAAAACAACGTTCATGCGTACGTACGGCCTACCGTCTCCATGAACGGTGTATTTCTTTCCATTTACTGATTTATTATATATATGTATATTATGAATATATATTATATATAAACCATGTTTTATATTCTGGAATTAAGTAATCATGATCTAATTAATCATATGAATAATTACAAGTTAAAACACGAACGACAAATGAGACGATTTTACCCAAAACGCTACTTTAACATGAATTTACAAAAGAACGGGTAATATAAAGTCATAAGTGAACCATATATTATATAATAACAATGAATATGATTCTTTAATAATTCAATGACATTATTTAAATCATTATACAGGAGGTTCAGACACTTACAAAGCAAATCAGACCTAAGGTAAGGGAAAATATCACAATCTCATTTTTATCTGAGATTGTTTATACTTTGAAATTTTCTGGGGTGTATTTTATCATCCACATACATATTTCCTCAACATGTAATATTATTTCCATCCACCTACAATTCTTTAAATTCAATTTTACCCTTCGATGAGTTTTTAGTAAAGGATGTGAAAGAAATCTTTTGTCATTTTTCGTACGAGGTACTTTTTGACTTTTCTGACAAAAGTACGAGAAGAATGTTTTTTAACTTATACGGCATGAATGGATTTTTAAAACATTATTTCCAAGAAGATTCCTTTACAATTTTTAAAGGTTATTTTTAGTCAACTTATTTTAGTTTATAATTGTACGACATGTTAAGAAAGGAAAATTGTTTTTGAAGTAGAAAGGATATTTTCGTCAAGAATGAAGTTCAAGTGTTTTATCAAAATTATTTTCCATCTAAGATAATAAAGGGTTATGTTTCTATCCCTATTATTACATTGATTTGATTATTTTGTGATGGAATTATTTTTATGAATTCGTTTATCTTATATGAATTGTTTTATGATGTCATGTTGTTTAAGAATCTCATTTTTTATTACATGGGTTATGTAATGATGTATGATTTATGATTTTGTGGCACACATATGAACTGTATCATTATGAGATGGGTGGGACCTATATCTCACTCCAATACATTGGGTAAAGATTTTATATCTCATGAGATAGACATGGCTGGAACGATAGGTTATACTGGTTCAGTGAAACAGGACTGAAACGAGGGTGACTCGGTTCAGAAATGGACTTTGTCCACTAAGATAGTTTTGACAATGAGTCTTGACTAATAAGATATGATTCTCTATGATTATGTGTGTATGCTACAAAGTTTCATGTTTTATGTTATGATTATTGGGATTTCATTTCACTACTATGATTTATCCCATGTTATGAAATTATGCTCGCTTTTTCAGGTTAAGATTTCCAAAATGTTAGGTTCTTATGAATATGATGTGATTGATATTTCTTTTGTTTACCCTTACTGAGAATTTGAGCTCACCCTTTTATGTTTTCTTTTCCCCAGGATATAAAGAAATGTTTTAGGTATAAAAAAAAAGAAAGATCTTTATGGGAGATGTTGAAGATCTTTCACCATGATTAGAAGATTATATTCCGAGTTTCCAAAGACACTAAACTATTACGATCCTTGTGTGTGTGTTTTTGTTATGTTCTAAGTATTCTGCAAAAATAATTTAATGTCCATGTACGTCAAGCTTTAGGTCTCGACAGTTGGTATCAGAGGAAAGGTTTAGTCATCCTTTGGAAACTAGGATGCAAAAATGTTAGTGAGATCCCTAGAGATATTTCTAAGGTATGTATAGGGATGTCCCTAAGGTTAAGTATACATATAGGTTATAGTACTAGAATTACGCTAACAATCATAGAATTAAACCTAAGATGTTAGATTTTGAAGGTAATCCCCCTTTATTATGTTCTTTTCCCTATCATGATTTTTTCCTCTCACACTATTCTTTTTGGGTTTTAGACGATGGATGGAACCCGAAGGAACCGTGTTGATCAATGCAATGGAAAATGCAACAATTGCCCTCCTGAACAAACAAATGTTATGGGAGATGGAGTGAAAAAAATTATTGCTATACTTACACAAGCTATGAATCATTCTGGACTTCCAAATGAGAAGAGAAGGGAACAATATTCTATTGAGTCCTTCATGAGGCAACGTCCACCTTCTTTCAGTGGGTCTTCTAATCCACTTGTTGCTGAACAATGGATCAGTACCACTGAAAATATATTTTCAGTTCTTCAATGTTCTGAACATGATAATGTCATCGTAGTAGTATATCATTTGGAAGGTGAAGCTGATAAATGGTGGAATCTTATCAAGAATATGAGGCAAAGAGATGAAATTGAGTCCATGGAATAGGACGAGTTCAAGAACTTATTTTTCAATAAGTACTTCCCTCGTATTCTTCGAACAAAGATAGAGAAGGAGTTTCTTGAACTAAAGCAAAAGGATGATGAATCTATTGGTATATACGAAGCGAATTTTACAAGGCTTTCAAGGTATGCATCTGGATTTATCATCCAACCTGAAAGTAAAGTTGTTAGATTATTTAGTGGCTTAAAACCAAATCTTCGAAGGGCATTAGCTATAAGAGACTTCAGTAGCTATGAAGAAATTGTGTGTTGTGCTATCAAGGTAGAAATGGTAGTTGGTGTTACTTATCCATCTCATAGTTTTGACAAGAAATGAAAGATGGTGTTCAAGGAGAAATCTCAGAATAATGGTGAAAAGAAGATGAATGTTTCCTTATGCTCAAAGTGTGGAAAGAAGCATGGTGGAGATTGTCTTAAAGGGACAAGTAAATGTTTCAAATGTGGAAAGGAAGGTCATCGGGCATTTGAATGCCGCAATGATGGGAAGAAGATGTCTAATGATGCAAACAAAGGAAGGGATACACAGAATGAACCTACTACACTTCAATGTTTCAAGTGCAAGGAGATGGGACATTATACCCATAAATTCCCTAATCCAATGGTTAGTGATGATCGACATGAGCAACCACTTAAGTCAAAGGAAAAAGGGAAGTAACATGCAATCACCATTGGTGATGTTGAATATGACAAGGATGTGGTGTATTGATTAAGTGTTTATGTAATGGGATTCCAGAATAATGGTGTATATAGTATCGTGGAATATTGGAATATTTATGTTTTGGTATATTATGGTTTTCAATAATTTTATGGCATCGGTAACCATGAAAAGTGATTGAAATATTTTTTTGGAAAGCAGATGATATGAATATAATGAAGGGATAAAGAGAATCTAATATGTTTGATAGTATTCATGAGCTCATGATTGATATAAGGACTATGTGATATCATGGTTTGAGTTTATAGAATTTTGAGGATTTTGGTATGTGTAAAGTGTTAACTTTTAACTACATTCATGTTTTCACTAAGGTTCAGTGGGTATTCAAGAGAATACATGATTAAGGCCTTTGAATGTTTGGAATGTGACCAACAAGACATATCTGATGGGGATCAATGATGGTATTAAATCTCTGGTAATCACATTCACTATATTATGAGAATGGACTGTAGTATTATGGATAATCATAAAGATTGGAATGGATTATGTTGGAAATAAGTTAGTATTGTTTAAGGATAGAAGTTTTTTTCGATATTATTGATGGGATGTTATAGTAATATAGTTTTAGAAAAAGGATAACCTGCAGGACGGTCGATATCCCATCGCGTCGGACAAGGTTGTAGGAATCGAACCCACAACCGAAGTGCGACTGGCCTTTATTGCCTACCACTGGCCTACAGGAAGTCCCTGTTTAGTAGAAACTAGTTTTATTTTATTAAGCGGTATGATATATGAATTATAAGTTCATTTCAGGAACCATATATGATTAATCTCACTATAGATGGACTTATGTATTTTTTTATAACTTTTCTAACCTTTTGTTTGAGACAGATGGAATGACCCATAATTCTATCACATGATCTGCTAACACATCACGAATGACAAATTCAACTTCATTTCTTTAAGAGATGAAGTGGAAATTGTCCAAAGAACGACAAACGGTGAGACTATACCAAAATCACGAAAGTATTTCTTCTAATTCCAATTTCATCAACATTAGGGAAATGATCTTGAAAACCAAAAATGTTGTCCTAGTGCTCTTATATATGATGAATTAGATGGTACCTTAGATCGTCACAAATTTATGGCTTTTTGATTGCTGGCTTTTCCATAGCCATGTTCTCTACCACTCTCTATCACAACATGATAGTTATATTTCTCTTCCATATCCATATTTTCACCTATGTGGAAACCCAGTGATTAGTTTCTTTGGTTAACCATTATGTTTCATACTTTAGTTTTTAAAGCCACGTTTAGGTATTCCTTCTTACGATGTGGGTTTCTATTAAAGAATATTTCAAGTAGTAAACTATTTACAACCCCGACGAATTTCAAGGGCGAAATTCATTTTAAGGGGGGTAGAATGTAAAAGCCCAAGATTTTATGAAAAATATTCTTTTTAATTTCATTAATGTCTTGTGTTATACGCTACACCAAAAGGTTCTTGCACAACACGCATCCTTGACTTGCCTTGCATTACACACAATCATGACCTTCCTCGATAGCGTGTATAGTACGCAATACCGAGTTTCACTAAACAACGATATGCTATTAAAATATTATTAAAACTAGCCGTTATGAATAGTAATAACCACTTTTTTTAAATTTTAGTTTTCAAAATGGACTTCATTTTTGGATTCGGAATATCAAAATTAGCTTAGGGAGAAATTTTGGTACTTTTCAGATAACTTTCATATTTTGATGAATAGTGAAATTTACTAAATTGTAATTAAAAACAACTTTTTCAATCGAAATAATTAATTGTGATAAATTATTAATTTGAGTGGTTTTAAAATATATTTAGATTATATTTTTACAACTTAATACAATTTTGGCCATTAAATGTAATTTCACATTTAAACCAGACATAAACAAGTGTCAATCTTTTGATAGTTATTATCTCTTAAAAACACGCTATTTGTTTTGATGACGGGATTTAATTTTTAAATTAATTAATGCAACTGATATGTTTTGAATTTGGTAAAATAGACATCATTTTTGAATTCTTAATATCAAATATAGCTTAGGCCTAATTTTAGGTATTTTTCTGGAAACATTCATTTTTTGATGAATAGTGAAACCACTAAGTGGTAGTTAAAAAACTGAATTTTTCATAAAACTTAATTTTACCACATCTATGAGTGGAATTTCGAAAATCTGAGAGACACGGTTAATATCAAAGACTAAAATGTGGTTCAATTATATGAAAATAATTTTTGGTGAATAGTAACTTTTTACTTTTTTTTTACCACGGTTAAAAGTAAATAGGGTAATTAAGGGTAAAATTGATATTATTTTTACCCTAAGACATGTCCTAATTCTATTGGATAAGTGTAATTCGACCAAAAACAACCTTAGAAATAAAATATGACAATTTAGGCCCACTTGGATTAGATTAAGACATTTATTATTAATTTATTTAAAGAAGGGTTAGAATAGTTAAAATCAAAGTTTAATAAGTAAATAATTTTTAATATAGGGTTGTAAATAAGATAAATTCGACTATAAATATTAATTGGAACTCTAAGGAGATTTCCTACATAATAGTATTTTATTTGTAATTTTTAGACATTAAATAATGTAATTTATTAATGACACAACGATGATGCAGTAATTATCTTATTAATGAAATATTGACATAATTGATGTTATAACTACCCAAATAAATGAAATTTGAAACTTCTTATGAATTACACTAATCTTATAGGTTAATATGACATGTTATTATTTATTTAATTAACTTTTTTCGATCTAATCATACTGTTATGATTTTCACAAAAATCAATTACTAAATAGTGTCAAAATTGAGATAAAATAGTTTTTAAAAAAAATATTATATTATTAATTGTTATTTTATTCATAAAAATCTAATGTTCGGCCAAATTACTTATATAAGGTTATATAAATTAATAATAAACAACTTGGGGTTCGTTTGGATGCTTATAGTAAGTTTATTAACCTTATAGTATAAGAACACAAGAAGACACGGTAAAAGTAAAATTATTTAACTTAATGTTAAATCTAAATGATAAGGTTAAAATAGGAACCTAAACTTGTCTAAATTCTATTTTATGAGAGGATTTCGACCACTCCCCACCTTAGATTCTAAATAAATCAATTTTGAGATATTTAAAACCGAATTTGACTTTATAATAAAATAATAGTTTTAGTTATTCCAAAGGTACCCCTCTCCTCCCTTATAAAAGGGCACCTCCTCCCTCTCTTCCTCACACAACATTGAGCCTTCAAGCTCGGCAAACCCCTACCAAATTCTCTTCTACAATTCCCTAGAAATATCCTATAGGTTCTGGTCTTCCTCAAAGACCAATTTTAGTGCCCTAAAAGGAGATCTCAAAGAGGCGCTTCAAAGAAGAGGTGATGTCCGTTACCGATTCTTTCATCTTTATTTCTTCTTCCACTTCTTATTCTTAGGTTGTTTCATTATGAAGTAATAGCATAAGTATCAATTATATACTGATATGTTATTATAAGTATGAAACAACCCTATTTCACCATCTATCCATCCTACGGAAAACGAAATCACCGCTCGTGCGTACATACGGAATACCATCTCCACGCCGTGGTGAAATCTATTTTCCACCACCACCTTACTTGGATGGGTATAATGGTTTAAATAATAACTATATATGATTATTTTAAAGTGATATTGATTCTGAAAAAGTATAAATACACTCCAATACAGTCCCACGATCATGAGAACGATATCATCGCTCGTGCGTACATACGGACTACCGTCTCCACGACGCGATGAGATTCATTCTCCACTTTAACCATTCATGAATGATTATAAAGTAAATATAAAAAGTAATCATGAAATATATGACATAATAATGATACTGTATTTATGTGTATATATATGTATTTCATCTAGCTAATTCCATTCAACTCAATAAGGAAATGAAAACAACGTTCATGCGTACGTACGGCTTACCGTCTCCATGAACAGTGTATTTCTTTCCATTTACTGATTTATTATATATATGTATATTATGAATATATATTATACATAAATCATGTTTTATATTCTGGAATTAATTAATCATGATCTATGTAATCATATGAATAATTACAAGTTAAAACACGAACGGCAAATGAGACGATTTTACCCAAAATGCTATTTTAACATGAATTTTCAAAAGAACGGGTAATATAAAGTCATAAGTGAACTATATATGATATAATAACAATTAATATTATTCTTTAATAAGTCAATGAAATTATTTAAATCCTTATACAGAAGGTTCGGACACTTACGAAGCAAATCAGACCTAAGGTAAGGGAAAATATCCCAATCTCATTTTTATCCGAGATTGTTTATACTTTGAAATTTACTGGGGTGTAATTTATCATCCACATCCATGTTTCTTCAATATGTAATATTATTTCCATCCACCTACAATTGTTTAAATTCAATTTTACCCTTTTGTGAGTTTTAAGTAAAGGATATGAAAGGAATATTTTGTCGTTTTTCGTACGAGGTACTTTTTGACTTTTCTGACAAAAGTATGAGAAGAATGTTTTTTAACTTATACAGCATGAATGGATTTTTAAAAAACTATTTCCAAGAATCTTCCTTTACAATTTTTCAAGGTTATTTTTAATCAACTTCTTTTAGTTTATAATTTTACGACATGTTAAGAAAGGAAAAGTGTTTTTGAAGGAGAAAGGATATTTTCCTCATGAATGGAGTTCAAGTGTTTTATCAAAATTATTTTCCATCTAAGATAATAAAGGTTTCTATTATATCCCTATTATTACATTGATTTGATTATATATTGACGGAATTATTTTTATGAATTCCTTTATCTTATATGAATTGTTTTATGATGTCATGTTGTTTAAGAATCCCATTTTTTATTACATGGGTTATGTAATTATGTATGATGTATGATTTTGTGGAACACATAATAATGGTATCATTATGATATGGGTGGGACCTATATCTCCCTCCAATGCATTGGGTAAAGATTTTATATCTCATGAGATAGACATGGCTAGAATGGTAGGTTATACCGGTTCAGTGAAACAAGACTGAAACGAGGGTGACTTGGTTCAGAAATGGACTTTGTCCACTAAGATAGTCTTGGAAATGAGTCTTGACTAATAAGATATGATTATCTATGATTATGTGTGTATGCCACATTGTTTCATGTTTTATGTTATGATTATTGGGATTTCATTTCACTACTATGATTTATCCCATGTTATGAAATTATGCTCTCTTTTGCAGGTTAAGATTTCCAAAATGTTATGTTCTTATGAATATGATGTGATTGATATTTCTTTTGTTTACCCTTACTGATCATTTGAGCTCACCCTTTTATGTTTTCTTTTCCCCAGGATATAAAGAAAGGTTTTAGGTATAAAAAAAGGAAGATCTTTATGGGAGATGTTGAAGATCTTTCACCACGATTAGAAGATTATATTCTGAGTTTCCAAAGACACTAAACTGTTACGATCCTTGTGTGTGTGTTTTTGTTATGTTCTAAGTATTCCGCAAAAGTAATGTAATGTCCATGTACGTCAAGCTTCGGGTATCTACAAATCCAATGGTTATTTTTTCGAAATTTTCTATGATGACCAAATTTTCAAGTAAAAAATAAATACGGTATAAATATAAAGTATGTATTATGACCTCATAATGACCAAAATATGATGTAATATATTTCATAAAATATTTCCATGGAAAAATAAATATTTCCCATTTAAAATAATGTGTTTTCAGATTAATTTATTAATTTTATAAACCCTTAATGAATCCTCCAAAACATATATTATATTTTAAGATTTTGAAATCAATTATTTGTAAGCATGACTCACTTCCACGTCACCAAGGGTATTATTTTAATGATATAAGTTCTTAAACATGTAAAATAATTAAAAAAACAGTAATTTTTAGAAACAATGGTCAACACCATGGGATGGTTTGTGGTTTTGATTACTTTTTCATATAAATAAAAAAGCTATGTTTGGAAATTAATAAAGAATTCACCTCTATCTTTCTATATAAAATCACACAAACTCCCATTTATATTCACTAAAAAGCATTAGATAATGACATAACTCTAATATTTTCTTTTTATATCCCTCTTATGGAACCCTAAAATCTCTTAAGAATCTCATCCCAAACTTTTAGAAATGCCCTATCAAGATACGGGATCCTATCCTTCTCCTATTTATTCAAGAAACTCATTTATATAATGCCATTTGTTTTCTAGTTGTTCATGATGGGATATGATTTCACACATACCACTTAATTTCCTTATTATTTGTATGTGATGAGATAAAATTTTCACGATCATTAATTACTCCCATTAATCTTTTCATACCATGTTATGTTTCCAGAATTATCCTAAAATTTTTCCATTCTATTTTTTATTAATACCCATACTTAATTCAACTCAATAGTATTAACCTTCATGTAAATATCCTTAATTTATTGTGGAATTCCATGTATATAACCCTACCTCTAGAATCATGGGATTAAAATTGGTGAAAGGAATCATTATGTTGTATGATTCATGTGGCACCCTTATGCATACACATGATATGAAAATTAAGGGGTCACTCATATAGCACTTCAATGCATTCGGTAATTTTTTAGTCTCAAGAGACATCATGTATGATATTAGGGAGTAAACCTAATCCATTATGGGAATTTTTCCATCATCATGTGATTTCATGGAATTTAACCTTGACCTTTTTTTATGATTTCAATTTTAAAGTTCTCACTACATTACTATGTTGTATTTATGGTATCATGCTATATCATGCATCATTATTCATTATTATGATTATAACCCCTCTTATGTTACAATGAAATACCTCTTGGATAACATGTATTTCTTTAACTTACGTTATGATTTGTTTCTTCACTTACTGGGCTTTATATCACACCTATTTATTATGTAAGTCCCTATGTTATCCCATACATTTTTCGAAGATCTTGGGAATATAAATACATGTTATAAATTTTTTAAATAATGTTGTTGTACTCATTTTTCTGGTTATTATGATATATATCTAATTTCACAAAGACACTAGGTTTCAGGATATTTTATGATTATATGATTTGTACTTTTATGTAATAAATCATGAAATAAAGTCTTTTAATGTATGAGTTACCATAGTCGGTATTAGATAAAATTATAGTTTTTTTTGAGATTAGAGTTATAAGACTCTACTAAAAGCCTTAGGGATAAGACTAAACAGAGAAAAATACCCATAAATTTTATTAAATTATTGAGTAAGTGGTTTCTTAACAAATAAATCCATGTGAGTATAATGCATGTGTATGAGAATCCCTCACAAATATACATTGGGGTAAAAATTCTAAAAATGGTGCATTGAGATGGACTGGATTATTACTTGGTGAATGGAAATAGGCCTTTATTGACACCAACTTTGACATTTTTGAGGGATATGATTTCTTAAATTCACAAGCACATTGCGAACCTTTATAAGGGGAATAAAAATTCCCATAAGAGTTTTTCTTATGAAATAGATCATGGATCACATATATTGAAACCTATAAATTCATAACTTAGGGAACACATATAATTTATGAGTTATCCTTTCAATGTTCATAGTTTTCCTTTTATGTGTTTAATAGTTTAAAAATTCACACCCCTAAATCTATTTTAGATAATGTAAATGATTAAAACCAGAATAATTTATTGAAATATAGGCTTATCATCCATTTCCAAACTTCAAATGTACTATGTGACTATGGTTCTATGAATTATTTCATATATCTCAAATTTAGTATAAAAATTATATCAAAAATGATAATAATTGAAGTAGATCCATCATTGAAAATGAAAAATGGGGAAATTATTTCATCCCAAATATATAAATCCTCCCTTATCAAAATTTGTGGGATAAACTTCCCAATGAACCTTGTGAAACTTACTTTAGAATAATTCAATGTAATTTTGGATATAGATTGGATTTCATTATATAGAACAAACATAAATTGATAAGATAAGTAAATATTCCTCAATATAATGTATCAACCTCTAATTATATAAAATTTTAAGGAGGAGTATTAGTCATATTTAGTACCAACATCTCATGCATGGAAATTATTTCCTTTAGAGAAAGTGTATCCAACTAAAATGATTCTGACTAAAGAAAAGACCATATTGATAACATTACCTTTGTAAGGAAATTTGCTGATTTGTTTCTTGAATAATTGTCTTGTCTGCCCCCAAGATGTGATTTTGTGTTCTAAATAGATTTGTTACCTAGAACATTTATAATATCCAATACTCCATAAATAATGTCCATTGTTGAACTTGAGAAACTGAAAAAACAATTGAATGTGAATCTGGAAAAAGGTATTATATGCCCATGAATTTCAATATGGGGTGCACCTTTCCTCTTTATCAAGAAGAGGGATTTTTCAATCCTCCTGTACCTTGATTATCATGAGCTCAACAATACCATGATAAAGAATAAGTATCCTTTACCATGGATTGAGGAATTGTATGATAAGCTTCATAGAGCCTAGTATTTATCTATGGTAGTTCTTCATTCAGGATATGATGAAGTAATGTTGAAGAAAGAGGATATCCTAAAGACTTCTTTTCATACCAGATACAATAACTATGAATTTGTAGTGATTCCATTTGGACACACTAATCCTCTATATATCTTCATGGACTTGATGAATAGTCTTTAGTGATAACCACAATAAATTTATAGTATTCATTATATATGATATTTTAATCTAATCCAATAGGAAGGAGGAATAAAAGGAGTATAAAAATATTGTACTGAATACCTTACCGAAAGAAAATATTTATGAAAAGTATGGTAAATGTGAATTTTTGTAGGATAAATTACTTTATTTGGACATGATATCACAAGTAAAGGGCTACCTGTGGATCCTTGAAAAACAAAGGAAATTAAGGGATGGACAAGTAAAACATCTATGATGAAAATATGAAGCTACCTTGAGTTGGATGGGTTTTGTCATTGATTTTTAAAAAAAAATCATGATTTTAAAGCCTGGTAAACAAGATTACTCTAAAGGTAGTCAAATTTTTATATAATGATGAATATAGGGTAAGATTTAAGATATATATAAGAGGCTAATCACTGCACCTATTCTCACATTAACCACCAGTGGGGAAGGATTTTTAATATACAATGATGCAACCAAATAGGTTTTGGGTTATGTAATCATACAATATGAAAATTTTATAGCTTATTCCTTTCACAATTTAAGGATACCTAAGTATAACTACCAAACTCGTAATTTGAAATTGGATTCAGTAATCTTTGCATTGAAGATATTGAAACATTATCTCTACGGGGAGAAGTGTGACATATACATGGACCATAAAAAACACAAGTATATATTCACACAATAGGATCTTAATATGCACCAACAAAGTTTGTTAAATCAAATCAAGTATTATTATTATTCAATCCATTACCCTCATGGAAAATAAAACCAAGTGTAAGATTCTATGAGTAGAAAGGATCATGCAACTCTATTCATGATAAGGATTAAAATGGATTCAATATTCTTTGACATGAAAAATATAGACATGGGAATAATAAGAGGATATTCATCCAAACATTATTCAATAAGTAGTCAACTATAAATTATTTATTGGATCATAGAGGCCCAGAAAATTGATGAAATTCTATAAAATATGGTATCAAATATTCCAGATTTTAAATTTGTTGAAGATGGAGTTATAAGGTTTTGAACCTAGATATGTGTCCCATAAAAACCAAAATTGAAGAGGGAAATTCTTAATGATATGCATAAATTATACTTCTATATTCATCCAAGAATTAATAATTTGTATATAGAAATAAAGAAAAATTATTGGTGGGATGACATAAAGAGGGAGATTATAGAGTTTGTATCTCTATGCATGGTATTCCAACAAGTCACGGAAAAATTAATGAAGTCTAAATATATGATCCAAAAAATTTCCATACCAGTATGGAAATGGTAAAACACAACCATGTATTTTTACATAGGACTCCCCATGAAAAATAAAGAAAATAATGCCATCTAGGTGGTTATCAATCACCTTACAGATTCAGTTATTTTCATTTTCATCAAGGAAGACTTATCTTCTATCTTAATTTCTAAGAGAGATATATAAGGTAAATGGTAATGCTATATGTATTTCCACAATCTATTTTATATGATTATGTTATGTGGTTTACATTGAGGTTTTAGAGAAGCCTTCAACAAGCGTTGGATACAGAACTATTCTTCCGCACTACTTATCACCCTCAGATGGATTATTAGTATGAAAAGACTATTTAAACTCTTGAAGGTATGAGGAGATCATGTTTAATATATTTACAAGGATATTGGTGCTATGAAAATGTTGAGAGTCATAGTGAAAAATAGGTTTTCATATGAAGAAAATATAGTACAAACTAAAATGAAGATGATGAACATGGACACAACAATTTAAATGGTTCATGAATAATCGCTACGTTTATAGAGAGGTGGAATCACTTCACTAAAACTAGGTACACAATTTCAGGGATGTTTCAATGTTTCTCACACACACAACCCTAGCTAAAATATGCTAATAAAAAAGATGAATCATTATGATACCAACCACACAGTTATTCCATTGTACTATATTGAATGGTGGATAGAAGTATACACTACTACACTATTGTTTCCACTCAAGTCCAAGGTGATATAATGGATAATGTATAAAATTCCACATAGCTATAGTACCATTGTCTCTAAAGTTTTATCTTTTATAGAAACTGTTCCAAATTATTCACTACTACAGTTCCCTTTCAGTGTTTCTTGGTAAACTCTACTACAGTCATTTAGAGTTGCTAAAGTTACCTAAAAAATTGGTTGGGGGACTTGGGTTATCAGACCCCCAGAGAAGGGGCATGTTTCCCCCTATAGAACCCAATGATCTCACCACAAATCTCCACCCATGATAGTTACAGTTTGTTCTATAGTATGGGCCACTAGAATTCATCCCAACATAATCCAAATGGATTGAGCTATAATAATCCACAAATTAGGACCAATAACTTACCCTAGTGGAGTTTTCATGTAACAAAACTTTTTATTCTAGAATTAAAATGATGCCTTATGAGGCTCTATATGAGAAAATTTGTTGCAATCTAGTATACTTGGATTAATTTGAAGAGAGAAACGTGATGGGACATGATCTTATCTGAGATATGATAGGGAATGTTCAAACCATTAATCATCATATGAAATCCGCACACAGTTGATAGAAAATATATAAATACAATCATTGAAGAGACCTGGAGTTTGTGGATAGAGATAAGGTTTTCTATTGTATATCACCATGGAAAAAATTCGCAAGGTCTGGTAAGAATGAAAATATTACCCCTAGATAAATCATCTCCATTAATATCCTTCATTGCATTGGAGAAGTGACCTATCGAGTACCTAACATATCGCAAGTAAATGATGTGATACAAGTTTCCCTCTTAATTAAGTACATACCAGACCCCTCACACGTAATGTATCTATAGGTGGTACTATTTGATAATGAACTTTTATATGATGAGCAGTATGTGAAGATATTAGATTGTAGGGATAAGGTTCTACAAAACAAGACAACTCAACTGGTCAAAGTGTTATAGAAAAACCATAAGTCTGAGGAAGCGAAATGAAAATTGGATGAGGAGATAAAGAATAAGTACCCTCATCCATTTTAGTGTATGAAATGAAAATTTCAAGGTAAAATTTTATAAAGGGTGAAATAATATAACGACCTGAACTTTTATAAATGAAATTCCCTCTTTTCAAATGAATAAATGCATTATCATGTAATGAGGTTATAGAAAAAACATGAAATACTTTGGTTATTTATGAATAGATACATGGTCTATCAAATTTAAAAGGCCATTATTCATTATAACCCTTGATAATATAACTATTTTATAGTGACCATTAATATTATCATATTAAGGGTTATGATAAAGTATAATTTATATGGATGAAATAAGTGTTGGCCTCAACCTGTAGAATCATACACTATAAAGCCAATTTATCAGAGCTTATAAGGGATATAACATCATTGGGGTTTTCTCTTGATCAAGCCCAAGCTATGATTCAAAATCTAAAGCAGGAACAAAACCATTTAAGGGAGAAGTTGAAGCTCATTGAGATCACAACCCAAACCATGTACGTCGAACTTCCACAAGAAAATCACACCATCACACACCTTACCCTTAGGGAATTATATGGTGCAATAAAGGTATATGAATCTAAAACCTAATAGTATGAATTTTTATATTTTCTTATAAATAAAAAATTATTATAATTATACTTTTTATTGTTACTTTTTCACAGATTAAATAACGAGTTAGATAAAAATTAGATTTCAATATAATGAAACAAAAATTATATTTTTGGGAAATATATAGTTTTAATAAACCCACACTTTTTAATGATTCCACAAATTTTAGAAAAAAATATTTTAATAAAACATTATTATTAAATAATTTATACCAAATATAAATGATAATATAATTTTTTTAAGTCAAAAATAATTGTTATATGGGTTAGAAAACATTCAATGTAATGAAACCACCATTTTTCAATAAATGGTTGATATGATTTAAAAGTGTAAACTGTCCTATTAAATAATTATTTTGATAAAACAAATTTTATTTTTTAAATCAAAAGATTGAAATTATCCAATTATTATTTTTTCATAATTTTCTAAGACGGTAAAAAATGTAGGTTAAAATTAAATACATTATAAATATATTATATGTATTATGACATCATAATGATCAAAAATATATATAATATATTCCATAAAAGTTATCCAAAACTAAATAAATATTTCCACTTTAAAATAATGTGTTTTATGTTTATATGATTAATTTTATAAACCCTTAATGAATCCTCCAAAACCTATATTATATTTTATGGTTTTTAAATCAATTATTTGTAAACATGACCTATTTCTACATCAACAAGTGTATTAGTTTAATGATATTGGTTCTTAAATAGGTAAAATAATTAAAAACACTCTACTTTGGAATAAACCATGAGAAAATACCATCTTATGGTTTGTTGTTTTGATTAACTTATCATAGAGTACAAAACCTATGTTTTGAAATTAGTAAAGAATTATCCTCTATTTCTCTATATAAAACCACCAAAAATCCCATTTAGCTTCACTCAAAACCATTTTAGTATGTCAATAATAGTCCCTAACCTCTCTATATCTGTCAAAAGGTTCCAAAATCTCTAAATAAGCTCCTACTATGCTTTTAGAAGTTCCCTCTCAATTTAATGGATCCTCTCTTTCTTTTTTTTATTAAAAAACATCATTTATATTTTTACCATTTTTTATCAATTGTTTATTTTGGGATATAATTTCAAACATAAATATTATTTTAATTATTATTTTTAAGAAATTATAGACCCCTTTCCCTCTAATTAATCACTCCCATGAACCTTTACATACCCCTATTATGCTACCATAATTATCCTTTGATTTTTTCATGCCAAACATTTTTTATGTGAGTACCCATAATAACTTCCACTCAATTATATTCAAAATGATTTAGATATACTTTATTTATTTGGTTCTTCAATGTATATAACTTAGATTTTTTGATCATGGGATTAAAATCAGTTAAATTCATATTTATATTGTATGATTCATGTGGCACACTTGTACATGTAGAAGATAAGAAAATTCTTAGTGAGCCTAGATAGTGCTACAATGATCTGGGAAATGTTTTAGTATCAAGAGACATAATTTATGGGATTGGGGAGTAAACCTAAATTTTTATGGGAATTTTTCACTTTGTTATATTGTCTTTGTGTTTGTACTTAACCTAGGTTTTATGATTTCATGTTTAATATTGTTTCCACATTCCTCAATTGTCTTTATGTTATCATGTTATATCATACCTCAATATTAAATATTATGATTCTCACCCCTCCTATGGTACCTTGATCTGTCTCTTTAATCACATTTTCAAATATACCTAATGTTATTATTATTTTATTCCCATACTAGGTATTATAGCTCACCTATTTCTTATGTATATCCCCAGGTTATCCCATGAATTTTTAGAAGATATGTGAAATATAAGTGCATGTTATAAAGATTATATGTAATTTTATTTTACTTTTTTTCATGTTTTTTATATTATTTACCTAATTTCTTAATGAAACAAGGATTCAAAAATATTTTGGGATTATATTGTGTATACGTCTATATAATAAACCGTGTAATGAAGTGTATTGAAATATGGGATTTCATGACAATAAATTGCCCAATGAAAAAGGAAAAAATGATTGTTAGGTTGATAACATATAAGTGGAATCCAAGAAGAAATTTAGGCTTTCAGCCACTAAGTCTCCCCTGTGTCCTGTGAAAAATTAATGTAATTAATGGAAAATGTATGAAGTCTATGGGACTCACCACTAGGCCCCAAAAATACCTAGTTGTGCTTAGTAAACCCACTAGTTCTAGAAATGGCGAGATATAATCTTTCCCCTTTCATGAATCCTATTTCATCGAAAAGGAAGATGTTATTGACGTTAATTCACATGTCCTAGTTATTGGGCATCAAATGTATGATGAATCAACCTCACTATTCTACATTAAACTATGTGTTCAATTTATTTACAACAATATGTTAAACTATATGGTTCTAATACCTGTTAACTAAAATAAAATTAAAAAATGTTTTATCCCTCACCTCAAATGACCTTTTCCCCATTTTTTCAATAATGTTTTCCCACACTATCACTGTAGTTCATTGACCATAACTTGAAAACCAAGATGACGCTCCCCTTGGGCGGTGAGTTTGACCATCATTCAAGAAGATGCACCCATTCAATGTGATTAGATCCATAGTGGTGTAATTCATTGAGTATTAAAATCCACTTGAGAAGTTTTTCAATTCACTCCCTTGTTTCACATCTTCCTTGATTTGGATCACCACCAGCTTCGACATCCAAAAGGGATACTTAATGGTGATAGTCCATAGAAAAACGGGATCACCATCAATCCTAGGTACATGCATTGAAGGAATAATGACAAAACATTGATGGATCCCATGTTTAAAACATGGTAAATAGGAAAACAACATTTGTATGTCCCCACTATCGGCAGTGAGATAATGAAACTTGTGTTTTAAAAATGGTCAGTAGTCGTCCTCAATAATTCAGTCATCCCTATTTGCATTCCAATTCTTTTAATTCTTGATTCACATCCTCTTTTTTCCCTGTTCCTCAGGAATAATTGGACACCCCGATTTTACCCCACTCATGTACTCATGAATGTTGGGAAATTAAGTCAGTTTTACATGGTCACTCTCCTACTGAATTCCATTTCGCAAAGAAACTCCCAATTTTTGATGAATCATTTTGACCCCATCCACTTCTTTATTTTCTAGAACACTCATAACAATTAGTAGCCTTATGTTTGCCTCTTGTTTCTCAAAATAAGAATGGATCACATCGGATTATATATTTATGGTTGGTTGTATTGTTAGAATGATAGAGATGTCAAAAAAGGAAAACATGATGAGTTGAGGAAAACAATATCTTTAATGCATTATAAAGAAAGTAGTGATAAGGAGGTCCATATGCAGGCTGGATCCGGTCCACTAATTACATCATAAAATGATCTTATAGATTAGTGTAGGATATATATTAGTTAAGATCAAATAGCCTATGCTATGTAAAGTCCATAATTCCATGAAATTTATCTAGCTCTGTGAGATCTTCCTCATCCTATAGATTCACATTGTTTATTCACATGTGAAGTCTACCCTACTCAGCCCCACATCCCATTATCTTGGAAGTATTATATGATATTTTAGTAAAATCCACCACTATTTAAGCCTCAATATTTCATATCATATCCTGATTAGTGGATAGGTTGGCCCGTTTTTTCTAAATTTCCCCAATAGCAGGGTGAATTTCTCCCCATCTACTACGAAGGTGGAAACACCTACAAATGTGGACACATAATGGGAGACACTAATATTATGTCACACTATGTGAACTAATTTTATTAGGAAATGTGAATCCAAATAAAATATAATGAGGTAGTCCACCACATAGATCCCCAAGTTCAATAGCCAGTGGAAGAGAGCTCCCATCTGACCCAATAGATTGTTGAGGGAGTGATAGTGATGAGGTTTCAGATGATTCTCCATGCCCTATACTGTCTCACCCAGTTCTACTTGGGGACATATAATCTAGAGTTTTCTATGACCTCTATGCCATGAGCATACTCTAGGAAGAATGTGAGTACCTCCATAGTGGGATCACCCTCAGGAAGTCAATGGATGAGGTCAACATCCTAGAAAAGTTCTTCTTCAACTTCCTGCATTGTGCCCCCTACTCCATCTCACTCACTATGGGTGGGGTGTTGGCTCATTGGTTTCTTCCTGGAGTGTTTCTTCAGACTTGACTATGATAGGTGGCCCTCCAAATGATGTTTATTTGGTTAATACAATGGTTCCATAATAGAACCTATATGAGGATTTCATTCTTGTAGCTTCATCACATGAGGATGGCCCAATTAGAAGAATCTTAACAGATTCCTTAGGATATGTCATTTAACTAGTGGGATTGGCCATCATTTCAGCATTGAAATCCTTTAATGGGGTCCTAACCCTGATGGTTTCCTCCTCAACCATAGGATCTATCTACTCCGGTGCCACCATGGCTTTCAAGTATCCTAATTTAGGAAATATTTCCGTCAAAATGTAAAGTTAGTCAATCCAATTCATGGTTAGTGAAGAAAAATAGACCACTAAGGAGGAAAGAATGATGGGTGGTGTAGAGCGTTGTAACACTGAATTTTCAAGCACTCTTAAGGGTAGATACCTCTAGAGAACCAATGGGTTCAACCCTGGTTGTTGACCTATGGATTACTCCAGCCACCATGCAAACCAAAAAGGCAAGATTTGTAGTTCTTGACATAGGATTTTCTGATGATGATATTTTTGTCTCAGCTAGCACCTTAATAGCCACTAGAGGATGCTTAGTGAATACACTATCATTCTATACTTGTAAGAAAACAAACAAGTAAAAAAGTAAAAAAACATGGACATCAAAAATTAAGAGGGAAAGGCATGGAAGCTACCATGGGGCCCCTAGGGTGGTCGAGTTTCCACTTCATTCATAATATGCATCTTGATGATAGATGGTTGGCCTCCTTTGACCATAGTGTTATAGGGTAGTGTCAAACCCACCCCTTCAATGCTTTGGGTCTGCACATTCTACCATGGATATTATTTATGTATCTATCCATCCTATATACCATTCAATACCTATTAAATTCAAAAGGTATGATTCGGTGAATTGGAAGGGGTGAAAATTGGCTCAAACCCACAAAATTCAAATACTTACCTCATTGTTGGTAAGGTCTTATTCTATTGGGGTTTCTAATAGGCATCACTTACCCAAGAATCTTCAACATATGATTCCTCCCCCATCATGCCTTTAAATAGTCCACCCTCTAGGAGATCACTAGGTATGGAATGTTTTATAGAACTCTCACCCTATTACTTAGGGTTTTTACTATGACACAAGATTAGACTGTATCCTTCATCTCCTATATGTATATTAATGCCTCTACCCATGGATCATGGAAGCTATCCTTGGCATGGAATACCCTGGGAAGGATGATCAAATCCCTATGAAGTTATTTCTATGCCACTTGAGTGGAGTTGAACTACTAGAACTTTTCCCAGTGTGCCTAAGTATTGAGGAATACTATATCGTTAGGTTCATGCACCACCCGAAATAGGTACTTCCCTAAAGCCACAATAAACACCCTTACGGTTTTCCTAGAATAATCACCCTGGTCCTACTTTCATTTTATTGGCATCCTTGGGACCACCATTATAGAACCCCTAGGGGATTCACCTTATTCGGGGATGGGAGCTCCTTGAGTCACAACCACTCCTCCATCGAATATTCCACCCCTTATTATATAGTGTTCTCCCCCTTCTGCAGATTTCTCCCAACCACAAGGTTGTGAGACCTCATCAAAGTCCACCTAGATGACTAGTTGTCTAGGAATATACTCAGGTTATGAACTACCCCTGATTCATGTATAATTATGGAATAGCCTAAATTGGGCATAGACTAGTGGAATATCTATCCTATATCTACTTTTATCCCATGCAAACATGCTCCATATCTTTTGGATTACCATGGAGAGGTGTTCTAGCCATAACCTAGTGTACACCATTAGCATCAGCCTATAGAGATAGTGAAATTGGTGAGCAAACCTATATCAAGAATATGGATGACAAACAACCTTTCAGTATACCCATGCCACCTATACCCCACCTTGAAAGTATGGGAGGTATGATCATTGCTTCTTTTTCCCTATTCTGTCATCTATAATCAACCACATTCGAAGGGGGAAATGATTAAATGTGAATTTCTTCAACAACCCTATGATGATGAGGGCTCTAGACCACTCCATATTAATAGGGATTCTCTAAGAAATATTAAATACCAATAGTCATATTTTTTATGGGAGGTTGGATGAGATTTTGATACTCACCCCGCCATGAGGGTGGTGACTCAACCGTACGAGAAGTGAATTGGGTAATACACATAAAAGAGGGTTTCCCTTCTGCTGATGTGCCTCATCACCTTGTATAGATTCACCAGTATTGGCATGTATTGGTTTATATGCTTCCACATCACCATCATGGACACCGTAGTGAATGTGCTCAACTACACCCCCATGCATGCATCATAAACTTGGAGCATCCACCTAAAAATAAGAATTGCAATGAATCCAACCAATTTGGCCCTGTGAGCATGTGTCTTTATGTTGTACCCTCACAAAATAAACTAGAAAACATATAGGGTCACCCAATATAATCCATCTTTCCCACACTGTGTTTCCCTTGGGAATTGAAATGATCTCCCTAGAAACCATGTCTTGGGTTTGATCAAGAAAATGTTAAACCATTACTTGAACAGAACATCCTTCATCGCAGGCTTGTGCCACCCCCCACCTCCATAGACTTTGTCCAAAAATGCCTTTTCTAGTGATGGAACATAATCCTAATCTCCCCATATGTTCACATTGGAGAGAATATTTTCATACATATCCCCCTGAAAGGGGATCTCACCAATGTGGTAGATATCCCATGGGCTGATGTTGACTTCCCCATGGTGCAAGTAGAAAGAGCTGGTCCCTGATGACCACCTTCTCAATAGATCAGGAATGACGTTTAAGATGAGCTAGATGTGGAATAGAGAAGTCCTCAGTGTTTCATATAGTCCATCCCTTTTTATCTTTTCAAATTCATCACATTATTGGATGGCCATGTAGGTCCATTAACACTCATTAGTAAAATTACTATCCTATAGAAGATCCCACTCTTTAGCCTAGCCCTAGAGAGATCCTTCCATGCTCACTTTAAAAATTATCTCATGTTATGGAGTGGGGGTTTATGCATTTAGATCATCCCCAATGATCATCTTCATGGGATTCCACATTTAATAAGTTTTAATCAAAGCATGCTCCTTTACACAGTGACTAGTGAGATACTTATTCCACTTATAGAACCCTAGATTGTTCGAAAAACAGTATATTGGGGTGTCCCAATTGAAGTTTTGGGATGTAACATTGTACCTTAATATAATTCCATACAATGGTATCCTTTAGAAGAGTGGGTAATCTCTATAATCCATTTTCATAAGTTTATAGAGTGTTTTATATTATGACAGAGTTCGGAACATCTGTCTGATTTAGAAGTATTCAACAATTTCCCTCATCTGATTAATAGCAACTTGAGCACCTTCAATAAATATATTAGAGTCTTTGAAATTTTCTAAAGTCTATTTTGTGAATTATTACCCATGAATCCCAACCCATCGTGGAAGATTATCTTCACAAAATATTATCCTCATCGAAGGATTTTCAAAAGGATTGTTCATAGAGATATAAAGTATCACAATTGCTATGGATATAAATTATAGAGGGCTCATAAAGGGTATTATTTTCATAAAAAAAATTGTATCATCCAATCCTTCATGAGAATCTCATGGTCTCCTTGGGACCCTTCCCATATTTATAATCCAAAGGTTGGATAAGTTTCACGAACCAGGATTCCCCAATAAATGGTTTCTAGTGTTTCATCCTCGTAATTTGATCCTTCTCTCCTCATAATGTCCCATTTTGAAGTGGGTAATATTTTGACATTGAAAAACATTTTTTGTGGGAGATATCGAGGTGTGCATGGACGGTTCAAGGAAAATATAGGCTAAAACGGGCTCAAGGCCCTCTTAAGGGGATGGATTCATGAAAGGTCAATACTTCTCGAAAGACTAGACATTTGTGAAGGGAATCAGAGCACTGTGAAACTCAACGTCATGTGAATATGGTAATACTTCAAGAAATATATGTCAAAATCTACAAGAAACCTATGAATACCCCCATTAACCCTCATTTAAGGGGAATCTAGGCTTTGAATATCTAGATAAATCTCTCAATTGATGAAACTGAAACCTTTTTGAACCAAAGAACATATGGATTCTTACATGTATCTATCTTTCATGAGTAACCTCCCATGAGTCTTCTAAAACATGAGATCATGGTAGGGATAACCTTCATGAATATTCACACCCTCAATGCTAGGACCATATTCCTCGCTCCCTATAGGGTTCTGTGAGACCTCCATTTTTCACAAAATTTATCCCATTGAGGCCAAGACACCATCCTTAGGTAGGGAACCCATGTTTCGAAAAATCCTCACCTTCACAAACCCCCTAACACTAAAAAAACCTCCCATTCCCATAAATTATCCCTCTATTAAATATATTTTTTTATAAATAATTGAGTTCTCATGGTACTTGTGCCTATACTATCTAGTTTTACTCATGTATCAATAATGCGTATGACTCATATCATCAACCCTCATGCCCAATACCTTTTCTCAAAACATGGGTTGGGCATCCTCATAGCCTTTTTCTCCTATGAATAGGCTCCCTAACTTCATGATCCATACCTCCTCTCTAAAATAGGAAGTTTTCACACCTTTGATGGTGCTTTGGTTCTATTATATGACGATGAAATCTGTTTCCAAGATGGTTTCATGGGACGGACGTCGGTTTTGTGTTGATGAGCTCCTTGTCCGGTCAATCTAATCTGACCCCAAGTTCCTATGCACCTCTCCTAGTTGGATCTGGCAGTGAGGTAACTACCTAGTTTTTGGATTTGTGGTTCATCGTTTGAAGGGGTCCAAGGTGCTACCGGATTTGGAGTTTTTTTTGATGCATTCAGTTTTATTTATCTGTTTCTCTATTTTTATGGTTTTTGTGGATTTGTGGCTTCTGTTTCTATGGCGATGGAGATATGGTTCCATTTTGTGTCATCAACGAATGTTTTCAAGAAGGTTCATTGGGCCGGATGACGGTTGTGTGTTTAAGCTCCTTGGATACTCAACTTGCTCTGATCGCATGTTTCTATTTGATTATCCTAGTTGGATCTGGCACAATTGAAACTATGCGGTTTTGGGATTTGTGGCTCAGCGTTCGAAGGGCTTTCAGATGCTTCTAGAGTTGGTGTGCTTTGATTTGGTGGCTTCAGTTTTAATTTAATCTTCCCTTAGTGTTCTATTTTGGTTTTTCATGGTGGTGATGATGGTTTCCGGCGATCGGTTGTCTCCGGCCTTGATGGTATTTCAGCGTGATGGACTGTATTGGGGTTGTTTGTTGTGGCTTTTAGTGGTGGATTCCGATTACGATAGCGAGGTGTTCAGTCGATGCACATCGATTAGCTCACCAGGTTGGCGTGATTTGAAGTGACGATGGTTTGAATTTTGAAAGTGGGTGTGTGACGATGGATAACCCGATATATTAGTTCTATTTTACAATTTTGATTTTCGAATTCTTTAATGTGGGAGACTTGATGTGAATGAATGGTTCTGTAGGGGTTCCCACTTACCTGAATGAGGTTTTTCAATAAATTAAAAAAATGGATTGTGGTTAAATGTTATGGTCATAAGTTTCCAATAAATCTTTAAGTATGAATGGGATTAACCACATTATGAAATATATGTAAATGTCTTTATCAATACAAATGTATTGATTAATTCTTATGAAATAAGTAGTCAATTTATCTATAAACTATTTATATGCTTCAAAAATTGGGTTCTAGTACTTTTTTTAGAGAACATTATAATTATTTTGTGGAAATTTTGGAAATTTTATTTTATTAAAAAGATATATTTTTTGAATCATTATATCAAAATTACCTTAGGATAAATTTTTTATAATTTTCTAAAAAAAATTATTTTTTAATGAATGTTGAAAAATATGAATTTTTATTGGAAATTGTGTTTTATTTTTTAGTATTTAAAAATTAAAATTCAATTTTAGATTAAGTTTTATATATATTTAGTTACTTTTCATTAAAAATTGTCAAATAATGGCCTTTGGAATTAATTTTATACATGAGTTTTGAATAAAAAAAATTTAAATCTTAGAAGGAGTTTTTTCTAAAAAACTGTATTTCATCGCGTTTTATGGGTTAAATTTTTAATTAAAATTTTCCACTTCTAGAAATTGAATATTTAAAAATGGATTGAATTTTATTGAATTATGAGGTCCAAATTTGGTAAATATATCCCTTTATCTTTTTTCATTATAAATAATAATGATAGTAAAATGGTTTACCAATGTAAATGTAAAATTGGTTAATTAGGGTTAAAACTAATGTGGTAAGTCTTTAAATTAATTAAAATACTTTTATTTATTTTACTGGGAGAGTATATTTCATCTATAATCATCCAAACTCCTAAAATGTGTCCTTCCTTTTTTCTTTGATTTTTTCCTTTTTAATATTTAAATAAAAGATAATGCCAAACATGTCACTTTCTTTGTTTTAATATCTATAATATTTTATTATAGGAATAAAAAAACATTGGTTTAGTTATAAATGTTTCTTTTAAAGATGAATGTATTTGTTATCATGGTAATTTACTTTTAATTTTTAGTGATGATATAATTTCCTTAAATGTTATAAAATGTCGACACAGTACTTGTGCAAGCATTAGAAAAAAAGTAAAAGATATTAGAAACTCTAAAATTAATTTTGTTTGGATGATTTAAAGTCTCTGATTATTTTTGAAGTTAAATATAACATATTAGAGATGTGTTAAAGTTTTTTATTTTCATTCTACTGTTTTCATGTTATTTTTAAAGTCAAATTACATGAATAGTTATTAAAATGATATTAATAGTATTTTAGGTTTAATATATTTTAATAAATTAATTAAAAGTCATAAAAATTTAGAAGTAGGATAATTTGAATAAGAAATGTCAAAATTTTCATCCCTTGGAAATTTTTTAGCCAATTTTCACCTTAAAATTATGAGTATTTTTATGATGATAATACTGAATATTTTTCCATTCTGGAAATAAAAATTGATTCCTTGAAGAAGGAACATAAATTTATTAAGAAATATTATGGAAATTCTGTTATAGAATTTTATTTTATTAAATATATTTTTTGAAATTAAAGAGAAATATATTATTTTTAATACTTATATTGATGTTAAAATTAATGATCTTATGTTTGAGATTATGTCACGACCCGACCCACTAGGTTCCCACCTAGGCCGGTAGTAAGTTGAGTGTGACACCCTAATCCCATCTCTGATAGTCCATGGGCTGGTTAAGAGCACTGATTATGTATAGAATTAAAACGAGAGACCTTAGCCTAATTTAATTTCACACACGATCACCACAAGATCCATGAAATAGTATGTAGAAATAAGAATAAATTGAATCATCAAGAGGATAAACCATGAATGAAACAACTTCTCAGAATGTATAAAAGTACAACAATGAAATACATATGATAAAAAAGGGGAAAATACATCCCAAAAAATATGAAGTCCCCACCTGAAAAAAAAAATTAGTAAAATAGAAATATTAAAGAGAGACCGGTTCAGAATCTCTATGACTGACCACTAAACATGGCCAGTAACACCAAGTACTGATATTCTCCTCTGAAACCTTGTCCCCCCAAATCACCACCAATCATTTTGTCATCTACATAAAACAAAATACATGTGGTAAAAACCTATTTAGGGGTGAGTATATAAAAATCCTATAGGAGTCCCCAAAACCAAAAAGGGGATAATCTAAATAACAATGGTCACCTCAACCCATAAGCAAGAGGGTAAAGTGAAACCCAAAATATATGCTCAAAAGAAACCAAAGTGAGTGAGAAAGGGGATATTCATCTCCATATCTAGCTAATAATGAAGATTTGGTCTACAATTTCAATGGATCCATATCATAGAGAAGAATCATTTGTAACCTCTTTAAAATATGGAGGCCTTGTACCTCACAAATGCATAGCAGAACATAGGGATCACCACTCCATTGGAAGACCCTCTGACACCCTGAGATCAAGACATGGAGACTATTATATAAATAGAGGACCCACACCCTCTGTAATATGGGGGATCCCTATCTCTACCTGTATAAAAGATATGGGGGACCCTCCACATGGAGATAGATAGGGGAGTACCGACCCCAGTAACACTATGATAATCACACCCAATCACTAACACTTGCTAAGAGTTTCTTAGAGAAGAGTTCTTCTATCATCACCTCGAATCATGTATCTACTATTTTAATAAAGGAATCCATTTTATTTTATGTGGAAAAATACTCAAGACATTATACTATAAGGATAAAATCCATGTTATGAGGAAGGAGATGTGTAAGGTATAAAATTATGGATAAATTACATGGAATACACCTAGGTTCACACAAAATGTGTCTCTTCCTAGACACCTAGGAATGTCCTTCCATGGACATGGATTCTCTATCCAGGACACTGTACATATTGTATATATAGATTATAGGCATGTCATGGAAGCTCCGGGTATGATTGTGTCAAGAACCAGCCCAGATACCCTAGTACCCAGATACTCAAGTTGATAATGACATAGCCCAAAGGGTTTTACTGATCCCCATAGGTTGGAAACTAGTACCTAGAATCATACATGATAAAAGAGGGAACAAATCTTTCAAAAAATAGAAGAGGATAACAAATACATGTGAGTATGCTCAACACTCCAATGGGAGAAATTAATAGAAACCAAATAGCTACATCAAAACCCAAAATAGTACATCATGAAGTACTCAATATAAAGACAAAAAATCCCAAATGAAAACATCACTCCAAGCCCAAATGATCATGAACATCAACCTCTACTAAGAGGAGCTTTCCCTTTTCATAGACCTAGAAGAAGGAAATATAAAAACGCCCAAAGTAAAAGGTAGGGTGTTAAATATAAATACCAATAGGGTCTCAACAAGTGTTCCCTTATAATATTCCATAATAATAAACCAAATCATACTTTCAATTTTAAATAAAACAGGTCATAAAAATAAAATTTCATTTTTAAAACAAAAACATTTTTCTTTTCAAAATAATTGTAAACATTTCAAACATGGTTTAAATAAACATTTTATATAATTTTTTTTATATTAATCAGTAGTTTTGAGTAAAACAGTTTCATAATCAATGGAATATATATCAGAATAATCACAATAAGAACCATGATCATCTACCCTGTGGTACGATAGTTCCTAGTTATAGAATTCTCAAAAATTTCATATCAGTGATCATGATAATATATATACACATGTCACTCAGGCTCAGGCTGAATAGGACTCATCAGTATTCCATCAGGAATAATATCTACCTAACTAGGTTTCTTTATAGTTTTCTTTTCCAATCAACTACTATGGAATAATCATCCAAGAGGTAATTTCCCAAATAACCTACTAACTACCCAGTATTTCATATTTTTAATATATCGACTAAAAAAAGGCAAGTCATTTCATTTCAAATCATTTATTATTAACAATTCAATTTCCAAATTTTCCTTTTTAAAATGATAATTCACTTTCAAAATTAAATCATGGGGTTTTCATTATTTCATGAATTTTATTAAAAACCAATAATATGTTATAATCATTTCAATTTAATTAATTTTTCTTAAAACAATTCTCAAATCAATTCATCAATTCCATCAATTTCAAAATATGCCCCAAATTCTAATTCTATTAGGATTGGGGGATTGTCCCCAAAACTCCATGCTAATCCAAATCACAATTATAAATTATTTCAATTTGGTTTTTAGTAAATTAACTAAAATATATTTAATAAAATCATGGAATTCAAGGTTTAGTCACATGGCCAATTTCAAATGGAACCACTTACCTTTAGTCATAGAATCAAATATCAACACCAGAAACGAGACCCACTAATTAGGAATGACAATAATCGAGATCAATAAATCAAACCTAGATTCAAAATTAAATTATATGGATTTTATTTCCATAAAAAAACAATGATCTAACACTATAATAAGGATATAAAGAGAGAGTGGGAGAAGAAACATGAGAGGTGAATCACTTACCCAAAGGAGATTGAATGAGATCTTCCACACATTGTTCTACCAAGGAATGCGCACAGAGAAGCCAAAATCAGTTCTTTATATCCTCTAAATTCTAGGAAATCATTTTATGTAGATTGAGGATCAATTAGGAACACAAAAAGGGCTTTTGTAAATTTTTAACAATGTTTAAAAATGAAAGTATCTCACTTGCACGGTTAGCTGGGTATGGATGTATGGTTATACCAACAGTGTTCACTAACTGTGCACCCCTATTAGAATAACTATACAAGGCTCATGGTTTCTATCATGTGGGAACAATAGTTTTCAAACAATGTGCCAACTATTCAAATCAACACCACCTAGGTTTACATGGTTCTCACTAAAGGGGAGCATAGTTTGGGAAAATTGTTATCCAACCATGTACATCCTAGAAAACCTTTAAAATTTTCAAAATTTAATCCAAATCACCCCTAAACAAGCCCCAACCAATGAATGATCAAAATAAGGTTTTAATATTACCTAAAAAACAAGATGTTTTAACCTCCCCTCCATAGAAAATATTTTCCCCTAGAAATCCCATAAAAAATTTTCCACATCAAATCGATGAGGTCACAACTCTCTCATTAGTTCCTCACACTCCCTATTCTTGTGTGAATCAAAACTTCTCTTCCATTTCACATAGACCAAATGTATCTTTCTCCCATGAAGAACCATTTTCTAAAAATCAAATATCTTGATTGGATGCTCAATCATGGATAAATCAGGCTCAGCATCAAGATCCTCCCAACTAAAGACATGAGATGGGTCAAAAATATAATTATATAGCTGGGATACATGGAACACATTATGTGTCAATTTCAACTATGATGTACATACTAAATGTTAAGACATTTTCCACCTGTTCAACAACTTAATAAGGTACCACAAAATGAGGATCAATCTTCCCTTGCTACTCAACCAGTCGATGACCTATATGAATTTAAACGTTGAAGAACATATTGTCACCAACTGAAAACTCATATGGTCTATGATGAAGATAAACATAAGATTTAAACTAGATCTATTCTATAAACATTCTATGAAAAATTATCTAAATATATGCTATCATCTCTTTGCCCATGCTTGGTCTAATCAAGGAAGATTCACAGATCTCCAACCAACAAAATGGAGATTTAAAAGGTTGGTTATACAAGGCCTCAAAAAGATCCATTCTGTTCATATAATGGTAACTATTATTATATAAGAACTCAACCACTCCCAAAGGGTCATCCCAACCTCCAAAAAAGTCAAGAATGTAGGCACGAAAAATGTACTCTATAATATGTATATCCCTGTATTTTTTCCATCTATCTATGGATGGTATGATCTAATCAAATGAACCTGAGATCCTAGTACCTATTGGAAGCCTCTCAAAAAGTGAGAAGTAAAACATGGATCACAATCAGAGACTATATCATATGGAACTATATGAAATCAAAAAATCTCTTTCATATAGAGATTTTCTAGGTCATCATATTTGGTTGTATCATAAATTCGTATAAAGTGATCCAATTTGATCAGTTAGTCGATCATAACCCATATCACACTATTCTTCTAAGGGGTATATGTAAAACCATCCAAAAAGTCCAGAGATATCTCATCTCACTTCAAAGTTGACAATAAAAGTGGATGAAGCAAACCTGAAGGTCTCTGCTACTCAAACATGACCTATTGGAAAGTTTAATAATGAGAAAAAATATCAACATTGTCTCGTCTCATAGCTTCCCATTAGAATCATCACTACACATCATAAAACATATTTGTAGTTATTGGGTGTACAACCCATCGATAATTTTTGATATCCCCCATCATATATTTTCATAAGGAAAATGGATCAAAAAATTATTCTAGAAACATAGAATACCCTCCATGGAGAATAACCACTCAGTAACAGCCTCCCCATCATAAAGAGTGTTTTTAATGCTATGAAATTCTTTATCGAGATAGAGATCTTAAAAAATCATCTCTATAAGAGAAGAGTTAAACTAAATACTTTCCAAGATAACCTCCAGCCCTATTTCCTAGACTCATAAATGAAACTGTGAAAAGAGAGACATCAAGTTCCACTATATTGATTATTCTATCATGGCCTCATTTTGAAGTTTCCTACTAAAATATTTGGTAATAACCATTCATTTCCTTGGGGGTACAATCAATGTGGAAATCAAAAGATTATCGATACTCCACCCAATTCCTTTAGCGAAGATTCAAATTTTTTTTAGAAAAGATATAACTCAGGACTTTGGGGTTTGAATACAAGGTAAAACTTTCTCTGAAATCGTAATTTGACCAAATCTTAACCACATGAATCACAAAGTTGAGCTCAAGTTCATGGGTCAGACAATTACTCTCATGCGGTCTAAGCTTCCGAGATCCATAGGAAACGACATTATCACCTTACATAAGAATATAGCCAAAAACAAAAACTGACACGTCAGTGTAGACCACATAGCCTTAAAAAACCTCAAGAAGATTCAATACTAGTATATAAGTCAAAAGAGTTTCAACATAAAAAATAACTCTGAAATTTCTCATCCAAATAAAATATCACTCCCTTCCAGGTGATAGTTTTCATTGGAGAAGCCAGCTTCTATAAATCCTTTACAAACCAAGGATAATACATTTCTAATCCCAAGATGCTCTAAATCATAAAAACATTATTTTATTTCCCCCATGTCATAACAACTTTCACTTTCTCAGGATCAACTAAGATTCTAGGTTCTAAGAACATGTGTCCCATGTACTTCACTTCCTAAATCCAAAAATCACATTTCGATAGCTTTCTATAATGTTAGACATTTATTAACAATTATAGAACTAATCTCATGTAATGGAATGCCATTTCGATAAGGTACTGATCATTAATTTTTTGTTTAAATTCTTTTAAATGGAACTTGAAATTTTACCCAATGGATTCATGGTGGGCCATAGGGATGTCTGGGTATTTTTCAGAGCTCGAAGATCTAGAAATTTGGAAAATTAACTGGGCCACATGGTTAGTAGAAACCATGCAGGAAAAAACAGAGGAGTATAAGGAGGCCCAAGGTTTTTCTACAATCGTGTTACTCTAGGAATACACCTACGTGAAAACTGTAGAGGTTTTGATAGAGCCTTTTTTCACAGTTTGTGTAATATTAGAGAAAATTTGTGCCTTAATCGTGTGGTATATATCCTTTGACAGTGTCTTGAGTATGGGTTTTATTCTGTTTGACCAAACTATATAGCCAAACCATGCTCCCCCTATTATTAGGGTGAAATGTCCAAAATTACCTTGACAAGTCCTTAAATATTTTTCTTCTTTCTCCTCTTATTCATAGCAGATGAAATTGGTTTTCCTTCTCTCATGAGGTCCCGTCTCCTGCCTCCTAGGTATTGATATAACTTCTCAATCCGAATTCCAATCAAGAATCATCAGAAGCATCAGATCCATATCATTAATATATACAACAGTCTCCCTTATTGTTTCAATATATCATCGGATCTATTGTGTAATTTATGTGAAATATTTTTTCCTTATTTTCAGGGATTTGGACCATTTCTTCAATTTCTCCCAACATACTTCGAATATGAGGCCTCCATTGGATGATGAGTCATCAACATCATTAAGGTATGGTCTCATCATTTTCCCTAATAGTGTTGGTGTTTTATTACTTTTCCATTATACCACACTCCCGCCTTTGTTAGGCATCACCATAAAATTGAGTTCTTCATATTAAACTGATTTACACACCTTGATATATACTTGTTGATCGTTGTTTAGTAATTAATGGATGTTGACCTTAGTTATGGACACCCCCTGGGTGTTCCACCTTGAAATTACCTTTTTAGTTCACTGTTTATTATCTCTGAATTCTTGTTAAGCATTTAACATAGATTATAAATAGAAATGCCGATTTTATATAATTATTTAATGATCCCAAGATACCTCCTAATTTCATAGAACAAATTATAATTGGAATTTCCCATGTAGGTAATTTCCCTTATGACCATGACACCTTCCAAATACACTTAGAGCTTTATAAAATTAAATTTAATATTTGGATAGATTTAATTTCATATATTTAAAAGAATGTCTTATCATGATGGTTTTATTTCTTTAAATTGAGTTGAATGATATAAGTTGATTTAATGATTGAATGGTGGTACAAACAAGCCTCTTATTGAATGTTTATTAAATACTTAATTTTATTGTAATTCCTTTATTATAATTGAGTTAATAAATGTATTAAATGAGAGGTAATGCCTCATGCCTAATATTGTAAATATGATTATGAATTTGATATGCGATGAGGGATAATGCTGAGGGTTTTGTTGAGAATGATGATTCACGGCCCTTACATCGGTTATGAGAATAACATCCCACACCACTAATACTATTTGGATGGTGGGAATGGTGCACCACATCCATCATTTCGAGTGTTGATATGATGGCACACTCACCATACTGAGTTCTGTTGTGAAGTATCTCACTCCATGGTATGTAGTACATGCACAATTTTTCTTGAGCTTATAATCTCGTTTAGACTAGTTTTAGATGACTGGGTTATGCCCTTGTGCATCAAGCACCTAATATTCTAGGTATATGTCCACTTATGTCCACACAAAAATTGGTCCATATAGGTGGTTGAAATATATACCGATAATATATATATATATATATTACTATATATATAGTTAGTGATTAGACACTCATACTGGACATGAGGAGAAGCATGTATAACTACCAGGTGTCCTTGAGGAACCTGAGAAGGCTAGTTATTTATTAGCATTGTTTCTTATTTATTTATACCTACACACTTTTTATTAATGAGAAATTCTTGGATTACTTCTAGAAACCATTATTGGTGGCCTACTGGGAATTTATCTCAAACCCTACTATGGTTTCCATATGTACTTGAGTAGATTACTTTTTTGCAGGAAAGGATAAGGGAGAACACCCTTTTTTAGGATCTTGATATTCTGGAACCTTAAATCATAGGAATAGAGGAGTGAGCATATGCTCATGATTCTAGTGGAGTATTTTTTTTGTCCATTTTTATTTTTTATAACATGATTGTTTATTCTTATACACTATTACCTTTTATGTATACCATTTTTTCATATATCCTTGTATATGGAACAACCAAGTGGCTTTTGATTATTATTTATTTGTTCAGTTATTTATTCTTCTGCTGCTTATTTATTCTATATTTTTCTTCATATGCTTCTGATGTTGTATGTTTATGGTTGTATCCAATTTTCTACTGTGATATGAGGGTGTTGTCTCCCCACCATACAATATTTACACCCTCTCTACAATTTGGAAACCTTTGGAATATGGAGAGGTTTTCTTGTGGTCATGTGACCCATCAACTCGACATGCAGATTAAGTGGATGTCTGTTCGGGATGTTACATCTCAAATGACACACATGATCCTCCTCAAACTTAAATTAAAACAGGATGTCATCCACAAAAAACACCACATAATTATCAAGATACTCCTGGAAGATATTATTCATCAAAACCATAAATACTTTAGAAGCATTGGTTAGACCAAATTGCATGAAAAGATATTTATAATGGCCATACCTGCTCCATAATGTGGTTTTCTGAATATTAGATCCTCTTATTCTAAACTGGTGATAACTAGATTGAAGATCAATAATTAAAAACCACTTCTCCCATTTAAATTGGTCAAACAGATCATCAATCCATAGTATTAGATACTTTTTCATTATCGTAACTTGGTTTAGTTTTTAGTAATCAACACATAAGTGAAATGTTCAATCAACATTATTAGAAAAGAGACCAAGAACCGCCCAAGGGGACACACTCGGGCATATAAATCCTTTCTAGAATAGATCATACAACTGATTTTTCAACTCTTTCATTTCATACGGTTCTATATGTTTTGAGAGTAAAGATATCAGCTGAGTTCCAGAAACTAAATTAATATAAAACTCTACCACCCTTACTAGTGGAGAACTAGAGAAGTCAGAATGAAAAATTTCAAGAAAATAGAAGACAACTGGAGGGATATCATTTCTCAAAGATTTCAGATCCAAATAAAAATAGAATATTGATATTAATTTTTCCAACTTTGGATAATAAGGTCCAGGTCTGTTCAACCTAAGGTCCCATTCTCCCTAAAATATACGACACACCCCATTGGGTGTAGTAATGGATACTTGTTAAAGATAACAGTCAATTCAAGCCTTATTAGAAATGATCCAATGAATCCCTATAATGACATCAAGTGGTTTTATGTAATGAAATAGAGAATCCCAAGTGATCTCAATCTTTGATAAATAGAAAACACAAGTAAGACAATGAAGACCCTTATCTATCATCTTTCCAAGGGGTGTAGTAATATTCATCACATAAGATAAGACATCAATAGGAGGATTTAGAAATTTCATGATATGAGTTAATATAAACAAATGAGATGAACCAGTATCAAATAAATCAGTTACTAAAGATGAATCTATAGAACAATTTCTAGACCTATATGTTCGTCCTCTAGAGACTCTTCACTTCATGAAGAAGCTTGGTTTTCTATGCCTGTGGCCAAAACATGTTTGTTCATGAAGTATCTGATTTCAATGCATTACTATTTGGTTCTGATGATCCCATGCCACTACAAGGGGATGAAAAGATATAAAATATTTTTTTCAAGTGTCATGAACGTTCACAAGAGCTAAAAATCTTGGGTGCTTCGGTGAAAAACCGTTTCGAACGCACGAGATTTACACACTAAAAGTAAGTCAAAGGGCCTCTTATGGGAACTGCAGGAGGTCTAGAAGAACCCTATTTTTTATATCCACTATGAGATTCATCACGATTTATCATTCCTTTAAAGGAACAGAAAGAACTTCCAATGGGGGAAAAAGGAACTCCTATCAACCCTGACTTACTAGCCAGATTAAGTTCAAACATCAATGATCTATCCAGTATGTTGGTACATAAATAAAGAATAATAAATAAAATGTAATAATGAATATCATATTGAATACCCATATTAAACCATTGAGTCTTCATATTCTCATTTGATAAAATCTCAATTAAAACTGCACAAGCTCTGGAAACCGGTCCGCATACTCTATCACGATCTTGTAAGCCTACTCTAGATTGAGAAAATCCACAGCCATAGCCATCACCATAGAATTTGGATATAATTGGTTAGTGAATTGAACTTCATAGTCCTACCAATCTAACCCTCATTCTTCTTATACCTCACTATCAAGTCTCACCATCTCCTGCTAGGTCCATCAAGCTTTAAGGTGTCACATTTCACCTTGATTGAATGAAGAATTTCTAGGAACTCAAAAAGAATATTTATCTTTATCAAAAAATCATAAACCTCTAGTGTATTATTTCAAACAAGGAATGATAGTGGATTCTTTTAAAGTAACTCCAGAAAATGATTTTAGATTCATCCCTATAAGGTTCCACAACTGAAGCCTGAGTAAGAACAGATGTAGGTGTCTATCCTAAATCTTGGACAACACGTACATTAATCTCAAAGATATTTTGGTATATGAGAGGACATTCTCATTGTGGTTCATCAGAATCTTCTCCATAGATCACATTCACATGTCTTATCAAAGTCATGATTATACACAATAATAGTAAAAAACATTAAAGACATCAGAATATTACTTAGATAAAAAAATAAAACATGAGTAATGGGAACATAAATCCCATCCTATAAGATATCAAGATTTTTTTGACATATCCAAATTAGAAGTGGGGAAAAGACTAGAATTAGATCAAATTATTCCTAAAGACACCTTTCCTCAAACCACCCTTGGTGAATTTAGGATCATTGCGATAAGAGATGTTCAGAAACTCACCCACTACTACCTCCTAAGTCTCAATAAGATATTCCCAACTGCATTCTAAAATCACATAAATATGCTTAACTTATACCTATGATACCAATTTGTTATGAAGCATCCAAGATGACCTAGTACCCTGATACCTAATATGGAACTAAAATAGCTTGAAGGGAATTCCTGATCCCCATATGGTTTCAACTAGCACCTAAAATCATACAAGATAAAAGAGGGAATGAATTTTCCACAAAACAATGGAAGATGACTGATACATGTTAGTATTCTCAGCACTGTAAAGGGTGAAAGTACTAGAAACCAAAAATTTATATCAAAACCCAAAATATTACATCATTAAGTACTCACCGGAAAGACAAAAAATCCTAAAGTAAATATCACTCTAATCCCTAAGGATCAAGAACATCTACCTTGTCTAAGAGAAACTTTCCATTTTTCTAGGAACTGGAAGAAGGAAATCTATAAACACCCAAATGAAAAAAGTAGGGTGTGAGCTAAAAATCCTAGTAAGGTCTCCCCAAGGGTTCCATAATGATATTCCATAACAATAAACCAAATCATTATTTCCATTTTAAATAAAATATGGAATTTAAATAATATTTCATATTTAAAACAAAAACATTCTTTCATTTAAAAATGATGGAAATCATTTCAAACATGGCTTAAATATTCATTTTATATGATTTTTTTACAAATAAGTAGGCATGAGTAAAATAGTTTCATAATTAATAACATATATATATATATATATATAATCACAATAAGCACCATAGCCATCTACCCTAAGGTAAGATAGTTTCCAACTATATGATTTTTTACAAATCTCATATTACAGATCATGGTAATTTGTGTACACAGATCCCTTGGGATCATGTTAAATAGGAATCATCAATATCCCATTGGGGATATGATCTTCCTAACAGGGTTTTTTAGAATTGAAATTATCAATAAATTCATAGGGGATAATCATCCTAGTGTGCTTGTCCAAAATAACCCACTAACTACCCAGGATTTCATGTTCATAATTAATTAATTAAAAAACTAAACTCATTTCATTTCAATTCAAAATTCATTCACAATTCAATTTCTCACTTTTTCTTATTAAAATGGCAATTAACTTTCAAAACCAAAACACATGTGTTTTATAATTTCATTAATTTTCAATAAAAACCAAATCATAGGTTCTAATACATTAAATTTAAGATATATTTCTCAAAATAATTCTAAAATAAGCTCTTAAATCAATTCATTAATTAAGTAAATTTCAAAACAGACCCTAAATTGTAATTCTATAACAATTGGGGGTTTCCCCAAAATTTCATGTGAATTCAAATCAAAATTCCAAATTATATCAATTTGGGGTTTCATAAATTAATATAAATCTATTTCAAACAATCAATCAAACCAAGATTTAATCACATGGCCAATCTCAAATTGAAACAGATTCCTTAAATTGTGAAATAAAATATCAACACCAGCAATGAGATCCACAAATGAGGAATGATGGTGAAGGAGATCAAGAAATAAAACCTAGATTAAATATCCAAATAAAGAAGGTTTAGATCAATTATCAACATGATGGTAAAACACTCTATAAGGAGGGTAGAATGAGAGACTTAGAGAATACACATCATAGGAGAATAACATACCCAATGATGATCAAAAAAGAACCGACACTATTCAATAACCCAAGGAATTGGTTTTGAGGATCCAAAATAAGTTCTTGAAAGCCTCCAAATCCAAGGAAATATAGTTAGGAAAAATGAGGTTTTCATAGGATCTTAAACACAGTTTTAAGAAATTTTAAACAATTTTTCAGAATAAAATTATCCTACATGCATGGTTAGCAGGGCATGACCACATGGTTAGAAATATCATTCACCCTAACCATCTTCCCATCTTAGACTCACTTCCCAATTCACAGGGTTTCTACTAGGTGGGAGTATTTTTTTTATAACAACGAAACAACTATGTATCCCATCACCACCCAAGGTTATATGTTTTTCACTGATGGGGCACACGGTTTGGTCAAATTGTGCACTAACCATGCACAACCCAAAAAACCTCCAAAAATTTCTAAATTTCACCCAAGTCACCCCTAAATAAGACCTATCCAAATAATGGTCAAAATAATTGTCTTGGAGGAAATAAAAAAATTAAAAGTATTCTATAGATTGTTTCCTCTAGCCTATTCATGTGTACTTTAGAAAGTGTGTATAGTCTGGCTTATAACCATATACTCTGGATGAGCCGAGGATCTTTGGAAATGTATAAGTATACATGTTGTGTCTGTTCTCATGTAATTCATCCATGCCGATTCTTATGTGCTCATAGGTACACACCAATTTTCTAGCTTCGGGTCACATGGAATGTGGTCACACCACACGACATGGGATATTTAATTCTATGTAAAACCCTAGATGTTGTAGTAAACAGACTACACAGCGTCTCCTCTTCCGAAGTACACACTGTGTATGCCAAGATTTTGCAAAAACATCCAAAGCTTTCACCTGTCTTTGTGTAAATTAACACCACATCTAATTTAGCCACTAGAACTGTAGAGTTTCTCAAATATAGAGTTTAATGAGTTACAAACACCACTACTGGTCAAATTTCGGCCACCCAAACCATGTGCGAGTCATCCCCGTCATACGGTGTCACCGTTTTCCCCAGCCACTAATTAAATACATCAATCTAGAATCTGATCCATATCAAAAAAAACATTAATACCTCATCACACCTCAATCTATCTAAAAAACGTTTATTTGTACATCATTCTCACATTGACCATGAATATAAGGGTTTGACCATGCCCAAATCTACCTAGAAATGTGAAATCATTGAATTGTGTACCAATGATAAAGAATGTGAATTATGGTGGTGGAAAATTAAATAATGAGGTGAACAAAAACATTTTTTGATTGATCTCGTTAAAATATTAAAAAATATATAATATTAGGTTTGAAAAAAATAAATTGTATCAAGATTATTAATCAAAACTGGGATCATGAGAAGAATAGGGAACACATAAAATAATAAGATCTATTACATCCTTAAAGATTACTCAAATGGAATAATTCCATGAAATAATGTGCCCTACCTAGTGGATGGATCGATCATTGGTGAACAACGCATCTGATAATAAAGAAGGTGAATAACTCATAGTGTTAATCATCTATCTCCTGAATTTTCCCATTTTTTGATCATGGATCCACATTCCAAAGTTTCTAACACAAAAAATATCCTCCTCATCTCTAATCTGGAAATGTTATGTGCCCTACCCTAGGAATATTTCATAATGATGTATTTATAGAGAATGGTTAGGGTTTAGGTCATTAAATAAAATAAATTATTTATTTTACTTAACGCATCGCCAATGTCCTCCTTCAATAAAACACCCAATTCAAACCAACATTATGTTATGCCTAGGGTAAACCCCATTTTCCATAAATAACTTTGGACTCTGATTTCCCATCTAAGGACCTAATAAATGTGAAAACCATTCATTCCAAAAATACATGTGTGTAATATTTAATATAAATTAATATTTTTATTATATTAATTATAGGGTCTTGAAACATCCAAACACAAAACCGAATATATGGAATATCTAGAGATATATATAGAAATATTCAAAGGATCAAACTACAAAATCTAGATTCTTTGAAAAATAAAATTTTAATGGTGGTTATTCCTAATTTTACTCACATGGATTATAACATAAGAAACTTTTTTAGCATAAAAATCAAGATAGAAACATAAAATGAATTAGATATTCTTCTTAAGATTTAAAATTTTATATAAATTATTTTATTATTAAATCTGGTGGAAAAATATTTATTCGTTAATTTTTTATCTCTATAGTTAGTTTGGACATTATTTTGACAATTACAACAAGAGTCTGATTCAATATGGTGGTGTAATGTTTTTCAATGTTTAGAACAGTTATAATCCATCTTAGAATTATTTTAAATATAATTTTACTAATCTTATCTGGTCTCCGAAATCACTTATTACTAAAAAATCTGGACCTAAAAGTAAATGGTTGTGAAATCCCCTTTTTATTTAAAAGTTTCTTAAAAGTCCCATGAATTAAATAATATAGCATTATATATGGGGAGAGGATATTATAAAAATATGAGTGGTGTATTTAAAATTTTTATTCTCTCTAAAAAATTTATTGAGGCACTGTGGCTTTTGGGGATGATGCAAAAGGGAAAATTGATGACGTTGGATTCATTATAAATCATAATAATATTCTAATTAGTAATTAAAATTTTGTTTAAGGCTTGAAAAATAATATTATAATTATCTATAAAATATATGATTATTCTTATATTGTATAGTTTTTAAATAATACATGTTTTATTTTCTTGGATAATGTTCATCGATTTGAAGCACTTAGAATTGATAATTTTTATTTAAAAGATATTGAATCTATATGAAGTAAAGATAATTGTTTTTTGAATGTTTAAATAAACTAATCCTTAATATTATTTAGAAGACTTATAATTTTTAATTTTTTTTTCTTTTAGATAGTTATTTAAGAGGAACACAACTTCTTATTTTCATGAGATTAAATTAAATGAAAATTAGCATTTTATTTCATACCAAATAAGAATGAAACATTGAGCTTTTAAATCAATTAGTATGTTTTCAACATCTAGGAATTTGAAAGTAATCCCAATTTATTTTTTTGTAAGAACTAGGATAAAAATAATTGAGATGCAGTACTATTTACTTTTTTTCATTATATATATATTTATTTGGATTTTTTATTCCTTAATAGTTAATATTATGATAGATTTATGATTTTTTTTAAAAAATCAATGAAAAGGATGATAAAATTTTTTCAAAAATAAATGAGCCTCGAGGAGAGTTTTAAAATAATCAATAAATTTCATTTTTTATATTCAGGATATTGAAAATAAATTTTCTATAACTAGTTTACCTTAATAAAATATTGTTTTTGAATGAAGAAATTTTACTTTACATGAAATTACTAGAACAATGTTGTATTAATATAATAATATAATTTTTATATAATAATTATCTTAATAGAACATGGTATTTCATTAATAAAGTTATTCTAAGGTTTATACTGAAGAAAACTACTTATGATCTATTAAATGGATGTAATCAAAATTATATTTACATTAAATACAATGACTGTAATGTTTATATTCATAATACTAAGGATAATTTTGCAATAATTTATTCAAAATATTATAAAATAATTTTATTATTATTTAACTTCATTAAAATCATATATAGTCTATAATACAAATTACGAAGCAATTAAAGAATATTTTTATATTAGGTTTGATGAAAGTGATAGTTTTGTTCCCAAGAAAATATTTATTAATGATCTAGATAATTCTTATGAAAAATTAAGACTTGATTTTCATATTAAAATTAAAAATAAAAGATTTAGGACATGTTCTAGAATAATCTAATATTGACGTGTTTTAAACATATAACCTTAGAGTGTATTTCTTAAATAATATGGAACCTTAAGAGACTATCCTTTATATATTTTTATAGGTGTGTTGTATAATAGAGTTAGGAATTAAAAGAGTGCTATAAATATCTATGATTTCTCAAAAATTATATATCAACAAAAACCTAAAACTATTGAGGAATATTTGGTAGATTAAGGTTGGGATTTAGCTATGTAAAAAGAGTTGATTTTAAAAAAAAATAAGTTACGGGAGTTAGTAAATAAACATTCAAAATATACAGTGATAAGTACTAATTAGGTTTTTAGAAGTAATAAGAGGATAAAGGGGGGATCACTTAAAATAAGTATAGGTTTATTTAAAAATTTTGTTATAAAGATGTAGAATTAAATTATACAGAAAAGTTTTCTCCCATAACGATATTAGAAGTTTATAATATCCTCAATTATTATGTATATTATATGAATTTCAATATTTTGAAATATATATAAAATCTTTTTTTTAATGATTTACTCTTGAAGATTCATATATTATGAAATCCTATGGTTTTTAATCCTCATTTTCTAAATTCCATTTTAAAAAGTACTAAATATATTTATACGCTTAAGAAAGAGCTTAGATCTTGGTATTAAAATTTTGGTTCCTTTATTTTTCTAAATAGTATACTATGGTAAAATATAACACAAGTTTATTTAAGAAAAAAATTTCAAAATATATTTTAATTATTCAATATCTAATTGATGATATTATTTTTTTATTCCACAAATCAAAAATCTTTACAATGATTATTCTAAGTATATGTAAAATAATTTTAAATAATTAAGGTGGATGAGTAGAAATATTTATGGGTTTTAATATTCATCTAAAATATTTTGGTATTGTTTTAAATCAAGGTAACTACAAGAAATATATTTTAATGAGGTTTTTTCATTATGGTAGTATGCATTATACCACTTATTTTAGTTCTACTATTAATCATGACATGGATAAATCTAGCAAACTAGTTGACATGATGTTATATAGAGGATTATTTGAACTTTGGTCATATATTACTAATAATTGGATATACATTATCTTTTATATCATAATTTGATCTAAATTACAATGAAATAAAAAATAATCTCACTTGAATATTGCTAAAATGGATTTTGAGTTATTTAAAATATACTTTAAATCATTGGTTTATTTTTCCTAAAACATATAATTTTAACTTGATTTCATATTTTGGTTAAACCTTTAATGATTTCAAATTATAAAGGAATATCACTTATGTGACATGTATTTTATTGGAGACATATTTATTTTCATGATGTAGAAATAGGAAACATTATTTTTTACTTTCTTGTGTGGCAGTAGAGTTTGTTACAATCTGGAGTTCTTATGATCAATCATTGTGGATAAAACACAATATAAATGATTATGGTTTTAGTTTCGATAGTATTCTAATCAATTTTTATAACACTAGTTATATTATTATTTTAATTAAACTTATAATCCAATTTAGAAAAAATAAAATAGATGTCATATACCATTTCCTAAAAGATAATTATAAAAAATTTAATTTATCTATTGATTTGATTAGTGTTGAACATCAGCTAGAATTTTTTAAACAAAGTCTCTTACTTATGATATTATTTTCTTTTATTTAGAGTTAGTTAACATTTTTCAGTAATAGTTAATTTTATGTTGTATCTTGATGTTCCTTGAATGGTTATAAAGTTATTTTTTTACTTTATTTTTTTAAATATTTTTTTTGTTTTGAATTTTATAGAAAATTGATGTTACTTTTCAATATTTTTCAACATTATTTTAACTATAATTTATTGAATAAAAATTTCACATTTTCCTTATGAAACTTATTTCATGAGATTAAATATTTATAATCTTTGATATTTAGTTTGTTTTTATAATGATTTTGTAACATTGAAAATATATTTTTTTTACTCTATGTGAGGTTGAGTTCTTAATTTTTATGTGTATCAAAGTATAACAATTTATTTTCTTCTATATTTGAGTTTTTAATATAAATTTTATTTCAAGTATTTTGATTATTTAAGATTATATATTTTATTTATTTTAAGTAAGCATAAATTTTACTTTTTAAAATACATTATCTACCTTGAACCTTTTTGGTTTCGAATTTTAGTATGAGTCCTTGACCTTTTCTGTTCTTCTCTTGTTTTACCATAAACACCAAAACCTCAACTATCTCGAAGCTAACATTTAATTAAGTTAATTTAATGATAATTAATTATTTATCATATATTTCATCATTAATGAGGTCTCTTCTAATTTATTAAGAGTTTTTTAATAGAAGGATATTTATTTTGACCAATTGAACAAAATAAACTTGTTGTTTAAGTGAGAACTAAAATTCCTGATTTATTTTGGATTAATATTTTAATTTTATAATTGTGTTTCTTTCCTAATTAATTATTTTAATATTTAAATAGAAGGAAATAATAACATTAATGTTTGAATAAATTTTAGAAAAATTAAGAAAAAGAAGAATGTTTTTACAATGGAAATAAATAATAATATTGAGAAAAATTTGCCTAACTATATCCATAGGAGAACAGAAGGGAAACAAGGAGGTAGGAGGCCCATGGGAGAAAAGGTCAGGGGATGGTTGGTGCGTGAGTGATAGGGAAGTGGTTATGACATGGGGTAACATAAGGAGGATTTTACTTGTATCAATGGGTAACTTCACATTATGAAGAATCTATTCGGTCAGATGAATGTTTTCTATTGGATTTTATTATGTAAAACATTAATGAATAAAAATATGTTGGTGTCAATCCCTTGTGCCTAGAGTTTTCATGACTGAAATTCGGAAAATAATTCCCACTAAAACATGATAAGCCATGCCTTTCATACCATGGTTGTTATTCTAGATAAACCTAATATGAGTGCATACTAGGTTAAAATAGTGATAATTATGCCCTAGAGATGAATTTTAATTCTAGAAAACAATTTTCCAAAAACAAAAATTTGAATTTTTCCATGTGGAGCATGTCATGGGAGAATTATATGAAGATAGGTGAAATAGTGTATAGGAAATAGTAAGTTTAAAATTCATATATTAAATTGTTTCATCTCTTTTATAAAATAATAAATATTCTTGTTGGATTTTATTCCATGGTTATGGGGATGTTCCAATGTGTTCATGGAAAAAGTATAATTAAAAATCAGTATTATGAAAATGTACATGCTATGGAGTATAAAACCTAAAATATTAGACACCCAAAAAATTCGTATCTATGCTTTCATGTGGTGAGATATAAGGTTGGGGAATGTAGATTTTTTAGACACGAGATTTTATAATGTGGAGAAATTCAAAATGAGTATATCAAAGGGGGACTTGATCCATAATAGGATTCACTATGGCATAGAAAAAGAATTAAACATTTTGGGATTAAATTCAATAATTTTCAAAACCACCTATGCCTTATCTTTTAGGACATGAAAATAGAATTATTTTTGATATTCTAGGTGGAAATTTGGATTATTTTTCAAATCCAATCTATTAATATTTGGACCGGTATATGGATTTGGAAGATATATCAATAAGATATCAAGAAGAGAATTTTGTCTATAAAATATCATGTTGTTAAGGGAGTAAGCATATCATCTTTACATCATCATCTTCAACACCCTTATATATTTATCCTTAATTAGTGTTTTTAGTCCAAGGTTTTGTTTAGTTTTAGATGCTGTCACATGTATATATTAAGGGATAAAAGTTATTTACTTCAATATATATATTGAACTATTATTTATTTAGTAAAATAAATTCATTAATATTAATCAATATTGGGTTTTTTTATTTATTATTCATTTCCTCTAATTAATATCTCCTTATTCAGGCATGCTCATTTTATTTAGATAGTTGATATGATTTTTAATGCATTAAATAATTTATTTTATTCATGTGTCACCATTGTATGAGTTAGAGTGATTATGGTTAAATATGATTTTAGTTCACTAGTACCTTATGTAAATTGAAGTAAGTGAACATAATATAACGGTTTTTTATTTTTTAGAGAGTGAACTCCAAGAGTAAGGATTTATTTGAACTCAATTAAAAAAACTTATAAAATAAAATATTCTCTTTTGCTCCACAATTTTCATGATTCTATATTTATTATGCTTGGTATGCCTTAAAAAATTAAACATTTAATTTAAATATCCTACTATGAATCATTTCAATTTATCTAATGAATTTTCCAAAATATAATATTTGTGGGTTCAACATTAGTATTACTACTTTCTATGAATAGTAGTTGGTGATTAGTAAAATTAGAATATAATATCAAAACATGATAAACTCATAGGAATTAATTTTCAAATCCTAGACCAAGAGCCACTAAAATGGTTCCCCAAGCTAGTTGGTGACACGGCCTCAAGTTCACCTCCCTGTAGGTAAAAGGCTACCAACTAACATGGAGGGTATAAAGGTGGTACAATGGGGATACAATACCTTTTATATTATTAATAAATATAGTGGAATAATAATTGATTAATTTCAGTAAAATATAATCATGACATACAATCTGGAATAAACAGATAACCTAGATATTTCTAAAACATCCAACCATGAATAAACATGTTGAGTCATAAAACAAATAGTCTATACAATAGGTAATACAATAAAAAACATGATACACATATATAACAAAGGAAAATATACTAGCTCCGTGAGCATCTCAATCACTCTTCATAGTCATCTTCTCCCATGAAAAGAAAATAAGCATCCATAATAGGGAGTTTCCCTTTATCCTGACCGGTAACCATGAGGTATATCTGAGTACCCAAGGGTTTCCAGAAAAAGGGAGTGATTAAAACTTGGTATTCCACTACCAATGGTTTTTAATGAATATCTATACTGTTAATAAAAAAATTAATAGTGCAAAGTTATAGAAACATTAAAGTAATGAGAAAATATAAATCATGTCAGGATCAGAACTTTTATGGGACACCTAGAAAACCATACCTAATTCAACTTATTTTGGATGTATCTATGAACAAGATAGGTATAATAGAATAAATATAACCCTAACTCTAAGACTATGTGTCCATACATATCCTTAGACATGTGGGATCCAAGGAGAAACCATGGAATACAAATATAATTATAATCACATAAGATTTTACATTTAAATGGGGGGTATAAATCCATGATTTTAACAAGGGGGGGCATGGAGCATCATGTCAAAGCATTTCTATAAATATTGATTAGGATCACCATGTCTAATAATTGCTATAATTAAGGATAGGGAACACTATGCTAGTATTGATGAATGTCATTCCCATAACAATAATAAATAATAAGGAACTCCATGTACAAAACATTAATAAATATTATGGAACACCATTTCCATTTGTTTAATAAATGATTAGGAATGCCATGTACTTTAATTTAAATAAATGATATGGAGTTTCATGCCAACATTTATTAACATTTATAATATTTCAGATCAATTTACTAAACGATCCTATCTAAGTCATTCTATAGAAAAAACCCAAGTGCCACACAATGAATACTATAATAACATTCACATTTTGTTGAATATTTAATCATAGACCATGGTGAGTATCTATGATAATCCAAAATTCAAGTCCAAGGAATAAAATACATTCCAATTATTAATACAATTATAGAACAAAAAAATTTCATTTATAAATAAATAATAATTCCATGGGATGTATCCTTTAAAAACCTTGATTCATCATGATCATTTAATTTTTAAAATTCAAGTACAGGAGGTAAAGGGGGCCAGGTGATTATACATTCCATAATATAACCTAGTTTATTAATTTTGGTTGGTCCATCATAATGATCAAGGACCAGGGGGTTTATCTATCATAACAAATGATTACTTACATTCTATTTATTATCTCACATACGATTGAAAAAGGGGTCAAGAATTGCATTTTAATAATTTAAATATGATTATTTGTAAAGAATTTACATTCAACAGACCATTTAGTCTGAAATAATTGCTTCTCTTTTTAAGAGATAGTCTAAACACACCAAACGACATTTTAGTTCATTACGATCATTTTTTCTCAAGGTTATATGATATGAAACACGCTAGGGATGGTCCATGTTGAGGTATAAACATCAAAAAGTATCAACAGATCTAAAAAAATGAGGGTAATAGTTTAAAATTTTAATTTAATAGTTGTAGAAATTAGGAGAAATGCATATAATTTACAGTGTGTGGAATAAGAGGAACAATATATAAACATCAACACATTAAGGGAAAAGTCATAGACTGACTTCTTTAATCATATAAAGATTCACTCATCATTATTGAACTTTTATTTGAACCAGAATGAGATAAATTGGAAAAATAAAAAAATACCCCAAAAATAGGGTATATGAGACCACATGGAAATAACATATGATATAATAGGATAAAAATAAAAAAGAATAAATAGGAATGATTTAATAAATTGGTTTGATCCAACACAACCAACTTCACTTGAATTAGATCTCAGATGATGGATACCCATCATATCCTAAGGGATAAGGAGTTAAGATCTCCCACGGCTGGACTTTTGCGCAAATAGAGGGGATAAAGAAGGAAAAAGTTTTAAGAGAAATAAGGGGGAAATAGTAATTTCCAAGAATATTAATTAGCCACATAGTTTTTCAAACCATACAATGCTACTACCCACGATACCCTCATGCATCATGTTTTTCCCACACGGTTTACCAACCATGCACCAATCATGCAGAGCTATAGCCCCAAAACACTCCTACCCCAATATGGTTATAGCGCATGGTTAGACAAACCATGAACCAACCATGTGACGTCCCCTCTACCTCTGACCATTTCACATTGTTATCTAGAGTTTATTGTATGGTTTGAATAGAAAATGTGCCTATAAAATTGGGTCACATGGTTTTGGTCGCACTCTTAGCGCTAATAGTGCGCCAACCATATACCCTTGGCTATCTCTCCCGAAACTAAGTTCTCAAAGCCCGATTATTCCAAAACTCATTCAAACTACTTAAATACTACCCAAAACTTAAAACATGTTCAATGCAACATGTTTATGTTTTTAAAATGTAATAATTACATTCCAAATCTCAATTTAGGATTTGGATTATTCACCAAATGAAAATTCAAATTCCTTGAGAATTCTAAATCAGTTCAAAATATGGGATCTTGAAACCTCCCCACTATAGAAATTATCATCCCCAAGAATCATTGGGGAATAATGAAAACACTACTTAACCTACCTAGTTCAAAATGTTTTTTATCAAATTTCCATGTTATATTTCAAAATTCCCAACACAACTCTTAGATTCGCTTCAAACACGTGATACTTTAGCCATTAAATCTTGATCCAAAACTCATAACTACATAAGATTTATTAGGATTGTTCTTACCTAATACATTTTATCAAAATAAACAATCACATAATCATATTTTTCATCAACCAACCTATGGATCTTCCCACTATAGGTTTTATATTTAAATCGAAAATTCCGAGCCACGATACTCCAACCATCATAATTTTCTATTGAAACACATATTTAGTGTCTTCAAGATTATCCTAATGTGATTTTAAATTTAATTATCATGTTTTAAATCCAATCATTCCATCTTAACCTGGTCATTATGGATTTCACTTGAAAGGCCCCATCTGACCCTTACATTGAACTCAAGAACACTCACCGAAGCTTGTAACCAACTTGTGGTGTGGTATTCTAGCCAAAAAAATTCTTTCTCATTACTTTAACCATGATTCAGCATAAAAATTGGTGAAATATCAATCTAGAATCCCTGTATAGTCACACTATAACCAATAACCCAGCCTGATTTCAAAACCAAGGAAACCTTAGAATCAAACTAATAGCATCTGAGGGGCTTATCAAAGGCAGTCCACTATGAGGAGTTTATGAGTAAAATTCTGGTATATAGTCGAGACATCCATGCACAGATTCACTGATTGAGACCAAATTCATTATCCAATCTGTTGGTAAAGTCAAATAATCAACTTGTGTCTATGAGATTTTCTAAGGCATTCTTACTTGGGAATCCGAGTGTGAATCGAGACAATCCAATACTATTTAGAGATCCAGGCACATGACTATAGTCAAGAAACAATCAACCAAAATATTGCATGTAATCCCTTGATCTCATGCCTATAATTTTCTAAGAAATGCAGCCACATTTTTTTTCTTTTTATCCAATGGAAAAAAGGATCTGAAAACGATTATCACACAACTGATCTCAATGTCTGATGAACCTTCTCACATGAGGTTCACCTACCGGTGAGTGACATCCTACTCCCCACATAAGGATAATCCTTAGTGTTTCACCAAAAAGATAAGTTATTAATTACCACAGATCATGCTCTATCCACCCTCAGACATAACAACTAGCATGGATAAGAACATGCTCACTTTGATCACTAATATAAACATCATTCATCAAATGTTCCATCTTCCAGATAAAATATTCCATGTAACTCACCTAATTTTAAATAATAATGAGGGTCACCACCCTCAATAGCCCAAATTTTATTCCCCACCTTATGCCTTACCTTAACCCATTCCATGAGAATAACTCTACATGAGTTCCTTCAATAATGAATAAAAGTGGATTTAGTTATATCAGTGTAGAACCAATTCTCTCCCAGTGTACTTAGCATGATGTCAAAATATTGGGAATGATATACTATAAATGAAGAGTGCAATAATATCTCATCGATAGGAGTATATTTCTCTCCCTAATCCATGTTCATCTAAAAATGCCACACTTTCCTTTTAAAAAATCTGAAAACCATGTATCCCAAAAATGTGTGTCTAGGATCAACCATGGGTTAACCATCTCTCAATACCCAATTTAAATCTTGATTATCCCTCCTCACAGGGGAACTTTCATTAATTTAAACAAAGCCTCAAGTCTCCATACCTGCATGCATCATATCTGAAACCATCAATCCTCGTCTAGCACCTAGCCACTCACTGACATTCCATATCAAAAATTACATGCACAACCATTTAGAAATAAACATTCCATATGAAGTGAATGTATATCCCATGCCACCCGATTCATGAACTAACTCTTGCTCTCATAAATCATCCACTATCAAGTCCTAGGTAACTTTTCTACTCGACATGTCAATGTTATCATATCAAAACACCCATTAAAAATCCTCTTATAATCATGAAACTTTCTTGTTCCATTATTCATTGAACGACTTACCACCTCATAACATCTTTTGAGAGACTAAAATATCAAACTTGAATCAAATTGTCAGCTGGGCTTGGAACCCAAATATTATTTCCCATAAAATCTTGTCTTGATACCCAAGAGCATCAAGATATTTTATGAAACATAAAGGAATCAACATTCCTATATTTCTTAACCCAATAACCTTCTCTTCATTAGTATTTAATTGAGTATACAAACAAGCTCACCACATATAAAAGAAACTATAAACATTAGGAAAACCTCTTTATCATACATCCTTTGATGAAACCAATTCCACTAACTGATTAGTGTCTGATTAAAAAGAAACTATGTCCCTATAGGTCTTCCACCAAGACCTATTGATTATATATAAAAAGGAGACACTAGGTTCATCCACCTAGACCTAAGGTATCTCACGTGAGAACCACATACCACTTAAGGGTCATTATTACACAACGTCTAACATGCCTGAAAATTTATCTCTAATGTGGTAACAAAAAAATAATGTTATAAAATCATTGATCTATAAGGGTAAAAACTAGTCAATAAATGTGTAACAACATCACCTTATAAGCATCGTCCAACAAGCCTTGATCCTTCCAAAGCATCCTCATAAGGAACTTCTCCTTAGAGGGTTACTACGTAATAATAAAAATGATAAGGATCAGACACTCAATGGGTGTTCGTATATGGTAATACCCCATCGAGGTCTAACTTACTAGAAAATTTCTTTCAAACTTAGGGGGTTTCATTTAATCAATAAGATTCCTACTCAACTCCACAATCACATAGGTATTAAATATCATGCCTTGAAACTCATCTCAAAGATCTATCGGTTCCACATTTCTAATGTCACTACCTTAATTGGACTTGCCTTTAGTTTTAACTTAAGTGATAACCTTTTAAAACTTGATTCATGCTTGAAAGGTCACTATGATCTACCACCTAACAATTAGGTCCATCACATCATATGAGGGTCTCTAAAAACTATATTCAATGTCCATATTCCTATCAAAGGCAACATAAGCTAAATTCTAAGGCTAACCCTTACATGAAGGTTTAAGATATTAGAACCTATAAAGGTTTTTATTTAAGAAACTACATCGGTCCACATTTATTATAAACATTTAAAGAGTCTCTAATATATGAGTTAACAAGTACCAGGTATAAAGAAAAACATTTTATGATTGTAGTAATAGCATTATTTAGCAGACACCAAGCAACATTTTAGGTAAATTTTCTCATAATTTACTTTTAAACTGCTTTATTCATCCACAAGGTCTCATAATTGGATTAGTTAAAGAAAATTTCAATTCCAATCTATATAGGGAAAAAATATATAGGTTGTAATTGGAATTTTAATTAACTGATTCCTTATGATAATAAAGATAAAAAATAGAAAATAGGTATTTATCATGCAAGGGGGTCAGTTAAATAGGATGAAACAACAAATTTGTAGGAAATTTGAAATAAGTTTCTACTAAAACTTTAAATAACCATCCCTAATTATTCAAGCATACACCTAAGGGTTATGTAATAAAGCATAAAAAAGAGGTAAATGTGGCCTATGAGGTCCCCTTCATGCTAACTATAGTTTAGTTATATGGGAACCCATTACCAATTTATAGAGATAACGCTATACAAGGGTTGATTCATTTATAACAGGATTCAGTTATATGGTTTTTCATTCTTGAGTTCTAAAGATAATTTCCTTTATAAGTTACAATTGACACACCTTTTAACTTAAATCAATAATAAATTACTTGAATTTATATAAAACTAAGTATTTCCTCACATTTTCAAGATTAAATTTTAAAATAATTTTGTTTCCTTAATCAATTTTAGGTTAGTTAGATAGAATTAAATCATCAATATATGATGGAAAACATTTTTTTGGTTGATGTTTCCACTTTATTTGACTAACCCTAAATCATAAACAAAACTAGGAATGTTATCACATAAATAGAAAATAAAGGCACGCAAGTAGGCCAAAAAATAAGAATGGGATTCAAATGAGAATTCTAATTGTCACCCAAGTATATTATATAGATTATAATGTTAAATGATAACCTAAATATCATATTTAGATAAAATTAAACAAAACCACACAAGAATGGTATACATATAATCATTCTAATGAAATGTGAATCCTTTGAGCCTAAAATAAAACATGAACACACCCTGTCTCTTTCCAAAATAGGATATAAGATAAATAACTTAAATCCATAACCAACATGAAATTATATAAATCATTAAAGGTGAAATAATAATCAACTTTAACAGTGAACATCATCAATAACAATACCATCCTGGGAAACTTGGCCTTTTCATCATGCATAGGTTAGCAATTCCCATAAAATATCTATTTACCAAGTGGTTATGCGATATTAGTCTCATATATACCATCTATAAATAGTAAGATAATAAAAAATGATCTTTGATTCAATTTCATTATGTCCCAACTCTGGAGACACTAAAATAATTCCTCAAGCTAGTTGGTGACAAGGCCTTAAGTACGCCTCCCAATACACTAGAGGATACTGACTAGAAGTGAGGGTCTGAAGGTGGTATAATGGGGAGACTATACTCTCTATATCAGTAATAAATATAGTTTATGGATAATAGATGAACGGTAGTAGAATATAATAATTAAATACAATCGATAATAAATAGATAACATGGAAATTTTCTAATAAAGAAACCCATGCATGAACATACTGAGTCATAATAAAAACAATCAATACAGTAGGTAATAAAATACAACACATACTACACAAAAGAATACCAATATATTAGCTTCACAATCATCCCAAGCAATCAACTCAATCCACTACTCCCATATAAATAAATTAATCATCAATAACATGTAGATTCTATTTATCCTAATCTACAACCATGAGGTCTATCTAGGTACCCAACGGAAACCTGAAAAGGGTGTGAGTAAAATTCATAAGGACACCACCAATGGATTATATTTAAAATCTAGTATATGAATATAAAACAATTTATGTTTAGGTATATAAAAGTTAAAGTAGTCGGTAAATATAAATCATGTTGGCCTCAAGATCCTCATGAGGCCCTAGGATGACCATACTTTCTTCAGCCTATGCCAAATGTCTCTATACATAAGAAAAGTAACATTGAAAAAAGTTACATGTGAATAGAATCATAGGAATCCATGTGTATCACTAGTTATGTGGGATCTAAGGAGAAACCAAGACATCCAATTATAATAATAATCATAAAAGGTTCTAAATTTTAATAATGGGAATCAATATATGATTCTAGATCAATGTTCATGGAATTTCATGTCTAAAAATTTATATAAATAATGATAAGGAGAACCATGTCCAATAATTTATATAATTAATTATAACGATCACTATGTCCAATATTGAGGAGTGCTATTTATATAACTTTAATAAATAACAAGGAATGTAAGGTTCTTAACATTAATAAATATTAAGTAAAATATGTTTATAAGTTCAATAAATGACCATGAATTCTATATTCTTTAATCTCTATAAATAATTATGTATTCCATGTATAATTTTTTTTAACATTTATAATCATTCGAATAAATGTGCCTTATGATCCCATCCAATTCATTCTGTAATGGAACCCAAGTTTCAATTGAGGCATACTAGAATAACATACAAATTTCATTGAATATTTAATCACAGTCCATGGTGAGAATCCATTCCAATACATAATTCAAGGCCAAGGATTAAAATCCATTCCAATTATCAATTCAGTTATACAACTAAATAATTTCATTTATAAACAAACAAGAAGTCTTTTGGAAGTATCCATGAAAAACATCAATTCATCATGATTGTTCTATTTATCACATTAAAGTACAATAGGTAAATGAGGCCACGTGATTATACATGACATAATAAAACTTAATTCATTATTTTTTTGGTCCATAATAATGGTCAAAGACCAAGGGGGTTTATCCAACCTACCCAATGATTAATTTTATTCTATTTATCATCTCACTAAGAAGTGAAAAATTGGTTAGCCATTTTAATTTATTCATTTTTGTCAGTCCATCATTATGGTCAAAGACCAAGGGGGTTTATCAAAACTACACAAGTGGTGGTCCATGTTGAGGTCTCAACCTCAAATAATTTTAAAAGGTCTAAAAACATGAGGATCATATCTAGTCATTTATTTAAAAGAGTTACACAATTCATGAGCAATGTACAAAAGGTATTGTATGAGGTATAATGAAAATAACATATAAACATCAAGAATTTAATAGAAAATCTCTAGAATACCCACATCATGCTATTTAAGCTTCACTCATCCATTTTTGGGATTTGATTCAAGTTGGAACAAGGGAAATTGGAAGAATTGATAAATGCCCTAAAAATAGGGCATATGAGCTTGTAGGGAAATATAATCTGATATTGAAGTTTTAATAGAGAAAAGAATAAAGAGTAATGATAGATTAAACATGGGTGATTCAATGAAACCAATAACACTTGAATCAGATCTCGGATGAGGGAGACCCATCATAACCTAATGGAGACGGATAGGGGAGCTCCCACAACTAGTATATTGTGTGAATTGATGGGGATAAGGAAGGAAATAATTTTAATATAAAAGGAGGGGGAAATAGTAATTTTTAGGCTCTTAAATGATCCCTGATGATTGGAAGAATGGGTTTTCAAACTGTGCACCAACTATGTGGTTCTACTATTTAAGGAACCCTTATGCCACATGCTTTCCTCACATGGTTTACTAACCATCTGCCAACTATTCAGATCTACTACCCCAAAACAATCTTACCCTACATGGTTGTTGAACATTATTAGAAACATTGTGCACCAGCTATGTAACATACCATTTACCTCTACATCATCTCAAAAATTGAGTTTGACCCCCCCCCCCCACACACACAGTTTGAACAAACCTTGTTCCTATACAACTAGGTTGCATGGTTTGGGATGCACAATTATCACTAAAGGTGCACCAACAATTCCCCTTGGATGCCCCTCCTGAAATATACTTCTTAAATCTCGATGCCTCTGAAACTAATCAGAACTCCAAAGATACCACCTAGTTATTAAATCCTATCTGAAAACAAAATTTCTAAGCATTCAAACTCTTGAAATTAAATTCCAAATATAAATTTAATATTTTTCCAATCCACCAAATAAAAATTCAAATTAATTTATAATTATAAATCAGTTCAAAATGTGGGATATTTCGTTAATGAAACCCCATGGTACCATCAATTTTTTGGGTACCATTATTGGGAACTTTGATTTAGAAAATGTAGATAAATTATTATTTTTCTTTGATTTCCTCTATTTTTTCTTTTTATTTTCTCTATTTTTTCTTTTTATTTTCTCTAAAACATTCAATTTATCATGATTTTTTTTTCATGCCACATATTTGATTCATAGGCATTAAACATGGGGAAAAGGAAATGAACTATTTGATTATGATCCTAAGTTATAGAAATATTTTAGGTAAAACAAGAAATAATAAAACATGGATGAAGTGGAGAGAGAATAAAGAGTAGATCAAGTTATGAAAAGGGGGTAGTCAAGGAAAAGAACACTCATGGATTAAGTTTTACCTTCCAAAATAGTGGAACAACCAAGTATATTAGTTCCCATAATTTCTATAAACCTTTTTTAAATCAATTTTATGATCAAAAAAATGATCATGAATTCACTTTAATTCATTAGGATACCACATGAAGATCCAAATTCACAATTGGGATGTTTCCTTGTGTTATGTGATACTTTCTGATTCCAAAACGCTTCCAAGGATGCAGTGTGACTATTGCTATAAAATATTTATTGAGAGATAAATCAAATGAGTGGATACAAATATTGTAACCAAATTCCATAACAACATGGGATGAGATGGTAAGATTTTATTTAAAAAGGTGATTTCCTCCCTAAAAATTAATTGATATTAAATTTTATATTTTAATTTTAATAAAATAAATGATGAATCACTTTACACTCCTTGGTACATATTTAATGATTTAATTATGAGGTGTCCCCATCATGGTCTTGAAATTTGGCTACAAATTCCAACCTTCTAAAAGGGTTTGTCTTAAGTAAATAGTTTGATCGTTAATGTTTTCATTGGAGGTTCATTGATAAAAAATATATTAGGAGATTTCATGATATGACCCTAACTAGGGTTCGATCCACAATGACCCCAAGCCAACCTCAATAGACCAGGGGGTGGGGAGAAGTACCAAAAGGCATATCCTAAATGGGAGGACTTGTCTAAATGTACCTATACTCACACACCCGAAAATATAAATTAAGAAGTATGGATGAATAATAATAAAAATATGAAACAAATAGAATATAAAACAATCATGAAAGACCTCTAGGGTGTACAAGAGTAGGACAGTACAAACTGAAATGCAAAGGGAAAAAATACACGACCAATCAGAAAGATGTACCTACCTGAAAAAATTGGAAAGTAAATTGCTGAGAGAGACAATCTTTGGATTTCTACCCTAAGAACACTGTGCATGGTCCAATGAAAAAAGTATACCTAAGCTTCTATGAAGTCATCACCGAACCATCAGTCATCTGTATAATACATGACACGTGAAGGAAAAGTCTATAGAAGTCTGAGTATATACAGACCTAGTAGGACACACAAAAAACAAAAACTGGAGTAGTAAGATATATAATAAGAATATATAGATAGTAAATAGTTAAATGATAAATCCAAAGACATAAGTTATACTCTTATAACCAGAGGGATGTCAACACATCGTGTAGATGGACTACACGTTGTGTCCCTTCCACCCATAGTAAGAGAGTATCATAATCAATCAACATGGATACAGATATATATATATGTATATATATATATATGATCAGTAAAATAATCCCAAAAAAGAGAGAGATGAGATCTCTATCTTACATACCTGGTTAAAAAGAAGAGTTCCAATAGTTCCAAAATTCCATCAATGATGCCTAACATCACACATGTCTTCCCAGTATAAAACATCCAAGTCGAGCCACATCTCATCAATGTGCCACACAGTCAGTGGGAATCAATATCTAGATAGAGGACCCATTACTTGGTATAATAGGAGGGTTCCACTCTATAAGTATCCAAAGAGTACCCACATCCTGATGCGTCAGGGGGGTTTCACTCTGTAGGTAGAGGACCCATGCCCTAGTCCATTTGGGGGTTCCACTATAGTGTCATAAGGATTCGTGCCCTATTTTATAATGGTTTCCACTTAGTAGATATTGGACGCACACCCTAGTCTATCACGGGGGGTTACACTCTACTTCCATGAGTACATGTGTCCTATATAATAGGGGGTTTCACTCGGTAGTTAGAGGACACATGCCTTGGTGCATCAGGGGGGGGGGTTCCACTCTATAAGTTGAGGACCCACACCCTGATCTCTCAGGAGGGTTCCACTCTGGTATCATGAGGACCTAGACCCTTTCCGATAAGGGATTTCACTTAGTTTATAGAGGACTAATTCTATAGTACATCAGGGAGCTTCCAATCTATAGGTTGAGGGCCCATGCCCTGATCTTTTAGGGGGTTCCACTCTAGTAGATAGAGGACCCACACCCTAGTGTGTTAGGGAGTTCCACTCTATAGGTCATTTTTATCCTCCACCTAATCATTTTTTTCAATAGGTACTTCCTAAAAAAGCATCACATTTGACAAAATCTCACATTATATCCCTAAAGCCACTATAGAGGCCATATTCATGTCCTATGCAAAAAAACACTCAAGATAGTCTACTCACAATCCAAAATCTGAATCCAAAAAAAGGTGATACAAGAGTTTGAATTTTCCTCAAAAGGAATCAAGGGGTACATAGCATGTGAGGGGACCCACATGGCATGTCGTCCCGACCCATCGCATGTCTATGTCTCTGGAGGTACATTACCCATCAACCTTGTATCACTTCATGTTGTGTAGGGAGTATACACAATGTGTCCCAGCCAGTTTAGGTCCCTACCCATGTACCCTAGCCATGTCCATGTACTTTTCTTGTTTCCATGTACTTTTGACCATGTCTATATACTTTAGTCATAATAGTTCTAGAACTTTAGATCTAGTCTCAGCATGCCAGATCTGATGCTTCTGCCTTTGGATTCAGCTTCGTTTCTTCCCAAAAATGTTTGATCTAATTTCATCCAACGGATTCTTTCTATTTGGTGGAATGAAATTTAATTCCATTTGTTCTCGTTAAAACTTGTACATATCATCATGCCTCCACTAACACTACTATAAAACAAGCCTTTAACAGTGCTATAAATAGCCTTTATTAGTGCTAGAAATCTCTAACTACTGGAGTGACGTTAAAATTCAAGGACTTTTATTAGTAGTCAAATAGTGATGATAAATGGGACCTTTATCCATTCTTTTAGAATCATTGATAAAGGTCCCATTTATCTGTGATTTTTTTTGCACCACTAAAGGTATCATTTATTAGTGCTTGTATAATCTTTGAAAAAGGTTTTTTTAACACATCTTTTTAAAGAATTTATAAATTTGTTCTTTATCAGCGGTTTTAAAAACACAGATAAATGGAAATACTGAGAACACTGCAATGCGGCACCAGGAACACACCAGAAACACCCAAAAAATGTACTGAAAACACATTGTATATCAATAAAAACAAATCACAATATAGAATTAAAATAAATTAAATTTATAACCCAAATACTAGATAAAACACAATATTATAAACATTTAAAAATTTAGTTTATACAGTTATATAAATAATTTTTTTACATACATTCAAAAACAATCCGAACTGTAGGACATGTCACCTAAACATGGGAGATAACAATTAATCCAATGTATTTATGCTTCTTTCGCACAAACTTATCCAAAAACACTTCCTATATAAACTTCTAAAAATGAAGATCCATGGAGAAGAGGAATAGATCCTTGATCTCTATATTAAGACCCCCAATAAAAATATAATCTTTCAACAAATCCTCTGACACCACCTCCAAACAAAAGGAAACCAGGTCTTTGAAGAGTTCAACATAATCATTCACCACCCGCTGACCTTGTTGGACACTTGTGAGATCTTCCCTTTTCTTCGTATTCACCTCCTCAGGTATAAACCATTAGACAAAGAGGGACTTAAAATATTCCCATTCCATCCAAACATGCATCATTAGTGGGGGAAAATGAATTACATTCTTCCAAATCTTGACCCCCACGTATAACCAAAACTGCATGAACTCTAACAGATTTGGGAGTTCTAAACACTCTGAAGACATTCTCATCTTCCTTAAGGAACTTCACTACCTCTAACGAACCTTGATTTCCACAAAATATGGGCAGAAACTAAGTAGAAGTATAAATAGGTCAAGAACCACTAGAAAATTTATGGACATTTTTGGGAAGTTTATTCTGAATAAAAAAAATCATAAAATACAGTTCCAAATCAATGTGAAACACAACTAAAAGGATAATATCAAACCAAGAGAAATTAATCGTAGGAAAAATAATTAAAAAAGTATGAGTAGTACATATGAGGATAATGGAAAAAAACAAATTAATCTGAGTCATCAAGCTCTATAAACATCCTACGAATTTTTTTAAACTCTAGATTTTGGTTTTATTTCACCCTATTCATGTTCTATGTTCTTAATTATTGTTTGTGGGTTTTCTATCAAAATAATGAATAATATTTATTCTTAATATTAAATTTAAAATAAATTTTTCTATGATTGGCGATAGAGTTATTGTGTGACCTTATATGAAAATTTCTCAGTTCGAATAGTATATATTTCCATAAGTTTACGATTGAAATCTAGAAATACATTAAGACACCCATAGAGAAATAAGATAATATCGCAATGATAACCAACTAATATGAATTATTACTATTCATTGATATCCCTTTATAATTATATCTCATTATAAATGTTTCATACTTTTTTTATTCACTTGTATTATTGATTTCTCTTTTTTAGTCCTTCTGGTATGAACTCATTAATAAACTATGAGGGTTATGGATTTAATCTTATAGCCCAATTTTAAACAAAAGGGAAGTGTTTTCATCTTCTATAACATTAAAGGATTTTTTTCTAAAACTAGTCAATTAATTCCATATATCTTATGACAAACCCCATATATCTTAACACACCATAGAAATATGTTTCCACTGTTAACATGAAAATGTCAATTTCTATTGATTATAACCCACATCATTAATAAAATCCTATAAATATTTAAATACACAAATATATATTTATAAATACCTAATGACACAAACGATAAGTGGAATTATAATTTTAGGGTAATTCCTCATAACCCCCATCTTGAGGATTACATGGATTAAAATTCATGAGAATAATTGTCTTGTACCTATAAGCATCCAACACCTAATAGTGAAACATCATTTTTATTCAATCATAAAACTAAAATCTAGATCCATGGATATATGTTTATAAATATTTCCATTATATTCCATGGAACACATTATATTGGGTAACTCATACAACATTTTGATGAGATATATATTAAAAACATGTTATAACATTAATATTACAAATTATAACACTCACAATGTTATATAATATTTATTAATATTAATGTGATCAATTGTAAAATGTTATCTTTTTCTTGGAAACTAGGTACCATCCATCCTAGTAAAGTTTTTTTAGTGGAGGCCTTAATAAAATTTGCTTATAGAGGTTTTAACCTATTAAATAAAGTGTCTGAAAGGACTATTGATCCATCGACGCATAGGGATTAAGATCATCTAAGGTGGGAGACCCTACCAGATAAAGTACTCATCTATAATTTATAAATATTTTTATAAATCTATTTATAAGAGACTATAGTTTTATATTTTTAGACCTACTAAATCATCATTTACAAAGGGTCATCCTTGATCAAATATTATAAAGATGTGGTTTACATAATATAGGGAAACACATTCTTTAGGAATCCAATAAACTATATAAAATTTATTTCTTTATATAAATGAGTGGAATCAATGGAGTATAAATGTGTTTAATGATAGTGGCTAAAATTAAAATTTTATAGATTTCCCTCCTCAAAGAAATTACATGAGGTAAAAAAAATGGGCCTTCTTCAAGGCCATTAAGCAACCAATAAAAAAATTTATTTGAGTCTGTCATAGAAATGGAGAACATAGATGGGACTCCATCATATTTTTATACACAATATATATTAATTTTTATGTTAATTCATCTCAAAATACATTATTTTTAATGATTATAACTCAATAAAGTAATTTGGTTGTCCCTCTAGTGGAGTTGCATAGGAATCAGTGAGGAGATGAGATGTAGGGTTCATAACAGTGCAAAAATGAAAAATACGGAACCCAGAAAGATCAGATAACGATATAAGAAAAGTATTAAATAACATAGCTTGGATTCTATTCTTGACTCATCTGATGGATTATAGTGGTGTCGCACCGATAATAGCGGAGTTACATAAGAGCTTCAGAATCACATTGACTGTGTGCAGATTAGGGTTTTTTAAAATAGATCGGTGACATTTTTAACTGCGCTTTTAGAGAAGTGCTGATAAATATCCATTTTAACTGCATTAAATTGATAATCGCTGAGAAAAGTGATGTTTATCAGCCCTAAAAAATGATATATCTCGATATTTATCAGCACAGCTAAAAAACATCTTTATTAGCACTAAAAAAAGTGCAGAAAAAGGGTAATCATTATCAACACTAAAATTAAGTGCTGATATAATAGACCTTTTTTATTGCTAAAAAAAGGAACTAGTAAAGGGTATCCTTTATCAATGCTTTCATTTCGTGCTAATAAAGACGGAATTTCTCATCACATTTTTCTAGAATTGTTAAGGGCCAGTTCTATAGTAGTGTAAATATCATCACCACTATCAATCTCAGATATCAAATCAATGAGAAACAAAACCCTTTATTCCAAAATTCATCCCCAAATCCATCCTTGAACTTCAATATTGTTTACACTACTTGAGAAAGTAACCAAAAATATTATGAGGAATAACTTCAGATATTTCAGATCTCAAAGAAATTTTTAAATAATACAAAGGGAAATCAACAATACTGCCAAAAGATATTTAAGATGGAGTAGCATTATTGGCTTGCGCGGCCGAGCTACCTGGCTGACCTATGCGGCTGACCTGTGTGGCAGATCTCTACGCCAGAAGATGTTTTGTGCACCTACATGAATCACCTGCATGGTGGAGCTGCGCGACGTACCTACAAGAGCAATATTTCTTTGGCCAGGCCTCATCCGTGCCTATAAATAGAGCCCTTGGGCTCCCCATTTCGAGACTGAAATTTTTTGAAAGACTCTCTAAAGCTCACATTGCGTATCTCTTTTTCCTAGATCCTTCAATTGTATCAGGTAGCTCTCTAAACCACGAGAGAAGAGATAATTAAATAGGATAGGCATGTTTTGAAGTTCTTCACATTCTTCATTCATCACCCACACCTGCATGTCATACCTGCGTGTCATTACTGCATGCCATATCTGCATGGTATACCTGTGCGGAGCACCTACGCGGCACACTTGCATGAGGGACCTATGCGACCAACTCATGTACCCTTCTTAAAACCCATTCATGGTAGGGTATCTCCTTTCATGGTTAGGGTATCTCCTTTCTTGGTTACCTTATCTGAAAGGGGAAAAGTTGAAGCCTCCACCAAAACCTCATGACTTCTCAAACCTTTGGGTAAGGAACATCAATGTGTCTCATATTTGGGTTTGTATTTCCATAGTCAGAGGTTTCCCACATTTTTTTCACAATGGGGTTAGCATTCATGGGAAGTTTGTGTGTTTGTATATCAGTAGTCACATGTACCATTCTCCCTGAAATAGTGTTGGGAAGTTCCCCGTTTGAAGGAGGGTTGGTTACCTGCCTCGCCCTTTTCAAAGAGGTGACCTGGAACCTCAGGTTTCTGGTAGAGAAGGTACACTTCGCACTTGCTCTTCTTCCCAAGAATAAGAGAAGTCTTCCTCCCCTACCAGAACCAATTTTAGGGCAGCCATCCTGGTATAAGCCTGTCACATTCACCCCTTCTTCCTTACATTGGACCCTTGTCCAATGTAAATAGAATAGAGGGAAGGTTCGTCACCTCACCCACTTCCACAGTCAACATGACCTCTTCTATCAACATAGAGGAAAAAATTGGAAGTTTGAATGCCTTTGTTAAATCATTGAAATTATTTTATTTCTCATAACGATCATGAAACACATGGGCTTAGAGATGTATCATCATCACAACATTTTCACAACCAAAGGAACTATGAGAACTCTAATTCTTGTTCAAACCAGGATATGTAGGAAGCCTTTTTAGGGATAGAGCTCACTAGATATCCTCCTTTGGAATCTAACCCTAATTCCCCCAATTTTGGCATCCTCTTTTGGAAATAATCCCCAAATTAAATCCTCAAATCATTAAGTCATTATTTTTAGAATGTAAGCCCAAACTCATCTCTCTTAGAGGACTATACTCTCCTACGATATTTATCAAACTACGTGGGATTTGATTCCCATCCATATGGGATATGTTGGAAGCCTCCTTGAGGATTAAACCCAACACTTCAAATCAACCTTGTTCTACTTGGTCCATATTCCCAATAAGGTCTGATCCTACATAGAAACCTATATCCCTTCCAATGTTACTTGAGCTACTTCAACATAAGTCCCACACAAAGTTTTGACTAAGCGTATTTCTCTTAGAGGTCCTTATCACATGACCTTAAATGGTATCATGTGTCCTATTAAGCAGCACCGAACTATGAGAGTTCTGATTCCTTTCACAAGGATATGTAGGTATCTCATTTTATGAGCACAATCCCAAGAATAAAACAAACCTTCGTCTCCCTAGATGACAATAAATTCTAGAGTGCCCCCACTGAGTTGATTAAAAACCAGTATAATCATAAAAATGATTAAAAGAATCTCTAATCAATATATTAGAGGATACCATTGATGGAAAACCTCTAATACATACAAATGTTTCCATTGATGAAGTACCTTGAATGCATACTAATGATTTTAAATTTTACACATGTTAATAAGTGATTGTAAATTCCAAAGGGATATATATGATATAATTGGGGAATTAATAAGGATTCATGAATATATTTTAATTTTGCAAAGATTCTGGGAGTAGACAATAATTCCCCCCAAAAGGGTGTGATGATTCCAACCTCCCATCCTCTCGACCAATGTACATTCTTAAGTATCGTAAAGTTCAAAACTTAACAAACGCCTGCCTTTGGAAAGTAGGTCCACTTTGGATAAATTAATAATGGAAGTTTTCCATTCTATGAAGAAATCCAATGGAAACCACCTAAAAACAGTGATTCTTAATTCTAGAACACACGCTTCAAGGAACTACAAAACAAAAATGATGAACCAGACATGAATCCTTAACCAAGTTAATAATGTTACCTAAATGTTAGGCCCCTATCAATTGATAATGGAAGGCCAGAAAAAGGAATTAATCATGCATGTATCCATCTGAAAAGATTTTTATTTAATATAGTTTATTGTTGTTCTCAGTTTTCCTTATAATTCTCTTTAATACAAATATTGGCCTTCTCCAAAACAACACATGTGAACTTCCCGACCGCTGGTCAAGCTGGATCTCCATCTACTGGAAGGACGTTATCACCAATCCAGAATCTTCAACACTGGGTCTCTAATGTGCTTGTGAAGGAATATCACCAGTACAATACAATCCCGAATTTGGAGGCTGCTTGATAGGCCCTCCAGGTCAACAACAACCCTCAATCATCTGGCCAATGATAACCAATGATGAAGAAGCACACGGTGCCAACCACCGTCTCCAACCATTTCGGGTCTTTATCCTCATATCACAACAATAAATCCCTCCCGTACTACAGGGAGGTGGATCAAGAGGTCACTCAAGGCCTCAATTCAAGAATGCATGAGTCCTTCCCGAGGACTCCCATCAGCAATAGCCGCAAGTAGAATCATGTGGTAGTGAACCCCCAATATGATGGGGGGTGTTGCCTCTAGACATTTGGCCTAGGTCTTGCAGACCCTAGCACGCAAGATGAATCGCTGGGGAAAACGTCCAGTCAATAGGGATCAGGTTGTCACCTCTTCTTCTTTTGGAGAAGTCCATCGACCTAACTTGATGGAAAATAACAAGCGGGCACATACACCCGTCCATCACAATTTTGTTGCTTAGTATGATCGTCTGATAGCAACTCACCAATCCCACAAGATAAAACTAGTGGAGTACTGTGAACATGCACATACAGCTGTTTACAAGTTATCAGCTAGTCAGTAGGCTCGTCTGACTGCATTTAAAAAGTCCCACCAATCTAATGTGGTGGAAATTGGTAAACAGGAACATACACTTGTTTGCAATCACCAATTCTGTCAGCAGTCTCATCTTCCAGTATTGAATGAATTTTGTCAACCATACTTGATAGGAAACAACCAGAATGCATATATACCTACCAATGTTCATCAAGCCTGCCGACAATCACATTTGGCAGCCCCCAGAGAAGTCATTTGGAAAGCTCCGACGATAAATTTGGGGCAGACTCAACTCTCTACCCTCATGTGTGTGTACTGTCAATAACCATTGGTAGGAAAAGGAGGATAGAAGCAGGTCCATACACCTAATCTAGATACGGAATGGACCTATATTCTTGTTCCATCTTCTAATGTCACCAAACACATCTTATCAATAGTGAAAGGGAAGATGCATATCCCTACCCATATTTTGGAAGCATGTCAGGATATTTTAACAACTACTTCAGCAGTATCAGGGGAACAGACATATAAATTTGTCCCCACACATGGGATGAAACATCGACATGCCATCTCAGAGTAGATACACACCTCTATTCCAATCCAGGAGGGTCATGTGGCATATTCCCCCATATCATACGGACAACATGATTGAGAACATACACCCTTTCTAATTGGAGTTAATTAGTCTATTATGGTAATTACTCCAAGGTAGACACATGCATCTTCCCATTATAACCACTTGTCCCAGCAGGTGGCCCCAACTAAATATAAGAGAAAATATGAAAATAAGTCTCTCCAAACACTGTTGAAAAATAGAGTGTTAAGTGATGTTGTGGCACCTCCTAATGCGGGAGTTCTTAAGGCCCACAGACATTTATCTGTTGCTGCTCAAGATCCAACCCTCTCATTACCAAATTTTGGTAGTGGTAGTTGTAATTCTGAAGTTTCTCATCAGACACTTCATCATGAAGTCTTGCTTCATAAAAATTCGGTCAATCCAAAGTGCCTATCTCTAGATGAGAGCCACGGAAACCCTCCGTCTGGCCAGAAGACAAGGGAGCAAGAAGATTTATCACTTGCTATAATCCATTGTGGTGATCCTCCCCATGATGGAATTCGCTCTAAAAGTCCTCTCTGTAGCATTATTTCACATTGTCAAGATAATTACATAATTGAAAATGTAGTGACAATAAAGACTTCCTATCTCAAGGAACTTGAAAATACAAGGCCAGTCATGTCTGATGCCTTGTCATTTACTGGTGAAATAGTTTCTCAACCAGAAGACATCTTATGGGAACAGTCATTCTCTGAACTACCCTTGGGTCATTTATCTTCTAATAGAGAGCATCGACTTTGGTTAGACCATGTGGAGAAACCTCTAGTGAAAGATGAAGAAGATGTGTTAAATATGAGGAAACAATTGGATAAAGGATAAATACTAGTCATGTTATGGCCTTTGGAAAATTCTCAGTATGATCTTACAGAATTGGTGACAGATGATTGCATTCATGACATTCATCTCAACTTATAGAAAACTCTTCATCATTTTAATACCGAAGTATTACCATATGATTAATATCAAGATCATGTAAAGGTAATAGAAGGGTTATAATGCCAAATTTATTTGGAATCTTTTTCAGTTTCCCAACATCCAAGGGTTGGAAAACAACATAGCACCCTTCAGCGTGCATTTCTCAATGCTCTAAAGAGACTATGCCAATTAATTTCTAATTCCCCATCTAGTGTTCATATCAGAGGACGGGGTCCATATAGAGCATTTCATTTCACTACACTCCAAAATCAAAAAAGTCCACCAAAATTGGTCTCATGTAATGTTATTTCCCATGGTCGGCCACAATCAATAGGTTTTGTATGTAATCAGATGTACGCTTAAGAATAGGCCTCAATGAGTTCTCATCAGAATCGGGCCCAAAGAAAATAATTTTTTGAGTTACTTTTACATCAAGCCTATGAGAATCTTGAACTAGCATCCCGTTTAGAGTATTTCAGGCATTAGAGGTTGCAAATTTCTGAAAAAGCACAGTGATCTGCTAAAACATGTGATTTAAATGATTGTCGGATGATGCACCCAGCTAATGTCTGAACCAAAATCTACAAAATCAGAAGGGCAATTGCACGAATTTCAGCCATAACAGTTCAAGAATCACCCCTGCTTTCCAGGCTGGGAGATCATTCAATTCAATATTCAAATTCATTCAGCAGTGTTCAAATATTTGATGAAGAAGAACTGGAACAACCCGAGCCTTCAGGGTTGGGGGCCTTTTCACATCTGCAATCCCCTCCTCAATGGAATTCATTTTTCTCTCGATTAGAGAAGAATCCACAAGGAAAGCGGACAACTAAACTATCCAATGATTCCCTTCATGTTACTATTTACCAAACAATTTTATGTAATTCTTCATATAGGAGAACAGAGTCTCGTGAAAGACACAATGGGAGACGATCTACCAGAAACACTGACAAAATGCCATCAATGCATTATGTGTCAGTGGATGTTATTGACACCATTGTAGAAAATCCTCCAGAAAAGAAGTCTAGTTCATAGGAATTAGGAGATTAAGTTCTTGTCCATAATACGGTACACACCAAGGAAAATTAAGAATGTGTGCGTACCTGAAATCAGAGGATTACCTAGAATCTAGGTATGCCTTCAAATAACCAACTCCCCCCTCTCCGAAAGGCATCTAACAATGGGAAAGGAAAATGTCATAATGCATCTCACTTTTCCGGTGGAGAAGGTCAATCTATTTCACTTAAAGAGATATTTGCAAAGCAAGAAGAGTAAATGAAGGAGTTGAAAAGACTCAATACAAAGTTACTCAGAAACAACATTTCTACTAGATGTACTCCCCAGACAAGTACTCAACTTGAAAACCCTGTAGAAGATCCTCACAAAGAGGTTTTGTAGTAACTACAGATTCGGATAATGGATTCCCTCTATTGGGTACACAATCAAGGTAGGACCATATACATCCTGATAGACCTATTCTTTTGGTTTTTCCAAGACAAATATCAGCACCACCATCAGTGGCCTTACTAGTCGTTGCAGCAGCTCAAAATTCAGTTGAGATACCTACATAGAATCCAGCTCGTTCGGATATTCCCCAAATTCTTATGAACAAAATTGAGGCATTAACAACTTGATTGGAAGCTATGGAGGAACGACGTGCACCGGTTCATCCGAAAAAGTGATCTTACCCTGAATGGGTGGATGCAATTCCTCCACCACCAAATTTTGTGAATACCACATTCCCAATATTTTATGGTTGGGGAGATCTGGAACAACACTTAACAAATTTTGTTTCTCATTTTGATCATATTATGGGAACTTCTCAACAAAAATAAGTGGTTAAGCTTAGGTGTTTTTTGTAGTCATTATAAGGACCAGCTTTTGTTTGGTATAAAAGTTTGAAATCTAGATCAATTACTAGATGGGAAGATCTCTGTCAGAAATTCCTTCTTCAATTCAGCTCCATGCTTCCAAAGAGGATAGGTTTTGATCTTACCAATTGTAAACACAGGTATAATGAAAGAGTTTAAGATTTCATTTCATGATGGAAAGGATTAACATATTCTTTAAGTCTAGAACTCCCTCATAAAGAGTTTCTGCCAATCTGTGTGGCAAATCTGCGTGATGAATTACGCATGCCATTGATCCCTGTGAAATACACAGGAGGGTTTCAAGACCTTACTTCAATTCCTCAGAAGATAGAAGACTCTATTATAGAAACTAAGGCTAAAACTCATGTAATTTCTTTAGTTCTAGGAAGGATAATAGGAAAGGCATAAGTTACTATAGACACACTCAAACTGGAACCTCTACCTGCTTCTACTTCAAGACCTTCATCATACCGAAGTGCTCCAATTCCTAAGCATCAGAAGCAATCACCACCTTGTCAAGATGATCAAAGAGATCAAAGGTGAAAATAGTTTTAGGAATTAAAGAACAATGTTTATTATTTTACGAATGAGAAAGTTCCTGGTTATTTCATCTCAGGCTTAGAAAACATTTTTATTTAGTTACCAAGGCCAAATAATCCAAATAAAGATGGAGATGAATATTGTCTGAATTATTTTCCCTTTCATTAGATGTTGGGACACCTCATTGAGGGGTGATTTTTTTCAAAGACCTTATACAAAAGATGGTAGAATCTAGATAAGTGAAATTGAAAAGTTCATCAGCACAAGTATCATGTGTTACTACTACCAATCTAGAGGAAGAAGGGAAATGAAAAGAGTTCAAAAGTAAAAGTGTGAAAAAATACGATGATTGGATGATTAGGAAAATGATCAACCAGACTCATGATATTTTATGAACACAGTTGAAACAACCAATTGTGTCTTCTACCACTCCTGCAATAGCAAAACCATCTTCATCAAAAGGCCAATCCGTAAAGAAGAAAATTGATCATAAGGAAAAAGAGACGCCAGATGAAGACGAGCTTGTATCATGGCCAAATTTTTCCTTAACCCTAGAAGATTTTCTGCCATCTGTTTCAAAAGCCCGGGCCCCGCCTTGCCAAATGGTATAACTAGAATTAATCTGTCAAGAGGAATATTCGTTAGATAAAGAATTGATCTTTGGTGCTGTTAATGTTATCCATTTACAGATCCTTATGCCGATGATGATTCTGATTGTAGGGAGCCATAATTCGTTATACCTAATTGGGAAACAAGAGGAAGGGGCCTAGGTTGAGGATACAGGGGAAGACGTGGGAATTCCAGAAACCACCATTTTAAATCAACCCCTACTCGAACCATATATGTGGAGACAACTCATGGAAGGGCCCTTCAATAGGCTCAACAGGAACAAGGATTTTATTCTATGAAAGAAAGTCTCAGTTCTGACAAAATTATTTTGGAGGACCAATTAGAATTAACGCCATGTTCCTCTATGAAAGTGAATAAACCAATTCAATCTAATATTCCAAAGTCAGAAACATCCCCCACTTCTGTTTCAACACATAATATGACTACATCAGACACATCAACTTCTAAAGAACCTACAAAACCGCATTTCTATGCTGGGAAACGCAAACCTTTGGACCAAAAGTATGATGTTTTGAAACAATTGGCCCAATTACTAGAAAAGTTGTCAATTCTGGAAGCTTTGAATCTATGAAAACATCTTCGAGAGGCACTCATTGAGGCTTTATCAAGTCTTTATTGTTTGAAATTGAAGTTGTTGCTGCTCAAGTTTACCGTATAGAGAATGATTCTACAGAATTTCATACAGTCATATCTTTTACGGATGAAGATGAAGACCATGTGGCACATGGGAATATCAGACCCTTGTATATGTCTTCCAAGGTCAATGAAATAGATACCCAATGAGCATTCATTGATAATGGCTCCAAGGTCAACCTCATTCCCATTTGTACAATTCATTGATTGGGCCTAACTGAATATGATTTATCTCTTTCCACTTTAATGTTGCATGGATATGAAAAGAATAAAAAATAACCTCTGGGTGAAATTACACTTAGAACATAGTTTGGAGATCTTGTGTCTAATTCAGATTTCATGGTTGTTCATCAAGACACAACCTTAAATATTCTTATTGGAAGGCCTTGGATACATCAACATGCATCCATACCTTTGTCATACCACCAATGTCTAAAATACTATTTCAATGGTAAAATCAGGACATTATATGGTGATAAGGCTCCATTCAAAACAGGTGAATCTCAATACATTGAGGCAGAGTTTTATCACACAAAAGGAACGAAGCCCATGAAAAAGGATATAACCATGGTTAAAGCTCCAAATGGGCTGGAAAATATCCCAGTAAGTCCATTTATACATTTGGGTACAAATTATGTGTTACCCATCAATCAAACTGAAAGGGTAAAACCAAATTCAAAGACTTTTCCAGTAATTTCCATATTTTCAATTGGGGCAACTAAGCCTGAAAACATGAGAGAAATCATTGATACACCAAGAAATTATGGAAGCATGAATAGAGATGTTTTCATTTCATCTACTGAACTAAAACAAGCCTCTACTTTGTCAATCAGAGTAGATGAAATTTCAGTAATTCTAAGGGAAGATAAAGATGTTGATTCTCATTCCATAAATCCCTCTTTACTACCACAGGAAGACCCTTCATCATTAATAGAGTCACATATTGTGGCATCTTCTTCAAAATGTTCAAATACTGACTCCTCCTCTACCTCTGGGAGTTTTCCTTGTTATCTACCATGAAAATGGAAACATAAGAGGTAAAACATAATGAAGAAGAAGAGGAAAATCTTGGGGATTCTCCTCCATCATTTAAAGAAGGTGTCTCTACCACTGTGGATGAACTCAAAGAAATAAATCTAGGAACAGAAGAAGATCCATGCCCTAATATTGTTAGTGAGGCCATGAACTCTGAAGAACCAGAGGTGTATTCTTCCTTTCTAAAGAAAAATTGATATATAATTCTTGGAATTGTACAAAAAATCCAGGTCTTAATCCTAATGTAGCCACCCATAATTTAGGTTTTCCAGAAGAACATCGTGGATTCAAGCAAGCAGCAAGAAAGATACACCCAACTCATGCCTCTAAAATTGAAGCTGAAGTTGGTAATATTATAAAGGATAACTTCATCAGAGAAGTTCAGTATCCCAAATTGTTGTCCAATATTGTCCCGATGAAAAAGAATAGTCAAATTAGAGTATGTATTGATTTCAGAGATCTTAACCGGAATTTCCCTAAGGATGATTTTCCAGTCCTGATTACAGATCTTCTAATTTATGCAACGACTGGCTATGAAGATATTTCCTTCATGGACGGATACTCTGGGTATAATAAAATCCAAATGGCTCTAGAGGATAAAGAATCTATAGCCTTTATATCCCCTCAAGTTTTGTTTTGTAATCGGGTAATTCCCTTTGGCTTAAAGAATACATGCGCAACAAACCAATCTACCATGCACCATATCTTCAATGACTTCTTATGGAATTTTTTTGAATGTTATGTGGATGATTTGGTAGTCAAATCCAGACAAATTTCCAATCATTTGGCTGATTTGGAAACCATATTCAATAAACATCGGCAACATAGTTTGAAGATGAACCCCTTGAAATGTGGTTTTGTGGTAACCTCAGGAAAATTCATCAGCTTCGTTGTATGCCATCATGGTTTCGATGTTGATCCTAAGAAAACAAAATCAATCCTTAGTAAGTCAAATCCTCAAAATTTAAAATAATTAAGAATACTCCAAGGAAACTTAGCTTATATTTGGCGCTTTATCGCCAATTTGGAAGGCAAGTGTTTACCCTTCACCATATTAATGAAGAAGGGAGTCACTTATCAATGGAATAAAGATTTCCAAGAAGCATTTAATACCCTAAAAACTATCTCTTGAGTCCACCAGTATTGATGCCACCTCTTTAAGGAAGACCACTTATTCTTTATGTGATATCCTTAGAGCGATCATTAGGTGCCTTTCGCGCCCAAAAGAATGATGTTGCGAATGAAAACAACCTTTACTATTGTTGACGCTCCTTTCGTCACGGAATCTAAAGTTCGGAAAAGGGAATATCTAAGCTCAAAGTGATTAATCCTTTGAAGAAACATCAAAAATCGACAAAGGGATGAAAAAGGAGAACATTGCCCATAGGTCGCGCAAGTTCCCTCTTGGTCGCGCAAGTACACTTGCGCGCCGCCTCAACACTTGCGCGACCCCTCATGGTCGTGCAAGGGACTTGCGCGACAGATCTGGTAACCGCCCAGTAACCGCCCGGGGTCTTCTTTTGCCTATAAATAGACCCTGTGGGCCCCCCATTCGAGAGGATCTTTTTCCGGAAACTCGGATCAAAGCTCCCGACGCTCAAGTCTCTTCTCAAAGCTTCCGGAACACTTCTAAGGTAATTTCTTACCTAGAATGGAAGATCTAAAGAGAAGAAGGAAGGCCCAAGTGTTGAAACTTATCAAACACTTGCGCGCCAACTTAATTCCTTCAATATAACTTGCGCGTCCCTTCTCTGGAAGAACCTCAAGAGGATGGGAAAGGGTTTAATAAAGAGTCGCTCAAGTAATTCAACTCTCGTTGAAAATCGCGCAAGTATCCCTCATGTCGCGCAAGTATACTTGCGCGACCAACACTTGCGCGCCGACGCAGGACTTGCGCGACCTTCAAGACTTGCGCGCCCCTAGCTTTTTGGGTGCCCATCTTGCCCATTTTTACCCCTCTTAAGCCATTTCACCCTTCCTATTCAAGATTCAGTCTTCAAGATACTCTTCAAAAGCCATTTACGGCATGATTTCTTGATTTGACATCCTTATCTGAAAGGAATTCTGTGAAATACCTCTCAACACCCAGTGATTTAAACATCTTTATGTCACCAAAGATTGAGAGTTCATTCATTTCAACCTCATCCTTTAAAATGAGAAAATTCTAACCTAGGCTTCCTTCTCAGGAATAAGTCCTAGTCATAAATCTTGGGCATCTTTCTTAAGAATAAGCTCCAATCAAGTTCCCAAACTTTGGGCATCCTCCTCAGGAGTAAGCCCCAAACCTTAATCCCTAACCTGGGTCTCCTTTTCAGGAATAAGACTCAGTCATAACCTTGGGCTTCCTTTTCAGGAGTAAGCCCCAAGTCCCCTAACCTAGGCTTCCTTCTCAGGAATAAGTCCTAGTCATAAATCTTGAGCATCTTTCTTAAGAGTAAGCCTCAACCCCAACTTTGGGCATCCTCCTCAGGAGTAAGCCCCAAATTCTTAAAAGTTCCCAAACTTGGGCATCCTCCTCAGGAGTAAGCCCCAAACCTTAACCCCTAACCTGGGTCTCCTTTTCAGGAATAAGACTCAGTCATAACCTTGGGCTTCCTTTTCAGGAGTAAGCCCCAAGTCCCCTAACCTGGGTCTCCTTTTCAGGAATAAGACTCAGTCATAACCTTGGGCTTCCTTTTCAGGAGTAAGCCCCAAGTCCCCTAACCTGAGTCTCCTTTTCAGGAATAAGACTCAGTCATAACCTTGGGCTTCCTTTTCAGGAGTAAGCCCCAAGTCTCTTAAAATTTCTCTTAACCAGTCATAAATTACCTTTGATTTGGGTTTCCTCTTTAGGAATAAAACCCAATCATAAGTCCCCTCCTAACTTGGGCATCCTCCTTAGGAGTAAGCCCCAAGATTAGAGTATTCAAATCTCCATGAAGCACATATAGCTTTGTGGACCCTGTTCTTGGATTTTCTCCCTAAAAGTAAATCCTAAACTTTCGTCTATCTGGGCAGTCTTCTATACATAAGCCCCAAAACAAATTCTTATGATTGCATCTTTTATGGCACAATTGTCTGAATTTTACCAATACCTCTTGTTTCTCACACCGAGCATGACTCACGTGAGCTTAGAGTGTAAAAGTAATTATGACATTCATCTTTGAGCCATCAATCATAAAACATCATATCCCATTCCTCGAACTACGTGGGTTCTGATTCCTTTTTCAAAACAAAGGATACGTAGGTAGCCCATTTATGGGTTCGATCCCAACATTGAAATAATCTCTGTCCTTCTGAATGACGATAAACTTCAAGTGCCCCACTGAGTGGCTTTAAAACCAGCCTGGTCATCAAAATGACCAAGAGACTTTTATATAAATGTTTTGAAGGATACCATTGACCAAGAATCTCTAAACAAATATAGATGATTCTATATTGATGAAGAACCTCGAATACATATAAAAGATTCTCTAAATTTCTTGCATATTTAATCATTGATTGTTAAAACTAAAGGAAATCTCATTTTATACTTGGTAATGTAATAAGGATTCACGAACTTAACTTAAATCTATAAAGAGAGTCCCGGAGTAGACAATAATTCCCCTCAAAAAGGTGTGATGAGTCCGACCTCCCATCCTCTCGACCAATGCAAATTCCTAAGCCTCATTAGCCCACAAGCTAATGAGCGCCTGCCTTTGGAAAGTAGGTCCAAACGGATGTGGAATCATTGGATGTTTCCGGTTCTACGAACAAACCCGTTAGAAACCGATCAGAACGTTTGAATCTCCCGTCCAGGAGGTCATCCCCGGATTCCGCGCGAAACAAAAATGGTGAACCCGACGTGAATCCTTAACCAAGTTAAAGTGATGATTCTTCTTATCTGTTAGGCCCTTTGGGCCAACAAGACAATCATTGACATGTGCTCATCCAAAAGATGCAGTGGCCGGATTCATCTTGATTATGTCTGTTACATGGAACAGGCACTCTTTTTTTCAAGATCTTCTACAAAAATGGCTTCCTTAAATTCACCCCTGTGAATACTGCTGCTGGGAACACCTCTACTGTGAGGTCTGCTACTGTGAAAACCAATGCTGCTACTCCTGCTGGAACGTCATCCGCTCTGAGGATGACATCACCAACTCAGCGTCTTCAACGCTGTGTTTCTAATGCACTGGTTAAGGAGTACCGTCGCAACGGTACTATCCCAACTCTGGAGGCCGCTCGTCAAGCCCTCCAAGTTAACAATTCTACCTGGTCGTCCGGACAACGGTGACCAGCAATCAAGAAGCAGGCGGTGCTGACTACCGTCTCCAACCGTTTCGGGTCGTTATCCCTGGAACGCAATTTCCATTCACTCCCTTACTCCGAGGAAGTGAATGAGCAGGTCCCGCAGGACCTTAATTCAAAAAGACAGGAGTCCTTCTCAAGGGCTCCCATCAACAATCGCCGCCAGACTCGTGCGGTAGTGCGCCCTCAACATGATGAGGGTACCGTCTCTAGGCATTCAGCTCAGGTTCCTCGAACCCGAGCAGGCAAGATGAATCACCAGAGACGGAATCCGGTTAACAATAGGCAGGTTGTCATCCCTGCCATCTCCGGAGAAGTCCACCAACCTAACTTGGTGGCAAACAACGAGCATGCATACACACCTGCCCGTTTTAATCCCGCTGTCCAGCAGACTCGTCTGGCAGCATCAAGCCGATCCCGCCAGGCAATTCCGGCGGAGTACCATAGGCAGGAACATACACCTGCTTATACATCAGCAGTTAGTCAGCAGGCTCGTCTGACTACATATGATGGATCTCGTCAACAGCATTTGGCGAAGTGTAATCAGCAGGCACATACACCTGCTAATACTAATCAAGCCTACCAACAGTCTCGTTTGGTAGCGCACGGAGAAGTCAGTCGGAAAGCCCCGACGACAAACAGGAGGCAGACTAAACTCTCTGCCTCCACACTTGAGTACTGTCAGGATTCACTGACAGGAAAAGGAGGACAGGAGCAGGCACATACACCTACTCCAAGCCCGGAATGGACGTATATCCCTGTTCCGGCGGCTGAAGTCACCAAACATATTTTGTCAATGGTGAAAGAGCAGAAGCAAATTCCTGCTCATATTCTGGATGCTTGCCAGGATATCATAACAGCTTCAGCATCATCTCAGGGACAGACACATAAATCTATCCCTAGCAGTGGAGTGACACATCAACAATTCACTCCGGAACAGACACACACATCTGTTCCAGTCCAAGAGGGTTGTGGGGCCTACTCCCCCATATCATATGGACAACCAAGTCAGGCACATACACCTGATTTGAGCGATGATCGTCAGCCTAACCTGACCATCTTTCCTGATCAGGCACATACACCTGCTCAGAGCAATCACTTTCGTCATCAAGTGATTTATAAAGCGAGTAAGAAGGCATCTAAGAAAAAGATCCGCCCAGCACAGTCAGGAGATCAAAGGCCAATCTGCAACAAGGCCTTGCTCGATGCTGGAGTTCTTGAAGCCCTCAGACATTTATCTGTCGGAATTCAAGATTCTACTCCCTCAGTTCCCAATACCAGGAACATTAATCCCGAAGGTCTTCAACAGACACTTCCTCATGAAGACTTGCTTCATGAAAATTCGGTCAATCTTGAAGTTTCTTCTTCAGATGAGAACCACAGGAACCCTCTGTGTGGTCAGAAGACCAAGGAGCAAGAGATCTCATCTTTTGCTGTAACCCATCATGAAGGTCCTCCTCATGGTGATGAACTTCGCTGCGAAAGTCCTCTCCGCAGTAGTGATTCACATTGTCTCGAAAATTCTTCAGAAGGCAATGTAGTGACGAGAAAGCCCTCCTATCTCGAGGCACTTGCAAACGTAAAACCAGTCATGTCTGAAGTTTTACTATCGGCAGGTGAAACTCTTTCTCCATGAGAAGATAGCTTGGGGTTCAGGTTATTCTCCGAACCTTCCCTGGGTCATTCATCTTCCAGCATGAATAGTGATTCCTCTACCAATCTTGTTGAATCCGATGAAGCAACAAGGAAACACCAACTCTGGTCCAAACAGGTAGAAGAATCTTCATTTAATGATAAAGAGGAAATGCTGAACATGAGGAAAAAACTGGCAAAAGGTGAAGTACCAGTCATGTTTTGGCCTTTGGCTGATTCACAGTATGACATTCCAAAGATGTTGACGGATGATGGAATCCATGATATTCGTCTTAACATATGGAAAACTCTTTGTCAATTAAAGAAGAAGGTATTATCTTACGATGAATATGAAAATCATCTTAAGATAATAGAAGGGTTACAACGCCAGATTGATTTGGCATCTCTATCAGTCTCTCGGTATCCGAAGGCTGAAAAGCAACAGAGAACCCTTCAACGTTCATGCCTTGGCGCACTAAGAAGATTGCGTCAGTTAATATCCAATGCTCCATCTAATGTTCATATCAGAGGATGGGGTGTTCACGGAGCACTACATTTCACAGTGCTTTCCGGTCAGCAGAGCCCGCCGAAAATGGTCTCATGCAATGTTATTGCCCATGGCCGGCCATAGTCAATGGGCTTTGTTCATAATCAAAATCTTGCTCGAGATCAAGCTTCAACTAGTTCCTCTCAAAATCAAGTATATAGAGAACAGGTTGTTGAATTGCTCCTACATCAAGCAGGCGAGAATATTGCGCAAGCCTCTCATCTGGAGCAAACACGTCATCAAATGACAGAAGTTTCGGAAATCATCCAACGGTCTGTTGAACCAGGTGATAAAAGTGGATACAGGTTAATGCATCCAGCTAATTTCCGAACTAAGATCCGCAAGATCAAGAGAGATTTCAAGAAGATCTCAGACATAGCATGTCAAGAGACACCCCAGCTTGCCAGACTGGGGACTTCTCTAACCCAACCCTTAGAATCAACGAATGTTATTCGAGGAGTTGAGCGGAAGCAACAGGAACACCCCCAGTCCACCGGACTGGGGACTTTTTCAAATCTTCAATCCCTCCCTCAGAGAAAGTCAGTATTCTCTCGATTAGGGAATAAACCTCAAGAGGAACGAAGAGCCAAGATGTCAGGAGATTATCTCCAAGTGACGGTTCACAAAGAAATTCCTGAGGGGTCAAGTCAACGGAATTCCATGTTTCATCATGAACATGGAAGAAGACAATATCACAGAAATGCTGATAGAAAGGATTCCATGAAATATGCATCCATTAATGTCATCACTGCCGTTGCTGCTGATTCACCAGATGAGGCTCAATCAGAGGGATCAGATGAAGAGGTTCCTGCTCAAGAAGTTGCGCACACAGACCTAAATGAAGAAGGTGTGCGCACACGTAATCAAAGGCTTACCCAAAATCTGGGTATTCCTTCAAGTAACCCACTTCCCCCTCTCCGAAAAGGATCCAATAAGGGGAAAGGAAAGAATCAGGTTACTTCTCACCCTTCCTCTGAAGGAGGTCAATCGCTCTCATTAGAGCAAAGGCTTGCACAACAGGAGGAAGAAATGAAAGAATTAAGAAGGTTGAATGCAGAACTACTTCAGAGTAGTCTTCTTCTTAAGAATGCTGAAGTCCGACAGCCGAAGGAATTTGTTGTAACTACTGAGATGGATCAGGAATATCCTCCTTTATCAGTACACCCACAGAGGTCTAATCCTACGGGTCAAACGCAACAACGGTTGGCAGCACTACCATTAGTTGCAGCACCAACCTCCACGGCTGTCCAAACTCCATTCATTGCACCTACCCAAAACCAAGTTCAACCTGACGTTTCTCAAAAGTTAATAACTACTATTGAGTCATTAACAGCTCGGTTAGAAACTATGGAAGGGAAACGGGCGCAAGTTCAACCTGAAAAGAAAGTTTACCCTGAATGGGTAGATTCAATTTCTCCTCCATCCAGTTTTGGAAACCCTATTTTCCCTACTTTCAATGGATCAGGCGACCCTGAACAACATTTGACGCATTACGTGTCTTGTTGTGATCCTATGATGGGAACTCCAGAACAACAAGAAGCAGTGAAACTCAGATGCTTCGTGCGAACCTTGCAAGGACCAGCTTTTGTCTGGTATACAAGCTTGCAATCCCGGTCAGTCATCGGATGGGAGGATCTTCGTCAAAAATTCCTTCTTCAGTTCAGCTCAACTTTGCCAAAAACGACAGTTTTCGATCTTACAAACTGCAAGCAAAGGGAGAATGAAAGAGTCTCTGATTTCATTGCTCGTTGGAAGGGATTAACGTATTCCTTGAGTTTATCACTCCCTCAGGAAGAATTATTGCCAATCTGTGTGGCAAATTTGCGTGACGAATTACGCACGCCATTGATCCCTGTGAAATACACAGGAGGGTTTCGAGACCTTACTTCAATCGCTCAACAGATTGAAGATTCCCTTATGCAGGCTAAGGTTAAATCTCGTGTAATTCCATCAGCTCCAGGAAGAAGAATGGGTAAAGCAGAAACTGCTACAGTTATGCTTAAACAGGCACCTGTACCTATTTCTACTTCAAAACCTTCATCTTCTCGAAGGGCTCCACCTCCTGAACGCCAACAACAAAGGCTGTTTCGTCCAAATGATCAAAAAGATCAACGACGAAAACAATTTGAGGATATGAAGAGTAAAACATACTCTTTCCGAAGTGAGCAAGTTCCTGGTTACTTCATTTCAGCTCTGGAGAATAATTTGGTTCAATTACCAGTGCCGAAGAGACCAAACAAGGAAGGAGATGAAGACCGTCCCAATTATTGTCCCTTTCATCAAATGTTGGGGCATCCCATCCAGGAGTGTTTTGTCTTTAAAGACCTCCTACAAAAGATGGTCGACTTGGGACAAGTCAAATTGAAGGGTTCTTCAGCTCATGTAGCGTGTATTACCGCTACAGATCCAGAGGAAGGAGGCGAGTGGCAGGAAGTCAAAAGCAAAACTGCGAAAAAATATGATGATTGGATGGTCAGAAAGACAATCAATCGGACCCATTCCATTTTGCGAACACAATTGAAGAAGCCAATTGTGTCTCCTACAAAAGCTGCAGTAAAGCCTCCATCAAAAGACAAATCCTCAAAAGGGCAGAGCAATTCAAAGAAGAACGAGGAATCAGAAGAAGATGAGTATGTATCAAAGCCTAAATTGTCTTTGACTCTGGCAGATTTCATGCCATCTACTTCAAAGCAACGGGCACCGTCCCACCAAACGGCACAGCCTAAACAGGCTAACTTGGCAGAGTCTTTATCAGATGAAGAATTGATCTTTGGTTCTGTTAATATGATTCAATTAACAGATTCATATTCCAGTCTTGATGAGCCTGAATTCCCTGTATCAAATAAAGGAACCCGAGGAAGTTCTAGAGGTTCAGGATATAGGGGAAGACGTGGATCTTTCCGAAGCCACTACTCTAATTCTACCCCTGCTAGCACGGTATATGCAGCAGAAACTCGTGGTAGAGCCCTTCAGCGAGCTCAAAATGAACAAGCAAGTTCTTCTGCCAATGTCCAACTCAGCTTCGGCACAGTTATTTTGGAAGACCGATTAAATGTTCCATCTTCTTTATCTCAGCAAGTAAATGGATCTAATCAGTCTAATTTTCCAAAACCAAAGATGTTGCCAACTTCAATACAAAAGGAATCAGCTTCCAAAGCATCTGCTTCCAAGGTACCTGCTAAACCGCATATTCCTATTGGGAAACGCAGGCCTCTAGATCAAAAGTATGATATATTGAAACATTTGGCCCAAGTACCAGCCAAATTATCAATTTTGGATGCTTTGAATCTATCAAAAGATCTTCGGGAAGCACTCATCGAAGCTTTGTCAAGTCCTCAGGAGTTTGAAGCTGAAATTGCTGCAGCTGAAATTTATCACATAGAGAATAATCCTGCAGAATGCCATGCAGTGATATATTTTACTGATAAAGATGAAGATGATGTTGTGCATGGGCACATAAAACCTTTGTACCTATCTGGCAAAGTCAATGGTATAGATGTTCGAAGAGCTTTTATTGACAATGGTTCAGGAGTCAACCTCATGCCCATTCGCACACTTCGTCGATTGGGCCTCACGGAATCTGATTTATCTCCTTCTACCATGATGTTGCAAGGATATGATAAAAATGAACAAGAACCATTGGGAGAAGTTACGCTCAGAACTCAGTTTGGAGATCTTGTTTCCAATTCAGATTTCATGATTGTTGATCAAGACTCAGCTTTCAATATCTTGCTTGGAAGACCCTGGTTACATCAGCATGCAGCTATTCCGTCATCATACCATCAATGTCTCAAATACTGTTTCGATGGTCAAGTTGGAACATTATATGGTGATAAGGCCCTGTTAAAAACATGTGAGTCTCAATACATTGAGGCGGAATTTTATCACATGAAGGGAAGAGAAAAATCTACAATGAAGTAAATTACCAAAGTTAATGCTCCATATGGTTTGGAAAAAATTCCAATAAATCCATTTTCACATGTGAGTACAGATTATGTGTTACCTATCAGTCAAATTGACAAAATAGGCCCAAATCAAAATACTCTTATGGAAAGATCCATAATGTCAATTACGGCAATCGAGCCAGACAACATGGGAGAAATTGGTAACTTACCAAGCAGTGATGAAAGCATAAGTGGTGACGTTTTCATTTCGTCTGCTGAAATCCAACAAGTCTATACTTCGCTAATCAGGCCAGAAGAAGTTATAGAAACACCAGAGGTGAATTTTGATGTCGATTCTCAATCCATCATCTCCTCTTTATTTCCCAAAGAAGACCCTTTTTCATCAATAGGGTCGGAAATGGAAGCTTCTTCTTCAAAATGTGAAAATTTTGACATCTCTTATGATCATGAGAATTTCGTTTTTTCATCTACTTTGCAAGTAGAAACGGAAGATATAACACATGATGAAGAGGAAGAGGAAGATCTTAGAGATGCTCCTCCAGCATTTGAAGAGGGTATCTCTACCACTGTGTATGAACTCAGAGAAGTAAATCTGGGTACAGAGAAAGATCCACGCCCCACTTTAATTAGTGCGGCCATGACCCTTGAAGAACAAGAGATGTATATTTATTTTCTAAAGAAAAATATAGATATCTTTGCTTGGAATTATACAGAGATGCCTGGCCTTGATCCTGATGTTGCCACCCATCATTTGGGTTTGCCAAAAGAACATCGAGGATTCAAGCAAGCCGCGAGAAGAACACACCCAACCTATGCTTCCAAAATCGAGGCTGAAGTGGATAAGCTTATCAAAGCTAACTTCGTCAGAGAAGTTCAATATCCCAAGTGGTTGGCTAATATTGTCCCAGTAAAGAAAAAGAACGGACAAATTAGGGTTTGCATCGATTTCAGAGATCTTAATCAGTATTGTCCCAAAGATGATTTTCCAGTTCCGATTACAGAACTCTTAATTGATGCGACGGCTGGCTATGAAGTACTTTCTTTCATGTATGGATATTCTGGATATAATCAGATCCGAATGGCCCCAGAAGATGAGGAATATACAGCCTTCAGAGCTCCTCAAGGTGTGTTTTGTTACCGGGTGATGCCCTTTGGTTTAAAGAATGCAGGTGCAACATATCAACGCGCCATGCATCGTATCTTCAAACCTTTTCTAGGGAAATTTGTTGAATGCTATGTAGATGATTTGGTGGTTAAATCCAAACAACGTTTTGATCACTTGGCTGATTTGGAAATCATATTCCACAAGCTTCGACAACATAATTTGAAGATGAACCCCTTAAAATGTGCTTTTGGGGTAACCTCAGGAAAATTCCTCGGCTTTGTTGTACGCCATCGTGGTATTGAAGTCGATCCTGAGAAGACCAAATCAATCCTTGGTATGTCACCTCCTCAGAATTTGAAAGAATTAAGAGGACTTCAAGGACACTTAGCCTATATTCGGCGTTTCATCGCCAATTTGGCAGGCAAAAGTTTACCTTTTACCAAATTATTGAAGAAAGGAGTCACTTACCAGTGGACTAAAGAATGTCAAGAAGCATTTGATGTTCTCAAGAAATACCTCTTAAGTCCACCAGTACTTATGCCACCTGTTGAGGGTAGACCTCTTATCCTCTATGTGACAGCTTTAGAGCGATCATTGGGTGCCTTTCTCGCTCAAAAGAATGATGCTGGGAATGAAAATAGTCTCTACTATCTCAGTAGAACTATGCTTGAAGCAGAAACCCGGTATTCGAGTATTGAAAAATGCTGCCTAGCATTAATCTTTGCAGTCCAGAAACTGAGACATTACCTGCAACATCACGAGGTCCAATTGGTATCTCGTAATAATCCACTCAAATTCATCCTTAGTCGTACAATGCTTACAGGACGTCTGGCAAGGTGGGTGGTTATTTTACAGCAGTTCGACATCCAGTATGTGTCTCAAAAGGCAATTAAGGGCCAAGCTCTGGCTGATTTCCTGGCTGAACACCCTTCAGTGGAAGACACGTATTCAGATATCGAACTCCCTGATGAGGAAGTTTTTTCTATTCAAGAGAATCCTCAAACATGGGAAATGTATTTTGATGGTGCTTCTAGAAGTCCAACAGGGAAGAAAATGGAAAATCCTAAATTCAACAAAGTTGGTTTAGGAATTGTGCTCATTTCTCCAGATAAGGCAGTGTTACCTTATTCCTTTTTGTTGTGGGAAGGTGGTACCAATAATGAAGCTGAATACCAAGCTCTCATTGCAGGCTTGGAGTTAGCGCTTCAAGCACAAGTGAATCACTTAAAGGTGAAAGGTGATTCAGACCTGGTAATCAAACAAGTCAATGGGGATTATGCCATCAGAAAAGAAGAATTAATCCCTTTGTATGATTACGTCAGAGAGTTAATGTCGGAATTCCCTTCAGAACCGACATTTTCTTATGTCCCAAGATCACAAAATGCTCAAGCTGATGCACTGGCTAATATAGCCACAGCTTTAGCAGATCCAAATCGGGACGAGACAACCATCTGTATTGCCCACCGTCGTGCAATTTCACCTTATGTTCAAGTCAGAACAGAGGAAATTAATGAAATTAGTCCCATTCCTGAACCATATGGTCATACTATAGGATGGATGTCACCTATCAGGGAATACCTTCAAAATGGAACACTTCCACCTGATAGAGCCGAGAGAGAACAAATTCGGCGACGTGTGGTCAATTTTACTCTTTATGATGGTCCAAACCACCTCGAGAAAATTCTCTACAAACATGGTTTTGATGGATTTCTCTTCAGATGTATTGATGGTGAAGAGACAATGGCTGTCATAAAAGAAGTGCATGCAGGAGTCTGTGGTGCCCACCAGTCTGGACATAGATTGTCTGATCAAATTCGAAGACTTGGATACTTCTGGCCTTCAATGATACAAGATTGTGTTAATTTCACAAAGAAGTGTCATTCATGCCAAGTATATCCCAATTTCATTCATCAACCTCCAGAGTTGCTTCATACAGCTAAATACTCATGGCCATTTTCCACATGGGGAATGGATGTGGTGGGACCTTACCCTTCAGCTACGGCCAAGCAGTTTAAGTACATTCTTACTGCTACTGATTTCTTTTCCAAATGGGAAGAGGCAGTACCTCTCAAAGAAGTCAGTTCTAAATGCATTGTTAGCTTCATCAAGTCTAACATCATTACTAGATTTGGTGTCCCTCATACCATATTGACAGACAACGGCACCAACTTCTGTTCTTCTGAGGTAAAGAGATTGTATCAAGAATACAACATTAAGTCCAACCATTCATCTCGATATCATGCAGCGGCTAATGGCCAGATAGAGGACTTCAACAAGACTCTTTCAAATATACTGCAAAAGATGGTGGATAAAGATAAGAGGTCATGGCCTGATAAACTCTATCATGCTTTATGGGCTTATCGGACTACCACTCGCAATGCAACGCGGTCTACTCCATATTCATTGGTATATGGAACAGAAGCAGTCTTGCCAATTGAAGTTCAATTTCCCTCACTCAGAATAGCCATTTGTGATCAGTTATCAACAGATGAGCAATCCCAAAAGCGTTTGAATGAATTGGAACAGTTAGATGAGAAAAGATTGTGCACTTTGCACCACTTGGAAATCTATCAGAATCGAATAGCACGAGCTTTTAACAAAAAAGTTCGTCTTCGTTCATTCATTCAGGGAGAATTGGTATTGGTTCTCAGAACACCAATGATACCAGGAAAGAAACCTCCCAAGCTTGAACCAAAATGGGAAGGACCTTATTCAGTACATAAGGTCTACTCCAATGGAGCGTATTCTCTAATCTCAATGGATGGAGAACACATCACGACTCCAACTAATGCCAGATTTCTGAAGAAGTATTTTGTATAAACACAAAATATTGTTCCTAGAACCAAGACTTACAATTGGTTCATACACAAGGTCCGGTATGACCTTAAACTACACCAAGGTCCGGTATGACCTTAAACTACACCAAGGTCCGGTATGACCTTAAACTACAACTTCGTCCAACATGACGTTAAACTGTGTCACCTTCAATGTCTGAGATGACATTAAACTAAATTTTGTCCCTGCAACATGACATTAAACTGTGCAGCACCAATAGTCCTAACTGCAAGACTTTAAACTGCATAGTCCCTGATTTTGTCCTACATGACAATAAACTGTATAGAAGTTCCTATATTTTGTCCGAGATGACATTAAACTATATTTTGTCCTAGCGACATGACATTAAAACTGTGTGGCACTTTCATCGTCCAGCATGACGTTAAACTGTGTTAAGTCCCTTATTGTCCTACATGACACTAAACTGTATTCTGTCCGAGATGACATTAAACTATATTGTGTCCTAGCAACATGACATTAAACTGTGTGGCATTTCCAACGTCCAGCATGACGATAAACTGTAAAAAGATCAGAACTGATATCCTCATATTGATTCACCTTAGTCTTAGCTATATGACTTTAAACTGTACAGCATCAGTTCGTCCTTGCTATATGACGCTAAAACTATACAGCAATGGTCCAGTATGACTTTAAACTGCAACTTCGTCCCACACGACATTAAAACTGTGAAAAAGTTCTATAAACAGTCCAGCATGACCTTAAAACTGCATCATTCCTGGTCCATGTATACGACCATAAACTATTTGCAAATATGTCCAGCAAGACGTTAAATTGTGACGTCCTAACTACATGACGCTAAACTGTATAAAAGTCTCTCACGTCCGGAAAGACGTTAAACTATATAATCATCAAAAGTCCAGCATGACATTAAAACTGCACAATCCCCCTTTCGTCCAATATGATGTTAAACTGTATTGTCCCCATCGTCCTAACTACATGATGCTAAACTGTACAGAAAATCCTTGATATGTCCTACATGACATTAAACTGTGCATCGTTAAGGTTGTTATTACCTCTTGTTTCTCACACCGAGTATGACTCACGTGAGCTTAGAGCGAACATCAACCATAACACTCCCTTTGGGCCACTAACCATGTGTAAGTCCCAACAACATTTTTTTTAGATCATTGTCCACAAGAACAACTTGATCATTAATTCATTCTTTAATTGAACTACACAGACTTTGATCCTTGCCCTCCAGGCTGGGTATGTAGGCAACCTCCCAAAGGTTCAAGCCCAAAAACAATCTCTTCACATTGGTTCACCACCATCTCATATGATGATGATTTGTGAAACCACCCCTGGAATCAATATCTTTACATTGATTCACTTTCGTCCTTGTTATATGACGTTAAACTATACAACACTTTTGTCCAGTACGACAATAAACTACAATATTCTTTGATTTCCTCATTTGAGAAGGAACCATTATTAACATTGATTCTTTTTCAATCATGGTTTTCATTTTCAAAAAGACTACGTACATACATGGTAATGCCTAAACTTTTTATCTTAGGTTAAAACCATCATTGCACTAAAGTCCCTTTTCACCCTTCACATGTACGAACCAAATTTGTACAAAGGGTAGTTTCTAGAACTACGTGGACTTGATTCCCATCTTTATGGGATACGTAGGAACATTCGAGTGTCCCTCGAATCCAGTCCCAAGTCTTTTGGGCCTAACCCCAAATTTCACTTTCAGTCCCTTGGCTGAAAAGTCCTCATGAAAACACACACTGTGTATTCATTATTATGGTCCGAATTCTATGACCCCAAAAACTAAGATCACCCATCCTTTCGTCCTGCACGACGTTAAACTGCATTTCAAGAACTACGTATGGCTTGATTCTCATTATTATGAGATACGTAGTGAAGTCCAAGTTTCAATTCAGGACCCAGCCACAACATGATTATGGTTTTCATTGACCTATGTATCTCTATATACATTGTAAAATACCCATCTTTATGTATTATAATCCTAACCTTAAATATTTTCAGATCTTCATAACCCTTTTCATGACTTATGGTCACAAAAATGTCAAACTTCTGAGAATTCTTTTGCCTGACTATGCAGCACGTGCCCATAGGTGGTCTTGCATAAACAGTCCACATAACAGACTTGTCAGCCAAGAGATGCTATTTATTTGACCATGCAGCCAATGCCCATAGGTGGCCCTGCATGTTTTCAACCCCCTAACGGGTTTGTTAAATAATAGTAACTTCATTCTTGGGAAGAATGCCTCTTTTGTCCTTATTTGTCTTAAACGACAGTATGTAGGGATCCGCAAAAATAGCCATCCTTAACATATTTGTCCCATATCCTTTTTCATGATCTGAAAGTATTCAAGTCTATGGTTTATTCTTCTTCCCTACGTTTGGGTCAGACCTTCGTAGGAGTGATATTCATCCAGTTCTTCGATATTCTTGTTTGAAAATATCTTCTCCATATTCAAGTACCTCTTTCCATACAACAAACTCTATGCTTTAGAAAATTTGAATCTCCATAAACTTTCACTGGCTTTTAGCACTAGGAAAGTAAATTTCTGAGAGTTCTTTTGCCTAACTATGCAGCACGTGCCCATAGGTGGCCTTGCATAAACAGTCCACATAACAGACTTGTCAGCCAAAAGATGCTATTTTATTTGACTATGCAGCCAATGCCCATAGGTGGCCCTGCATATTTCAACCCCCTAACGGGTTTTGTTAAATAATAGTAACTTCATTCTTGGAAACTACTTCTTCTAATGCTATTTAGCTCTTTTTCATATCATTCCTCAGATTCAAATATTCTTAAGTCATAGTTTACATATTTTCTCTCATACTTGAGTATGGTAATTTGTTTTCAGATAAATTATCAAGGAACTGAATCCATTTTAATCCATTTTTCGGTCAAAGCTATTTCGACCTTAAACATTAGCCTCTTTTTGTCCGGCTTGCATGACTTTAAACTGCCCACACAAAAGACAGAGGAACTATGAATAAAAGTCAAAGTTCCAGCTCACTAAATATACATTTTTTGTATGATTTAGCTAATATTGAGCAATTAAAAGATTCAAAGTTTGTAGGGTTATTTGTAATAATCCTAGTAAAAATCAAACTATGCTTACTAAGCCCATTGGCTTAAGTAAATTTGAAGCAGGTAATGGAAGAATGCAAGCACAAATGATTGAATACAAAAGTGTTTTTCATTGATACACAAGAGTTAGAAGGACATCCACAGATTGGAATCTCTTCTCTTTTTCAAGAAATTACAGGAGATTGTCAACAAAAGTCTTCATTTGATGTATAGCATCCTGAGCCTTATCAACAGTTGCTTGAAGCTCGTGCACTTGACCAGCTTCACTCTTTTCAGCTTGCTGAAATGCCTTCTTAGCATCTGCAATGGCTTTCATGCCATTTATATGAGTTTCATCCAATGATTCATTAAGCTGATCAAGTTCCCCAGTAACAGCATCTAACTGTTGCTGGAGTTGCACCTACTGGACGACCTTTTCTTTGATTTTTTGTTTCAGATCCTTCATCTTGACAACATAATCAGCTTCAGCCTGGGATATCGCAGCCTCAAATTCGCCTATGTTGACTGACAATTTCACTCTGGTCAAATCTTCGCGACTTATCTGCATTTGCTCCCTCCTGAAGATAATCTGTTTCACTGCAGCATGGATCTTTTCATACCCAAAACCACCAAGTCCCATTATAACAAATTGGGATGACAATCGGGAAATTTTTGATGGTAGCTCTTCTAAGGGCACCCCCGATATGATGTTCCATATATTGTTCCACGCCTTACGTCGTGAAAAGCTGAACGCTTTGAGCATCTCTGGATCTGATTCAACATCTTCGTCAGAAGGGGGTATGTAATCTGGAATTAACATGCTTAAGGAAGTGCCTCGTTCTGCTCTTTCCCCTCTGACATGGGCTTCTTCACTTTCAATTCCCGTTGGGGCAGAGGCTGAAGCCTCATCTCCGGATCTAGCCATTACAGTTGATGGCCCTACATGATCAATTGAAAGATTTTAGTTGAATCTTAAAGGATAACAAAAGAATGGATTGTCTTGCAAATAAAGTACAATCACAAATATTGTTATCCCTTACCCAATGGTGGTTCAGCAACATGAGAAGACTTCTCCCCATCTTTCCCGGTTTCAACAGGATTTTCAAGATGGGTCTCAGGAGAGTTTATTGGATTTAGCTCTACTTGAGCTAATGTTTCTGCAATGATAGGGTTGACATCAGTGTCCACACCCTCTTCAGGCATTGGCAGTTCAGCAGCTTCTACGGAAGAAACTGCATATTATTTTACATCATGGTTAGAAATATTTTCTTTTAAAAGAAAAATTTGGGCGAAGGGTAACACTCACGCCCAAGGTCTTCTAAATCACATGACAATCTAGCATGATCATAAAATTCTTCAAAAGTCATTCCTTGATTCATCATTTCATCCAATGATACTTCAGAATCTTGGTTAGTCTCACCAGTGGGAGCATTTGCTATGTCTTCTTGCTGACTTATGTCCTGCAACCCCTGACCCTGGATAGCATCTTCAGTAGTGGGAGGGATACTGGGAATGGATGGCAGCTCTTCTCCAGGAGCTACCAAGTCAGCTTGAGTTTGTGGTTATTCTACAGCACCCTCCACGGCCTTTGAAGAAGGATCAGTCCCTTCCCTCAAGGGGGAAATTGAAGAAGCCCCTGCAATCCTCAGAAATATGAGTAACCATATGATTATGGGTATAAAATCATGATTGTTCGAAGGACTTACCACTGCTAATGAAACGTTTAGCTAAGGATTTCCTCCTTCGTTGCCTTGGCTTCTTTTGCTTTTTTGGAGTTTCAGCTGTCTCCTTTATTGGCACTTGGATTGGCGAATGAAAGGCTATGTCCAGTGCCTCATTCATGGCCTGCTGGCCTGGAGATATCTCGCCTGGTTCGCAAGGAGAATCAGCAGCAGCCCCAACAGCGGTACCACCAGGGCTATATTGTGGCGAAGGAACCCCGGTCCCTTTCTTTGCAAGCTGCAAGATGAAGAAAATAACTTCCTTAAGTAACAAAGCTTCAACTGAAATCAAGTTGCAAAGAAAATAAGGAAAGAAAACTTACATCTTCAGGAGCCACGTACTCTTGCCACTCCTCATCTCCAGAACCACCAGCCCCCTTAGTGGTTCCACGATCAATCATTTCCTTCACCCGCCTGGTGATAGGAACCGAATTATCAGTGGCATATATGAGCATTTCCAGCTCTCTGATGTAAGCCCGCACTTCATTGGGGTTATCTCCATATTGAAGGTCTTTGGAAGCAAGAAGATATCCTATCCCAGGAAGTTGTAGAACCTCACACAAATCTAGCCAGGCGGTTTCAGTATCACAGTATAAGCTCTGCCATAGCTGAACAGCCTCTGGTCTTAGATATAAAGGCTGTGAGGAAGGTCCTACAATTTTTGATTTTAATTTCTTCCCAACTCCTGCAACAACAGATAGAGAATAAGAAAGTGAGACTTATTACTTTATAAAGTAGCAGTGATTGAAGTTATTACAATCAAATAACTCACCAGGAGCTGATGGAGTGGGTCTTTTAACTCTGGCCGGAGGATTATATCGGGCACGAAACCGCTTTGCTGCCGGTTGTGCCTCATCATCCCCATCATGATGATCTGAGGAATCAGTTCTAGAGGAGGAGTCTGTTGAACCTATTTCAGGAGGAGAAGCATCACCTTCATGAGGAAGAGTTTCTTTCTCTACAGTCCTCTTCCTCTTTCCCACTTGATATACAGGATGATTCAATATCCCTTTGGGGTATGATGCTATCCAGTGTTCGGCATAAAATGTAGTCAGATAATGTGCCGCTTTTTCAACTGGTAGATCAAATACTGCCCCAGTCTTCTCTCTTGATGTCAGCAACCATAGTTGTCGAGCAACCATCGGATGTTGCTCTAACCTGACATGTACTGGAGGGGATACAACAATCTGTTGCAAACATTTGAATTGGCGTGCAAATCTATATGGAGCATAGGCCTCGCATATGATTTCTCCATCAATCCTGGCTACTAACACGCCATCCCTGCAAGCTAGCATGTATGCCCTCAAATCCAAAGGGGCTTTCCCATCATCAACAAACCGCCCAGATGGCGGACTTCCATAAGGAAAGAAGTTGAATTCCTTATACATGCTTAGTCTTACTTTTATGTCATAACCATTGACATCTAATGGAGCAATTCCAGAGAATGCTTGCACTGACGGTCTGAAAGAGCTTCCAGGAATTTGTAATCCATTCTGTACATTGTAAGTCCTGAAGTGAGTGGCGATCCATCCCCACAAAACCTGGAATGGTCCCACTATTCTTAAAGGAGATTTACCCTGGAAGACGTGAAGTAAACTCCTGTGGATCTTTGCTAAAATGGGGGTGGCTAACCCAACCATTTTTCCCTCAGCTAACTTTGCCGCAATGACGAAGGTCCCTGGCCTAACGCCTCCCTTCGAATCCCTGACCGGCAAGAGGTAAATACTGAGCCACATTGCCAAGAAACCCGCCAGACGAGTTTTCTTTGGAATTCTTTGATTCACTTCATAGCCCCATTTTTCAAACTCTCCTGCTTCTAGAGTTGGCCAGAATGTGCCAGGAGCTCCTCTCTTCTCAGGTTTTGGGCAAGTGGTAGGACGTCTGGGCCAGGTATCCTTGGATTTCTTTTTCTTGGATCCTTTTTCCTTTGGCTCCATCCCTTTCTTCTCAGTAAGAAACACCTTCATCCATTCTTCCGGATGGATATCTTTTCTGAAATGAGTTAATGAGGTCTCTGAACTCTTGAGCTTGTGAAAGATTTTGAATAATTCTCGAGCCAAAGCAGGAGTCTTCTCTGGATCATTCCAAGTCACCTTGGGAGGAATGAATTCATCATACATGTCGCCCAAGATTGGAGCTCCTGAAATCTTGTGGACATCCCACAAACTGATACCTACTTCTCCATGAGTCAAGTGGAAAGAATTAGTCGCTGGACTCCAGTGGCTGAGTATCTCTGGCACGAAGATATCATGTCTGTAAATATATGTCTGCCCAACCCAAACAGCTTCATATATTGCAACTCTCTTCAGATGCTCAATAAACTCTGCGCAAGTCTGTCGCACCCAGTATGCCCACATCCAAGTTGGCTTCACACCTCCCCCAGGGCGGAAATCCCAACTTTTCTTCCAGCCTTTGGACTGATCCATCTGAGCATCTCGGAAGATTGAAGGATGACAATGTGGTTGAAGCTCAGGTGTATGTTTTTTCAGATCTGGTGTGCAAGGGCTATGATGCATCACATAAGCCTTCTCTACTGTTCCAGCAGTTTGAAATACTCCTCCGCCTGAGATATTTGCTGAAGCAAAATTGGTATAATTCTGAAACCAAGAAAATGGAAGATAATTCTTTACTTCTGGAATAATGACTTCTTGCAGATGACCATGACCATACAAAGGTAGATAAGTGCAGTGAGGAAAGTCGTAATGATATTTCTTCAGATACTTAGCCAAATCTGGAAGAGTGCTGTTTTTGACAGTATAGTAATCAGGGCCAATGATATTCATCATATCATCTATCCGCTTGCTAGCCAGTTCATCAAGTAATCCAGGTCTAAGAGCCATTGAATCTGCACAGGAGTTGAATAAATTAAACTCTTAAATGGGTTTTATTTTTCATAAAATTTGTGAAAGAATTTGAAAAAATGGCTAAGGCATTAAGGCGCGCAAGTATGGAGATGTCGCGCAAGTGGTACATGTGCCGCGCAAGTTTTGGTCGCGCAAGTATTACCGCGCAAGCCCTATTACCTTGAGAGTAGCGCGGCAGCGAAGAAACAGCGAAAATAAGAGACTTGCGCGACGAGGAAGACCTGCGCGGTGAGAGCTCGAGAAATCCGGAACTTCAGATGCCATCTACGGCCGGAAGCCGTGTATTTATAGGCCAGGGGGCCTATCTGCGCGCCACATCCAGAGTGCTCAATGCCTGCGCGACGAAGACTTGCGCGCCGACTTCTGTGCATTTGAAGACTTGCGCGCCGCCCTTTTCCTTTAGAGAGATTCGATTTCCTCAGAGTCAAATCCTCATTTTTTCTCCGGATCCAACTCTGAGGGGGGACTTTTGTTGACGCTCCTTTTGTCACGGAATCTAAAGTTCGGAAAAGGGAATATCTGAGCTCAAAGTGATTAATCCTTTGAAGAAACATCAAAAATCGACAAAGGGATGAAAAAGGAGAACATTTCCCATAGGTCGCGCAAGTTCCCTCTTGGTCGCGCAAGTACACTTGCGCGCCGCCTCAACACTTGCGCGACCCCTCATGGTCGTGCAAAGGACTTGCGCGACAGATCTGGTAACCGCCCAGTAACCGCCCGGGGTCTTCTTTTGCCTATAAATAGACCCTGTGGGCCCCCCATTCGAGAGGATCTTTTTCCAGAAACTCGGATCAAAGCTCCCGACGCTCAAGTCTCTTCTCAAAGCTTCCGGAACACTTCTAAGGTAATTTCTTACCTAGAATGGAAGATCTAAAGAGAAGAAGGAAGGCCCAAGTGTTGAAACTTATCAAACACTTGCGCGCCAACTTAATTCCTTCAATATAACTTGCGCGTCCCTTCTCTGGAAGAACCTCAAGAGGATGGGAAAGGGTTTAATAAAGAGTCGCTCAAGTAATTCAACTCTCGTTGAAAATCGCGCAAGTATCCCTCATGTCGCGCAAGTATACTTGCGCGACCAACACTTGCGCGCCGACGCAGGACTTGCGCGACCTTCAAGACTTGCGCGCCCCTAGCTTTTTGGGTGCCCATCTTGCCCATTTTTACCCCTCTTAAGCCATTTCACCCTTCCTATTCAAGATTCAGTCTTCAAGATACTCTTCAAAAGCCATTTACGGCATGATTTCTTGATTTGACATCCTTATCTGAAAGGAATTCTGTGAAATACCTCTCAACACCCAGTGATTTAAACATCTTTATGTCACCAAAGATTGAGAGTTCATTCATTTCAACCTCATCCTTTAAAATGAGAAAATTCTAACCTAGGCTTCCTTCTCAGGAATAAGTCCTAGTCATAAATCTTGGGCATCTTTCTTAAGAATAAGCTCCAATCAAGTTCCCAAACTTTGGGCATCCTCCTCAGGAGTAAGCCCCAAACCTTAATCCCTAACCTGGGTCTCCTTTTCAGGAATAAGACTCAGTCATAACCTTGGGCTTCCTTTTCAGGAGTAAGCCCCAAGTCCCCTAACCTAGGCTTCCTTCTCAGGAATAAGTCCTAGTCATAAATCTTGAGCATCTTTCTTAAGAGTAAGCCTCAACCCCAACTTTGGGCATCCTCCTCAGGAGTAAGCCCCAAATTCTTAAAAGTTCCCAAACTTGGGCATCCTCCTCAGGAGTAAGCCCCAAACCTTAACCCCTAACCTGGGTCTCCTTTTCAGGAATAAGACTCAGTCATAACCTTGGGCTTCCTTTTCAGGAGTAAGCCCCAAGTCCCCTAACCTGGGTCTCCTTTTCAGGAATAAGACTCAGTCATAACCTTGGGCTTCCTTTTCAGGAGTAAGCCCCAAGTCCCCTAACCTGAGTCTCCTTTTCAGGAATAAGACTCAGTCATAACCTTGGGCTTCCTTTTCAGGAGTAAGCCCCAAGTCTCTTAAAATTTCTCTTAACCAGTCATAAATTACCTTTGATTTGGGTTTCCTCTTTAGGAATAAAACCCAATCATAAGTCCCCTCCTAACTTGGGCATCCTCCTTAGGAGTAAGCCCCAAGATTAGAGTATTCAAATCTCCATGAAGCACATATAGCTTTGTGGACCCTGTTCTTGGATTTTCTCCCTAAAAGTAAATCCTAAACTTTCGTCTATCTGGGCAGTCATCTATACATAAGCCCCAAAACAAATTCTTATGATTGCATCTTTTATGGCACAATTGTCTAAATTTTACCAATACCTCTTGTTTCTCACACAGAGCATGACTCACGTGAGCTTAGAGTGTAAAAGTAATTATGACATTCATCTTTGAACCATCAATCATAAAACATCATATCCCATTCCTCGAACTACGTGGGTTCTGATTCCTTTTTCAAAACAAAGGATACGTAGGTAGCCCATTTATGGGTTCGATCCCAACATTGAAATAATCTCTGTCCTTCTGAATGACGATAAACTTCAAGTGCCCCACTGAGTGGCTTTAAAACCAGCCTGGTCATCAAAATGACCAAGAGACTTTTATATAAATGTTTTGAAGGATACCATTGACCAAGAATCTCTAAACAAATATAGATGATTCTATATTGATGAAGAACCTCGAATACATATAAAAGATTCTCTAAATTTCTTGCATATTTAATCATTGATTGTTAAAACTAAAGGAAAGCTCATTTTATACTTGGTAATGTAATAAGGATTCACGAACTTAACTTAAATCTATAAAGAGAGTCCCGGAGTAGACAATAATTCCCCTCAAAAAGGTGTGATGAGTCCGACCTCCCATCCTCTCGACCAATGCAAATTCCTAAGCCTCATTAGCCCACAAGCTAATGAGCGCCTGCCTTTGGAAAGTAGGTCCAAACGGATGTGGAATCATTGGATGTTTCCGGTTCTACGAACAAACCCGTTAGAAACCGATCGGAACGTTTGAATCTCCCGTCCAGGAGGTCATCCCCGGATTCCGCGCGAAACAACTATCTGAGTCGAACTATTCTTGATGCAAAAAATCGATATTCAAGTATTGAGAAGTGCTACCTAGCATTAATATTTGTATTTCCAAAATTAAGGCACCACCTGCAACATCATGAGGTTAAATTGGTGTCTTGTAATAACCCGCTCAAATTTATCATTTGTAGTCCTATGCGTACTGGGGGTCTACCACGGTGGGAAATTATTTTACAACATTTTGATATCCAGTTTGTACCTCAGAAGGCAATAAAAGGCCATGATCTGGCTGATTTCTTTGCAGAGCATCCATCTACGGAAGATACATCATTCAATACCAAACATCCTAATGAAGAGGTATTCTATATTTAAGATAATTCCCAAACATTGGAAATGTATTTTGATGGTTCTTCTATAAGTCCAATAGGGAAGTGACTGGAAAATCCTAAACTCAACAAGGTTAGATTAAGAATTGTCCTTATTTATCTAGAAAAGGATGTATTTCCTTATTCTTTCCTATTATCGAAAGGTGTTACCAACAATGAATTAGAGTATCAATCTCTCATCAGAAGTTTGGAATTGTCCCTTCACATGCAAATGGATCATTTAAAGGTACAAGGTGATTCAGAATTGGTAATCAAAAAAATCAATGGGGAATATACTATCAGAAAATAAGAGTTAATCCCTTTGTGTGATTTTTTTAGAGAGTTAATATATGAATTTACCTCAGAGCCGACTTTGTCCTATGTCCAGTGATCACAAAATACCCAAGAAGATGCACTGGATAATGCAGCTACAACCTTGGCAGATCCAAACCATGATGAGACAGTTATTAGCATAACCCATCGTCGTGTGATATTACATTTTGTTAAAACCATAATGGAGGAAATTAATGAAATTTTCCCTATTTCTGAACCATATGGTCATACCAAGGGATGAAGATCATCCATCATGGAATATCATCAAAATGGGATAATTTCCCCAAATAGGGCTGAGAAGGAACAAATCCGATGACGAGCAGCCAATTTTACTCCTTATGATAGTCCAGACCACCAAAATATCATTTACAAGCGAGGCTTTGATGGAATTTTCTTCAGATGTATTGATGGAGAAGAGACTGTAGTTGTCATGAAAGAAGTACATTCAGGAGCTTGTGGTTCCCACTAATATGGGCACATACTCTCTGATCAGATTCGATGTCTTGGATACTTTTGGCCTTCAATGATGCAGGATTGTACAGATTTCACTAAAAAATTCCATCCCTATCAAGTGCATGCCAAATTCATTCATCAACCCCTAGAGTTTCTATATATAGCTAAATACTCCTGGCCATTTTCCACATGGGGAATGGATGTATTAGGACCTTATCCTCCATCCACAACTAAGTATTTCAATTATATTCTCACTAATACTGACTTCTTTTCTAAATGGGTTGAGGCAATACCTCTCCAAAAATTTGGATCCAAAAGCATTGTTAGTTTTTTCAAAACTATTATCATCACAAGATTTGGTGTCCCCTGTACTATTTTGATGGAAAATTGCACCAATTTTTGTTCTGCTAAAGTAAAAAAGTTATATCAGGAACATAATATCAAGTCCAACCATTCATCTTCCTATCATGAATCAGCCAATGGACAGATAAAAGCCTTCAATAAGACACTATAAAATATACTTCAAAAGATTGTGGATAAAGATAAGAAATCATGTCCTGATAAACTTTTGAATGCTTTATGGGCTTATAGGAAAACTAACTGCACTGCTACCCAAGCAACTTCTTATCCATTGGTATATGGAACCGAAGAAGTTTTACTAATTGAAATGAAATTACCTTTACTTAGAGTTGCAATTTGTGATCAATTACCTATAGATAAAAGGTTTCAGAAACAGTTCAATGAGTTGGAATGATTAGATGAGAAATGATTGCATACTTTAAATCATCTAAAAGTCTATCAGAACTGAATAGTGTGATATTTTAATAAGAATGTTCGCCTTAGTACATTCCTTCAAAGAGAATTGGTAATGGTCCTTAGGACTCCAATGATACCAGGAAAAAAACCTGCAATACTCAAACCAAAGTAGGATGAACCTTATTCTATACATATGGTCAATTCAAATAGATCATATTCCTTAAGCTCAATTGATTGAGATTTTATCACAACTCCATCCAATGTGAGATTTTTTAAGAAATACTGTGTGTTGTTTTTCATACATCGTCCTCACTGTAAGACATTAAACTGCACAGTACCACGTCATCACTACAAGACTTTAAATTGCACAGTATAATGTCCTTTCTGCAAGACAGAAAACTACACAGCCCCCATGTCCTAGTTGTAAGACATTAAACTGCATAACAACCATAAGAGTCCATGCTGCATGACGTTAAAGTGCGTAGCATCTTAGTCCTTCTCACATGACGTTAAACTACATGACATCATTTGTATAACTAATGTTTTCTTTATTTGACGTTAGAAGCTTCCATAAGAAAATATCATTGAATTCATCACTACTCCTTAGTACTATATGAGTCATTCTATTTCCTATGTCTGAGTTAGATCTACATAGAGATCATGTTTTAAGAACTACGTATGGCTTGATTATCATTTTCAATGAGATATGTAGAGACAACTAAATATCTAATTTTATGCCCAGCCACAATCACAAAATCTTATTATTTTCTTTTTTCCAAATGTATATGAATCAAATCTATACAAATTGTTTTCTTAAGATATATTATTTGGTCCATATACCATTATATGTATTAAGATTTACCGTTCTCTCAAAACGTGAAAAAAAAAACCCATTTTCCATGTCAAACTCCATTCTCATGAGGAATTATTATTTAAAGAACTTCATATGGCTTGATTCTCATCTATTTTGAGATATGTAGATATTCCTAGATCTCTAATATTGGGCCCAACCATGATAAAAAAACCCTTTATTTCTTGTATAAGAGTCAAATATGCCTAGAGAATATTTTAAGAACTATGCATGACTTGATTCTTTCCCCAATAAGACATATAGCAACACTTGGGTTTTATCCTTAATCCAGTTATAATATGTCTTTCCTTTCATATTAGTTAATTTTCGTCCTTACTGTATGACATTAAACATCATGGAAATCTGACACCCCATTCTTTATCTTGAAACCTTTTCATTATAAAAGATACCCTTAATACTCCTTGTTTCTCACACCAGGCATAGCTCAAGTGAGATTACAAATTGGGTAAAAGGTTTATTTATATAAGTAAGGTGTTTCAATTCCTTATGGGGGTGAAAATTTCCTCACTGCATGACTTAAAACTACACATTACAATATTCATTCAAAGGAAACAAAGAAAGTCTCCATTTTACATATGAGTTAGATCTATGTAAAGGGCATCAAATTCATGGCCAATATTGATTCAAATATTTCTCATATACATTGGTCATAAACCCCTTCCATATTTTACACTCTTAACCAGGTATATTTTTTAGATTTTCATAATCTTTCTTATAGTTTTTGGTGTCAAAGTTTCTAATACCTGAGAACTCTTTTGTTTGACTATGCAGCACGTGCCCTTAGGCATCCTTGCATAATTTTCCTACAAAACAGGCCTGTCATCCAAAAGATTCCACTATTTGGATATAAAGAATATGCCCTAGTTGGCCCTGCATAATACATGTCCCATAACAGGTTTGTCAAATAATGGTAACTTCGTTCTTGGTTATAGTATCTTTATCCCCTTTAACCTTTGATGACAATATACAAGAATCTGTATTTTAAAACAGTCATAAAAGTATACTTGTCCCATTATCTTTCTCACAATCTGAATGTCTTAAAGAACACGGTTTAGACATTTCCCTCACCATGTGTTTGATGCACTATGAAATAACTTTTAACTCACTTGGCCACATGTTATAAATTGTTTCCATTTCGGATCCTAGTTGTATGACCTAAAACTACAGACATTGTATCTTTTACGTTTCGGTCAGAAATTCGTAAAAGTCATATTCCTCCAATTATTTGGACATCTAGGTTGGAAATACCCTTTCCATATTCAGGTACCTTTCTCTATAAACAAAACTCTATGCATCATAAAATCTGAATCTCCACAAACTTTCATTGACTTTTAGCAATAGAACATCGAAATTCGAAGATCTCTTTTTCCTGACTATGCATCATGTGCCCTTAGGCAGCCTTGCATAAGTTGCCTACATGACAGGCATGTCTGTCAAAAGATGCCTCTATTTGGCTATGCAGCATATCCCCTAGTTGGCCCTGCATAATATAGCCCTCATAACGGGTTTTTCAAGTAATGGTAACTTCATTCTTAGAAAAGACTTCCTCTAAAGATTTTACCTCTTTCTTCATATCATTCCTCAGTTCTATAAATTCCAAAAACATTAAATTGCTAAAACATTCTTTTACTTGACTATGAATCACGTTCCCCTAGGTGTACTTGCATAAGTTGCCTACATAACAGGCCTATCAGTCAAAAGATGCCACTACTTGGCTTTGAAAATATTTCCCAGTTGGCCCTGCATAATACACCACCCATAATGGGTTTGTCAAATAATGGTAAATTTGTTCCTAGAAAAGACACACATTATGTTGATACAGGATTTATATTTGGTATCCATAAAAAAATCATGGCCCATGATTCCCCTTAGAAATGTTTAAAGAATATTAACGAAATTCTTAGCCATAGTGTTTTTCTTGGGATTTAATTCAATGTTTATGTTCAATGCTATTTCGACCCTAAATATTATCCCTTTATAGTCCAACAAGCATGAATCTAAAATGCCAATAACAAAAGACTTGGTGCTCATTAGATTGAGAACCCGTAAAGGGAACTCCCAACAAAAGTCGAGTCCCAGCTCACTAAACGTACACTTTTGTATGATTTAGGTAATATTGAGAAATAAAAAATTCAAAAGACACAATTTATGTAGGGTTGTCCTAATGACCCTAGAAACAGTAATATTAGGCTTATTAGGTCACTTTTCTTAATAAGAAAATTTTGAGCACTTTATTCTTACTATTATAATAATGATTGTTTAACATAAAGAAATCATTATCATTAGTTACTTTTAATATTTCAATCATGAAAAGACATGAATGAATATTATTATGATTGAAAACAAAATTTCTTTCATTCATATGAAAGTAGAGGGCCATCCACAAAACGGAAACTCTTTGTCATGTTTTATAATAAACTCTCAACATGACTTTTCCCTTATTAGACCCCTTCATAAGCCCTATCATCTACTTGTTGAAGTTGAGACAGCTGAGCAAATCCAATTTCCATTGCCTGACAAAGTGCTTTGTTTGCAGTTGAAGTGACAGTTATCCCCTCTAATTGGGTTTCTCCTAATGTCTGATTCAACTGATCAAGTTTGTTATGAATAACATCCAGTTGCTGTTGAAGATATAACAACTCATTCATGGTTTCTTTGATTTGTTGGATAATCTCGATTGATTTCTTGTTATGATTTGCCTCTGCCTCAACTACTACAACTTGAAATCCCTCAATATTGATGAGTTGTTTAGCCTCTTCAAAATCTTGTCACAGCTCATTCTCCTACTCCCGTCGGTGAATAGTCTCTTTCATGGAATCATAGATTGGCCGATAATTAAATCCGTCAAATCCCAATACACAGAATAATGCTGGGAGTTTTGAAAAATGGGATAATAATTATTCTAAATGATTTTCAACAATTATTCTCTAGATATGATTCCATGTCTTCGTACGTGCCATTCCATGATCATATTGCATATCTATGTTTGAATCTGAGTCACTACTATGAGGTAAAATATACTCTGGAAATAGGCTGCTTAAAGAGTGGTCTTGTTCTACTTCTCTTGGAATAGTAGATGATTCACCTTCTGATCTAGGAGCTGATAACCCTAAATGATAAATCAAGGTCATTATTAGTTTCAAATGGAAGAAGAAAATATGATTCAGACAGCTTATTATATTTACCCAATAATAAGTCAGCTACTTGATTGGATTCATATATTGTATTCTCAGCTCCAGTTTTTTAAGAAGATGATTCTTGAGAAGGGGAATTTCCTTGAATATTCTCAGTTATGACATGTGAAGGCTCTGAAAAATCTCCTGATGAAGGATCCTCTGTAGGTATTTCCCTAGGTCCAGCAGAAGGATAAAGTGGAATACCTCATTCCTAAAAAGTATTTGTGACATTTTCTATAGATAAAGCTGCATAAGGTGAACTTTGATATAAATAATCAAGTTAAAGAACAAATTATGTATGAAAATTTTAAGAATAGGGACTTACGCCCTTGAAATTCCTCATGAAAATCCCCAAACTCCTTTATAGAACCTAGAATATCAATATTTGGATTAAGGGTGTCCATCATTTCAGTGTATACGGCCTGAAATGTCACAGAATCCCCACCATTTAAGGTATCCAACAAATGTTGGTTGATGCCCAAATTGGCTTCGCTATCATTTTGTTCTGTTGGGTCTTTAATTAGTATGCCAGAATCAGGTCTTTCCAGGTTTCGGTCAACATCATCATTTGTCTTAGATTTCTGAAGATCTTCATTCCATTCTTCTAAAGTAATAGGAATATCAGTGTTGATTATTTCAAGATCCTTTAACAAAAGAAACAATGGAATTTATTTAAACTTACCATAGCTTTCTTCTCTCACATTAGATCCAGGAGAAGGTATAGCTGAATCTTTTGATGATTTATCTACTAAAATTGTAGATTCGTTAGCATGAACCTAGGTTTCCCTTGGGGATTCTTTTTCTAGTCTTGAAGAATCAGCTCTAAATCCCTTGAGAGAGGAGAGAGACATAGATCCTACAATAGGATAAAAAATTGTTACCAAAACGTATTGAGATAGTTATTTGCCCTAAGGACAGTAAAAATACTTACTCCTTTGGTGAACACTTCAAATCAATCTCATTTCTCTCTTGCATTTTTGTTCAAAAGCTTGGGGAGAGATTGAAACACTTCTCTTAGCATGGGAAACATGAGGTAATGGTTGTGGATTATCTGTTCCCATTACCCCATTCATGATTCTTTCTCCTGTAGAATGTTCCAGAGATCTGGGAGGATCATTTGTTGCATCAACAGGAGAGCTTTCAAGACCATACTTAGGTGATTCATGAATTTGTCCAGAGCTTCCTTATCTACATTCAAGATGCAAAAATACATTTTCATCAAGACTAATGATGATAAATGGTAATTCAGAGTTGAGACAAAAGAAAAATGGAAATACATTCTCAGTATTAACATAAATATCCCACTCCTCCTTAAAGTCGATAATTACCCCTTCGCAGACTCCTAAGCCCAGCATATGAGATACTCATTTAGAGGCTGGGATTTGTTCATTAGTTGCATATATAAAAGCCTCCAACAACGTAATATACTTCTATACTTCATCCAGGTTTTTATATGGATTGAAATTTTAAGGTTCCTTGATATCACCAATATCTGGTATTTTAATGCCATGATTGAGAAATTCCCATTCATCCCTAAGGTCACGAGTTATACTCTACCAATGATGAATGACTGAATGTCGCACATAATTCAATCTTGGTATGGATGAATATATAAGAGATTCAACACCTTCTTATTGGAGAGCTTATTCAGGCCTCTATTCCTCAGAGAGTTAAACAGATCGAATATGAATCCTTGTTTGATGGCAGCGACTTGATTACCTTTGCATTGGAGGTATTGCTTCTCTAGACTTTGTCTTCCTGGTATACCTCCTTTGAAGACAGTATGTGGGTTTCAAACCTCGGAAACTTCTGTATCATCTCTGGCCTTGGACTTCTTACCAAAATTTCCACATGCAACAGTCATTGTATCAGCCACTCGATATATTCATTTTTTCAAAGCCCCTTGAGGATATGAAGAAACCAAATATTTTGTATAACAAGCTTCCAATCTGATTGATGCATCTGGTGGAGGTAATGTAATCGAAAATTTGGATAACTCTAAAGATGTTAGAATCCACAATTGTCGCACTACCATTGGGTGGTTTTCATGTCTTCCATATGTGGGTGGAAAAGTGATTTATTGTTGAAGACATCTGAATTGACGAGGAAACCTACAGGGGAATTAAGCCTTGCAGATAATTTCACCAACAATCCTAGATGATAATACACCATCCCTGAATTCCATCATATAAGATCTAATCTCATAATTATTTTCATTACCATCATCCATAAATGTTCCAACTAGTGCGTTACCAAAAGTAAAAAAGATGAATTCTCCTAAGACATTCAATAACTTCAGCACCTTATCAGGTTTCATGTTCAGATGCTTAATACCAGAAAGTTTCTGTAAAAATGGGGTGAATCGACCATTGGGAACTCTGACTAAATTCAACCTGAGTATGAAGAAGAATGTGCTATAATCTATCCCCACAACACTTGGAATGGACTTGAAATCCTAAATAGAGCCTTTACATTGTATAAATTCAGAAGGAGATTGCAAATTATTTCTAATACAGGGGTTGCTATCCCAATATACTTAACCTCTACCAATTTAGCTGCAATGATGAAAGACCCTGATCTTACACCACCTCTGGATTCATAGACTGGAAGTAAATAAACCCTTAGCCACATATCTAGGAAGGAAGCTAAGCATAATTTTGCATCTATATCAGGTTTGAATTTATAGCCCTAGTGTTTATAATAGCCTCTTTCCAACATAGGCCAATAAGTACCTGAACTACCTTGGTTATCTATAGAAGGAAAAATAGTATGATGTCTGCAGGTTGGACCTTCCTCTGTTGTTGGTTCTAAGAAGGCTTCCATCCACACTCTAACAAGAATATCTTTCTTTTCCTTAGGTAAATTCTTCTCTATCATAAATAATTCATGATCTAGCAGTGGTGTTATAGAATCATTACCCCAAGTTTTATTAGGCAGAATGAATTCATCATACATTTCCCCAAGAATGGAAACTCCAACTATTTGGTAAATTTCCTAGAGACTAATACCAACTTCACCGTGTGTCTAATGAAAGGAATTCGTTTGTGGACTCCCTCATCTCAATAATTCATGAATGAATTCATTTTTTAAACATTAGTTTTCCCCATCCAAGAAGCTTCATAGATATGAACATCTGATAACTCTTTTCTGAATTCTGCACAAGTCCGACATACCTAGAATTCCCACATCCACTCAGGTTTTACAACCCCTTTAGAACGAAGGTCCCAAACTCTTTTCCAGACATTAGATTGATGTATTTGAGAATACGTAAAAGTGAAATCATAATAATGTTGTATTGGCTCTACAACATGATCTTTCATATCGGGAGTGATACCACTATGATGAAGAATGCAGCTAACTGTTCCTTCTTGTATTGGAACCACCTTGCACTAATATTCATGAAATTACATTTGGAGTATTGAAGAAACCAATTCTTTAAAAGGTACTTATTAATAGATGGAACATTGGCATCCTTCAAAAGCCCATGCCTGTACAAGGGTAAGTAAGGACTTTGGGGATAATCATGCTGGTATGGAATTAAACCTTTCCACAACCCTGGAAGTGTACTTTCAATAAATTTATAGTAGTCTGGGCTGATGATCTTCATCATTTAATTTTGGTGAGCCTTAACTTCTTCAGTATGGGTTATCAAATGCGTCATTCATTCCTACAAAACAATCACCAAAATTCCTAGTAAGAATTTTAAAGAAGATAGTGAATTTGTTTTTGAAAAGGACACTATTCGCGTAGGTCCTTCGACAAGGTCCTTCGACGAGGTCAGTCACATATGTCCTTGGATAAGGTCCTTTGACAAGGTCAGAAACATTGGTCCTTCGACAGGGATCCTAGAAGAACAACTTTGATGAAGCCCTTTGGAATAGATCCATCGCATTAATAATTTTACCTTGAATAAATTTCAATGGAATTACACGAGAGCACAATGCAATAAGAGCTAGGAGAATGATCTACGCAACAAGAGCTTCAAAATTTCAGAGAAAGCACTGATGAAGAAAAAAATAATGAAAGGTGAGACCTATTTATAGACAGCTGAAGACCTATGTGTCAGGAATACGCGCAATACCTATAATCCATACCTCCATGAAGTACCTGTGTGACAAACCAGCGTTGTTCAAAAATTCATCCTTAATCTTTTTTCCAAAATTTCACATCAGGACTCAAACCTCTTTGTATATTTCAGATCTAATCCTAAGGAGAAAATTTTGTTGAAACTACTTGAGAAAGTAACCAAAATGATTATGAGGAATATATTCGGATATTTCAGATCCCAAAGCAAGGTTCAAAGAATAAAAAGGAAAATCAACACTACTTCCAAAAGAGCTTCGTGAGGGAGTAGCCTCATAGGCATGCGCGGTGGAGTGGCACGGTCGAGCAACATGGCCGAGCTATGTGGACGACCTAAATGGGCAACCTATGCATCAGATCTCTGTGCCAGAAGCAGTTTTGTGCACCTACGCGAATTACCTGCATGGCGGAGCTGCGTGACGTACCTACATGAGCAATATTTCTTCAGAAAAGCCTCATTCATGCCTATAAATAAAGCCCTTGGGATCCCCATTTCAAGACTGAAATGTTTGAAGGACTCTCTGAAGCTCTCATTGCATAGCTCTTTCACCTAGATCCCTCAATTTTATTAGGTAGCTCTCTAAAACACGAGAGAATAGATAATTAAATGGGATAGGAATGTTTTGAAGTTATTCACATTCTTCAGTCATCATCAATACCTGCATGCCGTACCTGTGAGCCATACCTGCGTCCCTTTCCTGCATGCAATACCTGCATTTCATACCTGCGCGCTATACCTGCGTGCCATATCTGTGCAGTATACCTTCAATGAGAATCTACATGGCACACTTGAGCGAGGGACGTACGAAACCAACTCAAGTACCCTTCTTAAAATCCATTCATGTCAAGGAATCTCCTTCGTTGGTTCCCTTATCTGAAAGGGGCTGAGTGGAAGCCTCCACCAAAACCTCCTAAATTCTCAAACCTTTGGGTAAGTCACATCATCAAGTCTCTTATTTGGGTTTGTATTTCTGAAATCAGAGGTTTCCCAAGTTTGTTTCACAACAGGGTTAGGATTAATGGGATGTTTTTGGGTTTGTATATCCATAGTCACATAGAACTTTCTCACAGAAATAGTTTTGGGAAGTTTATGATTTGAAGGAGGGTTGGTTACCAGCCTTTCCCTTTTCAAAGAGTTGTCCTGGAACCTTTGGTTTCTGGTATAGAAGGTACACTTCTCACTTGTTGTTCCGTGCAAGCCTAAGAGAAGTCTCCCTCCCCTACCAGAACCAATTTCAGGGCAGCCATACTGGTATAATCCAATCACCTTCACCGCTTCTTCCATAAATTTGACCCTAGTCCAATGTAAATAGAACAGAGGTAAGGTTCGTCACCTCGCCCTCTTCCATGGCCGACGTTCCCTCTTCTATTAGCATGGAGGAAAAAATTGGAAGTGTGAATTCCTTTGTTGAATATTTGAAATTCTCTTGTTTCTCATACTGAGAATGACTCATGTGGGCTTAGAAATTTATCATGATCATGAAATTTGCACAACCGAAGGAATGAAGAGTACTCTAATTCCTATTCAAACTAGGATACGTAGGAAGCCCTTTCAGGGCCCGATCTCACTGGATATCCTCATTAGGAATCAAACCCTAAATCCCCCAATTTGGGATTCCTCCTTAGGAAATAATATCCAAATTCAATCATCAAATCATTAAGGCATCATTTTCAAGAAGTAATCCCAAACTCATCTCTCTCAGAGGACTATACTATCTTATGAGATTTATAGAACTACGTGGGATTTGATTCGCATCCATATGGGATATGTAGGAATACTTCTTGAGGTTCAAACCCAACACTTCAAATCAACCATGTTCTCCTTGTGCCATATTCACAATATGGTCTGATTTTACTTGGAAACCTATATCCCTTCCAAAGTTCCTTGGGCTGCTTCAGCATAAGTCCCACACTAAGTTTTGACTAAGCATCTTTCTCTTAGAGGTCCTTATCAGATGACCTTAAAAGGTATGATGTGTCTTATTAAGAGACACTGATCTATGAGGGTTTTTACTCCTTTCATAAGGATATGTAGGTAGATCATTTTATGACCATGATCCCAAGATTAAAACAAACCTTCATCTCCCTGGATGACAATAAATTCCAGAGTTCCCCACTATGTGGCTTAAAAACTAGTATGATTATAAGAATGATTAAAGAATCTATAATCATTATATTAGTGGATACAATTGATGGAAAACCTCGAATACATACATATTTTTCCATTTATAAAAAACCTTGATTGTATATTGATGATTCAAAATTTTATACATGATAATAAGTGATTGTAAATTCCAAAGGATACTTATGATATAATAGGTGAATTAATAAGGAGTCGTGAAAATAATTTAATTTTACAAAGAGAGTCCCGAAGTAGAAAATAATTCCCCCCAAAAGGGTGTGATGAGTCTGAACTCTCATCCTCTTGACCAATGCACATTCTTAAGTATTATAATGTTCAAAACTTAATGAATTCCTGCCTTTGGAAAACAGGTCCTCTTTGATAAGTAACTATTGGAATTTTCCGGTTCCATGAATAAATCCAATGGAAAACGCCTGGAAACAATGATTCTTAAATCTAGAACGCATGATTAGAGGAACTATAAAATAGATATATTCATTATACATGATTACTCTATGAATCCTAGGTTCCGATTGGGCTTGGTCCTACCCAAATGTGTCAAATCACAACCCCATGGTCCAACGATGACTAACGTGATGAAATTGTGGTAAAGGCATCGAGAAAAAAGGTTTATCAATAATTTCCAAGTATTCATGACCAATGATTAGGAATAGGGATAACCATAGTTATAATATTATTGAATAATTAATTTAATTTCAATACTTGGGTGCATAAAATTGTCCATAATTGGTGAATATCAATGAAATGGATTATCCTTGATCAATAATTTAATCAAATGGGGTGGAAACAAAAAATTATGAGTTTTACCTAGAGATTGGATCGTTTTTTTCTCAAAGATCAATCTCTCCAACAATTGATTGGATTTATTATGTTCATTGTGATTTTATATACTTTAATCTGAAGTCTCATCATCATCGGATTCAGTTTTCCAATGAAAGGAGAGAAAGAATGTTCTCGATTATCCCAGGGTTTATTCAACTCACCCTGGGAAAATATCAATAATATGGTATTACTAGGAAAAAATAATCATATTAGTTAATTAAGATAAATAAATTTAATTATTTATTTTAACTAAATGCACTATCAAATAGTTTCAATATCCAAATACCTCACGCCGACCTATTTTAGGTTGCACCTAGTGTAAAAATCACATTCTGGACTCAGACGTTGTATCTGATTTTTGATCTATGATTCTATTTAACATTTATCACATTTTCTTTCAGAAACTTTGTGTTAAAAATCTAAAATATATTTAATATTATTATAAAATTAATTCTAGGCACATAGTGCGTCAGAATCACACGTCGTCTCAGCTTATGGCTCCAAAAGTATATATAGAAATACTTTAAAGTCTTACAATGAAATAATTAGGCATCTATAGGAGAAATATATGAATTGAAATATGGAATGTATATTAATAGTTTATAATGTAAAAAACAAGAATATAAACATTTATACTAATATATGGATGGTTTCAAAAATGGAATCATTGACAAAGAATATAGAAGTGAAAATGGAAACACATCAACCCTGTGTTATGTATATAAAAGATAAAAATTATGTTGATTTTGAAAATAAAATAATTTTTCGGGTTGGAAGACACAAAAAAATAATGTTATCAAGAGTTGGGAGGATAAATGAGGTATTAAAAATATAAAAATTTCTGTATATTCAAAATCATATCACATAACTAGAATAAACCTTGTCAACAATCATAATAACCACATGGGATTCCATAAATGTGTTGAAATTAGACTCCAAGGATCAAAAGTCCTCCATCAGGAAGATTTAGTACAAAGTTAATAAGATTGAAAATAAACTCAAGGAGATGCCACTAGTAATACATCCTTGTGAGGTGGAATTTAAAATATATAGAGAATTGAAGGATATTATCTTATGGATTAGAAAAACTACAGAGGAATGTGTTAAAGAAAATAAAATAAACAAATAAAATAAATCTAAAAAATAAGAAAATAAGAGGAAAAGTGGAAGGAAAAGGAAAATTAAACTAAGAAGGATGTTAAATAGGAACCACATCCACATTAAAAACCACCAATACCATTCTTGGAAATGTTAAATCAAGAGATAATTGGGGGAAAGGAGGTAAGTTTTTGGAAATTTTCATGAAACTTTACATTAACATTCCCTTTGAAAAATATTTTATGTATATTCCAACATATGAAATGTTCATAAAAGGGTTGGTTTCAAATAATAGGAAACTTGAGGATATGGTCATAATGAAAGTCATAGAAAAATGCTCAAATATGTTTTTAAGGATTATACCTAAGAAACAACAAGGTCAATGTAGTTTTCAAATTCCTATTAATATTTGATCTTATGAGTTTAGAAAATATTTGTGGGATTTAAGTTTGAGTGTAAATAATAATTAAAATTAAATTCATTTTATTGAAGGAGATAAATCCCACCAAACTTTATTCCAATTAAGATACATAATTGTGAGATATCCATGAAGTTCAATAGGGTAAATTTTCCATAAAGTGAATAGATTTTACTTTCTTTTCAATTTTCATATGCTTGAGATGAATGAATAAATGAAACCCATAATCCTCAAAAGGATATTTTAGAAACAAAAATGAAATTGATTGATTTTTAGAGTGGGGATTTTTATTTAAGAGTGGGTTTTGATCAAGTAAAGTTTATCATTCATCGGTCGATGACGATGTTTTGTTTAAAAGAAAAGGATTTGAGTGAGTAAATCAAGATGGAATTGGAATATGTTGTTGTAATTGATGGGAGGATAGAAATAGATACTTATTAGAAGAAAGAATAAAATAAAATTAAGAAAAATAGGGAGAACATATGGTTAATTTAGAGTATTGATGATACTGGAGAATTTGTTAAAAATTAGAATTATAAAGTGGGATAGAAAGTTTGGTTATACAATGATTTAATATTTTATTTTTTCTAGATTAACTAAAAATTAGTGTATTGGTCATATGGAAGTAGAGAAATCACAACATCAAGAGAGATTAAAGATAATTTTAGAGAAGGGAAGATGACCCATCTATGCGGATAAAACAAAATTGAGACTATTTATTGATCTGGATCTTGTAACTTATTTCTTTTCTTTTATCACTTGGCACAAAGATGTAGTATCCAGCTAAAAGATAGTAAAAAAAGTTATTACATGAGGCAATATAAGTTTTTTTATTTTTTATTTAGAAATATATTTTAGGAAGTGTCCTTTAGTATTTTTTTCTAAAATATTTTAGGATATATATTTCAATCACACATATATTTAAGATATAATAGATTAGGTATTTGGACTTTCAATTTTTCATTTTTACTTTTCTGGTCCATACTGAAGGAAGGAAAAAAGTACATATTGGATATAGGAAAGAAAATTAGATATTCAATGGATATGTTAGTATTGTTTTAAATTTAATATATCATTTAATTTCCTAATATATTGTTTTTAAGGTAGAGAAATTCTATTCCACACTTAAATATATTTTTATACTTTTAATCAAAGATACAAAAATTATCACAGGAATACTAACATTACTTATATTAAACATCATTTTGATATGATTGAATGGTTAATATGATGGATGTATAAGGAAATATTGGCATGAAACCATTGATTTGATTAATCATAATATACGATGATGGACTAACTTATGTAAATGAAATTTCATAAAAACATATATGCTTTATTTTTTAAAAGAATATATCAATTTATTTTATTATTATTATCCATTACATGTTTAATTTTATGATATTTTTTACCATTCCTGAGAAGTATTCTAAACCATTATTCCATATTATTTTCTATAAAATCTTTCATTATAGAACTTAGGATATGCATCATTAATAGAATATGCATTTTATCTTGTCAGAGCATGGAGGATTTGAGTAACATTATGATGATTATGTCCACAGATTAATTACTTATTTATGTATTTTATCTTTAGACCTACAATATATTTGATCTTTTGTGAATATATGGAGTTAATGAATTTCCTTGATAGGAATCCACATTAAAAGCCTATTTATCCTTCATACCCAAATTTTTTATTACCATTGCATGATATTTATTTTCATATTTAAAGAGTGTGTTTAGGGATTCCTGGTACCCCTTGGTGATAATTTCAAGGATAAATTTTGGGGAACTATATATTTTTCATTTTGGATAAAGTTTTAGAAGATATTGTGAATTTTTATTACATTTTTGTTACTCAATTATCTAAAAAAAACGCTTCATAAATATTGTAAGAAAATAATATTGAAAAATAATAGAAAAATATATCATTATATGAAATGTTGGATTTTAAAACCTATATAAGAGGAAAAGTAGTAACAGTGGTTAATTTTTAAGGTATTTGAAGTAGTAATTTTTTGAGACTACTTGAATATCATACATTATGCTTAAAAAAATTTCCACTCTATTTTCAATCCTTATGATTTAAATGTTTTACATAATTTTATATTAGACGTTATCCTGAAAGTTATTTGAGCCTTAATGAAATTACTCCTTTTTTTATTTGGTTTTTATATAGATATTTAGATATTTTTTAAGCTTGTGGATAGAGTGTATATACTTGAGATCAATCATAACTCTTACCTTTATATGATCCTTAGTGATGAGAGAGAAAATTTCAGATGAGGTAGATCATAAGGGTATATTAATACTAATAATAAGTTGAAATATTTAAATATAGCTTTTGAGAAGTATAACTCACTCAAAAGAATGTAAAATACATATTTTGATTGATTTTTTTTAAAATATTCTAGTTGAAGAGATATATCTTATATGATTCTTGAAAGTTTCTTTCATCATTGATATAATTTTGTTTAATTGAATTTTGATTAATGATTCAAAGGATGTATTTCATTATTAATAATATGGAGATATTTTTTTAGGACAAGAAGGATATTTGGGGTGTGTGTACATTGGGGTGTTGATAACTACTATTCATATATATTTTTGGAGTAATATTTTCATTATTTAATAGTGTTTATTACATAATTAAATGTTTTTTTAATGTTTAAATGATAGAAAATATTAATATTCAAGTTTGAAGAAATTTTTCAAAAAGGATGAAAAATAAAAAAAGGAATAAAATAAAAAAATGAGTAAAAGGTGACCGACTCGATTCAAGGGATAACTCATGGAACATGTATAGGTAAGTTTCACATAGGATAAAAGGCCAATAGTTGGTAGGCACTTGGGGTATAGGGAAGTGTTACTAGTTTAGAGCGGCTCCAGGATGATTTCACAACCATCAATGGAGGACCCTGTGTTATGAAGAATCTATTAAGCCATATAAAAGTTCACTATGGGATTTGTTATGTGAACCAAAAATGAAACAATGTTTTCTTGAATCAACCCGTTTAACATAGATTTTTCAAGCCCAAAATGAGGTTATAAATTCCCACTGAAACATGATGGTTCGTGCATTCTATATTTTTGCTACTATTTATATTGAAATATGGGTTGAAATGTTTATTGTTATGTCTTAGTGATGGTTTTTCATGGTTCACAATTATTTTTCAAAAAGAAAACTTGGAATCCTTCAAAATAAAGCATGTCCTGGTGGTTTGTTTTACGAAGTGTGTGGTGGAGTATAAGAAAAAATTGAGTTTAAAATTCTCATATTGATTTGTTTAGTATGTTTTAGAAAAAAATTGAGATTAATTTGGTATGTTATTATATATTGATGAGTATGTCTTAGTATAATCATTGAAAATTATAATTTAAATTTCTGTTATGGAAGTATAGATATCATGGAGGATAAAACTAGAAATACAAAATGCCCAAAATGATCATACTATGTCATGGTGTTAAGAGATATTTGGCTCAAACATGTGGATTTTTTGAGATATAAGATGTTATTTCGTGGAGAAAATTAAAATAGGATTATCAAAGGATGACTTGAACCATAATTGTATTTTCTACAATGTAATGAAAAGGATTAAACAGTTTTAGATTAAATTTTTTATTTTTCAAGGATACATCTACCCTATATTTTATGAGTTTAAAAGATAATTTTCATGGTATTCCATGTGTAAGATTAGATTATTTTTTAAATCCTATCTATCAAGAGTTGATTCTGGACATGGATTTGGATTTTGAAGATCAATCAAGAAGATATCAAGATGAAATTTTAGATTATAAAAGAAGGGGTTTCGAGGGAGTGGAAATCTAATCATTAAATTATCATCTTTGAAAAAATTATAGAGTTCTCCTTCTGTGGAGTTTTTCAAGCTAGGGTTTTTCATTAGCTTTATAAACTCTCTAATTGTTAGCCTTAGATATTAATTTTATTTTTTCGAAGATATGTATTGAAGGGTGATTTATTTAGTGAATTTTAATCTTCTATATTATTCCATGTTGGGTATTTTCATATATGTATTATTTAATTTAAATCTTATCTACTTATTCATGAATGATCATTTTTTTGATGGTTTATATGATTTTTAATCCATTAATTAATTTATTTGATTCATGTATGTTCATTGTATGAGTCAGAGTGATTATGTTTAAATATGATTTTGTTTCATTTAAATCTTAAATATACCAAAGTGTTTGACCATTATATAATATTTTCTTATTAGTTAGAGATTTTATCCCATGACCAAGGATTTTTTGGACCCAATTATGAAAACAACATAGCTAATTAATTATTATCTTTTATTTAAATAATTCATGATATCCTATATTTACTATTCTTGGTACACCTTCATCAATTGTTGCTTTTGTTTCTAATTTTCTTCTTTGAATTTTTCTAATTTTTATATTTTATTTTAATAAACATGATCTCTATGATTTCGACCCTCAGATACATATTTTCTATTCTTAGTAGTTTTAATTATGAATATTAAAATAAAATTTCTAAACTTGATAAACTCATAAGAATTAATAATTCAATATAGGCTCATCATTGAGAAAGAATCAATGTTTATAAAATGTGAGAATTTATTTTACAATAAAAAATATTGCTTTGTGTTATATAAATAAGTTGAATATATTTCTGATAATTTTGTTTTTTTATATGGTTTGTAAAAAGGATATCTAAAAAAAATTGTGAATTTAAAAACCATTCAATTTACAACTACTGAATTGAGTATCTTACTAAAAATATCTCATTAAGGAAGGGTTTGTTACAATACTAACATGGATGGTGAAGGATAGAATAAAGGCTATAATATAATATTTCATTTATTTGGAACTTTTTTTATTAAGAAAATGATATTGGAATATTTTTAACCTAAATAAAAAGTTATAGAAAAATGTGTACTCACATCAATTTCTCTTGAATTTGAGTATTTGAGAATATATTATTTTCAACATTCAATGTGTATGTGTTATTAATTGAAACCATATAGATTTTTTATGATATAAGTAGGGAGTTACATAACAAAAATGACCATTCAATGAAAAAAATTAATTTTAACCTTTATTGAAGTATTTTAACTTATTTATTTTAAAATTTGGATTTATAATTAAATAAATAATATAGTCTTAAACTTCAGTATATTTTTTTTAAATTGTATATTTAGAAAAATGGTGTATAATTGGTATAATTTTATAAATAAGTTAGTTATTTTTAATGTTGTTTTGTATTATGAAGAACTTGTTATGGTTGAATCAACTAAACCTCAAATAGAGTTTGCTCCTATTCATGGGGAGACTCAAAATGTGGTTTCTAAAGAATATCAAATTATTAATATTAAAGTTAAGTCTTTTAGAAAAAATATTTATAGGATAATTTATTTTTTTAGTTTTTGTGTTGCTAAAGTGTACCAAACTATTAAGGAAATACGAGTTGGTAGAGCTGATATTGTCTTGTCAGTTGATGATGTTATTGAGGAATCTAGGTTTGAAGTTATAGTTAGAAAAAAATTGATGTTAATTCTATAATTTTTTATGTTTTTATAAAAGTATGAATAATATATATATTAAAATTACTAAACATACTAAACAAATCATACATGAAAGGCTAGATGAAGGGGTGGAAGAATTTATTTCTATAAATTATTCAATGTTTCATTTATATTATCATGTGGAAGCTACTAGTGAAGTCATATTAATAGATTTGAAGATAAATAGTTTATTATTGAAACTATTGTAGAAAATAATTTTCATGAAATTATATTTTATCCTGATTATATTGATTGGTTCATTTATTATTTTACTTGGAAGTATTGTAAAACTAAATCAGAGAAAAACATTCATCAACATTTAGAAAAAACATAATAAAATTTTCAAATTACTTAACGATTTTTGAAATTAAGTTATTAAATATCATGATAATATTTTTTTATTGAATGAGAAAATAGTGTGTAATTTAAATTTTGAAAATATTATTTTTTAATTTTTTTATAAAAGTTTTATTTTGAATTACCTAACAATTTTATTAAAATATAAAATATTTATGTTGCAGCTCCTGTAAATGCTGAAAATTATTACTTGCTTAGAATTTTATTTAAAAATAAGTTGTTGGGTATTTCTAATTTGAATATGACATATTTTTAATGGTTATAATATATAATTATATTTAAATTTATAGTACCATGGAAATTAATATTGAGTTGTAAGATTTAAAAACTGAATGGGTTTTAAAGACAAATATTGAGAACTTGAACCCAGATGTGACTCTGTTATAGGTAGACATTTTAAAAAATATTATTTTTTAAAAAGTTTTAATACTAATTTAATGTAAATATATGAATTAAATATGTTTCGAATAAATATTCTAAAATATTTATCTTTGGTTGTTCAACCACCTCTAATTGATTTCAAATTCTCCACAAAAAAGAGGTGGAAATAAATCCCCTGTTATAAGAGAATATTATCCCTTTGGGACTATTTTTATATAATTTTTAAATTAATTTTTTTGGAAATGATAAAGTTGTAAAGGAAAGAAAACTAACTCCAATTTTTTAGATATTAAACATAAAATGAATTTTTTTTATAAATTTAAAATTTATACAGAATTTTTCTATATCTATTTGCATGCTCTCATAATTTTCTAGAAAAAATATTAGGTAAAAGAATTATCAAACAATGTTTATTTCAATATCAAGTATTGATATAAATTAACTCTTGAAATCTATAAAAATTATTACTTTAAATGGATAGATTTTTGTGGATATGTCTTGTATAAAATTATGGGTAAATAATTTATACCTAAAACACCATTAAGTTTTGATAGATCATTTAAGTTGTTAAATATCAAATTTCTATGTTAACAGAAGCTAAAAACATGAAAATATAATGATTTTATATGAAATCATCTCTATATCTGTATAAGTTATCTTCTTTTACTTCATATAATGAACTATGGTACCAAAAAAGTCAGTCAAAATGGGAATTTAATCTAAATATTCATGAAAAACTTACTTTAATATAACCTCTACCTTTCATTGATTATGTAACAGATATGTAAGAATAGTATAACAAGGACCCTCAAAAGCCTAATCTTTAAAAACATCATAATCTATGTATGAGCTATATTTTTTTATTGATTTATATATCATTTAAACATTTTTTATTATTTATGGATTTTTAATTATTTTAATGTTACTTATTTAATTTTATAATTGATTCTCTTATTCATCTTTCAATATTTTATATATTTTAGTTAATTAATTTTATTATTTTATATATTTGTTTTTCAACACATACTGTTCAAACCTTATTTAATATTAAAAAAATTGGGGAAATTAATGGCATAATTTTCTTTTGAAAATTATTTAAAATTTGTAAAATTTTATTAATTTTTTATAGGTTATGAAATCAACAAAATGGGGTTTGGTATAGTTTTATTATGATCTATATTCTAAACGTATCATTATTTTAATGATCATAATAATACTCATATTTATTATAAATTTGTTTATTGAAGATTAATTAGAAATATCCTTTCATTATTTAATGAGTATTCCCAATAATTATTTTATAGTGTATTATATTTATTTTAATAGAAAGGGACTCAGCTACTTATTAAAAAAATTCCAAAGTTATAAATGTTTATTTCACTATGATGCATATTTGAAAAAATAAAAGTTCATTATTATGCAATTTATTTTATTTCAAGATAAAAATTATACAATATTAAGATTTTCAAGTTTAATATTACCCTAGTTTGAGAAATATATAGTTAATATTATCAAAGAGAGAAGTATTGAGTATATTCTTACACAGATAACTGAATTAAATATTTAATAATGCAAAAAATCTAAATTTATGAAGTGAAACTCGTACAATTAGAAGAATTTTGGAGTCAATCTTACATAAGTAACCATGAAGGATGATCAAATCTTATACATCATCAAAAAAGTTTATTTACTTAAGTAAAATTATATTTTAGGGGATTTTACTTTCTTGAAAGTAATTTTTATAACCAAATAATTCCAATATCCATCCTAGAGATTAATTTTTTATTGATGTAATATTTGAAATATTATATCATGATGGTATTGAGAAATTTTTTACAAGTTATTTGTGATATTATTTGTGATTTTACAAAAAACAATTATTGTTCAATATAAGTTTTACATTTTAAAATGTTTATTACGTTTATATATAATCAAGTTTATATTAATAGTATTAATTAAGAGATGTAAATATAAACTTTTAATATTGTTTTTGATCATATTGTACCTATAAAACATCGAACTGATCAATTTTTGATTTTTTATCTAGATCTATTATTTATTAAACTTTTAAATTTTATTATAAAATCAAATATAAATTCTTTCCATTTTTTTATTAAAAAATTTATAATTATTTATAATCTCATTTATATTTTCTAGAAAATATACACTATTTATCCTTTTTTTGGAATCAATACTAAGGTAATATCCCAAATATAAAACCCTTAAAAAGATCTTGGATTTTTCACTCTTAAGTTTCACCTACCTATGCTCAGCTATGAAGATCACTAGTTGAAATGATATTGTAATTTTTATTATAAATCCCACATCATGTGTTTGTAGAAATGGGTAGGGATTTTCATTAGTCGCTCAAAGATCTATTATTATTTTTTCATGTTCTTGACTATGTTATATTTATTTATACTATTCATAGAATCAAATTTTTCAAAATATAACTAAATTATAGAAGATTAAATTATATAGAGAGTAAATTTATAAGTGGTAAATTCACTCCCCTTTATCCATATAACTAATTATTGGGATAAGTGTTTCATTGGATTTCGGGAATGATTTATTTCATATTGGCCACCATAATATATTCTCAATAGAAAATAAACATCTACCTTTGAATCTTGTAGTTACTTCTTTATTAGAGAATTTGTGTACATGATTGTGTAGAAACCACATACTCATCTCCTATAATATTGAGTGTACCTAAATTTTTATTTCTGTTTTAATTAATCACACAAAGATTTCTATAACAAAATACATTTTTGTAAATGAAATTTTCATCTTTAACATATATTTTATTTTTTTGAATCCTTATAAATGATTGGAAAGGTATACATGAAATTATGCGTAAGAAACATATAAAGAAATACTTAGTATTTTATAAGTTAATAATTGAATGTTATAGGATAAATATATTTCATATTATTAATAAAAGTAAAACAGGTCAAAAATTATAGGTAAATATCAAGATTATAATTTATAAATCCAACTGATTTTGGACCCCTAAAAATACCACAAATGCGAGAATTATTATACTTTGAAAATACAATATTATGAAAAAAGTAGACATATTAGGAAAGGAAATATAAAATAATCCTAGAAAAATAAATAAATAAGAGGAATAAAATTTTATGAGTATATACAGTAAGGTAATATGATATATCTCTATTTTATCATGTAAGGTAGTTATTGGGGATATGTCATTTAGAATTGTTACATGGCCATCAGAAAAGTAACGTGACCATTATGAGTGATTGTTAAAGTAGATTTCTAAGATGATGAAAATCATTGATATAATAATAATATATGAATATCAAAATATTACAAATGAATATTTAAATTAATGAATATAATTCTGTATTTATTTTAACTCAAAGAAAATAAAACGGAACAATTCTTATTAGTAATGTGTTTTACATTCATTTGAAAAACATTAGTATTTTTATGTTCAATATAAACGTTGAATTTAACTTATTAATAATTTTATTTTGATAAAATATATTCATTTTTGGAATCAATATGTCAAAAATATATAACGGGTAAAGTATAAATATATAAATAAATAGTGAAATACATAGGTGAATAGTGACATATTTGAAATGGGTTATTTTATAATAAGGTAAATATATCATACATTATGAATTAATGAGGTACAAAATAGTTTTACTGGACTCCAATATATGTTATACTATTATTGGTTACAATACTAAATATTATTCAAAGTCATTAATAAAAACATTTCTTATTCATTTTTTTTCAAAAAAAAAACCCGCCACATTCACTTATAAATATCACCCTTTACAAGACATTTCTCCTCACTTAATAAAATTTACACTTTTCCTAATATATTCCAAAATAGTTCTCCAAAGGATATAATGCACATAGAATAGGTTCTGGTCTAACTACAACACAAGTTGTTGAAGAAATTGACACATAGTGATGAATGAGTGTAAAAACCCTGGCCTTTTAGGTTAGTTATCTCTTTTATTTTTGGTTGTTATATATCTATTTTCATGTAATTTTAAATATTAATATGAGTTAGATTGTTTTTGGTGGAAAAATAGAAGAGTGAGGTAAGTGACATGGTGTATCCAACATTGGGTACCCTAGTGGGTTGTCAATGGGTACTTGATGGAACCCCATGTGTTAAAGGTTCTCTATCAACACCAATTATTACATGATGGATTATAATGGTTTCCTGGTTTATATAATTGATGTTTTTATAGTTTTTTCTCCTTTTTTGAATTTCAGAATAAAAATATAACCCCTTAAAACTTTATTCAGTCCGGTTTTCCCCAATATTTTTATCTATAATCCCCCGTGGGTGATTTATTCTCCCTCTCCTTCACCTCTTATGGATCCTTCTACAACCTTGATTCATGTTGTCACTAATAATTCATAGAATTTTTTTTCTCTAAAATTTAATATGCATTGCTCCCTATAATCTATTTATTCTCCTTGTTTCCTCTTAGAATCATGTTTATTCCATAATTTTCCTCTCCTAGGGTTGGTTAAACCATTCAATATCTTTGGTCTTCCCCTCTTTAAGTTGATGCATGGGTTCATCTTAGGTGATTTCAAGGTGTGATTATCATTTTACTTACCAAATTATTCTTCCCTTGATTAAATTGATTTAAAGTCATAGAATTCTTTAAATAAGATGGTCTAATTGATTCAATTAGTGGAATATCTCTTCCAAAAAAATTTCAAAAGAGTTTCTATGTATTTATTCTTAGTTGGTGTACCCCTCTTCCCTCTTTTACACTTAAGGGATAGGTTATAAATTTCATAATTCCAAGTTAATTTAGTCAATACAAAAAATTTCAAAATGTTTAATAGTTATTATTATTGTTTTGAAGGAAATATATATAATAACATTATTTGGATAACCATCTTAGAATTATTGACTCTTTTATAGCTATTTAAACCGTCAATTTCAATAAATTTTATTTAAATAATGATAAGACAATAAAAAGGAACATCAAGTTGCCATGAAGTATTTCATCTTAATATCATCACTATTTATAATGATTTTACAATCACTTGGGATGGATCCAATGCAAAGAAAAATTTCGAATTATTTTTTCAAGTCCCCCTTAGAATCTATGAGATATGCCTCTATGTTCCCTTCATGAAAGATATGAAGAATATAATTGTTTTGATATATTAAATATTTTTATTACCTTACAAAATAATATATTAACCTAAATATATGTGTAGGGAAGGATATATACCTAACTAATTCTGACAAACTAGCTCCACAAATACTAAGGGGAGATTGAGAACCTTGCACGGAGAAACCCACTCAGAAGCACCTATTATTTTATAATAAGGTGATTGAAAACTCCATAATAATCAGTGAAATACATAAAGAATTATCCTTTATAGTATTGTATGATCCCCCTTTCTGCATAATTATATTTATATAGGATCCATCGGTTCATCATATACATTCATGGAAAAATATCCCAGTAGATGCAACACCCATGCCTCATTATATCAGTAGTAGTAGGGGCGCTTGGGCTATCAGACCCCAATCATCAACTTCCTTATTATTTTATTCATTCTCTATTTTTTCTTTTCCTTTAGTTTTTTTTAGTTTCAATATGAATATTTTTAATTTTTAAAATTTTATCATGGGCATATAGTCAATGTATGGTTATTACTGACCATGATACTAAATATATTAAGGCCTATAATACTCAACAAACCAATTTTTCATGGTTATAATATTTACCGTACCATGCAAACAAACTGTGTGGGATCCATATTCTCTATAGTATAGAGTGATCAGTTGGAACACAGTTTGGTAAACCATGGAGATTGAATAGTTTTTAAAATTTGAAATGTATTTCATGATCTGATTGAATTAAACCCAAATTGAGTGCCTCTCGTTTTCCCCACTCATATGAGATTGATCGAGGGAGCCCTTGGCACACCCTCATTGGACATTCCTTTGTTTTTTGGCCTATCCCACTCAAATATAATGGTGTTACGTTCAAGGTTAGGTCTTCTCTTCTTCTCATATCAATTTATTTCTTGTTTCATCTTCTCCCCTCGCCTTAGTATATTCTTGGATAAACACTTGGGTGAGGATTTTTCATGACCCGAACCAAGCCAGATCTCAAGCCACAACTACCCAAAGCTCGCCTCCATAGGCCATGGGTTGGAGAAAAGCACTGAAGGCACGCAAAACTTGGGTAGTTCTTTACCTAATAACCTGTACACATTGGTGTAGCTAAATCAATGAAAAAGTACATAAGAAAAGTAGAAAAAAGTGAAAATCATATAGAGTAACATAAACATGCATGAACCACTAGATAGTATAAAGGTATGGTAGTAAAAATAAAATGTAATGGGAAAAACAACACACCCAAAATAGAAACCAGTTCCATACTAGAGATAACTAAAAAGGAGTAACAGCTAAGGGAGCCCCGCTCCTATATCCCCACACTGACCACCATATGTAGTCAACACAACCAGTATTCATAATTTCCCCTGAGATCACGATCGACCTATATATCATCTACAAAATAACACGACACATATTGGGAAAAGACCATACATGGGTGAGTCTATACATACCCAGTAGAATTCCACTAAAAGATGAAGGGGGGCCAGTAAGAGATACAACAAAAGTAAACCAAAATATGGAACAAGGTATAGTAAAGATAATGGAAATAGAGTAGTTCAACCCAAGAAGAGTGTGAAAGTGGGATCATCCAAACACAAGGACATCAAAATAGTGAGTATGTGAAACTCTTGTTGAGTCTTTGATACCTATAGTTGGAGAGTAGACTCATCTAACCACAAGAATCTAGTCATAGAAATCATGTGGTGTACCCCGTGCGTCTTCACCTCTCCTGGAAGGAGAGTACCTAAAAACCAAGCAGTGGGTAATGAAACAGGATATATATATATATATATATATATATATATATTCTTATTCAAATAATCCCAAATGATAGAGTTAGGGGATCATCATCTCAAAGATCATCCCTATAATATAAGTAGACAACTGTTCCAATTTAGAGTCAGTAATACCCAGTACCTCAAGCATCTAACCAGGAGTCACAAGTCAATGGGGATAAAATCACCACACCTCAATACTATACTCTTTGGGAATCACTAACTCACCCTAATGGTTTTAGTTCATGTCACAATAACACATATCAGTGGGTAAAGCTCCCTTATTTCTCACGAGTCATTAGGTAAGTCGAATCATGCCTCGCTACTATGTCACATAGTCGAGGGACTTCTCTAGAAGGTTATTTGGAACCACACTATCCATCCCTACTAGTGGGTTAGCCTGGAAAGTCTTTGGGGACTACACTACCCAGATCCTATTGGAGGGTCATCCTGGAAGGTCATTGGGGACTACACTTCCCAGCCCCTCTGAGGGTCGTCCTGCAGGGTCGTCGGGGACTACAGTACCCAGTCCTACTGGGGGGTCAGACCAGAAGGTCGTTGGGGACTACACTAGATAACCCTACTAGAGGGTCATCTCAGAATCATTTTGGTAATCATGTATAATCACTACCATCAGCGGGTGTCATATTTTCATGTTCCAAATCCATAATATCCACATCATATCTCGAAACCCACTTCTGAGAGAACCATCGCGTTCTACGTGGAAAAAACTCAAGATATGCGTCTTGTGTGCTGAAATCCAAGTTCAAATGAAGGAGATATGGAGGATTGAATACTGTTCGTTATAGCTCAATAATTATAGAAAATGTGGGGGGGACACAAGGCATGTGGCCCCTCTTCACTATCTGGTCAAGTCTCTAGCCGGACATTGGTCCAATACCATGTAGTAGTGCATGCCTTATAGGGGGACTACACAACATGTTTTGTTTATCTAGGGATAAGGGATGTGTATGCTGGTTGTTTTTGTGTACTCGGACCCCATGTTGGTTTACTATGGTTCATGGTATGTTGTCCCACACAGGATGCTAGCCATGTGGCCAACCCATGTCTGTGTGTCCGCCACATGGTGTGTGCCTAGTCCTGCATTTCTTTACATGACTCTTCCCACATAGAAAGGTAGTACACGACATTTAACGGGGTGTACACACTGTATCATCCTTATCTTTTCCCAAACCCAGGCACCACCACCGAGGGAGGATACATGTCAAGTGTTCTTTTCTGAACACGTCTTGTATTTGCAATTTTTCTAGAAACCCAACGGGTTCTTCAATCCTAGCCACCACATCCAAATCTGCTTCAACTGAGGTTTGAGTCGCATGATTTCTCTATGAAATCTTTGGTTCTAGCCGAAGAAAATAAGATCTCTTCACCATTTAACATGAATCAGTCTTGTTCAGAAATACGGGTTTGGCCAGATCTTCAGCACACCTCCATGTCATCATTTATCAATAGATTGAAGTGAAAAAATTGGATTCCTCGTCATCGCATCATGTGATTTATAGATATATTCCTTGCTCACGTTTTTATTGTGTTTCCATGATTCTACCTTTCTCGAGTGCCCGATTGAGCTCAGGTCACTCAAAAATAGACAAATCTAGATACACAAAGATTCAACGGTGAGGAACGTGAGGAAACGATAGGGAAAATGAACCATAATCAAAGGTTTCGATCATTTTCTAGGAGTTATTGGATAAAAATAAAAAATAGGTATCTATATTATATGAAAAAATAATAAACAACATGTTCTTAGCTATTAGGATCAAGAAAATGGGTGTGTATTGATGAATCAAGTTCTAACATGATTAATCATCTAGTATAGGGAATAAATACACAAAAAAAAATCCTACCTCTTTTTTGGATCGATCAATGGTGAAGAACACATTCACCGTTGAAGGAGGATGATTCTTCGTTTTGGGATCTATCTAGATCCATGGATTTATCATTTTTCTATGTTCGTCATTCTCCAATGGGAAATGAGAGTATATGAATTCATCATTGGTTAAAATATGGTTATTAGTTTCAAACCCCATTAACCATGTATTTCAATCCATTTATTAGGTTTAAAGGAATTTAATTATTTAAATTCATTCATTCATTTAATCACTTAAATTCATCTCCAATTAGCGAGGGGTCTGAACGTCAAGTGTCGGCTCATTTTATGTCGCGTCTAGGTAAAAAACTACGTCCCGAACCCAACTCTGGTCCCAGATTTCTGATCCGATAAGCCTTTTAAGATTTATCCTATTTTATTTAATTAAACAAGAATAAAAAATATAAAAAATATTTAAATATTTTTATATAATTAATTTTCGGTACACCGGGACTAGGAATCGTACACCCTATCATTGCCTATCTCTGAAAAAATAGTTAGAAATAATTCAAAGTCATATAAAAAACTATGTCTCTACGTGATTGTACCTAATGTGCTTCAATTCTTGAATCTAGGATGTGGAGAGTGTTTGTCAATCTTAGTTCTTTCCTTAATCAGATGTTTCATCACATATGCACATGATTGAAGTTGGTGTATCAATCCTTTTACTTTCCAAAGCACACCATGAGATGCTTGAATCTATCTAAACTCGTTTTAATTGAATTTATTTTGTTTTTAAATATATAAATTGGTTTTAAAGGATTTTTGGGCTAGTGTTCTAGTTTAAAAATAATATTCATCACATTTTTTAAATGTTTTATCCTTTATAATAAATGTATATGTACACAATGTGTTTATTAAAATTTTCATGAGGCCCTTTCAAATAATTTTTGTGTTTTAGGTAATTATAAGTCTTTAATATAATTATATGAGTTTCTTTGTGATATTTACATATGGTTTGTTTGGATTATTCCCAAATTTGAGGATTTGATTGTTTTACTTAGAAATTTTTATATCTTTTTGTACGACTTGAATTGTTTCCTTTTACTTAATCCCTTGATATTACTATTAATATATATATATATATATGTGTGTGTTAGTGATATGTGTATATCTATTTGTACATATATGTGTAAATATATATGTGTACATGAATATATATATAGAAATTTCCTATAATGCCTTTGATAAAACCATGGATTTTAAATTTTCATTTGGTTTCAAAAAAGGTTCTCCAAAAGATATTTCAATACTATATTTTATAAAGCATGGTTTTGAGGTCTACTTGAACTTTGAGAAATTAATTTTATGTTTTCATTGATTTTTGAATCGTATTTGATAGAAGATTGTTTTCTTAGAAAAATTATTAATAATTTTAAATAACAATGACTAGTTGGTACATTAAAATTGTTTTCATAAAAAGTGTAAAACTTCATGGAAGTCCCTCTCTTATGGTTGTATTAATATCATGTTTTTTTGTTTTAATGAGGGGTTACACATGAGTGAGTATAGGTATGTAGGTTGATCATTATAATTGAATTATATTTATTAATGATTGGTGTGTTTTATGTGAAGTCTACCTCATCTCCCACCTTCATTATCATAATGGGATCATATAAATATTTGTTTTTAATGAGATATACCAACTATCTAGTCTGGATTATATAGAATATATTTTCTTTAGTACCATATTTTATAAGGGACTGATATTGTTTAGGCTATTTGAGAGAATCTGGTTGGTCATAAACATAGGAATGTATCAATAAACCTATAGATGGTTCCAAACCAAAGATATCTAGGGTATCCTCATAAGATGTTCAGTTATTTCCCATGATTACATAATTTTTATTTATAACTATTTACTTACAAATTACTTTTACTTTACTTATCATTTATTACTGATCGGTCTTGATATTCTTTGTTACTTATTCACTTTATTTGGATGTCCTTTTTTATTTATTTCTCTAATTGGGCCTTTTCATGTATATGTTTTAAAATATGGATTTAAAAAATGGAATATTTAAAATAATTTTTTAATTGGTATTTCAAAGATGATTTGAGAAAGTATTGTTTTGGTTTTAGAAAATAATAAAAGCTCCACTTTGAATAGTATACATTCAAACTATTCGGTGTTAGTGGTTTTGGGAAAGAAAATGTATAGATTCTTTGTTGATTAAGTACTATGTCATTTTATGATCACACCCTAATTATAAAAATCAGTATCGGTAGAATCAAGTTTTATTTAAGGTTCAGGTCCTGGTTTGGGTTCTCTTTAAGAGCAAGTTAATATTGTCGATGATTGGTGACTAAGAGTTTACATGGAGATTACACTGAGAGTTTTGGTTAATAGTTTGTATCTCAGTTGTATCATCCATGTCAACCTCCTATAATATTGATCCTATATTTGTATAAATGTTGTGTTATATTTATTTTTACTTTTTTGTTGTTATGTATACAAGTTTTTTCTTTTTGGTTTTGTGTTAAAAAAACTACTTATTGGTGTGGCATGGACGTCCAATGTATGGAGGGGTCATGATAGAATTTCTGAAAAATTATACTACATATTAAATATTATTTGTTAGTAAAAATCATTCCCAATGTGCTATATTATATTCCCTTGTTACTATACTCTTACCTAAGGTTACTTGGGACGTGTGTCGGGTATGTCATAGACTGACTTGGTTTCCCAAATTAGGGAAGACTAGAGTTGGTTTGTGAAAAGAATAGTATCAAAGACTAGGTTATTAATATGTGATCAGTTTCAAATCAACATATGAAATTTTGGGTGTATGGTATATTATATTTAGGAACATCGAAACTCGGGAGGTAAGTCATGAGTGGGTAACTAATCACCACCACTCATGATGAAACCTGAATTGCCATAGGATTTCAGGTTGTATGTCTTTAATTTTGATATTCTTTTATTAATTGGTTTCTGTTGTATTTTGGTTCATGTTAATGGTATTTTTTATTGTTCAGTGTATTTATATATTTTAGGGTATTATAATGGATGTTTAAATTGTTTCATGCAGTGATCTTTCACGGCCTAGCAAACCTTGTGGTGCTCGAGCACACGGTTTGAAATAAATTCATGTGGCAGTTGCATGATTGGAACATGGTCCACTAAACTATGTTCCCAGGTCATATATAACCAGTAGTCCATCATAAGGAATTTTTATTTTTTTTATGATGTTATTGACTAGTTTTTTGTTTTCATTCAGTAATACGAAGGTTGATTTCAAGGAAAAGAAAATATTATTTGGATTTGGAAATTGATAAAGGGGTTTGTGATGTAAAAAATATTTTAAAATGACACTTTTAGATTTTGGGGAAAGGTTTTCTATTGTGAAATAAAATGGGTTTGATATTTAAAATTAGGTAAATGGTTTTTATAATGATTTTTTTGGAATTTTAAACTATTTTCCTAGAAGAGTTATTATAATATATTATATAAAATACTAGTGATTGTAAAGTTATTTTAAAAAAGAGAGCTTCAAATTCATTGATTATCATGATTTTTGGAATTATTATTGTGATATATATAATTGGATTAGTTTTTAAAATCAAGGTCTATTTCGTTCTAGGTGTTTTTTAGAACTATTTTATTATTGACCGAGTTTATGTTTTCATTATATTTAGAGTATGAATCCTAGAAAATATCTGAAGGATTATAAGAAGTATATATGAGATGACCTAGAACCATTCTTCGAAACCTGGTGAAAAACATACATACTTTTTAATACATCACATTAATTACAAAAAACTCCCAAGATCTAAATTTTGGTATATATGGGAACGAGGTGCATTTACAAATAAACACATGATATAATACATATTTCTTCTACAAGGATTCTCTACACATATAACTTCCTTATATATCCCTTTCATTGGTATTAATAGGTAAAATGAGAAACATAAGCAAAAGGGGATATAAATCAACATGGGTACGATGTGAGGAATGATAAAAGAACATGAACATAAGGAAAAGAGGCATAACATGGCCATAAGTACATGTGGAATAACATGGTCATAAGTATATGAGGAATAACATGATCATAAGTCCAAGAGGAATAAATTCAAAATTTGGATGAAAAAAATCATCACACATTCATAAACATATCACTATAGCTCATCACTAGGGTGTCGTAAAATATATTACCCAGGATTTTGGAAAAGGTATATTTACCCAATGAATTGGAGCGCTATCCGGGTCACCCTTCATATTTCCAAGGTTTTTCACCAATGTGTCATAAAATATTACCAAGTAATTATTCCAAGTTATCAGGAATATATTGTCTCTAGAGAATAATTATTTACCCAACGTATTGATCTCTTAAGAGTAACTTACAATAGTTAACTCCATCTTCTCTTAAGAGAATCTTAGATCAGTTAACTCCATCACTTTAATCAATGCATTGGAGTTATATTAGGGTGAACCCTTCATATGTTTTAATTAATGTGTTACACATAATTTAAATAGACATAAATCCATGAATAATCATAGAAAAATAAATACGTTGGTAATTAAATGGGTATCCAATAAAATTCGGTAATTTTCTAGGTAAATAACCATCAATAGACATAATAAAGTCTATGGTATTTACACTATATAGATAATGGGTATATGGTTTAATAAATAATTTCCCTATTAAATCAATGTATGTTTCTAGTTGAACAACCTTCAATTAGAAGAATCATTCAATGGTAATTGCATGGAAATGAATTATTACTCATAGTTGATGATAAGGAAAGACAAAGGCATCAATGAAACATTCTCTAAAGAGATCATATTCGAACACAAAAACATGTACATAAGAACATGGACATTTATAATAAAGGTAAAATACATGATAAATATTGTGAGTCAAAGAGAACAAGAACATTGGTAATAAATTGGGTGTGAAAGAAACCCTTTTAATGGATTCATTTGGGTATCTTTGTGAATATCCAACAATAAACTTTAGAAACTATGGGATGTTCAAAATATAAATGTTATGACCAAACTGAATTAATTATGACAATAATTGGTAAAGGTTATATTCTTGTAATAGGGATGTAAATTGAATGTAAATTTCAATCCATATATTATGATAATTTATTATAGATCATATAGAGTATGTGAATTATCCAAAGAAAATCCATTGGGAGTGTCAAACCAATTGTGTAGTAAAGGCCTATTCTCCATGAACCAAAATGATTGTCAGGATATAACTAAATGACTATTTTCATGGTATTAACCCCTAGATGCATATAATAGAAAATCATACCCACTTTTAGTATTCATGTAGGGATTTCTTTTTTAGGAAAACCACACACACTTTCCTTTAATAAATTTTGGATGGTTTTATGGCTATGGGAAACAATGATAATTAAAAAATATTATTAAGGTAGTATTATGATATGTAATGATGATATATTATTGATAATATATTAAGGAAATTATAAAAATGACACATAATAATATATCACATTGTAACAATTAGTAATTTAAAATTTCTTGCAAAGGTAGTCGTAAAAGATGGGCGAGGAACCCTTATTTTGACAGTGTAATGACTTTGGAAAACGATATAATGAGAAGAAAATGGAGTCCCTCAGTTACCAGACATCATATTCACAGTAATGGTGGTATTTAAAATCACTTTACATGATAATAAATTGGTAATCAAATTCTTATACAAAATAAGAACTTGAATCGATAGAAGTGGTGGAAAAGATCCATTACCATGGGAGGATGCTTCTTAAAGATAGGGAGGGACTCCTTAAAACCTTGAAACCACCTGGGAGGGACTCTTTATAGGGATATTGAGAGATAAATCTTGACAAAAGTATTTTTCATGTAATTTGATGAGGAAAAGGGGGTATTTATACTTGAGGATGGGTGGTTTAAAGGGTTAAAATAATGGTTATTTTGTTATATAAGTCAACCACTTATGTTTAAATTGAATTAAACTAGTTTTATAAATAATTAATGAGTATAATAGGGTATATGGACGTAAAAGGATATCCCAAACAGAATATTTTCTTTCCAAACCACCAAACTAATGCATACAAATCAAAAATACTTTTTATCTTAAAATTGTTGTTTGTGGTTCCAAAATATAAGGTATAATTTTTTTAATTTAAAATTAATATTTTTAAATTAATTTTGATACTTATTTAATTATATACTGATAAAAAAAATTTCATAAAATTTTATTCATTATGATGCAATAAAGGTTCCATAAAATCACAGTGCTTTGTTATGCGACAATGTTCACTTTTTCGCCAAAAAATAAACTTTGTTAGAAAAATATAAAAAAATCAGCCTAAACAAATTTTTATGTGATGAGTCCGAAAATTAGTTTTATTTAACAAAAATAATTCTATAAATATTACAATATCATCTTTTAAATAAATATCCTCATTTATTAAAATTTAATAATTTCATCGAAAAATTTACATTTTGTCCATTATAAAAATTTACAAGGAATTTGTTAAAATATATTACCTTTTAAAAGTGTTTTATAAGATAATTTCATGAAAATAATTTTTATATAAATTTTATATATTTATCATAAAAACTTTTTAATATAATATCTTTATATTCTCTAAAAACAATACATTGTTGATTATATCATTAAATAATCACTTTTCTGTTCCTAATTGTAGTTATCCATGATACATAAAGTTATAATGAAATGTTAAAGAATTTATATGTGATCATAATAAATAATTTATTATAAAATAAGAGATATTTTAATAACATAAAGAAATTTTTTAGGTTTCACATTTTTCCCCCCTTAGAGAAATTACATCCTTACAATTTTAATCATTGATTAACACTTACTAAACCCATATGTTCACTTAAATGTTATCTAAATAAAGGTCACTTTATGAAAACATAGGATATGTTAATCTAATGTGGTCATACTGGATATAATTGACCAAGTATTCTTGAGAAAAGTATTATATATCTAAGGCTCTATACCCAAATATTCCAAATACTAATTCACAAAATAACCAAACTATACTTTGATACCAAATGAGATTCCCCAGATCCACACTTTTGGATCTAGGGAAAAACATTTATACATTTTAATACATCACATGAATTATAAAAACTCGCATTATCTAATGTTTTGTGTCTTTGTGAACTATGTAAATTTATCACTAAACACATGGCAAAATACACATCTCTTCCACAAGGATTCTCCACACATGTAACTTCCTTATATGTATCCCTTTAATTGTTATTCTTGGGTAAAAGGAAAACTATAAGAAAATGGTGACATATAAATCCAATTAATTTATAAATAATGAAAACATATCATAAATCATTATTGGTAATATATGAGTCATGATAAAAGAACATCAACATGAGGAAAATATGCGTAACATTATCATAAGTACATGAGACATAACATGATCATAAGTACATGAGACATAACATGATCATAAGTACATGAGACATAACATGATCATAAGTACATGAGGCAGAACTTAAAAATGTGTATTCAACATAATCATGTCACATTCATAAACATATCACCATAACTCATAACTAGAGTGTTGTAAAACAAATTACCCACACTTTTGTAAAAGGTATCTTTACCCAATATGTTGGAGCACTATCAGGGTGCACCTTCATATTACAAAGAGTTTTCACCAAGGTATCATATAATATTACCAAATAATGATTTCAAGGTATCATGAACATATCATATCTAGAAATTAATTATTTACCCAATACATTGGTCACTTAGGAGTAACTTACAATAGTGATCTTCATAATATATTGTGAGTAACTTACCTCAGTTATCTCCATCACTATACCCAATGCCTTGAGTGATGTTAGGGTGAAACCTTAGTATTTATTAATTGATGTATTACAAATAAGTTAAAAATATATAAATCCATATAAAATCATTTACTAATAAACCCATTGGAAAATAAACGGGTATCCAATTAAATTTGGTAACTTTCTAGATAAATAACCATCAATCGACATAATTAAGTCTAAAGAATTTAAAAAAAATAAGTAATATATATGGTTTAATATATAATTTCCATAATAAATTGGTGTATGGGTATATAAGTGAATAACATTAAATTAGAAGAAGAATTCATGGGTATTCACATGGAACATAGTGATTATGCATAGCTGAGGATATGGAAATACAAAGGCAATGATGAATTATTCTATAAAGAGACCATATTTCCACTATAAAACATGTACATAAGAACATGGAAATATATAAGAAAGGTAAAACACATGAAAAATATATAGAGTGAAACATGACATGAACATTGTAAAAAGAGTGGGTGGGAAAGAAACCCTTTTAATGGATTAATGCAACTATATTTGTCAATATCCAATAGTTATATTTGGAAACTATATGATGTTCACAATGAAAAGGGTAAGATTAAATTGAATTAATGATAATAAGAAGTGCTTAAGGGTACATTCATGTAATATGGATATTAATTGAATGTAAATTTTAATCCACATATTTTAATCTTATATTATGGCTCATAAAGTATTTATAAATTATCCCAAGAAAATCCCACAGGACTGTCAAACTAGGTGTGCAATAAGGAGACATTAACTATGCACTAGAATTATGATCATTATATAATCATCCAAACCTTTTTATGGTTTTAATCCCTATATGCATCTAAGTCAAAAAAACATCTACTTGTAGTATCTACATAGGGATTCCATTCCTAGGAAGACCACACACACTTTTCTTTACCAATTTTGGATAGCTTTACGGATATGGGAAACCATGAGGATTATAATGGAAGTCTTTTGGAATTTTAGGAGGGAAATGGGGAATTTATATTTTGAGGAGGAGTAGTTTTAAGGTTTAAAATATAGGTTATTTTATTATATAAGCCTGACAATTGTGGGTAAATTTAATTTCAACCAATTTCAGGGATAATTAATGAGTGGTATAGGGTTTTTGGATTTTATATGACTTCCTAAACTAAAATGTACCTTAAAAACCATGCAATTAATTCATACAAATAAAAATAATATTTATCTTAACATTCTAGTTTTTGGTTCAAAAATGTTAGGTATAAATTTATAAGTTAATATTAATATTTTTAAACTTATTTTTATACTTATTAAATTATATTTTAATTAAATAAATTTTTTCATAAACTTTTAGTCCTGCTGACATAATAATGATGTCATAAAATCGCAGGGCTTTATGAAGCAACAATTTTAACTTTTTCACCACAAAATGAACATTGTCAGAAAATTCCCAAAAATTAACCCTAAGATAATTTTGATGTAATTATTACAAAAATGAAGTTTATTTTTTAAAAATAATCTTATAATTATGATAATTTTATATTTTAAATAAATTTCCATATTTATTTAAATTTAATAATTTCATAGAAAAATAAACATTCTGACCATTATAAAAAATTAGTTAGGACTTTATTGAAATGTATTATCATTTAAAAAGTTTTTTGTAAGATTATTTCACGAAAATAACTTTTATATAAAGCTTATATATTCATGTTGAAAACAGTTTTTATATTATATGTTTATAGTCTCCAAAAATAAAACAATTTCGATTATATCATTAAATTATCTATTTACTATACCAAGTTGTTATTTTCCATGATGTGTAAAGTAATTATGAAATGTAAAATTATTTATTTTTTCTCATAACAAAATAATTCATTATAAAATAAGATTTCTATTAATGAACTAAATAAATATTCGGGGTGTTACATTATCTCTCGTATTTTTTATGCCTTTCTTCTAGTAGCATACTCTACCTAGACTCTAAGTAAGATGTTGGAGCCCATCACTTCTAATTTATTTTTTAATATTTTGTGTTGATAGAGATCCTCTTGAGGTGGAAGAGTTATTTGAGTAAGTGGAGGGAATATTTAACTCTTTAGGAACACCTGAATCCATGAGGGTGAGATATATCTCAGGTTTATAGAAGGGATTGGTTCTAAAGTGGTAAAAATTTGCCATTTCATCCTCATTTAAAGATTAAATGACATAAGAATTAATTAAGACCACTTTCATATAGTTTTTTATCCATGGGGAAGTAAAGTCATAGAAATTAGCAGAGTTTATGGTCATTCATTAGGGCTAAGAGATAATTAAGGAGTATATTGACCACTTCAATGAGTTGATTTCATTTTTTCATAGATGGTGTCTAGTGAGTCATTGTAGTTTTTTCTATTAATAAATGTTATTCATATATACCTTAGTTATACAATCCTTTCATTTGTCCAAATATCATTTAAGGAGTTATTATATAAGGCTTTTATAGCTGATTTAGATTTCAGTGGGTTACCCATTACATGTGGTCGACCTGTTTCCCTTGAATACAATTAATGTTCCCCATATTGTGAGGAGTGAAAACTAGAGGAACCTAGTTTGGAGGAGTCTCATTCATCAATTATTATTTCTTCTTCCCAATGGGAGTGTTTTATCATGTGTATTCAATGTGTCCATTTCGTGCATTTTAATCCCTCTTGATCCAATGATCAAAAAAAAATTATTATTGTGGTTTAATAAGATAAATTTTGAAATTATATAGGTTGGGATCCCAGGAGAAGAAGAAGAATTCCTTTAAAAATTTGGAATATTTATATCAGTATCGCTTGATCTTTTGAAGTAACCCTTAGTTTCATTTACCTACATTACTTCTCTTTTCCCAATTTATCACTTACTATTAATCGATGTGATGCATTTTTTGTGATTTCATATCTCATGAGTATTTAAAGAGTGAGTTATCATCTATATAAAATTAGTGATTTTTTATGGTTTTATCTCTTGAGTCCCCTAGGTTAAGACTTCAAGCCATACCTCCTTATTGTTTTGTTGGTCTACTATGTTGGTGTGTTTATAAATGGGGGGATACCATTTTGGGTCTACATTTCTTAATCTTTTTATTAGAGAAGTTGGGTGTGAGTTTATTTTGTAAACATATTTTTTATGATGGTTTTAGTTGATTTTGGTTAGTTTTAGAAATCTGGTTAGATGTGTATTTACCTTTTCAGTTGGATCCTCTAGCTTGAATTCCTTATCAATGGAACTCAATTAATTTATAGGGGTAGAAAACACTATGGCGGGGAGAATTGTCACACCATAATCTCAAATTTACTTATTATTTTATTCATGTGTCTATCTTTAGTCTTTTTCTTGAGTATTGGTTTATTTCAGTGTAAAATTAGGAGTTTCTTAAGTTTCAACATGGTCTCACGATCAATTCATGGTTAGTACAAACCATGTTACTAACCATGTGGAGGCATTAAAATATTAAGCAACAAGTTTCTCATGGTTGGTACAGGATTTCCCAAACCATATTACCAAACCATGTGTTACTTTAGGTTCTATATAGTGATGGGTGCATGGTTGGAAAATGGTTTTGGAAAATTGTGCGGCCTCATTGTAAAACCCTATGTTTTTTAGGAATCATAATCATTTTATAAAAAATATTTTTTTAATTATAAAATATGTTTTAGTTCAAAGTATATAAAATTGATAATGAAATAAGTTGAATAAGATATGAATTGAACTTATAATAATTAATTCATTCATAAGTGTACATTACAACAAAATCACAAAAAACTAAATATTGAACACTATAGATTATTACTAACCACTGATAAATAAATCCATTAGAATTGTATGAATCAATAGAGGAAAATATAAATAATTGAATAAAATCATCATCTCTCAAAAATCCCCTGGATCACCTACAACCTTAAGGACCTACAATAGCCAAATAAATCATCGAACGAGTAAGAGCGTCGTGAATTGAGAAATCATTGGGAAAAATCTATAATATGAAATAATAATATTCCTTGAAAAGTAATATTGGAATGAATTAATCATTTAGTAAATCTATATATATTTATGAATGACATACAATCATTTTAAATATGGTCATCAGAAATATGGTCAGTGAAAATATGATTGATGAGAATATGGTCATTGGATATATATCCAATAATTTTATTGATGTGGTGTATTCTTTAGTAGTAAATTTTAAAAAATATAACTCATAATGAAATTAAAATATGATATTAAAATATTATACATATATATATTTATGATTTAAATATATGTATTATTATTATTATTAAAATATGATATGAGGTATATATAAAATTTAAATAAATATTTTAATACCAAGGAACTGGTGAAATTATATTTTACAATACAAATGATTAGTTTTAATGTTATTTATTAAATCATACATATTATAAAAAAATATTTTTTTCAAATAAATATTTTATTAATGATTTAATATTTTATCCTAAAAAAATTAATTCACAACATTTAAAATATTATTATATTAACATTATATAAATTATAAATTGATAAGAAATAATATTAAGAACTCATAATCTTTAAAAATTTCATTTTTCAATAAAATCATATCATCCATATATTTTGTTTTTTAATTCAAAAGATAAATATATAAATTTTAAATTATGAATTAAATAATATTAAAAAAAATTAATTTAGAATTTAAATAAAAATATGTGGAAATATTGGGCTTTTTAGAAAACATTTTATTTTTAGGTGAATAATGAAAAATACCATTCTTACAAATACAATGGCTTTTATGAAATTATTAGTATATATATATGACATGGAAATTTATGAAACCATTTTTAAAGAAAAAATTCATATTTTATAGGTAAAATTATATATTTAAAAATACTATTTTTAGTTTATTACCCTATATTTGATATTTTAGAATTTATTTTTCTTTTTCTCTAATTTTTTTAATACACTTCATTTATTATTTTAAAATTTCATTTTTTCACTTTTAGAAGGTAAATATAATAAAAGTTATTTAGAATTTTGAATTATAATTTCTATATTATGTAATACAAACCACTTTATTTTTAGGCACAAAGAATATATTACGTAGGCAAGAACTAGTTACCATGGAAAAATCTAAAAAATTAAAAGTAATATATCTTAGGGAAAAGGGATTGAAACATGTTTAAAATGTTTATTAAATTGAGTGGTTAAGATATTATTAACATTACCTCATCCAAAAATCCATAATTTTACATTTTATAGTCTTCTTAACATGTAAAACATATTCTTAATTTATTTTAATTTATATTTAATAAAAACTATTCTCACCACTTATAAGAGGAGACTTTCACCACCCCTTCAAGACCACTCCCAAAATTTTCTTTCCTACCAAAATGCTGCCATATTTCCATCCCCTTCAGCTTCTATTCAAAATATACTCTCTAAATTCCTCCATTTAAAATAATTACTTCAAGAGAATGTTCAAAATCTCAAAGAGGGTAAAGGACTTCCATGGAAATAAAGAGTAAAGTTAAGGGTTTCTTGTCTCAAATTTTCACCCCTTGAGACATATTTCTTATCATAAACAATTTATTATTTTCATGTTTATCTATCACCTGTTTAGTATATTTTATCATGTTCCGCTCATTATACATGGTATTTAATTTTTCATTTGAAATCATATCCTTCAAGGGGTTTTGATTCAAAAATTTATAATGTCATAGGGTTTCGATTACACAAACATCTTCCTTTGAGTTATATGATATATTCTTGAATTTATTTCCCCTATGTTCACTATATATTATATTTTAAGTGAATTTCTATCTTATATATCTATGTAAAATATATTTACTTCAAATCAACTTCTATGAATTGTTTTCTTTTCACTTGTTTTTAAGAAAAAAGGATGATTTTTGAAAAGGGACTCAAAACTATGACTTTTACATCGATGATTACAAAATGTTTCTAGGAGATTTATTTTGTGATTTGGTTTTTAGTTTCCTATTTATATTAAAATATATTTATCTCTAATGGATTTATGTTTCAAGTTTCTCCCTCCATTTTCATTTTATTATGTGATTATTTTGGGTGATCAGGTTTTTAGTGTCGATCTATTTAAGTCATGCTGTTATTTTATACAATTTCAGAATATTTTGAAACCCATTTTTATTATTAAGGGTTATTTATGCTATAAAAGGTGGATTATTTTCATTAGATTTTTTTATAAAAACATTTTTATTTACACGGTTTCTATTTGAAAAGATAATGATTTTCATAACGTTTTATAAAACCCATTTTCTTTCCATCGGTTTTTTTAAAATGTTTGGACTGAAGTCCCTTTTTATTATGAAATCAAAGACCTATTTCAGTATGGGTAGAGGGAGTTACATTATATATCCTATTGGCCTAAGGCCATGTATCCCATGAACATGGCCCAAATTCCTAGTGTAGTTTCCTACCTGCATCATCATGTCTCAATCACCACCTATCTGCATCATGTATGCATCATTTTTGCCATCATAAATCCACTAAGGGAATTTCCAGGGTTTGAACCCTTGTCATTTAGATGCAATATTATAGGTTTTACCACTCAGGTTCCACCCCAACCTCATATACAGATGTTCTTTATGATGTGATAAGTGAATGATATTCAATTGGCACTGAAAATTATGGATGATGATGGGTGATGTCCTATATTTTCCTCTGATAAATTTGTTAAAAGTTGATATATCATGATAAAATTATTCATGAGTACAATTTTCTTGCTTATAATTATAGGAACTAGTATTTTGGACCATGAAATTAATGTTTCCCTATGTTAATGTCTGTTCCATAGTGGAAAAAGGTTATGCATTATGATTTTATATGCTCATGATTCAAGGGTTATGTTAAAAGTATCTATGAAATATTATGGATATTATGTTTCCATGATGATATTTTGTGGGATGAAGTTCATATGCCATGTCCATTTAATGTTTCTTCTGAACACACCCTTGATGAAATTGTTATTCATCCCTTACTGAGCATTTTAGCTCACCATTTTTAGGTTTTTATTTCCCCAAGTTATGAAGAAATGGAAGACGTAATATGTGTCTAAATGAGTATCATGTATGGAGGATTTATGGGAGTTTTTTACGAATTATTAAGGATTTATTTGTTTCTTATTAAGTGGGAAAAATTTCCATTTGATACAAATAATACGTGTTCTATAAGTTAAATATTTTTCATAACACTCGAAACCTATAAAACAAAAAAGTCCCTTAGAATATGGTCTAGTATGGTGAACTTATGAAGAAATTTTGATGTGTATTATAAAATAAGTTGTTTGTGTAGATAATCCTCTAAGACGCTAAACCTTAAGTCCTTTGATTTTTGAATCAATTTATGAGATGAAATATTTATTCATGTAAAATAATTTTATTGATTCGGTTATTTATCTTGGGTCACCATATCCGGTATCAAAGGGAGGTTTAGTTAGTTTTCAGTATTAGTCTATATAACTTTAGTGAAACCCATAGGAATAAGTCTAAGGGATAATTTTATGGGATAATTATTAGTATAGGATAATATCTTGATGTTTTGGTAGAGTAAGGATTGTGTGGCTTTCCTAGAAATAACATCACTATCTAGATACTACATGTGAATATAGGATCTAGAACACATATACCTTGGGGTAATAACTTTGAAAATTGTGTGTTGTGTATAACTCAATCATCACCTGTTTCATGAAAAAGAGGCTTAATTGCAGAAATTTTTAGAAACTCTCTAGGGATATGCTTAGGCAAATCACATTCTCCTTATGATAAATTATGAAAGATTTATTATGTTAAGTAATTAGGTAAATGGGAATGAGTGAAACCAACCTAAAGACCCCTTTTGGTTTTAGTAATGGTTGAATCCCAAAGGAATAAATTTAAAAAAGTATTTCATAGAAAATGAAGATATTTTACCAATGATAAATCTACTGGAAAAAGAGTTTGAGTGAGAAAACCTTTGATTATATAAAACAATCTACTAATAATTATGATTAAAAATGTGGACATAGTTGAGTTTCTAAACACACCAAAGAAGAGAAGGATAGAAACTCATGGAATTTTAGGTGATGAAGATTCTTAAGTAAATAATTTTTAATTTATTACTTGTCAAAATGTTGTAAAATCACCAAGGAAAATGTCTCAAAGGATCTAATAACTGTTTTATGTGTGGAGAGTGAGGGAATAAAGAAACTAATTACTGAGGAATAATGAAGATCTTAGTGGACACGTTAAAAGAAAAAAAAATTATCCTAAAGTACAATTGAGAATTCACTATCTTAAATATGTGGAACATGGAGATTATTCAAATCAATTCCCAAATACAAGGGGACACAAGGATGATAGGAATCTAATACTTCTAAAAAGGGAATTATAATGAAAACAAAACTATAGAATTGGGTTTCAAGAATGAAGTTGAATAAATAACACTAATCATCCTCTTAAGAACTAATAGTACTGTATTTGTTTCTTGTTAAACCCACTTCTATGTACCTATAATGTTTTCTAAAAATCATCACCCCAATGAATAGATATTGAATTATTAATAAAAAATTATAGTTGTATAATTATTGTATATCAAGTTAAGTCTATAGGAACATGATTTGTGAAAATTATATTATTCCACCTTTAGAAAAATTTAATGTGATTTTGAAAATGAATTGGTTCTCCACCTAGAGAAAAAAATTATTTGTTGGAATAAGGAAGTCAAATTAATTTTCAACCTATAATAGTCTATCAATTTAAGGATGATTATAAATGTGATGAACTAGCCTTATTGGTCTATGAACAAGTTCATCTGCCCCCTTGGGTATCCTCTTATTAGACTAATGATTATCCCCATAGTCCAATACATGTTCTTTTAGTGTACTTTTTTACTCACTCACACAAACCCTAGGAAAATTCTCAATAGGTCACCCAACCTAACACTACTCCAGGATAAGCATTATTAACTATGTAGTTTTAATTGGTTAGGATCTAAAAAAGAAAGGAACACCTTATTAACATGAGAAGTAACATTTAGAATATTAAGTATCATTTTTCCAAAGGTATTACACTCTCTTACTTATTAAATCACAACACCATAATTGTATACCCCACACCTCAAACCTAGGTAGTTCTAGTGAAATTTCAAATGGAAATTGAATTTGATACTATTTTTCACAATAGAGGGAATTGACAGTACAACCAACCCATGTTTTAAACATGGTTGTTGGGTCCTGACCCACTAAGTGCCAACTGTTTCCCCACAGACATGCATTTCATCCTTCTTGAGGCCCACCCATCTGCCCAAATGGTCCATCAAACTAATGATTGTCCCATAGGCCAACACATGTTCTTTCAGTTTGTTTTTCCCTCACTCAAACACGACCTAATAAACTTCTTAAGAGTCACCCATTAGAAAAATACTCTAATACAATCACACTTACCTATGCAAATCTAATCATGTAGGCTCCAAAAAAATAAGTGTGGCCCTTGTTTTCATGGGAATTCCCGACACTTATATTTTGTTAGTGTAACACCCTTAGAAAAGCTATACTTAAAAGACTAAATGTTTCTAAACATCAAAACAACATTCACATTTCTTTTTAAGAGAATAAAAAATTAAAAATCCACAATTAATCATGGTTGGACTAGTGTAGTGTTAGGATGGTTTACCTCATGAGAAGTTTACAAGGGTGTGTATGAGTGAGGATAACGTACACTGAAATATCATACATTGGTATGTGTGGATATTCATTAGTTTGATAAGTGACCCTGGTGGGTAATATCTTGTGGTGTTCTAGGAGGACAACCAAGGTATTATAGGAGACCCATTGGGTCAGATGATTGGATTCATAAACCGAGGAGGTTAGGTAATGAAAAATGGTATCAAATAAAATACCCAGCCATCAGTACAGTGAAATTTCTAGGGTTTGATGTGTGGGTCTAAAAAAGTACATTTTTCTTTAAAGTGTGGAGAGTGAAATACTCCTATAAAAGTGAGACTTAAAATAATAAATGTTATTATCTAGGAGGCACATCTTTCATTTTGGTAGACAACTAGATTATATTTACATAGTTAATTATTTTTATCTTGGATCAGTGTTAGGCTACGTGACCCCCATGGAATTTTCCCAAGGTGTTTGTGAGTGTGGACAAAGAACACTAAAAGAACCTGTGTTGGCCTATGGGGACTGTCATTTGTCTAATAAGTGACCCCTATTGGTATAGTATGTGGTGTTTCGAGAATACAACCAAGGTATTACAAGAGACCAATAGGGTTAGATGACTATGTTCATGGCCTGAGGAGTCGGTTCATGATAATAAACACCCATTAGAATAAAATGATATAATTTGGTCTTGAAACGAAATAATATAGAATTTGGGCCAAATGGTTGGGGAAACCCCAATATTGGTTATAATCCTATTTTGAGGAAAATATATGTTTCTCAAGTTTTTAAGGCTAATAACTCTCTAGAAATTATATCCACATCCATGTGTATCATTTAGATTCCATTAGATATTTTCATCGGTATGTGATAATTAAAATTATGAGGAATCAATATATTTAGCAGGGGTAATGTAACACCCTAGGTTTTTTAGGAATCATTTTATTTGTATAAACTATATGTTTATAATTTTAAAATATTTTCTAGTTAAAATTTTTTTAAATTGATTATGAAATAAATCATATAAGAGATGGATTAAACTAGAAAAAAATTATTATTTCATAAGTGGAACATTAAAGTAAAAGCACGTAAAACTAAGTATTTCACACCGTGGATTACTACTCACTATGGATGAATTCATCAATTAAAAGTACATAATTAAATAGGGTATAATATATAAATGATAATAAAATATTCATGACTTGGAAATCCCCTGGATTATCTTCAACCTTGAGGATATCCAATAGAAATAAAATCTATAATGAGGAAGAACACCATGGAAGGAGAAATATTTATAAAAAATCTATAATATGAAATAAAAATATTCCTTACAAACTTAGAGTGGAATGAACAAATTATTTAAAATGTATATATATATAGGAATGAAATATTTTCATTATAAATATGTTCATTAGAAATATGGTCACTAGTGATATGGTTGTTAAGAATATATTCATTGGATACAAATCCAAAAGGTAAAATAAAGATGTGTATTATTTTTTAGTAAATTTAAAATAATATTAATCACAATGAAATAAAATTGTGATATTGAAATATAATAAACATATAAATTTATGAGTTATGTATAATTATTAATGTTATTAATAATAAAATATCATATGGTGTATATATATAATTCATATAAACATTTAAATATCAAAGGACTAGTACAATTAAACTTTAGAATATAAATAATTTATTTTAATAGTACTTGTTAAAGTGTATTTAGTATAAAAGTAATATATTTTTTCAATGAACTTCTTTTTTTAGTATTTTATATTTTATACTAACAAATTAAATTGAATAATTTTAAAATATTATTATATTATAAATATATAAATTGTAAATTGATATGAAATAATTTTAATAACACATAATGTTTAAAAACACTAATTTTCAACAAAAGCATGTTATCCCTGTATTTTTAATTTTAATTCTAAAGATAAATATATAATTTATAGATCTTAGATTAAATAAAATGAACATATTTTTTGAATTTATAATGTAATAATTCTATTGAGGTGAACTTTTTTTACTTTTATAAAATATTTGATTTTTAGGTGAATAGTGAAAAATAACTTATTATAAATATCATCATTTTATGATATAATTAGTATATAAGTAAGAACTATAGATTCGGGAAAAAAAAGTATACGCCAGATATTTATTTTTTAAGTTAAATTAAAAAATAAAAATTAATTTTTTTACAAACCTATATTTAATATTTTATAATTTAAGTTACATTTCTATAAAATGTTTTAATACACTATATATTTATTATTTTAAAATTAATTGTTTCACTTTTATGAAGTGAATATAATAAAATTGATTTCAAATTCAGAATTAGAAATTTAATAATATATATTACTGACCACTTTATTGTTTTATCAAAACTGATAAATTACTTTGGTAAAAAGTAGTTTCCACTAAAAAATAAAAAATAATAAAAGTAATAAAACTAAGTGTAATGTTCTGGAAACATGTTAAAATTAATTTTCTAATTTAGTGGTTGAGAGATAATTGACCTTATCTCACACCCCAATACATTTTTCTCAATTTTAGAGTCTTCTTCACTTTTGAAATATGTTCTATATTTATATTAAATTGAAATATTTAGAAACAAGTCACACTAATAACTTATAAAAGGGGTCTCTCACCATCAATTTTAGACCACTCCCAAAATTTGATGTCCCCTTGAAACTATTCCATATTTCCTCTTCCTAGATCCATTTTTTAGTTTCTTATGATTATTAACAAAATATATTGTCCAAATTCCTCAATTTACAAGGATTGGTTAAAGAGGAAGTTCAAAATCTCAAATAGGTTAAGGCACTTCTAGGGAAATCTAGAGTAAAGGTAAGGGTTTCAGGCCTCAATGTTGTTCCCCGTGAGATATATTTCTTATTATATAACATATATTAATTTTAATGGTGTATCCACTTCCCCCTTAATATTTTTAATCATGATCCTCTAATTATTCAATATATTTAAAGTTTCATTTGAAATCAACTCCTTCAAAGGGTTTTGATTTGAAAACTTATAATGTGATAAGGGATTTGACAACTCAAACATCTTACATTGAGTTATATGATTTTTTCTTGAATTTTTTCTTATGTTCAATAAATATTCAATTTTAAATGGTAATACCTTTAATATCTCTAAGGAAAATGAGTTTTTAATTCAAATCCACTTCCATGAATTTTTTTCTTTTTACATGTTTTTATGAAAACAAATTAAACTTTTTGAAAATAGACTCATAGTTATGAATTTTACATCATTGATTACAAAATGTTTTTAGAAAATATCTTTCCATGATTTATTTTTAATCTTCTTATATATATTAAAAAACATTTATCTTTAATAAATCTATGTTTCAATTTTAACAGTCCATTTTTCTTTTATTATGCGATTATTTTATTTGATCATGTTTTCAGTGTTAATTAATTTAATTCATAGTGTTATTTTATACCATTTGAGAATGTTATAAAACCCATATTTATTCCCATGGTTTCTTTACTCTATGAATGGTTAATGATTTTTATTTTAAATTTTTGTAAAATCAATTTTTATTTCCATGGTTTCTCAATGAGAAGTGAATGATTTTCATTTAAACTTTTTATAAAATCTATTTTTTCCATGGGGTTTTTGGGATGTTATAAGGTAATTATTTTCAAGTGGAACTCATAAATATGGATAATGATGGTTGGATTCTACTATCTCCCTCCAATTAATTGGATAAATTTTGATATCTCATGAGAAAGGTATTCATATACATTTTAGTTGATCATAAGTGTGGTCATTGATTGTATGGATCATGAAAGTAATATTTCACTATGGTAATGTTTATGTCATAGTTAAAATATCTTATGAATTCTGATATTTTGATCTCATGTTTCAAGGTTTTTGTTAAATTTTTATATGGTATATTATGGATATTATTTTTCATAGTTGATCTATTGTGTCTTTAAGTTCTTATTCCATGCCATTTTAAGCTCACTTAATTTTTATTATTATCACCCATGATGATATTATATTTCTCTTATGATCATGTATTTTTTTTCTCATACTTATGAGGAAATGTTGATTAGTATTGTAAAATAATTTGTTCATATATAAAATCTTTCAAGACACTATACCTATGCTCCTCTAGTTTGTGTAACCATTTGTGATATCGAATGTCTATTCATGTAAAATAATGATATAAATGTGTCTTTTTAGTGGGGGTCACTATAACAACCATGTTAATTGACTAGTTTTTAAAATTTAAAATTTATTTTTTACCCACTCTAATTAAACACCAATATGTGGTATATCCTCCTCCTTACATGCATCATATGGTTCGAGGGATCCGCTGTAATTCCCTCATTGGTTCCTCCTCATATTTTTGGGCTCTCCATCTCAAGTTTCTTAGTGTTACTTTTAATGTATGTTATTATATTTTTCTCATATATTCATTTATTGTGTCTTATTCTTCCTTTTCCGTGTTCTCTCCTTGGTTGAACCCCAGGGTGAAGGTAGGATCTAATGTGGTTCTATTTTGGATGCTAAGGTGTGAAAATTTTTATTTGGGGTTAGTTCATTCAATAATTGAAGGCTTCATCGCATCCACACAAGGTTGAAGTATGTGTATCCTTATGTTTCATTTCAAAATCGCATCATGAGATGTTTGAATCTTTCAAAATTCATTTTAATTTAATTTTAATTATTTTTAAATTTATGAATCATTTTTTCCATTTTGGTAAATTTATACATATTCTATTAAATAGATAAAATTAAATAGAGGCCCTTTAGAAAGATTTTGTTATTTTTGGTGATGATTGATATTTTAAAAAAATTATTGGATTTGGTTTGTGAAATTTAATTTTTTTTCTTTGGGTTATTTCCATATTTTTTGTTTTGATGATTTTTCATGGAAATTCTTATGTCTTGATGTGTGACTTGAATTTTTTCCATCCATTTGATCCCTTGGAATTACAATAAATTCTTATATGTGTTTCTGTTTGTGTTTATGTGTGTGTGCTATGTATATATCTATATTTAAACATATATCTTGGTATATTTGTTATTATATATATATATATATATATATATATTTCATAGAATTAATTTGATAAATCTATGGTTTTCTAATAGTCACTTGGTTTCCAAAAAGTATCACCAAAAGATATTTCAAAGGATTGTTTTATAAAGAATGGTTTAATGGCTTATTTCGCACTTTGTAAAAGTAATTAGTTTTTTTTTTCATTGGTTTTTTAATGTAATTTAAAAAGAATAGTTATATTACAAAAAAATGATTACTAAAATTAAATGTTAAGTTCTATTTGGTAATTTGAAATGGATTTCATAAAAAGTTTACATCCTCCTGAAATCCCCTCCCTTCTAGCTATGTTGAGATTGGATTGTTTGGATTTAAAGAGGGGTTTCACATGAGTGAGTGTATGGATGTGGGTTGAGCATATTGTTTTCCTTGTATTGATTAATGATTTATGTGTTTTATGTTAAGTATACCTTACCTCACACCTTTATTATCATCATGGGATCCAAGGATCCATAAAGAGGGAAGAGAGACTATTACTATCTAGTCCTAATTTGATGAACTAGATATAATTTCATACCTTAGGCCATAATGAAATTTCACCAGTTAATATAGTTGAGACTATTCAATTGGTTGTATATATAGGAATTAATTTATAGGCCTTAATATGGTTCTGATCTGATTACATTTAGGGCCTCCTCATAGGATGTTTATGAATTTCCCATGATCATGTATTTTGTATTTCCTACTTCTTAATTTACATTTACTTTTTCTTTACATCTGATTTATTATTTATCTATCTAGATGTGACTTGTTACTTATAAAATATATTTAGTCATCTATTTTTATTCATTTTTTTATTTAGTCTTTTCTTTTATTTGGTTCAAATGATGTATTTCAAAAATAGGAATATTTAAAAAAAATTATTTATATGGGATTTCAAATTGTATTTGATAAGGAAATGTGTTTCTTTTAAAAAATGATAAAATATATACTTTAAATCGTATATTTTCAATCTAGAATGTGTTAGTTATTTTGGGAAAGGAAATGTGTGAATTTTGTGGTTCTCACCTACTGATTTGTTTTATGCTCACACTCTACTTATGCTACTTGGTGTCGGTAGACCTGAGATGACAAGCAGGTTCAATTCATAGTTTAGGATCACTTTAGGGGTGGGTTAGTATAGTTTATAGATGGTTACCAATAGGTCACATGGATATTGAATCAGTAGTTTTGATTTTCTATTTGTATCTTAGTTTTATTATCCATTTAGGTCTCTTATATTTAAAATCTTGTCTTTATAACACTATTGTGGTATTTTTATTTTTATTTTTTATGTTTATTTTTGAATGTTATACCCTATTTGGTTTTTAACACATTTTATTCTTATTAATATGATATGTATGTCCAATGTGTAATTCCCTAACTTGAACTATCAAGTCTGAGTCGGAGAGCCATAAGGCCTCATGTACGTCATCACATACACAAGAGTCCAATATCTAGAATTGTTGATATAAATATCATTTATGGAAAGACTATACCCTCAATATCATATCTATACACAAAAAATAAAAATAATACATAAAAAATAAGCAGATAAATTAAGGTGTAAGATAATATAAAAAAATCTAATGTCAAAAGGCATGCATGGAATACATATAAATAATTTGAGCTTCCAATGTGGGAATCTATCCCAAAGTATATAGAGTGAAAGTAAATAAAGTGACATCATGGATTACTCTAGAGTGTGTCATGGTACCACTATATGCTCCATTATATTGTACTCAACCATCTTCCATTGTCCCATTTCCCTTACCTGGATCCCTATGTTACAATTGGGTGCCCTATACCCAACGCAGGTATGTAGTTTTATTACCATTACATGTATATAGTTTCATAGATACATGTTATTATAAAACCATGATAATGTTGATAATTCTACATCAACTATATTTATATAGTAATTTCCTTAGATTAAATTTCATATCAAAAGGTTATAGAAGTTCTCATGCTATAATGAGAACTAAGAGATATCGTGATAGTAATCTTATATATATGTCCAATGGTCTAGAAACATCATGTTGATAAGACAAATATTATGTTTTTTCATCATGCGATGGGGGATCATAATCACTGAAACTTCTTCTCAAGAAGTAATAACATGTTTATCTCAAGTAGATGATATCATGGGCACTGGCCTCTAGACTTCTAAAGTGTGTGTGGATGAACTAGAGGGATCTAAACAGGGTTCCTCTGAGCTATGGTCACTAGTGATGAGTAGTTGTTGAATAATTCTTAAAATAAATGAAAGTAATTTTTCATTTGAATTTTTTTCTTAAATCAATTCAAAAAATACCCTTGTCCTTTTATTGGGGTTCTTTTTTCTACAGACGATTTTATTACATCGATTCGGAAATGAAAATTTTTAAATCTATATCCCATTTACATTCATCACGAACACCGATGCCAAAAATTGGTATCAAAGTGATAATACATAGTTTTATGTAAATAAAAATTAAATTTGACTTAAATTCAAGTTGAGAGAATCAAAAAAGTTCAATTGTAACAAACCACACTTTGATCTGATCTCAGTTGACTATGTTGTGATCATCTGAAGTTTTAATTTGGATAGAATTTAGCATTCTTATGGGTTTAAAATGAATAATGTGAATATATATATATATATGAATAAAAAAATTCGGTAATGGTCAAAATAGTTTTTTAATCCAGGTTCTGGTCATATGGTGGAACCAAATTGCAGTTATCTCTGACCCACATAAGATGGAATGAATTATTTTTGTAGTATACATTTTTGTTTCCAATAAAAGTTGTTTTTTCATTTTACTTTTTTTGGAATTAATAAATGGTCCATTTTGGATATGATATTGATTTTTTTGAAATTAGAAATAAAAAATAAAGGGGGTTGTGTGGGTGAACTGACTAAAAAGAAAAAAATCACAAGATTGAGGGGTATCGTCACACTGTTCAGCTCGACAATATATATATATATATAATTTTGGTGGTACAAATACCCCCATGAATATTTTATCCCCATTTTTTTGGGGGGGCTCTTTGCATAGTCTCTCAATGTAGGCATGTGGCGTTATATTTTTCTTTAAACTTTTTTTTAAGGATTGTGCCCTCCCCACTCCCCTATTATGTGTTCACTACATGAGGGAGTTTCCTCTAGATAATCAAATGACCAGGTTAGGCTAGGATGGGTTGTCTCAAGCTCTGTCTAACCCACCCAACAACTCTTGGGTGTAAAAATATCCTGGAAGCCCTTTAAGGGGATTTTGAGCCACCTGAGGGCCAAAAATTATAAATAAAAAATTATAAAATTCAATGATTTTTTTTCCAATTAGTCTAAAAATATTTAGGGGACTGTGTTATTATTATTTAAAAATTAAAATAAGATAAAATTATATTATTTAATTTAAATTTCCATTGAGTAGAATTTATTGAATTATTAATTTTATATCACATGTATATTACCTACTGACTGATCACAGGCATCATCGGACCAATGTATGTCCAAGATTATATTTAATTAATTAATTATTTCAATTTCATGCATTTTTTGTAATATATAATTTATATTTGGTGGTCTATGAATCTTATTTCCCCGCTTAATATGTATAAGTGCATTCACATCCATTACTATATGATTTAATGTATTTGTTGGTTTGTCGAGTGTTTATGTATTATGTTGAGGATGTTATAAGATGTATTCCATACTGATTTAAGGATTTATATCAAATGAGACTATATTATATTGGATAGGGGTTCAAGATATTATACAAGTTAGAAAAAACTCCGGTATTTAACCCCTACATCATAGTTTATAAATTAAAAATCAATGGATCAACCAATAATAAATTCTCATGATCAGTCAGGTGGTTTATTTAATTTAGGAATGGAATATTATTTCTTTGTGGATATGTATCTTTATTCAATAGTATAAGATAATAAACTAAAATACATACATCAAAAACAAATAAATAAAGTACGATTTTTTTCTCTTTAATGCATTGTTCAGTTGTGGGTGAGGTAAAATATTAAAAAAATATGAAATGGAAAAATAATTCATTCATCAAGTAAAAATAAAAACCCTCAAAGAAATATTAAGTCGTAATGTCTTGTGTCACTTACATTTGAAAAAAAAATTGTGTATGAGGTTCTCATCATCCTTAGTTGAGGATGCCTACTACTACTATATTTTTTTATGAGATTAATGGGTTGACTTAATTAAATTTTGAAAAAAATAAGTATTTATTGCTATATTGGTATCAATTTAGGGGAGAAGTTTTGAGTGAATCAAGGTTATGATTCTGAGAATTTGGGAACTGACTCAACAGTTCAAGGTGGTGTAGTTCAATATAGTAATTTAGTTTAGTGTCCACCTTAAAACTCTCTTAATAGTTTCATTTCCATAGCTTAGACTATGGGGATAGTATTCAACGATATTTTCCACTAAAATACTCAAGTAATGTAGAATTACGAATCTATTAGTGAGGTATAATACGGTTCAATAAAATTGTGGGAGACATTTAATGATTCAATTAATCGATAATGTCTAATCAGTAATCAAGATAAAGTACTAACTGTTTAGTTTACTTTTTTTGGAGATAAAAAAATTAGCACCACTAGTTCATTATCATTGTGATCAATTCTGGATAATGTGAATAGCCTGACTAGATATAACTTCTAGAGTGGTATAGGCACCTGCACATAGTACTTTACTAAGAGAATAATCTTTAGGTGATGGAGTCCTCACTTCTTGTTAATCCTCCTCATGGAGTAAGCAAGTTGGATAAAGATAAATATAAGAAGTTTGTTGATGATTATTTAGATGTAATGGGTATCATGTTGTCATCAATGTCCATTCAATTGTATAAAATTCATGAGGATAAAGATGCCTACATGATACTATCTCATCTCTAAGAGTTGCGTTATGACTGAAAAAAGTGATAAATATATGATATATCAAGTACACTATATAGGTGAAAGATAGCATAAGGGAATCAAGCAAGAACATATGTACTCAAGATGATTTCGTACATCGAGAGACTTGAATCTCATAGGATCAAATTGAACCAAGAACTATAGATAGATCTCATGTTTTCCTCTATACCGCCAAGCTTTTCAACATTTATTATTAATTAAAACATTAATAACATGAAAAAAGTTACTCTCAAAAAATTTCGTTTTAGTTCACCATGATGATAAGGATATTAATAATACCATCACTTCAATCCTTTTAGTTAACCGGAGGTGGAAGGGGAAGGATAAGGGGTATAAGGCTAAATCCATGATGAAGATTCCGATGCACCATACCTCAAAGAAGCCAAATATTCAAAGGGAGTGTAATTAGTAACATGATTTTTTCTTAGCATGTGGTAAGAAATTCCACTAGAAGAAGAATTGCATGGTTGGTAAAAACAAGCAAGGAAACGTTTCTACCGTAGGTATTTTTATCAATGAATGCAATTTTTCTTTATCTAAAAGTTGGTTATTTTTTACAACATGTGGCTGACACATTTATATTCACATATAGAAACTGAGTAGATTCTAGAATATTGAAAATGGTAAGGTGGATCTCCAGTTTTTAAATGGTGAGAGACAACAAGCCTTAGTAGTGGGGGATTATCATCTAACATTTCTTAGTGTTTTGGTACTTATATCAAACAATACATATTTTGTTCTTCAGTTACTAGAAAAATAATATCATTGTCAAGTTTAGACATAATTGGATTTTATTTCAAGTTATAAATAAATATTTTCTCTTTTAATAGGATATCATATGTTATGGTGTGGTGCATCTTAAGAATGTCTTATATAGACATGATCTTGAAAATCCTATAATGGGAATCAATGAAAAAACTGGTGATCATGACTCATATAATACCCTTCTATGGAACGTCAGTATTGGTTATGTAAATGAGAAGCATTTATATAAATTACATAAAGTATAGTATTTAGACTCAATTGAGTTAAATCACCATGATGTGTGTCACACTTTTTTATAAGGTAAAATGACTAAATAACCCTTTACTATGAAAGGATTAAGAGCCATTGAACTATTGTATTGAATTCATAACTTTCTAGTGTGGATGTAAGACCATCTACTATTAGAGTTAATATTCTTACATCATCTACCATTGATTATGTTTTTTCTATACAAGAGCATCGAATACCTTTTTATATTCTCTTTGAAAAAATGATTTCGTCTAGGATATGGAAATATTAGATGATGTTTTGGTTGTCGAAACACCATTGGGAGTTCGGTATGAGAATATTGAAGAATGAATATCATGTTCTCTAGAGATTGGTGGTTACCATTTCATTTGGGAACTGTTTTTACTAGAAATGATACGCTTTGATTTGATTCTTAGTATGGATTTTCTAGTTTTATAATAGGCTCATATCAACTACTATCTATGATCTCTTTGATCTGTTAATAGGTACTATGATCATATCCAATATCGATTGGAGATCAGGATACCATTAGTTGAGTGTGATACCATAAGACATATCTCAGACTACATTCAGGGGAATGTATGGATTGTATGAGTTCATAGTGATTTAATTTGGTTTGACCAATGCACCGATGATATTTATGTCCTTGAGGAATCAGATCTTCCAAACTTCCCTAGATCAGTATTTAGTGGTTTCTTTCAATGATATCTTAGTGTACTCTCAATCCCTAGATGATCATTCCCAACAGCTTGACATAAACTTCATTACATTGAGAGAGAATTGACATTACACCAAGCTAACCAAATGCAGTTTATGGATTGATAAAGGGAACTTATTGGGACATTTCATCTCAAAGGTAGTAGTTTTAGTGGACCTAGAGAAAGTTGAATTTATGGTATCTTGGGACCAGCCTAATAATTTCTTCAAGATTAATAGATTTATAGATTTATCAAGTTATTATCAGTGACTTATCCAAGACTTTTACCATATCTAAGCATTGATGTCAGGGATGACCAAGAAAATAGTGAAGTTTGTTTGGTTAGATGCTTGTGAGAGGGATTTTTGGGAGATGAAATGTAGGATAACATCATAACCTATCCTCACTTTATATGTGTTAGGTAATGAATATACCATGTACTGTGACACATTTGGAGTTAGACTTAGAGTATTCCTGGTGTATGAGGGTTGAGTGGTTTCTTATGGATTCAGAATTCTATAACCACATGAGATGAATTATCCTGATCACGATCTAGAGTTGGATGTGGTGGTACATTCACTGAGATGTTGGAAATATTATCGTATGGGTGAGAGTTTTTTGGTATACACAGACCATAAGATCCTTGGGTACATATTTTCTTAGCGGGACCTAAACCTTCAGTAGAAGAGGTGGGTCAATTGTCTACAATCTTTCAACTTTTATTAGGCATATACACTGATCAAGGGAAACATTGTTACCAATGCTCCGAGCTGGAAGAAACATGCATATGAAGTGATGGAGCCTTTAGATGAGTGGAGGATGATTTCACTATTTGTAGACATTAATCTAGAAGTTTATATCTCTCAGGGGTGAGTAGCTCTGACTTCTAAATCTTTTATAGTTATGCTTTTGGACCAAATTAAGGCATATCAGTTATCTAATCACAAGGGCTTAGTTTTTAGAGACAACTTATTTGGTAAGGAGATACCCCCAGGATAGTCTCTTGGTAGTGACCATTCTCGTCTTTTCTATAGATGAGTATGGGTTCCTATAGGTTTTCACAAGGAGCTGATGAGAATGTTCCATGATTCTAGATGGACAGTACATCTTGGTTTTCAAAAAATGTATCGTGATCTCTGTAGATAGTACTAGTGGTTGTGAATGAAGAAAGAGGTGGTAGGCTTTGTGGATAGATGTTTCACCAGTCAATAGGTGAAATCCAAGCATCATAGGATAGTTGGTATTTTTCATCCTTTACTCATTATATAGTGGAAATAGGATTATGTCAATATGGATTTTATGACAGGATTATCAAGAAAAACCTGTAATGAATAATGGGTGATCATGGATCGACTAACGAAGGTATCCAACATCTTCCCTACCAAAAATACCTTAACCATTGATGATATAGGTAATCTTTACATGCGTGATATAGATTTTCAGCATGATGTTATGAGAACTATCATTTTTTACAGAGATCCCCATTTTATATTGTGGGACCTCAGAAGGCTCTGGTGTCGTAGGTTCTTTTGAGAAAAACTTATCAACCTCGGACTGACAGTCAATCTGAGTAGACTATGTAGGTTATTAAGGATATTTTATGAGCCTAGATTTTGGATTTTGGTGGTTCATGGGAGAAATATAAGGAATTCATGGAGTTTTCATATAATAACATCTTACACGAATCTATCCAGATGGATAATTTCAAGTCTTTGTATGGAATGTCTTGTTGTTCACATCTTTGTTAGCACAAGGTAGGTGAGTCAGCACTTTTTGGGCCTAGTCTCATATAGGAGACATCTGATTAGGTTCAGTTGATTAGGAGGCAGTCGGTAACAACATAGAGATGGTATAAAGCATATGTTGTTCATCAGAGATGACCTCTCGAGTTTGAGGTTGGTCATTGTGTGTTCCTTTTGGTTTTTTCCTAGGTTAGGGAAATGCCATATCAGAAAATATGTAAATCTATAACCTAGGTTTTCTAGGTCATTTGAGATAGTGTATAGGGTTGGTCTATTGGTGTATCGATTATCTCTTCCATAAAACTTTAGTGTCTTTAATGATGTGTTTCACATGTCATAGCTTCAAAAATATTATCCTAACCCTTCACATGTAGTGGAAATATAGGACATCTATCTTTGTGTTGATGTGTCCTTTGGGGAGCATCCAATATGTATTTTGGACTATAGTGAGAAGTATCTCTGGGATAGGATTGTACCTCTGGTTTGAGTGAAGTGGCAGCATGGGCGTGTTCAGGATGAGAATTGGGAGAGGGAGTCTTGTATGCAATCATAGTGGTCAAACATGTTCACTAATTCCCTACAATGATAATTGTAGGATCTCAATGATGAGATATTATATGGTAGGGAGGTTGTAAGATTCCATATTTTTCCACATACATCCCTCTTTGAGTTTTTCTGTTAAACATCTTTCATTGGGTTTTCCTTTGCCTTTCAGCCTTCGGGGTTGAGTCTTGTTTGGAGACTGGGAGCCTTTGTTGGGGAAGATGACTAAAATTCAGGGATGTGTGTTTATTTGAATTAATGGATTCTAGATATCAACATTTTAAATTGGTTTATGGGGGTTCTCCATGCTTTGGAAGGCTTTGGTGGTGATTTGGGACCTTTTTATGGAAACTGGATTGAAAATTTCTACATATCATTTATAAGTCATGAACATGTTGCATGATGTGTAAATTCGACCATACAGATTTCATGAACTAGTACAGGGTGTGAAGAAGTTTCACATCGTGTAGACCATTCACATGATGTAAAATTATATTTGGATAAATATTAACCCAAGGTGATAGATTTTTTATCATAATTCTTAAGTGGGAAATACACGACGTGAAATGAGCTTACACACCGGGCATTAATCGGGAGAAGCAGTTTTAAGTTTTCAATGTGGATGTAATTTTCATTCTTATTCCATGCAGGATTCCTCCTCTCAAACTAGGATTAATTCCATGTGGTTTTGTAATCCTTTCCTCCATTCCACATGTCTCGTTTGTATGATTGATCCCTAGTAAGTCTTCGACTTTGGTTTTACCATCATCTTCTGTTGTTCTCCATTAGGGAGACGAAATCCTTGGAACACTTTTGATTCTCATATTGATCTAGGTTTATTTCTGTTATCCTTATGATCTTCTTCACCTTCTTCCTTTTTGGCATTACCCTTTGGAAGCACTGCATTAATCATCGGTTAAAGGTAAGGAGTCTGAACCTAACCCTATGATCTGTTTAATTGAATATATATAAAATATTTTGATTGTGACAACCTAATGTGTGATTTAATTAATTTATTCATTAATAAATGGTCAATAATGGATTTGAATATTGGTTGGATTCAATTTTTGACGCAACCTGTATTTTGGTAACCCATTGGTTGAGTAAACCCTTGATTAAAATTGAATTGGATAACGGAATAAAGTGAGTTTATCATGACATGAGACCTTAGGTGATTGATTGATATATAATCCCTTAGTATGGATTGATTATTAAGATTTATGTTGATAAATTGAAATATAAATGAAATTATAAATGACGGATAAATGGTAATTTGTATAATTGACCATTGAAGCTTATGATGTAGTATTGTGGTATCTTTTTTGTTATGAATTATTATGTTATTCGGATAAAATTCTTATATACTAGGTTGTGCATTGATACATGGCTAAATTATTATATATTGGGTTATGCCCTGTTACATGCTAAAATGCTTATATATCAGGCTATGCCCTAACACATGATGAAATGCTTATATACTAGGATATTCTCTGATACATGTTGAAATGATTATATACAAGGATATTCCCAAACACATGCTAAAATTATAAAATATTGTGTTATACCCTAACACATGATGAAATGTTTATAAAGAGGGCTATACCCAATGATACAAGATAAAATTCTTATATAGTGGGATTGGCCCAGATTTGTATAATTGTTCCATGGATATATGATATAGTTGTAATGGGTGTGTTACATGCTCAGAGACATTATGGAATGGTGTCGAAGCAGTTTAATTATTATATTATATTAATTTATTAATTAATACACCTTTAATCGCTTATTACATACACTTATTATCAAAGTGGTTATGTTTAGACATGGTGTTTTAGACCTACTAAGTTTTTTCTCACACCCAATTCAGGATGTTGTTTTGTACCCGATATGATTTCATGGATGTAGGTTCAGACAATGGAAAGGGACCTTGTTTCTTATTTTATTGCTTTTTGGTTGGGTTTGAGTTTGAATAAGGGTCCAGCATGGGGTTCGGGACCAGAGTCTTTTGTGTTTACATTATTTTTTCTGATTCTTTTATTATATTATTTTTAGTTTGACACATCTCATCATGTCATTACATGATTCGTTAATATTGGTTTATTTATTTCCCTTCTTATTTATCAGTGGTATAAGACATTTTTTCCACTTGTCTATTGCTCAAATTATGTAATTTAAATTGTCTATTTTTTCTACTATGTAACTCCATACCAGGAGGTAAATTCACCCCACTATAGTGATCACTCCAACATTTCATGTTGGTATCCTAAACTATATGGGGAGGCATGATTGAGGTCTCAAAACCAACCCTTTCTATCCACGTGAGAGAGTGCCGTATTGGGGGACGTTACTGTCCACCTCATGTTTCTCTATTACTATTTAAATCTGCAATTTTTATCCAAGGGGAACTACCATTGGTTCTTTATCTTCAACATTCATTGTTAAAAAAATGATTAGGGTTTTGGAATTCCCTCATATTACCCATGTTGAAACTCTTATAGATCATGAAACAAACTTGGACGGTTATTTTCAATGCTTGAGGAATGTGGTTCTTCAATTAATTCCTCAAACCAGTATCCATCACATCATTATTATTCATCATACAATATTAGTATTGATGGGGATTATTATTTAAAATTATAAATAGGGATATTAGAAGAATGTTCAGTTTTAAAAAAATAAAAAAAAAAGAATTAATTTAGTTCAGTTGTAACTCCCTCATCAGTTCCAGGATTTATGTTTTTCTCAAGGTGAAATTCATCTTTCAAGGCTTCATGTGTAGATGGGAGAAGCAGTGGGAATTCTAGATTATCTTCAAATATGAGATCTTCTTCTTCATATTTAGAATCCAGGTTCTGTAACCATTATGATCCTTTTATTTCTACTAAAACATAAGGGAGGTTAGAAGGTAATTGGTTTTTAATAAAATTAGAGAATAAAAAAATTAAAAAGAGGTCCGCATTAAGAGTTTCAACTTTGTTTTTCTTTTCATGGTCAAACAGTTCTAGGTATATTTGTTCAAGGGTAAATAGGGGAAGATCATCTAATTCAAGAAAAAATCTTCCTCCTCCTCTTGAATATCTTCTTGGGAAAATACTAGTAGATAAAACTCTTCATTTTCTTTTAGCTTTTTTTCTATAAGCTCTTAGAGGGTAGTGTCCATTGCATTTGAAATTCTACTCAACTCATTCACTATTTCTATATATTCTTCTAATTATTGGTCCTCTTTAAGTTGAATACCTTTATCACAGAGGAGTAGCTCTGAATTTCCTCTTTTGTAAGATCATATAAATTTTAATGGTTGGGGGTCATGTGTTGTTGATTGTACTTGGGTCCATTCCTGTAGTATCTTTCATCCTTCCACACATTGGTGTATACCAAAGGATGTTTTTTTTTGTTTTCATTGCGAGTTAATCTCATAATATTCTAATGAAAATTTGTATTGGGTGTGAAATTAGGGATCTATTAGTAAAAAATAGTCACCCTATGGTGATTATCCTAGGTTAGAGAAAATAAAGAATAATAAAAAGAAAAATAAAATAGAAAAACATTAATTATATATGTGTTAAAATAGTGAAATCTCGACTCTACTCTCCAAAAATGGTTCCAAGTTGATCATGTGGTTGTCACATGACATGGTCAAAATAAATTTATATTTTATTAAAGCTTGATCTGCAATATAGGGATTACCAAGATTATTTCTCAAGGAGTTTTTTTGGGTTGGTTCTTAACAATTCAAATCACTTATTAATATTTATTTTTTTTATTAATTTGTATTGTATCTAGAAATTTAGATTTGTTATATTTTTTGTTTTTGATTGAAATAAATGAAAAAGAAAAGAAAGTAGCATAAGATAGAGACAATTGTGAGTAGAGAAAAGTATTAGTCAAAGATTAGGTTACTAATTACTTTCATTATCTGTCATGAACCAGCTTGGGTCATCCCAGAACTGGTCAGTCGAGCCAACCTGCAACAAGGACCGAGAGGCGTTCCCAACCCTCATGGGTTGGAGAATAACACCAGTCATAAAATATAAACCATGTGGGAATGATTTCACCCAATAAAGAACCATGAATAGATAAACCAAACATAACATGCAACATAAACCAATAATAACATAACATCAATAAATACAAAATCCAGATCCAAACACAATAGAAATTGATAGAAACATAAATACAAAAAAAAACTAAAACCAAAACAAAACTAACAAATTCTCTATGTGACCTATTGTTCAACACCATCCAAAAACTAGTCTTCTTCATAGGCAACCTAAAACAGAAACCGAATCTTGAAAAAAAAAACTTGAGTCTACCGATGCCGAGTGGAATAAATATGGTGTGAGCATAAACAGCTTAGTAGGAAATCAACATAAAGTCCATACACATCCATCCCGAAACAATTCTATAAAAATAGTTTTATTTACATTTATAAAATAGGTTTTTATCATTTAGAAAACCAAACATAGGATTCCAATTTTTAAAACAGCACAAACCACATCGCTCTTTTAAAATAGTTTTCCATTTTAAGAAAACAAATTATCAACACTACAAATAATAAGAATCAAACACGGTGATCCGAAAGGGGCTATGCTGAAAAACATTAAAATATAACAAGAAGGAACAAGCTAACAGTGTAGGTAAAATAGGTGCAGCAAAATGAAATAGAATATACAGAAAGTAATCATGGGAACTTCCTAAACATTTCTAGAAGCAATCCTTGGACATACTCAGTTTAGACTAACCATATGATGTATGGTACAAATCAATATTAAATAACCAACTAGTCACTCTAAATTATTGAATCCAGTGTAACATCCCACCTACCCTCTCAGCAAATCCATAGAGTATTAACCCATCTAATCAGTGTCGATAAGAAACTCTCACTCGACCCTCTAGATGACACCCAAGAATACCATGATAATAGTACATGGTGAATGGGGAGGTCCTCAAATGTGTGGCTCAAAACAATAACCCACATCCACCATGATTTACAATCCCAAACCCTAACACCACCTATGCAATTTCCCTCTCCTTAAAGGGACTGCTAAATAGGTTCCCATCACCATCGACTCAAACACATGTGTCCACCAGGCCTTCATGTTACATCAGATTCAAAAAGCAAATACCAAAGCATTAAAAAATACCAACAGAGACTTATCATTTTAAATACCAATTCTAATTTCCAAACCCTTTCCAAGACTAATTTGAAAACAAAAAACATGATTATAAAATGACAAATGGTCCTTTATATCATTTAGAAACCAAACAACATTTTGAAGATTCCAAACAGGTGAAACATTAGGAAACAAATTTGAAAACCAAATTGATAACATTGTGGGGAACCATAGAACTATTTTTAAAAACATAGGGGTTTAGAATAACCATTTGGATTTATAAGGGATAAAAAAGAATAAAGGGGAAGGGATGGTTCTTTTGAAATTTAGAGTTTTAGGTGAACACTTCAAAAGAAATCCATTATCGTTTGTGTGCTTATCTATATGTGAACCCCATGACCATATGGATATGTCCGCATCCAATAGAACTTCATGGATGACCATAATATTTCCAAAAAACAAAATTACAAAACCACCACAATCATCCCAATAAATCACAACAACCCACACATAGGCACAAAACCATAACAAGACATCACAAGCATTTACATGACTCAATTACAAATCAAAATACAAATCACTAATGCCCAAACTAGGCCAAACAAAAACCAATAATTCCCAATTTCATTTATAAGGGACAAGTGTAATTTTATCAAACACTTTGAATGAATATACGTATAGGTATAACCAGGGAATGAAATTTGAAAACAGATTGCATCAAATTGAATGTACTAAATTCCCAAAAAAAGGCAAACTAACACACCAAAAACAAGATCATAGAATTTTTAAAATCATTAAGGGAAATATCAAGAATAAATGAAATGTGATGTAAAGGAAATGGATTGAAAAAACTATCTCAATGACGTGCACATGCAATGAAACCTTTGGAGAAGTAAAAACTAGGAATGGGGAATTATCTGCACACCCTAGAATCAAATCAAACAACCCAAATTAGCAAAAACTCATTCCAATGTTCTTACAAGAGGGATCCAAGCCAAGTAAGATCCATTAATTAAGATATAATAAAATGAGGAGGGGAAAATTGATCCATAAATCAAAGAAAATCATTTTATGAACCTTGGAGGGGATTTAGTGGTGGAAAGAAAGAAAAGGGAAGGGTTTTTGGGGGACACCGGTGTGCCTACGTCAGGAATTGAAAGGTGGGGACCATTGGGGATTAAAAAGGAGGTAAAACATAGAATTTCAAATTTTTATGATGCCCATGTATTTGGATAGTTAGGATGCATGGTTTGGGAAACCATGCGCTAACTATGCAACTGAGCTCTGTCCTTTGACAGACCCAATTCATGTACTTTCCATATGGTTTCCGATAACCATGAAAAAATTTTCTCCACCCAAATAAGGGTGCATGGTTCCTTCTAGGCCTTGTATGATTTGATCCAAACTATTCTCAAACTGTTCACTGGTCAAAAACACACCAGAAAACTCTAAAACTCAAAAATCCAGGATGTAAACATGACCTAAACCTCATCCAAAGGATCCACCATCAAGAAAAGATTTAAATTAAAGAAAAACATGGTTGTAGTGTATTAATTCTCCCCATCACAAATACTTTATTCCCACATAAATTCCCTAAATCAAATGAGAACTAAAACTCAAGCCTTAAACAGAATGAAGCCGGATGAAACAACTAACCTCAGGGTGACTTTTCAACTTCACAATTCACACACAACCAGCTATAGAGATAAATAAACCACAATAAGTAAAACCATGAAGAGTGTTCTCACCAACACAAGAAATCTAATAACTACAATGGAACCAGCCCCAGAACTGGGAAACCCAACAAAAACTGACCAAAAATTTCTTTACACAAGCTAAATAACACAACCACTAGGACTGGGAACTCCCAACCAGAACCAAAACCCCCGAAATAAGGGGAAGCCCATGGAAGAAACTCGTAATAAATAGAGAACCAAAACACGATTCATCATTTTCAAAAGACACAATTATCATCAAAATGAGAACCACTGGAAACCAATACCAAGCCTCAGGTCAAAAAAAATTCATCATGTCTATATGGTGTACACATGAGAAGGAACAACTGATCAAATTATCACATCTAAAAGGGTAAACCACTACAATTATAAGAGAACAAGGCCACCAAGCTTATTTTACAACACTGATAAACCTAATAAAACTGAGACAACTACAACAAAGGAACTAAGACTATTACCATACCAAGGTTTCCCACACCGCTAGGGATTCCTGACTACAAGAAGAGATTCACTTAGCAACCTATGAATAGAGCCCTAATGTCTTGAAACATCTATTGTACTGCATCCAGGATCTAATTACCTATGACTGAGACTTACTCATTTGAAAATTCTTATTAAATTAATTCTCCAAAGGATCCAAATAGCCACATCGACAACAAGTCTTCAGAGAACAAAAAAAATATGTATTTGAATGTCCAAAACGAACACAATAGAAACACATGGGTGAAGGGTCCGATGATAGAATTATGGAATTGAAAAAGGATAATCTTCAAGAATAGGTTCTTCTAGCATAAACCTCTCTCCAGATGGGGAACCTTTATAATAACTAATAGAAACCAGTTCTCCACCCACCACAAACTGAACTCTAGGAACCACCTCATCTAGAAATTACTTAGCCACAATCTTTTTGAACAAAACTTCACCAAATGAGGGAAATCACTCCTTAATATCTAGAAAGAGAACCCATATGAAAATAGAAGCTTTTTGTTTATTGTCCAACTCTATCTCAAGATAATAATAAACCATCTCTTTGTAACAATCAATGCATTCCTTCACCATCCACTGACCTTACTGAATACTCAAGAGCGTTGTCACTTTATTCGTCTTATCCTCCTTAGGTAAAAAAATTAGAAAAAATTGGTCTTAAATACTTCCCCATACATCCCAACTTATAAAAATTATGGGACGATCACCTTTCACCATTCCAAACTCGAACCCTTAGATGAACCCAGGACAAATCGCACTCTCATAGATTCAGGAGATCCCAAAGACTTGAAAACACCTTCTACTTACTAAATCCGTTTTTAGCCTCTAAAATACCTCAATCAAGATATAAACCAACAAAAACTGATAATAACATGACTCTTCCATTCCATTGGGAGTCTAGGAAGGTAAAAGGACTAGAAAAGATTGAATGGAAACCTTCTATGTCTTTCTAGGTGGTATGCACTGAACAACACAAAAACAAAAGACAAACCAATATCATGATAAAAAATCCCCCAAATCCCAATCAAAACTCAACCAAATGAACATAAAAAGACAAAACACCAGACTAAAATACCAAACATCACAAAAACAAGCCAAAATATTTTTTCAACACCATCATTTACATCCAAATTTTTTAAAATTACTTCACCCCAAATCCATTTTTTCACAATTCTCAACTCATTTCAAAATCCAATTCAATCACTAAAGCCCACATATATAACAAAATCACACTTAGAAACCATTTTCCTTTTGAAAAACTATTTTTCATGAAAACCAATTTCCTTTTGAAAATCCACTCACACCGACAAAAAACCAAAAAAATAAAAATCCCACTAAAATCTTTTGATAATGAACTAGTATCTCTATATTACACAATGATGTGGTTAGCAGTCCATGACCCAAGAAATAATCAATGACTGGAAATATTCTTAGCCCTGCACTTGAGCACCACAGGGGTCATTACTCCATGTGAGACCACCGTACCACACTGGGTCACTTCCGTTGTCACCCCTTATCCATGCAAACCAAAATAAAAAACAAAGACTCAAATCCAAGACTACGACTAGAAACTCGAGTCTTGGGAGAAGAAAGGGTCCATTAATTCCTTCCCATACCTATATCTCGAGTCTTAAAAGTCCTAATCTCTAGTATACCTGACACCCCAAATAACAAAGGGAACCTATGATACCATTTTTCCATGAACCAGCCTGGGTTAACCCTGAACTGGTCAACCGAACCATCCCACTACAAGGCACGAGTGGCATTACTAATCCCCCTAGGATGGCGACTATCACTTGGAGTCAAAGATAAACCAAATGGGTACAATTTCTTCAAATAAACAACTATGACCAGATAAAACAAATAGATCACATAGAAATAACCAAAAATAACTAAACATCAATAAATAAAAAAACGGATCCAGAACCAACGATAATTGACAAGACATAAACTAAATAATAAAACTAAAACTAAACTGCAACTGAAACAACCTTCATGTGTCCTCTTGGTCACCACAATCCATTAACTGGCTCGCTCCATAGACAAGTTGAACCAGAAACTTGTCCCTAAAAAATAACTCAGGTCTATTGATACCGAGTGGTACATGTAGGGTGTGAGTATAAACTACTCAAAACGTGAGAAACATAATGTCTATATAATTACATTACCAAAAAATTTCATAAACACTAGTTTGAATTACATTTATAAATAGAATTTTATCATATAAAGAACCAAATAGAGATTTACCATTTTTAAAACAACACATGCCAATTTCTTCTTCTCAAAGAGTATTCCATTTTAATCAAAATAATTTATAAACCCAAAAATAAATAAAAATACAATAAGGTGATAAAAAATGGGCTATTCTAAAAACAAAGAAAATAGAATAAGCACACACAAGCTAATAGAATAAGAAAAATAGGTGCAAAAAAATAAAACAGAACATACAGATAGTAATCATGGGAACTTCCAAAAAATCTCTAGATGAAATCACTAAATGTACTCGGTTCGGACTCACTTGTTGGTGTATAATGCATCTCCATAGTCAACAACCAATAAGCTTCTCTAAACAAGTCAATCCATTGGCATGTCCCACCTGGCCTCTCAGTAAATCCATGGGGTAACAACTCGTCTAATTGGGTTTGACAAGACACTTTCACCCTCTAGATGATGCCCAAGAATCCCATGATAATAGTACACGGTGAATGGATAGGTCCTCACATGTGTGGCTCAAAATAATAACCCATATCCACCATTACTTCCTAGCCTAAACACCGCTGCTACTTATGTGATTTCCCTCTCCGTGGAGGAAACACCATTGTGGTTCCCATCATGATCGAGTCAAACAAAATTTATAATTGGGCCCTCACATCACATGAGTTTCAAAAACAATTTCCCAAATCATTACAAAATACCAACCAAGCTTATCATTTTAAAATCAAAGTCTACTTTCCAAACCCATTCCAAGACTAAGTTGAAAACATAAAACATGCTTGAAAATTTCCAAATGGTCCTTTACATAATTTAGAAACCAAATCACATTTCAAAGATTCCAAATAGTCCATACTTTAGAAACACATTTGAATACCCCATTGAGACCATTTGGGGAACTATAGGACTATTTAGAAAAACATAAGGGTTTTGAAGAACAATTTGGTGGAAGAAGGGATAAAGAAGAGAATAAAGGAGAATGGTATATTCCTCTGAAATTTTGGGTTTTAGGTGAACACTTCAACATCAATCCATTATCATATGTGTGTCTATCTATATGTGCACCTCGTTCACATATGGATATGACCACATCCAATGACTCTTGAAGGATATCCATAAGATTTCCTAAAACCTAAAATAGAAATCCACCACTATCATTCCCACAAATCACAACAACTCACACATAGGCAAGAAACCCTAGCAAGACATCCAAAACATTAACATAACTCAATTAATAACGAAAAGGCAAATTTCTAGTGCCTAAACTAGGCCACGCAAAAACCAAATGTTCCCAAATTCATTTATAAAGGCCAAGTGGCATATTATAAAACTCTTTGCATGCATATACATGGAGGTATAACTAAGGAAAGCCATTTAAAATCCGTTTTCATCAAATTTACAACATTGAAATCCCAAAACAAGTCACATTAACACACCACAAGTAAGATTATAGAATTTTTAAGTGAAAGATCAAACATCAACAGAATGTTTTGGAAAGGAAATGGATGGAAACACCTACCTCAATGATGTGCACACACAACAAAACCTTCAAATAAGTAAGAACTAGGCACGAGGATTGATTTTCACACCCTAACACCAAAGGAAACAACCCGTACTAGCCAACACTCACCCTAGTGTTTGGCCAAGAGGGAGACTAGCCAAGGAAGATCCAAGAATCGAGAGAGAATGGAAGGAGGAGAAAATTGACCCAAAATGCAAAGAAAATCACCTCAAGAACCATGGAGGAGCATCCATGGTGGAAGGAGAGCAAGGGAGATAGGTTTTCAGGATCCCTTGGTGTACCTAGGTCAAGAAAGGGGAGGAGGATATTATTGGGGCTAAAAAAGAGGGAAAATTGGAATTTTAAATTTTAAAACATCTGGGAATCTCGCACAGTTAGGATGCACACTTTGGAAAACTGTGTGTCAATCGTTCCACTCATATTTTTCATTTGACAAATCCATTTAGATTGCTTGTCACATAGTTTAATCTAACCGTACACAAGTCACACTCCACCCAAAGAAGGGTGCATGGTTCGTGCTAGGCCTCACACAGTTTGGCCCAAACCATGCTTAAACCATGTACAGGGCCGAAACTCACCCAAAAACTCCAAAACACAAATATTCAAGTCGAGAACTTGACCTCAACCTTAAACAAAGTATATAACATCAAAAAAAATAAAAAAAAGAAAAACCATGACCAGGGTGTGACATTATGCATTTATGATGTAATTCATTGCCACAAAACAGGGAAAGGGAAGCGCCTCGTTTTATTAGGACTAAGAAGAAAGCACTGATAAAGGGGGAGAATTTATCAGTGCTAGATAAAAGTGCTGATATGTGTATCCTTTATCAGCGCTTAGAAAAGCGTTGACAAAAGGTACACCTTTATCAGTGATTTTTTTAGAACTGATAAAGAATTCATTTATCAGTTCTATATTTAGCGCTGATAAAAGTTTTTAATAATTTATATTCAAAAATAATGTTTATTGGGATACATTAACTAAAAAACGCATGTTTATAATTAATATATATTTTTAATAACTCAAAAATATATCTACAATTTTTTTAAAAGGTATTTTTATGATTATAATTATATATATATATATATATTTATATAATTTTAGGATTATAATTAATTTCATTAAAAAATAAATATATTTATTAGACTTATTAGACTTATTGAATTTATTAGATTAATTAGATTAATTAATTAGATTGTCTAGATTTATTAGATTTATTATATTATTGGATTTATTAGATTATTTTATTTATTATATTTTTTCTATTTAATATATTTATTTTGTTTATAATTAATATATATAAATATTTTTTAAAATATATTTTTATATAAATTATTAAATATATATATTCGAATGAATTTGGTCAATAAATATATTGATCGTGCGTGCGTATGTTATGTATCATAATGTTCATTTATACAGTACACCCTTTCTTATTATTCATGTTGTCCATTGATGACTCGTTTTTTATTATTTATATTTACAAGGTAAGTGATTAATTCATGGTACACATACATACTATTATATGTTCTCAAAATACATATAAAATTACATTAAATATATTTAATTAACAAGTATACTTATTATATTTATAATTATTAAATTTTAATTATATATAAATACTTTTTAAATATATTTATTTGTAATTATAATTTATACTATATATATATTTAAATAATTAAAACCTTATAATAAATACATATATTGTAATTATATATTTATATTTATTTATTTATAATAATATAAAAATATTTTTAAATATATAAATATTTATAGTTATAATTATAATTTTAAATAACTATTTATATATGTAAATAGTTAAACAAATTTAATAAATATTTTTATTATACTAATTATACTGTTATAATATAATTAAATAAATATATTTATAAATAAATAAAAATATTTATAAATAAATAAATAAAAATATAATTATAATTCCAAAAAGAATATAGATATAATTAAATAATTAAAAAATTATAATAAATATATTAATTATATATATTTATATAAAAATATTTATAAATAAATCCATATAGTTATAAATATAATTCTAAATAAATATCGATATGTTTAAATAATTTAAAAATTATAATAAATATATTTATATATATTTATAAAATTATAAATATTTTTTTATAATTTTATAATTATTTATATATATATATATGTATATAATTTCAACTATAACTAAATAAATATTTATTATAATTATAATGAAAATTAAATAAATATATATTTATTAGTTATAAATATAAAAAAAATTATTTATTTAAATAATTATTAATTTATAAAAAATATATTTATTATTTTCATATATAATGTTATATATAATTAAATAAATATATACATAAACTGAAAAATAAATAAAAATATTTATATTTATAGTTATGAATAAATACAGATATATTTAAATAATTACAAAATTAAAATAAATATTTTAAATATATATACATATATTAATAAAATTATAAAAATTTGAAATATTAATTTGTTATAATTTTATAATTATTGAAATAAATAAATAAATAATTATTCCTTTATAATTATAATTATAAATTAATATATATTAATTTAAAAAATATATATATATTCATTTAACAAATAGATAATTATTCATATAAATAATTATAAATTTAGAAGAAATATTGTTGTATATATCTATAATATTATAAATATATATAATTAATATATTTATAATATATATTATATGATTATAACTAAAATGAGCATATTTCTTATTATTTTATAATTATTTAAATTATAATTTTATAAATGTAAATTTATCATATATATAATTTTATAAATATTAATATTAATATAAATAAATTATTAACATAATATCATTATCAACGCTAAAAAAATGCTGATAAAGGTGCATTTTATCAGCTCTTTTTATTTTAGCGCTAATAAAACATACTTTTATCAACTCTTTTTAGCTTTCATTGATAAAAGGTTCACCGAGTTTTATAAAAAAAAACCATAACAGCCGTCTTCATTCTCACACCCCTCAAGCTCTCACAGAAGCTGACCCCTACCCCACGACTCCTCCTCCTCCTCTCCCACTACCTCACCTCTGTCGTGCACCACACCGTTGTGCGTCTCCTCTACCCTAATAGTCTCCTCCATTGTGCGCGAATTAGCCGAATTCCGCCTCTCCTCCAATGTTCTCCACACCTATGTCGTGGGCCACACCTCCGACGTGCGCCTCTCATCCATTGTGTGCCTCTCCTCTGCCGGTGAGTTTTCTCCTCTTTTCATTTATTTCGCCTTATTCACATGTAATTATAGTTTTATATTTATTGTATATTGTGAATTTTCCGGGCTAAATGCCCTGCTGAAAATCATTGTCATTGGTGGTCTTTGATTGCGGACTAAATGAATTTCATGTTGGTTGGTGTTCCTCTTCATATTTTTTTCTTTGATTATGTGTGACTTGGTTATGTATTTGAAGTGTGATTCCACTAGAGCATAGTGTAATTTCTTTTCAATGATGAGGATTTATGTCATTAGGGTTGATTAGTATGTCACTTGACATATTTATTTGTTCTCCATTAATGTTGACAAGTTTTAGCTTTGATTTTTCTTGAATGAGGTAGTTGTTTACTTAGAACTCCCTTGTAATACTTGTTATAAATTTATTGGATGTTTTTAATAATTTTTTATGAAATTATAATCCTATGTTATGACTTTTTTGGGTTTTAATTGGCTTTAAAACGGTTTAAAGATTTTGCATAGACTAATATCACATTACAAGTGTTTTGTAAAAGGCTTAAGTGAATTTTTTGAAGGAATTTAAATATTTGGAATGTTTGGTCATAATTTTTTTTTCTTTAAAGTGAATATGAGATATTTTAAACTCATGTTTTAAAAAATGAATGGAATTGACCTTCAACCCATTTAAATGGTTTTTAGACCCATAACATTCATGGTGGATTAAGATGTTTTCAAAAGGATATTGATGTTTAATAAAAAAAATTCTTAGCACATATTTCCTTCCTAAATAAAAGGGTTTATTATTTTAAAATTTTATGTATATAAAATGGTTGGGTTTCCAATTGGGACTTCTAGTGCATTTTGATAAATGGTATTTGATGAAATATTAAATGTTATACTCAAATGGGGAGAAAATGTATTGGCTTCTTGAACACATTTTTAAAATCCTAGTTGGTAATTTAAATGATGTTTTTGATAAATTTGAGAGACCCTCAATTGAGATCGATGCATTTATTATTCTTATTGTGGATCGTGACCTCATGGGGAATTCTTAATATTCTTATAATCATTCAGAATCTTATAAAAGGATGTGAAAGGGGTTGTTTCTTGTGAGGGTTTAGGAGGTGGGGTGAGGTTAAATTTCAAATTATTGAAATTATATTTATGTGATTATCTATTATTTTTCATTGGTTGCTCACTTACACTATTGAAATGTAATAGGTATCATATGAGATTGGTAAGGATCTGGATAAGTGAAATCCCTAATGTGGAGTGCACTGACTAGTGTAAGGTCACAATTAGATTGAGTGAGTTTCTAAGATGTTTCAGTGTCCCTATAATGTACTGGAAGGGACTAGGGTTTCTTTTAATCCCTCGATCATGATAGAGCCTAGTGAGTTCTATAGAACTACATGGATATGAAAAGTTAAATAGTATCGATCTAGGTTCCTCATATCCAGTTCAAGATCCAAATACAAGAGTCTTAGGAAGTTTCACATGATGGTTACATCATTATTAGAATATTTTAGAGGATTTATTTTCTTGGTTGGATTGTATTCCCCTAGTTGTTTTATATGACACCATCGTTTGGTTGTTTTTTGGATTATGTTTCCTTGTTTCCTTAGTGCCTATGTATGATCAATATTTCACTTTGAGAGTTTGTTTCCTACTTGAAAATAGGTTTATTAAATAGTTAAAAAGTTTATTTTAAAAGAAAAAGAATTGGTTATTTGCTAAATTATTTTTTAGAAAATGGCATTTCATTGCGGTTATTTATGAAAAATAATTTTTCATAAAAATTTATAAAAGAGGGATAAACTCTGATTTTCCATGTCTTATATGGTTTTAAAGGTCCTCTTTCCATTTTTTGATATTTATATTTCAAAATTTTAGTCATCCTTGTTTTTATATTATGAAAAGGGTGGTTTTTTGAAAATATGTAAGTTTATTGTTTTTATACTTATATTATAATTCATGTGAAAATATATTTTATACCTTATGTTCAAACCAGAACTTTATGAACTATATTATGAAGGGATTCAACTATAATTTTTTATGAAATCATACATTTATTTTTTAGCTCACACCCTATATTTGAACAGGTGGAAAATAGTGTATAAAACTCTTATATCTTCTTTTTAGTGCCCTATTTTGATTTGTTCATGATGCTCAGATTGGTCCATAGTTGGACAATGGGATGTGGTATGTTACCAGGGTTCACTAGTGTTGATGTTGGAGTTATTTGGGTTTTTATTTCCTTTTTTACTATCATTTTTGGAAATTTTAGTAATAAAGAGTCATTTTTTTAGGAATCTGGTTATTATTATGGAGCGGTTTCTTAATCATAACCCTTGGTAACAAAACTAATGTTTCCATAGTGTAGTTATACTCCCTACATTGATGGTCTGGATAAGTCATGGTAGTAGATAAGACTCTATGTGAGATAGTGGAGGATACTAAGATGATATTTTAATTGTTTGAGATAGGGATGAACTACCAAATTCAAATTTCCATCTATGATAATACCATTGAAATAGGCATATCATTATATGAGACTTAACTTAATTTGTGTATCTCAATAATAGTATTTATATGTTCATGAGTGATCCTTATAAGATATTAATAGGAGATTGATGAAAAAACAAAAATTAACCATAAATGAGTTGGGTAATGAGTATGGATTATATTGTGATGTATCATGAGTTAGGACATAATAGGTTTCAATCCATGATATTCATGTGGTTTTTTATGGGTCCAAATAGTTGAGAAAACATAATAGTAACTTCCAAAATCCTTTCCTAGATTTGGAAATAGTGGTGCTTTCCATGATGTGATATTGGAATACACTAAAAAATTGTTTAAAAAATGTGTTCAACATACATTTTTTGGTTTTAATTAAATTTAAAATGATTTAACCACTTTTCATGGACTTAGGTTGCATGTGAAGTGTTTCTCAACTCACCTGATTGGATTTCATAAAGGGATGTGAATGTTTTGAAAGTGTATGTAACACTCATTTCATTTTAACAAGGGGTGTGTGATGTTTTAAATGAAAATTTGTAAAATATATAGTCTTGTCGCTCATTTTAATCGATTAACATTATTTGGTCGTGAAGTTTCCTTGAATTCATTATAAAAAAGGAATTGGGGTTTTGAGAAAGAGTGTTTGAAACTGATTGGTTTATTTTTAAAAGGGTGTGTTATTTTAAAGAGGAATTTGTGTAACTGGTTTTTTTAATGGGATTTCAATTGTGATTTTAAAAATAGTTTTCAAAGGAGACTTAATGTCTATAACTATTTCTTACCTTAGTTAATTTTTATATCAAATTGTTTTTATATTTATTTTGTTAGAATTTAATACCACCAAATTAAATAGGATGGATATGAATAAAGACAGCATGGATGCCAATCATTTGACAAGTGAGTATGAGGATGGAGTGAAATAGTTCATCATGATTGCAAAAGATCGTGCATACGACCCTTCTCAAATCCCTTTTTAGTGTTTACGTTGTTGTTATTCAAGACAAGTTAGTCCAGAGGAGTTGGAAGAACACTTGATCTATCACCAAATAGATCAAAGTTATAAATGTTAGAATAAACATTGTAAAAAGTGAATGTAGCTAGTGAGTAGGATAATAATGCCTTTTAAGGCTCATTTGATATGATTACAAGTGGTAAAAATGAAGAAGACTGTATTGAGGATGTGATTACATATGTAAATGATAATTAAGATCTTATTGAATAAATGAGAATGATAGTTGAAGATGAACTTCGTGGTTTTCCAAAATTGTTTGATTAGTTAATTTTTTTTTGCAAATATGACTTTGTATGGTGGTTTCACTAAATATATAGCATTGTTATCCATACTGAAGCTATATAATTTGAAAGCGTTCAAAGGATGGAGTGACACCAATTTTACAGAATTACTTTCTCTCTTGAATGACATGATCCCAAAAGATAATGAGCTATGAAGCCAAACATACGATGCCAAAGGAATTCTATGTTCAATGGGAATGATCTCTAAATGAATACACTCCTTCTCAAATGACTGTATACTATTTCTCAAGGACCAAAAATAACATAGATAGTTCCAAAAGTGTGGTTCTTCTCGATACAAGAAAGATGAATCTAGTCCTATGAAAGTTGTATAGTACTTTCCAATCATTACCAGGTTTAGGAGCCTATATGGAAGTGAGCATACCATAGGGAAATTGACGTGGCACGAAGAAAAAAGAAAAAATATGGGAAACTATGTAACCCGACAGACTCTCCTCAATAGAATAGAATCGATCATGAGTATCCTTATTTTGGAAATGAACTGAGAAACCTTTGTCTTGAGTTATCTATAGATAGAGTGAACCATTTTGGTTTTCAAAGAAGTACTCATAGTACATGTCTGGTTATGTAGGTAAATTATAACTTTCCATCGTGGTTATACATGAAATGAAAAGACATTAAGCTATCTATGGTTATATCCGGACCGAGACAACTGGGTAATGATATTGATGTTTATTTGGCTTCATTGATCAAGGATTTGAAATTATTTTGGGATTTAGGTGTTAAGTTGTATGATTCTTATAGAAATGAATATTTCACATTGAGAGCCATGTTGTACAGTATGATAAATGAATTTCATACCTATGGGAATTTTTCAGGATAGAGCATTAAAGGATGTTATTAGTGTCCCATCTGTGAACAAGGTACATAGTCAATTTGGTTGAAACATTCATCTGAAATGATATTTCTAGGACATTTCATATTTCTAACCTGATGAAACAAGTACCAATCATGGACTATATCATTTGATGGAAGTTTAAAAGAACATACAACACTGTCTCTACTAACTGGTGATGACCTGTTTGGACACTACTTTTGGTGAATTGTTTTCGAAAAACCTTATGAAAACTAGTTGGAAGAAGAGATCAGTTTTTTTAATTACCATACTAGAATTTTCTTTACATCAGACATTTTCTTGATGTTATGCATGTTGAAAAAAATATATGTGACAATTTCATCAGCACATTGATAAATTCACCCTAAAAAATAAAGGATGTAATTGAGTCTAGGTTGATCATAGTTGTCATGGAAATATGGGAAGAGTTGGAGCTAGTGAAGGGCGAAAAATAAAATTTTCTTCCTCCATCTCCTTACACTCTTTCCATGTAAGAGAGATATTTTTCAATTTATTGAATGATATAAATGTTTTAGGAGGGTATTCATCAAACATCAAGAACATCGTGTCAATGACCAATTTAAAGTTAAAGGTCCTAAAATCACATGACTTCCAAATTTTGATGCATGATCTAATTTTTATAGGTTTACACTGCATATTTTCCAAAGAATGTCTATTATACGTTAATAAAGCTATATTTCTTCCATAAAGATATGTGCGGAAAAGTTATAAACACAGAAAATTTTCCAAGTATGGAAAGAGAAATTTCTATTATATTATGTGAATTCGAAATGTTCTTACCACTGATATTATTTAATATGATGGTTCATTTGATGATTAACTTGGTGAGAGAGACTCGACTATGTGGCCTTGTACACTATAGATGGATGCACCCCATTGAACGGTATATAAAGATTTTTAATGGGTATGTCAAAAATCGAAGTAATCCAGAGGGTTGTATTGAGAAGCGATATATTAATGAGGAATCCATTGAATTCTATACCGAATACCTGTCTGGTGTGGAAATCATTGGTCTATCGAAATCTCATAAAACTAGGAATCTTGCGGGTGAAGTAATTTTTGGAAGAGAGGTTCTCACAATCAATATTACAGATCTGGAGCAGGACCACCTTAATGTTTTTCATAACAGTTTGGAGGTTGATCAATATGCTGAAACCCAAATAGAAATTCTTAGGAATTTGAATCCGTAAAGGGATAAAAAATGGATATCAAATACACATAATCGACAGTTTATAGGATTATTTTGGGAATATATATTTAAGGAGTCAGATGAAAATCTGATCTCAATTTCAGAAAAACTTTAATGGCTAGCCAGAGGACCAAGTGTGTGTGTATTATCTTATAATGATTATATAATTAATGGTTATACATTATATACTAATGAACATGATAAATACAGTACCATGAAGGATAGTGGAGTTACACTTATGGTTGAAGTGATGTAAGTTTTCAGTCCTAAAGATAGAAATACAATGTGTGAGAATATGTCATACTTTGGTATCATCAAACAAATAAGGGGGTTAGATTATAAAAACTTCCAAGTACCGATTTTTCAATGCAAGTGGGTTGATAATAAGAGTGATATTAAAATAGATGAGTTGAGATTCATGAAAGTTGATTTTAGTAAGTAAGGGTAAAAACATGAACCATTTGTAATGTCCTCAATGGAAGTAAAATTATTTTATGTTCCAGATCCTGAAAACCGAAACTGGTCAATTATTCTGTTATCCATCAAAACCACTGAAGGGCCTGATCAAAATTCTATGGAGGATGACCCTTTCATTGGTACATCGCAATCATTTCACTGAGGTCCCAATATATATAAATTTTTTTATGTTATAGGAGACAACAATGAATGGATTTGGATAGTCGATAGAGGGGTAAAATCTCTCCAACCTTTAAAAGAAAGAGGTCAATAAATAGGTTATATATTTTTTGTAATATACATCATCTTACCTTCTGTTATTATCTTTTCACTGCTGCTTTTATGTAATCTAAATTAAATGTCGAACCAATTCTGTAGATAATGACTTCTACGCATGATGGTGCTCATAATCCCAAGGCACAATAGGTCTCTCAACCTGCTGTTGCTCATAGTGCAGAGGACCAACAGGTTTCTCAACCTCTTTTCATTGCTTCTTCCAGTGCTGAGGTACAACCACCATATGAACATGCTGATGTTATCGCTTCGAAGTGACATATTGATGATGTTGAAATCGAGGAAATGGTAGGCACTAAAACAATGGAATCTCAAAAAAATAGGATCACTATAGTTTGACGGTGTTATAAAAAATCCTTAAGGAAAAAGAGAAGGGAATCAAATACAAGGTTTGATTGAATAATAGGGGCCAACATTTTGACCCCAATAAGTCCATGTTCAGTAGTTATATTGGAATTATCAGTCAGAAACATGTGCTAATTGATTTAAATTCATGGTACCATGTTTTCACCGGGGTTAAGACACTGATGTTGTGATATGTTATAGTAACATTATGATATATCATTTCATTAATTTACTAAAAAATAAAATAATGAGACATTGACTTACTCTTCATCGTCCCTTGTAGAGTGCATTTATAGTAGATGACTCACACAAGGACTGTGTATTAAGGGTTGCTGGAAGGATTCTCAGAGGATTTCATACAATTTTAATGAAATTTTATCTTAAAGATGCTGAAGGGAAAATAAACCCACACCCACCTTCTATTTATGCACACCTAATAACCCAAAGAGTGTGGGATGTGATTACTAGGCATCATGAGGAGCAGTATTTTTAGGTATATTGTGTTTGGTAATATTTCATTTAAAGATACATGTATTCATCACTTTGAATGACAATTTTTTATTTATGAAACAAAAAATGAGTGCTGAAAATAAAGAACGAGCAACAAAATTAGGGTACCCCTACAATAAAACAAGAATGGGGTACGCTTCACTTGAAAAAAATGGTATGTATTTTAAATCTATTATACTACATTTATGTGATATAAAAAACACCATAACTATGTTCCTCTGTTTATATGAAAATTGATGAATCAAAATCCAATGTCACTTCCATCCCACGCCATGTGCTTTGGAAGGAGGCACGTGTAAATAAATATGTGATACTAATAGATGAAAACATACAAAATGTGTGGGAAACATGTGTAATTATGACATAATAAATATTTATTTTTCTTTAAATCTATATTATATAACAATTATTACTTATTTTCATATATTTTCTATCTGACATAGTCACAGGAATCAAAAACACCCAAAAGAGATGTGGAAATACTTTTGGTGGACTTAAAGTAGTAGAAAAGTATGGTCACATCAGAGGTGTGGGTTTAAGGGTGACACCCCCGAACATTTTTTGAGAAAAAAAGAGGAGGATAAAATTAGAGAAATAGAAATGATTAGAGAATGAATATCCATCCATGAAGAAAATTTACATTAGTAGAGAGAGTTCATGTAAAATGTGATGGTGAGGGGGGGAGAATAAACAACTCAAGAACAACCAACATGTGAAGCTTCCACCCCACCCCTACTAGCTTTGAGGTGATCCATTCCCCTAGAAAACCTATTTTAGTTGATGTATTCAATGTTATAATAGTTTTTTCTATGAATTGTGAATTAGATAGACATTTATACCTTTCCTATACTGATATTGTATAGGGTTAAAATGACTGTGATTTATATTTATCAACACCCACCCAACGCCTTGTAGCAAGTGCTACGATGTTCAATATGTAGAACATCATGAAAATCAATAGACCACATCAAATAGTTCATTTAAAAGTGATGATTAACGTAGCCCATGATCGGAGTTCCAAGCTACCTATTCCAACTAATGATGAAGATATTCATAAGATCGAACAAGCTCTTGCAACATTCATCGCATGGCCATCACATATTGTAAAAAAACTTGTTGACAAAGAGGTATTAATTTCAAAAAAACTCTATATAAACCTTTAACATTTAATAATTTTTTTTGAACTGATTTATTTTATTATATAAAGACACATATAGGGGGTGAATATAAATAGGAGCTTAAAACCATATCAAGGATCAACTATCCGATCAAAACAATCTACTAAAATAACCTTAAACCCACCCATTCTATACCAGCATTTATTATCATTGAAGAATCATGTTAATATGAACTTTACAGATGGTGGGGTTCACAAAATTCATTTTGATGAAATTATTTATAGTAGGGAAGATCAATACTTCATTAGTTTTTATAATGCATGTGAAATCACAGAGTATGATCGGTTAGGTGGCTTAGTTACAAATGTATACAAAAGGTATGTTTTCAGGATTTGATTTTACAAAAGATGATATTATATGATAATTATGACTCAATACATTTCATAATTTTCACATGCATATATATGAAAAAAAATGAAGGGATTTCCCCATGAAAAAAAATTGGACTCGTTAGTCCTCACGTCACCTCTACAGAACAAACAGATATAAAATCCATCAATGAGGATGAAATAGTGGTCGGACTAATCAACTTGTTTAATAGAAAAATTATGAATGGAAGACCTTTCTTAATACCAATGATGTAGGGGTAAAACTATACAGTTTAATCACATCAAATATATTTTAGTTTCTTTCATTACTTATTCCTTTTTATGTATTAAAGGAGAATTGGATGCTCATTGCTGTCAATTTTGATACTCTAAGAGTTATTTCATGGATTCAATGCATGGATATCTAAAAAACTGACCAAAAATGATGGTGTTTGTCAAATTTTAATACACCACATCCAACATTTTGGAACTAAACATCTAGTTATATAATTTATATTATCTATCAATGAGGATTCAGTTATGATATGGCAGTACATGAATATCATCTACATCATGGAATGAGGACAAGGGAAAAGTACAAGGAACATCACAAGTACTATGATTGGATACAAATCTGGTTATATATTATAATATTTCACTATACAAACACATATAAATAAATTACTTATTTTTCTCAATGTTTCTTTAGTGACTAAAACAAAAAATCAATAAAGACTATGGTTATTATGTTTGTAATTTTTTAAAAGAGATCATATTCCATAAACAAACCATCATCCTTGAAAATTTATTTTCAAAGATAATTACTATTTAATTTAAAATAATTATTAATCCTTTGTGTACTTATATTTTTTTAGTACTACCACGATTGTCAAAAAATAATCTTATTCACAAGATGAGAAGTATTTTTTTTAGAAATTAATGGGTAGCATACTCGATGGAAGAATGTACTGAAATAGCATGATAATGTGACCAGTATGACCCAAAGTGTCTATTTTAATTTAAAATTTTCAGTATTTTTAGTAAAAATAATAACTGACATACTAAAAACTGAGCAAACACATTCATATTGTGTTGATACTTTATGAAAACAATATATAAGTCATTTTTGACGTGTATTAATGAACCACGCCTCAATATGATGCATGGGGTGACTAGTATGACTCAAATCATCTCTTTTTATTTAAAATTTACATTAGTTTTATTAAAAGAACACAACTTGCATAATGAAAATAGAGACAATGAATTCAAATTGTTTTTATAATTTAGGGAAACTATCCATGAGTTATTTGTGAAGTGTAGGAATCGACCCCACCTCAATACAATGCACGATGTGACCGGTATAAATATAAATGTGTCTTTTTAATTAAAATTGACATTAATTTAAGTACAAAAGAACAAATTCCATACTAAAAATCAATAAAACACAATTTTATTATTTTCATACTTTTGGGAAATGATACATAAGTCATTTTTTATGTGTAGGAATAACGGCACCTCATTCCAATGCACGACGTGACTAGTGTGACTAAAAGTGTCTATTATCAGGTTAAAATTTACATTTTATCTCAAAATGTGTCACTCACTAAAAAAAATCAATCACTTTTCGATTATATTGATAATTTAAGACATTTATTTTGAAGTCCTTTCTGATGTGTATGAAGGAGTCTCACATCAAATCAACATATGATGTGACCTGTATGACTAAAAAATCATGTTTCTGATTTGAAATGATATTTTAGTAATAAACAAAACTAAAATACTAAAAACCAAGAAAATACATTTGGATTATTTTGATACCTTAGAACAACAACCAACGAATCTGCTCTAATGTGTAATAATCATCCACACCTCAATCCAACCAACGATGGGACTGGTATAAATCCAAATGTGTTTTTTAATTGATATTAATTTAAGTAAAAAGAAAAAGTGGCATACTGAAAATCGAGAAAATGCATTATGATGGTTTTGTTAACATTAAGACAATGATCCATGAGTCACTTTTAATATGTAGGAATCAATCATATCTCAATCTGATGTATGGTGTGACCAGTATGACTAAAAGTGTATGTTATTAATGTAAAGTTTACATTTTAGCTAAAACATTTCACTCACTAAAAACCAAGAAAACACACTATGATTGTCTTCGTAATTTAGGAGAGGGATTTGTAAGTACTTTTTGAAATATATGAAGTAGTATCACCTCAAACCAATGAAGGATGTGGCTAGTATGACTCAAAATGGGTGTTTCTGTTTTGAAATGATATTTCACAAAAAAAAACACAATTGTCATACTGAAAATCAATCAAATCAATTCATATTTTTTGATACTTTAGAACAACAATCCATGAGTCATTTTTGACATGTAGGAATCAACCATTCCTCAATCCAATGAATTATTTGATTGGTATAAATCCAAGTATGTCATTTAAATTTGATATTAATTTTAGTAAAAAAACAAGGGACATAATAAAAACTAAGAAAACCCATTCATATTATTTTTACATTTTAAGACAATGATTCATAACTCATTTGTGACATGTAAGAATAATCCCCACCTCAATACGACGCACAGTGGGACCTTTATAACTCCAAATGTGTCTTTTTAAAAACAATTAACATTTTATTAATGTATTCTTTCATGTTAATGTTTAATTTATTTATTTATAGTATTACTAACATAATATTTATTTTCTTATATAGGTGGATGTTTCCTCTGGAATTGGGGATAACCTCGTTGATTGAAGGTTCAAACATTCCAATCGGTTTCTAACGGGTTTGTTTGTAGAACCGAAAACATCCAATGATTCCATATCCATTTGGACCTACATTCCAAAGTTAGGCACTCATTAGTTGTGGAATGATGAGGCTTAGGAATTTTCATTGGTCGATAGGATGGGAGGTCAGACTCATCACACCTTTTTTAGGATAATTATTGTCTACTCCGGGACTCTCTTTATAGATTTAAGTTATGTTCGGGAATCCTTATTACATTACCAAGTATAAAATGAGCTTTCCTTTAAATCTGAAAATCAATGATTGACATGTAGGAAATTTAGGGAATCTTTTATATGTATTCGAGATTCTTTATCAATAGAGAATCATCTGTATTTGTTAGAGATTCTTTGTCAATGGTATAATTCAATACATAAAAGTCTCTTGGTCATTATGATGACCATAATGGTTTTCAATCCACTCAGTGGGGCACTTAAAGTTTATTTTCATTCAGAAGGACATGGATTATTACAGAGTTGGGGTCAAACCCGCAGATAGGATACCTACGTATCCTTTGTTTTGGAAAAGGAATCCTAACCCATGTGGTTTGAGTTAGGGAGAATGGTGTTTATGATTGATGGATCAAAGAAAGATGTCATAATTACTTTTACACTCTAAGCTCATGTGAGTCATGCTCGGTGTGAGAAAAAATAGGTATTGGTAAAACCAGACAATTTGTGCCATGAAAGATGCAATCATAAGAAATGATGTGGGGCTTATATATGTATGACTATCCAAATAGATGAAGATTAAGATTTACATCAGGGAAGAAATCTAGGAATAGGGTCCATAAAGGTATATATGCATCATGGAGATCTGGTTACTTTAATCTTGGGGATTACTCCTAAGGAAGATTCCCAAGTTAGAAGGGGACTTATGATTGGGTTTTACTCTTGAGAAGGAAGTCCAAATCAAAATTAAATTAAGATTGGTTAAGAAAAATTAATACTGGGGCTTACACCTGAGAAGGAGGCCCTGGTTAAGAGACTTGAAAAATTAAGGGACTTAGGGCTTACTCCTAATAAGGATTCCCACATTTGATACTAGGTCTTATTCCTGAAAAGGGAGCCCAAGTTAATATAATTATGGTTGGGGCTTACTCTTAAGGAGGATGCCCAAATTAATGAGGAATTGGGGCTTAATCCTAAGGAGGATGCCCATATTTGTAGTCTTTGGACTGGGGCTTACTTCTGAAAAGGAGGCCCAGGTTAAGGGGAATTATGACTGGGGCTTACTCTTGAAAAGGAGGCCCAGGTTAGGGGAATTGGGGCTTACTCCCGAAAAAGAAGCCCATATTAATGAAAAGTTGGACTGGGGCTTATTTCTGAAAAGGAGGCCCATTTTATGTATTCTATCATCTTAAAATATGAGGATGAATGAATGAAATCTCTAATTTTAGTGACATAAAGTTGTGTAAATCACTAGTTTTTGAGAGATGTTCCATAGAATTCCTTTCTGATAAATAAATCAATCAAGAAAACATGCCATAAATGGATTTAAAGAGTGTTTTGAAGACTGAATATTGAATAGGAGAGGGGGAATCGAATACGAGGGGTTAAAATGGTCAAGAATGGCAACCAAAAAATAGAAGGGCGTGCAAGTCTTGGTGGGCATGCAGGTACTGTGTGGGAGTACAAGTCCTGGTCGCACAGGTATACCTGCGCGGCACATAGGTACTTGCGCGATTATCAGCCCTTAGGGAAATACATGGGAGAGACTTGGCTCAAACCATTTTTATTATCCCTAGAGGCTTTCCAGAAGATGGCGCGAAAGTTCTGGTGAAGGATTAGGGAGGAGCGCAAGTGTGGCCAGTTCCCTTAAGGGTTGGCCACTTAGGCGCGCAAGTGTTGATGAGTTTCAACGCTTAGGACTTCCTCCCCCTCTTTAGATCTTTCGCTCTAAGTATGAAATTACCTTAGAAGTGTTCGGAAGCTTTGAGAAGGGACTAGGGTGTCAGGAGCTCAATTTGGAAGTTTTGGAATTTTTCATCCCTGAAATGGGGGGCCCACAGGGGTATTTATAGGCTAGAGAAGACCCTGGGTGGTTTTCAAAGAGGGCGTGCAAGTCACTTGCGTGACCATTAGGTGGCGCTCAAGTGTACTTGTGCGATAGTGAGGTAACTTTTACGACCAAAGTACATTTTAATCCTTGTTCAAGCCTTTGTTAATTTTTGATGTTTTTGTCAAAGGATGAATCACTTTATTCTAAGGAATTTCCCTTTTCATTCATTTAGACTCTGTGATGAAAAGGAGCGTCAACAAAAGTCCCCCCTCAGAGTTGGATCTGAAAGAAAATGAGTATGTAACTCTGAGGAAAGAAGAAAAAACCAAGGAGACTTCGGCGTGCAGGTACTGAGCACACAGAGGGCGGTGCGCAAGTGCTGATCGCGCTGGATGAAGAGTGAAGTTTTTCGAGTGTGTGAGTTTCAAGTAGATGCTGATGAAGCTCGGGATGCTATAAATCAAATGAAGAGTTATGTTGAAAGCCTCTTGAAATTCTTGAAAAAGAGAAGAGACTCCAGTCTGTGGATGTCCTTCTATCTCTTCTGCATCAATGAAAAACACTTTCATCTTCAATCATTTGTACCTACCTACCTTCTTTAAATTTTTCATAATCAAAAGGCCTAGAAAGCATAGTTTTATTTTTTTCTAGGATTATATAAAAATAACCCTACAATCTTTGAATCTTTTGATTGCTCAATATTACCTAAAATCACACAAAATGTATGTTTAGTGAGCTATAACTGGACTTTTATTCAGAGTTCCCTTGTCTTTTGTGGGCAGTTTAAAGTCATGCACGTCAGACATAAAAAGGATAATGTTTAAGGTCAAAATATCTTTGACCTAATGGATTAAAAAATGACTCAATTCCTCGATAATTTGTTTGAAAACAAATTACCATATTCAAGTATGGAAGGGAAAAAATGTAAACTATGACTTAATAAATCTTGAATCTGAGGAATGATATGAAAAAGGACTAAGAGGAATTAGAAAAAATATTTTCCAAGAATGAAGTTACCATTATTTAACAAACCCGTTAGGGGGGTTCAATTATGCAGGGCCACCTAAGGGAATTGGCTACATAGTCAAATAATAGCATCTTTTGGATGACAGGTCCGTTATGTAGACTTGTTTATGCAAGGCCTCCTAAGGTCACATGCTGCATAGTTAGGCAAAATAACTCTCAGAAAGTTACTTTTCTACTGCTAAAAATCCAGTGGAAGTTTATGGAGATTCAAATTTTCCAAATCATAGATTTTTCTGTATGAAGAGAGGTACTTGAATATGGAGAATATATTTCCAAACAAGATTGTTTAAGAACTGGATGAATGTCACTCCTATGAAGGTCTGACCCAAACATAGGGAAGGGAAAATATAAACCATAGAATTGAATATTTTCATATCATGAAAAAGAGTATGAGACAAATATGTAAAGAATGGCTATTTTTGCAGATCCCTACAAATCGTCGTTAAGACAACTACGCACAAAAAGATGTTTTCATCCTAAGAATGAATTTACCATTATTTAAAAAACCCGTTAGAGGGTTGAATTATGTAGGGCCGCCTAAGGGCATTAGCTGAATTGTCAAATAATAGCATCTTTTGGCTGACATGTATGTAATGTAGACTGTTTATGGAAGGCCGCCTAAGGGCACGTGCTGCATGTTCAGGAAAATGAATTCTCTGAATTTGGGCATTTTGTTATTAGAAGTCAGGAAAAAGGGTTATGAATATCTAAAAATATTTAACGTTCGGATTATGACACATAAAAATTGGTACTGTTAAATTTATGTAAAGATACATAGATCAATGCTAACCATAATCACGTTGTGGCTGGCTAATGAATTGAAATGTTGGACTTAACTACGTATCCCATAAGGATGGGAATCAATCCATACATAGTTCTTGAACTACCGTTTAATGTCATGTGGGAAAAAGGATTAGAGATCTTAGTTTAGGGTCATAGAGCTCGGACCATTATATGAAATACACAGTGTGTATTTTCATGGGGACTTTTCAGCCAAGGTATTGAAAGTGGAATTTGGGGTTAGGCCCAAAAGACTTGGGGCTAGATTCAGGGGACACTCGAACATTCCTACGTATCCTATAAGGATGGGAATCAAGCCCACGTGGTTCTAGAAATACCCTCTGTACAAATTTGGTTCATACATGTCAAGGGTGAAAAGGGACATTAGTGAAATGATGGTTTAACCCATGATAAAAGGTTCAGGTATTTCAATATTTGCATATAGTCATTGGGATAAAGAATGATTGGAAATCAATGTAAATAATGATTCCCTCTTAGGTGAGGGTATCAAAGAATATTTTACTTTATTGTCATACAAGACAAAAAATTTGTACAGTTTAACATCGTATGGCAAGGAAAAAGGTGAACCAATGTAAAGATATTGATTCTGGGGATGGTTTCACAAATCAACATCGTATGAGATGGAGATGAACCGATGTGAAGATATTGGTATTGGGCTTGAACCTTGGGAGGTTTCCTACCTACCCAGCCAAGAAGGCAAGGATCAAAGTCTACATAGTTCAATTAAATAAAGAATTAGTGATCAAGTTGTTCTTGGAAACAACGACCTAAAAAATGGGGTTGGGACTTACGCGTGGTAAATGGACCAGAGAGGGTGTTATGGTTGATGTTTTCTCTAAGCTCACGTGAGTCATACTCGGTATGAGAAACAAGAGGTGATAACAACCTTAACGATGCACAGTTTTGTGTCATGTAGGACATATGAAGGGACTATGCAGTTTAAAGTCTTTCAGTTAGGACTATTGGTGCTGCACAGCTTAGTGTCATGTAGTAGGGACAAAATACATTTTAATGTCATGTAGGACATATATAGGGACACAGTTTAATGTCATGTTGGACGTGAACACAGTTTTGTGTCATTTTCGATGAAAAGGGGGACTGTGCAGTTTAATGTCATGCAGTAAGGACAAAGAATACATAGTTTAAAATCATGTTGGATGTATTAGGTACTTTTTCACAGTTTAACGTCATGTTTGGACAAAGAAAAAAATGATACAGTTTAGCGTCATGTTGGACGATGGTGTCAATAGTTTAAGGTCATATGCATGGACCGTTGGTTATGCATTTTAACGTCTTGCTGGACGTAAGGGACTTCTATACAGTTTAACGTCATGTATTTAGGACGTCACAGTTTAACGTCATGTTGGACATAAGTGACAATAGTTTAAAGTCATATGCATGGACCCTTGATGGTGCAGTTTAACGTCGTGCTGGACGTAAGGGACATGCAAATAGTTTAAGGTCATATTCATGGACTGCTAAAATTTATTTTGTGTTTATAAAAAATACTTCTTCAGAAATCTGGCATTGGTTGGAGTAGTGATGAGTTCTTTATCCATTGAGATTAAAGAATAAGCTCTATTGGAATAGACCTTATGTATTGAATACGGTCCTTCCCACATTGGTTCAAGCTTGGGAGGTTTCTTTCCTGGTATCATTGGAGTTCTGAGAACTAATACCAATTCTCCCTGAACTAATGAATGAAGAAGAACTTTTTTGTTGAAATCTCGTGCTATTCGATTTTGGTAGACTTCCAAACGGTGCAGGGTGCACAATCTTTTCTCATCTAACCATTCCAATTCATCCAATCGCTTTTGAGATTGTTAACCTTTAGATTATTGATCAAAAATGGCTACTCTAATAGAAGGTAGTTGAACCTCAATGGGAATGACTACTTCTGTTCCATATATCAATGAATATGGAGTTGATCGCGTTGAAGTGCAGGTGGTGGTCCGATAATCCCATAAAGCATGAAAGAGTTTATCAGGCCATGAATTCTTATCTTTATCCACCATCTTTTGCAGTATTTTTGACAGAGTCTTGTTGAATGATTCTCTCTAGCGATTGGCCACTGCATGATACTGAGATGAATGGTTGGATTTGATGTTGTATTCTTGATACAACTTCCTCACCTCGGATGAACAGAAGTTGGTGCCACTGTCCGTCAATATGGTATGAGGGACACCACATCTGGTAATGATGTTAGACTTGATGAAGCTAACAATGCATTTAGAACTAACTTCTTTGAGAGGTATTGCGTCTGCCCATTTGGAAAAGAAGTCATTAGTAGTAAGAATATACTTAAACTGCTTGGATCTAGCTGAAGGATAAGGTCCCACCACATCCATTCCCCATGTGGAAAATGGCCACAAGTATTTAGCTGTATGAAGCAACTCTGGGGGTTGATGAATGAATATGGCATGTACTTGGCACGGATGACACTTAATAAACACAATCTTGTATCATTGAAGGACAAAATAATCCAAGCCTTCGAATTTGATCCGACAGTCTATGTCTAGACTGGTGGGCACCACAGACTCCTCCATGCACTTCTTTCATGATAACCATTGTCTCTTCCCCATCAATGCATTTGAAGAGAACTCCAACAAAACCACATTTGTAGAGAATTTTCTCTAGGTGATCTGGGTGTCATAAAGAGTAAAATTGACCACATGTCGCCAGATTTGTTCTTTCTCGGCTCAATCAGGTGGAAGTATTCCATTTTGAAGGTATTCCCTGATAGGTTTCATCCATACTATAATATGACCATATGGTTCAGGAATGGGGCCAATTTCATTGATCTCCACTTTTCTGGCTTGAACATAAGGTGAAATTGTACGGCAGTGGGCAATACTGATGGTTGACTTGCCCTAATTTGGATCTGCCAGAGCTGTGGCTATATTAGCCAGTGCATCAGCTTGGGCATTTTGTGATCTTTGGACATAAGAAAATGTTGGTTCCAAAAGGGAATTCTGCCATTAACTCTCTGACAAAATCATAAAAAGGCATTAGTTCTTCTTTTCTGATTTCATAATCCCCATTGACTTGATTGATTACCAGGTCCGAATCACCTTTCACCTTTAAGTGATTCACTTGTTCTTGAAGTGCCAACTCCAATCTTGTGATGAGAGCTTAGTATTCTGCTTCATTATTTGTACCACCTCCCAATAATGATAAGGAATAAGGTAGCAATGCCTTTTCTAAGGAAATGAGTAAAACTCCTAACCCAACTTTTTTGAACTTAGAATCTTCCATTTTCCTCCCTGTTGGACTTCTGGAAGCACCATCATAGTACATTTCCCATGTTTGAATACCTTCTTGAATAGAGAAGACTTCGTCATCAGGGAGTTCAGTATATGAAGATGTGTCTTCCACTGAATGGTGTTCAGCAAGGAAATCAGCCAGAGCTTGGCCCTTTATTGCCTTTTGAGACACATATTTAATATCAAATTACTGCAAGATAACTTCCCACCTTTCCAGACATCCTGTAAGCATTGGACGACTAAGGATGAATTTGAGCGGGTTATTGCGAGATACCAATTGGACCTCGTGATGTTGAAAGTAGTGTTTAAACTTCTAAACTACAAAGATTAATGCTAGGAAGCACTTCTCAATACTTGAATATCGAGTTTCTGCTTCAATCATAGTTCGACTAAGATAGTATAGGCTATTTTCATTCCCAGCATCATTCTTCTGATCAAGAAAGGCACCCAATGATCGCACTAAGGCTGTCACGTATAGAATAAGTGGTCTTCCTTCAACAGGTGACATAAGTATCAGTGGACTTAAGAGGTATTTCTTGAGAATATCGAATGATTCTTGACATTCTTCATTCCACTGGTAAGTGACTCCCTTCTTCATCAATTTGGTGAAGGGTAAACTTTTGTCTGCCAAATTGGTGATGAAACGCTGAATATAGGATAAGTGTCCTTGAAGTCCTCTCAATTCTTTCAAATTTCAAGGAGGTGACATACTAAGGATTGACTTTGTTTTCTCAGGATAGACTTTGATGCCATGATGGCGTACAACAAAGCCGAGAAATTTTCTTGAGGTTACCCCAAAAGCACATTTTAAGGGGTTCATCTTCAAATTATGTTGTCGAAGCTTGCGGAATATGACTTCCAAATCAGCCAAGTGATTAGAATGTTTTTTTGATTTGACCACCAAATTATCCACATAACATTCAACAAACTTCCCTAAAAAGGGTTTGAAGATACAATGCATGGCATGTTGATATGTTGCGCCTGTATTCTTTAAGCCAAAGGGCATTACCTAATAGAAAAACACACCCTGAGGGGCTCTGAAGGCTGTAGATTCTTCATCTTCTAAAGCCATTCAGATTTGATTATATCCGGAATATCCATCCATGAAGGAAAGTGCTTCATAGCCAACTGCTACATCAATTAAATGTTTTGTAATAGGTACTGGGAAATCATCCTTAGGACAATATCTATTACGATCTCTGAAATTAATGAAAACTCTATTTTTCCCATTCTTATTTTTCACTGGGACAATATTAGCCAACCATTTGGGATATTGAACTTTCCTGATGAATTTAGCTTTGATGAGATTATCCACTTCGGCTTCAATTTTTGAAGCGTAGGTTGGGTGTGTTCTTCTGGCATCTTGTTTGTATCCTCGATGTTCTTCAGGAAAACCCAAGCGATGGGTAGCAATATCAGGATCAAGACCGGGCATCTCTGTATAGTTCCAAGCAAATATGTCTCAATTGTTCTTTAAAAACTAAATATACATATCTTGTTCTTCAAGATTCATGGTCGCACTGATTTAAGTGGGGCGTGGATCTTCTTTTGTACCCAGATTGATTTCTCTGAGTTCATTCACAGTGGTAGAGATACCCTCTTTCAAATGCTGGAGGAGCATCCCTGAGATCTTCCTCTTCTTCTTCAACATGTGTTACTTCTTCTGTTTCTACTTGCATAGTAGATGATGAAGTATAATTTCCATGATTAAGAGAGATGTTAAAATTTGAACTTCTTGAAGAAGAGGCTTCCATTTCTGACCCAATTGATGATGAAGGATCTTCCATGGGTAATAAAGAAGAGATTATGGATTGAGAATCGACATCATTGTTCACCTATGATGTTGCTATCACTTCTTATGGCCTAGTTGGGGAAGTATAGACTTGCTGGATTTCAGCAGATGAAATAAAGACATCTCTATTTGAGCTCTCATCATTGCCTGGAGGATCACCAATTTCCCCCTTATTGTCTAGCTCGATTGTCGTAATTGAAATTATGGATATTCCCATAAGAGTATTTTGATTTGGGTCTATCTTGTCAATTTGAATGATAGGCAACACATAATCTGTACTCACATGTGCAAATGGATTTAATGGAATCTTCTCCAAACCATATGAAGCATTAACCTTGATAATCTCCTTTGTTGTGGATTCCTCCTTCCCCTTCATGTGGTAGAATTCTGCCTCAATGTATTGAGACTCACACGTTTTGAACGAGGCCTTATCACTGTACAATGTCCCAACTTGACCATCGAAACAATATTTGAGACATTGATGGTATGATGAATGGATAGCCGCATGTTGATATAGGAAACACCATTTTTTCATTTTCAAATAGCCGGTTTTTGGGTATCTGGTTCCCATATACAGGCATTAAACCATCCGAAATCCAGAAACCACATCCAAAATCAACTTCAAACTCAAATTCAAAAGCAGATATCATCATATCATATCTCTGACAGATATATCGTACACCATGTGTCTCGTGATGCACCACCGCCTTGAGTCCACCATCCATCCACCAAGCATTCCACCGGAGCAGAGATCCGGCTTCAAACCGTCATTGATCATCACCCGCGAGAACCCTCAATGGACTCATCCACAAAACCACCATCTGCTCCACAGAAAAAATCACCAACATCACCGAGTTCAAACATGATCAAACAAAAACACCTTAAAACCAAATCAAAATCAACACTCGCCACCAACACCTTGATTGCAGAATCCTTAAGAACTGCAGCCTACAAAGACCAAATCCAATCGCTCAAATCCAATCACTTCCAGCATAACGCCAATGTCCTCCTTCAATGAAATATCAATCCTCACAGAAAGCGGATGACCAGGAAGCACAGATCACAGATTTAGAAGAGAGGAAACCAAAATCCACGCATAGACTCAGCAAAGGAAATAGCATAACCCAAACCAGATAACTGCAAAGAAAACGGAAGAAAAAAAACAGACCGCCAGACAGAGGCCAGCCGCCAGATCCCATCTCTGCCACCCAGAACGCACGTGAAGACCATGGAAAATCACCCACCGCACACCCCGGAGACGAGACAGAGACCTCTAAACACTGGATCTGGATACTCTATTGCGGAAAGGAACCACGCCACCTTATAAACCCTATCCAGAGAGAATGAATCAGGAAAGGAGAGCCTAGTAACAGAACATCAAGCCAATCGAGACCACGAAGCACCACTGAAAGAAGACTCACCGCCAGATCTCACCGAGAGTAGAGAGGATCGCTGCGACAACTCGAGGAGAGGGAGATGTCGATGAGAGAAAAAACCCTACTGTGTTTTCCCCTTATGGGCTCATCCTATTGATTTCATAGGAATTCAATTAAACTCATGGTTTTAGAGGTGTTTGAATGAATACATTCCACATGTTCATATAGCCAGGGTCTTCCAAGCAAGACGTTGAAGGCTGAGTCTTAATCAACAACCATGAAAACTGAATTGGATACAAGATCTCCAAACCAAGTTCTGAGTGTAATCTCTCCTAGTGGTTCTTGTTCATTTTTATCATATCCTTGTAACATCATAGTAGAATTAGATAAATTATATTCCTTGAGGCCCAATTGACGAAGTATACGAATGGGGATGAGGATGACTCCTTAACCATTATCAATGAAAGCCCTCCGAATGTCCATACCATTGACCTTGATGGATAAATACAAGGGTCTAATGTGTCCATGTATGACATCATCTTCATCTTTATCTGTGAAAGATATTACTACATGGCATTCTGCAGGATTATTCTCTACATGGTAGACTTTAGCTTCATCAATTTCAGTCTCAAACTCCTGAGGACTTGACAAAGCCTCAATGAGTTCCTCCCAAAGATCTTTTGATAAATTCAAGGTATCCATAATTGATAACTTGGCCGGTACTTGGGCCAGGTGTTTCAATATATCATACTTTTGATCCAAAGTTCTGCGTTTCCCAATAGGAACATGTGGTTTAGTAGGTTCCTTGGATGTTGATTCTTTGGAAGTATATGCATCTTGTATCGGGATAGGAGTTGGCAATATTCCTGGCTTTGGAAGATTAGACCAATTAGATCCATTTACTTGTTGAGAGGATGAAGGTGGAACCCCCAACCGATCCTCTAGAAGAAATGTGCTCGGACTGAATTTGCTATTGGTGGAAGAACTTTCTTGTTCTTGTTGAGCTCACTGGAGGTCTCTACCATGAGTTTCTACCACATACACAGTTCTATTAGGGGTAGAATTAGAATAGTGGCCTCTGAAAGATCCACGTCTTCCCCTATATCCTAGACCGCTGTAACTTCCTCTAATTCCTCTGTTGGATACAGGGAATTCAAGCTCATCAAAATCAAAACTGCGATTGGAATAATGATCTGTTAAGTGAATCATATTAACAGAACCAAAGATTAACTCTTAATCCGATGAGGACTTTTCTTGACTAGCCAATTTCGGTTGTTCCGTTTGGTGGGACGGTGCCCGTTTCTTCTATGTAGATGGCATGAAATCTGCTAGAGTCTAAGACAACTTAGGCTTTGACACAATTTCATCTTCCTCTGATTGCTTTTATTTCTTCGAACTATGCTTCCCTTTTGAGGATTTTCCCTCTGAAGAGGATTTTGTTGTGGCATCCATAGCAGAAGACACAATTGGTTTCTTCAATTGAGTTTCCAAAATAGCATGAGTTTGGTTGATCGTTTTTCTGACCATCCAATCATCATATTTTTGTGCATTTTTTCTTTTGACTTATTTCCATTCGCCTTCTTCCTCTGGAACTGTAGAAGTAACACATGCTACCTGGGCTGAAGAGCCTTTTAGTTTGACTTGTCCCGAATCGACCATCTTTTGAAGGAGGTATTTGAAGACAAAACACTCCTAGATGGGATTCACCAACATCTGATTAAAGGGGAAATAGTTGGGACAGTCTTCATCTCCTTCCTTGTTTGGCCTTTTGGGTCTTGGAAATTGAACCAAATTATTTTCCAAAGCCGAAATGAAATAACTAGGAACTTTTTCATTTTGGAAAGAGTAAACTTTTCTTTTTCAAATACTAAAATTGTTTCTGTCTTTTATCTGTTTGTTTATCATGAAGAAATGGCCTCTATTATTGGTGCTCAGGAGGTGGATCCCTTCGAGAAGATGAAGGTTTTCAAGTAGAAGCAGGTATAGGTGATTGTTTAAGCATAACTATAGCAGTCTCTGCATTACCCATTCTCCATCCTGGAACTGATTGAATTACACGATATTTAGCCTTAGACTTCGTAAGAGAATCTTCAATCTGTTGAGCGATTGAATTAAGGTCTCGAAACCCTCCTGTGTATTTCACAGGGATCAATGGAGTGCGTAATTCGTCACACCGATTGGCCACATATATTGGAAACAATTCCACTTGAGGGAGTTCTAATATTAGGGAATATGTTAATCTCTTCCAATGAGCAATGAAATCTGAGACCCTTTCATTCTCCCTTTTCTTACAGTTTGTAAGATCAAAAACTATTGTCTTTAGAAAATTTGAACTGAACTGAAGAAGGAATTTTTGGCGAAGATCCTCCCACCCGGTAATTGAACGAGATTGCAAGCTTGTGTACCAGACAAAAGCAGGTCCTTACAAGGTTCGCACGAAGCATATGTGTTTTATTGCTTCTTGCTGTTCTAGAGTTCCCATCATAGGATCGGAACAAGACACGTAATGCATCAAATGCTCTTCAGGATCACCTGATTCATTGAAAATATGGAATACAGGGTTCCCAAAACTTGATGGGGAGGGATTGAATCTACCCATTTAGGGTAATCTTTCTTTTCTGGTTGAACCTATGCACGCTTCCCTTACATAGTCTCTATCCAAGCTGTTAATGACTCAATGGTAGTTATTAACTTTTGAGAAACATCCGGTTGAACTTGGACTTGGGAAGGTGCAATAGCTGGAGATTGGACAGATGTGGTGGCTGGTGCTGCAACTGATGGTATCACTGTAAATTGTTGTTGCGCTTGACCCGTAGGATTAGACCTATGAGGGTGTATTGATAGAGGAGGATATTCTTGATCCATCTCAGTAGCTGCATCAAATTCCCTTGGCTGACTGACTCCATTATGCTTAGGAGGAAGACTACCCTGAAGTAATTTTGCATTCAACCTCCTCAATTCCTTCATTTTCACCTGTTGTGCAAATCTTTGCTCTAATGAGAGCGATTGGCCTTCTTCAGAGGAAGTTTAGGTAACCTGATTCTTTCCTTTCCCCTTATTGGACACCTTTAGGAGAGAGGTAAGTGGGTTACCTGAAGGATTACCTGGGTTCTGAGTAATCCTTTGATTTCATGTACGCACACCTTTTTCATTTGTGTCTGTGCATAAAAATTCTTCAGCAGGAACCTCTTCATCTAAGTCCCCTGAGTGAGCCTCATGTTCTGGAGAATCAAAAACAACAACATTAAGGACATTAATTGATGCATAACGCATCACATCCCTTCTATCAGCATTTCTATAATATTGTCTTCTTACACGTCTTTGATGAGACATTGCCTTTTGTTGATTTGATCCCTCAGGAACATCTTGACGAACCATAATTTGGAGGGAATCTCCTGATAATTTGGTTCTTCGTTCCTCTTGAGGCTTCTTCCCCAATCGATAGAAGACTGACTTTCTCTGAGGGAGGGATTGAGAATTTGAAAAAGTCCCTAGTCCAGTGGACTGGGGCTATTCTTGCTCAACTCCTCGAATCCTATTTGTTGATTCTGAGGGTTGGTTTAAATGAGTCCCCAGTCTGGCAAGATGGGGTGGCTCTTGGCATGCTATATCTGAGATTTTCTTGAAAGATCTCCTGATCTTGAGGACCTTAGTCTGGAAATTAGCTGAATACATCAACCTACATCCACTTTTATCACCCGGATCAAAATATCATTAGATAATTTCTGAAACTTCTAGCACTTGGTGATGTGCTTGCTCCAAACGAGAGGCATGTTCAATATTCTCATTTTCTTGATGCAAGTGTAATTCAACAACTTGTTCTCTGTATTCTTGATTTTGAGAAGAACTACTTGAGTCCTGTTCTTGGTCAAGAATTTGATTACAAACAAAACCCATTGACTGTGGCCAGCCACGGGAAATAACATTCCATGAGACCATTTTTGGCGGGCTTTGCTGACTAGAGAGCACAGTGAAATGTAGTGCTCCATGAACACACCATCCCATGACATGAATACTAGATGGGGAATTGGAAATTAACTGGCGCAATCTTCTTAGTGCGCCAAGGAATGAACGTTGAAGGGCTCTCTGCTACTTTTTATCCTTCGGATATCGAGAGACTGATAGAGATGCCAAACCAATCTGATGTTGTAACCCTTATATTATCTTAACATGATTTTCATATTCATCATAAAATAATATTTTCTTTTTCAACTGACAAAGAGTTTTCCATATGTTGTGACGAATATCATGAATTTCATGTTCCGTCAACATCTCTGGAATGTCATACTAAGAGTCATCTAGAGGCCAAAACATGACTGACACATCACCATTTGCCAGTTGTTTTCTCATGTTCAACATTTCCTCTTTATCATTCAATAAAGATTCTTCTACCTGATTTGACCAGAGCTAGTGCTTCCTTGTTGCTTCATCGGATTCAACAAGATTGGTAGAGAGATCACTGATTAAAATAGAAGATGCATGAAATAGGGGTGGTTTGGAGAATGACCTACACCCTGGGCTATCTTCTGATTGAGAAAGTATTTCACCTGCTAGAAATGAAGCATAATACATTACTGGTTTCTTATTTGCAAGTGCCTTAAGATAAGAGGGCTTTCTATGCACTACATTGTCCACTATAGCATTTTCCGGGCAATGTGCATCACTACTGCGGAGAGGACTTTTGTAGTGAAATCCATCATCATGGGGAGGACCACCATGGTGGGTTATATCAAAAGCTGAGATCTCTTGCTCCTTGGACTTCTGAACACACAGAGGGTTCCTGTGGATCTCATCTAAAGATGAAACTTCGAGATCGAATGAACTGTCATGAAGCAAGCCTTCATGAGGAAGTGTCTGTTTAAGACCTTTGGAATTAATGTTCCCACTATTGGGAACTGAAAGAGTAGAATCTTGAATTCTAGCAGATAATTGTCTAAGATATTCAAGAACTCTAGCATCGAGTAAGGCCTTATCACAGATGGGCCCTTGATTTCTTGACTGTGCTGGGTGGGACTTCTTCTTAGATACCTTCTTACTCAATTTGGAAGGTGTGTGTTTCTGATCAGGATAAATGATCAGGTTAGGCTGATTATCTCTACTCAAATCAGGTGTATGTGCCTGACTTGGTTGTCCGTATGATATGGGGGAGTACGCCCCACAACCCTCTTGGACTAGAACAGATGTGTGTGTCTGTTCCGAAGTGAACTGTTGATGTGTCACTCCACTGGTAGGGATAGATTTATGTGTCTTTCCCTGAGATGCTACTAAAGCTGTTATAATATCCTAGCAGACATCCAGAATATGAGCAGGGATTTGCGTCTTCTCTTTCACCATTGATAGAATATGCTTGGTGACTTAATTTGCCGGAAAGGGGATATACATCCATTCCATGCATGGAGTGGGTATATGTTCCTGATCCTATCCCCCTTTTCCCGTCAGTGAATCTTGACAGCACTCAAGTATGGGGGTAGAGAGTTGAGTCTACCTCTTGTTCGTCGCCGAAGCTTTCCAACTGACCTCTCCTGGTGCTACCAAATGAGACAGTTGGTAGGCTTGATTAATACTAGAAAGTGTATGTGCCTGCTAATTGCACTCCGCCAAACGTGGTTGATGAACTTCTTTCAACACTGACCGATGAGGCTGCTGGAAGGATTGATGAGTGTAATCAGGTGTATGTGCATGTTTACCAGTGGTCAATACATTGGGTTGGTGGGATCCATCGTATGTAGTTAGACAAGCCTGCTGACTAGCTGATGATTTATAAACAGGTTTATGTTCCTGTTTGTAATACTCCACTAGAATTGCCTGGCGGGATTGGCGCACTGCTGCCAGACGAGTCTGTTGGATAGTGGAATTAAAACGGACGGGTGTGTGTGCCCGCTCATTGCTTGCCACCAAGTTAGGTTGGTGGAATTCTCCGGAGATGGAAGAGATGAGAACCTGCTCACTATTGACCAGATTTCACCTCTGGAAATTCTTCTTGCCTGCTTGGGTTCGAGGAACCTGAGCCGAATTCCTGGAGTCGATACCCTCATCATGTTGAGGGCACACTGTCGCACCAATCTTGCGGCGATTGTTGATGGGAGCCATCAGGAAGGACTCATGTCTCCTTGAATTAAGGCCCTGAGGGACCTGATCATTCACGTCCTCAGAATATAGGAGAGAATGGTGATTTTGTTCTGGGGATAACGACCTGAAACGGTTGGAGACGGTGGTTAGCACCACTTGCTTCTTAATCACTGGTCATCGTTGTCTGGACGACCGGTGTGATTTGTTCACTTGGATGGCTCGTCGGGCAGCATCCAGAGTTGGAATGGTACCGTGTTGACGGTACTCCTTAACCAGCACATTTGATACCCAACGTTGAAGAGGCTGAGTAGGTGATGTCATCCTCAAAGCGGATGATGATCCAGAAGGAGTAGCGGCAGATGCATTCACAGCAACGGTTTTCACAGAAGAAGTATTCACAGTCGTGAACTTAAGAAAAGCCATTCTCGTAATGCAGAAGATCTTGAAAAATAGTGCATGTTTGATATAACAAAAGGAATCAAAATAATTCCGGCCACTACATCTTTTGGATGAGCACATATATTATTGATTGCTTTGTTGGACCTCTCATTGAGTTTAAATAGGGGCTTAACAAATAGATAAAACATCACTTTAACATGGTTAAGTATTCACGTCAGGTTCACCATTTTCTATTTCCTGTGGAATTGGGGATGACCTCGTTGATTGAAGGTTCAAACATTCTAATCGGTTTCTAACAGTTTTGTTCGTAGAACCGGAAACATCCAATGGTTCCATATCCATTAGGACCTACTTTCCAAAGGTAGGTGCTCATTAGTTGTGGACTGATGAGGCTTAGGAATTTGCATTGGTCAATAGTATGGGAGGTCGAACTCATCACACATTTTTTAGGGGAATTATTGTCTACTCTGGGACTCTCTTTATATATTTATGTTATGTTCGTGAATCATTATTACATTAACAAGTATAAAATGAGATTTCCTTTAAATCAGACAATCAATTATTGATATGTAGGAAATTTAGAGAATCTTTTATATGTATTTGGGGTTCTTTATCAATAGATAATTATCTGTATCTGTTAGAGATTCTTGGTCAATGGTATCCTTCAATACATAAATGTCTCTTGGTCATTATGATGACCATACTGGTTTTAAAGCCACTCAGGGGGGCACTTGAAGTTTATTGTCATTCAGAAGGACATGGATTATTTCAGAGTTGGGATTGTACCCGCATATGGGCTACCTACGTATCCTTTGTTTTGAAAAAGGAATCTGAACCCACTTAGTTCGAGTAAGGGAGAATGGTGTTTATGATTGATGGCTCTAAGAAAGATGTCATAATTACTTTTACACTCTAAGCTCACGTGAGTCATGCTCGGTGTGAGAAACAAGAGGTATTGGTAAAACCAGACAATTTTTGCCATGAAATATGCAATCATAAGAAATGATGTGGGGATTATGTATGTATTACTGCCCAAATAGATGAAGATTACGATTTACTTTAGGGAAGAAATCCAGGAACATGGTCCATAAAAATATATGTGCTTCATGGAGATTTGGATACTCTAATCTTGGGGCTTACTCTTATGGAAGATGCCCAAGTTATGAGGTGACATATGATTGGGTTTTACTCCTGAGAAAGAAGTCCAAATCAAAAGTAAATTAAGAATGGTTAAGAAAAATTAAGACTGGGGCTTACTCCTGAGAAGGAGGCCTAGGTTAAGGGAAATGAAAAATTAAGGGACTTCGGGATTACTCTTAAAGAGGATGCCCATATTTGAGACTGGGGATTATTCCTGAAAAGGAAGCCCAGGTTAAGAGAATTATGGTTGGGGCTTACTCCTAAGGAGGATGCCCAAATTAATGAGGACTTGGGGCTTACTCCTAAGGAGGATGCCCATATTTTAAGACTTTGGACTGGGGATTACTCCTGAAAAGGAGGCCCACATTAGGGGACTTTGGGATTACTCTTGAAAATGAGGCCCATATTAATGAAAAGTTAGACTGGGGCTTATTCCTGAAAAGGAGGCCTATTTTAAGGATTCTCTCATCTTAAAGGATGAGGTTGAATGAACGAAATCTCTAATTTTAGTGACATAAAGATGTGTAAATCACTAGGTTTTGAGAGATGTTCCACGGAATTCCTTTCGGATAAAGAAATAAATCAAGAAAACATGCCATAAATGGTTTTTAAGAGGGTCTTGAAGACTGAATCTTGAATAGGAGAGGTGGAATGGCATAAGAGGGGTTAAAATGGACATGAAGGGCACCCAAAAAATAGAATGGTGCGCAAGTCCTGGTGGGCGTGCAGGTACTGTGTGGGTGCGCAAGTCCTGGTCGCACTAGTATACCTGTGTGGCACATAGGTACTTGCGCGATTATCATCCCTTAGAGTAATACCTGGGAGAGACTTGGATCAAACCCTTTGTATTATCCCTAGAGGCTTTCCAGAATATGGGGCACAAGTTCTAGTGAAGTAGTAGGGCGGCGCGCAACTGTGGCAATTTCCCTTAAGGGCTGGCCACTCAGGAGTGTAAGTTTTGATGAGTTTCAACACTTAGGCCTTCCTCCCCCTTTTAGATATTCAGTTCTAAGTAAGAAATTACCTTAGAAGTGTTCAGAAGCTTTGAGAAGGGACTAGGGCGCCGAGAGCTCAATTTGGAGGTTCTGGAATTTTTTGTCCCCAAAATGGGGGGGGGGCACAGCGGTATTTATATGCTAGAGAAGACCCTGATAAGTTTTCAAAGAGGGCGCACAAGTCACTTGCGCGACCATTAGGCGATGCGCAAGTGTACTTGCGCGACAGTGAGGTAACTTGTGCGACCCAAGTACATTTGAAGCCTTGTTAAAGCCTTTGTTAATTTTTGATGTTTTTGTCAAAGGATGAATCACTTTATGCTAAGGCATTTTGCTTTGCATTCGTTTAGACTCTGTGATGAAAAAGAGCGTCAAAGTGGAACATTTTTCTTGAGTTGGGATGATTTTTTCGGCAACTAATACCATGGGAGTACCTTTTTTAGGGGGGGTCACATATTTTAAAGGATGAAACATAAATTCTTCTTACTATTTGTTGGATAATTATGAATGTAATTATATAAATCATTGTTTGAAATGTATATATATTATTTGTTCAAACCCTTGTGTGCGCTATTTTGTTCTTGTGTGTGTTGTAAAGGTGTTGTTTTGTGTAGATAGTGTGTGTGATGTGTAGGTGCAGGTGTTGCAGGTGGGTGTTCCGTTATATAAACAACACACCACATGCTGCTAGGCATTTATCTGTGATATTTTGAGCACCTATAAAGGCCCCCTTTATCAGCACTACTTCAAGCATTGATAAAATCACCATTTACCAGTGCTCAAAATAACACTAATATAGTGCTCCTTTATCAGCGCTAAAATAGAGTGAATAAACTGGGGCCTTTATCACCACTTTTTTTAGAATGGATGAAGGAACCCCTTTATCATGGCTTTTTGGCACTGTTAAAGGGGAACGAACCCCCTATCTTCGCTGAGATTGACAGTGTTTTTCTAGCGCTGTTAAAATCATTTTCTAGCATTGATAAAAGTATTATTTGTAGTAGTTATTATCCAATTAATAATGCACTCAATATCATTCATGCATCACTATCTATTGTTGAAATGGAGAGATCCTATGGACTTTTATAAATCTCCTCACCACGCAGAATTATGATTCCTCATTGGTTTTTTTGGATGAACATGCTACAATCACAAATAATCCATCTAACTCCACTCAATTCCAACATATATTGCTCACAGTCTAACTCCCTCTATTTCATCGCATATGAGGAGAATCAGAATGAGGGAGGAAGAATCAACAACAAATCGAACGAAATAGCGATAATTCTATGGGAAGGTGGACGATTGCCACACCAATCCCCGAATACCCCCACTGCATCATCACAATTAAATGAAAACATCAAAAAACCAGATAATGAATTGAGTAACAGTGAACCTCCCCTGAAACTTTAGCTCTGTTTAGTACTATGTGGTAACATAGTTTAAGAGATTGCAATCACAATCACAGTGGTGAGAAACACGAAGAACAGGGGGAAGAGGAGAAGCACAAAACACTGATCATTGGACCGAATTGAATTAGAATTAAAATGCGGAAGCTAATGCAAAAATAAAACAACACTTATGGTCAGAAGATTCTGACCCCATTAAAATTAGGGAAAGAGGAGAATATTTGTATGTTGGGATGTCCTTCTTCCTCCAAGAATTTAGTGGTGATCATCGATCTCCTTTTTTCAGTGTTGGATGAGTTCTAGGAGACATAATGAATAGATTATATAAATTCAATTAGGAGTATCTATTCCATTGATCGTGAGCGCACGCCTTTGAGAAAATTCAGAGAATAAATGATATTTTTATTCATGTTTTGAGTAAAATTGAGTATTTTATTCTCATATGAGTAGTTTCACTGGTTCCGACATTGATTTCGTTGATTAATGATTTTAATTCAGAAAAATGTTGGGGCAGCTCGTGAAGATCATGGTTGGGCATCCACAACTTCAATTGGACACGCAAGGTGCTAAGGTGGAAATGTAGGTGAAAATTTGACATGGGGACATTGATTCAAGAACATTGTGTGTTCCCTTTTATGAACCTGTAACCAGTGCATGAGGATGAACATGAGGCCTCTTTGTTTTCAGATTACCGGAGTAGGATGGAAAAACATCAAACCGTTATTCAGAAATTGGGTCACATTTTTTGTTTATCCCTTTTTTAATTGTTATATATATGTGTGTGTTTTTATTTTATCTTTTTTCCCTTTTATTTATTTTTTTCTTTTTTCAATCATGGTGTCAGCTGGTTCTTCTTCAGCGTGGCGATATCCTCCACAAGCGCTCGGTTATCTCACTAGAAGGTGGTGAACTTCTTCCACAGTAGATATTAGATGGAGCATCGGATGCAAGGAGCTTTGTCAGGTGCACAGATTTGGAGTTCTTCGGTCATCTCCGTTGCGCGAAGCTCGGACAACTTCATAGATCTTGGGGATATAGAATGACTTCATCCCTTAGTGGCACGTGACTTTAGATCTGATTTCGCTGGTGGTGACTCGACCTCAGAAATCGGCTTCGATGGAGAGGATCTTTAGTGTTCCTAGTTCTTCTCCATCTCGATGCGACAACGAGGGTTTTTAGATCAGCTTTGGCATCGACCTCCATGGTGGAGCTCGGCTTCGACGATGGTGTGGCGGCGGATGTGGGTTTGACTGCACTGTCACGGGTGGAGCATCTCATCATAGCATTTCGCCCGAGTGGCACCCCAGCCCCCTCCAAGGCGAGCGTGGTTCAGCCTTCCAGTTCTTCATATGTGAGGTTCACTGGTTTCGTCCTACCATGGACTCATCATGAGAGTGGCCCCAACTCCCAACCAGTGGTGTCATGGTTGACACGCACCATCCTCCTCTTTGTCGGGGCGACTCTCATCCCTTTGATAGTGACTAACGAGATGAACCACAGCTTTGATGTTCTTGCTGGTGTGGGACAGGTCCCCCATGATTGGGTCGTGACATTCTCCCACCACTATTCCATGCACGCCCTCGTGCATGCAGGATCATGGCTTTCTGTGTGTCCGCGACTGCTTCCAACTAACCGGTTACCAAGCACGGCCTCAGGGGATGCTCCTTCCATATTGTTGGAATCAATGGACCACCCATTCTCTGGGTCGCAAACCCCCATGGTCCACCCTCTCTCTCAAGGTTGAAAACCACCTCCACGAGACCCACCCTTCATTATGGCGTCTCTGCCTCCGACATCTCTCAAGCGCGACCATCTGTGTCTTGTTACCTCCCCATGACACCCCGGAACTCTGCTCCCACCACCAAGGTTTATCCGGCAGCATTCTGAAACACCACAAGGCACATTCCCTCTAATACCACTTGTCACAGGCTGAGCATCTCAGCACAGCAATTCACCCGTGCGGCACCCCAGCCCCCTCCATGGCGGGCGGGGTTCAGCCATCCAGCTCTTCATATGAGAGGTTCACTAGTTTCGTCCTGCCATGGACTCATCAGGAGAGTGTCCCCAACTCCCAACCAGTGGTGTCAAGGTTGATGAGTCCATGGCAGGACGAAACCAGTGAACCTCACATATGAAGAGCTGGACGGCTGAACCCCGCCCGCCTTAGAGGGGGCTGGGGTGCCGCACGGGAGAACTGTTGTGCTGAGACACTCAACCCGTGACAAGTGGTATTAGAGGGAATGTGCCTCCTGGTGTTGCAGAATACTTCCGGATGGACCTTGGTGGTGGGAGCAGAGTCCCGGGGTGTCATGCGGAGGTGACAAGACACAGAAGGTAACACTTTTGAGTTGTCGGAGGCAGAGACGCCACTATGAAGGGTGGGTCTCGTGGAGGTGGTTTTCAACCCTAAGAGAGAGGGAGGACCACAGTGGTTTGCGACCCAGAGAGTGGGTGGGCCATTGATGCCAACGATAAGGAAGGAGTGTCCCATGAGGCCATGCTTGGTAACCGGTTAGTTGGAAGCAGTCACGGGTACACAGAAGGCCACGATCTTGCATGCACGAGGGCGTGCATGGAATGGTGGTGGGAGAATGTCACGACCCAATCATGGGGGTCCTTTCCCACACCAGCAAGAACATCAAAGCTGTGGTTCATCTGGTTAGTCCCTATCGAAGAGATGTGAGTCACCCCGACAAGGAGGAGGATGGTGTGTGTCAACCTTGACACCACTGGTTGGGAGTTGGGGCCACTCTCATGATGAGTCCATGGCTTGACTAAACGAGTGAACCTCACATATGAAGAGCTAGACAGCTGAACCCCACCCGCCTTGGAGGGGGATGGGGTGCCGCACGGGCAAACTATTGTGCTAAGATGCTCAGCCCGTGACAAGTGGTATCAGAGGGAATGTGCCTCGTGGTGTTGAGGAATACTTCCGGATAGACCTTGGTGGTGGGAGTGGAGTCCTGGGGTGTCATGCGGAGGTGACAAGTCACAGAAGGTCGCGCTTGTGAGATGTCGGAGGCAGAGACGCCGCTATGAAGGGTGGGTCTCGTTGAGGTGGTTTTCGACCCTAAGCGAGAGGGTGGACCACGATGGTTTGCGACCCAGAGAGTGGGTGGGCCATTGATGCCAATGATAAGGAAAGAGCGTCCCCTGAGGCCATGCTTGGTAACCGGTTAGTTGGAAGCAATCGCGGACACACATAAGGCCCCAATCCTGCATGCATGAGGGCATGCATGGAATGGTGGTGGGAGAATGTCACGACCCAATCATGGGGGTCCTATCCCACACCAGCAAGAACATCGAAGTTATGGTTCATCTGGTTAGTCCCTATCGAAGAGATGAGAGTCACCCCTACAAAGAAGAGGATGGTGCGTGTCAACCTTGACACCACTGGTTGGGAGTTGGGGCCACTCTCCTGATTAGTCCATGGCAGGCTGACACCAGTAAACCTCACATATGAAGAGCTGGACGGCTGAACCCCGCCCGCCTTGGAGGGGGCTGGGGTGTTGCACGGGCGAACTGCTGTGCTGAGATGCTCAGCCCGTGACAAGTGGTATCAGAGGGAATGTGCCTCGTGGTGTTGCGGAATGCTTCCGGATAGACCGTGGTGGTGGGAGCGGAGTCCCGGGGTGTCATGCATAGATGACAAGACACAGAAGGTCGCGCTTGCGAGATGTCGGAGGCAGAGACGCCACTATGAAGGGTGGGTCTTGTGGAGGTGGTTTTCGACCTTGAGAGAGAGGGTGGACCACAGTGGTTTGCGACCCAGAGAGTGGGTGGGCCGTTGATTCCAACGATAAGGAAGGAGCGTCCCCTGAGGCCATGCTTGGTAACCGGTTAGTTGGAAGCAGTCGCGGACACATAGAAGGCCACGATCCTGCATGCACGAGGCCGTGCATGTAATGGTGGTGAGAGAATGTCACAACCCAATCATGGGGGTCCTGTCCCACACCAGCAAGAACATCAAAGCTGTGGTTCATCTGGTTAGTCCCTATCGAAGAGATGAGAGTCGCCCCGACAAAGAGGAGGATGGTGCGTGTCATCCTTGACACCACTGGTTGGGAGTTGGGGGAACTCTCTTGATGAGTCCATGGAAGGACGAAACTAGTGAACCTCACATATGAAGAGCTGGACGGATGAACCATGCCCGCCTTGGAGAGGGCTGGGGTGCTGCACGGGCAAACTGCTATGCTGAGACGCTCAGCCCGTGACAGCATGGTAGCTTCTCACTGCGGTGGATCCATTGAGAGGACAATGGGGATGGAGGTAGCAACTCTTGGCAGTAGATACATGTGGGTGTGCTACCATTGGGTGGTAGTAGGTGGGTGAATTGGCAGTTTTTGAAAAATGGGTTTTTATGGTTTTTTGGAAAAACGACATAGGGTTCCAAATATTTTAAAAAATTGGTCCTGAGATGCATAAAACTCAGTCACATATCCCTGATCCCAGGAAGATTTATAAACGAGGTTCATGCATTATAGGCGCGCTGAAAGATGTGTGAACCCTATTCATTCATCATACATAAAATTGTAATTTTTTAATTTTGTTGTACTATTTTTTTAAATTTTTTTTGTTTATATATATATAAATATAAAAAAAATTCATCAAAATTTATCTGTTATTTAATATCCATCAGTACTACTGTTACAGTTGTCTGGATTCTGACAGAAACTCTCATCCAGGGGTCACTTTTATAAAAGGGAAAGCCCTGGATATCATTCTGCATTTCCGATGTGGGATTCAAGTTCATATTTTTCTACGCCGAACATTCTGCATTTCCGATGTGGGATTGTGTTTCAAGTACATGTCTTTGAAAGACTATAAATTAAAAACTCTAATAATAATATAAATAAAACTTAAAACATGAATTAAACATTTAAAAAATAGTTGAAAATAAAAAAAAATTTAAAAAATGTTGATGAATAATAATTTATAAGGTTTCAAAACCACCAACTTTATACTTAAAAATGTTTCATGTAATTTTCTTTGAAAGACTATAAAATACAAATTATAAGATCGATATGAATTAAACATAAAATATGGATTAAAAATTTAAGAAATAGTTGAAAATAAAAATAATTTTGTAAAAAAAATTGATGAAAAATAATTTATATGCTTTCAAAACCATCAACTTGAAATTTAAAAACGTTTCAATTATGTGGCTTTGAAAGCCTATAAAATAAAAACTATAAGACCAATATAAATGAAAATTAAAACATTGATTAAACATATAATAAATTGTTAATAAATAATTAGTTAATTAGTAATATATTTTTTTTATAATTATAATTATTAATTATATAATTAAAAAATATATTACTAATTAACTAATTAATTATTATATAATTTATAATTATATTACTAATTACCTAATTAATTATTATATATTTAATGTATAATAATTAATAATTATATTGGTAAATAACTAATTAAGGAATTATTTTTTGTTGATTTTTGATAACCCCCCTTTCAAGGGATTAGGGGGAACCAGTACAAGACCCGTAATCTTTAAGGATTACATGGCTCAGATGCTTAAGAGACATTACCTGACCCAAAGGACTTAAGAAATTCAACCAGAAAATAACTATAAGAAACCACCCCTCCCCAACATATGCATCATGATGGTAGACCTCCACCTTCTGATGGTCATCCAACTAAGCATTCCATGCAATCAAAGGTTGGTCCCGATGGTGTGGTCATACCCTCTCATTCTTCCAAATCTGTTGGTTCTCCTCTGATCGGTGCGCCTGCTTTGAATCCTCCTCTAGGGCTACTCCATTTTTGTAGAGTCTTTCTGGGGAAACTACATTGATCAAGTGGACCAAAGACCTTAAGGTGGCCTGAAGACCTCAAAGGTGGCACAAAGGCCTTACTGACCCGAAGACCTGGGTGTCCCGAAGGCCTGAAGGACTCCAAATCCAAACCAGTGCCCCAAGGTGAATAGTTCTGGCCGCTAGAGTACCAAACAGTACATATTACAGTAACTACTCTAGTACCTGCTACAGTACTACTATATTACCTGCTATAGTACTACAACAGTACCTGCTGCAGTACATGCCATCATACTACTACAATAACCCAAAATTATGCCTCTGTCTGCTACAGTAACCCGGAATTAATTATTATATATTAATAATTAATAATTATAATTAATAATTATATTACTAATTATTAATAATAATTAAATTAATAATTATTATTAATAATTATATTACTAATTATTATTAATAATTATATTACTAATTAACAAATTATTTATTATTTAGTTAATGATTATATTACTAATTAACTAATTAATTATTATATAATTAGTAATTAGTAATTAATAATTAATAATTATAATGAATAATTATAATGAATAATTATATTACTAATTTACTAATTAATTATTATATAATTAATAATTAATAATTATAATTAGTAATTATTTTACTAATTGTAATTAATAATTATATTACTAATTAACTAATTAATTTATATATAATTAATAATTAATAGTTATAATTAATAATTATAATTAATTATTATATAATTAATACTTATATTATTAATTAACTAATTAATTATAATTAATAATTATATTACTAATTAGCTAATTAATTATTATATAATTAATAATTACTAATTATAGTAAATAATAGTATTACTAATTATAATTAATACTGATAATACTGCATAACTAATTAATTATTATATAATTAATAAATATATTACTAATTAACTAATTAATTATTATATAATAAATAATAAGTAATTATAATTAATAAATATATTACTAATTAACTAGTTAATTATTATATAAATAATAAATAATAATTAGTAATTAATAATTATAATGAATAATTACAATAAATAATTATATTACTAATTAACTAATTAATTATCGATTACTAATTAACCAATGAATTATTGTATATTAGTAACTAATAATTAATAATTAATAATTAATAATTATATTAATTATTAAAAAAATGATAATTATATTACTACTTAATTAATTAATTATTAACTAATTCTTATATGTTTAATCCATGTTTTAATTTTCATTTATATTATTCTTATAGTTTTTATTTCATAGGCTTTTAAATCCATGTACTTGAAATGTTTTTAAGTTTCAAGTTGGTGGTTTTGAAAGCTCATAAATTATTTCTCATGAACATTTTTTACAAAATTATTTATATTTTTAAAAATTTCTTATATATTTAATCCATGTTTTAGGTTTCAGTCATATTGATCGTATAGTTTTTATTTTATAGAATTTCAAAGACACGTACTTGAAACATTTTTAAGTTTCAAGTTGGTGGTTTTGAATTCTTATAAATTATTATTCATCCACATTTTCTATGAAATTATTTTTATTTTCAATAATTTCTTATATGTTTAATCCATTTTTTATGTTTCATTTTTATTGGTGTTATAGTTTGTATTTGATGGTGCTCAAGTTTCGGGGGGGAGCGGGTGACTCGCGGCCATGGCTGCCGAGGATCTCCCGTCTAGGGTTTATCATCACTCTCCCATACTACCTTCACTTGGTGCTCGTGGCCGGAGATCCGGGATCTTCCTTGAATGATGACGCGAATGCGGTGAAGGCCTTGCCTCCAGATCCGAGGCGCGATGCTCGGACCGTCACTCGTCGGGATGAAGGACTCTGAGATCTGGCTTCGAGGGTGGCTCCTTCAGATGTGACTGTCACTCTCCAGGACGAAGGACACCCAGATCTGCCGTCTGCTTCGAGGGTGGATCCTTCATATGTTCATGGTGCCTCCAGATTTGCGATTCCGGCTACTGTTTCTTTGGATCGTGCGAATAGGGTCGACGGTGTTCATTTTTCTTAACTGCCGCCTGTGAATCGTGAATACGTGGTTTGTGATTCCAGATCTGGAGTGGATAATAGGGTTAGCAGTATGAATCGGGGGGCTGGAGCAGTGTGGGATCTGGCTTCGACTGGGTCTGCAATTAAGAGGGTGTTGCTGAAGAGTTTGGTCTCCACATCCATGCTTTCTGACCCCCTTTTGGTGAAGCTGAAAGATCCTTCAATGATAACGGATGGCAATGTGAAGAACCTGGGTGGACAAGCGGGGTGTCCTGCATCTTTGCCTGCGTTTTCTTCATTTATTGACTCCTAATCAAGTAGGATTCTTCGAAAGGGGTCAGCATCTCATGTTGATGTCAGTCCTGATATATTTTAGGAGAGGATTGCAATTGGAAATAATTCTCTAATTGCGCATCTTGTTCTACCGAAAGGTGTGATTTCCTGGAATTTTGATGATATAGTTAGACGGGTTTTGTTTTTTTTGGGATTCTCTGGTTGGCGGTGTGTTTCTCTTGATCGTGTATTCTTCCATTGCATTTTCCCAAAAAATGATTTCAAAGTACATGCGTGGAGCATTGGGTACCTCTCTTTGAAACCTGGATGGCTCCATCTCCATGAACGGTCCCTTGATTTCAATGCCTCTCGTGAAAGGAATGATTTATCTCAGGTCTGGGTCCGACTGCATGTGCTTAATTGGGTCCCTTGGCATCCAAATACTCTTCATGACATTGGCATGGAAATTGGGTCCCCTATTCGCCTTGACAAGGAAACTAAAGTTGTTCGGTTTGGCCACTATGCCAGAATTCTAGTGGAGGTTGATTTGAGTTCCACCTTAATGGATAATCTAACTCTTTCCACTCCCATTGATAATATCAATATTGAGTTTGATTATGAAAGGAAGCCTCTCTTTTTTACTGAATGCATGGATGTTGGGTACTCGTTGGAGTTATGTCGGAGGAAGATCTCTTGTGAGAGATGTGGGATGAAGGGTCATCCAGCTACTCTTTGTAGAAGGAAATTTGAGGGGAAGCGTGTGGACTTGTCAAATAAGGATAGAGACTTTCTCAAAAATTCATCTGTCACTCAGGCTGAGATGTTGGCTTCAGGTAAATCTATTTCTCATGTGCATACTTTGAATGGAAAAAGACCGATAGTGTACAAGTCTCTGATGAGTGGTCCCTCTAATGCTCGAGCTGATTTCTCAAAGGAGATTGCATCTAAAGATGGTTGTGCTATTACTCCTGCTGAGTTAGTTGAGACTGAACATACTCCTAGCCTCTCTGTGGATGGATCCCCTACGTGCACTGACCCTCCAAATATAAGTATGCATGGTAGTCCCGATGAAGGCTTGATATGTGATGAGACTATTGAGTTGGCTCCTGAATCCGAGCGTCCTCAAAATGTTGATTGTCATCATGAAATTCGGAAGCTTTCCTCTAAGATTTATGGGAAGTGGGGTGACATCTCTGAGGCAGAAGAGATAGCAGTGGGTTGTGGCGGTCCTAGAACTTTCAAGGATGCGCTACTTTTAGGGAAAGGGAGGGTTGATGATTGTTTAGCCTTCACTCCTGATCCTTCGAAGAGACGGACAAGGAAGGATTATTATAACACACCTTGGACTGTATCTACCCGATATTATAAGCTTGCAGGCAAGTTCAATTCTGATATTCTTAAGATCCTTAATCAGGGTAAGTCTCACTCTAAATGGGAAACTGCTGATGACTCTGATTATGGGAATGACATGTATTATTATGATCTGTAATGTTGTGTTTGACGGATGAGGGCATGTTCCTTTGTTTGACCCCACCCGTCTCCTCTGTACCTTTTTCTTTTATTTAATAAATAGTCAAAAGCTTAGCTTTTGGCTGGTTTTCCTGGTATAGTTTGTATTTTATAGAATTTCAAAGTCATGTACTTGAAATTGAATCCCACATCAGAAATGCAGAATGTTCTCCATAGAAAAGGGAGAATATAAATCCCACAACGAAAATGTATAATGATTTCTAGGTCAAACCATCTTATAAAAGAGAGCCATGGGTGAGGGTTTCTGTGAGAATCCAAACTTCTATAATAGAAGTACTGCTAGATATTAAATTGTAGACAAATCTTGCTTAAAACATTAGTTATATATATATATATATAAACAAAACCAAACAAAAAAATTAAAAATAAAAATTTAAAAAATACAAAAAAAAAATTAAAAACTAAAACTTTCAGTAGGATGTGTGAATGAGGTTCACACATCCTTCATAAAGTTGAAAAAGGATGCATGAACCCTATTCAAGCTTCATAATGAGGAGAGATGCATGAACGAAGTTCACAGATCTTGAGACCTATTTTTAAAAATATTGGTAACCCTATCCCTTTTCTATAACTAAAATAAAAAAAACCTTTTATAAAAAAACCCGATGAATCGTGGTGGTAGGTTGGCGGTTGCAAAGATGCAGTGGAAGAAAACATTTTTCATGCACCTATATTCATATTATAATAAAATAATTAAATTGAAATATAATAAAGAAGTAAAAATTAAAATTGAATTTATTTGAATAATTTTTATTCCAATTTCATTTAACAAATTTAATTAAAACATCAAATTCCCATCATTTTTTCAAAATAACATGACTAGAAAATTAAAAATCTACATTTTTTTACAAAATAATATTAATTTATGGATTTTCATTAAATTCACATAAATGAACTAATCAATTCAATCTCAAAAATCAATTACAATTTCATTGGAATCGCTTGAAAATTTATATAAAAAATGAATAAAACATGCAAAATACATGATTTGAACCAATTAATAATTATGTCCATTTTTAAAGAGTCATATAAATCATTGATTTACCCTATATTTCATTAAATTATGGGGTAATATCAAGGAATAATAGTCAAAAAATGTTGAAATTTTCATCTCGAATCAATTATATGTCATGAACTTGCAATTTCAATCATCGTCAACGGTGGTCTTTAAGTCTTGTTGAAGAAGAGGAAACATCACTATTGGGATGTGACAAGAGGAGAGATCCCCCAAGAAAAACACTAAAAATCTATCGTAGAACGTCAGCAATCCTCAAAAAAGGATGTTGCTATGTAAAGGCTGGAATCACATCCTTAGAGTACACCAAGAACCATAGTTAGAGTTCTTCACTGAATCACCCAAATTTTTAAGGAAAAGTCAAAGAAGGGTGAATTGAGGCCTTAGATAAATCAGGGAAAAACAAGACCAATATAAACAAGGATAAAATAATGGATTTGATGAATCTCATAACACCAAGTCGGCCCTCTCATCATGAATATCCTAAAATCACCAATCTTTAAATGGGAAGGAAAATCGAGTGTTTTAATGCTGGAAACACAAGTTAATAGGGTACTAATCGACCCCTCAGTATGTTAGGGCATGTTTTTAAGACCAAGCACAACTCATTTATGGAGATATGAGGTATTTTGGTCATTAATAAGAAATGCTAAGGCCAAAATGGCTTCCACCAGGGTGTGGTGCCCATGTCTAAAGCATTTTTCTATCACCACAAGTAACGTCCTGACCCAACTTACCACTAAACAAGTAACCCGAACATTGTTTCACGTGCCTCAAGTGTGTTTCCCCATACGTTGGAGGCTTCTGACTAGTAGTGAGGAACTAAGGAGGTGATATTGTGGAGACTATATCCTCATGATTAGAGTAGTACAATGGAATATAAGAACTAAATGACAGAGAAAAAAATAAAAGAAAGACAAGAAATAGAAGAATAATATAATATCTAAATAAAAGTGCCCCACACCAATTTACAGCAATACAAGTATGAAATATGATGATACACATACAAGTAATGAAAATTAAAAATACAAATACAATATAATAAAAGAATAACTTCCCAAAGACTATCTTCATGAGCATCTCGAGCACCAACTCAGTCCTCTACCTTAACTCTATCCTAGTAATGTAAATCAAACATTAGAAGTCGGATTCTTTCCTTTATAAATACCTATTAAAATAAAGTCTACTCATGTACCAATGGTGCTCGAGTAGGGTGTGAGATACAATATCAGTAGGCCGGCACCCATGATGTATAGCCCAATCCATTTCATGAATATAAGTAAGAAATGTGAAGGTAATATGAATAAATAAACAGACTAAATAAATAAATAAAACCCAGCCATCTCAGGTTCCAAAAGGACACTTAGTGGCTCTACCTTCTTTGGATCATGTCCAGAAATAGATTTATAACCATTAACTATATACATATAGTAATAATATATATATAGAATAGTTATATATTGCATCCACCTATATAAACCAAGTACATGCAGACGTAGGTTGAAATATATCTGGAATACTAGTTGTCGGCTCGGGTAGGGAGTAACATAGTCATCGATAATTAGTCTAAATGAGCCTATAATCTCAAGTAATGGGATACATTCCCTATATCCCAATAGAGTGTGGGATGTCATGAAACAATGCTCGAGATGGTGAGTGAGCATCCATGACAACATTATTGGACCCAAGGGTTTTTTTTGTATTTTTTTAATAGTTGATATATGTTTGAAGTTACAAACATTAGAAGTTTTTGGTTTCTAATCCCTGTAAATAATATTAACGAATTAGACTCATCCCATTGGTATGATTCATTGAATATGATTCATCATATTGGGATTTCTACTGAAATATGTAGGAAATCGTATTGAGTATGGATTGAATGTGTTGATCGTATTGACAACCTGATCAGAGTCTACTTAACCCCAATGTCAAATGTGAATATGATTTGCTGATTTTTAACTCACATAAAGAATAAGTTGATTAGAAAACTTATGTTGCAATCTTGATGAAAGAAAGGGGGAGTGAAATAGATCTAGGCTTATCGTACCTAGATTAATCAGATTTGGATGAAAAGAAAAAGCGTGCTGAAAATCATAATCAAAACAATCGTACATAGAATCATTGTATCTAGGAAAATCGGACTGAAAACGAACATAATCAGGAAAATCATACTCAGCCTGATTATTTTTTGACCAATTTTTTTCTGAACAATTGTATTCGGGATGTGTTGAAAATAAAGCTAGTTGTTGGAGTTTTGGGATGTTTCAATACATTTCCTTATAAATAAGACGATTCTAAAACCAATCATCAATGTATTAAAAATCAGGAATGAATTCATGAACCAAGATGAAGTTTGTGAAAGGAAAAAATGCTGGTGAGGATGAGGAAGAAAAATATATTGATGATCCCCATGAAGATGCAATTTCTACTGAAGAATTTATACTAAATAAATCATACAAAATAAATCGTAAAGGAAAATCATAATCGAACTAATGTTTTTTATGGAATTTAGATGTGATCTGAATTTCATAGATGTTTTGAGAAGGTTATAAAATAGTTGACAAGATTCGAAGAAGTCATAATGACTTCCAAAATTTAAAGAAGTTTGAATTTTAGGGAAATTTGAGTGAGTGGGAAACCTATTTAAGAATCCCACTCAAATATCTTCATGCACCAATAAAAGGTGGAAAGTACATTGTACTTTATTGGATGAAGGCACTGTTCACCACATAAGGGAGAGACACCCCGGTTTTTTAGATGTAAGAATAAGTTTTCGTATTGATCTTTATTGAAAAGGTTTCGATAGGAAAAAGTAAAAGGATAAGAGAGAAGATTACAATGTTATTCAGCTGATCATCATATTATGTGATCATTTTATTCAGTTTTCTATCATATTCATCTAGTAAATCATATTTAAATGATCATCGTATTGATCTAGATAATCAGATTGATATTTCCATGTTGGGATTTTCATACTGAGGAAGAATGAGTTAAAAATTGTCACAATCTTACTCATACAATGCTATATTCTTTTTATTGAGAATCGTACTATGAATAATTGTTCTGATTTATTAATAATTATAACATAAGTGATGAAAATATGTCTCTATTGTATTCTGAATAAGTTATATTTTTTCTGTATAGGGAAGAATCAGACTGGGAAAATCATACTGATAAGAATCGTACTGGGGTTACCGAAATGGGAAGATCAGACTGACCTTGATGAGGAAGATCTTCACACTGAGGTTCTAGAATAAGTTTCAAGACTAACATGTTCCATGATAGTTGTTGATGTTCTTGAAGGTTGTACACATGTAATTTTTGATTCATCTTACTTATGGAGGAAGTGAATAATTTCTGAGGTGGATCAAAAAAAAAGAAGAAAATTTAATCTTGTGACTTTTGATACTTACCAGCTTCTAAAAAGGCTTGTTTGTGGGAAGTGGATACTAAAAAGGATAGTTGGGGGGGTATTGTAACGGCCCGAAATTTTGAATAAATCTTGTTTCCTAATTTCATGTGTTATTTTATTTTATTTTTATACTCAACAAAAATATTTTATTTGATAAACATGATTATAATTAAAATGAGACCATTGCGTTTTGATTGTTATATGACCATCGGTCAATATGACCACTGTGAACAAAATGTTTTGATTGTTGTCTCTAAATACAAGTAATCTTGATAAATTATTATAGAAAGAAGATTTGATGGTCTCACCTAGTAGTCTTGGACTGATCTAAACCCATCTAACAGAGCTTGGGAAGGAGGTAGCACCATTGGGCTTTGCTCTGGATCAAATCCAAGCCGAACTTCATCATGTGAAGCTAGAACGGAATCGCCTTTGTGAGAAGTTCAAACTGATAGAAATTACTACTCGGGCAATGTTGACTGAGCCACCCCAAGATTCTATCACCCTAGCACACCTTACTCTTAGGTCCTATGCTGGTATTATAAGGGGCTATGTAACGAGGTTGTAACTGCCTTATGTAATCCTTGTTTTAAATAAAAATTGGGATTTCTTCTTATGATGAAGTTTATGAATTTTGAAATGACCGGATAAATATAGTATGCATATTTTTGATGAATTTTAGAAAAAAGGATATTTTAAAAATGGTTTTGTAAACCTTAAATAATAAAAAATGTGTAAAGATTTTCAAAAAAATGGTCTTCTACAATTATGTCCAGTACGAAATTTAGAGTCTAATAAGATCAACTTGATTTTTGATGAATAGTAAATTGTGAATAGTGATTTTATGCTTAGGATTAGTAATGTGACCAAATGGATTAGTAATCTCACTTAAAGAATGTATTAAAATAATCTAGTCACCTTGATTAAGTAATGTGATTCAATAAAATGGTTAAATAACGGTTTCATTAATTATTATTCAAGTATTAGTTTTTTCGGGTGAATAGTGTTTTTTAATTAAAAAAATTAATTAAAAATATTTAGAAAATTATTTTTATAAAATGGATTTCATTTTTGAACTCAGAGCATCGATATTATGTTAAGGTAAATTTTGGGGATTTTTCTAAAAAAAAATGAATTTTCGATGAATAGTGAATTTATTTAAAAATTGAATTAAAAATATTTAGAAAATTATTTTTATAAAATGGAGTTCATAAATGTAATTAGGGAATCAATATTTAGTTAAGGTGAAAGTTTGGGTTTTTTCTGAGAAAGATGAATTTTTCAGTGAATAGTAAAAATGCAGTTTTAGGGTTTCGGTATGTTTAATGACATCATAATTGTGTCATGATGATGTCATGAGATCTTTTAATGGTTGGCCGGACAAGGGTGATGCATTATTGTTTTGGGGGACCCATGTGGCCTAACTCCATGATAAATGCCAAGGGAGAGCACATGGGTTTGAGAAAAGCACATGTGAGGTGTCCCTTAGCCATTAATGCCTTGTCCCCTCACTTTCCCTATAAATACCAAGTCCTCCTCTCATCCATTCGACTCCCCACTCATTCCCAACTAATTTATGGTCTCATTACCTCCCAAGGAGTCCCCCCAAGGTTCCCCCAAGCCCTCAAGGTCCCAACCTTTGAGGTTTAAGAGTTACATTTTTAGGTAAGGGATCTGACCTCTCTCTTTCATTTCAAGTAATCTCTTTTATGTCATTCCTTTTATGCTCCATGTTCTTATATTGGAGGATGTTCTTTTATACTCCTATTACTGCCCTTTTCATGTTAATATAATTAGAGATCCCCTCTTACTCTCATTATTTCGTTTTATGAAGTTTTAAGTGGCGCCGTTAGGCTGCCGAAATTTTTGTAACGGATTCTTTCTCCCTTCTCATTTTTCAAGATCTATTTTCATGTAAAGTATTTCATGTTCTTTTTTTTATTATGTTGGGGTATGATCTATAAATTTATCATACTGATCTTTTATGATCATATGATGAGAGACCCCATTTGATCGCTTCAATTCAGTATTTTGAAGTTTTAAGTGGCGTCGTTAGGCTGCCGAAATTTTTAAGTGGTTCTTCACCCTTATCGTTTTGAAGTTCTACTTTCATGTCAATTCTTTCAAGTTCCTTTTTGTTATGTTGGGGTATGATATCTATATATATCATACTGGAATCTTATGTTCATATGATGAGAGACCCCATTTTATCTCTTCAATTCAGTTTTTTGTTAAAGTTTATGTGGCGCCGTTAGGCTGCTGAATTTTTAAGTGGTTCTTCACCCTTCTCGTTTTGAAGTTCTACTTTCATGTCAATTATTTCAAGTTCCTTTTTGTTATGTTGGGGTATGATCTCTATATCTATCATACTGTACTCTTATGTTCATATTATGAGAGACCCCATTTGATCTCTTCAATTCAGTATTTTGTTGAAGTTTAAGTGGCGCCGTTAGGCTGCCGAATTTTTAAGTGGTTCTTCACTATTCTCGTTTTGAAGTTCTACTCTCATGTCAATTATTTCAAGTTCCTTTATATTATTTTGGGGTATGAACTATATATATATCATACTGGACTCTTATGTTCATATTATGAGAGACCCTATTTGACCTTGTCAATTCAATTTTGTTGAAGTTTAAGTGACGTCGTTAGGCTGTCGAATTCTCACAAGAGAAATATTTTTTTTCCTTTCATGTTCTTCATTTCATATGGTATATTTTCAAATTTCATTACCATGTTCTTAAATCACTTATATTTTGTCCCTCTACTGTTTGATGGGTCATTTATGAATGTTTGACCCATGTCCCCTCTCTTCTCAATGTTTTCTAAAACCTTGTAACATAGCCGTTATGCTGCAGAATGTTCGTCTCAAAATGCCTCTCTCTCTTTTCTAAAAATTATTTTATGTTATAAAGTGAATACTCAAAGATCTTATTTCTACAGGGGTATTCACATATATATCAAAATGTTCTATTTTAAATTCTGGGAAATACATAAATGAAACCCTATTTCCCTTTCTGTGGGTTTAAAGTGACGTAAAGATCATGTCTTTAAAGCAGTTTTTAAAATGTTATGATTATGAAATGAAACCCATTTATTTTATGCTATATGAATTATTTATGAAATGTTTGATGATGATATATGTGGCTCACATGATAATAAAGGCAAATTTAAGGGTGCGCCCTGATAGCGCTCCAATGCATTGGGTAAAGACTTAATCTCTAGAGATGACCATTTTTTAACGACGCCATGGTGAATAACCTTGGTAATTTTTAACGACACCTTGGGGATGGACCTTGGTGAAACGAAACGATTGTCAATATTAAATGTTGCAGCCACATCTTCAAGTTATGAAAAATGTTATTTTTTTTTATGTATCTCATTATTTCTTTCTCATGCCTTAAATTTCTTTTCATGTCCTTATTGAAGTATCTCAAGTTCACATGTAAAATGTTTCTCTTGTTTCCCTTACTGGGCTTTCTGCTCACCATTTCTTTTGATGTATGTCCCCAGGTTATGAGATGCAGTAATGAACCTAGGATGAACTTAAGGAGAAGCCTTTCAAGTTTTTAAGAAGAATGTTTTATGTTGTTTTCATGTATTATGTTCCTAGTTTCCAACACATTAAACCTTAAAGATCCTCAGTTTTGTGTAATGTAATGAAAGTTTATGTTATAAAAAGGCGGGATGCTATAGTTGGTATCAAAGGATGGTTTAGTTATTTGTGGAAATTAGGATATGAATAATCTAGGAAGAACCCTATAGAAAAGTTAAAAAAATAGGAAATCTTCCTGGTATTTTGGTGAGTATTGAGTAAGGGGTTGCCAAGCAAATACATCCCTGTCTGGATACGAGCAGGTAGAGGTGGCTCTGGCACAGATGTACATAGGGGTAAAACCCGAAAACACCGCTTTGAGCTAGACTCGAACGGGAACTGGTACATGACAACAGGCCTTGCTGCACTCTTGGTTACGACACTCCCGGGGGATATGCTTTGGTAAATTCATAAGCTTAGTATGAACCATTGTTAAAGGAACAAAGATAAAATAAAATAACGATTCACATAAGAATATATGATCATGGATAACCTAGATGGGAACCTAGGGGATCACAAGTTAGGGTATACTTTTCTTCTACAAGTTATCCTTATATGCTTTCAGTTCCTTTTCATGATTATTGGCTAAGTACTTAAGCCCCTAATTATGCTTTCTCTTCTTAGTTAATGGTGGGAAATGGAAGAACATGTCCCGACAACCAATGTGATAGGAAATGCGACGATTGTCGTATTAATATGACAGGGATGATTAGGGGATTAAAATATGATTATTATTTTGGAAGACGTTCATTATTTTGGGAACCATATTTGATCGAGGTAAATAGATTACTACGGTATTTTCATTGAGGAGTAAGGTTGACTTATATTTTGAAGAATCGATGAATTTAAGGTGAACTTATAGTAATTTAGGTTACTTATGGAAATGACTAACCTATCTTGGGTAAAATATGTTTAGGTTAGCTACTTTTGTTATAAGATGTTAGGAGTGGTTAATGTTGTTTGGAGATGAACAATGAAGTTTATTTTGGAAGTCTATGTTATCAAATCTTTCTTGTATTTGGGTTTCAATCTTAGTTTGGTTTAATTTGAGGAATCTTAAGGACCACTATTTACGGAATGGACTATGATGAACTTTGGGTAGTACCATGGAACTTGAAGATTTAAAAGTAGTTTCCATTCCTATGGAATTATTTCTTTTTGAAGAGTTTTTTTTACCTGACTCTTTCTGTTTTTGGGATAATGTTTAAAGATAGAAGAAATAGATAGTTGATCTTTTGTGGATTATGTGATTCTCTAGAAGATGATTCTTGTGTTTTGATGAGACCAAGTAGTTTTGAATGCTCATCGTTTGGAGAAAAGATTAGTTTTGGTAGAAACTTATTAAAGTATGAAACTCTACATGAAGGTAGATATATTTCCTTAGGTTTTTGTTCTATGTTGTAAATGAATTCCTCAAAGTTATTAAAAGGAACATAAAACAAAAAACGTTGTTGGTTTACGTTTCCTACTATTTAATCAAAGACGGCTTACACACATCATAAGTTTGGGATTTTCTTATGGTTAACTTTCTCCTAATCATGTTCTCTATCACTCTCCCTCAGAACGTGACCCTTTGTTTTCTCCTCCATGTCCATGTTTCCTACATGGAATCCTAGTATGAGTAAACTCGGGTGGCCTTTGTACTCCCTTTTATTTCTTTTAAAGTAATAGTGTTACTGACTCTTTTTCCGATGTGGGACTTTCAATGAAATTTCAAAACCCCAATTTTAAAAATTGCGAGGACGCAATTTCTTAAGGGGGGAAGATTGTAATGGCTCGAAATTTTGAATAAATCTTGTTTCCTAATTTCATGTGTTATTTTATTTTATTTTTATACTCAACAAAAATATTTTATTTGATAAACATGATTATAATTAAAATGAGACCATTGGGTTTTGATTGTTATATGACCATCGGTCAATATGACCACTGTGAACAAAATGTTTTGATTGTTGTCTCTAAATACAAGTAATCTTGGTTAATTAATATAGAAAGAAGATTTGATGGCCTCACCTAGAAGTCTTGGACCGATCGAAACCCATCTAACAGAGCTTGGGAAGGAGGTAGCACCATTGGGCTTTGCTCTGGACCAAATCCAAGCCGAACTTCATCATGTGAAGCTAGAATGGAATCGCCTTTGTGAGAAGTTCAAACTGATAGAAATTACTACTCGGGAAATGTTGACTGAGCCGCCCCAAGATTCTATCACCCTAGCACACCTTACTCTTAGGTCCTATGCTGGTATTATAAGGGGCTATGTAACGAGGCCATAACTGCCTTATGTAATCCTTGTTTTAAATAAAAATTGGGATTTCTTCTTATGATGAAGTTTATGAATTTTGAAATGACCGGATAAATATAGTATGCATATTTTTGATGAATTTTAGAAAAAAGGATATTTTAAAAATGGTTGTGTAAACCTTAAATAATTAAAAATGTGTAATGATTTTCAAAAAAATGGTCTTCTACAATTATGTCCAGTACGAAATTTAGAGTCTAATAAGATCAACTTGATTTTTGATGAATAGTAAATTGTGAATAGTGATTTTACGCTTAGGATTAGTAATGTGACCAAATGGATTAGTAATCTCACTTAAAGAATGTTTTAAAATAATCTAGTCACCTTGATTAAGTAATGTGATTCAATAAAATGGTTAAATAACGGTTTCATTAATTATTATTCAAGTATTAGTTTTTTCGGGTGAATAGTTTTTTTTAATTAAAAAAATTAATTAAAAATATTTAGAAAATTATTTTTATAAAATGGATTTCATTTTTGAACTCATAGCATCGATATTATGTTAAGGTAAATTTTGGGGATTTTTCTTAAAAAAATGAATTTTCGGTGAATAGTGAATTTATTTAAAAATTGAATTAAAAATATTTAGAAAATTATTTTTATAAAATTGAGTTCATAAATGTAATTAGGGAATCAATATTTAGTTAAGGTGAAAGTTTGGGATTTTTCTGAGAAAGATGAATTTTTCAGTGAATAGTAAAAATGCAGTTTTAGGGTTTCAGTATGTTTAATGACATTATAATTGTCTCATGATGATGTCATGAGATATTTTAAGGGTTGGCCGGCCAAGGGTGATGCATTATTGTTTTGGGGGGCCCATGTGGCCTAACTCCATGATAAATTCCAAGGGAGAGCACATGGGTTTGAGAAAAGCACATGTGAGGTGTCCCTTGGCCATTAATGCCTTGTCCCCTCACTTTCCCTATAAATACCAAGCCCTCCTCTCATCCATTCGACTCCCCACTCATTCCCAACGAATTTATGGTCTCATTACCTCACAAGGAGTCCTCCCAAGGTGCCCCCAAGCCCTCAAGGTCCCAACCTTTGAGGTTTAAGAGTTACATTTTAAGGTAAGGGATCTGACCTCTCTCTTTCATTTCAAGTAATCTCTTTTATGTCATTCCTTTTATGCTCCATGTTCTTATGTTGGAGGATGTTCTTTTATACTCCTCTTACTTCCCTTTTCATGTTAATATAATGAGAGATCCCCTATTACTCTCATTATTTCGTTTTATGAAGTTTTAAGTGGCGTCGTTAGGCTGCCGAATTTTTTGTAACGGATTCTTTCTCCCTTCTCATTTTTCAAGATCTATTTTCATGTAAAGTATTTCATGTTCTTTTTTTTATTATGTTGGGGTATGATCTCTAAATTTATCATACTGATCTTTTATGATCATATGATGAGAGACCCCATTTGATCGCTTCAATTCAGTATTTTGAAGTTTTAAGTGGCGTCGTTAGGCTGCCGAAATTTTTAAGTGGTTCTTCACCCTTCTCGTTTTGAAGTTCTACTTTCATGTCAATTATTTCAAGTTCCTTTTTGTTATGTTGGGGTATGATCTCTATATATATCATACAGTACTCTTATGTTCATATGATGAGAGACCCCATTTTATCTCTTCAATTCAGTTTTTTGTTGAAGTTTAAGTGGCGCCGTTAGGCTGCCAAATTTTTAAGTGGTTCTTCACCCTTCTCGTTTTGAAGTTCTACTTTCATGTCAATTCTTTCAAGTTCCTTTATGTTATTTTGGGGTATGATCTCTATATCTATCATACTGGACTATTATGTTCATATTATGAGAGACCCCGTTTGATCTCTTCAATTCAGTATTTTGTTGAAATTTAAGTGGCGCCGTTAGGCTGCCGAATTTTTAAGTGGTTCTTCACCATTCTCGTTTTGAAGTTCTACTCTCATGTCAATTCTTTAAAGTTCCTTTATATTATGTTGGGGTATGACCTATATATCTATCATACTGGAATATTATGTTCATATGATTAGATACCCTATTTGACCTTGTCAATTCAATTTTGTTGAAGTTTAAGTGACGTCGTTAGGCTGTCGAATTCTCAAAAGAGAAATCTTTTTTTTTTCCATTCATGTTCTTCATTTCATATGGTATATTTTCAAATTTCATTACCATGTTCTTAAATCCCTTATATTTTGTCCCTCTACTGTTTGATGGGTCATTTATGAATGTTTTACCCATGTCCCCTCTCTTCTCAATGTTTTCTAAAACCTTGTAACATAGCCGTTATGCTGCAGAATTTTCGTCTCAAAATGCCTCTCTCTCTTTTCTAAAAATTATTTTATGTTATAAAGTGAATACTCAAAGATCTTATTTCTATAGGGGTATTCACATATATATCAAAATGTTCTATTTTAAATTCTGGGAATTACATAAATGAAACCCTCTTTCCCTTTCCGTGGGTTTAAAGTGACGTAAAGATCATGTCTTTAAAGCAGTTTTTAAAATGTTATGATTATGAAATGAAACCCATTTATTTTATGCTATATTAATTATTTATGAAATGTTTGATTATGATATATGTGGCTCACATGATAATAAAGGCAAATTTAAGGGTGCGCCCTGATAGCGCTCCAATGCATTGGGTAAAGACTTAATCTCTAGAGATGACCATTTTTTAACGACGCCATGGTGAATAACCTTGGTAATTTTTAACGACACCTTGGGGATGGACCTTGGTGAAACGAAACGATTGTCAATATTAAATGTTGCAGCCACATCTTCAAGTTATGAAAAATGTTATTTTTTTTATGTATCTCATTATTTCTTTCTCATGCCTTAAATTTCTTTTCATGTCCTTATTGAAGTATCTCAAGTTCACATGTAAAATGTTTCTCTTGTTTCCCTTACTGGGCTTTCTGCTCACCCTTTCTTTTGATGTATGTCCCCAGGTTATGAGATGCAGTAATGAACCTAGGATGAACTTAAGGAGAAGCCTTTCAAGTGTTTAAGAAGAATGTTTTATGTTGTTTTCATGTATTATGTTCCTAGTTTCCAAGACATTAAACCTTAAAGATCCTCAGTTTTGTGTAATGTAATGAAAGATTATGTTATAAAAAGGCGGGATGCTATATGTATAGCCAACTATAGCAGGAATGCTACTACTGAAATGAGTTGGTCATTGTACCGAACCATGTAAATATCATGTGTTTACTTCTCTTTATATTTTTTTCATATTAAAGGTGAGGTTGTGAGTTATATTTGAGTGGATCGTAACTCTAACTAGTTTCAGAGGTTAAGGAAGTTTTTATTAAGGAGATAAGAAACATTCTTATAAAAGAAAAACGAACCATTGATTCACCCCCTGTTAGTGGTCTTGATCCTATTTGGTAACAACAATTGGTATTAGAGAGAAGGTTGCCTATGAGAGATCCATCTCGGGAATAGAGAATTTCAATTCCATGAACTATAATGGGATTCTAGTTTTAAGTGGAATGAACTATCATATATGGATAGATAAAATGATTTTATATCTTATGTCCCTTGGGTATGATGTTTTGGAAGTTACAACAGAAGGATTTCATCCTCATATTGATAATACTCCTCTTACTGCTAATAATAAAATAAATATTGAGAATTCTAGAAGACCAAAAAATGATTTACTCTCATCACTTTTTGAAAGTGAATTTCTTAGAGTAAATGGATTTGGAACATCCAATGTTATTTGGGATAATTTAAAAAATATTTATGAAGACAATAAAAATGTAAAGAATGAAAAGTTGCATCTTTTAATACAGAAATATGAAGATCTAAAAATGGATAAGCATGAATCTATTGGTAACTTTTTTATAAGAGTAACTGAAATTGTTAGCACCATAATATATTTGGGTTCGAAATTAGAAGACTCAAATATTGTTGCAAAGATCTTGAGAATTCTTTCTGAAAATCTTGATTCCAAAGTTTCATCTTTGGAAGATAAAGATAGTGAAACCTTATATCTATATGATCTACATTGTATTTCTATTACTTATCAAATGTGATGAGAAAATGTTATCGAAAAGAAAGAAAATGTTCATTAGGAAATTTCCTTCAAATATTTGATAAAGGGGAAAAAATATTAGAAAAATAAATATTAATCAAGTGATTCATAAGTAGAGGAATAAGCTTAAGATTTCAATACAATTGTTTCCCTTATTTCCAATAAATACAATAAGGGAAAATATAATAGTAAAACTATAAAAAATTAATTGTGAAGGGAAAGAAAATTTCTCTCAAACATTTCCTAGGAAGAAAATTTAAGAATATGAGCCTGAAGATAATGATGAGAAACCTTAGAAACAGAAGTGGAAGAAACATAAGGAAATATTTCCTTATGAAAAAAATAATAAAAGTTATATTATAATAATAAAGAAGAATGATTCCTCGTATAATGATGAATCTGATCATCAATTCAACTTTATTGATCAAGTTAGAAATCGAAGTGAATCTTTAGCCTTTTATAATAATGATGAAGAGATTAAATAAATGGAATGGATTATTAAAATTAAATTAGAGAATGCACATAAACCAAATAATCAACTCAAGAAAAAAAGCAGGAAGTTGAAGAAATATTTTGAATGTATAACTTTTAAGAATGGATACCATGAAAGAAAAGTGAAAATTTATGAAGTAATGTTAGCTATAAATGAGGTTCTTAATAAGATATAATCTAAAATTGTTGAAGAAATTAAATAGAACAAGATGAAGGTAGTGTAATCTGAAAAAATCATAGATGTTATGGAAATTATGTTTGTTGATAAATAAGAAAAGTTGTTAGAAACAAAATCAATTCTTCTTACAAAACAAATTTCGTTAAGAAAGATGAGATAAAACATCACCAAGGGTATTAATGTTAAAGTCAAAACATCTAAATAAGGTGAAAGTAAAGGTTTTCAAAAGTAGGTTTGTGAGAAAACATATTTCACCAAGAAATATATTAATTATTCAATAATGCATCCTCTTGAGGAAATTGTTCCATGATTTGTGAAGAAACAAAAAACAACAATAATGTTTTGAACAATTTTTCTATCTTTCTGAAAAGCCAAGATTCAGAGGTCACTATTGGTGTTGTGGATTTTTCAGACACAAAGACTATTCATGCTGGTATAACATGTCTCTACCAAGAAACATGTATGAATCAAGGGGGAGGTATGATGAGAAAATAAGATCAAATATTCCAAAAAATTAAGAAGTTAATGAAATATGAATATGTTAAGAAGGTTGGGAAAAGTATTCATACCAATTCCTAAAAGAATAAGTGCTTAGTTATTTGGCCAAAACACATTAACAAGGCTAGGAAGTTAGAAAAGGCAAATAAAATCAGTTTAATAAAAGGGAAATAAATTTTTGTATGAAGATATGAGAAAAGATAATAAGAAGATATCAATAGATTGTGGTTTTAAAATTAAAAAAATATTAAATAGATTTGATAAATAAGGGCATGTTACTAAAAGTTGTCTGACTATACTTCCTAAACAAGAGGAAAAAATTAATGAGTTGTTACAAACTCACTATGACAAAAATGTTCTAAAATAGGAAAAGAAGTTTCCATCCTTATCAGAAGAGTCCACAGATGAAGATAAACTAGTTATAAAATCTGATAAGGATGATCAGAAGAAATAAAATACATCTAATGAAAAATCCAAGAAGAATAAGGAAAAGTCAAGAGTGAGAGAATAATATCAGTCCAAACATTTTTTTTGAAAATCCATACAGTTCCTCCTTATTTCTAAAACATTTTTTTATTTGTAATAACTTGTAGGGAATTGAAGTATTTGAAGTAAGGATGTTGATGATGAGTCTCTTACTATTCGTACAATAGAAAGTAATGAGGTTACATAATTTTTTTTTTGAAATTTATATTTATACACATGAAATTTCTGGTATGTTTGGTGAGATGGGTGAAGGATATTTTTATCATAAATAAATTCTTTTAAATATTTCCCCAAAAATGAGATTGTTGAAGTAAACATAAAAAGTTATTATTTGAAAGTTGAGTAATGGACAATAATGATAAAATTGATTATATACTCTTGTTTTCTACATTGGGTTTTCCCATGTCAACTTAGTGAAGGGACCTTTGTTAAGACACTCATGTGATACATATGTTCTTATAAAGAAGAGTTTCATGTTATGGAGATGAAAAGTTCCAATCTTTTTAAAGGAGACAATTTTTCAATAAGGAAGGAAACATGTCATGATGACACCTTTGAAATTTACTGTAAATAAGTGGGAGGGAATATATTAAGGGGGATAGGAAAGAAACCAGGGATAGATAAGGAATAGAGGGAGTATGAAATGAATGCATAGACAAGAAAAAGTGAGAAAAGGAAACAATACCACTTATTTTTTTTAAAGTTTATATCGACATAGTGGATATTGAAAACAAACATAAAGGGGTTGATTTTTGGACCCAAGGTTATTTTTGTTGTATTTTTTATCAATAGTTGATATATGTTTGAAGTTACAAACATAATAATTTTCTGGTTTTTGAACCCAAGAAATAAGATTGAGGAATCAGAATCATCCCATCAACATGAGTCATTGAATATGATTTATCATACTAGGATTTCTGCTGAAAGCTATTGGAAATTATATTAAGTCTTGGATGAAGGTGTGCATCATAATTAAAACATGATTAGAGTCTTCATAACCTTGATATTGAATGTGATTATGCTTTACTAATCTGTACTTCACATAAATCATAAGTTGATAGGAAAACATATAATGAAATCTTGATGAAAGAAAAGGGGTTGAAAGGATCTAGGCCAATTGTACTCAAATTAATTGGATCAGAATGAAAATAAAAAATGGTACTGAAAATAATAACTTGGACGATCATACTCATAATGATCATATCCAAGACAATCATACTAAAATAGATCATAATCAGGAAAATATTACTCACTCTGATTTTTTGGACCAATTTTTTTCTGAATAATTTTATTCAGGCTGGGTTGGAAAGAAATCTAATTGCTGGAGTTTTGGGAATTTCCTATAATTTCTATTTTAAATTAGACGATGCTAAAACTGATCTTCAATGTATTCAAAATCATGAAAAAAAATTCATGATACAAGATAAAGTTTGTGAAATAAAAATATGTTGGTGAGGTAGAGGAATAAAAAGATGTTGCTGATCCTAAGGAAGAAAAAGTGTGTACTGAAGAATTCATACTGAAGAAATTGTAATAAACAAATTTTAATGGAAAATTAGAATAGAATTTAAATTTTTTAAAGAATTTATAAGTTATTGGAAGTTTTTAGAAGTTTTGAGAATGTTTGAGAATATTTGAGAAGCATTGATGAAGTCATAAATCCTTGCAAAATTGAAGGAAGTTTTAATTTTAGGCAAATTTGAGGGAGTGAGAAACCTCTTTGAAAATCCTAGTCAATTATTTTTAGGGAACCTATAAAAGGTGGAATGTACTTTTTTTTATCTGATGAAGGTGTTGTTCACCACAAAAGATAGGGAAGCTCTGGTTTTTTAGATAGAAGAAGAAGTTTCTGTATTGATATTTTTTTAAAGAAGTATCGATAGGGAGAAGTGAAAATAGAAGAGACAAGATTGGAATGTTATTCAAATGATCATCGTATTTAGTGATCATTTTATTTAGTTTAATATCATATTCAGATTTTCAATCGTATTCGGCTGATCATCATATCGGGATGGATAATCGGGTCGGGATTTCCATATTGGTATTTTCAGACTAGGGAAAAAGAAGTTCTGAATTGTATCAATTGTACTTATATAGTGTTATATTCTTCTTATTGGGAATAATCTTATTGATATGAATCATACAGAGTTTTTCATACTTAGAATAGTAGGGGTGAAAATTTTTCTCTACCGTATTCTGAAAAAGTAATGTATTTTCCGTACTAGAAAGAATCAGATTCAAAAAATCATATTGTGAAGATTTTTACTAGGATTAACAGACTGTGAAGATTGGCCTAAACTTACTGAGTATGATCTTCAAAATTATGTTCTAGAATAAGTTTCAAGGCCATAACATTCCTTGGGAATTTTTGATGTTCTTGAAGGTTGTACGCATGTAAGGTTTGATTAAGCTTACTTGTGGAGGAAGTGAAGGCTTTCTGAAGTGGATCATAAAAGAAGAATAAAAGTGAGTCTTGTGAATATAGATACTTATCAGTTGTCGAAAAGGATTTTTTTTGGGAAGTGTATACTAGAAAGTATAGTTGGGGGGTATAACCAACTATAGAAAGACAGTTTCTATGGGGATTTTAGAATTTTTCTTCGCTTGTGCCTTTGTATTCTGGAAATAAATCAGTAAAAGAATCCATGTTGGTGGGAATATCAAACATAGAATTGAGTAGGTATTTGTACCAAACATTTTGAATATCGCATTCTACAATCTCTTTATATTTTTTTCATAAAAATGGTGAGGTTGTGAGTTATATTTGAATGGATCGTAACTCTAACAAGTTTCAAATGTTAAGGAAGCTTCTGTTAAAGAGTTATGAAACATTCTTATAAAAGAAAATAGAACCACTAATTCACCCCCCTCTCACTGGTCATGATCCTACTTGGTAATAATAAACACTATAATCATGGAATGTGGCATGTAAATCCCAACACCCATATAGTATCGCTGGTGTGAGACATCATGCTCAACACTTGATGTATGGGAGAACGATATCTCCATGCTCAACCCTTACCATTGTTCTACAACCTATTCACATGGAATAATCATATTTATAAAAAATTCCCATGAGGAATTTCCTCTCATGAATTAACTTTAAGAAGACACTATACCAAGGCATAACAACTATAACAATCCATATAATCCATGCTTATTTATTAAACTCAAGAGGTGTGGTCATACAACCCAATATAATTCCATTTCAATTTAACCGTTTTATTCATGTACGAAAGGAAAGACATCATGAACATGGAAAAACAATGTAATAAAATCAATTTAATTTACTAAATCAAGTAAAATCAATTTATAATGCTCAATGAGCACTTAAGTGGTGTAATTGGAGAAATTGAATTTATTTACATACTAAATTCTAATTAAAAGTTGGGAAAATCACTTAGGAGGTTCCTTGGTTCATTTATCATTTATATAGAAAGAGGGAAACTTAATTTCACAATATCTGAAAAGTCCATGTCTATGACATGCCAAAATGCTAACAAAAATAAAAAGTCATAGTTAAAATCCAATGCCGTAAATCCAAGCAGAAAGAAAAACACTAATTTTCACTTTTTAATTTTGAAGACAATGCACCTCATCTGAGGGGATTTATTATAAAAACATTACATTGTTTACCAACAATTCATTTAGCATAATTAAACATAATTTCAAGAGTCATACTCAATTGACATTAGAGAGGCATTTATTATAAATAAACAAAAAACAAAAATTAATATCCATGGAATGTGTGAAAAGAAAGTAATTAATGCATTATTAAATTTAAAGGGGAAATATAAATGGATACTTCTTCAAGAAGAAAAATACCAAGCTGAAACATCTCAACACTCAATGAATATGACTTTAGAAAACTGAACCTTCTATTTACTGCTTGCACGCATATGCATCTTCTCTTATATGCAAGGACACATAGCCCCTATGTTCATATTTTTATGGCCAAATATTCATAAGGGGATCCTTACATATGTTCCTATGCTTCTCTTTTACATACACATGTAATAATTTTCATATAACAATATAATCACACCTAGCCCAATTATATATATTCATCATGGAATGGGTGAATATATATAACGAGGAACTTATAGAAGAACATGCCTACCTATGCATACATATGTGAGCCTTTGACGATGACAACTTGAACCCATCCCAACAAAGATTGAAATGCACTATAGAAAAAATACTATCAACTCAAAAATTACCAAAGCACCAATTAGAAATTGTGAATTATTTAAGAAAAAATTAAAACATACATTAAATTGATGGGAGATTAACCAAAATGACCCAAAGCACATCGCCTTCAGCTGTAGATGATAAAACATGCAAGAAGACAACCCAAGAATCGCACTATATTCCCTAACAATTGAATAAAACAACCAAGAATCATATTAACCATAACTTTAGGGTTCGTTCAAACCTGAGAGGTAATGTGAGAAGGAAAATCTATAATCCAAGAGAAGAAGAGGGAGCCGAAGACCATACCTTGATGAATCGATTGAGAAACCCAAATAATCCAGTTGAAATCATCAATATGAGAGGAGGCTAAGGAAGGGGAGTTGTGTGTATCTGGGAGGTCCAGGGAGGAGGGGTGTCTCACGTGAGTTAGTATGGGAGGGATGGGATATTAGGTTGTAACTAATTCTATTCTAATTTTAATTTTATTAATTAATTTCTTTTAAGCACTGCCCACTATTTGGATCACATGGTTAGACAAACGATGTGCCAACCGTGTGATGAATAGTGAAGAGATAGTTCCTATGTATCACTACCAATGTAGTCTAGGTGCACGGTTTGGGTAAACCATGTACAACCTGTGGGATTCACATCTTCTCACTACCATAATCCTCACAGTTTTTTATGGGGTGATACATGTTTTCAAAAAAAAACCGTGCACTCTGTACATACCCTCCAAACTTGATATTTTCAAGGTCTGATGCTTTCAAAACTCAATGAGACACCCGGGGGACTCCTCATGACTTTACCAAAGCCTAAAAACAACACATATAGGTTTTACAACTATCACAATTATGGTCCAAATCTTTTTTTAAAAACAAACCATCCACTAAATGAAAAAGTTCAAATTCCCTTAAAATTTACCTTGGCTCAAAACATGGACTGGTAAAACCCCACCACCTTAGAACTTATCAACCCCAAGAATCCTTTGGGAATAATGAAAACATCACCTGACCTATAAGGTTCATAAATTTCTAATCAAATATTTAAGTTGGGTTTCTAATTCCCAACACACCATCAAGCATTACTCAAACATACAACATATAAGCCATCAAAACCCGATACAATGCTCATCTATTGAAAAAAACACTGAAATAAAGATTACATGATCCTGTTTAGTTAGAGAAATGATAACGTTGTTGTATCATTAATAATCAATCCAAAGGTGCTCCCCGCCTTAGGTTTTAACACAAGAAGGGGCCAATTCAGAACCACAATAACTCCACTATCAAAATTGCCTATGAAGCATGACTCAAGACTTTTAACAATTCTCTCAGTGTTGTTTCATTAATAGGGAGAATGCAATTAAATTTTAGGTTATAAAAGGGACCCCATTGGAATGAAATAGTTGAATCCCAAATGACAAAACCATAATTTTCTTTGCATACCTTCCTCAAAAGACACAACCAATGTTAAAAGCTCAACCAACTTAACTCGGTGATGTGATTAAAAACGTTTTTCACCAACCATACTCATCAAACAAGAAGAACAAAAGGCTGAGACACACCATAGGTCTTATCCCAAAACACTAGGCTTAGATGGTTGGTGTCTTACAATAGAACCGCAATGTCTCATTCCAAGGCATCTAGAATTTACACCAGGCATTCTCAACAAAGTCCATACTCGAGTTCTGATGAAATTCCTTGATCAAACCACCACCTGGTTATTTAACTGTTGTGCCTCATCACGAACAAGGGGGAAACCCAGATCCAGAACACTAGAAATGTCACCCTTTTTAAAAGATCACCTTAGAACCTAACATCAAGTTTGAGATAATATTAGAATAATTGAAATGACAGTCTAAGGAACTAAACCAGGGCATTCCATACTCAATATTTACAAAAAAATATTTATGAAAGGACAAGACATCCACATCTGATCATTGACAAATCCTGGAGTAGTATCTTCCTGGCAGTTAGGTCAAATGAAAATGACTAGTTCCCAAGAGTCCATCCAAGGCATTCCAATATGGTAATCCCGGTTTCACTCAAAACTAACCAAACCTCTAAGAAAACCACATGTCGAGCATGAAACTAGATATAGATCACATCTCAAGCAGAATGACTTTCAAACTTTAGCGTGACATAAGACTGACACTAACTTAGTAAATCAAGGACGATGTTAAGATATGAGGCACACTCATCTCTTTAAAAAGAGTACACTAATAGGAAACCAAGACATCCAAAAGAAAAAATAATGGTCAAACCAATCCTAGTCGACTTTCTAAAAGGATCATTACTGCACCTGTTGATGCATCTTCAACTGAACCATGATTCCTTTAGCACCTGAGGTGTCCTGTGATCGCTCCCGGTTTACCACCAAATCTCATCCAAAGACAACGGTTTTTCTCAAGGGCTTCATACACATCTAACCACATTAAAGTCATTCTTTTGAGAAAGAAATTAAATGATTTGAAACTTTAAAGCCTCAATAGAATTCAAGAGAGACCAACCATTTCCAAATAGTTCTTTTCAGTTTTTTTCCTTATACTAGGAAGGACACATATTGACTAGAACTGATGAAACACTCCTCGCCTTAAGAGTGTCCTGGTCATCAAAATAAGATAGGGAACAACCGATTATAAGTGAACTAGATCAAAATATGTTTAAAATTACATGTGTCACTCCTCCGAGTCATGATTACTTCATCAAAGCATCTTACATGAAACTAAAAACAACCAGTCATGATCGGAATTTCAAAACACCCAATTCTATTGGAAGTCATCTCAAGAATTTAGATTAACATGATTCCTTTAATTCCCAAGTCCCCATACTATGGAGATAACCCGAGACCATACTCAATACCATAGGTCTTGAAAATTCTAAAAAAACCCAACCAGTTCATTATATCATTTCACAACTCGACGAGTACTGCATACGTGAATGCATACTACCCCATGGTTTCATGGGAAAATGGAACATCCTCAATACTATATAGAGGATATCTATCATATGCATTGAAGTATTGGATGGACCATGTGGAAAACTAGATCAAATTAATTTTATATCATATGACTAGAAAAAAGACTGACAACCCCCTGGGCCACCCAAAGAAAAAGAAACAGGGTCACAATACCTATAAACTGGGAGACCATGCCCTTATACTATCTAACCTAATGAATCTGAGCATTACTTGATGCTCATGCCCGTATTAAGAGTCAAAGATACAATGACCACCCATCCAAATAAGGGTTCCATTTAGAAGCTAAGAGTCTTACTAGGGACAACAAAACTGGAACTGTACCAAATTTCAAAAAACTCATGGTTCCTAGCAAGGTTTTTAGGAACTGAGGGTGATAATTACAATGAGTTATCCACTTATTAAAGCATAATAATTGACCTTATCACTAGGTCATTATTAACAAAAGTCACTAGGCTTAAGACCATATCATTTAATCCCATGAAAAAAATAAGTGGCCTATTAAAAATGCTCATGCTTCTATTATAAGGAAAATCTAAGGGAAGTTTTAATTACCCTTACCTGAGGGTCTGAAAAAAGGACACCACTACAGGTTCCACTTAAAAATATTACATTGATTCAATTTAATCATTAACAATTTATAAGATTTTAAAACAGAACATATAGTACACATTATAAAATAAAAACACATGGTAAAAGATAAGGAAAAATTTGAAAGACTACTCAAAATTCCCTTTTTTAACATTAATCATTTATTGGTATCCTAAAATAATTAAGGAATTTATCAAATAAATTCCTTTTAAAAAATAAGGTGACCTACGCGGGTCACATTAAACCAACTTGGGTTCACAAAAATGCAACCCAACAACAGTTGTTTCATTATTGAAATTATAAGAATCTATAAAGTGTTATCCCATAAGAAACATTCCCTAACTGACCTAATTGGGCCCATTTCTACATTTATAAGTTGACCACATGATCGTCGTGCCCATGCGATTGAGTCACAAGGTTTTATAAAGGAAACTGTCAATAGTTTAAAATTTCAACATATTTTACATTTATAACCATTTCAGAATATATCATGATCATATACAACTGTTAGATTATATGGGTTTTAATTACCCAACCTATAAAGAACCTATACACTTTATAGACCAAAGTACAAATCCCATTTAATTGAATCCAATTCACTTTAGCATCTGATATTTATCATTATTTAGATTTTAACAACACCCTCTATATATATATAAAGATCAAAAGATGGTTCAAGTATACGGGTTGACTTTTCCCAATTACAAGGCTCCCAAATACCTTACTAATGAAAAATATATCCCATCCTAATAGAAACCAATTAATGTTATCCCATGAATCCAATAATATATCAAAAAAAATAAGTGAATGTTATCTTAAGAAATAAACATAGAGAAACATATTGTAACCACATAATCATGATACATAGGAAATACATGCTAAATAAACCAGAAACATGGCATATATACAGGCATGCTAAAGAAATATCTAAATAGGTACAAAAATAAGATTGGCATTGCACTCAAAGAACATAATCCAAATCTAATGGAAGATCTAAGAATGAAACTACATGGCATGACATGTGAATATCTACATGCTTATGTTGACTAATATAATACATAATCCATCCCATACCGAGATAAGGGTAAAATATAATAAATTTCATAATCTAATAAGCAGCGAAAAAATAAACCAGTCACTCAAGGTAAAATCATAATCATCCGTAATATTAAAGATGAAAAATAATAGTCCCAACCTTGGCCACTTGGTCATTTTCCCATGCGTGGGGTGATCATTCCTAGACACTGATATTTACCAAGAATCAACACATTCCTAGTCTCCTATATATCATACCAAAATAGAAATAAAATGGAAAAAATTTTGCTTTGATACCACTTTGTAATATCTCACACCAACTTACCACTAAACTATTATCCAGAATGATGAGTCACATGGAATCAAGTTCACCTTATCAGACTATATAGGTTTCCATCTTGTAGCGAGGGTCTAAAGAGGTGATAGTGGGGACACTATACCCTCTTGATCAGAGTAGCACAACGCAATATCAAAACTAAATGTCATAAAACAACATAAAAAATAATAAATGAAAGATAAGAAGTAGAATAATAATATAATATATGAATAAAGGTGTCCAATTCCAATTTAAAACCATGTATGTATGATAGATTATGCTACAAGTACAAGCATTCAAAATTATAAAATAACAATAAAATGTAATAAAAGAATATATTCCCAACAACTAGCTTCAAGAGATTCTCAAGAACATGGTTGGTCCTCTTCTCAAATCTATCCTAGTAATGTAAACCAAAAATTAGAAGATGGATGATTCCCTTTATCAATAACTATAGACATAAAGTCTACTCAAGTACAAATGGTGCCCGAGTAGGGTGTGAGATACAATCCCAGTAGGTCGGCACCCATGGTTTCTAGACCAATCCATTTCGTGAATATAAGTAAGCAGTGTGCAGGTAATATGAATAAATAAAGAGACTAAATAAATAAATAAAAACCTTCCCATTCAGGTTCCAGAAGGATACCTGGTGGTTTTACGGGCTTTGGATCACAGCTTGAAAGAGATGTCTGACTAGTAACTATATACAAATAGTAATGATATATAGAGTACAATTATATATTTTACCCACATATATTAACCAATTATATGTGGACATAAGTGTCATTATACATGTAATACTAGTTGTTGGATGGACTGGGGCATAACTCAATCATCCATAAATAGTCTGAATGACCCTATAATCTCATGTAATAGGGTACATTCCCTACATCCCAATATAGTGTGAGACGTCTTGCAACAACACTTGGGATGATGATTGAGGCGCCATGGAAACACCTTAATCATGGAATAAGGTGAATAAATCCCAACTCCCTTATAGTATCACTGGTGTGAGACGTCATGCTCATCACCTAATATAATGGAGTTCAATATCGCCATATCAACATAGCCCTTACCATCATTCCATAGCCTATGTATAAGGTGTAATAATATTTATAATAAATTGTCATGAGGAAATCCCTCGAATACTTTACCTTTAATAAGACACTATATCAAGTCATAACAATTACAATAATCCATACAAGTCATGTTTATTTATTTAACTCAAGAGGTTTGGTCATACCACCCAATTCAATTCAATTTCAATTTATCCATTTAACTAATGGAAGGAAAGAAAGCTATCATGACCATGCCAAAACCATGTAATAAAATCCATTTAATTTACTAAATAAAATAGAATCCATTTATAAAGATCAATGAAAACTAAGGAGGCTTTTTGGAGAAAGGGAATTTACTTTCACGGGTAATTCCAATTAAAAGATAGGATATGCACTTTCGAGGTTCCTTTGTTCATTTAAAATTTATATAGAAAGAGGGAAAATCCATTTCATAATATATAAAAAGGTCATTCACATAAAATTACATAACTCTAACAATAATAAAAAGGTGTAGGTAAACTCACATGACATAAATCCAATAAAAAAAGAAAAACACTAATTACCACCTTTTAATTTTGAAGACAACGCACGTCATCTAAGGGGTTTTATTATAAAAACACGATATTGTTTAAAAAATCATTTAGCATAACTAAAAAACATTCCAAGAGTCATAATCAATTATCATTAAATAATAATTTATTCTAAAAAAACATACAACACTAATTAATATCCATGAAAGGTGCAAAAAGTGGGAAATTAATGAATTCATAAATTTAAAGGTGAAATGGAAAGGGATCCTACCAAAAGAAGAAGAAGACCAAGAAGAAACATCTCAATACTTTATAACTTTGACATCAACAGCTGGGACCTTCTATTTAATGCATGCACGCATATGCACCTATTCTTATATACAAGGATACCTAGCCCTTATGTACATATTTGTATGGCCAAATATGTATAAGGGTATACTTACATATTTGATTATATGCGCATATACTCCTATTTTACTTACACATGTATATATTTTAAAATACCCATATAAGAACACCTAGCCCCATTATATATATTCATCCTACCATGGGTGAATATATATAAAGGGGGAACTTATACAGGTACATTCCTACCTATGCATACACATGTGATCCTTCGATGAAGACAGCTCAAACCCATCCCAACAAAGACCAAAATGCACTATAGAAAAAATAATCTAAACTCAAAAACTACCAAATACATAATTAGAAATTGAATATTATTTAAGATCAAAAGAAAACATACCTAAAATTGAAGTCGGGCGAACAAAAATGACCAAAAGTGTTTCACCTTTGGCGGTGGATGTTGAAACATTCAAGAAGAGGACCCGAGGGTCCCATTGCATTCCCTAACAATGGAATAAAACACCAAAAATTAGATTAACCCTAACCCTATGGATTAGATGAATATGAGGGTTGATGGGAGATGAAATATCACTAAATTAATGGAAGAGGATGGAGCTGGAGACCATACCTCAAATAATCGAATACAAAAACCTAATAATCCTAGTGAAATCATCATGAGGTGGGGAGGCTGAAGGATGGGAGTCGTGCACGACTGAGAGGTCCAAGAGGTATGGTTGTGTCATGTGAGTTAGAAGGGGAGGGAGTCTATATTAGGTTTAATTTATTTAATTATAATTATAATTTAATTAATTAAGTTTTTTTTAAAACACCGTGCACGGTTTGGGTCACATGGTTAGCCAAACCATGTTCCAACCGTGTGATGAATAGTGAATTTGTACTACCTAAGTGGCACTACTCGTGGGGGAGAGGTGCATGGTCTGGTTAAACCATCCAAATCCCATTCAATTAACATATTCTAACTACCATAAACTACACATTTTTCTATTAGGGGCTGCACAGTTTCTGAAAAAACATGCGCCCTTTGAAAACCCTCCAATCTTGAGATTTTCGGGGTCCAGTGCTCATGAAACTCAACAAGTCACCCAAAGGATTCCTCAATAATTTACCCAAATGTAAAAACAACACATAAAGGTGTTCTAACTCTCAAAACTAAATTTTAAATCTTAGTTTTAAAAATGGACCATTTAGTAAATGAAAAAGTTCAAATTCCATTGAAATCTACCTTATCTAAAAACATGGGTTGTTATACCAAATGATTCAAATTGGATTTAAAATCCATTTACTTTAATCTATTTAAAAAAGAGAAATACATGGCCAAATGGCTTGCACCAGGGCATGGTTTTGGTCATTTTGGATAGAAAAACACAAACTAAATCAAATTTTAAGATTTTAGTAAGTCCCATGAAAAATGGGACACGAGATTCAACCATCACATTGTTCAAAAACATAATTTAAGAAATTTCAGATCTTACATCAAGATAACCACTAAAAAATTTGGTTTCACACAATTTATAGAGGGGAAATTCTAGAATTTACAATTGAATTCCACTACTTATTAAATTCAATTTGTTGGGAGAAATCATTTTTGACGAGCTATATTGGATGTGCTCAGCACTAGATTTAATCCTATGGTGATTAGTGACACGCCTCAGGTATGTCATAGGATGGCTTGGGTTACCAGATAAGGGGAAGCCAAAGATGGGTTGTGACATGGGTACAGTGCTAGATTCCTCATGGAGGTAGTCATGTCTAATCCCTATTGTGATTGAGTAAGGTATATTATCATGATAAGTGTATTCCACTGAATATAATTGTGAATGACCTAAAATTTATTTTGCTTAATTCCATTTTGGGATTTCCATAAGGTCTAGGAACCCACATCAAATGAAACCCCATGATGATTTACCTCTGGTGACAACAAATCCACAATTTAATACCAAGATAAAAAATAGATATCAAATGAGATAAAACCATGATTAATATCCATGGGACTACCAATATGATGTCAAGTAAATAGAACCCAGTCACTCCATAGAAAGTGGTGTACCACTGTTTCATTTTACAATTATGTTCAACAAAAAAATTTAAATCTAATATGAATTTCTCTCCATTGGATCCCATTATCAATTGGAAGTGCACCATACCATGAACAAGAAATGAGAAAGTGTATATTTGTTGGTATGCAGTCATCCAAAATGCCTTTTGCTGTGGATCCATTCCCAACTAAACATATATTAGTTCCAGGTAAGCCTTTTAATAAAAGGAATGTAATGTTGTAGGAATAAATATATTGTGTTCATCTTTACCCACTATTTAAATAACATTGAACAATTCCTCTTAATCCACATACAACATTATTGAACATGGGGTAATTTTTATCAGTATTAAATATTGTATTTGATAAGGGACATCCATCAAAGAAGAGAGTTACACAAGCCCAATTTTAATTATAAAATAGAGTGTCACCCCTCTTAATAATCCATCAATAATGTTCATGCAGAGTGAAAATGACCTTAAAGTACTCAATCAAGTGGGGACACAATGGATTAAGAATTATGAATGAAATCCTCTAATCCCAAACTTATCCTTACTTTAAAAATATCACAATGAATGAACTACAAGGTGATCTAAGGCTATTTTTTCCTACAATATAATCATGTATCCTTAAAGACCTCTCATGTGGATACGTTTTTCATCCATCACTCTCACAAACCTATTCAATATTACCCAATAGAATCTTCCTTTCAATTGTCCATCCTATAAGAATATTATAAGAATATTTTCTATTCTCTTTATGAAAACTTTGGGGAATATTATGATTAATAGAATGTGTATGGGAATAGAACATAGAACAATTATAATGAGAGTCATCCTACCCCAAAGGACAAGAATCAACTATTTCAATTGAGAAAATTCATGATTTTATCCACCAACCCATCAAAATGATAAATTAAAATCCTCATAGGGGATAAGGGTATACCAAAATATTCTAAGGGGAAATCCTTTTTTTATACTGATACATTATTCAATCAAACTTGATCTCCTATTGGAGCACCTGTGTGATATGTAAAAAATTATTTTATTGAGACCCCTCTTTTGACCACTCTATTTTTAATATTCAATCATAGTCTTGATGAAGGAATTAATTGACCTCTACTCACTATTAAGGAAGAATAACATGTCATTTTAAAAGAACAAGGGAGTGATACTAAAGGCCCTATGTATTCCCCCAAATGGGAGGGACACGTTCCCTACCTACACCCCATAACTCAGGTTTCTACTGAGAGTATCTTTCACTTGGATAAAATGATTAAGTGACAGAGGGTTTGTGTCCCTCAAATCATGAGTGGATCTAAAGAAACCAAATTTCCTACCCATTAGTTTCATGGAGGACAACGGTGAGTATTTACATCTAAACATAAAGTCACAACACTAATCCAAGAAGCTTTACAGATGTAAGATCTTTCGGATAAAATTCATTCATTTTATCAAATTCCCTTTCCATGTTAATATTTAGAATAATATTGGAGACAATCAACTTCTTGTCGAGATTCACTATCATCTCTTAGGAAAGTTTAGTGGACCATTTGATACTTTTTTCCATTGAAGAAACCAAGCTTATCCTCTAAGAAAATGTTTGGAAGTATGAATATGAGTATCATTTAAGATCTTCACTAGTATTTTGTAAGTGAAATTGAAAAAACTTATTGGATGAAATTTCTAGAATGAGTGGGGATGTTTTAACTTTTTCACGAGAACCATAGAGGTGGCACCAGACACCTTGAGTAAGGATACCTCATTGAATAATTCTTTTATAGCATTAACAATGTTGTATTTTTTAAGGATCTAATTTTTTGCAAAAAATGATCAATAAAACAATGAGATAAAAGGGTGCCTTTTGGATTAAAAATTATGATAGTGCTTAGAATATCATCCTCTCCTAGAATAATTACAAGAATTGAATTCATGTGGTCATTGAAACATTGAAATATATTATTAAATAATTCTCTTTCCTCACTCACCCAAGTTAACCTCCTCCACAGTTCATCCTCACACTGATAAAAATATTTGAAAAATACTATCCAATGGAATAGTGATATTTACATCATTGTTAAAAGTGAAATACTAATGTTTCATGTTCAAGTTACCTATGACCGTTTTTTATACAGGTATGAAAGTACACCATATTTTTTCCCCTCCTTCATCTATCAGTTACATGATCTTTCTTGTGACAATCTTTAATCTTTTAGGAGAAATGTGGACATTTGTTTTTTTCATTTTGAATAGTGTAAAGAAGAATCATCATCACACCTTGGTTGAATATTTCTCTTGATATGTTGAATGTATCTTTTTAAATCCTTAATATTTAGGTTGTTATTTGGTTTCAAATCAACTCGGACCCAAATATCACATTTCAAATGCGTTAACATTCTCTACAAAGTATTCCATGGTAGTCCATGCAACAGACCATTCCATGAGTCCTAAACCACCTGCATGAAATCATATTTCTTCATAAACTCTTTTATGAAGAAGAATAGGCTAGTTATGTTAATGGAACCTACCAATATAATCAATAGGGGGAGTGATCTGATATTTCATGGGTTATTTTGATAACCGAGATGTTGGGAAAAGCTGATATACCCTGTGGATTTTATAGAAAAATCCATGTTCTTGTACCACATTTCTGAAATTTTTAACGGGTTTTTAATTTTTTCTAAAATGGGATAGGGTTTCAAAAATTTTAAAAAAGGGGATTGGAGAAGCATGAACCCCATTCATGCTTATCCGTTTTGATAGAGAATCATAAATGAAGTTCATGCTTCATTTAATTTTTTTTTCAAAGGGTACATGAATGGGGTTCATACCTCTTATTGAGGAAAAATTATAAATAGGATGTCGCCCCCTCCATTTTCAATTATTCTGCTATATAATTTTCTACGAAGCTCTACTGGGTTTCTTTCTCAACATGTATTTTTGGATTTTAAGAAGGTATATTTCTATTTAAAATATTATTTTTCTAATTATTTGTATTTATTTTATTTTTATGGTTTATTATTTTACATGTATCGATGTATGAATGTATGGATGTATAAAATATTGTCCATTGTATAGTTTAATTTATGAAGTAGTTATTGTTTTTTTTATGATTTAATTAAATTGGAATAATTTAGTAAATTTAAATATGTTATTTATATAATTGAAATTTTTTGTATAAAATATAATTTCTATTTACAGAAATATTATTCTTTTAAAAAATATATATATTTGTAATTTAAATGGTGAGTAATTATATTTGAATAAAATTATATTCATATAATATATATTATATTTAAAGTAACATAAATTTAAATTATAATATTCTATACACATATAAAATTAGAAAAATATATTATTAAAAAATACTTCTTATATTAAGTATCATATTTAAATTTATTTAAATTTATATATAATATTATTTTTGTTAATGATATAATTCTATTTAACTATAAATAAAAAATTTAAATAACATTTTTAGCTTATATAAAGTATAAATAATTAATATTCTATGTAAAAAATTATAAAATATAGTTACTTAAATTTTGGAAAGTAGAAATATTACATATAATATATATATACATGTGTAATTTTTTAAAATTTAAAATAACAAAAGTTTAAAGAATTTAAATGGTTATTATATAGGTATAAATTATATTACTTTTATTAATTAAATGTAAAAAAAATTATTAATAATAATATTTTCAGTATGTATGTATAAATTAATAATAATTATATTTAGAAAACTACTGTTTATAAAAGTATGTGTAATTTTATTTTAAAATATTGATAAATGAAGTTGAATATATATATATTTGTATATATTTTTGTTATATTATTTAAATATATTTATATTTATATATTATTCTATATTGTATCTAATTTTAAATAAATTTAAATTATAACATTTGATACAAATAGGTAAATAATGTGAATCTACCTAAATATATATATATATATACACACACACATTGAAAATTTTAAATTTCTAAAAGTAGATGTATATACTAGATCTAGTTATAGGTAAAGTTATATAATATGTAGAACATAATAAGTATATCAAAGAACGTGTTAAGTGTATTTTTTAATGGATGATCCTGAGATGACCGATCAATGAATAATTGAAATTTCATGTCTTTTTTGTGTATGCGTTTATATAATTTGTAATAATTTCATTTTATTTTCCTTATTGATGACCTACGAGTCATCCCTCTCTAAGTATGTAAGGACCTGTGTGTCCACCTAAAAAATATTATGTATTTCAAACCCCTAGATCCCATCACTTTCAAGTGAGTAACTTTGTAACAAAAAGGTGTTTGATAAGAGGTGTTTTTGTTTGAAAGGAGACAGTTGGTTGCTGAAATATGAGATACTAGAGACTCTAGGAGTTCACCCCAAGGATTTTGTAAGTTTATCAAATAATTATATACTAATCCATAGAAAAAAGTCTCAAGATTATTTCATAGTTTTTTATTCATAAGTAATTAAAATATGTTAAATATTCGATGATGTGGTATAAAAATATATAACATCTTATTATGTTTTCTTTACTAATAATATAAGCATCAATATACTAAAATAGTGATGTTATTTATATTTATCATGGTTTCAGTTATAGATTGTCACTTCTAATAGTGAAAAATATTCAATAAATATTGAATATAAATATAAATATATATATATATATATATATATTATTTATTTAATATAGTTATAGGTAATGTTACAAGACTCAAAACATAATAAATATCTCAAACAAACTTGTTAGAAATCTAGAATGTTGGTTGATATTGAGATGGCCATCTAATGTATGTTTGATTTTTTATGTTTGATTTTTTTGTATTCAATTATTTAAGTTGTAATAATTGTATAATATTGAGATGACTAACCAATTTATGGTTGAAATTACATGTGTATTTTTTCTAGTTATATAATTTGTAATAATTTTCTTTTCTTTTCTTCATTGATAACCTTCTTTTAATCCCTATTTCTAAATATGTAAGGACATGTTTGTCTTCTTAAGAAATGTTATGTACCTAAAACCCCTATAAGCCCTCACTTTCATATGAGTATCATTATAATAAAAGGGCATTTGACATTAATTGTTACGTTTCAAGATGGATTTTTACACCATGACAAAGAGGTGACTGATGGTTGTTAAAATTTGAGATAGTAGATGCACTAGGACCCCCCTTTAGGTTTTGGTTGGTTTATCAAATAATGATAAACCAATCTATAGAAAAAATCTCAAGATCTAGTTAATTAATTAATCATAGTTAATTTAAAATTTTAAGAAAAATCATGATGTAGTACATAATATTTAATTAATTATATTTTATAGGTAATAATGTATGTGCAAATATATTGTAATAGTGAGGTAATTTATACTGACCAGGGTTCTAGTTGTAGTTTTACATTTACAAGAGTGGAAAATATTCATTATTTTGTGAAATTGAATGAAGTTTTATAGAATTTTTATAGCCAGTTAAAACTAAGGGATGATCAATCAATTACATCAATTATACATAAACATATTCAATATCCGGAACATTTTTGGCACATTGAGTATCCTCTGGGAGATGATGAAGATTAGATGGATGCATCATTGTAAATTAGAGAACAATGTATTAGTGGTCTAGAATAATTATATTTAGTGATTTATAATATTAATGAGGTGAAACATGATACTACATATTCATGTTTTGTGAGCTATGTAGAATTTTGTCATTTACAACACTCTAATTTATTGTTTGGTTATATGACTCCTATAATATAAATAAATTATTAAGAATATGATCAGCATTTGGAAGGAAATGTTGGGGACAAACCTGTGTGTACTCCTAATTTATTGAATGATAGTTTATCTGATGAAGAAGTATATAGTTAGGCTTCAGGAGATGATGTGGGTGAGGTTTACCTGGGGAACAAACCTTTTGAGGTTCATATGATATATAAGAATCCACTAGTTAGTGGTAATCATCCTATACTATTGACTTCCTAAGTCTAAGGAATATCACGTGGAAAATTTTTTGATTGGGATTTCATTACACCAACTACATAATTCCCTGGAATTATAGGGAATATATCTACATCAACTGATAACACTATCTATGTCAGGAAAGAGTTTTAATGTAATGTTTCCTTGAAAAATGTGATAAAAATTCCACATAGAGTTATATTTTTCATTTGTGGTTGATAAGTTGAATAAGAAAAAATATCTCATTCGACGTGACAAACATGGGAAAAATGTAAATTTTGAACAAGGGAAAAATGTAAATTTTGAACGAGGGAAATATGTGATAAATTTTTTCATGTTGGAGGATAACAAAATTAGAAGGCCCACACTTGCGTACATTCATGTTTTTCACAAGATCACTCTTCACCTGATTCAGATTTTATATCAACTGTTATTGTAGAGATGACATGAATATGTTAGGATGTTCTTATATCCATTTTTTAGGAATTAATACAATAGTTGTTTATATATAATATATCCTATGGTAAATCTTGGAATTAAAAACAAAAAATCAATTATTAATGTGTATTTTGATTATGAATAATCATATACAATGTTTCCAGAACTTATGTTATTTTTTTATCTAAAATTTAAATTATTTATCATTTAGACACTGATAAGTATGTCTCCCTAGATCACTGAGTTGATTAATAAAATGTGAAGTTTGATAGGAGGTTTTGGGAATTAATTCCATGTATCACAATTTTCCCATATTGTAAACAATTCATTAATGTCAATGACACTTTTCTTTATTGTAAGTATATATATGTTCTACTTATTACTTCCACACAATATGGTAATCATTATCCTCTTCCACTTTCTTTTTCTATTATCTAAATAGATAAGTTTTACTCCTAGAGTTGGTTTTTTTCATGTATACACATTCATGTCACACAAGACCAGAGAGCTTACCCGATATCTAATATCCATATAGCGATTGTATAGGTCGTTAATAGTGATGCGGTTTTATGGAGAGAACCAAATGATTATCATGTATATTACATTAGGAATATTTCAAGTAATGTGGAGAATCATTTCATTGATGAGGCAATAAAGAAGGTGATCATTAAGTTGGGTATGATTTTCTGAATTTTTTTTGGAAAGAAAATTTAATATCCATTTAAATACATTATTCTCTTGTGATTTTAGCATACGATCCCCAACAAGAAAGTTTGATCAATGTATTGAATAAAACTTAAGGGTTAATCAAGATGTGTATGATTATATGATGAATATTTTAAAAGAAAAATGGTCATTAGCATATGATGGTGGTAAGAGACATGTCCATATAACCACTAATATAGTGGTGTGCATAAATGGGGTCTTCAAGGAGGATCACAAACTACTGATTATATGGTTACTACAAGTAACATTTTATAGATGTGTGAAGTGCTTTGTGGAATGGTCCTCACATTCCTATTAGGGAATGTAAAATGGAATGCATTTTGGTAAAACTTTCTTATGTGACATTGATCAGATACTACATGATGGATCAACACTTCATGTTTTAACCTTTTAATGGGTACATATCCAATTTCAGGTAAGAGAGTTCCATGACCAGGTTACATGCAACAATTTTAAAGTGTTGGTGTACATGTTGGAAAATAGGTATTGGGATTGAGGTAACTTCTGGGAATTGAGATATCCTTGTGGACATGTTATTGCATCTTTTTCATCATGGAACATATCATGAGAGCCCTATGTTGACTTGATGTATCATTTGGGCACTATTTTTAACTATTATTATGAACCTTGGGTTCCTGTTGGAGAATCTTGTTCTATTACCTTTCCTGATGATTAACCGACTGTTATCTCGAATATTTTCAGGTTTTGTATTTTAATTTATTAATTCTTTATTTTTTTCATTTAGGTATTTCTTCAATTATTGGATTGATATTACCAGGTTTCACTCCCAAGGATGGAAAAAGTCTAATATTATTAGAAATGATATGGACTAGCCTCATCAATGGGGATGAATACTATGATGCAATATTTGTCAAGAAAAAGGGAATACACATAACATATGTCCTCAAGTGGAATGATAGAGCTCCACTTCCTATAATCCATGATCAAGTCTATGTACTATATCAATAATGTTTACACTTTTTTCATATTAAAACGTTTTGTTAATGGTTCCTTTTATTTATGACTTTCTCCACTTAAAACCTATTACAACTCTAGATTGTTTTATTTTTTGATTTAATCAAAAACAAAATTTTGATACTTTAACTATTAAAAAAATAACTAGATGAAAAAAATGTATAAAAAGATGTTCATATTTTAAATGAGTTTTCTTCAAAACTTTCCTTCATGTCACATGATCTATTTAATATATCATGAAACCACATGTTCTATGCAGGGTTTTCATCACATATAATATCCATAAAAATATTTAGAAATAATTTAAACATGAATAGAGATAGTTAAAATAAGAAATTGATAGACTATTACAGTATGAGTCACATATATTTTTTACCTCATTTTTCATCATAATGTTGAATTATACATGATAATTTTCTACCTAATTTTTCTTATTGTAGTTTTTAAAAAAATAGTATACACATTTTATTTAATTAACTATAAAAAAGTAATGATGATATCAAATGTACATATGAAAAGTCCTCCATTTCTCACATTCCATGATATAAATGTTTCAAGGCTAGTTTTATAGGTACATCTAGTGCCTTCTTTGAGTGTATTAAGATATCATTATTTCCATCATGCTACACCACCTCCCACCATCGTCTCTCATTTTCTTCATGTTGGGTTCTACGGCATAGCGATGCGTGACTTAACATTTTTCAATCATCAGCTCATTACTTCACTCATAGAGATATGTAGTCCAAACAACACATACATTCCATTTTACAGAGGGAGAGATGACTATTACATGAAAATATGTGTCCATTATGTTTGGACCCCCATCAACAGTGTGGATGTGACGGGCCGAGTGGGTGCATATTTTCTTGAGATGGTTCACAAATTACTGGGAATTAAGGTTCACAATGATGGAAGGTCTCAGAGGTAGTAGATTATGAATTCCATGGATAGATGAGCACTTCTATCATCTATCCAATGATGTCAATGAGATTGGAATGCTATGATTTTCATGTGCATATATTTTAAAGCTGATCAGTGGCACAATATTCATTGATCATTCGAATACTTTTGTACATTTTATGTATTTACCTTTTTTGGAAGACTTGGACAAGAAAAGGTTGTATAGATGGGGGTCTTTATAATCACATGTACATAAAGGATGCTATGCAGTGCATATCACATTGATAAGATTCAGATCACATGATAAGATATTCTTATAAATATGAGGATATGGGAGAACATCCCTCGCTTAGATCCACATGTATGTGCACTCTTGCCTGCTAATATTGCAAGAGAGTCTTCACGTGGATGATGATAAATTATTCCTTCCATATAATGTTAAAATCAAATGTATAAATTTATATTATGAAATATAAGTATAAAAATGATATCTATAGGTAGATTCAAGAACATGACCATTTAGATACAGTCAGATATGATGTCCATGCTTAAAGAATTATGATGGAAAATATTCAACCAGATGATGTACGTAGTTATTAATTATATAGTTATATCATTAGTATGAGTTGTGTATTTATTAATTTATTAATTAATTAATCATTTTTTAAGATCTCATAGATTTTATATATTGAGTATATCATCCAGAGTCTCCCACTATATTGTATGACGATTCTTGCAGTCACCTCATGCATTATTCCTTTTATTCATTTTCATATTGTTGAGTGGAATCAGATTGATAGGGTTATGAGGATGTTCAGTTTCTATTAGACAATTCATGTACCATCCAGTTAGTAACCTTCATTTCATTCCCTGAATATGTAAATGAAATGAGACTTTGACTAAAGAATATATCATGTTGGATATTTTGAGATGTGGGACAGATTACATGAGTCTTGATTATAAGGGGCCAACACCATACCTATGAATTTATTAGATCATTCAGATTATGTGCTCAAATACTACAAACTCCCAGTGATATTTATTACTTGAAATGTATGGGGCTATCTTGATTTGGTAATAATTCATCCTTCCACTATAGAAAAGTTTTTTTATTAACATTACGTAACTTTATAATTCATTTTCACAGGAATCTCATATCACCCATCTCCTTCACATCTCTGATCCGGTAGAGGGATGAACATTTGACTAGAAATATTTTCATAGAGCTGGGACTGAGTTCATTCCTACCATGGACAACATTTATCAAGATATTTTCATTGATATGTGAGGAGATTCAGAGGCTATTGATCCTAATATAGATATTCTAGGGGTGATGACCATGTTATGGATACAGATGTGGCACAAGAGGTGTGTGTTCATCATAATCCATTATATTCTCCTCCACATCCTATTACACATTATCCACAACCACAGCCATAGAAATATGAACAGAAATGGTTTATTAACATATCATTTTTTTGTAGAGATAGACGCTGACTGTTCTATGTTGTATTCATTATTAGCCTCTGATCCGCAAAAATTCACTGCATAGTAGTCATCTTGTTTATAAATTGTGGAGATTTCCGGATAACAACCACCGTCTTCAGAGGTAGAATAGGGTACATGCAGTAATAACATAGATCCACCATCCACCACATAGGATGATGTGGAGGTAGGTTCTCGAGATGATACACAGGAGTAGCGTACACCAATGTGTGGACACTGAGTGGCACTATCTTGACGCATTATATATACACCTAGTTGTGGAATATAAGAGAATTCGGGCCACCGATGTGTATTAGATTGACACATGTTATACATTTTTCAAATAATTATTTATAAATTATTTAAAAACAAACTAATATATTACATAATTATGCATAAATTAATTAATTGATAAAATTGGAAATTCATAAAAATAATTCTGAATGAATAAGAATCGTTAATATTAATAACTTCAATGGTTGTAATAATTACTATTTTTTATTTATGTTAATAAATATTAGTATAAAAAATTTTCTGAAAATTATTATTTAATATTATTAATATTATTAATTTGAATTCAATAAGTATTAATAATATTTAATACTTAATTTAAGATGATTATTTATTATACACGATATTGATAATAATAAAAAGTATTAATATAATAAAAATACTATTAAATTAATTACAAAATATTAATAAAATTATTATTTTCAATTATATTAATATTATTAATATTAATTAATAATAGAAAAAAATTATTAAGAATAATATGATTATTAACTAGTAAATATTTTTATAAATAAAAATTATGTTATTTTCATTTTATGAAATAAATATTAACTATAATGCTATTAGTTATATTGATGCCATATTAATATATTATTAATTATTAATAAATAATAAAATTTATAATTAATTAATAATTTATATATAAAAAATTACTAATAATTATAACAACAAAAAATTCAACAAAGATTTATAATTAACATCATATGAGAATAGTATAATTATTAACTAGTAAATATTTTTTCTAAATACAAATGATTTTATTTACATTATTATAAAATAAATATTAGATATAATTCTATTAATTATATTAATATCATAATAATATACTATTTATTAATAATATATAACACAATTGATAAAAAATACTTTACATATGAATATATTACTAATAATTATATCAACAGAAAATATAACAAATATTTATAATTAAAATATTATAAATATTAGGTTTCTTCTATTGGTTAAATAATAACATAATCATATAATATTAAGTAATAATAAATAAATCAATTTATTATTATTAAATATAATATTTATTAACAAATTGGTAATATTTTATATCGAAAAAATAAGAAATATTTATAAATAATATTCATAGAATTTAATATTAATAATAAATATTATATTATTCATTAGATAAATTAATTAATAATATATATATATGTATATATATATATTTAAAGAGGCATGAATGGGGTTCACGCCTCTTTGTCTGAGATAAAGAGGTACGAACCCTATTCAAGCTTCTCTCTATGCTTCTCTGAACCCCTTTTTTATAAACAAAATTTTAAAAACCCAATAAAAAAACTCCACATTGGAGGTTGCTACACTAGTTTCATGGGTCTCTTGAAAACCCAAGATGGATCATCTGATTTTAAATCCCAACCTGATTGAAAGATTTCATGGACTTCCTTGAAAAGTTGGAACCATTATTCATCTTAGAAGGGTCTAATATAGAATTAAAATCACCCCTATAAACAATGTGTTGAGATCCGCATCAATGGATCCCATGTCACACTAGGGACTTCCTCTTTCAATAATTTCGCACTTCACATAGAAAAATGTATTAATGGTTTTCTGACCTTGATTGGAGAAGGAAGTATAACCTTTCGTGGTATCCCTAATTCTAGAGAGGCAGGATTTCCCAAGTGATCCCTATCCTCTTGATATAGAAAATCATCTTATAAATTTTGATTCTTTTTGGACTTGAATATAAGAGTAGTTATAGAATCCCAACCTATTGTGAAAGAAGATCCTTTTTCTGAAGAGATGTTCATCCCTATACAAATCAATATACATTGCGTCATTTTTTGTTGATTGAACCTTAGAATCCAAATGAGGCATGTTAGATTATCTTGGTTTCTTAACAACAAAGAGTAAGGATGAGGATTTCCAATGCTCACTGTACATGGAGCATTCTTGAGAATGTCCTAGGGCTAAGGGAATTCTATAGAATGCCAAATATTATGCCCAATAATTATTAGGAAAAACTCATTGTATAACCTTATATGAGAATTATATAGAAATATATTTATAGATATATGGTTAGAATATTATTTTCACAAATCCTTTTTAATATTCTCTTATTCCTTAGAATACCCCATGACTAAATAATAATATTATTATTATTATTAACTTATCATGTGAATAACTTATAGACTAATTAAATATTATTTCTCCCAAGTAATTAGATTAATATTTATACAAAATAATATTCCATTTTCACAAAACCATAACATGGTCTATTCAACCTCCTCATGATTTACCAGACTAGGTATAATGTCTATTTATTTAATTAAACAAATATAACTACATTATACACTGATAAATAAATATTTATGATCATCCAATAAAACTAATTAAATTTTATTCCTCGATCTCAAGATAAATATTCTAATTTACTTGTTAAATTCATATAGAATTTAATCAAGGTTCTTGGATACACTTAGTGTGTGACCCTCTAAGCCCTTTTCTCAATGACATTAGGCTAAACCACCTAAATACCATGGTTAAAATATTGAAATATGCCAAGACACTCATAAATAAAATAGTTAATATCACAACAACATTCAAATTTTTATGAAACCTTACCATGTAATTTAATCCTTTTTCCTAGATATCTCTCATCAAACAAGTAGAATAACTTGTGTCGTCAACCTATATGTTGGAATCTCTTTCTTTGAATTTATGAAACTAAACAAACTAATAAACTGAAATATCCATGGACTTAATCTAGAACTTATATTCCATCAATGGTATTGAGATAGTAATTTCTAATAGAAGGTATAAATCCTCTCTTCCATTATTCATCAATGCTATGCCACTCGTGACACATCGAACATATTCAATTTCACCTTGAACTACTATCATCACAGTTTATTAAATAAAAATAAGCATGCAAGCCATGAAACACATAAATAATAATATCATAGTCAAACGATCATTACATATGTCCGTAGATATGAATATCCAATGATATATAAAACATTCATAATTCATATTGACACGTCCATTCTCATGACCTCCCTTCTTAAAGATTATGAAGGGAGAACACCATGATAAGGTGCCTCAATGTATTATGATAATATCACCCCTAATAGTCTTTGTCATTCATGACCCATTAAACAATATCATCCATCTATAGAACATAGTATTAAGGAATATCATCATTGAATCTAAACTATCTCACCACAGTGGGGAATTTCTATCTACTTTTGACGTAGCATATATCCTTAGGAAATAATCACTTACACTATCATGTAGAGGAATAATTAGGATGTGGTAAGAAATTATATTATATTCAAACACCATTAATATAATATTTAATTAAAATTATAAGGGTAGTTGGTTTTAGGGCACCACCAACACCAATATACTCTCACATTCACTAAATCCAACCACTAATAATTTTAAGCCCGCTAGGTCTCACATGATATTCATGCATCTACTGAGATACAGATTCAGTCAAGGGGTCTTCTATGTTCTTTCCCATGGATACTTTGTTCACTACAACTTCACCTAATTGAGAAAAATCACTCAACAGTTGAATCTTCCAGAGTATGTACTTATTCCATTGGTGAGACCTTGAATCCTTTACAAAAGCTAGTGCTATAGTATTATTACAATATGTTGTGATAGGGTATATGTTTGAACCAAAGGTTTTCATATTTGGGAATATATTGTTTTTTCTATTTATTACCAATCTAAACTGGGTTGATCAATGAGTTTTCAAGACAAGTGATCTTATGGTGCATGTGGATTCAGTATTGAAGGTGGTTTTTTGTTTTCAAGTGTTTTCCAAATTTTTAGGGTCCTAAATTTGGAGGATGGTATAAGATTCATGAAATTTGTACTTTTAGGGGTGCCTTAGGAAAATATAGAAAAGGCATTGAATTCAAAAAAGTTTGTTGTTTCAGGAATGCTTTTTGGTCATGAATGTTTAGAGATTTTTGATAAAATATTTCATAAAATATGGATAAGGTACAAACGAATAAATATAAGTTATGTGATTTAGAGAAGTTTCATAAATAGAAAATTTCCCCGAAAGTTTCATGAATAAAGTGAGTTTAATGGACATGAATGAAGATTTTTGATAAAATACAGTGGTTATATAGAAAGTTTCATGAAGGGAGAAATAATCTATAAATAGGTGGCCACTCATTAGATGGGCATTGGAAACATCTTGGAGAAGGGATGATAGCTCTGATTTCACGAAGGTTTTTTGTGAATGTAATTGTTATGTGAACATAATTCTTACACGAATTAGGAACTTTATAGAAACACAATTTTCATGAAAATAATGGTTGATAACTAATTGATTCTAAGGAATCCTAGTGAAGAAGTTTCATTAATGTTATGAGTTTCATGATAGCTATGACTTTTTCAAACATTGGGAGTTTTACGAAAGTCGGGAGTTTCTTGAAAGTGTGTAGTTTTATAAAAGATTATAGTTATTTAAAAAATATCCGGTTTCACAAAAAATGTTATTTCGTGAAAGACACTTACATGAACATACTTGAACATAGGAAAAGTTTTTGGAAGGTATTGAAGCATAATATGCAGATCTAGATGATGAAAAACATCACCTTAATGTGATCTGATATAGAAGTGACCATGAAGTCATTAAATTGAGAAATAATTCACCAAAAGAAGTGATTAAGGGGGTGAAAATAGGTTTTTCAAATCACTTTACCCTAGTCAATATTTTATTTACATAGTTATGTAATATATCATGCACACTGGTGTCCATCTCTTGAGGAGGCCGCTCACACACATTATATTTTTTATTGTCACTATTATTTTAAAAATATAATATTACTAGACTAATATAGGTTGGGGTTTGGAATTAATTATAATAATTTTAATTATATAAAATAATAATGCAAAAATAAAACCATGTTAGTGATTATAAATTAAAAGCAAACCATTCTGAAAAGAACTAGTTAAAGAAGTCAACAATGGAAAAACATTGATATTCGGACAACCCCTTTATCATTGTTTATGAATGTATTAAAATTAAATTATCCAATGTATACCTTAATACCTCAATTTATAAAACTGAATTAACTAGATACCACATTGAAACCTAAAACATGGGGGATGATCCTCTTCTGAATGTGATCCAATTAACTGAAGACCTCCGAGAAACCAAAACAGATTAAACCCATCGTGCTCAAAAGCGAGACCTCACCAAAGAAATATAAAAAATGAGAGAAACCAATTTAATTATATAGGATGAAATAAAATACATAATAATTTATAAGAAAATTAAAACAATAATTTAATATACCTCCTTCATTATTTCCAACAAATTACAAGATGTTTTACGAGAAAAGAGTTTACAATAAACAGAACAAACTCAAAATAGATTAACCCTCATATCTTTGACACCCACCATTGGTTGGAGATTAACATATCATGGCTTGATTACATCATTGAATTCCCATCTTCTTCAGAACGTATATACTTTCATTGCACCCTCTGGTCTTCACCTCCCCATGAATGTATTGGATGGTCACCTGATAGGATATATTTATAGGAAATTCTCTCAAAGCCTCGATTGCATCAAATTTATTTTTCTTCTCGCCTCCATCATCATGATGTGTACTGGTATTACATGACATGTAATTTATTAATAAATAGTTATCACGAATCTTGGATTCATCTTATCAAAAAACACGTCCCGAAAAAAGTCACTCCTTGTAATGAAGTTACACGACATGTAATGTTGTTTGATAACACATAATGGAGTCACAACGTTTCTTCAACAGTGAATTATTTTTGAAAACATCATGATGTGTAATGTAATTACAAAACATGTAACCATGTCAGTCTCATTTTCAGCTCCATAATATCCTCAAAAATCCCATTTCAAGCAGCTTCGCTTCGCTCGTGTAGCGAAGTGACTTTTAGATATACCCTAAAATACAGAAGCTATTGAAAATAGTTAAAATTATAGAATTAGGTTATTTTTGCATTTAATCTAAAAATACTTCAAAAAGATAAAAAATTGATAATTTAACATCAAATAACACTGTTGTGGGATTATAAACATTGAATTACTATATTAAAAATTCTAAAATGGTAGCTTCATTAGGGGGAGTTGATGTAAGTGATCTGAGGGAGGCATTGGTCTGTCCTTAAAATTCTCGTAAAGGAAGTGTACCTTGAATGAAGTGACCTTGTTTTATTAATATTAATACATAACATCTAGTGAATTTTACTAGATTCAGGTATGACCAACACACTGTCGGCATATGCTCCTTAGACGAGCCCTTGGTACCGAACCAAGTAAAATCGATGTGTTGTGTTTCTATTTTTTTATATAAGTGCTTGATAATTTCTTGATTCCATCATACAGGTTAATAATTTCATACCAATGTGGGGAAAATGTCTCTCCCATTTTAATAAAAATTTGACACCCCGATTCACCCCTCCTCTCTCAGGGTGTTCCAGGGTACTACAAGTGGTATCAGGGCATACATGTTACAGGTGTTAAATCTATCCTCGTTTTTTGTTTTTATGGAGAAATCAATCAATTTTATGGGATTTACACATTTTGATGGAAGAAACTTCCAAATTTGGAAGAATATATTGAGATCTAATATGTGCTCTTGTTTCCGACGCTTTCACCGGGGCACACGTGTCTATATCGTTTGGGGACGAAAGGCGCGGTTTTGTTGCCCCTCATTCCTGATTTCCAATGGCGGGAAACATCTGTCACTTATTCGGAGACGTCTTCTCCTTGATTAAAATGGGATGATGGGATGTCGGTTTTTCCATTCATGGATTCCTCCTTAGAAATATTAAACTAGTATGGGTCTCCCTTATAGACTTAAGACGTTGTTTGTGAAACTCTTCCTGGTGCCATATCTTCATGGACACCAGTTAATTACACTGCTTCTGTTAGGAAATTCCAAGGGGTTTGGTAAGGGTAGCAACCTTTGATCAGGAGAGTAGACATGTTGGGCCTCGCGAGCGTGTCTAGATGTTGGAACACTAGCATGTCTGGATTTCTTACCCTTATTATAGGTCTTCTCAATGGCACGGAAGTCCGATGCATCCCACATTGAATGCGAGGAATTATATTCCATAAGCATGTCTTTGAGGTTTTCCTCATCTTCCCATTTTTAACACAGGGTATGCCTCATGTTTAACATCCAGAAGAGACAGATCAGACTGATTGGAACACTGACTAGAGTGGACCAGATAGGCATAACCCCTTGAGGGAACACTGATGTCAGGGCCAATGTGTGGTTGGATTCCCCAATACTATTAAATGGAATGGATAATGGGGTGGCATGATCCCACTGGGATGTGGCGTCCTGGGTAAGAATCAAAATGGATGATGGAGTGGATGAATGAAGTGGGTGGTGAATGGGATGGAACCGTCATGAGGATGACGATGGTTTTGGGCATGAGCCTTCAACATGCTTACTACGTATCCCCATGGAATGGAATCAAAGTCCACAAAGTTCATCTGACGATAGCTTACCACTGATTGGGGTTTTCAATGGCTTACCACTGGATGGGGTCAAAATGGCCTACCATTGGATAAGAATGTCAATGACTTACCGCTGAATAAGATCAAAATGGCTTACCTCTGATTGAGGTCCCAATGGCTTACCGTCGGAAGGGGGTGAACCGACGTGAAGATGGTTGGGACGACCGATGGATGGTGGGCTTGAACCTCGAGGAGGCTTCCTATGTACCCTACCTTGGAAATGATCAAAGAACACATAGTTCAGGGTCGGTTTGATGTGCAATGGCTTGTCGCTGACTGGGGAAACAACGGCTTACCACTGATTGGGGTCCACAATTTAACGTCGTACAGGACGGGGGAGGACCGACGTGAAGGGAGTTGGAATGAATGGGTGTTGGGCTTGAACCTCATGAAGGCTTCCTACATACCATGCCTTATCAAGGATCCAAGACCTCGTAGTTTGGGTTATCGGGGGCATTTGGGGGTTATGCTCTGAGGTGTCCCAAAGTGTTGGTGAACCGATGTGAATGGTGTCATAGCGACCAATGGGTGGTGGGCTTGAACCTATTGCAGGCTTCCAACATATCCCCGTGTCACGGAATCAAAGTCCACGTAGTTCAGGTTGTCGGTGAACCGACGTGGAGGAGGACCTGGGGTCCAATGGTTGTTGGTCTTAAACCTCAAGAAGGCTTCCTACGTACCTTGCCTTAGCAAGTATCAAAGTCCATGTAGTTCGGAATGGGGTCGGAACGACCGGTTGTTGGTTGGGCTTGAACCTCAAGGAGGCTTTCTACATACCTCACATTGGAAAGGATCAAAGTCCACGTAGTTCGGAATGGGTTTGGGGCTTACACTCTAGGCTGCCCAAGGTGTTGGTGAACCGATGTGAATGGGGTTGGAGTGACCGATGGGTGGTGGGCTTGAACCTCATGGAGGCTTCCTATATACCTTTCCTTAACAGGGATCAAAGACCACGCAGTTCTGGTGGTGCGAGGCTTACACTCTAGGCTGCCCAGAGAAGATGTCATGGTCGATGCATGCTCTAAGCCCATGTGAGTCATGCTCAGTGTGAGAAACAAGAGACAATAAAGACCTTACGATCATGTCTTGGAAGGTGAATCTGTGTGAAGTGGAATAGGGGCTTACACGTAGTTAGCGTCCCAAAGGTGAAACAGGGGCTTACGCATCGTTAGCAGCCCGAGGGGTTTGGGACTTACTATGGGATTGAGGCCTAGTGGCGACAAAGCCTAGCAGGAGAGGGATTTGGTACCAAATAAAGGAGGAGCACCATTCCCCATCACACCATCTGCTGGCCTTGGGCACTAGAAAAGAAAAGAGTAGATGTTCTACCTCCTAAAAGAAAGGCTAGGGGCTTACACCAAGGTGGCTGCCCTTTTTCCCACGGACAGAAGTCACTCATATGAAGATAATCTCATTCAATATGGGGAATGATCTCACTCCCGTGGAGAAGAGTGGGTGTGAAGAATGTCCATGGTGGGAGAACCTCATGTGCGAGGAATGGGGTGAGGTTACAGTTTAATGTCATGTGCTGAGGAAAAGGGCGCTTGGTAGTTTAACATCCAGTAGCTCAGATGAGGTGGGTTCACTCAGCACCATAAGAACTTACATAATCGATACTTGTCTGCCCTTGAGGGAAGGAAGGCATCAGTAATGTCGTGGCGAGGGGGTGTTATGGAGCGAACCATTGGGGGGTCCACGTTAGCATGGCTATGTAAAGAAACAATATCTGTTAGCATTCCTATGAGAAAAAGCATGAGTTGAAGCAACACCATGGGAAGTATCGTCCAAGGGAATTTGATGTTACTTTGTACGAGCCTAGAGGGTCATACGAGAAAGGAGTGAATGGAAAATGCGTTTTGGGTGTGGGAGGCAACCGAAAACGATAAACTATAGAGGGATATTATGGGCGCAAAAGGAGGGAGGCTTTCACACAAAAGGAACGGTCGCGCGAAAAATGCATGGCCGGCGTGGAATTGTGGCGCATGCATGAAAAAGGTCAGGCCGACGAGGAATTGCGCTGTTTCCATGAAAAAGACCTTGCTAGTGTGGAATGACATTGTTTGCGTGAAAAAGGTAGGGACGGCACAGAATACCGTTGTTTGTGCAAAAAGGGGGGGCGGAAGGGAAGTCGCACAATTGGAAGGAATTGTCCATGGGAAGTGGGCGCACAAGTTGGAAGGAATTGCATGCCGAAGGATGGATTTCATGCAATTAAAAGGAATAGAGCGTGGGGGATGGGGCTCTATGGGATTTGGACAAGGATTAAACCTGAGTGGTCTTCCGCAAAAGGAGGACACCCAGGAGACCTGGTGTGAAAAATTAAGTACTTGAGGGCCATCTATTTCACGCACCAGAGGTGAATTTCGCACCGGAGAGACGGTCCAGATTATTCAGCATAGAAGTCGACGTGCATCCTTCTATTTATAGGTGCTCAGGGTCGCGAATCTGCACAAAAAACTAGCTTGCATGAAATATTGCGCGCCGGCATCGGTAGTGTGAAAATATAACCGCGTGGGGCGGTGGCATGTAAATTTCCACGCCCCGTGTGAAAAACTCTCATGAATCCTAGAGTTTTTCGCATGGGGTAGTTTTTTCGCGCACCATTGAATTTTTTTCACGCGGCCCCTCCGGGCCCATCAGGAAAAGATCCCCAGGTCCAAATATGACTTCACTTTGTCATACCCAAACCTTTATCAGCCCTTGAGCATTTTTTGATGTCTACAAATCCACCCCCCCCCACTAATAATCGGATCGACGAGGGGCCACAAAGGTCAGATTCTGATGGAAAATACAAGAAGCAGGACTCCCTGGGGCCTACGCGCGCTCAAAACTAGAGCACTGCGTAAAACCGATCCGGAGCGTGAAATCCACTTTCTGAGCACACTCTGAAACCCATCGTCGAGCATATAAAAGCCTCTTAGGTCCCTCATTCCATATGGATTTTCTCGCGTGATAATCCATGAGCTCTCGTGCTCGAAAAATTTCCTCCGCCCTATGCGAAAAACTCTTCGGTTGTGCGTAATTCACCGAGATTAGCCACCGTTTTACATGTAAACCTGGGATTTTACACGCCGGCTTCTGATATTTCACGCCAGCCTCTGATTTTTCATGCCAGACTCTGATTTTTCACGCCAAACTCTGATTTTTTCTGCCATCCTCTTAATACCTTTCCAGTAGGAGAAGGCCACCAATCGAGTTGACGTTGAGGGAGAAGCCGCATTCGCTGCTTGAAGAGCTGAGATGGTCACCAAAACTGATGTTTATAGCACTCAAAGGATCGTATCCAGCAACAATACTCTTTTCAACATATTGACCCCAACCTATAAGGAGTATGCACTGTCTTCCAACCTACCGATATGGGACTTCGATATCATGGAGGAGGTACCTGTGCCAAGATTTGATGTCGACACGCCATGGTGATGGTGACCCGTGAGGATGACCTACCTCAGTATAATATCACCTACAATGGTTATCCTGCCAGAGAAACCAGACATATGAACATTTAATTCTTGAATACTAGGACCAAGACCATTTCGAGGAGTGACCCTGTAGCATAGAATTCTCCGATCCTTTATGCAAGCACCTTCCGTCTGAGTATTACAGAAGAGACTAAAGGCTAGATGTAGGATTGGGACCTGTGGTCTCGAGGAAATTTCATGAGTGAATGGGCCTGGGCGTGTTGGATTGGATTGAAATGTGACCAGTTTGGGGCTGAACTATGGCACATCGGTTTGTTCAAGGTGGTGTGGACGTCGCAGTTTCATTTCTATCACCAGTATGAGCTCAGGCTAGAGTTGTTTACTCAATGATCCCCCGTTACCAATAACTTTAATCTTTATCATGAGGAATTTGGTATTAGCCTTTTGGATATTCATTTCATTGGGGGTATCCCTTTGAATGGGCACCAATATGATGAATTCCTCCCACCAAGGAACATCTGGGGAGAAGGATCACGAACCCCTATGCTGACATGTCACCTTTTGAATCTAGCAAAAGAGAGGTTCGAGGTCAAGGATTTTTTGAAGGACATCGCTTACAAGAAATGGTTTTGCTTATTCCTAGAAAAAGATCAGGAAGTCAAGATGCTGGGGTGAGGGAGATGGTGTATTACTGTGACACAGAGGAGAAAAAGTGGATCGTACTGGGGGATCCTGGAGGCAGGGGACTATCAGTCATGGGGATTCAGTATAAATGAGAGTCAGGACCTGAACATTCGGTACGCCGGATTTATTGCCACATTCTTGAGTGGGTGGATCTTACCGGTGAGGGACGCAAGGATGTGAGTTTTTCCAGCGACCCTGGTGATGGCTGGAATCGTATCCCCTAATCAAAGATTCAATCTGGGAGTCCCCATGTTGGCTCGTCTATACGCCATTTTGGGATGCATTTTGAGAAGGGGGTCACCGATGAGGATATTTAGTTCCATACAGATCTTTTATGGCTAGGTCGCAGCTCATTGTGGTGGGTATACCTTTTCGAACGCCATTCATCCTCTAGGTAATGGCATGCGACCTTCCTTGCTAAACTTCATCGGGGTCATTTCATTTTCGCTCAATGAGGAGGGAGTAAGGATCAGAATCAGTAATCATACCAACTTCAATTTCATCCCATTCCCACCCCAACTGTCCAGATGATAGATAAATGGCAAGGCACATTGGAGAAAATGGAATACATACAGAGCATCAGAGGTGGGGTGCTCATGACTCGTATTGATGGGAAGATCTTTTCTGATATCTACGTGTCCTCCATGTTCTCCAGGTAGTTTGGATGCCTTCAGCAGATGTAGAATGAAGTGTACACAGATGTTCGGGAGGAATGGAATCCCTGCATTCTTCTCCAAATGTGGCTGATGTTCATGGCCCATGGCTCTGGCGACATTATCACATTTCCTCCCACCAGAGTTGATGTTGCCCTCTCAACCGAATATGTGGAACATTGGTACATAGAATACCCTGAGGGGCTTTTACAGAAGTGAGTTTGGAAAGTCAAGGTAGCCAATGTGGAACCTTTATAGTGAGAGAGCAGACAGGGTGCTGTTGGGGGGGGGGTCAGAAGCATGTCAGGAAACTGGCACTGCACAGGCCGAGACTTCAGTAGTGGGGATGTCACGCAGCACAGTTGTGCCCTCATCACCTAGGGGAAGAGGGGCTTATAGAGTGGTCAGGGAGCTCCCCGGGAAGTAGATAAGGTACCTGCTTAAACCTTCCAATGATGAAATCCTCCTGGATCTGTGGTCAGCCTGGATGACCCTATGACAATTCATGGGTACTGAAGCTCTTTGGAAAATGATAGTGTGAGATGGAATCAAGATTCCAGAGTTTGGACTCATTCAGATTGTTGACAGGGTGAACATTCTTCATCGGCATGTATATCTGACGGTGATGGACGTGTATGCACACCAATGGGGTCAGTGTGCCGAGCCATCTTTCTTGGTGAATGTAATGCTCGATCAGGAGCATGGTCTAGAAAATATTTCCTAAGAGGATCACAATAGAGATGATGAGCCAGAGGGTGGTGATCCGGAGGAGGAGGAAGAAGGAGAAGGTGAAGGAGGGGGTGAAGAAGAAGAGGAGCCTGAAGGTGGAGGGTCTCAGGGGGTGTCCCACCAAGGGGGTCCCTGGGACAGTGGTGAGATCGTTGGCTCTGATGTAGATATAACTGAGCTACTTGATTTATGTCTCATCTTTTGTCTATCCTTTCCCCTCATCATTGTTTTTAGCCCTCAATCAAATATCCTTATCCTGTTCAGGAGCATGTTGGCACCGACCAAGAGTCCCCATCTAAAGGGGAGGAGGTGGCACTGATAGAACAAGGTGGGGAGCTGACACCCATTATTGAGATGATGAGCACTGAGGGATCTCCTACAATGATAGCTCTTGTAGTGTATAGAACACTGTAGGATGATGATTTGAGATCTTGTAAGTTCTTTACTTCAATGCCGGTATTTATCATCGGAGAGCTCAGTTGATCAGGGTGTTCATTGTTTGTGTAGTAATAACAGTCTTGGAGGCTCGTTGGGCTACCGAACCCGGGTCATCAGTGAATGATTCAACTGAAAATGTGCCATCCCATTCAGGACACACTTCTCAAATCGAGCTAGCCCCGATGCTCGGTGAGAAAAGGGCTGTGGATATCAGCAGTACCAATGTCGGGGCGGGGCCAGATGTTAACGAAGAAACTACTAGGACCGAGGCTAGAGAGGAAGGTTTCCCAGGCATTGAAGAGCCTAACCCCTTGGGAGGAACACTCGAAGAGAACCCTTCTGTTATCCTAATGGATGATTTCCCTGACTCTCAGCCTATAGATCTCGATGAGAATGATGATTCAAACTCAGAGGTGGCTGATGAGAGCTGGATGACGTGACGCAGAGGGTGGAAGTGCATCAGGACCTTTCTCGGTCATCCTCAGATGGAATGGATAAAACAGATGGGATCACTCCACACCTGGCTACGCATTCTCTATGTTGGAGGGGTGGATTCTCAATGCCTTCATTCAATGGTCCGCAAGTACATGGCCGAGAATCTGCATGAGAGAAGACGACGCTCTGACATTTCCCAGTGTTGGGAGGAGTCAGGGAGTACCCAAGCATTCATAAAGGAAAAAAAAGAGGTATGAAGTCTTATATAAAAGGTGAAAGAAATGGAGATATTCATTGAAAACTATTTTGAGCTTGTGGAGTAGTTGAGGTACCATCTGGAAGACGCCCAAGAGCAACTAGTGGAAGTGGCTCACCAAATGACTGAACTTCAAACTGAATAGGAGCAAGCACGGGCAAGGGTCAGTGGACTGTGATCTGTGTCCGCTGATGAAGAGAGTGTCATCAGGGGGTGGGAAGCAATCCTGGAGGACACCAACCAAAAGGTAGTGGCGCTGGAATGATCCATCCAAGAAGCTGACCCTTAAGGGCCCTGTTTTGGCCAAACTTCATAAACACATTTCTCTTTACTGCTTCTTACTCTTAACTACTTGTATGGATAAATTTATTTACTTGTTTGTTTGGTTTAAAACATTCAACCACAATCCTGAAATAAATATCCTTCTATTACTAAGTTTACATGGGTCTCACCCAATGTGAGAAACAAAGGATGTTCATATTATTACTTTGTTAGATCGTGGGAGCATCAATCAAGCTTCCGTAATTCGAGATTCGAATAGCCAATCTGGATTTCTGTGAAGATAAGGGAGAGACCTGATTGGAGAATAAAGCTCTTAGAATAGCTGAATTACCATTTTCGTAGTGTGCTCTTGTGCACGAACGGGGTAACGCCAGGGGTGCTAGAATCAATCTTAATAGATGGGAATGGAAGGTGAGTCACGATACCCAGGATTCATAACACTGTGGGGTGGCGTGAAAATGAAGGATAACTATTGAACACATTCGAAACACAGTATCCTTATGGTGTTAGCCTAGAATGGGGATAGAAAATGAGGGCCGACCACTAACCATGTTTGAAATATATGTCTTGACTCAAATTGTCATCCATTAGTCTTCTGAAACATTATCCTAGGATAGCAGGCAAGCCATAGGTCGTGCATCCATACTATGATGGGGTTCTTCTAGATGTGAAAGAGGATGAGGGTCTGAATAAGGGGCATGAAAAGCATGGAATGTGGGGTGATGGTTTGTTCGAACAGAATCCAACACTCTTGGAATTACGCCACCGTGGTGGAAACTTCGTAGGTAGATACATCGGTCTGACCAAGGATCAAACATACTTCTGAACAAGACCTCTTTGATGAGGAAATCGTCGCATCCCAACGTTATCGCGGGGCATCCTGGACTTGTTCAGGGAAAAGCTTCAGTTACATGGTTCCCCACAAGGGGTCAGACCAGGGGTCCGGAAATGAGGTGGAACAGGATTTATGATTCCTAGGATGGACCCAAAAGGAAGATTCTTGGGAGTTTTTACGTATCCAATGAGGATGGTAATCAAGCCATATGTAGTTCTAGAAGATGTTGTGCAGTTTAACATCTTACGGAAAAGATGCAGAGTGATCTTAGTTTACAGTCATATAGATCGTACCATGGATGGTAAGAAATGCAAGAGACACGTGGTGGGGTAATTATAAAACCTGGCATGAATGGGAACCTGGGGTCCCGACCCCCACATGTTCCTTGGGAAGTTTTTAGGTCGACGTATGGAAAATGATAGTTATGTTGGGCCCGAGGAAAATTTCACGGACATTCCTACATACCCCATGAGGATGAGGATCAAGCCGCACGTAGTTCTTAAGATGGCACTGTGGGATACCAATGACAAGTATAATAAGTTTGTGCGGGTCTGGCCCATACACAAAAAATAAGCGATATTTGATAGATCTTGTTTGTCCTTTAAGGTGAATGAGTGTTGTTGTTTTTTTTTGGGAAGATATGGGCCTAGAATAGCGAATCCAGGAATCAAAACAAGAATCAAGCCAAATGGAGGAATTAAAAAATTGTATGGTGTTTGTCGATACCAAACATGACGCCTCTTGGGTGCAGACATCACAATGCAGTTCCATTTTTCATCGTGTGGCCGGGATGATATTGTCTCAGTTTAGGGTCATGTGATAGGACTAGCCATGCATTTTAATGTTGTTTGGCATAGATGTAGTAGAGACGCGGCTGAAGGGGGAATGTACATAGTGCAATAAAGCATACTCGACGTGAATGAGGATGAGGTCCACACCACACCATTCATGATTCCGAGAAAGAAACCTTGGGTGTTCCTACGTATCCCATACAGATGGGAATCAAGCTACATGTAGTTATCCAAAGGGGTAATATGAAAAGATATTATTTTAAGGTCTTAGAACTTGGACCATTTGATGAATTATCACTGATTTATCCTCCTAACATGTAGATGCACACCGAGGAATAATACCAAGAGTTTTGAAGTTCTACTTGAACATGATGAGTTGGAAAAGGATGTGAATCATGTAATCGACATTTTGGGATTAATGGGGTTGGCGTGGCGATGTGGGATGACTGTTGACCGTGTTTGAAATACATCATCCATATCTTGTTAGCCTGTAATGGGGAAAAACAAATGAGCATTGGCCGATGACCATATTTGCAACGCGGGAATTTTATAGATTTTTTGTCTAAAACCCTAAAGGACGTTGGCCCGTAATTGTAGGAGAGCCCTTAGGCCTAGAATCCATGCCATTTGGGGGTCCCTTTGGGATGTGAAAGGTGACAGAAGTCCTAATGAGGGGGAACATGAAGCTTGAAAAATGGGTGAAAGCATGTTTGGGTAGAATCCGACATTCCAGGTGCTAAACCAGAGTACCCTTGGGCACATTAGTGAATCACCTAAGATGAACGAGGGTCCCATCTTGGGATTAGAAGATTTGGAAAGATGAGTACAGCGCAAGGGGATGGAGAACTCTCAAGAGAAGAAGGTAAATGGCGTGTTTGTTAAAAAACCCAATGTGAATGAGGACATAATCCCATGCCACACCATATATTCCTCTCTTTTAGGGAATGCATGCCAAGGGTCCAAGATGAGAGGGATATCTCTAAGAGATGGGGCTGGACCTGGAGTCTAGATGTTTGGGCAATCCTACGTATCCCATAAGAATTGGAATCAAGAAACACTTAGTTCTAGAAGAGATGCAAATAGGGGTAGGATAACCCAATGAGAGGGGGGGTTGTACAGCACTACGAGTAACCTGACATGAATGAGGACATAATCCCACACCACACCGTACAAACTTAAGTGAGAAATGGGGTCAGGGGCCTGAAAATGCCATGGGGCCTGAGGCTGGGCCTCAGACGGAAAATCCTGACCAGTTTGCAGTTTAACGCCTTAAACTGAGGGTGAAGACGGGGGGTAAGATACCCTACACAAAGGGAGGTGTACGACACGGTGAGTAACGTGATGTGAATGAGGACATAATCCCATAAAACTCTTCACAATCCCATATGAGTTAATACTTGGTCCGGGGGCTTGAGATTGGGCACGCGAAACACAGTAGGGCCTCTACTCACGGTATGGATGATAATTGACGGGAGGGATGCCTCAAGGGAATATGTGTGGCATGGAGAAATAGCCTGATGTGAGTGAGGAAATAAGTCCACTCCACACCACACAACCCTAAATGAGAACTTGGGCCGGGGGCCAGAAAGGGCCAAGGGTCCGGAAAAGGCCAAAGGGCCTAAGGCTGGGCATCCTGGCCAATGGTAGCCATATATCCTCTTGTGCGGTTACTGACTCATCACAGCTCGTAAGACCACATGAGTAGTGCTCAGTGTGTGAAACAAGGAGAATGACTCGGCTCTCCCTATCATATAGTGGTCTAATAACTGGCATTGCCCAAAGGGAGTTCGTCGCTTGGAGATACAACAGGGTAGAATGGACCACTACACTCAATGTTTGGGACATCGTGTGGTGGATTTGATGACAAAGGTAGCTGTTGAACATATTCAAAACATATCTTCCTTGTAGTGACTCAGAATGGTAACAACAAATGAGCATCGACCAATGACCATATTCGCAACGCGGTACATGTATCAATTTTTTTTTCAACATCCTTGAGGGCATTGCCTTGTAATGGTAAGAGAGCCCTTCGGCCTAGCATCCATGTCATTCGAGGGCCCTTCTGGATGCGAGAGATGATTGAGTCCCAATCAAAGGAGTGGTTGAAGAATAGTTATGCCCACCTATGAAAGAGGCGGACACCTCCGGGGAGTGGGACGTATGGAAGGGTCGAGACGATCACAACATGGATTGGGGAAAATCCTTCACCGCACCATATGTCTTGACCCGAGGGGAGATTCTGGCATTTGGGCTGGGCCAATAGATGAAATTTCCAGCTGTTCCTACATATCCAATGCAGATGGGAATCTAGCCGTATGTAGTTCTTGAAGGCCATGTAGTTTAACGTCGTGCGGTGAGGACGTGTGAGGATAGAAGAATTGGGAGTGGGCACATGGTGTGACAATCGTAATCCTCGCATGAGTGGGTCTAAAGAAGCATATACTATGCCATACAAGGAACCTCTTAGAGAACTATACCCGGGAGGGATAGTCAAAAAGAAGATTTTGGGGCTGGGTTCACGACGCAATGCTTGAGTGTTCCTAGGTATCCCATGCAGATATGAATCAATCCACATGTAGTTCTAAGGGTTCAGTTTAACGTCTTGCAGGATGACATATAGTTTATTGTCATGCGGGAAGAAGCAGTTTAGGGTCATGCAGGACCATCATTCCGTTTAGGGTCATGCGGGACCGAAAATTTTAAGGTCGTACAAGACCAAATAGTTTAAGGTTCTGCAGGACTAGACAGTTTAAGGTCATGCAGGACTAGTAAGATTAGGCAAAGTATTTCTTGAGTAACATGGAATTGGTGGGAGGAGTTATACGCTCAGTATCTATGGTCACCAAGGAGTATGCACCATTGGGGTAAACCCTATGGATTATGAAAGGTCCTTTCCATTTGGGCTCCAACTTGCGTGGTTTCCTACCAGGGATCGTTGGTATACGGAGGGCCAATACCAATTCACAATTTAGGAAATAGTGGAGGAGAGCCTTCTTGTTGAAGGATCTAGCTATCTTATTTTAATGCCTTTCTAGATTGTGTTGGGAACAAATCATATTCTCGTCAAGTGCTTTCAATTCAGCTAGAAGAATTTCAACTATATTATCGGGTGCCTGCTAGTCATAGACCGATGTTCTTAATGAAGGTAATGGGATCTTGATGGGTAGGACAACCTTAGTTTCGTACACTAGAGAATATGGAGTCACCTGGGTGGAATTATGAGTCGTCTTCTGATAAGCCCAGAGAGCGTTGAGGAGCTTGTCCAGCCAACTCTTCTTGTTCTGACCAACCATTTTTTTCAAAATGTTCGAGTGGGATTTGTTGAACACCTCAATGTATCCATTTGCCTGCGTGTGATAGCGGGAGGTATGGTTCGAACAGATGTTGTACTTGGTGTACAATTTATTCATCTTGGTTGCACGAAATTTGGTGTCGCTATCGGTGAGGATGGCATGAGGGACTATAAATTGGTAGATGATATTAGTGCTCACGATGTCGATGATAGAATGGGCCTTGACCCCCTTGAGCAGAACTGCCTCTTCCCACTTGGAAAAGAAATATGTAGCAGTAAAGATGAATCTACAATGGTGAGATGTCACTGGTGGATATGGTTCCATGACATCAAGTCCCCATACTGCAAACAGCCAAGATTACTTGGTTGAGTGGAGAGGTTCTAACGGCCGATGCATGAAGTTAGCATGAATTTGGAATGCATGACATCTCTTGGTGAACTTGATGAAATCATGGATCATGGAGGGACAAAAATACCCCAATCTTCAAATCTGGTGAGATAGTTTTGGCCTAGTTCGGTGGGCGTCACAGGAACCTGCATGAATCTCCTGCATAACCTAAGAAGCCTCTACTCCTTGGATGAAACATTGGAGAAAACCATCAAACCCGCTCTTGTAGAGGATCTGCTCAAGACCGGGACCACTCTTGAGAGTAAACTACAGTGCGCGGCATCAGATTCACTCATGATCGGCCCAATCATCCAGGAGGAAACCATTTTTGAGATACTCTATAAAGGGGGCTCTCTAGTTAGGAGTCACTTCAACCACTGCATCTGAGGAACCTGGGGGTCCTGACGTGGAGGCTCTAGTGGTAAGATGGATTACTGGCAGGCCGTCATCATCATTCGGGGTGACAGGAGCAATGACTCTCCGATGTGCCAAGTGTATAATCAAATCATCTTACTTGGGTTCTACAAGTGATGCAGCCAGGCCAGCTTGGGCATCAGCTCGACCATTCTAGGATCGAGGGACATGAGTAACTTCCAACCGAGATGGGAACTAGGCCATTAGCTGGAGAGTGCACTCCAATAATGGTGTGAGCTCTGGCTTTCTGAAGATGTAGTCACCGTTGATTTTGTTGATGACTAGTTCAGAATCACGTTTCATATCCAAATGGGGCACATCAATCTCGAGGGCAAGCTTGAGGCTAGTGATAAGAGCTTGATACTCTACCTTGTTGTTGGTGTAGCCTTCTGACAATAGGAATGAGTAAAATAGAATGGCTTGTGCCGGGGTAATAAAGACGATACCCAGGCTTACTCTGTTGAGCATGGGATCATTGAGGCTCCTTTCAGTGGGGCTTTGGGAAGCACCATCAAAGTGCATCTGCCAATACAGGATGACATGATCTACCAAGAAGATTGCCTCATTAGAAAAATCTAGGTCCGGGGACTGGTCAGCATGATGTGGATGTGTAGAAAGAAATTATGCCAATGCTTGTCATTTGATAGCCTTCTTAGGCACGAACCTGATGTCTAACTATTGGAGGATTACTTCCCACCGTGATAGACAGCCGGTCAACATGGGGCGGTTCAGAATGTACTTCAGCGGGTCTACCTGAGACACCAGCTGTACCTCGTGGTGCTGCAAGTAGTGTCGCAATTTCTATACTGCGAATAATAGTGCAAGGTAGATCTTCTCTATGGGGTAGTATCTGGTCTCTATATCGATTAGCATATGTCTGAGGTAATAGGGGATGTAGTCTGTCCCCTCATTATTCTTCTAAGCCAGAATGGCACCAAGAGATCGTTCCAGGGCAGTTACATACAAGATCAGTGGTTTTCTAGAGATGGGTGGCATCAAGACCAAATGCTAGAGAAGATACTGCTTGATTTCCTTGAAAGTTATTTGAAACTCTTCATCCCATTCATAGGCAGTTCCTTTCTTGAAGATGTGAGAAAAGGGATTACTCTTGCCTGCCATATTCTCAATGAATCGACATATGTAGGCAAAGTGGCCTTGGAAACCTCTAAGATCCTGAATATTTCTCGTGGGAGGCATTTGACTGATGGATTTGATCTTCTCTAGGTTGATCTTGATTCCCCGGTACCTGACAACAAAGCCAAGGAACTTTACAGAGGTGACCCCGAAGGCACATTTCAACGGGTTCATCTTCATGTGGTAGGAACGGTGGAAGCTGAAAAATTTCTTGAGATCCTTGAGATGGTCCTAGAACTGGTGATATGTGACCACCATATCATCCACATAGAATTCCACTAATGTCCCAAGGATTGTCTTGAATATGCAATGCATGACCTGCTAATAGGTGGCACCTACATTCTTCAGGCCAAAGGGCATAACCTGGTAACAAAATGTACCTTTTTGGCCCCCTGAAAGCTGTAGACTCCTCATTCTTAGGGGCTATCCAGATATGATTACATCTAGAGTACTCGTCCATGAAGGAAAGGGCTTGGAACCTAGTTGTAACATCGATAAACAATTCTATCATAGGAAAGGGAAAATCATCCTTCGGACAGTGATGGTTGAGATCATGAAATTTGATGTAGACTCTGATCTTTTCGTTCTTCTTCCTGACTGGCACAATGTTGGCTAGCCACTTGGGGTACTAGACCTTCTTGACGAAGTTGGATCTGATGAGCTTGTTAACTTCAGCCACTACCATGACACTGTGAGAAGGGTGCATCTTTCTAGGAGGTTTCTTGAACCTGCTATTATTTTTTGGGAGACCAAGTCGGTGGATGGATACCTGAGGATCTAGCCCTGACATCTCATCATAGCTCCATGAAAACATGTCACAGTTTTGTTTTAGGAAGTCTACATACCGATGCTTCTCTTCGAGGGACATGGAGGCACTGATCAATGTGTGTCTCAGGTCTGCTTCACTACCGAGGTTCACCTATAACAATTCATCAACCGTGGTGGATACGACCTCTTCAAAGGCGGGGGGAGCATCCTCTAAATCCTATTCTTCACTTGTAGAGGGATCCCCAATGGTAGGAGCATCCCTTGGGTCCGAAGACTCTAACGGGAGGCTGGTACCAGCCTGAGCAGTAGTGGACAACATATCAGAAGCTTCACGTGTTTCCGAAACCATAACAATGAAGTTTGTTGACCTGATACCATCTGGTCTTCGTCCCAAGGGGCCATGCTTGATGATATCAAAGCAATAGTGGCACGTTGGCTTGAGCCGTTTAATTCTATCCTGACAAAACAAGAATGTATGACGTACTGTCATTACCATGGGGTCAACATCCCAATACATTTTGGGTGTAAGAGGCTCTAGAATCACCAGAGCCTGATTTTTATAGGAGTACGAGGAGATTTTCCACTGTCGCTTAGACTTGGAAATATTCTCCCCCCTTGTACAAGAGACAACAAAAAATTTCCCCATTTTGGGGGTTATGGCATCCAATCGATGGATTGGGAAGACACAGGCGTCATCCAGACCTACCTATGGGTCAGTTGCAACCGCGATGGGTTCAACCTCACTGGCCTGAATATGTTTGTCCTTGCTCTTGAAATAGTCGGCGTCCATGTAGCGGGCTTCACAAGAGGCAAAAGGAGACACGTCACCTTAGAGCACGCCCACTCGACCATTAAAGAAGTACTTGAGGCACTGGTCATACGATGAAGGGACCACCACGTGCAGGTGGAGCCATGGTCTTCCCATCAATGCATTGTATGCTGTGTCTTGGGAGACAACCATAAACTCGGTGCTGGAAACTAGGCCCCTGAACTGGATCCTCAAAAGGATTATTTCGAATGGGGTTTTCTCTGTTCTGTCATATCCCTGGATTCTTAAATCGGAGGGATTTAGGTCATCTTTGGATAAACCCAACTTTTTCATCATTCGTGTTGAGATAAGGTTAATCCCGGAGCCGGTGTCAACAAGACTGCGGCGAACCTCCACACTGTCAAATTTTCTGGTGATGTATTATGGGAAGATGATCCCTTTTATGGGAGAGCCTTCATCTTCTCCATAGAACGAAATGATGGGCTGACATTCAGCATTCTCAACCGCTTCAACATGAAAATATTCTGCGGCTGCTACCTCTGTCTCAAACTGAAGGGGGCTTCTTAAAGCCTCAGTGAGGGCCTCACACATATCTGATGATAGGCGAAGGGCCCAGAGGATGGAAAGTCTCACTAGAATAATGGAAAGGTGCTTGAGAATATCATACCTTCATTCCAAGTGCCATATTCTACTTACAAGAGGCCGCTCTGTGACAGGAGGCATGGCGGGACCTGCCGGCTGACTGGTGCTGGGCATATCCTGCTGCTCACTAGTCAAAGCCTGTATAGTAGCTTCCGAATGAGGTCCAGATGACTAAGACCGACATATAGTAGGGTGAGGCTGGTCGCATCATGGTCAAAGTGAATCTACCTAATCCAGTAACACAAACAGTGGTGGAGGTTGGCCCGATGACACCGGATGAAGAGGCTGCACGTGCTGAGCTCTGCGCTGAGTCTGTTGTCTGGTCTTAGTGTCATGTATGGCCTGGATGGAGGAGAGAAATTATGTGCCTCGATGACCCATATAGTCATGGCTCCTTCGACATTGGCACTAGATGGGGATGTTGGGGAGGTTCGTCGGGCGCTCCCCGTCGTCGAGAGTCATATAGGGGTTTACCAACTCCTTGGTTTTAAACAAAGCGTACCCTTGAATATCACTTGAATATTCATCCACTAATAGGATAATTTTGGGAGGAATCCCAATATCTGAGGGCATGAAGTTACCAAGAGTGTGGGATGACGACAGCATCGGCGGGGTACATTGCTTTCCCTTACGCCGCTGATGCTTGCTATTCTGAGAATAGGTCGGCTGAGATGATGATGCAGAAGTAGTGGTTGCAGCATCTGAAGGATCTGGCTGATTCAGGCATGCATGAATGATACCATGGGCATGAGAAACCATTTTGTGAGGCAACCAGTCATCATACTTTTGGGACCCGTAGTTAGAAACCTGTTGCCACTCGCCTTCATCGCTGCTGTCTCCATCTGGTCTTGCGAAGACACCCGCTACGTGTTCCAGGGATGGGCCCAAGCTAACTATGTTGTTATCAACAAGGTCTTGAATCTATTCATTGAACACATAGCACTACTTTAGGATGTTCCCTAGTATCTGATGATAGGGGAAGTAGTTGTGGAGATCAGTGAGGTTAGACTCTTCTGGCCTTCTGCACTCAAGAAAACGCACAATCCATTATTATAAGGCACTACAGAAATAACCGAGGACCGGATTCTCATTGAATTAGTGCATTTGGTTTCTTATTTCTGGAAAAGGGGGCCTTATATCCTGGCCCTGACGAGGAGTTGGAGGAGTCTGTCGAGGAGGTGAAACCTGGTTGTCTCGCCAGGGTGGTGGAGGCGCATTTCACGGGGGAACCTCCCAATTCTGAGGAGGTCGTTGCTATGTCGGAGGTTGTGCCTATGGTGGAAGGCCTCTGCAAGGTTGAGGAGGTGGATCCACTAGTAATAATTCCAACTATCTGGGGGCCTCTATCTGGGCCACTACGGCGGGCGCAGCTCTGACAACTCTTCTCGCAGGAATTGTGGGAGGCAACAGTCTTACCTGGCCAGCCTGTTATAGGGATTCTTCTAGGAGTTGGGCCTTATTAGAGAAGTCTATAAATCCCCTGGGGTAGTTCTGGTTTATCAAAGAGGGAACCAATTCCATCTTGACATTTCCTACACACATTGTATATAATTTCTTCTGAGTTAGTGGCATGTCAAGAGAATATGTAAGCCCTTTGCACTGGGTGATAAAGTCTGTGACACGCTCATCAGGCCTTTTTTGGCATTTAAAGAGGTCTACTATATTCATCTTCCCCGTGGTGGAGCATAACTAGTAGAGGAATTTCCTTCGGAGGTCCTCCCAACTAGTTACAGATCCGATGGGAAGCTAGCTATACCAGACGAATGCGGCCCCCTCAAATGTTTGTACAAAACAGTTGAGCTTGGCAGCCTCCTGCTGTGCTGGAGTCTCTAACATGGGCCCACACCTTGAGTTAAATTGGGTCAGGTGATGAGAAAGGTCCCCCATCCCGTTAATGGGGGATAAGGTGGGATTCCTGAAACCTGGAAGTGTTGGCATATCATCCACCCATGCCAGATATGGTTTTTCATATGGTGGGATTTCCACCAATCGTGTTTCCAATGCCTCAAGTCAGGCTATGAGCGACACCATAGGATCATCTGGGTGGGGGTCCCTGTCTTGACAGGGATCCCTAACCACAAGTGTGTTGGCAGGTTATTCAACATGGTAAGGTGGCTCAGCGGCTCGTGGAGCGGCTCGTGGAGTGACTTTTGGGGTATCTGGGGGAACCCAAGATGGGTTACTTGGATTGTTGTGCCATTCTAGAGGGTTTTGAAAGACATATCGTGCCCTCTTGCCATAGTTTATGGCCTCAAACTTGTCTGTGGGGGCAGGATGATCAGGGTTTCCTGGAGGTAGCACGATGAGGGGAAGTTGTTCCTACCCCTACTGTACTGGTCTAGGATTGTCATAGTCAGGTCGTCGCTCGGCAACGCATTCATCCATGGGTTCTTTGACAAACTTATTCTACTCGGCTTGTTGTTGGAACAACACAACCTTCTCAAGGTCCTCCTCCATCTTCTATGCTGAGGTGGACGGGTCGGAGTGCTTGGTAGCTCCGACATGATCTTTTCCCTTACAAGAATCCTGTATGAGTACTAATTCCTTGGTGGGTGCATTGAGACCTAGTAGGTTCCTCTACTGGCAAGGAACTCTCCCTGATGGGTCCAATAGTGGTGGCACACCCTCGTGGGGTAAGTCCCCATCAAGAAGCTCCAACTCATCCTCCTCGTCCACTATGTCGGCCATGCTAACCGTGAACCTTCCTCGAGGAATGTCCTTGATATTTCCTAGAGAGTCAGGCTGCCACTGGATAGGACTAAAGAGGAGGGATGCATACTTCCCCCAGCCACAGATTTGTGCATGGGGGAAAGCCTCATTGATGATCTTGTGGAGTACCTTGAAACTATGAATGCATTTCTCTTGGAATACCTTCTGGTGGCCTGGTGACTTGGGGTGCTGGGCCACAAGGAGCGCAGCCAGATCGACTAGACGTAATTGTTCACCAATGTCTTCAAGATGATCTTGACTACTGGGATAAACCAATCACTGATGATGAAGGCAAAATTGCGCCATCCAGAGGGTTTGGCAGAAACATTCAACCTCCTTTGGGGAGAGGTATTCTGGTGCGCGAAAGTTTGCCGCTTCCATGGTCCAGAACATCTTGGGGAAGTAGTCCGCTGCAATGATGTTCCATAAACTCCTCATCTCAGATTCAGGTTCTGGACCTTGATTTCCCCATTTGTCAATTGGGGGTGGTTGAGGAACTGGCAGCGGTACTGAGGCAGACCACTGGGATGGCAGGCCGGCAGGTGGAGAGTACGTCGAACAGGCTGACTGGATGCCGAATCTCAGGCTGTCTTCCGAAGAGTACAGCGACCTGGCCACTATGTCGCGATAAGATGGGTAGATGTCCGTAGTTACTGGCTCAGAGGTTAGGGATACTGGTGAAAGGCTGCGCTACTACTTGCCCGCCATCAGTCCCCAGAATAGATCTCTGTCATCTCTTGTCGAGGTATAGAGCACTTCTGGTGATGATGGTGGTGATTTCACAACCGTAACCTGCAGAGATTCTAGATTTTTATCCTCTTGTATATACAAATATATGGAGGCGGTAATCTGATAGTCCTCACACTCTTGGAGTAATAGGATGATGTTCCTCTTTCCTGCCCCATCCCTTGACTAGGCTGAGTGAGAGGAGGGTTCCCGTGCTGAGTCATATTTCGCTTCAGAGTCTGAGAAGCAGACCAATTAAATCTCTATCTGTACCTTCCTAGGATTGTTTTTTATGGTGGCAATGACCCACCTTCCTACCCCTAGGTGGCTCCTCGAGACATGGATGATTTCTAACACAAGGTCCTTCAGCTGCACAGGTGCTGAGGTGGAGAGGGTTTCCACCGGAGTAAGCCGGGGTGCAAGGAGCACCGGGACAAATGTCAAGGGGGGCATGGGGAAGACCTCCATGGATAGTGCTGGATTGGGAAAGACCTTCACTGGAACTGGTAGGAGCATGGGGAGTACCTCCATTCTTGTTTCCCCCGGTGACCTTAGTATGAGGAGGGTCCTTGTACCAGTCTAGTTGAACACGGGCAGGACCTCCGTGTTTGGTGCTAGTGAGGCGAGGCCGACCTTCACCCCTCTAGTTTCCAAGGGGAGGGGGACCTTCACCAACTGCTAAGAGGACATAGGGAGTATCACCATATTGAATAGAGACCAGATGTAAACTGTCCCTACACCTAAGGTTAAGGGAAGGAGGAGTGACTCCATTCCCAGTGTAATGGGCATAAGAGAGACTTATGTACCAAGTGTCACCGCAGCGAGGAAGGCCCTCATTGGGATTGATGTTGGAACGGGGAAGACCTCCATGATGAGCCTCGAAGTGGGGATGGCCCTTGCTCTCCATGGTAGTGGTAAGGGGAGGACCTCCATACTGGGTGGCATCATTCTGGGTTAGCTCGAGGTGGCCACTACTTGTGCTGGCAACCAAGAGAGTCGACCCAGCCTGCCTGTGGGGAGGTTGGGGCCCCAATCCTAGTTGGGTGTACAAGTTCCTCTACTCAATGTATGCAGGGAACTGATCATATGTGTCGGTGTTGGCTCGGGCCACAGTAGCTGCTGATGTTGACACCCCTTGGAGAGCGTCCTCAGCATTCGCCTGACCCTGGCGTCGGGTCGGATGAACCGGAGCCGGTGGTGCAGGTACGTGGATTACCTACTCCTCATCTAGTAAGACTGGGCGGCGGCACTGACGCGGCTGGGTGGGAGTCCTCACTGGTATCCCCTAGAATGGGACTCTGACTGGGTTGGGCCAAACATGACCTACCTCATTAGCATAGGTTAGGGAGTCATCAAAGCATTCAAGGGAGAGGCTCCCGAAACAATTATACGTCGGCGTGGGGAGTAGCAGCTCTCTGCACGGCCCTCAGGGGCGGCGTTGTCGATGAGGCATAGATGCCTCCAGATCTAGGCGGACCATATCCCGAGTTGGGATTATGCCCTACTCCTCATAATAGCACATGAGGTCGTTGATTACCCTTCGTGGGATAACTTCGGACAGGAAGATAGGGCATGCCCCCCCCTGGTTGTGGGTGTATAGGTCGTCGTGGAAGAGGCATAACCACTTGGGATTTCTGCGTTGGTATTTCCCCTGCCCCAGCGTCGGTGTGCAGGCGGTGATCATGTTCTGGGTGCAGCAACGTGATTCCTGAGAAGTTGGGAGATTAACTCATCAATGCTGAAAGAAAAAGGAATCTTCGACTAATGCCCCAGTGCAATTCCGTATTCCATGGATATTAAGAGGGATCCATGCTGACAACATCGTAGAACAGGATGTCCAACGTTCCACTGCCCCAACATCTGGTGAGTTTCACGCCAGGCCCACTATTTGCCTGGCGGGACCCAGTGCCGAATAACTAGATCTGGTGACATGATAGTCCATATATGCTTCAAGCACTATTAATCTCCATATAGATGAGAATAAAATCACGTCGGGTTCACCATTTTTGTTTCCAATGCTTTCATCGGGGCCTGCTTGTCCATCCTTTTTGGGGATGAAAGGCACAGTTTTGTTGCCCCACAATCCCCCTTTCTAATGGCGGGCGACATCTGTCGCTTATTCAGGGACGTCAGCTCCTTGATTGAAACGGGATGATGGGATGTCAATTCTTACTTCCATGGAATCCTCCTCAGAACTCATCACCTAGTCCGGGTATCCCTCATAGACTTAAGACGTTGTTCTTGAAACTCTTCTTGGTGTCATATATTCATGGACACCAGATAATTACACTCCTTCTATCAGGACATTCCAAGGGGTCCGATAAGGGAAGTAACCTTTAGTCAGGGGGGTTGTCATGTTGGGCATCGCTGGCATTTTTGGATGCTAGAACACCGGCACGTCTGGGTTTCTTTCCCTTATTATAGTGATTCTCGAGGGCACAGAAGCCCGAGGCATCCCATGTTGAATGTGAGGAATTTTATGCCATAGGCATTTCTCTGAGGTTTTCTTCAGCTTCCCATGTTTAACACAGGGTATGCCACAAGTTTAACATCCAGTGTAGGTGGATCGGACTAATCGTAACACTGATTAGAGTGGACCAAATAGGTATAACCCCTTTATGGAACACTGATTCCGGGGCCAACATGTGGTTGGATTCCCGAATACTGTTAAATGGAGTGGAGAATGAGGTGGCATGATGCCACCGGGATGTGCGGCCAGGGTAAGAATCAAGATGGATGATGGAGGGACTGAATGAAGTGGGTGGTGAATGGGATGGAACCTTCATGAGGATGATTATGGTTTTGGGCTTGATCCTCTAAGAGGCTTCATACATATCATTGTGGTAGGGAATCAATGTCCACACAGTTCATCTGTTGACGGATTACCGTCGATTGGGGTTTTCAATGGATTACCGTTGGATGGGGTCGAAACGGCTTACCGCTGGATATGAATGAAAAAGGATTAATTATGAATAGGATCCCAATGGCTTACCACTAATTGAGGTCCCAACGGATTACCACCGAATGGGGTAGAACCGACGTGAATATGGTCGGGACGACCAGTGGATGGTGGGATTCAACCTCAGGGAGGCTTCCTACATACCCTGCCCTGGAAATGATTAAAGACCATGTAGTTCAGGGTGGGATTGATGTGAAACAGCTTACCACTGACTGGGGAAACAATGGATTACCCCTGATTGGGGTCCACAGTTTAACATCACGCAGGACGTGGGTGAACCAACATGAAGGGGGTTGGAATGAATGTGCATTGGTCTAGAGCCTTAGGGAGGCTTCCTATGTACCTTGCCTTGGAAAGGATCAAAGACCTCTCATTTTGGGTTATAACGGGGAATTTGTGGGTTATGCTCTAAGGCGGCCCAAGGTGCTGGTGAACCGATGTGAATGGGGTCGGAGCGACCAATGGTTTGTGGGTTTGAACCTTTTGGAGGCTTCCTATGTATCCCTGCGGTAGGGAATCAAAGTCCACGTAGTTCAAGTTGTCGGTGAACTGACATGGCGGAGGACCTGGGGTCCAATGGTTGTTGGGATTGAACCTCAGGGAGGCTTCCTACATACCTTTCATTGGTAAGGATCAAAGTCCACGTAGTTCGGAATGGGGTCGGAACGACCAGTTGTTGGTTGGTCTTGAACCTCATAGAGGCTTTCTACGTACCTCACCTTGGAAAGGATCAGAGTCCACATAGTTTGGAATGGGTTTGAGGCATACAATCTAGGCTACCCAAGGTGTTGGTGAACTGACGTGAATGGGGTCGAAGCGATCGATGGTTGGTGGTCTTGAACCTCGTGGCGGCTTTCTATGTACCTTTCTTTAGCAGGGATCAGAGACCATTTAGTTTAGGTGCTGTGGGGGTTACACTCTAGGCTGGCCAGAGAATATGTCATGGTCGATGCTTGCTCTAAGCCGACATGGGTCATGCTCAGTGTGAGAAACAAGAGACAATAAAGACCTGATGATCATATCGCGGAAGGTGCGTCCGTGGGAACTGGAATAGGGGATTATGCGCAGTTAGTGGCCCATAGAGGAAACAAGGGCTTACGCATGGTTAGCAGCCCGAGGGGGTTGGGACATACTCTGGGATGGAGGCCCAGTGGCGACAAAGCCCCACGGGAGAGGGATTTGGTACCGAAGAAAGGAGGAGCACCATTTCCCATCACGCCCTTTGCTGGCCTTGGGCACTTGAAAAGAAAGGTGGAGCTGTTGTTCTACCTCCTACCAGAATGTCTAGGGGATTACACCAAGGTGGGTGCCCTTTTCCCACAGACAGACGCCACTCTATTGAAGAGAGTCACATTCCATATGGGGAATGATCTCACTCCCACGGAGACGAGTGGGTGAGAAGAATGTCCAAGGTGGGAGCACCTCGTGTGTGAGGAACGGGGCGAGGTCACAGTTTAACGTCATGTGCTGAGGATGATGGCACTTAGCAGTTTAACGTCATGCATCTCGGACAGGGAAGGTTCACTCCACAACCTTAGGACTTACATAATCGACACTCGTCCTCCCTTGAGGGAAGGAAGGCATAGATAATGCCATGGTGAGGGGGTTTTATAGAGTGAAACATTGAGGGGTCCATGTTTGTGTGGCTATGTGAATAAGAAATAGTCGTTAGCGTGCCTATGCGAAAAATAATGAGGTGAAGCAATGCAATGGGTAGTATCATCCAAGGTACTTTGAAGTTACTTCGTACAAGCGTACAGGATCATATGAGAAAGGAGTGAATTGAGAAGGTGTTCTGGGTACGGGAGGCACCTAAAAATGATGCCTGATAGAGGGAAATTAAGGGTGCACAAGGAGGGAGGATTTCATGTAAAAGAAACAACCACGCAAAAAAGGCCTGGTCGGCACAAAATTGCAGCGCGTGTGCGAAAAACACCGGGCAGGATCAGAATAGCGCTTTTTGTGAAAAAAAAGGCCTAGCCGGAGCAGAATGGTGTTGTTTGCGTGAAAATGGCCAGGGCGGAGTGGAGTAGATCTATTTGCATGAAAATGCCTTAGAGGCATGGAAAGGACGGCGCATAATTGGAAGGAATTGCGCACGGGAAGCGGGTGTGCAAGTTGGAAGGAATTGCTCGCTGAAGGATGGATTGTGTGAAATTAGAAGGAATTGCATATGGGGGATGAGACTCTATATAATTTAAATGAGGATTAAAACCAAGTGGTATTGTGAAAAGGCAGACACCTAGGAAACCTGGAACTAAAAATTAAGTACCTGAGATCCATCTTTTATACGCACGAGAGGTGAATTTTGCGCTAGAGAGATGGTTCAGATTCTTCATCCCTGAAGTCAAAGGGTGACCTTCTATTTATAGGCACTCGGGGTCACGAATCCGCGTGGAAAACCAGCCTATGAGAATTATTGTGCGCCAATGTCGGCAGCACGAAAATCCAACAGTACGGGGATTTTGCGTCTAAATTTCGACGCCTGTGCAAAAAACTCTCTCGAATCCTGGAGTTTTTCACCTAGGGTAGTTTTTTTCGTGCACTGCGGAATTTTTTTCATATGCCCCCCCCCCCCCCCCCAAAAAAAGATCCACAGGTCCAAATATGACTTCACTTTATCGTGCCCAAAACGTCTTCATCCCTTGATCATTTTTCAGCATCTACAGATCTCTTCGGATGGAAATTATTTATTCCAAAGCTCAAGGGACTTAGGTTAGTGACAAGACATGACTTTATAGGACTAAAATAGAAAGTAAAATGCTTGATGTAGATGAAAAATATCAAAATGATCTTACAGAAACACTGTTTTATAAAATGTATTTTAATTTGATGAGTTTCACAACAACCAAGTCTATGTGGGATAAAATAGATGACATATATGAAGGTGATAACAATGTAAAAGAGTCCAAACATCATGTTTTTCACACTTTGTTTGATGATCTGAAAATTCATCCAGATGAAAATGAATACAGTTTCTTTAATCACTTTACCAATGTTTTTGGATTAATTTGAGGAATTGTGGAATAAATTAGGTATATTTAAATTGTGAAGAAAATACTATGTAGGATTATACCTCTATACAATCAAATAGTTTTAGCCGTTTAGGAAAGGGATCTGTCTAATCTTTCTCTCAATGATCTTCTACGTAGTATGGTGTCTTATGAATATAGATCCATAAAATAATATATAAGAGTTTGATTAATAAAGGAAGTGGAATTAAAATCCATCAAAAAACATGGAATTTCAAAAGTTAGTGATTATGGAGATGAGGTTGATGATGAACTTATTTATATTTTTTCTAGAAAATGTAAGATAGGAAAAGGGTGATTTGAAGGCATGTTTCCATTGGATTGTTTTTGGTGTGGTAAAGTAGTGAACATTGCTGATCGGTACTCAAGAAAATTAAAATATATAAAAAGTGAATATGAAATCATGAAGAGGCCTTAAATGAGGTTCCCAGTAAAGGGATAATTCATATAAAGAAAAAATTATAGTTGAAAAACTTTATTTTCAAAGAGGAACAAGATGATAAAGACTTTTTGGAGGATGTAAAACCAGAGATTAAATTTTATGTGAAATATTCTATATTGAATATTGTTAAAAATATGCAACCTAAAAAGGAGAAATACAATCAATCGGATGGTTTTCATGATATCAAGGTGGAACATTAGGATGCACTCAACGAGATTGATATCAAAGAAATAAAAAAATAATATTGGAGCTTCTTTGAAAGAGTCCTTAGTGTATATATATCTGCCACATAAAAAATTTTATTTTTCTCTTTTATTACGATTTATAATTTTTATCTTTAGATCTTATCTTTATTATTGGGTTTTTTAGATTGAAATTTGGATTTTTTGGATGTTTTCCTCTATTACAGGGTTTGTGTGCATAGTTACAGGAAACTATTAAACCTCCTAATGTTAGGTCCCTTTTAGTTAATTTTTTTCTTACATGGTTAGGGTTTCACAGGTAGTGCATGGTTAGATCCAAACCATGTATAATTAAGGACTAATCGTGTGGGTCCTTGGGTGTCCCGAGATTAGGGTGCACAACTTCTCACATGGTTAGTCCAAACCATGCGAGAAATGTGTGCATGGATCTGAAATTTTTGAAAGAACCAAAGCGCATGGTTGGAACATAGTTTCCCAAACTGTGTGTCCAAACTGTGTGGGTGTCCTTTGAGTCTATTAAGGGATGTATGGTTGGAACACATTTTCCAAAACTGTGCAACCTAACCTTGTGTGGTTATTAGGCCCATTAAAAATATATTTTTACCATTTACCCTCTCTGTTTTAACTCTATAACACCCATTTCCCCCCTATTTGGATCGTAGTACCCTAGGGATATCCTCTCCTCTTACTCATGACCCTTCCTCCTTTCATGGTGATTCCAAGTGGTTTATTTAATATTTTTGGGTGATTTTCAAGGTAATCCACTCCTCTCTTATTTCTTTTAATTCATCTTCTATTTTCTTTTTGGTTCTTCTTCCCCTTGGTCCCATTGGTATTTGGTTCATGTTTATTTAGTTCTTATCTAGGGGTTTGTTCTTTTTTGGGTTTTTTAGGTGTTCTTGCCTCTTTAGACCCCTATGGAGTTGTATTGGGTTTCCCTTTCCCAAGAACTTTGGGTTTGTGGTAGGCTCCACATTTCATTTAGCCTTTAAATCTATGAAACATTATTTTATTGATGTTCACACCTTGATTTTATGTTAATTAGTCATATGTATTATTTAGGGTAATTATTCCGACTGAAATCAAGTGTTTTTAATAAGAATTTAATTGTAAATTCCTAATGCCTGATTATCAAGTGCTCATCAAGTTCTCATCAGTAATTATTCATACTGGAATGGATTTATTGAGCCTCACACACCATGCGATCATCAAAATGACTGACTATCCGTTGTAAATTTGGTTTTACTTCACAATGACAATATAGTTCTCTTAAATGGGTTTATAAATAGATATTTGGATTTATAAGTGGGTTTCATCACCCTTTTTGTAAATGGTATGAAATCTAAATAATACTTGAGTCTTGTTTGGTACTTTAGAAATGGGTTTTCATTTGAAAATGGTATGACATCTAAATAATACATGGTAAGATTTATACTTTCATAAAAGAGTCTCACACCTTCTGTTCTAAGCCTTACGACCATAAGCTATGAGCTATTTTTCCCCTAGGAAGGTGTGATGCATTGTGGACTTCTATCCTCATTCGCGTTGGGTTACTTCCTGGAACTACATTGTATGTTTCCACTTTGGGGAGATTCTTCTCATGTTCTGAACTCTATGAAATAAAACTAATATCTTTAATGTCCAAGTTCTCATGAAATTGAACTACGTAGAAACCTCAACTTTCCCTGTTTCATAGGATATCACCCCATTGGTGTTGGCCATTTTCTACATCGTCCCAGAAGAACTACGTGTTGATTGATTCCTTCCCTCATGGGATACATAGTGATCCCTGAACATCTTCTTCCCATGACCAGATACAGAATCACCCATTCTCACTCCCCCCCCCCCCCCTCAGTCTGTTTTTCTTGTTGAAGATGTGTTGGGTGTGGTTCACACCTCTTCTGTTCTCATTCAAATCAGGTTTTTTTACATCACCCTTTATTTATCTCATGTCCCAAACACATGAAAATAAAATACGTGATGTCATTGTCCTCACCGCATGATGTTAAACTACACGGGTATGTCCCACTTTCATGACAATAATCTAGGCACCCATGGTTCAAACTCTATGAACTCAAACTGAGAGCTCCAGGTCCGAGCCATCTGGCCTTTAAACTACTCGTAGCACCACCAGGAGATTGATACTTTAGGGAGGGCCATATTATACCAATCAAAGTTCCAAAATGGTATGCTTGAGTGTGTGATTATATAGGACCAAGCATTTTTTATCCCAAAGGGAAACTTCCCCACCTTCAGCTTGACTCTTCATATGTCCCTTTATTTAGGCCACTTTCATCTTTCATATCCAAAAGGACCCCCAAATGGTAAGGATTCTCATCCTTATGGATCGGCTTCCATTCTAGGCCAACGTCTTGGAAGATCCCAAAATGCTATCTTGAGACAGGTTCCACCTACATTTCAAATATGGTTAGTGGCAAAACCTCTGTTATTCGTTCCCATATCAGGCTACACGACAAGGATGTTGTGTTTCAAATATGGTCAGCAGTTATCCTCTATCATTATGCCACCCCTATTACACCCCAAATATCAGGCATTGTGATTCACATTTTTACTAACCTTTCATGTTCTTTTGGATTTTCAACACCCATGTTTTTGTCCCTTCACGCATTTGCACGTTTCGAGTAAGACTATTGTCATAGTTTAATTCTCTCACCTGGTGCTTCCTTTACTATGTTGTGCACTTTCATATGATGGGTAAAGCCTTGTTTCCCACACTGGGCATGGATCACATGGGATTAGGAGTCTTGATAAGTTTATAACCACATACGAATGTTGTACGGACTTATGGTCTGAATTCTACGACCTTAAACTACGATATCTTACCGTCTAAGAAATATGATGTTAAACTAAGATGCCTCATCTCTCATTATGTTAAAATATTGTTTCCTTACCATATGATTTATAAATTCATGGTCTGGTCCTGTCATATGACTTTAAACTATGACACTATCATCCTCGATGCACGACGAAAAAACGACACCATGTTATGGTGTTCTCACTCAAGAGGACAGAAACTTTGTAACTGGTCTTCCACCATGCCACTTATCAAGATCTATATATGGATTGATTCCTATAGAGACACCCATAATTTTCATCTGGAGCTTATCGCTAAAAAAATGATATATATATATATATACACCACACATAAAAGGATAAACAAGAAATATCAAATGTCACTTCTTCATGATCATGGATTAGACCTATAAGCCCCCAAGAACTATGTGTGTCTTTATTCCTACCCTTGAGGGATATGTTGGAACACCTGGATCATCGATCTTGGGTCCAACCTTATTATTATTACCACCTTTTCATCATCCTCATCATGAAATCAAACTGAAACCATACCATGAACACATTTAGGATTCCCCATGATAATTACAGGCTGCTTATGCTTCCTTAATATCAAATAAGATTTCCCCCAACGGTGTTGGTCTCTAATAACACTATTCTTGAAGAACTATGTTCGGCTTTATTCCCATATTTATGGGTTATGTAGCGATGCCTGAAATTTTTATCTTTAGGCCCATCCCGAGGTTCGTTAACCCTTCTGGCCCTTCGGTTCCAATTATGGTCTAAACTCTATGACCTTAAACTAGGAACCTATAGTCCATCCACCATGACTTTAAACTATTAGCCCCGATCAAGGAATTATGACCTCAGAACTATGTAAAACATCTTTACAATATGATGTTAATCTAGGTATCCAACATCTTCATTCATGAGGTATTATAGGTCCTTTCTAGAGGGGTATTATATGGAAATAGGTTTGATCTAGGTTTATACTGATGTGCTCACCCAATGTGCTTTAGTCACGGTAGCATGATTTCAATAGTGTTGGTATCCACTTGAACAACCCATCACTCATTTTCTACACTTTTTGTACCCTTTATTTGGATTCTTGTCACCTTTAATGTCTGAATGAAACCCCTAATAGTATGGATGCTCAGCCTTAAGTCTCACCTACTATCATGGTCCAATGTTCTAGAAGACATAGGAAAACACATTGAGTTTGGCCCCATATTTCCAATTCAGTTAGCGGTTTTCCATTATTTCCCCCCATTTTAGGCTAACGTGATGTTGATGATATGTTTCGAATATAGTCAATAGTTTTCCTCTATTGTCACACCACTCCCACTATTCCAAATGTTGGGCATTGTGATTCACTCTCCACATTCCCCTTTGTTCAGATTGACTCCAATGGCCCTTGCATTACCCCACTCATTTTCTAGAGTTCGTTGGGAAAGGAAAGTTGGAAGTTTTGAAATCCTTATCCTCTATTCAAAGGCCCTCTCTCAGTTTAGATATTCTAGGATGTAATTTGATGATAGAAAATTCTTAGTATTCACTATCTAGATGACCCCCTCATACATAAAGTGGATAATCATATAGTCCTCCCTTGTTTCTCACACTGGGTATGACTCACATGAGGTTAGGGATTGATCGATGTTTGATTCATAGTTATTATTGACATAGAGAGATTAAATAAAAAAGAAAACAATAATTCAATGCACACAGTTTAAAATAAGAAAATAAGGAAGAATATATGTTTCATGAGTTCAAATAAAATATAGACCTTATGGATTTTCACCTTCAATGGAATGCATCAGTTCTTCCACTTTTTGGTGTGTGGATTCTAGGGTTTCCACCTAATCCCTTAGCTCCCTTTTTTCATCATCATTTACGATGTGAATCTCATTAGCAATGATCTTAATTATTCCCCACTTGGCTTGAAGCTTATTCATCTGACAGCTCGCCCGCAATACCAGCTCCTGGGATTCCACTATCTGGGCTTTCAGTAGATCAATAATCTTAGATTGGTTTGTGAAAAATGTGTCCTGGCTTTTTGGTTTTATTGTCGAGATATTGGATTTTCTACTCAGCCTCATAGAGTTTTTGAATATTATCATATTTATTCATACACCAAGAGACTTCTAAGTTTTGGCTGCATTCCTACATCTTCTCATCAAGATAACCATAGATTATCATGTGGAGATGGGAAGCATCCACCCCTTCGACACAGACAAAGCATAAACAGGTATTACGTGACCCCATACAGCTTAAAAACACCTCCTTTGGTTGCCCAAGGAAGTATTTGATACATTTCCATGCCTTGATCCATGACATGTGACTCCCTCCTTGGCTACATTAGGGTGATAATCATCTAGATATTCTAGGATATGTGGGTCTGTGTTTGGGAAAGATGGCCAGAAGTTCAGTAGTAGGGTCTTCCTCTGACATGTGTATGACCCTCATAGCTCATTTATTCTTCTTCACTACACTTTCCAACTTCATGATCCACCCTGGTAGGTACTTCACTCATATCCTCAACTTACTACCCACCAGATGCCAAGGATGGATTAGTTTGAATGGTCAGTTCTTCATGAATAGGTAAAATCATCGGTGGACCCCCTGCATATGTCCCAAAATCAATAGTTTGTCAAGCCCCCATTATTGTGATCACTGTATATAGAATAAATACTTGGATCAGATATGTTTAAAGATAATAGACGCGGGTCTATAAAGTGTGAGACTTAAAAGAGCTAAGTACAACAAGGTCATGTGCCTGAGTCACTGCAGGAGCAGCCACCACAGGAGATTCCTCGCTGACTATCAATTCAATAATTGGAACCTGCACATTTTGGATAGTGGGAAAAGCCTAGATCACTAGGGTTTTCACTTTATCCACTTTTATTGGTTTATTACTGATTGATTTAGCTGTGGTTGGTCCTTCGGCTTCCTCATCCCCAGATGTAGGCTCAAGGACATTTCCTTCTGTGATCTTTGGTATATTTTCACCCCTATAGTGGCAGATCCTTGACCACCACTATCAATGTGTTCTTAAATAGGTAAGGTTTTGGTCAATGGATCCATGTTATGAAATGAAAAGGAACTAAGATGGATGAGAATTAGGTCTTACTTCAAGATGTTTGGCTAATTCCGTGTCACAGCCTACAATTTTTCTGCTCTCATGTGGGATTCTATTATGGGAAAATATTCCCTGAGGCTCCCCTCCTCTAAGCCCATTTTCCTTGACCTCCTATTATTCATCTTCCTCTTCCTCATCCCCCTCCTCCTCATCCTATTCTTCTTCATCATCATCATACTAAAGTGTCAGCTTCTCCGGGTCATTATCCTAGATGAGCATCACTTTCACTAAGAGATGAGGCTCTTCATACCACCCCCATAGGCATTCACAAACATCCATGGATGTTAGGTACGCGTGTCGGTTATGAAATTCTACCTTTTCCACCAACTGAATATGACTGACTTTTGGCAGGTCGAGTCTAGTGTGCACTAGTTTTTCTCTATAGGGATACCAGATTTAGTGTGTGTATCAAGATCCTTAAATATGACCATATGGATGAAAAAATGGAATCATAGGTCGACTATAAGAGGTATCTCAGTTTCTTTCTAGGTTGATCTCTAGTCGGTCCCCGAGGTCACATTCAAGACAACCCCTCTTCAAAGGGTGGAGGTGCAACTGCACCTTTTGACGATCCAATCATAGAGGTTCCAACTTGTGTCATCATATCGAAATATTTCCTACTCTCTCACCTTATAGACTCCATGATCACCACCTAGATTTTCTGAATGTGCTTCCGCAGAATCGCCTCCAGATACTTCCCCACCCAGTGGTCAGCTTATTCTATTGATAGGACGACGTCGACATCAGTGGGGGAAGGTAATTACTTCACCAAAGACAGAAGATGTGAACATGATCCAGTTTTTGTGAAAGATACAGGGATACAACTCCTCCCTTAATTCATTATACACATTCTTCGGAATCTTCTACATGAACCCAAACTGCCTTGAAAATATTGATGGCACATAGGGTTCATAGAAAATTTTCCCGTCTATCCAGGCTACAAAGACACCACCCCTAATACTCTTCAAATACTCCATTTTCTCCAATTAACCTCACGTATCATCCACCATCTTGCTGACTGGGGTTCGAGATGGGTGGAAGTTGAAGTTTGTGTGATTTCCAATCTGGAGCTTAACCCCATAATCATTAAGCATCAACGTCCAAACCCTGGTGATATTCAGTAGAGATGGTCACAGACCGTAACCTGGAAGATGGATGACATTCAAAAAATCATACCCACCATAATGAGTTGCAACCCAACCATGGGGAATATAGAAAGGTCCACCGATTCTCCTGGGTGTACTCCCTCTTGAAATGCACTGAAGAATGGGGTACACCCTGGCTAACAAAGGCACCCCCAAAATTGACCATGTGGTTGGATTCCATGATCCTGGCCATCACTAATGTACCTTGATGGACACACATATTTGTATCCCTTACATGAAGCTGCCACTCACCCAGGAATGCAGTAAGAAACCCAGAATATCATACATTTGGGTCTCAAGTTTCATTCACACTGAAGCCCCATGATGTGTATTGCTCTGCTAACAAGGTTGCCTAGTATGATCTGTCCATGCCCCTCTGCGATGTGTGTGGGATATATTTACCTCTCCTTAGAATACTCACCACATAAACCTTTTTTAGAAACATACCAAACCATGAAGAATAATATATATCATTCAGGATGTGCTCGATCATCAACCTCTTCTTTTCCAGGTCCAATAATTGCCATGTCACCCTAAAGGTTCATGTTCTGTCTCCCTAGACATTCTCTGTTAGTAAGAACTCATCATACTGGTACCCATCTAGGGGAATGCCTTCGATACAGTTTATTTCAAAAATACTGATGCCAAATTACCCATGATGGAGGTGGAAAGTGTATGTTTTGGGGTATTTACAACTGAATAGATTTGGAACCAGATCTTGATGATGGTAGAAATGGAATTGTGAGGTCCACATTGCTCAAAAAACCTGATGTTTCAAAGTTCCTCCGTGAACTCCTCTCATTTCTGGTGTACCCAATACACCCATGCCCATTCACTAGTAATGTTTTTCTGGAACTCGTGTCCCAGTATTGTTTCCATCACTTACTCTCATCAATGATATTTCTCTTGAAAGTGCTTACATAGTGGGCAGAGAAGTCTTCAGCAACTGGTTCACTCCCCAAAACTGTCTTGTTTTTTGGATTCAGAATGTAAATAGACATATCCATAGCTTATTTAGTAAGACCACCATTGTTTTTAATTTTGAACCACAGAAGGTTATCTTTGTGCATGACCCACGAGTGCGGTGAGTCGGTTTCAAACCCTAGCATCACCACCTCCTCCAGAATACTGATGTTCCATAGAGGAAGGCTATCGCTCAATACATAATCCTTTTGAGGCTATTTCAGAATGCCTAGTAGAATCTTATTTTTGTATATAACCCTACTCTCACAAAGATTTTGAGGGTTTTCACCCATCTCATCCATCTATGCATCATAAAAAACCTCAACAGCCTCCCTCTTACCATCGGTCTGTTCATGAGCCATCTTATTTAGGTATTGGAAAAATGAAGGAATTTGGGCACAATATGGGAGTTTTGTGTTAAAGAAAAGTGGTTTCAAGAAAGATGGGTGAAAACCAGGTAATAAAATTCATCCAAGTCAGAAGCGCACAAGATACAGCGGTTGTGTGTGAGGCACCGACTGAATTTGGGTTCTTTATCACATATTAGAGAAACTTTTTCACACAAGAGTAGATTGTCTGTCATATAGAGATTCAAGGTAAAATTATTTCCCTAAAAAATGTATTAGTGTGGACCTAGTCTTTCTCACACACAAGGAGTCTTCCACACCAGGTCAACCATTTTGCACGCACTGTGGGAAATTTTTTATACTCATCAGCGTTACCCTTAGAACCCATCCTTTTGGTTCCATTTCAGATCAGATTCTGAGGGGGATGTTTTTCACACTAATTCAAATTGAGGCCATGTGTTGGCATATTTATGTGACCCAAGGGAATATTCTAATCCATGGACAATACCAAGGACACCAAGGGAGATGCACGCAATATCTGGAGCTTTTGCGCAATAATTAAATCAACAAGCAATCCTATTGTGCACCAGATATGATTTAAAAGGGGTTATTTCACTCCAAGATCCTGAAAATGGACAAGTTAGGTTTGCGAAAAAAGTTAAGGTAGTTCACAAGAAGTAAATTTTTGCACAAAACACTTGTGTTCCCGATATGATGTCAAATAACCCCTTGCATATAGCCCACCTTGCTCACTGCCCCTGAGATTTTTACATATAAATAGAAGCGTACCCCATGCTTTCTAGGGTAATGCTCTGGAAGTCAAACCATTAGTCCCACAAACAAAAGATGATGCCTTCTTTGAACATGAAAAAGTAATCATGTCAAGGTACTGGATCTTATGTGACAGGTCTCCTTTGGGTCCCCATTTGGGAGATCCCATTAGGGCTTGACCCTGACCCATTTCCAATTTTCCCAATTCAAGTGAAATTAAAAGATACCTCTTGTTCTCAAGGCTTTACCTTGTGCAACACATCTTGTGCTCGGACCCTTCCCTTTGCAAAATTGTCTCCAAACTTGCACACAAACTTTGAAGTTTCATGAATGCCTTCAATCTTGAGCACACCCATTCCTATGTGCTTCATGTGTTGTATTTACCCTAATGTGCCATGTAAAAGCTCTTCCTATATTAAAAATACCTCGTTTTCACACACCTCTTCTACACGAACCTCTAGGATTGTGCATGTTGATTTCTAGGTTCACCAAGTGGTGCTCTATATTACATTTCCATAGCAAATGCTTCTTCACATAGGTATGATAACCACTATTACTTCTTCATATAAATACGCTAACATAGAACCCTTGATTGACCACTCCTCCACCTCGTTATAGCCCTAAATTTCTTATTCCTTACCCACCCCAAGTGAGGGTCGATTCAAGTTATGTAAGTCCAAGGGGTGTGGAGTGATTCCTCATCATCTGAGCTACAGGATGTTAAAATGGATAACACTCCTCGGTCTCAACCCACGATTTTAATTGTGATCTCTGCACGTGTGACAAACCTGGGAAGATTCAAAGGAGAATGAGAATCAGAGCTCTCCCACCTTCTCTATCACTTTACGCTTTGTCACCGTGTGAACCTCATGTATTCTCCACATAATCCCCAACACACCTTGATAGGGTGTTCCCCGTTCAATGGGCATATGATCCTCATACATAGGGTCACTCTCCTCAAGCATCCCTCATCGAGTAAGTCCCAATATTCACCCTCCTTCGTGGCTACACCTTCCACTACACAATCTCCAGGTCCACTATTGCCTCTTATTTCTCACACCAAGCATGACTCTAATGGAATTAGAGTAAGAAATGACCATGAAATCCTCTCTGGGCCACTAACCATGCATAAGTCCCATGATTCTCATCTCGCATGACATTAAACTATATTCCCCATCCCATACTATATGGCCATTGATCTGTACCCTCTAAACATGGTATGTAGGAAGCCTCTCCGAGGTTCAAGCCCCTCAAGCCTCACAATACATTTTTACCAGCTATTTCACATCAGTTCATTCATCTTGTATTACGTTAAACTAAACCCTCCAAACTACATGGTTTTTATCCCTTTCAGGTACGTAAGGAAACAGTTTTTGGATCAATACCAATCAATGGTAAACTCTGGTTCTCCCACCTAGGGATGTACCCTCATGGTTTGAGATCTTCCCCTAGTGGGACCCATCATCCAGCTCCGCCACCCTGAGGTGTTTTGATTCATCCATTTGGGAAGCTAACCATGTATAATCCCCAACATGTCGAAGGGTTTTTTCCTTTTGTGTACACCATAACTACATGTCCCATTTTTTCGGGTCTTCTAACCATGCATAAGTCCCACACTTCACTATACTCATCCAACCAAGAGTTTCCCTCTTGGGATGGGATTCTAACCCTGTGTGAGCCTCATTGATGGGGCCGAAGGTTGTCACAACCCTCAAAATGATATTTATAACCCTACACCAGCACAGTGGTGCAGGGTCGATCCACAAAGAAGGTAGGTGAATTCTCTAACGTTTTTTACGACACCCACTATTGTTAGTAGTGGGGAAACAATTACACACATTACAACTTTTTATATTTTTTTTAATATTTTATTTATGATTAAGTGAAAAGAAACGACACTAATTATATAAATCTCATAATTACTTAACTATAAAATGAATCATCTAGAACCAATAATACTAACTAGAGATAAGAGAAAACGTAAACAAAAGTGCGGAGAGTTGATCAAATGGTAAGCTTGGTTGAATTGAAATCTACTGGTTATAAAAATGAATTTTCACTAGATTGAATTCTCACCTTGAAAATTAGTGGTTAATTATTCCTTTCCAGAAGAAATAACACTCTGTGTTCTAATTCTTGAATTTCGCCACATCAAAAACCACATACAATAATTTGTTTTAACTATGTTAATAGAAAGCTATCTCACTGAAAGTTTCTGTAGTTTGATCATTAATGCTTTGATAAAAATAATCCAAGATCAATCTCAGCAAAAGATTAAGGGTTGAATTTTTAATTGCAAGAAGGTGCAGACTCAATTTTAGATTTAAGAATCAGATCTAATCTCACTGAAAGAATTCGAATCTCATTGGAAGAAATTTAATGAAGAAGAAGAAAAAAATAAACCAATAGAAATTCCAATTTTCTGATCAAGTAATTAAGAAAAAATCATTTTCAATTCAAAATCAGAAAATACAACGTAAATAAAACAGAGAAAAGGAAGGAAAATCCTCCCTCTATGAGTGATGTTCATGATTTTCTACCCTGCTCCTGCAACTCCATGTCACTGGTACCGCTCTTGGTGTCTCCTAGGAGTTTTTTTCTTGAATTGTGTGGCATGGAATCAGAATGAGAGTCCCCCTAAATTGTCTCGGTTTATTGTCCCTGGTCAATCTGATTCTTCCTATATCTTATGTACCCACTATCTTCTGCTGCTTGTCACCACTCGGTTTTCACCGACTTTAGGTGTTCTTCATGTATGCAACGCACACGTAAGTTTTTTCACGACTGTCATGTCACACTAGTTTAACCCTTGTAACTAACTCAAGATGAGTTAGTAGCAAGAATATGGATGTATACCCATCTTTTGAATGACCCTACATAGTTAGAACAGAAAAATAAATAAATGAACCAACATAAAAAAATCTTACTTTTATAAACAAAAGTTAAATTTAAAATTAAATAATTAATAGTTATTATTTTAATTATTATTGATAACTAATTTATTCTTAGTTATATATTATTATTCATTTAATTAATTTTTGAAGGTGATTAACTAAAAATAAGATTAAATTAAGAGTTTAGCAATTATTAAATTATTAGAGTTTAGTTTTTTTATTAAATATTATAATTTATAAAATTAAATATAGTTATTAGATTATATAATTATTTTATTCATGAATAAGTAAATTTATATTTATTATATTCATTAAAGTATTAAATTTACTTACATTAGTTTTATTATTAAGTTTAGAATAATATTTTAGTTTTCTTAATTTAATTATGTTTTTTTAATTAGTTTCAAATTGTTATAATTTATCTTTTATTATTAATAATACTTTATTTATTAAGTTCTAAGTTATTATTATTATTATTATTATTTATTTTATTGTTATTCAATTTTTATTTGTCTATTTTAATTAAGTTAACTTTTTTTATTCTGGTCTTCTTCCTCAAATCGGTGCAACAACAACCCTAAGAGAGGAGGGTGATCTTCAGCCTCCTTCAGTGGCACACACAGATCATGGACATCTCATTATTCATCTTCTGCAAACTGCAGTGGAGGCCTCTTTTGATCAGACTCCTTGCGTAGAGGCACTTCACATAGTGGTGCACAACAGCAGCGTAACGACCTCTAGTTCGGCTTCAGCAACCCATCAGCCCACATCTCTTGAGGTGTGAATCTCCACGGAGACCAAGACATCCTCTGTGATGGAACTGAGTATGCAGGTCCTTCAGTGGTAATTAGCTTGCGGTGAAGCATGGCAGGTTCAAACAAGCATGAATAATCGATTCCTAGTTGCAGATCTAGAAAATTTGTGGCTTAATTACTGAGTTAGTTTGAATCTAGATTGTGAAATCGGTTTGTAAATCGAGTATGAAATTATATCTTTTTGTTTTGGTTTTGAATGAAATGGTGGTAGAGGTGCATGGGTATTGTAGGGATGAACAATGAGATGGAGTCGGTGTGTGGATGAGGATAAACTTTCACCGTGAGACCAATAGAAGAAGGCGATAGGAAGAATCGGTGAGTCGTCAAGGAAGTGGATCAGTGCGAGAAGGTGAGACCGATACTGGGATGGAATCAGTGATTCGCGTAGGAAAAAAATGAGTTTCGGAGTCACAGATAGTTCAAAAAATAATAACAAGTGTTGGTGAGTGTGTGAGAAACTGATAGAAGAAGAAAATGATTAGTGCGTCGCGACAAATAATAAGACACCGATATAAGAAAAATAAAAAACGAGTCACCGATAATTAAAATACTGTAATCGGTGTGACGAGAAACTGATGGAAAATTTTCATCGTTGAGTCATGACTCACTGATAGAAGGAATAATAATCGGTCATAGCGGGACAAAACAAATAGATCAGTGAGTCACAACATTGGCACATCATGATAACCCGTTAGTTGTAATAAAAAAGAACCAGCGAGTCAATGACTCACCGATAGTTGAAATAAAATAAGACACAGATGAAATGAGTGACCGAAACCGATGCACATAAGAGGATGAAGATGTTTCAAAATGATCGTTGAGTCATGACTCACCAATAGTTATAAAAAACCTCGGTGTGATAAGAGATCGGTGAGTAGTGATAATGGTGTGTCATGACATCAGTGCATCACTCACCGGTAGTATAAATTAAAACATTAACAATAAAAAGTAATTTAAAACAAATAATAAAATGAACAAAAAATTAATTAAAACAAATGTATAATTAACTAAATTATTAAAGACTAATTAATTAACTATAAATAAAATATAACTAAATTATTTAAGAAACTAATAAATATAAGTAACTTAATTATTAACAAAGAATATTAAAATTAAGATTAAATAAATTTCAAACTAAATGAAAAACACATACAAAGAATTATCTATAGACAAAAAATTAAAATAATTAAAATTAACTAAATATATTTAATGAAAAACTCAATTATTTATATGATGAAATGAATACATAAAATTAAAAACACATTATTTTATTGAACTTTAACTTAAATTGTTAACTTATTTAATAAATAGAGTGACTAGACCAGTTAAAAAATAATGTTAATTTGTTTCAATAAATCAATTTCAAATAGAAGAGTTTTAAATTGAAAACTAAACAAGATTATTGAAAATAACAATGAAAAATTAATTTAGTTAATAAAAATTTAAAATTAGTAAAATGAAAACCATATTATGATTATTAATCTAAAAAGTAATTTAATATAATTAGAATAATTAAAATGACTAAATTAACAATTTAAAAGACTAAAAAAATATTAATTATAAAAAGTGATTAATTAAAATATTCAGTGATAAAAATATAAAAAATACCATTATTTATTAAAAATATTAAAAATACACAATTAAAATGTTAAAAATTGAATAAAAGATGTGGCAAAAATATGTACAAGCAGAGCCACATCAAATTCCTCCATACATAAGAATTGTTTGTCCTAAAACAATCCCGGGTTTTGTGATCTTTGAAATACAGTAAAGTGTATATTATTTAGATTAAAATGTAACATGTGCAGCCATTTGAAAACCGAGGACAAAAGATTGATTTAGGCTTTAGAAAATAAATTTTCTGATCAAATCTTGCCAAAAACGAATACTCAAAGGTAATTAAGAAAGCAAATATCATCCATAAAAGAAGATGCCATGCCTCATATGTGAACCTACTTAATGATTTATTTCAATCCAAGCTCAAGTTCTAAATTAAAAATTGATATGAGGTAGAATATCAATGGAAGTAAGATCTTAGACAAGCAACTTTATACTTTGCCAGAATCCTAGGTTCCAAAAATGGTTAATTTTTTAATCACTTTGTCAATACAACCTAAATGATTTCCATATAAACCAATTGTCCTCTTCTTCATTTGGAGTTCACAATTCCCCTCACCCTAATGAACTAATTTTTGACCCTAGAAACATTATTTTTTTCCCAATCCATGTATCATGTTCTGAGCACTATGCCATGCACTTATTCAAAGTGTACATAGGGTTTATAGTTAACAGAAATGCACCCATCATCTAGGGACTCAGAGACACACTGTGGGATCCCAGATGCCCAAATTACCCCTATTTGAAAATTTTTATATAAAAATAATTTCCATTGGATCATTAAGATGATTAATTTTTATAATTAAAAGATGAATGGGGCCCATAAGATCAACTCAAAATTCTAGTCCCAAAGGCTATGATCATAATTCCACAAACATGTAACCCATGTCACTCTCAAAAATAGTCGCCAAACTAAATTATCCATAAAACCACTAAGTATATATAACTCAAAAATCATCCATTATCATTAATTTCAGAATCAATGCACAACTTTACTACCAAAGAAATATTTTCCATAAACAAGACCCAATTGAAAAATAGTTCAAAACCTAAAATTGTGAAAGAATTTTAAAAAACAAATACCCTTTTTTTTTAAAAAAAAGTTTTAAATTGTAGTGGGAATTTATGGGATTTCAATTATGCACAGTTTATCACATTCAAGAATTAACCCCCTCCCACACACTTAAAATCTAACTTTTTCCCCAATGTTGACTTCAAAGGTGGAGATTAACAATTTAGCGATTCAGGTTCAAAACAGATTTTCAATTTAGTACGAAGATGAAATGTATAAAGGGTATCTTTGAAGTTAAAAAAAATTATTTTCCAAAAAAATTAAATTAAAACAGGTTCACAAGAAAGTACATGCATTAATATATAGTCCAATCAATAATTTTCAATACAGATCAAAAGTAAATGTGAGGTGTAAGTGCACTGTGAATTGGGTGAAAGCGTTTTAACAGATTGAGTTCAATAATGAATTCAATAGAGCAGTAAAATGAATACTAAAACACCCCAACCTAAAGCAGTTTCATAGAAAATAGCATGCATGTACCCCCCACAATTCATTTCATTCAGTGATAGGTTTTAAACCATTAAGTTCCAATTTCCAGCAAAGAAGAACAAGCATGATTTTACATTCCACAATATGTAGAATTATTTTCAGAAAGGTTATATATAGAAAAAAATTTTAAAACAACTCAAGTCATGCAGCATGCTAATTTAAAATCAGCAGTATATGTAGTATAATTTTTCAACAAAAAGATTTTTTTACTATACCGGAAAAGCAGCTGATTTTTTTAAAGCATTAAGAAGCAGGAAAATGAAATAAAATTTAACAGTAAGGTACTTCCCTAACAAAACTTTTTTCATTAGTCTTCCAACAAGGTAATTTCACTCCTTAGATGACAGCTGCATCAACTTCCTAAAAACATACAGCATGAAAACCAGAAACAAATACCACCAGAGACAAAGCATACAGAAGGCAACACATCATCACTTTATTCAGTACAAAATAGTACAAAAATGAAAACAATGGAGCATGTATTGACTCCCATGAAGAACTGAATTTAATGTCTTCAGTTAGACTTTATTTAATTAAAAACAATTTATTTATTAACACAACAAAATCCATGGGTTGCCTCCCATACAGCGCTAGGTTTATAGTCCCCATCCGAACTCACCTAAAACTAACCTTAGTCACTAGGTGGATGCAGTTTCCTTAATAAGAACCACCACATGAGTTTGGCCCAATTGTTTTTCAAATAAAGATGAATTATGAGGGCTCTAAAGCTAAATAAAACAAAAACTAAACTCTCATAGCCAGTAATAACCCCAAAGTAGCACCCTTTAACAATTATTGGTATAGTGTTGTGCACTTCCAGATTAAGTTCAGATTTTTCAAAATTTGAATTAACATGATGGGGCAGCACTAAATTAGGTTCTTCAAAGGGTAAGAACGTATTCTCATGGAAAACTCTCAAAGCTTCATCATTAACATATTCAAATTCAAGGGCGCCCATGGGTGTGTACTAACTAGTAGGCTCAAGAGGGGATTCAATAACGTGCTGAAAAGAATCACGTAGAATGGAACTCAAGTGTGATGATCCCTATAGACTTCTATCAATATCATGATATTTCTCAACACCCTTCACAGTTGAGGATGGATTGACAGGAAGGGAATAGAATTTATTTTATCACTATTCAAACATTCAGGTTTAACAATGTTGTAAATCTCTTCCACAAGATCCTCATCTATTAACTCATCCTAAACATCTATTGTTTCGAACAAATCAATTCTTCCTAATTCATGTGTGTGCTCAATCTCTATTTCATGTTCAAGTCCGAAAGGCTCACTTTCAAAAACCATGTCATTTGAGTGTTGAAATTCAATTTTAGGAGAAGAATTATAAAATTCAGTTTCAATAAATCTAGTTTTCAGAATGATCAAATTAAGAAAATTATCCTCATGTTGGTTAGCACTACTTCCCATTTCATTGCAAAAAAATTTAGAAAATTGATCACTATGAGAATAAGGAAATGAAAACTCATCAGCTAGCCTTTATTCAAATATCATTCCATCATCCTCATTATCCAACAACAATTCATAAATTATTGGGTTTATAGGTTCAAAACATGGATGAGAAGTATACAATTGAGGTTCAAAATTTTCAGATTCTGTATTATCCAGTTTACTGTTCTCATCCAGACTATACCCAATATTAAGTTCAGACTCAATGTTCAGAATTTCAGAAATTTTGGGTGAAGAATATTTAACATTAATGTTTCCATTTTCTAATTTGACTTCATCTTGAGTGACTTCATTCTAAAAATTTCTAAAACAATGATTTTTCTCAAAAGAAGAGATAATGAAAAGAACTGGGCAGTCTTTTTCAATCTATTTTAATTCATCTTCAGAATTGTCCAACTCAACACCATTAAAGCCCTTTTTGGGATTTTCAATGTTATTCTCTTGACTCAGTGAGTTGGTTATTTCCATATTTAGTTCAAAAGAATCAGATTTTTCAAAGATAATGGTTTCTTGTCCAATTTCACTATCATATACCTCTTCCACTTGATTTTCAAATCTTTTGTTAACATAATTTTTATTTTCTTCAAATTATTCTTGTTCTTTAAACCTTTGTTGTAAATCCAAGATCATGTTTTCTAATCTTTAGATTCTTTGATATTTCTCTTGAAAATCTATAAGTTTAATTTCATGGGTTTTAGTTAACCAGTTTTTCAATAGTTCTACCCTAGCATCTAATTTAGAATCAATTAGGTCAATTTTAGCTAGGGTGTTAGGATTAGACTCATCATATCCATTTACTTCAATGTAATCAATCTTTTGTGGTTGGTTATCGACACACTTCTAGGAAATGTTCCCATAATATCCACAACACACACAATGTGGTCCAATTTCATCCATTTTTTAAATGTTCAGATTAAACAACACATTCGAAGTAAAGAAGAATTTAAACAGGCAACACAAGCAGCAAATGTTCACAGATTTTGTTTTTTGAAGATTTTTTTAATATGATTTTTAAATGTTTTTTTATTTTTTTTAACTTAGAACACTCAACGTGTTCCTTCCTCAGCAATGGTGCCTAATTTTGATGGGGCAGGAGGTCATCACGACCCTCAAAATGTTATTCATAAACCTACACTAGCACAATGGTGAATGGTTGATCCACACAAAAGGTAGGTGAATGCTCTAAGGTTTTTTAAAACCCCCACTATTGTCAGTAGTGGGGAAACAATTACATACTTTACAACTTTTTATATATATTTTTAAATATTTTATTTATGATGAAGTGAAAACAAACGACACTAATTCTATAAATCTACTATTTACGTAACTGGAAAATGAAACAACTAGAATTAATAGTACTAACAAGAGATAAGAGAAAAAGTAAACAGAAGTGCTGAGAGTTGATCAAATGGTAAGCTCATGTAAATTGAAATCTACTGGTTATAAAAATGATTCTTCATTAGATTGAATTCATACCTTGAAAATCAGTGGTAAATTCTTCCTCACCAGAAGAAATAACACTTTGGATAACAATTATCGAAGATCGCCACATCAAAAACCACATATAGTAAGTTGTTTTAACTATTTTAACAGAAAGCTATCTCCCCAAAAGTTTTTGTAGTTAGAAATTTAAATCTTTGATAAAAATAATCCAAGATCAATCTCATCGAAAGACCAAGGGTTGAATTTTTAATTTTAAGAAGGTTCCAACTCAATTTTATATTTGAGAATCGGATCTAATCTCACCGAAAGAATCTGAATCTCATTGGAAGAAATTTAATGAAGAAGAAGAAAATATAAACCAATAGAAATTCCAATCTACCGATCAAGTAATTAAGAGAAAATCATTTTCAATTAAAAAGCTGCAAATAAAACATAAATAAAATATAGAAAAGGAAGAAAAATCCTCCCTCTGTGAATGGTGTTCATGATTTGTTGCCCTGCTCCTGTAACTCCATGTCATCGGTACCGCTCTTGGTGTCTCCCAGGAGTTTTGCTCTCGAATTGTGTGGAGTTGAATCAGAATGAGAGTCCCCCTAAATTGTCTCAAATGGTTGTCTCTGTTCAATCTGCTTCTTTCTCTGCCTTAAGTACCCACTGTCTTCTACTGCTTGTCACCACTCGATTTTCACCGACATTAGGTGTTCTTCATGTATGCACCGCACAGGTGCGTTTTTTCACAACTGGCATGTTTCACTAGTTTTACCCTTTTAACTAACTCCAGGTGAGTTAGTTACGTGAATCAGGATGTATACCCATCTCTTGAATGAACCTGCATAGTTAGAATGAATAAAATAAATCAATGAACAAACATAAAAAGGCTTACTTTTATAAACAAAACTTAAATGTAAAATTAATTAATGAATAATAATTATTTTAATTATTATTGATTACTAATTTCTTCTTATTTATATATTATTATTCATTTAATTAATTTATGAAGGTGATTAACTAAAAATTAGATTAAATTAAGAGTTTAGTAATTATTAAATTATTAGAGTTTAGTTTTTTTGATTAAATATTATAATCTATAAAATTAAATATAGTTATTATATTTTATAATTATTTTATTCATGAATAAGTTAATTTATAATTATTATATTCATTAAAGAATAAAATTTACTTACATAAGTTTTATTAATAAGTTTAGAATAATATTTTAGTTTTTTTAATTTTATTTAATTTATTTTATTAGTTTTAAATTGTTGTATTTTATCTATTATTAATAATAATTATTTATTTATTAAGTTCTAGGTTTTTATTATTATTATTTTAATTATTTATTTTATTGTTATTCTATTTTTATTTGTCTATTTTAATTAAGTTAACTTTTTTTAGAATAGTCCTCTTCCCCAAATCGGTGAAACAACAACCCTAAGGGAGGAGGGTGATCTTCGGCCTCCTTCGACAGTGCACGGAGATCAGGGACATCTCCTTCTTCTTCAGAAAACCGCAGTGGTGGCCTCTTTCGATTGGACTCCTCCTTGCACAGTGAAACATCACACAGCGGTGCATAACAACAGCGTAACGGCATCTGGTTTGGCTTCAGCAACACAACAGCCCACAGTTCTCAACGTTTGAATCTCTACAGCGACCAAGACCTCCTCTGCGGTGGCGCTGAGTATGCGGGTCATTCAGTGGTAATTAGCTCAAGGTGGAGCATGGAAGTTTTGAACCAGTAAGGCGACTCGATTCCTGGTTGTAGATCTGAAAAATTTGTGGCTTAATTACTGAGTTAATATGAACCCGGATTGTGAAATCGGTTTTTAAATCGAGTATGAAATTATATCTTTTTGGTTTAGTTTTGAAAGAAATGGTGGTAGAGGTGCATGGGTATTTTAAGGATGAACAACGAGATGGAGGGGATACGTGGATGATGAGAAAACTTCACTGTGAGACTGATGGAAGAAGATGACAAGAAGAATTGGTGAGTCGTCAAGGAAATGGATCAGTGCGAGAGGGTGAGACTGATACTGGTGACTCTGACACTCATTTTTTTCCTTCATGACTCACTAATAGTACAAATTAAAATGCTAATAATAAAATTTAATTTAAAAAAAATAATGAAATGAACAAAACATTAATTAAAACAAAATTCAAATTAACTAAATTGTTAAAGACTAATTAATTAGCTGTAACTAAAATATAACTAAATTATTTAAAAAACTAATAAATAAAATTAACTTAATTATTAATTAAGAATATAAAAATTAAGATTAAATAAATTTCTAACTACATGGAAAACACATAAAAATAATTATCTCCAAAAAAAAATTAAAATAATTAATTTAACTACAGATATTAAACGACAAAGTTAATTAGTTAGATGAAAAAATGAAAACATAAAATTAAAAACAAATTATTTTATTGAACATTAACATAAATTGTTAACTTATTTAATAAATAGAGTAACTTGACGAATTAATAAATAAAGTTAATATCTTTTAATAATTCAATTTTAAATAGTAAAGTTTTAAATTAAAAACTAAACTAGATTATTGCAAATAACAATGAACAATTAATTTAGTTAATAAACATTTAAAATTATTAAAATTTAAACCAGATTAAGATTATTAAACTAAAATTAAATTTAATATAATTTGAATAATTAGAATGACTAAATTAACAATTTAAAAGACTAAAAAGAGAAAATTAATTAAAAAAGAGATTAATAAAAATATGTAATGATAAAAATACAAAAAACACCATTATTTATTAAAAATATTAAAAATACATAATTAAATTTTTAAAAATTTAATAAAAGATGTGGAAAAAGTATGTAAAAAATATAGGCACATCAAATTCCCCCGCACTTACGCATTGTTTTTCCTCAAACAATCCCATGTTTTGTGATCTTTGAAATACAGTAATGTGTTTATTATTTAGCTTAAACATTAACATATCCAACAATTTTAAAACTGAGGACTAAAAATTGATTTAGGCTTTAGAAAATTAATTTTCAGATCAAATCTTTCCTAAAATAAATACTCAAATGTAATTAAGAAAGCAAAGACCATCCATCAAGGAAGATGCCAGGCCTCATATGTGAACCCAATTAATGATTTATTTCAATCCAATCTCAAGTTCTAAATTCAAAATTGACATGAGGTAAAATATCAATTGATGTAATATCTTAACCAAGGAACTTTGTTCTTTGATTAAATCCTAGGTTCCAAAAATAGTTATTTTTTTTGAATCACTGTAATGATACATCCTAAATGGTTTCCATATAAACTAATTGTCCCCTTCATCATTTGGTGTTCACAATTCCCCTCACCCAAATGAACTCATTTTTGATAATAGACACTTTATTTTATTTTTCCCAAGCCATGTATCATGTGCTATGCACTGTTCCATGCACTTATTCAAAGTGTACAAAGGGCTTATAGTAAACCAAAATTCACCGAACATCTAGGGTCTCAGAGACTCACTGTGGGATCCCAGATTCCCAAATTACTCCAATTTCAAAAGTTTTATATAAAAATCATTTCCATTGGCTCATTAAGATAATTACTTTTATAATTAAATGATGAATGAGGTCCCTAAGATCAACTCAAACTTCCAGTCCCAAAGTCTGTGATCATAATTCCACAAAAATGTAACCCATATCACTCTAAAAAATAGTCCCCAAACCAAATTATCCATAAAAGCACTATGTAGATTATAGCATCCCACCTTTTTGTCACATAAAATTTCCTTACATTATACAAAACTGAGGATCTTTAAGGTTTAGTGTCTTGGAAACCAGGAACTTAATACATGAAACAAAAAAACATTCTTCTTAAACACTTGAAAAGCTTATCCTTATGTTAATCCTAGGTTCATTACTGCATCTCATAACCTGAGGACATACATCAAAATAAAGGGTGAGCAGAAGGCCTAGTAAGGGAAATAAGGGAAACATTTAACATGTGAACTTGAGATACATCAACAATGTCATTAAGGCATAAGAATGAAATCATGAGGCATATCATAATAAAAATAATTTTTTTCATAACTTAAAGATGAGGCTACAACATTTAACAAATAAAATCATTTCCGTTTCACCAAGATCTATCCCCAAGGTGTCAATAAAAATTACCAAGGTTATTCACCAAGGTATCAGTCAAAATTGTCATCTCTAGAGATTAAGTCTTTACCCAATGAATTGGAGAACTATCAGAGTGAACCCTTAAATTATCCTTTAATATCATGTGATCCACATATATCATCATCAATAATTTCATAAAAAACCCATATAGCATAAAAGAAATGGGTTTCATTTCATAATCATAATGTTTTAAAAACTGCTTTAAAGACATGATCTTTATGTCACTTTAAACCCACGGAAAGGGAATGCGGGTCTCATGTATGTAAATACCAGAATTTAAAATAGAACATTTTGGTATATATGTGAATACCCATATAGAATAGACAGCTTTGAGTATTAACTTAAAAAAATAAAATAACTTTAGAAAAAAGAGAGATATCTTGAGATGAAAATTCTGCAGCATAACAGTTATGTTTCGGGGTTTTAGAATACATTGAAATGAGAGGGGACATGAGTAAAACATTCATAAATGACCCATAAAACAGTATAGGGACAGAATATAAAGGATATATGACCATGGTAATGCAATTTTATGTACATACCATTTGAAATGAAAATCATGGAAGGAATACAATAATAAGATTTCTCTTATGAAAATTCGGCAGCCTAACAGTGTTACTTAAAACTTCCAAAAAATGGATTGATGAGGTCAAATAGGGTCTCTCATCATATGAACATAAAATATCAGTATGATAGATACAGATATCATACCCCAACATAATAAAAAGGAACATGAAAGACTTTACATGAAAATAGATCTTGAAAACGAGAAGGGTGAAAGAATCCCGTAAAACTTCGGCAGCCTAACAACGCCACTTAAAACATCAAAATACTGAATTGAAGAGATCAAATTGGGTATCTCATAATATGAACATAAAAGATCACTATTATAGATATAGAGATCATACCAAAATATAATAACAAGGAACTTGAAATACTTGACATGAAAGTAGATCTTGAAAACGAGAAGGGTGAAATAATCCCTTAAAAATTCCGCAGCCTAACGACGCCACTTAAACTTTCTTAAAATGAATTGATGAGAGAAAGAAGGGGTCTCTAATCATATGAACATGAAAATGGCAGTAAGAGGAATATAAAAGAACATCCTTCGACATAATATCATGGAGCATAAAATAAATGACATAAAAGAGATTACTTGAAAAGAAAGGGAGAGGTAGGATCCCTTACCTTAAAATGTAACTCTTAAAACTCAAAGGTTGGGACCTTGAGGGCTTGGGGACATCTTGAGAGGACTCCTTGGGAAGTAATGAGACTGGATTTTCATTGAGGTAGAGTTGGGAGTCAAATGGATGAGAGGATGTCTTGGTATTTATAGGGAAAGTTAGGGGACAATGCACTAATGGCCAAGGGACACCTCATTGGTGGTTTTGGAAAAACCATGGGCTTGCCCATGGTATTTTCCCATGGTGATGGCCACTTGGGTCCCCCCATACAATAATTCATCACCTCTGGTTGGCCAACCCTTAAAATATCTCATGACATTGTCATGACATAGTTATGATGTCATTAAACATACCGAAACCCTAAAACTGTATTTTTACTATTCACTGAAAATTCAACTTTCTTAGAAAAATCACAAAATTTAAACTTAACCAAATATCGATGCTATGATTTCAAAAATGAACTCCATTTTATAAAAATAATTTTCTAAATATTTTGAATTTAATTTTTAAATAAATACACTATTCACCGAAAATTCATTTTTTCAGAACAATCCCCAAAAATTACCTTAACATAATATCGATGCTCTGAGTTCAAAAATAAAGTCCATTTTATAAAAAAATTTATAAATATTTTTAATTTAATTTTTAATAATAAAACACTATTCACCTGAAAAAACTAATACTTGACTTATAATTTATGAAACCGTTATTTAACCATTTTATTGAATCACATTACTTAATCAAGGTGCCTAGATTATATTAATACTTTCTTTAAGTGAGATTACTAATCTATTTGGTCACATTACTAATTTTAAGCATAAAATCACTATTCATAATTTACTATTCATCAGAAATTAAGTTGATCTTATTAGACTCTAAATTTCGTAATGAACATAATTGTAGAAGACCATTTTTTGAAAATCATTACACATTTTTAATTATGTAAGGTTTACATAAACATTTTTAAAATATCCTTTCTCTAAAATTCACCAAAAATATGCATACTAAATTTATCCAGACAATTGAAAATTCATAAACTTCATCATAAGAAGAAATAAAAATTTCTATTTAAAATAAAGGATTAGACAAGGAAGTTACGGTCTCCTTACATATACCCTTATAACCCCAGTATAGGACCTAAGTGTAAGGTGTGCTAAGGAGAGAGAATCTGAGGAAGGCTTGGCCAATATCGCACGAGTAGTAATTTCTATCATTTTGAACTTCTCGCGAAGGAGATTCCATTCTAGCTTCACACGATGAATTTTGGCTTGGGTTTGGTCCAGAGCAAAGCCCAGTGGTGCTACTTCCTTCCCAAGTTCTGTTAGATGGGCTTCGATCAGTCCAAGACTACTGGATGAGGCCATCGAATCTTCTTTCTATATTAATTAACCAAGATCACTGTATTTAGAGACAATAATTGAAACATTTACTTGCAGTGGTCATATTGACCAATGGTCATATAATATTCAAAACCCAATGGTCTCATTTTAATTATACTCATGTTATCAAATGAAACAGTTTTGTTGAGTATAAAAATAATATAACACACAAAATTAGGAAACAAGATTTATTCAAAATTTCAGGTTGTTACAATCTCCCCCCCTTAAGAAATTGCGTCCTCACAATTTTTAAAAATTTTGTTTTGAAATTTCATTGAAAGTCCCACATCGGAAAAAGAGTCAATAAAAATATTACTTTAAAAGAAAGAAAGGGAAGTACAAAGTTCACCCGAGTTAACCCACACTAGGATTCCATGTAGGAAAACATGGACATGGAGGAGAAAACAAAGGGTCACATTCTGGGGGAGAGTGATAGGAAACATGATTAGGAGAAAGTTAACAATAAGAAAATCACAAACTTATGATGGGTCAAAATGGTATTTGATTTCCTAGTAGGAAACATTAATAGACAATGTTTTTGTTTTATGTTCCTTTTCATAGTTTTGAGGAATTCATTTACTACATAGAATAAAACACAGGGAAATATACCTGCCTTCAAGTAGAGTTTCATCCTTTAATAAGTTTCTACCGAAAATAATCCTTTCTCCAAATAATGAGAATTCAAAACTACTTGGTCTCATCAAAGCACAAGAATCATCTTTTCGAGAGTCACGCAATCCACAAACGATTAATTATCAATTTCTTCTATCTTTAAACATTATCCCAAAAACAGAAAGGGTAAGATAAAACAACTTTTCAAAAAGAAAGAATCCCATAGGAAGGGAAACTACTTTTAAATCTTCAAAGTTCCATGGTACTACCCAAAGTTCATCATAGACCATTCCATAAACAACTGTCCTTAAAATTCCTCAAAATAACTCAAACTAAGATTGAAACCCAAATACAAGAAGGATTTGATAACATAGTCTTCCAAGATAAACTTTATCGTTCACCTCAAACAACATCAACCACTCCTAACATCTTATAACAAATGTAACTAACCTAAAAATATTTTCCCCAAGATAGGTTAATCATTTCCATAAGTAACCTAAATTACTATAAGTCCACCTTAAATTCATTTATTTTTCAAAATATAATTCAACCTTTACTCCTTAAAGAAAATACCGTAGTAATCTATTTACCTTAATCAAATAGGGTTCCCAAAATAGTGAACGTCTTCCAAAATAATAATCGTATTTTAATCCCATAATCATATCTGTCATATTAATACACCAATCATCACATTTCTTATCACATTGGTTTTTGGGACATGTTCTCCCATTTCCCGCCATTAACTAAGAACAGAAGGTACAATTAGGGGATTAAATACTTAGCCAATAATCATGAAAAGGAACTTAAAGCATAGAAGGATAACTTGTAGAAGAAAAGTATACCCTAACTTGTGATCCCCTAGGTTCCAAACTAGGTTATCCATGATCATATATTATTATGTGAATCTTTATTTTATTTTATCTTTGTTCCTTTAATAATAGTTCATACTAAGCTTATGAATTTACCAAAGCATATCCCCCGGGAGTGTCGTAACCAAGAGTGCAACATATCCCATTTTCATGTACCAGTTCCCATTAGAGTCTATCTCAAAGTGGTGTTTTCGGGTTTTAATCCTATGTACATCTGTTCCAGAGCCACCTCTACCTGCTTGTATCCAGACAGGTATGTATTTTCTTGGCAACCCCTTACTCAATACTCACCAAAATACCAGGAATATTTCCTATATTTAAACTTCTATATAGGATTCTTCCTAAAGTTTTCATATCCTAATTTCCACAAATAACTAAACCATCCTTTGATACCAACTACAGAATCTCCCCTTTTTTGTCACATAAACTTTCATTACATTATACAAAACTGAGGATCTTTAAGGTTTAGTGTCTTGGAAACCAGGAACTTAATACATGAAATAAAAAAAAATCTTCTTAAACAATTGAAAGGATTCTCCTTATGTTCATACTAGGTTCATTACTGCATCTCATAACCTGGGGTCATACATCAAAAGAAAGGGTGAACAAAAGGCCCAGTAAGGGAAACAAGGGAACATTTAACATGTGAACTTGAGATACATCAACAATGTCATGAAAAGAACTTTAAGGCATGAGAATGAAATCATGAGGCATATCATAATAAAAATAACATTTTTCATAACTTGAAGATGTGGCTAAAACATTTAACAATGACAATCATTTTCGTTGCACCAAGGTCCATCCCCAAGGTGTCAATAAAAATTACCAAGGTTATTCACCAAGGTATCAGTCAAAATGGTCATCTCTAGAGATTAAGTCTTTACCCAATGCATTGGAGCGCTATCAGGGCGCACCCTTAAATTAGACTTTATTATCATGTGAGACACATATATCATCATCAATCATTTCATAAACAATCCAAATAGCATAAAAGAAATGGGTTTCATTTCATAATCATAACATTTTAAAAACTGCTTTAAAGACATGATCTTTATGTCTCTTTAAACCCACGGAAAGGGAAAGCGGGTCTCATGTATGTAAATCCCAGAATTTAAAATAGAACATTTTGGTATATATGTGAATAACCCTATATAAGAGAGGGCTTTGAGTATTCACTTAATAAAATAAAATAACTTTAGAAAAAAGAGAGATATCTTGAGACGAAAATTCTATAGCATAACAGCTATGTTTCGGGGTTTTAGAATACATTGAAAAGAGATGGGACATGAGTCAAACATTCATAAATGACCCATAAAATAGTATAGGGAAAGAATATAAAGAATTCATGAACATGGTAGTGAAAGTTTAAGGACATACCATTTAAAATGAAAAACATGGAAGGAATACAAAAATAAGATTTCTCTTATGAAAATTCGGCAGCCTAACGACGTTACTTAAAACTAACAAAAAATGAATTGATGAGGTCAAATAGGGTCTCTAATCATATGAAAATAAAATATCAGTATGATATATATAGAGATAATTCCCCACCATAATAAAAAGGAACATGAAATACTTGTCATGAAAATAGATCTTGAAAACGAGAAGGGTGAAAGAATCCCTTAAAATTTTGGCAGCCTAACGGCACCACTTAAAACATCAAAATACTGAATTGAAGAGATCAAATAGGGTGCCTCATCAGATTAACATAAAAGATCAGTATGATAGATATATAGATCATACCCCAAAATAATAACAAATAACTTGAAAGACTTGACATGAATGTAGATCTTGAAAATGAGAAGGGTGAAATAATCACTTAAACATTCGGCAGCCTAACAGTGCCACTTAAACTTTCTTAAAATGAATTGATGATAGCAAGAAGGGGTATCTCATCATATTATCATTAAAAGTTCAGTAATAGGAATATAAAATAACATCCTCCAACATAAGATCATGGAGCATAAAAGAAATGACATAAAAGAGATTACTTGAAAAGAAAAGGGAGAGGTAGGATCCCTTACCTGAAAACATAACTCTTAAAACTCAAAGGTTGGGACCTTGAGGGCTTGGGGGAACTTTTAGAGGACTCATTGGGAGGTAATTAGACCATAGATTCTTTGGGGGAGAGTTGGTAGTCGAATGGATGAGAGGATGGCTTGGTATTTATAGGGAAGGTGAGGGGACAAGGCATTAATGGCCAATGGACACCTCATTGGTGGTTTTGGAAAAACCATGGGCTTTCCCATGGTATTTTCCCATGGTATTGGACACATGGGCCCCCCATAAAATAATTCATCACCTTTGGTCGGCCAACCCTTAAAATATATCATGACATCATCATGACACAGTTATGATGTCCTTAAACATACCAAAACCCTAAAACTGTATTTTTACTATTCACTGAAAATTCAACTTTCTCAGAAAAATCCCAAACTTTTAGCTTAACCAAATATCAATGCTCTAATTTAAAAAATGAACTCCATTTTATAAAAATAATTTTCTAAATATTTTTAATTTAATTTTTAAATAAATACATTATTCACCGAAAATTCATTTTTTTCAGATGAATCCCCAAAAATTACCTTAACATAATATCGATGCTCTGAGTTAAAAACTAAATTCCATTTTATAAAAATATTTTTATAAATATTTTTAATTTAATTTTTAATAATAAAACATTATTCACTTGAAAAAATAATACTTGACTAATAATTTATGAAATAGTTATTTAACCATTTTATTGAATCACATTACTTAATCAAGGTCCCTAGATTATATTAATACTTTCTTTAAGTGATATTACTAATCCATTTGGTCACATTACTAATCCTAAGCATAGAATCAATATTTATAATTTACTATTCATCAAAAATTAGGTTGTTATTATTAGACTCTAAATTTTGTACTGAACATAATTGTAGAAGACCATTTTTTGAAAATCATTACACATTTTTAATTATTTACGGTTTACATAATCATTTTTAAAATATCCTTTCTCTAAAATTCACCAAAAATATGAATACTATATTTATCCGGACATTTGGAACTTCATAAACTTCATCACAATATTAAATCGAAATTTTTATTTAAAACAAAGGATTACACAAGGTAGTTACGGTCTCCTTACATAGCCCCTTATAATCCCAGCATAGGACCTAAGTGTAAGGTGTGCTAAGGTGAGAGAATCCGAGGGAGGCTCAACCAACATCACACGAGTATTAATTTCTATCATTTGAACTTCTCGCGAAGGAGATTCTATTCTAGCTTCACATGATGAAGTTCGGCTTTGGTTTGGTCCAGAGAAAAGCCCAGTGGTGCTACTTCCTTCCCAAGTTCTTTTTGATGGGCTTCGATCGGTCCAAGACTACTGGGTGAGGCCATCAAATCATCTTTATATATTAATTAACCAAGATCACTTGTATTTAGAGACAATAATCGAAACGTTTAGTTCCAGCGGTCATATTGACCAATGGTCATATAATAGTCAAAACCCAATGGTCTCATTTTAATTATACTCATGTTATCAAATGAAACAGTTTTGTTGAGTATAAAAATAAAATAACACACGAAATTAGGAAACAATATTTATTCAAAATTTCAGGTCGTTACATAGATATCACTCAGAAATAATCCATTATCATTAATTTCAGACTCAATACACAACTTTACTACCAAATAAATATTGTTCTCAAGAAAGACCCATTTGAAAAATAGTGCAAAGCCTAAAATTGTGCAAGATTTTTTTTAAAAAAAATTACCCATTTTTTTACAGAAAGTATTAAATTACTGTGAGAATTGAGGGGCTTTCAATTAAGCACAATTTAGCACATTCAAGAATTGACCCCCAATATTTTGAGGGGGCTGGAGGACTTCACGACCCTCAAAATGTTATTTATAAACCTACACTAGCACAGTGGTGCATGGTCGATCCACATAGAAGGTATGTGAGGGCTCTAAGGTCTTTTACAACCCCCACTATTTTCAGTAGTGGGGAAACAATTAATTACTTTACCGATTTTTATATTTTTGTAAATATTTTTTTTTATGATGAAGTGAAAACAAATGACACTAATTCTATAAATCTCCAATTTACTTAACTAGAAAATGAAATATCTAGAAGCAATAGTACTAACTAGAGATAAGAGAAAAAGTAAACATAAGTGCTAAGAGTTTAACAAATGGTAAGCACGATTGAATTGAAATCTACTGGTTATAATATTGATTCTTCATTATATTTAATTCACACCTTGAAAATTAGTGGTTAATTATTCCTCCCTAGAAGAAATAACACTTGGTATTACTATTCTCAAAGTTCACCACATCAAAAACCACATACAACAAGTTGTTTTAACTATATTAACAGAAATCTATCTCACCGAAAGTTTATTTAGTTTGAACTTTAATTCATGGTAAAAATAATACAATATCAATCTCACAAAAATATCAAGGGTTGAATTTTTAATTGCAATAAGGTGCAGACTCAATTATAGATTTCAGAATCAAATCTAATCTCACCAAAAGAATCCGAATCTCATTGGAATAAATTTAATGAAGAAGAAGAAAATATAAACCAATAGAAATTTCAATTTCCTGATCAAGTAATTAAGTGAAAATAATTTTCAATTCCAAATTAGAAAATACAATGTAAATGAAACATAGAAACGGAAGAAAAATCCTCCCTTTGTGAATGTTGTTCATGATTTGCTGCCCTGCTCCTGCAACTCCAAGTCACCGGTACTGCTCTTGGTGTCTGCCGTGATTTTTTCTCTTGAATTATGTGGCATGGAATTAGAATGAGAGTCCCCCTAAATTGTCTCAAATTATTGTCCCTGGTCAATTTGCTGCTCACTCTGTCTTAAGTACCCACTGTCTTCTGCTGCTTGTCACCACTTGGTTTTCACCGACTTTAGGTGTTCTTCATGTATACACCACACACATGTATTTTTTCACGACTGACATGTCGCACTAGTTTTACCCTTGTAACTAACTCTAGGTGAGTTAGTTGTGTGAATCTAGATGTATAGCCGTCTGTTGAATGAACCTGAATAGTTAGAACAGAAAAATAAATAAATGAACCAACATCAAAAGTGTACTTTTATAAACACAAGATAAATGAAAAATTAAATAATTAATAGTTATTATTTTAATTGTTATTGAAAACTAATTTCTTCTTAGTTATATATTATTATTCATTTAATTAATTTATGAAGGTGATTAAATAATAATTAGAATAAATTAAGAGTTTAGTAATTATTAAATTATTAGAGTTTAGTTTTTTTTATTAAATATTGTAATTTATAAAATTAAATATAGTTATTATATTTTATAAGTATTTTATTCAATATGAAGATAATTTATAATTATTATATTCATTAAAGTATTAAATTTACTTACATTAGTTTTATTAATAAGTTTTGAATAATATTTTACTTTTTTTTAAAATTTAATTTAATTAATTTAATTGGTTTTAAATTGTTATAATTTATCTATTATTATTAATAATTATTTATTTATTAAGTTCTATGATTTTATTGTTATTATTTTAATTATTTATTTTATTGTAATTCTATTTTTATTTTTTTATTTTAATTAAGTTAACTTTTTTATCCTGGTCTTCTTCCCCAAATCGGTGTAACAACAACCCTAAGAGAGGAGGGTGATCTTTGGCCTCCTTCGACAGCGCACACAGATCAAGGAAATCTCATTCTTCTTCTGAAAACCATAGTGGTGGCCTCTTTCAAACAGACTCCTCCTTGCACTGCGACACTTCAAATAGTGGCACACAGTAGCGGTTTAACGACCTTTGGTTAGGCTTCAGCAATACAGTAGTCCACAGCTCTCAAGTTGTGAATCCCCACAGTGACCATGACCTCTTATGCGGTGGTGCGGATTATGTGGGTCAGTCAGTGGTAATCAGCTCACGAGGGAGCATGGTAGGTTCGAACCAGCAAGGCGACTCGATTCCTGGTTGCAGATCTGGAAAATTTGTGGCTTAATTGCTGAGTTAATTTGAATCTAGATTGTGAAATCGGTTTGTAAATCGAGTATGAAATTCTATCTTTCTTGTTTGGTTTTGAACGAAATGGTGGTAGAGGTGCATGGATATTGTAGGGATGAATAATGATATAGAGTCGGTGTGTGGATGAGGAGAAGCCATCACTGTAAGACTGACGAAAGAAGGTGACATGAAGAATCGGTGAGTCATCGAGGAAGTGGATCGGTGCGAGAGGGTGAGATCAATACTGGGATGACATCAGTGAGTCATGAAGGAAAAAAAATGTGTGTCAGAGTCATCGATAGTTAAAAAATAATAATAAAAAGTATCAATAAGTGTGTGCGAAACTGATAAAATAAGAAAAGGATCCGTGTGTTGCAACAAATAACAAGACATTGATAGAAGAAAAATAAAAAACGAGTCATGGATAATTAAAATAAAGAGTAATCGATGTGACATGAAACCAATGGAAGTTTTAAATCGGTGAGTCATGACTCACCGATAGAAGGTATAATAATCGGTCATAGTGCGACAAAATAAATAGATTGGTGAGTCACAACATCGGTGCGTCATGAGAAACCATTAGTTAACATAAAAAAGCATCGGTGATTCAATGACTCACAGATATTTGAAATAAAATATGACACCGATGAAGTGAGAGACTGTAACTAATGCACATAAGAGACCGAAGCTATTTCAAAATGATCTGTGAGTCATGACTCAGCCATAGTTATAAAAACTATGGTGTGATAAGGGATCAGTGACTCACAACATTGGCACATCACGTCATTTGTGCGTCACTCATCGATAGTACAAATTAAAACGTTAACAATAATAATTAATTGAAAACAAATAATAAAATGAACAAAACATTAATTAAAACAAAAATCAAATTAACTAAATTGTTAAAGACTAATTAATTAACTATAACAAAAATATAACTAAATTATTTAACAAACTAATAAATAAAAGTAACTTAATTATTAACTAAAATATAAAAATTAAGATTAAAAAAATTCTAACTAAATGTGAAACACATATAAAGAATTATATGTAGTCAAAAAATTAAAATAATGAAAATTAACTAAATATATTAAATGACAAAGTTAATTATTTTGATGACAAAATACAAACTTAAAATTAAAAACACATTATTTTATTTAAATTTTACTTAAATTGTTAACTTATTTAATAAAAAGAGTAACTAGACCAGTTAATAAATAAAGTTAATTTCTTTTAAGAACTGTATTTTAAATAGTAACGTTTTAAATTATAAACTAAACTAGATTATTGAAAATAAAAATGAAAAATTAATTTAGTTAATAAAAATTTAAAATTATTAACATGTAAACAAAATTAAAATTATTAAACTAAAAAGTAATTTAATATAATTACAATAATTAGAATGACTAAATTAATAATTTAAAAGACTAAAAACACAAAATTAATTATAAAAAGTGATTAATTAAAATATGTAGTGATAAATATACAAAAAACACCATTATTTATTAAAAATATTAAAAATGCACAATTAAATTGTTAAAAATTGAATACAAGATATGGAAAAACTAAGTAATAAAAGAGCCACATCACCCATCATGTCTCTGGGTTACCGTATTTTGTGTACACCAAGATTTTATGCCCCATCCTACACAATTAAAACATTGATTCCCTACCATAGATATATGTAGGAAGCCTCTATGAGGATCAATCCCATCATCCATGTCCCATCATGGTCTTTCCTTTGATCCCTTGGTGTTTTGGGAAGAGCAGGCCCAATCCTGGAGGTTCTACTTCCTTGGGGTCCCCATACATGCACTCCATTCTCACGGGCCACCTTATTAGGCTTCCCATCACCCCACGGAACTAAATGAACTTTGATTCCCATACAAGGGGATATGTAGGAAGCCTCCATGAGGTTAAATCCCAAAAACACTATCATCTACTCATCTATTCCATCCCATTCATCTCAACCACTTCCTTATATCATCCATTATCCATATTAATTCATATATAGGCTGCCACATCCCAGTGGGATCACACCATTCATATGGGAAGCTAATCATGTGTAATCCTTGAATCACCCTTTAAAAGTATGTGGTTTTTGATACCTACATTCTACAGAGTGTATGTATGATGCCTCTCTGAGGTTCAATCTTAGCCAATGGTAAATATTGGAACCCCTCTTAGGGGTCCACCCTCTCTGATCCGCCCTTAGTGGTGTCCAGATCATCATTCATGGTGTGAAATAATCCCTTTTTGGTACATCCCATCTTGGATACATCCTCATTGGGTTTTTTGATCTATCCATCCAGTAAACCTTCTAGGTTCTCCCTCATAGGTATGTACCTTCTTGATCCACTCTCATCATTGTTCTGATCAGTCTGATCCATCTCTTCTAGATTTCAAACTCATGGAATGCCCTGGGTTAAACATGGGAAGCTGAGGAAAACTATGGAGACATGCCTCTAGAATAATATTCCCCGCAATCATCATGGGAATCCTCAAGTTTCAACACCCTTGAGAAGCCCTCTAATGAGGAATAATATAGGTGTTTCATTGTTCCATCGTCAAGACATTCCATAGATGCCTCAACCTAACTACTCTTTTGATTGAAGGTTTCTACCATGACTTGACCCCTTGGAATATCCTGATAGAAGAAGTGTAATTAACCAACATCCACAAAGATATGACACTAAGAACAAGTCTCATGAACAATGTATTAATCTATAAGGGAGACCCGGATTGGGAACCGAGTTCCAAGGAGGAATCCATGGATAGAGGAACCGACATCCCATCATCCTATTTTTATCAAGGATAAAACCTCCATGAAAGGGTGGTATATGCTGCCTACCCTTGGAAAGAATGAATGCAACGCACAATGCAATTGACAATGAATGTCAACGCGCTCACAGACACACCCTAAGAAAAAGTGCTAGAAATAGTGGTATCTTGTGGTGCTTCCTTTTTGATTAGAATAAAAGAGTATATTATGTATATTTGGGGGGTTTTATTTAAATGAAAGAATATTTTGAGAAATTTTAGAGTTCATCATCATGTAGTCAATGAATTTTCCATTTTGTTTCATGCTCTTATCACTTAGTTATTTCTGGTAATTTGAATGGTTGTAGTAGTCGAGAGGTTGGGTGTTTGATATGTGGTGTTTGTTGGATATTCTAATAGATTGATAATATGTTGGGGAGTTCTATATAGCCACCATCAGCCATTAAAAGTATATCCTTATTTCTATACTATCATTTTTCTTTATTTTCCCCCTTGGGAAGGTTTCTATCACTTACCCCCTGACCTTCTGGGTCCTCTAACCTTGAGTTTCCATTCTCATATGGAAAATAATTTTCCCTTGGAGTAGGCCCGATGGATGTGGTGATGATAAGGTGTTTGTCTTGTGGATTGTGATTTTCATTCTCACTTGATAACTGTTGATTCTAATGGTATGTTCTAGGATAGAGGTGTATGTTTTTTCTTAATGGTGGTTAGGGTATTATTTAGTTTAAGGAGTTGAGTCATGTGAGAGTGTGTACCTTTTTCTTAAACTCGATCAACTAGGAATTTTGACGATTTATGAGTGTATAAATCGTTATGGTGGAGAGATTTATCACATCCCAAATTTCTTTTTTCTATTTTATTCCTACTTAGGATTTTGAAATTGGATTTCCCTTGATTCTTGGTTGTTTAAAATCAAATTTTTTAGTTTTGGCATTTTTTCCTCTATTGAAAGGTTTGTGTGCACGGTTAATGGGACACTATGAAACCTCCTAATGCTGAGTCCAATTTCAATTCATTTTTTTCTTTCGAAGTTAGGGTTACATGAATAGTTCATAGTTTGATACAAACCATGTGAAACCAAGGAGTTACTGTGTGGGTATTTGGGTGTCTGTGGATGAGGGTGCAGGGATTGATCATGGTTAGTCCAAACCAAATGATAATCATGCACATGTCTCTACAAAGTTTGATAGAACCGAACCACATGGTTGACACATGGTTTCCCAAACCATGTGTCCAAACTGTGAGGGTGTCTTGTTATTCAATTAAGGGACACATAGTTGGCACACAATTTCCTAAACCATGCAACCTAACTGTTTATAATGCTCAAGTCCAATAGAAATGGATTTTTATCATTTCCTCCTCTCCTTTTAACCCTAAAACACTTCCTTTCTCCCTAATTTGGATCATGTGACCTTAGGGATCTCCTCCCCTCTTAATTACATTTCCCCTCCTCATTCCATGGTGATTCTAAATGGATTCTTCATGTTTTGGGGGTGATTTTTCAAGGAGATTCCAACCACTCTTATTCATACTCCTTCTTCATCTATTTTCTACTTGGTTCCTCTTCCCCCTTGGTTCTGTTGTCCTAGGGATCATGTTTTTTTGTTTTTATTTGGGGATTTTTTCGTCATAAGGTAATTTTTGGATGTCCTTTCCTCTCTGGACCCTTATGAGTAGTATCAGGTTTCTGTTCCCAAATATCTTTTGGTTTGAGGTAGGTTACCTCTTTTCATTTGGCCTATAAATTTAAGAAACATTTATTGATTGATGTTTTAACCTTGTATTGATGTTAATTATTGAATTTATTATTTAGAGTGATTTTTTGGACTGAAATCAAGTGGATTTATTCCGATTTTAATTGTATGGAATGGATTTATTGAGATTCGCACACCAAGTGCTCATCGAAATGCATGGTTGAACATTTTAAATGTATTTTTACTTCTAAATGGTAATTCTGTTCTCCTAAGTGGGTTTTCAAATGGATATTTGTATTCATAAGTGGTGTGATTTCCCCTTTTGGGATATTTTTTGACATCTATAGAATACTTGAGGCCTGACTGGAACTTTCAAGATGAGTTTTATTTAAAAAAATATCCTTGAGATCTATCTCTTTCCATGTTGATTGCTAAATGGAATGGGAGGTCCTTGGCATGGGACTTACCTCATGTATTGTTGGTCCAAAGGCAAGGGGACTATCTCTAGGGGTGACTCAGGGGAGATTCTTGGTAGTGTGGTTCATGTATTGAATTGAATTTATTTTATATATATGGAAAATTATTTGGATTTTATTGGATCAACCTCAGTTTAGATATAACATGGGAACATTGGAACCTCTCCCTCCCCCTATTTTCTCGCTTATACCTACTTACATTAGTGTTTTTGGTGTGGGATCTTCATGGAATCATTAGGTATGCCTTTATTATCTTGATTTCTTCCTTCTCATTAGTTCTTCTTTCATTTTTATTGGCGTTTCCTCCCTATAGTGGGTTGGTTTATCTAAAATGTATTGAACCGTGGCTCTTTGGTTCTAATCTTTGTGTTTATGGTTCAATAATTCCTTCATAGGGTCCTCTTGGGGTGTAGTTTGGTTTTCCACTGGATTTCAGAAGTCTCCAAGCTTGAGGTAGGTGATTCCATGCTTTTACATTATTGAATGATTTTAGTATGCTTGGTGTTCTTTGTGAATATGTTCTATAGATTGTGTTAATGGTGTTAAATATGTTTTAATTTTTTTGGGTGTTCATATGGGATTAAATATTATTTTCCAAATTAAATTGGTTGTGTATCATGAGTTCTTTCTTTTTTGTGATTATACATTGAATTGTGTAAATAGTTCAAAGTATGTTTTTAATTGGATTTAGTGTCTGTATGGGTTTGGAAGATGTTTATCTTTGGAAACAGTGGGATTTTATATGGGTTCATACTGTTTGATATGTGTATGTAAAATAGGTGACCTATGTGATTTGAGAAATGGAATTGAGCATAAAAGGGGAGTATTGGGTATCTAGGATGGTAGACTAGGACTAGTACACTAGTTGGATCAGTAGGGCTGATGCCTAGTTCCATCTAGCATGATTGAAACTAAAATAAAAACTAAACATTAATGATGATTTGAAACCACTAGACCTTGTGACGTGTTCTTCTCTGGTGGATCGTGCATGAGGAAATTGTGGGTTATAGTTTCTATACCGTTATTCACTAAGGCACAGGGTTCCTAAGGTACCACTAGTGCTTTTTTGCCTTTAGGGATTACCCATGGTGGTCTTGTGATGTGGCTCTTACTATTGTTATACGATGGACCATTCTTTCATTTTAATTTCAAAGCAGGATTCTTAAATATTTTTTACCCAAAGTGTTTTATTAAAACTATTTCCAAACCTTTTTTATTAAAAACTTGTACATTAATTTTTCTTATAATTTTATCCCATGAAATCTATTTTGGATTGAATCCCACTGGGAATCAGATCAAACCCTACATTAACCCTTGTATTTTTGTAGATCATTTTATATATGACCAAATTAAAGGAAATGTGATTCGTGGCGGTGATTCTAGATTTTGTTAATAGTTGTTCCTATATTGTAGGTGTTTGTGGTTGTGGATTGAGGGTGATGTACCATTCATTACATTGAGTTTTTTGGGTCATGGTATAGTTTTTCCTCCACCCATGTTGTTTCTTTGGTATATAATTTTGCTAATGTTGTAAAATGTTTAACTTGAAATTTTTGTATCAGTTTTCATTATGGATATTGATATTGGTGTGATGTTATATTTTTGAGAATTTTTTATGGTTTCTCTTCATGGGTGAAATCATTTCCAGAGGTAAAATATCAATACACAGGCAGTAGTTTCCAGCCTGTGGGGATCGGGAACGCACTTCAGACTATGCCATGGGCCAGGTCGGGTGTCGACTCAGATGGAATCCCAAACCGATTCACAAAAAAACGGTATCAAAGGGATGTTTCTACCTTTATTTAGATCATGCTATTTTGGAATTTTTGGAGTATATCAAATCTAGGAGTGTCAAGGCATGAGGTTCTGGTTGTGAGTGGGGTGTCTGGCCAACACACCTCATGATGGACCTTGAGTATCCATGGGATGTGGGGAATGGATTTTACTTCTCTTCAAGGTGAGACGTACAATCTGCAGACTATTCATGGCCACTGGGTGGGGGTGTGGTGATTTGTCTTGTTTTTTAGTTTTTTATGGTTTTTTATTTATGGAATTGTATGAAATTTGACTTAGTTGCTGAATTTTTCTAGAATATTGTATTGATGGTCGTATTTATGGAAACCTTGTGTATATTGGTTTTTTTAGTATAATTCCTCCTTGGAGACATCTTGTGAAACTGAGGGAAGAGGAAGTAGAGAGTTATCCATCACTAGTTGATCAAAGAATAGTGGAAGCCATGGTTTGGGATGTTCATGCTTTCGTTCATGGAACGGGATCTTGTCCTACTCATGTTGGGGAAGCCGAACTAGGTCTGGTAAAGTACGAGTCTTAAGTTTTTCTCAAGAACAAACCTAATACCTTCCAGGGTAACATGGATCCCTAGGAGGAAGAGGAGTATTCAGAGAAGATCTAGAGGATTTTTGGGTTTTTAGACACTCCTGGGGAATTCAGGGTGATGTTTGCTTCGTTCTTGTTGGAATGTGCCAGTTGGAGGTGGTGGGATTTAGTGGTTTATGATACGATGCATGATCATGTGGGTTAGATTTAATTCAATGTTGTGTTAAATGAGAAATAATACCCGAATACCTTGTCCCTTTCCAAGACAAAAGAGTTTTTGGATCTCCACCAGGGGGATGAGTACACCACCACTTTGTAGAATTGGTTCAGTTCACCACAGAGGAAGTTTCCGATGAGTAGCTAAAGGATTAATAGTTTGGGATAGGTTTGTGGCTGGATATTTGATCCTAGGTCCTTTTGTAAAAGATTAATATGTATTTTTATGTGGATTACTGTGATTTGATGGTGGAGATTGATCCCTCTATAAATTATAGGTTTTCTAGTGTAGTTCAAACTGTGTTCTAGAGTTGTGGAAATTCATCTGAAAAGAATAGAAAGTGTAATGAGCAAGAAAAGAGGGTATATGGTAACTCAGTCCATCCTTCATGACTATTTTTTCAATTCCTTTTAATGTTGGATCAGTTACATTTCATCAGTGTGGAATGGAAGGGAATACACAACCTACGTTTTCAAATCCACCCAAACCTTTCCATCAGTGAGGAAATATGGGGAACTTGTAGCAGTTTCTCAACGTGGTGCACCTATATTAGGGTGGTGCATGATCTATAGCCTACAAAGGGATGTTATCCTAGTTAGAAAAATTTAGGATAGCAGGTTCCTGATTTGATAGACTTGGAGGTAGGGATGGATCCACTTCTTGGCATAGTCGGTTCAAGGTAGATCCATAGTTTAGTGTTCATTCTCATGATCAGGTAGATATGAGGAATATTTATATTGTGGACCAATAACCATTATAATCATATGTAGGACCTTCCATGATTCAAGGTATGATTCTTATTATATCACCCATGGATTCTATTTTGTTTGATATTGGAGCCATTTTTTATTTTATCTTTTCCATTCATTTGGATGTGTTGAAATTTTCAAATGAGATTATGCCTTATGCGATGGATTTGGTGATACTATAGGGTAAGAATAAAGAGTATGGTTTCAGGTTTCCTTCATGTGCACTCACCATTCTAGGGGTCGAATTAGAGAGGGATTTTTTGTTTTAGAGATGGACCTCTTTTACGTGATCCTCAATATGGATTGTATGGAGAATTTCTAGGTGTACATAAATCTTATAAATGGTGAGTGAGTTTTTTTGAACCTGATGGAAGCTATCAGGTCTTCCAGGGTGAATGGGATCCTCGATTAGAAATTGATAAACCTTCACTTCTAGAATTAGGTAGTCTTGTTTTCAAGACATTATTTCCCTTGTTGAAGGATGATGGTAGTGCTTCTGATACTGGTTACCTCATATGGTAGACGGGTTCCCATAGGTATTTCCGGGCAATTTTTTAGGGTTTACTGCAGAATCAGATGTCATTTTCACCATTGATTTGGCATCGAGAACACAACTAATATATCTTTCCTCTTACTATATGACCCCCTGAGTTGATGGAATTAGATATATAGTTAGAGACTTGTAATCCAAAGGATTCATTCACCTGAGCATCTCACCTTGGGCTGAACTAGTCTTTTTGGAAAAGAAGGCTGATGGATCTCTCTGGTTATGTATCAATTACTAGAAGCTAAATAAGGCAACATTTAAGAAAAAATACTCCTTTCCCCAGATTGATGACCTTTTTTATCAGATCAAGGGGGAAAAGTGGTTCTCCAATATTGACTTGTGTTCTGGGTATTAATAGGTCAGATTCAAAGAGGTGTGTGTTCCTAAAATATATTTCCAAATAAGGTGTCACTACTGGAAACATGACTTTTCCCAATGCTTCTATACCAACGGTTTGTAAAAACCATTGGTATAGGTCCTTTTTCCCAACGGTTTGGCCAAACCGTTGGGAAATCCCACTTTGTGGCCACTTTTCCCAATGGTTTGTCAAAACCGTTGGGAACGGGTATACCTATCCCAACGGTTTGGCCGAACTGTTGGGAAATGGTATACATATCCCAATGGTTTGGCCAAAACGTTGGGAAAATTCCACTTTGTGGCCACCTTTCCCAATGGTTTGCCAAAACTGTTGGGAAAGGTCCCCTGGAAACCAACCTATACCAACAGTTGTCAAAACCGTTGGTATAGTTCTATACCAACGGTTTTGACAACCGTTGGTATAGGTCATAAGAATTTTTATCATATCTTCTTACCTAGAACATTATTTAAATCAAAATTTGAAATAATTATGACAATACATATATATATTTATGTAATTATGTTCACAAAAGTCATGTTAGGTAACTGGTTAAGATGTTCAATGATAAACTAGGGGTCCTGGGATCAAATCCCAGCGAATGTTTTTTTTGAAATACATATACCAACGGTTCCATAACCGTTGGTATATATTTTCATATTACTTATACAAATGGTTTCCAAAACCATTGGTATATATTTTCATATTACTTATACCAATGGTTTCCAAAACCGTTGGTATAGGTCTATACCAACGGTTTTCGAAAAACCATTGGTATAGACCTATCCCAATGGCTTACTTGGCTATGGTTCTCCAAACCATTGGTATAGGCTATAACAATGGTTTGGAGGCCTATAAAAATGGTTCCAAACCGTTGGTATATGTTAGTTTTCCAGTAGAGTGTGACTATTTTGAGTATTTGTTCATGCCATTAGGGTTGAAGAAGTCTCTAATGGTTTTCATGGTTCTCATGAGTCGGGGATCCACCTGTATCTCGATGATTTTATCGTTGTATTTATGGATGAAATCCTGGACTACTCAAGAACCGAAGAAGATCATTAGTGGCACTTTTGAATCATGTTGGGAACTATTTGAGACTATTTCATCTACGATAGGCTTTCCAAGTTCACCTTATAGATTAAGGAGGTGATGTTTATGGGGCATGTGATCTCATAATGAGGGGTTTCAGTGCACCCTGAGAAGTTCAATGCAATGATTTCATGGGGGAATACCTAACATAATTTCTAGATTAGAATATTTCTATTCTATGAAGGGTATTATAGGTGGTTCATTAGATATTTTTATCAGATTACTTCACCCATGATGACACTTACTCAGAAATGGGTGAAGTTTGAGTGGATCCTAGAATGTTAGGTGTCATTTGAGGAGCTTAAGTGGTGGTTGATCACCTCCCTTGTTTTGATCTTGTTTAAGTCCAAGAAGGGGTAAGTGGTCTAATATGATGCCTTAGGTATAGTTCTTGGGTGCATGCTGATGCAGGATAATCATGTGGTGGTGTATGGTTCCAACCAACTCAGACCACATGATAGAATTACCCAACCCATGAATTAGTGTTGGTAGTAATGATTCACACCTTGAATACATGGCATCATTATCTTTTTAGGGATAATATTATAGTCTACTTATATCATAAGAGTTTGGATTTCATTTTATCATAGAATGATTCGAATATAAGGCATCACCATTGGGTCAATAAGATTAAGGGGTTTGATTTTGATATTGTGTATACCCTTGGAAAAAGGTAATGTAGTAGAAGATTATTTGAGAAATAAAGTACTGGTGAAGGCAGTGAAGGAGTCCAATGATGAGTGGAATCTGATTGGTCTTTTTTCCCATATTAATTTTGAGACCAGGGAGCACAATTGATGTGATTTCTTAATAGTGTTCATATGACACCCTCACTCCTAGAGCTAATTCAATAGGAGAATCATGATGATGAATTTTTTAGCATTATATGTTTTTATTAAATGGAGGGGAGGTTCCCAATTAATGGTATTTATCTTTAAGTGGGGTTATTTTCTTCATTGTCCTTGTGGTGGTGTCCCTGTTGCTGCAGAAGGCGATGACATCAGATAACCACTGGTCTCAGTTGGTTGTTCATCCCAAGACCACCAAAATGTTCTATGAGGTGTGTATTTAGTTCTAGTGGCCAAGTAAGAAATGGTAAATAGATGATTTTGTATATTTATGTTATACATGTCATCAGGTTAAAGTAGCAAACATAAGTCCCTTTGGTTTTCTTCTGTCCTTACCCATCCCTATCTGGAAGTGGGACGAGGTCAGCATGGATTTCATTATTGGCTTACTTTGTACACCATATTGAAAGAATGTGATTTTTTTAGTGATTTAATGTCTAACTAAATCATCCCATTTTATCCCGATCATGTATTCATCCAAGGTGTAGGAGTTGCATCAATTGTATGTTCAGGAAATAGTGAAGCTTCATGGTGTGCCATTGGAAATTGTTTCAAATTGGTTCCATATTTTACCTCTTAGTCCAAGGAATGACTCCAAAAGGAAATGGTATCATAGATCAAGTTGATCGTAACATTACACCCTTAAATAGATGGTCATATGGAGTGGGTGAATAACATATTGGAGGATATGCTCTGATCATGGGTGTTAGATTTCAGAGGATCGTGGGACATCCATTTAGGGTTGGTGGAATTTTCCTATAATAATATTTACGAGTCATCAATAAGTATTTCTCCATTTGATGTGCTTTATGGTTGGCCATGTTGGTCCACTCTATAGTGGGCATAGGTGGATGAAACCTCATTGTTGGGACCGAGTCTCATGCAGAAGATGTCTGAGAAGGTACATTTAATCAAGAACTAGTTGATGACATCGTAGAGTCATCACAAATCTTATGTTGATTTTCAGCCCTGAGCCATGGAGGTCTCTATTATTGATCAGCTATTTATAAAGGTGTATCCTCATTTTGATCACCATCATCTTGGTAAGAAAGGGAAACTAACACTGAGGTATGAAAAACCTTTGAGATTATCAATAGTATTGGTAAAGGGGAATAAAAGTTATCTTTTTTATCCCATTTTATGTTAATTCCAGACCTTCTCCATGTCTCTTAGTTAAATAAGTATAATTTGGACCTGTCTCATGTGTTGAACTAGGAAGAGTTGGAATTGGAGTCTGATTTTTTTTAATGTTTGAGTGACCAGTACTGATTTTGGATTTCCTAGATAAAGTTCATTGGGGGAATTTAATACCACTGATATGAGTTCTTTGGCAGGATGGAAATGATGAGAATGAGACATGGGAGTGGAAGTCCTAGGTCGAGGATTAGTACCCATTTTTGATCTCTGGCCAGACTTCATGTTGAATTTATAAGGGCATAAATTATTCATGGTGGGGAGAATTTTCACATCCATTGTTTTATTTTTGATCTATACTTTTGTTTATTTTTGTTATTGTATTTATCCCATGGTTTTACTGGGAATTTTTGGTGAAAATGGTGTTTTGGACCCGATAGTAGGTGGCACACGGTTGGAGCATAGTTAGTAGAAAATGTGTGACATTCTAGAAGAGACTGTGCACCTTGGACAATGGCACTGTCCAGGGCGCATGACAGACCACATGGGCATCCACCCTACCCATAAAAACCATGAAGTTGATTTCCTCTTAGACCGAGGAGACCACATGGTTGCCACACAGTTTGGTAAACCATGGGGACTAACCATGCGACCTATCTAGGTGATTAAAAATATTTAATTTTACATTTACGTCTTCAAATTTTACACCAAATCCATACTTTATCTCCCCATTCTAGATTTACATCCTTATCCACCACTCCCTCTCCCTCTTAGCTCCCTTGGACTACCTTCTTTTGGTGTATTTGGTGTGGGATCTTCAAATAATCATTAATTAATCCTTTTTTCTCATGATTTATTCCTTATTCTTGGTTATTAATTTATTTTTTTGGTTCTTATCCCTCTAGAGAGTTAGTTTTCCTAAAATGGGATGAATCATGATTCTTTAGGTTAAATCTTTGTGTTTATGGTTTGATATTTCCATTATAGGATCCTCTTTTTGTGTAGTTGTAGTTTTCCCCCAGATTCCAAATGTTTCCAAGCTTGAGGTATGATATTCCATGATTTTACATTATTAGTTGATTTTAGTATGCTTTATGTACTTCGTGAACGTAATCTATGGATTTTGTGAGTGGTGTGAAATGTGTTTTCAAAAGGTTTAAGGGCGTGTATGGGTAGAAAGATGATTTTATAAATGAATTTGGTTGTGTATCAGGTGTTCTTTCCTTGTTGTGCTTCTAAATTTAGTATTTAAATGGTTCAAAGTATGTTCTCAATTATCTTTAGTGTGTGAATGGATTTGAAAGAGGGTTTTCATGTGGATATGGTGGTTTCCATGTGGTTTAAAATTGTTTGGTATGTGTATTTTAAATTGGTGATTTATGTGATATGAGAAATGGAATTGAGAACAAAAATAAGGTATTTAGGTTGGTGGATTAGGACTAGTATGCTATTCAGATCAGTGGGGCCGGTTCCTAGTTCTTTCTAATAGGATTGATGCTAACACATTAACTAAATATTGATGGTGATTAAAGATCACTAGTCCTTGGGATCTATTACCCTCTAGTGAATCATTCAAGAGTTTGTTGTGGGATATGATTTTTATACCATGTTTCATTGAGGTATGAGGTTCCTAGAGTTCCTCTAGTGCTAGGTCCTTTAGGGATTACTCATGGTGATCTTGTGATGTGGTGATTACTATCGACATATTGTGGACCTTTAATTCATTTTAAATCCAAATCACGCTTCTTAAAAAAATCCCCAAAATGTTTTATTAAAAAAATTAATCAAATTTTCTTAAAAACTTGTATGTTAATTTGTCTTATAATGTTATGTCATTGAATCTATTTTTGGTGTTATCCTACTCGGAATTGGATCACACCCTATATATACCCATGGGTGTGTTTATATGATGTTATCTTTGGACTAGGTAAATGCAAGCTATTTTGTGGTGGTGATGGTGGATCTGAATGATAGTGTTTCCTCTCTTGAAGGTGTTGGTGGAGGAGGCTTGAGAGAGATGTTCCTTTCATTGCATGATGGTTGTTTCGGTGCGGATGTGCGTCGGGTTACGCTGTTCCGCCAGGACGCGTTCGCGCGTGCACCCGTCAACCCGAGGGGATGGGCGCGCGGCTTGTGGTCCCGCAGTCCCGCTTTCCAAGGGCGGGCGGCATTAGTCCCTTATTCAGGGGCGTCTGCTCCTTGATCGAAACCGGGATGATGGGATGTCGGCTCCTCCTTCCTTGGACGTATCCTCGGAACTCGTCGCCTAATCCGGGTCTCCCTCATAGACTTAAGAATGTTCGTGAATCTCGTTCCCGGCGCCATATCTTCATGGACACCGGTTAATTACGCTGCTTCCGCCCGGACGCTCCAAGGAGTCTGGTCGGGGAAGCAACCTGCGGTGAGAAGGCCGGGTGGCTCTGGGTGCTGGGGGCGTGTCGTAACACTGCGGCTCTGCACGTCTGTCTTCCGTCCCTAATAGGGCTTCTCGAAGGCATGATGGCCTGAGGCATCCCGTACTGGGTGCGGGGAACTGTGTCACCTGAGGTTTTCCTCAGCTTCCCATGTTTAACACGGGGTATGCCGTGAGTTTAACGTCCAGCGGGGACGGCATCGGACCGATCAACACGAAAAGTGGATCGGATGACAGAACCCCTTGCGGGGAACCTCCGACGCTGGGGCCAGCGCAAGGGCGGCTTCCCAAGTGATATGGAGTGTAGTGAAGTGGCATGACCCCACCGGGATGTGGCGGCCCGGGTAAGGATCAGGATGGATGATGGAGTGAAGAGCTTGGACCCCGTAGGGGCTTCCTACGTACCGCGCGTTAGCACGGATCAAAGTCAACGTAGTTCGGGTATACAGTTTAACGTCATGCTGGACGTCGGCAAGCCGACTCACGAAGAGGTCTAGGCCGCCGGGCGGAGGATTGAACCGAACCACCTCGCACGGAGGGGGATGGAACGGCCGGGTGGATCACAGTTTCACGTCATGCTGGACGATGAAAGGAGAAATGGAAAAAGGGGTTGTGGGGAGGCACAGTGGAGATACACACGGGCAGTCTCCCACAGGGGCGGATTCATAGGTGAATCAACGCAAGCGTGAACCCTGGAGGGGTTCACTGATGGATGAACCGACGTAAATACGACCGGGACAACCAGGTGGCGGGCTTGGACCTCAAGAAGGCTTCCTACGTACCCTGTATAGAAGACAGGGATCAAAGTCCACGTAGTTCATTCTGTCAGGACTTATGCACTTGAGGCAGCCCGGATGCGGCAAAACTCAGTTGGAAGGGACTTGGACCGAAAGCAGAAGACACCTCGATCCCAGTCACACCCTCTACTGGCTTCGGCAGTGGGGAGGCGCAATGGAGATACACATGTGCAGCCTCCCACGAGAAACTAGGGGTTTGTAATACCCTGCCCCCGTAGGGAAAAGCCACTCCCATTAAATCGTCCCTAAAGAGGGGCAATCCCGACATCCCTGCAGAGACGAGCGGGTGGGGGCCACATCCAAACCGGGGGGGACCCTGCGTGCGAGGCACGGGATCAGGTTGCGGACGGTTTAACGTCTTGCCGGACGAAGTACAGTTTAACGTCGTGTGTTGAGGACGAAGCGGACGGTTTAACGTCTTGCCGGACGAAGTACAGTTTAACGTCGTGTGTTGAGGACGAAGCGGACGGTTTAACGTCTTGCCGGACGAAGTACAGTTTAACGTCGTGTGTTGAGGACGAAGGTGCTTGGCAGTTTAACGTCTTACAGCGCGGACGTGGTACAATTTAACGTCATGCTGGACGAAACACTTGGCAGTTTAACGTCTTGCAGCGCGGACGATATGCTAGGCAGTTTAACGTCGTGCAGCTTGGACGTATGCAGTTTAACGTCGTGCAGGATGTGGTGCAGTTTAGCGTCATGCAGGACGAATATGCAGTTTAACGTCATGCTGGACGAATATGCAGTTTAACGTCATGCTGGACGAATATGCAGTTTAACTTCATGCTGGACGAATAATTGCCGTTGATGGGTCTGTGTCACTTCGCACGAGCCTGGAAGGCTGCACGGGAAGACAGCGCACGGTTCGGGCACCCAGGATGAGGATCATCGGGCGCCACGCAGGCGGGTACCCTCATGGGGTCAAGGGAGGCGACCCTGGCGGATTGCGCGCAAAAGAGGAGCTTTGCGCGCAAAACCGCGGGTCGGCGCACAATTGGGCCAGCGCTTCGCGCGCGGATGATGGGGATTGCGCGCACCGGGCTTCGGATAGCGCGCGGAGGCAACGGCTCATTCTCTAACGAATGGCCACTTTGAAGATGGGGGGTGCGCGCAATCGGGTTGGATTGCGCGCACCCGGGGGCAATTGCGCGCAAGAGGCTTCTTTTGCGCGCAAAGGCCTTCGGGTTGAAATTTATTCAAAGGAAATGAGCCAAGGGGATTGCGCGCGAAGGCGGACCCCAAGGCTCTATTGTGCGAAAGAAAGGAGGTTACCTGAAGATCGGCATTGCGCGCGGAAGGGGTTGAATTGCGCGCGCGGGAGACCGTTCGACTTTCAGCAACCTTTGAAACGTTGGGGGTCGCCTAGTATTTATAGGCAACCCCGGGCGCGGAATCCAAGGCGCGAGCGCGGAATTCTCCTCGCGGGCGCGGAATCGGGCACGGCGCGCAAGGGAGTTGCGCGCATCCCGGGGGTTTTGCGCGCGGATCATCATCTTTGCGCGCAGACCTCTGAAATTCCGCGCAAGGCCTCCGGGCCCTCCGAAACATTCTTCCGACTCCAAATATGACCTCGCTTTCCGCATCGGGAGCTTCGTTTGGGAACAACGGACTTTTCCGGCGTCTACAAAAGCCCCCCCTCGGAATATGATCGGCGAGAGGTCGCAACGATCGGGTTCCGAGGGAGACGCCGGAATGCCGAAGTCCTGGGCGGCGCGGGACTTAGGCGCGCAAAAAGGGGCGCCGGTCGCGAAATTCGCTGCTGCGGTCGCGCAAAGCGCTTTCCGCGCAGCGCGGACCCCGGCCTCGCCTATAAATAGGGGCCCTGGGTCCCGCGTTCCGTACTCCGGCCTTCCGCGCGATAAGCTCCAACGCTCTCGTGCGTGAAATTGCCTTTTCCGGCGCGAAATTCGCCTGATCGGCGCGCAAAACCGTCCGGATTTCGCCTGTCTTTGCGCGAAAACCCGGAACTTTGCGCGACAGTCTTCCCAATTGCGCGCCGTCCACTTGGATTGCGCGCCAACCTTCAAACTTCTCTACCAGCCTCGTCCGATCCCGCACGCTTCATCCCTTAACCCGCACGACTCCCGAAACATCTGAGATGGCCGCGAATCAAGGAAATGAGGGGGATTCCGCCACTCGCAGGGCTGAGATGGCGACGAACGAGGAGGTTTACGGAGCCAAGGAGATTGTTTCCAACAATCAATCCTTGTTCGACTTACTGACGCCGGCCCAGAAGACATATCCACTGTCGGACAACCTGCCGCTCTGGAACTTCGGCACCCTAGATGAGGTTCCGGTGCCAGGGTTCGAGATTGATGCGCCGCGGACCTGGGTGACCCGGGAGGACGAGCTTCTCCGCTATAACATCACCAACAATGGGCATCCTGCCAGGGAGACCAGACACTTGGATGTCTATGTCCTGAACCCGAGGAAGCGAACCATTGATGGGGGTGAGCGTACTGCGGAGAATTCTCCAGCCCTCTACTCGAGCATATATCGCCAGAGCGTCACGGACGACACCAAGGGCTGGCTGAAGGACTGGGACTTGCGGTCTGGGGGCAATTTCACCAGCGAGTGGGCCTGGGCGTTCTGGGTACGCCACACTTGCGATCACTTCGCAGAGGAGCTGCGGTACATCGGCCTGTTTGAGGCGGTGTGGACGTCGCAGTTCCACTTCTACCAGCAGTCCGAGCTCAGGCCGGAGCTGTTCACCCGATGGTCTCCGGATACCAACACCTTCCATCTTCACCATGGGGAGGTCGGCATCGGTCTCTGGGACATCCACTGCATCGGAGGTATCCCGCTGGAGGGCTACCAATACGATGAGTTCCTGCCGCCGAAGAACACCTGGGAGGACAGGTCACGGAATCCCATCCTGACCTGGCATCTGCTTGACCTGGCTACGCAGCGGCTCGGGATCAAAGACTTCCAGAAGGACATAGCCTACAAGGAATGGTTCGGCCAGTTCTTGGAGCATGACCCGGCGGTCAAGATGCCAGGCAGGGGGAAGCGGTGCCCGACCGCAGCTCAGAGGAGCCGGAACGGGTCGTACTGGCGGGTCCTGGAGACGGGTGACTACCGCTCATGGGGGTACCGCGTCATCGAGGCCCGGGACCCAAACGTCCGGTACGCGGCGTTTATGGCCGCCTTTCTGAGTGGGTGGCTCCTGCCAGTGCGGGACGCGAGAATGGGCGTTCGCCCGGCGACACTGGCGGTGGCGGGCGCTATGGCCGCCAACAAACGATACAACCTCGGGGTCCCAGTGCTGGCGAGGCTGTATGCCATCCTGGGACGCATCTCACGAGGGGGGTCGCCACGAAGGATCTGTGGGCCCTTTCAGTTCTTCCACGGCTGGGTGGCTGCTCACCTCGGTGGGTACACGTTTCCGAACGCCATCATTCCTCCGGGCAACGGCCTGCGACCCTCCCTGCTGAACATCGCGGGGGTCGCTCCGATGACCCTAAGTGAGGAGGGTGTGCGGATCCGGATTAGCAATCATGCCAACTTCAACTTCAGTCCGTTCCCCACTCCCGTCGGCCAGATGATTGACAATGGGCAGGGTCCGCTGGAGCAGCATGAATACTTCCTGAACATGCGGGGCGGGGTGCTCGTGGCTCGGATCGACGGGAAGGTGATCTGCGAGCCTTACGTGCCGACCCGTTTCGCCAGGCAGTTCGGGTGCCTTCAACGGATGCCGAAGAGGGTATTCACTGCTGTCCGGGAGGAGACGAACCCTTGCGTCCTTCGTCAGATGTGGCTGATGTTCGCCGCTTTCGGCTCTGGCGACGTCATCACTCTCCCTCCTACCGGAGTTGACGCAGGCTTGGCAACCGAGTACGCCGAACACTGGGCCATCGTGTACCCCGAGGGGCTTTTGCGGAAGCTAGTTCGGCGGCTCGAGGTTACCCGTGCGGAGACCGGGCGTCAAGGAAGGAGGCGAGGCGCCGCCACACGGGGGAGAACGGAGGCGCGCCAATCAGCGGAGCCGGTGCGGGCAGGGACTTCGGCGGTGGGCACATCGCGAGCTGCCGCTACGACCTCGGCGCCCAGAGAGGGGGCACGCGTGGTGGTCGAAGAGCGGCCCGGGAAGCAGGTGAGACGTCTGCTCGAACCTTCCCACGATGCAGTCTTCCTGGCGCTGTGGTCGGCCTGGATGACTCTGCGGCAGTCACTGGGGACCGACGCCATCTGGCGAAAGATACTCAGAGAAGGAATCTATCTGCCAGAGGTCGGGCGCCTCCAGATTGCCGACAGAGTGGACTTCAACCGGCAGTATGCGTATCTGACGGCCATGGACGAGTACGCGCGCCAACGTGGTCAGCGCGCGGAGCCATCCCTTCTGGTGAAGGTGATGCTCGGTCTCGAGCCCGCTCCGGAACAGATGCCGCCGGAAGAAGACGACAGTAGCAACGACTCCGAGGAAGAGGAGGAAATGGGGGAGGATGAAGGCTCCGAGGGAAGATCCCATCAGGGGAGTCCGCGGGAGAGCGGCGAGGTGGCCGGCTCTGACGACGTTGATGTCACTGAGCTCCTCGAGGTCCGCTTCTATCCCTACTCAATCTGCTTCATCCATTCTCTTATGCAGCTTCTAACCCATTTCTCCATCTTTCTCAGGAGCGCACGGATGTTGGCCAGGCGTCCTCAGCGGGAGTAGGAGGGGCGCCCGCAGGACAAGGCGGGGGCCAGACACCTATCATTGAATTGACAAGCGCTAAGGGGTCCCCTGCTGCAACTGTTCCTGCGGCGACCGGGGTAGCGGAAGATGACGCTCCGAACTCCCGTAAGTCTCCCTAATTTACTGCTGGTGCTTGCCGTTGACGATCCGTGACTAACCATGGCATGCCCTGCGCAGTGATCTCAACACTGGAGGCTCGTCAGGTTGCCGAACCCGGGCCATCCACGAGTGGACCGGTGGTGGACATGCCGCCTGCTCCGGAACAGACTTCCCAAACCGAGCCGGCCCCACCAACTGCTGATCAGGGGGCTGCGGACGCCGGCGGTGCTGACATCGGAGAGAGGTTGGGGGCTGACGAGGGTGTCAGCGCCACTGGGGAGAGAGAAGAAGGTCGCCCGGATGTTGGGGAACCTATCCCTCGTGAGGACCTCCCAGGGGCGGACCCTGCAGCAGACCTGCTGGCTGCCTTCCCTGCCTACCGGCCTGCCGATCCCGAGGAGATGGACGACTCAGACACGGAGGCGGTCGAGGAGAGCCGGATAACGCGCCGTAGGGGGTGGAAGTGCATCCAGCGCTTCCTCAAGCGAGACCCATCGGAGTGGCTGGGGCGCATGGGATCACTTCAAACCTGGCTGCGCTTTCTGTGTGCCGGGGGAGCTGATGCTCAACGCCTCCATATAACGGTCCGTGATTTCATGGTCGAAAAGATGTGCGAGAGCTGCCGGCGTGCCGACGTCACACAAATTCGGGACATGTCGGAGAGCACGCGGGCGCTCCTCGCGGCGGAGCAGGAAGTCCGGCGCCTCGAAGGGCAGGCGGCAGAGAAGGAGGCCCTCGTCGCAACGTGTACCGAGCTTGTGGAGCAACTAGCAGCCCAGCTGGTTGACGCCCAGGTACAGCTGACGGAGGCGGGCCAACAGATGGTCACAATTCAGGTCGAGCGGGAGCGTGCATAGGCCAGAATCGACGAACTGCGCGCTGCGACCGCCGACGAAGAGAGGGCACGCAGAGAGCGAGAAGCAGCTCTGGAGGCCACCATCCAAAGGGTAGAGGCATTAGAAAGACTCATTCAGCACGCTAATCCCTAAGGGCTTTGTTTTGCCATTCCCAAAACATTTGCTTCCGCTACTTTGATCCATCTGTATGAATCAATATATTTATCTGCATCTTTTGGTTTAACATGCTCAACCACAATTCGTTGTCTTGCAGGAGTGTTAACCAAGCATCAGGCATCCATAATCGGGCCTGGATTTCTGGAGAAAAGAGGGAGGTCATTCCTAGGAAAGGAGACCTCAGACCTAATCAATGTATCATCCCCCCAACTTGTTCCAACACACGAGCGGGACAACGCCAGGGGCGTTGAGATTTTATCCGAACATAGGGAAATGAGAAAGGGTGAGTCGCGTGTCCCGAATCCGGACATCCACAACGGTCGGCCTTCCAGGAAATGCCCAAGACGGTAGGCGGACAGTGGATCGACCATAACAACTGCAATAGACGGACCGAAAAAGGCCATCATTCATATTGCAGGAGGCGGACCACATGTCATCATGAATACCGCTTTGGGGTTCCTTCAGACACAAGGGTAGAAATCCAGATCAACAGGGCATGCGAAGCGTGGGGCGAAGTGATGATTTGTTCGGACAGAATCCAACGCTCTCAAAATTGTGCCACCGTGGGGAAAGCGTATCAGGCGGATGCACTAACCTGGCCGTGAGTCACCCCAATTCTCAGACAGCACCTCTTTGACGAGGAAACCGTCGCTTCCCATCATTGAAATGGGGCATCCCGAGCTAAATCGGGGAGAATACCACAACTGCACCACTCTACCAGAAGCCAGGCCAGACGGTCGGCGACGAGGAGGGGCGGGACTTAACGATCCCTGAGGCTGGACCCGAGTTGAGATGCCCGGGCGTTCCTACGTACTCCATCAGGCTGGAGATCAAGCCACACGTAGTTCTGAAAGTGCAGTTTAACGTCATGCAGGACGTAGAATCCCGTTTAGGGGAGATCTTAGTTTAAGGTCGTAGAGCTCGGACCATAAGGGTAGATCTTAGTTTAAGGTCTTAGAGCTCGGACCATAAGGGCTAGATCTTAGTTTAAGGTCTTAGAGCTCGGACCATAAGGGGAGATCTTAGTTTAAGGTCTTAGAGCTCGGACCATAAGGAGAGATCTTAGTTTAAGGTCTTAGAGCTCGGACCATAAGGGTAGATCTTAGTTTAAGGTCTTAGATCTCGGACCATAAGGAGAGATCTTAGTTTAAGGTCTTAGAGCTCGGACCATAAGGACCTCAAAGCACGCCGCATCATGGTCATATCCCCTGGACATGCGAAGATGCACTGAGGGATAGTGTCAAGAGTGTCGAGGTTTCGCCTGGCCAGAATGGGAGGTGGAAAATGTGAATCATGCGGCCATTCACTCAAGGACTGGAGGCAGTAGAGTAACGATATGGGAGTACTGCCGACCGTGGCGGAAAAGCAGCATCAATATCGCACTAACCGTTGGTGGAATGAGGCAGCAAACGAGCATCGACCGCTCAATCGCAGGATTCATATCGATTTGCTGCCTGAGGCCATTGGGGTACCGGCCCGAGTCGGTGGGAGAGCACTGAGGCATTGTGTCCGAACCGTTCACGGGGGCTCCACCCAGGGCGTAGACAATGGGTCCGAATGAAAGGGAGCATGAAGCCTGAAAATGGAAGGAACCTGACCAAGCTGTACCTGACCCTCCTGGCAATAAACCAGAGTACTCTTGACACCAGTGGACCACTGCAAGGGGTCGGGGAACACGCCTTGAGGGTGACCTGAAGGCGGCGAATTCCTCAGAGAAGGGGGAATCTCTAAGAGATGAGGGGCTGGACCCGAAGTTTCAAACATTCGGGCGTTCCTACGTATCCCATAAGGATGGGAATCAAGCCGCACGTAGTTCTTGAAGCGCGGCGCAACACAATCGGGCACCAGCGCGGGGAAGAGTGCGGGTCTGACCCTCGCACACAGAAGGAGCGGCATTTGATATTTCTTGTTTGTCCTTAAAGATGAATGATTTTTCTTTGTGCGGCAACATGCCTGTGATTGAGAGATCTCTGGCATCGCCACAATAATCAAGCCACGGAAGGCATTGATGAATGGCGTGGTTATTAACCAGCGCCCAACATGAGTGCCCCCTGAGGGGAACATCACGATGCAGTGCCGTTTCTCGTCGGGCGGCCAAGACGATCACAATTTACGGTCGTGTGGTAGGACCAGACAACACAGTTTAAGGTCGTGTGGTTCGGACCAGACAACACAGTTTAAGGTCGTGTGGTACGGACCATGGGGGAATCTGCTTATCGCGGTACGGCGGACACGGCGGAGGTGGGAGCATACCCAGCCTTGCGGTCACGCACGATTCCAGGAGAAGAGTCTTGGGATAGGGGCCTGCGTATGTCCATCACCCGAGGGGCAGAGATGCTAGCCTTCAGACATACTGGGCCCAGAACGCGATTGTTCGAGAGACTCCTCCCTCCTTATGGGGACGAGGGTCCAGCTACGCATGGCCCTTGGGGAGAACATCCGCATATATCATTGGTGCTCAGATCATGGGAGCCTCGAACGACATCATTACCCTGGTTGGTCTGCCTAACGTGTAGAGGTGTACTGAAGGTCAGTATGAAAAGAGTGTCAAGATTCCACTACAACGCACAAAGGCGGAGTGTGACGAGGACTGCGCAACCAATGTTCAGAGCCTGAAAGAGCTGACATGGCGATCAAGGATGTTGCTGACGCATTCGCAACACAACATCCGATCGCGTCAGCCTAAGACGGGGCAAGCAAACGAGCATCAACCGCTCAGTCGCAGGATTCATATCGATTTGCGGCCCAAGACCCGCCGGTAAATCGACCCGGAGCGGTGGGAGAGCACTGAGGCATCGTACCCAAACCGCTAACGAGGATTCCTTTGAGTGAAGGCTCGAACAAGAGGAAGCGCGAGGCCTGACAAGCAACACAGGACTTGTCGGGATTGAATCTGACACTTCGAGTCATAGACCGAAGTACCCAAAACATGTTAACAGATCTCCGGAAAGGGTCGGAGGACTCACCCTGAGAGCAACCAAAAGAGGGAAGATCCCCATGATCAACCGAGAGACGGGGCTGGACCTGAAACACAAGCGTCCAGGTGGTCCTACGTATCCCATAGGGATGGGAATCAAGCCATACGTAGTTCTTGAGAGGCAGTTTAACGTCATGCAGGACGATGAGGGGTGTGAGGTAGTCCCACACACGGGGGAGGCGTACGGCGCGGCCAGTAGACCAATGTGAATGAGGACATAATCCCCCGCTCACGCGATACGCCTCGCACAAAAAGGAGGGGAACTTGGGCCAGAGACCCAACGCGGGATAGGGATTCCCGGAAAATGGGGCTGGGCCTGAAACATGAATGTCCAGGCAGTCCTACGTATCCCATAAGGATGGGAATCAAGCCGTACGTAGTTCTTGAAGTGCAGTTTAACGTCATGCAGGACGATGAGGGAAAAAGAAGGGGGGAGCAGAAGGCATCCCCAAACATGGGGGGGCGTACAGCGTGACGAGCAAACCGACGTGAATGAGGGCATAGCCCCGCGCTCACACCATACGCCGCACACCCGGGGGCAACTGGGCCAAGGGCCCGAGATGGGATGGAAATTCCCGAAGGATGGGGCTGGGCCTGAAACATGAATGTTCAGGCGGTCCTATGTATCCCATAAGGATGGGAATCAAGCCGCACGTAGTTCTTGAGAGGCAGTTTTACGTCATGCAGGACGAATGCTGAACAGTTTAACGTCTTGTAGCTCGGACGTAGTGCAGTTTAGCGTCATGCAGGACGAAGCACTTGGCAGTTTAACGTCTTGCAGCGCGGACGAATGCCGAACAGTTTAACGTCTTGTAGCCTGGACGAATGCAGTTTAACGTCGTGCAGGACGTATGCAGTTTAGCGTCATGCGGGACGAATGTGCAGTTTAACGTCATGCTGGAAAAATGTGCAGTTTAACGTCATGCTGGACGTATGTGCAGTTTAACGTCATGCTGGACAAATGTGCAGTTTAACGTCATGATGGACAAATGTGCAGTTTAACGTCATGCTGGACGTATGCACACTCAGACAAAGTACTGCTTGAGGAACCTAGCGTTGGTGGGAGGAGTGACACGCTCACCATCCATAGTCGCTAGGGAGTACGCGCCATTGGGATAGACCTTGTGGACAACAAAAGGTCCCTCCCACTTGGGCTCCAACTTGGGCGGCTTCCTGCCGGGGATCATCGGCGCTCTTAGGGCTAGCACTAGATCACCCTGCAGGAAGGAGCGGAGGCGAACCTTCTTATTGAAAGCTCGAGCCATTCTGCTTTGATGCCTCTCCAAGTTGTGCAAAGCGCGAAGTCTATTCTCATCCAGTGCTTCCAACTCGACTAGACGGGCTTCAGCAACTCTGTCCGGCGCTTGCTGGTCGTAGACCGCAGTGCGCAAGGACGGTAACTGGATCTCGATGGGCAGGACGGCCTCAGCTCCATACACCAGGGAATAAGGGGTCATCTGGGTGGAATTGCGAGTCGTCGTCCGATAAGCCCAGAGGGCGTTGGGGAGCTTGTCCGGCCAACTCTTCTTGTTCTGACCAACCATCTTTTGCAGAATGTTAGAGAGGGTTTTGTTAAACGCCTCGATCTGTCCATTCGCCTGCGCATGATAGCGAGATGTATGGTTCGAGCGAATGTTATACTTGGCGTACAACTTCTTCAACTCGGCTGCTCGGAAATTGGTTCCGTTATCCGTGAGGATAGCGTGAGGCACTCCAAATCGATAGACGATGTTGGAGGTCACGAAGTCAGCGATCGAACAGGATTTGACCTCTCTGAGCGGAATCGCTTCTGCCCATTTGGAGAAGAAATCCGTGGCGGTCAGAATGAACCGGCACTGGCGAGCTGTCGCCGGCGGGTAAGGTCCCACAACGTCCAGTCCCCAGACTGCAAAGGGCCAGGAATACCTTGTAGTATGGAGTGGCTCCGGCGGCCGATGCACAAAGTTCGCATGAACCTGGCACGCATGGCACCTCCTGGCATACTCGATGCAATCATGGATCATGGAGGGCCAGAAGTATCCTAACCTCTGAATCTGGTGGGACAGCTTCGGCCCAGTCTGGTGGGCGCCGCATGAACCAGCATGAACCTCTTGCATGACTCGTGGGATCTCAACTCCCTGAAGGCAACAGAGGAGAACACCATCGAATCCGCGTCTGTAGAGGATCTGCTCCAGGCCGGGACTGCTCTGGAGGACGAACTGCGATGCACGGTGTCGAACTCGCTCGCGCTCGGCCCGATCCGATGGAAGAATGCCATGTTGGAGGTACTCAACCAAAGGCGTCCTCCAATCAGGGGATGATCCGACTGTCATATCTGGGGTACTCGGGTCTCCGGGCATAGGGGCAACCGTGGTGAGGTTACTTACCAACGGGCCGCGATCTTCTTCCGGGATAACGGGAGCGATGAGCCTGCGGCGCGTCACGCGGACGATCAGGTTGTCCTGTTCAGGCTCCGCAAGTGACGCAGCGAGGCTGGCCAAAGCATCTGCTCGACCGTTCTGCGACCGGGGAACATGGACAATTTCCGGCCGAGAAGGGAACCGGGCCATCAGAAGGAGGGTGCACTCCAACAATGGCACAAGTTCCGGCTTCCTGACAACGTAGTCGCCATTGATCTGCTTAACAACCAGCTCGGAGTCCCCTTTCACGCACAAACGGGGCACGTCGATCTCGAGAGCCAACTCGAGGCCGGTGATGAGGGCATGGTATTCCGCCTCATTGTTGGTACAGCCCTCTGACAACAGGAAAGAGTATGGCAGCACGGCTCGCTCCGGGGTAATGAAGACGATACCCAAGCCCACTCTGTTGAGCTTAGGATTATCGAGTCTTCTACCGGTGGGGCTCCGGGAGGCACCGTCAAAGTGCATCTGCCAGCATGGATTGGCTCGATCAACCGAGCGAATGGTCTCATCAGGAAAGCCTAGATCCAGCGGCTGATCCGCGGAGGTCGGGTGAGCTACCAGAAAGTCTGCCAATGCTTGCCCTTTGATGGCCTTCTGAGACACATACCTGATGTCAAACTGCTGGAGAATCACAGCCCACCGTGCTAGACGGCCAGTCAACATAGGCCGGCTCAGGATATATTTCAACGGGTCTACCCGAGAAACCAACTGTACCTCATGGTGCTGCAAGTAGTGCCGTAATTTCTGTACGGCAAATACGAGCGCCAGGTAGCTCTTCTCGATGGGGGAATACCTAACTTCCGCATCGAGGAGCATGTGACTGAGGTAATAGAGGCTATTCTCTGTTCCCTCATTGTTCTTCTGGGCGAGAAGGGCACCCAGGGACCGTTCCAGGGCGGTCACATAAAGGACCAGCGGCTTTCCGGATACGGGCGGCATCAGGACCGGAGGTTGAAGCAGGTACTGCTTGATTTCCTCGAAAGCGGTCTAACACTCTTTATCCCATACATAGGTGGCACCTTTCTTCATGAGCCGAGAAAAGGGCTTACACTTGCCGGCCAGATTCGCGATGAATCGGCGTATATAGGCTAAGTGGCCTTGGAACCCTTTCAGTTCCCGGACGGTACCTGGGGGAGGCATCTGGCTAATCGCCCTGATTTTATCTGGGTCGATCTCAATACCCCGGTATCTTACCACAAATCCAAGGAACTTTCCGGAGGTGACCCCAAAGGCACACTTCAACGGGTTCATCTTCAGGCATCGAGACCGGAGGAAGCTGAACACTTTCTCAAGATCTTTGAGATGGTCCTGACGCTGGCGCGATTTGACCACCAAGTTGTCGACGTAGCATTCCACCAGTGTGCCGAGGATTGGCTTGAATATGCGGTGCATCGCCCGTTGATAGGTGGCACCTGCATTCTTCAGGCCGAAGGGCATGACCCGGTAGCAAAAGGTACCTTGGGGGGCCCTGAAGGCAGTGAACTCCTCATCCTCAGGGGCCATCCGAATTTGGTTATATCCGGAGTATCCATCCATAAAGGAGAGGGCTTGGAACCCTGTCGTGGCGTCAATCAACAGCTCTGTCACTGGAAGGGGAAAATCATCCTTCGGACAGTGGCGGTTGAGATCGCGGAAGTCGATGCAGACTCGGATCTGCCCGTTCTTCTTCCTGACTGGCACAATGTTGGCCAGCCATTTGGGGTACTGAACTTCCCTCACGAAGTTGGCTTTGATAATCTTGTCAACTTCGGCCTCAACCATGGCACCGTGGGATGGGTGCATCTTCCTGGGAGGCTACTTGAACCCGCGATGGTTCGCTGGGAGACCAAGGCGGTGGACGGCTACCTGAGGATCTAGCCCCGGCATCTCGTCATAGCCCCAAGCGAACACATCACGGTGCTGCCTGAGAAAGTCCACGTACTGCTGCCGCTCCTCAGAGGGCATGGCGGCACTAACCAATGTGGGTCTTGGATCGGCCTCGGTTCCAAGGTTCACCTGTATTAACTCATCGACCGTGGCGGGGACGCCCTCCTCAAAGGCTGGGGGTGCATCTTCCACGTCCTCTCCGCTCGGGGAGGGATCGTCCACGGGAGAGACTGCGTTGGAAACTGCATTGGGGCTACCAGATCCTGCTGGGCCACTGGTGCTGGCACGGGCGGTCGCGGCCATCACATCAGGAGACTCGCGGGCCGTCGAGACCATAGCGACGTCCAACCGGTGAATCGGGAGGACGTAAGCGTCATTCAGACTTGCCCAGGGATCGCTTGCAACAGTGACAGGCTCAACCTCACCTGCCAGGATCTGCTTATCCTTGCTCTTGTAATAGTCCGCGTCCAGATAGCGGGCTTCACACGAGGCAAAAGGAGAGGCATCTCCTTGAAGCACGCCTACTCGACCATTAAGGGAGTATTTGAGGCATTGGTGGTATGACGAGGGAACCGCCGCGTGAAGATGGAGCCATGGCCTGCCCATCAATGCGTTGTACGCAGTGTCTTGAGAGACTACCATGAATTCGGTGTTGGCAACCAAGTCACCGAACTGGTTCTTCAAACGTATCTTGCCGACCGGGGTTTGCTCGGTGCGGTCGTACCCCTGGATCCTGAGGTCGGAGGGAATCAAGTCATCCTCAGACAACCCCAATCTCCGGAGCGTCCGAGTTGGAATCAGGTTAATCCCGGACCCCGTGTCGACAAGACAGCGTCGGACTTCAAGGCCATTGAACTGGCCAGTGACATACAGCGGACGAATGTGTCCCTGTATAGGAGGGTCTTCATCCTTACCAGAGAACAAGATAACTGCCTGACATTCGGCGTCCTCGATCGTTTCGGCGTGAAAGGCCTCTGCAGCCGCAACCTCTGTCTCAAACTGGAGGGGGCTTTTCAGGGCTTCAGCGAGTGCCTCGCGCATCTCAGATGACATGCGCAGAGCCTCAAGGATGTAGAGCCTTGTCGGGATGTCGGCCAAGTGCTTCAGGACATCATACTTTTTAGCCAAGCGCGAGCCCCTAGTTGCAGGAGGTTGCTCTGCGGTTGGAAGCATGACGGGCCTTGCCGGTTGGATCGGCGGCCGACTGGTACTTGGCGCATCTCGCTGTTCACCGGCTACAGTCCGGGAAATGGTCACCGTACTGGAGTCAGGAGGCCGGGATGGACTCGTGGCAGGGAGGAGCTGGTCGCGACGCGGCTGAGGCGGTTCTGCCTGGTCCCACACCACAAACAGTGGCGTAGGCGAATCCGTCACCCCCGGATGGGGGGGCTGCGCGCGATGAGCTCGGTTTTGAGCCTACTGCCTAGTCTCAGTGGCATGCACGGCCTGGCTGGAGGTACCAACGGCTGTGCCCCGGCGACTCCTGCTGCTGCGGTTCTTCCGACGGTGGCGACGACCGAGGACACTAGGGAGGTCCACCTGGTGTTCTTCAACGTCGGGAACCGAAAAGGGATTTACCAGCTCGACGGTGTTAACCGAAGCGTACCCAAAACCATCATCGGACGAATCATCCATCACCGGGCGGATCCGAGGAGGGACCCCCATCTCCGGGGGCATGAAATCGCCGAGAGTGCGGGATAGTGGCGGAACTGGCGGGGCGCGCTCTTCCTTCTTGCGCTGCCGCCGTTTGCTCCTCTTGGAAGAGGCAGGCTGGGACGACGATGCCGAAGCAGCACCCGCAGATTCTGGGGGCTCAGGCTGATTCAAGCGCGCACGGATGATTCCATGGGCGCGAATGGTCGTCTTGCGGGCCATCCAGTTATTATACTTCTGGGATCCGCGGTCGGAGACCAGCTGCCATTCGTCCTCGTTGCCACTATCGTCATCTGATCCCACGAACACGCCCGCCACTTGTGCTGGAGCTGGGCCCAACCTGATTACATTGTTGTTAATCTGGTCTTGGAGCCAATCCTTAAACACATAGCACCGCTGGATGGTGTGCCCCAGGGCCCGATGGTAGGGGCAGTAGCGGGGGTTATTCGTAAGATGTGCCTCCTCTGGCTTCCAACACTCAGGCAGTCGCACAATCCTCTGCTCCAGGGCGCTCCGGAAATAACCGGGGACCTGATCCTCATGGAATGAGTAAGTCAGGTGTCGCGGGCCCCTGGGAGCGTGGTCTTGACGAGGGGCTGGAGGGGCCTGCCGAGGAGGTGGACCCTGATTATCTCGCCTGGGTTGCGGCGGTACATTACGCGGAGGGGCCGGCCGGTTCTGAGGCTGCCGCTGCTGGGCCGGGAACTGAGCCCGTGGAGGCGGATTCCTTTGAGGCTGTGGAGCTGGCCTCACCGGCAGCAGCTCCAACGGCCTGGGGGCCTCTATCTGGGCAACAGCAGCGGGCTCAGCCCTGCTGACTCTCCTTGCAGGAATCATAGGAGGCAGCGGGTGTGCCTGGCTGGCCTGTTGCAGGGCTTCCTCAAGACGTTGAGCTTTGTCTGAGAAGTCCCTGAACCCTCCGGGGTAATTTTGAGTGATCAGGGAAGGGACCAGCTCGGTCTTGACGTTCCCGACGCACATTGTCAGCAACTGCTCCTGAGTCAATGGCATGTCAAGGGAATACGTGAGACCCTTCCATCGGGCGACGAAGTCCGCGACTCGCTCATCAGGCCTCTGCTTGCACTTGAAGAGGTCTGCGATACTCGTCTTCCGGGTCGTGGAACTGAACTGGTAGAGGAACTGTCTACGGAGGTCCTCCCAGCTGGTTACCGACCCGACGGGGAGCTGGCTGTACCAGACAAATGCTGGCCCTTCCAGTGTCTGAACAAAGCAGCGAAGCTTAGCGGCCTCCTGCTGCGCCGGAGTCCCCAACATAGGCCCGCACCTCGAGTTGAAGTGGGCTAAATGCTGTGGCTGATCTCCAGTTCCGTTGAAGGGGGCGAAAGTGGGATTCCCGAATCCCGGAGGCGCCGGCATGTCATCCACCCATGCTGGGTAGGGCTTGCCGTCCGGTGGGATCGCCACCTGCCGAGTCTCCAAGGCCTCCAAGCGGGCGATGAGTGCCGCCATCGGATCGTCCGGACATGGGTTCCAGTCCTGGCGAGGATCTCTAACCACGAGCGCATTGCATGGCCCTTCAACCGGGTCGTCGACCGGGTCGTCGAACTCGGAAGCTCGTGGGATGGCTGGCGGAGCGGCCCTTGGGGCAGCGGGAGGAATCCGAGCGGGGTCTCTCAGGAAGTCACGCCGCTCGGGAGGGTGCGGCGAAACATAACGCGCCCTCTTGCCATAGGCAATGGCCTCTCTCCTGTCGGCGAACACGGCGTAATCACGGTTGCCCGGGAGAGTCTCGTCGAGGAGCGGTTGTTCCGGCCCCTGCTGTCCTGGCCTGGGATCACCGTAGTCAGGCCGCCGTTCTGCAGCGCGCTCGGCGAGGAGCTGGTCAACCAGCTTCTTCTGTTCGGCGAGCTGCTGACGTAGCGTAGCCTTCTCGGGATCCTCCTCTGCCCTCTGCATGGAGGCAGATGGGTCGGCGGGCCTTATAGCCTCGCTGTGCTCTTTTCCTTTGCTGACGTTTCGGCTCAACGTCAGTGCTTCAGTGGGTGCGGGGAGCCCCAGGAGGTTTCTCTGATGACGAGTAACTCTCACTGATGGATCTGACGACGGCTTGTCTTCGGGGGGGAAGCCCCCGTCGAGAAGTTCCAAGTCGTTCCCCTCTCCCGACAGGTCAGCCATATTGACCGTTCCTGTCCCTGGGGATATACCCTCATGGCCACCCAGCGAATCGGGCTGTCGGCGGATCACACTGAAGCGTAGGGCAGCGTACTGCCCCCATCCACGGATATACACGTGGGGAGTGGCTTCCTCGATAACTTTGCGGAGTACTTGAAAACACTCGACGCATCGTTGTTGGAGGGCCTCGTGGTGCCCAAATGACCCGGGGTGCCGAACCGCGGGGAGCATGGCCAGGTCAATTTGACGGCACTACTCACCAATATCCTCCAGGTGCGCTTGACTCCCGGGGTATGGCATTTGTAGGCGGTGAAGACAGGAGCGAGTCTCCCGGAGAGTTCGGCGGAAGCATTCGAACTCATCCGGGGGTGAGCGATTCGGGTGCATCAATGCCCGGTCCTGCGACTGGCCAAAACTTCTCAGGGAAGTGGCCCTCTGAAAGGACGGTCCAGAAGCTCCACGACTCAAACTCGGGACCCAGATCTCCTTGGTCCTCTTCAATGGCTGGGAACGGACGGGGAACCGGCAGTGGTGCCGAGGCGGGCCGCCGGGCTGACGGGCTGGCCGGCGGTGAATACGGCGAACAGGCCGATTGGCCTCCATATCCCGGGCCGCCCCCTGAGGGTGGCGGTGCCCTGGCTACCACATCACGATAGGACAGGCCGGCGAGCGAACATCCTGCCGTAGCATCGGTGCTCGCCGAGGGTGCACCAGATCGTGGTTCGACCGTCGATCCCCAGAAAAAGTCTCCGGTTTCTCCGATCGAGACGGAAGGCACTTCCGGAGGGGCTGGTACCAACCGCAAGCTTGATCCTTGGGGGTCTACCAGGCCCTCGTTACTCCGGATATAACTTCGGAGAGAAGCGGGGATCACATCGATCTCGCTCTCGGGGAGCACGAGGCTGACGTGCCGCATTCCTACCCCGGCCCTTGACTGGCGGGATTGGGGAAAGGGCTCTGTCGCCGAATCGTACTCCGCCTCTGAATCAGAGAAGCGAACCGGTCGGATCTCTGTCCGGAATTCCGTAACATTCTTCCCTCGGCGTCGACGCCTTGCCTTCCTGCCCCTGGGTGGTTCTTCGGGGCAGGGCTGATCTCTGTCCTGGTGTCCTCCGGCCGCACTAGTGCTGGGGCCAAGAGGACTGGGAACCAAGGTGCGAGGGGCACCGGGACAGATATCAAAGGGGACGCGGGGAGAGATGATTCCGGGCAGGCCTCCGGGCCGGGATCGGAAGGTGGGATGACCCATGCCTCCTGGATCGGCCACACAAAGTAGATCCTGCCGGTGAATAGCGCTACCGCGAGGTGGTCCGCGGTGGCTACTGCCAGTGCCAGCAACCGGGAGAGTCAACCCCACCTGCCTTTGGGGCGGTCGGGGCCTCGATCCAGGTCGGGCATAGGAGTTTCCCCTGCTCAGGATGCGCAGAGGCCTGGCGACTGGAGCCAGCAGTGGCTTGGGCCAATGCGGCCGCTGTTGCTAGAGCCCCAAGGTGGGCATCCTCTTCCGCTCGTGCCCGACGTTGGCGTCGGGACAGGCGAGTCGGAATGAGCGGCGCGGGCAGGTGGAGAGCCCGCTCTTCGACTGGAGAGGCCTGGCGGCGGTGTCGCCGTGGCCTGGCGGGAGTCCTTACCGTAGATCCCTGGAGCGAATCCCGGATAGGGTGATCCCGGGCATCTTCCACCTCATCCGCATAGGGAAGGGAACTGTCAGAGCGCTCCGGGGATAAACTCCCGAAGCGATTGGACGTTGAGGTGGGCAGCGATACCTCCCTGCGCGGCCCTTGGGGGCGGCGGTGGTGGCGAGGCGCAGCCTCCTCAAGGTCTAGGCGAGCAATTTCCCTAGTGGGGATGACTCCCTCTTCCTCGTATCTCCGCACCAGGGTGTTGATCACCCTTCTCTGGATGACCTCCGAGGGGGAGAGAGGGCGTGGTCGTCCCGCAATTGCGGCTGCTGGGACGACTGTGGAACGGGCAGGACCGCGCGGAGTAGCCGCGTCGGTGTTTCCCCTACCCCTGCGCCAGTGGGCGGGTGGCGATCGGGCACTGGATCGGGCGACCTGATTTCTGAAAGCAGGGAGAAGGACCCATTAACACTGACAGGAAAAAGGAATCGACAACCAACCATTAGCGCCACGACGCCTTCCGTGGGGGGAACCCAGGCCCTCGACGTTGCGAGACGGAGTGCCCGATGTCCCATCCCCAGCCCCTGGCGGGTAAGACTGAATGCTTGGCCGGGCAACACGCCGGTCTTCCAACACCTCTGAAAGCCATCGGTCTTCGTATCGAGGAGAAGAGATTCACGTCGGGTTCACCGTTTTTCTGTTTCGGTGCGGATGTGCGTCGGGTTACGCTGTTCCGCCAGGACGCGTTCGCGCGTGCACCCGTCAACCCGAGGGGATGGGCGCGCGGCTTGTGGTCCCGCAGTCCCGCTTTCCAAGGGCGGGCGGCATTCGTCCCTTATTCAGGGGCGTCTGCTCCTTGATCGAAACCGGGATGATGGGATGTCGGCTCCTCCTTCCTTGGACGTCTCCTCGGAACTCGTCGCCTAATCCGGGTCTCCCTCATAGACTTAAGAATGTTCGTGAATCTCGTTCCCGGCGCCATATCTTCATGGACACCGGTTAATTACGCTGCTTCCGCCCGGACGCTCCAAGGAGTCTGGTCGGGGCAGCAACCTGCGGTGAGAAGGCCGGGTGGCTCTGGGTGCTGGGGGCGTGTCGTAACACTGCGGCTCTGCACGTCTGTCTTCCGTCCCTAATAGGGCTTCTCGAAGGCATGATGGCCTGAGGCATCCCGTACTGGGTGCGGGGAACTGTGTCACCTGAGGTTTTCCTCAGCTTCCCATGTTTAACACGGGGTATGCCGCGAGTTTAACGTCCAGCGGGGACGACATCGGACCGATCAACACGAAAAGTGGATCGGATGACAGAACCCCTTGCGGGGAACCTCCGACGCTGGGGCCGGCGCATGGGCGGCTTCCCAAGTGATATGGAGTGGAGTGAAGTGGCATGACCCCACCGGGATGTGGCGGCCCGGGTAAGGATCAGGATGGATGATGGAGTGAAGAGCTTGTACCCCGTAGGGGCTTCCTACGTACCGCGCGTTAGCATGGATCAAAGTCAACGTAGTTCGGGTATACAGTTTAACGTCATGCTGGACGTCGGCAAGCCGACTCACGAAGAGGTCTAGGCCGCCGGGCGGAGGATTGAACCGAACCACCTCGCACGGAGGGGGATGGAACGGCCGGGTGGATCACAGTTTCACGTCATGCTGGACGATGAAAGGAGAAATGGAAAAAGGGGCTGTGGGGAGGCACAGTGGAGATACACACGGGCAGTCTCCCACAGGGGCGGATTCATAGGTGAATCAACGCAAGCGTGAACCCTGGAGGGGTTCACTGATGGACGAACCGACGTAAATACGACCGGGACGACCAGGTGGCGGGCTTGGACCTCAAGAAGGCTTCCTACGTACCCTGTATAGAAGACAGGGATCAAAGTCCACGTAGTTCATTCTGTCAGGACTTACGCACTTGAGGCAGCCCGGATGCGGCAAAACTCAGTTGGAAGGGACTTGGACCGAAAGCAGAAGACACCTCGATCCCAGTCACACCCTCTACTGGCTTCGGCAGTGGGGAGGCGCAATGGAGATACACATGTGCAGCCTCCCACGAGAAACTAGGGGTTTGTAATACCCTGCCCCCGTAGGGAAAAACCACTCCCATTAAATCGTCCCTAAAGAGGGGCAATCCCGACATCCCTGCAGAGACGAGCGGGTGGGGGCCACATCCAAACCGGGGGGGGACCCTGCGTGCGAGGCACGGGATCAGGTTGCGGACGGTTTAACGTCTTGCCGGACGAAGTACAGTTTAACGTCGTGTGTTGAGGACGAAGCGGACGGTTTAACGTCTTGCCGGACGAAGTACAGTTTAACGTCGTGTGTTGAGGACGAAGCGGACGGTTTAACGTCTTGCCGGACGAAGTACAGTTTAACGTCGTGTGTTGAGGACGAAGGTGCTTGGCAGTTTAACGTCTTACAGCGCAGACGTGGTACAGTTTAACGTCATGCTGGACGAAACACTTGGCAGTTTAACGTCTTGCAGCGCGGACGATATGCTAGGCAGTTTAACGTCGTGAAGCTTGGACGTATGCAGTTTAACGTCGTGCAGGATGTGGTGCAGTTTAGCGTCATGCAGGACGAATATGCAGTTTAACGTCATGCTGGACGAATATGCAGTTTAACGTCATGCTGGACGAATATGCAGTTTAACGTCATGCTGGACGAATAATTGCCGCCGATGGGTCCGTGTCACTTCGCACGAGCCTGGAAGGCTGCACGGGAAGACAACTCACGGTTCGGGCACCCAGGATGAGGATCATCGGGCGCCACGCAGGCGGGTACCCTCATGGGGTCAAGGGAGGCGACCCTGGCGGATTGCGCGCAAAAGAGGAGCTTTGCGCGCAAAACCGCGGGTCGGCGCGCAAAATGGCGGGCTGGCGCGCAATTGGGCCAGCGCTTCGCGCGCGGATGATGGGGATTGCGCGCACCGGGCTTCGGATAGCGCGCGGGGGCAACGGCTCATTCTCTAACGAATGACCACTTTGAAGATGGGGGGTGCGCGCAATCGGGTTGGATTGCGCGCACCCGGGGGCAATTGCGCGCAAGAGGCTTCTTTTGCGCGCAAAGGCCTTCGGGTTGAAATTTATTCAAAGGAAATGAGCCAAGGGGATTGCGCGCGAAGGCGGACCCCAAGGCTCTATTGCGCGAAAGAAAGGAGGTTACCTGAAGATCGGCATTGCGCGCGGAAGGGGTTGAATTGCGCGCGCGGGAGACCGTTCGACTTTCAGAAACCTTTGAAACGTTGGGGGTCGCCTAGTATTTATAGGCAACCCCGGGCGCGGAATCCAAGGCGCGATCGCGGAATTCTCCTCGCGGGCGCGGAATCGGGCACGGCGCGCAAGGGAGTTGCGCGCATCCCGGGGGTTTTGCGCGCGGATCATCATCTTTGCACGCAGACCTCTGAAATTCCGCGCAAGGCCTCCGGGCCCTCCGAAACATTCTTCCGACTCCAAATATGACCTCGCTTTCCGCATCCAGAGCTTCGTTTGGGAACAACGGACTTTTCCGGCGTCTACAATGGTTTTTGGGTCATGGTCTAGTTGGTACTCCTCCCGTGTTGGTATTTTGGTTTTTTTGTTAAAGTTGTAAAATGTTTAACTTGAATTTTTTTATCTTTTTTTATTATAGATATTGATCTTCGGGTGATGTTTTATTTCTAATAACTGTTTATGGTTTCTCTTCATGGGTGAAATCATTCTCCATGGTTAAATTTCGATACCAAAGAACTAATTTCTAGTTCGTGGGGATTATGAATGCCCTTTTGGCCATGCCATGGGTTGGGTCGGGTGTTGGGTTGGATGAAATCTCGGGCCAATTCATTACAATGCCTAATGTTATGACATATATAGGGTCAAACTAAATAGATAAGAGAGATGAAAATAATAATTTAATATATTAAATACACCTCATGTGTATTAAAATACACCCCTGATGTGTATTAAAATACACCCCACATGTGTATTAAAATACACCGTGTGTGAAACAATTACACCATGTGGGAATTAATTAATTACAATATTAGTAAATTAAATACATCACATATTAATTGATTTTTATATCATATATTAATTAATTTCAAACCATGTTCACATGTGTATTAATTACATTACCACCACATCATAAGTATTAAATACACCATGTATGTATGAATTACTATGTTGTTCGGTGAGTGGGATGGAGGTTTTCATGACCATCAAATTTTCAGTTACAAACACTTACTCACTATTATATAGTGATAATAAAGTTCAATACATTGGGAATGTGAGTGATATGTTCTGTGTAATGACCTGAAATTTTATAAATGAAATTTTCTATTTGAATAAATATATTCTGTATTATTAAATTTTTTTAATGAAAACATAGGCACGGCTTTAGTTATTTTATAACATTATTAAATATATAACGCTGAATTTAAAATATGATTAAGTATCTTAACCATTTATAACATAGAAATTTCACAATTTCTATTAGTTTTAGTATATATTAAGAGTTATGATAAATTCTGATTGATATAGATATAAGAATCCATTGTATCGACCGATAGGATCATACCCTATGAAGCCCAATTATCAGAGTTGTTGAGGGAGATGGAATTAATGGGTTTGATATTGACCAATACCATGTTAAAATTGAACAAATGAAATATTAATGAAACTATTTATAGGATAATTTCAAGCCTATTAAGATCATGACCCAAACTATGTTCATCGAACAACCCCGAGAAAGTGCTACCATCAAACACCTTACACTTAGGGCGCACGCTAGTGTAATATGTGTTTATGTATATAGACCCTAGTAGTATTAATTTTTATATTTATTTTTAAATAAGATAATTATTATGTTTTTTATTTTTCAATATTAATTTATATATACAATTATATATGAGTTGATTTATATATGAAGAAACAAAAACTGTCTTTTTGGAAAATGTATGGTTTTAACAGTCTTTTTATAAATTAAATAATTTTAAAATGAATAATAATTTTATATAAATTTTTTATTACATAATATTTATTTATTTACTAATCATAATAAAATTTAATTAAGTCCATTCCAATCTTTATAAGGGCCAGGAAATTATTATTGTCTTAAAAACAATTATGTCTAATAAATAAGTTTTTTTATTTTGAATTGAAAATTATTATATTTAGAGAATTATTTTTGGAAAATAAATATTATTTTGAAATAAAAATTTCGAAATTATCTAATTGGTAATTTCTCATAATTTTTCTGAGATAACCAAATTTTTGGGTAAAACATTAAATATGGTATAAATATACTGTCTATATTATAACATCATAATTGACCAAAAGTGATGTAATAAATGATATAAAATTTATCCATGACCAAATATATATTTAAAGAGCTAAAATAATGTATTTTATAAGTTATTTTAATAAAATTTATTAACCCTTAATGAATCCTCCAAAAGCTATATTATATTTTATGGTTTTAAAATCACTTAACTATAAACATGGCTCAATTACACATCTCCAATGATATTATTATAATATGTTTATTTATTGGAAATTTAAAATATTTAAAACCACTCCTATTTGTATGAATGAATGGGAATAAACCATGAGTAGGTTTTTTGTTTTAATTATTTTACAATGTAGTGTAAAAAATATAAATTTAGTAATTAATAAATAATTCCATCCTCTTTTTCAATAAATACCCTCCCAGACTCACACTCATATTCAATAAAAACCCATTTATCATGGATTTCCTCTCCTTTTCCCTATCTAAATTCCTCATAATGTGTTCCTAAGATCTTAATAAGATTCTCCCAACATTTCAGAAGCTTCCGCTCAAGGTAAGGGATTCTCTCCTTTTTATTCGAGCACTTTCTTTGTATTGCGTCATTTGATTTACTATTTTTCATGTAAGAATGTATTTTTAGATGTCCATATTATTTCCCCTATTATTTTTAAACAATTAGATACCACCTTTAACCCTCATTAAACCCTTCTAAGAATCTTTATATACACTTGTTATGTTTCTGAAATTATCATGTCATTTTTCATGCCAAATAATTGTGTAGTGAATACTTATCCCCATTTGCACTAAAAGATATTAAAATATATTTACCCACCTTTAATTTATTGAGGATTTATATGTATGTAACCCAAACTCCTTATCAATGGGGTTAAAAGTGATTAAATTTTTATTTATGTCGAATGATCTATGTGGCACCCTAACATATATACATGATATGAATATGACAAGTGGGCCCAGAATTATATATCCCTCCAATTAATTTGGGTAATGTTTTCATCACTTGAGACAACATTTATGGTGAAAGGTAGGCTATCCTAATAACACTTTGTGTTTTTGTCTTGATGGTTAGCCTTAACTTATTCTTATAATTCCATGTTTTATATTATTTCCACATTCCTATGTTTCCTTAGTGTTATCATCTTATATCATGCTTCGATGATCATATTTATGATTCTCACCCATTTAATGTCACCTTTATATTTATATTTACTAACATTTATTATCAACATGTTATGTTTTAATTATTCCCTTAATAAGATTTATATCTTACCACTTTCTTATCTATATCCCCGGATTATGTAGTGTAGTTTTAGAAAACATTAGTGAAAGCCTTAGGGATAAGACAAAACATAGAAAAACATCACTATATTATGGTAATGTATAGAGTAAGTGGTTTTCATAAAACAAAATATCTCTATAGATACTACAAGTGGATACATCTCAGGCTCAGTTGTAACTAGGAGTAATGACCCTTAAAAGGGTGCATTGGGTGTTAACTCAACCATCACATAGTGCATGATAAAGAGAAATTACTTCACACTTGTTTTTACATTCCCAAGGGGTATGCTTTTAGAAATTCACACGATCCATATAAACTATTATAAAGGGAACAAAAAATTACCATTAAATTTTATGTTAGTAAATAAACCATGGATAACTTATATTGAAACATATAAATTCCTAGGTTAAGGAATATATGTCATTTATGATGTATCCCTTAAAAATTCATAGTTTAATTTTTAAGTGTTTAGTAGTTTTAAAATATTCATTCCTAATTTACCTTTATTTTAGTCAGCTGTTGGAAATAGGAGAAACCGAGTCAATAACCAATGTTATAGGAAACATAATGAACACAAAAATGAGATGACTAACCTGATGGGATCAATATTCAAGAATATTGTGAAAATAATTACCCAATTAATCATATTCTTAAGAGAAAATTGAATTATGGGGAAAGCCCACACCCCCTATTAAAGAGTTTTAATTGATACCTTTATGTGATAAAGGCCTCTGACATTTAGTGGATCTTCTAATACATTAATAACAAAATAATGGATTAACTCCATTCAAAATATCTTCTTTATCCTTAAATTATCCTAGTAAGTGATGTTTGTGGTGACAATTTATGATATGTATGGAGAAGTTGGTCAATGGAGCATGCTGATAAAAACTTGAAGAATGGGGATGAGATTGAAGAGATGGAGTAGAAAGAATTATGGAAATTGTTTTCTGATAAATATTTTCCTTTAATTATCTAACTTAAAATAGATAGGGATTTTCTTACCCTCAAGAAAAAGGACATTTAATCCATCAACGTGTACCAGGAAAGATTCCCAAGACTTTAATGATACTCCAATATATTTTTCAATTACCATAAAAATAATGTTGACAACTTTTTTGTTGTTTAAAATATAAATATATGAAAATCATTGGTGATTTGAGACTTTGATATCCATGAGAAAATTAGACAATGTTAACTCAAAGATAAAATAATAATCAATGAATCTCAAGGGTCTCACATGACTGATTATAGGAACTAGAGGATTGAGTTTATTTCTAGGGGAGCGATGGATAAATATCATAGTGGAAAAAGGTACAAATTCCCACTTTTTAAAAGTGTGGAAAGAAGCATCCTGAAAAATTTAGAAAGGGGAAAATGAAATTATTTAGGTGTAGGAAGAAAGGGAACCTACATAGTAAATTCCAATAGGAGAAACCCACTAATAAGATGGAATAAAGGAATGCGCCTGTTAACCCTCATCCTGTTGTCCTGTTTCTCAATTGAAAAAAACAAGGACACTATATGAATCAATGAACTAATCAAAGGGTTGTCGATGATAACTGACAACAAAAACTACCATGTCCTAGAGATAAAGGGTGGGATTATGCTATCACAACTACTTATGTGGATCCTGAAAATGATTTTGTGACATTAATGCTAGTTATTCATTCAATAATATCATACATACTATTTGATTTTGTTTCTAAACATTCTTTCATATAACACAAGTTTAATTGAACTATTAAAAAACCACATCAAATCATGGAAGTTGAGTTATTGGTAAAGATGTGAAATGGGTCAATTATTTCATCCCAAGCATATAACTAATCCATTGTCAAAATTTATGGGCTGAAGTTTCCAGCGAACCTCGTGATACTCCCTTTTCTATAATACAATGCTATTATTGGCATGGGTTGGAATTTTTTATATTGATACAACATAAATTATTGAGAGTATAAAATCAGTCTATGTATTTTTAATCACCCCATGATTCTATACAATTCAAAGGAGGAGGATGAATCTCTTTTTTTATCATCATATCAAGAATATATATTACTGCCTTATGAGAAATCATATCTAGCTTAAATGATCGAGACTACGAGAAAGATCATTCTTGACGACATTTCCCTTATAAAGGAATATGTTGAGGTGTTTCCCAAATAATTTCTTATCCACAATCTAAGATTTTAGGATGAGTTCTCAATTAAAATTATACCAGAATATTCTCAAATATCAATGGCCGCATATAGAATGGCCACTGTTGAACTTGAGGAGCCGAAGAAGAATCTGTAGAAGAATCTGGATAAAGGGTTTATATTCCTAAGTGCTTCACCATTCGTTGTAGTATTCCCATTTTTAATAATAAATATGGGTAAATGTGCCTCTATATTGAATATCATGAGAACAAAAAATCACAATAACGATCAAGTATCTTCTACCCTACATTGATGACTTGTTTGATCAACCACATAGAGCTCATTACTTCTCTATGGTGGATCTTTGGTAAGGAAATTATAATGTAAGGGTGAAGAAGGAGGATATCCCCAACACTAGTTTTCATACAAGGTATAAGAACTATGAGTTCATAGTGATTCTATTTAGAATCATGTACTCAATTCGAAAATGATGGATCTAGAACCAAAAAAATTTTATTTTCTACTAAATTCCATTCACCATGTTAATACCAAAAAATATAATCTTTCCAAAAACCAAAATCCAATGGATGTAGTCCAACATTGTCAAATGTTTCAAATATTCTAAGATCACATTCCTTATTCGGACATTTAATTATTTCATTAGAAAACAATATTCTGAATTTGATAATGAAAATGATATAAATGCTTCAACACCCTCAATATAGATATGATTTATACCAGATCCATTGAGATTTTTGAGATGATTTATCCAATCATGATCGTGTAATAGAAACTTGCATCTACTTCCTCAGTCAACATTTTTCTAAAAAAACAAATATAAGAATAATTATTACTCATCATGACTAATTATAAATTATTATTATATTTTAATTATGGTTAATTAAGCCTACTTATCATGAATTATTATAAATTATTACTATTTTTTTATTTTTTACTAATTGATACAATCATTTTTTATGTAATACTAATTATTTATTAATAAATATTAATTTTGTTTAATAATTATTAGCATATCATATTTTTTTACAATTTATTACAGATTATCGTAAATTACTAATATCTACAAATTACTAATAATATTTAGTAATTAATACAAAAATTTAATAATTATTACAAAAATTGAATAATAATTTTCTAATTTTTGAAAATTAAATAATTGTTATTACAAATTATTATAATTATTAAAACATTTTGCATACCTTTTGCAAATTTTTGATATTTATTGGTATTTTTAAATTTTTTTTACAAGGTATTATAGAATTGTAATTAATTTTTAAAAATATTTTTTAATTTTAACAAATTTATACAATTATTTATTAATAAATATTAATTATTTATTTAGTATAATTTTATTTTTAATAAATATTACTAATTTTTAAAAACTATTAGTATTTAATATATTTTCCTTTATAATTTATTACAAATTATGTTAGTTTCCTAATATTTATAAATTATTAATTATAACTAATTTTTTAAAAATGCATATATATATATATATATGTATATTCACATGTTAATATATATATATATATATCCAAACATTTACAAAAATATATTCAAATTTTCTAAATAAATGAAAACAAATTATAAGACACATTTTCATTAAAAAATGTTCTTCATAAAATGTTTTTATAATCTTTTAACTTAAAATAAACCTCACACAAATTCCATGAAATATTCTTAATATTCCACCTACAAGAAAGGATCATTTTACACATAATATTAAAAACAACGTGGTTTAACATCAAAACCATAATCCAAGAATTATCATAATTCCTCAAAAATTGTATCACCAAAAGCATGCTTTCAAAATAATAACAATAAGGCATAACATTTGATAAGATATTTAAACAAATTCAACAAAATTCACTATGTTTAGATTAAACACTTAAATTTAATATTCTTTTTAAAACAATTATGATTTATTTTATATTTATTTGTATAAGGTTAAATTTTTTTACTTTATGAAATGATATATTAAATTATTTTGATCATTATTTAGAAATTATTATATACTTCACTACAACTCCTCATACATTAATATTATATTGAATCACCATTCCATACATTAAATTTCATAATTTATATTTCATTCCACACCAATAATTAAACAACTAAATAGATTTATATAAAAGTTTTCAACATTTATATAAATATCTGACACAGAAATAAATAATTGCCATAATAATATTATTTACAATAATAACATATGATAAATTAAAAATTATTTTGATGCACCTATAAAATACAACTTCCACATTATGTTTTCACCGTTAACATCCCCCTCGAATATAATATTAATTCCAAAATTAATATTTTAATCATCAAACATCAACCAAATTTAATCAATAAAGAATCAAATCCATCATACTTCCATTTAAAATGATTTCCCTTATTGTAACGATTATATATATATATATACAATTATACACATATGTTTCTGATGCTTTCATCAGGGCACGCACATCCATCTATGGAGGATGTGCAGCTGTTGCCCCGTATTCCCGCTTTCCAAAGGCGGGAAACATCCATCACTTTTTTAGGGACGTTTGCTCCTTGATCAAAATAGGATTATGGGATGTTAGTCCTTCCTTCCATGGATTCCTCCTTGGAACTCATTACCTAGTCTGGGCCTCCTTTATATATTTAATATGTCATTTGTGAAACTCTTCCAAGTGCCGTATCTTCATAGACGCTGGTTAATTACACTACTTCTGTCTGGACATTCCATGGTGTCCGGTCAGGGAAGTAACATTTGGTTGGGGGAGGAGTCACGTTGAGACATCAATGGCGTGCCTGGACACTTGAACACGGGCGCATCTGGGTCTCTTCCCTTTATTGTAGGGATTCTCGAGGTTTCGGAAGCCCAAGGCATCCCACGTCAAGTGCGGGGAATTACATGCCATAGGCATGTATCTGAGGTTTTCCTTGACTTCCTATGTTTAACACATGGTATGCCACATGTTTAATGTCCAGTGGATATGGTTCAGACTGATCAGAACACTAACTAGAGTGGATCAGATAGGTGTAACCCTTGGAGGGAGCACTAATGTTGGGGATAAAACATGGTTAGTTACCCGGGTGCTGCTAAGAACAGTGAAGAGATGAATTGGAATGATCTCACCAGAACGTGGCGGCCCTGGTAAGAATTAGGATAGATGATGGGTGGTTAAGTTAAGTGGATGGATAATGGGATTGGGTCAACTTGAGGGTGAAGATAATGGTGGGCCTGATCCTTAAAGAGATTTCCTGCGAATCCCCATGGACGGGAATCAAAGTCTGCGTAGTTCGGTGGGATGATAGGACACCTGAGGAGGTGGTCCATGAGAATGGATGCATGGATGGGATCCAGAGAAAATAGGACCTCCTGGTTAGGGCATGATCTTCCCAGAACACGTGGGATCAAGGGACAGATCAGGATGAGACATGGGTGATGGGCATAAACGTCAGGGATGATTCTTATGTATCCTCGTGGCAGGGAATCAAAATCCACGTAGTTCACCTGACAAAGTCTTACAACCGAATGTGGTTGAAAATGGATTATCACTAAATGGATTGACAACTGCTTACCTCTGAATGGATTGAAAACAACTTACCATCAAATGGGGCTGACAACAGCATACTGCTGAACGAGGTTGAACCTCCGAGAGGCTTCCTACAAAACTTGTCTAGGAAATAGGGATCAAATCCTGCGTAGTTCCAGATGGTGGGATCCGATGTGAAGGGGGTCTGAATGACTGAGTGTTGGGCTTGAACCTCAGGGAGGCTTCCGATGTACCTTGCCTTGGCAAGGATCAAAGTCCACGTAGTTAATGATTCGGGGTCGGTGAACCAACATGAATGAGGACCTGGAGTCCACTAGATAGTGGTATTGAACCTCAAGGAGGCTTCCTACGTACTTTTTCTTTGAAAGGATCAAAGTCCACATAGTTCGGGATTTTGGGTCATTTAACTGATGTGAATGAGGATCTGGAGTCAACTGGATGGTGGGCTTGAACCTCAAGGAGGCTTCCTATGTACCTTGCCTTAGAAAAGATCAAAGTCCATGTAGTTTGGGAGGGTTTTCGGTGTACTGATGCGAAGATGGTTGGAACAACCGGGTGTTGGGATTGAACCTTAGGAAGGCTTCCTACATACCATGCCTTGGAAAGGATCAAAGTCCATGTAGTTCGGAATGGTTTGGTGTGGGGATTACACCCTAGGCTGCTTGAGATTTTTGTCATGGTCGATACCTACCCTAAGCCCACGTGAGTCATGGTCGGTGTGAGAAACAAGAGGCAGCAATGACCTGACGATCACGTCGCAAAAGGTGCATCTGTGGGAAGTGGAATGGGGCTTACACGTGACTAGCGGCTCAGAGAGGAAACATGCGATTACGCTTGGTTAGCGGCCCAAAGAGATGGAGATTGGGACTTACTCCAGGGTGGAGGCCTGGGTGGTGACAAAGCCCAGCGGAAGTGGGATTTGGCACGGATGAGAGGAGGGGTAGGGATGCTACATCCTATAAGAAAGGCTAGGGGCTTACACAAAGGTGGTTTCCCTTTCCCCCGCGAAAAAACGCCTCTCTAATAAAGAGAATCTCATTCCATGTGAGGAATGATTTTACTCCCGTGGAGACCAGTGGGTGTGGAAAATTCCCTAGATGGGGCACCCCACGTGTGATGCACAGGGAAAGGTCATAGTTAAACATCATGTGCTGAGGACGATGGTGCTTGGCAGTTTAACGTCCTGCAGCTCAGATGAAGTGGGTGTGCTCCACACCCCTAGGACTTACATAACCGATACCCTCCCACCCATGGGGGAAGGAAGGCATCAAAAATGCCATGGCAAGGGGGTGTTATGTAGAGATCCATTAGAGGGTCAATGTTAGCATGGCTATGCAAAGAAGCAATATCCTTTAGTGTGCCTATGCAAAGAAGCATGAGGTGAAGCAATGCAATGGGAAGTACCATCCAAGGGACTTTGAAGTTTCTCTGTGAAAACCTAAGGGGCCATACGGGGAAATAGCACGTGACGCAGGTGTGTCACGCATAATATATTCTTGAACTAGGTGCCTCAAGGTGAGGTCAACACATGGAGCGTGTGTAAGAGAAAGGGGGATGAGGCAAAATAAAAGTTTGTTAGCAAGATGTAAGGTTTGCGCACAAGACAAAGAGGTTGCGCGCAAGAGGTACGGGTGGCGCGCAAGATGGAGGGGTTACGCACAAGACGGGCAGTTCGTGCACAATTTAGCCAGATATTGTGTTTGGAATAGAGGGATCTTTTGCAATATGGGACCCCTTGCACTCAAATAACTTCGAGAAGAAACGAAATTCACAAGGATAAGAGGGCCCCTCCAAAGGCACCCTCGGGGAACCTATCGCGCAACAACCATTACTTGAAGGCCATGGGTTTTTTCATGAGGTTGCAGAAGACGGGGTTTTCACGTAGTAGAGAATCTCTTCATCTTCCGTCCTCCTTGAAGAGAGGGGATACAATTTGTTTTATAACCGGAGTCCTTAGAGTGGCACAGAAGAGCCCGGTGCACAAACTCCAGTCGGGCGTCGGCTTGTGCGCGCAGTTGGGGGCCGGGCGCACAAATGGATGTTTTCAATTTCCTTGAGCACAGAATGGGGGAATGGCCTGAAAACTATCATTCGTCGTTGTATTTAGCATGGAAATGGGGCCCGGTGCCCAAACCGTCATTCGTTCTTCACCTTGGGCACGAGAACGGGGTCGAGAGGGCTAACTGCCTGTCGTCGTTGCCTTGGGTGCGTAAATGGGGCTGGGTGATCTATCACCCATTTGAAGTCACATAGGGTGTGGAAATAGGGCTAGGGGCATCCAGTCATGGAGGGTGGTGTTTTGGGCTCGGAAGGGTAGGCCGACGCACAACGGTTTGCACGTCGATAAGCCATCTTGTACGTGCCTTCCAAATCTTGTGCACGCCCGCCTCCTGGGTCCCGGGATCTTCTTCTTTTTTGTCCCAGATTCATCCACTACTCGTTTATCCACCTGATATGGACCTTATCTAAATTTAAATGTCAACAAATTCCCCCCCTCAGAAACAGAGCCAAAAGGGAACCCGAAGGTTGGATTCTGAGGGTACGCAGAAAAAAATAGAAATGATATCCTCGATGGCGCACAAAAACACATTTTGTGTGTGCAAGAGGGATGTGTGGAAGAGGAACATGCATCAGAACTTTATAAATAGGTCAAGGGACCCCCCTAGGCCCTACCTTGACTTTCTCTGCGTGATAGGCTTTCTTGCTCTCCTACGCGAAAACAGAGCCAATCTGTGCGTAAGCTTCTGCGATCGACTCCGAGTTGTGCATTCCATCCAAATTATTCTGCACATATAGATATTATTTCGCACTACCGTCGCTTTTGGGCACCAAATCTTCTTTCTTTCATGATGCCCCCTTCGGAGATCTAAAAATGGCCACTCAACAGAAAGACGTCGAGAGGGAGGTTGACGTTGTAGCAAGAAGAACCCAAATGATTGTGAACCCTCAGATTCCTTGTGCAAGGAGGGTCATGTATGACTACTAAATGCTATTTGGAATGCTTACGCAAGCTCAAAAGGATTACGTCCTGAGTGGCAGCCTGCTGCTATGGAACTTTGGTCTTCTGGAAGAGGTGTTCTTGCCAGGTTTTGAGAGGGATGAACAGCGGTCGTGGGTGACACATGAGGATAGCCTTCCACAATTCCACATTACCAACAACGGCCATCCTGCTAGGGAAACATAGAACACAACCATCTCTATCCTAAATATGAAGACTAGGATGGTTATTGGGAGAGATCCAGTTCCCAAGGAATCTCCCGCTATTTATGGATGTAATTTCAGAAGTAGAATTACTGATGAGACGACGGGCTGGTAGGAGTGGGATTTCAATTCTGAGGGCAACTTTACCAATGAATGAGCATGGGCGTACTTGTTACATTAGACATGTGAGGAATTCAGGCCTGAGCTGCAGGCCATTGGGCTTTTAGAGGCCGCTTGGACATCTCAATTCCACTTTTACCGACAACAGGACATGGTAGTAGAGCTGGTCATTCACTGGTCGCCTGATAGAAACACTATTCACCTCCTTCATGGGGAGGTGGGTGTCAGTTTGTGGTATGTCCATTGTATCGGAGGAATCCCCTTGGAGGGGTATCAGTATGATGAGTTCCTCCCGATGGAGAATGTATGGGGGGATATGACCCACACCCGAATCCTTTAATGGCACCTACTGGAGCTGGATAAAGAGAAACTCAAAATAAGATACATCCTAAAGGACATATCCTATTCTGAGTGGTTTAGTCTCTTCCTAACCCAAGACATGGCCGTGAAGATTCCAGGCCAAGGGAAGCAATTTCTGAACACATCTCAGAGGGAAAAAATAGGATCATATTGGAAATTTTTGGTGATGAGAGAGTATTGATCGTGGGGCTTTGGCATCAATGAAGGTCAGGACCCGAATGTGTGATATTTCTGGGTTCCTCGCCGCATTCTTGATTGGCTAGTTATTACCTATGAGGGAAACAAGGATGAGAGTCTGCTTGGGGATGCTAGTGATAGCCGGGATTATGGTGGAAAAGAACAAGGTTAACCTATGGGTACATGTGTTCGCTAGAAAATACAGTATCCTAGGGCACATTTCGAGGGGAAGTACGCCCATGAGGATATGTGGTCCATTCTAGATCTTCCATGATTGGGTCGTAGCCCACTATGGTGGGTACGACCTCCCAACTGCCATCCTCCCCTGGTAACGGTATGTGACCATCCCTCTTGAACATCGCTGGGATCCGCCCATTGACGCTCAGGGATGACTGAGTCAAGATCAAGGTCGGAAGCGACACTCACTTCGACTTCCATCTATTCCGAACCCCAGTCGCCCAGATGGTAGACGATGGTTGGCGTCCACTGGAGCAGAGGGAGTACCTACAGAGCATTCAGGGCAGCGTGATGGTGACCCGAATTGATGGTAAAATCCGTTGTGAACCCTATGTGCTAACCAGGTTCGCCAAGTAGTTCGGGTGCATGAAACAGATGACCATGAAAGTATATATAGCGGTTCAGGAAGAGCGGCATCCCTGCATTCTCCACCAACAGTGGCTTATGTTCATGATGGTAGGCATGGGAAAAATCATTACTCTTCCCCCCACCGATGTCAGTGCCGGACTATCAATAGTGTATGTCGAACACTGGACGAGAATGTACCCTGAGGAGATTCTTTGGAAACACGTTTAGATAATCAAGACAACTAGTGTATAGACCGAATAGCAGGAAGGTAGGCAAGGTGCTGTGTGGGAAGTGAGGTAAAGAATGGGTCAGGGAGCTAGCGCGGCGTGGGCCGGTACTTCGTCAATAGGGGCAGCGCAAGCCGAGAACATGCCTCTGCCCTCTGGGGAAGGGTGGTCTCGTGCACGACCTTGGGGTCCAACTAGGGACATCCCCATAAAGCAACTCAAGTACCTCTTAATGTCATCCACTGATGATATGTTCCCTTATCTATGGTCTTCTTGGAGAACTCTGCAAATGTCCATGTTCGCTGAATGTTATGGTGGAGGTTGATGTGTACTGGGATCGATCTACCAAACATAGGGTGAATCTGGATACTGGATAAAGTATACTTTCATCACCGGAATGCATACCTGATAGTCATGGACATGTACGCATTCCAGCGGGGGAGATATAGAGAACCACATCTCCTGGTGAAAGTAAAGCTTGGCCAGAAGCAGGACCCAGAGAGGATACCATCCGAGGATGAAAGTGTAGAGGAGGAGAAGGAAGAAGAAGAAGAAGAAGAAGAAGAACTGGAAGAAGAGGACCATTTTGAGGGTCTTGGTGGCGAGGGGCCTTCAAAAGATCCCACTCACTAGCAGAGCTCCCGGGAGAGTGGAGAAATCATTGGCTCCGATGCAGAACTGGAAGACCAGCTTGAGGTATGGTTTAAACCTTATATTGTCCTTCATATTTTAATAGTCTCGACCCATCAACCAATCCATGTCCTAGTCAGAAACATGTGGGTGAAGGTCCTCGAGAAACATTACCCACCAGGGGTGCAGGTACATCTATGGAGACCGGGGAGAAACCTCGGGGGCTAGTCCTCGGGACCAGGAGCAGTGGGGCACTGATTTCAGCTGGACTAGGTGATAATGATCTAGAAGGAGAGCCCCCTACCATCCCCACTATCCAAGAGAATCCGACACTAGTAATCGAGTTGACAAGTACCTAAGGCTCCCCCATGGCGAGTGCCCCTGCCATTAAACAGGCATTGAACACCACTTCACTTGTCTTCGGTAAGTCCTTTCTCATTGGTATTCCCTATTTGTTGGAGAATATAGCTACCCAAGATACTGATTCCCGATGTAGTGATCGCAAGGTTGGAGACACAAAAAACAGTCGAGTACGGGACATCTGCAGGAGTGGGATGGGTAGCGACCACATAGGCATTTGCAGAAGCAACCATTCTAGGCCACCCTACCCCAATAATTAGTGAGACAGAGATCGCAATGAGGGATGGTAATTCCGCCAAGGTTGTACTCCAGCCCGACGAGAGCGAAGTCGCTGACGAGGTGGAGGTTCTCGAAGAAGACCCTGCTGCTGAACTCCTCATTAATTTCCATGACTATTGGCCTGAGAATCCTGAGGAAATAAATGATTTCGACTTAGAGGTGGCCAATGAGTGAAGTATGATGTGACACAAAAGGCAGAAGTTTATCAAGCACTTTCATGGCCAGCCTTAGACAGAATGGTTGAAACGGATGGGATTGCTCCACACATGGTTGTGCTTTCTATGTGCTGGAGTGGTGGATTCTTAGCATCTTTATTTGGCAGTCCACAACTACATGGACGAGAAGCGGCATGAGGGCAGATAATGCTCTGACATTGCCCGATGTCATCAAGAGTCGGGTAGTACCCAAGCATTCCTAAAGGAAGAACATGAGGTCCGATGCCTCGAAGAACAGTTAAAAGAGAATGAGGTATTCATTGAAAATTGTTCCGATCTTGTGGAGAAAATGAGGGCCCAACTAGTGGATGCCTATGAGAAAGTAGTATAAGTTGGTCACCAAATGACTGCACTCCAAACTGAACATGCGCAAGCATAGCCTAGGGTCAGTGAACTGCGCCCTGTGGCCGCTAATGAAATAAGGGTTCTCATGGGGTGGGAGGAAATCATAGAGGACATAAGCCAAAAGGTAGTGGCGCTAGAGTGATTTATCCAAGATGGTGATCCCTAAGGGCCCTATTTTAGTTGAACTCATAAAATCATTTCTCATTACTACCTCTTGTTCTGAATTTCATGTATGGATAGATTTATTTACTTGTTTCTTTGGTTTAATTCATTCAACCATAATCCTAAAATAAATAGCGATCCATTTTTAAGCTCATGTGGGTCGTACCCGATATGAGAAACTAGGGATGCTTGCATTATTACTCCATTTGAATGTAAGAGTACCAACCAATCTTTGGGCATCTGAGGTTTGAACAAACAATCTAGACGTCCGGGAAGAGATAGGAGAGGCCCAATTTTTATATGAGGACCTCAGAAAAATTGATGTCTCGTATTCCCAATGTGCTCTAGTGCATGAGCGGGGTAACTCCAAGGGTGTTTGAAATCAACCCGAGGATAAGGGAGTGGGAAGTGTGAATCAAAATACCCCATATTTAGAATGCTGTGGGGGTGGTGTAACAATAAAGGATAACTATTGATCGTGTTCGAAACATAGTATCCATATTTCATTAGCCTTAAATGGGGATGACAAGCGAGGGTTGATGACTGACCATACTCAAAACACGGGGCCTGACTCAGAATTTCATCCATTGGTATTCAAGAACATTATCCCAAGATAGCAGGTGAGCCATAGGCCGAGCATCCATACTGTTTGGGGGACCTTTTAGATGTGAAAAAGGACGAGGGTCAGAATAAGGGAGATCGAAATCGTGAAAGGTGGAGTGATGGTTTTCTCAAATAAAACCCAATAATCTTGACATTACTCCACCATCGTGGAAACATATCAGGTGGGTGCACTGGTCTGATCATGGATCATTCCTACATATGGATAGGACCTCTCTGGTGAGGAAGCTATCGTGTCCGAACGTTTTTCATGGGGCATCCCGAACTTGTTCAAGGTAAAGATACAATTTTAGGGTTCCCCAAAAGAGTTCAAGACAAGGGACCAAAAGAGAGGGGAATGGATTTTATATTCCAAGGGTTTCACCTGGATATAGGATATCGGGCGTTCTTACAAATCCCATGAAGATGGGAATCAATCCATATGTAGTTCTGTAAAATGTTGGGTAGTTTAACATCTTGCTGTAAGGATAAAGGTGATCTTAGTTTCAGGTCGTAGAGCTTGGACCGTAGATGGTAGGGAACATGAGGGACACATGGTGAGGTAATCATAAAACCCAATGTGAATGAGGACCTAGTGTCTGGATCACCATGTGTTTCTTGGGAAAGTTTCAGGTCGAGGGACCGAAAACCTAAGTTAGGCTGGGACCGAGGCAGAGTGCACGAGTGTTCCGATGTATCCCATTAATATTGGAATCAAGCCAAACATAGTTCTAGGAGATAGCATGGTAGGATACTAGTGCAAAGGATAATAAGGCCATGCGGGTCTAGCCCTCACACCAAAATAATCGGCATTTGATAGATCTTGTTTTTCCTTATGGGTAGATGCATTTTTTTGAAGCGACAAATCGAGGACCTGGGGAACCCGGTTTCTCCAAAGGAATAAATCCAGATGCTTTCATTGAAAAATGGTACGATGGATGACCAATACCCAACATTATTTGCCCTATGGTGAGGTCTTCACAATGAAGTTACGTTTTTCTTCGTGCGGCCAGGACGATAGTGTCATAGTTTCAGGTCATGTGATAGGACTAGTCATGCATTTTAACATCGTGCGATAATGACACAATAGTTTAAAGTCATGAGGGACCAGACATCATAGTTTAAAGTCATATGTCTTGTAAATTAAGGAACACACATGATGTGATAAGGCATACCTGACATGAATGAGGATGAGGTCCACATCACACCATGCACAATTCCAGGAAGGGAACCTCAGGCCAAGGGATTGGTAAAGGTTAGATGTGACACCCCAGGTTTTATGAACTGATTTATGTAAGAAGTGTTATGCCTTTACTAATGTCTCTTGTTTTATTCGTTTTGCTAATAAGGAATTAGAAATGAAATAAAACATAGAGAATAAGGTAAACTGACATTTATTAAAACATTACTTTACAACGAGACCCAACTAGTTGAGTGTACCATGCACAAGACCTAACACGGCCACCGCAAGGCTACAAAGAACCACAACGCGGGCAATCGGATAGTCGTCATCTTCAGGGTCCATCAGCGTGAAAAGTATAATCGCCAGGGCCACGACACACATGCTCAACGCCAATGGTATGAGGAGAGCCATCCTTCTTGTTCAAGTGTTCTGTTTTAAAGGGTACCCCACATCCCTGTTTTTATACTAGTTCTTTGAGTTATGACCGTTATGTTTAAATATATATCCGTTGGGTTTTTAAAAGCTACCGTTGTGTTTCCACTAAAATTTACTTTAAAAGAGAACTAAGTTTTATTCCCTCATTCTTAAAAACATTCTTTTATAGAAGATTCTTCGTTTTTATTCTTAAAAGTAAATTTCCTCGCTTATACAAAATTCCGAGAAATACCTAGGTAGTTGGAAACTTGGTAATATTTTTATAAAAAAATATGTTTAGAGTGAATTTGTAATAATTATACCTTTTTATCTCTTAAATGATGAAAAATTTTGGGCAAACTTTTTTTCTCTAAAGGAATTTTATAAAACAAGTAGTAGAGTGTTTTAAAATACTAATGGTTTTAATAATATTGTACCAGAGGTATATCTTTTAAAGATTTAGATCAAGAGTTAAAATATTTTGTCTAAATTTGAAATTTTTTCTAACATTTTGAGTTAAAACAATTTGTTTTACTAAATTACTACCTTTCACTATATTTTGAGCTAAGTAAATAATAAAAAATTTTATAAAAAAAAAAATTTGAGTGAGGCCCCGGCCAGCCAAGGGCATCCTCAAGGGACAAGCCCTCAGGCCAAGGCCGAGACCCCATAGGGACCCCGAGGTACCGCCATCGGGCTCCCCATGTGCGTGCATGCGCGTTTTAGGAGCCAGCCAAGCTGGAGCTTGGGCAGGGTCGGTCGCGCATAGGTTACCAAGGGGTCGCGAGCGGGCCCGTGTATAAGGTCGCGGCTCGCGCTGCGTGAGGGTGGGCCATGGCCCGCGGGGGACCCGTGTGTAAGGTCCCATGTGCGTGTGTGTTGGTGTTATTGAACCGAAGGCCGCACCCCTTGATATTTATACCGCGCCTCAAAACGTTGCGGTTTCGATGTGGGACGCGCTCCGCGCAACCAGAGCCGTCCGATCGACTTCTGCATCGATCTCCGTCGTCCATCCTGTTCTTAAACGCGATGTCTCTCCCGCGGTATCTCCATCGCCGTCTGATCTCTTCGGTGATTGAATCGCAGCCCTCCATCTCTTTAATCATTTAAACTAAAATCCCACTTCTCCCTCAGCCACACGATCTTGCCTTCTTCAATCCGGACCGTCCCTTCATCTCCCGCGTCACCCCATCGTCTTCTTCCCAGGATCGGGGTCCCGACCAGTAGGCCTGCACCAAGGACGTCGGGCCCCTCCCTTCGCACTGCACCGCTGACCCCCGAACACTCCCCCCTCCTAGCTCACTGTACCTTCGTCCTTCTCCCACGACGGCCTACCCATGGGCCGAGACACCCTCCTTGCACCGAAGCTGTACTTAAACCCTCACACCCCATGAACTCACGGCGGTTCCTCCTCCTCTTCCTCACCCTTGATCTCCCCGAAATCCAGCAAGCTCACCACCGTTCCAGGCTCCCTCCTCAAGCAGGTAAGGGTTTTCCTTGCACCCTTGCCTTGTTTCGAAATAACTTACCTTTTTATACTCACGGTGTATATATATATATAGTTTATACATATATATATACTTAAATATAACCCCCCTCGGGTTGCTGTGCCTTCCAAGATCTCTGCCTTCGTGTTTTTTTTTCTTTTCATGGGTTGTACATACGAGGGTGCGTACAAACCTTGTTTCCAGTTTTTCGAAACCCGTATAAATATACTGCTCACATATGTATAAACCAGTCCATCGGGTGTTATATATTGTATATATGGTTTCATATATATATGTGAACGGTGTATACACCGTGTATAAGCACGTTTACAACTTCTCCAGGTTGTTTATTTCATGATTTTATATTTTAGTTTTCAAAAAATATATACATATCTCAACCCCGTTTTTAATATATATGGTATGTATGTATATATCTAGTTAGTGAATGTGTTCTCCCTACTTAACCCGATCTGTTTTGGGCATCAATATTTAGATGAAATTTTTAGATATATTTGTAAACTATGCCCTTTTGATTTAAGTGAAGATATGTTTGTAAGACCTTAATCTTCTTACACATGGTTACATTTATAACAAAACTTATATGGGTTTAGTTTCAACCATGTAATTGAATTATGATTGGAAACTTTGAGTTACTTAAGGGATTCAATAAACTTTGCCTTGAATTGTGCACTTCGGGTATATATATGTGCACGTGTGTATATGTTTATAAGATTATTTTCTTTTATAAATAGAAGGACTTAAACTGTTCTTGGATGCTGGGATGTTTTTATTTAGATATGAGTTGTGTGATTGCTAAACCAACATGTTTTAAAGTACACACAAATGGACATGTTTTATCAAGAAGTCTTATCTAACAATTCCCTGATTAGTTTTATGATAAAACTTGTATTTTGATCCAAGGGCCCGTTTACCACCATAATTGATTTCATGTGTTTTCATAAGATTTTCCCTTTTCCAAAGATTTATAATGACAAAGATTCATCATTTAGTATAATTCTATTTATATGTCTTAGTGAAAAGAATGTTTTATTAAACTATGTATGTCATTAATTTGTCCTTGCCCTTTTTTAGTGAGAATTGTCACATCATGTAAAGTGTGTAATGATTTATTAATTATGTTGGTTATTATTTACATAATGCATTTTTATGACATATCACTAAATGGACTAAGAAATTGGATTACCCAAAGTGGTATGGGACACCTTGGGTAAAATTAAAATGAATGAGATGTTCAAGGTGGTATGGGACATCTTGAATTACGTACCATTTCAATAAAGCATGAACGATGTGGCTCACATGATAATAAAGGAAAATATAAGGGTGCGCCCTGATAGCGCTCCAATGCATTGGGTAATGATGTAACCACTAGAGATTACAATTTTCACGATACCTTGGGGAATAACCTTGGTAATTTTCAAATGACACCTTGGGGATGGACCTTGGTGAAACGAAACGATTGTCAATATTAAATGTTGATGCCACATAATTCAAGTCATATAACAAGTTTTCCGAGATGAAGTTCATTCATGACTGATGTCTTTAATGTTTGTATAAAGTTCATAATTTCCTAGTTTTAAGCCTGAAGCATGCCTAGTGTTATCACTTAATAGAATAGTAACCAGCATATGAACATTTATTTGTTTCCTTGTGCGCAACTCTGATTATGCATTACTTTTAACTGTTTGAATTTTATGCTCAAGTAAATCACATGTAGTACTTGTTTATATCAACCATTATCACTCCTTCAAGAATTAACGTATTCGTTTCGTGTTTGTCGTGAAAACTTTGATTAAAGAATTGTTATGTTTGGTGTGTTAAAACCTTTCTTACTGGATGCTCAAACTCTTTTAAAAGGATGTTTTCAAATGTTACTGTATTTTAAATTCTTTTTAAAAACCCCCCTTACTGAGTATTTCAATGCTCACCCTATGTTTTGGTTTAAAATTTTCAGGTGTCAGCTTTTGTAAGATGGATGGTTTCAGAAGTTTCCGGTTTCCCAGAACCCGAACCGCACACGATCCTCTGTATGGGACATGATGTGTTGTTTAACAAAGTGTATTTATCTTAAAGATAACACATCATGTTCAGAAGGCACCGACTCCTATGGTTTCTGGAGTTTGGGTGTCTACAGTTGGTATCAGAGGTTCGGTTTGGATAACTCTGGAAAGCCAGAAACTGAAACAAAAATATATATGTACACGTATTTCAATTTTATTAAAAACTGGGTTTTCTTAATTTTCAGATGGAAAATGAATGCACAAATCTCTTATCTCTCCCCACCGAGGCCCTAGAGACCATTGTGTCTTTGGCAAGCTGTGAGGACTTTCTAAACTATGCCCATATCCGTATGACATGCAAATACCTTTACGATGTATCCAACTCACCACAAGTGCTTAGTCTGCACCAAGGGTTGGGATTGGATTACCTCCTTATGATAATAACCCAATTTCCCTCCTATGTACGTCGAGGAAGGTACTACGAGGGACTTTTCCGGATTTTCACGGCGGGTGAGAACTTTGGCACTATGCATGATGACCCCTTTCAAGAAGCTGCTGCTGACGGAGACCTCCGAGCGGGCTACCTTTGTCAGATTTTAAACTATGGCTTCTGGGGTCAGTTGTTGGACTTCAGAAGGTTAGAAGACGAATCCACCCGATTTTCTTACAGACGACAAGTGTATGAATATGTCTCTCAACTTCACGTCCCCCACGCTAGACTCACAAGACGTCATAGGTGTCCTCGTGAGTTTTTCCCTGAATGCTCGGCCTGTGTTTGGTTCGAGGAGTTAGGGAGTTTTGCTTCTCTGTGTGGAGTTCGTTTAGTCAATGAGTAAGGGAAACTTAAGCACTAATAATAATGAACGTATGTTTATTGAAATGTTATCTTTCTCCTTTCCTTGTCCTTACCTTGTTTTTGCCCTTGTATAATTTTCAAGTAATGGAACTCCTGTCTTTAAACTTTCAGATGGAAGGACAAACCCACCTGTTATCTCTTCCCACTGAGATTTTGGAAATCATTGCGATCAAAACGTGTGAGGACGAGTATGACCCCTTCGCAAGTTTGCGAAGAACGTGCAAGCAATGGTTTGAGATAACAAACAGTCCGGAGATTCTCCGCACCTGCCAGGGGAATGCCTCCATCTATTACCGCATTGGCTCTGCTCAGCTAGCCGGACGTGAACGACGAGGAAGTTACCACGAAGGGCTCTTTCTTTGTTTCACCCTAGGCCGAAACATCACGGCCAGAGTGAAATTCCAGGAGGCTGCGTTAGAGGGAAATCTTTATGCAGCTTATATGCTCCAACTTCTCAGCTTTAGCCTGTTTGACCATATCTATGGCTTCGATATCCTCGACCGAGACATAATTCGGAAAGTTCTTCGTACATTGGTCTGTAAATAAATTTCAGAACTTTGTACGGTTCGAGCTTCCCTTTGGAGACCTGAAAGCCCAGAACATAAGTGCTACCCCTCCTGTCTTAGGTGTGTGTGGATTAGGGAGCTGGAATAAGTGAGCTTCACTACGGGGATCCCTCTAAATACACCTGTTGACCCTTTTCGTTGGTGGAGGTGGTAAGAACGTTTCTGAACCTTGTAGTGTCGTGAAATAAATTGCGAGGACGCAATTTTCCAAAGGGGGGGAAAATGTGACACCCCAGGTTTTATGAACTGATTTATGTAAGAAGTGTTATGCCTTTACTAATGTCTCTTGTTTTATTCGTTTTGCTAATAAGGAATTAGAAATGAAATAAAACATAGAGAATAAGGTAAACTGACATTTATTAAAACATTACTTTACAACGAGACCCAACTAGTTGATTGTACCATGCACAAGACCTAACACGGCCACCGCAAGGTTACAAAGAACCACAACGCGGGAAATCGGATAGTCGTCATCTTCAGGGTCCATCAGCGTGAAAAGTATAATCGCCAGGTCCACGGCACACATGCTCAACGCCAATGGTATGAGGAGAGCCATCCTTCTTGTTCAAGTGTTCTGTTTTAAAGGGTACCCCACATCCCTGTTTTTATACTAGTTCTTTGAGTTATGACCGTTATGTTTAAATATATATCCGTTGGGTTTTTAAAAGCTACCGTTGTGTTTCCACTAAAATTTACTTTAAAAGAGAACTAAGTTTTATTCCCTCATTCTTAAAAACATTCTTTTATAGAAGATTCTTCGTTTTTATTCTTAAAAGTAAATTTCCTCGCTTATACAAAATTCCGAGAAATACCTAGGTAGTTGGAAACTTGGTAATATTTTTATAAAAAAATATGTTTAGAGTGAATTTGTAATAATTATACCTTTTTATCTCTTAAATGATGAAAAATTTTGGGCAAACTTTTGTTCTTTAAAGGAATTTTATAAAACAAGTAGTAGAGTGTTTTAAAATACTAATGGTTTTAATAATATTGTACAAGAGGTATATCTTTTAAAGATTTAGATCAAGAGTTAAAATATTTTGTCTAAATTTGAAATTTTTTCTAACATTTTGAGTTAAAACCATTTGTTTTACTAAATTACTACCTTTCACTATATTTTGAGCTAAGTAAATAATAAAAATTTTTATAAAAATTTTTTTTTTGAGTGAGGCCCCGGCCAGCCAAGGGAATCCTCAAGGGACAAGCCCTCAGGCCAAGGCCGAGACCCCATAGGGACCCCGAGGTACCGCCATCGGGCTCCCCATGTGCGTGCATGCGTGTTTCAGGAGCCAGCCAAGCTGGAGCTCGGGCAGGGTCGGCCGCGCATAGGTTACCAAGGGGTCGCGAGCGGGCCCGTGTATAAGGCCGCGGCTCGTGCTGCGTGAGGGTGGGCCATGGCCCGCGGGGGACCCGTGTGTAAGGTCCCGTGTGCGTGTGTGTTGGTGTTATTGAACCGAAGGCCGCACCCCTTGATATTTATACCGCGCCTCAAAACGTTGCGGTTTCGATGTGGGACGCGCTCCGCGCAACCAGAGCCGTCCGATCGACTTCTGCGTCGATCTCCGTCGTCCATCCTGTTTTTAAACGCGATGCCTCTCCCGCGGTATCTCCATCGCCGTCCGATCTCTTCGGCGATTGAATCGCAGCCCTCCATCTCTTTAATCATTTAAACTAAAATCCCGCTTCTCCCTCAGCCACACGATCTCGCCTTCTTCAATCCGGACCGTCCCTTCATCTCCCGTGTCACCCCATCATCTTCTTCCCAGGATTGGGGTCCCGACCAGTAGGCCTGCACCAAGGACGTCGGGCCCCTCCCTTCGCACTGCACCGCTGACCCCCGAACACTCCCCCCTCCAAGCTCACTGTACCTTCGTCCTTCTCCCACGACGGCCTACCCATGGGTCGAGACACCCTCCTTGCACCGAAGCTGTACTTAAACCCTCGCACCCCATGAACTCACGGCGGTTCCTCCTCCTCTTCCTCACCCTTGATCTCCCCGAAATCCAGCAAGCTCACCACCGTTCCAGGCTCCCTCCTCAAGCAGGTAAGGGTTTTCCTTGCACCCTTGCCTTGTTTCGAAATAACTTACCTTTTTATACTCACAGTGTATATATATATATAGTTTATACATATATATATATACTTAAATATAACCCCCCTCGGGTTGCTGTGCCTTCCAAGATCTCTGCCTTCGTGTTTTTTTTTCTTTTCATGGGTTGTACATACGAGGGTGCGTACAAACCTTGTTTCCAGTTTTTCGAAACCCGTATAAATATACTGCTCACATATGTATAAACCAGTCCATCGGGTGTTATATATTGTATATATGGTTTCATATATATATGTGAACGGTGTATACACCGTGTATAAGCACGTTTACAACTTCTCCAGGTTGTTTATTTCACGATTTTATATTTTAGTTTTCGAAAAATATATACATATCTCAACCCCGTTTTTAATATATATGATATGTATGTATATATCTAGTTAGTGAATGTGTTCTCCCTACTTAACCCGATCTGTTTTGGGCATCAATATTTAGATGAAATTTTTAGATATATTTGTAAACTATGCCCTTTTGATTTAAGTGAAGATATGTTTGTAAGACCTTAATCTTCTTACACATGGTTACATTTATAACAAAACTTATATGGGTTTAGTTTCAACCATGTAATTGAATTATGATTGGAAACTTTGAGTTACTTAAGGGATTCAATAAACTTTGCCTTGAATTGTGAACTTCGGGTATATATATGTGCACGTGTGTATATGTTTATAAGATTATTTTCTTTTATAAATAGAAGGACTTAAACTGTTCTTGGATGCTGGGATGTTTTTATTTAGATATGAGTTGTGTGATTGCTAAACCAACATGTTTTAAAGTACACACAAATAGACATGTTTTATCAAGAAGTCTTATCTAACAATTCCCTGATGAGTTTTATGATAAAACTTGTATTTTGATCCAAGGGCCCGTTTACCACCATAATTGATTTCATGTGTTTTCATAAGATTTTCCCTTTTCCAAAGATTTATAATGACAAAGATTCATCATTTAGTATAATTCTGTTTATATGCCTTAGTGAAAAGAATGTTTTATTAAACTATGTATGTCATTAATTTGTCCTTGCCCTTTTTTAGTGAGAACTGTCACATCATGTAAAGTGTGTAATGATTTATTAATTATGTTGGTTATTATTTACATAATGCATTTTTATGACATATCACTAAATGGACTAAGAAATTGGATTACCCAAAGTGGTATGGGACACCTTGGGTAAAATTAAAATGAATGAGATGTTCAAGGTGGTATGGGACATCTTGAATTACGTACCATTTCAATAAAGCATGAATGATGTGGCTCACATGATAATAAAGGCAAATTTAAGGGTGCGCCCTGATAGCGCTCCAATGCATTGGGTAATGATGTAACCACTAGATATTACAATTTTCACGATACCTTGGTGAATAACCTTGGTAATTTTCAAATGACACCTTGGGGATGGACCTTGGTGAAACGAAACGATTGTCAATATTAAATGTTGATGCCAAATAATTCAAGTCATATAACAAGTTTTCCGAGATGAAGTTCATTCATGACTGATGTCTTTAATGTTTTTATAAAGTTCATAATTTCCTAGTTTTAAGCCTGAAGCATGCCTAGTGTTATCACTTAATAGAATAGTAACCAGCATATGAACATTTAGTTGTTTCCTTGTGCGCAACTCTGATTATGCATTACTTTTAACTGTTTGAATTTTATGCTCAAGTAAATCACATGTAGTACTTGTTTATATCAACCATTATCACTCCTTCAAGAATTAACGTATTTGTTTCGTGTTTGTCGTGAAAACTTTGATTAAAGCATTGTTATGTTTGGTGTGTTAAAACCTTTCTTAGTGGATGCTCAAACTCTTTTAAAAGGATTTTTTCAAATGTTACTGTATTTTAAATTCTTTTTAAAAACCCCCCTTACTGAGTATTTCAATGCTCACCCTATGTTTTGGTTTAAAATTTTCAGGTGTCAGCTTTTGTAAGATGGATGGTTTCAGAAGTTTCCGGTTTCCCAGAACCCGAACCGCACACGATCCTCTGTATGGGACATGATGTGTTGTTTAACAAAGTGTATTTATCTTAAAGATAACACATCATGTTCAGAAGGCACCGACTCCTATGGTTTCTGGAGTTTGGGTGTCTACATTAGATACTAAGAGAGACTATCTTTAAATTGAGATAGACCCATGAACAAGATGTATGGGCGTTCATACATATCCCATGAGGATGGGAATGAAGCCATACATAGTTCTAGGAAAGGGGCGTCGTGCAGTATTAACGTCTTGCGGCAAAGACGTATAGTGATCTTAGTTTATGGTCACAGAGCTTGGACCATGGATAAGAGAACTTATCCCAAGTAGGTGTAGACCTCGATCTGGTTCCTAATCCCACATGATTCAAACTCGGTGTGGGAAACAATGGTGGAAGAGGTCTTTGCAGCACATAGGAGACACGCAGAAGGGGAAGTCAGTGGAGAGCCCCGAATGACACCTTACTGCAGCTTTGTCCACACCAACGTGTAAATGCACACTAAGGGATTGTACCAAGCATGTCAAAATCCCATGAAGACATGATGGAATGGAATGTAGTGTGAATCCTGTGACTGATTTTTAATTCTTGATGGTGTTGGTGTGATGATGAAGGATAACTACTGAACATGTTTGAAACACAACATCCTTATCGTGTGACTTGAAATGGGAACAACGAATGAGCATCAGCTGCTGACCATATTCACAACGTGGGACTTGTATCAATTCTATGTTTAAAACCATCGAGGACATTAGACCGTAATGGTAGGAGGGACCTTGGGCCAAGCATCCATGCCTTTTTGGGGTCCTTTCAGGTGTGAAAGATAATGGAAGCCCTAATAAAGGGGAGCACGAAGCTTGGAAGGTGGGTGGAAGCATGTCCGGGTAAATTCTGACATTCGGGGTACTGAACCAAAGTACTCTTGGGAACATTGGTGAATCATCATAGAGGTTTGAGGGGTTCAACTTGAGAGCATACAATTTGTAAAGATGATTATAGAATAAAGAGTTGGAGAACTCTCAGAAGGAAGAGGTACATGGCATGGTTTTTACAAACCCGACGTGAATGAGGACTTAAGCCCATACCACACCATATATCTATCCCATGGAAGAATGCAGGGCAAGGGGCCTAGATAATAGGGATATTTTTGAGTGATCATATTTTCTCAATAGATGAATTGTCCGGACAGTCCTACATATCCCATTAGGTTGGGAATCAAACCACACGTAGTTTTGAAATGGTGTCATGTAGTTTAACGTGTTGCGGAAAGGATGAAGGGTTGTGACAAGATACCCCAACAAGGGATGTGTAAAACACTGTGAGTAACCCGATGTGAATGAGGTCATAAGTCCATACCGCACCGTTCAATCCTATGTGGGAACTTGGGCCTGAGGCCTGAGAAGGTCGAGGGACCTGGAGCTGGGCCACAGATAAGATGTCATAGCCAGCTTGCAGTTTAATGTCTTGTAGTGAGGACAATAGTGATCTTAGTTTAAGTTCATAGAGCTCGGGCCATAGATGCCCAGTTTAATGTCATATGAATGGGACAACTGAGTGGATAGGGTGGATCATCATGCTTATGGAATACCACTAAGAAGTAACGATGATAGGGTACAAATGTTGACCAGATTCGCAACACAGTGTCTGCCCTTACGTGACTGGAATTTGGGGGCAAGTAATTGAGTGTTGACCGTCGACCATAATTGAAACACAGTACTTGCGCCAATTCATTCCTCAAGATCCTTGGGGATGTTGGCCCAAAATGGTAGGAGATCCCTTGGGCCGAGAATCTATTCCATTTGGAGGCCCTTCTTTATATGAAAGATAATGAAAACCCAAATTATGGGGCTTGCGAAACATGGAGGGGCCTATGTTCATGGAAGGGATGATAAATGGAGGGAGGAATGTCTCATGGGGATATGTGGGGTGTGAAAAAATAGGGTGATGTGAATAAGGATGTGAGTCCACACCACACTGCCCACTCCCGGAAGAGGACTAGGGCCAAGGGGTTGCAAGGATTGAGGGAACAAAAAGGGGTCGAGGGACCCGAGGTCGAGCATCCCAGTTAACTGCAACCATATGAACCCTCACATGGGAATTGATTCATTATGGATCCTTATCCCACATGAGCAATTTGTAGTGAGGGAAACAAGGAGTAGGACTAGACTACACACATTTCATAAGTGTCCAGCGGCTGGAATCACACTCCTGCTCGAGGTAGGCCAAAGTTTGAAGAGACAGTGAGGCAGGATGAATTATTACATGCCGTGTCTGGGACATGTGGGGTTGGACAATGAAAAAGTATGTTTGTACTGAGTTTGAGACATATCATCCATATCGTGTAACATGTGCAAGGCAAGACTCAAGGGGATACCTTGGAGCTTGGGGCTGGGCCAACTGACAAAATGTATGGGCGGTCCTACATATCCCATGAGAATGGGAATCAAGCCACACGTAGTTCTGAAAGGACCTTGTATTTTAATGTCATTCAGAGAGGATGTGGGAGGATTTGAAGAATGAGGAGGGGCACATGGTTCAACTTTCATAACCTTACTACCAATGGGGTTGAAGAGGCACAGGTCACCTCACATGGGATCCTCCGAGGGAACTACACCCAGGGGGGCATCCAAACAAGAAGGGCATGGGGATGGACTCTGGACAAGGCATATGAGCGTTCCTCCATATCCCATGAGATACTGGAATCGAGCCATACGTAGTTCTCGAGATACAGTTTAACGTCTTGCAGGATGACATACAGTTTAATTTCATGTGAGACTTTTCATAGTTTAATGTCTTGTAGGACCAAACAGTTTAAGGTCATGAAGGATCATAATGAAGTTTAAGGTCGTACGGGACCATAATGCAGTTTTGGGTCATGTGGGATCGTAACATAGTTTAGGGTCGTGCTGGACCATACAGTTTAAATTCATGATGGACTACTCAACTCAGGAAAAATATTTCTTGAGGAACGTAGCATTGGTGGGAGGAGTTATACACTCACCATCCATGGTAACCAGGAAGTATGCTCAGTTGGAGTAAACCTTGTGAACAATGTAAGGCCCTTCCCATTTCCGATCAATCTTGGGTGGTTTCCTTCTAGGTATCATTGGCGTCCTGAGGTTGAATACAATGTTTCCTTTCAAGAAGGAGCAGAGGCGAACTTTCTTTTTGAAAGCTCTATCCATCTTGCTCTGGTGCTTTTCCAGATTCTACAAGGCACAAATCCTTTTCTCGTCAAGTGATTTTAATTCGGCCAAGCATATCTCAGCTACTTGATCTAGTGCTTACTGATCATAGACCACTGTGCGCAATGCGGGAAAATGAATCTCAATGGGAAGGACAACATCTTCTCCATATAACAAGGAATATGGGGTCACCTGGGTGGAATTAAGAGTCGTCATCTGATAATCCCAATGGGCATTGGTGAGATTGTTCGGACAACTCTTCTTGTTCTAACCAACCATTTTCTACAAAATTTTAGAGATGGTCTTGTTTAATGCCTCGATCTATCAATTTTCTTGTGCATGATAGCGGGAGGTGTGGTTAGAACGAATGTTGTACTTAGCGTACAGTTTCATTAGCTCAGTTGTCCAGAAGTTTGTTCCGTTATTAGTGAGGATGGTTTGAGGGACTCCAAATTGGTAGATGATGTTGGAGCTCACAAAATCAATGATGGCACGGGCCTTCACTTTCTTGATAGAACAAACTCTGCCCACTTGGAGAAGAAATCCTTATCGGTTAGGATGAATCGGCACTGGAGAGCTATCGTCGGTGGGTAGAGTCCCACGACATTGAGTCCCCATACTACAAATGGCCAAGAGTACATGGTAGTTTGGAGAGGCTCTAGTGGATGATGCCTGAAGTTAGAATGAATTTGGAATGCATGGAACCTCTTAGAAAACTCAATGTTGTCTTAGATCATGGATGGCCAAATGTACCCCAGTCTCTGAATCTAGTGTGATAGCTCTGACCCGGTCTGATGAGCCCTATTGGAACTGACATGAACCTCTTACATGACCTGATAAATATCAAAACCTTGAATTCAATAGAGGAAAATCCCATAAAATCCATGCTTGTAATGGATCTGCTCATAGTCGTGGTCGACCTGAAGGGTGAACTGTAACCCGCAACGTCGGATTTTCTCATGCTCGGCCCGATCTGCTGGGAGATTACAGTTTTTGAGATACTGGGAAAAGGTGGTTCTCTAAACAGAAGTCAATATAATCACTACATCTTGGGGTCCTGGGGGTCCTGACGTGGAGGCTCCAGAGGTAAGGTGGCTTACCTTTGGGCTATCATCATCATACGAGGTGACATGGGAAATGAATCTCCGATCTGCCACATGGATAATCAGGTCATCCCGTTCGGGAACTGCAAGTGATGCAGCTAGGCTGGCTAGGGCATCAGCCCGACCGTTCTTAGATTAGGGAACATGGGTAACTGCTGGCCGAGATGGTAACTGGGCCATTAGCTGGAGAGTGCGCTCCAACAATGGAAAAATCTTTGGTTTTCTGACGACATAGTCATCATTGATCTGCTTGATGACTAGTTCGGAATCCCCTTTCACATGTAAATGGGGCACATCAATCCCAAGGGATCTCTCAAGGCCAGTGATGAGAGACTTTTACTCTGCCTCATTGTTGGTGCAGCCTTCTGACAACATGAATGAGTATTGTAACAGCCCGAGATTTTATGAAAAATATACTTTTTAATTAATTTCTTGTGTTGTACGCTACACCAAAAGGAGCTTGCACAACACGCATCCTTGACTTGCCTTGCATTACACGCAATCGCGACCTTCCTCGATAGCGTGTGTAGTACGCAATACCGAGTTTCACTAAACAACGATATGCTATTAATATATTATTAAAACTAGCCGTTATGAATAGTAATAACCACTTTTTGAAATTTTGTAAATTTTATTTTCCAAAATAGAATTCATTTTTGGATTCATAATATCGAAATTAGCTTAGGGTGAAATTTTGGTAATTTTCGGATAACTTTCATATTTTGATGAATAGTGAAAATTACTAAATTATAATTAAAAACAACTTTTTTAATCGAAATAATTAATAGTGATAAATTATTTTGAGTGGTTTTAAAGTATATTTAGAATATATTTTCACAATTTAATACAATATTGGTCATTGAATGTAATTTCACATTTAAACCAGACATAATCAGGTGTCAATCTTTTGATAGATATTGTTTCTTAAAATCATGCTATTTGTTTTAACAGCGGGATTTAATTATAAAATTAATTAATGCAACTTCTATGTTATAAATTTGGTAAAATAGACTTCACTTTTGAATTCGGAATATGAAATATAGCTTAGGATGAAATTTTGGCATTTTTATGAAAAACATCAATTTTTGATGAATAGTGAAACTACTAAGTGGTAGTTAAAAACTGAATTTTTCATAAAACTTAATTTTACCACTTCTGTGAATGGAATTTCAAAAATCAGAGAGACACGGTTGATGTCAGTAAGTAAAATGTGGTTCAATGAGATGAAAATAATTTTTGGTAAATAGTAACTTTTTACTTTTTTTACCACGGTTAATAGTAAATAGGGTAACTAAGGGTAAATATGATATTAATATTACCCTAACACATGTCCTAATTCTATTGGACAAGTGTATCTCGACCAAAAACAACCTTAAGTGTAAAATATTATCATTTAGGCCCACTTGGATTAGATTAGGACATTTATTATTATTTAATTCAAAGAAGAGTTAAAAGAGTTAAAATCAAAGTATATTTACTAAAACATTTTTAATATAGGGTTGTACATAAGATAAATTCGATTGTAAATATTAATTATAAAGATAAAAAGATTTCCTACATAATTATATTTTATTTATAATTTTTATACTTTAAATAAATTAATTTATTTATGACACAACGATGATGCAGTAGTTACCCTTTTAAGGAAATATTAACATAATTGATGTTATAAATTCTCAAATGAATGTAATTTGAGACTTTTTATGAATTACACTAATTTTCTAGGTTACTATGATATATTAGTGTTGATTTAATCAACTTGGTTCGAACATATAATTCTGTTATGACTTTCACAAAAATCATATATCAAATAGTGTCAAAATTGACACAAAATAGTTTTTAAATCAAATCTTATATTATTAATTGTTATTTTATTCCTAAAAATCTAAGGTTCGGCCAAATGACTTAGATAAGAATATATGTATTAATAATAAACAATTTGGGGTTCGTTTGGCATGTTATAGTAAGTGTATTAACCATATAGTGAAAGAAAACAAAAAGACACGGTAAAAGTTAAATTATTTAACTAAGAGTTAAATCTAATTGATAAGGTTAAAATAATACCCTAAACTTGTCTAAATCTTATTGGTTGATAGGATTTCGACCCATCCCCACTTTAGCTTCTAAATAAGACCCTTTGGAACCATTATAAACCGATTTTGACTTTAATATAAAATAATATTTTGAGATATTCCTAAGGTGCCCCTCTCCTCCCTTATAAAAGGACACCTCCTCCCCCTCCTCCTCGCACCAATTTGAGCACTCAAGCTCGGCCAACCTCTGCCAAAATATCTTCTCCACTTCCCTAGCAACATCCTAGAGGTTCTGGTCTTCCTCAAAGACCAATTTTAGTTCCCTAAGAGGAGGTCTCCAAAAGGTGCTTCAAAGAAGAGGTAATTACCGTTACCAATTCTTTCATCTTTATTTCTTCTTCCACTTCTTCTTCTTAGGTTGTTTCATTATGAAGTAATAATATCAGTATCACTCATATACTGATATGTTATTATAATTATGAAACAACCCTATTTCACCATCTATCCATCCTACGGAAAAATAAATCACCGCGCGTGCGTACGTATGGAATACCGTCTCCACGCCGTGGTGTAATCTATTTTCCACCACCACCTTACATGGATGGGTATAATGGTGTAAAGAATAACTATAAATAGTTATTACAACATCATATTGATTCTAATATATTGTATAATATACTCCAATTCAATTCAATATTTATGGAAATGATATCATCGCTCGTGCGTACGTACGGACTACCGTCTCCACGACGCGATGAGATTCATTCTCCATGTTAACCATTTAAGAATTATTATAAAGTATATATAAGAAATAATAATGAAATATATGACATTATAAAGCTACTGGATTTATTTATATATATATATATGTATTTCATCTACTTACTTCCATTCAAGACAATAAGGAAAGGAAAACAGCGTTCATACGTACGTACGGACTACCGTCTCCATGAACGGTGTTTTTCATTTCATTTATCTATCTATTATATAAATATATATACTGAATATATATGATATATAAATCATATTTTATATTCTGGAAGTAATTAAATCATGATATAAGTAATAATAATGTCAAGAACAACAAGTCAGAACACCTATGATAAATGAAACGATTTTACCCAAAACGCTTCTTTAACATGGAATTTACAAAAGAACGGGTAATATAATGTCATACGTGAACCATATATGATATCATAACAATGAATATGATTCTGTAATAAGTAAATGACATTATTTAAATCATTATACAGGAGGTTCGGACACATACGAAGCAAATCGGACCTAAGGTAAGGGAAATATCACAATCTCACTTTTATCCGAGATTGTATTTACTTTGGTAATTACTGGGGTGTATTTTATCATCCACATCCATGTTCCCTCAATATGTAATATTATTTCCATCCTTCTACAATATTTTATATCCAATTTTACCCTTCGGTGAGTTTTTTGTAAAAGATATGAAAGGAATCTTTTGTCGTTTTTCATACGAGGTACTTTTTGACTTTTCCGACAAAAGTACGAAGAATGTTTTTTTAACTTATACGGCATGAATGGATTTTTAAACATTATTTCCAAGAAGATTCCTTTACAAGTATTCAAGTTTATTTTTAATCAACTTCTTTTATTTTAAAGTTTTATGACATGTTATGAAAGGAAAAATGTTTTTGAAGAAGAAAGGATATTTTCCTCAAGAATGGAGTTCAAGTGTTTTATCAAAATTATTTTCCATCTAAGATAATAAAGGGTTCTGTTTTTATCCCTATTATTACATTGATTTGATCATGTTGTGATGGAATTATTTTTATGAATTCCTTTATCTTATATGAATTGATTTATGATGTCATGATGTTTCAAGAATCCAATTTTTGTTACATGTGTTATGCGATGATGTATGTTTTATGATTATGTGGCACACATAAGAAAGGATTCATTATAAGATGGGTGGGACCTATATCTCCCTCCAATGCATTGGGTAAAGATTTTATATATCATGAGATAGACAGGGCTGGAACGGTAGGTTATACCGGTTCAGTGAAACAGGACTGAAACGAGGGTTACTCGATTCAGAAAGGGACTTTGTCCACTAAGATAGTCTTGGCAATGAGTCTTGACTAACAAGAAATGATTATCTATGATTATGTGTGTATGCCACAAAGTTTCATGTTTTAAGTTATGATTATTGTGATTACATTTCACTGCCATGATTTATCCCATGTTATGAAATTATGATCTCTTTTGCAGGATAAGATTTCCAAAAGTTATGTGCTTAAGTATATGATGTGATTGATATTTCTTTTGTTTAACCATACTGAGCATTTGAGCTCACCCTTTTATGTTTTCTTTTCCCCAGGATATAAAGAAAGGTTTTAGGTAAAAAAGAAGAAGATCTTTATGGGAGATGTTGAAGATCTTTCACCACGATTAGAAGATTATAGTCCGAGTTTCCAAAGACACTAAACTATTACGGTCCTTGTGTGTGTGTTTTTGTAATGTACTAAGTATTCCGCAAAAGTAATGTAATGTCAATGTACGTCAAGATACAGGTCTCTACAGTTGGTATCAGAGGAAAGGTTTAGTCAACCTTTGGAAACTAGGATGCGAGAACATTAGTGAGATCCCTAGAAATATTTCTAAGGTATGTCTAGGGATGTCCCTAAGGTTAAGTATACGTATAGGTTATAGTACTAGAACTACGCTAACGATCATAGAATTAAACCTAAGATGTTAGATATTGAAGTTACTCCCCCTTTATTATGTTGTTTTCCCTAGCATGATTTTTGCCTCTCACACTATTTTTTTTGGGTTTTAGAAAATGGCTGGAAACAAGATGATTCACGATAATGGAGGATATGATGGACAATGGAATGATATTCTTCATAATGAAATGGGATTTGGAAGTCCAAACATAATTATTATGCCGAATCAGCAATCTCATAATATGATCAATAAAGTAAAATTTGGTAAGTTTCCTAACTCGGCTAATAAGAGAAAGATGGAGTTTCATGATGATCATAGAGGAAAGAAAGTTCAATTCCCCCTATGTAAATCATGTGGGAAGAGGCATCAAGGAGAATGTTTCAAAGGAACTGGAAGATGCTTTGGGTGTGGAAAAGAAGGACACAAAGCAAGTAAGTGCAAAGGAAAAGGTTCAGTTAACACCATGGATGAGGATAATGGCATTTCTACGACATCAACAATGGTTAAATGTTTTAAATGTGGAATGTGCGGGCATTATGCAAACCAATGCCCTAAGGGAAAGTCCCATGAAGATAATCAGTATGGTCGTATGGGAAGTATTTATGTGGATGACGATGAAGAGACTACAAATGATATGTGAGATGAAATAATTGTTGAAGCTCGGTCAATGGTTTAAGAATGTAGTGGAATGATTACATGTTTATCATGTGTAATGTTGTATAAGTAATCTCATGGTACTGTAGAATAAAGAGACATGTAAGGATTGTTACACTGTTCTCTGATTAATGTTACCAGTATCCATGAAAGGTTATTCAGATATTTTTGGAATGTAGATGATATGCGCATAATGAATGGATAAGGAAAAAATTAAATGTTTGATAGTATTCATGAGCTCATGATTGATATAAGGACTAAGTGATATCATGGTTTGAGTATATAGAATTTTGAGGATTTTGGTATGTGGAAAGAGTTAACTTTTAATAGAATTCATGTTTTCAATAAGGTTCAATGGGTATTCAAGAGAGTACAAGATTAAGGCCTTTGAATGTTTGGAATGTGACCAACAAGATATATCTTATGATATATGGGGATCAACGATGGTATTAAATCTCTGGTAATCATTTTCAATATGTTATGAGAGTGGAATGTAGTATTATGGATAAGCCTAAAGATTAGAATGGATTACGTTGGACATAAGTTAGTATTGTTTAAGGATAGAAGATTTTCGATATTATTGATTGGATGTTATAGTAATGTAGTTTTAGAAAAAGGACAACCTGCAGGACGGGCGACAGCCCATCGCTTCGGACAAGGCTGTGGGAATCGAACCCACAACCGAAGTGCGACTGGCCTTTATCGCCTACCACTGGCCTACAGGAAGTCCCTATTTAGTAGAAACTAGTTTTATTATATTAAGAAGTATGATATATGAAGTATAAGTCCATTTTAGGAACCATATGTGATTAATCTCACTATAGATCGACTTATGTATATAATTTTTGCTAACCTTTTGTTTGAGACAGATGGAATGACCCGTCATTCTATCACATGATCTGCTAACACTTCACGAATAACAAATTCAACTTCATTTATTTAAGAGATGAAGTGGAAATTGTTAAAGGCATGAACAACAGTGAGGTTGTACCAACATAAAGTAAGTATTTATTCTAATTCTAATTCTTTAACTTTAGGGAAACGATCTTGAAAACCAAAAATGTTGTCCTAGTGATCTTATATCTGATGAATCAGATGGTACCTTAGATCGTCACAAATTTATGGCTTTGTGATTACTGGTTTTTCCATAGCCATGTTCTCTACCACTCTCCATCAGAACATGATGGTTAGATTTCTCTTCCATATCCATATTTTCACCTATGTGGAAACCCAATGATTAGTTTATTTGGGTAACCGTTACGTTTCATACTTTTGTTTTTAAAGATTGGTTTTGATATTCCTTTTTACGATGTGGGTTTCTATCAAAGAAACTTTCAAATAGTAAACCATTTATAACCCTGACGAATTTCGAGGGCGAAATTCATTTTAAGGGGGGTAGAATGTAACAGCCCGAGATTTTATGAAAAATATTCTTTTTAATTAATTTCTTGTGTTGTACGCTACACCAAAAGGAGCTTGCACAACACACATCCTTGACTTGCCTTGCATTACACACAATCGCGACCTTCCTCGATAGCGTGTGTAGTACGCAATACCGAGTTTCACTAAACAACGATATGCTATTAATATATTATTAAAACTAGCCGTTATGAATAGTAATAACCACTTTTTGAAATTTTGTAAATTTTATTTTTCAAAATGGAATTCATTTTTGGATTCATAATATCAAAATTAGCTTAGGGTGAAATTTTGGTAATTTTCGGATAACTTTCATATTTTGATGAATAGTGAAAATTACTAAATTATAATTAAAAACAACTTTTTTAATCAAAATAATTAATAGTGATAAATTATTTTGAGTGGTTTTAAAGTATATTTAGAATATATTTTTACAATTTAATACAATGTTGGTCATTGAATGTAATTTCACATTTAAACCAGACATAGTCAAGTGTCAATCTTTTGATAGATATTGTTTCTTAAAAACATGCTATTTGTTTTAACAGCGGGATTTAATTATAAAATTAATTAATGCAACTTCTATGTTATGAATTTGGTAAAATAGACTTCATTTTTGAATTCGGAATATGAAATATAGCTTAGGTTGAAATTTTGGCATTTTTCTGAAAAACATCAATTTTTGATGAATAGTGAAACTACTAAGTGGTAGTTAAAAACTGAATTTTTCATAAAACTTAATTTTACCGCTTCTGTGAATGGAATTTCAAAAATCCTAAAGACACGGTTGATGTCAGTAAGTAAAATTTGGTTCAATGAGATGAAAATAATTTTTGGTGAATAGTAACTTTTTACTTTTTTTACCACGGTTAATAGTAAATAGGGTAACTAAGGGTAAATATGATATTAATATTACCCTAACACATGTTATAATTCTATTGGACAAGTGTATCTCGACCAAAAACAACCTTAAGTGTAAAATATTATCATTTAGGCCCACTTGGATTAGATTAGGACATTTATTATTATTTAATTCAAAGAAGAGTTAAAAGAGTTAAAATCAAAGTATATTTACTAAAATATTTTTAATATAGGGTTGTACATAAGATAAATTAGATTGTAAATATTCATTAGAAATATAAAACGATTTCCTACATAATGATATTTTATTTATAATTTTTAGACTTTAAATAAATTAATTTATTTATGACACAACGATGATGCAGTAATTACCCTTTTAAGGAAATATTAACATAATTGATGTTATAAATTCTCAAATGAATGTAATTTGAGACTTTTTATGAATTACACTAATTTTCTAGGTTACTATGATATAATAGTGTTGATTTAATCAACTTGGTTTGAACATATAATTCTGTTATGACTTTCAAAAAAATCATATATCAAATAGTGTCAAAATTGACACAAAATAGTTTTTAAATCAAATATTATATTATTAATTGTTATTTTATTCCTAAAAATCTAAGGTTCGGCCAAATGACTTAGATATGGATATATGTATTAATAATAAACAATTTGGGGTTCGTTTGGCATGTTATAGTAAGTGTATTAACCATATAGTGAAAGAAAACAAAAAGACACGGTAATAGTTAAATTATTTAACTTAGAGTTAAATCTAATTGATAAGGTTAAAATAATACCATAAACTTGTCTAAATCTTATTGGTTGATAGGATTTCGACCCATCCCCACTTTAGCTTCGAAATAAGACCCTTTGGAACCATTATAAACCGATTTTTACTTTAATATAAAATAATATTTTGAGATATTCCTAAGGTGCCCCTCTCCTCCCTTATAAAAGGACACCTCCTCCCCCTCCTCCTCACACCAATTTGAGCACTCAAGCTCGGACAACCTCTGCCAAAATCTCTTCTCCACTTCCCTAGCAACATACTAGAGGTTCTGGTCTTCCTCAAAGACCAATTTTAGTTCCCTAAGAGGAGGTCTCCAAAAGGCGCTTCAAAGAAGAGGTAATTACCGTTACCAATTCTTTCATCTTTATTTCTTCTTCCACTTCTTCTTCTTAGGTTGTTTCATTATGAAGTAATAACATCAGTATCACTCATATACTGATATGTTATTATAAGTATGAAACAACCCTATTTCACCATCTATCCATCCTACGGAAAAATAAATCACCGCGCGTGCGTACGTACGGAATACCGTCTCCACGCCGTGGTGTAATCTATTTGCCACCACCACCTTACATGGATGGGTATAATGGTGTAAAGAATAACTATAAATAGTTATTACAACATCATATTGATTCTGATATATTGTATAATCTACTCCAATTCAATTCAATATTTATGGAAATGATATCATCGCTCGTGCGTACGTACGGACTACCGTCTCCACGACGCGATGAGATTCATTCTCCATGTTAACCATTTAAGAATGATTATAAAGTATATATAAGAAATAATAATGAAATATATGACATTATAAAGCTACTGGATTTATGTATATATATATATTTATGTCATCTACTTACTTCCATTCAAGACAATAAGGAAAGGAAAACAACGTTCATACGTACGTACGGACTACCGTCTCCATGAACGGTGTTTTTCATTTCATTTATCTATCTATTATATATATATATATACTGAATATATATGATATATAAATCATATTTTATATTCTGGAAGTAAGTAGATCATGATATAAGTAATAATAATGTCAAGAACAACAAGTCAGAACACCTACGATAAATGAAACGATTTTACCCAAAACGCTTCTTTAACATGGAATTTACAAAAGAACGGGTAATATAATGTCATAAGTGAACCATATATGATATCATAACAATGAATATGATTCTGTAATAAGTAAATGACATTATTTAAATCATTATACAGGAGGTTCGGACATATACGAAGCAATTCAGACCTAAGGTAAGGGAAATATCACAATCTCACTTTTATCCGAGATTGTATTTACTTTGGTAATTACTGGGGTGTATTTTATCATCCACATCCATGTTCCCTCAATATGTAATATTATTTCCATCCTTCTACAATATTTTATATCCAATTTTACCCTTCGGTAAGTTTTTTTGTAAAAGATATGAAAGGAATCTTTTGTCGTTTTTCATACGATGTACTTTTTGACTTTTCCGACAAAAGTACGAAGAATGTTTTTTTAACTTATACGGCATGAATGGATTTTTAAAAATTATTTGCAAGAAGATTTCTTTACAAGTTTTCAAGTTTATTTTTAATCAACTTCTTTTATTTTAAAGTTTTATGACATGTTATGAAAGGAAAAATGTTTTTGAAGAAGAAAGGATATTTTCCTCAAGAATGGAGTTCAAGTGTTTTATCAAAATTATTTTCCATCTAAGATAATAAAGGGTTCTGTTTTTATCCCTATTATTACATTGATTTTATCATGTTGTGATGGAATTATTTTTATGAATTCCTTTATCTTATATGAATTGATTTATGATGTCATGATGTTTCAAGAATCCAATTTTTGTTACATGTGTTATGCGATGATGTATGTTTTATGATTATGTGGAACACATAAGAAAGGATTCATTATAAGATGGGTGAGACCTATATCTCCCTCCAATGCATTGGGTAAATATTTTATATCTCATGAGATAGACAGGGCTGGAACGGTAGGTTATACCGGTTCAGTGAAACAGGACTGAAACGAGGGTTACTCGATTCAGAAAGGGACTTTGTCCACTAAGATAGTCTTGGCAATGAGTCTTGACTAACAAGAAATGATTATCTATGATTATGTGTGTATGCCACAAAGTTTCATGTTTTAAGTTATGATTATTGTGATTACATTTCACTGCCATGATTTATCCCATGTTATGAAATTATGATCTCTTTTGCAGGATAAGATTTCCAAAAGTTATGTGCTTAAGTATATGATGTGATTGATATTTCTTTTGTTTACCCTTACTGAGCATTTGAGCTCACCTTTTATGTTTTCTTTTCCCCAGGATATAAAGAAAGGTTTTAGGTAAAAAAAAGAAGATCTTTATGGGAGATGTTGAAGATCTTTCAACACGATTAGAAGATTATAGTCCGAGTTTCCAAAGACACTAAACTATTACGGTCCTTGTGTGTGTGTTTTTGTAATGTACTAAGTATTCCGCAAAAGTAATGTAATGTCAATGTACGTCAAGATACGGGTCTCTAAAAGTATGGTAGAACAACTTGTATCGGGCTAATGAAGACAATACCCAGGCCCACCCTGTTGAGCTTAGGATCATTTAGCCTCCTTCCGGTAGGGATCCGGGAACCACCATCAAAATTCATTTTCCAGTACAACATGGCTTGGTCTACCGAGAGGATTGACTCATTGGGGAAATCGAGATCTAGGGACTGGTCTGTAGGAGCTAGATGGGGGCAAGGAAATTTTCCAGTGCTTTCCCCTTAATATCTTTTTGAGGGAAAAACCTGATGTCGAACTGCTGGAGAATCACCACCCAATGAGCTCGATGGCCTGTTAACATGGGGAGGTTCAAGATGTACACCAGCTGTACCTCGTGGTGCTGCAGGTAATGCCACAACTTCTGTACTGTGAATACTATTTCTAGTCAGCTCTTCTCAATAGGGGAGTATTTGGTCATTGTATTGAGGAGCATACAACTGAGGTATTAACGGATGTTTTCCATCCCATCATTGTTTTTTTGGGAGAGAAGGGTGCCGAGTGAGCGTCCCAGGGTGGTCACATAAAGGACCAATGGATTTCCAGAGACTGGTGTCATTAAGATCAGAGGCTGGAGCAGATACTGCTTGATTTCCTCAAAAGAAGTCTAGCAATCTTCGTCCCATTCGTAGAGCATGTCATTCTTCATGAGCTGAGAAAAAGGATTACACTTGCCGGCCAAATTCACAATGAATCGGAATATATAGGATACGTGGCCTTGGAAACCTTGAACCTCCTGAATATTTCTCAGGGGAGACATCTGGATAATATCCTTGATCTTCTTCGGGTCGATCTCAATTTCCCAGTATAAGAAAACGAAGCCGAGAATCTTTCCAAAGGTGACTCCGAATGCACATTTCAATGTGTTCATCTGCAGGTGGTGAGAATGGAGGATGATGAACACTTTATCAAAATCCTTGAGATAGTTATGGAGCTAGAGGGATTTGACCACCAGATCATCCACATAAATTTCCATCAATGTCTCAAGGATTGTCTTAAAGATGAGATTCATATCCCACTAATAGGTGGCACCTGCATTCTTTAAGACGAAGGGCATGGATTGGTAACATAAAGTACCTTGTGGAGCCCTGAAGGCTGTAGATTCCTCATCCTCGGGGGCCATTAGGATCTGTTTGTACCTAGAGTACCCATCAATTAAGGAGAGGGATTGAAACCCAGTTGTACCATTGATAAAAAATTCCATCGTGGGGAGGGGAAAATCATCCTTCGGACAGTGACGGTTGAGATCCCAAAAGTCGATGGAGACTCTGATTTTTCTGTTCTTATTCTAAAATAGAATGATGTTGGCTATCCATTTGGGGTACTGGCCCTCCTAAAATAAATTGGCTCTGATGATCTTATCAACTTTATCCTCGACCAAGACACTATGAGAAGGGTGTATCTTTCTGGGAGGCTGCTTGAACACGCGGTGATTTGTTGGGAGACCGAGGCAGTGGATGGCTACCTAAGGATCTAGCCCAAGAATCTTGTCGTAACTCTAGGAAAACAAATCATGGTGTTATTTAATGAATTCTATGTACACTGTTTCTCCTCAGGAGGCATGGAGACATTGATCAACGTGGGTCTCAGGTCCACCTTGCTACTGAGGTTCACATGTACCAATTCATCGACTGTGGCAGAGACACCCTCTTCAAGGTGGGAGGAGCATCCTCCAAATCCAATTCTCCATTAATAGAGGTGGGATCCTCTATGGGGGGATTTGCTTCTGAGTTGGAAGACTCCGATGGGAGGCTGGTACCAGCCTGAGCGGCAATGGATACTGTATTAGAGGACTCTTGTGCTGCCACAACCATAGTGATGAAGGCTATCAATCTGATCCCGTCTGGTTTTCGGCCCAAGGGGCCACACTTGATGATGTCAAAGAAGTAGTGGAGCATCGTTTTGAGCTGGTTTATGCTAGCTCGGTGGAACAAGAAAGTATGATGTTTTGCCTTTGCCATGGGGAGGACATCCCAATACCTTATGAGAGTGAGAGGTTCTGGGATCACTTGAGCCTAATTTGTATATGATTAGGAGGTGAAATTTTGGCGTCGCTTATAATTGAGAATTTTTTTCCCCTAGTTCCTGACACAACAAAGCATTGTCCCATATTATGGGTTGTAGCCTCTAATTGGTGGATTGAAAAGATGTGGGCATCATCTAGATCTATCCATGGGTTGGTCGCAGCCATGGAATGATCAAACTCATTGGTATGAATCTGCTTGTCCTTGATTTTGTAGTAGTCAACATCCAAATACCAGGATTCATAAGAGGCAAAGGGAGATGCATCAACTTGGAGCATGCCCACTCGACCGTTAAAGGAGTACTTGAGGCACTGGTGGTATGATGAGGGAACTGTCACATGCAGGTGGAGCCACGACCTTCCCATCAACGCATTGTAGGCGGTGTCCTGGGAGACAACCATAAATTTGATGCTGGAAACTAGGCCACCAAACTAGGTCTTCAAGAGAATCTTATCGACATGTGTCTGTTCTATTCTGTTGTAACCCTGCATTCTTAGGTTAGAGGGAGTTAAATCATCCTCAGACAACCCCAGTTTCTGGAGTGTTCGAGTCAGGATTAAGTTGATCCCAGAACCTGTATCGACAAGGCAGCAATGAACATCCATGATATTGAACTGGCTAGTGATATAAAAGGGGTGAATGTTGCCCAATAGTGTAGAGCCTTCATCCTCTCCATAGAATTAGATAATGGCCTGACATTCAACATTCTCAACCACCTTAGCTGGGAAGGATTTTGCAGCTGCTACTTTCGTCTCAAACTAGAGGGGGCTTCATAAAGCCTCGTCAAGGGCCTCATGCATGTCTGATGATAGGAGAAGAGCCTCAAGGATGGATAGCCTTGTTGGAAATTTGGAGAGGTGTTTAAGAACATCATACTTCTGCGCCATGCGTGAATTTCATCTTACAGGAGGTCGCTCTATGACAGGAGGTATGTTGGGTCCTACCTACTGGACCGGTGGCTGACTGGTGGTAAGACTATCCCGCTGCTCACTAGTCAAAGCCCGCAGAGTGAATATTGGAGGAGGGCCCGACAACTGAGATCATTTCGTAGGGAAGCGTGGCTGATCGCGGTGAGGTCTGGGTGGCTCTGCCTGATCTAGTGGCACGAACAACGGCGAAGGCATGCCTGATGTCACCAGATGAGGAGGCTAGTCATGCTGAGCTCTATGCTAAGCCTGCTTCCTAGTTTTGCTAGCATGAACAGCCTAGCTAGAATCATTTGTCGAGGCACTCCAATGACCCATGTAGCCACGACACTGACAATGTTTGCGGCAACTGGGGATGTTGGAAGATCCTTCTGGCGATCCTCGTCATCAGGGATCATGTAGGGCTTTACCAGATCTATAGTGTTAACCGAGGCATACGCTTGATTGTCACTTGAAGATTCTTCCACTACTGGATGGATTATGGGAGGGATCTCCATCTCCACGGGCATGAATTTTCTGAGAGTGCGGAATGACGATGGCATCGGCGGGGGACTTTATTTTCCATTGCACCACCAGTGTTTTCTCTTCTGTGAATTGGATGGCCAAGACAATGATGCAGAGGTGGTGGATACACCTTCTGAAGGATCTGGCTGATCCAGTAATGCTTGTATGACTCCATGGGCATGAGCGACTATCTTGCGAGCCATCCTTTCGTCATACTTATGGGATCCACGACTGGAAACCTAGTGACACTCTCCCTCACTGTCGTTACTGTTGTCTGGTCTCAAGAAGGCGCATACCACCTATACCGAGGCTAGGCTTAACAAAACAATGTTGTTATGCACCTAGTCTTAGAGCCAGTCCTTGAACACATAGCACTATTTGATAGTGTGCCCCAGGATCCAGTGATAAGGGAAGTAGTTAGGGCACTCAGTGAGGTTTACTTCTTCTGGCCTTCTACACTCAGGCTAACACACGATCCCCTACTCTAAGGCACTGTGGAAGTTACTAGGGACCTGAGCCTTATTGAACGATTAGGTCTAGTTTATCCTATCAAGAAAGGGGGACCTTGGAGCTTGACCCTGATGAAGAACCGGAGGAGCCTGTAAAGGATGCGAAACCTGATTATCCCACCTAGGTGGTGGTGGCGCATTACGCGGGGGCACCTGCTGATTTTTAGGTGGGCGCTGCTGGGCCAGAGGTTGCGCCTGAGGTGGAGGACCTCTGGGAGGCTGTGGAGGTGGCTCCAATGGTAATAATTCCATCTTCCTAGGGGCCTCTATTTGAGCCACTGTGGTGGGATAGGCACTGGTGTCCCTCCTCGCAGGGATTATGGGAGGCAACGGTTGTTCCTGGCTAGCCTGTTGCAGCACTTCTTCCTGGCGCTGGGCCTTATCAGAGAAGTCTCATAACCCCCTGATATAGTTCTGAGTGATCAAAGAGGGAACTAGTTCCATTTGGACATTCCCTACACACATCGCTTGTAGCTACTCCTGAGTCAGCGGCATGTAAAGGGAATACGTGAGCCCCTTCCACCAGGCGATAAAATCTGTGACGCGCTCATCAGGCCTCTACTTGAACTTGAAGTGGTCTGCGATACTTGTCTTCCGGGTGGTAGAATTGAACTAGTAGAGGAATTTCCTCCGGAGGTCCTCCTAGCTGGCTACTGATTTGAGGGGGAGTTGGCTGTACCAGACATATGCCGGTCCTTCCAGCATCTGCACAAAACACCAGATTTTGGCAGCTTCATGTTGCACTGGGGTCCCCAAATTTGCACCACACCTTGAGATGAAGTGTGCCAAGTGTTGTGGTGGGTCCCCTGTCCCGTTGAAGGAAGAAAAGGTGGGATTCCCAAAACCCGGGGGCACTGACATATCATCCACCCGCACCAGATATGGCTTACCATCAGGTGGGAGTGCCAGTTCTCGTGTCTCCAACGCTTCGAGGTGGGTAATGAGTGCTGCCATCAGATCATCTGGGTGGGGTTCCTAGTCTTGATAGGGATCTCTGACCACCAGTGCATTTCCAAGCTCTTCAACATGGTAAGCAGGCCCAATGACTCGTGGATCGGCTGGAGGAATGACATGCGAGCCAGCTGGGGGAGCCCGAGCTGGGTTCCTAGGGTTGTTATGCCGTTCATGAGGATTTGGCGAGACATAACGTGCTTTCTTATCATAAGCTCCAGCATCAACCCTCTCTGCATAAGTAGGATGATCAGGGTCACCCTGGGGGTAGCTTGTCGAGAGGAAGTTGTGCATGCCCCTTCTGTCCTGGTCTGGAATCACCATAACCCGACCGTCACTCTTTAGCGCATTCAGCCAGGAGGTTGTCGACCAACTTTTTCTTTCTGGAAAGTTTCTAATGAAACACAAACTTTTTAGAGTCTTCCTTCATCTTCTGCACTGAGGAGGATGGGTCAGAGTGTTTGGCAGCTCTGAGGTGCTCCTTTCCCTTACCAAGATTCCGGCTAAGGGATAATGCCTCAGTGGGTGCGAGGAGACCGAGTAGATTACCCTGTTGGAGAGTAACCATTCCTGATGGATCCAATAGTTGTGGCACACCCTTAGGTAGAAGGTCTCCATCAAAGAGCTCTAGCTCATCCTCCTCTTCCGATAGGCTGACCATTTTGACCGTGATTCTTCCTGTTGGCATGTCCTCAATATCACATGGAAGTTCGGGCAGCATATTTCCCCTATCCATTGATCTACACATGGGGGAAACCTTCTTGATAATTATGTTGAGTACCTTGAAACTCTAGACTCATCTTTTATGATGATCCTTATGGTGAAATGATGACTCAAGGTGCTGGGCCATGAAGAGTGCAGCCAGATCAACCAGATGGCATTGTTCGCCAATGTCCTCAAAGTGCGCTTGGCTCTTCGGATAATCCACGCACTGGTGGAAAAGGATAATGTGCATCGCCCGGAGGGTTTGACATAAACACTCAACCTTTTCTCAGGTGAGGTATTCTGGCGCACAAAAATTTGGTACTGCAACCGGCCAAAACTTCTCAAAGAAGTGGTCTGCTGCAAGGATGTTCTATAAGCTCCTTGGCTCGGATTTAGGGTATGGCCCTTTTTCCCTACTCATCAACCGGAGGTGGTTGAGGAACCAAAAACGGTACTGAGGCAGACCGTTGGACTGGTAGGCTAGCTGGTGGAGAATACAGTGTACAGGATGACAGGCTATCGATCCTCGGGCTGTCCTCTGAAGAGTGTAACAATATGGCATCTACATCGTGATAGGATGGCCTAATGTCCACTATTCCTAGTGTAGGGACTGTGGCTACTGGCGAAGTACCACGCTGCTGATCGTCCACCATTGGTCCCCAGAATTGCTCTCTGTGATCTCTAGTCGAGGTAGAGAATGCTTCCAGGGATGATGGTTGTGATTTCACGGCTGTAACCTGTGGGATTTCCATGTTTTCTTCCTTCTGAATATACCTGCGGAGGGAGGCGGGAATTTGGTGGACTTCACTTTTTGGGAGTATGAGGATGAAGCACCTCATTCCTGCCCCTACCCTTGACACATATTACTGAGGGGGGGGGGGGGGGTTCCATTGTCGAGTCGTACTCTACTTTGGAATTAGATAAGCAGACTAGTTTGATCTCTATCCTGACCTTCCATGAATTATTCTTATGGCGGAGACGACCCACCTTCCTACCCCTAGATGGATCTTCAAGATAGGGTAAATTATTGGCATGAGGAGGACCTTCGACCATACCGGTGTAGGGGTGGAGATGATTTTTGCCTGAGTAATCCAGGGTGCGAGGATCACCTGGATAGATATCGAAAGGGACACAGGGAGGACCTCCATGGGAAGTGATGGAGTGGGTAGGACCCCCACTGAAGCTGACAGGAGCACGGGTAGGACCTCCTTGCTTATTTCCCCTGGTGACATCAGTGTGAGGATGGTCCTCGTATTGGTCGTACTGAACACGGGTAGGACCTTCATCCCGGGCATTGGTGAAGCAAAACTGACCTCTACCCCCATAGTTTCTAGGGTGAGGTGGACTTTTTTCAACTTCTATGAGAACTTAAGGAGGGACCCCACGTCAAAGAGTTACCAGATGTGCAACATCCCTAACCTGGAGGTCCGTGGTAGGAGGAATAACTCCATACCCGGTGTAGTGAGCGTGAGAGAGACTCCTGTATCGAGTGTTTCTGTCACGGGGAAGAACATCACTTGGGTTTAAGGTGGCATGGGGAGGACCTCTATGCTGAGATTGGAAGCAGAGAGGACCCGTACTCTCCATGGTGGTAGTATGGGGAGGACCTCTGTACTAGGTGTCATTTCCGCGGGTTGGTCCGGGGCGGCCACTGCCTGTGCTGGCGACCAAGAGAGTCAACCCAGCCTGCCCATGGGGTGGTTGGGGTCTTGATACGGGTCTAGCATATAGATTCCCCTACTCTGAATACACAGGGGTCTGGTGAAATACTTTGGTTGTGGCTCAGGCCGCGGTAGTCACTGACATTGACACCCATTGGCGGGAATCCTCTTCAGCTTGCACCTGATTCTGGCGTCGGGTCAGACGGACCAGGGCCGACGGTGCAGTTACAGAGCCTACCTACTCTTCAGCTCAGGGAACCGGGTGAAGGTGTTGGTACAGTCTGGTGGGGTCCCTCCTTGGGGGCCCCTGAAATAGGATCCCGACCAGGCTGACCCGGGAATCCCCTACCTCGTCAGCATAGGGGAGAGAGTTGTCAAGGGATTCCGGGGAGAGGCTCCCGAAACAGTTGTACGTTGGAGTGGGGAGAAGTGGCTCCCTGCACGGCCCTTGGGGGAAGTGGTGGCGATGTGGTGTAGACATATCTAGATCCTGGAGGTCCATATCCCTAGTCAGGATAATTCCCTCCTCCTTGTACTGTCGTATGAGGTCATTGATAACCCTTCACTGGATGAATTTAGAAGGGGAGATGGGGAATGGGCGCCCAACAACCGTGGCGGCAAGAATCATCTCATAAATGGTAGAGCCACACGGGATCGCCGCATTGGTGTGGCCCCTGCCACTGCGTCGGTGGGCGGGTGGTGATTGGTCTCCTAGTGCAGCAGCTTGGTTCCTGAAAAATAGGGAGATTGTAACATTAGAGATGAAACCAATAAATCGACATACAGTGCCCCGGTACCATTCTGTCTTCCATGGCTGGTAAGAGGAATCCATGCAGACAACGTCACAGACAGAGATGCCCAACATTTTGACTGCCCCAACTTCTCGTGAGTTTCAAGCCAGACCCACTATTTTCATGGCGGGACCCGACGTGAGATAACAGGATATGGTGACATGTTAGTCTACTGATGTCTCGAATGTTAAAAATCCCCACATTGAGGAGAATATTTCACATTGGGTTCACCATTTCTATTTCCAATGCTTTTTCTGGAGCATGCGCATCCATCTATGGAGGACACACAACTGTTGCCCTATATTCCCACTTCCCAAAGGCTGGCGGCATCCGTCACTTATTCAAGGACATTTTCTCCTTGATTGAAAAATGATGATGGGATGTCGGTCCTTCCTTATATGGATTCTTGATAAGAACTCATTACCTAGTCTGGGTCTCCCTCATAGATTTAATATGTTGTTTGGGAAACTCTTCCCAGTGCCATATCTTCATGCACATCGTTTATTTACACTGATTTTGTCAGGACATTCCAAGGGGTCCATTTAGGGAAGCAACCTTCTATTGGTGGAATAGTCACGTTGAGACATCACATGAATGTCTTGATGCTAGAACACCAGTGCATCTGGTTTTCTTCCCCTTATAATAGGTCTTCTTGAGGGCTCAGAAGCCCGAGGAATCCCACGTCGAGTGTGGGTAATTACAATCCCTAGGCATGTATCTGGGGTCCTTCTCAGCTTTTTATGTTTAACATTTGGTATGTCGTAGGTTTGACGTCCAATGGAGATGATTCAGACTGATAGGAACACTAAATAGAATGGATCATATAGGTGTAAGCCTTGGAGGGAGCACTGATGCTGGGGATAATGTGTCATTAGTTACCTGGGTGCTGCTAAGAATAACGAAGAGATGAATTGTCATGATCTCACAGGAATGTGGCGGGCCAAGTAAGAATCAGTATGGATGATGGGTGGTTAAGTGAAGTGGATGGAGAATGGGATGGGTTCGACTTGAGGGCGACGATAATGGTGGGATTTAGCCTTGAAGAGACTTCCTACATATCCCCATGGCAGGGAATCAATGTCTGTGTAGTTTGGTAGGACAATGGGACGCTTGAGGAGGCGGCCCATGAGAATGGACCAATGGATGGGATCCGGAGAAAATAAGACCTCCAGGTTAGGGCATGATCTTCCTAGAACACATGGGATCAAGGGATAGATCAGGATGAGACATGGGTGATGGTCTTGAAACTTAGAAAGGATTCCTACGTATCTCAGTGGAAGAGAATCAAAGTCCACATAGTTCATCTGATGATGGCTTACAACTGAATGAGGTTGTCAACGACTTACCATTGAATGGATTGAAAATGACTTACCACTGAATGGATTATCAACGACCTATCGCTCAATGGGGTTGACAACGACTTATCACTGAATGGGGCTGACAACGGCTTACCGCTGAATGGGGCTGACAACGGCTTACCGCTGAACAGGGTTGAACCTCAAGGAGGCTTCCTACGTACCCTATCTAGGAGACAGGGATCAAAGCCTTTGTAGTTCCAGATGGTGGGAACTAATGTGAAGGGGGTCGGAATGACAGGGTGTTGGGCTTGAACCTCAAGGAGGCTTCCTACATACCTTTCCATGGCAAGGATCAAAGTCCATGTAGTTCGGGATTGGGGGTCGGTGAACCGACGTGAATGAGGACCTGGAGTCCACTGGATGGTGGGATTGAACCTCAAGGAGGCTTCCTATGTACCTTGCCTTAGTGAGGATCAAAGTCCACGTAGTTCGGGATTGGGGGTCAGTGAACCGACATGAATGAGGACCTGGAGTCCACTGGATGGTGGGCTTGAACCTCAAGGAGGCATCCTACGTACCTTGCCTTAGCAAGGATCAAATTCCACGTAGTTCGGGAGGGTTGGTAGTGTACTGACGTGAATATGGTCGGAACAACTGGGTGTTGGGCTTGAACCTAAAAAATGCTTTCTACGTACCATGCCTTGGCAAGGATCAAAGTCCACATAGTTTGGAATGGTTTGGTGTGAGGATTACACCCTAGGTTTCTTGAGATTGGTGTCATGGTCGATGTCTACCCTAAACCCATGTGAGTCATGCTCGGTGTGAAAAAAGGCGCCGCAAAGACCCGACGATCACGTCACGAAAGGTGCGTCCATGAAAAGTGGAATGGGGATTACATGTGAATAGTGTCCCAGAGATGAAATAGGGGCTTATGTGTGGTTAGCGGCCCAAAGAGATAATGATTGGGACTTACTCCAGGGTGGAGGCCTGGGTGGTGAGAAATCTCATCGAGAGATGGATTTGGCACAGAAGAAAGGAGGGGTAGGGATGCTACCTCTTGCAAGAAAGGCTAGGGGCTTACACCAAGGTGGTTTCCCTTTCCCCCGCGATCAAACTCCCCTCTGATAAAGAGTATTCATTCCATGTGAGGAATGATTTCACTCCCACGGAGACAACTGGGCATGAGAAATGTCTGAGATAGGGCACCCCGCGTGTGATGCATAGGGTGAGGTCACAATTTAACATCATGTGCCGAGGACGATGGTGCTTGACAGTTTAACGTCCTGCAGCTCGGATGAAGTAGGTGCGCTCCGCACCCCTATGAAAGTACATAACCGATACCCGTTTTCCCTTGGGGGAAGGAAGGAATCGAAAATGCCGTGGCGAAGAGGTGTTATGGAGTGATCCATTTTAGGGTCCACGTTAGTGTGTCTATGAAAAGAAGCAATAGACGTTAGCGTTCCTATGTGAAGAAACATGAGACGAAGCAATACAATAGGCAATATCATCCATGGGACATTGTAGTTGCTCCGGGCAAACCTGAGGGGCCATACGGGGAAAGAGTGTGTGGCACATGTGTGTTGGGCATAATATAGGCTCGAACAAGGTGACTCAAGGTGAGGGCAACACATGGGGCGCACGTGAGAGAAAGGGGATGGGAATAAATAGGGAGTCTTCACGCAAAATGAAAGGTTTGTGCGCAAGACGAAGAGGTTGTGTGCAAGTGGTATGGGTGGTGTGCAAGATGGAGGGGTTTCACGCAAGTCAGATGGTTTGTGTGAAGTTTGTACGGATTGCGCACCTGACACCGAGGGCTATTTCATGCAAGATGGTACCCCTTTCCCACAAATAACTTCCGGAAGAAGCTAAATTCATGAGGATTAGAGGGCCCATCTGAAGTCACCCCAGAGAACCTATTACGCAACAACCATTACATGAAGGCCACCGTTTTTTCGCACGGTCACAGAAGATGGGGTTTTCACATAGTAGAGCATCACTTCATCTTCTCTCCTCCTTGAAGAGCAGGGATACAGTTCATTTTATAGCTGGAGTCCTCAGAGTGGTGTGCAAGAGCCCAGTGCGCAAACTCCAGTCGGGCGTCGGATTGTGCACGCAGCTGGGGGCTGAGCACACAAATAGATGTTGGCTGTTGCCTTGAGTTCCGAATCAGGAACCAATGCGCAAACCGCCATTCATCAACGCCTTGAGAGAGGAAATGTTGCCCGGCGTGCAACCGCCGTTCGTCATCACCTTGGGCGCAGAAATGAGGTCGGGCGTGCTAACCGCCATTCGTCATTGCCTTGGGCACGGAAACGGGGCTGAGAATGCTATCCCCCGTTTGATGTTGCCTTGGGTGCGAAAATGGGGCTGGGGCAGCCAGTCGTGGAGGGTGTTGTTTTGGGCATGGAAGGGAAGGCCGAAGCTCAACGGTTTTTGCGCTTGTAAGTCCTCTTGCACGCACCTTCTAAATCTTTTGCGCGCCTGCCTCCAGTGCCCCAGAATCTTCTTTTTGTTTCGTCCCGGATTCATCCGCTGCTTGTTTATCCGCCCGATACGGACCTCCTCCGAATTTCTACGTCAACAAAATTTTACAAAAAATTATATATAGGTCTAAAAAATAATTCAATGTTTATATATATATATATATATTAGAATATTTCTCAAATATAAAGGACAAACATTGGAAAATATATCCCGAATCAATTGTAATCAACCTGTGCAGAGCTGAAACATATCGTATTTGATGGTGGACACCTAAATAGGGAAGAATAAACTTTCTGAAACCATAAATACAAAATAAACCATAAATATTTAATAATTTCTTTGAACTAGGGTTCAAATAAACCAATTTAAACATGAGGGAAGGGGACATCAAAAAAAAAAAACAAGGATAATAGAATAGAAATCCATACCTAAGGGATTCAAACCTCAATCAGTAAAAAATATGGTGTGATGGATGAATCTGGGGGTGAGATATTCGACAGGTGCACATGGGGGCTGCTTCATAAATGAGGAAGGGAAAATCAGGGGAGGAGTAAGGTGAAAAGAAAAGGAGCCAAGTGGGGTTTCAATTAATGTTTTTGTAATGATATTATAGAGACCGATTGTCCATCACTAAAAATGTTGTTAGAAAGATATTTTTCAATGGATCACATGATATGTCACTATTAATATTTTCAAAACGGGTTAATAGATATGGAAAATATTTCCTTTCATTATTACATGTTACAAATAATTGTTCTTGTGACAAAATTAATTTAAATAAATAATGAAGTTATTTTCGATTATTTGTGACGACTTCCTATCCGTTGTATATAACCCATCGCAAATGTTCTATTTTATAGTAGTGTTATATGGTCTATATATTATTTAATAATTAGAAAACATTTATTAAAAAAATGTAGAATTCGATAGGCTCCTCATACCCTAATTTTTTAAACTCATTTCCTTTTACCAAAATTTTGGATTATAACCATTCCCCAATACCATGAGATGGGGTTGTGCCCTGATTCTTGTAAGGTTATATACCTAAAAGGAATGAGCTATAATATTTACCAACTACCCACCTGAAATTGATATCAGGATAAGCCCAAAGTAGGTGAGTTCTGGTGAGGACCCTCATGATATAGGGATTTACTTGTTCTAGTTATTATGGTCATGCTTTATAGTAATTTTGAGCACAATACTTGTTAGTTTCCCATATAGACTAGCTATATTTTGATTTCTACATGTAATTTTGTTTATGACAGATAAGTAAGGGTGGGGTGGATACTGACTACTGGGTTTTTACTCTCACACCCTGAATGTGCCCTTACGTGACATGTACATATATTATTTTCCATGATACAGGTAAGGGAAAGGTCCCTAGCTATACGTTCTAGTCACACAATAGTAAGGAGTTCATGGAGATTCTTTTTGGGATTTTGATATGTTGACTAAGGGAAATTGTGAGGGTTGTCCTTACCACTTACATAGAGAATTTTCAAACATAGATCCCCACTTTTTTCTTCTCAGGACATGTTTGTATTGAACTACTTTTGGATATATTGTTTTTATGTAATCTCATGTGCTTTATAGATATTATGGATATTTATGGGTTGTGATTATAATTAATCTATTCATGTAATTCATTTTGGTGTTATCTTATGATCCATCTAGTTCTGGTTATCATTGATTATATAATAAGTGTTGTCTATATGTATGTAGGTTGTGCTATAAATAGGTATGAATGTTGTTCAATTCGATACATCATCTATAAGGGGAAATCCATCTTATAAAATTTCATTACTTAATATCCAACATCTATTATAGCCTTTAGTGATTGGGAGGTTCATCAGTGTTGTTGTGATTATGTGATTCGGGTTCCATATGAGCCTTTAGGCCATAAACATTACAAAAAAACTTTAATAATAGGTAACATTGTCTTATCTAAGCACTTTTACTTTCATTTATTTCCCACATACTTCTAAATTTAACTATTTAGTATAATATCATGAAATAAGTGTTATGATAAGTTTTTATTTTAATCAAAAAAATCCAATACTTATTCTTCTTTCATTATTTATTTATTTTCAAACATCATTCATTCAATTGCCAGTTTATACCACCAATATAGACACTATTGATTCATATTTATCACCATATTTAATGGATGATAATAAATATGTTATTTATGTATAAATATAACAATAATTTTTTTTATTCCATACCTATAATCCTGTAATGGTAATATTTAAATAAAATTAATTATATTAAAATAATACATCATGGTAAGAAAGACACAAAAACAAGCATACTGTATAATGTTTCAATTATGAATTTGAACCATATGTACATTGAAATTTCTAATAAACTATTAAACTTATTGAATATTATAATTTTTTTACCTTGAAACATATGGGTTTGATGAGCACATGAAAAAAACATAAATTCCACCCCCAAGAGAATTTTTGAACCAATGAAACAAACAACATTAAAACATTCTTAAGAAAAAAAAGATTAATAAATTACTAATAAATAAATAAAAAATGAAAGTAAATGATAAAAAAATAAACATTAATGAGGTTCTTAAATAAGTAATTAATTAATTATATTATTTTATTCTAGATTCTTATAGAGATTATTAGGACTCTATTGGAGTTTTAATATTTTGTTATGGGACATTAGTGATAGATTCCCATCGCTAATGACCCTTTATGATGGGAATCTGTCGCTAATGTCCAGTCAGAGTAAATGGTGTCATAATTATTTTTTTGTGATGTACCTACAAAAATGAAAATTATTTTCTATGGGATCTAAATCTTTCTCCAATAATTTTGATAAAAAATTTAAAAAAATTGTGACCGATACAATATCACTCACAATTTTTATTTTTTAAAAAAATACAAAAATAAAAAAAAATTAAATAAAATATTTTTTTTTCAAAATGAAATATAATAAAAAGGAATAATATTATTAAATAATTTAAAACATAATATCTTTATAAAAAAAATATAACATTCATAAAAAAACTGAACATAAACTGATATTAGGCAGAGGAGGATCAATCAAAGGGTCAAGGAGAGGAAACTTCACACCAACACCATGCACAAGACATAATCTAACATCCCCCAATCCAAAACTCTTTCATGTGGCTGAAAAGGGTTGGTTATGAGACCTCAAGCACGCATCCTCATATGCAAAAGGCTACCGACTAATAGTGGGGGTGCGAAATGTATAGTGGTTTTACTATAACCCTTGGTAAAATGTGTCATGGAAATAAAAAATAAACTATACAAACAAAAGATAATGAAAGTATAGAAATATATGAAGAAAACAATAATATAAAAATTAATAATCCCATAAATAATAAAGGAATAATGTAATGACTTGATGGAATGTAACTAAATTTCCTTCTTTAAATAATATAAGTAAAAGACTAGAAGACACAAATAAAGACTCAAAAGTCTCTGGTCCCAAACCCCACATCGGTCCAATCACCAAACTCTAGCACATCATCCAAAATGAAATCAATTATGAGGTCTTTTTCCCTTATCCAATCTTGCATCCACATAATCTACTCGGGTACCAAACGACGACCCAAATAGGGTGTGTATATTACTCAATAGGTCGACACCACCACGTATAAACTAAACTTGTATGGTAATAAGTGTACACAATAAAATAATAAATAAGTTTTTTAATTTATTCAACATTTAATAAATTACATCAACAAAAAACATCGGCTCCGTGCTAGAAAATATCTGAGCATGTATTACGACCATGCCAACCACAACCATATAACCATAATAAAATAACCTTCTTTGGTTCCATCCTAGAATATATCTAAGCATTTATTATAACCATTCCACCCACCATCATATAACCATGGTATAATCCCAACAATCCAGTTCAAATACCTATAAGCATTACAACATTAGAGTCAAAGACTTATAAGCATTACAATATCATATTGGGCATAGCCCACTCCCAATAAGCTTTACAGCATGGGACTGGGCCGAGCCTACTCAATATCAACATTACAACATATAAGTATGCATGTTCCAGGGAAGATCCATATATATAACCATTATAACATGGAACACAATTTCTATCATGCATCATGGATATCATAATATCACATCAAAATTCTCAAATGGTTAATTATTCTTGTTGCCATTCTTTTTCCATAAACCACTTTAAATTTTATTCAAAATTGATTAAAACTTATATTGACAAGAAATAATCCACAATTTAGGGATTCTATAAAAATAAATCACCCTAGGTCACATGTCATGCTAAAAATACTTTAAGACACATGGAAATTTAGTTATATTTTTGGTTTTCTCACCCCACGAGTGACCATAAGATAAGTTAGAAGTCAATTAATATCAAAGTAATTTAATGAATAATCCCACTAATTTATTAAATTTATTTGGGATCACGTTATGTTGTGAAAATCAAAATATATCATAAATTTGGAAATTATCAAACCATAGGGTTATGATTTAGACTCCCTACCTTTAACTGATGATATAATAACTCTCCCAATAGAAAAAGACCATGAGGAGGAAGGTGTAGATGATTGCAAGGAGGTTACTAGATCAAAATTGATCAAGATGAAAAATAAACAATGTAATTGGTAAAGGGATTTCACTAGAACTATTGGAGAATATGGAAGAGGAGGAAGAAACCTAACCAAAAAGACTTACGAGAAATTGCTCACACAAAATGGATATCCATAAGGGAGGTTGGCACCACAAAATTTCTTAGAGAATGTCCTAGGGTCAAGAGAAGAAGATTCAAAGCAAAAATAAATGAGAAATCATCCGCACAACATGTTTAAAATAGTACTTCATGGAATTACACTATGTGTAATGTATTTACACATTGTTTAAATGTTTTAATGGAATGCACAAAAAAACCGGTCACCCCATATTTATTTTACATAACCCTTAAAAAATTACAAGATGTGTAATCCTTTTACACGGTGTGTAATGTGTCTGTAGATGTTTTTTCAACAAATATTTCTTGTAAACAACCTAAAACCCCAATTTAATGCTTCTCAACTTACCAAAAACCCATGAAACACTTATTTACACCTGAAATCCACTATTTCAAACAAGAATTTATCCCCAAACTTTAAGTCATTTTATCCAATAAATATCTCCATGAAGATACTCTTTGGTCTTTCTCAGGTTTCCTTACATCCCAAGATTGTGTTTATTCAAAAGGCATACTTTCATGATGAAAACACAATTGAAGGAAAATAATAACAAAAAACTCAGAGAGAGACATACCTCAGAAAATATGGGATCTAACAATCTCCCCATCTTATAATATCTTATCCCCAAGTTACTACAAGACTCATTGTGAGGTCTCATTGAACAATTATAGACACTATGTTCACATATCAGACTCCCTCTCCCAGTTCTCCTCATGAACTCTCCCATGCTTCCACTTTACACAAACCAATGGTATTGTCCTACCCTAAAGATATTTCTCACTATAATCAACATAATATATCAGATTCTCCTCAAAATACGCATTGAAACAAAGCTATAAGTATTCTATATCAATCCGATGAGAAGTTCCTAGATGATATATACATAGCTGAGAAATGTGGAACACATCATGCATGGCATCGTAGCATTGTATAAGGGATAAATGTTACAAAACTAGATTAACCCTTTACACAATTTCAAATGGCCCAAATAACCTGGGAACTATCTTTCCATGTTTCATGACATGAAATTTCCCCAACCTAGGAGAAACCAAAAGGAAAACATAATTTCCATCCTTGAATTCTATAGGTCATCTCTGATGGTCAACATATGATTTTTTGCATGCTTTGCATAGTCACCAACCACTGTCTGATCAGCTAAACCTGTTCAGATGTATCCTGTAATTGACAAGGCCCAAAAAATTCTAACTCACCAACCTACAACCAACAAAGAGGTGAAAGGAATTATATTCCATTCAAATCCTCAAACATTTCCATTTGGATCGATGATTGAAATCTATTATTGTATACAAACTCCACGAGTGTCATATGTTGCTCCCAATAACCACCAAAATAAAAAGCACATACTAATAACATATCCTCCATAACCTGAATTTTTCACATAGATTGAACATTAGTCTATGGGTGACAGGATTTGCTAAAAAAACTCATGATCCCAGAGCCTTATGAAGACCCTGCTAGAAAAGCAATGTGAAACGAGGATCCCTGTCTGAAATGATACTCCTCATAACACCATGAAACCTAACCACCTCATACAGATAAATTATTAAAAGATCATCCACTGTGAAGGTTTCCCTAATTGTTATTAAGTTAGATACCTTATTCATTCGATCCAAAAAAACACATATACCATCTTTCTTATGGGTCATCCTCAGTAGTACTAACAGAAAATTGATTGTGAGAACATCCAATTTCCACTCAATAATGGGTAGAAGATTCAAAACCCTAGTTGGCCTATAATGTTCATATTTCACCTGCAGACAAGCGACCCTTCTAAACATGAAGCTATCCTCCTCCTTATTCATTCCCAAACACCAGTATTGTATATGAAGATAACGATACATCTTTGTAAAACCAGGATGTAGCACCCATCTAGAATCATGAAACTCCATCATCATCTCTTCATGGAAGCTTACAGAAACCCATACCCAAAAAAATATTAATGTAATTACCACAACTGAGAGACCATACTAATTTTTTATTCCCACTATATAATTTGTCTCTCAGAACTGATCCCTTAAGATTAGATAACTTCTTAGTCTTAATCCAATCACAAATCTTAGGTAAAATAGATGCTGAAGTGAGAGATTCCCACACCAGAGGTTCCTGAACATCGAGATGCATGTCTGTAAAAAGGGACATTATCCACCACTATTCAAAATACTCACATACTACCTCTTTCTATGTATTTTGATTAAAATTCTTGATCACATCATTTATCTTTCCTGCTGTACAATCCAATTCCTAGTAAAAAACTGTAGATACTCAACCAACCTTCTCTATCGATGGTTTAGGTCTCGTTGAGAGAAGACGCACTCGAGGATCCTGTGATCTGTGTATAACACAAACCTCTCAACCATGATATAGTGTCTCTAAAATCTTAGGGTACATACCAATGATATTAACTACATATCATGATTAGGTTAATTCCTCTCATGCGGTCTTAGCTACCTTGAGAAATAAGAAACTACTCAATCCTCTTGCATTAGAACTGCTCTGATTCAAACATAGGATGTTTCATAGTACTTAGTATATTATTTACTCAGCACAAGTAAAGTGAGGATATGTGATAAGTTAAACCTGACTATCAACTCCTTAAAATATCTATCACAAGTATCCGACCAAACAAACATCACCCCTTTCTTGGTCATCCAATACATTGGTGTTTCCAAACAGGAGAAATCTTGGATAAAGCTTCAATAATATCCTTCAAAACCCAAAAAGATTTTAATTTTGAAGAAGTTATTGAAATGTTCCCAAGATATCATGGTTGTGAATTAATATAGGTCCAATGGCACTCCTACCTTTGAGATGACATGGCCCAATAAGTACACTTTATTAATCTAGAAACTGCATTTGGTTAGCTTGGCATAATGCTGATGCTCTCTCAATGTAGTAAGGATGATATCAAGATGTTTGGAATGATCAACTTATTAATTGGAGTACACCAAGATATAATTGAGGAATAACACCACAAATTGGTCATGAAATGGATGAAAGATCCTATTCATTAAGGACATTAATAGAGAAACCGAATTAGTCAACCCAAATGACATCCCTATAAATTCATTCAAGCCATACCTACTCCTAAAAATAGTCTAAGGTATGTACAATGGTATCACTATTAACTAATGATATCTTGATATTAATTAAATCTTGGATAATATATTAGTACCTCTCAACTAATAAAAAATATCATCAATGCATGGAATTGGATATCAGTTCTTGATCATCATCTAGTGCAACCTCTAATAGTCCACACATAACCACAAATAACTATCAGCCTTTTGGGAAAATAGAATAAATGAACCCCAAGGAGATATAATATTCTATATGAATACTTTTGATTCTAGATCTTCCAACTAAAATTCCAACTCATGAATCTCTTCTAGTTCCATCTGGTATGGTGGGATAGAAACTAGCTCTTCTCCCAGCACTAACTCGACTGTGGAATCAATATCTCACTTGAGCAGTAAGCTATAAAACTCTTTTGGAAAGACATCCTGAAAATGGTATACCACTATAAGAAAATAATAATAATTCATTCCATCATTATCTATAGCAGGATCAGTGATATGAGCTATGAGACAATCCAATCTGCATTGAATTAGTCCTGCATGACCAACATGAATATCCCACTCACCCTGATGAGAATAGATTCTTCCTTATAGCGATAAGAAGGTAAATCTACTCATGTAAGAGTTATATGACCCTAGTATAGATGTAAACCATCCATAAAAATTATCTAATAGAATCTTGTCATTCCCATTATGAACGGTTCCCAAAATAAATGGTATTTAAAAATTTATAGTGAACATGTCTTGCAACGTTTGATATTTTTTTACCATAGTATCAATGGTTTGTTGATGGTTAAAACACCCTCTTAGATTTCAAAATTCAATCCTAAACCATTTTAAAAAATATTAGATAGAAAATAATATGATGCTCCTATATCAAAAAAAACACAAGCTAAGGTAGAGGATATATGAATCATACCTCTGATGGTAGATGGTCCTGCATCCATGTTAGCTGGAGTAGTCTCCATAACATGAATTTTTTTCCCTATTTCATGGGATCCATTATGAATAAAATGGGCTATCTATATTTATTGGCACTACTTCTCATGCACTGGGGTACCATGTCCCCTACCTCGTCCTGAACAGCCTATTAAATTATATCTACCAGCCTGCTGAGGAGTAGTTGATCCCCTTCCCGACTTCAGTTCCTGTCCTAATTATCTTCCAATGGTTTATTGTGTAAAGTAAACATAGAACCTCTCAAAATGACCTAGTCTTACATAGATACGACAATCGACTATGGGGTAAGGACACTGCATGCAATTTTGACCAAACATTCCATAGTAATTACACTGAAACAAAACACAGTCTTGAGATGGTTGTCCACTACCCTAACTACTCTTCCCACTACTACCTTGGAAGAAACAATCATAATGATTAATCTTACCAAATGAAGTAGAACTCCATGATTTACCTACTAAAAAAACCTAACCGATTCTTAGGGACTCCGTCAGATTCCCCTATGTCATGAATACCTAGTTCACCACATTCTAAAAGGCTATTAAATATAAAATGTTTACTTATGAACTGATCATATAGAAAATACCATCCTGAAAATGTCTCATCCAAAAGATTCCATTGGCTACCAAAGATGGTGCAAAGCGCTGTATGTTGGTAAAACGTACTGGATAGTCCAGCACTAACAAGCCTTCCTGTGTCATATTAAGGAATTCATGATATTTTTCATCCCTCAAGATCTTGGGATAAAAATGGAATAGTAAATTTATCTGAATATCCTTCCAAGTTAGATTATCGTACTACATAGCTTCCTCCAGAATATCCCACCAACACTTGGAAGTTCCACAAATAATATATAAAGTAAGATTCAACCTCTTATCCATGGGTGTCTTGAGATTCTTGATGATTTTATTGATAGAATAAATCTAGAACTCAGCTTATCGATGACCTCGTTCCCCAATAAAAATTGGCAGATGATGCAGTTGAAACTCTTTTGTCTGTTAAAACATAGAAGTAATGTTACAAATAGTGTCCCTTTCTAGGGATCACCTAACCCTAAGAAAGATATTACAATTCTGAACATCCATCTACTTTTTAGTAACTACATGAAGATCTGGTTCAGATTCCAGGTGCTCGAGTCAACGATGACAAGGAGGCATTTTCTGTACAAGAAAAAAAACCTTAGATAATTTTATAGTAATAAGGTTAACCCCAACAAGTGACTGCAATAAGAAAACCACTAACTCCCAGTCTCTCTTGACATGGCTTACAAGTGTTTTAGCATGACATGAAAAATCATTTCATTTCTCCACTAAAATAGATATATCTAATTATAGTTCAACAGGAAAGTACATATCAGATGAAAAAATAGATTTGTACCTATTATGAACAAAGAATGCCAATATATACCTATATGCCTATTATAATGCATGTATTCCTATCTCACGCCATACCAGGCCAGAAGTAATAAAATCAAGAAATAGTAAAAACATAAAAAAATAACCTCACACAACATGTGAATCTTCTAAGGTGAAATAACATCAACTATAATAAGCAGACAACACAAATATCAATCCCATCCCTGTGCACTCGGACTTTCCCACATACATGGGATAGATAATCCCATATACACTCTCATTTCAAAGTCCCAACAATCCTATTCTCCTTTATAAATTTCCAAAATAGTAAAGTGGATGAAAATAAAAAACCCCCCTTCGATACCGCATTGTAATGCCCCCAAATCTGATACTCTATCACCTAGACAAATAGGGTTGGATACCAGACCACAAGTGAGTCTCCCCATATGCTAGAGGCTGAAGACTAGCAGTGGTGGTGTGGAACGTATAGTGGGAGAAAATACCCCTTGTATGAAGTGTCATATGAGTATAAAATAATCCATAAAAATGAATTTGAATAAATATATAGACATAGAAGGCATAAAAAAAATTCCAACTAAAAAATTCAATAAATAATAAAGGAATAATGTAATGATGTTCTAGAATGAAACTAAATGTCATGCTAGGAACATTAAAAGTAACAAACTTGTAGACTCAAACAATTACTCAAAATTCCCCAATCCCAAACCCAATGTTGGTCCCATAACCAAACTCTATCCCATAACTGAATAATAACTCAACTACAAGGTCCTTTTCCATTGTCTAAACCTGCATCCACATAATCTACCCAGGTACCAAATGACAACCAACTAGAGTGTGAGTATATATTAGTAGGTCGACACCACTATGTCTAAACTAAACCATTATTTTAAGAAGTGTATGAAATAAATCGACAAATAGGTGTATTAATTTATTAAATAATTAATAAAATACAACAACAAACTACTTTGGCACTTTTCCAGAATATCTCTGAGAATGTCTTGTGACCATGCAATGCAAAAATATATAACCAACATAAAAAAAAATTCTTCGAAACCATGCCAGAATATCTATGATCGAGTATTATGACCATGCCATCCACAACCATATAACCACGGTATAGTCACAAAAATCCGAGTAAAAGACCTATAAGAATTAAATCATTCGGGTCAAAGCCTTAAAGAATTACAACATGGGACAAGGAATAATCTGCTCTCTATAAGAATTACAACATGGGACTAGTCTGAGATCACTCAATATTCGAATTTAAACATATAAGTGTGCAAGTTCTGAATTCGATCATGATATATAAGAATTACAACATGGAACACAATTCATGTTATACAACATGGATATCACAATATCAAATCAAAATTATAAAATGGTTAATTATACAAAATTACCATTATAATTTCATATTCCACTTGAAATTTAATTCAAAATTGATTAAAAATTATATTAATATGAAATAAGACACAATTTAAGGATTTTATTACAATAAAACACCCTAGGTCACACATCATGCTAAACATACATTAAAACATTTTCCAAATAATTATATTCATGGTTTTCTCACCCCACGGGTACCCAAAATCTAGGTCAGAATCTAATTGAAACCCAAGGACTTCAAAGTATAATCCCTCTCATTTTATAATTGATTTGGGAACAAATTATGTTAGTGAAATCCCAATATTTCATAAAATTGTCAATTATCAAACATCAATGTTATGATTTAGACCTTATAGCTTTAACCAATGATCCAACAATGATCCTAATGTAAAAGAATGACCAGGAGGATGGTGTAGATGATTTCAAGGAGGTTCCTTGATCAAAACAGATCAGGATCAAAACCAACAATGCAATCGGTCCTGGGATTTCACTACAACATTTGGAGAAGAAGGAATATAAGGAATAAACCTATATGAAAGAACTTAACATGAATTTATTACATTAGAGGGACATCCATATGGGGGGTTGGAACCCCAAAATTGCCTAAATAATTCCCTAGGGTCCAGAGTAGAAAATTTTCATCTAAAACAAATGATAATTGATCCATACGACATGTTTAAAATAGTAGGTCAGGTAATTATATGGCGTGTAATGTAGTTTCATGTCATGTGAAAGATTTGAATGGAATAACCTAAAAAACCCGTCACCTTAGATTTATTTTATTAAACCCTTGAAAAATTACAAGATGTGTAATCCCTTTTCACAACATTTCAAGATTATACATATGGGTTTTCATTCCATTTTACCTTTAAACAACCAGAAACCCCCTTTAATGATTCTAAACTTATCAAGAACCCATGAAACACAAAACACATTTATATCCGAGATCCATTAATTCAAAAAAGAATATAACCATGAACATTAATTCATTTTCTCTAAAAAAGCTCTCAATGTGGATACTCTCCAGTATTGATCAAGTTTCCTTAAAACCCATGGCTACATTTATTGAAATGACAGACTTTCAGGATTAAAACAAAACCAAAATAAAATACTGATAAAAATATTATAGAGAGATGTACCGGAAAAAATACAGGATATTACACATCATATATACTCCAACATATGTTTATGTCTCTGATGCTTCTACTCATAATCCTCCCCCCTATCTATGCATCTGATGTATCATCACATCATGAGTTCTTAACCTCTCTTCAAACTGTGGAGTGTAGGATGATGATGAATCTGCAAGATCTACTATCGATATAACCGATGAAATCATATATATACCATAATAACTAGTAGGATTCATTTTTGAACCAATTCCAATCACCTGACCTTTCTCCGCACCACACATTCTCTCATATGTCCAAGATCCCTCAATGAAACCTGACTCTCAAGTGGAATTTGATTCGCTCTCGGCTCGACTCTCTCATGAATAAGAAACCATAGTATCAAATGTTTAAATAAAATATAATTATAAATTAAATCAATAATTTAAATAATATCATTAATTTTTTTTAAAAAAATACTAACCATAATCCAGTGTTGTCTGTCGCCATCAAGCTGTCATGTATGGGGATCTTTTTACATCTTCTTATAAACTTCAAACTCCATAATAGTGGATTTAGTAGTAGAATATTTAATATATAACAAATTATAATTAAAGTATATATAAATTAATAAATAATATTACTTAGCATAATTTTTTGATGTATACCAAATTTATAACTCCCACCCCTATCTGTGACCTCATGCCTCCCCTGCTTCTCATGCCCAAATGATGACCTCCTCCAAAATGTCTTTCTGACCTAGTAGGATCAAAATTCATCCCATAACTGAGCTATGATATAGTCCAGTTTATGAGAGAATAAATAATTGTTGAAAAATAGTAATCTAATATCTATCTACAGATCACTTTATTATGTTGCGAAAAAACATATGAGAAAATTCACGTATAAAAATCCATGATGCCTCTTGAATATGATCTCCCATTAAATAAATAATCAGAGACCATAACCTCAATAGGACAATTAAAAACAACATAATTCTAATTAAATAAATATCCAAATAAAATATATTATTTTGAAATGTATAATTTAGTGGTCAAACATGTGAAAATAAATGACAATGAGAACTAGATCGCATGACACCTGTGGCATAAAAAATAATTTCTTATAATCACACTAGCCTTCCCAATATATAAATGAAAAAAGACCAAAAAAAACAAATTAATAAAATATTTTTACCAAAATCAATAAACAAACTTAATATAAAATAAACACCTTAAAAAATTGAACATACCTCCATAAATGAGGATCAAAATAAAGAGATGTAAGTATCTATAGAATAGGGTCTAGAATCATCAATTGAGAAAGTATGAACCCCTATTAATAGGCATAAAATATTTCATATTAGATGAATCGACCAAATAATTGGGAAGTCTGCATTGGTGAGAGAATGAAATAGATCACTGGGAGTTTCTCCATCCATCTGAAACTAATAATATTACCTGTAAAAAATTGTTAGTATACATATAAAATATAAAAACCACATAAATAATAGATCCTTAAAATATTACCTATAAATAATTGTTAATACATATATAAATTTTAAAAAAATAACAAATACTATAAAATAATAATTACTTGTTAATAAACACTAGAATATAATAATCAAATGTGTAAATATTTGATAATATAGATATAAAATACTAAAAACTAATAAAACCATTCATAATAAGATATTATTATATTTCAATAATTGTTAATATATATTAAATATAAAAAACTAATGAATACTTCCATTAGTGATGGAACATAATAGATCATTAGGTCCATCCATCCGAACACACAATTTTACCTATAAATAAATTATAATATAAATAACAAAGATAAAAAACTAATAAATACCATAATATATTACTTTATTTGTCATCTTCTTCCTCATATTTATTTAGGACAATGTCTTCATCTTAATATTCATCATCATCAAGTTCTATAAAAAATTTTGTTTCATAATCCCTTATTATTTCATTAACATTATCAATATCATTGACCCTTAACTAGGGGGTTTCATCATTGATATTTATATTTCATTGGGTTAGAGATCTGTTCGAGGATGTTTGTTGAAATTTTTTAACATGTTTAACTCCCACATAACCATTTTCATTTTCAAGAAACTTATTTTTATCTTATTTTATTTTTATTACACTCAACCAATCATTCATATCTCTTGAAATATCATAGTAGTTTTTGTAATAATTTTTTTCTTGATGTTCCAACATGAATGGTACTTTTGATGAAAAAAGACTATTATTTTTAATCTCAGTGACTCCATGTGATGGATAAACTCATAACCCTCAATTAGTATCAAACCAATGGAATTTAAACATTGTTATATAATTAGGTCCCAGAAAACATAACTCAATTATTTCATCCATCATACCATAAAATTCAACTTCACTTTCTTTATGATGTGATCCTTTAAAATATACACAACAATTCATTGATTTCTTTGATTCACCATATACACATGTATAGAATTGAAATCCATTAACAACATACCCATTATAATATTTTACCATTTTCAATGGAGGGTTTTGAGGACATATAATCATGTATCAATTTTACATTCATGTTGTGTTTCATATAAAAAATAAACAATCACTACTAGAAATCCCACTTATACCAACACCCATATCCCAATGGATTAGATGAACTTTTGAGATAAGGTACCTATACCAACAGTTTGATGAAAACCATTGTTATAAGATGTTTTAGTGTTTATTTTTTCCAACGGTTTGTAAAACCATTGGGATATGCCCTGTTAGAGACCCTTTTCCCAATAGTTATGTTTAACAATGGGGATAAGTGAATGTTTTTTCAAAAAGTTTCAAAAAACTCTTGGGATTATGGAATATTTACCCCCTATACCAATAGTTTATTTGAACCATTGGGATAGGATCATTATGATAAAATTTTCCAACGGTTTCTTAAAACTGTTGGGATAAAATGCCACAAATACACTAGATTCCAATACCATTCCCAATCTAACTGAATTGTGACCTAATCGAGAGATCCCATTATTCCAGTGTGTGAACCCTTCTTCCTAACAACTGATTCTTTGGTATTAAACTTCAAATATGTAAGCTAGTTTTATGTTCTTCCTCCATGTATTTTTTTATTCATTTGGATTTATTTAAATACAAGGTTGTTTTTTTATTATCCCTAAATTACAATTCTCACATTCTTTACAAACCCTTCTTCCCAACCAATGATCCATACTTGATTCAAGTCATTGTATGTTCTTCCACTTGAAATTGTTGATAACACAGTGTAGAATAATTACCCTAACATAACACATGATTCCTACCATACAATATCTATTCAAATGATGATTCCTCCGGTTCATAAATTTTCTTCTATGGAATGTTATTCCATTTTATAGAGTCCCTTTGAGAATAATCCCATATACATGGATCACATTTCAAATTCAGGTTTTCGAAGTTCTTATAGAAGGAATTTGATATCCACTAAAACAGTATACATTTTATAATTTGAAGGTAGATGGATATCTAGAGGGGGTGATATAGATATTATAGGATATGCTTCAAGAATGTGTTCTAGTATTCAATGGAACTTGGGATGATCACCTAGCCTTGGTTGAGTTTAGGATAAAAAACAGCTTCTAGGATTTATTTCAAATGTCTCATTTTGTGGTTATCTATCATCGTTCAAGTCGTATACAACTAATTTGGGATGAGGCTAGTGATTAAGTAGGTATGGGACAAGTATAACACAAGATACATCTAATATGTTAGAAAAAATCCAGATGTGGTTAATTCCCATATAGAGTAGAAAATAATAATATGCTGACTATATGTCGTTTTCTTTAGAGTTTGTTGTGGGTGGAGATGTTTTGATGCGGGTAACTCCTCAATTTGGTCAAATATAGTAATAAAAGAAATAAAATATAGATCCAAGATTTTTTTGTACCATTCGAGATTACTAAGAATATAAGTATAGTGTATTTACCTTTGGATCTTTCTCCCTGGTATGGAGGTATTCACGATTTGTTCCTTTTGTCTCTACTATAGAGGTACATGCCATGTATGGCACATGTGAATGAATGTGACAAAATTGAGTTGGATTCTAACACATAATGTGAGGAGTGGATGATACATATATCATACCACATCAAGAAAGTTTTGTGAGGGAATATTCTGCCACTTGTCAAAGTCCTATGATAGGATGGTTGGGTTGAAGAGGGGACTTTGGGCATGCTTTAGATGTTTTGGCATTGTGACTTGAGTTGTTCAATAATGAAAATAATAGAAAATAATTGGGGATGAGAATCCATTAAAGAGGTATAATTTTAACATCCTTGACATTAAAGGTATTTTTTGAGGATATTATGTGTCACCTATTTTATTATACCTTGGAGGTGTATCTTATAGATAAAGGGGGTATTAGAGTTAATTCGTAGAGGATGGTGGCTGAGTGGGGTGTATGGTTATAGAAACAAGGCCACAATTTATCTAGTGTGGTGCACTACATATCTAGTCGTTCTAGTAGTGGGATTGAAATTTTGCATATCCCCAGGATCATTCAGTGTCCATGTAAGGATGATATCATTCTTCTTTGGCTCACTAGCCTCTTGGTGGGGCCTAGATGAATTTTTCATTAATAATTCCTTCATCATTTTTATCTAATTTTATTATTTGAATAAACATCATAGTAATCTGGCCCCATTACAACAAAAATCTACCAAAGAGATATACTTTGGGGCTCTGGGATTTCTCATCCTCTCATATTAGGTTTTTGAAGAATATATTGATTTTTTGGAACATTCAAGGTATTTTCTATCTAGTTGATCGTATTTGAGGTATGTGGAGGTACACCTAAAGTGTTTTCGTGCACTAGAATGGATTATATTGTTTTTCTTTTTATTATGGTAATTATAAATAAATATTAGAGTTTATTTATTTTTCTTACTGTTTGTGCATAATTATATGGTGATAAGAATGTATTGGACTTGTGATTGTCCTAAAACAGATGAGTAATGAAACCATCTACAGTGGTAATTATAGCTTAATAGGGTTATAAAATTTCACTTCTTGATTATCAGTGTTACATTTGAGATATTTATTCATGTATGATGTGATGATTTGTTATTGGAATTTTTTTTGGAACATAGATCATACAGGAAAAAGGATTGTTTACATTCATCATATGTGGGATGTCAGATTCACATATCATTTATATTCATATGTGTGAATAAATTTTATAATGAAATAGGGTTTAATTGTATAAAAAGTCTATAATGAGTTTTATATAGATTTCCTATATAACTTGTTAGTGGAATTATACCCACCCAAACCATAGAGTTTTTTGAGGAAAGAACATGTGGATATTATTTTGGGATGTTCTCTGAAGATGTAAATAAATTCCATTGGTGGAATGGATGTATTTTAAAACATGGTGGTTCATTAATTAATTTTATGGATTTTTAATTCATTAAAGTATTAAAAGTAATCATAAAAATATGTTTCATGATGGGAATGATTCACCATGATTATTTCGATACCCTTGTGATGGTAAAAGTGAAGAAATGTAAAATTATTTCTATAATTTTAATTTGAATTACCTAAAGTAATTTATGAATCATGATTATATGAAGATGTAATGATTTATTAGATACCTAGACCTATTGGTTTTGGGTGTGGTTTTCGATGAGATAGTTTATTATGATATGATATGGTTGGATCTAGGATGGATAGAGCATGCAAATGTTCTTTGTGGTATTGTAATAATTCTTGAGTCACTAGTGATCATTTATTAATCCATGGAATTTATTGAAGTTCCTAGTTAGGATCCAAGTATTACTGAGAGGGGTAGGGGGTGAATTAGTGATATCTTTTTCTTTTTAAGTTTCCCCTTTTTGAAACAACCTTCACCTCCTGTTAAAGATTTTCTTATCTGCTGAACACACACAACCACAGTGTTGGAATCACCTGTTTTGATAATCCCAAATCATGCTTAAACATTAATTCTGATGTATTAAACCTTTGCATTAATCTTATTATTCTATGCTTAAACGTATTTTATTCTAAACAGTTCATATTCTTACTCTCATAACTTTACTGTAACAGCTTACAGTAGCATTTACATAAGTTTGGTATTGTTAGCTACCAGTCAGAGTTTTATTTTCAAAGTCACAGTTACAGCTAACTGTCACCTTAAGTTACTGTTGCAATAAGTTCACAGTTACAAGGTTACAGTCGAAGACTAATACAAGCTTACAGTTACGAGTCCACTGCTATCTATTGTCAAAGCTCACAGACGAAGGTCACAGTTACAAGACTTCTGCTCAAAGTTTTCTCTGCTCAAGTTCACAGACGAACAAGTTCACAGTCGAACAAGTTCACAGTCGAACAAGCCTACAGTCATAAGCCTACAGTCAAGGTTACAGTTAGACAGCTTCTATCGACTAAGTCTACTGATGATCGAAGTCTACAGCTGACAAAGGTTACAGTTCTACAAATTTGATGTTACAAGTCTACAGTTAGAAAGGCTACAGCTACATGGAGTAAAAGCTACCATTGCAAGCCTACAGACAGCAAGCCTTTTGTTGAAGTCAGCAGTCAGAAGGAAGTCCACAGTTGGAAGACCACAGTTGAAGTCAACAGTGACATACATTCTCGACTCACTGTTTTAATTTCTTTATTTCCTACATTTAATCTATCTAACGGTCATATGATACATTTTGATGATTTGTCAAATATCTGATAAAGGTTGTCGGATGTCAGGAACCCGTACCTCGTACCTGCTGAAAAGAAATCTTTTCTGTCCCCTGTCGGGAGTTAAATACGAGAAGACTACGCTGCCCAAAAAAAAGGAATGAATGCGAATGCGAACCAGAGAAGTGCGTGGTGGACAAAATATACCAGAAACACAAGAAGATAAAAACGAGTTCCATCAAGAACACAAGGAAGCATACGATATACTCGAGAAGTGTTCTGTGCATACAAGAAGAACCCTGAAGAACTTCATCGACTACATTCTCACTACCTGTGAACCTGAAGCATACGACACTCTGTTTCTCAAACAGAAACGAGAAGAGGACTCAAACTCTCTTCTGATCGAATACAAGAGCTACACTGAGATCACTAGAACTACTTCTAAACTCTACATCTCTTGTTCTGTGATTTATTCTACATTTTGAGAAGTGTGTGTTATCTTCTGTATTAAACACACACACTGACTCCTGTACTTTCACTGGAGGATCTGTAAATCCTCAGCAAACCTTTTTGCACCCCATTCCCACTGTGGATAGTGGTAGAGGTCTTGTGACCTGAACAGCTGTCTGCTGTTGTTTGTTTTCCCATGAAGAACTGTGGTAGAGGTCTTGTGACCTGGACAGTGTGTTCACTGTTGTTTACCCCGATCCAGGGTGTGGATCATTTCTTATATAAACTTTTGAGAGGACTAAGTCTCGGCTTGAGACTGAACCTCTTGGTTAATTCTCTGTGTTCATAGTTATACTCTATATCCATACTATACATATTTATTTCATATTCCGCTGCTATTACTTTGAAATATAATCTGTCTTCAAAGCTACTTTGATAATTAAATTCGCAAGTGTTTATATTTGTTATAAATCAGTAAGTTAGTTTCAAAAGTTAATTTAATCATAAGATTACGTTAACTGAGAATTAATCAATCTTTGAGAAACTAATTGAACCTTTATAATCTATATAAATTCACTACAGTTTAATTTGTTTTTGAAATTGGGGGATTTTAATAGAAATTGTTTTTAACAGAAATTTTAATTGGAACTCAATTCACCCCCCCTCTTGAGTGTCCACTCCGACCAACATTTGGTATCAAAGGTTGTGTTTATCTCTGTTATACTTGCTCAAAGTTTTATTTTAACCCTCTGTTTTTAAAACTGTGATTGTAGTTTTATCTAAAAGATCTTAAATTTCTGTTAGTTCTAAATTTTATCTCTTTAAAACATTTTCTAAAATTTCCTTATGGATAATAGACTAGAAGGTGCTGCTACTAACAGGCCACCCTTCTTTAATGGTGTGAATTATGCCCAATGGAAGCTCAAAATGAAAATTCATTTGGAAAGTATGGGTTTTGATATTTGGACTGCTATAGAGTCTCAATACAAGATTCCAGAAACTGAAAGAATAACTTGGGATGAACCTACTAAAGTAGATTACAATAATAATTGTAAGGCTATGAATGCTCTCTACTGTGCTCTAGGAGATGAGGAGTTCAATAGAATTTCTGCATGTAAAACTGCTTTTGAAATCTGGGACACCTTAGCTGTTTCTCATGAAGGAACAACTAATGTCAAGGAAATGAGGTTAAACACTTATACTATCAAATATGATAACTTTAAGATGAAAGCTGATGAACCTATTTCTGATATGTATCTCAGGTTTAATGAGATAGTCAACACAATGAGCTCACTCGGGAAGATTGTTCCAGCAAAGGAGCAAATCATGAGATTATTGAGATGTCTACCTGACAGATGGAGAGGCACATCCGTTTCAATTAGAGAATCCTGTGATATTGGAACTTTGCCTGTCAAGGAGTTAATTGGTAAGCTGATGATGTACGAAGAAGAGCTAAAGGTGAATAAAGAGGAAGATGAGGAACCAAAACGAAAATCTGTAGCTTTTAAGTCTACTGCATCAAAGAGCAAAGACAAGGAGAAAGTGCATATACCAACTGAAAGCTCATCTAGTGAAGACTTAGATTCTGACAGTGATGAGGAGATGGCACAAATAGCAAGGAGATTCAATAAGTTCTATAGGAAGAAGAAATTCTTCAGAAAACCAAACTAGAAGGGTAAGTATGATAGACAAGGTAAGTGGAAGAAAGATTGGAAGAAAACTGATAAAGAAGAAGACATAGTTTGCTATGAATGTAAAAGGAAAGGACACATCAAAGCTGACTGTCCTAAGTTAAAATTCAAGAAGAAATATGAGTACAAGGACAAGAATTATAAGAAAGCTATGAAGGCCACCTGGAGTGCTTCAGAAGACAGCACAAGTGAATCAGAGTCCAGTTATTCTGAAAGAAATCGTGCTAATATGTGTTTCATGACAAACACATCTGAGGTAACCTTAGACACACCCACTTTAAACTCTTATTATTCTGAAGGTGAAGCAGAATCTGGTTCTGATTCTGAGAATATGTCTAAAGATGAATTGATTGAATACTGTAATATGCTGGAAGAAACGTGTAATGAACTAAAGGATAAATATAAGTCTTTAAAGAAACAACATGCTCTTACTGCAAGTGTCAAGTCTGCACTTGATATAGAAAAAGAGAAAAATGTTCAACTATTAAAGGAGAATACAGAACTGAAACTATATAATGAACAACTTAGAAAGGACTTAGAAACATTCACAAATGGAAAAGATACTCTAACCCAACTGCTAGGAAAGCAAGTTGCACCTAAGTATGCTACTGGATTGGGATACCAACCTGGACAAAGACAGTTTACTAAAACCCGATTTATTAAGTCTGAAAAAAATCCTGCTAGTTCCAGTTTTGGAAATTCGTATGCCTCAACTGGTTATTTAAATAGTTGTCGATCAAGTAAAGTATATCTCTCTAAATCTGTTGCATCTATTAATTGTATGGGACCCATAAAACAAATCTGGGTACCTAAATCCTTGATTGCTAACATATCTGGACCCAAGAAAATCTGGGTACCAAAGTCATTTCCTGTCTAATCTGTTTTGTAGGAAATCTGTTTGAAAAGCAATTACAAGAAGGTATGGTACTTAGACAGTGGATGTTCAAGACACATGTCTGGAGACTATTCGTGCTTCAAAAGCTTAATAAATGTTGATGGAGGATATGTCACTTTTGGTGATAACTCAAAAGGAAAAATCATCGGCTTAGGCCAGATTGGTAACACTGACTCAGTATTAATTTCCAAAGTTTTATTTGTTGATGGACTTAAGTACAACCTGCTTAGCATTTCTCAATTGTGTGATGATGGTTTTAATGTCAAGTTTGAAAACAATTCTTGTGATGTTTATAATTCCAAAAATGCTTTAATATTTTCTGCCTTAAGAAATGAAAATGTTTATGCTGTTGACTTAAACACTTTAGCTAAACATAACGTTACTTGCTTAAATGCTTTTCATAAAGAGTCTTGGCTGTGGCATAGGAGATTAGGACACTGCAACATTCACTCACTTAGAAAACTCTCTAAGAAACACCTAGTTAGAGACCTACCTAAGCTTGAATTCCCAAATGACAAAGTGTGTAATCCCTGTCAAAAGGGAAAACAACACAAAGTTTCTTTTAAACCAAAGAAAGAAGTTTCAACTTCTCAACCACTTGAACTGGTTCACATGGATTTGTTTGGACCATCAAGAATTTCAAGTCTAAATGGGAAGCACTATGTTTATGTTCTAGTAGATGACTTTTCTAGATATACTTGGGTATATTTTCTAGCTCACAAAAGTGAAGCCTGCTCTTCCTTTGTTAAATACTCTAAGTCTGTAGAAAATCTTAGTGGACTTAAGATTAAGACCTTGAGGAGTGATCATGGTCGTGAGTTTGAGAATCAAGAATTTGAATCTTACTGCTCACTCAATGGCTATGCTCATAATTTTTCTGCTCCTAGGACACCTCAACAGAATGGTGTAGTAGAAAGAAGAAACAGAACCCTGCAAGAAATTGCTAGAACTATGCTCAATGAATATGACCTGCCAATTTACTTCTGGGCTGAAGCTGTTAATACAGCCTGCTATGTTATTAATAGAGTCTTGATTAGACCGGTTCTTAAGAAAACCTCTTATGAGTTGTGGAACCATAGGAAGCCTAAGGTTAATTACTTTAGAGTTTTTGGTTGCAAAGTCTTTATTCTGAATACTAAAGATAATCTTGATAAATTTGCTCCAAAAAGTGATGAAGGAATTTTCCTGGGTTACTCTATGTCTAGTAAAGCCTATAGAGTGTTCAATAAGAAAACCAAATGTGTGGAAGAATCTGTTCACATCAAGTTTGATGAGACTGATCCACATGAGTCTAAAACTTCTCTTGAAGATGTTGAAGAAGACTTATCTGTTCTGGACCTAAATGACAAATCTAAAGAACCTGCAATAAAAACATCCAGTTCTGGACTTTTTCCAGAATCTTCCTCTGTGGAACCCGAACCTATAAATGAACCTGAAATCTCTAGTCCAACCTTTACCAAATCAACTAGGATTCTAAAGAATCATCCTTTAGATGCTGTTGTTGGTAATCTTGATAGAGGAACACAAACTAGAGCTTCTCTAAGAAATCAGGTTGAACATCAAGCTTTTCTTTCATAGCATGAACCCAAAAATGTCAATGATGTTATCAGTGATGAATTCTGGGTAATGGCTATGCAAAAAGAACTAAATCAGTTTGAAAGAAACAAAGTTTGGGAATTAGTGGAAAGACCTAAAGACACTCTTACCATAGGCACTAAATGGGTGTTTAGAAACAAAGTTGATGAGTTTGGTAATATAATCAGAAACAAAGCTAGGCTAGTTGCACAAGGGTATAGTCAGGAAGAAGGAATAGACTATGAGGAAACCTTTGCACCCGTGGCTAGACTAGAGGATATTAGGATATTACTTGCTTATGCTGCTCATCTGAATTTCAAACTATATCAAATGGATGTTAAAAGTGCTTTTCTAAATGGATATATAATTGAGGATGTATTTGTGGAACAACCTCCTGGTTTTACAAATCCCCATTTTTCTAATCATGTTTTTAAACTATCTAAAGCTTTATATGGTTTAAAGCAAGCTCCAAGAGCTTGGTATGATAGGCTCAGCTCTTTTCTTATTTCAAAAGGATTTACTAAAGGGATAACTGATCCTACTCTTTTTATTAAATGGATTTCTAAAGATGTCTTAATAGTACAAATCTATGTGGATGATATTATTTTTGGATCTTCTAAAAATTCTTTATGTGTTGATTTTTCAAAAATAATGCAAAATGAGTTTGAAATGAGTTTAATGGGAGAACTCAAATTTTTCCTTGGATTTCAGATCTTTCAAAATAAAAATGGTATTATTTTGAACCAAAGTAAACATATTAAAGATCTTCTAAAACGTTTTTCTTTGGATGGCACCAAAGGCAGTGACACACCTATGAGCACCACTTGCAAGTTGGACAGTGATGAAACTGGTGAACCAGTGGATCAAACCAATTACAGAGGTATGATAGGTAGTCTACTGTACCTTACTGCCAGTAGACCTGACATCATGTTCAGTGTATGCATGTGTGCTCGGTTTCAAGCCAATCCAAAAGAGTCTCATTTGACTGCTGTTAAAAGGATTTTCAAATATCTAAAACATACTCCCAATTTGGGATTATTTTATCCAAAAGGACAATCATTTGATTTATTAAGTTATTCTGATGCTGATTTTTCTGGCTGCAAGTTAGATAGAAAGAGCACCTCTGGAACATGTCACATTTTAGGCAAGTCACTAGTATCTTGGTGTAGTAAGAAGCAGAATTCTGTTGCATTGTCTACTGCCGAAGCTGAGTATATAGCTGCTGGTAGCTGTTGTGCACAAATCTTGTGGATGAAACACACTTTACTAGACTATGGATATAAATTCAAACATGTCTCTATAAGGTGTGACAATACAAGTGCTATTAACATTTCTAAAAATCCAGTATCTCATGCTAGGACAAAACATATTGATGTGAGACATCACTTTCTGAGGGATCATTATCAAAAAGGTGATATCACTCTTGAGTTCATTGGCACTGAACATCAGTTAGCTGATATTTTTACAAAGCCTTTGAATTCTGAGAGATTAAGTTACATCAAACATGAGTTCGGTATGATTAACTATAGCACAGTTGAAACCTCACAGTTGAAACCTCACAGTTGAAACCTCACAGTTGAAACCTCACAGTTAGACCTCACCGGTGTACTTCACTGTTACATCTCTCTGTAGGCTGTTTCGCTGTTTAACCTTATTTTATTTTTGCGGGAATTCGAACCGTTTCTTTTCTTTATACTTTTATTTCTAAATCCCTAAATGATAAAATTGAGAACATCGAACATATCTCAATCCACTCATCTCGACCCTTGCTCTCTCAAGTCCTAAACCCTAAACCTTCAACCGAACCTCGAAACCTCATTCAGTTCCAATGGCCAGAACAAAGCGACCCCCGACTGTCAACGAAGATGCACCAATGCCAAAGAGGACTCAAGTCGAATCCAGTGGCACCGGGAACGCCTCGATAAGACCTGTTAATCCACATCTGACTAAGAGAGAAATAGTTTCTGAGAAGGAGCTAAGTGAAGAGTGGATTTTATCGAGCAGATCATTAGTGCTGGCAGTGCTTAATGATCAAGGATGGACCGAATGCTTCGCAAACAATAATGGACCGTACTACCCGAAGCTGGTGAAGGAATTCTATGAATATCTACAGTTCGAGGAAGAGGATGATCAGCATAGACTGGTATCCAGAGTAAACGGTAATGAAGTCAGTTTTTCATCAGCTGAATGGGCTGCATGTTTAAGAGTTCCTCATGAGGGTATTTACAACTACTATTCTGGAGCGGCTCCTCCAAATAGTAGAATCTTTGATCATGAGACGGCTCTGGAAGAATTGACAGGCAATGGCACAGTAAGAAAGGTTATTGCTGCTGAAATGAATGGAGAGGACAGGCTTCTGTTTAAGTTTATTCAGCATGTACTGAGTCCTAGAAGAGGAGATTTTGCAACTCTGAAGCATCAGGATATTTACTTGATGTACTTATTAAAACATGGAAGGAAGGTCAACCTTTGTAGGTTGCTGATGGCTCAGATGGAGGACATGATAAAGGAAAGCTCAAAATCAAGTGCCTTATTTCATGCTAAACTCATTTCGGTTATGTTGAAAGTGAAAGGTGCAGCTGGAAGTCAGGAAGAGTTGATAGTAGCAAAGAACAGTGTATGTATCTCGAAAGTAATCTGCAAATTCATGAAGATCAGTTGGAATCCCTGGAAGAAATCATGGGTGAATGATGAGGAGAGAATCTATGAGAAATTTAGCCCTTCTACTCATCCCTCTAGACCGAGAGATAGGAGAGATCCAGGCTTAAAGACTGATGAGCCTGAACCTGTATACTCAGATGATGAACAGACTGCAGTAGTTGGTAACTCTGCAAGAGAGAACACCCCAATTGATGAAGGGAGTGATCCTGATACTACTCACAGTCCTGTCAGGACAGTGACGTTTGGAGCAGCAAGCCCTCCAAAAGAACTACCTAGTAGAGAACCTATTCTAAGAGACAGTGAGACTGAGTCTACAGAAGAAGAAGAAGAATCTCAATATTTTGTCAAGGACACCTCTGACGAGGATGATACAGTCGAAGCAAAAGAGGCTGGAACTTCAAATGAAAATCAAGAAACTGTTGCAAAAGAACTTAGTATGAGCCCTCTGATAGGATATACAGACAAGTCAGTGTCTGACCAGGAAGCAGGAGTGGTCTCTACTACTGTTGTCATGGAAGTGGTTGATGACCCAACAGAGAGGGAGGCTAACCTCACTGCTGAACCTACAGAGGAAGCAAGTATGGAACCTGCTAGAGCTACAGAAGAGAACTTAGAGTTACCTAGAGTTGAGCAGATAGTAGAAAGTGTTCAGGAAGGACCTCCAAGTGAGGGGGAGCGTGTTGGTTCAGTCTCTGTAATGTTTGATATAGAAGGATGGACCTCAGATCCAGGATACATGGTGTTAGGACTCAATTATGAGGATTCAGATGAGGAAAACCAACCACCAAGAAATCCAGTTATCCTACCTAACAGCTCTCCAGTGTTAGAAACTGAATGATTGGCCACCAAGGAAGACCTTGAATCCTTAAAGAATGAAATGAAGGAGACCATCAGACAGTCTGTTGCTGAATTGAAAACCAGTCTTTTTGATGAGCTGAAAAATGTGGAACAATCCTTAGAATTATCTCTAGGATGTGTTGTGGGAAGTCCAATCAAAGAAGTGATGGATGAAATGAAAGTGTGCCACACTCAAATTGAAAGCTGGACTGGAGCAGTAGTGGCCCTCAGACAATCAGTTGCTTCTTTAACTGCCCTGAGCAGTTCTCAGACTCAAGTGGCCAGTGAGATTCGATATATCAAAGAAGTGGTCAAGCAGTTTGTGGAAGTATTTGAGGCTTTCAAGAAATCAGTAAAAGAACACTTTAGCAATCAAGATGCTGTCATTCAGAAAGTGATTGGAAATCTGACTCAGTCTTTAAAGGAGACAGTGGCATTCTCAGTCAAGTCCCTTCCTTCATCTAGCTCTCCTGTAGACCTTGAGCAGTTTAGAAGCCTGCTCAGAGAAGAGCTTACTCAGGCCCGTGCAAATGACACATCAGACCTACAGATCCTTGCTACTACAAGAGAAGTCAGTGGCTTTGTTCGTGAGCACCTGCAGGCTGCTACTGCTTCTCAGGAGGCCATCAAAAGTAAAGTGGATTATTACTTTGATCGGATTTTCACCAAGCATCAGTTGAACAATCACTTCAAGCTCATGCTAGAAACTATGAAGCTGCCGCCTGTAACTCAAGCTTTCAAAGAACAAGTTAGAAAGCTACGAGAGTTGACCCCGGCTTTGGATAAATTCTTGGAAAACAAAGATGACTTCTTATCTGCCATGGACAGAGGAGGAAACATCATAATGGATTTCAGGAATCTTCTCCTACCTTTTCTTCATGTGGACTGCACACCTGTTATAGTTCCTCATGCCCTACCTGTCTCTAACCCTAGTGGTTCTTCCATAATGTCTCCTGCTGATGCCCTCAGAAGCCTTAGACCACTGATCCCTCGGCAAGCTACTCACTACAGGCCTTCAGGAGCCTCTGTTGCTGCCCCTCCAGACATTCCTGCTGCCATTCCTCAGCCTGTTGATCCTTCACCTACTGCTCCATCTTCTTCCTCCAAAGGAAAAGATCCCTTACCTCCAGATGAAGAGGATTGAGTCTGTTTATTTTTTTTGATAGGGATCATGTATTCACGTTTTGGGTCATGTATTGTACTCCTTATTAATACAATGTTTATTTTCTCTCTCTCTGTCTTCCTTTTGTTAATCACAAAGGGGGAGAAATAAAGAGAAATAGATAGGAGGAGAAATGGAGAGAAATAGGGAAAACTCAAGGGAGAAATGAACCTATACAAAGAGGAGAAATCCTTGCGGATTATACCTAATTTTTGTGCTCATATTGCTAATACTGTGTTTTGCACACTTCTCTCTGATACTTCTATATTTCATACTGACATAATTTGTGATTATCAAAAAGGGGGAGATTGTTGGAATCACCTGTTTTGATAATCCCAAATCATGCTTAAACATTAATTCTGATGTATTAAACCTTTGCATTAATCTTATTATTCTATGCTTAAACATATTTTATTCTAAACAGTTCATATTCTTACTCTCATAACTTTACTGTAACAGCTTACAGTAGCATTTACATAAGTTTGGTATTGTTAGCTACCAGTCAGAGTTTTATTTTCAAAGTCACAGTTACAGCTAACTGTCACCTTAAGTTACTGTTGCAATAAGTTCACAGTTACAAGGTTACGGTCGAAGACTAATACAAGCTTACAGTTACGAGTCCACTGCTATCTATTGTCAAAGCTCACAGACGAAGGTCACAGTTACAAGACTTCTGCTCAAAGTTTTCTCTGCTCAAGTTCACAGACGAACAAGTTCACAGTCGAACAAGTTCACAGTCGAACAAGCCTACAGTCATAAGCCTACAGTCAAGGTTACAGTTAGACAGCTTCTGTCGACTAAGTCTACTGATGATCGAAGTCTACAGTTGACAAAGGTTACAGTTCTACAAATTTGATGTTACAAGTCTACAGTTAGAAAGGCTACAGCTACATGGAGTAAAAGCTACCATTGCAAGCCTACAGACAGCAAGCCCTTTGTTGAAGTCAGCAGTCAGAAGGAAGTCCACAGTTGGAAGACCACAGTTGAAGTCAACAGTGACATACATTCTCGACTCACTGTTTTAATTTCTTTATTTCCTACATTTAATCTATTTAACGGTCATATGATACATTTTGATGATTTGTCAAATATCTAATAAAGGTTGTTGGATGTCAGGAACCCGTACCTCGTACCTGCTGAAAAGAAATCTTTTCTGTCCCCTGTCGGGAGTTAAATACGAGAAGACTATGCTGCCCAAAAAAAAGGAATGAATGCGAATGCGAACCAGAGAAGTGCGTGGTGGACGAAATATACCAGAAACACAAGAAGATAAAAATGAGTTCCATCAAGAACACAAGGAAGCATACGATATACTCGAGAAGTGTTCTGTGCATACAAGAAGAACCCTGAAGAACTTCATCGACTACATTCTCACTACCTGTGAACCTGAAGCATACGACACTCTGTTTCTCAAACAGAAACGAGAAGAGGACTCAAACTCTCTTCTGATCGAATACAAGAGCTACACTGAGATCACCAGAACTACTTCTAAACTCTACATCTCTTGTTCTGTGATTTATTCTACATTTTGAGCAGTGTGTGTTATCTGCTGTATTAAACACACACACTGACTCCTGTACTTTCACTGGAGGATCTGTAAATCCTCAGCAAACCTTTTTGCACCCCATTCCCACTGTGGATAGTGGTAGAGGTCTTGTGACCTGAACAGCTGGCTGCTGTTGTTTGTTTTCCCACGAAGAACTGTGGTAGAGGTCTTGTGACCTGGACAGTGTGTTCACGGTTGTTTACCCCGATCCAGGGTGTGGATCATTTCTTATATAAACTTTTGAGAGGACTAAGTCTCGGCTTGATACTGAACCTCTTGGTTAATTCTCTGTGTTCATAGTTATACTCTATATCCATACTATACATATTTATTTCATATTCCACTTCTATTACTTTGAAATATAATCTGTCTTCAAAGCTACTTTGATAATTAAATTCGCAAGTGTTTATATTTGTTATAAATCAGTAAGTTAGTTTCAAAAGTTAATTTAATCATAAGATTACGTTAACTGAGAATTAATCAATCTTTGAGAAACTAATTGAACCTTTATAATCTATATAAATTCACTACAGTTTAATTTTTTTTTGAAATTGGGGGATTTTAATAGAAATTGTTTTTAACAGAAATTTTAATTGGAACTCAATTCACCCCCCCTCTTGAGTGTCCACTCCGACCAACACACAGGAACACAAGATTTACAAGGTTCACTACTCAACAAGAGTAGCTATGTCCTTGGTATGGTATGGAAACAATCCAGTACCACACAATCCACTAGAAAACAATCCTTTGATGTGGAATACAATGAGTAGGATATACCCTTACACTCGTGCAGCACTTGGAAAACAATCCAATAGTGTGTGTTCTCCCTCTTAGAGAAAATAGGGTAACACAATGGATCAGTGCTTCTTAATGAGCTTATAAAAATCAAATCTTTCAAAGTAATTATTCACTTTCCTACCCAAAAGTTGGCAAGAACCCCTGGACCAAAACAGCCTGCACGCCCACTTGGACATGCGTGGCCTATACCTGGGCGCCTTATACTTGTGCACCTCTTCTTCTTCTTTCCTACCCAGAAGCTGGGAGGAACCCCTATAGAAAAGTAGCCTGAGCGCCCACTTTGACTTGAGCGACCAAGACCTACACACCAGGAACCTGCACGCCTCTTCCTACGTGAAACCTTTCAGATGTGCTGCCTTCGTGCAGCTTGCATGCCAACACCTACATGCCTCCAACCTACGCGCCCCCAACCTGCGCGCCTTCTAACAACTATCAACCTGCACACCCAACTCTCTACTTGCATGCCCGCAGCTCAAAGATAATTCCCAAGTGTTGAGCCTTAAGAAATATGAAGGCGAGTCATCTATTTAGAAGAATTTTGATGACTTGCACGACCTAGACTTGCACCCCAATACGTGCACGCCACCACCTGCACGACACCACCAGCGCGCCACCACCTGCGCGCCCCCACCTGCGCGCCCCCACCTGCGCACCACCACCTGCGCGCCACCACCTGCGCGCCACTTTCTTTCCTTTTCCATATTTCTAAAATAATTCTATTTTTAAAATATGACTTGTGTGCCTCTATAGCACTTGCGCGCCTTCTTCTTGCCTTTTTCATTTTTTTGGATATTTATGATGTTGAAATGTTTTTTTCCAAAAACACTTCTTTACTATCTTTATCCTTCATACGGCTTGAACCACAAGTTCTCCAAACATGAGATAATTGTAAAATACAAATCAGCAAAGCATCGTCTGATTTTCAAGTTCTTTACAAAGTGAATTGATTTAGCTTTTTGACAACAAACGACAACACTCTGTAACATCAAAATTTTCTTACTTCCTTATCCATCCAACATGGTCCCAAAAATCCCCCCCTTTGGATTTTGTTGTAAACCATGATTCATAAATAACTGAACTTTGTAACCTTAAGCAATGGATTACTTATCAACAATTCTAAGCCTACGTGAGCTAACTCATTATAGGAAACAAGAATTTCTGAGAGCTAAAACCATGCTTTCTAGAAGCAGTGACTATGAAATCTCATGAGCGCACCTCCTCAACCTTCTTTAGATCATCTTTCAAGATTCTACCTCATCATTCTTTTCTTTGTCAACTTTCTTGGAAAACAACATTGTTTCCTAAAACCACTCCAACAAATAGTTAAAATAGTTCACACACATACATTTTGGATTCACAGCTTACCCACAACCCCCCTTTATGCATGCTTCTATAAGAATAGATTTATGAAACAATTCTCCCCCTTGACAATACTATCCAACGGTAAGACAAGGGAGGGTACATAAACACATACCTTAGCCTTGATGAGAAGGAGGTTGGACACCCATGTTCAACCTCAATTTTTCAAATGGTTCCTTCGGTAACATTTTTGTGAATATATCAGCAAGTTGTTCAGATGTAAAAGAATACTCTAGCCTCAATTCATTCTTCTCCACCTGATCATTGATGAAGTGGTACTTTATATCAATATGTTTGGAACGATAATGTTGTACTAGATTTCTTTTAAGATTGATTGCACTGTGATTATCACAACCCAAGAGCAATGGTAGCTTTACTTCAAAAAGTAGATCTTCCAGCTGAGTATTCATCCACATTAGTTCAGTTGCAGCTTGAGTAGAAACAACATACTCAGCTCCAGCTATGCTAAGAGTTACTGAATTCTGTTTCTTGGTATGCCAACTAATACAACTTTTCACTAGAAATAAAACTCCACAAGATGTGGATCTTTGGTCATCAACATTTCATGCCCAATTAGTATCAGAATACCTGAATGGATCAATATTTCCCGATCCATCAAACCTGATTCCAAAATTTGTTGCACCTTTGATATATCTGAGAATTCTTTTTCCAGCAATCAAATCTAATTCTTTAGGAGCACTCTGAAATCCTTCACATAAAGTGACAGCATAGACGATGTCAGGTCTTGAGGTAGTTAAATACAATAGACTTATAATCAGCTTTAGAAACTCTTTCTGATCAAATTTGTTTCCTTCTCCATCTTTAGACAACTTGGTTCACACTGAAATCGGTGTGGAAGCTAGTTTCAAAATTTCCATGCCAATCTTCTTCAGAAGTTCCTTAGCATACTTTTCTTGAGACAGAAAAATGTGATTCTTCTTCTGTGAAATTTGTATCCCAATAAATTACTTCATTTCTCCCAGCATGTACATCTCAGATAACTTCTTCATATCCTCAGCAAATTTTTCATAAGATCTTTCATCATTTCGAGCAAATATAATATCATCAACATAAACAATAACGATCAGTGAAAACTCCTGACATTCAATGATGTAGAGATTGTTGTCAACTCTCCCTTTCTTAAAGTTCATCTTCTTTAAGCATGTATCTAATTTAGAATACCATTCTCTCAAAGCCTATTTAATTTCATATATAGCCTTCTTCAACCTACACACATAACTTTCATCCTTTCCAATAAAAAATCCAAAATTATGATCAATGTAAACTTCCTCATCAAGTTCACCATTCAAGAATGCGGATTTTACATCCATTTGAAATATTTTGTAACCACGTTGTGCAGCAATAGCAAGAAAGATTCTGATTATTTCTAATCTTGCCACTAGAGAAAATGTTTCATCAAAATCAATGCATTCAATTTGTTAATACCCTTCGCAGAACAATCTTGCCTTGTTTCTTATTACTTTACCTTCTTCATTCAACATGTTCCGGAAAACCCACTTTTTACCAATAATGTTCTTGTTTTCTGGCTTGGGTACAAGTCCCCAAGTATCATTCTTCTCCATCTGATCAATCTCTTCATTCATATCATGAACCCATTCTGGATGCTCAAATGATTCATTTACATCATTTGGTTCAACTTTTTAATAAAGAGAAGTATGTGATATTGCATTTGTTATTCTTCTTGTTTGGACCCTCTGATTTTTATCTCCAATAATTTTTTGAGCATCCACTTGCTTCCTCAACCTAGGATGAGTTGTTTGAACTCCATCCTCATCACTTGAGATCTCTGAGTCAGATTCATCTTCTTGAGTAAGATTAACATAGTCTGGAGCATTATTAGAATTGTTAACCAGATCTTCTCTATCTTGCTCGACTTCAACATAAACATATGACTTCTTTTCTTTCTCAGCATTTTAAACAACTTTTACATATGAAGAATCAATAATTCTTTATATTTCTTTATTGAGGCATCTATATCCTCTTCCTTCTAGAGAATAGCCAAGTAAAATTCCATCATCTCCTCTTTTCTCAAACTTTCCCAAGTTTCCACCTTTTTTCTTTATAATACATGGACTCCCAAAGTCTTTCAAGTGTTTTAGACTTGGAGTTTTTTCATAGAACATTTTATATGGAGTCAGATCTATGTTTGGCCAATAGAAACATCTATTCTTAATATACACAGTAGTACTCATGGGTTTCCTCCAATAATAATGAAAAAGATTATGTTCAAGTAACATAGTTCCCCCCATTTCCACTATACTTCGATTATTTCTTTCAACCACCCCATTTTTTTGAGGTTTTTATGGTGAACTGAACTCATGCCAAATTCCATGTTTCTCAAGATAACCTTCAAACTCTTTATTCATAAACTCACCACCATTATCAATTCTCAACTTCTTCACTGAATACTCACATTACTTCTCTTCTTTCCTTCTGAAACTCTAAAAAATTGCTAGAGCATCTGACTTATGTCTCATGTACATAACACAAGTAATGTGAGTAAAGTCATCAATGAAATTAATGGAGTACTTATATCCATTTGAAGATTTCTTGCTCATAGGTCCACATATATCTGATTGTATGAGTTCCAAGGGTCTTTTTGAGTGAATTTCAACTCTTTTGTGCATAAAATTAGTAATCTTCCCTTTCTCACAAATAGTGCAACACCAATCTCTTTCTCTTGATAAATCAGGCATATCCCGAACACTATCTTGCTTCGATAACTTTCACATATTTCTCTAACACATGTTCCCCAGACTTTTATGCCATAATTTATTTTCATCCACCACACTCATGTAACAAGTGTTCTTCACATCACCAACTTGAAATAGATTCCCTCTTGTACGTTGGCCTCTTGTAACTATATTTCCATCATTTTCTCTTTTCAAAACAAATCTATCATTTCTGAATATTACTTTGTTTACCTCATCATAGAGTTGTGACACACTTAACAAGTTATGTTTCAACCCATCAACATATAATGTTTTCTGAGATTTCATCTTTTCTTTTACAATAATGGCTGATCCAACACCTTTGATCCTTAGAGATTCATCATTTCCAAATGTCACTGCTCCTTTGAAGTCTTTCACATTATTCAGTAGCTTTAAGTCTCCTGTCATATGAGAGGAACATCCACTATCAAGAATCCATGTACGTTCTACTTTTGTAGCTTTCAAAGAAGTTTCGACAACATGAGCTTCTTGTTCTTCCTTTTCCTTCACTTTCTATTGTTCTTCCTCCAATTTACTATCCAAGTCAATGTGTTCTGGCCAGACAACCATGAACTCTTTCATTTTAGACTTATCAGACCTGTCCCTTTTGGATTTTAAAAACACTGGATTTTGAGAATTATTAAGAATCCCTTGTTTCTCTGGTAACACACTAAGTCAGCCCTTGGAAAGATGTCCAGGTGGATCACATCATTCACAAACAGTTTCCAGTGATTGGAAGCTATTCTCAACTTTCAAACCAGTCATCTCAGATATCTTTTGAAATTTATTTGGAGAGTTTCTATTTTGAACGGATTGAATCCCCCTTAATCATTGTCTTTCAAAACTTGTGGAATAGTTTTAATGTTGTTTATTAAACCAACACATTTTTGCAGTGTGGCCGAATCCACCACAATACCAGCAGTAACCATAGAATGAATATTTTCCTTTGAAACTTCTATACTGACCAGAGTTGTGAACATGCTTCTCAACAGTCTTCTTAATAGAACTCTTCTAAAAATCAACCTTTCTATTTTCAATTGTAAATTTCCCTTTCAACTCATATTTCTGTTCAAACATATCAGTACCAAAAGTAGTATAAATCTTTATGGACACATGATTTTTATGTTCTTATGATTTTTCAGCATTACTGACTTTGGACACATACATAACCTTTCCAACTTTGTTCCTATTAGAACCAGTTCCATATTTCCTCTCAACTTTTGAAGGTAAATTATATGGACCCTTCATTGGTTCATTTTTACTGGAACATTCACCAAATTCTGAGATAGAATTTTTGAAACTGACATTCATTTCTTTAGATTTGGATAGTTTTTGTTGGAACAGTTCAAACTCTTCTTCTTTTTCTTTCATCTTTACTTCAAGATGATCATTATGATTCTTTTAATTCTAAAGAGAATTCTTCAGATAATAAATCTCTTTTTCCATCTTGATTTTCACCTTAGGAAAACCTTGTTGATTGTTTAATGTGGAAATTTCATTTGTCAACTTTTTGTTTTCCTTCTCAAGCCTTATGATCTTCCTCAAACATTATTTCAACTCTTCTTTCAAATGATATTCAAGTTGAGTTTCTTGTTCTTCAGAACTATTTCTCCCATAGTATTCATTATTCACTGCTTCAATAAGGGTATTCTCTCTAGCTTTCTAAGTAGATGATTTCCCAGATTCAGCTTCGCTATCTTCTTCTTCATCTCTAGATAAAAAGTTTCTTCTTTTTGATTTGAAGAATTTTTTATCCTTACACTTTGAAAAATATTTATCTTTGTCAGTTTGCTTCTTCCATGGCCTTCTTGGCTATCTCTCATCATCATCACTATCTTCTTCTTTATTCTTTTGAGGACAGTTAGCCACAAAGTGACCAACAGCTCCACATTCAAAACATTTCAAGGGAAGTTTCCCTTTGTATTTCCTTGTACCTATTTTCACATTTTTAGAAAAAAAGCATAAAATTGCATCAAAATTTTTATATACCTTATCTTTAAAATCAGATTCACTAGCATCATCTTCAATAAGAGTATTCTTTGACTTCTCTCTCTTTGAAGCCTTGAATGTCATTTCTCTATCTGCTTTTTTTTTTGTATTCATAGCCTTCTCCCTTCTCATTTCATAAGTAATGAGAGTGCTATGAAATTCATACAGAGATAATGTCTCAGGGTCTCTATCTTCCAATGAAGACAGTTTAGCATAAAATTTGTCTAGTAGAAATCTCAAGATATTTCGACAACTGCAGAATCCTCCAACATTTCACCAAGACATATGATTGTACTGACAGTGTCATTAATCCTGGTATAGAAGTCCCCAACAGATTCAGATTCTCCCATTTTCAAGTCTTTATACTTCAGCCCCCAGATTTGTAGTTTTTCTTTCTTCAGATTTGTATTCCCTTCATAGATGTTCTTCAACTTATCTGAGATGCCTTTTAGCTGTAGTAACACCTTTCACTCTTAGAAATTCACTCTAATAAACAGATGATAGTAACAAATTTTTAGCTCTTCCATTATTCTCAAGGTTCTTCTTATCGACAAGAGTAAGAGGAACCTTGTCATCAATAGCATGAAATCCATCCATTGTAGTTTCAAGAACATCATATCCAAGAGACATAAGATAAGGCATCATTCTGTCCTTCCATATGTGATAGTTCTTTCCATCAAAAATAGGGATCCCTTTGATGTTCATACAATTTAGATACTCCATCACAACTTCTCTTCAACCACTTCAGTAAAGAATAAACGAAGGGAACCTGTCCCTCGGATACCAATTGATGTTCCTAGTTAGGATCCAAGTATCACTGAGAGGGGGAGGGGGTGAATCAGTGATATCATTTTCTTTTTAAGTTTACCTTTTTGAAACAACCTTCGCCTCCTATTAAAGAGTTTCTTCCCTGCTGAACACACACGACCACATGAATATAATATTTACAAGGTTAACTAATCAACATGAGTAGCTATGTACTTGGTATGGTACGAAAATAATCCAGTACCACACAATCCACTAGAAAAACAATCCTTTTATGTGGAATACAATGATTAGGATATACCCTTACACTCGTACAACAATTTGAAAACAATACAATAGTGCGTGTGATCCCTATTAGAACAAATAGCGTAGCACAATGGATCTATGCTTCTTAATGAGATTATACAAATCAAATCTTTCAAATAAATTCTTAACTTTCCAACCTAAAAGCTGGAAGGAAACCTTGGATAAAAACAACATGCGCGCCCACTTGGACCTGCGCGACCTATACTTGCACGCCTTATACTTGTGTGCCTCTTCGTCTTCTTTCCTACCCAGAAGCTGGGAGGAACCCCTAGAGAAAAGCAGCCTGTGTGCCCACTTTGACCTGTATGACCAAGACCTGCGCGCCGGGAACCTACGCACCTCTTCCTGCGTGCTGCCCTTCAAACGTGCTGCCTTCGTGCAGCCTGCGCGCCAACACCTGCGCACCTCCAACCTGCGCGCCCCCAACCTGCGCGCCTTCTAACAACTATCAACATGCGTTCCCAACTCCCTACCTGTGTTCCCAGAGCTCAAAGATAATTCTCAAGTGTTGAGCCTTAAGAAATGAGGAGGCGATTCGTCTATTTATAGGCATTTTGATGACTTACGTGACCTAGACTTGCGCACCAATACGTGTGCGCCACCACCTACGCGCCACCACATGCGCGCCACCACCTGCGTGCCAATACCTATGCGCCACTTTCTTTCCTTTTCCATATTTCTGAAATAATACTATTTTTGAAATATGACTTGCGCGCCTCTACATCACTTGCACTCCTTCTTCCTGCATTTGTCATTTTTTTGATATTTATGATGTTGAAATGTGTTTTTCCAAAAACACTTGTTTACTCTCTTTATCCTTCATACGGCTTGCACCACATGTTCTCAAAACTTTAGATGATGGTAAAATACAAATCAGCAAAGCATCGTCTGATTTTAAAGTTCTTTACAAAGTGAATTGATTTAGCTTTTTGACAACAAAAGACAACACCCTATAACAGAAAACTTTTCTTACTTCCTTATACATCTGACTTGGTACCAACATGAGTGTGATTCCTTTGTATTGTTGGGAAGGAAGCACCAACATTGGTTTTTTCTAGATAAACATTACATGGATGAGAATCATGGTCACTTTTTAGTTGAACTATCCCAAGTTTTATGGAATGTGACTCATTAGAGAATGATCCTAGTGGTGTGATCTGATGATATAGGAGTGTATATTCATTAGGTTTGAAACACCTTTATTTTCAATTTATTATTATTATTTTTGAATAAATTCAAATTCATTTGTGGATTTCGTTTCATGCTACACCAAAATATTGTCAATATGCCTAATGAATAACTTACCATTTAATGAATATCATACCATTTAAAAATTTCAAAAAATATTATCAATATGATTAGTTAATTATGATTGTTCCTCAGTGGATACTTTTTTAGTAGTTGAGTATAAATTCCATAAATCATCAAATGAAATGGTTGTATGGAGAAAATGAGGGTACTAAGTTACTTACCTCTCCACATAACACTTTGTTTTCTGAGATTTATTACCACACCTAAGATAAAGACTCGTAGTATCATTTAATATTATATGAGGTATATATTTAATGATAAATCATCAACCAAAGTTGATCTAAGACTGAGTTGCATACAAAAATCAATACACTACTCACCCTCTATGTTTCATTTTACATTTGAGTTGGGCATGTGTTTAATGTATAATTAATTATCACCTATATTATTCTTTAAAAGGGTTTACTATGATACTCATTGTTCCTTATTTTTACATTTTTTTCCTATGAATGACAACAATAGAGGATGGATGTATTCTGGACTTCTTAGTGTGTAGTTATTTTATGTAAAACTAGATCCATGTTATGGTTTATTTTATTTTTTCAAATAAATGAGCTTTTAAGTGGGTTACTATCATGTGAAGAGGACTATGTTCTATATTGGAACTAACCCTCCTATTTTTTTAATTCCACTATATGTTATTTTGTTTTCTCTTACACATTACAAAATTGGTGTTGATACAATACTATAATTTCCAATTATACATTTCAACATGTATCTACATATTGTGCCTGTTATGATTTTATATAAAGTGAAAAATTATCATTTATTAAAAAATATTTTTGAGTTAAATTAAATATTAGTTAATTAATTTCACAAAATGAATGATTAATTTTTTTACAGAATAGATAAAAGTTGGATGTATGAAACTGATCAGATCTCAAGCAATTTTCCAAACAAATTTTAGAGATTTTTAGATTTCACATCTGATAATTATTCAGATAGTGGTCACATACACTACCCATGTTATAATTGGGTTGTAAGAACTTGGTTGTGAAATGAAGAAGTTAGCTTCCATATAACCATATATGGTTCTCAAACAAACTATTATGTGTGGTATCACAATGAGGAGAAAATAGAATCTCAAAATTCCGATGATCCAAATAAGAGGACTGGATTAGATAATTTTTTATACGAACAGTTTAAATTTATTCATCATTATGAGAAGGAAAGGATATAGAACCAATAATACTTCAATATGGGCACACATGATGCATCCAATAAAAATCATGATGTTGATAGAGTGAAAAAATTGAACGATGATGTGATGAATCTTGTACATTGGCAATGTGGTTAAATGAAAAATATGGAATTTTTAATTCGATTCTTTCATGGGAAAACCATGTATGGTGTTTCTAATGCTGCCATAAATTACATTATTACCTTCTTGAAGGAATTATATCCATGTGATATAGATATTCCCTCCTACCACTATATGTTAGGGATGTTAGTTGAAGAACGTGGATTTTCAAAAAATGAAATTCATGCTTTATTGAAAGATTTCAGCTTATTCTGGGAGGAAACTGCTTAAAGAAATGATTGTATCAAATGTGGAACATCCCGATGGATGCCGAAAGCTGATGCAAAACTATCTCTTATTCCATAGAAAGTAATTTCAAACACTCCATTGATCCCCAAAGTCTAGAATATTTTCATGTATGATGAAATATTAATAAAAATGTGATGGAATGATACCGAGAGAAAGAAGAATAATGAAGAGTTGGTTCACCCTATAGATTGATTTTCATGGTAGATATTTTATGCTTGATATAATTATTTTTAAGATGACATATGTAATGTGAGGTTGGGTATTTCATGTTATGGTTTTAATCCATCTGGGAAGAATCCTACATCGCATGACACATGGCCAGTTTTCATACTCATTTATAACCTTCCCCCAATGTTGTGTATGAAAAGACTTTTCACTTTCATGAGTATAATTATATCTGGCCCTCTTGATCCCAAAAATGATATATACATATACATGAAACCTTTAATAAAAGAGTTGAAACTTATTTGTGATGTGGGTGTGTGCACATATGATGCATGTTCGAAATACATATTTCAGATGCATGCATAACTTATTTGGACGATCAAGGATTTTCCTACTTATGCAATGATTTCTGGATGGAGAACAAAGGAAAAAATTTATTGTCCTATTTTTATGAATAATATTCAATCCAAAAGATCAAAATATTTCAATAGTTTTCATTTTATGGGAAATTGATGATCTTGCTAATGGACCATCGATATAGAAACAATCATCGAATATTTGACAATACCATGGAGACCAATGATTGACCTCAATGTATATCCAAAACTGATGTGCTTAATCCATTTAAAGATTTCATTTTTTTATTTAGGAAGGGTCAAATGAAATATAGAAAGAGAAAGAATGCTTCCAATGATAATTGTTACAATTTCAAAAATATCAGTATCTTCAATGAGTTTCAATATTGGTCAAAAAATTTGTTACTCCATTTCTTAGAAGTAATTCACATTGAAAATAATATATATGAAATATTTATTTTCATTCTTCTAAATGCCATGGTAAAGAAAAAATATGATTTATGATCTCGGCATGACCAGGTGGATTGGGGCATGAGACTCGAATTGCATCCTATGTGTATGAGTGAAAATAAATGGAAAGTTCCATTGGATTCTTTTTTGAAAAAAATTTAGAAAAAAATCAATTTCTGGAAGAAATAGAGAATATTAATGTTCCTAATGTCTATTCGAGCAATATATCAAAATGTGTCAATAGAAGAGAGTTGAAGTTAAAATATTTTAAGACTCATGATTATCACATCCTTATACATGAGTTGATTCAAATAGAAATTCCACATATTTTGTCGAATAATGTAAGAGTGTCAAGTATTAGGTTGTCACATTTGTTAGGAGATATTTATGATAAGAATTTTTCTGTGTCTTCCCTGAAAAAGATGCTAGTAGAGACACCATTAATTTTTTGTGAGTTAGATAAAATATTTCATTCATCATTTTCACATGTATGTTGCATCTAACTGTCCATCTTCCAACTGAAATACATCTCAGAGGACCTGTTGCATTCCGTTGGATGTATCCAATTGAAATAAATATGTAAACATTGAAATATTATGTCCGAAACCGGAATCATCTTGAAGGTTCTATTTTGAATGGTTATTTGGATCAAGAATGTGTGGATTTTTTCTCAATGTATTTGTCTGATCTTACTATGAGAATGAACATAACAATGAGAAATAAAGAAGAAAAGTATGAGAAAATTGAACCCATTTTTCCATCACATACTCAAACAAGATGAATTTATGGATCATATACATTGATGACATAAAGACTTGAAGAGCAGGAAATGGCACAACAAACAATGTTGTTCAATTGTGATTTGTTCAATAACTACATCAAGTAAGTAAATTGAACATTTATATCTTATCTCCTCTCTTGTAATTTTATATATTTGTTAAACTATTTATATTTTTATCTACATGGAATATAATGATATGGAAAATAGATAGCATCATTCTTTATATTTAATAATGGGAGAGACTTTTCATAGCAAAGAGTTTTCTACATGGTTGAAATTGATGGTAGAAATGTTGCTTTAATAAATAAATAAAAATCAATATTTAATCACATTTAATATTTTTTTATATTTTAGGTATCGAATTTGCATGCAGACTCTATTTCTGAGGAAATAAGAGCTTTGTATTTTGGTCATAAAATAATGGTTTTTGAATTTAAATAAATTTTGATCAATGGGTATAGATTTATTATCACTAAATGATAAAAGAACATTAGAAAAAACATTTGATGGTGTCATGATAATTTCCACGATAGAATGTCAAGCTAGTACATCAGATATTTGACCTTGTTTTGATAATTTAGCTTATTATGGATTCATTGAGAAAATAGTAATATTGTATTATTACTCTAATGGTCAAGTCCTAATGATGAAATTTCAGTGGTTTGATTCAATGACAAGGTAGGGAAAATTTATTGATTATTGAGGATTTCTATTTATTTAAATGACTCACGATCTTGCTACCGATGAACCATATGTATTGGAATCAATGAAGAAACATAATTTTTTCAAAGTTCATCTTCTACCTAAATTTGGTGTCATTATTGAAGTAATTCCAAGACATTTTGTTAAGATGATGATGATGGAATTGACTCCATACCTAATACCATTGGAACCAATCCATTTATTAAATTTGATGATTCCAATTGCTCAATTTTCAAATTTTATTGCGAACCTGAAGTTGTTGTGGAAATATATATAATCATCCAGCCATGTTCTCAATTCTTTTGGTTTAGCTCGACTTGGGTTGTTAAGGTTGTTACTAATCAAATTGATTTAATATTGGTTACAAATATGTGGTATCCAACTTTAAATACATTCAAACCTACAAAACCAACATTTATAACTTGGTGAAAATTTCAATGCATTATTGACCATGTTTAAAATTAGTATAACTCTAAGACCCCCCTTAAAATTTCAATGCTTTATTAACTATGGCTGATTGACACCAGAACCCATGAATCCGCCTATCCAATCTCATATATTTTATTTTTTGGGTTACACATTAGTTATAATTTTCTAATTACTCCCATATTTGTTTTCAAATGGAATAAATGAAACCCATTGAAGAGAGATGACAAAAAAGGATGACAGACAACAATCATCACATTGATGAGATGGGAATTATTCCACTAGTGCCAGTTTTGAGTATTTTATTTCAACTATATATATATATATATATATATATATTTAAATAACATATAAAGTCATGTGATTAATTTTGTTTTAAACATTTTTGTAGGATCCACCACTGAGGTGATAGTTATTTGAAAGGCAACCTAGTAGTGGTCCTAGTACTCAGGTTAGTGGTATGAGGGAGGGTGCTATGAGAGATAGACGATCTAGACTGAATATCTAATTTAACCATGCCCCTCCCACTAACGTACCTTCTATCCCATATTTCAATCATAGTGTTTCATTAGGGACACATGGGATATTTAGGTCTCCCATGTTTTCACTACCCTCTACATCTATGCCTCCTCACCAGTCCTTAACATATCCGATAATGATTATCACTTCTAATCCATATCATGAATTTGGCTGGCCATCCATTCCATATTCTTTTACTTCTACTTCATTCTCCATGACTTTATATATTCATTTTTTTTGAATCCCGATCCACCATAGTTTGTGCCTATGGAGCATACACTGGGACCCACTCCACCTATACAGGGTGTTTCTTCAGTTTCTGCAGATCTAGTGATGCCCATTGATCAAACTGCCATAGGTATATTTATAGAACCCTAATAATTTTTATACCATTATTTATTTTCATTATAACGTGTATTGACATAATATTTGTTTTTCATTCATAATAGATACATCTACTAATAGAAGGCATGGATGGGGGTGTACACACATGTGTGTGGTGTGGAACCACCTTACATAGTTGACGGTGGACTACAACAAAGACAATAAAATTATTGAAAAAAGGGAAACAATGTCGGAGTTTTTTGGTGATGCTTGCCAAATACTCTGACATAATTCTTGTTAGCCTGTTTTCATGGAGACAATTTATAAACAAAGTGAAGGATAATTATTGGGCATAGATATGAATTAAAAATTCAATTATATTTAATGTAATATGTTTTTTATTTATATGAATTTATATTTTTGTCTCAGCTTTGGTTTAATACCCTTGATAGTGATGGTGTAAAACCAGCACGTCTAAAAGAGTTAGTTGAGATTTGGATATCCTATAAGCACGAGTTTTATATTCGCTTGTATGATAGAGTTAGTTAAAAGTTAGAGGTAGTACCTATTTTGGATTATTGTCCAATAGAACATTATCAGCAAATGATTACTCAATAGACGACTATCAAGCCAATGGTATTAATCACATTTGAGGTATTTAAATATAATTTTCATATTTTGCATTAATACTATAATTTTTAGTATTTAATTTTATTTTTTAATCATTTGAAAAAAAATTGATGCTAAAAAATACCTCCACACATTGGGATGTACTATATTGTCTGATCATGAGAGGAAGTAGGTATGATAATTGTTTATTTTTCTTTAGGACTTTCAATTTCTATTGTTTCCTCAATAATTTATTTTATTTCTAAAGTTTTCATGTAAATTTTTTATGAAATTAATTAATTTTAAAATATTTTAAATTAAGGTTTCCTACATTTAATGTCATTGTAGAGGCAAGTATTGAATATTGAAGGATGTGTGCCTCATGAAAAACTATTTTTCTTGAGTTGAAGGAAAAAAGATAAAAGTTTGGTTAACGAAATGACACCACAGTAGATTGTAAGTTTTAATTTTTTGATTTAAAATTTTAATATATATTTTTTTAACTTAGTAATATATTTATATCTCTAACAAGCTTCTTTATAGGCCATTTATTCCTAGGAACCTGACAATTTTGGGACAAATGAAAAGTTACATCAGGTGTTGGGAGATGACCATCATGGATGAGTACACTACTATCCTAGGAATATTATTATCCTAAATATGTATTAGAACTATTTAGGAACCAATTTTAGTTCCACTGAGTTCGAACAGGTTAAGGCATGGGAAGAACAGGATGAAAAAAGGTCTACACAGGTGGAAGAACATTCTGCTAGGGAAAACACTGAATTTATGAAACTGATGAAAGTTTTATATCCAGAACATCCTCTATAGGTAAAAACATGTTATAATGAATATATTTCATATAAAAATTCAATATATAGTTCAACAGGTTTCAATTATAGTGGTGGTCGAGACAATGTCATTCCGGGCGATGACAATGGTGAGGAACAGTCTGAGGATGAGGATGGTGTCGAGGACGAGGGTGAGGAGGAGACTAAGGAGGAGAATGAGGAGGAGGATGTGGAAGATGAGGAGGGAGAGGAGGAGGCTGAGGTTTATGATGGGGATGAGTATGGGGATGAGAGTGGGGATGATTACGGGGATAGGGATGAGGACCAGGATGAGGCTAATGACGATGATGATGAGGGAAAAATTGATCCACTACATTTTTGAATCATATTACTGACATTTAATGTTTGATGGTTGTTTGTGAATAAATATATGTGTGATTAGTTAGGTCACATTATCTTTATTTATTTATCTATAAAAAATAAAACATGACTTGACATGGAGGTATGGATTCTATGAATTATCTTTTTTTACATGGTATCAAACATATTTAATAATTCTCTTTTTATACAAACTCAAAATCTTGGATAAAGAACTCAGGCTTATTCATTTTCATTATACCACTTATTAGTTATCTTTATTTGATTGATTGTATTTTTATTATTTACATAATGGGACCCTATTTTTGAACTAGTCTCATTCCCAAGTCATGTTTTACTTGATACTTTGTGTTGTTGTATTTGTTACCAAAAATATTTTTATTTTATGATAAATTATAAATCATCTTGATTAGGTTTGTATGGATTCAACATGGTATAATGTTTCATGATCCAAGATGGTGTTTTTGATGTTAGTTGTAAGTTATCAAGAGAGGATATGAGTGAATTTTAATTAAATCTATAATTTTACAGATTTGTGTAATAATTTCCAGTACATAGGAATTTCATGTAGACAAATATATCATGTAACTAGATCTATTCATTTATACCATGATAGTTTCTATAAAAATATGAACCCCATTGCTCAACACAGCACTTTGGTAATCTCTCCAACACCCCACCATTGATTTATCAATCAAAAAATTTAAACCTATTAACTATCACGTTTCCCTCAAGGAAAACCATCCCACATGAATCTATATTGTCATCCTAAGGCGTTATTCTTCAATTATATTTTTTATATATCACCTTCATGTAGGTCACATCACCAAAGCACATCACCCAGTATTGTATCAATATATTTAAATATATATCATTACAAATCACAATAATTATAACCCCTTAGTTTAGATTCTATACCCCATAGGCTTTCTTAAATCAATGTTTTACATTGGAATTATGGAATCCAATCCTCTGAGATAATCCCATATCTTACTTCATGGTAATAAATTCCCAATGTGTAGAAGGCCACACTAGGATCCTTACTCACCATTATGCCCTTAGGCCATAGTTCATTCACTTGAAAATATTTCCATATGTTTAAACATTACCTTATAAAATCCGTTGAATCAACATATTGAGTAATGATATCGTCACTATCAACCCACTATATGTCACATGAGGTATTTATTCTATCTAAATAATTAATAAACCTTTATTATTCATCAAATTCATGCTTCCACTATCAATATCCAAAAAAATCCTCATCCTATTTTATTTATTTCACTATGTTATGGTGGAATGTTCATATAGTTCCTAAATCCACAACCACTGAATAAAATGGAAGTTGGGGGGGGGGAGTGAAATTGTGGGAGGTGAGGAGGAATCATACCTAAAAATTCCATATACACACCACTAAAATAACCAATAATCATGGACAATTTAATGGATAAAGAAGGATATGAGAAGCTTTTGAAATGGACTTCCATGTTGTCCCCATTTATTATTTTATCATGAATCACTTATATTTTGTGTATATGTTTAATACATTATGACATAGTTTTTATATATTTTTATGGTTGAAACATGTGTGTTTGGTTTGGTTCTATTATAAAATGGTTTATAATGATTTTTGGGAGATGTGTTTTGAAATTAATGAAAATTTTGTGATATTAATATTTGCATTTCAAAATGCATGCTTCAAATTAAAGAAGGATTCATCCTACAAAATGTTATTAATGTGGCTATTTTCATTAAATAGAAGAAAATGATTTTTTTGAAATATTAATGGGTTTTTCATTTTGAAATTTCATATGTAGGTGGGGAGGTGGGGGGTGTACATGTGGGGAGTGGGGTGTGTAGGTGTGGGGATGTGTTGGTGTTGGTGGGGGGGGGGGGGTGAATGGGGGGGGGGGGTGCAGGGTGAGGCTATTCTAGGTGATGTGGTGAGGGGGGTTGTGCAGGTGGGGAGAGGTGTTCTGGTGAGGAGGGGGGATGTTCAGGTGGGGAGGGGTGTGTTTAGGGGGGAGGGGGGCAGTGCATGAGGAGGCTGCTAAGGGTGAGGTGGGAAGGCGGGGGGGGGGGGGGGGGGCTGTTTAGGTGAGGGTGTAGGTTGGTAGGGGGTGTGCAGGTGGGTGGGGGCTGTGCATGAGGGGAGGGGTCTGTATAGGGGGAGGTTACTTGAGGTGAGGTGGGAAGGGGGGCTATGCACGGGGAGGCTGCTGGGGGTGAGGTGGGGATTGGGGGTTGTGCAGCTGGGGAGGTGTGCGAGGGGGGGGGGGGGGTGTGCAGGGGAGGCTACTAGGGGTGAGGTGGGGAGGGGGACTATGTAGGGGGAGGCTACGAGGGGTGAGGTGGGGAGGGGGTGTGTTGGGGGGGGGGTTGTTGGGGGTGAGGTGGTAGGGGGGGTTCTGCAGGTGAGGAGGGGTGTGGAGGTTGGGGGGTTGTGTAGTGGCAGAGGGGGTTTCAATATGATGAAGATTAGAAGAGAACCACTTGATTATACATGTACTAGCCTTGACTGTTTTACATTTGAATCAGGGAATCCCATCCACTTAGATAATCCCATATCTTACTTCATGGTAAAATATTCATAAGGTCTCGAAGGTCACACCCAGATCCTTACTCATAACTATACCCTTTTCCCTATCCCATTCACTTGAAAATAGATCTGTATGTTTATAAATTACATTATAACATCATTTGAATCTACCCATAGAGTAATGATATCATCATTATCAACCCACTATATGTCACTTGAGGTATTCACTCAATCTAATTAATTAATAAACCTTGAGTATTTATCACCGTCATTATTCCACTATCAATCTCCATAAAAATCCCCATAATCTTTTATTAATTACACTATGTTTTAGTGGAATGATCATATAGTTCCTAAATCCACAACCACTGAATCAAAGGGATTTTGGGGGATAGTGAAATTGATGGAGGTGAGGAGGAATCATACATAAAATTCCATATACACACCACTAAAATAACCCATAATAATGGAGGATTTAATGGAGAAATATGGATATGAGGAGCTATCCAAATGGACATCCATATTGTCCCATAACTTCATAAAATTAATGGTGGGATAAATATGAAATTTTGGCCATGGTCCTATTTATAAAAAAATTCTTAAACCACATTTGGTACCATGTATACTACCCCCGAGTACCTAATGTATAACCATGAAAGGTCACCAGATGGTCTAAAATATTAATTACCTGATACTCCACCATTATATTCCATATATAAGATGAATAAAATTTAGTATCACCTAGTCCTCACTAGTTGTTGGGTCTATTAACTCAGGTACTCAGTGGTGTTTGTTAAACTGGAAGAAACACCACCCCTCTCCAAACCCTGGTCAAATTTATAAAACTACTCCTGAACCCATGATCATTAAAAAAGAATCCACGTTTTCATGTAAAATAATTATGGATTACATTAGAATCTGAAATTCAAAAACACTATGGTTACGACTCTAGAAAATATAATGTTTCTTTAGTTATACTAACCTATAACAATGTGAATAGTAAAAAAATATCAACCATACAACATCTAATACTTGAGAAGCATGTATAATAATATATCTAGCTCTATCCCATCTTATAGAATCCAATATCATCATTTTCTCATGATTTTAAATGAGGGATAATTAGCCTATTAGAAAAATCAATCCAATTAAACTAAATTTTCAATGAAAATTCCAAATTCAATCACTATTTATGAAAATGAAAATTTTAAATTCATTTATCCATTTCCATATCTTATTACATGTGATAGGTAATAGTCAATCGTCAATCACATTGAATTCATCTAAAATCACCAAGACAATGAAGAGTAATTCCATATTCAAAACATGAAACATGATTTCCTTATATAGGGGTTATCATGACTCATTTTAACATCTATATAATGCTTATATTAATGACCCTATATTTTTATATATATTTTTTGGAACATTTATATCTAAATCTTGATCCATAATTCCATTCATTAAAATATATACCTCACTAGTCACCTGAGAACACAAATCATATCTAATTATCAAAGATGATTCATAAAATTTAGTATTTTCAATGAATTAGATATGACCCATCCTTTCCACATCTATCCCCAACATAAAAAATCCAATCACTCACTAGCTGGGTTAGCTATACAGGTCAATCTACCCTTATCTGACATTAAGGTCATACTAAAATATTTGATATCCCCTGAAGATCATCATTCCATATACATGCTTGAAGTATCATGTGATTACTATCCCAAGAACCTTACTCTAATGTATAAATACAAAATTGTTCATCCACTAACACAGATCAATCTATGATCATCCTCATCGCATTCCCCATTGATATGGTTCACAATCCCAATAAAATTTCGAGCATATGCATCTAGTAGGATTCTAAATTTATTAACTTGGTATGAATCACCTATGATGACTATATAAATAACCTAAAACCACAATAAGTATTTGGTTTTATCTATTAACCATGACTAAATCAATTTTTACCACATTTATTTTAAACCATGGTTCAAACACTTTATCAGTTTATGGTGTGATCCCCACTATTTTACTATAGTCACTAAATATCCTTGAGCACCAACCAGTATAGATGTCTATCATCACCCAAGCATTTTCACCCTTGGAATATTCTAGTTTCATAGTCTTAGATTCCTCCCAAACTCTATAATTGGGCCTGAACATCATGATATCCCAAGATTCTTCTACCCTATACTATCAAAAGTTCCTCACCAAGGCCCCATACTACTTCCCACTATAGAACCACACTATCCCATATGATGTCTTATAATTCCCTTGATTTACTATTCCTCACTTGAGTGTAAGACCTTACCTAATTCAAATTTTTACATGGTTCCACCTATCCCATTGATATTCAAAATGTTATATTAGCACGTCCAAAATATTTTCAATGAGACGACTCCTAGCTATTGGGAAACTAAGAATCACGAATCCTAGTCCAATAATAATGTATTTTACTAGTACTCAATGCCACAAATTGTTCTTGGACAAGCACATGACATTGATCAAATCCACCCACCTATCATAGTGGTAATGAGAAACACTGACATGCACCACTGAATTATGTATAGTGTATTCCAATTACACAGGGTAATTACTATATAAATTCTGAATTCAATTCTTTATGTGTGATACAGAATTCAATTCACTAAGTATTGAATTCTAAATTGAATACACTGTACATAATTCAGAAATCTGTACTTATTCATAATTTTGTATAACACATAAAAAATTATGTATTTGATTCTGTATGTATTGTATTTATAATTCATAATTTAATTATGTATGTATTAAATTCAGGATTTATTGTATAGGTATTGCACAGAATTATAGGGGGTGGTAGGCTGCTGTCTGCTTCAATTCCAGATGCAAGGCTATTCCAATGGTTTATAACCGTTGGTATATGTCTGAAAATAGAATCTATACCAATGGTTTCATGAAAACTATTGGTATAGACATCTGAACTCAATATTTTCCCATGGTTTAATTCAAACCATTGGTAAAATTATATTCCAATGGTTGGAAACTCATTGGAGAAGATGTGAAAATTAAAATTTTTAAATGATTTTAACTATTGGTAAATATTTATACCAACAATTACTTGAAACCGTTGGTATAATGTGAATTCCAAAGCCATATACCAATGATTATTCAATAACCGTTGGTATATGTCTATTCCCACACCTCAACACCCAACGGTTTGGACAACCGTTGGTATAGTTTATACAAACGGTTGTCTAGCCTTTTCTAATAGTTTTAAACCATTGGTATAGAGTATGATTCCAGTAGTGAATATTAATAATATATATTGTTAAATAATTGATTTAATGTTCCCTAGAAAACAAACTAACATACCAGTATTTAAAACCAATATGAAAAATTCTATTGATGAAAATGTTTAAGATTATAAGGGGTAATTTTTATAAAGTGTTTTTGATATAGTTATCATATAGTCTACAAAAAAATGTAAATAAATGTATCTATTTTAAAATTTTAAAACAATAATAAGAAGAATTACTTACTGCACAAATCATGTCCTTTATTCACAATTCATGAAAGCATATGTATGATCTCCATTTGGTTCTTCATTTAAAATCCATCATTATTGATAAGCACCAAAACCATCTCAGACTGATTAGAAACTGAAAATTAATGCTTTGTGATATCATGAACATTTACCACACTGTAACCCATGAAATTATGTTTTAAAGGATATTAAGATTGAAAATAATAAGGGAAAAATATGAAATTTCTACCTAAAAGTATGCTCCTGTAACTACTCCTTCAATTTATGTTTTATTAAGTAATTTATTATCGATTTTTTCATACATCTCTCAAATAGGTACATCCATTGGAATTGTATCATCCCTCCACATTTATTTTCATAAGAAAATGAAATATTAAATATTCTTTCAAGTCAATGATGGTTGGAGAGAATATTTTTTCTAATTTACATAAAATTAAAATGGTATCATTTTACATTGTACTTAATGCATCGTAATCCATTGTTTCTTCACAAATATCTTCAAATAAATATGATATTTCAGTCAAAAGGCCCAAGATTAAAGAATTCAACAGCCCTCTAAGACCAACATGAAACTGTTTTTCCATTTTAACTTGGAATTCATGATTTTAACCCAATAATATGTTCATTTCTTATGAAACAATATGAATTAGAATCATAAACATCTGGTAACTTCAAATGTATAATAAATAGATATAATAATAAACAAATTTATTTATAAAGTGTATAAGATGATTTTTTTCATTAAGTTTTGTGATCATTCAACTTCATATAATCTATATTTGGAACATAAAAAAATCCTAGTAAGATCTAACAATGCCTTTACATTATCTTTGGTCTTACCAGGTGTTTCCAACACTCTATAAAATATGTTATAAAAAAATTCTTCTCAATATTAATTACATCTAACATATGATGAAGCAAAAAATTATACCAATATTGTTGGTCCCAACAAGTTACTTTCCTCATATGCCCCTCTAATAAACTAATGAAGTCTCAAGAAAACATGGATACATATAGAATTATTGATAACCTTCATGGTATTTACCAGGAGAGAGATAGACAGGAACAATTTCATATTTCCAAAGTGCTATTTCAATGAAATCATGGAGATGGTGCCTCAGTTAAGCCTTATGTAGTCAATCTCATTAAATACATTGAGAACTTATAGTTTCAAAGGTTTAAAATCTCTGAAGAACTACGAACCAACCTCATTCTGTAATCACTACCTTATAGATTCTACAGCATTGTAGTGAATTTTAATATGAACATATTTGAGAAGTCTCTACCATATCTTCTTACTCTTCTTCTCTAAGTAGATATGGATATGAAGTGTTAAAAATCTTCTTTCCCCTATAGTGGAAAAACAAAAAGGGAAAGAAAATATATTTAATAAATTTTTTTCTTTACACCCTTCCAAGAAGCTGAATATCAAAGGGAAAGCAAGGGAACATGATGTTGAATGTTTCTCTTGTGGTATGAATGACCACTAGAATAAAAATTACACCCATCCAAATAAGAAAGGGGAAGCTTCAGATGCATTTGTAAATAAGAGAAATTTATCTATTTCTAAAAATTGGTTATTAGATATATCTTTTGGTTCTAACATATGTATTCAAATACATGGACCAAGTATATTTAGATATATTGACTGAGGATATGTAGATATTAGAGTATCCAATGGATCTAAACTTGCTAATTTAACTATCGAGGACTACCACCTCATGTTTTAAACCAGAATGATCTTGGTTTTAAAGGGTTTTTATTACGTTCCTTCAGTTAGGAAAAACATTATTTCAATATCAAGAATTGATACAGATGGATTTTTTTTAAAATTGGGGAATAAATGTTTTTTATTTTATAAAGATACAATTTTTTATGGTAAGGATCATTTAAATAATGGTCTTTATGTGCTAGATTATATGAACTAAATAATGGAAATCAATAACAAAGTAACTTCACATGAATCAAACCTCACCCAAATTTTGAATCACCGGCCAGGTCATGTGAATGAAAAGCGCTTGACTAAATTACAAAAAGATAGATATTGAGATTCTTTTGAACTAAAACAACTTGGTTTATGTCATTCATATTTATGAGGAAAGATGACAAAATCCCTATTTTTTGGCAAAAGTGAAAGGGATAATGAGCTTCTTAAATTATTTCATACTGATGTGTATAGACCATTTCCCGTTGAAGTAACAGGTGGGTACTCAAACTTCATAACTTTTATTAATGATTTTTGTAGATATGTATATGTATATATAATGAGGTATAAGTTAGATTATTTTGAGAAATTCAAGAAATACATGAATGATGTTGAGAGCCATCTTGGTAAGAAGATTAAGAAAATTTGGTCATACCATGGTGGAGAATATCCTAATCAAGACTTCATTAATTATCTACTAGAGTTCAAGATTTTATTTTAAATCACTCCTCCTCATATACCTCAGTGGAATGGTGTAGGTGAAAGGATGAACTGCACCTTATTGGACATGGTTATGTTAATGATGATTCATGAAAGTATTCCATTATCCTTTTGGGGATACGCATTAAAAACCACAACATACATATGAATATGAGTTCCCACGAAAGTAACTGACGATATAACATACCAATTATAGAATTCAAAGGAGCCCATGTTGTATTAATTACAAGTTTAGGGGTTCAAAGAATTTTTTAAGGCCTTTTCAGGTAATAATGTTGAACCTCTAGGAACAAATTTTATCTTAATAGGATATCCCAAAGAAACAAAGGAATACCACCTATACAATATTTCAAACAAAAAGTTTGTGGTTGATAGACATCCCAAATTTCTTCAGGAGGATATTATCTATAAATTAGATGGTGGGAACAAGATAGAATTAAATGAAGTCTACGTTCAAGATACACAGGAGTTGTCATAGGAAAAAATTTTGTAGATCCCCATGGAAGAATAAATTTTTAACATCCCATGTTTTCAATGAGATGAATTTTTTAAATTTCATAGATGTTTTGTGTTGTATGCTGCACTAAGATAAGCTTCCACTATACACAACACTGGTTTAGATTTCGGTATACGAAAAATTATTCTTACCTTATGTCAAACACAATTTCATATTATTTTAATAGAATTCATTTCATGCAAAACCATGTTTTAGTAAGCAACTAAATATTATTATGTTACCTTATAACATAGTCATTATAATAGAAGGTGTGAAAAATATTAACTTTCTTATGAAGAAATATTTAAATGCAAATAATAGAGTTTATAAAATAATAAAATCACTATTGTTAGATTTTTTAATGTAATATATAGGTTATATATTCAATATATTGTTTAAAATTCATCTACACATGATATAAGAACCAATTCAATTTTTCAGAAAAAAAAGTTTTTTTAAAAAAAATATAGTTTTTATACCTTTTGATGGAGCTCATATTTTAAATATAGTTTTTGACACTATTATATATTATATTTAACAAAATAAACTTATTCTCTGTAATTGGGATATAAAAATTTTCTTTGGATGAATTTTTTATACTTTTTGATAATTTTTACGTTTTAATGAATAGTAAAAATACACTAAATTTTAATTGAAAACAATTTTATTCATCAAAATAATTTATGTCAATCAAATTATATTATTGAATGATTTTAAAGTAAAAAATAAAATATATTTTTATTAGTTAATATAATTTGTTCATAGGAATTAATTTTACTATGAATTTTGATGTAAAATGTTTTCAATCTCTTGTAATGTTTTTACTTTAAAAAACTCACTCTTCATATTGACAATGAGATTAATTTTAAATTAATTAATTTAAGTTATATTTTTTAAATTTTTAAAAATGGATCCCATATTTGGAATCACTAGGTACAATTTATGTAAATATAAGTCTTTTATTTTTTTCATTATGAATAGTAACTTTAGTAATTTTTATTAATACGGTAAATAGGTAAATCATGTAATTAAGGGAAAATATAATATTATAAAATTAACTTAACACTCATCCTAATATGATTGGATGAGTTATTTTTGACCAAAACCATACTTGGTTTAAAATAATACCATTTGGAAGCCACTTGGATGAGATTACGACTTTTAATATATTTTATTTAATGAACTGTTTATTATGCCCCACTCATATTTCAATAACTAAATCATTTTAATATAAGGTTATATAGTTGATAAATTAGATTATAAATAATAATTTGAAATCTAAAATTCCTTAATTATCATGGTAATTTATTTGTAATTTTTAGGAAAAAATATTCACCTAAAAGGTTTATATATTTATGATTTATAAATTTTATAATTGATGAAAAGTCAATAAACTATTTTTTTATTAAAATGATAATAAGCACTAAAATACTCAACCACTTGAACAAATCTTATTATTCAAGTATAACTCGACCATAATCATCCAACGGTCTAGTTATTGACCATTTGTAGCCATATAGAAGAGATTATGATATGGTCTAAAATGCTCTAATTTATTTATTTATGATTTAATTAACATCAAATCAGTAAATATTTCACCCTTTTAATATTGAAACAATTGTTACCCTAGTTAAAATGAAATACAATAACTAAGTGTTAAATAAAAATAAAAATAATTAAATGGACATAAAAACTTGTCTAAATTTTTCTGTTTGATGATATTATAACATTATCTCATATAATATTTAAAATTAGGATATTTTCGAGGTTTGTGGATATGGTTTTATTTTATATTAAATTAATATTTTTGGAGAGTCCAAATGTGCCCCTAACCTCAATTATATAAGGGCACATCCTCCCTCAAAATTTAAATTCACTTTAATCCTTAAAGATCAGATATCCCATTCCCATTACCCTTCTCAACTTCCATATTCACATTCTATAGGTTCTATTCTTCTCAAAAGACCAACTCTAGTGCCTTTAAGAGATCTAGAGGGATCTCATCGAAGAATAGATAATCTCCTCTACCGATTCTTTTAAATTGTTTCTTATTATACATCCAATTAATGATTTTTTTCCATCCTAAAGTAATAAATATAGTATAAATTATATTATTAGATATTATTATGGTTATTTAACAGACATTTTACACATTCTATTCATCCTAAAAAAAATGAAATCACCACGCGTGCGTACGTACGACTTACCATCTCCACACCATGGTGTAATATATTATTCACCACCACCTTATTTGGATGGATATAATTTTGGAAATAATAACTATATATGATTATTATAACATGATATGGATTCTGAAAAAACATATTCAACATCCACTTCCATACCATTTCACAATTATCAGAATTATATTGTTTCTTGTGCATAATACAACCTATCATCTTCTCGATGTAATGCAATTCATTATACAAGACATCCATTAAAGAATGATTATATAAATGTAAAGAATGAATAAATATGGAATATATTATTTTAATATTATTTTATAATAATATAACTATGAAATAAAAAGGAGAACTAGAACTTATTCGACAAATCAAGCATAAGAACATAAAGCAGTTAATACCCGAATAATGGGTAACAATGAAATATTATTAAAAAAGGATGAAAACATGATCATATTTGATATCATAAAAATGATTATGATTCAATAATAAATCAATGAAATTATTTAAATCATTATATAAGAGGTTCTGATATATAAAAAGGATATTAGACCCAAGGTAAGAGATTATTTTGTATCACTTATATTTCTGTGGGACATATGCCTTATAAACCACCTATTTTCTGTGTGGTGTATCTACTACCCATGAATGTTTTTTATGATTATTATTATGAATTTTATGATATTTACACATATTTTTCTTTATTTTATGAGGCATATGATTTTTCTAGTTATAAATTAGTAATGGATAATTTTGCAATCTCATTATTATCCAAGATGGTTTATACGTAAGTATTTACTGAGGAATATTTTTCATCAATGTCCATGTATTCTAAATATATGTTAAAAAAATATACTTTATATTATTCTACAATTTTTTAAATTCAATTTTACCCTCTTATAGAGTTTTATTAAACATTATGAAATGAATATTTTTTCATTTTTTATACGAGGAACTTTTTCGCTTTTTCAGAAAAATTATGAGAAGAATGTTTTTTTAATTTATACGAAATGAACAGATTTTTATGTTTTCATTATTCCTTATTTCCTTGAATATTACATTAAAATATTTTAATGTTATTTTCAAATAAATTATTTTATTTCAAAATTGTGTGCCATTTTGAGAAAAGAAAACAATTTTGAAAAAGAAAGGATATTTTCCTCAAGAATTAATTTCAAGTGATTTATCAAAATTATTTTCCATCTAAGATAGAATATTTTAATAGGGTTATATTTCCAGTATACTATCCCTATTATTCCATTTGTTTTATTTTGTTTATGATGAAATTTTAGTTATGAAATCCATTTTTTAGATGGGTTATGTTATGGTTGAATGATGTTTAAGAAACCCATTTTATTCATTGGGTATTGATATGATGAGTGATTTAGGTTTTTTTGGAACACATATATCTGATTTCATTAGGAGATGGGTGAGACCTATATATCCCTCAAATATATTAGATAATATGGAAAAACTGATGAGGTATATATGTTATGTGTGTACCTTATTTGACGTTCATAATTTTTTACATGGACCTGGTTTTAATGTCCATTTGTTTTTGTATAGGCTTGACTTCATGTCCTTAATGAGTGAACATGTTAGTATTTTTACATCTTCAAAAAGTTTCAAATTGACGTGTATGCCAAAATTTCATTCCTTATGTCAATTTTATGATCATAGGGATTATGTTCTTTAATTTCCTTATGATTCATGTTTACCTTTTATATGTAGGGAATGATCTTATTTTGTTATGATCAAATTCTCATACCCTTATAATAATGTTATGCTTATGTGTATTTTTTTTACCCTCACTGAGCATTTGTGCTCACAAATTTTTTTGTTTCCTTTCCCCATGTTATAAAGAAATTGTTTAAGTAGGAGCACTAAAGGGGAATATCATTATAGGAGATGTTGAAGATCTTCCACTAGATTAGAAGTTTGTGTTCCATGTTTCCAAAGGCACTTAACTAATATGGTCTACGAGAATCTTTTTGTGTAATGTATTAAGTATCCCAAAAATGTTATGTAATGTCTATGTATGAAAAACTTGGGTCTCTATAGTTGGTATCAAAGTAAAGGTTTATTAAACCTGTTAAAACTAGAATGTGAAAACTTTAGTGATATCCATAAATATATTTCTAAGGATATATCTAGGGATGTCCCTGAGGATAAGTATTTGTATAGGCTATAATCCAAGAATTTATTAATGATCACGGAATAACTAGTATTAAACCTAAAATGTTATATATTAAATGAACTTTCCCTTGATTACGTGGTTTTCCATTATGATTAGTGTTGCTCACACTATTATTTTCTTTTTTAGTAAATGGTTGGAACTTGAAAGAACCCTGTTAATAATGAATGAAATGGGAAATGCAGTGATTGTACTTATGAAAAACCAAATGGATCTGTTCGACTAAAAATATATTTTTCATCCTTTAGTGTTCGGAACATGAAAAAGTCGTGTTGGCTATTTATCATCTAGAAGGTGAAGCAGATCAGTGGTGGACTCTTATTAAGAACATGAGGGATCATGAAGAAATTGAATATATGGAATGGGAATAGTTTAAAATGATATTTTCAGTAAGTACTTCCCTCATATTATACTAAAAAATAATGACATGTAATTCCTTAAGATTAATCAAAATGATGATAAATCTATTGGTACCTATGAAGCTAATTTTACAAGACTTGAAAGGTATAATTTTAGTTTAATCATCATCCGTGAAAGTAAAATTGATCAATTCATTGGTGGCCTAAGACCATGTATTCGAAAGGCCTTAGAAATAAGGGACTTTTAAAGCTATGGAGAAGCCATTCATTATGCCCTAAAAGTGGAAATTATAGTTGGTAATTCTCAAGGTTTTGGAGATAATAAAATTAAGATGGATCTTAATGGAAACTGTAGTGTATTTCTTAAAAGAGAGAAGAAAAATTCTTAACACACTACTTTCCAATAATGTGGAAAAGATAACTCAAGGGAATTTATTAAAGGAACAAGAAAATTATTTAAGAGTAGGACGCCTGACTATCAAGTAAAAGAGTGTTAGAGTAATGTAAAAAGGTCATTCAATGGAAATAATGCTCAATAAAATGCACCACCAACTCTTTAATGCCATGAGTGTAAGGAAATAGGGAATTATACTATCCAATGCCCTAATCTAGGGGTCATCAATGATGATGGACGTCAGCAACCTCTTAAGGCCAAAGACAATGGAAAATCACATGCGATCACTATTGGAATTCTAGAGTACAAAAAAATGGTATAATGATTGAGTTTTTATGTAATGGGATTACATAATCATATTGTAGAATCACTTTTCTACTATTATGGAATAATTGATCCACTGTGGTTTTTTCAAATGTATTTAAGAGTATATATTGAATAGAACTACTAACCATGAAATGTGATTTTGATATTTTTGGATAACACATGATTCAATGAAGGATACCCCTTAATATGTGCATAATATTGAAATAAAAAAATAAAGCTAGGTTTAATAGTATTAATGACCTCGGGACTGATATGACGACAAAGTGATTTTTGATATCATGGATTATGTATATTGACTTTTTTGATTTATGGTAAATAGAAATACTTAATTTTGAAAATAATTCATGTTTTTACTAAGTTTCTATGGTAATTCAATTTATTACCATGTTTCAATAAAATAACTGATGAAGGAATTCACATGTTTAGAATGTGACCACCATGGGATATTTTATGATTGATGGGATATAAATGTTAAGAATATTTATTGAACCACTTTCTAATGTATTATATTTTTATTTTTATAAAAGATTGTAAGGTTATCCATTTATAGATAGTATAAGTTAAAATCTTGATAAAATTTGTATTATATCACTATAGGTGGACTTAAGAATATTCAATAACTTTTGATAACATTTTTTTTTGATAAAGACATATGTAATGACCTATCATTCTATTTTTGCATTGCATGATCTGATAACACTTCAAGAATTTCAAATTGAACTTCATTTATTTGAATTAGATCTAAAGGGGAAATTGGTCAATCCATAACAAACAATGAGATTATACTCAAAACAAGTATGTATATATTATCATGAGGGTTTTAATCATTATTAAAAAGGGATCATGATGTAAAAGGGTGTCTTATTTTCATTATTTTGATGATATCAATGGAATCTTTCATACTTATTTAGTTTATGGTTTTGTGATTTTTAGCTTTCAATGGATCACCAACACTCTTGTAATAAGTGATATTTATCAATATCTATGATTGTTTATGATTTTCCTTCATACCCAATCTTCACGTATGATCTCATACATAGATACACAGTTATGATTTACATTGGGTAGCTGTTATTTTCCAACTTTTCTTTTTAAAAGGATGTTTTAGTCCTTATTCTTATGTTGTTGGTTTCTATTAAATAAACTATCAGGTATTAAATCATTTAATAACCCAAATGATTTTTGAGGGAGAAATTAATTTTATGGGGGGTAGAATGTAACAACCCAAAATTTTTATGAGATTTTTTTAATTTCTTTGATGTCTTGTTTTTTAAACTACACCAAGATAAGCTTACGCTATACGCAACACCGGATTAGCTTGTGGTATATGAAACATAATTCTTGGCTTTTGTTACAAAAAATTTAAAGTTATTTTTATAGAATTCATTTCATTCAATACGAAGGATAAGTGAAAAACAAAATATTATTATGTTACATTATAACTTAGTCATTATAATGGTGGCTATGAACAATATTAACTTTCTTCTGAAAAAATATTTAAATGAAAATAAGGGAGTTTATAAAATAATAATATCAATATTTATATATTTTATTAATATAAAATATATAAAATATATTCAATATAATATTTAAATTTCATCTTATATGTTTTATAGAAATGATAAAAGAAAAAATTCAAATTTTTGGATAAAAGAAGTATTTTTCAAAAAATGCAGTTTTTCCACCTTTTGGTGGAACACATTTTTTAAATCTAGATTTTGACACTGTTATATATTTTATTAAATAAAATATACTTCTAATTCTTAATTGGGTTATAAAAATTTATTTTGGATGAATATTTTATATTTTTATGATAAGTTTTCTATTTTGATTAATAGTAAAGATATACTAAATTTATGTTGAAAACACCATTTTTCATCAAATTAATTTCTATGAATAAATTATATTAATGAATTTTTTTAAAGTAAAAAAATATATTTTTATCAATAAATATAATTTGGTTCATTGGAGTTATTTTTAACATGAATTTTGATGTAAAAACATTTTAATCTTTTGCAATGTTTTAACATTTAAAAACTTGTTCTTCATTCCGACAACGAGATTAATTTTTGACTAATTACTGAAAAATATTTGTTTTGAATTTTTAAAAATGTATTCAATATTTTTATGAATTAGGTCATATTTATGTAAATAGAAATATTTCTTTTGAGTATTATGAATTGTAATTTCATTAATTTTTATTAATACGGTAAAAGGGTAAATCAGGTAATTAAGGGTTAATGTAATATTATAAAATTACCTCAACACTTGTAATAATATGATTGGATGAGTTTTTTTGTGACGCAAAACATCCTTGGGTCGAAATGATAACCTTTGGAAGCCACTTGAATGAGATTAGGACTTTTAATATATCTGATTTAATGAAAAGTTAAATATGTCTCACTCAAAATTAATAACTAAATAATTTTTCATTTAAGTTTAGTAAAAAGGTAATTTCTATTATAAATACTCTTTAAAAGATAAAATGTTTATCTTCATAATGGTAATTTATTTCTAATTTTAATGGAATAAATAATTTTGTTAAAGGTTTATGTATTGATGATTCAAAATTTATTTACTTGATGAAAAATCAATAAAATAATTTTTATTAAAATTATAACAACCGTTAAAAGACAAAAACACTTCAATAAATATTATTTGTTGAGTATAGATTGACCATAATCATCCAAGGGTCATGCTATTTACCATTTGAATACATATATAAAATATTATGAATAATAAATTATTTTATTTAAAGTGATGTTAAACTTGTCACATTCATGTTTTAATAAGTACAACATTTTTAATGATGGATTTTATAAGAGATATATTCAACTATAAGTATTCTTAGTAAACATAGAGGATTTATATTCATCAGTTTATTTTATTCTTTATTTTTTCATATCAAATAATTATATTAAATAATTACACAAAATTGATGTAATAATTATTTTATTAATGAAGGTATAAAATTAATGTTATTAAAAATAATAAAATAATCATAATTTGGGATAATTTATATATCCAAAAACTTTTATATATTACCTTGACCTAATATTGATGTAATAAAATATTTTTTTCTATAATAACATTTATATTGATATTTTAAAAAATCTATGAATTTAATATTGTCAAAATTGACACATTTTGTTTTGTAAAAATAATGTTTTATTAAATTATTTAAAAACCATAAAACATTTTTAAATATATATAATAATTATTATATTTTCTAAAATTTTATAATTTATTTATTTATAATTTAATTCACATTAAACAAGTAAATATTTGAACCTTTTAATATTGATATAATTGTAACCCTATTTAAAATGAAATAGAATAACAAAGTGTTAAATTAAAATGATAAGGTTTAAATGGATACAAAAACTAGTCGAAAATTTATTTTTTTCTAATATTAAAACCTTATATTATCTCATATTTTAAATTATAACATTTTTGAAATTTTTTGATATGGTTCGATTTTATATTAAATTAATATTTTTGGAGATTCCAAATATGCCCCTCACCAAAATTATAAAAGGGCACACCCTCCCTCACAATTTCAATTCACATTGAGCCTTCAATATCATCTATACCCTAAAAATATCCCTTATCCACATACTTAGATACATTCTGTAGGTGCTTTTATTCTCAAAATACCAAGTCTAGTTTCTTTAAGAGGAGATTTAGAGGGAGTTCGTCGAAGAAGAGGTAATCTCCTCTACCGATTATTTCGAATTATTTCTTATTCAACATAATATTCATGAATTGTTTCCAACTAAAAGTAATAAATCTAGTATCAATTATATTATGATATTTTATTATGGTTAATTAACAACCATATTCTACCTTTTATCCATCCTATGAAAAATTAAATCAACACGCATGTGTTCATATGACTTACCGTCTCCACGCCATGGTGTAATATGTTTTTCAGCACCACATTACTTGGATGGATATAATGATGGAAATAATAATAATAATATATGATTATTAAAACTTGATATGGATTCTGGAAAAATATAAATACCATCCACTTCCATACCATTTAACAATTATCGGAATGATATAGTTACTTTGTGAGTACGTACGACCTATCGTCTCTACAATGCTATGTGATTCGTTCTACAAGATATCCATTAAGGCATGATTATATAATGTATTGAATCAATAAATGTGGTATATATTATGTTAATATCATTTTTTTAAATAATATAACTATTTCCTAATAAGGATAACAAGAACTTATTCGATAAATCATGTATAAGAACATAAAGTAGTTAATACCCGAATAACGAGTAATAATGAAATTTTACTGACAAAAGGATGAAAATATGATCATATATAATATCATAAAAATGATTATTATTAAGAAATAAATCAATGAAATTATTTAAATCATTATAAATGAGTTTTAAATATATACAAAATATATTTGACCTGAGTTAAGGGATTATTTTGTTTCAATTTTATTTCGGTGGGGCATATGACTTATATAATTCAAATGACTATAAATTAGTAAGGAATAATTTTGAAATCTAAATATTATCCGAGATTTTTTACACCTATGTATTTAAGGGGGTATATTTATCATTCCTGTCTATGTTTTCTAAATATGAATTACAAAATATTATTTCTATTCTTCTACAATTGTTTAATGTTAATTTTACCCATTGGTGAATTTTTATTAAAGGGCATGAAAGAAATCTTTTTTGTTTTCAATAAGACGAAATTTTCGCATTTTTCGAAAGAAGTATGAGAGGAATTTTTTTAACTTATATAACCTGAAATTATTTTAAGATTTTTATAACACCTTATTTCCATGAATATTCCTTTATATGATTTCATGGTTATTTTTAAAGATATTATTTTCTTTGAAAATTACGTGTAATTTTGACAAATAAATCTATTTTGAAAAACAAATGATATTTTCCTCAAGAATTAATTTCAACTGTTTTATAAAAATTATTTTACATCTAAGATAGAATTATTTTATAGGTTTATGTTTCATGTATACTATCCCTATTATTCCTAGGGGTTGATTGTGTTTATAATGAAATTTTATTTATGAAATCCATTTGTTTTACATGGGTTGTGTTCTGATGGAATGATGTTTTTGAAATCAATTTTATTACTTGGGTTAATATATGATGAATGATTTCTATTTTTGTGGTACATATATTTATGAATTAATTATGATATGGGTGTGACCTATATGTCTATCCCATTCATTGGGTAAAGATAGAAAAACTCATGCGGTATATATGTTTTGCGTGAACCTAATTTCATATTCACAATTTTATATGTGGACATAGTTTACATGTCCATATGTTAATGCAAGGGCTAGATTTCGTGTCCTTAATGAGTGAACCTGTTAATATTTATGCGTGTTCAAAAATTTACTACTTGATGTGTATGCCATAATTTCATGCCTTATGTCAATTTTATGATCTTATGGATTATGTTATTTTCTTTTCATATGTTTCATGTTTAACTTTAATATGCATAGCATGATCTTCTAATGTTATGATCATGTTATCATACCCTTGTTCTCATGTTTTTCTTATGCATCTCTTTTGTTTAACCTTACTGAGCATCTGAGCTCTCCCTTTTTTACGATTCCTTTCCACATGTTATAAGGAAACGTTTTCAGTAGGAATACTATAGGGGAAGTTATTTATGGGAGATTTTGAAGATATTCTACCGGATTAGAAGTTTGTGTTCCAAGTTTCCAAAAGAAATAAACTACTAAGGTCTCTAGGAAGATGTTTTTGAAATGTATTAAGTATTCTGAAGAAAGTGATGTAATGTCTATGTATGAAAATATTGGGTCACTATATAAATGTTCCAGATACATAATTATCACATAGGAGTAATAGAGAGGTTGTAGAACTAGAAAAATATGGTTTTATGGTCACTGAAGATAGTGACTCATTATTAGTTGATAATAATGACCATCTAACCTACAAGTAAGAAATAAGTGGCACAGATGTTTCCTAGTCGAAAGAAGCCATGAATTAAGAAATTTATTTCATGTACCAAAACAGAGACTAGATTTTTGTAGACCCACTAGTAGATGTAATGCTAATTGATTGAAAATGGGTATTCAAGAAGAAACTGGTCATGTAAGTAAACTTTAGTTCCTATAAGGCATGATTGGTTTCAAAAGGGTTTAAACACTATCAAGGCATTGAATATGATGAAACATTTTACCCAATTGTAGTGATGAAATCCATCATAATTATACTTACCATTTTGGCTTCCAGGGATTATGAGATTTGGAAAATTGATTTCAAAACAACTTGCCTTAATAGTATACTTTAGGAAGATTTCTATATGACACATCCTAAATGGTTTGTGACTCTAAAGTACACCAATAGGGTATTTTAGTTTCATATTTCCATTTATATATTATAGAAGGAATCCATGTCATGGAACATTATTTTTGAGGAGTTCATAATACAATTTGGTTTCATAAAGAATGAATGTGATCAGTGTGTCTATAAATTATTTAGTGGAAGTCCAATAATTTTCCTAATAGTAAATATTGATGACACATTACTCATTGGAAATGAAATACCAATCTTACAGTCTATTAATGTGCGGCTTAATAAATTCTTCTCCATAAAGGACATGAGCGAGGAAACATATATTCTTGGGATCAATATTGATCATGATATATCCAAGAGGTTTCTAGGCTTAAGTCAAAGTACATACATTAACCAAATACTAAATAGATTCATTATGAAACAATACAAGAGGGGATTTTTACCAACGTCACATGGAATTCATATTTCTAGGAAATTGTGACCCCAAACACATTTGTAACAAAAAAATAATGACAAGAATTTGATACGCATCAACAATTGGGTCATTCATGTATTCTAATATATATATTAGGCTAGATTTATCCTATGAATTAAGTGTGGTAGGATTATATCAAGATGATCTATGTGATCTCCATTGGTTGTAAGTTAAGACTATCCCTAAGTATCTGAGGTGTACTAAGGATATATTCTTCGTTTATGGAGGAGATGAAAAACAAGTCATCAAAGGATATATAGATGATAGTTTCCAAACTAATCAGGATGAAATGAAGTCACAAATGGGATACATATTCACTTTTAATGGAAGATTTGTGAGCTAGAAGTGCTCAATGTTTGCGGTGGTTACATATTCTGTAGCAGAGTGTGAGTATATTTTCACTTCTGAGGTTGCTAAAGAAGAATTATGGATCAAAAAATTCATATAAGTGTTTGATGTTGTACCTTGTAGTAAATATCCTATCACACTCTATTATAATAATACTATAGTGGTGGTCTTGAAAAATAGAAAAGGTTACATCAGCAGACAAGACACAAACTTCATAAGTATAATCTCTTGACAGATTTTTCTCATAGAGGTGAAGTTGTAGTGGGAATTATTTCCACAGAAGAAAACATAGTAGAATCCTTGATGAAATTCTTGACTCAAAAGAAACATGAATATCTTTTGAGGTGTAGAAAAATGAATGTTATAGGCAGTTGTCTCCATTTAAAGTGGCATTTTTTCGAGTTGGTGTCCTAGGACCAACTGTTTGTATGTTGATTACATAAATATTTTATTTATTGTATATAAATAAAACATATTATTAAATATTTTTTGTTTTTATTCATGAATATAATTTAATAATGTCATATAGTATACGTCACATTGATAAGGTCATAGTAGTTTCCCACTGTGCTAAGAACCTTGATGTGCTATGATGATGTTCTCAAATACTTTTGTGTGGTTGGATAATGTACAATGATGGGACACATAGTACACAGATGATCTGGTGAGAGTAATCGTAACCATATGAGGTTTCATATCATGAAGTTCACACAAGGTAATCTCCATGATAGGAGATTATGAGAATAGGCTTTCCAGAAGGAATTCCACAAGTTTTGGTGTCATTAGATATTCATATATACTAGTGTGTGTGATGGTCCTTATAATTTAATATTATTATTAATTTATGGTACAAATTTACTACTTAGATGTATTTCTTAAACCATTATGATAATAGTTCATGGAAAATTTTGATACATTGGGTGCTTTAGGATTGACTTGTCATTATTCATTACGTTAATGAAGGATTTTCTATTCTATATTTATGGAAGCTGATACCTAATCTCTTTGATTGAAATATAATCATCACATTAAATTCCATGGCCATAGTGTAACGACTTGTTTATTTCAGACAGTGAAAGAACGACATATCGAGTATATAGGTTTGTGACATGAATGTGATACCTACTTGATGAGATATTATAAAAAAGAGATTATATTACATAGTGACCATTAGTATGTGATTGTCAATGTTCTGACATTATGCTTTTTCTCTTGGGTACCTTGACATGTTTCTAGATAGTAATCTAGGACTTTATGAAATCCCACCTAATGCTAATGAGAAAGAATTATAGAGGGTCATACACTATGTGTATCCATTGATCTTGATTAAATTATATTTGAGTTTAATTAATGGAATAAATGTTATTCTCATGTTTTTGGAATAATTTTCTTCAAGTTACGTTGATCGCATAAATTAAATAAATATTTATTCATCAGCATGTGAATAAAATATTTATTTTCTTGAATATTTTTATAAATATTTAATTTCTAGATTGTGAATAAAATATTTATTTATGAATAAAATATTTATTTGATTATTAATTTAATGCTGGAGGAGTTTGAATGGACTAAGATCATGTTCGGTGAAAAATATTAATTTACAAGACCGTTACATAATATTTTTTATTGAGAAATTTGGAGTACGACAAAAAATAGTAATAATATAATTATTATTATGTGAAATAGGGTTTATTAGAAGTAATAAATTCTATTTAATTCCCAACATGAAATTAAATAATATTCTAACCTAAATCCTAACTCTTTAAATATATAACTATGTCTATTGTGTAAAGTATCCAAAATTGAGAATTGATACTTATTTCAGACAAAAAAATTTCTCTCAAATCCTCCTTCTCTCTCCCTCCTGAGAACGAGAAGTTTAAGATAGATTTATTTAAGACCAAATAATGAGTGATCAATAATGAACAACACATGAAATTTGACTCACCACGCTAGCACCCGGAGATCGAGTGGTGTTGATCGGAGATCATTGGAGCACACGTGGATCAACATTAGGGGAATTATATCCTTGGATACTCACAGTACAACAATGGTAATATGAAAGGATTTCTTTGAATGATCAAAATTCACAAAAAATATAGTTCCTAAGCCCATGTATTTATTTCATCAAATATTTAATAAATTAATTATTAGTTTGATGTGCAAGATCCATGCTCTTAGTTTCAGTCAAAAATTATTAAAACAAAATTTAATATATCTCCCACCTTCGCATGCTACTGCTATGCCTAGAACCATCAGTATTAACATATGAGTTCGATATATCTTTGGCAAGGAATGTCTACCAGTTGGTGTAAGTGATGTGATTCAAGATTTATTTTTGTTTTTGTTCAATTAGTATAGTTTTTCCTAGTTGTAATTTTATGTGGAATGTTTTTTGGAATTGAGTGACATTAGTGATGATGGGTTTTTTTGTTGGTTATAGTTCTAGGGATTGTCCTAATCTCTTTAAATCCCATTGAGATCTTTATCACTATTCCAATTTGTAAGAACCCATTTTAGTCAATCATGTTGGTGCTTCAGGGTGGTTTGGGTCTATCATGGTGGGTAGGATAGTGATGGAATATTTTCTTAGTGTTGGCTTATATATGGTTGTTCCATTCCTTGTTCTCTAATGTTATACTGAATCAGCTTTAGGTGGACCGTTTCTTAGGTAGGGGTGTTATCTATCTCACTCGAGTATATGAATTTATTACATTGTTTTTTGGAATTGATGAATTTGATTGTCCAAAGGTGGTTCAGTATGTGACTATGTGGCTCTATAGTGGATCTATTATTTTTCTACATTAATGATGATATCTTGTTTCCAATGGAATCTTCTCACCATTACTATAGGAGATGATATGGGTGTTACTTCTTATTAGGATATTCATCTCTATGAATTATATGGATCAAGGTGGTGTCATGTGTTTTTATATGGAATTCTATTTTTCTGGATATAATTTGAGATATTATGTCAAATTCTGTTAGTATTTGTTTTTTATTTTAGTAATTTGTAAGGTTTTCACTAACCTAAAAATAAATTTTTATGAAAATTTTAAAAAAATTATAGATGGTGATTAAATATCTATTCCATATGAAAAATTATTACTTTATATCACATGCATGCGATAAAGTCACTCCATTCACATATTGAAGTCAATGTTGATTCCAAATGGTTAATTCATCTAGAAACACAGTTCTTGTGAAAGAATCCATTCCCATACATAATGAAGCCTATAAATCTCATGCTACCTATTTATATAATATTTTCCCACTATTATTTTGTGATCTTAACCCTAGCCTCTTGGTTGTGGTGATTAAGTGGACCGTATATTTAATTGTTTCCATTTTGTACTCATTTTCCACATTTTAATAATAGTATCTCTCTCTCCCTCTTTGTAACCTATTTATATCCTATAATTTATTTAAATTATACCACTATAATCTCCTAAGATATCAATAAAAGTGTAAGGCTATCATGAGGCTCACATCCTGGATGAATTATAATGTTTCCAAAGTCCCTGTATCATATTTATTCTATCGTTTTTTAATATCTTGGAATTCAATAGTGGGCATAGATTGGGGTTAGAGGAAGTGCCATTTTTCTTCATTTTACTTTGTTTTATTCCTCACTACTTAATCTGTTATATAAGTATTCACTTGGGTATTAGTATATGATGGAACCAATTCTCTAGTTATGATTGGAATGTGATTGAAAAAAAACCAGAGTGTATTGAAGGATTAACTCCCAGACAAGGTGTTTTCCCTATCCAAAATCGATGAGATAATTGGATACAGTACATTGGAGGTATCTAGTTGTATTTAATGAAGAAACCTTCAAAGTAAACATGGGAGATTGTGTAAACAATGATATATTATCATAGAGTTAGATTAAGTGATTTATTGAAAGACTATGTTCAAACATTGTAGAAGATTCTAGGGAGGGCTTCCTTTCTACTAATTTAGTTATGTTCTACATTTTAATTCATTGTGTTTAATATATATATTTATATATATATATATATAAATGATGTATTTATAAATCTCCATTTTTTGGGACATTTTTTCATTTGTAGTATATTTTACTTATATATAAATAGTGATAATAAAAGAATAGTGTTTATGTGTGTCCTCAGGAGATCAACCCTAGGTTGTGAAATATATTGAATTGTTAGGTAGATAATGATTTTTTTAAAAGTGGGGTTCATGATAAAATAATGTCATTTATAATTTTCTCTACTTATAAAATTACCTAATTTATAAATGGATATCTCCATTGATTTAAGACTAGGAATTTTTAAATATGTGGGTTTTTGGAATTTTTTTGACACCATTGGAGTTTTTCTAAAATTGTGAAGATTTTAATAGAATTAAAATAAACTAAATTAAACAAGATGATAAAACTATTATATATATATATAAATAAATTTTTATTCTTAATATACATAAATGATATATTTCATTTCCTCTAGATGAAGGTTTCTGCCATGAAAAAGAGATCCAACTAAGAATGTTGAATTGTTAGATTAATGTATGATCCTTTGAATCAAACTTTATTTATTAATTAAATATCAATATTAAAATCAAATATTTAATTTTCCATTTTATGATATCATTAATGTAATGAAATTCACATATCATGAAGATTAAATAGAATGTAAAATTATTTCATTGAAATGACATCAATCTGATCCAGGAATCAAGGTTAATCATAGAGAGAGGTTAAATAGTTCTAAACATATCTTTAATTTTTAAGTAATAAAAATAAAATTCATGTTAATTAATTTACATTTATTTACTCATTTTCTTGATTCATTTCTATCGATATAAATATGATGAATTTTTGACTTATGGTTTTAGAGATATTAAAAAGATATGTTTTAATATCATTTTTTATAAAAACATGAGGTACTTAAATAGGTATTGAATCATATTGTAAACCATATAAAAAATTATGATGAGGAATAAAATATACATGATGATATGATATATAGATTAGAATAAATTGGAGATAAAATACTCCAAAAATTAAACATTCTCTCTATTATTTTATATGTTTTATGATTAACTCATATGATAAAAGTTATATTTATATAATCCCCATGAAGTGAAGATGGTTCTGTGAAAATTTAGAAATAATTAATAAAACTCTCTCTCTATGATTCCACCTGATTTGGTGACACACCAATAATAGAATTTATGAAATCACAACAGAGGCTTGATGACCATCCAATAAATGATCAGATATCCAAGGAAGGTCCACATAAACTTTTTCTTTTCATGTTCATGTTTCACTTCATGGGTAGTAAAAATTTGTCTAATAAAATTATCAGGAAGTTATCTTGATGTCAATATGACCACATGATGGGGCAGGCAGGCATGGTTATGGTCAATGACCTGCAATGATCTAATCTATTTGATCATCAGAATAGAAAATTTCCAATGTAGGGGAATAATGGGTCTGTGGAGGAATATAATGAATTGGTTAAGGATATTTGAACTAAGATTGTATAACTATTAAAGGTCAATGTAACACCACAATATTTTATTATATATATATATTAAATAGATTTAATTTCTTGATATCATACATTACACGTAATAATGAGTTCAAAAGAAATGTGATATACTATTAAAATATTATTATTTAAGGTGAATATTATAACCTATCTGTTAATTTAATGGGTATGAAAAGAAATAACTTGATTATGAAAATTATAATGTTTACACATTTATAAAATAATTTTACTGGTTATAAAATGATTAAAAATGAAAATAAAATAATTTGAAATTAAAAGAAATGCTTTTATGTAAACTGGATTTGTGTAGACATTGTGCTTAAATATAAATAAATTATATTAATCAATATTGGTGAATGATTTTAATGAATTTTATATATTATAAATTCAATAAAATGTTTTATCATTATTTTAATAATTTTTTCTAATCATGAGATAAGTATAAATACAATTTAATTCTTAAAACCCATATTTTTCTAAATAATGGTTCTTTCACATATTTTTTTTAAAAAATTATTGTTTTTTAAACTAATAAAATATATTTTAAAAAATAAAATTCATATTTGGAAACAACATTTTAAAATTATATTAGTGTTAACTTTTTTATAATCTTAAGAAATGAATAATTTTTCGATAAATAGTGAAGATACAGATTTTTATTGAAAACACCTTTTTGTTTAAAGAATTTAAAAAGTTTCACATCATTTTAAAATGGTTTTAAAGTAAAATGTAATGCCTTGGACCTAGTTTCTCGAATATGGTGATTTATTTTATTACATCAAAATGATTAAAAGGAATATAATCCGGAAGGACTAATCAGTTTAGTAATATTGGAAGACCAGATTACATTCATGATACCGATAATACATTAGGAGAAGAAAATAAAACCTGATACAACATAAAATTAAATAAACTAAATCCTTGGAAGCTTATTCAATGTTTTATTCCACATAACATAGGGATCAGAAACATAAGAAAAGGGTGAGCTTAGATGCGTAGTAAGTTTAAGTAATACAAGATAATCATAAATAATAATGCCTGGTGAATAACTAAAAAACGCATGCCATTAAAACATAATTTGGAGGATAATATGGAAAGAATAACCGATGAATAAATAATTCCATAATAAAACATAACCATATATATTTTACTAGTTTAATAATAACATGGACAATCAATTACTAGTTTCATAATGAGGTAATGCATAATGCCAGACATCATAAGCATACTGTCATGGCCTCGTGACAAGACTATAAATAAACAGGTAAAACCCCCAACTAGTTTGTCCCATGAGACCTAAAAATTCATAAAGGGGCTATAGAGGGACCCTCCTATCACTAAATATTTCAAATAAATTTCCCATATAAAAATGGTGAAACATAATGAAAATAAACATCCGTATTGAGAAACTAGAATACAAAATATAAATACTTGAACTATAACCTAGGAATGGTATCAAATTAGCACATCCATCGTCAAACTAATCACCAGTCCTTCAAAAACATATGGTAGATGATATAATAATAGATAAAACTCAATTAAGTACAAGATTTATCAAACTATGATGACATATATGAAGATACTTTTAAATGAGACCATAGAAAATGTCATGAGGAAATATTCATTAAACATTCCAAAGTGTCTCATAAAAATTTGGAAAATTCAAATAATAATCCCTTATGTTGGACTCCTCATGTATTAATCATGTTTTAATGATCACAAATCTTATTTAATCATGTGTTAATGATTCCAATTCCTATTCAACCAAGTTAATTTCTATACACTATATCCAATTATGTTTATTTATGTTTAAAGTATTCTCATGCTTTAAGAAGAGCCTTGCAAGATATTATTTTCTATATTTACCTACTTTATAATATATTTTATCTACTCTCAAAACATCTTCTTTGAAAACCGATCAAGTGTAATCCCTTCTATTATCATATTTATTTAAGACTGCACATAGTTACTTTGGAAAGTACAAGACACCGTGAGTTTTCCACTGGCTATGTATTTCTGACACCATGAAGCAAGACATTGTGAAGCCAGACACCGTGAACAAGACACCGTGAAGCAGACACCATGACCATGAGATGTTGTGAATCAAAACTATATCATCCCACCTTTTTATCACATAAACTATCATTACATTATACAAAATTGGGGATCTTTAAGGTTTAGTGTCTTGGAAACCAGGAATTTATTACATGAGAAAAAAAACATTCTTCTTATACACTTGAAAGGATTCTTTATTTGTTCATCCTATGTTCATTACGGCATCTCATAACCTGGGAGCATACATCAAAGGGAAGGGTGAGCAAAAATCACAGTAAGGGAAACAAAAGAAACATTTTACATGAGAACTTGAGATACATCAATAAAGTCAGGAAAAAGATATTTAAGGCATGAGAATGAAATCATGAGGCATATCATAATAAAAATAATGTATTTCATAACTTAAAGATGTGAATACAAAATTTAACAAAGACAATCATTTTCATTTCACCAAAGTCCATCCCCAAGGTGTCATTAAAAATTACCAAGGTTATTCACTAAGGCGTCGTTAAAAATGATCATCTCTAGAGATTAAGTCTTTACCCAATGCATTAGAGTGATATCAGGGTGCACCCTTAAATTTGCCTTTATTATCATGTGAGCCACATATATCATAATCAATCATTTTATAAACAACCCATATATCATAAAATAAATGGGTCTCATTTCCTAATCGTAACGTTTTAAAAACTACTTTAAAGATGTGATCTTTATGTCACTTTAAACCCTCGAAAAAGGAAAGCAGGTTTCATGTATGTAAATCCCATAATTTAAAATAGAACATTTTGATATATTTGTGAATAAAACTGTATAAGAAAGATCTTTGAGTATTCACTTAATAAAATAAAATAATTTTTTAAAAGGGAGAGAGACATTTTGAGACGAAAATTCTGCAACATAACGACTATGTTACAGAGTTTTAGAAAACATGGAAAAGAGAGGGGACATGGGTCACTCACTCATAAATGATCCATAAAGAAGTAGAGGGACATAACATAAAGGATATAAAGACATGGAAATGATATTTTATAGACATACTATATTAAATGAAAAACATGGAAGGAAGACAAAAATAAGATTTCTCTTATGAAAATTCGGCAGCCAAACGGCGTTACTTAAAACTTCAAAATACTGAATTGACAAGATAAAATAGGGTATCTCATCATATGAACATAAAATATCAGCATGATAGAAATAGAGATAATACCCCAACATAATAAAAAGGAACATGAAAGACTTGACATGAAAATAGATCTTGAAAACGAGAAGGGTGAAAGAATCCCTTAAAAATTCGGGAGCCTAAGGGCGCCACTTAAAACTTCAAAAATTCTGAATTGAAGAGACAAAATAGGGTCTCTAATACAATGAAAATAAAATATAAGTATGATTGATATAGAGATCATAACCCATCATAATAAAAATGAACTTGAAAGACTTGATTTGAAAGTAGAACTTTGAAAAATGAGAAGGGTGGAAGAATCCCTAAAAATTCGACAGCCGAACGACGCCACTTAAAACATAAAAATACAGAATTGAAGAGATCAAATAGGGTCTCTCATCATATAAAAATAAAAGATCAGTATGATAGATATAGATATCATATCCCAACATAATAAATAGGAACATGAAAGACTTTACATGAAAATAGATCTTGAAAACGAGAAGGGTGAAAGAATCCCATAAAGATTCGGCAGCATAACGGCGCAACTTTAAGATTCGTAAAATGAAATGATGAGAGAAATAGGGGTTCTATCATCATATGAACATAAAAAGGATAGTAGGATTAATATAAAATAACATCCTCCAACATAAGAACATGGAGCATAAGAGATATGGCATAAAAGAGAGTACATGGAAAGAAAGAGGGAGGTAGGATCCCTTACCTTAAAACGTAACTCTTAAAACTCAAAGATTGGGACCTTGAGGGCTTGGGGGAACATTGGGAGGACTACTTGGGAGGTAAGGATACCAGAACTTCGTTGAGGATGATTTTGGAGTCAAAAGAATTAGATAATGGCCCGATATTTATAGGGAAAGTGAGGGGACAAGGCATTAATGGCCAAGGGACACCTCATTGGTGGTATTGGAAAAACCATGGGCTTTACCATGGTATTTTCCAATGGTATTGGACACTGGGACACCTCATAAATTATCTTAATATTCATAAGTTGAACATATTGATTACATACTTAATACATCATTTAATGATGTCATTAAACACCCGTAACTTAAAAACTGTATTTTCACTATTCATCAAAAAGTCAACTTTCTCAGAAAAATACCAAAATTTAGCCTTAACCAAATATTGATGCTCTGATTCCAAAAATGAACTCCATTTTATAAAAATATTTTTCTAAATATTTTTAATTTAATTTTTAAATAAATGTACTATTCATCAAAAATTTATTTTTCTCAGAAAAATACCTAAAAATTACCTTAACATAATATCGATGCTCTGAGTTCAAAAAAGAAATCAATTTTATAAAAATAATTTGCTAAATTTTTTTAAATTTAATTTCTAATGAAAAAACACTATTCACCCGAAAAAACTAATACTTGACTAATAATTTCTGAAACAGTTATTTACCTATTTTATTGAATCACATTACTTAATCAAGGTGCCTATATTATATTAATACTTTCTTTAAGTGATATTACAAATACATTTGGTCACATTACTAATCCTAAGCATAAAATCACTATTCGTAATTTACTATTCATCAAAAATTAAGTTGATCTTATTAGACTCTAAATTTTGTACTGAACATAATTATAGAAGACCATTTTTTGAAAATCATTACACATCATTAATTATTTAAGGTTTACATAAATATTTTAAAATATCCTTTTTTCAAAATTCATAAAGAAATATGCATACTATATTTATCCGGACATTTTAAAATTCACAAACTTCATCATAAGAAAAAAAAATAATTTTTATTTAAGTCAAGGTATTAAAAAAGACAGTTACAGTCTCATTACATAGCCCCTTATAACCCCGGCATAGGACCTATGTGTAAGGTGTGCTAAGGTGAGAGAATCCGAGGGCGGCTCGGCCAACATTGCACGAGTAGTAATTTCTATCAGTTTGAACTTCTCGCGAATGCGATTCCGTTCTAGCTTCACACGATAATGTTTGGCTTGGTTTTGGTCTAGAGCAAAGCCCAGTGGTGCTACCTCCTTCCCAAGTTCTGTTAGATGGGCTTCGATTGGCTCGAGACTACTGGATGAGGCCATCAAATCTTCTTTCTATATTAATTAACCAAGATCACTTGTATTTAGAGACAAAAATTGAAATGTTTAGTTTCGAGTGGTCATATTGACCAACGGTCATATAACAGTCGAAACCTAACAGTCTCATTTTAATTATACTCATGTTATCAAATGAAACAGTTTTGTTGAGTATAAAATAAAATAACACACAAAATTAGGAAACAAGATTTATTCAAAATTTCTGGTCGTTACAATTTTCTCCCCCCCTTAAGAAATTGCATCCTTGCAATTTTTAAAATTGGGTTTGGAAATTTCATTGAAAGTCCCACATCGAAAAAAGAGTCAGTAACACTATGAATTTAAAAGAATGAAAAAGAAGTACAAAGGTCACCCAAGTTAACCCATACTAGGATTCCATGTAAGAAAACATGGACATGGAGGAGAAAAAAAAGGGTAACGGTCTGAGGGAGAGTGATAGAAAACATGATTTGGAGAAAGTTAACAACAAGAAAGTCACACAATTATGATTGGTTAAATGGTATTTGATTTCTGAGTAGGAAACACAAACAAAATTTTTTACATTCCTTTTCATAGTTTTGAGGAATTCATTTACTACATAGAATAAAAACACAGGGAAATATATCTAACTTCAAGTAGAGTTTCATCCTTTAATAAGTATCTACCAAAACTAATCTTTTCTCCAAACGATGAGAATTCAAAACTACTTGGTCTCATCAAAGCACCAGAATCATCTTCTAGAGAATCACATAATCCACCAAAGATTAAATCTATATTTCTTTTATCTTTAAACATTATCCCAAAAAACAGAAAGGGGAAGATAAAGCAACTCTTCCAAAAGAAAGAACCTCAAAGGAAGGTAAACTACTTTAAATCTTCAATGTTCCACGGTACTACCCAGAGTTCCTCATAGACAATTCCATAAATAATTGTCCTTAAAATTCCTCAAAATAAACCAAACTAAGATGTAAGCCCAAATATAAGAAGGATTTGATAACATATCCTTCCTAGATAAACTTTATCGTTCATCTCCAAACAACACCAACCACTCCTAACATATTATAACAAAAGTAACTAACCTAAACATATTTTCCCAAGATATGTTATTCATTTCTATAATTAACCAAAATTACTATAAGTTCACCTTAAATTCGTCGATTCTTCAAAATATATGTCAACATTTACTCCTCAAAGAAAATTCCATAGTAATATATTTACCTCGATTATATAGGGTTCCCAAAATAGTGAAAATCTTCGAAAATAATAATCATCTTTTAATCCCATAATCATCTCTCTTTTTTTTTCAGGAAGAACATTTTCACAACATCAACATATGCTACATAACAATAGATGTTTTCCTTAATGATATAAAACCATCTTAGGTAGTGACTCGATGTTCTTAAAAAACATTAAAGATATGCTCATAGAGCACGAACAAAAATACAACATGACATAGACAATTATTGCAAAGAAGTTGCATGTACTTTAGTCATCATGACCCGTCTCAGCATAGTACTTACATTGTTCCCTTTTCCTGGAGGATTTTTGATGCTCATAATTCTCCTCATCCCTTCCAAGAGAGCATTGCCTTGGATAATGTCCAAATACTCCACATTTACAACATTGAAAAGTATAAGGTACATTATATCGAACCTTATCTGTATTCATCACATTATCCATTTTTTTGAAGAAATTGGCTACTTTATGCCCTATCACCCTAGACTTAAAACATATCCCAGTTCCTTTGTGAGATTCTCCTTGGTGCCCCTTTCCACACTTTTTGCACAAAGAAAATTGGGTCTTCTTTCCCTTATCAACTTTATCATATGGACATCCTTGAGACTTCATCTTCTTGTTCCTTGATGAATTTGGGCATTCAACTAGGTACCAATTATTAATTGTGATTTTTGATAGCTGGTTTGGCATAATCACAATATGTTCAACTTGATCTCTCGTCATCTTTGTCAAATTTATAGGGTAATCGTCACATTTTCTATGACATTGGTTGTAGGGACATGTTCTTCTATTTCCTGCCATTAACTAAGAAAAGAAAGTATAATTAGGGGATTAAATACATAGCCAATAATAATGAAAAGGAAACTTGAAGCATAGAAAGATAAACTTGTAGAAGAAAAGTATATCCTAACTTCTGATCCCATAGGTTCTAATCTAGGTTATTCATGATCATATTTTCTTATGTGAATCTTTATTTTATTTTATCTTTATTCCTTTAATGATGGTTCATACTAAGCTTATGAATTTACCAAAGCATATCCCCTGGGAGTGTTGTAACCAAGAGTGCAGCAAGGCCTATTGTCGTGTACCAGTTCCCGTTTGAGTCTAGCTCAAAGTGGTGTTTTCGGGTTTTACCCCTATGTACATCTATGCTAGAGCCACCTCTACCTACTCGTACCCAGACATGGATGTATTTTCTTGGCAACCCCTTACTCAATACTCACCAAAATACGAGGAATATTTCCTATATTTAAACGTTTCTATAGGTTTCTTCCTAAAGTTTTCATATCCTAATTTCAAAAAATAACTAAACCATCCTTTGATATCAACTATAGCATCCAGCCTTATTATCACATAAACATTCATTACATTATACAAAACTGATGATATTTAAGGTTTAGTGTCTTGGAAACCAGGAACTTATTACATGAGAAAAAAAACATTCTTCTTAAACATTTGAAAGGATTATTCATTTTTTCATCCAAATTTCATTACGATATATCATAACCTGGGAGCATACATCAAAGGAAAGGGTGAGCAAAAGGCCCAGTAAGGGAAACAAGGGAAACATTTTACATGAGAACTTGAGATACATCAATAAAGTCATTAAAAAGAACTTTAAGGCACGAGAATAAAATCATGAGGCATATCATAATGAAAACAAAATATTTTATAACTTGAAGATGTGGCTAAAAATTTTAACCAAGAATATAATTTCTATTTCACCAAGGTCCATCCCCAAGGTGTCATTAAAAATTACCAAGGTTATTCACCAAGGCATCGTTAAAAATGATCATCTCTAGAGATTAAGTATTTACCCAATGCATTGGAGCGCTATCAGGGTACACCCTTAAATTTAAATTTATTATCATGTGAGACACATATATCATCATCAATAATTTCATAAAAAACCCATATATCATAAAAGAAATGGGTCTCATTTCATAATCATAACGTTTTAAAAACTGCTTTAAAGACGCGATCTTTATGTCACTTTAAACCCACGAAAAAGGAAAGCAGGTTTCATGTATGTAAATACATGAATTTAAAATAGAACATTTTGATATATATGTGAATAACACTGTATAAGAAAGAGCTTTGAGTATTCACTTAATAAAATAAAATAATTTTAGAAAAAGAGAGAGACATTTTTAGACGAAAATTGTGCAGCATAACAGCTATGTTACAGGGTTTTAGAAAAAATTGAAAAGAGAGGGGACATGAGTCACCCACTCATAAATGATCCATAAAAAAGTAGAGGGACATAAAATAAAGGATATAATAACATGGTAATGATATTTTAAAGACATACTATATGAAATGAAAAACATGGAAGGAAGACAAATATAAGATTTCTCTTATGAAAATTCGGCAGTCTAACGGTGTTACTTAAAACTTCAAAATACTGAATTGATGAGATAAAATAGGGTATCTCATAATATGAACATAAAATATCAGTATGATAGATATATAGATCATACCACAACATAATAAAAAGGAACATGAAAGACTTTACATGAAAATATATCTTGAAAACGAGAAGGGTGAATGAATCCCTTAAAAATTCGGCAGCCTAACGACGGCACTTAAAACTTCAAAATACTGAATTGAAGAAATAAAATAGGGTCTCTCATCATATGAACATAAAATATCAGTATGATATATATAGATATCATACCCCATAATAATAAAAATGAACTTTAAATACTTGATATGAAAGTAGAACATTGAAAAAGGAGAAGGGTGGAAGAATCCCTAAAAATTCGGCAGCCTAACGGCGCCACTTAAAACATAAAAATACTGAATTGAAGAGATCAAATAGGGTATCTCATTATATTAACATAAAATATCAGTAATATAGATAAATATATCATACCCCAACATAATAAAAAGGAACATGAAGGACTTGACATGAAAATAGATCTTGAAAACGAGAAGGGTGAAAGAATCCCTTAAAAATTCGGCAGCCTAACGACGCCACTTTAACATTCATAAAATGAAATTATGAGAGAAAGAGGGGGTCTCTCATCATATGAAAATAAAAAGGATGGTAGGATGAATATAAAATACCATCCTCTAACAAAAGAACATGGAGAATAATAGATATGACATAAAAGAGAGTACATGGAAAGAAAGAGGGAGGTAGGATCCCTTACCTTAAAACATAACTCTTAAAACTCAATGTTTAGGACCTTGAAGGCTTGGGGGAACATTTGGAGGACTACTTGAGAGGTAAAGAGACCGGAAATTCGTTGAGGATGATTTTGGAGTCGAAAGGATGAGAGAATGGCTTGGTATTTATAGGGAAAGTGAGGGGACAAGGCATTAATGGCCAAGGGACACCTCATTGGTGGTATTGGCAAAACCATGGGCTTGCCCATGGTATTTGCCCATGGTATTGGCTACTTGGGACACCTCATACCATATATTACTATTCCTAAGTCGACCATATTGATTATATACTTAATACATCATTTAATGATGTCATTAAACACCAGTAACATAAAAACTGTATTTTCACTATTCATCGAAAATTCAACTTTTTCAGAAAAATACCAAAATTTCACCTTAACCAAATATTGATGTTCTGATTTCAAAAGTAACCTCCATTTTATAAAAATAATTTTTTTAAATATTTTTAATTTAAATTTTAAATAAATACACTATTCACTGAAAATTCATTTTTCTTAGAAAAATCCCCAAAAATTACCTTACCATAATATCGATGCTCTGAGTTCAAAAATGAAATCCATTTTATAAAAATAATGTTCTAAATATTTTTAAATTTAATTTTTAATTAAAAAAACACTATTCACCGAAAAAACTAATACTTGACTAATAATTTCTGAAATAGTTATTTACCTATTTTATTGAATCACATTACTTAATCAGGGTGGCTAGATTATATGAATACTTTCTTTAAGTGAGATTACTAATACATTTGGTCACATTACTAATCCGAAGAATAAAATCACTATTCAAAATTTACTATTCATCAAAAATTAAGTTGATCTTATTAGACTCTAAATTTCGTACTAAACATAACTGTAGAAGAACATTTTTTGAAAATCATTACATATCATTAATTATTTAAGGTTTACATAGATATTTCAAAATATATTTTTTTCAAAATTCATAAAAAATATTCATACTATATTTATCCGGACATTTGAAATTTCACAAACTTCATCATAAGAAGAAATCACAATTTTTGTTTAAATCAAGGGATTACAAAAGGGAGTTACAGTCTCCTTACATAGCCCCTTATAACCCCAGCATATCACCTAAGTGTAAGGTGTGCTATGGTGATAGAATCTGAGGGCGGCTCGGCCAACATTGCACGAGTAGTAATTTCTATCAGTTTGAACTTCTCGTGAAGGCGATTCCGTTCTAGCTTCATACGACGACGTCCGGCTTGGGTTTGGTCTAGAGCAAAGCCCAGTGGTGCTACCTCCATCCCAAGTTCCGTTATATGGGCTTCTATTGTCCTGAGACTACTGGATGAGGCTATCAAATCTTCTTTCTATATTAATTAACCAAGATCACTTGTATTTAGAGATAAAAATCGAAACGTTTAGTTTCCAGTGGTCATATTGACCAATGGTCATATCACAGTCAAAGCCCAACAGTCTCATTTTAATTATACTCATGTTATGAAATGAAATAGTTTTATTGAGTATAAAATAGAATAACACACAAAATTAGGAAACAAGAATTATTCAAAATTTCGGTTCGTTACAAAGACACCATAAAGCAAGACACTGTGAAGCCAGACACCATTAACATGACACCGTGAAGCAGACACAGTGACCATGAGATGTCGTGAAGCAAGACACCGTGAAACAAGACACTGTGAACGTGACACCGTGAACAAGACACCGTGAAGAAGACACCGTGATCATGAGATGTCGTGACACTCAGACACCGTGTGAAGGAGACACTATTCCATGTCTTACTGTAACACCATTTGTTTAACTACTTTGTCGACTTTCAATTTAATTTCCAACGGTCATATTTTATTCTTTTAATGAAACTGCTATTAATTAATGTGGGTTATTGGCATGTAATGTAACCATACCTCATACTTGTAAAAGGTAATCACTCCCATTTTCAGAAAAATGGAGAAATAAAAGGAATATTGAGCTGCTGAAAAAAACACATGGAGACATAGAGAGATACACTAAGATTTATACATAATGAAGAAGAAAAGATACACATGTACATGAAGAGAATAACACAAAAAGAACTCTAAGAACACTCATACACATCAAGATCATAAGTTCAAAGAGGAGGTTCAAGCGCCACATGGAATAATCTCTCATTCAAGATGAACACCTGTAATGGAAGTGAAGAAACAAAACCATGACACTCTATTTTCTAGATAACTTCCTCCAGAGGAATCCAAGCTTCATCTGCTTCAGTCCAAAGGAGTCCAGAGCTTCATTGACATCACACAAGAGCATTCTAAACTCATTTTTATATTCTTGCTCTATTGTGATCATCTTTTTCTTCACATTATGAGCAGAGTGTGCTTATATCTTTTTTGACACACATAGACTCTTAAGCTGAAGTGGAGGATATTGAAATACTCACACTAAACTTTTTTACATCTTTGCTATCCCATGTGGACCTGTGGTAGAGGTCTGAGGACCTGGACAACCTGTGTGCTATTGCTATTGCTTTCCCACGTAGAACTCTGGTTGAGGTATGAGGACCTGGAATGTTTGAGTACTGTTGTAACCCTGATCTAGGGTGTGGATCAAAGTTTTATATAAACTGTTTTAAGAGGACTAAGTCTCAGCTTGAGACTGAACCTCTTGGTTAACACTGCTATGCATCTTATTTTATTCTAAACTATTTTTTCAATATTTCACTGCTATTGACTTTGAAACTCAAATCTGTTTTAATGTAACTTTTATAGTTTAACTAGAAAGTGTTTTTAATTATTTTGAACCAGTAAGTTAGTTTGAAAAGATAACTTAATCTTCAGATTATGTTAACTAAGAAATAATAAATCTTTGTGAAACTAATTGAACATTTACAATCATTATAAATTCACTACAGTTTAAGTTGTTTTATGAATTGGGGGATTTTAATTCAAATCGTTTAAATAGAAATTTTTAATTCGAACTCAATTTACCCCCTTCTTGAGTATCCACTCTGACCAACATTTGGTATCAAAGGGCTGGTTTAAAATTTTTTAAAACACTATTTTTTTAACTATGATTATAGTTGTATCTTAAAGATCTCAAAATTTATTTTAATTCTAAATTTTTATAGCTTTATATAACTTAGGTATTATGGATAATACATTAGAATGTGTATATACCAACAAGAAACCTTTCTTTAATGGTGTAAATTATGCCCAATGTAAAATCAAAATGAAAATTCATTCAAAGAGTATGGTATTTGAGATTTGGACTGCCATAGAGGCTCAGTATAAGATTCCAGAAACTGTTAGAACTACTTGGGATAAACCTACTAAAGTTTCTTACAATAATAATGGTAAAGAAATGAATTCCCTGTATTTTTCTTTGAGAGATGAAGAATTTAATTGAATATATGCTTGTAAGACTGCCTATGAAATATGGGATACTCTGGCTATTTCCCATGAGGGTACAACCAATGTTAAAGAAATGAGACTAAACACATACACTATTAAGTATGATAAATTTAAAATGAAAACTAATTAATATATTTCTGATATTTATATCAGGTTTAATGAGATAGTCAATACAATGAGCTCACTAGGAAAATCTATTCCAGCAAAGGAGCAAACCATGAGGATACTAAGATACCTACCAGACAGATAGAGAGGAACCTCTGTCTCTATATGAGAATCATGTGACATTGGCAAGATACCTGTCAAGGAGTTGATTGGTAAGTAGATGATGTATGAAGAAGAGTGGAAGGTAAACAGAGAATAAGATGATGAACCAAGAATGAAATTAGTAGCCTTCAAGACCTATTATTCAAAAATAAAGGACAAAGAGAAATTCAAGCTGCTAGTGACAGTTCAAGTAGTGAAGAGAGTGCATCTGACAATGATTCTGAAATGGATCAGATAGCCAAATGTTTTAAGATGTTTTATAGGAATTTTTTTTCAAAAAATAAAATTACAAGGAAAATGATGACAATAAAGGTCATTAGAAGAAGGATTGAAAAAGGACTGATAAAAGTGATGACATAGTCAGCTTCGAATGCAAGAGGAAAAGACATGTGAAAGATGACTGTCCAAAGTTAAAGTACAAGAAGAAATATGACTACAAAGAAAAAAAATATAAGAAAGATATGAAAGCAACCTGGAGTGATTCAAAATATAGTTCAAGTGATTTTGATTCCACTCAGGATGAAAAATCTCTAAAGGATAATATGTGTTTCATGACACACACATCTGAGGTAACATTGGATACCCCTTCTCTAAACTCTTATCATTATGGATATAATTATAATTCTGATTCTGAAAACATGTCTATTAAAGATTTATTTGAATACATTAACATGCTATAGGATACCTATAATGAGTTGAAAGACATGTATAAAGCCTTAAAGAAACATCATGCTTTAACTAGCACTCCCAAATCTTCACTAGAAGTTGAAAAGGAAAAGAATGCTCAACTACTCAAAGAGAATACTGAACAGAAACTGTACAATGAGAAACTCAGGAAAGATTTATAAAAATTTACTAATGGAAAGGAAAATCTTACACAAATTCTAGGAAAACAAGTAGCACCAATGTATACTATTGGTTTAGGCTATCAGGATGAACAAATACAAATTACAAATAATAGATTTATTCATAAATCTAGACAGTATGCTACAAGTTCTAGTTCTGGAAATTCTTATGTATCAACTAGCTACTGATATAGTTATAGATCAAAAAAATTTGTCTTTCAAAATCTTTTAAATCTATTGATTATATGAGACCCATTAGACAAATCTGGGTACCAAAAGTTCTGCTCGCTAACCTGTCTGGACCCAAGAAAATATGGGTACCAAAATAATTTTTTGTCTAAATCGGTTTTTTAGAAAACAAGCTTGAAAAGATCATGTAGGAAGACATGATATTTGGACAGTGGATGTTCAAGGCATATGACAGGAGACTAATAATTCTTTAAGAGCTTAATCAATGTTTATGGAGGAAATGTCACCTTTGGGGATAACTCAAAAGGAAAGATCCTCAACTTAGGCCATATTGGTAACACTAATTCAATTTTAATTTCTAAAGTTCTATTTTTTGATGGACTAAAGTATAATCTTCTAAGTATTTCCCAATTTTGTGATGATGGTTTCAATGTTAAATTTGAAAATTATTCTTGTAATGTATTTGATTCTAAAAATGTTTTTGTATTTACTTCATTAAGAAATGAAAATGTTTATGCTGTAGATTTGAATTATTTAGCTAAAAAAATGTTACTTGTTTAAACGCTTTTGATAAAGAATCTTGGCTTTGGCATAGAATATTAGAACACTAAAATGTACACTCTATTAGGAAACTGACTAGGAAATGTTCAGTTAGAGACCCGCCCAAACTAGAATTCCCAATAGATAAAGTTTGTAATCCTTTTCAAAAGGGAAAACAACATAAAGTTTCCTTCAAATCAAAGAAAGAAGTTTCTACTTCTCAACATCTTGAGTTGGTTCACGTGGATTTATTTGGACCATCTAGTGTTTCTAGCTTAAATTGGAAGAACTATGACTATGTCTTTGTAGATGACTTTTCTAGATACACTTGTGTATAATTTCTAGCACACAAAAGCGAAGCTTGTTCCTATTTTGTTAAATACTCCAAGTCTGTAGAAAAACATAGTGGACTTAAGATTAAAACCTTGAGAAGATATCATGGTCATGATTTTGAAAATTAGGAGTTTGAGACCTATTTCTCACATAATAGCTATAGTCACAACATCTCTCCTCCTAGAACACCTCAACAGAATGGTGTAGTAGAAAGAAGAAATAGGACTCGTCAAGAGATTGCTAGGACAATGCTCAATGAATATGATTTACCTATTTATTTTTGGGCTGAATCTATCAATACAACATGTTACATTATCAATAGAGTCTTGATTAGACCCATTATTAAAAATACCCCTTATGAGATTTGGAGCAATAAGAATCCTATGGTTAATTAATTTAGAGTTTTTGGTCTGCAAAGTTTATATCCTTAATACTAAAGATAATCATGAAAATTTTTCTACCAAAAGTGATGAAGAAATTTTCCTAGGTTACTCTACAACCAGTAAAGACTATAGATTAATCAATAAGAGAAGAAAATGTGTGGAAGAATCGGTACACATCAAATTTTATGAAACTAATTCACATGAACATAAGACCCCTCTTGAAAGTCTTGAAGAAGATATGTCCATTCTAGAACTTAATGACAAAAATAGTGAACCTGTTGTTAATACAACTAGTTCTGGAAATATTTCAGAACCTACTTCTATAGATCCAAAACCTGTAAATGTACTTGAAATTTATAGACCTATTTTTGGAGACAAACTATGACTCTTAAAAATAATCCTTTAGAAGCTGTTGTAGGATATTTAGATAGAGGGACACAAACTAGAGCTTCTCTTAGAAACCAAGTTGAACATCAAGCTTTTCTTTCACATCTTGAACTTAAAAATGTCAATGATGCAATCAATGAAGAATTTTGGGTGATGGCTATGCTAGATGAATTGAATCAATTTTAAAGAAACAAAGTTTGGAAACTTGTTGATAGACCTAAGTATACTTTGACCATAGGCACCAAATGGGTTTTTAGAGACAATGTTGATGATTCTAGAAACTTAGTTAGAAATAAGGATAGACTACTTGCACAAGGCTATATTCCTCCAAATTCATATTTTTGTATTTTTATAAATCCACTTTAAGGTTAGTGGTAACCATACATTCCAAAATCCACAACGACACATAACAAAATCAAATTTATAATTCAACCTGTAAGCAGTAGGAACCCCAAATTCAAAATTGGATAACTAAACCGAACACTGCACCGCCAAATAGCTTTGATCCATGAAAGTTGAACCACTGTAGACATTGATTCTCACACCCTGACCCACTGTCAACTTTGTCATATCATAGACATCCACTTCACCAAACTACACATACCGGCAAGAACACCTAAGACACCGGAGAAACCCAAAACAAATAACCACAAAGGAAACTAAGCAGAGAACCTTGATTCTTCCCCACCCCCATCACCATCCAAAACACCAAGAACCACCCATTGGAAACCTACCCATCATCTTCGCTAAATCCACACAATAATTCCCACAAAATAAGAAAAAACAAAATCCCAACACACAAAAACCATTGACTAAGACACCATATTGCTGATGTCACTAAACTAATAGCCAAAACCTAAAAAATCCATCATCGAGGTTTAACACCATAAACGCCGATGACCATTGATCCACACATCCCAAAACCCCTTCATCACCACTTCTCCTAAACTGCCTCGGAGAGGCACGGGGGAACTTGGGATCAAAGCTGGGAAACACCAGCTGAGGGCTCCGAACAAAAGAAACAATGATGAGGCATTAAACCAGGAACCAACAAAAGAAGAGATATGCTAAATCATAAGGTTCCATGAAACCAACGACTGATAAACCTCAAATCCAAAAACCTCATAGTCAACACCGCTTACTCTCCAACTTGGAGAGCCACAGGGGAAGAAGAGATCAGAGCAGAGTATTAGTGTCCAAATGCGTTTATAGCTGAGGATGTTTTTGTTGAACAACCCCCTAGATTTAAAAACCCTCATTTTCCAAATCATATTTTTAAATTATCAAAAGATTTATATGGTTTAAAGAAAGATCCACCAGCTTGGTATGACATATTGATTACTTTTCTTATTTCCAGAGGATTTAAAAAAGGAATAGTTGATCCTACTCGTTTTATAAAATGAATTTCCAATGATGTTTTATTTGTTCAAATTTATGAAGATGACATTATTTTTGGATCTTTGAATAATTATATATGTGTTGATTTTTCTAAAATAATGAAAAATGAATTTGAAATGAGTCTAATGGGAGAGCTCAAATATTTTATTGGATTTCATGTTTTTTAAAAAGAAAATGGAATTATATTAAATTAAAGTAAATATAATAAGGATCTCCTAAAACGTTTGGGATTGGATAGAACTAAAAGTAGTGACACTCCCATGAGTACCACTTGTATGTTGGATCTTGATGAAGATGAAAAATCTATTGATCAAACCACTTATAGAGGAATGATTGGAAGTTTACTCTACTTAAATGCTAGTCATCCTGACATTATGTTTAGTCTGTGTATGTGTGATGGTTTTCAAGAAAATCCTAAAAAATCTCATTTAAATACTGTAAATATAATTTTCAAATACCTCAAGAAAACACACAATCTAGGACAATTTTATCCTAAAGGACAATCATTTGAATTAGTTAGTTATTTTGATGCTGACTTTGGTGGCTATATGTTAGATAGAAAAAGAACTTCTGTAATATGTCACCTTTTAGGTAAGTCACTAGTACCACAGTGCAGTGAGAAACAAAATTCTATTGCATTGTCTACTATAGAATCTGAATACATAGCAGCTGGTAGTTGTTGTGGACAAATTTTGTGGATAAAACACACATTACTAGATTATAGATATCAATTCAGACATGTACCTATAAATTGTGACAACACAAATGCTATTAACATCTCAAAGAATCCTGTTTCACATTCTAAGACAAATCATATTGATGTAAGACGTCACTTTTTGAGAGATCATTATCAAAAAGTTTATATCACTTTGGAATTCATTGGTACTGTATATCAACTTGATGATATATTAAATAAATTGTTAAATTATGAGAGAATAGACTATATGATACATGAACTCGGAATGATAAATATCAAATAGATACCTTAATTATTACTGTTTCAAGTCTTACTGTTTGATATATTACTATATTATACTTTACTGTTCCATGATTACAGTTTCTCAGTTATTGTCTTTTATTTTTACGATCTCACCGTTAGCATTTTGTACTTACGATCTGACATTTACTGTCTCACCGTAATGCAAACAGAAAAAATCTAGCTCAGGGTCTCACCATAAAACTCACTCACTGACTCACCGTAATGACCACTCATGGTCTCACCATAAAAATTATTTATATATTTTTAACCAGTCTCACTGTAATTATTCTTTTCACCATTTTATCTTCCCATGTTTTTATTTTAGCGACGTTTGGTATTCCTAAATGATAAAACAAAGTAAGTATCACTTGCTTCTTTACTCGGGGTTTCTTCTACCTATTCGTTTCAAACCCTTTTTCATCCCTACAACCCTTCCCTCGCTCAAACCTTCAGTGAATGCCAAGAATGAAACGTCTGTCACCATCAACACCTGAGAATCATAGTTCAAAGAAGAAGAAGATTGCACTGAAGCCAACTCCTGAAGGACCTTTAAATCTGAATATGGTAAACCGCGTAGTTGTACCTAAGAAAGAGATTTACCCCAAATGGCTTTTTACTAGTAATTATTTGGTATTGAATGTTTTAGAACAACAATGCTGGCTAGAATGGTTCTCGAAGGATGATAGACCCATCTATCCTAGGTTAGTAGCTCAGTTTTACTGATATGTATAGTTCTCATTTGATTCTGGTGAGAGTTTTATTGTCACGATCTGGGTAAATGGTCAGAGATGCTCTTTCTCTTCGAGGTTATGGGTTTCATGCCTTAAGATACCTCATGAAGGCATTTGTGAGGATTATCAGAGAGTACCTCCACCTTTAACTGATTTCTTTGATTTAGAAGATGCCCTGAAAACCCTAACTGGAAATGGAACCCAGAGAAGATTCATTGCTGCTGAATTAAATAGAGAAACATGGCTTCTATTTATGTTTGTATAGAATTTGGTCAGTCCAAGCAAAGGTGATTTTGCTGTGTTAAAATATCAAGATGTGTTTTTTGATTCATCTCATGAAAAATGGACATAAAATCAACCTGTACAGGTATATCATTCACCATATGTGTGAGTTGATCAACTTAACATCCAAGTCAACTTCTCTGTTTTATTCTCGGCTAATATCAGCCATGATTCTTGAAAAAGGTGTGGTTGGACCGGATGAGGAATTAATTAAGTACTATGAGTACAAACTCTCAAAATCTACTATAAAAAAGATGAAGATAAACTAGAATCCTTGCAAAAAGGAATGGGTGGAAGACAATGATAAAATTTACAAGAAATTAAATCTGGTGGATTATCCCTCAAGACCAAAATACTTTTCTCATCCTAGTTTGGAACAAGATGAGACTTTTGATTATCCTGAAGAAGAGGAAGAAGTGGCTGAAGTTCCACCTAGTGAAGGGCTTATTGTTGAGGAAGATAGAACAACTGCTCCTCGTGTTGTTCTTGAGGAAGAAGTACCTACTCCTAAAGAAGTTATCAGTTTGGAAACTCAACCCGAAGCTGTAAAAGAATTAGTTGCCAAAGAATCAGAAGATCCTACCTTGGAAGATCCTACAATAGAAGAGCCTATAGTGGAAGAGCTACCTTTTCTGCAAGAATTCAATCTTGAGGAACTCTTTGTGGAACAATAAGTTCTTGAAATTATACCTTCTACTGAAGAATGGATGGAGCTAGCTTTTCAAATGTCTAGACACGAAATGAGTGAGGAACTCAGAGCCGAGTTTGTGGATTTAGACCAAGATCCTATGCCTCTCAGTCCTGAGAAGGAGGCAGCTATTACGGGGTAGAAAACCCCAAATCTTGAGTCTGTTGAAGCCTCACATTCATCTGATTCAAGTCCTGTAGACACTCAGTATAAGTTTCCTAGTTTCTAGGATGTGAATGATTTTTAGTAGGTTATAGAAACCAGACATAATGTTTCCTCCCTATTTCAGTTGAAATCAATCTCTAATTTTGCTCCTGAGAATGATCCTGAACTTCTACCAGTCTCTACTCTTGAACCCTTATCTGAATAGCCATCCTTTGTACGTAAGGAAGATCTAAAGGAATTTTGTGTCTACACTCTTATCCGGAGTTAAGAAACTCATGAATACCCAACCTCTTCTTGTGACAAATTTAAGTGAGAGAGATGCCTCACTTTTATTAGAGAAGGTTATTTTCCAAATAAAACCTATGATGCTCCATGAAATTCAAGAATTGATAGTTGAAAATAATCTGCTTAATAATGAAGTTAAGACTCTTAGAAGTATGGTTGAATACATACAAAGAGAGCTGTATTCAAGATTTGAATCTATTACTCCTCCTATAGAACCTACTGCTCCTCATATCCCACAAGTTGGTTTGTCTCAGATTCAACCTTATCTAGTATCTTTAGATGAAAATATTGCTGAAAGGAACAAAAAAATTGTGAAGGAAATTAAAGAGATTGTTTCCAATCTAAATAAACTTACTGATGAGTACACAAAGTGTCTTAAAAAGGTGTTGAATCAACTAAATTCCCTAACCACAGCTGTCAAAGATTCTAGTCAATCCTAAAAAACCTTCTTGGACAGTGATCTAGTCAGATCTGTAATCAAAGAAGAGCTTTAGAATGTTTTTAGTGGTTTCAATGCGGCTTCCTTAACTGAAGTGGTCAAAAACAGTGAAAAAGTTCTTAAACTAGTATAAATCCACTCAAAAATTGATAATGATGCTCAGAAAGAGATTTCTAAGAAATTGGATTTCTTCTTCAATAAGATCTTCTCCAAGAAAGATATGAAAAACCATTTTAAGTACCTTGTATAAAATCTGCAGATTCCTCCTATGACTCATGCTTTCAAGAATCAAGTCTAGAAGCTCACAGAGTTTACTGGATTTTTGGTCATGTTTATAGAGAACACAGACGTTTTTGAGAAAGCCATAAAATAAGGTGGAGAGATTTTTATAGATTTCATCAAACATCTGAGGCCCTATCTTCATGTCTAAAGTATATCCATTGTTTCTCCAACGGCTGCACCTCTCAGACCTCGGCTTTCGACCTTCACCTCTGCTCTAGCCCCAACCACCATGTCTGTCAGACAAGCACTCAGTCAGATCAGGCCTGTGATTCTTGACCAGCAACTGCATAGATCTTATACTACTCCTACCTTGGCCCCCTCAATCTTTGAAGGTCTCCCTTTTCCCTCTTTATCAATCACCTCTCTACCTTCTTCTAGCTCGGCCTCTGCCCATTTGGATTCCTCTTCTGCCACTGCAGCTAAAGGCAAAGAGAAGGCCAACCCATGAAGTAGACCAGTGAATACTTATTTTTGATAGGGATGATTTTCCTTCTGTATTATTCTTCTGTTTTTTACTGAACTTTGATTAATATCAGTAGAATATTTCCTTTTACTTCTTTTATTTCATCCTTTTGATAATCCCAAAAGAAGGAGAAGTTTTTATATACTATGTTAACAATTTTTTCTTTATAGTTGAATCCAATATACTCCTTAACTATATATGATTTGTGATCATAAAAAAGGGGGATATTGTTAGACTCCTCATGTATTAATCATTTTTTAATGAGCATAAATCTTATTTAATCATGTGTTAATGATTCCAAATCTTATTCAACCTAGTTAACTTCTATACACTATATCTCATTATGTGTATTTATGTTTACAGTTTTCTCATGCTACAAGAAGAGCCTTGAAAGATCTTATTTTCTCTATTTACCTACTTTATATTATCTTTTATCTACTCTAAAAATACCTTCTTGGACAAATGCACAAGTCTAATCATTTCTATTATCAAATTTATTTAAGACTGCACATAGTTACTTTGGAAAGTATAAGAGACCATGATTCTGCCACTGGACATGTATTTCTAACACCGTTAAGCAAGACACCGTGAAGTTAGACATCGTGAGTAAAACACCGTGATGGAGACACCGTGGCCATGAGATGCCGTGAAGCAAGACACCATGAAGCAAGACACTGTAAAGCCAGACACTATGAACAAGACACTGTGAAGCAGGCACCATGACCATGAGATGCCGTGAAGCAAGACACCATGAAACAAGACACTGTGATTGCGACACCGTGAACAAGACATCGTGAAACAAACACCGTGACCCTGAGATGCCATGACACTCAGACACCGTGTGAAGGAGACACTATTTCCATGTCTTACTATAACACCATTTCTTTAACTATTGTGTAAAATTTGAATTTAATTTCCAACTGTCATATGTTATTCTTTTAATGTAATTGTTATTAATTAATGTGGGTTTTTGGCATGCTAGGGAACCGTACCTCATACCTGTAAAAATAAATCATTCCCATTGCTGGAAAAAAGGATAAATAAAAGGAATATCGAGCTGCTGCAAAAAATATATAGAGACACAGAGAGATATAAAGATATTTATACATAGGAAAGAATAAAATATACACATGTACTTGTAGAGATTAACACAAAAAGAACATGAAGAACACTCATACACATCAAGAACAGAAGTTCAAATAAGAGGTTCAAGCGCCAGTTGGAATACTCTCGCATTCAAGATGAACAGCTATACTAGAAGTGAAGAAACAAAACCACGACACTCTGTTTTCTATAAAACTTCCTGAAAAGGACTCAAAGCTTCATCTTCTTTAGTCCAAAGGAGTCCAGAGCTACATTGACATCACAAAAGAGCATTCTAAACTTATTTTTATATTCCTTCTCTATTTCGATCACCTTTTTATTCACATTACAATCAGTGTGTGCGTATATCTGTTTTGACCCACACTAAATCATGAGCTGAACTGAAGGATACTGAATTCCTCACACTGAAATTTTTACATATTTGATATCCCATGTAGACCTGTGGCAGAGGTCTGAGGACCTAGACAACCTGTGTGTTTTTTATATTACTTTCCCACGTAGAACTATGGAAAAGGTCTGAGGACCTGTACAGTCTAAGAACTGTTGTTACCCCAATCCAGGGTGTGGATCAAAGTTTTATATAAACTATTTTAAGAGGAATAAGTCTCATCTTGAAACTGAACCTCTTGGTTAACATTGTTGTGCATCTTTTTTTAGTTTAAATTATTTTTTCAATATTCTGCTGCTGTTCACATTGAAACTCAAATCTTTTTTAAAGTAATCTTGATAGTTGAACTAGCAAGAGTTTTTAATTATTGTGAACCAGTAAGTTAGTTTAAAAATCTTACTTAATCATTAGATTAAGTTAACTGAGAAATAATCAATCATTGAGAAATTAATTGAACATGTACAATATTTATAAATTCAGTATAGTTTAACTTGTTTTATGACTTAGGGGATTTTAAGTCAAACAGTTTAAATAGAAATTTTTAATTGGAACTCATTTCACCCCCCTCTTGAGTATCCACTCTGACCAATAACTTATATTATTATAAGAATAATGAGACTCTTGATATGATATATCAAAGGGTAGTACATACATCAAATTCATGGCATAAGTTGTGAACAAGGTATATATCTCATAAAAGTAAAAGTGAGATGAGAAAAATAATTTTTACTTTGGAAAGAATAGTTCTTTTCGAAAATCATTTGAATTTTTCATAAATTAAAATTTTCAAAATGAATATCCCAAAAAATAAAATATAAGTACATTGAAATTATATTTGAGGCATAAATGATGTCCTGTTGAAGTGAAGTCATGTAAAAATAGTTTTTTGTAAACATTAGAAATATAACATTTTAGTGCGGTTTATGGGAAATATTAAAGGGATTTTAAAGCCGAAATGCATGCATGATTTCATAAAATAAGATATTAATAAATTTAGTATTTTCACGATAAAATTTGTGTTTTTATAAATATAATTATTTATTAAAATAGATTATATAGTGCACTTGAAAATGGGTAATAATTTGAGAAGTTCCCTTGAATCTGGCTTTGTTTATCGGGAACAATGGAGAAGGGAACCATTTTAAAACATATAATCACCATTAAAGAGATATTAAATTATCTGAATATATGATTTTGGAACATTAAAACATAATATATAAGATTTATACAAGTATAATTTATGGAATAACCCAAGGAAAAAATGAAGGTTCAGGTGGAATCCCTTACCACTTTGTAATCAATCGAATCATATGACCCAAAACTAATAATAAAAAATGATACATTAAATAAACTTAAAATAAATATATTCATTATATGATACATCAATGTGTAGTATACATACACCATACAAAATAAATAGTTTTGAATAAATAATATCTCCAATAAATGGTAGTGAAATTAGGAAACCATTACTTTATGTCCAAATGTATTTCTCTCTTAACAATAATATGAATTATAATAAAATTAAATCCATTAATTAATTAATTAAGAACCTTATATAAATATTTGTGATTAATTATAGATTTTATTCTCCTTTATGTTCTTATTGATATGTTATAATATTGAATTCTATTGTTCTGGAGTGTTTGTTTTCTTGGTTTTCATAGTCGGTTCACTTGTTTATAAGTAATGGAGTTTATGTGGAATGTCAATAAATCACCAGAATTTATTTTATATGATACTAACGAAAATTAAAGAGATTAAATAGTCATATAATTCGTTTGGATATATATTATGAGGATGATTTATTAGATGAAACAGTAATGAAGATCATTTTGGTGATATTTTGATTATTACGAACAAGTTTTGTCATATGAATAAATATTATGCACATATACCGGTTATAGAATATTAAATAGGTTAAAATAAATATATTATAGTTTCTATAAACCATAAAAATGGTTTTATGACCATAATTGAATGATAAATTAAATAATGAAGGTTTTTTGTCCATAATGGTTCTAAATCGGCACCTCCCAAACAATGATTTCATTTTTAAAATAAGAGAGAGAGAGAGAAAGGAGATTAATGATGGATGTTACATTAACATAATATAATTTGATTATATATATGATACTAGATTTATAATTATCATTTGGACAGATGGGGTGAGGAGATAATAATAAAAGAAGGAACTTAAAAGAAATTAAAAGGAAGAGGATCTCACCTCTTGATTACTCCTCCTTGAGAACTTCCTTAAGGGAAGGGGTTTTGGTATTTTTGAAAGAAAAAGTGCTCCTAGACGTGGGGAGGGACTAGGGAATATTATTTGGACAAAACATTGAAATGATTAAAGTATTAGAGGTGGTATGTGAATAGGGAGTGAGGGGGGGTTTTATAGTGGAGGAGAGGAGGGTTTTCCATTATTTTAATCATTATTTTATTAATTTGGATCAAGACTATGAATTGTCTTGATTTTTATGACCAAAAACATTAATAATTTCATTTGAGTTCTAAAAAATGGCCATTTTCAACATCCATGACTCATGCATTATGCAAAAATTCATTTATTCTACATATTTTGTAAATTATCGAATTTCACAATTCACAAAAAATTCAAGTATTTCAGAAAAATACAACAAATTTTCCACAACAATTTTTTGACATGTAGAATTAAAAAATATACTCCATTTTATAAAAATATTTTTCTATATATTTAAAATTTATTTTTTTTTAAAAAAAAATCATTATTTACTTGAAAAATACAAATTTTAAATTTAAAAAGATTTTATTATACTTTCAAAAATTAACTGAGGTCTCATAAAATTATCCTAAAATCATAGGAAAAAAAATATTTATTTAGGAATAAATTTTATGTAAATGAATTTTATTAATTTAAAATTGTAATTTAATATTTATTACTCAGAAAAATACCTAGACTTAATTATTAATTTTAAAAATATTCACTCTCATTTATATGGTGCCTAAATTTTATTTATACTAACATGGGTGAGGTTACTATTCATAAGGGTACATTACTAATTATAAGGGTAAGTTATTATTCATAAGGGTAAGTCACTATTCATAAGGGTAAGTTAGTATTCACCAAAAATGTAAGTTGAACCTATCAGACACGAAATATCTTACTAATGACAACTGTGTATGTTAGTTTTTCGAAATTCAAATCATAGAAGTAGAAAATATATGTTCAATGGATAGGTTATAACAAAGTGTTATTTCATAGAGACTCAGTATATCATGCAATCGATATTAAATTTTATTTGTAAATTCAAAGGGTTATACATTAAATTAGTTTAATTATGATATTAATAATCCAATTTAAGTTAATTTAATCTATTTCATATTGAATCTTGATATAATGTTTTTTATACTGGTGAGAATCTTTTCTTTGGGAAACTATTTTCTCACCATGCTTGCGAGTTTAATTTTAAATTAAATTGTAACAATTTTTAATATGGATTCCATAATTTTAATGATAATAATTAATAATATATAATATGTTCAACTTAATTTTTTGTAATCATGAATAGTATAAACAATAAAAATTAATTACTGTGATAAAGGTCAAAACGGGTTTATATGGGGTAAAACTATAAATATAAGGGTTAAAATGACCAAAACACCAGTCCAATTCATATTTTATGGAACTATTTAGAACTTATATCATCTAATTTTATATAATGATCCATTTTAGCATTATTATGTGTGTATAATATTTGTATGTCATTTATTTTTCAAAAAAGTACAAGTGTGTCCTCTCCCCCGCTTATAAAATAGAACCCCCTCTTCTCCCCTCTTCACACTTCCAAAGCGTTTTTGGACAATAACTACGTAAATACCTCCCTTAATTCCCTAAAAATGTACTAGGGCTTTCATTTTGATTATAAAACCCTCTTAAGAAGGCTCTTGGTGTAAACCTAAAGAGGTTGTCCAAAGAAGAGGTAATGTTCTTAACCGAGCATTTTTGTATTATTTTTTCTTTAACATACTTTAAATCTTATTCATCTATGACGATATCATAAAATAAGTATCTCACATATAATTATATTTTGGTATATTAATTTTATAAGCTATATCCATCCATCTTCCATCAAATTTGTAATGAATCCATCAATCATGTGTATGGCGGACTATCGCCTCATGAACCATTGTAATTCTTTTCCATCACCACTTCTCTGGAGAGGATATAATTATATATTTAAATAATATATATTATATTTATGACATAATTATAGTTTTGTATTTATATTATAATATCTTACTTCTTACATTTCAATCTATTGAAAAATGATAACATCGCTCATGCATACATGTAGACTACCACTTCCATGAAGTGACGTGACCTGTTTTTCATTTTATTTTCATGTGGATGGTAATAAGGGTATATTTAATTAATATATAATATATATAATATATATTATGTAAAAAACTATTCATTAAAATTTAATTAATATTTAACTTTATTTTTTTCCCATCGATATAATGGATATAGTGTTCTTGCATATGTATGACATATTGTCTCTATAAACGGTGTGATTCATTTTCCTATCTCAGGAATTTATGGATGAACCTAAATATTTAAATATTTAGTATATATGAAATTTATATCATGATAAAAATTATGTATATAATTTAATCATAATTAAACTACAAGGACTAAAATTATTAAACCAAAATATACATGAAAAACGAAGTAGTTATCACCTAGAATATTGATTTTAGTAAATAATTGTTGATTAGTGGGTGATAAAAATGATACAATTAATAATATATGAATTGTATATATTATTATGGTTTTTTTATTATATTAATAATAAACCTATATTTATTATATAATAGTTCTTAATGTGTATGAATAAATTTGAGACTTTAGGTAAGGGATTTTCATCTCTATTTTATTTTTGTGAACCACAATCCATATTCACCACTTGTTTATTTTGTGTGGTGTATATTATAGCCATGAAGGAATTTTAGGATGTTGATTATTAAAATTAATGTGATTTAAAAATCTAGATATGATCCTTTACTTTTTGGTGATTATGATGCAAATGTTACGAAAGTGGTAAGGGTTTAATGATAAAATCTCATTATTTATCGATATTGTTTATGATTATGATTCTAATGATGGAATATTATGACCCATCTATCAAGAATATCATATATTTTCTTATTATATGTTTATTTATGGAAATTAATTGTTTAAAAGTTATTTTCCTCTCTTTATGTACTCAATATTCCAAAATAACGTTTTTAAGAAAAAAACAACTTTATTTCTCTCTTCAGTTAAAAACACATTCTCTTCTAGGATCATTTTTTTCTAAAAAAGTTTTCATGATTTTTTTAATAATCTTGAAATATTTTATAATATCATTTTTACCCATGTTTTAATTTTTTAAAAATATTTTAAAAGTATTCATCTTTTCTATTTCTAAATAATTTACTTTTTGAATTTTTTTATAAAAGATTTATTGGAATATTTTCTTTTAAGTAATATGAATTGTATAAAATTACCTACCATTATGAATTCCAAATAATTTGAATGTTTTAATAAAAGTTCCCAAGGTTATTCTAATTTTTTTAAATATTTGTGATTTTTATTATTTTAATGAATGAATTTCAAAATGAAAATGATATTTTCCTCAATAATTTTTTAAAGATCATTTAATGGAATCTATATTCATTATTGATAAAAACCTTGGTTTTTTCTTTTGATTTAATGGGAAATTGATTTAATGATATTGTCTCTATCCATTATATGGATGGTGTATGATTATTATAGAAATATTTTTATGAAACACATTTCTTTTTCCACTATTTATGACATGTTAAAATGCCTATGAAACCCATACCTTTTCCATGGGTTATGATATTATGAATTGATGAAATTTAATGAAACTAATTTCCTTTACATGGAATATTCCATGATAAAATGATTATTAATCCAATTAGTATTCATAAGTTATTTTATTATTAATATTTAATGATCTTGTGTCAAACTTCTATTTTTTTATTATGTGATTAGTGGTCCTGAAATTATATAACCCCTCAATGAATTAGGTGATAATAGATTTCTCATGAGATAAATAGGACTAGAATGGGGGTGAACCCAATTAAATAAGGGACCCTTCCACTATTATAGTATTGGTATGGAACCATGAATACTATGATTGTTTGGGAAGTGAACCCATTCCACTATTATAACCTTGGAAATGATCCTGGAGTACCAAGGAAATAATTTTATATGATAAATTCCATGCCAAAAATCTTAGACTTATTTCAATTTTATGCTCTCATGGATCATGTCCATTGATTCCATTATGATTCATGTCTTATAAGCTTCCAAATTTAGGCCGTGAATCATGATTATGATATTTGATATGCATGGTATGGTTTTCAAATGTAAATCTCATGATCTCACACCCATTTGCTCGTGTTGTTTTTATGTGATCTTTGAGACCTCCCTTGATTACCCTAATTGAGAATCTGGTCCCACCATTTCTTATTTTTCCTTTCCCCAGTTTATGAAGAAAGGTATTAAATATGATCTATCTAAGAAGAGTTCTAGTTATAAAGAAATAAGTGCGAGATGATTTAGTTTATTTATGAATCAGTTGGTTTCGTATCAATGTTTCCAAAGACACTAAACCATTATAGTACTTATGCATATTTTTTATAAAATGAAATGAATATTCATATGTTAGGATGTAATATATATATATATATATATGAAAATTATTGGTTTCTATAGTCAAGTGGTTTGGCATGTATTGACCCATGCATGGTGTCACCTGGGGGTTTCACGTGGCACACCCACATTAGTACAAAGGAAATATCGAATGTGGGGGTGCGTGGGGACCCCATTTTGAGCATTAAATACTTTTTTTCTTATTTTGAAATCATATACATTATATAACACTATATAAATAATTCTAGTGATATTTTATAGTTCAATTTGACAAATTTATATATATGTGACTAATAATATTGTTTAAGACTATTCCTATTTCAACCATTGATGAAATGTTTTCATTAACAATGTGAAATTATTTTGTTATTGATTTTGATTTTTGATAGTATTGACACAACCTATTTATGATGAAATGATTGACTAATGAGGTATATTATGGGGACCTTATCTATAAGATATTAATGATGATTATCTTTATGATATTTATATTTGTTTCAGGAACTTAGAGGTCATTATGAGCACTGTTAGTTATGGTGTGGAATTATATATGACTATATGGGATTATTATATGATAGGTAGTGTGATTTTTTATTACTCACTTCTTAAATATATTTATTTCAATTTATTGATTTATTTATGTTGATGGCGATGGAAATTATAGTGTTAATTCCTATTCCCACCCATAGTCTTTTTTAGGGATCGACAATTACACATCCATACATGTTTTTCTTTCTTATACCACTTATTTGGGTTGTGGTATATGATAAAACATAAAAGGTACACTCCAAATCTCCCATAGAAATGGGGTTAATGTGGATGATGGTGTAATCAGGAATTTAATCTTTATCTCACTGACATTTCTAGGTTTTAGGAAGATGATCCATTGAGGTGTTCTCTAACATGAGGATATGGGGAATCTTTTAGTGCTTCAATGAATATGTAACTTGTAAAATCCTGAGTAAATATAAATATATATTTTAATGTTAAGAGATTATTTATTAGGTTTGGAGGGATTTAGAGTTTTTTTGGGAGTTTCTACATGTCCTGGGCTAGAAACTACATGTAGGATGCATTCATATTGTGAATGTGATTCACGACATGAATCAATCTTTTGGAAGATGAGGTGAGTTCGATAGAATATTTGAATTAGAAATAGGAAGAAGCTATAAAAATTGTTCATTTCAAGAAAATTTAAAATTTTTGAACCATTTTCACATCATGAAAACAACAATAGTGGTAATTTAACTTAAGGAAATTCCTCTTTTGACATCCATGTAACTCATAGAATTCACACAATGAATCAGGGATTCACAACATGAATCCTTCATCTATAGTAGTTTTTATTATAATACAAGTATAAATCCCATCCAATTATTTATAAAGGAACCCCTCTCTAACCCTAGTATTACTTGATGTGTGTTTTGGGATATTTTCCCACATCTGAATTGAACTTTTATGCATTAAATATTCGACACAGTTGCACCGCTTCTCCCTGGTAATCAGTCTCTATGCTTATTTATTTCCATTGGTTAAAAAAAATGATGGCATTTGAATTTTTGAATCTGATCTTGATTGATATATGTTTTTTGTTGAAGCTTTGATGTTTTTACTTCATTACTTATCATTTGAAGGTTGATCTACTTGTTTCCAATATCTACTTTTGATGGTGACTAAGTTTCCTCCATTACTTAGGTTTATGTCTCTCTACAAGGGTTATAATTATTGAACTGCTTTAATTTCTTGTATATTTCATTGGGGTTTTAATTAAAATATATTATTTAAAATTTTAATGGTATTTTTGGATGAAATAAATGTTTTTAAATGATTTTTATTTAAAATAGATTTATGCATACCAAGTGTTTGATGGAATAATTCAAATGTGGTTTGATTTTAAAACTGGTATCCAAGATCATAAGACCAAAGGATTTGATATTTTTTTATTAAATTTGATCACGTTTTTTAAATAGATTTTGAAAAACTTAGTACATTTGGTAACCATGGGTCCATCGAAAAATAGATTTCTCACTCCTTGTTTGTGTAATGCTACATATGGTTTTATGTCACTTTAGTGTGTGTAATTCCACTAAAGGTTATATTTCTTAGTTCCACATTAAGGATGGATTGGTGTTTTTATATAAATTATAAAATATATTCTCATATTTTAGATCCTAATTGGTTTTTTCATTTATGACTACTTTACCCCATGATTGTAACACCCCAAGCTTCCACGGTACGTTTCCCTTCGAATAATGCGATAGCGTGTGTTGTACGCAACCTCGAGTTCTAACACACACCACAACTAATTAAACTAGCCATTGTGAATAGTAATACATACTTTTTGAAATCATATATATTTTATATTTCAAAATGGACTTCATTTTTGGATTCGGAATATCGAAATTAGCCTAGGGTGAAATTTTGGTACTTTTCGGATAACTTTTATATTTTGATGAATAGTGAAAATTACTAAATTTTAATTAAAAACAACTTTTTTAATCAAAATAATTAATATTGATAAATTATGAATTTGAGTGGTTTTAAAGTATATTTAGAATATATTTTTACCATTTAATTTAATGTTTGTCATTGGACATAATTTCACAATTAAACCAGACATAAACAAGTGTCAATCTTTTGATAGTTATTATCTCTTAAAAACACGCTTTTTATTTTAACAACGGGAATTAATTTTAAATTAATTTCTGCCACTTTTGTGTTTTGAATTTGGAAAAATGGATTACATATTTGGAATCAGGATGTCCAAATTATGTAAATAGGTAACTTTTATTTTTACACATTTTGAATAATTACTGCGGTAAATATTTTATTTACCATGGTTAAAGGGTAAATCCGGTAAATAAGGGTTAAAAAATAATATTATAATAATACAAAATTACCCTAAAACGTGTCCTAACCTTATTGGTGGACACATACCTGACCATGGGCATCCTTGGGTCGATTTTGGGACCCCTTGGAGCCACTTGTATGTGGTAGGGACACATTATATTAATAAAGTTAAAATAAAAATAAAAATGGCATAAGCTTACATCTTTTAGAAGAACAATTTTTACATAGGGTTATACATGTTGGATTTTCGATTATAAATATTCAATAGAAATCTAAAAATATTTCCTAAATAATGACATTTTATTTATAATTTTTAGACATCAAATAATTTAAATTATTAATGACACAATAATGATGCAATGTTTACCTCATTAATAAATCATTTAAATAAATAAGATTATAATGATTAAAATATTATCTAAAACCTGTCCAATTCTTATTGGTTGATGTTATTTAGAATATGAGTCATCTTATCTTCGACCTCAATGATTTTTGGACCATTATAAACCGAATATAATTATATTATAAAGTAATACTTTCACTCTTTCCTAAAGAGCCCCTCCTCTCCCTTATAAAAGGAGACCACTTCTACTCATTCCTCACAACTCTCAAGCCACTTGGATCGTCCAAACTCTGCCCAAATAAGCTCCCCACATTCCTCTCCTCCTCCTTGAAGCTTAACCTTAGGTATAAAGCATTTCATAAAGTCCTTTGGTTCCAACCAAAGTGAGTTACCTAAATTAAAGGTAGCGATTTCTCTTAAATTGTTTTCATTTATTTTGCTTCTCCAACCCCCAAACTCTTTTTATTTCCTTTCTTTTGTAACAAAAAAAGTATCCCAAATATAATAGGAAGTTTTTATAAGAAGTATTCGAACTACACATACACACACCTCCCTCTAATGGATGATAAACATAATGTTTCTGTGAATGGAAAACTAACGCCTCACGAAATGATGATTGTTCAAATACATCTTACCACCTCTCATGGTGGCCATTATGATGGAACTGTAATTAAGTGTGATATTAATGATAAATATTTTATATATAAGCTTCTGTAATTCCATTTTATTTCATACCATTATTCATTTCATGTTGTATATACATACGATAATTTCATTTGAGGAAGTGCGGACTACCGCCCCCTTAAAATGATATGACTCGTTCATACCACACATGGAACGTATAAAGAATGGTGTTAATGAACATAAGTAACATATATAAAATATTATATTATACTGGAATAATAATATACCTATGTATCATTTGGATTCAATTCTTTTAAAATGAAAAATTAAATGGATGTAGCGTTCGTGCGTACGAACGGACTACCGTCTCCACGAACACGGTGAGATCCATCCTCCATCATATCCATTCAAGTCTTATTCTCATTTTAGGGTTAAAAATAATGTTAATATCATTCTGATTATGAATAAGATATAATCTATCCATTACAAACATGTCTTACGTAACCAAACATTTAAGAAGAACGAATCGATTATCACCCGAAACGACAATAATACTAAGATATTATTAATAAAGCAATGTTAAAAGATCATATATGATATCATATTTATGTATATGATTATTGTATAATTTAGTAAAAATGTTTTAATTATTATACAGGAGGTTAACATACCATCGACTAAGGGAGATTTCAAGGTAAGTGTTCATTTCGCAATCTCTTCATTATCCGAGGTTGTTTATACATAATTATCTACTAGGACCTCGTTATCATCCACGTCCATGTTTCTTAAAAATGTATTTCAAAACATTTTTAATATTTAAAAGAATATGGGTTAAAGTCATTTATACCCTTGTTTGGCTTTTTATAAGAAGTTTATAAGGGAATCTTTCCGTCGTTTTCCAAACAAGGTGCTTTTTAACCTTTTCGACAGAATTAAGATAAGAATGTTTTTTTAACTTATACGGCGGGTGCGGTTATTTTCCACCGTTATAAAATCGTCAAAGCTTCCATTACAAGATTATAAGAATATTTTCAAAGAAAATATTTTATTTTATAAATATATGTCTCTTAAATTATTTCAAAATAGAAAGAGATATTTCTTTAAAAAGAGTTTTGATTTCATCTATGTCAACATCCTTTAATGGATTTTACGCTTATTTGAGGATGATATATTATGATACAAAAATTTTATATTGTATTGAAGGTTTTGTGATATGTTTGACTGTGGATGTGCTATTTTTTTATATACCATTCATGGTTTATGGTGAAAGTATTGACATTTCGTATTCTAGTTTTAATACGAATGTTTATGTTATGTTTAAACCTTTTCATATGGGAATGCATTGGACTTAATATGTGACGGGTGGAGCCCGCTATAGCTCCTCGATGCATCGGTAGGTCTCATGAGACAAAATAGTGTCTTGGCACAAGGCCTTGACAAAATCTTATTTGTAGTCTTGGCACGAGGCCTTTGCTATGTGGTTATGATAGTCTGGCATTATGCATCCCAACATTATGAAAGTGGTTATTGATATTGCATGTGATTATTCGATTAGTAGAATATCCATGTGAATAAGTAAATGGCATTATTTCATTTTATTTATGCCATACTATGTTGAAGTTCAAGTTTAAAAGGCTATTGTTTTAGTTATACATTGCCTTAAATATTTATTCTTATTTATGAAAGTTTCCGCTATATTGTTATCCTTACTGGGCATTTGAGCTCACCCCTTTTCTATGTTTTATTTTCCCAGGATGTGAAGAAGTAAATTATGAATGACTTGTAGGTATATTATGAGGGGTTAATAGTGTGGACTATGGAGACAATATGTTGTTGTAGTAGTTTTTTTATTTTGATGATGTAATGTAAAACTTATGAATATATATAGTGTTCCCAAGGCTACTAATCCAATCGGTCTTTCGAGATTTGATCTTTCTTGTGATCATGCCAATGTTATGTAATTAATGCACCGACTCTGGGTAACTGGGGTCGGGGCGTTACAGTTGGTATTAGAGGAAGTTTAGTACAAACCTTGGAAGCTAGATTTAGATAAACTCTGATTAGAGCACGTAGACCTAAGATGAACTTTGAGGATTAGTATAGAACAATTTCCTAGAATTTTGGTATTGTTGAGATTTTGTGAGTTTTCTGAGCAATACATCCCTTTCTGGATACGAGCAGGTAGAGGCGGCTCTGGCACAGATGTACCTAAGGGTAAAACCCGAAAACACCACTTTGAGCTAGACTCGAACGGGAACTGGTGCGCGACAACGGGCCTTGCTGCACTCTTGGTTACGACAATCCCAGGGGATATGCTTAGGATAACTCTCATTTTCTTTACAAATCATTATGAAGGGTTTATGAGTATATACGTCCTCAAAGAAAACATTTTTATGATTATGGATTATATCCATAAATAGTTCAATTTATATTAAGTGTTTTATAAGTATGGGATTATGTATTTTGATTCATAAACTGATCTAGTTTATGACATTGTTTAGAAATGGAACCTAGTGGAAGAAATGGAAACCGTATCAATGCACGCACTCCATGTAGGGATTTCCCTCCTGCTCAAGATGATTATAGTGGGGCTGGTGATGCAACTAGTGCCGATCAGCTAATCACCATACTGGGACAACTTACTCAGGTTATGAATAATAACCTTACCCGTATGGAGCACCCTGATCCACAACGTGGAGGATCAATGTTAGATCGATTCATGAGGCAAAAACCACCGACTTTAAATGGGAGTACAAATCCCTTAGTAGCTGAGCAATGGATAAATTCCCTAGAGAAAATATTCCAGGCTTTGGGGAGCAGTGAAAGGGAAAAAGTTATCATGGCAGTTTACCGCATCACTGGAGATGCTGATCAATGGTGGTCATTGATTCAAAACATGAAGGAAGATGATGAAGTATCAAATATGGAATGGAGGGAGTTCAAAGATCTGTTTTTAGAAAAATACTTCCCTCGCGACCATCGAGCAGATATGGAAAGGCAATTTCTAAGTCTGAGACAGAAGGAGGATGAGAATGTCGCAAAGTATGAGGCTAACTTTACAAGGTTAGAAAGGTATGCTGGTGATTATATACGTAACCAAAGAAGTAATATTGATCGTTTCTTTGATGTGTTAAAACCATTTCTCCGTCGAGCATTAGTCTCACAATCCTTTTCATCGTACGAAGACATTGTCTCATGTGCTATCAAGACCGAAGAGGAATTCTCTAAGTCTTATGACTTTAAAGAAAAGCAAGAGAAGAAGAGACCTGCTGATCAATCTGGGAATGGAAATAAGGGGAAGAAGGGAAAGGTTTAATATCCATCCTGTGGTAAATGCAGGAAGAAACACCCTAGTACTTTCTTGAAGGGAACGAGAGTCTGTTACAAGTGTGGTGAAGAAGGCCACCAAGCTCGTGATTGCAAGGGGAAGAAGGAAGCTACCAACGTTCAGTGCTACAATTGCAGGGAGATGGGGCATTATGAAAATGAATGTCCTAAGCATCAGGAGAACTTACCTCAGAAAAGGCCAAGGGATCAAGGCCAGGCTTATGCTATCACTACTGCTGAGGTAGAAGCTCCGAAAGACGTGGTGGCCAGTAATTTAATGGTTTCCTCAAGTTTAGCAAATGCATTATTTGACTCTGGATCGTCGCATTGTTTCATATATTCCCAGTTTGTTAAGAAAATTAGATATTTCCAATTTGATTTAATGAGGGAGTTGTTAGTTAAAACTCCTAAGGGAAGTATCATTGCAACAAAGTTTTGTGAATCAGTCCCCATTAGAGCACATAAATTTTCTTTATCTGCTGATCTCATCGTCATACCTATGATTGAGTTTGATATAATCCTCAGTATGGACTAGCTTTCGGACTATGATGTGAATATTTATCGTAAGAAGAAAGAGGTTATGATTCTTGATGATAATGATAAGGAACACCTTATTTTTAGAGCAGAATCGTCACCACCTAATTCTTATTTAGATCAACCCCCAGTAGCTCAACTAAATTCAATTATTGGGTAGGAAGAGAATGAAAAAACTGCGGGTGAGGAAAGGAATGTTCAAATAGATGATGTACCTGTTGTGAAAGAATTTGTAGATGTATTTCCGGAAGATTTACCTGGACATCCTCCAGAATGAGAAGTTGAGTTTTCCATTGATTTGATTCCTGGATCAAGGACTATATCGAAGACCCCTTATAGAATGGCCACTGTAGAATTAGTTGAACTAAAGAAACAACTAGAGGAATTGAGTAATAAGGGATTGATTTTCCCTAGTGTTTCTCCATGGGGAGACCCTGTTCTTTTTGTTAAAAAGAAAGATGGATCTATGAGGTTATGTATCGACTACAGGGAGATCAATGTTATAACGATAAAGAACAAGTATCCCCTACCTCGTATTGATGATTTATTTGACCAACTACATGGAGCTCAATACTTTTCAAAGATTGACCTTCGATCTGGATACCATCAGTTGTGTGTAAAGAAGGAAGACATTCCGAAGACAACATTTCGAACCAGGTACGGGCATTACGAGTTTACTGTAATGCCTTTTGGATTGACTAATGCACCCTCTGTATTCATGGATCTGATGAATAGAATTTTCAAGGAGTATCTCGATGAATTTGTGGTGGTATTTATTGATGATATCTTTGTATACTCCAAAACCTACGAAGATCATGAAAATCACTTGCGCATTATCTTGAAGACTCTGAGGAGGAATGAATTATATGGGAAGTTTAGCAAGTGTGAATTCTGGCTTCAGGAGATTTCTTTTCTTGGCCATATTGTCTCTAAAGATGGAATCTCTATTGATCCTTCTAAGACCAAGGAAATCCAAGAATGGCCAGCACCTACGAGTATAACTGAGGTACGCAGTTTTATTGGTTTGGCAAGTTATTATCGACGTTTCGTCCAGAATTTTGCCCGATTGGCTAACCCATTAACGAAGCTCACACGTAAAGGGGTTAAATTTGTTTGGACAAAAGAGTGTGAAGAATGTTTCGAAGAACTGAAGAGAAGATTAGTCAATGCTCCTATATTGAATCTACCATCAGGGAATGATGGGTTCGTTATTTATAGAGATGCATCAAAGAATGGACTTGGCTATGTCCTTATGCAGAATGATAGAGTTATTGCCTATGCATCAAGACGGTTGAAAATTCATGAACAAAACTATCCTACTCATGATCTTGAGTTAGCAGCTGTGATCTTTGCTTTGAAGATATGGAGGCACTACCTCTATGGTGAAAAATGTGAGATTTATACTGATCACAAGAGTTTGAAGTATATTTTCTCAAAAAAAGAACTCAACATGAGGAAAAGGAGATGGCTTGAATTACTCAAGGATTATGATTGCACGATACACTACCACCCGGGGAAAGCAAACAAGGTGGCAGATGCTTTGAGCAGAAAAGACCATGGAGTTTTTAACATGATGAGAATTGAAAGGGATCCAATTTTCATGGATCTAGTGAAGATGGACATGGGAATAACCAGGGAAGGTGAAACATCAATGCTTTTTCAAATGGTTGCCAAACCATCTTTACTAGAAAGGATTAAGAGTTCTCAGACCGATGACGAAGAATATCAGAAGAAGATTAAAGCTGTGAATGATGGGAGATTGAGAGACTTTGTGTATGTAGATGGAATTTGGAAATTCGGGAAGAGACTTTGTGTTCCCAATATACCTGATCTAAAAATGGAATTGCTGGATGATGCTCATAGTTCCAATTTCTCTATACACCCTGGGTGCACCAAAATGTATATAGATTTGAAGGAACATTTTTGGTGGGACAACATGAAGAGGGAGATTTCTGATTTTGTGTCAAGATGTATGGTTTGTCAACTAGTGAAAGCTGGAAGGCAACAGCTTGGAGGAGTCATGCAACCTCTTCCCATACCGGAGTGGAAATGGGACAATATTACGATGGACTTTGTCATAGGGCTACCAAAGACTCCTAGAAGGAACGATGCAATATGGGTTATTGTTGATCGTCTTACCAAGTCAGCACATTTTCTTGCTATAAGAGAAGATCTACCCCTGGAACGTCTAGCAAGACTATATATTAATGAAGTTGTGAGACTTCATGGAGTACCCATATCAATTGTTTCTGATTGTGATCCCCGTTTTACTTCAAGATTTTGGAAAAGTCTTCAGAAATCCCTGGATACTGAACTTCATTTGAGCACTTCTTACCACCCTCAGACAGATGGACAATCAGAACGGATTATTCAGACCTTATAAGACATGTTGAGATCTTGATCACTTGACTTTCAGGGTATGTGGGATCAATATTTACCACTGGTAGAATTTTCCTATAACAATAGCTTCCATTCAAGTATTCAGATGGCACCATATGAAGCGTTATACGGAAAGAGATGTCGTACACCAACCTGTTGGGATGAGGTTGGTGAAAGAAAACTTGTAGGCCCAGAACAGGTGGAGGAAACGGTGGAAAAGGTGACGGTAATCCAAAATCACATCAAAGCAGCTCAAAGTAGGCAGAAGAGCTATGCCGATAATCGAAGGAAGGATTTGGAATTTCAAGTCGGTGATCATGTTTTCCTGAAGGTATCTCCCTGGAAGGGAGTCATACGTTTTGGTAAGAAAGGTAAATTGAGTCCCAGGTACATCGGACCTTTCGAAATTCTAGAACGAATTGGGGCTGTAGCTTACCGATTGGCAATGCCGCCAAGTCTCTCCAAAGTTCACGATGTGTTCCACGTATCTCTATTGAGAAATTACATGCCTGACCCAATGCATGTACTCACCTATGAGGAATTAGAACTGGAACCCGATCTATCTTATTGTGAAGAGCCTGTCAGGATTCTTGATACAAGAGAACACGTACTGAGAAACGGGACGACCTGTTTGGTAAAAGTTTTGTGGAGAAATCATAAGATGGAAGAGGCAACGTGGGAACCCGAGGAACTTATGATGAAGAACCACCCGAGTATTTTTTTTGTAGTAATACCCTAGAAATTGCGAGGATGCAATTATTTGAAGGAGGGGAGAATGTAACACCCCAAGCTTCCACGGTACGTTTCCCTTCGAATAATGCGATAGCGTGTGTTGTACGCAACCTCGAGTTCTAACACACACCACAACTAATTAAACTAGCCGTTGTGAATAGTAATACCTACTTTTTGAAATCATATATATTTTATATTTCAAAATGGACTTCATTTTTGGATTCGGAATATCGAAATTAGCCTAGGGTGAAATTTTGGTACTTTTCAGATAACTTTTATATTTTGATGAATAGTGAAAATTACTAAATTTTTATTAAAAACAACTTTTTTAATCAAAATAATTAATATTGATAAATTATGAATTTGAGTGGTTTTAAAGTATATTTAGAATATATTTTTACCATTTAATTTAATGTTTGTCATTGGACATAATTTCACAATTAAACCAGACATAAACAAGTGTCAATCTTTTGATAGTTATTATCTCTTAAAAACACGCTTTTTATTTTAACAACGGGAATTAATTTTAAATTAATTTCTTCTACTTCTGTGTTTTGAATTTGGAAAAAATGGATTACATTTTTTTAATCAGGATGTCCAAATTATGTAAATAGGTATCTTTTATTTTTACACATTTTGAATAATTACTGCGGTAAATATTTTATTTACCATGGTTAAAGGGTAAATCCGGTAAATAAGGGTTAAAAAATAATATTATAATAATACAAAATTACCCTAAAACGTGTCCTAACCTTATTGGTGGACACATACCCGACCATGGGCATCCTTGGGTCGATTTGGGGACCCCTTGGAGCCACTTGTATGTGGTAGGGACACATTATATTAATAAAGTTAAAATAAAAATAAAAATGGCATAAGCTTACATCCTTTAGAAAAAAATATTTTACATAGGGTTATACATGTTGGATTTTTGATTATAAATATTCATTAGAAAGATAAAACGATTTCCTACATATTTATATTTTATTTATAATTTTTAGACATCAAATATGTTAAATTATTAATGACACAATAATGATGAAATGTTTACCTCATTAACAAATCATTTAAATAAATAAGATTATAATGATTAAAATATTATCTAAAACCTGTCCAATTCTTATTGGTTGATGTTATTTAGAATATGAGTCATCTTATCTTCGACCTCAATGATTGTTGGACCATTATAAACCGAATATAATTATATTATAAAGTAATACTTTCACTCTTTCCTAAAGAGCCCCTCCTATCCCTTATAAAAGGAGACCACTTCAACTCATTCCTCACACCTCTCAAGCCACTTGGCTCGTCCAAACTCTGCCCAAATAAGCTCCCCACATCCCTCTCCTCCTCCTTGAAGCTTACCCTTAGGCAGAAAGCATTTCAAGAAGTTTTTTGGTTCCAACCAAAGTGAGTTACCTAAATTAAAGGTAGCGATTTCTCTTAAATTATTTTCATTTATTTTGCTTCTCCAACCCCCAAACTCTTTTTATTTCCTTTCTTTTGTAACAAAAAAAGTATCCTAAATATACTAGGATGTTTTTATAAGAAGTATTCGAACTACAAATACACACACCTCCATCTAATGGATGATGAACATAATGTTTCTGTGAATGGAAAACTAACGCCTCACGAAACGATGATTGTTCAAATACATCTTACCGCCTCTCATGGTGGCCATTATGATGGAACTGTAATTAAGTGTGATATTAATGATAAATATTTTATATATAAGCTTCTGTAATTCCATTTTATTTCATACCATTATTCGTTTCATTTTGTATATACATACGATAATTTCATTTGAGGAAGTGCGGACTACCGCCCCCTTAAAATGATATGACTCGTTCATACCACACATGGAACGTATAAATAATGGCGTTAATGAAAATAAGTAACATATATAAAATATTATATTATACTGGAATAATAATATACCTATGTATCATTTGGATTCAATTCTTTTAAAATGAAAAATTAAATGGAAGTAGCGTTCGTGCGTACGTACGGACTACCGTCTCCACGAACACGGTGAGATCCATCCTCCATCGTATACATTCAAGTCTTATTCTCATTTTAGGGTTAAAAATAATGTTAATATCATTCTGATTATTAATAAGATATAATCTATCCATTAAAAACATTTCTTACGTAACCAAACATTAAAGAAGAACGAATCGATTATCACCCGAAACGACAATAATACTAAGATATTATTAATAAAGAAATGTTAAAAGATCATATATGATATCATATTGATGTATATGATTATTGTATAATTTAATAACAATGTTTTAATTATTATACAGGAGGTTAACATACCATCGACTAAGGGAAAGTTCAAGGTAAGGGTTTATTTCGCAATCTCTTCATTATCCGAGGTTGTTTATACATAATTATCTACTGGGACCTCGTTATCATCCACGTCCATGTTTCTTCAAAATGTATTTCAAAACATTTTTAATATTTAAAAGAATATGGGTTAAAGTCATTTATACCCTTGTTTGACTTTTTATAAGAAGTTTATAAGGGAATCTTTCCGTCGTTTTCCAAACAAAGTGCTTTTTAACCTTTTCGACAGAATTAAGATAAGAATGTTTTTTCTAACTTATACGGCGGGTGCGGTTATTTTCCACCGTTATAAAATCGTCAAAGCCTCCCTTACAAGCTTATAAGAATATTTTCAAAGAAAATATTTAATTTTATAAATATATGTCTCTTAAATGATTTCAAAATAGAAAGAGATATTTCTTTAAAAAGAGTTTTGATTTCATCTATGTCAACATCCTTTAATGGATTTTACGCTTATTTGAGGATGATATATTATGATACAAAACTTTTATATTGTATTGAAGGTTTTGTGATATGTTTGACTGTGGATGTGCTATTTTTTTATATACCATTCATGGTTTATGGTGAAAGTATTGACATTTTGTATGCTAGTTTTAATACGAATGTTTATGTTATGTTTAAACCTTTTCATATGGGAATGCATTGGACTTAATATGTGACGGGTGGAGCCCGCTATAGCTCCTCGATGCATCGGTAGGTCTCATGAGACAAACTAGTGTCTTGGAACAAGGCCTTGACAAAATCTTATTTTTAGTCTTGGCACGAGGCCTTGGCTATGTGGTTATGATAGTCTGGCATTATGCATCCCAACATTATGAAAGTGGTTATTGATATCGCATGTGATTATTCGATTAGTAGAATATCCATGTAAATAAGTAAATGGCATTATTTCATTTTATTTATGCCATACTATGTTGAAGTTAAAGTTTAAAAGGCTATTGTTTTAGTTATACATTGCCTTAAATATTTATTCTTATTTATGAAAGTTTCCGCTATATTGTTATCCTTACTGGGCATTTGAGCTCACCCCTTTTCTATGTTTTATTTTCCCAGGATGTGAAGAAGTAAATTATGAATGACTTGAAGGGATATTATGAGGGGTTAATAGTGTGGACTATGGAGACAATATGTTGTTTTAGTAGTTTTTTTTATTTTGATGATGTAATGTAAAACTTATGAATATATCTAGTGTTCCCAAGGCTACTAAACCAATCGGTCTTTCGAGATTTGATCTTTCTTGTGATCATGACAATGTTATGTAATTAATGCACCGACTCTGGGTAACTGGGGTTGGGGCGTTACAATGATGATATATTTTATGCTTATTTTCTCTAATGATTATCTTATGGTGTATCCATGATTGATTTTTACCTATGATCACTTGTTTGATTTCATACATGTAATATTACTTGATTTTGTGAATATGGTATGTTTTTAGTAAAACTAAATGATGATTTAATTTTTCTATGTTTTATGAAGATTATTTGTAAAAAAGATTTGTTTTAAATCTAGAGCTAATGAATTATTGATATTATAACTTGTATTGATTTTTAGTTAAATTCGACTGGGATTTGTGCTCACACAATACTTTTTCTATTTTGGAGGAGGTATATATTGTTTTTTAGAACTCCAGGAAAGGTAATGAAATTATATAGAAGGTTAGTTTATCTTTTTTCCATTGTCTTTGTAGTGGGATATTCTTGAGGTGATGGTTGGTCACATGGAGACTTGGTGGTATTATCTTGTTTTAATTTTATAGTTTTAGTGAGTTTAGATTGGTTTTGTATGTCTCATAGATATGTTATATTTCTTCCATATATACCTTGTTGGGTTTTATTTTGTAGGTTTTACATGAGACACTTTTCTTATTGATTTTTCTATTACACCATGTGGAAGACAACCTTGAGAGACTTGTTTAGTTAAATAAGGTTTGTTTATTACAAATGGGTATCATAGGGAATACCTATCCTAAATATTTGTGACACGGACTAGGTTTGGGTTTGTGTATTTAGTATTTAGGGATTTGGACCATTAGAATTTATATTGTAAGTGAGGGAGGGTTCCACGAAATCTCACTTCCATGTCTGAATCATATTTACCATGGGTGGTCATGAATTTTTCCAAGACTGTGACTTGTTATTTTTGTTGTTTGAATAAAATAGTTTTGTGTATTATTTAAATAAACTTATTACTTCTTAAATACTTGTATTTAATTTTATAATTCATAATTTATTTAAATTCATGTTTTTTTAAATCGTAAATATATATTTCTAGAAGCTTGTCTTCTGATTTTGAAATATTCACTTAAACTGATTAGCCATTGTCTTATGTTTAATAGAAAATGTTTCCAAGAGATATCTTATAAATATGAGATTGTAATATGTGAGATAAGTCCATATAAAAATCCACCATTAGACCCATATTTGGTGTAAACTGTAATCCAAACCATTCAGACTCTTGGTCAAGTTCATGTTTGGAATCTAGGATGAGTGGTGGACTATGGATTAGAATTTTCTATGAAAAATCCATCCATAATATGTAGTGAAAAAGGATCTCAGGAATAAAAGTTATTTACTGAGTTTATTGAGATGATATTTACTTTATAAAGACTCTTGATGAATATAAGTTCAGTTTTACCACATACATGCATGAAGGATTGGGGTGAAGATGGTGAGACTTTGTTGAGTTAAAAATTTTGCATGAGGATATCACATGGACATACTTTAAGAAAATATTCAACTATATGTTTTATCTTAAGATGTTATGCATGGTAAAGCTACTAGAGTTTCTAACCTTTGATTAAAGAGAGTGTATTGTAATAGAGTATTCCACATTCTTTTTTGATTTGGTTTACTTTTCCCTGAATCATGTTACCAATGATTACCTAAAATATTTGAGGTATGAGATGGGTTTTAGGGATGATATTTAGTAAATGTTAATTCTCATGTTCCATCCAACTATTTTGGAGTTTTTATAAAGATTCTATACCTATGGTGGCCATAACTAACTGAAAATTATATTTTTTATTTTAATTTCAAAAAATTATTTTTGATTTATTGGTAACCGATCCAAATACAAGAAAACTGGTTCAAAATTAAAAATGAAACCACTTCCATCATCACAACCTCAGGTCACCTTGAGTATCTTGTTTTCTTCTAGATGAGTTTTAGGGGCTTTATCAGGACAACAATAGGTTGTCTTCAATTAGTATATCTGTCTCAGTCATACCAAGCATAATTTTATAAAAGCTCCCAATAAATTTAATCATTATTCAAAAACTATTCATTTAATGAATTTTTGTGAAAGGATGTCCTGATATAGTATGGTTGGATCTACTCTCACTGAGGATTCATAGGTTCATTCTAATTCTTACCAGGGTGATGGGACTTATCCTCAGTATAAGGGGGGTGTTCATGTGGCTAACAAAGATTATGGAGTAGCTGAGACTTGATGTATTTGTAATGTATAGTATGCACCAGAGTAAAATGAAGTAGGACTAGCTACTGTTATAGGTATAGTGTTTATTTCATTTTTTAATTCCACTATATTTGTTTGATACAAGTGATACTTCTTATTTTATATCTTCAAAGTTGTTTGAAATGTTGGGATTATATTTGGATCTTATTCCATTCTTGTTGGATCTTTCCACATCTTTGGGAAAGAGGTCTAAACAATTATTCAAGTGTCCCACATGTCAGGTGATGATAACCAACCTTGAGGTGGAGTGGGAATTCTTAGTTCTTGACATTGATATCTTTTAACAAATTATTAGCATGGATTGGATGATTAGTGTTATCTACTAGATTGATTGTTATCAATATCGACTTTAGTTTTTTATCTTCTGATGGATTCACTAATGTCTTTCAAGGAGAATGGGATTCTAGGTCTCAGAGAGTGGGGCATGTTATTCTGTACTTTAGGTTGATCTCATGTTAGTTGTTAGGGATTTATCTTAATGATGTTAATCCATGTTTGATCATATCACTTCCTATGACGGTGTGCGTATACAACGAGGTCTTCCCAAATGATTTTTCTAGTTTACCTCCATAGAGATAAGTAAATTTTACCATTTGACCTGATTCCTGGTATGATACCCATTTCTATGGAATCATATCATAATATACTTACTATGTTGGTGGAATATAATTTTCATCTTACGAAATAAAATGACCTCAACTCTAGTATGTTGGTGCAATAGTCTACATTTTAACATTGGAAATCAATATAAGGAATAAAAAACCAAAGGATTGAATAGTTTAGTAGTCTTGTTAAACTAGATAAATACATTAATTTCACATAAATATTAATACAAAAAATACACAATTTTTTTCTTTGATAACACCATTAAACCCTTTATTATAGCCCTATATATCAACCAGAAAACACTTCTTAGCATCCTAGGTAAAATAAAACACAAGAATGTAGTGAGATAAGATACTTAGTAAGGGTAAACATATAATGAAATATATCTAGAATAAATAACCAAAATCAATATGGAAAGGTAAATAATTGAAATAAATTCCATTTAAATAATAAATTTAATGTGATATGGATGGAATAAATGATGATAAGATAAATCCATATCAATAATCATATAAGAATGAAAATTATCCAGGGATATTTTAACTAATCAATTAATCACATGGACATAAATGAATAATCTCATAATGACATAATTCACAATGATGGATATCTAAAACATACTCTTAATACCTTTCACATGACAGTTTAAATCCATATGTAAAAACCCATATAATTTGGCCAAATGATTTCTATCATGAGACTTGTTGATGCATTAAGGGACTATCTATATCCAGGACCCACCCATTAGTTAGTAAGTCTAATTTATTCCTCATATGAAAGGGGTGAAAAATAATGAATATAGACATTCATATTGAAAAACTAACATATGATATGTTAATACTCACCCAATTCAAATAAACATAATCATAAACCATCCAAAGTAATATGGTGAATGGTTAAAAAAATGTACATCCTTAGTCAAAACTATTCATAAAAATTAAAAATAAACAATAAGGATGATATCAATAAAACATAACCCTTTTGAATCATAAGTACAATAAAGGGTTTAGGACACTAGTGAATATATATACCTTGAAATGTTTTTAAAAATATTCTTGAGGAAAATAAACTTCACATTTTAAAATTAACCTATTATAACTAAATGTTCAAACAAAATTAGAATAACATTATTTAATTTTTTTTGATAATTATAAATTAATATTTTAAACATTGAGTGATCATGATGGAAAAATATTTTGTTTTTTCCAAACTTATTAAAATAAAGATTCCTTTCGCATTTTTGATAAAAGCCAAATGAGAATTGTTTAGAAAATGAAATGAAGATTCGTTTAATTTGTTTAAAAAGTTAAAAATGGGTAAAAATGTTTTATATATATAATTTTTTTATGTTAATGTTTTTAAAACATTTTTAGAAACAATGTTTTTGGATGAAAAATGAGTTTCGACCAAAGAGAGAAATGAATTAAGATTTTCATAAAAACATTTTCTCAATAAATTTATGTACCAAAGAGTATAGAAATGGTACTTTTACTTGAAAATTTCATGAATAAATTTTTTTGATCTTAATATAATATTTTTAATATAGTAATAACAAATAATTCTCCCAAGGGATATTTTACATAAACAATCCTAAATAATAATGATATTTTGAAATAAACCCTTACCACTTTAGTATCTTCTGAATCGTAAGCCCCCATAAAAGAAATAATCCTCAAATGAAACATTAATTACCATGAATATAAATATATTAATGATATAAAATGTCAATGGTTATGTATATACACCAAAAAAATGAAATAATTGGTGAATATGGCATATGTCCCATGGAAGTAAAAGTGAGATGAGAAACCCTTACCTTAGGTTTGACTCCCATCATATGTGTCCAAACCTCATATATAATAAATATAGGATTATTATAAATATATTAAAGAACTATAATCATATATATCCAAGAATATATGATCCAATTATAACATTTTCCCACCTTTTTTTAATAATATGTCTTTATTTTCAATATTTTGGGTGTTAATTGCATTGTTTTCTCAAACATGTAGTTTCCAGAATGTTTAGGATATTGTACATAGAATATAGTTAAATCATAATTATAATTTAATTATTATTAAAAAATATTATTATTTTTCATTAGATACATCCTTAAAACCATTATTTAAAATTGGACGTAGAAAATGAATCACATTACTTCATGAATTTGATAGGTCGCACATACACCCGAGTGACAATATTAGTCCCATAACAGGTGAAAAGGTAAGGAAGTGTTTGATATTTTAATTTAAAAAAAAAATTATAATGTAATATATAACACATATATTCATTAAATTTATCTTTATTACCTTCCATGTAAACAATAATTTAAAAATGAATCATAATGCTTCGCGAGGTGGTAGTACGCCGTATACATAAACAACTTTATCATATTTTAAACAAAATGGAAATTAAGAAGATATATGTTATATTATAACCCCATAATTATAATTATATAAAAAATATTATATATATGCATTAAATACATCATTATATGAAACTATGGTAAGTGTTGATGGAAAACAAGTTACAACAGTTTGCGATTCAGTAGTTCACCATCCACACGATTAATGATTTCATTTACCTTTTGATGGAAGTGGAAATCTATAAATATTATTAAAGAAAAAAATTAAATATCAGCATGTGGGATATATTGTTTCATTATAATTTATGTGTCAAGACATAATTTCTGTTTTTTAAATAATAAATAAAGAGAATGGGCTCAGGGAAGACAATTATATTATTTTAGAGAAACATCCTTTGGATATCTTTTTAAGGACCCATTGGTTGGTATTTTTGGGAAGAAAAGAAGCAATATAATATGTATAAGGATTCCTTAGAGGAATATTTATTTGTATTTTTCAATAAATAATGGATTTATAGGTGTGAGGAATTGAGGGGAGCGAGTTCCCTTTTATAATTGAGGAGTCAAAGTTTTATAAATACCAAAAACTATTCAATAATGGGAAGTCACTATCACCCCAAGTTCCAAAAAAATTCAAAAATAATGGATTCAAGGTACTATATAGTTAAGAAACACCTCTAACACAAAAATAATTTTTTTAATATTGTTATTACTTATCATTTAAGTTTACTTAATTTTTTTATTTTAGTAGTCACTTATATCTTTTAATTTAACTACGTAATCTGTCCTTTAATAATAAAATTAAAATTAACCTTATTATATTATTGGTAACCATTTATGATAAATATTAAATCCAATTTATTAAATAAAAATCCTTTGTGTGTAAAATTAATTTTAATATAAGTGCATGTAATGCACAAAACCCCATTTTAACCTTAATTATGACATTTGTTTTTTATTTTCTTTATTAATATTAATGAAAAAAATTAATTTTACTTTATTATATAATATAAATTATGATTATTAAAAATATATTATCCATTTTATCAAATTAAAAATAAATAATTTATTGAATTTAATTTTATATTAATCATGCATATGCGAAAAAAATCGATTTTCCAAAGGGAAAATTTTCAAAAGTATAGAACGTTTTAATATAAAAAATAAAAATGAAATTATTTCAAATGACATAAATTAGATAAATTTGACTATAATTGAACTAAATTTACTTTAAAAAACCAATTTATAATATTATTTAACTTTTTAAATAATTTAAATCAAAAGACATTTTTCAATACAATCGGTATTTTTCATTATTCATCAAAAAATTAATATTTTTAGAAAATTATCAAAAATTCACCCAAATAAAAATTTTACATTTATATTTAAAAAAATATTTATTTTTTCAAATAATATTTCTAATTTTTATAAATATTTAATGTTAAATTATTTGCACAAAGTGTAACTAAACCGACTTTTAAAAAATACCGGTTTTCATAAAACATTTCTTTGTTTTCCAAATGGTTCTTTTATGATTATAATAAATGGATAAAAATTTAATTTATATTATATATTTTTAAACTGTTTAATTTTTATAATTTAGTTAGTCATATTCATACCTTAAAACATAACGACTATGATGTAAGTGTAATGTTTAAATAATAAAAATTTAATAGAATATCACATTTTGTTTAAACTAGGCATTGCATATAACACAAGATATCAAAGAGATTTAATTTATTTAATAAGAAATATATTATAAATTCTTGGTGTGTAAAATTCTCTTATATTTTTGGTGTTTTATGAAATATATTCTATTGAATATGATTTTCCTCTTTTAAAATATCAGGGTGTTATATTCCACCCATATAAATAAATTTTCACCTCATAATTTAATTTTGATCTCAGTAATAAGGGGGTTTAAATTTGAAAATATCATTTTTAAAACCCCAAATAATAAAATGGTTAATAAAATATCCCATTGATAATAAAGGAAGGTAAATTTGAAGGTCATCTTGAATAAATCATATTAGGTTTCCAAAAAGTATAAAATTGGTGGTAAGTGAAGATATAAACCTGGAAGAAAATAATAATGCCTAATGGTTAATGTAGATGGATAAATATCATTTATATAAAGATTTGAAATGATATAGAAAATCTAAATTCCATTAATCCCTAAATATATGATGAGTTAAAAGGAAAATTGATTCATCAAAAAATGAAGGTACTAGGATAACTTTATTGTTTCATGGTCCTTTTCCTATAGATGATGAATTCCTTTATTATCTAGAATGAGAAAATAGGAAAATATAGTTACTTGGTATCTTTATATTTCGTAGGCACAACTTAATCATTTTGATGTGATATGATCAAATCCTACCTCATAGCATACTTCAAGAAATGAATATCCAATAGGATTTTTATGCCTGATGTACTAAAATTGACATTTAATAGATCGTTAGCTCATTAAAATAATGAAATGTAATTCCTTCTATCTTCACATATTTTAAAAAACCAAAAATAGTTAGCACAAGTTACTCAATGACACCAAAATTTTTTCTTAATCAACTCCATAAATAGTTAACCATAATTCTCACCCAAAATGTGTCTAACCAAATTCATAGCCCAAAAACCAAAATGGGAGGTAACTAAATCAACATTAAATTCATTAGAAAATAAAAAGTGGATATTAATTTCACATTAAAAATATGTGATTACCTTTATCACAATAAAACCTTAATGAAAATATGCATTCCTCAAAAACAAATATCCCAGGTGGTCTAGTATAATCCATAAAACCAAAAATGTAGTATACCCATCAAAGAGAACATAAATAACTAACCAATTTCAATGTTATCAATAATATCCCATATACATCTTTTATCATTATTACGTCAAAAAATACACATATTATGTATTATATTCTTTTAATCACATGTTTTCTAAAATATCTACTTGATGCAAAAACAATTTTCTTGGTTATGAGTACTACCCATCATATGATTTTTACTGTACAATGAAAAGGTACTAAAGTACAATGCTTATACAGTTAATGATTATTATACACAAAATATCATCGATAAAACAATAATATAACATAATTGTTCAATCTGAACACAATAAATTTAATCAATCCACATCATCTGTTGTAATTACATAAGCTTGACCTTTGTCTTATAGCTACTTCTGAGGTATATTTCCTTGATGATTGTGGAATTTATTAGTGTAGTGCCCCATATCCTTACAGTTGAAAAATTTAACACAATTGGATTATTTATTTCGACTTCATTTATTAACCTTATATTATTTTTATTCTCACTTTAACCAAACTCTCATTCCCTTCAAGTAAGTACCAGAGTGTTTATTTCCATAATTATCACATGTGGGGAAACTCTAATTTCCCTTCTTCCCCTTGTCAATTTTTTTCTCAACCATCCTCTTCTTATCATTCTTCCATTCAAATAAATAATACTTATATAATTTATTATCCATATTGATGACATAGGATACTATGTATTTGTATGAATAGAATGTTTGGGAGACTAATTTTCTTTGAAATATTGGATTAAACTCTTCAAATAAATGATAATTCTTACTCTATGGATTATGTGAATTAATACAGTTGCCATTATATCTACTAGGAACCATTTATAAACAATTAAATACACTATATTATATCATAAAATTTTGTATCATAATGTTTAATTTCAAAACTATTGAATCACTTAACATAAATTCAAAATGTTATGGCTGGATAATATCATAATCATTAACATGGTTTCTTTTGAAAATTTTACAAACTACAAATATATTTTCAAATCCTTCCTAATGATTTGTAAAGAAAATGAGAATTACCCCAATAATATATATCTAGATTGTTAAAATAGTTGTGAAAAAAAATCCCATTTTAATATACTAGTAAATGCTTGAGTCAAGCCTGATGCACCTTTTTCTCAGTTATTACCACTAATTATATTTGTGCCAAAAACATGTCCCCTTATAGTATCTGAACATGTATGTATTGATTCAAAACCATATAATCTCTAATTTATCAAAACATTAAAATGTTATCCTATAATTTTACTCATCTATAATTTGTGTAATTCGGTTAGGTTCCCTAATCTATGTTTTCCAAAATTTAGTTTCCAAGGATTCTACTAAATTTCATCTGATACCAACTGTAATAACCACAACTCCAGTAACCCAGATACAATTTTTAATTTATTAGATTGGTACTATATACAATGAACCACATCCCAAAGGACCGAATAGTTTATAATTAATGGTAAACTAGATACATACTTGAATTTCACATGCATTTGAAAATATAAAATACACTATGTTTTTTCTATTAGAATGAAATTATTCCCCATAGAATATCTCTTTATAACAATAAAAAAACACTTCTTGGTATTTTGGGGAAAATAAACCATTAGAAATGGGTGAGCATAGATACTCAGTAAGGGTATGAATATAATTTAATCTTTCATGAAGAAATAATTATAATCATATTGAAGGGTAAATAACCAAAACACATGCAATTTTAACAATAACTTCAACATTGTGTGGAAATAATAAATGATAATAAAATAATCCATATCAATAATTAAATGATCTTGAAACATATCCATGGAAATTATAAATAAAAGAATAATCACATGTAAATAAATAATAAATCTCATAATGTGGGAATGTATAATTTTGGACATCTAAAACATACCATTAAGAACCATAACAATACAACATAAATCACTGGATAAAAACCCATATAATTTGTAAAATTTATTTCTCTCATGAGACCTTTCGACGCCTTATGGGGCTATCAATAACTAGGAACCATGCATCACTTACTAAGTCCAATGTATTACTCATATTAAAGGGGAGAAACATAATAATTGTAAACGTTTATATCAAAAAACTAAAATATAAAATGTTAATACTTACTCCAATCAAATAAACATAATCATTAACCATCCAGAGTAACATGGTAATGGTAATAAAATTATATATCATCATTCAAACTGATCATTAACTATCAAATGAAATAAAAACTATAATTTAAATACAACATTCCATAATAGTATCATAATTAAAATAAAAGCATTGTTTCATTGATGAATATAAATACCATGAAAAGATTCCATAAAATAATTCTTGAAGAAAGAAACCTTTGTATTTCAAAAATAACATTCTAGAACTAAATTTTTTCAAAATCGTTTGAAAATAAATTTATTTGAAAATAAAAGTTTAAACTTATAAATTAATCATTATAACATTGAGTGGCGATGAATTGGAATTTTTTTCATGTCATCTTATTAAAAAAAATATTTCATTCACATTTTTAGTAAAGACCGAATGACAATGGTGTGGAAAATGACATGAAGATTCCTATAAAAAATTTAAAATATAAAAAATTGTTAAATAGTTCTCCAATAAATAAATTTCATAATTTTAAAATCATTTTTGAATTTTTTTTATAAAAAATGGTTTTGGAAGAAAAAAATTCAATCAATGAGAGAAATGATGTCAGATTTTCTAAAAAACATTTTCCCAATAATTTTAAGTAAAAAGAGTGGATACATGATACTATTACTTGAAATGATAATTAATAACAATATGATATTAAAATATATTTTTTTTAATATAGGAATAACAAATAATTCCCCCATGGGATACTTAAATACAAACAATCATAAACAATGAAGAGATTGTGAAATAAACCCATACAATTCTAAAAAATTCTGAATTATAACCCAAATAAATTAAATAATCATAAAATGAAACATTAATTACTATTAAACAAATATATTCATGATATAAAATATCATAGGGTATGTATATACACTACATAAAAAACAAGCGGTGATTATGGCCTATGTCTCATGGAACTAAAAGTTAGAAGAGAAACCCTCACCTCAGGTTCGAATCCCTTTATATGTGTCCAAAACTACTATATAATAAATATATGTTTATTATAAATATATTAAGGAATCATAATCAAATATATAATATCATATATAATCCTATTATAATATTTTACCACCTTTTTGTTAATAATATTTCATTAATTTCATTGTTTTGGGTGTTAATTACATTGTTTTATCATGCGTGTTTCGTAATTTAAGCTACATTTCATGTACATAGAATATATTTCCATCATAAATAGAATTAATATAATTTTATAATTATATTTTTTCATTATATACATTTTTATATCTATTCTTGATAATTTTACATAGAAAATGAATCACATCGCTTCGTAGAGATGGAAGGTTGTACATACGCACGAGCAACGATATCATTCCCTTAACAGGTGAAAGGGTAAGGAATTTTATGATATATAAATTTTATATAATTTATATCATTCCATATATATCACATATATTCATGATATTTTTCATTATTACCTTTCATGCAAAGTGTAAGTGAAGAAATGAATCACATAGCTTTGTGAGGTGAGAGTCTACCATACACACGGGAAAAACTATTGTATTTTAAATGGAATAGAATGGAAGAACATATATGTGATATTATAAATAAAAAAGTATAATTAAATCATAATATTATATATGTGCATTAAATCCACCCTTATATCGAACCATGAGAATTGTTGATGGAAAATGAGTTACATCAGTTTGGGAGGTGGTAATCCTCCTTACACATGATTGATGATTTTGTTTCCCATTTGATGAAAGTGAAGATGGATAAATTTTATTACATAAATTTAATAACATATTTGTTTATATTTTATCTTGGTTTTATTATATTGGACGTTTTAAGAATTAATTTATGGTTGTAAAATAAAGAAAGAAAAATAGTAGGCTTAGTGAAGACAATTACCATCTCTTAGTGAAACCTAATTTGGATATATTCTTAAAGACCCTAGGGTTGGTATTTTGAGAATACAAAAAGCTCTATAACATGTATTTGGATATTGGGGATGGATGTTTTAGGTTTTTTTCATGACAAATGGTTTTATAGGGGTGAATAAGTGTGGGGGTTAGTTTCCTTTTATAATTTAGGAGTGACATTTTTATAAATGCCCAAAACTATTCAATAATAGGAAGTAAATATCACCACAAGTATATATAAAATTAATAAATAATGGATTGGGGGGATGATATGGTTGATCAAAAACTATTACACAAGAAAAACACATGTTATAAACATTTTCTTCTAAATCCTTTAAGTTTCCATAATTTTACCATTTTAGTTTTCACTAAGGTAAGTATCTTTTTATTTAACTATTTAATTTATCCTTTAAGAATAAAATTAAAATAAGACTTATTATATAATTTTTAACAAATTATTATAAATATTAAATCCAATTTATCAAATAAAAATAATTTGTTTTTAGAAAATTAATTTTAACACAATCACATATAATGTGAAAAACCTCAATTTAACCTCAATCATGATAATTAATTTTTATTGTATATATTAATATTTATGAATATAAATTAATTTTAAAATATTATATAATGTAAATTATTTTTATTCCAAATAATTAATCCATTTTATCAATTTAAAATCATAGAAATGAAAGAATTTAATTTTAGATTAATCAGGTAGACGTGACAAAAAAGAGGTTTTCGAAAGAAAAAATATTAAAAAGTATAGGAAGTTTTTTGATCAAAATAAAAAATAAAATTGATTAAAAGGACCTAAATTATTTAAATTTTAATACAATTGAGATAATTTTACCATCAAATCAATTCTATTCATCAAAAAATTAATATTTTCTGAAAATTATAAAAAATAACCCAAATATAATTTTGAAATATATATTTTAAAAATTAAGTTTATTTTTTAAAATATTTTTTATAATATTGGTGAAAATTAATTTTAAATTATTTATGAAAAACACAAATAAACCACCATTTATAAAAATTCAGTTTTTAGAAAACATTTCTTTTAATGTGTCTTATTTTATTTATAATTAATATATAACCATTGAATTAATTTTATACATGTATAAACAATGTAATTTTCATAATTTAGTTATTCTTATTAATACTTGGAAACTTAATGACTAGATTATAATGGTTATGTTTAATTAATAATAATTTAATAGAGCATTGTGTTTTGGTTAAACCTAGCATTGTGTGTAATGTAAGATATATAAGAACACATATACTTTTCCCATGATTGATAATCTCTTTGATTAGCTTAAGGGCCTCATCAGTTTTCAAAGATTGACCTCCAGTCAGGGTACCACCAGTTGAGAATCCATGAAATGGATATAAATAATAATTATTTTTTGATACAGTATGAAAATTTCATGTTTTTGTTTATTGCATTCGGTATCACTAACACTCTTATAGTATTTATGACATTGATGAACTAAATCATTCATCACTTTTTGGACTCTATCATGGTCTTGTTCATGGATGATATTTTGGTGTACTCTGAGTTGGAGGAGGAACACGCAGACCATTTGGATATAATTATTCAAAACTTGAGGGAATATAATCTGTAAGGTAATATTTAAAAATTTACATTTTGGATCATGGAGGTAAAGTTTTTGGGTCATGTTACATCTTATAGGGGAATCTCAGTGGATCCTAAAAAGATGTAGGTAGTAATATCCTAATAGAATCACATAATTTTTTTTTGAAATCCAAAGCATCTTGGGGTCGTTTGGTTATTCTAGGTTAAGTGAAGACTTCTCCAAGCTTACATATCCAATGAAAAGTTGAACTCTTAAGGGTGTAAAGTTTGAGTGCAATGAATAGTGTCAGATATCTTTTCATGAAAAGAATGTCAGGTTGAATTCAGCTCTATTTTTGATTCATTTGGAACCACTTTCAAGTTATAACATTTTCTATGATTCTTATGGTACCAGTTTTGGGTGTATCTTAATATATAAAAAATAGGTGGTGGCCTTTTTCTCCCTCTAGTTACTATATCATGAGAATAAATACACTACCCATGATCTTGAGATGGCAACGGTTATCCATGCACTCAAAACATGAAATAGATATCTATTTTGGGAGTGTTTATGGTATATTTTGATCATAACAGCCTGAAATATATCTGCACTCAAAGGGATATGGACATGAGGTAAATAAAAAAGGTTTCATATCTTTATAATTATGATTTTTATATTTATTATACTCATGGGAAAGGGAATGTGGTTGCCGATGAATTGAAAAGGAAATTACTATCTCGAGTAGTGAATGAATCGGTGGAAGAGTGGTCTCTAATGATTTTTTTCATTGAGATGATATTGGGAATAAAGGAATTCAGTGGGAAAGTCTTCTAAGATTTATTGAAGGTTAAATCATCATTTTATGAGTAGGTTAAACTTTATTAAGTACTTTACACTAATTTTCAACACATTAGTGAAATCTTAAAAGGAGGGGAGACCTAATGTGAGTTTTCTTAGTCTCTTGGCGTTGCTTTGTGATTTCAAATTAGGTTGGTTGTAACCATTTTTATAAGGAAGTATTTGATGCATATTGGGAACTAGTCTTGTTTACCCATGCCCCCTCATACTACAAATATGTATTATGAATTGAAATGTTGATATTGGTGGCTGGGATGTGATAGTCGATTTTAGACTTCATATCACGATGTCTCACTTTTAAGAGAATTAAAGAGGATCACTAGAGACACACTATATTGTTACAACCCTTAAAAATTATGGTTTGGAAGTGGGATGATATATCCATTTACTATGTTGTTGGTTTATCATAGAATCCTTATGGGAAGGATGAAATTCTGGTGACCATTAAATAACAAGTGAAATCATCACATTTCCTCCTTATCAAAGAGACAAAAAATGTGAGAAAAATTTTGGACTTGTATTTCTAATAAGTTGTGAATATTTATTGTCTTCCCTCTAAAATTATATTTTATAGGGACCCAAAATTCACATCCATGTTTTGGAAATATTTTAAAAGGTGATGGGTTTCTAATTGAAATTAGACAAGTCATATCATGCAGAGAAGAATGGAAAGGGAGAGAGAGAGGGGGAAAGAGGGATCTATCCAGGTCCTTGAAGATATTCTCTGGGAATGTATTCCTGAATTTTTTGGTTCTTGGGAAAATAATCTTCCTTTGGTCTAGTTTTATTATAATAATAGTTATCAATATTTAATTAAGATGACCCATTTGTAGGAATTGTATGGGCGTCCATTTATATCTCCCTTATGCTGGGAAGAGTTGGGAAAGTAGTCCTTGTATGGGATTAGTATTGTTCTTTAAATGATGGGAAATGTGTAGTTAATTTAGATGATATTGGTCATGGAACCAGGTTATCAAAATTTCTATGCGTTCTATATTTATTGACCATGAGGGTTTTAGGTTGGTGATCAGGTTTTTCTCACAGTTTCACCTCGTTTGGGACCTCATCAGTTGGGTAAATAGGGTAAGTTGGCATAGAGTTTTATTTGGCCCTTTGAAATCATTAGATGAATTAGAAAGTTGGAATATGAGTTTTACTTACCGACTTTTTTGACTTAAATTAATGAAGTTTTTCATGTTTCCCATTTGATGAAGTATCAAAAGGATCCTTCCCATGTGATTTAATTGGAGTATATTGATCTTGAGCTCAATGACACTATGGTTGAGAAACCATTTAAGATTATGGATCACTATGAAATAGAACTGTGTAGTAAAACAATTACCTTAGTCTGTTCACTGTATAATTGTAAATAGGATATCCACGAGACATGGGAATTAGAATCGCTGATGAGGTAGTAATGGACTTATATTTTTGTGATTCTAGGAACTTGAGGATTTTCTAGGGACCAAAATATTATATAGTGGAGAAAATTATAAAATACCAGGTAAAAAGGTATATCCCTTTCAATGTTAAGAGATTTTTTATAGGTTTAAAGGGATTAAGAGTTATTCTAGGAGTTTCTGAAGGACCTGGGATGGACACTACCTACAATACATATTCACGTTGTGAATATGAATAAGGATGTGAATCTGTCACTGTTTAGATTTCATGAGTTTGGTATAATCCATGAATTGGAGCTGGGAGTGAGCAAAAAAAAACTATTTATATCATAGAAATTAACAATAAATGAACCATTTTCACATTGTAAAGACATTGATCGGGACAATTTGAATTGAGGAAATTCTTTTTTTAGGCATACATCAAACTCAACTAATATACGCCATAAATCTTGGATTCATGACATGAATCCTTTGTGTCCAGTGGGTTTTATTACACTGAAAGTTTAAATCCTCTCCATTTATTTCTAAATTATCCCCTCTCATACCAAATTATTCTTTTTGGTGCATTGTGGATGATTTATTCTCTTATGAATCAATCTATTAGATATTCGATCTCCAATATGGTTATCCTGATTCTCCATGGTAAGCTATATTTTTCTTATTTGTCTCTTTTGGTCTTGGAAGCAGCATTGGATGAATTTGTGGACCAGAATGTTATTTTTTTTCAATTGATAATTTTTAGTTTTCAGTTGTGAATTTTATTTTAGATTTTTATCTTTTATTTTATAACCAGTATTTTTAAGGTTACTGGGTTTCCTCCATTCTTGAAGTAGGTGTCTCTCTAAAAGGGTTGCAATTCAGGAAATTATTATGTTATCATAATATCTTTGGGTCATTCAATTAAAACAAATTATTTTATATTTTAATAGAATTGTTGGAGGAGATTCATTTTTTAAAGGGGTTTTCTTTGAAAAAACAATTGTGCACACTAAGTGTTTAATAAAATGATTTCATGGTTGTTTTAGTTTTAAAACAGGTCTTCATGATTGGAAGTGGAATGAATTTTATGTGAAAAATGTTTTATTAAATTCCATAATGGGTTTTAAATGCATTTTGATAGGCTTATCACATTGGGTAACCTTTAGTGCATCAAGAAATAGTCTTGTCACTCTTTGTGTGTGTAATGACATAAGATATCTATGTAAATTTTTTTTGTGAAATAAAACTTGAGGTTATATTGGTTGGATTTACCTTAGGCCTCGAGTGGGGATTTTAATTCATTTATAGAATGCATTCCCTTAGTTTAGAGCCCAAATGGCGTGTTTTTTTCATTTATGATTTGTTTATCACATGATAGTATTTTCAGGGTTTTATTATTAAATTTTTATCTTATGGTGTATCAATGGTTGATTATTACATATGATTTCCAATTTTATTTTATACTTGACATATTCTTGGATTTAGTAAATATGGTATTTTTTTATGAACCAAAGGATGATTTACAAAAAGGATCTATTTTATGAAAATTCTTTGTAAACTGGATTTCTTTTAAAGTTAGATCTAATGCATTCATGATATTAGAAGTTTTATAAATTCTTTGGTGAAATATTACAAGGATTTTTGTCAACATCTTAGTGGCCACTTTCTTTTGATAGGTACTATTTTGGGTTTCACTATTCAGGTTTTACATGGGACATGCTACTTTATTTTTTTTATTCTTAACCATATAGTGGACCACCTAGGGTGACTTGTTTAGTCGACCCAGGTGGGTTCTCTACAAGATTTATGATAGATATTTTTATATTATTAATGTTAAATTATATTATTTAGTTGTGTTAGTTCAAGTTTTCACAACTACCATCTACATGTGGGGTGGATATGTTCCATTATTTTTGAGGGATGAGTCATGTGGTGTATTCTTTGGATGGATATATGGTTAAAACCATTAGACCTCTATAGGTAATTAATGGTTGGATTGAGGCTTGGGATGGGGAATTGAGTTCTTGGTATCCTTGAAAAGAGCATAATTTTCATGGGTTCTTATTATTGATATATATTGAAATATTCATAGAAACATGCACACACACAAATAAATATGTGTATCTATGAATACCTTTTTACTTGGTGAGTGTGGAAAGATGGTTTTGATGATTAAATAAATAATGTATAAATATTATCTCTGATGTATTTGAGAATATATTTTGGTCATATATATTAATGATGTGTATGAAAATTTAATTATTTAAATTAGATGTTTTAAATTATGGGATGGCCATAGTGAGTTTTATTACTCCACCATTCCTGAAAAAATTAACATTTATTTTATGTTTCCGTATTGATTTATAGGGGAAACTATGCAGTTCGTTAGGTTGATTATAGATTATCGATGGAATGATTGAAAATTACCTTTTGAGATAATTTTTGTAATATTTCAATTGATGTGTTATTTTGGTTTGAGACATTTTTATATCAGGTTTTATGAGTGGCATGTTACTTTCATATATATTTTTACATCCCATATAGTTAGATGTTTCCTTTTGTAATATAAATTACTCCATGTTTTTTATTTTTAGAATATTATATGTTTTTTATTGAGGTAACACATTTATTTTCATAATAAATACCTTATTGAATGTAACTATAACCAAGACTAGTGGATGTAGGCTTGGGGAGATTACATGTTAAGCGGTTGGGATGTTACTGAAGGCTTGAAAATATTTTATTTGAGGAAGATTTATTATAGCATCCCACCTTTTTATCACATAGACTTTCATTACATTTTACAAAACCGAGGATCTTTAAGGTTTAGTGTTTTGGAAAACAAGAACTTAAAACATGAAAACATACATAAAACATTCTTCTTAAACCCTTGAAAGGATTCTATTAAATTTAATCCTAGGTTCATTACTACATCTCATAACCTGGGGACATACAACAAAAGAAAGGGTGAGCAGAAGGCCCAGTAAGGGAAACAAGAGAAACATTTTACATGTGAACTTGAGATACTTCAATAAGGACATGAAAAGAACTTTAAGGCATGAAAATGAAACCATGAATCATATCATAATAAAAATAACATTTTTCATAACTTGAATATGTGGCTACAACATTTAATATTGACAATCGTTTCGTTTCACCAAGGTCCATCCCCAAGGTGTCGTTAAAAATTACCAAGGTTATTCACCAAGGCGTCGTTAAAAATGGTCATCTCTAGAGATTAAGTCTTTACCCAATGCATTGGAGCGCTATCTGGGCGCACCCTTGACATGTATTTATTATCATGTGAGCCACATATATCATCATAAATCATTTCATAAACAACCCATATAACATAAAAGAAATGGGTTTCATTTCATAATCAAAACGTTTTAAAAACTGCTTTAAAGACATGATCTTTACCTTACTTTAAACCCACGGAAAGGGAATGCGGGTATCATGTATGTAAATAAAAGAATTTAAAATGGAACGTTTTTGTATATATGTGAATAACCCTGTAGAAAAAATAGCTTTGAGTATTCACTTAATAACAGGAAGTAATTTTGAGAAAAAGAGAGAGGTATTTTGAGATGAAAATTCTGCAGCACAACGGCTATGTTACAAGGTTTTAGAAAACATTGAAAAGAGAGGGGACATGGGTAAAACAATGATAAATGACCCATAAAATAGTAGAGGGACAGAATATAAGGGATTCAAGAACATGGTAATGAAATTTTAAAATATACCATATGAAATGAAGAACATGAAAGGAAGACAAAAATAAGATTTCTCTTATGAAAATTCGGCTTCCTAACAACGTTACATAAACTTCAACCAAAAATGAATTGATGATATAAAATTGGGTCTCTCATCATATGAACATAAAAGATCAGTATGATAGATATAGAGATAATACCCCAACATAATAAAAAGGAACTTGCAAGACTTGACATGGAATTAGAACTTGAAAAGGAGAAGGGTGAAAGAATCCATTAAAAATTCGGCAGCCTAACGACCTTACTTAAACTTCAAAAAAAATGTATTGATGAGATCAAATAGGGTCTATTATCATATGAACATAAGAGTCCAGTATGATAGATATATATATCATACCCCAACATAACAAAAAGGAACTTGAAAGAATTGACATGAAAGTAGAAATTCAAAACGAGAAGGGTGAAGAACCACTTAAAAATTCGGCAGCCTAACGGCGCCACTTAAAACTTCAAAAAACTGAATTGATGAGATAAAATGAGGTCTATCATCATATGATCATAAAATATCATTATAATAAATTTAGAGATCATACACCAACATAATAAAAAGGAACTTTAAATACTTTACATGATAATAGATCTTGAAAAATGAGAAGGGAGAAAGAATCTGTTACAAAAATTTCGGCAGCCTAACGACGCCACTTAAAACTTCATAAAACGAAATAATGAGAGTAAGAGGGGATATCTCATTATGTGAACATGAAAAGTGAAGTAATCTGAGTATAAAAGAACACCCTTTAACATAATAACATGGAGCAGAAAAGAAATTACATAAATAAGATTTCTTGAAAAGAAAGAGAGAGAGATCAGATTCCTTACCTTAAAACGTAACTCTTAAAACTCAAAGGTTTGGACCTTGAGGGCTTGGGGGAACCTTGGGAGGACTCCTTGGGAGTTAAGGAGACCATAAATTCGTTGGGGGAAATTTGGGAGTGAAAATTAAAGGATGAAAGGGTGGGTATTTATAGGTAAAGTGAGGGGACATGGCATTAATGACCAAGGGACACCTCACAAGTGCTTTTCTCAAAACCATCTGTTCTCCCTTGGCATTTACAATGGAGTTAGGCCACATGGGTCCCCAAAACAATAATTCATCACCCTTGGACAGCCAACCCTTAAAATATCTCATGAAATCATCATGACATAGTTATGATGTCATTAAACATACTGAAACCCTAAAACTATATTTTTACTATTCACTGAAAATTCAACTTTCTCAGAAAAATCCCAAAATTTAACATTAACCAAATATCAAGGCTCTAATTTCAAAAATGAACTAAATTTTATAAAAATAATTTTCTAAATATTTTTAATTTTATTTTTAACTAAATACATTATTCACTGAAAATTCATTTTTTTAGAAAAATCCCCAAAAATTACCATAACATAATATCGATGCTCTGAGTTCAAAAATAAAGTCCATTTTATAAAAATAATTTTCTAATTAATTTTAATTAATTTTTTAATTAAAAAACACTATTCATCCAAAAGAACTAATACTTGACTAATAATTTATGAAACCATTATTTAACCATTTTATTGAATCACATTACTTAATCAAGGTGCCTAGATTATACTAATAGTTTATTTAAGTGAGATTACTAATCCATTTGGACTCATTACAAATACTAATCATAAAATCACTATTCATATATTACTATTCATCAAAAATCAAGTTGATCTTATTAGACTCTAAATTTCGTATTGAACATAATTGTAGAAGACCATTTTTTTGCAAATCATTACACATTTTTAATTATTTAAGGTTTACAAAAACATTTTTAAAATATACTTTTTCTAAAATTCATAAAAAATATGCATAATATATTTATCTGATCATTTAAAAATTCATAAAATTCATCATAAGAAGAAATCCCATTTTTTATTTAAAATAAAGGATTACACAAGGCAGTTACAGTCTCCTTACATAGCCCCTTATCACACCAGCATAGGACCTAAGTGTAAGGTGTGCTGAGGTGAGTTAATCTGAGGGAGTCTTGGCCAACATAGCACGATTAGTAATTTCTATTAGTTTTAACTTCTCGCAAAGGTGATTCTGTTCTAGCTTCACACGATGAAGTTCGGCTTGCGTTTGGTGCAGAGCAAAGCCCAGTGGTGCTACCTCATTCCCAAGTTCTGTTAGATGGGATTCAATCGGTCCAAGAATACTGGATGAGGCCATTGAATCTTCTTTATATAATAATTAACCAAGATTACTTGTATTTAGAGACAATAGTAGAAGTTTTTAGTTTCTAGCAGTCATATTGACCAATGGTCATATAATAGTCAAAAACCAACGGTATCATTTTAATTATAATCATGTTATCAAATGAAACATTTTTTTGAGTACAAAAATAAAATAAAACAACACATAAAATTAGGAAACAATATTTATTCAAAATTTCGGGTCGTTACAATATTTCCCCTTAAGAAATTGTGTCCTCACAATTTTTTTTAAAATTAGGTTTTGAAATTTCATTGAAAGACCCACATCGGAAAAGGAGTCAGTAAAACTATTACTTTTAAAGAAAGAAAGGGAAGTACGAAGGTCACCCGAGTTAGCCCACACTAGGATTCCATGTATGAAAACATGGACATGGAAGAAAAACAAAGGGTCAAGTTCTGAGGGAGAGTGATAGAGAACGTGACTATGAGAATGTTAACCATAAGAAAATCCCAAACTTATGATGTGTGTAAACGGTCATTGATTACCTAGTAGGAAATGTAAACCAACAACGTTTTTTTTACGTTCCTTTTCATAATTTTGAGGAATTCATTTACTACATAGAACAAAAACATAAGAAAATATACCTACCTTCATGGAGAGTTTCATCCTTTAATAAGTTTTTACCAAAACTAATCTTTTCTCCAAAAGATTGGCATTCAAAACTACTTGGTCTCATCAAAACACAAGAATCATCTTCTAGAGAATCACATAATCCACAAAAGATTAACTATCTATTTCTTCTATCTTTAAACATTATCCCAAAAACAGAAAGGGTAAGGTAAAACAACTCTTCAAAAAGAAAGAATCCCATAGTAAGGGAAACTATTTTTAAATCTTTAAAGTTCTATGGTACTACCCAAAGTTCATCATAGACCATCCCATAAATAACGGTCCTTAAAATTTCTCAAAATAAACCAAACTAAGATTGAAACCCAAATACAAGAGGGATTTGATAACATAGTCTTCCAAAATAAACTTCATTGTTCATCTCCAAACAACATCAACCACACCTAACATCTTATAAAAAAAGTAGCTAACCTAAACATATTTTACACAGGATAGGTTAATCATTTCCATAAGTAACCTAAATTACTATAAGTCCACCTTAAATTCATTGATTCTTTAAAATATAAGTCAACCTTACTCCTCAATTAAAATACCGTAGTAATCTATTTACCTTGATAATATAGGGTCCTCAAAATAGTGAACGTCTTCCAAAATAATAATCATCTTTTAATCCCCTAATAATCTCTATCATATTAATACGACAATCGTAGACTTTCCGATCACATTGGTTGTTGGGACATGTTCTTTCAGTTCCCGCCATTAACATAGAAAATAAGATATAATTATGGGATTAAATACTTAGCCAATAATCATGAAAAGAAACTTAAAGCATATAAGGATAACTTGTAGAAGAAAAGTATACCCTAACTTGTGATCCCCTAGGTTCCCATCTAGGTTATCCATGATCATATATTCTTATGTGAACCTTTATTTTATTTTATCTTTGTTCCTTTAACAATGGTTTATACTAAGATTATGAATTTACCAAAGCATATCCCCCGGGATTGTCGTAACCAAGAGTGTAGCAAGGCCCGTTGTCGTGTACCAGTTCTTGTTCGAGTCTAGCTGAAAGCGGGGTTTTCAGGTTTTACCCCTATCTACATCTGTGCCAGAGCCACCTCTACCTACTCGTATCCAGACAGGGATGTATTTTCTTGGAAACCCCTTACTCAATACTCACCAAAATACCAGGAAGATTTCCTATATTTAATCTTTTCTATAGGGTTCTTCCTAGAGTTTTCATATCCTAATTTCCACAAATAACTAAACCATCCTTTGATACCAACTATAGCATCCCGCCTTTTTATCACATAAACTTTCATTACATTTTACAAAACCAAGGATCTTTAAGGTTTAGTGTCTTGGAAACCAGGAACTTAAAACATGAAAACCTACATAAAACATTCTTCTTAAACCCTTGAAAGGCTTCTCCTTATGTTCATCCTAGGTTCATTACTGCATCTCATAACTGTTTCCCTCGGAATTCGGGGATGTCCTCCTGGATGGGAGATTCAAACGTTTCGATTGGTTTATAACGGGTTTGTTCGTAGAACCGGAAACATCCAATGATTCCACATCCACATGGACCTACTTTCCAAAGGTAGGTGCTTCATTAGTTTGTGAACTGATGAGGCTTAGGAATTTTCATTGGTCGAGAGGATGGGAGGTCGGACTCATCACACCTTTTTGAGGGGAATTATTGTCTATTCCGGGACTATCTTTATAGATTTAAGTTATGAGCATGAATCCTTATTACATTACCAAGTATAAAATGATCTTTCCTTCAGTTTAACAATCAATGATTAAATATGTAAGAAATTTAGAGAATCTTTTATATGTATTTGAGGTTCTTCATCAATAGAGAATCATCTATATCTATTTAGAGATTCTTGGTCAATGGTATCCTTCAAAATATTTATATAAAAGTCTCTTGGTCATTATGATGACCAGAATGGTTTTAAAACCACTTAGTGGGGCACTTGAAGTTTATTTTCATTCAGAAGGACATGAATTATTTCAAAGTTGGGATTGAACCCATAGATGGGCTACCTACGTATCCTTTGTTTTTGGAAAAGGAATCAGAACCCACGTAGTTCGAGTAAGGGAGTATGATGTTTATGATTGATGGCTCAAAGAAGGATGTCACAATTACTTTTACACTCTAAGCTCACGTGAGTCATGCTCGGTGTGATAAACAAGAGGTATTGGTAAAAATTAGAAAATTGTTCCATGAAAGATGCAATCATAAGAAATAATGTGGGGCTTATGTATGTATGACTCCCCAGAAAAATTTTAGGATTTACTTTAGGGAGAAAATCCAGGAATAGGGTCCATAAATGTATATGTGCTTTATGGAGATTTGAATACTCTAACTTGGGACTTATTCCTGAAAAGGAAACCCAAATCAAGAGAGGATTAATAATTGGGTTTTACTCATGAGAAGTAATCCCAGATTAAACGTAAATTAGGACTGGTTAAAGAGAATTTAAGGGACTTGGGGATTACTCCTGAAAAGGAAGCCCAAGATTATGACTGGGACTTGCTCTTGAAAAGGAGGACCAGGTTAAGGGATTTATGACTGGGACTTATTTCTGAAAAGGAATCCTAGGTTAAGGATTAAGGTTTGGGGATTACTCTTGGGGAGGATGCCCATATTTGAGATAGGAGCTTACTCCTGAAAAGGATGCCCAAATTGGAGGATCTGGGGCTTACTCCTAAGAAGGATGCCCAAAAATTAAGGGACTTGGGGCTTACTCCTAAAGAGGATTCCCATATTAGAGGACTTATGATTGGGGATTATTCCTGAAAAGGAGACCCAAGTTAAGGATTCTCTCATCTTAAAGGATGAGGTTGAATGAATGAACTCTCCATATTTAGTGACATAAAGATATTTAAATCACTAGGTTTTGAGAGCTATTCCATATAATTCCTTTCAGATAAGGAAGTCAAATCACGAAATCATGCCATAAATGAATTTGAAGACTGTCTTGAAGACTGAATCTTGAAAAGGAAAGGTATAATGGCTTAAGATGTGTGAAATGGACAAGAAAGGCACCCAAAAAGGAAGGGGCGCGCAAGTCTTGTAAGGCACACAAGTATTGCGGGGGCGTGCAAGTATTGGTCGCGCAGGTATACCTGCGCGACATGGTGGGTACTTGCGCGATATTCAACCAGCATTGAAATACTTGAGCGGATCTTTATTAAAGCCTTTATAATCCCATTGAGATTCTTCCAGAAAAGGGACGCACAAGTTCTATCGAAGAAGTAAGGCGGCGCGCAAGTGTGGCCACTTCCCTTAAGGGCTGGCCACTCAGACGCACAAGGGTTGATGAATTTCAACACTTAGGCCTTCCTCCCTATCTTTAGATCTTCCATTCTAGGTAAGAAATTACCTTAGAAGTGTTACAGAAGCTTTGAGAAGAGACTTGGGCATCAGGAGCTTCAATCCGAGCTTCTGGAAAAAGATCCTCCCGAATGGGGGGCCCACAGGGTCTATTTATAGGCAGGAGAAGACCCTGGGCGGTTACCGGGTGGTTATCACTTAGGTCGCGCAAGTCACTTGCTCGACCATAAGGGTGTCTCGCAAGTTTACTTGCGCGACAGTGATAGAACTTGCGCGACACAGTTGTTTTTGATCCTTTGTTCATACCATTGTCTATTTTTGAAATTTTATTCAAAGGTTGAATCACTTTGAGCTCAGATATTCCCCTTTTCCGATCATTAGATTCTGTGATGAAAGGAGCGTCAAAAAAAGTCCCCCCTCAGAGTTGGATCCGAAGAGAAATAGAGAATTTGACTATGAGGAAATTGAATACATCCAATGGAAAAGGGGGCATGCAAGTCTTCAGGGCACAGAGGGCGGCGTGTAAGTGTGCGCCGCGTAGGCCTGGAGCGCACTATATACGGCGCGCAGATAGGCCTCCTGGCCTATAAATACATGGCCTCACCTCCGTACAAAGCATCTGGATTCCTGGACTTCAAACTTTTCAAGCTCTCGTCACGCAGATTATCTTAGCCGCGCAAGTTGCTCTATTTTCCAATATTTTCTTGATGGCATCCTGCTATTAGGGTATCTGGATTTGCACGGTTTATACTTGTGCGTCAAAAACTAGCGCGGCACACGAACACTTGCACTCCACTTTTTAGACTTGCGCGCCTTAATGCCTTAGCCATTTTTTGCAAATTTCTTCACAAATTTTATGAAAAATAAACCCATTGAACAGTTAGTTTATTCATCTTTTGTGCAGATTTAGTGGTTCCCAGGGGAATTGGAACAGCTGATGAACTGGCTAGCAAGCGGATTGATAAGATGATGAACATTATTGGCCATGATTACTACGATATCTATGACAGCACTATCCCAGATTTGGCTAAGTACTTGATAAAATATCATCCTAATTTTTCACAGAGCATCTATCTGCCTCTGTGTGGTCATGGTCATCTGCAAGGAGTCAATGTTCCAAATGCAAACAATTATACACCTAAGATGCAACCACACTGCTACTCCTCTATTTCGGTTATGTTGTGCATTAAGAGCAACAACAATGGTGTGAACTTTCAGGTTCTCCTTCCATGCCATTTCCTTGCAGATATGAAAATGGAAAACCCATGGGATGAAATGTTTTCCACTGCCAGTTGGTGGAGAGAAGACGAACATGGAATTAGAGCAATATCTGAAAAGAGTACTATCTCCAAATGGATTTTTACTTCCAATGCTCCATTCTCAAATCCATGTATCCATCTTCCAAGTCTCTTGGACAGAAACAGAGTCACTGTTTGATCAGTAGAAAATTTTCTCAAACTGCACTCAAGAACATTCTTTTTCAATTGTTCCAAAAGAGCTGGCATCACTGCATCTCTTATTGTATCCAGTTGAATGAATGAATTCCAGGTGGTTTATGATGAATCTCGGGGTGCCGTAAATCAAATGAAGAGTTATGTTGAAAGCCTTTTGTAATTATTGAAAAAGAGAAGAGACTCCGGTCTGTGGAAGTCCTTCTAACTCTTGTGTATAAATGAAAAACACTTTCATCTTCAATCATTTCTACCTGCATTCTTTCACTACCTGCTTCAAATTTACTTAAACCAATGTGCCTAGTAAGCATAGATTGATTTTTACTAGGATTATTACAAATAAACCTACAAACTTTGAATCTTTTAATTTCTCAATAGTACCTAAATCATACAAAAATGTATATTTAGTGAGCTGGAGCTTGACTTTTATTCAGAGTTCCTTTGTCTTTTGTGGGCAGTTTAAAGTCATGCATGCCAGACATAAAGGGGCTAATGTTTAAGGTCGAAATAGCTTTGACCGAAATGGATTAAAATTGATTCAATTCCTTGAAAATTTATCTGAAAACATATTACCATACTCAAGTATGAGAGAAAATATGTAAACTATGGCTTAAGAATATTTGAATCTAAGGAATGATATGAAAAAGAGCTAAAAGGCATTAGAAAAAGTAGTTTCCAAGAATGAAGTTACTATTATTTAACAAAACCCGTTAGGGGGTTGAATTATGAAGGGCCATCTAAGGGTATTGGATGCATGGTCAAATAAATAGCATCTTTCAGTTGACAAGTCTGTTATGTGAACTTTTTATGCAAGGACACCTATGGGCACGTGCTGCATAGTCAGGCAAAAGAACTCTCAGAAATTTACCTTCCTAGTTCTAAAAGCCAGTGAAAGTTTATGGAGATTCAAATTTTCTAAAGTATAGAGTTTGCTGTATGGAAAGAGGTACTTGAATATGGAGAAGATATTTCCAGACAAGATTATCGAAGAACTGGATGAATATCACTCCTACGAAGGTCTGACCCAAACGTAGGGAAGAAGAATAAACCATATACTTGAATACTTTCAAATCATAAAAAGGATATGGGAAAAATATGTTAAGGATGACTATTTTTTTGCGGATCCCTACATATTGTTGTTTAAGAAAAATAAGGACAAAAGAGGAATTCTTCCCAAGAATGAAGTTACCATCATTTAACAAACCCATTAGGGGGTTGAATTATGCAGGGCCACCTTAGGGCATTGGCTGCATAGTTAAATAAAATAGTATCCTTTGGCTGACAAGTCTGTTATGTGGACTGTTTATGCAAGGCCACCTATGGGCACATACTACATAGTCAGGAAAAAGAATTCTCAGAAGTTTTGACATTTTTGTGACTAAAAGTCATGAAAAGGGTTATGATGATCTGAAAATATTTAAGGTTAGGATTATAACACATAAAGATGGGTATTGTCCAATGTATATAGAGATACATAGGTCAATGATAACCATAATCATGTTATGGCTGGGTCCTAAATTAAAATTTTGGACTTCACTACGTATCTCATAAGAATGAGAATCAAGCCATACGTAGTTCTTGAAATGCAGTTTAACGTCGTGCCGGACGAAAGTATGAGAGATCTTAGTTTAGGGTCATTCAGTTCAGACCATAATAATGAATACACAGTGTGTGTTTTCATGAGGACTTTTCATCCAAGGGACTGAAAGTGAAATTTGGGGTTAGGCCCAAAAAACTTGGGACTGGATTCGAGGGACACTCAAATGTTCCAACGTATCCCATAAGGATGGTAATCAAGCCCACGTAGTTCTAGAACTACCCTTTGTACAAATTTTGTTCGTACATGTGAAGGGTGAAAGGGGACTATAGTACAATGATGGTTTAACCTGAGATAAAATGTTTAGGCATTACCATGTATGCACATAGTCTTTTGAAATGAAACATGATTGAAAAATCAATGTAAATAATGGTTCCCTCTCAGATGAGGAAATCAAAGAGTATTGTAGTTTACTATCGTACCAAAAAAAGTGTTGCATAGTGTAACGTCATATAACAAGGACGAAATTGAATCAACGTAAAGATATTGATTCTAGGGGCGGTTTCACGAATCAACATCATATGAGATGGTGGTGAACCGATGTGAAGAGATTGTTTTTGGGCTTGAACCCTAGGAGGTTGCCTACATACCCAGCCTAGAAGGCAAGGATCAAAGTCCGTGTAGTATAATTAAATAATGAATTAATAATCAGGTTGTTCTTGGGGACAACGACCTAAAAAAAATGTTGTTGGGACTTATACATGGTTAGCGGCCCAAAGAGAGTGTTTCGGTTGAGGTTTTCTTTAAGCCCACGTGAGTCATACTCGGTGTGAGAATCAAGAGGTAACAACAACCTTAACAATGCATAGTTTAATGTCATGTAGGACATATAAAGGGACTATGCAGTTTAAAGTCTTGCAGTTAGGACTATTGGTGCTGCACAGTTTAGTGTCATGTAGCAGGGACAAAATACAGTTTAATGTCATGTAGGACATATCGAGGACTTTTTGTATAGTTTAGCGTCATGTAGTTAGGATGGTGGGGACAATACAGTTTAACGTCATGTTGGACAAAAATGGGGAACTACGCAGTTTAATGTCATGCAGTAAGGACAAAATAACACACTAATTATGTCATGTTGGATGCATTGGGGATTTTTTCTACAAGTTAATGTCATGTTGGACAAATGGGAGAATAGTTTAAGGTCGTATATATGGACCGTAGATGGTGCAGTTTAATGTCATGCTGGACATAAGTACAGTTTAAGGTCTTACAGGACCTTTGATGATTATGTAGTTTAACATCTTTCCGGACGTAAGGGACTTTCAAATAGTTTAGGGTCATATGCATGGACCATGGATGGTGCAGTTTAATGTCATACAAGACCATGGTGTAGTTTAAAGGCTTACAGGACTTTTTAGGAAAATGTTTCACATTTTAACGTCGTGTGGGATAAAGTTGCAGTTTAAGGTCATACTGGACCATTGCTGTATAATTTAACGTCATATAGAAAGGACGAACTGGTGCCGCACAGTTTAGTGTCATGTTGCGGGGATATAAGGGAAAATACTTTGTAATTTATACAAAATACTTCTTCAAAAATCTGGCATTAGTTGGAGTAGTAATGAGTTCTCCATCCATCGAGATTAATGAATAATCTCCATTGGATTAGACCCTATGTATTGAATAAGGTCCTTCCCATTTTGGATCAACCTTGGGAGGTTTCTTTCTGGGTATCATTGGAGTTCTGAGAACTAATACCAATTCTCCCTGAATGAATGAACGAAGACGAACCTTTTTGTTAAAAGCTCATGCTATTCGATTCTGATAGATTTCCAAGTGGTGAAAAGTGCACAATCTTTTCTCATCTAACCGTTCCAATTCATTCAATTGCTTTTGGGATTTCTCATCTGTAGATAACTGATAAAAAATGGCTACTCTGAGTGAGGTAAATTGAACTTCAATTGGCAAGACTGCTTCTGTTCCATATACCAATGAATATGGAGTTGACCGCGTTGCATTGCGGGTGGTAGTCCGATAAGCCCATAAAGCATGAAAGAGTTTATCAGGCCATGACCTCTTATCTTTATCCACCATCTTTTGCAGTATATTTGAAAGAGTCTTGTTATAGGCTTCTATTTGGCCATTGGCAGCCGCATGATACCGAGATGAATGGTTGGATTTAATGTTGTATTCTTGATACAATTTCTTCACCTCAGAAGAATAGAAGTTGGTTCCATTGTCCGTCAATATAGTATGAGGGACACCAAATCTAGTAATGATGTTAGACTTGATGAAGCTAACAATTCATTTAGAACTGACTTCTTTGAGAGGTACTACCTCTGTCCATTTGGAAAAGAAATCAGTAGCAGTAAGAATGTACTTAAACTACTTGGCCGTAGCTGAAGGGTAAGGTCCCACCACATCCATTCCCCATGTGGAAAATGGCCATGAGTATTTAGCTGTATGAAGCAACTCTGGAGGTTGATGAATGAAATTGGAATGTACTTGGCATGAATGACACTTCTTTGTGAAATTAACACAATCTTGTATCATTGAAGGCCAAAAGTATCCAAGCCTTCGAATTTGATCAGACAATCTATGTCCAGACTGGTGGGAACCACAGAATCCTGCATGCAGTTCTTTAATGACAACCATTGTCTCTTCACCATCAATGCATCTGAAGAGAACTCCATAAAAACCACGTTTGTAGAGAATTTTCTCTAGGTGGTTTGGGCTATCATAAAGAGTAAAATTGACCACACGTTGCCGGATTTGTTCTTTCTCGGATCTATCAGGTGGAAGTGTTCCATTTTGAAGGTATTCCCTGATAGGTGACATCCATCCTGTATTATGACCATACGGTTTAGGAATGGGACTAATTTCATTAATTTCCTCTGTTCTGGATTCAACATAAGGTGAAATTTCACGACGGTGGGCAATACTGATGGTTGTCTCGTCCCGATTTGGATCTGCTAGAGCTGTGGCTATATTAGCCAACGCATCAGCTTGAGCATTTTGTGATATTGGGACATAAGAAAATGTCAGTTCTGAAGGGAATTCTGCCATTAACTCTCTGACATAATTATACAAAGGGATTAATTCTTCTTTTCTGATGGCATAATCCCCATTAAATTGTTTGATTACCAGGTCTGAATCACCTTTCACCTTTAAGTGATTCACTTGTACTTGAAGCACTAACTCCAAGCCTGTGATAAGAGCTTGATATTTTTCTTCATTATTGGTACCACCTTCCCACAATAAAAAGGAATAAGGTAACAATGCCTTATCTGAAGAAGTGAGTAAAATTCCTAAACCATCTTTGTTGAATTTAGGATTTTCCATTTTCTTCCCTGTTGGACTTCTGGAAGCACCATCAAAATACATTTCCCATGTTTGAGGACTCCCTTGAATAGAGAAAAATTCCTCATCAGGGAGTTCAATATCTGAAGACGTGTCTTCCACTAAAGGATGTTTAGCCATGAAATCAGCCAGAGCTTGGCCCTTTATTGCCTTTTGAGATACATACTGAATGCTGAACTGCTGCAAAATAACTTCCCACCTTGCTAGACGTCCTGTAATAATTGGACGACTAAGGATGAATTTGAGCGGATTATTGCGAGATACCAATTGGACATCGTGATGTTGTAGGTAGTGTCTCAACTTCTGAACTGAAAAGATTAATGCCAGGCAGAATTTCTCAATACTTGAGTACCGGGTTTCTGTTTGAAGCATAGTTCTACTGAGATAATAGAGGCTATTTTCATTCCCAGCATCATTATTTTGAGCAAGAATGGCACCCAATGATCGCTCTAGAGTTGTCACATAGAGGATAAGTGGTCTTCCTTCAACAGGTGGCATGAGTACTGGTGGACTCAAGAGGTATTTCTTTAGAACATCAAACGCTTCTTGACATTAATCAGTCCACTGGTAAGTGACTCCTTTTTTCAATAATTTGGTAAAGGGTAAACTTTTTCTTGCCAAATTGGAGATGAAACGCCGAATATAGGCTAAGTGTCCTTGAAGTCCTCTTAATTCTTTCAAATTATGAGGAGGTGACATACCAAGGATTGACTTGGTCTTCTCAGGATCGACTTCAATACCATGATGGCATACAACAAAGCCGAGGAATTTTCCTGAGATTACCGCAAAAGCACATTTTAAGTGGTTCATATTCAAATCATGTTGTCAAAGCTTATGGAATATGACTTCCAAATCAGCCAAATGAATAGAATGTTGTTTGTATTTAACCACCAAATCGTCTACATAGCATTCAACAAACTTCCCTAAGAAATGTTTGAAGATACTATGCATGGCGCGTTGATATGTTGCACCTGCATTCTTTAAACCAAAGGGCATCACCCGGTAACAAAACACACCTTGAGGGGCTCTGAAGGCTATAGATTCCTCATCTTCTGGGGCCATTCGGATCTGATTATATCCGTAATATCCATCCACGAAGGAAAGTACTTCATAACCAGTCGTCGCATCAATTAAGAGTTCTGTAATCGGTACTGGGAAATCATCTTTAGGACAATACCGATTAAGATATCTGAAATCGATGAAATCCCTAATTTGTCTGTTATTCTTCTTTACAGGGACAATATTAGCCAACCACTTGGGATACTGAACTTCTCTGAAAAAGTTAGCTTTGATCAGCTTATCCACTTCATCTTCAATTTTGGAAGCATAAGTTGGGTGTGTTCTTCTCACGGCTTTCTTAAATCCTCGATGTTCTTTTGGTAAACCCAAATGATGAGTAGCAACATCAGGATCAAGCCCAAGAATTTCCGTATAGTTCCAAGAAAAAATATCTTTATTTTGTTTTAGAAAAGAAATATACATCTCTTTCTCTTCAAGGGTCATGGCCGCACTAATTAAAGTGGGGCATGGATCTTTCTCTGTACCCAAATTTATTTCTCTGAGTTCATCCACAGTGGTAGAGATACCATTTTCAAATGCTGGAGGAGCATCTCTAAGATCTTCCTCTTCCTCTTAATCAGGTGCTATTTCCTCTATTTCCACTTGCATAGTAGGTGACAAAACGAAATTTTCATGATCAGAAGAGATGTCAAAATTTGCACATTTTGAAGAATAAGCTTCCATTTCCGACCCTATTGATAATAAAGGGCCTTATTTGGGAAATAAAGAGGAGATGATGGATTGAGAATTGACATCATTATTCACCTCCGATGTTGCTATAACTTCTTCTGGCCTGATTGGTGAAGTATAGACCTATTGGATTTCAGCAGATGAAATGAAGACGTCACCACTTGTGCTTTCATCACTGTTTGGTAGGTTACCAATTTCTCCAATGTTGTCTGGCTCGATTGCCGTAATTGACATTATGGATCTTTCCATAAGGGTATTTTTATTTGGGCCTATTTTGTCAATTTGACTGATAGGTAACACATAATCTGTAATCACATGTGTAAATGGATTTATTGGAATCTTCTCCAAACCATATGGAGCATTAACTTTGGTAATTTCCTTCATTGTAGATTTCTCTCTTCCCTTCATGTGATAAAATTATGCCTCAATGTACTGAGATTCACATGTATTGAATGGGGTCTTATCACCATACAATGTTCCAACGTGACCATTGAAATAGTATTTGAGACATTGATGGTATGATGAAGGGATAGCCGCATGTTGATGTAGCCAGGGTCTTCCAAGAAAGACGTTGAAATCTGAGTCTTGATCAACAATCATGAAATCCGAATTGGATACAAGATCTCCAAACTGAGTTCTAAGTGTAACTTCTCCCAGTGGTTCTTGTTCATTTTTATCATATCCTTGTAACATCATGGTAGAAGGAGATAGATCAGATTCCGTGAGGCCCAATCGACGAAGTGTATGAATGGGCATGAGGTTGACTCCAGAACCATTGTCAATGAAAGCTCTTCGGATATCTACACCATTTACTTTGCCAGATATGTACAGAGGTTTTATGTGCCCATGCACAACATCATCTTCATCTTTATCAGTAAAAGATATCACTGCATGGAATTCCGCAGGATTATTCTCTATGTGATAGACTTCAGCTGCAGCAATTTCAGCCTCAAACTCCTAAGGACTTGACAAAGCTTCGATGAGTGCTTCCCGAAGATCCTTTGACAGATTCAAAGCATCCAAAATTGATAACTTGGCTGGTAATTGGGTCAAGTGTTTCAATATATCATACTTTTTATCTAAAGGTCTACGTTTCCCAACAGGAATATGCAGTTTAGCAGGTACCTTGGAAGCAGATGCTTTGAAATCTGATGCATCTTGTATTGGGATAAAAGTTGGCAACATCCTTGGTTTTGGAATATTAGACCGATTAGATCCATTTACTTGATGAGATAAAGAATATGGAAATTACCATCTTGATTTGAGAAATTACCATCTTGATTTGAGAAAACCATTGATAGTATCATGTGTGATAACTTTTACACATGTGAGATTCTCTCCAGTCGGGATGCTCATTACATTCAAAATATTATATACTTTTGGGTATCACTATAGTCTCCAACTATTTACCAATCAAATAGATTATATCAAACATGAGAAAAAAAATACTAAACTTCTGATGTTTATAAATTTTATCTCACAAAAAATTAATGAAATTGGTGATTATCTCACCATAATTCACTAAAACGTTCTACAGGATCAAGAATCTCAATATATTAACATATTTATTATTTATTTTATCAAAATTACCTCATGGATAATGATCTTTTTGGCTTTGAATATATTTTATAAAATGTTATTATGGAGGTGAACTAACTAATAAGAAAACTATCCAATACCATACTACATTATTACCACCAATAAATAATTTTTTAACAAGATAATATAAAATAAAAGGGACCAATATCCTTATTTTTAATGTTAAAACACTTTAATTTTTCTTATATCTGATTTATAAAGGTGGAAAATAATCGAGGCCAGTTAATGAAACTTTGGATTTTACATGTTGAAACTGAAAGGATAGGAGGTCAAATCGTCCAAAAAAGGATCTTATTGTTTATTTTTTAGAATATATTATAGATTTAAGTCTTGTTACTAAAATATTTCCAATAAAAAATACTTCTTACCCATTATGGAAAGTGATTAATAAACACTAATTCATCTATTAGATCACAACACAAGGGAACTTAACTATCTCACTTTTAATCCGATTTTTTTATTCTCTATAGTTTAAATTCATATAAGAAGGGAATTTGAAATTTAAAATCAACCAGGGAGGTGGAAGGTGTTTCAATAGTGGGATTGGTCCCATGAAAGGGGATTTTTAATGATCCTTATAAAGAAAATAATATCCCATGTAGTTTGATCCCATTTAACAAGGCATGTTGTACCTTTTAAGTTCATGTGATAAGGAACAAAGTGTCTCCTTTTAACATCATTCAGACATTACCAACGGTGTGTCTTTTAAGTTAACACATTGATAAATTTCTTTATTATTATAAAGTCATGTAGAGTGGAATAATATTTTCAATATATCTTGAAATAGTTTGGTGTGTGACTTACACATGAGAAACCCTTTCTATTTTATCTTGGCGAATGGGTTAGTTGATTTGTTTTTGTGAATTAAGAGGAGCATATTGCTTAGAAAAATTTTGAGATCTAAGAATTGTTTCTTAAATCATGTTATTTTTATAAAATAAGAGGATTTTGGTAACATAAGAAATTTTAGGGATCTAAGAGGAGGATCTTGACTCAAGGAATTTTTGAAAATCATGAGTATTATCTCAAATGGAAGAATTTGAGGAAACCAATAGAAGTATCTCAACTAAATTTTTTTAGGGAAAATAGGGGATTGTCTTTAATAAAGGTATTATTATAAACCAAGTAGAGTATCTCAACTCAAGGTATATTTTAGTTCATGGTGGAGATTGTTGGTATCATAACCAAAATCCCATTTTACAAAACCTAAATCCATTTCTATTAGACTAAATAAATTTTAAGGGAGGTAGTGATATAAGTGAAGGGATTGGGAAAAATTCCCAATACCATTACCCATCATTTATACAAAATAGGGGTGGGGTGTACCTCCCATATTACTCACTAGTTTAGTTTAGTTGGGTACAGATCCAAAATGTAACAAACTTGGGAATAATAATGCACCTTACTGAGCCCTTAAGAGTTGGGTTCTTGCCTAAATTGGAGGAATACAAGTACATTGATGCTTCACACTAGTGATACCTTGAGGGATAGATACTAGACCGAATTGAAGGAGCTAAGGTGAATGGGGTTCCCAAGTGAGCCATTAAGGGATGGTCACTAGTCTAAATTAAAGGAACCTAGGAGCATTATTGATTCAACCTACAGATACCTTTAGGGTTAGGCATCCATCTAAATTGGAGGCTTGGGTTATGAAAGGGAAGGAGAGCCCTGAGTACCATGAATTGGAACCATTATTACTCAAGGACTCTTTATGTAAGGGATCCTTCAACCTAGAATATGTATATTCATGGGTTAAAGGGTCTATCATGAATGTTTCTCGGTATAGAATAGTTAGATGACCCAAATAGCCTTTATAAAATGGAAAAGAAAATTTTGTAGAGTTTTTTTGGTGGTGGTTCTCGAAACAACATCTAAATGATTCATTTTTAGTAGTGGTTTTAATTAACCATCACAAATTCATGCCAATTTTTTAAGAAACATTATTGTTTTAGAAAAACATCATTAATTTTTGGTGGTTTATTTAATGATAACTCTATTTCGATGCATTTAAAAGCATCACTAAATTTAAAATTTCTTTTCTCTTCAGTTTTTATCATTTTATTAATTATTAATTATTTATAAGAAAATTACATAGATGACATTGTTGAACCTATTTAGACCAAATCAACTTGATACTGACTTATATGAATCTTGATCTCCTATTATATATAATCCCTGACCATATATTCATTGATGATATCATCCTTATAACCCACCAATGATCCCTAAACACTATGGGCCTCGTATCAGGTGTATGACCTGACCAAAGTCTCATTGATGATATTATCCCAATGACCTATAACTAATCTATAAGTCATTAGACCCTCCCACCAGGTGAAATCCATGACCACATCGTCATTTATGATCTCATCCTTGTGACCTCAACACCAAAAAAATATTTTTACGTAGCGCCACCCTTTAACAATGCTAAAAAACTAATAAAGGGGGTACCTTTATCATCACTAAAAAAACACAGATAAAATATGATTTTAACAGAATTATTAAAAGTACCCATTTGTCAGAAATTTTTAGTCCTTATAAAGGTACCCCCTTTATCAAAACATTTTTTAGAATGGTTAAAGGGACTATCTGCTCTTTTCTGAAGCACCGATAAAGTCCCCCCCTTTTTCAGTTCTTTTTTACTAGCACTGATAAAGCGTATATTTCAAAAAAATTATATTTCATTAAAAATAATATATTAATATATTAAAATATTTATATTGATATAAATAAAAAATATATTTTTAAATATGTTTTATTTATGGTGAAATACGTATTTACACTTAATGTATAAGATAATGAGTGAAAATGGATTAAAAAATAAATAAAAATATTTTATTAATTAATAATTGTCTAATTATTATCGGGTCACATTAATTTAATAAAAATTTGAATAAAAACATAATAAAAACAAAATTAATAAATGATAAAAAAATAAGTTGAAAACATAGCTCAATCTTCAAACGACCATAAATTTTGATCAAGGTGTATGTTTGGGCTCTACACATGTCATACCAAATCCTAGGGAATGCATTTATATTTATATTTTTGATTTTATGATTTATCTTTTTCCATATTTTACTGTTATTTATAATAAAATATACAAATATATATATATATATATATATTTACATATTCACACATAAAAATTTAATTTTATAAATATATATGTAAACAAATTTATGTATAAAGATATTTATAAATATATAAACATTATCTAAATAAAAAATAATAACCATTTTATTTAAAATAAAAATGTTTGAATACTTATATATATATATATATATAATTAATGTGGATATAATGTTAATATATATATATATATTTGTGTGTGTATTGATTCAAATGTCTATATTTCTCTATATATTCTAATATATGTATATAAATATTCATATATAATATATATAAATATATATAAATATGTATAATTATATTTGTAGATGCACACATATATATTAATATATATATCTATGAATGCATATATAAACACACACATACACACATACACACAAACAAAGCATATTTTATATATGTATTTAAATAAATAAATATATATATATATGGGTAAAAAATGTAACAAAATATTTAAAAATATATAGATATATCATAAAATACTGAAAAAATAATAGAGGAGCAGAAAAGGTGTTGGAGTATGAGGTGGGTCTCAGGTTCGAAACCCAGCAAAGGATGTGCACAAACAGGCCAGTGAAAAGGTGCCTAGAACTTATAAAGGGGAAATGTGATTTATAGTTCTGTTAAAAGGGTAGGGAGTCTAGAAGATGCTGATAAAATGGGGGATTGAGTGTTAATAAAATTTGGGTGGTTCACTATCTGATTTGTAGAATTTGTTTTAAAAAAATTATTTTCTTGAATTTTATCAGCACTTTTTTTAGCACTGATAAAAGAACCCTTTTTGAGCAATTTTTTTAGCGCTAATAAAATATGCCTTTATGAACTCGATTTGGCGCAGATAAAAGTGACCACCTTTTAATAGAGCTAAAGACAACAATGCTTTTTAGGGCTGTTAAGGCCCTTCTTGCATGCTGTTCAAGGCCGTATTTGATGTAGTACCTATCATTGAGCCCTAAATACTATAGGGATCTTACTAGGTGTAATCCCCAACCATAATCACTACTATTTAATTACCAATGAATAGGAATAACCATAAAGAGACACTTGTTTGTAATCCCCACACAAACTATTACCAGGTCACTTCACCAAGAAGTCTATTTTGCATGATGTTAAACTACCTAGAATAAGTCCCCATCATATGATATTAAATTGGATTCCTTCACCTGATATATACTCGATATGGCCCCCAATATCATGAAGTCAATATTGAATCCTATTTTACTCAGGTCTCATAATTTGACTAAGAAAATTTCATAAAAGACATTATTGACACTTAGAGTAAATCAACCTGCTATTAGTCTCTTCAATTTAGACCTCCTTCTAAGTGTAAGCCTCGACTCCACAATAACTACCACTTCCCTCGATGGATATAAATTCTGGATTGCCCAACTTTATGGCTTAGAAACATAGTGTAATGAAACACTAAGGGAAATATAAATATCCTATTATATATATAGATGTTCACCTCGATATATGGCAGAAATCAATCATTTTCATGACCCGGATAAATAGTATTAATTTTTAATTATTAAATATAATATATTTATCTTGTAATAATTATTATTTAATATTTTTAATTTTTAATTTTTAATTATTAAATGTTTGATTAATTATTAATGTTTAATTACATATAATTACTAGTAATTAATTTTTTAAAAATAAATAAATTATAAATTATTAAATATTAATAAAAAATTTATAAATATTAATTATTTATAATCAGTAATGATTAATTGCTTGTTAATTATTAATTATCAATGTTGAAAAGGCCATATTTGAGTGATTATAAGTCAGGACACTACATCTAGGAGGATCTCGAAACAAATCTCAGCCTTACATTCATTTGGCTCGTTTATACAGGCATGGTTTTATTCTCGAGGTGGAGTGCATCTTGTGTCATGTACATGGATAAAGGTGGTGTTTATTTAGAGGAATATTTGCATGGATGGGGTATATAATGTTGAAATTTGAGTGGCACAATGAGAACAAGTGATACAAATATGAATGAATTTATGTTATTCAAGGTAGGACATCATCTTTTTTTAACATTGTGGGATTTTTCAAGGAAGTCGTGCATGCTTCACAAGGGTGGAACATGTAGTTTTGGAATTGAAACTTAGACTAAATCAACCTTCTATTAGTATCATATTAGTCTCTTCATCCAATATATTTTATAATCATATGATAAGAACAAACCAAATATTATACATAAAATACTATATTTTTATAAACACATTTTAAGTACTTTTAATGGAAAACCCATTTTAAATACAACTTTACAACCATTTAAAATTTAAATATGAAAAAATAATCTTTTTAAATATAATAGAAACATAAACATTAACTTAGAGTTATTTTTTGGTATTTTTCTGTAAAGTTTCATTTTTTAATGAATAGTGAAAAATACAAAAATTTAATTCAAAACTGCATTTTATTATAATTTATTTATAAAGTTAAATAAAATTTTATATAATTTTTAAAGTTTAATTATACCAAATGTTTATCTAATAATCCAATTTAAGTCATTGGAATAAATTTCATTTTAAAATTGACTGTAAAAACATAGCAATCTTTTGGACGTTTTTATTTTAAAAACCCGCATTATCATCCCATCTGCGAGATTTAATTGAAATTAATTTATGAAAAATATGTTTTTGGAATTTTGAAAAATGTATTACATATTTGAAATAATAATAATATATAATTTATACTAATTTCAAATTAATTTTTTACAAAAAAATTGAGTGAAAGTGATTAAAATTAATTACAATTATTAAGATATATTTGACCATAATAAGGGACCAAACCATAATCTTAAGGGGAAAAATGACCTATAAAATTGTACAAGAGAAATTGAATGGAAATATTTATAACCTATACTCACTTTTATCTAATATTTACTATTATTAGATCCACTTTCAATGTAAAAAACGTGGATGTAATTCCCTTTCCCAAAATTTACACGAGTGTCACTCCTCCACAATAAAAAGGCCCCCTCTCCTCCCACTTCTCCACACCTCTCAAGACACTTTGGATCAATCAATATCTTCCCAAATATATATTATGAATTCAAATCATCATCATAGAATCCTCACCTTGTGAATTAATCCATCCAAGGAATCTCTTTGGTGCAAACCAAAAGGAGTTACCCGATTAAGAGGTAACATCTTTCCTCAAGCTCTTTAGTTTTATTTCCATTAACCACACCCTAAAATATTATTATGAAATTCTAATATATTTTTTTTTATCCTAAATATAATTGAATTTTTTATGATAATTTTTTATTCCTATACATACACACACTCCTATCTAATGGTAAACAAACATACTCTATGTGAACGATGAACTACCGCCTCAAAAAACAAATTTTGTTCGTTCTTCCTTTATCAAATATCATGGTGGTTATTATGATATAAAATATATTTATATATGATATATATGATATTTATAATTTATTTCAGTTTTTGTGATTCTTTTATGGAACATACCTCTATACATTCCATTTTGTGTAAATATGATAACATCTTTTGTGGAAGTGTGGACTAGTGCCTCCTCAAAGCGATGCGATTCGTTCACACTATACATGGAACTTATTAAGAATGATTTTAATAAAACTATGTAAAATATATAAAATAGATATTATACTAAGAATATAATAGGAATATGTATCATTTTATTATCATTACTTTAATACTACAGATAAATGAGTGTATCGTTTATGCGTATGTACAACCCACCGTCTTCATGAACCACACACTTCTTTTATTATCTCCAAATATTATGGATTATTATAAATAAATATGTACTGAATATATATGTTAATTAATTAAAGGTTTATATTATATATATAATGTAATCTTGATATAATTAATAGGAACAAAAAATGACAATTCAAATCATACTTGAGAAAACATGGAAATTAACACCCGAAATAGTTAAAATAATGAAAGAGTATTTACAAAATGGCAATAAAATAATATATGGAGTTAATATATGATATTATAAATATAAGTATGGTTCTATTATAATTTAGTAACACATTTTAAACCACTATACAGGAGTATAAATACCACACAACAAAAATGAAGGTTAAGGTAATGGATTTCGTCTAAATTTTCATTCCATTGAGACTTATTTGTTGTTATGAACCACGTTTATTTTTTAGGATGTATATATGGACATTTGAAATGTTTTATCATGAAACTCTTAAATCCAATGATATGATAAGTTTCATTTAAAGATTATTACTTCATTTAGATTATGATTAAAATGTTTCAAAGCGGTATGGGACACTTTTGAATGTTTAAAGATTATTTTCCCCAAGAATGTGTTTAATGATCTACTTTTCAAACCTAAAATCCTTTTGATTGTTAAATTTATATAGAAAAAATCAATTCATTATTATAATTTTTATTGTACATTATATTTTTTTAAATATCCATATTATCATGTAATGTATATTACTATTTCTTAAATTGTATGCAATTTTCATACAGTGTTCATTTTTATAGATATTTGATTAATGGAGGAATTATTGATAAATCTGAATCTTTTATTTAATATCGATATTTAATAAGGAATATGTTCTGTTGATTAAATTCGTTATTATATATGATGAATTATTTTGACATGCAATGTTGGGTGGATTGCAGAATTTATATTTCTCATTGATTCATCGATAAATTCTCAGGAGATGATTAAGATGGCCAATTTAAACAGGTTTCTACCTGTAGTTATAAAATATTAAGAGGATGTGTATTCAATGTATGGTTCCTCAGGTTCCTTAGAAATTAATTCCAAAAATTAATAATTTTCATCATAGATAATCCAGTTATCATTGTTATTATCAATGATGTTTTCAAATGATAAAATCTATGGATTCGTTTTATTCTCTGTTTATTGATTAAATGGAATGTGTTTCAGTTTCTTACCTTTCCATATAGATTATGAAATATCTAGTTATTTTAATGCCATGTGATATCAGTTATTTACCTTTCCATGTCAATTTATTCTCATTGATTTATTATTTATTCCACTTCACTTATTCTCAGAAAGCATTTGAGCTCACCCTTTTTATGTTTTGTTTCCCCTGGTTATAAGGAAGAAATATTTGTATAAGATTTCAAGGATGAAGTTTATTTCATTTTACTATGTATCATGTTTATATTTTCTATTTTCCAATTTATTTTGGGTATTATATATGTAATTTGGATTTCCAATACTTCTAAACTAATAGTTTATTTAGGATTACATTCCTTCTAATCATGAAAATGTAATAAAAAATGCATAAAATTTAGGCTTTTGGGGTCAAGGAATTACAATTGGTATCAAAATTAGTTTTACAAAAACCTAGGAAACTAGATTTAGAAAAATTAGATTATGGAACATAAACCTAATGTAGACATTGAAGATTACAATATAATAACATCCTAGAATATTGGTAATATAGAGATTATGTGGGTATTTCAAGCAATGCATACCTATCTGGATATTACAAGTGTATGTGGTTTGGGAACAGATGTACTTAAGTCTTACAACTCTGACAATGTGTGTCAGACCTAACATGGTGTAACCTGGTACATGAAAATAGGCATTACTATGCACATAGTTTGACACTCCCAGGGGATAGACATAGGATAATTCACATTTTATTTACCTACCATTATGAAGGATTTGAAAGTAAATAATTCCAAAAAAGTAACAAAGTTTATGATTCTAGGATATATGATACATAAATTTATGTTATTTTCTATACCTTATTTAGAGTTATAAATTTTTTATAATTTTAGGATCTAATCCAGTATGTTTAATTGTTTAGAAATGGATCTAAGAAGGAAGAATAGTATCAATACTCTTGGCCAATGTAGAGGCTGCCCAGTTGAGAAATTCAATATAGATGGTATTTGAACTGAGAAATGTATAGATATATTAGTACAGCTTAGTCTGGTTATTTCAAATAACCTTACCTAAATGGAGCAACCTAATTTTTATATAGAATCCCCCATGTTGGATCATATTATGCGACATAATCCCCCATTATTATGTGGGACTACATATCCATTGGAAAATGAGAAATGGATTAAGTATTTGGTGAAGATTTTTCTATCCATAAAATGTAGCAAAGAGGGAAAATCTACACTTGCAGTCTATTTCCTCCAAGGTGATGTTGAACATTGGTGGTGTTTGATCCAGAATACTAGGGATGAAGAAGTAATACAACTCATAGAATGGAGAACTTTTAATAAGATATTATTGGATAAATACTTCCCTCATGAACAACAAACTAAGATGAAGAGGAAGTTACTTTGATTAAAGAAACATGAAGGTGAAAGTGTTTCATAGTATGAAACTAACATTAAAAGGTTATCTATGTATGCTACATATTATATACACAAAACTATGTGCATTATTGAACACTTCTTTGAAGCTATTGAGACAAATATCCAAAGGGAGCTAGTTTCTCAGAATTTCTCATCATACAAAGATATTGTTTTAGGTGCTATAAAGATAGATGAAAAATTCTCCAAGACCTATAAATTCAATGGGTACTAAAAGAAGAAGATAAATAAAGAGAAAATTATAGATAAAGGGAATAAGGTTGTAATGGCCTGGGTTTTTGGGGTCCATTACTTTGTGAAAATCTCGTTTTGGGTTTTCTGGTCTGGGAATCATGGTGGTGTAGGCCTACTGGTAGCCTTAGCCTACCGGTAGCAGGCCTACCTGTAGCTCGGTCTACCGGTAGCTCGGCCTACCTATAGCTGCTGCCTACCGGTAGCTCGGCCTACCGGTAGCTGCTACCTACCGATAGCTTCCGCCTACCAGTAGCTCGGCCTACCGGTAGCTGCAGCCTACCGGTAGCTCGGCCTACCGGTAGCTGCAGCCAACAGGTAGCTCGACCTACCGGTAGCTGCTGCCTACTAGTAGCTCGGCTATCGGTATCTCCAGCCTATCAGTGGCTCTGGCCTACCCCGCGGGTTATTTCCAGTAACGCTCCCTTTAGTGCAAATGGTGATTTAAACCCTATTTTGACTCATTAAGCGTTTTTTAAAGACCGTAATGCACATAAGAGTTTTAATTAAATACTTAACCAATTAATGAGTCGGTTTAAACCACCCAACCCACGAGTGGAGCCGCATGGTCAACCCACGACCCCCGCGCCTTACGCGGTTTCACGTTTTCTCCTCAACTATCTGCGGCTCTTATAAACTAAGGGTTATCCGTGGTTTCTATTTCCTTGATCGCGGCTTTCTTATGGTTCATCGGGCACGCCGCATCGTTATCCGTAAATTTCCTCCCCCAGCCTCAGCATAGATCTTCGATCAAACAAGTAGGGAATTTCTCCTTTGCCTCTCTGTTTTGTGTATCATGCGGGGTGGGCGTGCTTTCGATTCCGTAGAATTGGATAAACCAGACCTAATTAAAGATAATGAATGAATTCTATAAAGAAAGGGTGGGGGGCTGTGATCGTTGATGCTGTCTTATATTTTGATGTTGTTTCTTTTATGACCATCTTGTTTAGTTGTGTTGGCTTATGCCTTCTGAAAATCGAGGCCGTTGGTGGTCGTTGTTTGTGCACTAATGAACCCCTGTTGATGTTTTTAATATCTTGTTGTTGTTGTAAACTCCTTCTGTGAAAAGTAATTGGTTAATCATGTATATCCAGCCAAATAAATTGAGGCACCAGGATCTTTCCTTTTGTGATAACCCCCGGTTAAAATAAACAAAAATTGAAATCATGGAGTATGTTAAGTCGTTTAAATCTGAAAATATAGGCTTGGCCTTGCTTAGTGTTGGTGGCAGTGTTTTGGTGGTTTTCCTTTATGAGTCGATTGCTGGAGGTGTGGGAGGGGATGGGATCCCCTGTTCTTTTATACCCTCAGTGATTGTGTGAAATTGGGGGATGGGATCCCCTATTGATACGGCTTCGGTGGTTGTGAGTTTTAAGACCGGGTGGATACTTGTTTATATCACGAATTAGGGTAGGATCCTCTATTGTTGAGAACCAGGTGTGGGCGTTATAGTTTTTGTTTGATTTTTTACCTTCCTGGACTTAGGCCTATGCCTACTAGTTTCCCAGTAGTGCTTAAACATAAACTTTATTACTGAACGTGAAATAAGAAAGGGGAAAAATGGGTTGTTAGCGTGAGTCGTGATTCGGACTTGAGTGTTGTTGTGATCTGTAGGCTGTCTGAAGAAAAAACCTAGCTTGGGTCAGTTCTTGTTACATATATATATACTTGTAGCTTTGTGTTTCTTATTCACGCCCACCCAAGTGGAGCACTTAGTGCCGAACACCCCCATTTCATGGGGGAGGGTGTTTTTCCCAACACTATTCTTAGTGGCTGGTTATTAGATCCTTTTTTTATCCCTTTCCCAGATAGCTCAAGTATCTTCGGGCAGGCTGTGATGGCCTGAAGTCCATTATTAGCCCAAGAACCTTCGGGCTGGGTAGTGTGGTGGTTGGCCAGGTGTGTGCGGCAGGTGGTTTCCCAAGTGTCTTCGGGATGAGGACCAGGTGTCTTCGGGCGTGGCAGTGTATTTTTCTATCCCAGGTGTGTTCGGGCATGGTGGTGGTTGTTTAGGCCTAGGTGTTTGTAGGCGTGGTTACGTGTGAAATTTGTGGCACAGGTGTGTGCGAGCGGGATTTCGGCAGTGGTACTGCATGTGGTTATGGCCCAGGTGTGTGCAGGCGGGTGTGGCAGTGGGACTGCGGTGAGAATGGCGGGATTGGTCCGATGCGTAGGATGTCTCAATAACTAGTGGGAAAGTGGCGTGGGGTACCCAAACATCGATGTGATCTGATTATATATATATATTAATTGACTTGCATTATTTGGGGAGTGTGCCTTGGTGAGGCCTGGGGTGGATAGTTTACCTTGATATGTGTTTGGTTTACTTTTTTTCTCACGGGACTTTAGTATGTTCCCCCACTTGTGCACAAGAGTATTTTGTTTTCCCTACTGAGTGTACTTATATGCTCACCCTACATATATAAAACTGCTTTTAGGTTTCTAGGAGGACTTCGGGGATCATGCGGGACCTTACTAGCTCGGACCTTTGGAGTAGTTGCAATTGTTGTTTTTCATTTTCCTTTGGTACTTACCTTGTTGTCACCTTTTTCACTTTGTGGCTTTTACTTTTGAAACATGCATGTGGGAATGGTTTACTTTTGGATTTACTTTTCTCTCTAGCTTAGTGTTGTTGGGTTTTCTTCTCCTTATCTCTCGATCCTATAAAATAAAAAGGGTAATGCCTTCCTTTTGTGAGAAATTTATATACCATTGGTGCTAGTCGCCACTCCGGGACCTATTGAAGGCGGGTTTCGGGGGTTATTATCTCTCCTTCAACTTAAAGAAGGAAGGGCCTGGCAATCTGCTGACCCTTCCCTCCTTTTGTGAAGGCGGGTCGTGACAGAATGGTATCAGAGGGGAGGTTGAGAGATAGGATGAAGTCTGGAGTTAGGTACAGTGAGGATTGCATGGGATGGTAAGGCAACAGTGTTGGGTGACCTTGGAGCATGAATTAGGCCAGGGAAGACCGTCTAGGAAACGTGATTTTAGTGCCCCCCATGATCCGATGTAAGGACTCTGGATCTACCGAACGACCAAGTGAGGTAAAACTGATTGCAGGGTAGAGACCCTAGGAAAGGTACATGCATCATAATGACTTGTGTTCTTGTGTTTCTGGGATATCTTGGGAATTAAGAATAAATTAAATTTTAAGAAGTTTTAAGAATGATATTCTGCACTACTTGGGCTTAGGCATTCCTTGTTTACCTCGCAGCTATGGAACCTGGAAGGAGACCACGTGTGGTACAGGCGATCGAGGCCCCGGAGACTACTTTGGCCGATCGGCAGAGAGCTGATCAAGAGGAAGAGGACGACCAATGGAAGAATACTCTTCGAGCCTTCCAGCGACAGGACCTCGAGAAGTATGAGGGCACCACCTCCGATATGAGGACGGAAGGCTGGCTAGAGGAGCTAGTTATATTCTTTGGCCTGATTCGAGCCCCGACCGAGTACTGGGTTCCTCTGGCCATCAGCTAGATGCGGGGAGCGGCGCGTCAGTGGTGGATGCTTTACCTAGGGGAGAGGAGGGAGTCTGAGGTGGCTTGGGTGGACTTCTAGAGGGAGTTCCGGGCGGAATTCCTCTCCTCGACGATGAAGGTATAAAAGAGGCAGGAACTATTCTCCCTCTAGCAGGGTTGTATGTCCGTGAGGGAGCTAGGGATCAAGTTAAAGGACCTCCTACATTTTGCTCCGGACCTCATTCCCGATGAGGAGTCTCGGGCAAGACGTCTAGAGGAGGCGCTCCGACCCTCCCTCCAGTATGCTGTTACCCCCTTTACCCTGCCGACGTACTTGGAGGTATAGAAGAAGGCCGAAGTGGTGGAGAGGATGCATGCTCTAGGAGGAGTGTCGCGAGAGAGGATCCAGCTGGGACCATCGAAGGGGAAGGCCGTGAGCACCAGACCTTCAGCGTCAGGACCCTCTTGGTTCTGACCCGCAGGGAGCAGGTCGCAGCAGTTTCAGTTTCGATCCCCCGGCCCTCGCCCTTTTCCTATGGGCCTGGGACCGCAGTGCTTCATCTGTGGGAGCCCTGGGCATATCCGGAGTCAGTGACCGGACCGGGTGCAATATAGCAGTGGCAGTCAGCCCCAGCACCCGCCCCAGCAGCAGCTTCCAGCCAGACCTTTCCAGCAGCAGTAGCAGGGACAGCGAGCTCCCGCTCCTCCGAGGGCAGACGTAGGAGGAGGCCAACCTCAGGGTGCTCCACAGGGACCTCAACCAGGGCATGGTTGGGGAGGTGGCTGACAGCCGAGGGGCAAGGGAGCTGGGCGTGGACAGTTACATGCCGCAGAGGCAGCAGTTCCAGCAGGGCCAGAGGTTGTTCGAGGTACGATCAGTCTGTTTAGCACTCTTGCTTATGCCTTGTTCAATACCGGAGCTTCGCACTCCTTTGTTGCACCCAGCCTAGCCCATGCGCTGGGTTTAGATGCATAGAGATTTCCAGTTCCCCTGGTGTTGAGCACACGAGTCGGAGGTCAGACCATCTTGTTGTTTGTTTGTCAGGGATGTAGACTGATGATAGAGCCACATCAGTAAGTTAGGGATCTTCTTCTTCTACAGATTCAGCCATACGATGTCATCCTAGGAATCGACTGGCTATTTTCTGTGTGTGCCGTCATCGACTGTTTCGAGAGAAGGGTGGTGTTCATGGACTTGGACAACCTATGTGTTACCTTCACCAGCGAGCGGAGCAGTCTGAAGGGAAACAAGAGAGAGGAACCTCTCCTCTCCTTGTTGACCGAGCTGACAGTAGAATCAGTAGATGCTGAAATGGTGGAAGTGCCAGAGATCATCCGTGAGTTTATGGACATCTTTCCTGAGGATGTGACGACTCTACCCCCTCGACGTGATATCGAGTTCGGGATAGACCTATAGCCCGGCGCTCGTCCAATCTCGATGGCTCCTTACCAGATAGAACCTTCGGAGCTATGAGAGTTGCGGATACAGATTGACGATCTAATGAAGAGGGGTTATGTTCATCTGAGTGCGTCACCCTGGGGTGCTCCGGTCTTGTTTGCAAAGAAGGAAGATGGTGGTATTAGGTTGTGCATAGACTACAGGAGGTTGAATCAGGTGATGATCAAGAATCGCTACCCTCTCCCAAGGATAGATGATCTTTTTGACCAGCTGAAAGGGGCAAGATGGTTCTCGAAGATCGACCTACTGTCTGGGTACCACCAGCTGAGGGTGAATGAGAGCGACATCCCAAAGACAGTGTTCAGGTGCAGATATGGACACTTCGAGTTCCTAGTCATTCCCTTCGGTGTTAAGAATGCCCTGGCTGTGTTCATGGGGCTTATGAACTCCGTCTTCCGGGAGTACCTGGATCGGTTCGTGGTTGTGTTCATCGACGACATCCTGGTCTACTCTAGATCCAAGGAGGACCATGAAGAGCACTTGAGGATAGTTTTGGAGGTCATCCAACAACACCAGCTCTATGAGAAGTTGTCAAAATGCAAGTTCTGGACATGAGAAGTGCACTTCCTCGGGCACGTAGTGTTTAAGCATGGGGTAGCGGTCGACCCATCAAAGGTTAAGGCAGTTATTTCTTGGGAAGCACCCAAGAATGTGGCAGAAGTCCGAAGTTTCCTCAGGCTGGCGGGTTACTACCGGAGATTCGTTCCCAACTTCTCCCGAGTAGCATCCCCTTTGATGGCTCTGACCAAGAAGAACCAAGATTTCATATGGAGTGAGCAGTGTCAATCAGCCTTCAGCTATCTGAAGGAGAAGTTGGTCAGTTCCCCCGTGCTGAGACTACCAGAAGAAGGGGCGGCTTATGAGGTGTTCTGTGATGCTTCAGGACAGGGCCTGGGGTGCGTGTTGATGTAGCGACAAGGGGTGATCTCTTATGGGTCCAGGCAGCTGCGTCCCCATGAGCGTAATTACGCCACCCACGACCGGGAGCTTGCAGCGGTTGTTTTTGTGCTAAAGTTATGGCGGCACTAGCTCATCGGGGAACGCTTTGTGTTCTTCACGGACCACAAAAGCTTGAGGTATATCTTCTCCCAGCGGGACTTAAACTTGCGACAACGGAGATGGGTGGAGTTCCTCCAAGATTACGACTTCGAAATCTCTTATACTGAGGGAAAGGGAAATGTGGTGGCCGATTCCTTGAGCAGGAGGACACAGAAGGATGCGGTCTGAGAGTCGGCGGATGCCTAGAAGGAAATGGAGGAGTTGGCTGCCTTACACCTGGATGCGAAGATGGATAGTGGCAGAGGCTGCCTATATCATATGACAGTGCAGTCATCCTTGTTTCAGAAAGTGGAGGAGTCTCAGTGTGGAGACCTATAGTGCGAAGTGATGTGTGACTGAGTTGACTAGGGCAATGCTCCAGAAGGATGGACAGAGGATGGTCAAAACTGAATGCTTTTCCAGAAAAGGTGATTTGTTCCAAGGGTGATGCGCGGCAAGGTTCTTAGTGAGTTGCACAACTCACCCCTGGCAGTACACCCAGGAGTTTCTAAGATGTACCAAGGTTTGAAGAGGCAGTTTTGGTGGCCCGGAGTTAAGCGAGCGGTGGCAGAGTTTGTGGCCAAGTGCTTAGTGTGTCAGCAAGTGAAGGCTGAACACCGAGTTCCAGGCAGCCTACTACAGCCTCTAGATGTCCCCGAGTGGAAGTGGGATGACATCTCGATGGATTTCGTCATGGGACTACACAAGGTCCAAGGAGGGTACGTTACCATCTGGGTGGTAGTGGACAGGTTGACGAAATCGGCTCACTTTCTGGCAATCAGGGAGTCGAGTAACATGGATGCTTTGGCATAAAAGTACGTGGATGAGGTGGTGAGGTTGCATGGAGTTCTGAGGTCTATAGTCTCGGATAGGGATGCACGGTTTACCTCGTGAGCCATGAGAGGATTGCAGCATGCGTTTGGCACCCAGTTACGCCTTAGCACTATTTTCCATCCCCAGACAGATGGACAAACAGAGCGCACCATCCAGACCTTGGAGGATATGCTACGGGCATGTGTTCTAGACTCAGAAGGATCATGGGCATGACAACTGTCCCCGGTAGAGTTCACTTACAATAATAGCTATCACTCTACCATTGGCATGGCCCCATTTGAATCCCTGTATGGGTGGCCATTCCATTCACCCGTGTGTTGGACCGAAGTAGGAGAGGTAGGCATCCTTGGCCCGGAGGTGGTGCAGAGCACGACAGAGATGGTTCAGCTCATACGGGAAAGGATGAAAATGGCCCAGGACCGACTGAAGTCGAATGCGGATACCAGGAGGAGGCCCTTGGAGTTTGAGGTTGGAGAAAACGTGTTCTTGAAGGTATCCCCTCGGCTTGGGAAGTGGAGGTTCGGTACAGGGAGAAAACTCTCTCCCAGGTTTATTGGACCCTTCGAAGTGTTTCGGCGGGTTGGCGAGGTGGCTTAACAGCTAGCGTTTCCACCGCCGCTACTAAGGATACATGATGTCATTCATGTGTCCTAGAACCGTCGGTATGTGCACGACGATTCACACATCCTTGATTGGGGCGAGCTGGACATCGAGGATGACGTGACCTTTGTGGAGAGACAAGTGATGATCGAGGATCGCAAGGAGAAGGTTCTTCATGGATGAACCATCCCCTTGGTTCATGTGTTGTGGAGACATGGTGGGCTTGAGGAGAGTACGTGGGAGAGGGAAGCACAAATGTGTGCCCAGTACCCAGATTTGTTTTGAGATTTGTTCCTTGTTGCACCTGTTGCAGTAGAACGTTATGTTCTTTTTACTATGGAATGTACTGGTTTCTTTCCTCTGTTTGTGTGCGAAAATCCCAGGCTATGGGGGAGGGGAGAACCCGACCACTAATCAAGACGGATTAAGGTGGATGTGATTAAACCCGTGCGGGCGAGTCAGTACCGCCCAAAGAAGATAATATCTTGACATGGGGAAGGAGACTCCCCAACCCACATGCCCGGGTAGTTTGGCATGGTATGTTGCTTGGTTCTTGGTGGGGAAATTTTTTATCTAGCATGAGTTCACTCCTAAGAGGTATCTTTCGAGGTGGTTGTTCAGACCCTCTCTTCCCTTCTAGTTTGTTTTGATTCTCGAGGACGAGAATCGTTTAGGAGGTATCTGATGTAATGGCCAGGGTTTTTAGGGTCCATTACTTTGTGAAAATCTCATATTGGGTTTTTTGGTCTGGGAAACACGGTGGTGTAGGCCTACTAGTAGCCTTAGCCTACCGGTAGCTCGGCCTACTGGTAGCTACTGCCTACCGGTAGCTCGGCTACCGGTAGTTGCCGCCTACTGGTAGCTCGGCTACCGGTAACTGCCGCCTACCAGTAGCTCGGCCTACCGATAGCTGCACCCTACCTATAGCTCGACCTACCGGTAGCTGCTGCCTACCGGTAGCTCGGCTACCGATAGATACAGCCTACTGGTGGCTGCAGCCTATCGGTAGCTCCGCTACCGGTAGCTGTCACCCACCGGTAGCTCTCAGCTACCGGTGGCTCTGGCCTACCCCCCATGTTATTTCCAATAACACTCCCTTTAGCACAAATGGGGTTTTAAACCCTATTTTGACTCGTTTAAGTGTGTTTTAAAGACCGTAATGTGCATAAGAGCTTCATTTAAATACTTAAACAATTAATGAGTCGGTTTAAACCACCCGACCCACGAGTGGAGCCACGTGGTTAACCCATGACCCCTGCGCCTTATGTGGTTTCACGTTTTCTCCTCAACTGTCCGCAACTCTTATAAACTAAGGGTTAGCTGTGGTTTCTCCTTTCCTCAGTTGAGGATTTCTTCTAGTTCATCGGGCACGCCACATCGTTATCCGTAAAGTTCCTCCCCCGGCCTCAGTGTAGATCGTCGATCAAACAAGTAGGAAATTTCTCCTTTGCCTCTCTTTTTTGTGTATCAGGCGGGGTGGGCGTGCTTTCGATTCCGTAGAATTGGAAAAACCAGACCTAATTAAAGATAATGAACGAATTCTATAAAGAAAGGAGGGGGGGGGGGGGGCTGTGATCATTGATGTTGTCTTATATTTTGATGTTGTTTCTTTTATGACCATCTTGATGAGTTCGGCTGGCTTATGCCTTCTGAAAATCGGGGCCGTTGGTGGTCGTTGTTTGTGCACTAAAGAACCCCTGTTGATGTTTTAAATATCTTGTTGTGGTTGTAAACTCCTGCTGTGAAAAGTAATCTGTTAATCACGTATATACGGCCAAATAAATTGAGGCAGCAGGATCTTTCCTTTTGTGATAACCCCGGGTTAAAACAGACGAAAATTGAAATCATGGAGTGTGTTAAGTCATTTAAATCTGAAAATACAGGCTTGGCCTTGCTTAGTGTTGGTGGTAGTGTTTTGGTGGTTTTCTTTTACGAGTTGATTGCTGGAGATGTGGGAGGGGATGGGATCCACCGTTCTTTTATACCCTTGGTGATTGTGTGAAACTGGGGGATGGGATCCCCTGTTGATACGGCTTCGGTGGTTGTGAGTTTCAAGACCGGGTGGATACTTGTTTATATCATGAATTGGGGTGTGATCCTCTGTTGTTGAGAACCTGGTGTGGGCGTTATAGTTGTTGTTTGATTGTTTACCTTCCTGGACTTATGCCTATGCCTACTAGTTTCCCAGTAGTTCTTAAACATAAACTTTATTACTGAACGTGAAATTAGAAAGGGGACAAATGGGTTGTTAGCGTGAGTCGTGATTCGGACTTGAGTGTTGTTGTGATCTGTAGGCTGTCTGAAGAAAAAACCTAGCTTGGGTGAGTGCTTGTTACATATATATATATATACCTGTATCTTTGTGTTTCTTATTCGCGCCCCACCCAAGTTGAGCACTTAGTGCCGAACACCCCCATTTCACGGGGGAGGGTGTTTTTCCCAACACTATTCTTAGTGGCTGGTTATTAGCTCCTTTTCTGCTCCCTTTCCCGGATAGCCCAAGTATCTTCGGGCAGGCTGTGATGGCATGAATTCCATTATTAGCCCAAGAACCTTCGGGCTGGGTAGTGTGGTGGTTGGCTAGGTGTGTGCAGCAGGTGGTTTCCCATGTGTCTTCGGGATGAGGACCAGGTGTCTTCGGGCATGGATGTGTGTTTTTCTAGCCCATCGGTCTTCGGGTGTGGTGGTTGTTGTTTTGGCCTAGGTGTTTGCAGGCGTGGTTACGTGTGACAGTTGTGGCCTAGGTGTGTGCGGGCGGGATTTCAGCAGTGGGACTGCATGTGGTTGTGGCCTAGGTGTGTGCGGGTGGGTGTGGAAGTGGGACTGCGGTGAGAAGGGCTGGATTGGTCTGATGCGTAGGATGTCTCAATAACCAGTGGGAAAGTGGCGCGGGGTACCCAAACATCGATGTGATCTGATTATATATATATATTACATGACTTGCGTTATTTGGGGAGTGTGCCTTGGTGAGGCCTGCAGTGTAAAATTTACCTTATAGGTGTTTGGTTTACTCTTTTTCTCACGGGACTTTAGTACGTTCCCCCACTTGTGTATGAGAGTCTTTAGTTTTCCCTACTGAGTGTACTTGTATGCTCACCCTACATATATAAAACTGCTTTCAGGTTTCCAGGAGGACTTCGGGGATCACGTACGACCTTACTAGCTCGGACCTTTGAAGCAGTTGCAGTTGTTTTTTTTTCTTTTTCATTTGGTACTTACCTTGTAGTCACCTTTTTCACTTTGTGGCTTTTACTTTTGAAACATGCATGTGTGAATGGTTTAATTTTGGTTTTACTTTTCTTTCAACCTTGGTGTTGTTGGGTTTTCTTCTCCTTATCTCTCGATCCTATAAAATAAAAAGGGTAATGCCTTCCATTTGTGAGAAATTTCGATACCCTTGGTTCTAGTCGCCACTCCAGGACCTATTGAAGGCGGGTTTCGGGGGTCATTATCTCTCCTTCAACATAAAGAAGGAAGGGCCTGGAAATCTGCTGACCCTTACCTCCTTTTGGTGTAGGCGGGTCGTGAAAAAGTTTATGAAGGATTTAACCACATTTGATAAGAATGGAAATAATCACCCTGATAAATTCTTGAAATGATTGGGAGTATGTCATAAGTGTGGAGAGAAAGGTCACCAGTTAAAATAATGCAAAGGGGAAAAATAAAACATTTCTATTCAGTGTTACAATTAAATGGAGATAGAGAACTACATAAACAAATTCCGCAACCATCAAAAGAATATACCTCAGAATAAGATAAGGGGTTAAGGTCAATAAAATGTTATTAACATAACAAAAGTGTAATTATTAATTTTCTTCTATATTTGGATATAAAAAATATTTTTTAAAAGTATTTTATTTATGATGTTCCTGTCATATGATTTATGAAATATATAAATATTGTATTATAGTACTTTTTAATTAAGTATTTGAGGTCCTATGCTGAAGAGTAATACGAAAATTTATTCAGTAGAAGGTTAATTGTTTTGGAAAACATGTGATTGGAGGAAAGACAACCCTTAATATGTTTCTGATTTTGAGATAATGATAAAGAAATGATTATTTTGGATAAGCAATGATTACCTTGGAACTGATTAATTAATTTTCAAAAAGTGTTCTATGATATCATTGATAGATTTTAGAACATGTTTGGATTTATGAGATATATAAATTAACACATGTATTACATAAATAATAATGATGAATTCATGTTTCAAATATGGTTTTATGGTGATTATATTTATTAATATACTTCAGAAGGATAGATGAGGAAGTTATTTACATGTTTGAAATGTGAAAATTTAGAGTTGATTCATGTTGATTAAAGGCTAATGAGAAGTTCATTTTGGAAATATAGTGACATTGTATATAATGTTTTGGATCATAATATTTTTAAATTATTAACCATTTATGAAATGGTTTAATTTAATCTTTGGATCTAGTTTTAGAGATTGATATATTACATCACTATATGATGAATCTTTTTCTAAGAGATGATGTTGAAATAGTTTAAGGCATGACCAAAGGATAAAATTGTGATTATAGAAATGTACTAATTATGTATATTTACTTATATCCATAGAGAGTAAAATAATTCTTTAAATCTAGGAAAAATGATATTGAAACCAAAAATGTTCTCCTAGAACCTTTGTCTCCAATGTATTAAATGTCCCCTTAGATCATCACGGATTTATGGCCTTTTGATGGTAAACTTTCTCCTAAACATGTTCTCTAAAATGATAGATTATAAAACTATTTTCAAATTTTTCTTCCATATCAATGTTCCCATTTCCCACTTATGTTCTTCAAATAGGGAACCTATTTACGTGACCATTGTACTTTCCTTTCTCTCTAATTAAGAAGATTTGTTATTAACCCTATTTATGATATGAGATTTTAAAAAATAGTTTATTTTACAATATCAATCCCTCTATTTTCGAGATCAATTTAAATTGAGAGGAAATAATTTAATTAAGGTGGGTAGAATATTACACCTCGAAATTCTAATATAAGAACATTGTATCTGATAACATGTATGCCACACAACACCAAGTGAGTGAGAGAATATAATATCCTTAGAATTTATATTTTATTTAGTATTTTAAATTGATTCTATATAATCTATATATTTGTATTCCAAAAACACCGACTTAGCATGTGTTACATGCCAAAGAAATTTTTTTCTATAGTTTGTGTTACACATAAGACCGAGTTTTACTAAACAACAATATATTATTAAAATATTATTATTTAATATAACAAGATATAACATAGTAGTAAATTTTTTAGTTATAATAAGGTTTTAATAAAATATTAAAATACATGTTTTACAAAAATATAAAATGAATTTCACAGTTACAAATTAATTAGGAATGAATATAAAACCAATTGATTATAATGGAAAGTGTTATTATTTTTATGCTCACAAAGATTTTTTATTCTAATAAATAAAATTAACTAAAATTAGTGAGTGAAATTAATGTAATATATACATGTTATATTAAATGAAATTTTTTTTTATATTCATACAATATATTTTATAAGCATAAGATAAGAACAAACCTAATATTATACATAAAATATTAGATTTTAATAAAGGCACTTTTACCACCTTTAAATGTAGAACCTATTTTAAATCCAATTTTGACCCTTTTATAATTTTAATATTTCAATATAAAAATAATATTTGTAATAAAAACAAGAAAATTAACTTAGGGTAATTTTTTTTATTTTTTAAAGGTTCATTTTTAATGAATAGTGAAAAATAATGAAATTTAATTTAAAACTACTTTTTTATCTAATTTATTTATAAATTTAAAAAATATTTTAAATTGGTTTTAAAGTTTAATTAGATCAATTTTTTATCATTTAATATAATTTAGTTCATTTTTATCAATTTATCTTTGAAATTGACAATAAAAACACATACAATTTTTGGATGTTTTTAATTTAGAAACCCACATTGTCATCCTGTCTGCGAGATTAGATTTAAATTAATTTATAAAAATTATGTAATTAGAATTTGGAAAAAATGGATTAATTTTTTGGAATAATAATAATTTATAATGTATAACAAGGTCAAATTAGTTTTTTTTATCAAAAATATTAGTGAACATGATTTAAATAAATTACAATAATTAAGGTGAAATTAAGCTTAATAAGAGACAAAACCTTAATTTTGAAGGATCAAATGATGAATAAACTTATCCAAGATCCATTTTATGTCCATATTTGGACCCTATAATACATTTTATATACTTTTTTCCTTTATTTTCCCAATTTTCAATTGGAAAACGTGGGTGGAATTCCCTTTCCCAAAATTTACAAGAGTGCCACTCCTCATCCCCTATAAAAAGGCTGCCTCTCCTCACACTACCCAACACCTCCCAAGAATATTTGAATCCACAAATATCCACATAAATAGCTACTAAAAATACCTTACCTCATCTTTTAAGCCTAACATTTTTATAAATTCATACAAGTAATCCCTGTGGTGAAAACCAAAATGAGATACCGGATTCAGAGATATCATCTTTCCTCAAGCTCTTTAGATTTATTTCTATTATCAATCACATAAACATTTCTTATTCCATGATTATATAACAAAAAATGTATTATAAATATACTAGGATGTTTTTATGATAATTATAATACCTACACTTACATACACTCTCATCTAATGGGTAACGAACATACTATTTATGTTGACAAAAAACTGCCGCCTCACAAAACGATGATTGGTCATTCTTCTTTTACCACATATCACGATAGTCATTATGATGGAAAATAGATTTATATATGATATATATGATATTTATAATATCTTTATTCTCTTTTAATTATTTTATAAAACAAACATTTATACATTCCATTTTGTGTAAATATAATAACATCATTTGTTGAAGTGTGGAATACCGCCTCCTCAAAGCGATGTGATTCGTTCTCTCTATACATGGAATTGATTAAGGGTGATTTAAATTAAAATATGTTAAATATATGAAATAAATATGATATTTTAAATATAATATAAATATTTATCATTTACTTACGATTATTTAAATGTGGTAAGGAAATGAGAGTAGCATTCATGCATATGAACGACCTACCGTCTCTATGAATTGTGCACTTCATTTCATATCTACAAATATTATGGATTATTCAAAATACATAAGTACTAAATATATATGATAATTAATTAATGGTTTATATTTTTGAGATGATTGAATCATGACCTAATTAATATAAACAAAAAAATAAAAGTCAAAACATACTTGAGAAAACATGCCAATTAACACCTGAAATTGTTAAAATAATGAAAGAGTGTTAACAAACGGGTAATAAAATATTATAAAAAGTTATGATATGATATTATAAACATGATTATGGTTCTGTTATTAGTTATTATCATATATTAAACCACTATACAGAAGAATAAAAATCGCACAACAAGAAATAAGATTATGGTAAGGGATTTCATCTCAGTTTACATTCTTTGACACTTATTTGTTATTATGCAGCTAGTTTATTTTATATAGTGTATACACCACAGTTTGTAAATTTATATCATTAAAATCATTACTATCATGAAATTATCTGATTTATTTAATAATTATTCCCTCACTGATATTATGATTTAAATGTTTCAAAGTTCTATGAGACACTTTGAAAAGTATAAATATTATTTTCCTCAAGAATTTGTTTAATGGTCACCTTTGCAACCTAACCCACTTTTTATTGTTAACATTGTATTTAAACCATCACTCCCTAATTATCATTTTTATGTTAAATTTCTTTTTCTTAAATATACATATTCTCAATTTTTTATATTATTATTTCTTAAATCCTATATCATTTTCATACAGTGTTCACTTTGATAGTTATTTGATCAACTATAGAATTATTGATAAATCCTTATCTTTTATTCAATATAAATATTTAATAATGAATATGATCTATTGATTAAAATTATTATTCAATAGGTGTAATTATTCGGACATGCAATGATGGTTGGATCCAAGACATTATATATCTCCTTGATGCACCAATAGGTTATCATGAGATAATTAAGTTGGATAAATTAAATAGGTTCCTACCAGTATTTTTAAACTATCCAGAGGATCGATCTTGATAGTATAGGTCCTCATGTGCCTTATAAATGACTCAAAATAATGAACCATTTCCTTAATATATATTTCTGTTATAATTTTTATTATCCATGAGGTTTTCATTTGGTAAAATCTACAGATACATTTCATTCCCAGTTTATTAATTAATAGGAATGAGTTTCAGTTTCTTAACATAAAAATTTGATTATGACATATCTAGTTATTTGAATGGAATTTTCTATCAGTTATTTACCTTTACATATTAATTTATTCTCATTGATTAATTATTTATTATACATTACATACCCTTATTGATCATTTGAGCTCAACATTAATATGGTTGTTTTCTCCATGTTATGAAGAATAAATATTTGATTAAGAGTTCAAGGATGAAGTTTATTTCATTTTATAGTATATGATGTTTCTATTTTCTATTTCCCAATGTATTATGGGCATCAAGTATATAATTTTTCTTTCTAAGACTACTAATGAAGTTAGTTATTCAGGATCTGATTCCTTAAAATCTTTCCAATGTGATAAAATAATGCACCAGCTCCACGATTTTGGGGTCAGGGCATTACATGCATCTTCAATAAAGGATATAAAATATTTTAGCTCCCAATGAATCTACCACTATGGGTCCACATATATAAGAGTGCACCAAATCCAACAACTATGATCTCCTTTATGTATTTTTATTGAATGAGACTCTATGTTTCACCCATACAAACATTATTTCCAAGGATCAAGTGATTCATCCCTGTTATTACTAACGTAATTGTTCTTCGTTTGGGTAGATTACCCTATTTCAATCATGTGATCGATTATCCTATACTAAATATATTATGAAATGTCTCCTTCCACCATGTTGATTATGTATTCACATATCTTCACATGAGTTTTATACAATGTACTGCATATGTGTCCTCCAGCGATGATGATGGCTCTGTTTTTCATCTTCCATGCCCCATTGTTGAAGATGTCGCCATAGACATTCCATTAAAAGGGTATTCCAAACAAAAATTTTAGATAAAGGCATAGAACATGATGAACATCATTTAAGGTTATTATCTATCCAACGTTCATCTTGACTTGGATATCACCCATGAATTTTTTTTCTTCAAAATGGTATTTCACATATAAACAGTACCAAGTTTACCATCTTTATAAGTTAATAAATTCTCACAATGTGGAGTGACATGGTGCAATAATGTATAATTGATCGCCCATTATGTGTCTTAGCCAGATGTACGAAAGAATGTCACTTATTCATCTTTGAAAAAAAAGAACTTCTCCAGTGATGCTCACATTTCCATCTCAATTTCTTCTTTTTTTTATTGCTACTTCATCCCTTTTCTTGTATGAAATTTTGATTGTTTTTCTTCATGTGTCCCTCCATAAAATAATTATAGCATTTTATTTTTTACATGGACATCGAGGGACCTACCTATTCTCTTTTATTTGCCTTTAATTCATACTCCACAACCTCCTCCTCATTATCTCCCTTGTTTCCCTAGGACGAGAGCTTGTTTTTTGCTGTAACTCGCATCCTTAATTTAGGAAGCCTCATTGAACAGTGCATCCTTTACCATTTCCATGATAAATTTTCCTCAAGGAACTATGTTTCAAAGTGATATAACAATAGTATACGAGCTATCGAGAAGTTTAAAAAGTATGTGGTTACCCTAATCTTTATCATTCAGAGTATTACTGACATCCACTAATTGGTTCAGAAAGTTTTGGAACTCACTAGTGTGTTCGACTGTAGAGTTCCACTCTATATTCAAAGATTAATAATCCACTTCAATTAGGGAATATTATTCCACGAAGGATTTTAATGGTATATATTTTCCAGCTTTATCCAAATTTGGTATACGCTAGTCTCTTAAGAAACATGGTGGTCGACAATGCGATTGATCCACTAGTAGATTTGACCAAACATATTATTTTTCATCTTCATCCATTCCATTTACTTGGTGGTATCAGGGTTGAATCACTTGTTCTTAATGGGGTAAAAATGTTCCTTAGTATTAAGGAGATCATCCATTCCTGAATTCCAAATAGATTAGTTTGAAAAATTCATCATGATCAACCCTCATGTGGATGGTCCCTCCATTGAATTTAAATTATTTAAAAATTGGTGTAGAATCTATAAAAAATTGCTCACCCTTGTATCTAGAATGGTTGAAAATGGTGGAATGGACTCCTGGATCATCAAAACCGGATACTGATTAATCAAGATATAAAAAAATTAGTGTCAATGGATGAGATAAACTGATTATGTGGAGATGACATGGCAATGATGTGGTGTTCTAGAGATGTTGGAAATGTCACTTTCTACAGAATAGTACCTTATTATCTAGCAAGGGGGTTCTGTATTACTCGATGTATGACCAAACTTTTATCAAGCCTAGTAATATTGTTTTAGCTATGTTTTCAATAATTTTTGCATCATTGGATTCATATCACCATGAACTTTTAAAATATTCCTTTAAAATTCAATTTCGACCTACTTGAATATTCCATTCACTAGAAAAAACTCCACTTCTCATCATCGTTTCACTGCGAATGGTTCAGATACCACTTATTGTGAGTTTATGATCACAGAGAAAATAATTGCTAAAAAATGAGAAGAAAAATGATTTATTTAACTATGAAAAATGGTTACATTTTACCCTTACCATACATCCCTTTCCCCTTCTCACATAAATATCTCAAGGATCTCTAATAAAGGAGCTATTATGGCTCGAACATATGAATGTAGGAAGGTACCCAAGGAAGACTTATATATCCATGGCTGGAGGTGTCAGGTTAATGTAACTCTACCACCCCCCCATCTCCACAGACCAAATAATTCTCTTATGGAATCCAAATGAATTGGGGATGCACATGTTGAATGTGAATCGACCATGTTTATGGGTTGGTGAGGTAGGTGAACCAACCACCTACAAGGTAGCTAAAAAAATACTCCATTAGTTTAGATTCACTTTTATGAATTTCATAAATACATGGATGAAAGTTTGGTAGGATCTGTTGGCCACATATATGAGGAAATCTCAAATTCATTGTACATGACTAAAAATCGAGCTGGATGGTTGTCAATGTTGATAAAAATTTATGGAAGGGTCTTCATTCCACATATATTAGGGTGGGAGGGAGGGTTACCAAATATTAAATTTGGGCCTCATAAGGATGAATATCATCATCCTTTAGGTTCAAAAATTTTGGGCCTTTAAAGGGAAAAAATCAAGGGTCTTTAGACCCTAAAATTAGGGGATTTCACATCATGTAATCTGGATCATTACTCTATTTATATGTAATTGGCTCATTGGGGGGGTGATCAATACACATGTGGGGGGGATTATGAGGTTAAATAATATATAATTGACTATCAATTATTTATTATTGACCATAAACTATTTATAAATATTAATTATATGTTATTTAAAATTCTAATTAATTTTAATATTTTATTATTAATTATCCATGGTATTTAATTAGTAATTAGTTTTTGTTAAATTAATTTATTATTAAAAATTAATTAACTAATTACTAAATATACAATTTTAGCATTTTTATTTAATTTTGGTTTTGCAATTAAAAAAACACTAAAAAAATAGAAAAATTAATAATTATAATTAATCAAAATTTTAATTAGTTGTTAACAATTAATTAGTAATAAATATTTAGTAATTATTAATTAATTATAATTAATTATTTTGAATTATTTGTAATCTATATTAATTGTTAGTTATTTCTTAATTTGTAATTACGTAAGGTACTATAGTAATGTTACGGGACTATAGCAGGCATGGTACTGTAGTAGTAGTACTATTCACCAAAAAGTATTTTTTGAGCAATGAAATTTATCCTTTAGGCCACCAAAGGTTTGGCCTTTGATATATTAAAATTATAATGGGTTAACTATGGATGGGTAAACTATTAGAGGGGGTGTGGTCTATACTTTCTTTCCTATCTGTGTGTGTTTTTTCGTTTTCATGTTCCCTCTAGGATCTTAAATAAATAAATTTGTAATTATTTGTTTTTAATTATTAATTATTAGTTATTTATTATCAATAAATTACTAGTTATTATCAATTATAAAATATAAATTATTAAATATATGTTATTAAAATTTTTTATTACCTACTATTAATTATTTATTTATTTTTAAACATGGTTGAGGAACACTACCAACAAGGTAAAATCTTGAAAAATTGATGGAGCCTTTATCTCCCTCATGGGTGTAAATTTTATCCCACCTCTTTCATTCAGATCTCTTTCAATGATTGACTCTGATCGCACTCTTATGGTTATCTCCTTAAATGAGGAAAATAATAGACACCTTTCTAATTTCAAATTTAATAATTCATAACTTTCCTTTTAATACTTTAAGGAGGATATATTTATAGAATTGATCCTGAATAAGATAGGGGATTCCTTTCAAAGGTTGTCTAAGAAATAAGAAAAAAAAACTAGACCTTCGTTCATAGAGAATATCCGATTTTAGAAGTCTTGAATCTAGTATTGTCAAAGATGAGTATGAACTCATTTACTGTTAGGCCTAAAACTCTAGGATTGATATACCCTCTACTGAGGGGATCCAATTTTCCCATTATTTGGTAACTCTCAACAAGAGGTGAAATAACATTTTTAAGGAACAACTCAATCTGTAATGGCTCAAAAAGGGGGATAGAACTTCAAAATTCTTCATCCTCATTCATAGACATAGGAAATTGGGAAAAATAAATTACATTAATCAATATTTATAGTGATACAGTTTATACAAATGATAGAATAAGAAATGTTTAGGATTATTTATTTAAAAACTTATCAATTCAAGAAACCATTAGCTATCCGGAAATATCATTGCATGATGTTATTAAATATTCAATATGAAATATGATGAATTAATATATTAAAACCATTACCCTTGAAAAGGATGTCAAGAATTATTTGTTATCTCATAATTTGGATAGTACTATAAGTCCCGATGGTTTCTCTAACAGGTTCTATATGCATTACTGGGATATACTAAAACATTAAATTGATCATGATTTCAAGGAGGTATTAAATAGGAGTAATCTTACACCTAGCCTCATTGTGCAGTTTATAAGACTTATCCCAAAGGATGAGGATTCCATGGAGGTGATATATTAAAGAACAATTATTATTGGTATAAAATTTCCCTAGATCATTGGTAAAATTCTTATTATGTTACTTGGGAATATTTCAAATTGTATTCTCTCACTGAATCAATTTGGATTCATTTCATTGGAAAAGATCTAGGAATGCTTGTATACAAACTCATAGCTAGTTAACAACCTTGTGAAAAAAATAAAAACATGGAAAAACTTTTATGGTATTGGATATATCAAAATCAATTGAAAATTTGAGATAGATATTTATCTTTAAAATCTCATAGAATTAGGGTTTCTCGCACAAATTTATTAATATTATCCTCACCTTACTCTAAAGATCTAGGATGTTTATATTATTTAATGGATCACATATAATCTATTTTAGTTGATCAGGTGGATTAAGACAAGGTGATACCCTTTTTCAACCCTATTTGGTTTGGTTGAAGATTACCTTAGTAGATTCTTTATCAAAGCTATTGAGAGAGGATAAATCAACCCCCCAAAACTACAATAAATCTTAGATCCCCCCCACACATCTTCAAGACTGATTAAATCATCCTATTTAGTTAGATGAGAAATGTTTCCTTGAACTCCATTATATGAACCTTATGTCACTATGAAAAGGAATCTGAGAAAGTCATCTCTTAGAATAAATTGATGGTTACTTTGGGAAGGGATTTTTTTAAATATTAATAGAAATATCCTAAATTATATTCATATTAAATAAGGGAAGATTCCATTTAATTACATGGGTATGCCTTTATTTTTTCAAGGAGTTAGTGCTACCCAAATGGAAGGAATTTGAAAGAGAGATTACTATAATATATCTAGTTGGAATAAAAAAATTATTCCTCACCCATTAAAATTTTTCTTAGTGAATATAGTTATTACATCAATGATTGTTTATTTATTAAAAATTTTTAATTGGTCAAGTGATATAATTAAACATTTGAACAAATCAAATAACTTTGTTTTGGAAGGATGTATACCTGAAAAGAAGATTTTAACTATTACATGGATCATGTGTGTTAAGCCTATTAATATAGAAGGGTTAGGTATCAAAAATATCATGCTCTTAAATAAATCACTTATAGATAGTTATTTTTGGATCTTTCTTAAATTAAACTAGGCGTCAACGATTTTCTTAACGAAAAGTCTTATTGACAGACTTCATAGAAGTAACCAATTTTATCTAGGCTCCTTAGTTTGGATAAATGTAAGGGATGTGTATCCATAGATCATGATGAACACCCAGTGAATCCATTCCAAAACATCTAGCCTGAACTTCTAGAACTCATATTGGCTCCATACCCCCATTACTGAAACCTATCAACTAAACTCTGATATGAAAACCCCCTTTTTTTGATGATCTTAATTATTTTGAATAGGTGGAATCTCTTCTCCCACCCAAGACCAAAAATTCTATCAACACTTTTAAATTCAGGGATCATTAGATTGCATTTTGGTGCCCTATTAGGCTTTGCACACACAACCTAAAGATACAAATTGGGAACCTATGTGGGCTGGTGGAAGATCCTCCTTGATAGATGAGGCTCTTCAATAAATCCTCTATCCACCCTTGGAGAATACTTATTGTATGAAAACTTTAGCGCAGTGAGATTCAAACTATAGACATAATGAAAAAGATCGGATACAGTCCACCTCATACCACATGGTTTACATGAACAATACTGAATCCAACCAACATATCTTCATGTAATATGCAACTGTAAGGAGGATATGGTGACATTATGTTTTAACCTTCGTCTACAATCTTCAAATTTATGGTTCTAAATATAATTTTATAATGGTTATCCAAAACATAGACATGAGTTCACAAGTAAAATAACTACTTTGATCCTATATTTATATTTCCATTCATTATTTTTGGATAGCCGGGAATGGTATCAGAATTGAGGGGGAAAATATATGTAAAAAAAGTCATTTATAGTATTATGGGAGATATTCAAATGTCCTCCACAATACTAGTTGGATGATTGCATAAAACAATTGGGTATAATATTACTACCAAACTATTGGGTGTTAGTGGTTTTCCTTGAAATTCAATTAAACCAAAATTTGTGGGGTTTATTCCATCAACTACTTCATGAACTAAATTTAATGTATATGGTTTATAACTTGGTTCACATATCCCTATAAAATCTGGAAGTATCTTCATAACAAGCATGGGAGTTTTTAGGGGATTCATTCAACATTTCCTTAGAGCCATTATTTCCTTAGAAGTGAACATTTGAGTAGTCATTCATGCTATAAATTATGTAAAATACCTTGTATTGGAAAAAATATGGATAGATAGACTCCATGTTGGGGGTAAACCTTTTTAAAAACATCTTATCTGTAGTTACATGGAAGCAATTCAATGAATGAATGACCTATTTGTGACACTTAAAGAAAATAAAGTTTGAGGCCTCCCATATTTATTTGGAGACGGACATGATGGTTGATACCTCATAAAAGCATATAGTAGAGGATGAAAACTCTTTTTTGCCCCTCTCTCTAAATGATACCTTCATTCATTTTTCACTTCTCTAATGTAAGGGGTGGCATGTACAACCATTTTATATTCCTTTGTATTGTAACACTGTTTTTCTTTTAATAAAATTGATGTGATTAGACCTTCTTCTCATTACATGTACTTCTCATATTAAGGAATTTTAATTAATAATAACTTTTTATTAAATGATTTTCTATTAAAAGAATTAATTAATTACTAATCAAAAAATTTTATTAATTTTATTATTTAATTAATTTTAAAAGTATTTTTTTGAAATCCAATGTGAAATTAATAATAATTAATAATAATTATATATAATTAATTTTATTTTTAATTATTTGTTGACAATTAATAATTTTTTATTAATCATTAATTAGTAATTATAAATTATAAATTATTAATTACTAATAAGTTATAATTATTGGTTATTAATAATCTAAAAACTAAATAAATTAGTAATTTGTTTTTAATATATAAAAATCAATAATTACTAATTAATTATAACAATTAATGACTAATAAATTATATATTATAAATTATGAATTATAAATTATAAATTTTTAGCTGTTAATTGTTAATTATTAATTATTAATTAGTAATTAGATATTATCAATTTTTTGTATTAATTGTTATTTATTAATTATTTATAATTAATAATTATCAGTTATTTAGAATTTTTGTTACTGATTAATTATTAATTATTATTAATTAATTATTAATTATTAATTACACTTTATTAATCAAATTTATACACTTTATTAATCAAATTTATTAATAAACTATAATAATATTTTAAAATTTTTAATTAGAAAATAATAAAAATTGATACTTTTTAATAATTATAAATTCTTAAAAATTATTAATTTCATTAATTAGCTATTTATATAATGTATTACATTTGGGAAATACGCTAAATAACATTTATGACATATTATTGTATGTATATTTACATGGTTAAGTGGTTAGTGCTTAAAGAGTTATGTGAGAATGAGTGAGAGTAATGTAAGGATAAGTAACCTCTTAAGAAGTTACTTTGTAAAGTAAAAAAATAACGATATAAGTAATTCAAATAACATGTATTGAGATATTAATACATGTAAATGCATTCGGTGGAGTGGTTAGTACATAGAGAGTTAAGTAAGAATGAGTAAGATTAGTGTAAAGTTGGGTGTTCTTTTTAGGAAGTTGTTGTTCTATATATACAAAAGTAAAAAATAAAAAACATAAATGATAATGAATTAAAATTATATAAATTAAAAAAAAAATCATTTATAGAAAATGTATTTTTTAAAAAATTAAATAAAAATTAACACAAATAACTCCACAAAGGTTTAAATATCTATGTAAAAAACACTGTTAAATGATTCATAGTGGGGTTTAAAACCATCATGAAATGATTCCCCACAAAAAAATCCCCTATAATTTTAAGAAAGCTTTGTGAACCATTTATTAGTATTTAAATCCTCCGCAAAATGTCAGAAAAACCACTGCTACGTACCATTTTTTGTAGCAACATTCCATTACCTTTTCCATGTTTCTATACTAAAAATAACATAAGGGGGTGTCTAGAATGTTTGGATATATATTCATGTGCTCTGGTACTTAAGAGAGTTATTGGTTGTCACTTGTTACCAACTGGTGTCAACTCTCCACTCAAATGGGTGGTATAGGGGCTTTTTATATTAAATAAAGGCTTACTACCATGGAATTAAAGGTAGATACTTATAACTAATCAGGGAATCGTGGTGGAGATTTGAGTATGGAAAAAATTATTAGGGAAATATGTTAGTGAGATAAAAGAATATGAGCACAATATGTGATCTTGTAAGGTGGGTTTGAGAGGCATGGCACGAGGTATGCCACTAGGAAATGCACAAGGCAAGTGCATGAGGAAGTGCCCACAAGGAAATTCAGCAAGGATCAAATGTGTTATATATAGGGTTCATATACAAATTTTCAGAAAGGAACACAAGAAGATTAAGGTCATATAAATGTGTTAATTTCCATGGAATTCATGTATTATTTATATAAGCTGAAACTGACCAAAATAAAATAATAATCTTCATAAAATGGCGAACTTAAGATAGATATAAATTTTTATCATGTTGTCTATTTTGGATAAACGATCTTTAAAATTGAAACTTGTAAAACTAATTATGACCCTAATTAAATGGTATATGTTGAAACTATGGGTTTTAATATGTTGAATTTACAATTATTTATAATTCATTTGGTATTTATATGATGAAGATTGAATATTGGTTCAATCTCTTACAAGACAGTGAGCAGTTTGGTCCAGAAAATAAATACCATGCCATTCACCACACTGTAGTGAATCTGATTAATTCAAGATTCAATAAGAAATGGATATATGGGATGAGATGTGGATATTTTTTATTAAATTTAAAATTGTAATCATTTTTATATGAAATGGTCTTTCTGGCCACACCGTGGTAGATAGTGTTTCAATTAAGAATCTTACATGTGGGAAATGACAGGTCATAAACTCTTCATGGACAAACCTATGTTTTCCCTGTTTTAAGGACTTTAATGTAAAATTCCCAACCAATAAATCATGTATGTGAAAGGTTTTTCTTTTGAGAATTTGAATAAAAATATGGCTAAGGGTAGATAGTTTCATAAGGTTTTCTATAAATTATAATTGTGAGTCCCATGCCTCAATTAAAAATATGGTTACTATGAAATGGTTAGAAGATTAGTTCCTTGATGTGCCACATGTAATTTAACATTAGAATAATACTTTTTTAATATGCGGATGCCCTTAATTATAATTACATAATCTATATTGGGATTACATAATACCAGGGAAAATGGGAAAATAAAAACCACCATGCCATTGGGGAATTAATATTGAGCATTTGGTTTCTGAAGTAGAAGCGGTAATATGAAAGACAACACAGTTTTCTTATTTTTAAGGGTGTTTTATGTGAGTCTTATTTTTTATCTATAAAACAAAATTTTGAACCAAACTAAATTCAGTAGTAGAGGACTTTAGTTTTCTCTATATAGGAGAATGTTTTGGGTGAGTTTTTATTTTTTTAATGTGTTTGGTATGTGAAATAAATAGTTGAGTTGGATTGGATTAAATTAAATTTTATAAAAAGTGAAATAGACTTGGATATCCCCTCACATTACATGTTAAATCATTATTCTATTTAATTTCTCATATTCTCTCCCTCAACCAAGTGAAACCTCAATTGATTACTTTTACTTGGTTTATTCATTTTAATTAGAGGTCTGAAATAATCACTACAATATTTAACATCCCCTAGAATAGTGATTGGATATCTTAAAATACCAAGAGATTATCCCACTTTTAATGATCATTAGTAGTGTATATAACCTAATTTTATTATGTGTGAAATACAGTGGAAGAGTGAAGGTGAATTCAAAATGCATAACAATAAGGAAATAACATAATAATATAAACAATTTGAATAAATATTGAGGGATGAAAAACAGATATTCTATTAAAATGAGAAATTCATTGATAGGGGGTAAGGGGAATAGCCTTGGATCAACCACTAATGTCTTCATGTTCCATCACCAGAGTTATTATTGAAGAATTAAATGAAAATATAGAAATGGAATAATAGCGTCATTGAAATCAATCGGAAAAAAATCATGGAAGCATCCCTTTATTCCATGAACACTTGATATTTAAATAGATCTACTCAGAATCCTTGTATTTAGTAGCTCCACATCCCAAGTTATTCTCACTGACTCTTCCCCTTCATCATATCCTGGATTTAAGAACCCAAACGTTTATAAATGAAATTCCCTTTTTTATTGAAGAAATTCATTACTAAGTAATGTAGTTATAAAAAAACATATACTACATTGGTTACTTTTTATATACTATTTCATATTTAAAATATAATTAATAATCATATTCATTTATAATATAACAATTTTATAATAACAATTAATATTAGTATATTAATGATTATGATAAAGTTCAATTCACAAAGAGGGAAGAAGGGATGGTGTCGGCAGGTAGGATCGTACCATATGAATCCTATTTATCTGAGTTTATGAGAGTGATAGTATCATTATGAAATACCCTTGACCATGCACAAGATTAGATTCAACAACTAAATCATGATAAAAACCATCTATGAGATATGTTCAAACTCAATGAGATTACAACCCAAAACATGTTCTCTAAACCACCATATGAAAGTGTCACCATCACACACCTTAGTCTTAGGGAATACACTAGTGTAATAAAGGATTATGTATCAATACCATAGTAATAGAATTACTTATTTTTTATTTAAAAAAAATAATTATTATAATTATTACTTTTTATTATTACTTTTTAAATGACTAAATAATGAGTTTGATAAAAATTAAATTATGATATGATGATACATAAATTGTATTTTTAATAAATAAATAGTTTTAATCAAGAGAATTGTTTTGAAGAATTCAATATTTTTCAAAAAAAAATTATATTGTAATTGAATGTTATTATTAATTAATATTTATTTAAATATAAATCATAAAATATTTTTTCAAAGTCAAATGTACTTTTTAAGGTTCAGAAAAATTTTATAATAAATAAACCTATATTTTTTAATAAATTAGGATTTATGACTTAAAAAAGTGAATTGAAACATTTATAGATTTATATTTATAATATAAATATTATTTATTAAATTAGTATATCAAAATTATTAATCAATGATTTTTTTCATAATTTTCTAAGATATTTGAATTATTGGGTCAAAATTAAATATGGTATAATTATACAGTATGCATTATGACATCATAAAAGCCTAAAAGTGATGTAATAAATACTATAAAGAGTATAAAAACCAAAATTATTTAACCCCTTTAAAATAAAGTTTTTTATGTTGTTTGATACATTTTATAAATCCTTATTGAAACCGACAAAACCTATATTATATTTAAAGGTTTTAAGATCAATTAATTTTAAACATGACTCACTTTCACATCACCATAGAAATTATTTTAATGTGTTCAGTTATTATCCTTGTAAAATAATGAAATTTACTCCACTTTTGAATAATTCATGGGAATAACCTATGGGATGGTTTGTGGTTTAATTAATTTATTATAGAGATTCCAAAACCTAATTTTAGAAATCAATAAATAATCATTGTCTCTTTTTCTATATACACCCTCCCAAACATCCATTACTCTTCACTCAAATCTCTTGGATCAGGAATTTACGTTTACATTACATCTCTAGAGTCCTCCCATGGTTCCCCAATCTCTTAAGAAGATCCTACCAATCTTTAAGAAGCACCTCCTCAAGGTAAGGAATTATCTCATTCTCCTCTTTATTCAAACACCTTATTTATATTATGATTTTGATTTATAACTATTCATGTGGGAATATATTTTTACACATCCCTCTTACTTTACATATGATTCCAAAAATATTATAGACCCATTTTCATCCCATTCACCCCTTCTATAAAGTTTATGTACACCCGTTAGGATTCCAAAATTACCATATGATTTTACATGCCCAATATTTGTGTAGTGAATACCCATCTCCATTTCCACATAAGGGCATTCACCTAGTTGTTCCTGTCTATAATTTATTGGTCATGTAAATAAATATAACCTAAAATCCTTAGTCATGGGTTTAAAATTGATGAAAGGAATCCTTATTTTATGTGATCTACATGACACACTTATGCATGCACACAATATGAAAGTGACGGGTGATCCCAGAATTATATAGTCCTCCAATGCATTGGGTAATGATTTTATCTCATGAAATTCCTAGTGTAGTGTATGGGAGGTTACCATAAGGACACTATGTTATATTTTCTTGAAGGGTAGCCTTTACTTATGTTTATTATTTCATGTATTTGGTTTTTTCTATATTCCCATGTTGCTTTATGTTATCATGTTAATCATGCATCATTGTTCAAGATTATGATTCTCACCCCTCTTATGTTACCATGATATGCCTCTTGGATCACATGTGATACTTTATATTGTGCTATGTTTTATATAATCCCTTATAGGGATTTATATCTCATCCCTTTCTTATGTACATCCCCAGGTTATCACATGTAGTTTTAGAACATCCAAGGAATATAGGGGCATGTTTCAAAGTTCATAAATAATAACGCTACACCCAGGTTTCAAGTTAATATTCTATGTGCCTAATTTCCCAAGACACTAGGCCTCATGATATTATGTTGTTTTATTAAGCATATTTTTATATAATAAATTATGAAATAACACAACTAGAAATTGAAGTATTTATGGTAGGATCCCATTAGAAAAGGTCATTTGTGATTGGGTCCCATCGAAAATTGCATGTTATATAAAACAATGTCGTAAATAGTTTTTTTGATTCATCGTAAAAAAAGATCTTTGTGACTGGATCCATACCCATCTCAAATAGACTATCTTGGTTTTTTTTAAAACTCTTTTGCAACGAGATAATCCACCCATCACAAAAAACATAAAAAAATAAAAATAAAAATAAAAAATATTAATATTAATAAAATTTAATAAAACAATAAAAATAATAATAAAATAATAATAATAATAATATAATAATAAAATAAAAATTTAAATATATAAAAAAATATTAAAAAAATATTCACAACAATATAAAAATAAAAAAAAATAAAAATCAAACAAAAAATAATATTAAAATAAGAAAGATAAAAAAAATAAAAAAAATAAAAAAAATAAAAAATATTAACATTAATATAAAAAAATAACTATATAGAAAATCAAATATATGAATTATTTTTTATTAACAAAATTTGTACATTTAAATGCTTAAAAATAATATATACATCACTGAGGGGGAAGAGAGGTTATCTGGAGGAGGTGGTGGAGGAAAATTCATCCCTAACACATGAGTTAGATGTCGCATGTACTCCATCATATTCTCATATTGCTATGCCAACCATCGATGCATGTCCTCCTGTTTCTACTACTACTATCGAGAGAGTGCCTCATTATCCCTAAAAATGGTCTCTAAAAGCTCACCCTAAGCTCAAAGTTGCTCCTCATACTGTGTAGAAGATGATTATGAATCTCGATCAGATCTCCTCGTGGTCGACATTGACATCACATCTGTACCATAATAACTCTCAAGCATCAATCAAGATCCAACACGAACAACTCGGCCTTTATTGAAGGTATACTGAGTCTCTTATATCCATATTGCATCATTAAATGTTGATTGACTGGTGTTCTGATCCTTAGTCTTTGGCCGAATCTCATCCTAGGTCTGATAAGTCATGACCTCATATGATCCCTTCAATAGAAATTTAAAATTTAAATAGTTAAAATGATATTTCAAATTAATTTTAAAACAAAAAAAAATATTGAACACAATATACCACTTTCAATCAACTATAATATCTTCAGTGATTGGACAGTTTTACATACTCTTATAGACATCGAACATCATAATATAGGGATGTTTTACTGACTATATGATTATAAAATAATCAATTCTAATTTAAAGATATATAAATTAGTAAAAAAAGTACTTACCATATGTTGTCGATGCATGATAAATATATGACTACGAAATTAATGCTTCACCTCCTGCCTCCCTTGATTATGTCGACCAAATGATTATCTACTTTGAAAAGTATCTCCCATCCATTATCAACACAATCCATCCCAAACATTAGATGATATGTAATATGATCGATGGGTACAAAAAGACTAATCAAAATCTATGGCTCCAGCCTTCTTCATGGATTTCCTCCTTAGATTGTAAAAAAACTGGCAACAATGCTCATACATATAGATCTACCATTCCCACCAGATATATTTCTTCATCCTATAATTGATGGGACACCATAAACCCTACAAATAATTAATAATATCATGTTAATAACAAAATATATTTTAAAATAATTACTATTCATTTACGTACCATCCAATGGTAAAACATGCGGTGCTGAACATCAATGGGAATCTAATCCCATGTCATCCATGCTTCCACAATGTAGAACTCCCCTATCCAATATCTATATGTGAAAATGTGTGAAAAAATAGAACAAATAATTGAACAAATAGTATATAAATAAATTAATGTAAATTAATGAAAACTAACTAAAATACAGAACTAAACATACCTCTGCATGCGTGGATTTAAGTCAAGATGTGGATGTCAATCAGGGATACGGTTCAGAATCATCAATCTCTCAAGACCAAAAACTTGTCGAGTCATCTCTTTATGCCAGCAGTCTGAGGGTCAAATGATGAAGCATCATGCTCGTCACTTGGTAGATCAACCACCTCCAACTCATGAAGGAGATCATATAAACGTTCATCATCCATCTGAAACATGAAATGACTGCTGTTAGAAAATAGTTAAAAACTAATATAGTATATTAATAAATATTATATATAGATATATATTATATATGATTCTAAATACATTTAACTCTCTCAAATTATATCTCCATCCTTATCTTTGTATATGACAGTGTCAATATCTTCGTATTCCAACTAAGAATCATCAATTTTCATAAGAGTTTTTTCTTCATCATCTCTTTCTATTTAAAATTAATTTCTTACATCAATAACATAATTTTCACTATATACCCAAAATTGTGGGGCGAGATCATCGATATTATTGTGTGTTTGTTGAAAACATGGATTTGGAGTAGTCTCTTGAAAAATTTCAATTCCTTGCATTTGAGTGAAACCACATTCAGATTGTATAAAATGATTTTCCCAAGATATCATTTTTATTATTTTCCACCAATAACATAATTCTCTTATAGCAACATAATAATTTTCATAATAAATTTTATTTTTCTGATGATCCAATAAAAATGGTTCATTTACTTCAATAAGGATTCTGTATTTAATATCAGTGATTCCAAGAAATAGATGAACATGCAAGCCTCTCTCAGTATCCAACCAATTAAATTTAAAAGTCATTATGTAATTATTCCCTAGATAATAGAGTTCAATTACATCTTCCAGCATGTAGTAAAAGTCAACTTCAGTTTCTAAATAATGAGATCCTCTCAATAAAAATTCATTATTCATTGGGTTTTTTATTCCAAAAATGCATGTGTATGAAATCAAAAACCATTCACCAATTATGAATTATAAGATTTAACTATTTTGGATGGTGGGTTACTCAATACACACAACAAATTATCAATTTTATCAGTATGTTGAGATACCTGAAAATTTGAAAAATAGTTATCAATATAATTAGTAATAAGTTGATTTATATGTTAAACTAGACACAATTTACATTACAATATTTTAAAACCAATAGGAAAAATTATTTTTCCAATGTTCTTCAATAACAGCTACGGTAATTTGTGGATACTATTTCTTTATATGATTATCATATAATCTATAAATAACATAACGTGAATTTAATAAAAAAATTATCTAATACGTGATTGTATCACTCATAGTACAAATGGTTTCATTTTTTCAGAGTTGAGCAGAATATATGTATGTGCCTTGTAATGTTCATCATCTAAAATTCATCCTTCATAAACTCCACCAAATACATGTTTTGAGTAATTAAAATCTGATAATTTACTTTTCATTTTGTCATCTTCATTTCTCTCATTACATCCCATGTTGTTCTGTTTGAAGGATGTTGAGATTGAAAATAATGAGAGTAGGAAAAAAATTCCTCATACAAATAGGATTTTGCGATTGATCCTTAAACTGATGCTTTGTTACGTACATTCTTCTTCAATTTCAACATGCATCTGTCGAATGACTACATCCATCCTAGTTGTACCGACTCTCTACATTTTTCATCATATAGAAAATGTAATATCAAATGTTCAATTGAATCAAATAAATATGATGGGAAGATATTTTCCAATTCATATAAAATTAATACAACATCTTCTTATAGTCTACACAGTGCATCATATTCAATTGTTTCTACACAAATGTCTCATAAAAAATATAATATTTCTTTTATCACATCATAAATCATAGAATTTAACAAGCCTCTACATTCAATCGGTATAATTCATTCCATTATAACATGAATGTCATGACTTTTTAATCTTGTAACATGAAACATTCTAACATATCTAGCCAAATTGAAACAATAACCATCCAAAACACTCAAATAAGAAATCCAATGACAAAATAATAAATTATTTTATTTTGAAACTATATAATTCACTTTTTTCTTCATTAACTTCTATGATCTATCATTTTCGCATTATTGAAGTTCTGGTCACCTAAATAATTGGGCAAGATCTAATCATTACATTACATTATAATTTTCTATTTGGTGTGTCCAAAATTGTATAAAATATATGATCAAAAAAGTTCTTCTCAATATGAATGACATCCAACATGTGACAAACAAAAAATTCAGATCAATATGGTAGATCCCAAGAAATGCTCCATTTTATACAATTGTGTTTTTTCCAAATCCATCTATTTTTTATTGGTTTATTGTCAGTCCAAAGGTAATGTGATGTAATTAAGAGACAATTGATTTTAAATAAATACCCGAAATCATTGATAGAGATCAATCTCTTTCAATTATACCTTTTCAAAAATGATATTTGTTCCTCAGAAAACTATGATCGGTAGGAAGAAATCTTTGATGACAATCAAAGAAAAAGTGTTTTCTTACATTATGGAGAATAAATCATTTGATGTCTCTCATAGAGTAAAAAAATTATTTTGGACTGTATGTACTATATATAGATAATATTCCATATTCTAGGAACCCACTAAATGTCCACATCAATGCAGCTTTCGTGAAGCTTTTGTTTTTCAACAACATCATTTGTACTAAAACCATTACTCCATGATAAATTTATCTCATCAATCAAGGACTTCAAATAAACCTTGATATTATTTTTTGGATGTCCTATAATTAATAAGGTAAAAAAGACATATGGATCATTCATCAACAACCAAGGTGGTAAATGGTATGTAGTTATAAAGATGGGACAATAAGAATATTGACTACTATAAGAACAAAATGGATAGAAATGGTCTGTAAAAAGACCCAATCTCAAATTTAAAACTTCTGAAGAAAAATATATATGTACTTGGCCAAAATTTGACGTGAATCACCATCAGCATTATGATTTATGTTTTTAGCGATTTAAATATTGGTTTTATACCCTGACATCAATGAATTTGTGTTCTGAGACAGAAATAAATGTTGAATTATGGGTATAAGAGGAAAATTATTAGTATATTTTCTAAAACTATGTTCCCCATGTTGATACCAAAAATAATAATATTTTAGAAAACCAAATCGCAAGATTTGTCCCTCAATGTTTTCAAATGTGTCAAACTTACTCAGATCACATTTCTTGCATGTAAACTTAATTTTCATTTCTAAAAAGAATTCTGGTTCTAATGATGAAAATGATATAAAAAGCTTCAACACAATAAATATATATATGATTTATACGAGAACCATTTGGTTTCCTATTATTATTTATCTAATCAAGATTATGTAATAAATAACGTTGTCACCTTCCTTGCTCCATATTACTCAAAAAAATAAAAAATAAAAAATTGGTTATGATTAATTTGATATAAGAAAAATATGAAAAAAATATTAGAAATTAAACAATCATAATTTACTTATAAATATTACCTATTTTAGCTATTTATAGCTAATTCTTACTATTTACTATTGATTTTTACTAATTTCAATTAATTTAAAAAAATTATAGTGATTTAATATTCAGTTATATTAATATTTACTAATTAATACAAATATTTACTAATGTTTTCTAATTACCACTAATTTTTAATAATTATAATGATTTAACATTAATATTTACTAATTTATCTCTAATTTTTACTAATTAAAACATAATATTTCTACTTTATTATAACTATCTCGTGTATTCCATCGTTTTCTCATGTTGCTGCTCCTGTCATCAGTGCATCTTCACCTTCTGTCATTGTTGATGCTGTCATCGACACGTCACAGACTGCCCACCTTGGTTTTGGTGACCTAATAACAACATTAAACCTGGTCGACACAAATTGGAAATTTCTAATCACCTAAAGATTGAAAATTATATGATTTACTAAAAAGGTATACATCATAGATTTTATAACCATCATGTCGATGAAACCAATTTATGCCAAAAGTGTTCAAAATTTTCATTTCACTAATTTATTCCAATCATGTCTATTCATAGATTCATTGTCTCCTCCAACTACTACTATTTTTTCCATCGACATATTACATTAAGTCTGCCCTGGTTCTGGAAACCTAATGACAAAATTGGAAATGGTTGGTGAAAATTGGTCATTTTGAATCACCTGATGTTTGAAAAACATATGATTTAGTAAAAGATATAAATCATATTTTTTATAATCATCATATGATGAAAAAAATTTGTGCCAACCATGTACAAATTTTTCATTAAACCAATTTATGTCAAATCGTGCACTATCACTCGTGCATATCCTCCTCTTATTATCATTGCTGCACCCATCAACATGTCACGTCCTTTCTGTCCTAGTTTTGGTCACCTAATAAATAAACTGGACATAGTTGTCATAAATTGGTCATTTATAATCACCTGATGATCAAAAATTATATTATTTACTAAATAGGTATAAATCATAGATTTTACAATAATCATGTAAATAAAACCAATTTATGCCAAGCATGTATAAATTTTTCATTACACCAATTTATACAAACAATATAAATATTTTTCATTAATCATCACATGTAAACATATGACAAAGTTCATTTTCAATTGATTATTAATTTATAAAAAAATACTAAGCATTACTAAGTAAAACTAATTACCATTAATTTTTAATATTTATAATGATTTAACATCAATTATTAATAATTAACACCATTATATAATAATTATAGTGATCTATAATTAATACTTTCTAATTTCTATTGATTATTACTAATTACATTAGTTTATCACTACTTTTTTATTATTTTTTACTAATTATAGCAAATTTTTACTAATTTTTATTCATTTTCCAATTTATTCCACTAATTATTACTAACTACAAATTATTTTTAAAAAATTTCACCAATTATTGTGTTTTGTTGATAAATATTACAAATAACCACTTATTTTTACTAATTTATTATCATTACCACTAATATAAAATAATTATAGTAATTTATCACTAATTTTTACTAGTTATTGTTAATGATTTCAAATTATAGCGATTTATCACAAATTTCTATTATTACCATTAATTTTAAATAATTATACTACTTTATCGCTAATTATTGCAAATTACTAATTTTTTTACTAATTCATATTATTTTCAACTAATTAAAATTATTTATTACTAATTACCACTAATTTTTACTATTTACTACTATTTTTCACTAATTAACATGATTTATTACTATTTTTTATTAGTTTATAACAATTTGTCTCTAATTACCACTAAATATTACTTAATTTTTATTAAATATTATAAAATATTAGTAATTATAACTAATTTTTACTAATTTTTATTAAATATTACAAAATATTTACAATTGCTTCTAATTTTTACTAATCACCGCTAATTATAACTAATTACCTCAATTTTTTTATTAATTACCACTAATTATTCCTAATTATCACTAATTATTTCTAATTACAACAAATATTTACTAATTACCACTAATTTTTACTAATTGTAGTGATTTTCACTAATTTTTATTAATTATTGATGGAACGTTGTTGTGCACTCTGTCAAAATATTTATAACTAAGTGCAACATAGGGGTCGACCTACATTAATCTCTTGAGGTGCTCTTTCTGTCAAACACAAACTACTTTTAATTTACTTATTATTTTTTATATTTTTTGTTTATGAAATAAATCTAAAAGAAATATATATTATATAATTTATAATGTAATATAAAAATTAAACATGGAAACTAAATAAAATTAGAATGATTGGTGTTGGATAGAAAATATATCCTCCTAAGAGAACACCCAAAGTGAACCTTTATCGTCTATTAATTAGATTGAAATTTAGTTAATGGGCATGCTCCATCAAATGTGTGAATATCCCATTCTACCTATGGATATGAATATACAATACACTGAACAATTTTTTAGATATTGCACATCCACCTCCTTGATCAAGGGAAAATATTCTATAAGAGAAAGCTAAGACTTAGGTGGAAAGTGGAGACATAAATATGCCTTTAACACTAAACCCCCCATGGCCTAACTCTAAGAAAAAAAGATTACAAATGAATATGAAATTTTATGGGTTCGACACTGTATTGATCTCCCAAGAAGTTCCTTAGGTAAGTTACTCATAATATTGAGTATAAGAGATCATAGTGTAGATGATCTAAGTTAAAAATAAAATATGAAAATACGAGAGAATGAGATAAAGAAAAACAATAAAGTATAATAAAATAGTAGAATAATATTAAAAAATAATTGAAACTAAAAAAGTATAAAAAATTTCCATCAAAGGCTATGCCTAAGTTACCAACACTTTGAAAAAAAGAAAGCACACTCTTCTATAGAGAGAGAGGGTGAGAATTTGGCTCCAAAATCTTCCTCCTAATTTATTCATGTTTTATCCATATTTAATGACATAATTGGGAAATTGTTCCTTCTATAAAGTTGTTCTTTTACTTTTAGTCATTCCCACCCTTAATATTTTAGCTTTATTGGTTATAGGATATAGTAGTTATTGTTGTTTGACTACATGAATATAATTCTGGATATGTGACTCTTCATATTCCAATGATACACACTCTTGTGTATTGATGACCTTCAAGAAGGCCGAATAAGGTGGTTCCACTATTAAGGGATCTGTTCCTCCAAATTTTATATTTCTTATTGTTGAATTTCTTCTATTTTTGACCATTTGTTTATGATATATAGACCCATCATAAAAAATCTATAGATCTGTGCATAGATTTTGAGGCCTACATTGTGAAATGTTTTTGGGCCATCAAATGGTGGATTGTGCTTTGGGTCTAGAAGAATGAAATGAATCCCAACAAACATAGAAACCTAAAAATAAAAATTGCACAATTTGGATGAATACAGAATATGTTATATCTGAAATATAGTATAGAAATAAAACAGTTAAAATCCAAAATTATGTCATTTTTTCAATTAATCTAAAAAATGATTTTAAACCATAAAATATGATAATTTCCATTAAAATAACACACTGATGGGATTAAAAATAATGAAATTCAAATTAAAAAAGTAGAAAATATTTTATGTATCAATTACTATATTTTATAATTATAGTTATTTATCACTAATATTTACTAATTACGACTATTTTTTACTTGTTAACATTATTTTTTACTAATTAAAACTATTGTTTACTAATTATCGAAAAATTTTACTAATAACAGCTAATTTTTACTAATTATAACTAATGTTTACTAATTAACGTTATTTTTGACAGATTTTAATTTTTAATAACATTTTTTTACCTGTATTTGTTTTCAAATAACCACTTTTTGGAAAATTGAAAACCATACCAACATGTTCCCACATTCCCCACATTCACATACACCACACACGGCACATTCAAAATTAAAAAGTTCCAACATTCAAATTTCAAAGATCAAGATTTAGAAAAATCACCATTATCCACCTCGAGCCACGAGCTTACCCACCTTATTCTCATTATGAGGATGGGCCTCTAACCAAGAGGCCGGTTAGGTCACTGCCATCCTCCATCTTCAGGGCCATTATTTTCATCGTCTTCTCCGCTGGAGAAGATAACCAGAAACCTTCAATGACATCCACTTCATCTAGATCCATCGCCACAACCACAGAGCCTCTAAACTTCAACATCATCGTCATCGTCGGTCGGTGGGCAATCAAAATAACGTCGTGAGAAACATGAATGGTAGCCATTATAACTAGGAAATAATAAAACAAAAAACCAGAGATGAACAACTTATTGCTGATAACATTGAGAATGAAAAAATGGACAAAATCTGTAGTACAAGAATCAATCCCCGATTTCAAGCGATTTCCACCACTGGAAAAAAACAATCCGCAAAGAAAGAGAACCAAATCCATCATCATAGGAGAAAACCACAAGGAAAAATAAATTGTAGAAATCCACTGCTATCTATAATGCTCGTAGACTCATACCGCTCCCCATACAAATCCCAAAACCTCCATAGAATCTGTCGTACCCGACTGACCTAGAAGGAAGTGAAGGACCGGGAGGCCTGGGTAGAAATGAACGACAGAGAAGGGTAAATGGTGAAACAAATCCGTCGAGGGACATAGAGGAACACTAGGACAAAAACCATAAGGGAAATCGGAACAGAGGGATTGAATTGGAATCGATGAAAGAACCATTGAGAAATGGGAAAAAAGAGACCTGGGTTGAAACCCTAGAAGAATGAACTGAGGAAGCTGAAACTGAGAAGTTCGAAGGAGCGCCGTTGTGAGCATCTACCAACACCTCCTAATCGGTCTTGCTTACCATCGTGTTGGGCCAGGAATGGGGTCAAGCGAGATGGGGAAGATCAAAAGAGCAGGGGAAGAAGCCCACAAAAGCAATGTCGGAGCGAACATAAGCTACAACAATGGATAGAAGAGCAGAAGAAACAACAGCTGACAACGGAAGCTCCAATGACAGGAGGAATAAACCCTAAGAGAAGAGGCTCTCGAGAGAGAGCCAACCATGAGTGAGCGGAGGCATCATAAAATTTTGTTTCTAATTACCACTAAACATTACTTAATTTTTGTTAAATACTACAAAATATTACTAATTGACACTAATTATTACAAATTACCGCTAATGTTTTACTAATTATCCCAAATTCTTACTAATTACCACTAATATTTACTAATTACTACTAATTTTTACTAATTACCGCTAATATTTACTAATTATAGTGATTTATCACAAATGTTTTTTAATTACCATTAATATTCATTAATTATAGTAATATATCACTAATTTTTACTAATTACAGCTATTTTTTACTAATTAACATTATTTTTTAATAATTACCACTAATGTATACTAATTACCATTAATTATTATTAATTGCTGCTAATCTTTCATAATTACTGCCATTTTATACTATTTTTTATTAGTTTAGAACAATTTGTTACTAATTACCATTAAATATTACTTAATTTCTTTTAAATATTAAAAAATATTAAAAAATATTACTAGTTACTGCTAATTATTACTAATTACAACTTATTATTACTAATTAATGGTAATTTTTACTAATTGCAACTAATTATTAGTAATTATCGCAAATTTTTACTAATTACAACTAATTATTACTAATTACTACAAATTTTTACGAACTACCACTAATATTTACTAATTCCAACTAATTATTACAAATTACAACAAAAATTTTCTAATTGCTGCCAATTATGGCTAATTACCACTAATTATTGCTAATTACCACTAATTTTTAGTAATTACTGCTATTTTTTTATTAATTTTTATTACTTTATAACAATTTGTTACTAATTACTTCTTAATATTAATTATTTTTTATTAAATATTAAAAAATATTTCTAATTTTTATTAATTTATACTAATTATTATTAATTATAACTAAATAATTGTGACAAAAAATAATTACTTTTACTTTAGACTAATTAATGCAAAATAATACTTTGTACTTATTATTAAATCTAACTACTACTAATTAATAATAATTATAACTAATATAAAATAAGATAAATAATATAAAAAATAAAATAAAATAAATAAATACCTTATAACTGAATATTTTTGCAGATGTATTGATGGGGGTAAAATCCTTATTATAAATATCCTTCCCACAGTTTAGTGCGCACAACGCGCCAATGGTATTTACCATGGGAAGATATTCCCATTGTAAATACAATTTTTTATCAACTATTTGAGATGGGTTAAAATTCCCATCACAAAAATACAAATTCCCATAAAGTAAGGTGTATTAAAGATATTGTCTATCATAGTTGGTATCAGAGAAAAGTTTTGTTATTTTTGGGGATTAGGATTAAAAAAATTACAATAAAACGCTTAAGGATAAGTCATAACACTGTAAAACATTCCTAAATTTTGGTTAAGTATAGGGTATGTAGTTTCCAATAAAATAAATCCCTTTCTAGATAATACAAGTGGATATGGATCTAGCATAGTAATACCTAGGGGTAATGATCCCTAAAATTTCACACTCAGCTGGACTCGATTGTCACTTATTGAATGATAATTTGATTTACTACACACCTGGTTTGACAGTCCTGAGGGATATGATTTTTTAAACTCCCATGCTGTTTATAATCCTTTATAAGGGGAATACAATGACAGTATTATTTTATATTTGGAAATAGATCATGGATGAATTATATTTAAACCTATAAATTATTATGTTAAGGAATATATGTCATTTATGATTTATACCTTTAATGATCATGTTTTTCCATTTATGTGATTAATATTTTGAAAATTCTCATCCTGATGTCTTTTTTGGATGAATTAAATGATTATAACTAGAATCAAATAGTGAAAGGAAGGCTTATCATCCATGTTTTTACACATTTTTTCATATCATGAAAGTTTATTTGTACTATTTAAACACCACCTCAAAAATATGGAACTCGAGTTATCAGTGAAGGTGAAAAATGTGTCAATTATTTTATCACAAGAATATAACACATCCCAGGTCAAAATATTTGGGTTGAGTTCCCCATAAAACCTTATGATAATCCCTCTAGACAAATTCTATGCAATATTAGGTATGGATTGGATTTCTTTCTATAGAGCCAACATAAATTTCTAAGAGAAGTAAATATCCCTATGTATTGAAAATTTCTCTCTGATTCTATAAAAGTAAAAGGATGGGAATAAATATTCTTTTGTATCACTATCTTAAGCAAATATTATTAGCTTATAAGAAAAGGTATCTAGAACAATAAATTTATATTTTAGAAAAGATCATCATTTATGACATTGCCATTGTGAGGGAATATTCTAAGATGTTTCCTAAAACAATTCCTAGTCTTGTACCAAGATGAGAGGTTGAATTTTCAATTGAGATTATACCAAGATCTTTTACAATATCCAAGAGTCCATAGAGAATGAAAAATTGTATTTCCCTTACCCCATATGCATATAGACATTGCATTATTTTAATAAATTGGAAATATTACAAGGAATCAAATTCTGAAATACCGATTAATGTTTTACTTTGGGAAAATAGATTATAAATATGAACTTTATATTTCAATTCAAAACATAATATGAAACATAGATAATTATTTCAGATTCCAATTATTCTCTTAGATTAACACTGCATATCAATCATAAAACACTACTTGGAATCCTGGGAAAATAAAACATGAGAAAGAGGTAAGATTAAATTCTGAGTAAGGATAAACAATACATCAGAAGCTTTCATAAATTAAGGAAAACCTTTAAGTCAAGGTATAAAACAGAAATGAAAGCCTTTTAAACAAATACTGGGCATAAAATGGAAGGAATAAATTAAATATTTCCATATAAACATTCACATTGATATTATACTAGATGAATAATCAAATGTAATATTAATAACTAATCTCATAATGAGAGAATTCAAAATTTCAGACATCATAACCATACACTCAAATCATTCTTCCATGACTATACATAAATCGACAAGACATAAGTCGAAACCCAAACTAATTTGTCTCATGAGAACTATCAATGCCTCAAAGGGATTTAATTAACTGATCTTCAACCCGTAGGGATTTCATTAAGCAGTCCCCAACCCATCACTTACTAAGTCTAATTCATTCCTCATGTGAAAAGGGATAATCAAAACCAACATAAAAACTCAGATAAAAACTAGCATACGAAATGATAATATTTTAACCATAAACCATGAATGGTATCAAAATAGCACATCTATAGTAACAAATATCATAAACCATTCAATAGATTGTGGCATATTGTATCATATGAAAAGATCCTAAATTAAACATATAATCTGACAAAGGATGTCGATATAGATGACTATAATAAAATCATTGAAAATATCTCGAGACAAATATACCTTTTTCATCGAAATAATTTATTCAAAAAACACACACTTATAAAATAAATTTAAAATATATTTTTGAATAAAAGTGTCCCATAACACTTAGAATATTTTTAAATGAATTAAAATTTTAAAAACTTCATGTCCAAATAAATAAATTCTTAAAACCATTTTAAAACATTAAAATTAAAGAGAATGATTTAGAAGAATAAATCATTAAAAACATTTAAAATGATGTTTTAGTGAAAGATTTTGTTACATAAAACTTTTAAAAGATTGGTTTTTAAAAAATATTTAATGAATAAGAAAATAGATATAAAATATCCCCATATAATCCATTTAAATACATATAAATAGTTATGTAGAATAAGATCATGAATGTTGAAATGGAGAAAGGATTAGTTCTGTAAACATTCAAAGCATCCCATACATCATTGAAAATTTAAATAATAATCCGAATATCTTCAAATAAATATTTAAATACCCTAAATATAAATGTATAAATCATATCAAATATAATGGGGTAAATACATACACCACACACAACAAATATGTGGTTAACATGGCTTATATCTCATGAAAATTAAAAGTGATATAGAATTCACATACAAAGATAATATCACTAGAGTGAGGATAAATCAATGACATAATTATGTGTGAAATTTATAAATCCAACAAATATAATTGGGTATTCATTATAACACTATAATAGGTCATTACCACATATTATTGGAAGAATATAACCAATGACATAGATGTTTAACTCAATGAATGGAAATTGAGTTAAGATTTCCCTTACCTAAGGTCTCATACTCTTCGTATATGTCTGAAACTCCTATATAATTGTTTTAAAAATATTATTAACATATAAAAAATCTTGATATTATTTATGATATCATATATGATTTATTTACGACTTTATATTACACGTTTATTAATAATTTCTATGTTAAAGAAACATTTCGGGTAAAAATTGCTTTGTTTATCATACGTGTTTTGACTTTTTATTCTTGATCATATTACTTTGATCATGATTTAATTAAATATAAAATTTAAAACATGATTTATATATCATATATATTTAGTATATAATTATATATAATATATATATAAATGAAGTAGAATACACCATTCATTGAGATGGTCGGTCATACGTACGCATGAATGTCGTTTCAGTTTTATCGTATTGAATGAAAGAAAGTAAATGACGTATATATATATATATTATAGAAATATTATTATGCCATATATTTCATACTTATTAGTAAAATATTTTTTATAAACATTCTTGAATGGTTAACGTGGAAGATGAATCTCATCGCGTCATGGAGACGACAAGCCATATGTATACACGAGCGATGGTATCATTCCATAATGGTAAAGGGGTAATGAATTGGTTGGAATATGAATTATAAAGAAATAATATCATGTCATATTTATTATTTAAATCCTTTATATTCATCTTTATACCCATCAAAAAAAGTTGTGTTGAATAAAAAATTACATCACAACTCGGAGATGATGAGTCGTACGTACACACACATGATGATATTGTTATTTGTAGGATGGATAAAAGGAGAAATATGGTATTCCCAAAATAATAATAACAGAAAATCATGTAGATTAAACAATATTTATTAATTTATTATAGATACATCATAGGAAGAGGAAGTATAAGAATAAAAGAAATTGAATTGAATTGGTAAAACAATTACCTCTTATTTGAGCATCTCCTTTTGATTTTCACAAAAGGACTCCATATGTTGGATTTTTACCCAAATTATGAAATTTAAGACAAATTTAGGGATTTTGGAAGGATAATTGGGAAGGTTCTGGCCATTTCAATGTGTTTTAGAGGTGTAAATAAAAGAGAAGTAGAGGTGCCCTTTTATAATAGAGGGGAGTGACACTCTTGGAAACTCCAAAACTATTAATTTAATATAAATTTATTTTTGATTTCAAATAGATTAATAGTGAGTTATTTATAGTATAAGATGATTATGGGTATAAATAACCTCATCCATTGTTTTTAGGCAAATTTATGTCCCTAAATTAACCTTATATTTTGGGTTTAAACCTTAGTTAAATAGCTTAATTCTTACCATGCCTACTTGTCCTTTTATATTATAGGGTTTATAAAGACATTATAAAATGCCAATAGAACCCAAATTGGATCATTTTTTACATATTTAACATTATCCAAGTTATTTGGTCGAACCTTATTTTTTATGACTTTTATATCATTTAATAAAAATCTATTTATTTTAAAATATAAATTATTTCAATTTTGACACTATTTAATACATGATTTTTTTAAAGTCACAACAACCTGATTATATCTAAAAATGACATTAAATAATCCATTACAAGTCAATGTCAACAAATTTTTTTTATTGAATCCATTATTTAAAATTATATTAATTTTAATATTATTAATATCATTTAATTGATTCTTCCTTTAATAAATCAAATACTACATCATCATTGTGTCACCATTTAGTTTAATTATTTATTTCCTAAAATTTTAAATATATTATTATTTTGTAGATAAATGTTATATATTTTTAAATACTATTTATATTCCACCAATCACTTATATAAATTCAAATTAAAAATTATATAGTTATTAATATTTTTGTTGAGTCAATAAGGTTTTCCTTATAACTTTTCCATTCCTTCTTGTTTTGAAAATCACAAACACCTTATCATTAAGGAAAATTGCTTTTATAAGGAAAATTGGTTTCTTATGGAAAATTGCTTTTATAAGGAAAATTGGTTTCTTAAGGAAAATTGCTTTTATAAGGAAAATTGGTTTCTTAAAGAAAATTGATTTTATAAGGGAAATTGGTTTCTTAAGGAAAATTACTTTCTTAAGGAAAATTGCTTTTATAATAAAAATTATCCTTATCATATTTTCATCCATATTTTTCTTAAGTATGAGATTCGGATTCATTTTCTCGGAATTGATAAAACTTTGATAAAAGGCATTCTGTTTTAGGATTCAGATTCTGGATAAGAACTATAAGAAAGTTTCATTCCGAATTCCGGATATGAACTCTGACTAAGTTCTATTCCAGATTCAGGATACGAATTCTGAAGAAGAATTCTCATTACGAATTCCAATGAAGAATTCCCATTACGAATTCTAATAAAGAATTCTCATTACGAATTCTCATTATGAATTCTAATGAAGAATTCCCATTAATAATTCTAATGAAGAATTCTCATTACGAATTTTAATGAAGAAATCTCATTCCGAATTCCCATTACGAATTCTGATGAAGAATTCTCATTACGATTTCTGATGACGAATTCCTATTCCGAATTCTCATTCCAATTTCACCTATTAAACAGAATTTGAGTATCTTTGTTTTATACACTCTGAATTAATTCAGACTCCGAAAAATATCTTTGTTACACTCTGAACCTTAACTCCGATGTTTTCATTCCGAACTTTTATGTTAGAATTAAAACGATGTCGTACATTCTGTTACACTTATTTTGTTATAAAACGATGTCGTCCATTTTGTTATAAACTAACCGTTGTCTAAGTGACACGTGTACAGGTCCCTCCGATCTTTAAGGAAAATATGACCGTTGGAGAAGGATCCGACCTTACCCATAAATAGGAGCTCATTTGAAAGAGCTCGTGTTGATGAGATTGCTGTTGCTGTGCCGTTTGTTGAAAATGTGCTTACATGCTGTTGAAGTGATTTCGAGAGAGAGAGTCTCTTATTAACTCTCAAAGCTTCGTGCGACTCCGAATGTTGGTGATTACATTCGAGGGCTTCCGGGGATAGGAAGACAGAGGTGCCGACAACCTTAAAGTTCGAGGGCTTCCTTGCTAAGGAAGACAGAGGTTACCAACTACCTTGAAGTTGAGGGCTTGCGGGGATAGCAAAACCGAGACTCCGATCTTCGTATCGAGGGCTTACCCTGGTGTGGGTAAGATAGACTTTTTTGAAAGTATAAATCAAGGGACCTTTATCCAAGGTTGTTGGATACCCTTCTCTTTGGGTTAAAAGACTTATATTTTGTTACTAGTAGTTCTACTACTTGTTTTATTTCCCCTGCATTTTGTATTATAAGGAAAGTATAACTTTCTTATACTTCCTTACTTGTACTCTGATTCATTAAGATTCTATACGCTTTAATGTAGAATCTCTTATTGTATTTCTTTGTTAAGTTTCAAATTCCGGAACTATATTTCCAGAACCTACTTTCGGAATCTCATTCCCAGTTTAGTTCGGTGTTTAGAGGTGTTGTGAATTTACTTAGTTTAACTTTGTTAAACTTAGCCTTTTCCTTTGCTTAAGGAAAACATTGTTATTCATAACTAACTTTAAAGGTTCCAAAGGAATTTTTACAGTACCCCCCTCTTGTATATTGAGCATCTCATACTATATTTCGATCCTACAATTGGTATCAGAGGTTGGAAACCTCTTACTCTATACCAATCTTACATTTGGTATCAGAGCAGGTCTCTGAAATACTTATACCCACGAATAAGTTTTTCTTGCTCACTTTATCCTTCCGAACTTTTCCCATTCCGAATTTTTCCCATTCCGAACTTTGTTGTTACGATTCTTTGCTACTAACAAGTTTGTGTGCAAAGTTTCTTTTTTAGTATGGCAGGAATTAATGTTGGTTCAATTGAAAATATGAATCCGACAAGACCACCTATATTTGATGGTAATGACTATGAATACTGGAGAGATCGAATGAAGACTTTTGTTATCAATACTGGAGTAGATAACTTTGTTATGCTTACTGGTGATTATAAAATTCCTGACAAGGAAGTCAGATCTTTCACTAACCAGGAAAAGCAAGAATATCAACTCAACTATAAGGTACACAACACTTTACTATGTTCAATGACTAGAAATATATATAGCCAAATTTCTTCTTGTGAAGCAGCTAACTGTATATGGAAGAAGTTAGAGGTTACACACTTTGGGACTTCTAAGGTGATCGGGACTAGAAGAGCTATGCTTAGAGCTGAATATCATGACTTCAATTTTCCTTATGGAGAACCTATCTGTAAAGTTCAACATAGGTTTATGACTATTGTCAATAGTCTACAATCTATGGGAGAGAAAGGTTTAGATGATGAAGCTCTTGTGGACAAGATAATTGATATTATGCCCAATGAGTGGGAATCCAAGAGAACAGTTATAGATGAGAACAAGAAGGTCACTCAAATTACTCTTGATGAATTATTTGGAACTCTTCTACAACATGAAACAAGAATGAAGAGAGATGCTGACAACATCAAGAAGAAGAATGGAAATGGTACTGTTGCTTTTACTACAACTTCAAATCAGATGAAAGCTAAGACTCCTGAGAGAGTTACTAGATCCAAGTCTAAGAAAGTCATTTTCCAATCCGAATCTAGTGAGAGTGAAGTTTCAGAAAATGAATTAGCAAATCTTGCTCGAAGGATGAACAAGATAGCTGGACAGAGAAACATTCAATCCAAGTATAAGAAAAAGGACAGGAAAGATAAGAAAGAAGCAGAAGTTACTTGTTATGAATGCAAAAGAGCTGGACATATTAGACCAGATTGCCCTATGCTCAAAAAGAAAGAAATAACGGAAAGACATTCAGAAAGGAACAGAAAGAAGTTTTATAAAGCCAAAGCTAAGAATGTTCTGAAAGCTAATGACACCTGGAGTGCCAGTGGTGGTGACTCTTCAGATGAATCTTCTGATTATGAATCTTCAGGACAGAAGAATATTGGTCTTATAGCCAGATTACCTATTGATAATCATTGTCTTATGGCTAACGTACGAAATGCTGAATCTTTGACCAATGTTTCTTTAAACTCTAATGATAATAAGTATTATAACTCTTCTGATGAAGAATCATCTTCTGACGAGGAATATACTTTACCTACTTATGAAGAAGTCTCTAGGTTTGCTGAACTTCTTGAGATTGAGAATTCCAAACTCAATAAGAAACTTGATAAGGAAAACTCTAGGAATTCTATTCTTACTAAAGAAATATCAGATCTTTCTAAATATCTTGATAAGAAAAATTCTGATTTTGAAAGTATTTCAAAAAATCTTGAGGAAGTAAGTTCTGAGAAGAACAAACTTTCTAAAGAATTAGAAAAAGTAATTTCTAATAAAAATGTTTTAGAGCCTAACTCTAGTTCTAAAACTAATGATTTTGAGGATAAAAACTTGATTGTAAAACTCAAGTCCGAAATTTTTTCCTTAAAGAAGTGTTTATAAAACTTTACCCATGGTAAGGAAAATTTTGATAAGATGTATTCCCAAATACGACCATTAAGAAATAAATCCGGATTTGGTTATACCCATGCAAAACCTGTTTTTAGTAACAATTATTTTGTTCCTCAAAGTGCCCCATTTTGTACCAAGTGTCAATGTGGTGGTCACTGGGCAAAGAATTGTTCCTTAAATAAAACCCAATCTCTAGGATTTCACAAAGCCTACTTTTCTAAGAAAATGTGGATACCTAAAATTTTATTGTCTGGAAATCTCGGATCCAAACAAGATTGGATTCCGAAAGTCTAATTTTCTTCTTGATTTCAGGATAATAAAGAAAGTACCAGCAACAATATATTGTACATGGATAGTGGATGTTCCCGACACATGACTGGTAACAAAAGCTTTTTTGAAAAGATTATCAAAACGAAAGGAGGAAAGGTAACTTTCGGAGACAATGCTAAGGGAGAGATTGTTGGTATTGGTAATATTGTTCTTTTAGGTAAAACATTGATTTCAAATGTTCTTTTTGTTAAAGGGCTTAAGCACAACCTCATTAGCATAAGTCAGTTATGTGATGAAGGTTACCTTGTGAATTTTAGGAATGATAAGTGTTTAGTACACAATTACAGGGAAGAATTTATTCTCTCAGCCAACCGGCAAGAGAATGTTTACACTTTGAACTTAGAAGATCTTAGAAGCCAAGATTTACCTTGCCTAAGTGCAATGGAAGATCATTCTTGGTTATGGAATAGAAGATTAGGACACTGTAATATGAGAAACCTATGTAAACTCTCTAAGAAGAAACTAGTTAAGGATCTACCAGAGCTTAGATTTGATTCTTCTAAAGTTTGTGATCCTTGTCAATATGGCAAGAAACATAAATCTAGTTTTAAGTCAATTGGTGAAGTCTCAACAACCAATGCATTACAGTTAGTGCACATGGATCTCTTTGGTCCAACACAAACTGGAAGTATTGGAGGCAAATACTATGTGTTTGTTCTAGTTGATGATTACACCATATTTACTTGGGTCTATTTTCTAGCAAAGAAATCTGAAGCTTTTTCTTATTTCAAAAGTTTTAGAGCTCAAGTTAAAAATGAGAAAAACCTTCCATTGAAAATTATTCATAGTGATCATGGAGGAGAATTTCAAAATTCTGATTTTGAAACTTTTTGTAGTAAGAAAGGTATTACTCACAATTTTTCAGCACCTAGAACTCCTCAACAGAATGGTGTTGTTGAAAGAAGAAATAGAATTCTTCAAGAGATAACAAGAACCATGTTGAGTGAATATTCTATTGCTAGAAATTTCTGGGCTGAAGCTGTAAGTACTGCTTGCTATACTATAAATCGAGTTTTGATTAGACCTTTTCTTAATAAAACTCCATATGAGTTATGGAATGGTAGAAAACCAAGACTTTCCTACTTCAAGGTTTTTGGTTGCAAAGTATTCATTTTGAATACTAAAGATAACTTACATAAATTCGCACCAAAGTCTGATGAAAGAATTTTCTTAGGATATTCCACAACCTCTAAGGATTAGAGAGTTTTTAATAAAAATACTTGTACTATTGAAGAAACAGTACATGTAAAATTTGATGAGTCAGATCCTTTTGTTTTTAAACCATCTCAACTTACATCTTTGGATGTGTTTTCAAAAACTGATTATCAACCTTTGATAGAAGAATCTTCTGATAAAGAGATTGTTCAAGAAGATACTTCTGAAACATTTACCCCAGAAGATTTTCTACCCTATGTTGATGAACAGGTTTTACAAAACCCAAATCAGGTGTTTCTGAAGAATCATCCCAGTGATAGTATCATTGGTGATGTAAATCAACCTGTAAGGACTAGAAGTTCCTTAAGAAATGAAGTAGAACATATAGCATTTCTTTCCCAATTAGAACCTAAAAGCACTGACGAAGCTTTAGGTGATGATGATTGGATCAAAGCAATGCAAGATGAACTAAATGAATTCGAAAGGAATAAAGTCTGGACCTTGGTTGAAAGACCTAAGGAAACTTCTCTTATTGGAGTAAAATGGGTTTTCAGAAATAAATGTGATGAAAATGGAGTCATTGTTAGAAATAAAGCTAGACTTGTTGCTAAAGGCTATAATCAGCAAGAAGGAATAGACTATGAAGAAACCTATGCTTCAGTAGCTAGACTTGAATCTATCCGTATTCTACTTGCCTTTGTAGCATTCTTTAATTTCAAAATTTTCCAAATGGATGTGAAATGTGCTTTTCTTAACGGTTATGTTCAAGAGGAAGTTTTTGTTGAACAACCTCCTGTATTTGAAGATACAAAACATCCGGATCATGTTTTTAGACTTACTAAAGCTTTGTATGGCCTTAAACAAGCCCCACGAGCATGGTATGATAGACTCACTAGATTTTTGCTTCAAAATAACTATGTTAAGGGAAATGCAGATCCAACCCTTTTTATAAAAAAAGATAATAAAAATGTTTTGATTATTCAAATTTATGTTGATGACATTATATTGGGTTCAACTCAGTAATCTTTGACTGATTCTTTTGCTAGTCTAATGAAATCTGAGTTTGAAATGAGTATGATGGGTGAGTTAACATTTTTCCTTGGTTTTCAAATTTCTCAAAAACCAGAAGGAACCTACATATCTCAACATAAGTATATTAAATATCTTCTTAAAAAGTATGGTTATGACAACACTAAGAGTATAGGTACTCCCATTGGTACCTCAAACTCTTTAGATCTTGACGAAGCTGGGAAACCAGTAGATCAAACATCTTTTAGAGGTATGATAGGAAGTCTACTTTACTTAACAGCTAGTCGACCAGACCTAATGTTTTCAGTATGCTTATGTGCAAGATATCAATCCAATCCTAATGAATCTCACTTAAAGGCAGTAAAAAGAAATTTTCGCTACCTTAAGGGAACCATGGATCTAGGATTATTTTATACTTCTGGAAATGATTTTTTTCTAAAAAGTTTTTCTGATGCTGACTTTGGTGGATGTAGAATGGATAGAAAAAGTACATCCGGAACTTGTCATTTCTTAGGAGATTCACTAGTTTCTTGGTCCTGCAAAAAGCAACATTCTGTAGCACTTTCCACTGCTGAAGCTGAATATGTAGCAGTTGGAAGTTGTTGTGCTCAAGTGTTGTGGATGCAACACACACTCACAGACTATGGCCTGAGTTTTACTAAAACTCAAATTTTGTGTGATAACACAAGTTCCATTGCTCTCAGTAAGAACCCTGCACATCACTCCCGTGCAAAACACATAGATATTAGGCATCACTTTCTTAGGGATCACACACTTAAAGGAGATATTATTTTTCAGTTTATCAGAACGCAAGATCAACTTGCTGATATTTTCACAAAATCTTTGCCTTCTGATAGATTTGAATATATTAAACAAAAGTTAGGAATGATAACCGTAAGGTAATCTTTATTAATTAACTTTATGTTAAAAAAATCTCCTTATAGTAATGAACTCCTTTTCATAGGGGGAGTACATTTGATTGTTTGTATAACAAAGTTTTTCAAAATTTATTTTCAAATTTTTCGGAACGAATATTTCCGGAATGGAACTTCCGGAACGAAAGTTTTCCAGAATGAATATTTTCGTACAAGAATACTTCTGGAATAGAAGTATTCGTATTGAAAATTTCCGGAATGGAAAATTTTCGTACTGGTATTTTCATAAGGGAACTTTCGCACTGAATCTTTCATAATAAGTTTTTCGTTTTCAAATTTTGTAATATATTTCTCGTACTAAGTTTTTCGTATTGATTTTGTTTGTTTGTTTTTTGTACTGAGTTTTCCGTAATAAATGTTTCTTAATGTGTTTTTCGTATTGAGTTTTTCGTACTAAAGTTTTTTTTTAAAAATTTCTTGCGAAATCTGCCATTACGAATAACCCCCTAAGCCAATCCGAAAGGTATGATTTCCTTACTGAAGTTTTCGTAATCATATTTTACTTGCTGGAATTTTCTTGTATTATGTTTTCGGATTATAGTTTTCTTAAATCTATACTTTAATAAAAACCTCAAAAAGATCGGATTCAAGTTATCAATCGTCAGATCTGATCGCAGCTCTTTCCAACCGTTAGATCAACAGTGGAATGTGAACCGACATCTCGTCGCCTATATAAAGGGGAACTAAATTTTCGTCCCACATCGATCTCAAAGCTCTCACGTCCCGAATCTCGGTCTCTCTGATTTAAGGCCGTTCCGAACTTCAGTCTTCTCCGTTCCGAACTTATCAGATAATTTCAGATCCGAATGTCTGTGGAGTTAGCATCTCAAGAAATGTCATCTACTAAGCCTATTTCTCAGTGGTTAGTTTACAGAGAAAGGTTAGTTCATCTAGTTTTCTTCAATAACTATGATTCCCTTATCTCAAAGAATATTAAGTTGAATGGCTGGGAAGATGTTGCGGTATCAAAAACTGGGAATCAAGATGAAGTATATTCAGATTTACTTGTCGAGTTTTATGAGTCAGTTTCTTTCTTCAAGGAAGATAATAGGGAGAAGTTCTCTTTTATGTCCTATGGCAAGACTTACAAGCTTTCTCACACCAAGGCTGCAAGCTTGGTAGGGCTGTCTTATGAAGGAGAAGCCGAGTTTGTTTCGCATGTGTTGCCAGACTCTAAAGGTAGATTCGACAAGGAAAAAGCCTTAAAAACTCTCGGACTGGATGATGACAAGGCTCTAAAGATTGCAAGTCTATCTACAAACTTCCGGATTCTGGAATTATGGGTGTAAGGACTTATTGTACCGAGGAAAGGGGATAAAGATAGCTTGAAGAAGAGTGAGATCTATATCTTAGATTTCCTGATAAATCTAAGGAAGTTTAACTTGATGAAGCATATTCTTCTTAATATTGAAAATTTGAAGAAGGGGAATCTGAGAGCTCATATTATTATGTATCCAGCAATCCTCTCCAAGTTGATTGTTCGGTGTCTTGAGTCTTTCAAGGAAGCTTGCAAATCTAAGATGAGAGTTTGCAAGATCATGCTGCTCAGCGATGACACTCTTAAAAGAATGAATGTAGCTTTTGACAAGAAGTCTGGAAAGTTTATTGATCTACCTCCTCAAGAAGAAGTGGCTCCGAAAGTTGCTGATCCGGAATCATCTAAGCCAGTAAGGAAGAGAAAGCTGAAAGAAGTGGAAGAACAAGCAGAAAATCCTAAGTCTAAGGAAGTCCACTCCGCACCACCAAAGCCAAAGAAGAAGAAATCCTATCCTAATGAGGTTGTTACAAAGTGGAGAGCTGACAAAGAGAAGAGGAAAGAATGGGATCCGCAGTTCGGACTGGGCCCTGCGGAGGCTAAAGCTTTGAAGGAGAAAACTGCGGATGAGCTTGAGAAACAAGCTAAGGAAAAGAAGCTTAAGAAGAAGATGTCAGAAGCCGAGGCAGTTCAAGCATTGTTGAAGTTCAATGAAATGGTTTCAGCAACTATTCATGTTCCGAGATCTTTCTCCTTGGAATCTCTACCTGAGACTCCAGGAAGGAATTTCGCTGCTCCGGAAGAGGCTGTTGCTACTAATACTGAGGAAGTTGAGCAAGTAGAACAAGAAGAAGTGGTTGCTGAAGGAAGTGGTGAAACCGGAGATGTGTTGAAACAAGTGGATGATTACAAGGGAACACCTTCCGAACACTTATCACTCCGGACTTCTGAAGCTGAATCCTCGATGCTAGTTACACCGGTAATGGAAGAAGAGAAAAGAGAAGAAGAAGTTTCTTATCATGGAGAAGAAGAAAATCTCTTACTTGATGTTGCTCAGAAGGAAAATGTAGAAGTTGCTGATGAGGAAGATTTTATTGTTCAAGTTTCTGATAGTGACAAAAGAACTCCGGAACAGGATTCAATTCCGAAAAAAGATTAGGGGAAGCAAATTCTTACTGATACTCCGAGTTCAGAAAAGAGGATGAGAAAGGAAGCTGGTAGTTCTTCTAAGAGAAAGTTGGAGCTTATTGAGGAAGAAAACTCTCCAAGCAAGTTTTCAGATTCGGAGTCATCTTCGTTGGGGCATGATTTTGTTGTTCAGTCTTTGAAGAAGTTTGTGGGAACCATTCCGACCTTCTCAAGTATTGATTCACGATTCCAGATGATCCAACATGCGTTGAATTAGAAAAAAGACTCCGTATCCATGGTTATGGATAAGTGCGTTGAGATTGAAGCCCAGTTCAAAACCTTCTTTATTGGTTACGAAGCTCATAAAAGATCTTACAAAAGGATGACTAGCTGGTCCAAGAAAACTGTGGAAGAGATGAGATTATTCGATGAGTTTCAAGAGAATGTTAAAGATGCATTTGAGACCGAGGACAAGAAGATTAATGATTTAACTGCATCCTTTGAAGAAAAGCTGACTGAAGAAAAGAACTTCTGGATCCAAGAAGTCAGGGATCTGAATGGGAAGTTGAATTCTATTTCTCAGAATTGGAATTTGAATGGGATCATCGGATCGATTTTGAATAAAGGATGAAGGCTCAGGAAGAAAAGATCCAAGCTCATGAAGAAAAGCTGAAAGCCCAGGAAGAAAAGATTGAAGCTCAATCCGCAAGAATAGTGGTCTTAGAGAAGCAAGCCGAAGAAGATCATAAAGACTTAAAGAAGATCAGGACTATTCTTAAAGGGCTCATGACAAAGGAAAAAGATCTGAAATAACCTAATCCGATCTTTTTGTTGTAATTTTTTTGTTGTTGCTGTGATTACAAATTTTAATGAAAATTGTGCCTCTTGTTTCTTTTTGTTGTCATTACTAATATCTCAGGTACTTTGTTAAGTTTTTCCAATCCCTCCAATACTTTTTGAAAATCACAATGGGGGAGAAGGAAAAGATCCTTAAGAAAAAGAAGAACTCTAATAAGAGTTTATGAAAAGGGGAGAAAGAAAAATACCCAAGGAAAAAGAACTCTAAATAAGAGTTTGTTTAAGGGGAGTTTTTCCTTAAAGAAGACATTCTTTTCTATCACTCCGGAAATCTGAATATGATCCTTAGAGTTTCCAAGCCTAAGGGGGAGTTAGTCATATTCATCAATATCCTTAAAACAAAGGGAGATAAGCCTTTATGTTTTTTTCTTCTTAGAATAGCTTTTTCGTAAGGATGTTTGTGCTTTCCAAAAAAGGGGGAGATTGTTGAGTCAATAAGGTTTTCCTTATGACATTTCCATTCCTTCTTGTTTTGAAAATCACAAACACCTTATCTTTAAGGAAAATTGCTTTTATAAGGAAAATTGTTTTCTTAAGGAAAATTGCTTTTATAAGGAAAATTGGTTTCTTAAGGAAAATTGCTTTTATAAGGAAAATTGGTTTCTTAAGGAAAATTGCTTTTATAAGGAAAATTGGTTTCTTAAGGAAAATTTCTTTTATAAGGAAAATTGGTTTCATAAGGAAAATTACTTTCTTAAGGAAAATCGCTTTTATAAGAAAAATTATCCTTATCATATTTTCATCCATATTTTTCTTAAGTATGAGATTCAGATTCATTTTCTCGGAATTGATAAAACTTTGATAAAAGACATTCTGTTTTAGGATTCAGATTCTGGATAAGAACTATAAGAAAGTTTCATTCCGAATTCCGGATATGAACTCTGACTAAGTTCTATTCCAGATTCAGGATACGAATTCTGAAGAAGAATTCTCATTATGAATTCCAATGAAGAATTCCCATTATGAATTCTAACGAAGAATTCTCATTACGAATTCTCATTAAGAATTTTGATGAAGAATTCCCATTATGAATTCTAATGAAGAATTCTCATTACGAATTCTCATTACGAATTTTAATGAAGAAATCTCATTCCGAATTCCCTTTAAGAATTCTGATGAAGAATTATCATTACGATTTCTGATGACGAATTCTATTCCGAATTCTCATTCCAAATTCACCTATTAAACAGAATTTGACTATCATTGTTTTATACACTCTGAATTAATTCAGACTCCGAAAAATATCTTTGTTACACTCCGAACCTTAACTCTGAAGTTTTCATTCCGAACTTTTATGTTAGAATTAAAACGATGTCGTACATTCTGTTACACTTATTTTGTTATAAAATGATGTCGTCCATTTTGTTATAAACTAACCGTTGTCTAAGTGACACGTGTACAGGTCCCTCCGATCATTAAGGAAAATATGACCGTTGGAGAAGGAGCCGACCTTACCTATAAATAGGATCTCATTTGAAAGAGCTCGTGTTGATGAGATTGCGGTTGCTATGCCGTTTGTTGAAAAAGTGCTTACATGATGTTGAAGTGATTTCTAGAGACAGAGTCTCTTATTAACTCTCAAAGCTTCGTGCGACTCCGAATGTTGGTGATTACATTCTAGGGCTTCCGGGGATAGGAAGACAGAGGTGCCGACAACCTTAAAGTTTGAGGGCTTCCTTGCTGAGGAAGACAGAGGTTACCAACTACCTTGATGTTGAGGGTTTGCGGGGATAGCAAGACAGAGACTCCGATCTTCGTATCGAGGGCTTACCCTAGTGTGGGTAAGACAGAATTTCTTGAAAGTATAAATCAAGGGACCTTTATCCAAGGTTGTTGGATACCCTTCTCTTTGGGTTAAAAGACTTATATTTTGTTACTAGTAGTTCTACTACTTGTTTTATTTTCACTGAATTTTGTATTATATGGAAAGTATAACTTTCTTATACTTCCTTACTTGTACTCTGATTCTTTAAGATTCTATACGCTTTAAGGTAGAATCTCTTATTGTATTTCTTTGTTAAGTTTCAACTTTTGGAACTATATTTCCGGAACATACTTTCGGAATCTCATTCCCAGTTTAGTTCGGTGTTTAGAGGTGTTGTGAATTTACTTAGTTTAACTTTGTTAAACTTAGCTTTTTCCTTTGCTTAAGGAAAACATAGTTATTCATAACTAAATTTAAAGGTTCCAAAGGAATTTTTAAAGTATACAATTCACCCCCCCTCTTGTATATTGAGCATCTCATACTATATTTCGATCCTACAATTTTAATATTACATTTTAAACTCTTCTTCAAATAAAATATAATAAATGTCCAAATCTAACATAAGTGGCTTAAAAAGGATCATATTGCAGTCCTAATGTTTAATTTTCTATAAATACACTTATCCAATGAAATTATAACATGTTTTAGGGTAATTTTATATGATAATAATATTATTTTTACCTTTAATTACCCTATTTACCTTTAACCGTGATAAATAAATTTCAAGAGTTTCTATTCATAAAATATTATTTTGTTCCTATTAGATCAAAATTTTCACAGTAATTACAACCAAATATTTCCATTTTTTCAAAATTAAATTCACATATGTGACAAAATTACATTTAATGCTAGTGCCATAAATGTGGTTGGAAGACGGGTAAAAGAGACGTTGAAAGGATCAATAATCTTTTATATCTAATTATATTATAAAAAAGATTAAAATGACCTAGCTTGGTTAAATATTTGTTTTATTTATCTATTTTTTATTTAAAAATAAAAATAAATAAAAATAATTATTTAAATGAAAAAATTGGTTTCTAAACAATAATGTAGTATTTTTCACTATTCATAAAAAAATGGAATTTTTTAGGAAATTAACTAAATTTCGCCCTAAGATAATTTTGATATTCTAAATTTAAAAATGAAGTCAATTTTTAAAAATAAAATTTACAAATTTCAAAAAGTATTTTTTACCATTCAAAACCTCATTTTTAAACAGCTAGTTTAGTATATCGTAGTACACTGGAAATCAGTGTTGCGTACAATGAAAGTGATTGACGAAAATGAATTTATTTAAAAAGATACATAAAGTAAAATCATGGGCTGATACATTATCCCATCATTAAATAAATTGTGTCATTTCAATTTGAAATCGGTATTGAAAACTATGGGTTGGACTTTTCAAATTATCTTTATTGAAATCCCACATCGGAAAATGGATTAATGAGACCTCCATTTTAAAATAAAGGGAAGTACAAAGGTTACCTATGATAACACATAATGTGGTTACATATAGTAAAACATGTAAATTTAAGATAAATCTTACCATAATATTCTGATGGAGAGTGATAGAGGACATGGTCAGGAAAAATTTAACAATCACAAAGCTAGAAGTTAGTGATGATATAAGGGACCATTTGATTCATCTGAAAAGAAAGTCCTAGTATTTTTTTTGGTTTTATGATGATTTACCTAAATTTTATGAATTATTTAACATCATATACTAAGAACATAATGAAACATACTCACTTAATTAACAAGTATATTTTCCTCCATTAATCAATTTCCACCATAAAATCATATTTTTCTCCAAACAATGAGTGTTCAAGGTGAGTTTTTCATGCATGAACCACTAGATTCAAATTTTAGAGAATCAAAAAATCCAAAAATGAATAACTATATATTAATAATATATTTATTCATTCACTAATAACAAAATTTTACTACAAGATAAGATAATTCCAAAAAAAATCTCTAAAATTACACAGTAAAACCCCAAAGTTCTACATAGACAATTCAATAAATAATTGTCTTTAAAAGGCCTAAAAATAAACAAACTAATATTGAAACCCAAAATTCAGATGTATTTGATCACGTATTCTTCTAGGATTAATTTTAACATTTATCTCCAAATAACATAAATCACTCTTAATGACTCATACAAAAAAGTAATTAACCTAATCACATATTCTTCACAATAGGTTAAAAATTTCCATAAATAACCCAAATATCTATAAGACTGTAATAAAATCAATGATTCCTCTGAAATAAAATTCAATCATTAATCCTAAAATAAAATATCATAGTATTCTATTTACCTTAATCATATAAAGTTCCCAAAATAATGAACTTCTTCCAAAATAACATTTGTCACATAATTACCAAATCATTGAACTAATTTATCTAAAAATAAAAATTCATACTAACTAGGTAAATTATGTAGGCCAGTGGTAAGAGATAAATACTTATATCCCTTTGGTTGTGGGTTTTATTCCCACATCCATATCCGATGTGATAGGTTTGTCACCCTTCATACGGGTTTTCCTTTTTCTAGAACTATATAATTGTTATAACATTCCCAAAATGAGATAAAAATTTCAAAAAATTACCATAAGATTTTTTTATCTCAAAGTTTATGTCATGTTTTTTATTTTTAGTGCCAAAATATAATATCAAATAATTACCTCAAAATCAAGGATCATATAAACTCTAAAGGTTATTTACACCTTTATAATTATTTCCACAAAAGAAAATATAATTCTTTATCAAATATCATTTTCACATAACAAACTTCATGGTTACACATAATATTTTTTTCTAAAGTAATCCCATCATCAAAAGAGAAATAATTGTTTTAATCATTTCATCATCCTTTTATGTCCACATAGGTCCTTCCTTGGCCTAATGGTTATCCTATAGAACATGGAATTGATTCACGTAATGACCAGTTACACTAAATTTACATAAAATGACTAAAAATATATTCCTAGGATGAATTTTATTTTTATCCATTGCACTCTTCATTTTTCATCAATAATTATTTACTTTATGTCATTATTTCCCACCCATAAAGAATTTCTTTATTCTTTTGAGACACTTTCCTAGCCATCTCCTTCCACATTTCATGTATGATGTAAACTGAGATTTCTTTTGTAGAGACCCGAAACTTGATGTACATGGACATTACATTACTTTTTTGGAATACTTAATACATAACAAAAACAGACACACAAGGACTGTAATAGTTTAGTGTCTTTGGAAACTTGGAACGAAATCATCTAATCGTGGTGAAAGTTCTTCAACATCTCCCATAAAGATCTTCCACTTTTTGTTTCCTTACCTATAACCTTTCTTTTAATCCTGGTGTAAAATAAAACATAAAAAGGGTCAGCTGAAATGCTCAGTAAGGGTAAGCATGGATAAAATAAAACATACCATATACATTTGATCACAAAAACATGAACATAATGTTTAAACGTCAAAATATTGAGCAATGACATAAAACATGGAAGTACATAAGGCATAGATCATAATGGAACACAAACCATGACAAAATAGCATGGGAATAAAACATGTAATTGTGGCATCCATTAATAACATGTAATGATTTCCATAGTAGCCAAGGCATTGCTACAAAGACCATCTTAGTGGACGAATTCCTTTTTTGAATCGAGTTCACTCCTCGTTCCAGTCCTATAATACTGAACCAGATTAACATACCATTCTAGCCATGTCTTACCTCATGAGATATAAATCTTTACCCAATGCATTGGAGGGAGATATAGGTCCCACCAATCTCATAATGAAATCATTCTTACTTGTGCCACAAAATAAACTTAAAACATTCATCATAACCCAAAGAATAAAATGGGTTTCATAAACATCATCCCATCATCACATAATCCATATAAAAGTAATGGATATCATTTCATAATAATAAAAGTGAAACCATTTAAATCATAGAGAAATTATACTTGAAACATACACATATGAAATAATGTTATCTTAGATGAAAAAATGGTGTTGATAAAACACTTGAAATGAATTCTTGAGGAAAATATCATTTATTCTTCAAAATCAATTTCTTTTCACAAAACGTCATGTAATTTTGAAAGAAAGATATTTTTTTAGAAATAGTCATGAAATATTTTGGAGGAAGCTTCATGAAAGTAAGGCTTTATAAAACTGTAAAAATCCTTTCATGTCGTATAAGTTAAAAAAACAATGTTCTCTTACTTTTGCCAGAAAAGTCAAAAAGTACCTCATAAAAGAAAGATTCCATAAATTCCATTTAGTAAAACTCAAAAATGGGTAAAAATAAAATTAAAAATACATGAAACCATTTTAAGGAAACATGGACATGGATGAGAACAATAACCCCAGTAAATACTTACGAATAAACAATCTCAGATAAGAATGAGATTTGAAAAGTTAGCCCTTACTTTAGATCCGATATGCTTCGTATGGATCCTAACCTCCTGTATATTGATTTAAATAAAGTAATTTACTTATTAAATAATCATATTCATTGTTATGATATCATATATGTTTCACTTATGACTTTATATTACCCTTTCTTTTGTACATTCCATGTTAAAGCAGTGTTTTGGATAAAATCGTTTCATTTGTCGTCCGTGTTTTGACTTGTAATTATTCATATGATTACTTAGATCATGATTACTTAATTCCAAAATATAAAACATGATTTATATATAGTATATATTCAGAATATACATATATATAATAGATCGATAAATGGAAATAAATACACCGTTCATGGAGATGGTAGGCCGTACGTACGTAGGAACGATGTTTTCGTTTCCTTATTGAATTGAATGGAATTAAGTATATGACATACATATATATATATACATAAATATAGTAGCATTATTATGTCACATATTTAATTATTACTTATTATATATACTTTATAATCATTCATGAATTGTTAACATGGAAAATGAATCTCATCGCGTCATGGAGATGGTAATCCGTACGTACGCACGAGCGATGATATTGTTCCCGTATTTATTGAATAAAATTGGAGTGAATGATATAATATCTTAGAATTAGTATGATGTTATAATAATCATATGTATTTATTCTTTACACCATTATACCCATCCAAGTAAGGTGGTGGTGGAAAAATAGATTACACCATGGTGTGAAGACAGTATTCCGTACGTACGCACGCGTCGTGATTTCTTTTTCCATAGGATAGATAGAAGGTGAAATGGGGATGCTTAATATTTATAATAACATATCAGTATATTATTGATACTGATGTTATTACAATATAATTAAACAACTGAAGAAGAAGAAGTTGAAGAAGAATGAAAATTTAAAGAATTGGTAACAGATATTACCTCTTCTTTGACACGCCTCTTTTAAACCTCCTCTTAGGGCACTAAATTGGTCTTTGAAGAAGACCAGAACCTCTAGGATGTTTCTATGGAAGTGGAGAAGAGATGTTGGCAGGGGTGGGCTGAGCTTTAAGGCTCAATGTGGTGTGAGGAAGAGAGGGAGGAGGTGCCCTTTTATAAGGGAGGAGAGGGGCACCTTTGGAAAAAAAATATTATTTTATTATAAAGTCATATTCGGTTTTTAATTTCTCAAAATTGATTTATTTAGAAGATAAGGTGGGGATGGGTTGAAATCCTCTCATCCAATATAATTTAGATATGTTTAGGTCATTATATTAAACTTATCTTTTAGTTTTATCTCTTAGTTAATTAGATTGACATTTACCATGTCACTTTATATTTTTATATTATATAGTTAATAAACTTACCATATACATCCAAGAGACCCCCCAAGTTGTCCATTAATGATACCAATATCATGATATAAGTATCTTGGACGAACCTTAGATTTTTAGGAATTTAATAACAATTAATAATATAATATTTGTTTTAAAAACTATTTTATGTCAATTTTGACACTATTTGGGAATTGATTTTTGTGAAAATAATAATAGAATTATTAGTTCGAAAAAGTTAATTAAATCAACACTGACATGTCATATTAACATATAAAATTAAATTTATTCATAAAAAGTCTCAAATTACATTTATTTGGGTATTTATAACATCAATTATGTCAATATTTCATTAACAAGATAATTACTACATCATCATTGTGTCATAAATAAATTAATATATATTAATTCTAAAAATTAAAAATAAAATACCATTATTAAGGAAATATTTTTATCTTTCTAATGAATATTTATAGTCGAATTTATCTTATGTATAACGCTATATTAAAAATGATTTCTTTATTAAACTTTGATTTTAACTATTATAACCCTTCTTTAAATAATTTTATAATAAATGTCCTCATCTAATCCAAGTGGGCCTAGATGGTCATATTTTATTCCAAAGGTTGTTTTTGGTCGAATTACACTTATCCAATAGAATTAGGACACGTGTTAGGATAATAATAATAACATTTTTACCCATATTTACTTTTAACCGTGGTAAAAAAAAGTAAAAAGTTATTATTCACCAAAAATTATTTTCATCTCATTAAACCAAATTTTATTCTTTGATATTAACCGTTTCTCTCTGATTTTTGAAATTAAATTCACAAAAGTGGTAAAATTTAATTTAAATTAAAAAAAGTCAGTTTTTTAACTACCACTAAGTGGTTTCACTATTCATCAAAAATTGAACTTTTTCAGAAAAATACCAAAAATTCAGACTAAGAATTATTTGATATTCCAAATTCAAAATTGATGTATATTTTTCCAAATTAATAACATATAAGTGACATTAATTAATTTTAAATTTAATTCCTGTTATAAAAAAAATAGCGTGTTTTTAAGAAACAAAAACAATCAAAAGATTGATACTTGTTTATATCCAATTTCAAAGTGAAATTAATTACAATTAAAAAAATTGGATTAAATGGTAAAAATATATTCTAATTACACTTTAAAACCAATTAACAAGATAATATAACCATATAAATTATTGTGATGAAAAAAGTTGTTTTTAATTAAAATATAGCGTGTTTTTACTATTTATTAAAATATGAAAGTTATCAGAATAATATGAAAAATTTATCCAAAGTAAATTTTTATATCCTGATTCCAAAGAAGAATTCTAATTTGTCAATTTTAACTTATAGACATGTCAAAAAAAATATTTAAGGTGGGTGCGTCATCAAAAGGCGGGAAAACGACAATTTTTGAAAAGTACATATTTTACATGAAAAATTTATTTTGTTCTCATACCATATTCTAGAAAATGTGTAAGATGAATAATAGTGTTATAAAATTCAAAATTTAGTTAATTGTATTCGTAACGGCTAGTCCATAATAATATTATAACAATATATCGTTGTTTAGTGAAACCTGGTATTGCATACAACACACACTATCGTGGAAGGACGTGATTGCGTGTAATGCAAGCCAAGTCAGGGATGTGTGTTGTGAAACCTCTTTTGGTGTAGCGTACAAAACAGGACATTAATGAAATTCAAATAATATTTTTCATAAAATCTCGGGGTGTTACATTCTACCCCCCTTAAATGGAATTTCACCCTCGAAATTCGCCGGGGTTATAAATTGATTACTATTTATAGAAACCCACATCGTAAAAAGGAATACTAAAACATAATTTTTAAAACTAAAGTATTAAATGTAACAATTACCCAAAGTAACTCATCATTGGGTTTCCATATAGGGGAACATAAGTGAAAATATGGATATGGAAGATAAATATAACCATCATGTTCTGATGGAGAGTGATAGAGAACTTGAATATGAAAAAGCCATCAATCACAAAGCCATAAATTTTTGATGATATAAGGTACCATCTGATTCATCAGATATAAGAGCACTAGGACAAAATTTTTGGTTTTCAATATCATTTCCCTAATGTTGAGAATTTTTAATTAGAAGAAATACTTGCTTGATTTTGATACAATCTCACTTATGTTCGTGCTTTGAACAATTTCCCCTTCATCTCTTAAAGAAATGAAGTTGAATTTGTTATTTGTGAAGTGTTAACAGATCATGTGATAGAATGATGGGTCATTCCATCTGTTTCAATCAAAAGGTTACCAAAAGTTATCAAATATACATAAGTCCATCTATGGTGAGGTGAATCGTATACGATTCCAAAAATGAACTTATACTTCATATACCATACCGCTTAATAAAATAAAACTAGTTTCTACTAACAAGGGACTTCCAGTAGGCCAGTGGTATGTGATGAAGGCCAGTCACACATCGGTTGTGGGTTCGATTCCCAAAGACTTGCCCGACCCGATGGGATATCGCCCATCCTGCAGGTTTTCCTTTTTGTAAAACTACATTACTATAACATCCCATCAATAAAATCGAAAAAATTTCTATCCTTAAACAATACTAACTTATGTCCAACATAATCCATTCTAATCATTAGGCTTATCAAAAATACTTCGGTCCAAGCTCAGAGTATAATGAAAATGATTACTTGAAATGTCACATAACAATCATGTGAATGCCATCATTTATCCCCAATATATCATAAGATATATCTTGTTGGTCAAATTACAAACATGTGAATACCTTAATCATGTATTCTCTTGAAGAATGAATACCCGTTAAACCTTAATGAAAACATGAATGCTGTCAAAAGTTAACTCTTTCCACATACCAAAATCCAAAAATTCAATATACTCAAACCATGATATGACATTATCCTTATATCAGTCATGACCTCATGAATACTATCAAACATTTAATTTTATCCTTATCCCTTCATTATGTGCATATCATCTACATTCCAAAAATATCTGAATAACCTTTCATGGTTACTGGTACCATTCATGATACACTTTCAAAACTAATGGAAAGACAACAGTGTAACAATGCTTAGATGTATCTTTATTACATAGTACCATGAGATTACTTATACAACATTACACTTGATAAACATGTAATCATTCCACTACTTTCTTAAACCATTGACCGAGCTTCAATAATTCTTTCATCTCACATATCATTTGTAGTCTCTTCATCATCATCAACATAAATACTATCCATAAGACCATACTGATTCTCTTCATGAGACTTTCTCTTAGGGCATTGGTTTGCATAATTCCCGTACATTCCACATTTAAAACATTTAACCATTGTTGATGTCGTAGAAATACCATTATCCTCATCCATGGTGTTAATTGAACCTTTTCCTTTGCACTTAATGGATTTGTGTCCTTTTCCACACCCAAATCATCTTCCAGTTCCTTTGAAACATTCTCCTTGATGTCTCTTCCCACATGATTTACATAGGGGAAATTGACCTTTCTTTCCTCTATAATCAACATGAAACTCCATATTTCTCTTATTAGCCGAGTCAGGAAACTTACCAAATTTGAGTTTATTGATCATATTATGAGATTGCTGATTCAGCATAATAATGATGTTTGGACTTCCAAATCCCATTTCATTTGGTTTCTCATGAAGAATATCATTCCATTGTCCATTATGTCCTCCATTATTGTTAATCTTCCTATTTCCAGCTATTTTCTAAAACCCAAAAATAATAGTGTGAGGGGAAAAAATCATGCTAGGGAAAACAACATAGTAAAGGGGGAGTACCCTCAATATCTAAAATCTTTGGTTAAATTCTAAGATCGTTACCGTAGTTCTATGACTATATCCTATAGATATACTTATCCTTAGGGACATCCCTAGACATACCATAGAAATACCTCTAGGGATCTCACTAAAGTTTTCACATCCTTGTTTCCAAAGGTTGACTAAGCCTCCCTCTGATACCAACTGTAGAGACCTGAAACTTGGCATACATGGACATTACATTACTTTTGCGGAATAATTAATACATAACAAAAACAGACACACAAGGATCATAATAGTTTAGTGTCTTTGGAAACATGGAACATAATCTTCTAATCGTGGTGAAAGATCTTCAACATCTCCCATAAAGATCTTCCACTTTTTGTTCCCTTATATAAAACCTTTCTTTTAATCTTGCGGGAAAATGAAACATATAAAGGGTGAGCTCAAATGCTCAGTAAGGGTAATCATGGATAAAATAAAACATACCATATACATTTGAACATAAAAACATGAACATAATGTTTAAACTTCAAACTCTTGAGCAACGACATAAAACATGGAAGTACATAAGGAATAGATCATAATGAAACATAAACCATGATAAAATCGCATGGGAATAAAAAATGTAATTTTGGCATCCATTAAGCACATGTAATGATTTCCATAGTAGCCAAGGCATTGCTACCAAGACTAACTTAGTGGACAAAGTCCCTTTCTGAATCGAGTTCACTCCTCGTTCCAGTCCTGTAATACTGAACCGGATTAACTTACCGTTCCAGCCTTGTCTTATCTAATGAGATATAAATCTTTACCCAATGAATTGGAGGGAGATATATGTCCCACCCATCTTATAATGAAATCATTCTTACTTGTGCCACAAATAAAATTAAAACATTCATCATATCCCAAAGAATAAAATGGGTTTCATAAACATCATCCCATCATCACATAATCCATATAAAAGTAATGGATATCATTTCATAATAATAAAAGTGAAACCATGTAAATCATAGAGACATTATACTTGAAACATACACATATTAAATAATGTCATCTTAGAAGGAAAAATGGTTTTGATAAAACACTTGTAATGAATTATTGAGGAAAATATCCTTTCTTCTTCAAAATCAATTTCCTTTCACAAAACATCATGAAATTTTGAAAGAAAGATATTTTGTTGGAAATAGTCATGAATTATTTTGGTGGAAGCTTCCTGAAAATAAGGCTTTATAAAACTGTAAAAATCATTTCATTCCGTATAAGTTAAAAAAACATTCTTCTCGTACTTTTGCCGGAAAAGTCAAAAAGTACCTCGTAAAAGTAAGATTCCTTACATTCCATGTAGTAAAAGTTAAAAATGGGTAAAAAGGACATTAAACATACATGAAACCATTTTAAGGAAACATGGACATGGATGAGAATAATAACCCCAGTAAATACTTGCGAATAAACAATCTCGGATAAGAACGAGATTAGAAAAGTTATCCCTTACCTTAGGTCCGAAATGCTTCGTATGGATCCGAACCTCCTGTATATTGATTTAAATAATGTCATTGACTTATTACATAATCATATTAATTATTATGATATCATATATGTTTCACTTATGACTTTATATTACCCTTTCTTTTGTAAATTCCATGTTAAAGCAGCATTTTGGGTAAAATCGTTTCATTTGTCGTCCGTGTTTTTACTTGTAATTATTCATATGATTACTTAGATCATGACTACTTAATTACATAATATAAAACATGATTTATATATAATATATATTCAAAATATACATATATATTATAGATCTATAAATGGAAAGAAATACACCATTCATGGAGATGGTAGGCCGTACGTATGCAGGAACGCTATTTTCGTTTCCTTATTGAATTGAACGGAATTAAGTATATGACATACATATATATATATGCATAAATCCAGTAGAATTTTTATGTGATATATTTCATTATTACTTATTATATATACTTTATAATCATTCTTGAATTTTTAACAAGGAAAATGAATCTCATCGCGTCGTGGAGACGGTAATCCGTACGTACGCACGAGCGATGATATCATTCCCATATTTATTGAATCAAATTGGAGTGAAGGATATAATATCATAGAATTAGTATTATTTTATAATAATCATATGTATTTATTTTTTACACCATTATATCCATCTAAGTAAGGTGGTGGTGGAATAACAGATTACACCACAGCGTGGAGACGGTATTTCGTATGTACGCACGCGTGATGATTTTGTTTTCCGTAGGATGGATAGAAGGTAAAATGGGGTTGCTTCATATTTATAATAACATATCAGTATATTATTGATACTTATGTTATTACAATTTAATGAAACAACTATAGAAGAAGATGTTGAAGAAGAAAGAAAATTGAAAGAATCGGTAACGGATATTACCTCTCTTTGACACGCCTCTTTTTAAACCTCCTCTTAGAGCACTAAAATTGGACTTTGAAAAATCCAAGAACTTCTAAAATGTTTCTATGGAAGTGGATAAGAAAATTTTTCAGGGTTTTTTCAAGCTTGAATGCTCAATGTGTTGTGAGGAAGAGAGGGAGGAGGTGCCCTTTTATAAGGGAGGATGAGGCACCTTTGGAAAAACTAAAAATATTATTTTATTATAAAGTCATATTCGGTTTTTAATTGATCCAAATTGATTTATTTCTAAGATAAGATAGGTATGGGTCGAAATCCTCTCATAAAATAGAATTTAGACAAGTTTAGGTCATTATATTTACCTTATCTTCTAGTTTTAACTCTTAGTTAATTAGATTGACATTTACAATGTCACTTTGTATTTTTCTATTATATAGTTAATAAACATACCATATACATCCAAGATACCCCCATGTGGTCCATTAATTATACAAATATCATTATATAAGTATCTTGGATTAAGCTTAGATTTTTAGGAATATAATAACAATTAATAATATAATATTTGTTTTAATAACTATTTTATGTCAATTTTGACACTATTTGGTAATTGATTTTTGTAAAACCTTTAACAGAATTATTAGTTCTAAAAAAGTTAATTAAATAAACACTAACCTGTCATATTAACATAGAAAATTATTGGAATTCATAAAAAGTCTCAAATTACATTTATATGGGTATTTATAACATCAATTATGTCAATATTTCATTAATAAGATAATTACTGCATCATCATTGTGTCATAAATTAATTAAATTATTTCAAGTCTAAAAATTACAAATAAAATAACATTATGAAGGAAATATTTTTATATTTCTAATGAATATTTATAGTCGAATTTATCTTATGTATTACCCTATATTAAAAATGATTTTGTTATTAAACATTGATTTTAACTATTTTAACCCTTCTTTAAATAAATTTATAATAAATGTCCTAATCTAATCCAAGTGGGCATAAATGGTCATATTTTATTCCTATGGTTGATTTTGGTAGAATTACACTTATCCAATAGAATTAGGACATGTGTTAGGGTAATAATAATAACATTTTTACCCATATTTACTTTTAACCGTAGTTAAAAAAGTAAAAAGTCACTATTCACCAAAAATTATTTTCATCTCATTGAACCAAATTTTAGTCCTTGATATTAACCGTGTGTCTCGGTTTATTGAAATTCAATTCACAAAAGTGGTAAAATTTAATTTAAATTAAAAAAAGTCAGTTTTTTAACTACCACTAAGTGGTTTCACTATTCATCGAAAATGGAAGTTTTTCAGAAAAATACCAAAAATTCAACCTAAGAATTATTTGATATTCCAAATTCAGAATTGATGTCTATGTTTCCAAATTCATAACATATAAGTGACAGTAATGAATTTTAAATTTAATTCTGTTATCAAAAAAATATCGTGTTTTTAAGAAACAAAAACAATCAAAAGATTGATACTTGTTTATATCCAATTTCAAAGTGAAATTAATTCCAATGAACAACATTGGATTAAATGGTAAAAATATATTCTAATTACACTTAAAAACCAATTAAAGAGATAATATAATAACATAAATTATTGTGATGAAAAAATTTGTTCTTAATTTAAATATAGCGTGTTTTTACTATTCATTAAAATATGAAAGTTATCAGAATAATTTGAAAAAATTATCCAAAGTAAATTTTTATATCCTGATTCCAAAGAAGAATTTTATTTTTTCAATTTTAACATATAGACATGTCAAAAACAAGATTTAAGGTGGGTGCGTCATCAAAAGGCGGGAAAATTGCAATTTTTGAAAAATACATTTTTTACACGAAAAAATTATTTTGTTCTCATACCATATTCTAGAAAATGTGTAAGATGAATAATAATGTTATAAAATTAAAAATTTAGTTAATAATATTAATAACGACTAGTCTGTAATAATATTATAACAATATATCGTTGTTTAGTGAAACCTGGTATTGCGTACAACACACGCTATTGTGGAAGGTCACGATTACGTGTCATGCAAGCCAAGTAAGGGATGCGTTCTGTGAAAGATCCTTTTGGTGTAGCATACAACACAAGACATCAATGAAATTAAAATAATTTTTTTCATAAAATCTCGGGGTGTTACATTCTACCCCACTTAAAATGAATTTCGTCCTCGAAATTCATCGGGGTTATAAATTGTTTACTATTTATAGAAACCCACATCGTAAAAAGGAATACTAAAACTTAATTTTAAAAACTAAAGTATGAAATGTAGCGATTACCCAAAGTAACTCATCACTGGGTTTCCATATAGGAGAACATAGGTGAAAATATGGATATGGAAGAAAAATCTAACCATCATGTTCTGATAGAGAGTGGTAGAGAACATGGCTATGAAAAAGCCATCAATCACAAAGCCATAAATTTGTGATGATCTAAGGTACCATCTGATTCATTAGATATAAGAGCACTAGGACAACATTTTTGGTTTTCAATATCATTTCCCTAAAGTTGAAAATTTTGAATGAGAAGAAATACTTGATTGATTTTGATACAATCTCACTTTTGTTCGTGCTTTGAACAATTTCCACTTCATCTCTTAAATAAATGAAGTTGAATTTGTAATTTGTGAAGTGTTAACAGATCATGTGACAGAATGATGGGTCCTTCCATCTGTTTCAATCAAAAGGTTAGCAAATGTTATCAAATATACATAAGTCCCTCTATGGGGAGGTTAATCGTATACGATTCCAAAAATGAACTTATACTTCATATATCATACCGCTTAATAAAATAAAACTAGTTTCTACTAACCAGGGACTTCATATAGGCTAGTGGTATGCGAAAAATGCCAGTGGAACTTCTGTTGTGGGTTCGATTTCCACACCCTTGTCCAATGCGATGGTTTGTCTCCCATCTTGCAGGTTGTCCTTTTTCTAAAATTACATTACTATAACATCCCATAAATAATAATGAAAAAATTTCTATCCTTAAACAATACTAACTTATGTCCAACATAATTCATTCCAATCATTAGGATTATCTAAAATACTTCAGTCCAAGCTCAGAGTATAATGAAAATGTTTACTTGAAATGTCACATAAGAATCACGTGAATTCCATCATTTATCCCCAATATATCATAAGATATATCTTGTTGGTCAAATTAAAAACATGTGAATACTTTAATCATGTATTCTCTTGAAGAATGAATACCCATTAAACCGTAAGGAAAACATGAATGCTGTCAAAAGTTAACTCTTTCCACATACCAAAATCCAAAAATTCTATATACTCAAACCATGATATGACCTTCTCCTTATATCAGTCATGAGCTCATGAATACTATCAAACATTTAATTTTCTCCTTATCCCTTCATTATGCGCATATCATCTACTTTACAAAAATATCTGAATAACCTTTCATGGTTACTGGTACCATTCATCATACACTTTCAAAACTTAAGGAAAGATAACAGTGTAACAATCCTTAGATGTATCTTTATTCCTTAGTACCATGAGATTACTTATACAACATTACACTTGATAAACATGTAATCATTCCAATACCTTCTTAAACCATTACCCGAGATTCAACAATTCTTTCATCTCACATATCATTTGTTGTCTCTTCAACATCATCAACATAAATACTACCCATACGACCATACTGATTCTCTTCATGAGACTTTACCTTAGGGAATTGGTTTTCATGATGCCCGTACATTCCACATTTAAAACTTTTAACCATTGTTGATGTCGTAGAAATACCATTATCCTCATCCATGGTGTTAATTGAACCTTTTCCTTTGCACTTATTGGCTTTGTGTCCTTCTTTTCCACACCCAAAGCATCTTCCAGTTCCTCTAAAACATTCTCCTTTATGCCTCTTCCCACATGATTTACATAGGGGAAATTGAACTTTCTTTCCTCTATGATCATCATGAAACTCTATCTTTCTCTTATTATCCAAGTCAGGAAACTTACAAAATTTGAGTTTATTGATCATATTATGAGATTGCTGATTCACCATAATAATGATGTTTGGACTTCCAAATCCCATTTTATTTGGTTGCTCAGGAAGAATATCATTCCATTGTCCATCATATCCTCCATTATCGTTAATCTTCATGTTTCCAGCCATTTTCTAAAACCCATAAAGAATAGTGTGAGAGGAAAAAATCATGCTAGGGAAAACAACACAGTAAAGGGGGAGTACCCACAATATATAACAACTTTGGTTAAATTCTATGATTGTTACCATAGTTCTAGGACTATATCTTATTCATATACTTATCCTTATGGACATCCCTATACATACCATAGAAATATCTCTAGGGATCTCACTAAAGTTTTCGCATCCTAGTTTCCAAAGGTTGACTAAACCTCCCTCTGATACCAACTGTAGAGACCCGAAACTCGACGTACATGTACATTACATTACTTTTGCGGAATACTTAATACATAACAAAAATAGAAACACAAGGACCATAATAGTTTAGTGTCTTTGGAAACATGGAACGTAATATTCTAATTGTGGTGAAAGATCTTCAACATCTCCCATAAAGATCTTCCACTTTTTGTTTCCTTACCTAAAACCTTTCTTTTAATATTGGGGGAAAATAAAACATAAAAAGGGTGAGATCAAATTCTCATTAAGGGTAAGCATGGATAAAATAAAATATACCATATACATTTGAACATAAATACATGAACATAATGTTTAAATGTCAAAATCTTGAGCAACGACATAAAACATGGATGTACACAAGGAATAGATCATAATGGAACATAAACCATGATAAAATAGCATGGGAATAAAACATGTAATTGTGGCATCCGTTAATCACATGTAATTATTTCCATAGTTGCCAAAGCATTGCTGCAAAGACCATCTTACCAGACAAAGTCCCTTTCTGAATCGAGTTCACTCCTCGTTCTAGTCCTGTAATACTGAACTGGATTAACTTACCGTTCTAGCCATGTCTTATCTCATGAGATATAAATCTTTACGCAATGCATTGGATTGAGATATAGGTCCCACCAATCTCATAATTAAATCATTCTTACATGTGCCCCAAAATAAGCTTAAAACATTCATCATAACCCGAAGAATAAAATGGGTTTCATAAACATCATCCCATCATCACATAATCCAAATAAAAGTAATGGATATCATTTCATAATAATAAAAGTGAAACCATGTAAATCATAGAGACATTATACTTGAAACATACACATATGAAATAATGTCATCTTAGATAGAAAAATGGTTTTGATAAAACACATGAAATGAATTCTTGAGGAAAATATCTTTTTTTTTCTTCAAAATCAATTTCTTTTCACAAAACATCATGAAATTTTGAAAGAAAGATATTTTTTTTGGAAATAGTCATGAAATATTTTGGAGGAAGCTTCATGAATATAAGGCTTCATAAAACTGTAAAAATCCTTTCATGTCATATAAGTTTAAAAACATTCTTCTCGTACTTTTGCTGAAAAAGTCAAAAAGTACCTCATAAAAGAAAGATTCCATACATTACATGTAGTAAAATTCAAAATGGTTAAAAAGGACATAAAACATACATGAAACTATTTTAAGGAAACATGGACATGGATGAGAACAATAACCCCAGTAATTACTTACGAATAAACAATCTTGGATAAGAACGAGATTGGAAAAGTTATCCCTTACCTTAGGTCTGATATGCTTCATATGGATCCAAAACTCCCATATATTGATTTAAATAACATAATTGACTTATTAAATAATCATATTCATAGTTATTATATCACATATGTTTCACTTATGACTTTATATTACATGTTATTTTGTAAATTCCATGTTAAAGCAGCGTTTTGGGTAAAATCGTTTCATTTGTCGTCCGTGTCTTGACTTATAATTATTAGTTTGATTACTTAGATCATGATTATTTAATTCCAGAATATGAAACATGATTTATATATAATATATATTATGAATATACATATATATAATAGATCGATAAATGGAAAGAAATACACCGTTCATGGAGACGGTAGGCCATACGTACACATGAATGCTGTTTTCGTTTCCTTATAGAATCGAATGGAATTAAGTATATGACATACATATATATATATAAATAAATACAATAGCATTATTATTTAATATATTTCATGATTACTTGTTATATATACTTTATAATCATTCTTGAATTGTTAACATGGAAAATGAATCTCATCGCATCGTGGAGACGGTAATCCTTATGTACGCACGAGCGATGATATCGTTCCCATATTTATTGAATCGATTTGGAGTGAATGATATAAAATCTTAGAATTAGTATGATTTTATAATAATAATATGTATTTATTCTTTACACCATAATACCCATCCATGTAAGGTGGTGGTGGATTAACAGATTACACCACGGCGTGGAGATGGTATTCCGTACGTACGCACGCGCGGTGATTTCATTTTCCGTAGGATGGATAGAAGCTGAAATGGGGTTGCTTAATATTTATAATAAAATATCAGTATATTATTGATACTGATTTTATTACAATATAATGAAACAACTAAATAAGAAGAAGATGAAGAAGAAAGAAAATTGAAAGAATCGGTAACGAATATTTCCTCTTCTTTAACAGGCCTCTTTGAAACCTCCTCTTAGGGCACTAAAATTGGTCATTGAAGAAGACCAGAACTTCTAGGATGTTTCTATGGAAGTGTAGAAGAGAATTTTTCAGGGGTTGGCCGAGATTGAAGGCTCAAAGTGGTGTGAGGACGAGAGGGAGGAGATGCCCTTTTATAAGGGAGGAGAGGGGCACCTTTGGAAAAACAAAAAATATTATTTTATTATAAAGTCATATTCGGTTTTTAATAGCTAAAAATTGATTTATTTAGAAGATAATATGGGTATGGGTCGAAATCCTCTCATCCAATAGAATTTAGACAAGTTTAGGTCATTATATTAACCTTATCTTTTAGTTTTATCTCTTTGTTAATTAGATTTACATTTACCATGTCACTTTGTATTTTTATATTATATAGTTAATAAACATACCATATACATCCAAGAGACCCCCAAGTGGTCCATTAATGATACACATATTATGATATATGTATATTTTCTGAAACAAAAATTTTAAGGAATATAATAACAATTAATAATATAATATTTGTTTTAAAAGCAATTTTATGTCAATTTTGACACTATTTGGTAATTGATTTTTGTGAAAATCATAACAGAATGATTAATTAGAAAAAAGTTAATTAAATCAACACTATAATGTCATATTAACATATATAATTATTTTAATTCATAAAAAGTCTCAAATTACATTTATTTGGGTATTTATAACATCATTTATGTCAATATTTCATTAATAAGATAATTACAACATCATCATTGTGTCATAAATAAACTTAATTATTTTAAGTCTAAAAATTAAAAATAAAATACCATTATGAATTAAATATTTTTTTCTTTATAATTAATATTTATATTCGAATTTATCTTATGTATAAACATATATTAAAAATGATTTGTTTATTAAACTTTGATTTTAACTATTTTAACCCTTCTTTAAATAAATTTATAATAAATGTCCTAATCTAATCCAAGTGGGCCTAAATGGTCATATATTATTCCTAAGGTTGTTTTTTGTCTAATTAAACTTATCCAATAGAATTAGTACATGTATTAGGGTAATAACTTTAACATTTTTACCCTTATTTACTTTTAACCGTGGTAAAAAAAGTAAAACGTTACTATTCACCAAAAATTATTTTCATCTCATTGAACCACATTTTAGTCCTTGATATTAACCGTGTCTCTCGGATTTTTGAAACTCAATTCATAGAAGTGGTAAAATTTAATTTAAATTAAAAAAAGTCAGTTTTTTAACTACCACTAAGTGGTTTCACTATTCATTGAAAATTGATGTTTTTCAAAAAAATACCAAAAATTTAGCCTAAGAATTATTTGATATTCTGAATTAAAAATTTATGTCTATATTTCCAAATTAATAACATATAAGTGACATTAATTAATTTTAAATTTAATTCCTGTTATCAAAAAAATAGCGTGTTTTTATGAAACAAAAACAATCAAAAGATTGATACTTGTTTATATCCAATTTCAAAGTGAAATTAATTCCAATGAACAACATTTGGATTAAATGGTAAAAATATATTATAATTACACTTTAAAACCAATTAAAAATATAATCTAACCATATAAATTATTGCGATGAAAAAAGTTGTTTTTAATTAAAATATAGTGTGTTTTTACTATTCATTAAAATATGAAAGTTATCAGAATAATATGAAAAATTTATCCAAAGTAAATTTTTATATCCTGATTCCAATGAAGAATTTTATTTTGTCAATTTGAACTTATAGACATGTCAAAAAAATATTTAAGGTGGGTGTGTCATCAAAAGGTGGGAAAACTGTAATTTTTTAAAAATACATATTTTACACGAAAAATTTATTTTGTTCTCATACCATATTCTAGAAAATGTGTAAGGTGAATAATAATGTTATAAAATTAAAAATGTAGTTAATACTATTCATAACGTCTAGTCCATAATAATATTATAACAATATATCTTTGTTTAGTGAAACCTGGTATTGCGTACAACACACGCTATCGTGGAAGGTCGTGATTGCGTGTAATGCAAGCCAAGTCAGGGATGCGTGTTGTGCAAGATCCTTTTGGTGTAGCATACAACAGAATACATCAATGAAATTAAAAGAATATTTTTCATAAAATCTCAGGGAGTTACATTCTACCCCCCTTAAAATGAATTTCGCCCTCAAAATTCGTCGGGGTTATAAATTGTTTACTATTTATAGAAACCCACATTGTAAAAAGGAATACTAAAACTTAATTTTAAAAACTAAAGTATGAAATGTAATGATTAACCAAAGTAACTCATCACTGGGTTTCCATATAGGAGAACATAGGTGAAAATATGGATATGGATGAAAAATATGACCATCAAGTTCTGATGGAGAGTGGTAGAGAACATGGCTATGAAAAATCCTTCAATCACAATGCCATAAATTTGCGATGATCTAAGGTACCATCAGATTCATCAAATATAAGGGCTCTAGGACAACATTTTTTTTTTAATATCATTTCCCTAAAGTTGAAAATTTTGAATTAGAAGAAATACTTGCTTGATTTTGATACAATCTCACTGTTGTTCGTGCTTTGAACAATTTCCACTTCATCTCTTAAAGAAATGATGTTGAATTTCTTATTTGTGAAGTGTTAACAGATCTTGTGATAGAATGATGGGACATTCCATCTATTTCAATCAAAAGGTTAGAAAAAGTTATCAAATATACATAAGTCCATCTATGGTGAGGTTAATCGTATACAATTCCAAAAATGAACTTATACTTTATATATCATACTGCTTAATAAAATAAAACTAGTTTCTACTATCCAGGGACTTCCTGTAGGCCAGTGGTTTGCGATAAAGGCCAGTCGCACTTTGGTTATGGGATCGATTCCCACAGCCTTGTCCGACACGATGGGCTATCGCCCATCCTGCAGGTTTTCCTTTTTATAAAACTACATTACTATAAAATCCCATCAATAATATCAAAAAAAGTTATATCCTTAAACAATACTAGCTTATGTCCAACATAATTCATTCCAATCATTAGGCTTATCTAAAATACTTCGGTCCAAGATCAGAGTATAATGAAAATGATTACTTGAAATGTCACATAACAATCACGTGAATTCCCTCATTTATCTCCAATATATCATAAGATATATCTTGTTGGTCAAATTACAAACATGTGAATACCTTAATCATGTATTCTCTTGAAGAATGAATACCCATTAAACCTCAATGAAAACATGAATGCTGTCAAAATTTAACTGTTTCCACATACAGAAATCCAAAAATTCTATATACTCAAACCATGATATGGCCTTCTCCTTATATCAGCCATGAGCTCATGAATAATATCAAACATTTAATTTTCTCCTTATCCCTTCATTATGCACATATCATCTACTTTAAAAAAATATATGAATAACCTTTCATGGTTACTGGTACCATTCATCATACAATTTTGAAACATAAGGAAAGACAACAGTGTAACAATCCTTATATGTATCTTTATTCCACAGTACCATGAGATTACTTATACAACATTACACTTGATAAACATGTAATCATTCCACTACCTTCTTAAACCATTGACCGAGCTTCAAAAATTCTTTCATCTCACATATCATTTGTAGTCTCTTCATCATCATCAAAATAAATACTACCCATACGACAATACTGATTCTATTCATGAGACTTTCCCTTAGGGCATTGGTTTTCATAATGCCCGTACATTCCACATTTAATAAATTTAATCATTGTTGATGTCGTAGAAATACCATAATCCTCATCGATGGTGTTAATTGAACCTTTTCCTTTCCACTAACTAGATTTGTGTCCTTCTTTTCCACACCCAAAGCATCTTCCAGTTCCTTTGAAACATTCTCCTTGATTCCTATTCCCACATGATTTACATAGGGGAAATTGAACTTTCTTTCCTCTATGATCATCATGAAAGTCCATCTTTCTCTTATTAGCCGAGTCAGGAAACTTACCAAATTTGAGTTTATTGATCATATTATGAGATTGCTAATTCGGCATAATAATGATGTTTGGACTTCAAAATCCCATTTAATTTGGTTTCTCATGAAGAATATCATTCCATTGTCCATCATATCCTCTATTATCGTTAATATTCCTGTTTCAGCCATTTTCTAAAACCCAAAAAGAATAGTGTGAGAGGAAAAATTCATTCTAGGGAAAACAACACAGTAAAGTGGGAGTACCCTCAATATCTAAAATCTTTGGTTAAATTCTAAGATCGTTATCGTAGTTCTAGGACTATATCCTATACATATACTTGTCCTTAGGGAAATCCCTAGACATACCATATAAATATCTCTAGGGATCTCACTAAAGTTTTCACATCCTAGTTTCCAAAGGTCGACTAAACCTCCCTCTGATTCCAACTGTAGAGACCCGAAACTTGATGTACAAGGACATTACATTACTTTTTCGGAATACTTAATACATAAAAAAAACAGACACACACGGACCATAATAGTTTAGTGTCTTTGAAAAAATGGAACATAATCTTCTAATTGTGGTGAAAGATCTTCAACATCTCCCATAAAGATCTTCCACTTTTTGTTTCCATACCTAAAACCTTTCTTTTAATCTTGGGGGAAAATAAAACATAAAAATCGTGAGCTCAAATGCTCAGTAAGGGTAAGCATGGATAAAATAAAACATACCATATACGTTTGAACATCAAAACATGAACATAATGTTTAAATGTCAAAATCTTGAGAAACGACATAAAACATGGAAGTACATAAGGCATAGATCATAATGGAACATAAACCATGATAAAATAGCATGGGAATAAAACATGTAATTATGGCATCCATTAAGCACATGTAATAATTTCCATAGTAGCCAAGGCATTGCTGCCAAGGCCATCTTAGTGGAAAAGTCCCTTTCTGAATCGAGTTCACTTCTCGTTCCAGTCCTATAATACTGAAGAGGATTAACTTACCGTTCCAGCCTTTTCTTATCTCATGAGATATAAATCTTTACCCAATGCATTGAAGGGAGATAAAGGTCCCACCAATCTCATAATGAAATCATTCCTAATTGTGCCACAAAATAAACTTAAAACATTAATCATAACCCAAAGAATAAAATGGGTTTCATAAACATCATCCCATCATCACATAATCCATATAAAATTAATCGATATAATTTCATAATAATAAAAGTGAAATCATGTAAATCATAGAGACATTATCCTTGAAACATGCACATATGAAATAATGTCATCTTAGATGGAAAAATGGTTTTGATAAAACACTTGAAATGAATTCTTGAGGAAAATATCCTTTCATCTTCAAAATAAATTTCTTTTCACAAAACATCATGCAATTTTTAAAGAAAGAGATTTTGTTGGAAATAGTCATGAAATATTTTGGAGGAAGCTTTATGAAAATAAGGATTTATAAAACAGTAAAAATCCTTTCATACCATATAAGTTAAAAAAACATTCTTCTTGTACTTTTTCCAGAAAAGTCAAAAAGTACCTCATAAAAGAAAGATTCCATACATTCCATGTAGTGAAATTAAAAAATGGGTAAATAGTACATTAAACATACATGAAACTATTTTAAGGAAACATGGACATGGATGAGAACAATAACCCCAGTAAATACATACGAATAAACAATCTTGGATAAGAACGAGATTGGAAAAGTTATCCATTACCTTAGGTCCAATATGCTTCGTTTGGATCCGAACCTCCTGTATATTGATTTAAATAATGTCATTGACTTATTAAATAAAAATATTCAATCTTATTATATCATATATGTTTCACATATGACTTTATATTACCCGTTCTTTTGTAAATTGCATGTTAAAGCAGCATTTTGGGTAAAATCGTTTCATTTGTCGCCCGTGTTTTGACTTGTAATTATTCATATGATTAATTAGATCATTATTACTTAATTCCAGACTATAAAACCTTATTTATATATAATATATATTCATAACATACATATATATGATAGATCGATAAATGGAAAGAAATACACCGTTCATGGAGACGGTAGGCCGTACGTATGCATGAACGTTGTTTTCATTTCATTATTGAATTGAATGGAATTAAGTATATGACACACACACATATATATATATAAATATCCAGTAGCATTATTATGTAATATATTTCATGATTACTTATTATATATACTTTATAATCAATCTTGAATTGTGAACATGGAAAATGAATCTCATCGCGTCATGGAGACTGTAATCCATAGGTACGCACGAGCGATGATATCGTTCCCATATTTATTGAATCGAATTGGAGTAAATGATATAATATCTTATAATTAGTATTAATTTATAATAATCATATGTATTTATTCTTTACACCATTAAAACCATCCAATTAAGGTGGTGGTGGAATAACATATTACACCATGGTGCGGAGACGGTATTCTGTATGTACGCACGTGTGGTGATTTCGTTTTTCGTAGGATGGATAGAAGGTGAAATGGGGGAGCTTCATATTTATAATAACATATCCGTATATTATTGATACTGATGTTATTACAATATAATGAAACAACTAAAGAAGAAGAAGTTGAAGAAGAAAGAAAATTGAAAGAATCGGTAATGGATATTACCTCTTCTTTGACACGCCTCTTTGGAACCTCATCTTAGGGCACTAAAATTGGTCTTTGAGGAAGAAAAGAACTTCTATTATATTTATATGGAAGTGGAGAAGAGAATTTGGCAGGGGTTGGCCGACCTTGAAGGCTAAAAGTGGTGTGAGGAAGAGATGGAGGAGATGCCCTTTTATAAGGGAGGAGAGGGGCTTCTTTGGAAAAACTAAAAATATTATTTTATTATAAAGTCATATTCTGTTTTAATAGCTCAAAATTGATTTATTACGAAGATAAGATGGGGGTGAGTCGAAATACTCTCATCCAATAGAATTTATACATGTTTAGGTCATTATATTAAACTTATCGTTTAGTTTTAACCCTTAGTTAATTAGATTGGCATTTACCATGTCACTTTTTATTTTTATATTATATAGTTAATAAACATACCATATACATCCAAGAAACCCCCAAGTGGTCCATTAATGATACAAATTTCATGATATAAGTATATTCTTCGAACATTAGACTTTTAGGAATATAATAACAATTAATAATATAATATTTGTTTTAAAAACTATTTTATGTCAATTTTGACACTATTTGGTAATTGATTTTTGTGAAAATCATAACAGAATGATTAGTTCGAAAAAAGTCAATTAAATCAATTATAACAAGTCATATTAACATAGTAAATTATTTGAATTCATAATAAGTCTCAAATTACATTTATTTGGGTATTTATAACATCAATTATGTCAATATTTCATTAATAAGATAATTACTGTATCATCATTATGTCATAAATAAATTAAATTATTTTAAGTATAAAAATTACAAATAAAATACCATTATAAAGGAAATATTTTTATATTTCTAATGAATATTTATAGTCTAATTTATCTTATGTAAAACCCTATATTAAAAATTATTTAGTTATTAAACTCTGATTTTAACTATTTTAACCCTTGTTTAAATAAATTTATAATAAATGTCCTAATCTAATCCAAGTGGGCCTAAATGGTCATATTTTATTCCTAAGGTTGTTTTTGGTCGAATTAAACTTATCCAATAGAATTATTACATGTGTTAGGGTAATAATAATAACATTTTTACCCCTATTTACTTTTAACCGTGGTAAAAAAATAAAAAGTTACTATTCACAAAAATTTACTTTCATCTCATTGAACAACATTTTAGTCCTTGATATTATTCATGTCTCTTAGATTTTTAAAATTTAATTCACAGACGTGGTAAAATTTAATTTAAAATAAAAAAATTCAGTTTTTAACTACCATTAAGTGGTTTCACTATTCATCAAAAATTGACGTTTTTTAGAAAAATACAAAACATTCAGCCTAAGCATTATTTGATATTATGAATTCAAAATTGATTTCTATTTTTCCAAATTCATAACATATAAGTGACATTAATTAATTTTAAATTTAATTCCCATTATCAAAAAATAGCGTGTTTTTAAGAAACAAAAACAATCAAAAGATTGATACTTGTTTATATCCAATTTCAAAGTTAAATTAATTCCAATAAACAAAATTAGATTAAATGGTAAAAATATATTCTAATTACACTATAAAACCAATTAAAAAGATAATCTAACCATATAAAATGTTGCGATGAAAAAAGTTGTTTTTAATTAAAATATAGTGTGTTTTTACTATTCATTAAAATATGAAAGTTATCAGAATAATATGAAATATTTATCCAAAGTAAATTTTTATATCCTGATTCCAAATAAGAATATTATTTTGTAAATTTAAACTTATATACATGTTAAAAACAATATTTATGGTGGGTGCGTCATCAAAAGGCGGGAAAACTGCAATTTTTGAAAAATACATATTTTACACGAAAAATTTATTTTGTTCTCATACCATATTCTAGAAAACGTGTAAGATGAATAATAATGTTATAAAATTTAAAATTTAGTAAATACTATTCATAACGGCTAGTCCATAATAATATTATAATAATATATCATTGTTTAGTGAAACCTAGTATTGCGTACAACACACGCTACCGTGGAAGGTCACAATTGCGTGTAATGCAAGACAAGTTAGGGATGCATGTTGTGCAAGCTCCTTTTTGTGTAGAGTACAACACAATAAATCAATGAAATTAAAATAATATTTTTCATAAAATCTCAGGGTGTTACATATTTTCTCCATGGTCTCCACCACTAGAAGTCTTTTCATGCTCTTCCTTCCTCTTCTTTAGTGAGTTTGGGATTTGGTTAATATATATGTTTCTAATCATATTTTTGGAACATTTATAAGGAATGAACACAATATCTTTCACTCTTATAAACATTCCATTTTGGTTTCTCATTTCCACCACCTTGTCCACCTTTTCCATCATGTTAAATGTTAATGTGAATTATTTGGGATCTATCCATTGACTAAAACCAAAAAGCCAATTGTGAATAACAATAGTAGTAAAATCATATCAAGAATATCAAGAATAATTATATTCAATATAAAACACATTAGGTTTAATCAAGGATATTCATTATCATTTTATATTAAAATCATTCAAATTTACTGTTAATGATAATGTTAATTATGCTATGAATATCCCCATATGAGTGTCCAACTAGGTGCATAGTAAGGCCTATTATTGTTTTCAATGTTACCCGAAGTCAGGTCTGGGGCACCTTGTTGGAGTTTTCACTCCTATGTATATCTGTTCTAGAACTATGTCCACTTGTAGTGGCCATACATGGATGTATTTTCTAGGAATACAAACATAATATCTACCATAAAAAAATACTATAATGTTCTTATATACTTATCCTCAAACTCAATCTAAGGGGTCTGTTTCCTAATTTATGTTTTCTAAATCTAGTTTCCATGGTTTTTACAAAACATTCCTCGATACCAACTGTAACACCCTGAGCCTATATTCTTAGAGTCAGTGAATTATTTTTATAAATTGGAATGATTATAAGGAAACAAATCCCAAAGGACTGATCAGTTTAGCAATCTTGGAAAATAGGTTACAAACATGAACATTATATTACAATTCAAAACATAATATAAAACGTAGATAATTCTTTGATAACACCATTATAATCCTATATTAACTCATTATATCAATCATAAAACGTTTCTTGATATCCTAGGAAAATAAAACAGAAGAAAGTGGTGATCTCAGATGTTTAGTAAGAATAAAAAATATATAAGAGGCTTTCATAAATAAGCGTATAATTTTCTGGCATGGTATATAACTAAAACACAAGCCTTTTAGACAAATATTGAGAATAATAAAGAAATAATAAATCAAATAATTCCCTATAAACATTCACATGGATATTCTATTAGTCTAATAATAACATGTAATACCAATAAATAATTTCATAATGAGGATATTCATAATGTTTTATATCATAACCACAACGTCAAGGCCTCATGCGAAGACTATTATTAAGTGGGTAATATGTTAGTTGAAACCTAAACTAATTTGTCTCATGAGAACCATCGATGCATAGGGGGGCTTTCATTAACCAATCCCCGACCCGTAGGGCTTTCATTATGTGGTCCTAAACCCTTCACTTAATAATTCCAAGGAATTCCTCTTATGTAAAGGGTGAAACATAAACGTTCATATTAAAACTACCATATTAAATGACAATACTTTAACCATAAACCACAAATGGTATCGAAATAGAACACCCACAATCAAATATATCAAAAAACATTTAATAAAATTTGGTAGGTTTATCTTAAGAAAACAACCTCTATTAAAAATAAAATCCAACAAATAATGCTGATATAGATGAAAAATACTAAAATCATTAAAAATATCTTGAGATAAATATCCCTTTTTATTTGAAATCATTTATTCAAAAACTAATGACTTATAAAATTCATTTAAAAAGACATTTTTGAATCCAATTTTCCCATACAACATTGAAATTTGTTAATGGAATTAACATTTTAAAACATTATTTTCCATATAAATAAATCTGTAAAAAAAAATTTAAACATGAATATTAATGAGAAATATTTAGAAGAATAAACCCTTAAAACATTTATAAAGATGTATTAGTTAAATAGTCCCTTACATAAAACCTTGAAAAGTTCATTTTTGAAAAAATATTATAAACATAAAAATAGAAATAAAATATCATTTATAATACTTTTAAATCCATATAAATAGTTATGTCTAATAATATCATGAATATTAAAATAGAGAAATGATTAATTCTTTAAAAATTCAAAGCATCCAATTTTACATTGAATATTTAAATAATAATCTAAATATCTTAAAATGAATCTTTAAATACCATAAAGATAAATTTATTCATGATATCAAATATAATAGGGGTGGTACATTCACCAAACACAAGAAATAGGCGGTGAACATGGCTTATATCTCACGAAAAGTAAAAGTTAGACGAAATTACTTTACAAAGATCATATCATTAGAGTGAGGATAAATCAATGAAATAATTATGTTTGAAAATATAAATACACACAATACATGTGTATGTTCAGTATAAAAAAATAAAAGGTCATTAACAGATATTATTGGAAGAATATAACCGATGACATAGATGTTTAACTCAGTGAATGGAAATTGTATTATGATTTCCATTACCTTATGTCTGATACTCATTGTACGCATCCAAAACTCCTGTATAATGGTTTTAAACATATTATTAATTTATTAATGAATCATAATAATATTTATGATATCATATCTGATTCATTTATTACTTTATATTACCGATTTATTAATATTTTTCATGTTAAAGTAATATTTCATGTAACAATCGCTTTGTTTATCATACGTGTTTGGATTTGTTATTCTTGATCGTATTAATTAGATCATGTTTTTATTGAATAGATAATGTAAACATTATTTATATATCATATATATTCAGTATATAAATATATATTATATATAGATAAATTAAATGGAATACCCCATTCATGGAGATGATAGGTCATACGTTCGCATGAATGTTGTTTTTGTTTAATCATTTTGAATGGAAGAAATTAAACGACATATATATATAGGTATATATTATTACACTAATATTATTATGTCATATATTTCCTAATTATTCATTATATATATTTTTATAACCATTTTTGAATAGTTAACATGGATGATTAATCTCATCATGTTGTGGACACGGTAAGCCTTACGTACACACGAGTAATGGTATCATTCCGTAATGGTGAAGGGGTAATGAATTTCATGGAATATTAATTATACATAAACAATATAATGTCATATTTATTATTTAAATATTTTATATTAATTATTATACTTGTAAAAAAAACTATTTTTTAATAACAAATTACACCACGACATGGAGATGGTAAGTCATACGTACACACGCATGGTAATACTGTTATTCATAGGATGGATAAAAGGATGAATATGGTTGTACCATAATCTTAATAACATATAATATTGTATATTATATATTATTTATTACATTATTTTGGAAAAAACATAGGAAGATGAAGTATAAGATGAAATGAAATTGAATTGAATTGCTAAAACAATTACCTCTTCTTCGAGCGTCACATTTTAAATTGAACAAAAGTACTTCTTAGGTTGGTTATATGCCCAAAGTATGGTATCTAGAATAGATTTATGAATGTTTTTTGGATAATTTTGTATGATTTTACCAATAAAAAAAGAATTATAGGTGTGAATAAAAGAGAAAGAGAGGTTCGGTTTTATAAGAGAGGGGAGGGGCACTTTTGGAAACTCCAAAAATATTAATTTAATATAAATTTATTTTCTATTTGAGATAGCTATAAATTGAGTTATTTAGAGTTTAATATGATAATGTGTTGAAATAATCTCCACTAATTATTTTTATACAAGTTTAGGTCACAAAAATTACCTTATGTTTTGGGATTAACCCTTAGTTAAACACTCTCACTCGTACCATGTCTACTTGAATTTGTATACTATATTGTTAATATAGTTACTATTCAATATAAATAAAACCACAATAGGATAATTTATAAAATATTTAAAAATATCTAAATTATTTTTCCAATCCTTATATTTTTATGACTTGTATATCCTTCAATAAAACAATATTTATTTTAAAATCTCATTTATGTCAATTTAGTCACTATTTAATACATGCTTTTAGTTAGTTATAAAAAATTGGTTCATTACATAAAATACATTAATGCATCCCTAATACATCAATTTATTCAAAAAAATCATTTATTGCATCAAATATTTCCAATTATATTTATTTTAATATTATTAATATCATATAGCCGATTCTTCCTTTAATAAGTCAATTACTCCATCATCATTGTGTCACCATTTAAATTAATTAATTATTTAATAAAATTATAAATAAATTACTATTATGTAGATAATAATTTTATCTTTGTAAATAATACTTATATTCAACCATATCGCTTACATAACCTCATATTAAAAATGCTATAGTTATTAAAATTTGAAGATGTTATTTTCAACTCTTCTTTAAATAAAATATAATAATTGTTCTAATATTACACAAGTGGATTAAAAAGGATCATATTTTATAACTAAGGTTGATTTGTTTTGAATAAAACTTATCCAATTAAGTTGAATCAAGAGTTAGGGAAGTTTTATATTATTATAATATTATTTTTACCTTTAATTACACAATTTACATTTATTCATGGTAAATAAAATCCAAAAGTTACTATTCACAAAAAAAATTATTTTCATCCTATTAGATAACATTTTTCATAGTTATTGCAAAATTTATGTCCATTTCTTTCAATTCAATTCACATAAGTAGTCAAATAATGTTTAATGCCAATCTCCTAGATGTGGCAAGAAGGTGGGTAAAAGAGACGTTCAAAAGTTCAATATTTTTTATATCTAATTCTATTATAAAAATGATAAAATTGACCTAAATTTGGTTAATATTGTTATTATTTATATATTTTTACTTTAAAATAAATTTAATGTAAAATAATTTTTTAAATGAAAAAATCGGGTTTTAAACAATAATGCAGTATTTTCACTATTCATCATAAATTGGAATTTTTCAGAAAATTATCAAAATTTAATTCGAAGATAAATTTGACATTCTTAATTAAAAAATGAAGATTATTTTGGAAAATAAAATTTATAAATTTCAAGATGTGGTTATTACTATTCATAACCTCTTTTTTAAAGGGCTAGTTTAGTATATCATGGTACGCCCGAACTCAGTGTTGCGTACAATTTAAACTATTGAAGAAACTAACTTTATTTATGAAGAGACAAACTGTAAATATTTTGGGTGTTACACTACTATTAAACTTGAATATATGATGAAAAAATTACAGGAGAATCTAGATAAAGGGTTTATAAGCCTTAGTGCTTCACTATGGGGTACACTGTTCCTTTTTATTAAGAGAAAAAATGGATCAATACACCTTTCCATTGATTATTGTGAGATAAATAAGATCAAAATAAATAACATGTATCATCTACCATGGATCGATGAATTGGTTGATCAGCTACATGGAGGATAGTACTTCTCTATGGTGGATCTTTGTTTGGTATATTATCAAGTAATGTTGAAGATGTAGGATATCCACAAGATTGCTTTTTCTACAAGGAATGAGAACTAAGAGTTCATAGTGATTCCATTTGGACTCTCTAATGACCCAAAAATATTCATGGACTTGATTAATGGAGTCTTTATAGACTACCTCAATAAATTTGTGGTGGTCTTTATAGATGATATTCTTATCAACTCAAAAATTAAAGAGAAACATGAGGACATTTTAAATATTGTAATGAAGAATTTTAAAAAGCATTTTTTTGAGAATATAGTAAATGTGAGTTTTGGTTGGAGAAAGTAACTTTATTGGGTCCTTTTGTCACTAATAAAGGGTTATCTGTAGATCCTTCAAAAATAAAGGCAATCAAAGGATGTCCCAAAGAAACTTATAAGATAAAAATCTATAGTTTCCTTGGATTAGCTAGGTAAAATAATTGATTTGTGAGAAACTTATAATAATTATAAATCCCACTAACCAAGATTACTCAAAAGGAAGTAATGTTTTTCTAGACTAATGATTCTGAAGAAAAATTTAAAGAATAGATGAAGAGGCAAATCCCTACACTTATTCTCGCATTACTGACCAGTGGGGAATTATTTTTGATTGACCATGATGAATCCAAAAAGGGAATAGATTGTGAACTTTTGAAATATGAAAATTTTATATCCTTTTTATCCCACAAATTAAATATCCTTGAGCATAACTAACCATTACATGATCTAGAATTAGAAACAGTGATCCTCATGATGATGATTTGGAGACATTATCTATATGGATAAAATAATGAGATATATAGATATCAGAAAATCCTCAAGAATATATTCACAAGAAGGGATATTAATATACACCCAGAAAGGTGGTTAAAGCATATTAAGGATTATGATTGTTCATATCCATTTCTATCTTGGTAAGGTAAAAAAGTAGAAGATGCTCTTAGTAGAAAGGATCCAGAAAACCTATCCATGATAAAGATTAAAATGGTTCAATTATTTTTGGACATGAAAAGGATGGATATGGAAATAATAAAAGGATAATTATCATATCATTATCAAATAAATAATTGACCATCTATTATTGAGAGGTTAAAGGAGGTCCATAAAGATGTTGGATTTTTATAGAAGAAGGCATAAAATATTCCAATGTTAAACTTTTCTGAAGAAGAATTTATATGGTTTGGAACACAAATATATATCCCATAAAAACCAGAACTAAAGAACAAAATTTCAGATTATTCGCATATCTCATCTTTATTTATTCATCCATAAAGAACTAATATTTTTATAGATTTTATGAAAAAATTATACTGGGATAACATGAAAAGTGGGATTGAAAAATTTGTATCACAATTCTTGGTATCTAAATAAGTTAAGGATAAATGAAAGAAGACTAAGGGTATGATGAAAATTTTCCCCATACTAGTGTGGAAATGGGAAAATATAACCATGGATTTCATCATAGGAATCCCCAAGACCCCTAAAGTCAATAACATCTTAGGGGTTGTAGTCAATCACATTACCAAGTTAGAACATTTCATTATTATAAAAGAATAGTTATATCTTGAACAACTACCAAAGATATACATAAGTGAAGATGAAATACTTTCGAGAGTTTGACTCTCTATTTTATTTGATCGATATTTGAGGACTACCTTGAGGTTTTGGAGAATCCTTTAGAAAACGTTGGATACCAAACTAACCATTAACAGTACATATCACCCTCAAATGGATGGTTTGTATAAAATGAAAATTTAAACACTAAAGGATATGCTAAAACCATGTTCAAATGACTTCCTAGGATGTTGGTATGAACAACTTCCCTTAGTGGTGTACTCATATAAAATTTTTTTCCATTCTAGCTTTCAAATGGAACCTTCTGAGACTCTGTTTTGGAAGAGGTGTTAGTACCCGATATGATTGGATGAAATTATAGGGAAGAATATTATGGGACCTAATCATATTTGATAGATAATAGATAAGGTTAAACCCATTTTAAATACATATTAAATACACATAAAGGTGATAGAAAATACATGAAGATAATCATCAATATTATCTAGAGTTTGTGGTTGGAGCTAATGTGTTCCATAATATATTGCAGTGGAATAAATTCACGAGGCTTGGGAAGAATGGAAAGAATATTCCTAGATACATAAGTCTATTTGATATCCTTGACTTCATTAAAGAAAGTGGATCATCAAATAAACTTAAAAAATATCAAGTAAAAGATGCGTTCCTCGTATCCATGTTTAGTAAGTACGCACAAAACCCCTCACCTGTATCAATACAAGAGGTGGTACCATAAGATAATTATCTTTTATATGAGGAGAAAATAGTTAATTTTATAAATTTTAGAGATAAATTTCTATGAAATGAGATAAATCGCCTAGTTAAAATGTTGTGAAAAAACAAAAGGATGGATGTAGTGACTTGGGAACAATATGTAGTTATGAAAGAAAGGTACAGTCATTTATTTTATTGTTTGAAATGAATCTTCTTGGGAAAAATTTTTTAGGTGGGGAAGAATATATTTATATAAACATTTATAAATGAAATTTATTTTTTGATTGATTAAATTCATTATTATGTAATGTAGTTACATAAACCATATTCCCTACAATAATTATTTTGGACCATTATATATATTGTATGATTTGAAGGGCCATTAAGAATAATAATATATAAATTTTGTAATAACCATTAATATTACTATATTAAAGATTATGATAAATCCATGTTGACACATATGGATGTAGCGATGGCCATGACTATTATGATTAAACTCTATGAATCCCATTTATTGAAGATTTCGAGGCAGATTGAATCACTGGGATTTTCTCTAAACCAAGTACAAGATCATATTAAACGTCTAAATCATGATAAAAACTATTTTTGGGATAAGTTAGAGCTCATAGAGACCATGACCCAAACCATGTTCGTTGAACCACCATAAGAAAGTGTCACCATCACCCACCTTACTCTCAGGGAATACACATGTGTAATAAGTGATTATATATATCGACCTTGGAAATATAAATTTTAATATTTTTTAATAAACTAATGATTATATTTATTACTTTTTATTATTACATTATATAATTATTAAATAATGATTTTGATAAAAATTGGATTTTGATATGATGAAACAAAAATTGATTTTTTGGGAAATATACAGTTGTAATAAAGTAACACTTTTTTATGAATTCAAGAATTTTTGAAATAAATTTTATTTTAATAAAATATTAATATCAAATAATATTTAATAAAATATAAATTATAAAATAACTTTACAAATTCAAATGTTTTTTTATAAGGGAAAAATGTTTTTTTATCAGAAAACCAATATTTTTCAATAAATAGTGATTTTTTATTTAAAATTGTAAATTCTATTTTTCAGAAATTATTTTTATAAAATAAATATTATTTTTGAAATCATTACATAAAAATTATCCAACATCAAAATTTTCACAAATTTCTGATATAGTTGAATTTTTGGGACAAAATTCAATATGGTATAATTATAGGGCATGTGTTATGGCATCATAAAATTAAAAAAGTGATGCAATAAATACTATAATTAGTATTCAATATCGAAACTATGTTTCCCTTTTAAAATAATGTTTTTGTGTTATTTGTTTAATTTTATAAATCCATAATGAATCCTCTAAAACTTATATTATATTTTAAGGTTTCAAAATTACTCACTTCTATATCAACAATGGTATTATTTTAATGAATTTATTTATTAGCCTGATAAAATAATGAAATAAAATTATATTTTTTATAAATCAAAGGGAAAACCATGTTATGTTTTGTGGTTTGGATTAATTTTTTATATAGAGTTCAAAACCCATGTTTAGAAATTAATAAAGAATTCCCCTCTCTTTTTCTATATAACCCCCAACCTGCGAATCATATTCAATAAAAAATCTTAGATCATGAATTTATTCATCCATTCCGTATATATATTCCTCCTATGGTTCCCCAATATATTAAGAATCTCCTCCCATGCTTTAAGAAGCACCCTCTTATGGTAAGGGATCCTCTCTTTCCCCACATTATTCAAACACCTTATTTATGTTATGTTTTTTATTTAAAATTATTCAAGTTGGGATATGAATTTACACATACCTACTACTATCCATATTATTTCCATTTAATTATAGCCCCATTTCTATCTCATTCACCCATTCTAAAAACATTTATGTTCACCCATTATGCAATTAAAATTATCCCGTTCTTTTCGATTCCAAACATTTGTGTAGTGAAAACCCATCTTCATTTCCCCTAAAGGGTGTTGAACTAGTTGTAAATATCATTAATCGATTGGTGATTTACATTTATATAACCCAGACTCCTTATTATTGGGATCAAAATTAATAAAAGGACACCCATATTTGTTATGATAATGTGGAACACTTATGTGAGAGTATGATATAAAAGTAACGAGTGATATATGAATTGTATAGCCCTCTAATGCATTGGATAATTTTTTTATCTCAAGAGATTCCACGTATGGTTAAAAATAGGTTATCATAAGAACACTATGTAATATTTTCTTTGATTTTATCCTTGATTTATGATTATGATGTCATTTTTTGTTGTTACCACATTCCTATGTTTCTTTTATGTTATCATGTTATATCTTGCAACATTTTTTAGACTATGATTATAAACCCTCTTATGTTACCTTGACATGCCTCATGTACCAAATTTACTTCTTTACCATATGCTATGTTGTTTTATTACCTTGATATTTTTTATAGGTCACCCCTTTGTTAGGTATGTCCCTAGGTTATCCCTTCTAGTTTTAGAAGATCTAAGATATATTATAGATTGTTTTAGAGATTTAAAATAATGATTTTGTAGCTGTGTTTCAAGTAAATGGTTTATGTAACTAATTTACCAAATACACTAGGAATCATGATATATTTGGGTTTTATTATTTTTATATTTATGTAATAAATAATTTATTTAGTTTTCTTAAATATATGAGTTACCATAATGAATCATTGATAATTTTCATAAATACAGTGCTCTAATTCCCTCCTATTTTATTTTCAACTTTTAAAGCATGAGGGTTGAGATTTATACGTATTAGAATCGTTTGAATATTTTTTAAAAAAAATAATTGGCCTCCTGTTGTCATTCTTCCTTCTCATTTTGAATGAATCAGTGGTGAGATTTCTAGACGTTTCAGGGTGTAATCGAAGATATGTTCTCTTTGGCATGATCATGTGAGAGGGAAAAATATGTGCATTATGGGTGGAATGGGACATAATTTATGGACTTGTTTCTGGTTATTAACATGGGAAAAACTGAGGACTGGAACTAGTTTTGGGAAAATTTGATGGATTTGGGCATTGATGTCACTATATTGGGTCCAAACCATCTCTACATTTCTTCAAACAAATTGATCTTCTTAGACCAGCTGTGTAGTATTGGAGTTGATAGATAATGTGTTATTCCTTGAGTAAGTAGTTTTGTACTACTGGTCTATATTATTTTTGACACTTTTTTTAATTGGACATAGCCTTGGAATTAAACTAATGTGGAGTTCTAACCAAAGTTGGGATTGATTTTCATGGTCTATATGTTTGGAGTTGGGGCCATTGGATTTGAATGCATAACCGAATTAACATTGGATGGTTCATGAAAAGTGTTAAGGCCTTGTTTTATGTACTAATATTGGGGACATGATTAAGACATAATGAAGTTATAATGGAGCTTGTTTTTCAGTAGTTTAGATTAGGTATGAAGGAACTAATCGGAGGAATCTGAAAACAAGATGAATATGATCCATTGGTCTGTGAGATCACATAGATTGATTTCCTATGAAGAAAATATCAGGTTTGATCTAAAACAAGGGATCCATTAGTTTCTTGATGGTACATTCTCTCTCTCTAATAATTCAATAAGAACATTATATGAACTGCAATTAGAACTCACACTATGTAGCTTGGAACCACTCAAAACATCATTCAGGAAATTCGTTAATCACCACATGCACACCTTCTTTATAACCTCTAATTATAGAATTAGAGATGTATTGAGGTCCCCACCATTTACACACATGCACAAGGTTTAAAAAAATGTGATTTAACTGGTCTTAAAAATTAATTGATGGGATTTTAACAGTAAATTTCACAGAAACAGTTCAATAAAATCTTATTTTATCACTCCCACACACATAGTTTGTTGCAGTCGTGAGAAATACAATGAAATAAATTATTTAAAAAGATATCCCCGTATAGACATAATTACACAAGATAGAGAAGAATAAAATTACATATTCCTCCACTTTTTACATTATCGTGCCTTCTTTATGTCTTTAATTCACTGTCTCACTTCAATTAAATTATAAGTTCCAATTTTAGGTCATAGATAAAATAGATAATAGTGGAATATTTATTTTAACAAGTGGAACCTTCATAATTCCCTTTCCACTAAGCTATCTTCCAAATGTTATCTTTTAAAATTCCATGGTCCCTCCTCATTTTCGTTAATGTATATCTTATCTCCCTTCATCATAAAATTTTAGAGTTCCATAAATTTATTTATCCCCTTTGTCTGTTATAAATTATTATATTTTTTCTAAATATATTTATTAAAAGAACTATGATGAGAACTTATTTAATGAGTTCAGCTATACCTAGAACTAAAACATCCCAATATATCAATATCCCCGTGACTAATTTTAATAGTTAAAGCTAAGAAGCAATTCTTAGATAACCAGATCCCAGGTAACTCTAACTCTTATTTAATGGCTAACACACACACACACAGTTATGTTGACTCAAGAATACTTTTATATTGGATCCCATATTCTTATTTCACTCTAGTTCATATAATCTATCCAATTTTCTTTTAGGGAGGCTCCCTATGGTGATACTTATTCCTTATGGGTAGGTTATACAGTTTTAATTTTATTAGTCTAGTTCCCTCAAGATATTATTTTTGTTATACTAAGTTCATCTTTATTTATAACACTTTTCCAAATTAAAATGTATAAACTCCAATGAAAATAGTTTTAATATCACTCATCAATCCTTAAATTCTAACTATTTTTAGAACCAATGAACTTCCCCCTTATATCATGGTATTTTTCCTTGGAAGAAAATAATTTAGGTAATGTTTTCATTCCAAAAGATACTAAATAATAAAAAATATAATCCAAACTATATTACGTATAGGTTTTGTAAATAGGTTTCAGACACTATTGTTTAGTTTATTTTTATTCAAAAAAAAAACTCAAAAATAAAAGAAAGTTGTCAAATATATTAACATCCTAAGCTGAATTTCCCTATCCCCCACACTTATGTTAGTCACAATGATAATTAATTATAGTATGTATTTATTATGGAAAATTTGATTTAAGAAAATAGCATCAAAATTAGTGTGGAGGAAATAGATAATATAGGGTTCCTTTATTCAATGACAACCAGGAGGAGTTTTGACACCTATATTGGTTATTTTTAAAAATATTCAAAATAATGCATCACTTTTTTCCTATTCACCATGAAGGTTTTCTTTGAATAATCTACTTTGATATAAAACAAACCAAATGGGAATTTATTAGTAACTATGCATGGACCAATCCACTTGGAATAATTTTACTAGGTTTGAGCATCATTCATGAAGAGAACGATTGTGATTTATCTTAAACTTTATACACTCTTCCTTGGATGAGTCTATGATGGATATATTTGGACTTATCCTTATACAATAGTGTGTTATCATATTCATCCTTTATTAGCTCCTCTAGTTCAATCATATAAAACTTCATCTTTCTATTTTAATTTTCCAAACTCCAGTTTCACCTTCTTCATGGACCAACACTCCTTATTCTGCATCATAATAGGAGAATGAAATGTTTTCCACAGATAATTCTATAAATGGACATTCTTAGGGCTCTAACATTTTTATTTATAATTTATATAACTTGGATTTTTGAGTAGGATCCAATTTATGTGAAATTATGATAAGTAATTTCTTATTTTCTTTTAGAAAATGATATTTTAAAACCATAACGGATCATTTTCAATTCTAGATATGGGAATTTTTCAAGGGTTTTTAACTCAATATTCTCTATTCTTGAAATATACACATGTAAAGTAAAAGTTTCAGTGAAATTCCTGAGTAAATTATCAAAAATACTCTTATTCAAATATCATTCATTAGAAGACATCATAGTTTCAGTATTTAACAAAATTTCAAAAATAGATACATCAAAGGAGAACATGTTTCTAGGTATTATCATAATAAAATTATATCTTCAAACATTTTAGTATATTTATTATGGAAACATGGTAACTTAAAATGGTTAAATGTAAACATATATTTTTCTTCATGGGATTATTTCATTGAATCAATAATATTAAAGTTCACCCTTTTTATCATTAATTTATTTAATGAGTTCCTTAATTAACATTAATAAGAGTTTTACAAGCCTTGAGAAAATTCATACTAGTATTGATAGGGGTGTGAGATTTACCTTTTTCTTCTTTCGTTTTCAGAATGTAAAAATTATCATGGTAAAAAAATTCTTTCACTATTACCATCACATATTCTAGAACTCTAACCAGATAAGAAGTGGTTCAGTTAGAATGTTTTCTAACCACATAGATGGGTTTTAGTTGACCTATCTACATAGATTAATACACTAAATAAGGAATTATATTAATTTATTCTCCCAAATAATACTATTAATTGGAAAATTTTAGTTCTCCTATAGTGAAAGGGATGGTTAAGGTTCCTAGATCTTGTAATTTTATATGTATTTGTGGGGCAATAAGAGAAGATGAATTTCTTCCAAAATTTACCTTTTAATTTCCCCAAAATCTCTTCATCCTGATGCACATGTCCTTGATAAATTATACATACCTTATAATTTATTTAATGTATTCAAACAAAAGAATAGTGATCTCTATTTTTTTTTAAATATTTTCAAGATATCTTTTTATAATGACTTTTCACTAGATCTCTTAATGTATTTAATCATGGCAGGGATGGGAGGTTGTGGATAATGTAAGTCTTTCACTTTTTATTTTAAATTATCTTTCTTCAATATAGGTGTTTCAATAGGTGGTTCTATTTATAGATTTTTCTAGGGACAAATTATTTAGGTTTATGGGGATACCCACTTATTTCTTTGTCTTGACATAATTCTTCTTCAATATCACCCAAACCATTTACACTCATTAATGACATTTAACATACATTCCATTTGGGGTTTGGAATTTATTTACTAGGGAGTTTACCTAAATGTTTATTTTCCTAGTTATCAAGGGCATTTAAAATCTAGGTAAATTGTTATTTTAGATATTTTAGTGATGATTTTTGAGCATTGTTGGAATTTACAAGCTATCTTAACTGGTACTTTATAGAGGGTTCTTGATCTTTACATGGTTGATATATTGAATAGGGTTTATAATTCTATCACTAAAATGGAGGTAGATAGAAATTTGGCTAAAACTCTTATTGGAAGGGTGATGGGAAGTTCTACTAGATAGGGGGCCTTTGAGGTTGTTTTTTTCTAGTTTCATATTGAAAGATGAAAAATTCTATGAGTACTTGGTTTCTTAATTGTTTTTTCTAGTAATATATTTGGATAATTTCTACACAAATTTCATGAAATTGAGGGAAACCATCAGTGTTGTTCTCTAGGTAATGATAGAGTTTGCAGACACAATGGGGTGTAGTAGGTGTGGCCTCTAGAAGTTTGTTTAAAATTTATGGTGTCACATGTGTGACAAGTTCTTCAATTAATTTTTCCAATAAAGGAGAGTTATAAATATAACCCTTATTCACTCCCCTTATTATAGTTCTCATATCTAATTTCAAATATTATTTTTAAATAATCTCTTTTTACTCTTTGAATTTAGTAGGGGACTGGTTGATTAGTTAACCCCTAGAGAAAGAGTCTATATGTTTATAGTCACTTTACATCAATCCTTAGTAAAATAATACCATGAAATAATGTTCTTCATAGGGTTGGTGTGGAGAGGATTCTATCAACTCCATGAATCATTCTGAAAATTCATAATGGATTTCTCCACTTTCTTGTTTGATTCCATAAATTTTTTTTCTCATCAGGTTACTCTTTGAAAAAATGAAGTAATTGTAGAGGAAGGACCTCCATAATTAATCCATTTCCAGGACTTCTCTAGGTTTGAGGTTATAGATACACTCCTTGAAAATCCCGTTAACAGTGAATGTGAATACCTTATAGCTGATATATTCTTTTGAAAATCTACTGGGTATGAATTTAAAATACACACCACCAAATTTTATCATGTTTTTATTAGGATCCTTTCCTAAAAATCCATTAAAATTTGATTGGTATTGGATCATTTTAGTTTTAGTCTTGAGTTATTATTGGTTATTGGGTTTTTGAAGCTGATTATAGATATTAAAATTATTAAAGAAAAGTTTTCATAGTGTTATATTCAATTGATAATGATTATAATATTTTATTTTTCTTTCTTGGGTGTCTCTAGTGGAAGAAAAATATGAGTTGAGATATTTATTCGATGTGATTTAGAAAAAATCTATCTTAACATCTGCAATGATATTTAATGTTCTCAATATTTCTAGTATAGTTTGATCATCATTTATATGAAAACCAATGTAGTGATTTGAACTATATATGGTTATTTTTGAAAATAATTATTTAAAAATATAATTAAATATAAAACATTGTTCCATATAAACTTCTTCCAGGTTGATGATCAATTTATCATTGGGCTTCTAGGAAAAAAAACTTTTGTGCCCAAATTAAATGTACTAGTAGTGGACTCAGGTTTTCCCTAGAGAAGATAATTTAATATGTTTATTTTTAAATTGTCTAATGTGTATGGTATATAAAATAAATATTTTAATTGGAATAGATTAAATTTAATTCAAAATTAATTTTTCCAACCTTTTATATTCTGTCACCTTTCTTGTTAACTCATTAATTTATTTAAGCTTTCTTGTTTTATCTCGTAACTAATTGAAACCTCACTTGATTACCCCTACATAGTTATTTTATTTCAATCAAAGGGATTCAATAATCACTATAACAACTAAATGCACTGATCACAATGATTAGACACTTATTATCACCCCTATATTATCCCAAATACTCACAATCATCAGTAGTAGAGGGGGAATAAGTGGTATGTGTGTGAAATCTCGTTGAATAGGGAAGGGGAATTAAAATTGAATAACATTAATTAAATATCCTAAACTAAAATAAATTTGAATAAATATATATGAGTGAAAATATAAATTCCATTAAAATTAAAAATTCATTGAAATAGGGGTGGGGGGGGGGGTAAGGGAATATCCTTGGATTACCCACCAATGGATTAGTGTTCCACTACATGAGTAATTGAAATTAAAATAAATGAAAAGATAGAAATGAAATAGTATTAACATAATTCTTGATAAAAATTAATAATGGAATCATACCTTACTTCAATTAATGATTGATATTTAAATATAGATATTAGGGGGTATCACATGTAGTATCTCTACATCCCATGTAATTCACACAAACTCATCTCATTCATCATATCTTGAATCATTGTAATTTTATAAATTTAAATACCATAAATCAACCTTCTATAATTTTTATAGGTGTCAATCTTGAGAGTTGATATCTCTCAACATTAGAATAATTCAAATATTTTTGTTAAAAAAATTTCCATACCATGACAACCCTTCATTCTCATTCTGGAAGAATCAAGGTTAAATGTCCCACTGTGTTAGGGTGGAGTGGAAAATAGTTTCTAATGTGTGTGCCCCTATGGGGGGGATCATATTCATTCTATGTGTCATATGACTTATTTTATGAATTTGTAAAGTGTTTTGAAATTTCAAAAAATATATAATTAACACTAGTGTTCAGCCAAATTTGATGGGTTTCACTTGGGTGTCACTATATTTGGTCTTAATCATCGCTATATTTCCTAATATTTTTTTTGTGTGGGGTGCTTGGACCAGGGTAGAAGTCTTGGGGTTTGTAGAGAAAGTGTTGGTATTAGACTATGTATTTATGTAATGATATTCTAGATTGGTTTTGATATTGGTTGATGATGGAAATAAATTTTGAGTTGGAGAAACCATGAGTGAAGACCAAAACTGAGTTTTATTTTTTACATTGGATTTATTTTGAGTTTGGTGCCTCCAGATTCAAAATTTATTACTATGTTGATGCAGGATGATGTGTAAAATGTGATACGGACATGCTATATGTACTATGTTTGGGGATTGTATTCAAACATAGTGAATATTAAATGAAGCTTGGTTTGTATTGGTTCAGCTCTTATACAAAGGATCTTGTTAGAGGGAGATTAATTTTGTTGAACCTGTTGTATAGGTCCACGACATCAGTTGGATAGATCTAGTGTTATGGAGATCTCATGATCAAGTTGAAATAATATATCTATGAGTGGGTTGATGGAATTTTGACTCTCATTAGTAATTGACCAAGGACATTCTGTGCACTTTAATTGGAACTCATGCTTTGTAGCTTGGAAGCAATAAAAACATCCTTGAGGAAATTCGTCGAGCACATTCTGGGAACCTTCTTTAAAACCCACAACCATAGCATTAGGGAAGGGTTGAGGCCCCTCTATTTCTATACCTACGCAAGGATAAAAATAATGATCATTCTCAGATAGCATGATCATTTTATTAGGCTTGTTTGACATGGATGTTTCAAGTATTCCTCTTGGACTTGTTATGAATTCATGTCTATTTAATTTAATTGTGTTCAATCACAAGCGATGGGATCACTTTAGATGAACTCATCTTATGATTTTTACATCATTCATGTTGCATAGATTTTGTGTGTTAATCATTGATATAGGATGTTGTTATGTGATGGTTGATTCAAGGAGATAGTTGGACAGGTGTGGTCGATAAGCGTGAGTGTGGCAGATTCAGCCTCCCCTTGTGGTAGTTTTCTATGTGGTCCCATGTGGTATTTTTCAATAGTGTGTGGTTGACTAATGAAATTTAGAGAGGGAATATAGGCATGTTTTCACCATGAAGCGGTTGTGTGGTAGTATGATGGTTGTGTTATAGATTCAACATCATGGTCGCTTGATTGACCATGAGGGGTGTGGTGATGCTTTTGGAAACATTATGGTTACACTTTTTGTCAATCCAGTCTTCTTGAGAAAACTTAAATTGATTTAGCGGGTTAAATCCTTCACATGATATATTGATCATCCAATGTGGCAGCTTTATTAGAGAATTATAGGTTGATTTGTAGTATCACATGAATAGTTATGTTAGTAGACCATCTGTGGTCCAAATTTATTCTCAGATTGATATCATTATGAGTTCTACCCATTAATCAATGATATCATTTATAACCCTCTTTATAACCAATAAATTAAAGAATAGAAGAGTTTTTGGACTATAGATAAGTTGTGATATTATCCAAATTCTTTTAATAGAAAAAAATTGGAGTAGTTATTAATTATAAAATAAAAAACTATTGATATGTGCACCTTGGATGTATCCCAGTGTGAGTGAATCAAGTAAAAATATAGATGTCATTGGTGCTTTATTTTCATGTATTTTATTTTTCTTGTTTGATAGATTCAAAGTATCATTGCTATTGTGAATATAATATCTAGTTGATTATAAGAAAATATAAAATTTCTAGTAACCCTAATTCACCCCCTATTTGGTTTCTCATTAGGACCTCACATTAGAAGAAGTGGTATCAAATCCACTGGTTATTTCATGGTAAATCTATCAGCAATAAGATTTATACATGGAGAATGTTATGAATTCAAAGGGAATTCTCTTATTTGATAGTTATAATTATCATGTATGGAAGAATAAAATGATATCAAATTTAATATATAAGGGAATTGATTGTTATATTACATCAATACATTGATCATAACTAATTTATTCAAATGGAAGGAAAATAAAATAAAGAATCCTTAGATTATTTAATGATGATGCTAAATCTTATAATTCTTTATTGAGAGCATTGTGTAATAAAATATACTTAAAAGTGGTGTATTTTACAGTATCCCAAAAAATGTGTAATAATCATTTAGATATCTATAAAAGTGAAATAAATTAAATGTGTAAAAGTTTTATATTCTTCAAAATAGAATTTATGACATGGAGATATGTTTGAGTGAAAATATTGATAGTTTCTTCAACCATATTATTGAAGTAGTTGGTGTTATACATGAAATTTGTCATGAAATAAAATATAATGATATTATAAATAATATTATATGAATATTACCACCTCTTTACAATCCTAAAGTATCAATACTTGAAGAAGAAAGTCTTTGAGAATTTTCTCTAAATGATTTAGATAATAAAGTGGTCACATATGAAAAGTGAGTAAAGCTTGAAATATCTTTAGAATATTCACATAAAGAAATTTCATTTATTATTGTGGAGAGTAAATAATTTTAGGGGGCTGAAATTGAATAATATGTTATTGATTATTACTTATCACTTATAACAACAAAATTTTAGAGTGGAAAAGGCTTATTTGAAGTTAAATTACCTTAAATATTTTCTCACTATAGAAATATTGGGAATATCACTCCTAGGTGTCCAAAAGGATATGGTAGAGAGGATGTAGAGCTTGAATTCTCATAAAAATTAAAGAAGAACTCTCCCATGAAGGAACTTTAATTTTGAAAGTGCTAGTGAGAGTAAATTTTAATTAAAGGTGTTAATTAGAAATAAGGAAGAATATACTGAGGAATATATGTTTGATGGTTTGAAAAAGGTGTTTATCTCAACCATATAAACTCTATGATGGCTATACTGGTGAAATTTAAAGATGAAGAAGATGAGGATGATCAAATATGGGGTGTTTTTTATTTCCAAGTGGAATTCAAAGGATCTCTTTAGGATCTTGATCTATAGATAAAAAATCTATGTTTAGGTGATTTATAAAGGAGTAATCATTTAATATTAGTTATATTTAAGTGTAATTTCACTATATGGAGAAATTTATTGAGTAACTTGAATAATTTCAAAATAATCTTGAATAATTAGTGAATTACATGTTAATTATAAAGGCAAAATAAAAGATCATTTATGACATCAATATATATATTAAGGAGAAAGTTAAAAATATTGAATGACTCAATGAATAAGTTGTATCTTTATTATAGAAGGATGATTCTAAAATAAAAATATATTTCCCGTTGAAAAAGATATATTTTGAGAAATGAAAAAATGAAGTTTTGAAGGAAATATCCAAACAAGGAATAAGAACATTTGAATAAATGATGAGTGATTGAAGACCAAACTATGTGGGTAAAATTGCTATCATATTTGATGTTATAACATGAAATTAAATTTCACAAAATGTGAAGAGAAAATGAAAACAAATTAATGGAGAAATTTTAAAACCATTTAAAAATTATGAAAAATCAATGACTTATACAAAATTAGGGGATATGTGGAGATGTGGAAGTAATATCATTTTTGACTTATGAAGTATCAATTGAATTTCTATTTTAGCCACATATTGTCTTCTTTACATGAATTTTTAAATTTATTAATATGAGAGAAAATTGGAATCTAGTAAATAAGAATAGAAACATATCATTCAAAACACATTAGAAATCAATCATAGGGTATTGTTTTAACTGTTTCAATTTTGGGTATAATGATTTCAGTTATAGGAAAAGGGTTGGAAATTTTTCATATAGAATAATTAAAGAGTGAATAAAATAAAATCCAATTCAATTCCATCATAGAAAAAATTATCTGTTAGAGGATGAAAAATGTATTCTATTTTATTTTAATGGGGAAAATTAAAAGATACCAACATTTATATCAACTCATTTTGTAATTTCATGAAAATAGAAAATTTGATGATGAAAAATAAATCCATTCTTTCGGAGATAGTGTTAGAATCTTCCAATAATAGTATAAATTTGATTATTTAAAGTGGGTTCTCACCCCATATGACTAGTTAATCGAATTCACTACTAAATTTGAAAGTACGAGTTGATAAAATTGTTTAGTTCACAAATTATTTGGATTTAAATAACAATGGGGTGGTAAGACTTGCCTTTATGAATATTAATAAAAGATTATATATCTTTTTTTATTATCCTTTAACACAATTTTCTATGTGTGGGTCACTTATATGTCTCAGGTTTGGAAGTCATATTCAATAAAAAAGGATCTAATATCAAGGGAATGGATATAAACTCTCTTACTAAAAGATATATTTAAAATGGGAACTTATATTATATGGATAATAAGAAGAATACATAATTTATTAATATATAGTAGGATAATAGTTTATGGAACTCGAGGATTGGTCACATTAATTAACAGAGTATGGAGAATCTTTAAATGTTGAATTTTTTTATTTACATTCCTTAATGGAAAATTAATAGGTAAAATGTTTTTGATTAAAGTTTAATGGGAAATATGGTGATAAATCCTCACTTACCAATGAATAATAGATTATAAAACCTATTAAATTTGGTCCACAATGATGTATGTAGATGAATTGGTCAGGGTGGAACTTATTTTGATAATAATTTCATTAAATTTTTGTTGAATATAGCAGGATGGGGTGTATTATATTTATGTGGTTAGTGATAAAAGTTTTGAACTATACCAAACTATTTTAATGGATCGCATAAAAACATGAAAAATAGTAATGATTCTGTGATTAGACAATAGAAATTAATATAGTTCCATTGAAGTAGAAAATTATGTAGAGAAGAAATGAATAAAGAATAATGTTTCAGTGGTATAGAATCCTAAAAATAATATATTTATGTAATGGGGGAACAAAATGGTAAATAATATTTTTAATTTATTGTCGATAAAAATTGGAATCTCTCACTACTATTGGAAATAAGTGGTTTTGGTGTCTACGTACACTCATAATTGAGAATTTTCAAGTCCTGTAGAAGAGAAGATTCTATATTATATATGAAATGTCTAGAAACACTCATTTAAGAATCTAATATAATTTTTAATGAAATTTGTGATTTTGAATAAAGAGTAAAATCAGAGAAATTATGGTGATGTTGTATATTCAAGTATATTCTTAGGCTGCTCATCAATGTGTAAATGCTATAAATGTTTAGAAAAAAGTATCAATTTTTTTTAAAATAACGGATTTGATGTTTTTTTAAATTAAGCAATAGAGATTTATAGAAAATTTATTCTTGAATAATTATGTAAAAAATAATAAGAGATAATTTAGGATTTATAAGAATTTGAAAAATCATTGATTAAGGATGATTCTTACAGTAAGGATGTCCAGAGACATGAAGTTAAAAACTATTTGAATTTTAATAGGACCTGTAATCAAACTAAGAAATCATGGGTTGATATTGTGGAGGAGGGAGATCCCTCTTCATCCTTGCAAGCTAGGGAGGAGGATGTGATAGCGAATATGACAACTATGGCTTTGAAATATCCTAATCACACTTATGTTTGTACTGAAAATTTGTTTACAGTGCAGACTACCTCTGATATTGTCGACACTCCTATGGGATCACAAGGGAACTTGCATTAGGATCTTCAACCTGGGTCTGATTTTGGACAAAAATAAAATGTAGCACTGGTTACATCTCAGATTCTGATGCATTCATCTGATCCATCTAAAGTTACTAGAAAATATACTTATAACAAAAATAAATCAAAGATGGACTGTGTTCCTGATGTTGAGAGGCTTCAGAATGCAGGATGCTCAGAGCCCCAAGCTGAAGAAGGGCCATCCAAACAGAACTCTACTTTGGTTACTTTGGTGGGAAAACTGCATATTGTGTAGTGCAGTGATGTTGATCACACTGTAACTCCTTAAAAATCTGTTAATGTTTCTTCTAATGTTGATCTTGTTTCTCCTACTCTAGGGGATTTGGATCCATCAGCAGGGGCTGTAACCATGCCTCCTTCGGGGGAGTTTATTATGAATCTCAGATTTCCAATATGCAGGGGCCTCATACAGTAGGGACATAAGATGAAAAAAAAGAAACAGAGGATTACAATTGGAAACAAGAAAGAACAAGAAGCCAAAAGAAAAGGGAAAGAATATATGAATTGACGAAGAAGGAAGATGATCAAACTGCCAGCTCTGATGAAGATATTGAAACATTATTGCAGCAAGATCAGGAGATTTCAGACCACTACTCTAGAGGAAGAGGTCGGGGGCATATCAGCACCAAAATGTGGAATGAACTGAGAGACCAAGAATGTAAAATTGGAGATAAGGTGAGGAAAAATATTGGTTCCCAAGTAAGGGGTTGTTAATGTATTTTTTTGCACTATTTTCATGTGTTTCTCCCCTTGGATCTCTTTTATAAATAAATTCGCGGGGCTTGGACCCCTCAACTTTAAAAAAATAGGGTTATCCTCTGAATCAAACAAGGATAAGTAGAGTAAGGGTTGATAAAATAAACAACATTGGAGAAAAATATCCTCTAACATAGACTAAAATAATGATAAAAATATAGAACAGTCATATATTTTGATCATTAAATCCATTTTAATTTTAAGAAGAAATAAATAAGAAATGATGGGATAAATCTATAAATTAAATGATGGACCAAATCAACAAGAACCAATCATGGGAGTATATGGTAAAAAAATTTATAATTTTATTAGTACCAAATGGGTATTAAATAAAAATCAATATTATCAAAGAAAAATTGGTCAAAATATACAATGGGTGGTATGGAAAGGATACACACAGGTTAAAGGAGTTGATATCGAAGAAAACATTTATCTATTGGGAATAATAGAATTAAAAATAATCTTTATTATAGTGTTACTTCAAAGAAAATAAAAATTCTATAAAATAAATTGGATGATAGAGTTTCTAAATATAGTCTTGGAATAAGTGGTACAAATTGAAAAATGTAGGATTTCTTATTTTTGGTAACAATTCAAAGTTGCATAGACCTAAAAAGGCTTTATATGGAAAAAAGAACCCCATGTTTGGTACACATGACTAGACTCTTGTCAGAGAAATTTGGAATTCAAGATATTAAGGTTTGATCATAACCTATATGTGAAAATATTAGATGAGAAATATTTTATGATGATGGTTATATGTATGATATAATATTTAGTGGAAACAATTGTATTTACATTGATTGGTTTGAAAATATGATACATTTATATTTTTATATTTTTATTATTGGAGAACTAAACAACATTCTTAGGTTATAATTTCATCAAAAGGAATGAATAATTTTCATCTCACATGTGAAATAAGTAAGAGAAGTGTTAAATTCATTTTAATATAAGAATACAAGATTTCTTTCAACTCTAGTAGAATTTGGAATGAAACTTTGGATGCTTAAGGATAGTGAGGGAATAGACTCAAAACCGTATAGAATAATTATTGGATTCTTACTATATATTATAATAAATAGGCTTGATATATTTTTTTCTATATGATTAGAAGCACTATTTTATATTTTCCATAATTAAAGAGTATTGTAAGTTAAATTTAGGGATCAAGGAATTATGTTTTGGTTTTCAAATAATGATAATATATGGATTTGTTAACTTATTAAGATTTTTAATGAACTAAAGATACTATGAATTAAAATTCAATAAGTTGTAGAGATTTATTCATTATAATTTATTGTGTTTTCTATTTAAATAAGAAACAAAACTATGTTTTATTATGTAAAATAGAGAAAGAATATAGTTCAGTTACAAAGTCTTGCACATTGAGGTAATGTCAGAAGAAATAGTTGGGAAATATTGGAGAAGTGGTATGAGAATCGACACCAATTCCATTTGATAAAAATAATGCTATTTATTTTAGGAAAAATGATAAAACAAACTCACAAAAAGAATATTAATATTATATATCCATTTATAAAGGAAAATGTGGATCACAATATTATTAAAATAATGTTTTTGGAATATATGATCAATTTTTAGATGTGATTACAAAATCTTTGGATATACTTATATTTTAGAAGTATAGGTTAAACTTTGGACTTCAACCAATATTCTTACCAAAATTTTGTTTTATTATCCCTCCTATTGTATATAATGATTTATAGGTAAATGTATGTTATTATAAGAAGTTTTTTATTATTGGGTTCAAGAAAATAGGGGAGACACTATCCAAGGGGAATTGAATGATAAATAGAGGTTGGGTCAGTAATTGTTGATAAAATTCTATTGATTAACACATTCTATTGTTTCCTACATTGATATTTGACTCACATGATAATAGAAAATTTATTAAAATCTCTTTGATGAGTTTTGTGGAAGTTTATGTTTCAATACAACTTTAATAAATTAATATCTGGAAAATAAGAACCCTATAAATTATATTTTGAAAGGTGGAGAAAGTCCTTAAGGGTTGAAATGAAGAGCTTGTATGTAGAGGGCATAATTGAAATTTATAGTCAGGAATGTTTGGAAAGGAACATAAGTATAGAGGATTGAAAAATTACAAAGATTGAAAATAAAAAATCAAAGGGAAGGTTTTTTCAACCACATGTTTTAATGTGTTGGATTTTATATCAATTAAAATTCTTTTTCTAGTCAAATGAAAATTTTTGAAGTTTGTTGAAGATGAGAAATAACAGTGACAAGTTTTGTCTACAAAATAGTAATAATGTCATGGTGAATCTGATTGGCTCATGGTGGAACATAAAATGAATAGAGTATAGAATATATGGGTGTTTTGAAATCACTTTCAAATAAGAATAATTTAGTCATGAAATTATCTTTCTTGAAACATCATGGTTAATGAAATTTCAATTAATTAGTTTACCTATAAGAAACATAGAATCATGAACCAAATATTTTTAAATCCATGGTTGATGTGGTTAAAGGAATTTATGTATAAAGTTTCTAACCAAGGTACCATATATACTTATGGTTCTTTCTATAATAATAGGAATCAAAATGTGACTATGGGATATAAATCATAATAGATAGTTCAATGACATTTTTATGATTATGGTGAAACATAAATGTGAAAAAAACATTTGTTTTAAACTCTTGGTGTTGGAATTTTTAATTTAAATAATCCTCATAAAATATTAAGAGAACCATAATAATAATTTTGGAATCCATGTTGTGATTAAAAAATACCTATGGAAAACAAGCATTTAAAACGTACTACTCCACAGAGGAAGGCATCATCACTTTTGATTTTATGAATTTGAAGTGGTAATAGGAAATCAAGTATGGAGATAGGAATTTTAAAATATATTTCATTTATGAAATTAAATTTATATAGTATTTGTAGTAACAAATCATGGTTGGTCAGATATGGTGCTCGACATGGTCATTTCAGATAGAGACCATGACATGGTGTTTGAAAAAATAGATATTATATCACTAACTTCCTGATAGTTATGTAATTGGTTTTTTAACAACTCTAATGTATTTAAAGGTTAGAGATCAATATAAAGATAAATCAATGGATAGATTTGAATAATATGAATTTGGAAGTTTCATGAAATCTATATTTTGAATTTGAAATTTAAAATAAAATAGATATCTTGGATGAGATGTTCATAAGAAAATGGAATATAGATAACTAAGGTATATTTTGAATATTAGAAAGAATGAAGTGAGTTTGATATAGTAGTGGACATTATTGATTATTGGGAGTTGTGTACTTAATTTTTAGTGTATTATATTCCATTGAAAATAAATATTAATTTAAAAATATATGTTCATGTCATTTAAGATATAGAAATTAAGAACTGTGTATCATGAAGAAAATAATTTTTTTGGTTAGTGTTGTATCTTATATTTATATCCTTATGAGTTTTATCTACATGTGTATGTTCTCTCTTAAAACCCTCTTGATAAGTAGTGAGTGGATAAGAGGAATAAGACTTGGACCTTGGATGAGTAGTGATAAGTTCCTAAATTTTATAATCATAAAAAGTAGAGTAGCGATTAATTTTAATTTGAAAACACTATTTATATGTATTAATTGCATATATCATAGTGTTGGTGAACTATGTAAAAATATATGTGTTTGTATTTATTTATTTTCCTATATTTGGTTGTTGGTTTTTGACAGATTCAAATCATATTTTCCAATATAATGAGATGATTGAATTTATCTTAATTTCATAAGAAATTTGTAGTCTCTCTAATTTATCCCCCTCTTAGGGTGTTTAGTGGGACCTCATTTTACAATTGTATACATATAATAAATTCTTTCTCCATCCAAAGGATGTATTAAGAGGCTTTTAAAATGAATTAGATGACTGGAGTAACCATTTTTTCAATAATGTATGAAATCTATGGATTACACCTTATAGGACATTCTCATAACAACATTACTAGATTTAGAATTTTTTTGATGAAATTTATCCGTCATGTTATGAGAATTAATGTAGTTCATGGATAATCTTTATTTTTATAACAGTCATCAAGTACGATACCCCTTTTTCTTCAACTCAAATCATGTCATTTTGGTAAGGAATATATCATGGACATCAAGGAAAAGTTTGTGCTACATTTTATAGAACTAATAATCACCACATTTGATGTGGATGATCCTGATTACAACCTGATGAAAACTATAGATCTACCTTAGGAAACTGTGTAACTCCTACCATATCTCATGAATCTATCACCCACTAAATAACATATTTTTAACTAATGATTCATTCAGACATTAATAAATAATAATGTTAGAGTATATACAAGGATATGAATCACAAAATAAATACTTATTTTTCTTACATGTTCCTTGGTAGATGATAAAAACTATATAAAATATGTATTGGATTCTCCATGAAAGGATTTCCCATAGAATATACTGGTTCCCCTTAATCTAATGAAAGGATTCATATACACCACTTCAATAGGATGATTAAAAATAGTTTTGGAAATATAAAAAACTGGGAAAACCAATTTTTATCTTTAGAAGATAGAGTGATATTGATAAACAATTTCTTAAAATCTATGACCATTAGTATTCTACTAGTGACCAAAATATTAAAATATTCTTTAAATAATATAGAAAAATATTATCCAATTCCACATGGTATGTGAATTATAAGGGACACTATCACTAATCCAAATGGAGGAAATTATCAAGACCATAAGAAGAAGGTAGTATTAAAATTGTTTTTCTAGAGGATACCATGAATGATACCAATGTGAAATTATACTATGATATAATTACTATGTTGTCCTAGTGGGTGATATTTTATAAGAATAATTATATAAATCCATTGGATTATATTTTTTATGAATGTACTACTTCATTCACTCTCCAACACAAGCTCAATGACTCTCTTCACACCGTACTAGAGCACTCATTAGGGATTATAGGGAGGAGTGATATCCTCTTTTGGAAAGATAATTCAACTAGATCACTAGATAACCAACCCTAGGAAGAAGACCACATTGTATTCACTTCTGGATTATTTAACGTTTCTAATTTTAAGTTGCCACATCCTTTGGGTTTTATTTTGTTGTATTTATTTTTAATAAGAAACTAGTTAGAATTATTTTAAAGGAACTTCATATTTTTGAAACTAATAAGGATTCAATCTTTTTGAATATGTATAAGAAGTATAAGGATAAAAAAACATAATCTAAGGGACTGAAACATTATATGATTAATTTTTTATATAATGTTGTTTTATTTTTCAGATTTATAGGATTATTCATCACACCACAAAAAAAGTACCCCTGTTGCAGAGTAACTTGTGGTGAAGGTTTGTGTCATTGGAATTTTTTCAGTTCCTAATCCATAGAGCTCCGGGGTAAATCATAGCTTGTTTTGTAAGACATTTGGCTTTATAAAAATCTAGAGGATTTAATAACACATAATAGAATTAGTATCTACCCCACATTGGTAATAATATAGAATTTATTTATCTAGAGTTTATTAGTGTTCGTATTATTTAGACGTAATTCTATGCTACAACATAATTAATTTTTTCATGATGTTTGAATGTACATGCAATAACTCAATGGAGGGGATGTGATGGGTTAGTTTTTAGTCGATAGATAGTCATATTTTTCACAAATTAAACCAAACTCTTCACTAATAATACATTTTTCATTCTATTATCTACATGGTAGTTGAAAAATGGTTAACGGAGAAACTATCAAATCCTCCGCAATGGGGTATGTCTTCCCATGATTTTGGGGTTTTGCAGAATTTTAATAGAAATGATGATGTGGGAATATTTTAGATGTTTCTTTAGTTAAACAACTTAAACTACCAAATTTTAATTCAAGGACGAATATTTTATATAGGAAGATCAAATGGCTATAATTTAGTCTACGAAATTTGGATATTAATTGTTGTTTGAATTTAAAATTGGAAATTAAAATATTATCTAGATTAAGATGATTTTTCTATGAAAAAGTAGACAATGACCACAAACTAAAACATTAGAGGCAATAATTGAAGATTAGAGAATAATAATAAATCATTAAAAATTTGAACATGAGATTATATGTATATATAACTAAATATAATTAAATATAATGCTTAAAATACTGTATTTTTATGCATTTTTAAAATATAGAAATGGAATAAATGTGTATAATGGAATCAACCTTGTTATTTAGTGTTGTCTCTAAAATTGAAATAATTTAAGATTGAATTATGTGTCAATTTTATCTATTTATCCCTATTGGAAGATATTAATGGAAGATAGGAAGAGGTTGTTGAACTTGGATTAACAGTGACATATTACTAAATTTTTATTTATATACCAGTGATGTAGTGATTTATTTCCATATCAAAATAATGATAATATGTGATCTTTGGATGTAGCCTTTTATAGATAAAACTAGTAAAAATCATGTTTCCTTTCAGTTTATTAGTTTGATTATAAGGTTGTATTTTTTAAAATGAAAAAAAATAAAATTATATTTAAATAGAATAATAATTTTTAAGCCACTCTAATTCACCCCTCACATAGGGTGTTTCATGAACAAACATGGGTTGAACCTAAACCGGTCACCCATGTTGGCCCATGAAAAGGCCTGAGAGGCATTCTCAATCATCCTAGACTAGTGAAAAGTTCCAAGTAAACAATTAGAACCAATGAGAATTATTTCACCAATTCAAAATAAATTGAATAGTTGAACTAAATAGAACAGACCCAAAATAAATAAACAAAACAACTGAGAAACATCTACACATAAACTGAAAATAAAACTCAGATGAACATAAAAACCAAAATGAAAATGAAAACCACTAAATATCTGTATGACCCTTAGGGTCACTCAACAATCCCAAAACCCAACATCACCCACGGTGATCAAAATGAAGATGGAAGTTGCACCAGAAGGTAAATATAATAAATAGGTATAGGTGTGAGTTTTGAAACTCAGTAGGCATGCCTGAATAATATATTCCCATTGAATTTTATTTAAATAAGTGATTCATCATTTCTATGTTTGAAATAAAATATAGTTTTTCTCACATTTTCTCCTTAAAAAAATTACGATGCACTACCCAGTTTTTTTTAAAACAGGTTTCTTTACCAAGATGGTAGCTTTATCATTTTAAAGAAAGAGAGAAAGGGAAGAAGCGATATTGTTTTTATTTAAAAAGGATAATAAAAGGAAAAAAATCTTAAAAAATTTCCAAAACACATTCTGAAACCCATTATCACCATCTAACAAAGAGTCACACCATACAAGTGAGTAGAAGTAATGATCACACAATAAGAGAAATGGAAAGTAGATCATATGAGTAACCAATAAAAAATGAACTTATGTTTTCTGCCATAGATAACCGAGTGATAAGGGAAAACATGGGAGTGCCTAGGATCTTATTTTTTTAATCTAGAGTATTCTAAAACCTGATTCATCCTATATAAATGACTCACTATATTACATCAATCCACCAACACAGTTGGTCTTACCTTACCTGGCCTAACCGAGGGGAAAATTCCCAAAACAGAGTAAGGTCCATACTAAGTGCCACTAGATAGAGTGAAATCTTAAGATATTTCAACAACCATTCTCAAATAATACACTAGATATTCTAGGTTCCCATGTCAATACAAAGGATTGGGTGTGAAAAAAACCAAACATGAAACCAACCATGAATATACATATATATATCACAAGCATACACACAAGCAGAAACCCCTGAATCACCCCAACGAATGATCCCTTGCCCTGTAACCATTTCACCACAAGGTAGTCCTATAACATGAAACTCCCATACTCTTCAACATCACCAAGGCAAGAGGGTCATCCAAGTAGAGTTTTCAAAAGAGGTTCAAATTATAAAATTTCTAAATGGGCCTCAATAAATCTATGAGCAACCAACCATTTCCAAATGACCAAACCCACATTTTCTAGAAGAGGAAAAACACCATTTATAAATCTGAAACTATTTAGATATCCATTTAAGCAACTAAAAAAATAAGTCAAAACTATACATTATAAACCATAATTAACCTAAAAGGCTAACCATGTATTTTACCAAACATTTCTTGTGAAAGGTTTCGTTAAAATATTTAAAACATATCATAATGAGAAGGAAACCACTTTGTAGAATAACAGAAAATTATTCTATGAATTAAACATCATTAATTAACATCAAAGGAATATATCAAAAGAATGAAATCAATGATTCTTAAATTTGAAGGCCAAATGAAAAGGTAAACCTACTTCAAACCACAAGAGCTTCCACAATGTCAACTAGAAACAACACCATTGGGGTCTGAAGGAGAAATATGACCCACAAGGAACCTTAACAAGGAAAACCCCCAAATTTAAACACCAAGAAACTAGAAAACAAGAACCACAAGACCAAGAGTGAAGGGGAACCAAAAATAAAATTTAAGGAGAAGGGGGATGAGAATGAAATTAGGACATTACCTCAATAAATTACACAAAAATGTGAAGAAATCTACTTGGATTCACCATTGGGAGACGAGGGATGCATAAAGGGAGAAAGGAGGATCTCTGTTTGAGTCTCATAGGCCAAGAGGGGAGGGGAATATAGGTTTTGGTGATAAAATTTGAGAAGGGTAGAAAGATAAAATCACATTTTTAATGAGTTGGGAACTGCATAAGGCTAGGCCGCATGGTATACCAAACCATGAACCAACCATGCTACCCTTAATGGACACATTGGGAACCCACATGGTTTGGATAAACGGTTTTGGAAACTGTGTACCAACCCATCAACATGGTTTTTTTTCAAAAATTGTAGATACAATGTGCACACCCAAACATAAAGTTTGGACTACCAATGCTTAGGCCATGCACCCTTGACCACAGAAACCCATATTCCCAAAGTATTTCTTCTAGGAGCCTCATGATTTAGATCAAACCATGATTAATCCATGAAACTCAAATTATGAAAGTTAAAATGAACAGAAAAGCGACCCATCGTTAGTAGGCAACACGATATCCCCTTAACCATTCACTTAAACGTCACAATAGAAGGAAAATATCTCCAAACCAAAAAATTAAATTTGGAGTACCCAAAAAACGAAAGAGAAACCAAGGAAAAAAAGATTAAAAAATTAATGAATAAAAAAACTAGGGTAAAATAATTCTCCCCATAATTATGTATTTTCCCCTATAAATCCATAACATTTATTGTTTATCAAATTAAAAGGCAATGGTTCACACAACCACACGGTCCAAATCGTTAAAGCAAGAACACATCAACCACCACCAAAAATAAACTCAATCCTCTTACCTAAAATGATACTTGGAATTGACCCAATCCTTAAGTGACAAAGAATAACCCAAACCACTTCTTTGAAAACATTATAAAAAAACCACAAACCCCATAACCATTCCATGATTAAAATCATCAGGCATACCCAAAATCCCAATGTCCAATAAGATAAGGAAGACCCATAATCACAAAAATCCAAAGGAAACTACCTATTTCAAATCCATCACTAGATATCAAACCATATTACCAACATGTGATGATAGAATGGACTCTCCACCATTTTAGAGTTCTATCTGGGTTCCTAGACAACATCACCCTCCAAACACAAGAAATTTAAAATAGAATGATCACACAAAAACCCAAGAAACAACCAAATTAACACAAACAAATATGAGACTCACATAAATAAAACAATAATATTCCACAAAAAATAGTGTTTCAGAAGATATACACACATTATAGCATCTTAGGTTTTTTGGATTCTGTCAAAAACCTCTCCATATTTGAATTTCTTATTCGGTGGGTATGGAAAATTATTTTTCGATCATCAAAACTCAATTATAAGTGTTACCTTAAACCAATATCAATTTTTGGATGAATTTGGAGGTTTATTAAAGGCCTCAAGTGTTTGGTAGTGTTTTGGTTCATTAGAGGCCCAAAGACCCTATTTTGGGAGTTGTAGGTCATGGAACTCAATTTTCATTTAACCATGCAGCCTCTCAGGGAAAACTATGTTCCCTCATTTTTGAACTAAATCACAGTTTGGAAAACCATGTGGGGTGAGGTGCACATCTGTGTGATTATCTTTGAAGTTTTTATAGAGGTCTTTCCCACAGCTCGTGTATGGTTAGGGAAAATGGTGCGCAATCCACACAAGTAGTTCCACTTAGGAAATACCTTCTCACAATTGTCATGGTTATTATATGATTTTTAAAACCATGATATCTAACAATGAAACCCATTAGAAGGGAAAAATTATGAAATTATCCTCTTTATTTAGGATATTTCTCTTATTTTTCTCCTCTTGGGTCTTGTATACAACATGGGAGCTCCCCCATTTCTTCCTCCCTTTTATTTTGAACTAAATCCTTCATCTGGGGTCCATTATTAAAGTCTTGGATGTGTTAGAATCATACTGGTAAGGCTCTCCTCACCCATGCATCTTTCATTTTTTTTCTCTCGTCTAAAAAAGTAATAAATCAATTTGAGTCATTTTTTCCTATTTTTAAGTAATTTGATAGAAATGAAGATTTCTTCCAAAATTCATAGAGATAGAGGCTAATAACATACATTCCATTGTCTATGACCCCAAGGTAGGTGGTTCATACATTTCTTCATGTTTTCATGGTCGATATGGGGTTGCAAATTCTTGAGTTCTATTGGGTAGTTGAGAGAACCCCTTTTAATTCTAATTATTGATGTTTAATTTATTGCATGACCTTATGGGAAATGTTTAGGCTTTCCTAAACTTGGTTGATTAGTTTGAGGTTTGGTTAGAGGCCATATACCACATAATTTGTCAGGCTGATTGATATTTTTTATCTAAATTGAATTTCTTAAATTAAATTGGTCTGTTTATTTGAATCTAAGATATTAAATTCTATTATATTGAATAATTTATTTTGAGTTAAGTTCTTAAATTAAATTAAAATAAATTTTACATTAATAATGAATTTATTTATATATATGTATTTTCTTGTGATATTCTATTGTGATCATTTGGATCGTGACATGTTCAGCCCGATGAATTGGTCTGGCATAGACATCAAGATTAAGGTGACATGGTCTTCTAGCTGGGATTTTCCCATATACATTGAGTGATGTTGATCAAATTATAGGATTACTAAGTCATTGGTTTGAGGTGGTGAGACCATTAGGTTGAGGGCATGTCTCAAGAAATTGGATTTCCTGACAATTAGACTTGAGTAATATGGTCATATGGGCATGAGTTACTAGATTTGGTGTGGATTAGGAATTTTTTGGTCATTTACTCTCACCCGTGATTGGATAAAGTAATGTTAGAGTCATTTCCACATAGGTTGACTTAGTATTGAGGCGTTTTTGACCCCTCATGTGGGTATATTCCCCTGTTAGTGCAGTTTCGGTATTTGAGTTTGGGGTGCTTGCCGTAGAAGGGCTCGTGGAAGGAGAGGATCCTTCAGATGATAGTGTTGAGGATATCGGTTAGGGGATGAGGCTCTCTATATAAAAGCTATTGGTCTTGGAGTATTTTGGGAGGATAGAGATCAGAATTCCATTGGATATCATGACATGAGATGATGATGATTTTTACTTGAGGATAGATATCATTGCGTCTTGGAACATGGTGCTTCGAGCCGATAGGTGCATTTAATTAGGGGTTTGAAGGACCAGGGATATATTTCTTGTGCATGACTTCAAGACGTCAGTGACTTTATGAGGGACAAGTGGAGTTTGTTGGAATGAGGTTTTGGGTTACCTATTTGGAGGTGGATTATTAGGGCTCACCGGTTCTATTTCACATCAGGGGATAAATTGGGATATGGGCCAAGGATCCTCTCATCTTCATTGTTTCAGTGTTGGTCTTGGTGGCTATTGAGAACCAGGGATGTTTTTTGTGTTTATTTAAATTTTGTGAGTTGTTTATTTTATTTAATTTGATACATGTGTGCTTAAACAATTATGTTGGGTATACACATGTGGGGGGTACCCTAAAGAGATTTTTTATCACACCCTACATAGGACATTTATGATGTGTGTAGACTTCATTTTATCATTTAGGTAAGGTTTTTGGCTTTGTAACAGGATCCTAATTGAGTTGGCTTGGATGGATGGTAGGGGAACACGAGGATCCTATATTAGATGGAGTTTATGATTTGTTTTACTTTTGTATTGGAATGTTCATTATATTTTTCTATTTACTATGGTCATCCATTGGAGACCGTTATGGATATTTATATGTATGAACTTCTTTGGATGTATGATTTGATTAGTTTCTTCTTATGGCATGTCGAGTTGTTAATTTATTTCCACTACAATCTTTTAATTATGCTTCCACAACATCTCGATATTGAATGTTATTATTCCATTGGTGGGTATGGTTTGAGTCCACCAAGTTTTTCCTTATGATTCATGGTACACACATACTCATAACATTATTATATCATTCATTGAGGTTATATCCATCCCACATTTTCCTCTTTAAACCCTAACCTTTAGTCAGTATCTTTTGCAGTTTGGGGAGGCGCATCTAAGTCCAGTGTCACCCGACTCGAAATCACTGTTCAGGTTGGTAATGAGGTTAGGGATGCTATAAATGCTATCATATCAGTTCTTGACAGGGATTTTGAAGCATTGTTTGGTTGAACAATAATAAGATTGAGATTTAATTTTTGTTCCTGAATGTCATTCCATTTGGGTTATGGTATATTGAAGATTATGACATTGTAAAAACTATGTGTAGAACACAACCTTGGGTTCCTATATCCCCAAGCACGGGGGGACAAACCAAGTTTCTAGAGGTGGGAATTTTTGTTCTATTTTTCTCATTTTACAATTGATTTTATTTCCACATTATTTTATTCTTGGGTGTGGTTATTACCTGTTGTGTTATGTGATATTGTCCATATATGGAAAAGGATGGGATGTGTGACCCTTGGAACGGTATGACAATGGGGTGTTTGTTATACATGTTATGATTTTTATTAGGAATGCGATAGGATTAATAAATAATATATGCTTGTGTTCCTGTGTGAAATGTGTTGTTCCTAAATCATGAACTATTTCTTATGTTGTATATACATGTATATGGTCATGGCTCTTTTAGGATTATAAAGGTTCAATAATAAGGGGTGATGTTGATCACCAGGTTGGGAGAAATGGTCGTCGGTTTGAGGAAACATTGGTTGTCAGATGGGCATGGCCCAGGGTATACTTGGTACATGGATCTAAGATGGGTGGGTAAGGAGGCCATGAGGTTGGTATTCTATGTGGCATGGTAACGATGGGGTTGGGTAAGGGTAGCAAGGATGCCCTACCTGTTACTTTTTTCACTATCTTCGAGATTTATATATATGTTATCTTACCTCTCTGACCATGTAATGATATTCAGTATGTTTCCACCTAGATGGTTTTAATGTTGCATCAAACAGGAAAGGATAGGGTTCTGTTAGATCACGAGCAGTTGAGACCCCCAAGGGTCAGATAGAGAAACTACATGATGTGGTACAAGGCCCAATGCAGGCAGCGTAGCTGCTATATCTGACAGTGTTTGGGAAATTTCTTGACGAACATCTCAGAGTGAGACTGGTTCATGTGATCTAGGGTATTTACATGGGTACTCAGGGAGTAGAGGATTCTGAGGAATATCTTAGTCGGCAGTTCCATTCATAGGAATTTATTCTTTTCTAGGGTGATGGTGGTCCTCATGCAGTCAAGAACTGGATCAAATCATTGAAAATGATATTCGGGCATATAGAGACACCTCTAAGGAGGAAGGTGAAAATAGATACCTAAATGCTCAGAATACTATCAAAGAACTTGCGGGACAGGAAGGTTCAAGCAGTCAGACATGAGGGGCTACCCTGGAAAGACTTTGTGGCCATGTTCTTCAAGAACATTCTTCCTAGAGAAACTGAGGGTAGAGGGACATCGTGAGTTCTTGAGCTTTAAGTAAGGTGAAATGTCCGTCATGGACTATGTAGCAATGTTCAAAGAGTTTTATTTCCTTGTATCTATCATGGTGAGTGACAACACCTAGAGGGTGAGGCGTTTCGATGATGATATCAGAAATCCACTTGGGCGTAGGAAACAATATTTTAGTTAGCCTCATTATCAGAGGATGCTAACCAAGATATCATAGCCGAGGCAACATAACAGAACAGTCATATTCATGTATGGTGAACGTTCTAGGTGATTTTAGTGTTGAAGCCTCAAATATTAGGAAGTAAGACCAGGATGATTTCTTGTAGGGGAGTCAAGCCATGGACTCAAGAAGACCACCTCAGAGTGGATCGTTGACTACTTTCTTCTTGTGCGGGCATCCAAGATAAGTCTGGACTCATTTCATGTAGCCTCCAAAGGAGTTTTGGGTATGTTGGAGGATTGGTAATAATGATAGGTTCTGTAAGAATCCTTCTCGAGTAGCTAGAAATCAGGGACCAGGAAAGACTCAGGGATCTGAGATCGAATCAAGAGCGGTACCTAGTGAGAGTAGATAAGCATCAGCTACATGCCAAGATCATGGTGGAGAAAGAGGAACCCAATAATGGGTTCAGTGGATGGTGTGTATTGTAGCACCGTATAGAGTCTAGTCATTAGGAAGACGAGTGTTAGGAGAGGTTCATGTTGTGGAGCTACCAAGTGATGAAAATGCTGGTAAGATGAAGAAGGTTAGAGGTACATCATGAGCATGGTTGTGATTGCTTTTGTTTTTAATTGGAATGAATTTTGGAGACATGTCTATTTTGGGGTACGACTTGGACATGTAATATGTATAGAAAATCCAAATGCTGGTTAGTAGGTTGGAACTAGATTGGGTGCATTATATATTATTATATATATGTATATGAGGTTCATGGCACCAGGAGTTATGCTCGATCATCAATGGATGCATGTTTATTAAGGTGTGTTGGAATTAGGGCATCAAAGAGGTGCATGTTCCTTAATGTGAGTTGGAATCCGGGCTCTGTTATGGTGTGGTTCTTGATTTTTGTGTGAGGAATTTTGGATTTATTTGACTATCTATTAAGATTCAGGTCCTTATGGGTGACCTGTGAGTGAGGGGAATGAGGTGGGAATCAAGTGATGTGGGTTCCTTATGGGTATTAGATATGAAATGGGATAACCTAATGAGGTTTAGGAGTGATGATGTGTAACAGGAGGAATTTTGAGTCCAATAATTGGTTGATGGACCACTTACTTGATTTGGGTTTTGGTTGGGGTGTGACCACGGTAGGTAACTCCCAAGGTGGGGAGCCCCCATGAGGTAGTTGGCCCGTACTTTTTTGACGAGGGTAGGAAGGTTATTTTTTTCCTAGGATGGATTTGTTTGGTATCATATCTGGGTTTTGTTTTATAGCTTAGGGATGATCAATGTTAAGGTGGGAGGATTTTAATCTCCCAAGTTCTTGGATTGGGTCAACAACCTCCCCTGTTTGTATTTTTGGATTTGGTGGGTATACCAAATTCTTTTTTGATCATCAGAACACAATTCTAAATTTTAATTCAACCCAATATCTTTTTTTGATTTTTTTAGAGGTTTATTGAAGTAATTGGGAGTTATTAATGGTTTTATGTTCATCATAGGCCCGATGAACCTATTTTGGGAGTTGTGGGTCAAGGCGCACAATTTACATTTAACTATGTGGCCTTTCAGAGAAAATGGTGTGCCCTAATTTTGAACTGAAGACTGGTTTAGAAAATCATGAGGGGTGAGGTGGAAGACTGTGAAATAATATCTATAGTTTTTATAGAGTTCCTTCACACATCTTGTGTACGGGTACGGAGAACTATGCCTAATCCACAAGGGTAATGACATTTGGAAGTTCATTCCCACTATATTTATCATGGTTTTCATACGGTTTGGAAAACCATGCGAGCAAACATTGAAAAATGTACAAGTGGGAAAATTGGGAAATTTACCACCTTAAAATTTAGGTTATTTATATTCTTTTTATTCTATGGGGCCTTTCATACAGTAGGGGAGCTCACCCATTTCTTCTTTCCATTGATTTTTATCCAACTCCTTTGTCTATTGTCTATTATTCAATATGTTGGTTGTGTTGGAACTATATCAGTAATGCTCTCTTCACCCATGCATCTTTCCTCATTTTCTCTCTCCCCATGAATCACTAAATCTATTTGAGTCGTTTCCCCTATTTTTAGGGTTCTAGATGGAAACACATATTTATTCCAAACCTCTTGGAGTGAGAAGCTAATACCAGACATGCATACGTCTTTGACCACAAGGTAGGTAGTGCGTACCTTTAATCATTTTTTCAAAGTGCATTTGGGGGGAGAGACATTTATCACACAATTGGTAAGTTGATATATCTCATTTTAATTTGAATTATTGATGTTAAATTGATTTAGTGATCCTATGGGATTCCATTGGGCATGACTATACCATGGGTGACTATTTCAAGTCCAAGTTAGAGGTTGTAGACCACTTGAGCTTTTGGACATGGTGGGATTGTTTTTCTAAATTAAATTTTTTTAAATTAAATTGGGTTGTTTATTTGAATCTGAGATATTAAATTCTATTATATCGAATTATTTCATTTGAATTGAGTTATTTAATTAAATTGAATTGAATTTTCCATTCATAATGAATTGATTTATATATATATATATATATTCGTGTGATATGCTACTGTGATCCATTGGATTGTGACGGGCTCGACCTGGGGAATTGGTATGGCATGGAAATCAAGATCAAGGAGACATGGTCGTCTAGTTTTAATTACATCAGATACATTGACTGATATTTATCATTGGACATGATGATTTTTTAATCGGTTTGAGGGGGAGAGTCTGTAGGGTTGAGGGAATGGCCTGTTATATTGGATGACATTGCTATCAAAATTGATATATATGGTCGCAGGGGAATGAGGTGCTAGAGTTGGTGTGGCATAAGTACTTTTTACTGATTTTCACTCATCCCTGATTTTCCAAATTGTCATTGGAGTTGTTTGTGCACCAGTTGACACAGTAATGAGGTGGTTTAGACCACTTGTTTGGGTAGACTCCACTGGTAGAGAAATCTAGGTATTTTTGGTTTGGGGTTGATTTCCATAGAAAGCTGTGGGGAAGTTGAGGAGCCTTCAGATGATAGTGTTGAGGCTATTAGTTGGGGTATGAGGATCACCATATTATGGACATTGGGAATGGAATATTTTTGAAGGATTAAGATCGATGTTCCATGGGATGTTGTGGTATGATCCATTGATGATATTTACTTGAGGGAATATATAGATTTTCTTCTAAAAATCGAGCTTCAAGCTGACGAGTGCTTTCATGGAGGGGTTTGAGAGACCATGATTTTTTTCTTGGGAATTCCTTCAGAAGATCAGTGACTGGATTGGAGAAATGGGGTTTTGATTGGCACAAGGTTTTAAGTTAATTATCTGGGGGTGGAACTTGAGGGTTCACCTGGGATATTTGGCATCAGGTGATACTTTGGGATATAGGCCAAGGATATTGTATTCTTCTGTGATTCCGACATTCACCGAAGCAGTTGATATATTTTTTGTGGCATTTGATCAAATAGGAATTTTTTTTGTATTTATTTATATTTCACAAGCAGTTGTTTTTATTTAATTTTATACATGCCTACTTAAACACATATGTTTGGTATGAACATGTGGGTGGTACCCTACTGAGACTCGTTCTCACAACCTATACGGGAGACTTGAGATGCATGTCGAATTCATGATTTTACATCCATATAAAGTTTTGGGATATAGATTTCGATCCTAGTTGGGTTATCATGGATAGATGTAAGGGGACCTTGATGTTCCTGCATCAGATAGAGTTTCAATTTTGTTTTCCTTTTTTATTGGCATGTTGTTTATATGTTTATGTAAACTGTGGTTAGCCAATGGAGACCCTTATGGATATTGATATGTATGACCTTATATGGATACATGATATGATTAATTTATAATTATGTAATGTTTAATTGTTTAATTATTTCCACTACTGTATTTTAATTATGATTATGCTTTTGCATTATATTGAATTTTCATTCTCCATTGGCGGTTCTGGTTCAAGTCTACTGAGTCTTACCTTCAACTTCATACTACATATATACTTGGAAAATTATTATATCCTTAATTAAGGGAATATCCTCCCCACTTTTCCCTCTTTACACCCTTGCTGCTAGTCATCAGCCTTTGGAATTTAGGGAGGTGTTTCTAAGGCTTGTGGAACCCATCCCGGACATACTGTTCGGTTGTCTAATCAGGTTGCGAACTCTACACACACCATCACCATCCATTGAAAATGAGAAGTGGTAGGAGAAAGACACAAAAAATGACACGCCACCACTGAATATGGCAAGATTCAGAATTTAAAAAAATACATTCTCCCATTAAAATAGAGGTCATAAAGGATTATAACATCCTTCATCACTATATGAAATGGGAAACACTACACAAAAACTCCAGTATAATATAAGGATCAATAAAATGGGAAGGGACTTCAAACTGAACCAGACCCGAACTATACTCCTAAAAATGGATTGGGTTTCCTAAAAAAGAAAGTATTTGGCTCCAAATCACTTCTTAGTTACACCGTGACAGAACTGTTGCATGTGACCTAAGAGTCCACATGTAAGATATGTCTTTGGTGCATTTGGAAAGAATGATTTCTTCTGACCCAAACTTCCACATTGGTGAGACACAAGAGTCAAATTACTAGGAGAAACTAGAAAAATATCATAAGGGATCTTAATTCGACTTCTATTATCACCTATGTCTGAATAATTTTTGATATTTGCTCTGGAATCCCAATCACCACTTCAAGAGACTTGAGTAGGATTGGCTACCTCAATCACTCCTGCTAACATAACTTCATCTCTAACAACCCACCTCACCACATCAAAAAATTAGATTAGATCGAACTCCAACACCTTCAACTTCATTTTAGTATGAATTCCATTCTCAAAATGTATATAGTTTAGATAATCATACCCACCCACATTAAAAGATAATGATCTAGATCTTCAAAAGGATGGAAAAGATCCAACAGATATCCATCACATTATTGAAGGAAACAAATCTCCATTAGCATATTTACCTTCACAACCTCAAAGAAACATTTCTGGATGAATGAAGCCTTGAATAATTTCGTAGAATGGTCTTCCCATGAATTGGTTTGAATAACAGACATCCACCACTTCCAAATAAAAACATTGAGCATAAAGGTAAAAACATTCACCTATAGAGACTTAGATAACTTCAGGAAACTTATGATCTTCTAAATTCATCTCATCTACTCATACACTTCAAAAGGATCTGCTTGACCATAGAACACATTAGAGTTCGACTTCCGAAACTCATGAAGTAAGTCCCTATGTTGATCATCTAGAGGGTCCTCCAATAGCGAACCGCCCATAGGTGCACCTCTAATACACATCAAATCTTGGTGGGGTATTAATATAAACAATAATAAAACCATGAACTCAACAAAAACTATCTCATTAACACAACCCCACTAAAAGAAAACATTTTACATAAAAGTAATCCAACTCATAAATTTATAAAACCTTTTCAAAAGGCCAGTTAAACACCACTTCAAAACCAGTTTTATAAACTGCACACTCCAATCCACTTTATGCCATAAAAAAGATACCATTTAATTCTATCCAAAAATTAATTCTTATCATTCAAACCTCTTCTATCATCCTTAAACAAACCTCATTTCATTAAAATAATTTAATTTAAAACTCATTTCACCAAAAATAATTTTATTCTAAAATCAATTTTCCAAAACATTACTTAAATAAAAATGAAAACCCATTTATAATTTACAAAAACAAAAACATAAATTTTTGAAATTAGGTATTTCACTATAAAAAAATAATGTTTTTCAAAACAACCTCATAATCAAGAATACATGAAACAAGCTCATGAAGGGGGAAACAAGTGTATATTGGTGACTTAACCCTAAGGTTGGAGACCATATTCCAATAACACCACCATTAAAGAGGGTATTTTAGGACTATGTGCCTGGCTTCATGTGGCTTTCCAGGCATTGTGTGCTCACTGAGATCACTGGAAAAACATCCAGTTCACTTTCCCAAACACCAGACAACCCACAAGAACCAAATAAACCAAAAAAATCAAAGTACCATAGTAACTCATGGTTTTATATATGCAGTGTTTTCCATAAACATCCTAATAAAAACACCCCAATTCCTGATGGTCCTCTATCTACTTTGACATCCCAAATAAAAAGGGTGTTAGGAATGATAGTTCCATTAATTAACCTAAAATTTGATACCATTATTTCATGAACTAACCTAGGTCAACACTGAACTGGTCACCCAATCTGTCATCTAACAAGGCCCTAGAGGCATTCCCAATCCTTCCTAACTGGTGATAAGTTTCAATATCATCATCGAGAACCAATGTGAATAATTTATCCAAATAAAAACAAAATAAACAACATAATTAAATAGATAAACCCAAAAATAAAGAAAAAACAACAGAAAAGCATTTACATATAAAATAAAAATACATCTAAGATGAACATCAAAATATGAACTGGACCTGACAACCACTAAATATCCATGTGGCCCTAATGGACACTATCTCATCCCAAAACCAAACATCACCCATGATGATCAAAACCATGATATAACTAACACTAGAAGCTAAAAAAAATTAGTATAGGAATGAGTATTAAAATATAGTAGAAATTTCAATAAAATATATTCCCAATTAATTTAATTAAAAAAAATATATTCATCAGTACTATGTTTGAAATAAAATATATACAACATAAGTTTTCATACATTATCTCCTTAAAAAAATAACAACCCACAATAACATTTATTTAAAACCAAATTCATTACCAATATGGGATATTTAATAGTCTAAATACAGAGATAAATGGAAGAAGATATAAATTATTTATTTAAAAATGATAATAGGGTGTAAAACATTCTTAAAACCCATTTTTACCTTTTAACAGAGAGAAACACCATGCAAGTGAGTAGAATAATGATCATACAACAAGGTAAATGGAATATAGATCATATGAGTAACCACAAAAACAAGTAACATAAGTTTTCCACTATAAATAATCTTGTGCCAAGGAAAAACATGGGACTACCTAGAAGTTCAATGGATAATATAGAACAAAATGAAACATGACTCATCTTTTAGGCATGCCTCACCTGATGACATCCATCATCCCACACAGTGGTCCAATACTAAGGACCTCCCATATGATTTGTCCCCAAGGGAGCCCCATACTAAGGACCTCCCATAACATTCAACATAACCATGTAAATAGTAACATATAAGGAGATTTTTCAAAAGAGTTCCAATTATGAATGTGCTAAAGGGGCCTCAAGAAATCGTTTAGCAACCAACCACTTTCAAACAACCAAAACCACCTTTTCAAGTAGAGTAAAACACACCATTTATAAATACACAACCATTTAGAAATTTATTTAAGCTGGAAAAATAATTTATAAGCAAAAACTATAATTTAAAAATCATTATTCACCTACAAATTCCAATCAGTTAATTTATCAAAACATAGTGTGTGAGTTTTAGTAAAATAATTTCAAATTCATCACAATGATAAGGAAATAACTTTGTATGATAAAAAAGTAATTCTAAGAGTTCCGTATCATTAATTAACATTAATGTAAGGTTTGAAAATAATTTTTTTTTAAATTTATAGTTCAGATGAAAAGGGAAACCTACCTCAAACCACAAGCACTTCCATGATGGAAACATGAAAAAACACCATGAGGAATTGAAGGAGAAAAAACACCCCAATAAACTTTAATAATAAAACCCCCCAATTTAAACTCCATGAAACAAGAACTCTATACCTAAAAGGACAAGGGAGAAGAGGAACCACAAAAAAAATAGGAGAAGGGAATGGATAAAGAAATAAGGTGACTACCTCAGTAAATTAATACAAAACATAAAAAAATTCACATGAATTCACCATTGGATAAATAAGGAAGAATGTGGGAATAAGGGAGGAGATCCATTTTGGTGACATGAGCCATAATGGGAGGGAATGTGGGGTTTAGGGTTTAAAAATAAGAAGGTTAGATTTAAAAAATCAAATTTTTAATGAATTGGGAACTACACATGGCTAGGCTGCACCGTTTCCCAAACCGTGTGCCATCCGTGCACCCCTTAATGGACTCACTAAGAACCCTCACTATATTTTTACATGGTTTGGGGAACAATTTTTCAACCATGTGGGATAGTTATAGAATAAATTGATAAACCCTAAGCACACCCTCTACACGAATTAAACTAATTATGCTCGAGTCGTTCACCCTTGACTAGAGAAACCCAAAGACCAATACAGTTTCTCCAAGGAGTTGTACCATTTGAATCAAACCATGATTAATCAATGATAATAAATCAATTCATGTAAAAAATGAACTTAAAATAGACCCATCCTCATGAGTCCATAGGATATCCCCTTAACCGTGCACCTAAATTGTTTTATAGATAAAAAAACACCTTTAAAATTCAAATTAAAATAAGGGAAAACTGAAAATCCTGAGATGAACAAGAGAAAACTTGGTAAAAAAATAAAAGAAGAAAATATAATCCAGGGTGTGATAGGTTTTATAGTTAATATAGGGTATAACACATGGTATCATAACCTTTGTTCATTTCCTAAATATATATAGAGTTATCATTAGTCAAGGAGTATATTGTGAATTAAAAGGGAGTAACCTTATTTGATTGGTTTAACTATCATATTTAGAAAAATATGATGATATCAAATCATAGATATCTTAGCCTAAACATTTACTCATCCCCAATTATTTGGATTTTAGATAGTGATCCCACATGTAGATCAACGATGGAAGAATACCAAGATATAATAAACAATCATTCCAATGATTATAATACATTATTAAAGGAACTATAAAATAATATTCATATGAAGGTGATATAATATTCATATAAAAAGTTATTTTGAATAAAATAACTATTATTTTGGAATGTGACACAAAAGTGAAGAAGGAAAAGTTGAAGATTTTATAGATTGAATTTGATGATATAAATATATGATCCAATTAAAATATAGATGGTTTCTTTAATCTTATTACTATAGTTTTTGGATCCATTGATAGACTTGATCCAGACATCAAGTATTCATATATGTTGAACAATATCATTGGAATACTACCCCTTATGTAAAATACAAAAGTATCATAACTAGAGGATATGAATATTGGTGGGTTATCCCTTGATAATTTATAGACCACGATGGTAACATATGAGATACGGGTGAAGGTAAAAAATATTGAGAACATTTATCTAAAGTGATAGAATTAGATGTTATTGATAAGAATGAACTATAGGATACTAAAAATGAAGATAAAGTCAGTGATGGTTTCTTATCAATTATATTGTAAAAGTTTATTATAGGAAACAATATATTTGATGGAAGATTATTGTTAGAATGTTATTATTATGGTAATATTGGGTATGTTTTCATAAGGCCTCTAGTAGAATATGATGAAGAATATGGTGAGATTTAGTTTTCAACAATAAATAAGAATAAATTTCCCCGAGAATGAATTTAAATTTTGGTTATGTAAAGGGAATGAAATTACTTAGGAATATACTAGTCAATAAAGAGGAATAAAATCTATATGAATATTTTTTAGAAGGAATAGAAACTGAGTTAATCTCATATATTAAAGATTCAATGATGGATTTATTATATAATTATTAAACTAAAATCAATGACAATGATAAAATAGAGGGATTTGTAGACCTTGAAGTTTAAATGTAAGGGGATCCTTAATAGATCGATTTAAAAAGGAAAAATATTAAAATAATCTAAGGTTTTTTGAAGGATTATTAATCCTATTTTGATGAACATGAAGATAATGTTAATCATCTTAAGAAAATATTGGATGATTATGAGAAGAATTATTTTAAATCATAAGAACCAATAAATTAATGATTGGATATTGAATAATAATATAAGTTCATTTATGATCTTAATTTATCTATAAAGGAAAAAAGGAATGAATTTTGGGACTATTAAAGATTTTTTTAATTAAAAAAATTATGTTAAAATAGAAATAGAATAATATGTTTCAAAGAATAAGATTTAGTTTAGGGAATTGTTTAATTGTTTTCGAAAGAAGGGGATGAAGAAGGAATGTTTTTTTTAAATGAAGAGTTCTTAAATGAAAATTGATATAATAAAATTTCCATTGGTTTTAATTTTAGTACATAAAAAACAAACTCATCCAATGGGAAGATCACTATGATGTAGATAAAAAAATTCTTGTGTATTGATAAATTATCAACAACCTAGATGATTTTCAAAATTATATATTTATGCAGTGAAGAGAAAAATAGAATTTTTCTATTTATTAAATTTTAGTTTTGTGTCTTTCTTATCTATACAACATCTTATTAAGGTGAAATGAAAAGATATATATCAGGAGAAGTTATTGTAATCTAAAAAATAAGACATGGAATATACTCTTCATATCATGGAAGAAATATTTTTTATGGGTACTATTTTAGTTTTTCAAACATTATACATAAAGTAGTAGACTGTAAGTAGAGAAGATAAATATCTTATTTTATAATACAAGGGAAAATGGATGTAAGGAAATATATGTCAATTACTTTTAGGAATAGGTTTTATCCCCTTAAAGAAAAATATTTTTACTTGGTGGCTTGTGTTGAAAATATTTGGAATAAACCAATAAATGTATTAACTCATTTTATACATTCTTATTAATAAATAAAGAAGAATTAGAAAGGAGAATTAACAGAAATTTCCTTAAGAAATCAAATAATATCAATAGTTGTATTATAGAAAGAGGGTTTTTTATCATATGACATACAAAATGGTTTTTTTTAAATATTGTAAAGGGAAGAGTTAATGGAACAAGATGATTTAGAAATGATGGATCTTTAAAGATTAAATAAAGTATAAAGACTTTCATTTCAATGGATTAATTTAACCATATTGAATCATTTTATGTTGATTCACGTCATCAAAATTTATTGAGTGTTATTTTGATTTGTGGTATAGATTTGGACGTCACATTTAGTCAGAGGGGCTGCAATATCAAAGGATAATTAAATAATTCTATGATTAAAGGTTAGAGAACAAATTAAAATCTCTATTAGGTTTATAATGAATAGAATTATTTTTTTATAATAGAAAAATAAAAAATAGGTTGTGTCACCTGAGACTATTCCATTTTAATCAACCAAGGGGAACATGTAAAAATTCAAAGCAGTGCTGTATATTTCTAACTTGAAGTGAGATTATGAAAATATTGGTGAGGATTTTATGTGTTGTAAGTTGGTTTGAAATCTGTATCCTCTAATGAAGAAGGGAGCATAAATTTTGAATAATTTAGTTTACACAGTTGTGTGTGGTCAAATTTTCTTGACCATAACTTATTATAAGAGGCATTTTCATCCTATTTTGGGTGATTATTATTCAATGGGATATTTTATGTTCATGTGATCAAGGATGAAAGTGATATATTACATAAATAAATTGAAAAGTAGTCCATAAAATGATACTATAAGAATTATAAAAATTCTAATATCAAATAAGGGAATGGAAAACAGACACTATGAGGTTGGAAATTATCAAATGAAACATGGTACTAAACATGAAGTATCTTTACTAAGAACCCCACAATTTAATGGGGTTGAAAAGAGTAGAATATTCATAGTTATCAACAAGGAAAAGAAATTGTTTATTAATAGTGAAATTTCATGTCACTACTAGAGGGAAGAAGTCCTTGTGTATTTCTATACACAAAATATAGCATTACATAGTCAAGTAGTAGATAATATTATATAATAAATGTACAATTTAAGGAAAAATTCATTGAAGTATTTGAAGTTTTTTGATGAAAGTATTTTATCAAAAATAAATAAGTAAATTAGTGAAAATATGGTGATATAATGGATGATGGAAATTTTTTAGGCTACACTACAATGATTAATGGATATAAATTATTTAATAAAAGGATAAACAAAATTATTGAGAATAGTAACTTGAAGGTTGTTATGAATTAGATCAAATAGAATTATGAAAAAACTGATCATGAAGAGGTGTTTCTTGAAGGTGAAGAGATAGGTTAAAATATGGGAGAGCCTAAAAATGTTCTGAATGATGGTTATTATAAAGATAAATTAGTATAAGATAAATATGAATATGTGATTCAACATGTGAATAAATCAATTGGAATAAGGGTTTATGTTGATTTGATCAATATTATTAGAGATAAATATACTATAAAAAAGACTTTTGGAAAGAAAAAAGTATAAAATACAACTTTATTTTACAATTTATAACCCAATTCATTTGAATAAGTAGAAAATGATGAATCATGGATAAAATCCCTTGACTAATAACTTGAAAAAATTGTTAAATATAAGACTTAGGAGCCTGTGTATAGATCAACACATGATAATTTATTTAATAAAAACTAGTTCATCAAAAACCAGATGGATGATAATGGAATCATTATCCAAAATAAAGAATGTTTTTTTTCATAAAATAAATTCTTAGGTTGAAGGGGTTGACATTGAGGATACTTCTACATTTGTGGAAATAATGAAATCAGTGAAACCATTCTTATCCAGGATAATCTAGAAGAGTTTTATAATATTCCAAATGGATGTTAATACAACGTTCTTAAAATGTATCTCGAATGAAGAAGTGTATATAGAATTACCATTTTGATTTTTGCAGAGGCATGATCATTATAGAGTATGAAGGTTAGATAAGGCCTTGTATGGAATAAAATAATATTCCCATGCTTTGTATACTAGTATGGATGCTTTCCTAATACATATGGAGTTCAATAGAGTAGTAGTTGATCAAAACCTCTATGTGAAGACTTTAGAAGAGGAATGGTTCATATTGTTAGTGTATGTCGATGATTTCATATTTTGTGGAAAAAAGAATTATACTATTGATAAATTAAAAAAAAATTGGTTTAAATTTAAAATTATTAAAGTGTTGGTATATTTAATGGGTTTTCAGGTTCATCATGTTGATGTAAATACATTTTTCTCATTGAATAATCATGGAAAATATATTTAAATTAAGTTTATAACAGAATATTTAATGTCTATTTTGACTCTAATAACAATTATAAATAAGCATAAAAACCATGAAAATGGTGGGGGTGTAGAATCTAATTTATATATAAGAATCATTTGATGTTTACATTACCTTAATTCTAACCAAATATATATATATATATTTTATACTGCATGTTTGGATAAGTATTTATAGAGTTATTCATAGAAGAAATATCATCAACCTATGATTAAAATTATGAGATATATAAAGGGAAAAATAAATTTTTATTTAGTGTTGAAGGATATATTAGATATGAAATTATTAACCTAATTAGGAATATATTAGGATTGTGAAATTGTGGATAAAAAATCCAAAAGTGTTGGATCTTTCTACATTGGGAATAATTTATTTAGATGGATAACCAAGAAATAAAATTGTGTTTATTTAATCACATCATATACAAAGTATATTTTAGTCACCAATGAGTTTAAAAAAATATAATGATGGGGAAACATTTCAAAGACATTTGTGAGGTGGTAAAATAGCCTATGATGATCCAATTCAATAATAAAAGTCCTATTGGACTAATAGATAATTTGTTACAACACGCTCACACTAAACACATCAAGATTTAATATTATTTCCTTAAAGAGAATATATAGAACAATATTGTGAATATGTAGTTTATTGGGATTCAAAATTGGGTGGAAGATATATTCATAAAACCTTTGGCGATATATATATATATATTTATATATTTATATATATATATAAATATATATATATTTGAAAGGCATAGTTTGAACCTCATGGTTAAACTAGTCTCTTCAAATAAGAAGGTTCAAATTACCCCTACCAATTTAACTTAATGTTATATTTTTGTTATTATATTTGTTTACAAGTTGTTATTTATTTATTTAATTATTTTAGAGAGGGAGATATAATATCTATACGTATATTGGAATATTTTTATAGTTATAAAATGTTTAATGGACACCATTATAGTAATTAATATTTTCTCTTGTTTCCTACAATAAGGCTTAACTCACATAGGTATAATGATTAACTTCATACTCTGTTAAAATTTAGAATTATAGAATAACCTTTCTAATTTTATTTTTAAATTTGGAGAAAAATAGGAGTCCAAGGTACCTAAAGAGATAGAGAGGGAGATATCACAAATGATAATACCATGTAAAAGATGAACAATAAAAGACATATATAATTTAGGGAGATTTGTTTAGTTAGAAAGGAGTAAAAAAGGAGTTGACAAAAAAAATCAGAAGGTGAGGATGATCTGACCCTTGGGTTGTATTTGTTTTATATTTTTTGGTAACTATAAGTTGTTTATATGTCTTGTAATGGAACTTGTGGTTTGTAAATTGATCATGAGTCCTGTTTTTTATAAAAGTATGAAACAATGAGAACAAAAATCATGATGCACGGGAGTAAACCAGGAATTTATTGATGTTTTGATAGAGTTGTTTCCATTGTGTCGAATTTGGATGAATTAACTTCATTTCATGTAATGTGTAGCTATATATAACATTATATTTTTATAAATTTTAGTGTCACTAGATTTTTTTAGGTTATTGTTCCATGAAGATCATCGCCATGATATAACTTTTTGCAGAACACATTTTACATTGTAAAAATTTTGAGGATACTATTACATTCTATAGAACTGATGGCTGCAACATAGTGGTAACCAAATTAATTTTTATGACATTATATTTTTTATGGAAATTTTATTATATGTGTATTCTGGTTCTATAAGTCGACTATTTTTCATGATGTTTAACAGACCAAGATATAACTCATTTGTTACAACATGAAGGGTCTATTTCTAGTAGAGTGACTATTAGAGTTTCTACAATGTTTATAGGACCTTGCACCAGTATTAATTGCTATCTTCTATAACCTACATGGTTATTAAAAAGTAGTTAAAGGTTAAATTGTCTCATAATTCCTCAAAGGGGTATATTTGGACTTGATTTTTTGTTTCTATAGAATTCAAATTGGAATGATGATGTAACAATATATTATAGGTTTAGTGGCTATTTATACAACTTAAAATATTAAATTAATATTTAGGGGTTAATATAAGACATAGGACGATCAAAGGGATGTAATTTAGTTTAATAAATATAGAATCTAATTATTATCTAAATTTCAAATTTGAAATTTGAACATTCTCTAGATTAAGCGGGTGTTGTTGTGAAAAAGTAGACAATGATCACATACTGAGATATGATAGGATATCATTTAATATTAAATAATAAATGAGTATCATTAAATATATATAATTGAGAATATAAATACGTTTGATAGAATATAACTAAATATTTTTATTGGTATAAAGTATTGTAGTTTACATTGATGATCTGGAAATGAAAAAATGGGTATAAATGAATTCAACCTTTTTTAGGTGTTTCATCTTAGATTGAAATATTAAAAACTAATTTTTCCATCAATTTCATCTTTTTATCCCATTTTAAAGTAGTGAGTGGAAGAAAAGAAGAGGTTGTGGACCATGGAAATTTAGGGATCTCATCATAATGTTTTAATCACTTACTATTGATGAAGAGACTTATTTGGATATTAATACAAAATCAATATGTTCCCCTTGGATTGTATCCTATTATAGATTAATCAATAAAAAATCATGCATCCATGATCCTTATTATTTTTAATTGTTTTGTGATTATAAAACAAATTCAAGTTATCTTTTCCCAACTTGAAGAAAATATCCAAATTTATTTAAATAGAATAAGAATTTATAAGCCACTCCAATTAACCCATATCTTAGGGTGTATAGTGGGGTCAGGGTATAAAAAAAGACTATCATAGTCTCAAGAATGTTCAACAAGGAACGGATCAGAGAGAATAATTCTTAAATAATGAAATTATTCCTTTAAAAATGAGTTTCTCTATTTGGAATTCTTATCATGGTTCTTTTCTAACCAATAATGCAGTTTAGTAAAGAGGAATTTCCCTTGAAAACAAATGTTTATAATACCATAGTCCACAAATAGAGTAAGGGATCCACAACTTCCTTGAATATGTATGAGTATTTTACATTTAGTATGATTTAGGCAGCTATATAAACATTCAAACGAACTTATCACAATTTTATTAGTTTCTCTTAACATGGTTTCATGATTTAAAAAAGCCCAGTAATAAAGGGATACTTTTTATTATGGAATTTTCTATGGAATGTTAATTTTTCTAGGAGGACTCTAACAACATTATGTATAAATTGAGATAAATCAAGAACCAATATCTTATACAAAATATTATTTTGATGGTAAGGGATCCATATTATTTTCTCAAGGTACATTTAACCCCCAACTTTCTAAAAGAATTTTCAAATAAATCATCCCATCACTCTAAGAACCATGGAAAATATGGAAGGTGGGAATAATATATTCCATCAACCTCCCATTAAATAATATATATATCCCCAGGATGGGTTTCTGATTAATAGGGGTTCAGTGGTGAATTAGTGGTAATATTTTTAGAAATATCTCCATTTTGAATTCAACCACTTGGACTTGATAAAGATAGAAATTTACTCCATGTTATCTCTTAGTTTAACTTTCTATGCCGTAATAATAATATAAAAAACATCATGTGATTTTTAAAAGGTTTGAAATAAAATCATATTCCTTTCCATGTTGTTTATACACACCTATAAGGTTTATCCACTAAATATTCAAGTTTCTACCACAATAACTAGTTTCACCCCCCAATACCACATCAATACTTGTTTGTTATGCATCACAACTATACTCCCACAAAAATTATTATAAAACCTAATAAAAAACTACTTTATTTTTGATCTTATTTTATAAAGACCATGATATACGATTGTGTACTTCTAAATTGATTATTAATTTCTTTTCCTCCACAAGAAATCTATACGAATAAGAATTCTCTTGTAAAATCATTTAGAGTATTCACAATAAAGGAGGCCTTGCAAATTTTCATTGGATATTTAACAATATGGTTTCTACTATTCATTCACTCTCCTCAATAATAATGTTGTATAATCTCTCATAATTCCCATAAAGTGGTTGATAATTTATGTTAAAAATATTATCATGGATAAAAAAATTTAATTAATTGTCTATAAGTAATATTTAATACAGTCATATAAGTATTTATCCTCAACATTGAAAAATGTACTAAAATAGACATCAATATATGAATTTAAATCTTTAAATATTTGAATCAAGTATCCAATTTTTTTCTCCATAAATGCATATAATTTCAAAATGTAATTTTTGTTTAATTTTGTTAATGGACCATGAATTATAACTCATCATTAAATCACATTTTAATTACTAAAATGGATTGGGTTTTCTTCTCCTTATTCATATAGTTTTTCAATAAAAACAATCTTCATTACACTTATCTTCATCAAAAATTTCATCAACATTAATATGATGTATGTATATAGCCACTGTAATAATGAAATGACTGATCCCACATTCTCATTTTTTGAATGTAGACGTTATTTTGAACCATTTATAAACATTCATGCATGTGAAAATGCATGTATTTAATGTTTTTTATCAATCATACATGTACAAAAAATCTTATTAAATGCCCAAACTCTCTCATGTAAGAACATACTCACACAAAACTACTCTATTTTTATGTAATAGTATAATTTGGAAGATGCATATTGTAAATACAAAATTTTTCTTTGATCATTGTATGATCTAATGAGGACATTGAAGGAATATGTATCTTGAAGTTATCTTAATTATTTTCATGCAATCGATTTTGACTCATTCAATCCATGGTTGATACACTTATGCTCACTCAGTTTATAAAACCACTTGTCCTACCATGTGAAGAAACACATAGTATTTTGAAACCTCACACTAGGTTGGAAGCTCTTCATGTGGTAGGTTTCACTTTTGAAGATATATTGAAATCAATCATGGGTGGTTCTCATGGAATCTTGGGCTTTATTACAATAAGTTGAATTATAAAGGTAGATCCAAATTTTTTAATGTGGTAGTTACAAAAATAATACATTGGAATGATCATGGTAGCTTGAGATTTAGTCATGTAGTAATGTGATATATACTCATGGAAGCTTAATTTGTCATGAATCCTTGTAGTAACTCAGATTTTTCTATTTTCAATAGGATAGGTAGTTTTCGTGTAGAAAACTCATGATAAGAATTCATGGTACCTTTCCCTTTATCATGGTAAGTTAAAATATCTTTCCCTTCTTGTGGTTGTCATGTGTATGGTAAATTTTGGTTTAGTTAGATCATAAAATATGGAATAAAAAAACTAACATACAAAAAAACATTCTCCAATGCTTGTGGTAGATGACCATTCCATCACTAATTGGGTGGTGAGGATAGCTTAGATCATATGAAAAGGGTTATTTGTGTATCTTTTTAATCATAGGAACAATAACTATGTGTCAAGTGACCCATCATTGATCTGTCACTCAGTTTTTATCCACTTAATAAGATCTTGTTCCTTCTTACCAAACTAGGTTAAGCCTGAGAAGTTTCAGACTCCACCCTCATTCCTTCTCTACCACCCCACACATAAGAGAATAACATATATCAACTCACGTATAAAAACTATATGTGAACCATTCTTGACATATTCTTCTTATCTACCTATATCTCAACCATATTACACCATGTTTTAGCAAGGTAGAATTGGATCCCATGTGGTTGAACTATTCCCACATGTTCGGATGAGCTAGTTTCTTAGTTGGCAGATGTTTGGCCTATTTTAAAACTGACCCTATAACATACTTATCCTACAGAATTCAACGCCTCTTATAACAAATTGTTCTCATTAAACGTACATCATGAAATTATAATATGTTTTTTCATGGAATTATCATTAACTTCATTTGTAAAATCTTAAGATATTATTCATATTATAAAAAATTTGAATTTTACAAACACCCTTAGCACATGGAATTTACTTTAAGAACAACGGTATAGTCATTAGATATTACATGAAAATTGAATTATCATTCATGAAATAAAATTGTAACTCATGAATCTATAACAATATTCTTATCATAATTATATTCTAATCACATATTGACACCCTACTATAATGAAAAAATAATATTCAGAAAATGTTTTTTACAATCGCCACATTTTTGTTTGTTTTCATACCTCTAAATATTTTTTCAAAATGTGAGATTATTTTCCTCCACCTTATTGACAATATAATGTAACTAAATAATGTAAGGTCTTCTTTATATAATTATTCCTCTCAAAACACTTATAATCACTTAAAAAAATAATTACTTTAATCATTCTATGAGAGGAATGATATCGCATATTTCTCTTAGTAAAGAATATTCATTAAGACAACTATAAGTCTACATGGGATAACCCAATGAAGTAAATAAGAGTCTATAACCATGTTATGATCATGATTGCTTGAATACCTTTTATCCCTTCAACATTCTTTGAGTGTACTATTTCAAGAGAGGCCTCCTCATACAAAAATCCCTAAGGAATACGAAGATAAAGTTGATGGAGATGAATTATGGGATACCATTTCTAATGTAGAAATAGATAATGATTACAATCCATTTCAAAGTTGGGTGAAGATAAAATTTATAGAATCATAATGTAAAGAATTAGATGACATTAAAGAGGGGGTGGATCAGATGAAATACAAATAAAAAAAATTCGTGAGGCCATGAAGGGTTAAAATGCATGCTCGATGTTGGGGGATGGCCGGTGAATGAAGTAGGAGCCAGAGATCTGGTTGTGCAATGATTCCATGAATTGATGATTTGATCTCATTGTTATTGTGGTGGCCATCCCTGTATATCATCATATTCATGTCAGGATTGACCACATTAAAGGTTCAGGTCATCCTAAAACACAATGTTAGTCATATTTCATTCCTGAGATGATTAATGGTCACCATTGGTTGATTTGTAAAATTTATAAGATGTATTGGTATCTCTGGTTCAACATATAGAGAACAAATAATGGTTTTATAACAAAAAACAAGGGTGTCGAGCATAGGCGCTCTCCTCAGTTTAGGGTTTCCCATGCTACACTTCTCCTTTACTCCATTCTCTCCCTCCTACTCCTCCTACTCTTGGAAGCGTGCTCTCTCGGTGATCCTTCTTCCCCATCCCTCATCGACTCCTCCTCCTAGCTTCCATATTTCGAAGCCACTGTGTTGAGTGTTTGATTAATGGGTCCTCGAATACACTCTGTGCTCACTGTTGGATTCTTGGCCAGATGTGTTCTCAGATATCATAACATGGTAAGGTCATCGCCTTCCTCCAGAGTCAATACAAGGTTGCATAGGGCGACATTAGGAATTATCGGGGCCAATTTTGTTCCGTTTCTGGTTTCTCCCCATCCCTTCTAGCTTATTCTTTATTTTTTTTGTTTCGTTTGGTAGGGTCATCATCCTCATTCCGGGTCATTATGAAGTTGCCGGGGGTGTCCTTAGGAAAGATCGGTGCTAGAGGAATCCCCGTGACTTGTTGGGGTGGAGCCCAATGCTGGAGCGGAAGCAGTCTCAAAACACCACATAATTCACATGAAGGATTTTTATCATCCAAAGGAATTTTACACAGCACATGAAGGATTCTTCCACACGAAGAAATGTGGAAATACTCACTCGAAGTATTTTCACACCACATCTGAAGTCAGATTTACAATGCACTAACACCCATGAACATTCCATTTTTATGTACCACCGATCCCCACAAACAGGAAATTCAATTTGATCTTCACAACCAAGAAGACATTCAATACATGGCACCATCATGAATATATATGCATGTTATCATTCAGAATTCTTTCACAATCATCCCACATCTTTGTCTTCATCATCTCTTTGCATGAGCTACCACAAGTAGTAGCCTCTTCCCACTTATATCTAGGCAACTACATCTTGCCTGACCCCATTTCGCACCGCTTAACGCAAAATGAGGCAAACCCTTCTTGAATATCTCTCACAAAGACTACATATTACCGACTCTTTTTTTGCACAAGTTACCAAAAATGTAGAAACCCCTTCTTAATTCTCTCTCGCAGTGACTATATCTTGATGACTCCCCACTATTCTAGGGGCCCGATGCAGCCTTTTTATAAGAGACTTTCACCCCTCTCAAATATATTAAAAAATATGTTTTTTTTCATATTTAATATCACATATTTCCCTTTTCCATATCCAATCCCAAATATCCCTTTTTTATATAAAAATAATTCATCTCCTTTTCCATCTCTCATATTCAAATATTAAAATCAAAAATATATCCCAACAATTTACCCCTTGATTTAAAATTTGCATACTCTACTTTCATCCCTAGCATCAGCATCATCATGATTTTTTTCTCCACCATCATCAAATCAGCCATGATCAGATCTGTCACATCAACTCCACCTTATTCAAATCTTAATCTATATCAGATCATCCCTATCGAAACTAACATGATTCATTGCAACAATTATTGTTTTCATCTTTGTAGATCTCTAATGAACTCCTCAATGTGGATCGATCTCTGCATCTCAATATTATTAGTTTAGAATCATGAACAGACTCTAATACCAATTGTTGGGGTGGAGCCTGAAGCCACAATAGAAGCATTCTCAAAAGACCACATAATTCACATGAAGGATTTTTATCACATGAAGTAATTTTACACATCACCTGAAGGATTTTTCCACCTAAGGAATTTTGACATAATCACCTGAAGTATTTTCACACCACACCTGAAGGTAGTTTTACAATGCACTCACACCCATGAACGTACCATTTTGATGTAATGCCGATCACCACAACTAGGAAACGCCGCTTGATCTTTGCAACCAAGAAGAATTTCGATACATGGCACCATCATTAATATATTTGCAGACTTTAGTTGACAATTATCTCTCCATCATCGAATGTTTTTGTCTTCTTCATCTCTTTACACAAGCTACTGCAAGTCGTAGCCTCATCCCAGTTATCTCTAGGCAACTAAATCTTTCCTACCCTCCTTTCTCACCGGTTATCGCAAAATACGACAATCACTTCTTGATTATCTCTCGCAATAGCTACATCTTTACAACTCTATTTTTTGCACCGATTACCACAAATGTGTCAATCCCTAATTGATTTTCTCTTACAACGACTACATCTTTCTGAATCCCCTCAATTTTAGAGGCCCATATCCATTTTTGACCCTCTCATATTCTAATTTAAAAATCAAAATAATATTCAAATATGACTATGATTTAGGAGGGTTCTTTAGGGAGTTGCCTTCATTATGGGTCAATATGAGGTCAAAGGTTGAGACCTCAGGAATTGATGGTGTTGGAGGTATCCTCATGCCAATTCATATCATGATCGTGTTTGGTTGCAGGTTTTCTCTGTGTGGTCTCTATGTTCACATGGTTTGTTTGGTGTTCTAGTTACAGGGGTGAAGTCACAACGTTCTCTAACAGGTCATGGTTTTGGCAGCGAGGCTTAATGGAGTCAGTGGTTCTAGTGCTAAGGGCATGGTTTTTGGTTTTTTGGGTGGTCAGTTCTTGGTGGTGCGGGGGGGATTGTGTCTCCGGTGCTGTAGTCACATCTGGTGTGCAGATTTGTGTAACAAGATAGATTAGTGATGACTGTCATGACCAATGGGATCCACAGGAGCATGGTGCAAGGTGATGGGTAAAGAAGGTGTGTGCGGGTAGGCGGCTATCGAGTTGGCTGCTCCCTCTATTTTTTGGGGGTGGCTCTAGTCATGGGACTTATTCTAGGATGGCCAACTGTTTGAGTTGTTTTTTTATCATTCATGAAATGGTTGATCCCCCAGGACATATTGCTTTGGATCTTTTTCGGTTCCCACATTAAAATATAATGAATTTAATTTGAAAATAAAAAAATAGTTAGTCCAAGAGTGTATAACCAAGGTGATCAAAAATACACATTCATGTGATACCATGCTCACAATATCAACATAGGGGCTGCTCATATTATATTTATGAATATAATAATAAACCACAATCATCCAATTTTTAAATATTTATATAATTTCCAAATTCACTATAATTCAATGAAACGATAGATTCTCTTCCTATATGATCCCCATCAAAGTAGTCACTCATCTCATTATATTTCATGGTATGTAGTAGAATCCCCGAGGAACAATCTCTTCATGATTTTGAACAATTTCGGCCTAAAATACCACCGTTAATTCCCTATATATTACAAAAAATAAACAATAATAGTAGTGAATAATGAAAGTTTTCTTTGTTTCCACATAAGTGACACTCAAAGGGATATTTTCCTCAAAACATAGGTCATTATCTCCATCTAATCTATTTAATTATTTTCTTATAAATATTTTTAACAATTATGAACTCATTTTTTCTCCATGGTCTATCATCATTTGAGATTTTTTCTTATTTTCCTTATAAATTAAATCAACCTCATCTTCTTGTGTTTCAAAATTAAAATTTAATCATTTATTCTTGGTTATGAAAAATAGTCATGAAATTATTCATATCATGTCCTGTCTTCTAATATCTTTTACATATCTGCTTTTTTATTTTTAATTCACCACTTGTTAATGAATCCTTAAGAGCATCAACCATTTATTCTTCCATCACCTACTTCCCTTTAGAATTGACACTTTCTTATGCAACCTATATATTGTTAGAATTATCCAATTGGTTAGGTCAAACAATAAAGCATTCTTTCTTGAATTTATCAGTTGTCTTTGGCTTCTAATTTGAATTCTGTGTCACCTTAACATGGATTGGTTTAATAGCATTCATTTAATGATAATTTTTACCAATCACACCATAGAAAATTTAAACAAATAACCTAGTCATGCATACCTCAACTTAGTGAACCTATAGTCCATATATTATACCCACATCTTCTAAAGATTTAAATATATTTTGGGTTAATATATTTGGTGTACATTTGTATGTTTTCTTCCTTTTAGTTTTAGTCCCATTTTAGCACTAAAAAACCCTTTTGGTTCTTACCAAATTCTTGGAACAGAAAAATTATACCATAATGAATTTTATTTACGTCTATATACCTTTTAAAAAACCAATAATAGTATCTAAATTATTATTTTCTAGATAGATTCATAAACTATATATTATTATGTTGTTGATTTCCTTCTTACTTCGGAAACATTATCCTTATTAGACTCCTTTATTCCTTTAATAGAGATAGGTTTTTCATAACATCATTCTTGGTCCAGCATTGTATTGTTTTTTAGAACTATATTGACAGTTGTAAGAGATCTATCATGAGATTTATAAGAACCCAATTTTACCTTATTGTTGGATCACTTCATCCCATCAGCTTGAGAAGATTCTCTATTAACCTATTTTTATTTTTTAAAGTCTTTTATTGCATTATTAAATTCATGTTGAACTATGAAACATATTGATTATTTCTCCAACATATGTTCTTATTTCTGATTCAAATTTTCTTTAAGATCGCACAATATATGTTATTTCTTAGCGACCTTCATCTTGTATATTCCAATCTCATCACCATAGTTTCCTTCCTTCTTGATTATCCCTTCATTTTCTTTAGCGGAATTATTTTTATACTTTAGTAATTTTTTATTTTCTTTACATAGCTTTATGATTTCCTAAATAAATTCTTTAAACTCACTCTTCATTTTCCATTCTAGATCCATCATTTCTTCTCCATCATCACTACAAATTTATGAATTAAAAACTTTTTCAACATTTATAAAGTAATTAACTTTATCATATAAAGATATAAATGAAGCTGAATCATGTTTCTGAATATTCCTCATAAAATTATTTTTATTTATTATCATATTCCTTCTTCTTCTTCTTATCATTTTTCTATTTTTAGAGTTTCACATCTTCCTCATCAGATTCATTTTTATAAGTATTTTTCTTTATAGAATCATAGGAAATGTTTCCAATGCTATCACAATTTAAAAAAATTAGTAATTTAATTCCTTTTAATTTTACATTTCCATTTTTATCCTAATTGATATAATAGAAATAATATCAGCAAACCCTTCATCACCATTAATATTTTAATCCCATTTTTTAGAAACCTCTTGTTCGTCAATTTCTTCTTTTCTCATTGGTTCAAAATCAATCTCATTTTTTTCTTTCTTCATGAAGGACAGATCTTTGTACATCTCATAATCTATGAGTAAATTATATAAATCATCTTGGGTGAAATCCTATATTTCATTGAGGAATAATATTTTTGAATCATATAGATCTTAAACATTTCTCATTAATTTTTCTATCAATGATGTAATATTATAGATTTGAAACAAAAACCTTGATGTTTTTCATGATTTTCTTGAATCTTGTAAAATAATTGTCAATAGTCTGGACAATAATCTTATTTATATCTACCAATGTTCTCATCTATACTTAAATCTTGGTTTATTTGATTTTTAGATTAACTTAATAACAATAATTTAATTTTTTTCAGATTTGTTTTATATTTTGAAGGCCCATGACCTTGGTATATAATTTTTTTAATAATGTGATTAATATGGAACACTGAGACATATTTCTAAATCCATATCTCTATGATCATCTGGAGTGTGAGAAGAACCTTAAAAAAATGGGTTTAAATCCAAATTTTAATGCATCACTTGCCTTTAGGACAGATGATCAAAGAAAAGGTAACATATATTCCTCTAGATGTGATAATTATTCCCATTAAATGATGGAACTCATTGTACATTGAACTAGGAATTATTTTCTATGTATTCGAATTTTTTTTGATCTTTCTCTCACTTTTGAATCCATACTATTGAATCTCTTATATTTACCAATATACTCAACATCATCTTTCAATATCACTTCATATAAAGTAAAAAATTATAGGGAAAACAATAAACATTATTTATATGGGTCGATATAGAATCATACTCTTTTCTATTTTGGTTATACACCCCAACATTTTTTCTGTACTAAATATCCAAGTGAATAGAATGGGAAATAATTATAAACCCCAATACCATAATAAAAGTAGTAATTCATACACCCCAACTATGATCTTGTAATAACTAGTTATACTCCTTAGTTGAAAGCTTCTTCAGTTTTGATCTAGTGATAGGAAGACATCGATATTCTCCAAGATTCTTTTTCACCAATTGAGAATTGATCTTCCTCCACAAGTAGTCCATATTAACATATATAATTATGTACAATACTCATGAACATCAAAATAAAATATGTTCTCTAAATTATTCACTAAATCATAAACAATCATTTCTGTCCTCTTCCTTCTCTATCCCTCCTTGATACATATCTTTTATCAAATCTTATAATTCTTAAAAATTACTTGGTGAAATCTACCAAAAATATTCTCAAGGATTGAACACATTTAATTCATTACATGAAGTTAATATACAATATACTTTTATATATAGATATACTCAACTTAAAAAACTATAATAAAATAGTTTTTAATATTTGAATTCAAATCTCAAAAAATTAAAATCAAATATCCCACAGTTTATTCTTCACAAATTTATATAATGTCCAGAAGTTATTTTAATTTTAATTCATTTAATGTATCTATATTATAATTACACATTAAATTTCATTTTATATACTTGATAGTCTCTAGTCTTATTCTCTTTCTTCATGTGGTTTGTAAATAAGTTCAAACTTCATTACATATAACTTTGTCACTAATCTCCCTAATATTTATCTGATTAATATATATAGCCTTTGTAATAGTCATATACCTAATCCCACATTATCATTATAATAACATGAGTTTACTATTAATCCATCAAGTCACATTCATGAACATGAAACTACATATATTTAATGTGATTTATTGATCACACATATCTACAACATCCTATTAAATGCACAAACTATATCATGCATGCACACCATTATAAAAAAATTATCTATTTTAATATATAAATCTCATTTCAAAGATAAATTATGTATATTATTGTAGTTTTAAGCTTGGTATGATCTTAGTAAGCCATGGAATGAATCTTCCGCTTGAAATCAACTAGATTATGTTCGTATATTTAATTCATACTCATTCGCCATGTGGTCAATATGCTCACGATAAATATGTGTATAAGGAAAGTTGTCCTACCATGTGAATTTACAAATATTCAATTGAAACCCCATGATAGTTTTAAATCCTTTCATGTGGTAGTTTACACTTGGAATAGTAGGTTGAGATATATCACTATAGGTGCACGTGGTAGCTTGAACTTTATTATGGTGAGTTGAATTCTCACGGTAGGTCCATATTTGTTCATCTACTTGGTCAAAACAACATTAATGATAATTCTAATAAAATATATATATTTGATCATGAGGTCATTAAATATTTAGCCATGGAAAATCAAGTTACTAAGAAGTCGTCTGGTAACTCATAGTTTATATGTGTGGTAGGTCAGATAGTCTGCACACTAACATCTCACGATAGGTTCTCAAGTTAGCTCAAGCCATCTTATGGTAAGGCATAAGCTCATTCACATCTTGAAATATATCCACATATGGTTATTTTTGTTGTGTTTGATCCATCAGAAATCGAATTAACGCACCTAATGTATAGAAAACCATCACAAATGATTGGGTTAGAATAAAACTCTAGCATTGATCGGACAAAAATAGTAGATTGGATGGGGAAATGTGTGTTATTTGCATATTTTTTTAATAGAGGGAAAAATTAAAATGTTCTATGTGTTCCTATATCAATTAGACACTCATTTTAGTTCCCCCTAATACGTCTAGGTTCCTTGTACATCAACCATGATAAGGATAAAGGACTTTAGACGCTTTCCTCCGGCCTCCCATGCCACCGATTACATGATAGGATAACATCTATTAACTCATTTTCTCATTCCATGTTTGTCCCATGATTGAATTATGATTTCAATCTACCTCTGTCTCACCCATATGCATCCATGAACTGGCTAGTTAGAATTGTATCCCATGTGGTTAACCTATTTTCACATGTGCAATTGAGTCTGTTCCTTGGATAGCCAATGGTTGACCCCTTTTTTAAACTGACATGACAAAAATACTTATCCAAAATAACCCGACTCCTCTTCAAAAATAATTCACATCAAATATACCCAAGATAACATATGGCTTTCCATGGCCTTATCGTAAAATATATTAATCAAATTTCAATATATTTTACATGTTGTAAAAAAACGTGCACTATCCAAACTCTATAAGTAAATTTCATCAACACTAATAACAACACTAAAAGTTATATACATATATTGGGAGTATTGAATTTCCCTTAATGAAATTAAATTTCAACTGATGAATCCATAAAATCCTGATTAGAATCATAAAATCCTTAACAAAAATTGACATCCTACCTCATTTACAACAAATACAATTCAGTTAATGGGTTCAAAAAAGTATAATTTTAATATAGATAGTTCTTTTATAAATGAGAACATCCTTGGTGGTGAGATAATTTTTGATGATTGGGGGTTCATGATAATTTATTTTATAGATTACTTTTGTAATGGGAATTTTCTTATTATGAGATATAAATCAATAATTTATATACTTATCATATACAAGGTAACAAACATTCCCTTGACATTTGTGGAAACAAACTCAACATTGGTTGTAAAATAAATTTATAGATTAAATATACATCATTGTTCTATTTCTTATAGACTGAGGAAATTAAAAATTATAATTAAACAAAAACATTATCCAATGTTCATGTAATTAAGATAAATTTGTGCTAGAATTCCATGTTTCAAGGCTAGGACCTTCTAAATTCTTTATGATGTTTTTTAAGATCACTTTTATTTCTTTTTGAATGTAAATTTGATGTGTTTAGTGACACTCTTGTTTTCTATTACTTTTGACAAACTTACATGCATTTCTCGACAAATGTTTCTTGGTTTCTTAGTAAAAATAAATAACATGGAGATATTATTAATTTAATCATACTTTTAATCATCATCATAATCAAATAGGTGTGTTACATTCATCAGTAAAGAAAAATTTCGAATAGAAAAAAATTATTAATTCAATTAAAATTTAATGATAATTGATTATATTCATTCACAACACAAAAATCATCTCCCCATATTCTTAAAATCTATGTCATCCAATAATATCCCACCTATGTATGTCACAAGTGGTTATCTCAAACAAAACTACAAAAAAATAATAGTGCTATAAAAATTAAAACCTGTTTCACTATGTTAGTCATGCTATACTCATCACTTCAGACAATAGGCAGGTAAAATTAAAACATTTAGCCATCACCCTCCAATATCAAAATTAAAGAAAATATTAACATCTAGTTATTCAAAATGTTTAACTGATCACACTTTATGATATATATTAATTATTTGGGTGGTAATATTATATTTTAATCTACTCCAATCCATGTGCATGTATATATGAGGTTAAAATTTCATCACTTTTTATCTTAGTAAAATTGAATACATTCATGAATTAGTAAATAGAATATATATATTGAAAAAATGCCTATAAAAATTTTATAGGTTATCTAATATATTAATCATTAAGACTATATATTAACTTATATTAGAATAATTTTATTCTCTATCAACAAATGAAGATACATATCTATTGATCCAAAAATAATTATTGTCTGACATCTTTCCATAAACTGTGAAACCAGATAATCATGAAAATATATGTTAAGGGAATATATGGTATGACAAGGGAAACACCCTACCTGTATCATCTGTCCTAGAATCCACTACATGTAATCTGTCTTACACTGACACATGAGTAAGATCAATAACTAATACACATATAGTATCTAATTGATATTATATGTATTTTTCTGTAATACCCCTAGATTATAGTATATATTTTCATTTAATTAAATACTATGTTGAATAGTTTCCTTCACACACAACAATAAGATAAAAAACAATGAAACACCATATTAAAATAATGCAATATCATGTAAAACATTAATAATAAATTAACAATAACAATGAATATCAATGTAAATAAAAATATGATAAAATTATTTTTTTTGTTTAGTGTTCAAAAAGGAGTATTCATAGGAACTAGAAAAACCCATTGAATCTTATATTTAGGAAAAGATATTTAATGTGGAATTTACTTATAGAGGAATGTCGTCATTGGTTTTTTCCTACCAATAACTCTTAGGGATTCATGCTGGTTGATAGAGTGGGAGATTAGGCTCATCCTAATTTTTTAGGGAATTATTTCATACTCCTTTACTATATTATATATTTAATATAATATTTATTAATCTTTACCATATCCCAAATCAAAAAAGGTTCATCCCATGCCAATAGTTTTTTATTATCATGTATCAATGTTTACATTTTTATGTATCAGAATTTATCCATCAATACATCCATCTATATGCATTAAAGGTTCTCTTTTAATGGAACCATTTTTATATTAGAGGTTCTTTTTATTTATATTATTGTTAGTTAGGGATGTTAGTCTATTGATAATTATATTTTAAATTCACATAGTTGGTAAATATATAGATTATCATTTTTCTGAAAGGTAGTGGCTGTTTGTAGTGATGGGATAACACCCATGAAGGGGTCTACAATGCATCCTTGTGAAAGGAATCATAATCCATGTATTTTGGTTCCACTTAATAGGTCACATAATAACATTTAAGATCATGTGGTATGGATTGATCTATGCAGTTTAACATCTTGAGAAAAGGAATACTGAATAAAATATTCATTGAAATGGTCGATGTGGGATTTATACATGAGTGGCCTTGACATGTTGAGATGAGAGAGAATATGATTCAATGAGTATAAGTTGTCTTGGAATTTCATTTGGAACTTCAGGTGGGGGTATGATATTATTGGGAATATGGACCCAGAAAATGATTTTCTGCATAGAATATCAACCTAATGAATGGGATGTCAAGACTCATGGGAATATAACTGAGTGATAGAAATATATAGGTGATATAACGAGGAATATTTCCCCATAGTAATGGTTATAGATGATCAGCGATGTGGGGTTTTAACCTCATATTGGATTCCTACATATCACATTAAAACTAAAATTAAAGACTTTGTAGTTGGATATGCATAATTTAAGTTCAAGTTACAGGTCCCTGTTGTGCGATTTTACATCATGTAATAAGGATTTCGACAAGTAGTTTGATGTTGTACATCCATGATTTAGGCCATGTAGTTTAATTTTATACTATTGGGATTCTTATTTCATAAAATTTATGGATATATATAATTGATCACTGATTACACATATAGGGGTTTCCTTGATTCAGTTCATTGTGAATATAGCCCTTCAATGGAAGGTCCCATGAGGAATATAGAACTTCTAGAAGGATATGATGTGGTTGTTAGAGGTTTCACTTAAGAGGAGGCCCTTGATGACATATGTGTTGAGGATTAAACCTAAGGAGGACGAATATGATGAAATATGCATTGGGGATTTCACCTAAAGAGGAGGCCTATGGAGAAAGATGTGTTGGATTTTACACCTAAGGAGAAGGCCCATAATGAATGATTGAATTTTTGAAATGATGTGATCAACTCAGATCCTTAAGACCACATGAGTAATGGTCAATGTGAGAAATAATATGCACTAAAAATAAAGAACATTACACAGATTTGGATGGGACTCATACCACAAGATGATTCCCATGATGAATATATTACATTCCTAATAATTAATGAGGGAGGTGTTATAGAATCACGGAGGTATAAAACATCCTATAAGAAATGATAGGATATTAATCCACAATGTATTCCTTTTTCGAAAAATCTTGGTATCCAGAGAAGAAATCCACCACAAATATAAGAGAGACCACTCATGGATTCTCTTGATAGGTACCTGCATTATCAAGGGAATCCATGATAAGGATTCACCCTATGATACTACCTATTTTAGAGGATATTTCATTATCCTCCTTTTATTAAGGAAAACCACAATTTAAGGGTTTCACTCCATGTGCATGCCATGATCATGTATATCTGGTGGCCTCTGAGGAGGTATGATGTTTTTATTTTCAAGGTTTTGAACATAGTGATAGGAATCAATAAGCATCATTTAAATGTTGTGTAAAAGGTCTTTAGTGAATTCAAATTCTAAATGGTATGATTGTATTATGAGAAGAGTAATAAATACTTTAAAGACACCCCATTTTACATAGGGGATGTTTTTTATGAAATGGGGCATGCACAAAGGGTGTCCCTCATAGAATTGGCTCCTTTTCAAAGATATTGTGAGGATATTTCTTCTCGAAGGTATAAAATGGGCCTTCCTTCATGAAGCTATTGTTTATAAATTCCTTCATAAAGGGATCAAAAGGGAGTTACATCACAAAGGGACTCATTTATGGAGGAATTCCATTGTGGAGGACTGTTTTTTTTTGTATTTTTTCCTTGTTTCCTATTTTTTGGTAGACTAATAACCTAAGGGTAATCTGTGGATGTTGATCTGAACCTCGATTTTCAAAATATGGAAAGCTATTAGCTTCCATTCTCCTTATTCTATATTATCTTGGTCTCTTTTTTATATTTATATAAATTTACTATTCAACCTTTCTCCTAAAATGTGTGGCCTCATGGAAGTTCATGAACTAAATAGGTTGTGTAGGATTTAAAACCATCTGATGGGCCTTATATTGTAAATAGGTGTTCCACAGGGTGCAATGTGATGGGATCAAATTGCCAACCTCTATACTGTAAGAGATAATGGTTAATGGGAGTCCTAAAATTCATACCTTTCCACATACGGAAATTCCATATAGAGAGAATGGGTTTTCAATGGAATTAAAGAATTATGAAACCAACTTACCTTTACTAAATTTTGGGAATCAAAGAGTGTATACAGGTGACCATAAATGAGACCTTATAACCAAAAAAACCATTCCATGTGAGAGAAGGCACATAGAAAATTGTTGTTGATGATTTATGGGAAATTCCTTCATAATGTAGATGGTGTTACCTAAATTAGGGTCACTATTCCAAATTTTAACCTGATATTCATTCCGCTAATCCATATTTTGGGTAATTACATTATTTTTTATAATTTCCTATACCTTCGTAACCTTATGGTCATTAAAAAATTCCCTCATGGAAAGGGATTTTGTTGGCATGAGGTGGATCTAATTTCAAGGAAGGAACATGAATCTCTAAGGTTATTTTCATTATACTGGTATACCAGGTGGGGGACCCACCCCAATATAAAGTGTTCTATTCCACTTCATTTGAATGTAGTTCTTAGAGTGATTTTTTATCAGTGGAGAGTTTTTATTATTATTTTTGTAACAGAAAAAATTCAACTTTTTTGCTTCACCTACTTCACACACTCATACAAGTTCACAAATTTTCATGCCTCATATTTATTTAAATGTTTTAAAAAATAGAATCTCTATCCAAAACTCTCTTATCACATTGTAATTATTTGGTCTACCTAGTGATGTAGGTGATATGTAGTTTTCATAGAACCTATTGTGCAATGTAGAATTTTGGGCTTTGTTATTTTTTTCTACATTCATTTAAATCCAAAAAAATATTTTGTTTTATAAAAAATGACTGTTAAAAAAGTCATCATATCCTCCAATGTGAGGTGTAATGAAATGATAGAGAGTGTTGTAGTGGAAGTGAGGCATCCAACACATCTAAAGAAGCAGTTCTTATCAAAACTCTTATATTAAAACTTTCAATACTATCCCATATCAAAAAGGTTGTTGATATATGAATTTAGGTAGCTGATTTATATCCTTATTCCCACAAAAACCCATGGTAATTTTACACTCTCTTAGATAAATATATATAGTCATAGACCTCGTGAAAATATTTTAGTTAATGGAATATATATCAAGGGGTTTTTTTTAAATATTTATGTTCTGGGATATACTTTTTTCATTGGAGGAGGAGATGTAATCCCAATAATTATTCACTAATTTTTTAAAATCCATCATGAATAATTCTGTGACTGATGAGAACCTTATGTTTTAATTAATCTTCGACCTTCACCTTAGGGGGTTATTTTATCATGGATTGGGGGAGACTATTTTGTGTTTATCAAAGTTGCATTGAGATTGAGTAAGAGTTGAGATCATTGGGGATTTATGAAGCTTTCTAGTTGTCTCGGAAATATTAATACCATAAAATGATTCTTCTTCTCGGCTTACTTACCTGATGGATCCCAAAAACGAATATGTTTCATTTGGATCATATAGATTTTTCCATTAGTATTTGTAATTTTCCCTTGAAAAATATATATTTATTTTTGTATGATCGTGAGGGAATGATCATAGAGGAAATGTATGATAAACTTATTCCCACTACTTCAATATGGAGTGATTCAAAAGAGGACATGTTCACTTATAAAGGGATTTATCCACATAACGAGGAACCTTATAGAGAGTGTATCTCATCATATGATAGATATTTTCTTCATTTTCTAGGATCAATTATTTTCGACACTAAAGTTTGGTGATCCACTTATGAGGAAACCAAGGAATTTCCCAAATCATAAAAACCAGAGGCTTATTGGAGAATATTAAGTAATTATAGATGATATTAATTTCACCCAATGGGGTTGGAAATTCACTCTCAAGGTCATGTGACCAGTATGACTGATATCATTTTTGTCTTTTTTTAGGTTTCTATTTAATAAAAGTGCATGAATTACATATTGGAGTCAAGGTTGTGACTTTTTTCCATGGTATCCTGGTCAGCACCTACAAATTATATCAATCTTGTTGTCTTGGTTTTGGAAAATTTGTACTATCAACTATGAGACATTAATAGGGGAAAATAACCTTTTAGATTTTTTGGCTAATTTTAGGTCTTCTATTTTGGATGAAATATTACTTAGGGTGTAATTAGTTCATTAATAATTAGCCAATTCTAGGAGATATTCAAGCCTATATTCTATGCCTGAGTGGGGTTAACCCATTTTTATCAAATCCAAATGACATGAATATTATATCAAATAATCACATCCATTTCGTATTTACTCGTTATACTCTTCTAAACAGTGTTTTCATAAATAAAACATCTAGAACCCATATAGAATATGGGTATCACATTTAATTGATGTAAGGTGTTGTGGTCACTAAGATCAATAAATATTAGATCTATTAGGGGTAATAACCTTATAGGTTTCAGAGATAATTCCAATTATTAGGGAAAATATGTCCCACTTCTTCGAACAATGTGTAGAAGGAGAATCAATTGATGATCACCCACCAACTATGGCTCATGTTAACATAGGAGGATATGGTCACTCAATAAAACTTCCTCCCACTAATTCAATTCTTGTTCTTGTAAATAATTATATTTAGGATTGGATTCAATTGTAAAAAATGGTTATCTAGCTTAACTGGTGATATTAGTTAATGGTCCTATAGTGGTTGTAGAAGAGGAAGAAAGAGATCAACCCATAGAGGTATTCAAGACTATTAAAGTGGTGGAATTGAGAAATAATTTTATATTCATAGATTAAAAAAAACATAGTTGAGGTTTAGGAGCCATGATCTGTAAACCATTAGGTTATAATATTTTCCAATTGTCCATTATGTGGATGAATTCATCAATGGACTGGATATAATATGACTCATGGTACAACTCAGTGACAACCAATGGAATATATATATTTTTCATGGAAAGATACTATATTGAATATATATGAGTGTATATCCACACCTATGAGTATTTCTCATGTAGACCAACCTAAGATAGTGGAACCCTATCTGAAGGACCTTGATACCTTGATGTATTCATTTTAATTACATATATTTTAATCAAAATGAGTGCTATAAATGTTGAATCCTTATACTAATGTTAGAAAAGAATGATAGACTAGTGATTATGTTTCAAAAAGAGAATTAATATAGTTTGCCTATTTGAAACTCTAAAATGTCATTGGATATAGTAAAATCATTTTTTATATAGGATTCTAATGAAGTGAACTCAATTTTCATAAATGAACCAATGTGATAACTTCCTACTCCATCACTAAAACATCCTAAATGACATAATGTAAGGAGAACTTAGATATCAGAGATGATAGGGAAACAAGTGGGTAATTTAGATTCCACTTTATTCACTAAATTGGAACATTCATCATTAACCATTCCCAATATAGTGGAATTAATATATTCTTGGAAGGAATGGAATCCTAGGAGAAAGTTTTTATTTATAGAAAAATATTAAAAGCTATTTTGAGAAAATGAGACCAGTTGGACTAGTTTTGGGTATTTCACTAAACCGTTGCATATCTATTTAGAAGAATATCTTGAGGAGGAAAGTGATTATATTTAACAGATAGAGACTTTAATACACTAAATAATGGGTAGAATATATTACAAATATTAGGAGAGGGAAATACCGACATCAAGAAGAGAAGAAATAGTCTATGATGAGGAGGTAGTATGGATTCCAACCTTGTTTTTTACTTCTCACTATTATTGTGATTATTAAATTATTGATCTCTTGTAGAAATATGTATTTAACAATATACTAATTCCTTATATGCAATATACTGAATGAAAAATGATGATCATAATTGATGCACATTCTAATTAAAGAGTTATAAATAAGAGATATCTTTGCATATATAAACATATACAAGAGGTAATTAATTACCTTGAAAGAGAATTTCCTCCTCCACCTCCAACACAAAAAATTTCTCCTCTAATAATATTATATTCAGTTTCGATTAGTAAGCATGGATATGTGATTATTACAACGTCTCACTTAACTCTACGATTGTCACAATGATTTCTTATTAATGAGTTAGATCATGTATATGTCAAGATAATTTCTGGACACCCCAAAGAACCAATTAAGGAAGAGAATGAAATATTTAATCCTTTATAATGGATACCCATAAAAGAAATTATGGATGAAATTTATAGATTGATAGAAATGGTTGAGGATTAGAATATATCATTCACTCCACTAGTAGACCAAAATTTTTCCAATGACATCATATGAGCGATGGACCAGGGAGAACTAACCTTCCATGACCCACCATGCCTCATCTTCCTAAAGGAACTTTCATATGACTAGGGGAGGGTGAAACATAATAAATTACATACTCTACTATTTCTATCATCATTCATTCTATGAAATTGTTTGTAGATAATGTTATAGGGGATTCATATATGAGAATGATGATCTCTAATGATCAATTGACCTCTACACTATGATATAAGGTCTACAAGGTGGTTGTGATAGGTGAATATTAAAAGGGAATGGATACAATTATTCCGACACATATTCCCATTGAATGACATTAGTATGGTTATTGGTTCAGTGATGAAAACCATCCCATTAAAAATGGATTCTATAATTTTTGAGGGGGGACATAGAGACGGTGATGACCATGTAGGAAGGAAAGGTCACATACTAGAAAGGGTCATAGTTTGCTGATAGAGCGCTGTCGTGGGCTCCCTCAAATGATTAGTGTGATTTTGGGGTACTTAGGTGCAGCAGAATGGCTGACCAAGGTCGTCTCTCAAAGGAGGAAGTGAATTAAAACAACTTTTCATAGGTATTCTAGAAACAAAATAAAAGGGAATAAAAACACTACTTGAAAGTATGGGGGTGGTTTTTTTATAGTTTATAAATCTAGAAGAAGTTTGCTAGAAGAAGATTGCATTTTTTTTGTTTTTAATTTTGAAATGAAGTTTCGATTAGAATGAAACAACAAGAAGATGTTTTTTTTAGAAATCTATTTTAAAAGGTGTAATTGATCTAACTCTACCTCTTCACTTTATTATTAATCATTATCATTTAAATTAACATTCACTTAATTATGATCCCTTAATTTGTTAAATCACGAACCCTACGAGAATTAACTTTACCACGAAGATTGAAGTGAATTTAACCTTAGGCTAACTTCGGAACATGCAATCGCAGCACCCTGCTTTGATTGATGTTCTAAGATTAGCTTATGGTCAATGGTAAATTAAGGCACATATCCACTCTGGAAATGAGGATGAATTGTGTTTAGGGATTATATTTGAACTCTACAAATTTATCCCGTGTGGTCTTGTATTACCGATTAAGATCGCGCTCTCACAATTTACACAAAATCCCGACCTCGCGTGTTTTTGTGTACATTGTTCAATTGCTTGATTAGTTTCTTAAAATTTAAAAACACAATTCATGGATCATATTAAGTGAATTACATTAGCTCATTGATTCAAAATAATTAAATGAAGAGGGTAGAAGATAGATCGATTACTAAAAGACTACTCTTCCATGGGTGGCGTAATCATCATAGAAGCGTTTGGCATGTGCAAAGGTTTAAAATGGGTATAACCCAATAACGCTTCTACTCAAGAATTCCAGCCCAATTAGGAAGATTAATAGAAGAAGAAATTTAAACAAAACAGAAGAAAAGAGAAGAAATAAAATAAGAACAAAGAAGTTTATTACATAAACAAAATCATTACAATATGAAGGAGAAGAAGAAGGCTTCGTCGAAGGGATCCTTTTTCAAGAGCTACCCTTATTGAAATGGTTGGATAATTGGAGTAGATCCACTTCTCCTATTCCCTAAGCTTCCCAATGCACGTCCCCAACCCCTCCAAATGTGAAAAACTCCAATTTATAGAGGGGAGGGGAGGAGAGGTTACAAGTGGTTTCAAGTGTGAATGTGGAAAATCGGCCAAATATTTTATGCCAAATTGCACCGCCCATTTTGACCACCAAAACGCGTTAATTGTCCGGCCTTCCAGGCGGATAAAATGTGCGGATATGTGTCTTCTATCTCCTATCCAAATTTGGGCTCAATACAGGCCCATATGAAGGAGTTATGGCCGAAATACAGAAGCTTCTCCATTCTGGCGAGCCTAGCCCAACGTTGACTTCATGGCCCAATTTCAACAACCAACAGAACTTGTTAGCTCTAGTGTCCCGATTAAAAGTTGTAGATAAATAAGTTAGTAACACTTTTACAAAATTTCAATTTCAAATAATAAATATAAAAATATTTATATTTGAAATACTACAGTGAACTATAAAGGGTAAAACTGGAATTTTCATCAAATATTAAAATGAACGATCTAATCCCAAATATTTTATAAATAAACATATTTAACACAATGTGAGGAAATTATATCATTTATTATCAATAAAATATTCAATAAAATAGTGTTTTATCAACTCCCCCACACTTACCCTTTTGCACACCTGGGAAAAACCTCATATCAAGTAAACATCAATATCAAATCAAAACTAATTTTAAAATACATATCCTTAAGATAAATCAATTTCACACGAAGAATAAAAAGATATCATGCCTCATAAAAAACATTATTTCAAGTTCTCCATTTATATCATTCAATATATTTCCACTTTATTTATCCGCCCATGCACAAAACACTTACCTCGCTTGAATTTTCTCTCATCACTCAAATATCAATTTTTTTTGCAATGTCTTTCTCATCCAAACTCATAAAAGGGTCACCATAGGCTTGATAGATTCCTCCATCGCTACCCGATGTGAGTCAAGGACATATGTTTATCATGAGGACTTTTCAGGGTTGTTCTGTGGCTTTCGGTTGGTAGGATTAACATGTGAAAAACTCTGAGGCTGAATGAGTAGGGCTTGACTCTTTTGAAGCAAAATTGCATTAATCTAATTTTCACTTAAATATGGTCTTCTCTTCGATCCCCATAGTATCAATTCAGCTCCATCATCATGAAAAGTCATGAAAGGTTTACACCATTCATCATTTCAGCATAAAAAATGTCAATCTTCTCAAACATGATTTTCATGAAAGCTCTAGATGGGCACAACTTTCCACCTCAATTAGAAGCTCCAGAAAAGGCACAGCTTCACTTGTCATGAAAGCTCCAGAAAAGGCACAACTTTCAATATTATGACTTTCTTTAGCATTAAACACATCTCTTCAGAATTTAATTTTCCACCCAAAGTATCACAGAATGTGGTGGAAAAACCCAAGACAACTTCCCCCACACTTAAGCTCAACTAGATTATGAAATTTCACTTCAAGAGTTGGTTGGATAGGGAAAATTGGCTTGTAATGTGGCTTAACCTAAGAGGCTGTGCATGGATTCTAAGGGCTACAAGGATTAAATATTCAAGGTAGGCCATTATAAAAAAAGGATTCTTTGAAATAGGGGCTTTAATACTAAACAAATGCCTCAATTATTTAAACATATGTACCTCAAACCCTCAAGTTTTGACAGGAATAGATCAAATTCTGGTTAAATCAAGCATGGTTTGGTTCTCTCAAGAAGTGAGGTGAATGTAAAGAATATGAAAATAATGGTTTAGAAGCCTCACAGGAAAGTGATTTCAAATATAAAGATAGTAAGATTGGCATGGGATTCAAAATTCAGCGTACTTTTCATGAAATTACTAAATATTTGAACTTTAAACAAAGTCATTTCAGCATTCATTTAAGCTTAGTTTCAAGGGGTAAATTGTTTTACTTATTGATATGGATTTAAAAATGGTCATGAGAATCATTTTAGCTCAAAATGTTTCAAAAAACACATAAAATTGTAAAATAAACACACAAAATTTGAAAAACACACAATTTTTTTTGGTTTTTTTTAAATAGGAAAACAATTGAAATTACTAAACTAAAAGGTTCCCTTCCCCACACTTAAAATATTGCATTGTCCTCAATGTGAACCCTTGAGATGATATATGCACATGAAATGCAGAATTTTTAAATAGGACAAATAATATAAAAGTGAAAGGGTTAGGAACAGCCTGATGTGATCAAGTGATGATGGGGTCATGCAGTGTGATAAAATCCACTGCATCAGTAGGATGTCCCTCAATGTATCTCTTCAAACGTTGCCCATTGACTATAAAGCTCCTTCCAGTGTCCTCTTGTGTGATCTCCACTGCACCATAAGGAAAAACATTAGACACAATATAAGGACCTAACCATCTGGAACGCAACTTACCAGGCATCAACTTCAGTCGTGAACTATAGAGAAGGACTTTATCTCCAACATGAAACTCCCTTTTTTGGATCATTTTGTCATGATCTTCTTTTGATCTTTCCTTGTAGAGCCTTGAGTTCTCATATGATGACAGTCGAATCTCCTCAAGCTCTTGAATTTGCAACTTCCTTTGAATTCCTACTTGGACCAAATCCATGTTACATTTCTTTATATCCCAATATGCCCGATGCTCGACTTCCACGGGGAGATGACACGCTTTCCCAAAAACAATCCGAAATGGGGACATACCAATGGGGGTCTTGTATGCTGTCCTATAAGACCACAATGCATCATCCAAGCGCTTTCTCCAATCCTTCCTATTTGGCTGCACGGTTTTCTCCAAGATTTGTTTCAACTCACGATTTGAAACCTCAGCCTAGCCATTTGTTTGGGGGTGGTATGGTGTTGATGTTTTGTGTGTCACCCCATACTTTTGAAGGAGGGAAGCAAAATTCCTATTGCAAAAGTGTGTCCCTTGGTCACTGATGATGGCCTTTGGTACTCCAAACCTGCAAAAAATCTGTGCTTTGACAAATTCCACAACAACATGAGAATCGTCCGTCCTGGTGGCCTTGGCCTCCACCCATTTACTCACATAATCAACAGCAACCAAAATATACAAAAATCCAAATGAACTAGGAAAAGGACCCATAAAGTCGATTCCCCATACATCAAAAATCTCACAAAATAGTATGGGTTGTTGGGGCATCTCATGTCTCCTAGAAATGTTCCCAGTGTGTTGGCAATGAGAGCATGACTTACAAAACAAATGGGCATCATGGAACAAGCTAGGCCAATATAATCCAGAGTCTAAAACCTTCCTAGCTGTCTGTTGGGGTCCAAAGTGTCCACCACAAGAAAGTGTATGATAGAAATGCAAAACAGACTCAAACTCATGATCGGGAACACACCTCTTAATGACTTGGTCACTACACATGCGCCAGAGGTACGGATCATCCCACACATAATACCTAGACTCACTTTTTAATTTTTGGACTTGATGCTTCTTCAAATTTACTGGGATTTCAGAGCCAACAATGTAATTAACTAAATCAGCATACCAAGGATGCTTACCTGAGATGGTATAGAGATGCTCATCGGGGAAAGTGTCCCGAAGTGGTACCTGGTCCAAGGTGTCACCCTATAGTGTGTGAGTAAGCCTACTCATGTAGTCTGCCACCAAATTCTCTAACCCCTTCTTGTCCTTTATCTCAAGGTCAAACTCTTGAAGAAGGAGCATCCAATGGATAAGTCGTGGCTTTGCATCTGGATTCTTTAGGAGGTACCTCAAAGCTGCATGGTCAGAAAAAACAACTACTTTAGAGCCCAATAAATATGAACGGAATTTATCTAAAGAAAATATGACAGCAAGAAACTCCTTTTCTGTGGTAGTGTAGTTTGATTGGGCTGAATCTAGTGTCCTCGATGCATAGGCGATCACATGTGAACGTCCTTCCACCCTCTGAGATAAGACACCTCCAACCGCGAAGTTGGAGGCGTCACACATAAGCTCAAAAGGAATCTCCCACTGTGGGGGCTGTATGATAGGTGGAGTGGTCAGACGTTGTTTTAGCTCATCATATGAATTCCTGCAAGAAACATCAAACACAAAATCAGAATCCTTTTGAAGTAATCTTGACATAGGAAGAGCAATCTTACTAAAATCTTTGATGAAGCGCCGATAAAATCATGCATGCCCTAGGAAAGATCTAACATCACGCACACATGAAGGATATGGTAAGGATGAAATAATGTCTATCTTAGATCTATCAACCTCTATCCCATGTTTGGACACTACATGCCCTAAGACAATGCCATGCTCTACCATGAAATGACACTTTTCAATGTTCAGGACCAGATTCTTCTCAATAAAACGATTCAACACCATTCCCAAACTCTTTAGACATTCATCAAATGAGGATCCATACACTGTAAAATCATCCATAAATACCTCTATGCAGGTCTCAATAAAATCAGAAAAAATACTCACCATGCATCTCTGGAAGGTACCTGGGGCGTTGCAAAGTCCAAATGGCATCCTTCTGTAGGAAAAGGTACCGAATGGGCAGGTGAATGTCGTCTTCTCCTGGTCCTTCGGAGCTATAGGAACCTGAAAATATCCAGAAAATTCATCCAAGAAACAATAGTGTGTCTTCCCAGCTAGTCTCTCAAGCATCTGGTCAATAAATGGGAGGGGGAAATGGCCCTTGCGAGTGGACTGATTTAGTTTCCTATAATCAATACACACACACCAACTATTTTTCACCCTCATTGGAACTAACTCATCTTTCTCATTTTTAACAATAGTAACACCACTTTTCTTAGGCACAACCTGAATAGGACTTACCCACTGTGAATCTTAAATGGGAAAGATTATACCTGCCTCGAGCAATTTCTCAACATCCTTTTTAACAACTTCTATGAGGGTGGGATTGAGTATCCTTTGTGGTTGTCTCACCGGTTTATCCCCATCCTCCAAGAGAATCCTACGCATGCAAATGGAGGGGCTAATACCTGATATGTCAGCCAAGGTCCACCCAATCGCCCTGATGTTCTCCCTCAAAATATTCAAAAGTTTTTCTTCATGTTCAAAATGGAGATTGTTAGCAATGATAACATGTAATCTCTCACCACTCAACAAGTATGAGTATTTCAGATTTGGTGGCAATGGCTTGAGTTCAAATGAAGGAGGGTGTAGTATGGATGGAGACATTGAAGGAACTGAAATATGTGCAGAAAGAGCATCAGTATCAGAATATACATCATCAAAATCATAGAATAAAGCATCAAATCCATCAGCATACTCAACATCCATTTCATAATCAGAGTGAACATGATCAAAATAAGAATATGAATCCACATAAAAATCAAATCCAAGATAGTATTGTGTATCAGAAACATGTGCGGAAGTGCTCTTAGACATAAAACTCGAACCAATAATCATAATCTCCCTAAGCATAGGACAATCAAATTCTATGGAGTTTTTATTTGGTGGTTCAAAATGGGAGATAACAAAAGCAGAATGGTCCTCAGAGGGGTACTTCATGGAATCCAAAACATTAAATATCACAACTTCATCCCCAAATTCCATGGAAAGTGTACCCTCATTGACATTTATGATAGTTTTTTCAGTTTTGAGGAAGGGCCTACCTAAGATAATGCGGGCATGAGAACTTACCTGATCATCCTCCATGTTAAGAACATAGAAATCCGTTGGAAAGATCATGTCTCTTACCCGGACAAGTACATCCTCAAGGACTCCTGCTGGATATGCCGTAGCTCTATTCGCCAATTGCACCACTACTCTTGTTGGCTTCAACTCACCAACCTGCAAGGAAGAGAATACAAAGTGAGGCATCACATTTATGGAAGCACCTAAATCACAAAGTGCATCAGAAAAGTGCAACTCCCCTATGGTGCATGGGATGGTGAATGTCCCTGGATCCTTGCACTTTGTTGGCATTCCTAGAGTTGGTGAAATGAGTGCTGAGACATTCCTTCCAAGGTTTATCCTCTCATTTCCCTTGAGCCCTCTTCGATTGGTGCAGAGTTCTTTTAATAATTTGGCATACCTTGAGATTTTCTTAATGGCTTCAAGTAGAGGAATGTTGATCTCCACACGCTTGAATGTGTCCAAAACCTCCTTTTGCATTGCTTCTTCAGCCATCTTCTTGGTTTGAACAACCCTGTTTGGAAAAGGAAGGGGTTTATGAGGAACATCATCAATCTTTTTCTTACCTTTATCTTTCTCCTTTGATTTCTCATCAGTTGGTATGGAATGTGGCTTCTCTGAAGTTGAGGTGAATCCCGGTGGAATGGTAGGTGCAGATGTATCGTTCATTTGCTTCCCACTTCTCAATGTGATGGCACTAACATTCCCCTTTGGATTTGGAGTGGGTTGGGAAGGTAGATTTCCAGAATTTTTACTCACAAGTTCATGGAGGGCGGTGGCAATCTGGCTCATTTGAGTCTTCAACTCCCTCAGCTCCAAACTTTGACTCTTCATCTCATTCTGTTGATTAAGAACAATTTGCTTCAAAAGATCATCAGTATTAGAATCTACCTTTGGTGGATGATTCCCTTGTTGCTGACTTGTTGATGTTTGAGCTTCAAATCTCCTTTGGGGTTGTTGGAAACCCTGCTGGTAAGGCGGAGGCTGCTGGAAGTTTTGTTGAAAGGGTGGCATTTGTTGTTGTCCAGAGCCATACCTCATGTCCGACTGATCTTTACACCCTTGGTTGTATCTTGGATCAAACTTCTTTTGGGGATATGGTTGTTGTTGTTGCTGCTGAAATGGTCTCCCAGGGAACACTGCTGCACAATCTTCTGTTTCTTGGAGTTGTGGGCAACAGTCAGTTGGGTGGCTTGTCTCAGCGCAAATACCACAAGGCCTTGAAGGAGGGGGTAGAGATGCCTTTTGTGCCAAAGCAATTTGCCTCACTATAGTGGTCAATTATTCCAACTTAGTATCAACCAAATGACTTTCAAGAGAAGAAGGACTTACCTGATGTACTCCCCTCACATGTGGTGTACCTTTATCACCAAATTTTTGGGAATTTTGGGCCATCTTGTCGATCAATGCACGTGCGGCTGTTGGTGTCTTGTCCACCAATGCTCCTCCAGCTGCAGCATCCACCATGCTCCTCTCCATGGGTGTGAGTCCTTCGTAGAAGTATTGGATGAGGAGTTTCTCACTGATTTGGTGATGCGGACAGCTTGCGCACAACTTCTTGAATCGCTCCCAGTACTCATACATTGACTCTCCTTAGGCTTTCTTGATCCCCGATATCTCCTTTCGAATGGATGTTGTCCTTGATGCTGGAAAAAATCTTTGCATGAAAAGACGTTTCAAATCATTCCAACATGTTACATCTTCAGGTTGCAAATAATACATCCAATCTTTTGTAGCTCCATCAAGTGAGAATGGGAATGCTCTTAATTTAATTTGATCTTCAGAAACATTTCTTGGTTTTAATGTTGAGCAAACCACATTAAATTCCTTAAGGTGTTTGTTGGGATCCTCACCAGATAATCCATGAAACTTTGGAAGAAGGTGAATTAATCCAGATTTCAATTCAAAGTCCGATTCGAGATTTGGGTATGCAATACAATTTGGTTGATAGTTAATATCAGGTGCAACCAATTCTCGAATGGTTCTATTAAGTTCATTTCCATTGTTTTCAGACATTGGTTCCTCTTTTAAGTTTGAATTTGAATAGCTTCCAATTTCAATGTTTCCGGAAGAGAGGAATTCACCAACTGGTTGAATATTGAAACTTCCCGTAGACTGAGAATTTCTGATTCGTGCCCTAAGGATGCGTTCAATCTCAGGGTCAAGATCTAAGAGATCTTCAGGATTAGTTCGTGTCACAGATAAAATAAAAATGAAAAAAAATAAATTGGACCATAGTAAAAAAAATGAGAAGTTTGAGTTGATGGTCCAAAAAGAAGTAGAAGAAAATAAAAGAAGAAGAAGAAAAATCAAATTGGGTAAAGAAGAAAGAAAGAAGAGAGGAAGAGAATAAAATATAAAATAAAGTAAATACCTCTAATTGGTTGAAATAATTACTTGCCTCCCCGGAAACGACACCAATTTGATAGAGCACTGTCGTGGGCGCCCTCAAATGATTAGTGTGATTTTGGGGTACTTAGGTGCAGCAGAGTGGCTGACCAAGGTCATCTCTCAAAGGAGGAAGTGAATTAAAACAACTTTTCAGAGGTATTCTAGAAACAAAATAAAAGGGAATAAAAACACTACTTGAAAGTATGGGGGTGGTTGTTTATAGTTTATAAATCTAGAAGAAGTTTGCTGGAAGAAGATTGCATTTTTTTTGTTTTTAATTTTGAAATGAAGTTTCGATTAGAATGACACAACAAGAAGATGTTTTTTTTAGAAATCTATTTTAAAAGGCGTAATTGATCTAACTCTACCTATTCACTTTATTATTAATCATTATCATTTAAATTAACATTCACTTAATTATGATCCCTTAATTTTTTAAATCACGAACCCTACGAGAATTAACATTACCACGAAGATTGAAGTGAATTTAACCTTAGGCTAACTTCGGAACATGCAATCGCAACACCCTGCTTTGATTGATGTTCTATGATTAGCTTATGGCCAATGGTAAATTAAGGCACATATCCACTCTGGAAATGAGGATGAATTGTGTTTAGGAATTATATTTGAACTCTACAAATTTATCCCCTGTGGTCTTGTATTACCGATTAAGATCGCGCTCTCACAATTTACACAAAATCCCGACCTCGCGTGTTTTTGTGTACATTGTTCAATTGCTCGCTTAGTTTCTTACAATTTAAAAACACAATTCATGGATCATATTAAGTGAATTACAGTAGCTCATTGATTCAAAATAATTAAATGAAGAGGGTAGAAGATAGATCAATTACTAAAAGACTACTCTTCCATGGGTGGCGTTATCATCGTAGAAGCGTTTTGCATGTGCAAAGGTTTAAAATGGGTATAACCCAATAACGCTTCTACTCAAGAATTCCAGCCCAATTAGGAAGATTAAGAGAAAAAGAAATTTAAACAAAACAGAAGAAAAGGGAAGAAATAAAATAAGAACAAAGAAGTTTATTACATAAACAAAATCATTACAACATGAAGGAGAAGAAGAAGGCTTCGTCGAAGGGATCCTTGCTTCAAGAGCTACCCTTATTGAAATGGTTGGAGAATTGGAGTGGATCCACTTCTCCTCTGCCCTAAAATTCCCAATGCACGTCCCCCAACCCCTCTAAATGATAAAAACTCCAATTTATAGAGGGGAGGAGAGGAGAGGTTACAAGTGGTTTCAAGTGTGAATGTGGAAATTCGGCCAAATATTTTATGCCAACATTCACCGCCCATTTGACCACCAAAACGCATGAATTGTCCGGCCTTCCAGAAGGATCAAATTCGCGGATATGTGTCTTATATCTCCTCTCCAAATTTGGGCTCAATACAGGCCCATATGAAGGCGTTATGGCCGAAATACAGAAGCTTCTCCATTCTGGCGAGCCCAGCCCAACTTTGACTTCATGGCCCAATTTCAAAAACCAACTGACCTCTTTAGCTCTAGTGTCCTGAATAAAAGTTGTAGATAATTACGTTAGGAACACGGTTACAAAATTTCAATTTCAAATAATAAATATACAAATATTTATATTCGAAATACTACAGTGAACTATAAAGGGTAAAACTGGAATTTTCATCAAATATTCAAATGAACGATCTAATCCCAAATATTTTATAAATAAACATATTTAACACAATGTGAGGAAATTATATCATTTATTATCAATAAAATATTCAATAAAATAGTGTTTTATCATTTGCCTTTGATGCAAGTACCTTGGTCAATGCTCTAACATATCATGGATTAGTGGATGATTACATGGGGGCTGAAGATATCATTTTTTGTTTGGGAACTAATATTAATATAGTCACAACATCCATGCGAGAAGGATAGTAACTCTTGGAACTTATGGGTACCTTATCCATTTTTTATGTGACCAAAATGATCTTCAAAAATAATTATGTACAACTCTAAATATTGGTGACTCAAAACATATGATGTAATAGGTGCCTCTTGGGTCACTTTTTTCCTATAGATTATATGGTTCCATCGATGATGCAATTGGATGAAGTTAATTGAATAGTGTAGGTAAAAACATAGGGTTTAGTGTAGAAATGTAATAAGGGGATCTATTTTTCATACAAACTTATGGGGAAATTTTGTTCAAGTGTATTGAGGATTTTTCTTGTGTCAGTGAGCATTCTCACCTCTTATCACAAACACATATAACCTAACTATATTAGTTACTTTATTCAGTAAAGGTATAAAATCAACTGAACCTACAATCAATCATTAAAAATAAAATCATTATTATCCTTTTACCTCAACCATCTAAAAGCACGGGGACTTGGATTTATCCAATTCTAGAGAAATCCATGAGGATTCAAGATTACACTCTTTAAATAATGTTGTTCTAGATTGTTTACTAGTATTTGCAACAACATTTGATATAGACCTTGAGGGGATCATATTCCAATAGCAGGTGAAGTGGTGGGAATAGAATAGGATCTCAAAACTAATCATGGAGAACACCCCCCTAGAAAAGATAACAACCAATGACATTACATACTATAGATTTTCATCACCCTAGGATTTAGAGGGGATTATCATGATGTTTATTCCAAACTAAAGGAATCGATCGATTCTCTAAAATAAATGAAAATACTCTAATAAAAGCTTTGTGTTTTCGAGTCTATGAATTGTTTTTTTTAGATAGTAATTTCATGATTGATGTATCCCATGATCATGCTGGGGTGGAAACAGAGTCGCATGGTCATTTAATGAAAAAGAGGGCCCTTTTGGAGTGGCTTCATGATTATTCATGTTAACTTCTTTAGGAGCGGATCAATTTCATTAAGAATTGGTGGATGCAGAAAAAGAAACTGATGATGAATAATGTCTGGTTAAGGAAGAATAGAAGTCTGGTATTGATGTCATTATAAGAGTATATTCACCTTGATATTATGTATAGGTAGAGGTTACAATTCCATCTCTACTATATCAATATTTGGATTACATTATGTGAATAGTGATTTCACTTCACGAGCCTATTGAGAATACTTTTTAATGAAAATTACATTAACTGTATACGAGATAATCTAAATTTTGGATGCTCCTCCCATTTTTTTATCTAACTAATGAAGATTTTTTAACATTTAATTGTCATTAGTTCCAAGTATTTTATTTCAACTTAATTAGATCTTGATAATAACCTAAGAAACACTCTGAAGAAACATCATCACGAAAATATAGGTATATTTACTATCAGTTTAATAGTAGAGTTAGTACATTGAGAAAGTTGGTTTCCTCCTTGGAATGAATCATATATGAGTATAGTCAAAATTACCATCACTATAACACTTGAGTGGGTCCAATTAGATGAATTATTTGACTCAATGTGTTGAGGATCACAAAGGTGGAGATTTGGAATGAGGATCCCAATTTTAAAAATGGTCCAACCACATTTGCGTTATGTATTCAATAACTTCACATAGATCCTCTAGACTAATAAACCTAGGATGAGAGAATGAGTGAATGCTCTTAATTTTTAATCATCCAAGGGGACTAGTAATCAGAACCTGACTTCTATTGGAGTGATATAATGGACCCTAAAAGCAAAGAGTCTTTCATTTTATCACAATAACTTTTAAATAATACTTTTATTGAAATGTTATGGTGAGATATGTCATTGGTTTTTATTGGGTTCCCCTTTATGTATTCAAAATAACATGCTTTATATATCTTTTCAATTTAAAATTCTCAATTTTTCATATAACGCATGATGGTACATCCAGCGAGTAGAGACTATAATTTTACCCATATAACCATTTGTAGGTTTTAAATATAATTAAAATAATATCACTTTACTTAGATAGTTTCCTATCATAAAATTTCAACGGATTTAGAAGATGTTTAATGTTAGATAACTTTGAAAAAAATCACATATTTTCAGGTCTTAGTGCATGCATTAAATATTTCGATATTTTAAGGTCATATAGAATTCGAAAAATATCTCAGATTGTCCCCATTTCAATAGAAAGGTATGATGTGAATGGGGATATTTGTTTTGAAATTGACTACACTATAAAAGTGGTATTTAGTTTATGGTCAAGATACTCATACCATTGTGCCATATGGTTGAATGTCACAGTAGGACTAATTAAATGTTTAAGGACGATATGTATGAATTTTTCCTGAAAAAATGAGTTTGATGTATATGTGTATAACATAGAGGGTATCGAATCAACATGAATAATTGGATAATGAATTGTGTGATTCATAGATAATGGTTTTGAATTAAGAGTGATATGATAAGTCACATATGTGGGGGATGAACAATATAGATATTTTAAATAAGGGTTCCACTATAATAGTTTTAGGGAATACAAGGGTTTGAAGATTCTCTTCTTCAATATGAATGTAACACCCCAAGCTTCTACGATACGCTTCTCTTTGAATAATGTGACAGCGTGTGTTGTACGCAACCCCGAGTTCTAACACACCATAACCAATCAAACTAGCCGTTATGAATAGTAATACCTACTTTTTGAAATTATATATATTTTATATTTCAAAATGGACTTCATTTTTGAATACGGAATATCAAATTTAGCCTAAAGTGAAATTTTGGTACTTTTCGGATAACTTTAATATTTTGATGAATAGTGAAAATTACTAAATTTTAATTAAAAACAACTTTTTTAATCAAAATAATTAATAGTGATAAATTATGAATTTGAGTGGTTTTAAAGTATATTTAGAATATATTTTTACCATTTAATATAATTTTTGTCATTTGACATAATTTTACAATTAAACCAAACATAAACATGTGTCAATCTTTTGATATTTATTATCTATTAAAAACACGCTTTTTGTTTTGACAGCGGGAATTAATTTTAAATTAATTTCTGCCATTTCTGTATTTGAATTTAGAAAAATGGATTCCATATTTGGAATCAGGATGTTCAAATTGTGTAAATAGGTAACTATTATTTTTAGACATTTTGAATAATTATTGCGGTAAATATTTTATTTACCATGGTTAAGGGTAAATCCGGTAAATAAGGGTTAAAAAAATATTATAACACTAAATTACCCTAAAACGTGTCCTAGCCTTATTGGTTGATACATGTTCAACCATAGGTATCTTTGGGTCGATTTTGGGACCCCATGGTGCCACTTGTAGGTGATAGGGACACTTTATTTTAATTAAGTTAAAATGAATACAAAAATGACACAAGCATATATCGTTTAAAAAACAATTTTTACATAGGGTTATATTTGTTGGATTTTAGATTATAAATATTCATTATATAGATAAAACGATTTCCTACATAATGATATTTTATTTATAATTTTTAGACTTTATATAATTTAATTTATTTATGACACAATGATGATGCAGTAATTACTATAATAGTGAAAAATCAAAATATTTATATTATAAAAACAAAAATAAATATAATATGAAACTTTTAATTAATTAAACTAATTGTCTAGTATAATATGATATATTAGGATTTATTTAATTGATTTTTTTGGAAGTAATCAATCTATTATGAGTTTCACAAAAATCAACTATTGAATAGTGTCAAAACTGACATAAAAGAGTTTTTAAAACAAATATTATATTATTAATTGGTATTAAATACCTAAAAATCCAAGGCTCATCCAAGAAACTTATATCATGATAGGTGTCTCATTAATGGACCACTTGGGGGTCTCTTGGATGTATAGAGTATGTTTATTAACCATATTATAAAAAAATACCAAGAGACATTGTAAAAGTGAAACTAATTAACTTAGAGTTAATACTTAATGATAAGGTTAATATAAGCACCCAAACCTGTATAAATTCTATTGGTTGAATGGTTTTAGACATATCCCCACCTTAACCTTTGAATAATAAACTTTTGAGCCATTAGAAACCGAATATGAAGTTATTATAAACTAATATTTCTTGCTTTTCCAAAGGTGCCCCTCACCCCTCTTATAAAAGGGCACTCCTCCTTCTCTTTCCTTCACACCTTCAAAGCCTTTTGGTTCGGCCAAAATCTGCCCAAATACTCTCCCAACTTCCCTCACTACAACCTAGAGGCCTTAGTTTGATCAGAAATCCAACCTAAGGATCCCTTTTGATCAAATCAAAAGGAAGAAAGCAAAGAAGAGGTAATGATTTCACCACCCTTTTCCAAGTTTCTTTCTTCTTCCACTTCTTGTTTCGTTGTTATTACCATTATAAAATAATAACTACAGTATTTTATATATACTATGATGTTACTATAAATATGGTAAAACCATATTCAGTATTCTATCCACCCTTTGAAAAACATGTCACCATGCATGCGTACGTCGGGCTTACCGTCTCCACGTCGTGGTGTAATTGTTATTCAATATATTATTATTTCGATGGTTATAATAATGATTTGTAACTCATGTAAATAATAAATATAACATGATAATTATTTTTTATATATTATATACTATCAAGTTATATATTATTTTAATATCAAAAGAATGATATTGTCGCTCGTGCGTACATACGGACTACCGTCTCCACGAACGCGATGATATTCATTCTCCATCGTATTCATTCAAGTATAATTATCATTTTATGATTTTAAAATGATGTTTAAGGACTTGATATCATTCTGAATATGAATAAGATACAACTTATCCATAACAAACACGGCTTATGTAACAAAACATATAAAAGAAAATGAGTAAGTTAACACCCAAAACGACGATAATTCTAAGATATTATTAACAAATCAATGTTAAAAGATCATATATGATATCATATTAATATATATGATTCTTGTATAATTTAATAACAATTATTTCACCATTATACAGGAGGTTAACCTACTCCAACCAAGGAAAAGTACAGGGTAAGGGTTATTTCACAATCTCTTCATTATCCGAGGTTGTTTATACGTAATAATCTACTGGGATCTCTTTATCATCCACATCCATGTTTCTTAAAAATGTATTTCAAAACATTTTTAATATTTAAAAGATAATGTGATAAAGTAATTTATACCCTTTTTTGACTTTTTATAAGAGTTTTATAAAGTAATCTTTCCGTCTTTTTCCAAACAAGGTGCTTTTTAACCTTTTCGACAGAATTAAGGTATGAATGTTTTTTTAACTTATACGGAAGGTGCAGCTATTTTCTGCCGTTATAAAATCGTCGAAGCTTCCCTTACAAGCATATATGAATATTTTCAAAGAAAATGTTTTATTTTACAAATATATGACTCTTAAATGATTTCAAAATAGAAATAGATATTTCTCTAAAAAGAGTTTTGATTTCATCTATGTCAACATCCTTTGATGGATTTTATGCTTATTTGAAGTTGATTTATTATGATACAAAACTTCTATATTGTATTGAAGGTTTTGTGATATGTTTGACCGTGGATGTGCTATTTTTTTACCATTCATGGTTTATGGTGAAAGTATTGACATTTTGTATGCTAGTTTTAATACGAATGATTATGTTATGTTTAAACCTTTTCATATGGGAATGCATTGGACTTAATATGTGATGGGTGGAGCCCGCAATAGCTCCTCGATGCATCGGTAGGTCTCATGAGACAAAATAGTGTCTTGGCACAAGGCCTTGACAAAATCTTATTTGTAGTCTTGGCACAAGGCCTTTGCTATGTGGTTATAATAGACTGGCATTATACATTCCATCATTATGAAAGTGGTTATTGATATTGCGTGTGATTATTTGATTAGTAGAATATCCATGTGAATAAGTAAATAGAATTATTTCATTTTACTTTTTCCGTACTATGTTTAAGTTCAAGTTTAAAAGGCTTTTGTTTTAGTTATACATTTCCTTAAATGTTTTTACTTATTTTTGAAAGTTTCCGCTATATTGTTATCCTTACTGGGCATTTGAGCTCACCCCTTTTCTATTTTTTAATTTTCCCAGGATGTGAAGAAGTAAGTTATGAATGACCTACAGGGATAGTATGTGGGGATTTGAGTGTGGAATATGGAGACTATGTTGTTGTAGTAGTTTTTCACTTTGTCATGTAATGTAAAACATTATGAATATATCTAGGGTTTCCAAGGCTACTAAACCAATCGGTCTTTCGAGATTTGATCTTTCTTGTGATCATGCCAATGTAATGTAATAATGCACTGACTATGGGTAACTAGGGTCGGGGCGTTACAGTTGGTATCAGATAAAGTTTAGTACAAACCTTGGAAGCTAGATTTAGATAAACTCTTATTAGAGAAAATAGGCCTAAGATGAACTTTGAGGATTAGTATAGAAGAACTTTCTAGAATTTTGGTATTGTAGAGATTTTGTGAGTTTTTCGAGCAATACATCCCTGTCTGGATACGAGCTGGTAGAGGCGTCTCTGGCACAGATGTACCTAGGGGTAAAACCCGAAATTACCGCTTTGAGCTAGACTCAAACGGGAACTGGTGCACGACAACGGGCCTTGCTGCACTCTTGGTTATGACGCTCCCGGGGGATATGCTTAGGATAACTCTCATTTTCTTTACAAATCATTTTGAAGGGTTTATGAGTATATAATTCCTTAAAGAAAACATTTTTATGATTATGGATTATATTCATAAATAGTTCAATTTATGTTAAGTGTTTTATAAGTATGAGATTATGTATTTTGATTCATAAACTGATCTAGTTTATGACATTGTTTAGAAATGGAACCTAGTGGAATAAATGAAAACCGAATCAATGCACGCACTCCATGTAGGGATTTACCTCCTGCTCAAGATAATTATAGTGGAGCTGGTGATGCAACTGGTGCCGATCAGCTAAACACCATACTGGGAAAACTCACTTAGGTTATGAATAATAACCTTACCCGTATGGAGCACCCTGATCCACAGTGTGGAGGATCAATGTTAGATCGATTCATGAGGTAATAACCACCAAAGTTCAATGGGAGTATAAATCCTTTAGTAGCTGAGCAATGGATAAATTCCCTAGAGAAAATATTTCAGGATTTGGGGAGCAATGAAAGGGGAAAATTTATCATGGTAGTTTACCGCCTCACTGGAGATGCTGATCAATGGTGGTCATTGATTCAAAACACGAAGGAAGATGATGAAGTATCAAATATGGAATGGAGGGAGTTCAAAGATCTGTTTTTAGAAAAATACTTTCCTCGCGACCATCGAGCAGATATGGAAAGGCAATTTCTGAGTCTGAGACAAAAGGAGGATGAGAATGTCACAAAGTATGAGGCTAACTTTAAAAGGTTAGCAAGGTATGCTGGAGATTATATACGTAACCCAAGAAGTAATATTGATCATTTATTTGATGGGTTAAAACCATTTCTTCGTCGAGCATTAGTCTCACAATCCTTTTCGTCGTACGAAGACATCATCTCATGTGCTATCATGACCGAAAAGGAATTATCCAAGTCTTATGACTTTAAAGCAAAGATAGAGAAGAAGAGACATACTGATCAATCTGGGAATGGAAATAAGGGGAAGAAGGGAAAGGTTGAATATCCATCCTGTGGTAAATGCGGGAAGAAACACCCTGGTACTTGATTGAAGGGAATGGGAGTCTGTTACAAGTGTGGTGAAAAAGGCCACCAAGCTCATGATTCCAAGGGGAAGAAGGAAGCTACCAACGTTTAGTGCTACAATTGCAGGGAGATGAGGCATTATGCAAATGAATGTCATAAGCGTTAGGAGAACTTACCTCTGAAAAGGCCAAGGGATCAAGGCCAAGCTTATGGTATCACTACTACTGAGGTAGAAGCTCCGAAAGACGTGGTGGCAGGTAATTTAATGGTTTCTGAAGTTTAGCAAATGAATTTTTTGATTCTGGATCATTGCATTGTTTCATATCTTCCCAGTTTTCTAAGAAAATTAGATATTTCCAATTTGATTTTACAAGGGAGTTGTCAGTTAAAACTCCTAAGGGAAGTGTCATTGCAACAAAGTTTTGTGAATCAGTCTCCATTAGATCACATAAATGTTCTTTATCTGCTAATATCATCGTCATACCTATGATTGAGTTTGATATAATCCTCGGTATGGACTGGCTTTCAGACTGTGATGCGAAGATTTATTGTAAGAATAAAGAGGTTACGATTCTTGATGATAATGATAAGGAACACCTTATCTTTAGAGCAGAATCGTCACCACCTAATTCTTATTTAGATCCACCCCCAGTTGCTCAACTAAATTCAATTATTGGGGAGGAAGAGAATTAAATGACTGTGGGTGAGGAAATGAATGTTCAAATAGAGGATGTACCTATTGTGAAAGAAATTGTATATGTATTTATGGAAGATTTACCTAGACATCCTCCAGAAAGAGAAGTTGATTTTTCCATTGATTTAATTCCTGGATCAAGGCCTATATCAAAGACCCCTTATAGAATGGCCATTGTAGAATTAGTTTAACTAAAGAAACAACTAGAGTAATTGAGTAATAAGGGATTTATTCGCCCCAGTGTTTCTCCATGGGGAGCCCTTTTTCTTTTTGTTAAAAAGAAAGACGGATCTATGATGTTATGTATCGACTAAAGGGAGATCAATGCTGTAATAATAAAGAACAAGTATCCTCTACCTCGCATTGATGATTTATTTGACCAACTTCATGGAGCTCAAAACTTTTCAAAGATTGACCTTCGATCTGGATACCATCAGTTGTGTGTGAAGAAGGAAGACATTCCGAAGACAGCATTTCGAACCAGGTACGGGCATTACGAGTTTACTGTAATGCCTTTTGGATTGACTAATTCACCCTCTGTATTCATGTATCTGATGAATAGAGTTTTCAAGGAGTATCTCGATTAATTTGTGGTGGTATTTATTGATGATATCTTGGTATACTCCAAAAGCTACGAAGATCATGAAAATCACTTGCGCATTATCTTGAAGACTCTGAGAAGACATGAATTATATAGGAAGTTTAGCAAGTGTGAATTCTGGCTTCAGGAGATTTCTTTTCTTGGCCATATTGTCTCTAAAGATGGAATATCTATTGATCCTTCTAAGACCAAGGAAATCCAAGAATGGACAGCACCTACGAGTATAACTGAGGTACGTAGATTTATTGGTTTAGCAGGTTATTATCGTCGATTCATCCAGAATTTTGCCCGATTGGCTAACCCATTAACAAAGATCACATGTAAAGGGGTTAAATTTGTTTAGAAAAAAGAGTGTGAAGAATTTTTCTAAGAACTGAAGAGAAGATTATTCAATGCTCCGATATTGACTCTACCATCGGGGAATGATGGGTTCGTTATTTATAGTGATGCATCGAAGAAAGGACTTGGTTGTGTCCTTATGCAGAATGATAGGGTTATTGCATATGCATCACAATAGTTGAAAATTCATGAACAAAACTATCCTACTCAGGATCTCGAGTTAGCAGCTGTGATCTTTGCTTTGAAGATATGGAGGCACTACCTCTATGGTGAAAAATGTGAGATTTATACTGATCACAAGAGTTTGAAGTATATTTTCTCACAAAAAGAACTCAACATGAGGCAAAGGAGATGGATTGAATTTCTCAAGGATTATGATTGTACGATACACTACCACCCGGGGAAAGCAAATAGGGTGGCAGATGCTTTGAGCAGAAAAGTACATGGAGTTTTGAACAATATGAGAATTGAAAGGGATCCAATTTTCATGGATCTAGTAAAGATGGACATGGGAATAACCAGGGAAGGCGAAACATCAATTCTTTTTCAAATGGTTGCCAAACCATCTTTACTAGAATAGATTAAGAGTTCCCAGACTGATGATGAAGAATTTAAAAATAAGATTAAAGCTGTGAATGATGGGAGATTGAGAGACTTTGTGTATGAAGATGGAATTTTGAAATTCGGGAAGAGACTTTGGGTTCCCGATTTACCTGATCTAAAAAGGGAATTGTTGGATGATGCTCATAGTTCCAATTTCTCTATACACCCTGGGAGCACCAAAATGTATAGAGATTTTAAGGAACATTTTCGGTGGGACAACATGTAGAGAGAGATTTCTGATTTTGTGTCAAGATGTATGGTTTGTCAACAAGTGAAAGCTGGAAGGCAACAGGCTGGAGGATTCATGCAACCTCTTCCCATACCAGAGTGGAAATGGGACAATATTATGATGGACTTTGTTATGATACTACCAAAGACTCCTAGAAGGAACAATGCAATATGGGTTATTGTTGATCTTCATTCTAAGTCAGCACATTTTTTTTGCTATAAGAGAAGATCTACCACTGGAACATATAGCAAGACTATATATTAATGATGTTGTGAGACTTCATGGAGTACCCCTATCGATTGTTTTTGATCCTGATCCCTGTTTTACTTCATGATTCTGGAAGAGTCTTCAGAAATTCCAGGATACTGAACTTCATTTGAGCACTGCCTACCACCCTCAAACGGATGGACAATCAGAACGAACTATTTAAACCTTAGAATAAATGTTGAGATCCTGCCCACTTGACTTTCAGGGTATGTGGGATCAATATTTACCTCTGGTAGAATTTTCCTATAACAATAGCTTCCATTTGAGTATTCAGATGGCACCATATGAAGCGTTATACGGAAAGCGATGTCGTACTCCAACCTGTTGGGATGACATTGGTGAAAGAAAACTTGTAGGCCCAGAACTGGTGGAGGAAACGATGGAAAAGGTGAAGGTAATTCAAAATCACATCAAAGCAGCTCAAAGTAGGCAGAAGAGCTGTGCCGATAATCGAAGGAAGGATTCGGAATTTCATGTCGGTGATCATGTTTTCCTGAAGGTATCTCTATGGAAGGGAGTCATACGTTTTTGTAAGAAAGGTAAATTGAGTCCCAGGTACATCGGACCTTTCAAAATTCTAGAACGAATTGGGGTTGTATCTTACCGATTGGCAATGCCGCCAAGTCTCTCCAAAGTTCACGATGTGTTCCACGTATCTCTGTTGAGGAAATACGTGCCTGACCCAACGCATGTACTCACCTATGAAGAATTAGAATTGGAACCCGATCTCTCTTATTGCGAAGAGCCCGTCAGGATTCTTGATACGAGAGAACAATTACTGAGAAACCGGACGACGCGTCTAGTAAAAGTTTTGTGGAGAAACCATAAGATGGAAGAGGTAACGTGGGAACCCGAGGAACATATGATGAAGAACCACCTAAGTCTTTTCATGTGATAAGTATTCTAGAAATTTCGAGGACTAAATTATTTGAAGGAGGGGAAAATGTAACACCCCAAGCTTCTACGGTACGCTTCTCTTTGAATAATGTGATAGCGTGTGTTGTACGCAACACCGAGTTCTAACACAACATTACCAATCAAACTAGCAGTTATGAATAGTAATACCTAATTTTTGAAATTATATATATTTTATATTTCAAAATGGACTTCATTTTTGGATTCTTAATATCAAATTTAGCCTAAAGTGAAATTTTGGTACTTTTCGGATAACTTTAATATTTTGATGAATAGTGAAAATTACTAAATTTTAATTAAAAACAACTTTTTTAATCAAAATAATTAATAGTGATAAATTATGAATTTGAGTGGTTTAAAAGTATATTTAAAATATATTTTTACCATTTAATATAATTTTTTTCATTGCACATAATTTTATAATTAAACCGAACATAAACAAGTGTCAATCTTTTGATAGTAATTATCTCTTAAAAACACGCTTTTTGTTTTGACAGCGGGAATTAATTTTAAATTAATTTATGCCACTTCTGTATATTGAATTTAAAAAAATGGATTCCATATTTGGAATCAAGATGTTCAAATTGTGTAAATAGGTAACTTTTATTTTTAGACATTTTGAATAATTACTGCGGTAAATATTTTATTTACCATGGTTAAGGGTAAATCCGGTAAATAAGGGTTAAAAAATAATATTATAATACTAAATTACCCTAAAAAGTGTCATAGCCTTATTGGGTGATATATGTTAGACCATAGGCATCTTTGGGTCGATTTTGGGACCCCATGGTGCCACTTGTAGGTGATAGGGACACTTTATTTTAATTAAGTTTAAATGAATACAAAAATGACACAAGCATATATCTTTTAGCAAAACAATTTTTACATAGGGTTATATATGTTGTATTTTAGATTTTAAATATTCATTAAAAATATACAACGATTTCCTACATAATGATAATTTATTTATAATTTTTAGACATTAAATATTTTAATTTATTTATGACACAATGATGATGCAGTAATTACTATAATAGTGAAAAATCAAAAAATTGATATTATAAATACCCAAATAAATTTAATATGAAACTTCTCATGAATTAATCTAATTTTCTAGTATAATATGATATATCAGGACTTATTTAATTTATTTTTTTCGAAGTAATCAATTTGTTATGAGTTTCACAAAAATCAACTATTGAATAGTGTCAAAATTTACATAAAAGAGTTTTTAAAACAAATATTACATTATTAATTGGTATTAAATTCCAAAAAATCTAAGGCTCAGTGAAGAGAATTATATCATGATAGGTGTCTCATTAATGGACCACTTGGGGGTCTCTTGGATGTATATAATATGTTTATTAACCATATTATATAAAAATAAAAAGAGACATTTTAAAAGTGAAACTAATTAACTTAGAGTTAATACTTAAAGATAAGTTTAATATAAGTACCCAAACCTGTCTAAAATCTATTTGTTTAATGTTTTTCGACCTATACCCACCTTAACCTTTCAATAATCAACTTTGGAGCTATTATAAACCGAATATGAATTAATTATAAACTAATATTTCTAGCTTTTCCAAAGGTTCCCCTCACCCCTCTTATAAAAGGGCACTCCTCCTCTTTTCTTCAAACCGTCAAAGCCTTTGGGTTCGGCCAAACTCTGCCCAAATACTCTCACAACTTCCCTAACTACAACCTAGATGCCTTAGTTTGATCAGAAATCCAACCTAAGGAGCCATTTTGATCCAATCAAAAGGAAGAAACCGAAGAAGAGGTAATGATTTCACCACCCTTTTCCAAGTTCCTTTCTTCTTCCACTTCTTCTTTCTTTGTTATTACCATTATAAAATAATAACTTCAGTATCTTATATATATACTGTGATTTTATTATAAATATGGTACAACCATATTGAGTATTCTATCCACCCTTTGAAAAACATGTCACCATACGTGCGTACGTACGGCTTACCGTCTCCACGTCAGGGTGTAATTGTTATTCAATATATTATTATTCGGATGGGTATAATAATGATGTGTAACTCATGTAATTAATAAATATAACATGATAATGATTCTGTATATATGATATACTATCAACTTATATATTATTTTAATATCAAAAGAATGATATTGTCGCTCGTGCGTACGTACGGACTACCGTCTCCACAAACGCGATGAGATTCATTCTCCATCGTATCCATTCAAGTATAATTATCATTTGATGATTTTAAAATGATGTTTAAAAACATGATATCATTATGAATATTAATAATATACAACCTATCCATAACAAACACGGCTTATGTAACAAAACATATAAAAGAAAATGAGTAAGTTAACACCCGAAACGACGATAATTCTAAGATATTATTAACAAATCAATGTTAAAAGATCATATATGATATCATATTAATATATATGATTCTTGTATAATTTAATAACTATTATTTCACCATTATACAGGAGGTTAACCTACCCCAACCAAGGAAAAGTACAAGGTAAGGTTTATTTCACAATCTCTTCATTATCCGAGGTTGTTTATACGTAATAATCTAGTGGGATCTCTTTATCATCCACATCCATGTTTCTTGAAAATGTATTTCAAAACATTTTTACTATTTAAAAGAAGATGGGTTAAAGTCATTTATACCCTTGTTTTACTTTTGATAAGTTTTTTATAAAGGAATCTTTCTGTCTTTTTCCAAACAAGGTGCTTTTTAACCTTTTCGACAGAATTAAGGTAAGAATGTTTTATTAACTTATACGGCGGGTGCGGATATTTTCCACCGTTATAAAATCGTCGAAGCTTCCCTTACAATATTATAAGAATATTTTCAAAGAAAGTGTTTTATTTTATAAATATATGACTCTTAAATGATTTCAAAATAGAAAGAGATATTTCTCTAAAAAGAGTTTTGATTTCATCTATGGCAACATCCATTGATGGATTTTACGCTTATTTGAAGTTGATTTATTATGATACAAAACTTCTATATTGTATTTAAGGTTTTGTGATATGTTTGACTGTGGATGTGATATTTTTATACCATTCATGGTTTATGGTGAAAGTATTGACATTTCGTATGCTAGTTTTAATACGAATGTTTATGTTATGTTTAAACCTTTTCATATGGGAATGCATTGTACTTAATATGTGATGGGTGGAGCCCGCTATAGCTCCTCGATGCATCGGTAGGTCTCATGAGACAAACTAGTGTCTTGGCACAAGGCCTTGACAAAATCTTGTTTGTAGTCTTGGCACGAGGCCTTGGCTATGTGGTTATGATAGTCTGACATTATGCATTCCATCATTATGAAAGTGGTTATTGATATTGCGTGTGATTATTCGATTAGTAGAATATCCATGTGAATAAGTAAATGGAATTATTTCATTTTACTTTTTCCATACTATGTTGAAGTTCAAGTTTAAAAGGCTTTTGTTTTAGTTATACATTGCCTTAAATGTTTATGCTTATTTTTGAAAGTTTCCTCTATATTGTTTTCCTTACTGGGCATTTCAGCTCACCCCTTTTCTATGTTTTAATTTTCCCAGGATGTGAAGAAGTAAGTTATGAATGACCTGCAGGGATAGTATGTGGGGATATGAGTGTGGAATATGGAGACTATGTTGTTGTAGTATTTTTTCACTTTTTCAGGTAATGTAAAACTTTATGAATATATCTAGTGTTTCCAAGGCTACTAAACCAATCGGTTTTTCGAGATTTGATCTTTCTTGTGATCATGCCAATGTAATGTAATAATGCACCGACTCTAGGTAACTATGGTCGGGGCGTTACAATGAACATGACTTAATAGGGGTGGTTTTTACAGATCCATATCATGGTCATATATTCATACCAAATTAGAGGTGTCCTTTGTCACTAATATCCAAGGAAAGGTTTTCAAGGATTAAAAAACTTGTGAAATGAAGTAGGTTCATGGAAGGAAAGGATATTCAAGAAGGTTTTTGGATCCCTAGGGGATATACTACCATGTAATGGCCATATAATCATGGTAAATAGATATGATATGTGTAACATCCCAAGTAAATAAAGAATAATACATTTTCATATTTATTAATATTTGCGAATTAAATATTAATTTTACTTTAAAGGGGTTTCTATGTTCGATAGCGTACCCGATACGAAACAAAGAGTTTCTTTGAAATCGTACGTTGCACACTAGTAATAAAATAATATTATTTTAAATTTTAGTTAACAAATAGCCATTGTACTGGCGGGAATGGATAGAAATAACTAAAATATGATTATATATGTTTGTTACATTTTTTTACTTTTATCTAATAAAGGATAAAGGCTTAAAATACGAAAAGAATTCAATTTTAGGCTTATATACTCTAATTTTCACGAAAGGTCCACTTATCAACATTTGATGGAAAACAGTCATTAAATATAGTTTTGGTCACTCTTATAGATTCTATTGGACCAAATAAAACTCTTCTTTAGAATCGGGACATCAAATTTTACTTTGTGTAATTTTTTGGTATTTTTTTGATAAAGTTCATTTGTTTAAATGAATAGTGAAAATTGTTGTATTTTAATTCAAAACATCTTTTCAATTTAATTTATTAAGATGATTAGATAATCTTTTGAATTGGTTTTTAAGTAAAATTAGAATATATTATAACCATTTAATCCAATAGTAGTCGTTGTAATTAATTTCACTTTGAAATTGGACTTAAATTGGTGTCAATCTTTTGATACTTATTGTTTCATAAAAACACGCTATTTGTTTTGACTGCGGAAATTAATTATTAAATTAATTAATGCAACTTATATTTTTTTAATTTTGTAAAATACACATCATTTATTAATTCTGAATATCAAATATAGCTTAGGGTGATGTTTTGGTTTTTTTCTGAAAAAAATTAATTTTTGATGAAAAGTGAAACCGCAAAGTGGTGGTTACAAAACTTGATTTTTAGTTTAAATGGGACTTTACCACTTCTTTGTTTTGAATCTCAAAAATCCCATTTCAATAATTTTCATTATTAACTAAAATGTGGTTCAATAGGATTAAAATAATTTTTTGGTGAATAGTAACTTTTATGTTTTATTAATCGCGATTAAAGGTAATTAGTGTAATTTAAGGTAAAAATGATATTATAATAGAATGAAAATATCTTGACACTTGTCGTAACCCTATTGGATGAGTTATGGCCGACCAATACAACCCATGGGTCGATTTTTGGTACACCAGGAAGCCACTTGGGTATGACAATGACATTTATGCCTTTTATTTATAGTTAAAGTAAAAATGACACAAACATGAGATGTTTTACTAAACCAATTTTTACATGGGGTGATACAAGTCAGATTTTTGACTATAAATATTCATTGGAAATATAAAAAGATTTCATACATCATAGTATTTGTTTTTATAATTTTTAGACATTAAATAAATTAAAGTATTTATGACACCATGATGATGCAGCGATTACTTCATTATTTAACGATTTAAATAAAATGTAAAGATAATGTAAAATCTAAGACCTACACATGTCGAAAACCTATTGGATGGGTGGATTTCGAACCCCTATCACCTTATACTCGAAAAAAATCAATGTGGGACCATTAAAATCTGAAACGCATTCTATAATAAAGTAACATTTCTTTACTTTCCAAGAGTGCCCCTCCTCTCCTCTTATAAAAGGCCCCCACCTCTACCACCGTACCCACACTTAAAAAGCCTTTGGCTCGGACAACCCCTGCTCATTTTGTCTCTCCACAGCCCTCTCTATCTCTGTCAAGCCTCACTTTGGGCAGAAGTCTTCCCAAGGAAGCCTTTGAGCTCAAATCTAAGAGAGTTACCCGATTTTAAGGTGATGTCTTCACTTGAGTCGTTTTGTTTTATTTTGCTTCTACAACCCCCTAAATTCTTTTTATTCATTTACTCTGTAAAAACTCCAGTATCTTCAATATACTAGTATGTTGTTATAAGAATATTTAGAGCCACACTTACACACATCTACATCTAATGGTTAAAGAACATATTGTTTCTTTGGTTGGCGAATTTCGGCCTCACAAAACGATGATTGTTCAATCTTCTTTTAAACATCTTTAATGATGGCCATTAAGATGTCACTCTATTAATATATGATATATATTATGTTTATGGTTTCCTTATGCTTATTTATTTTTCATTTGTGGTATAACTTTATGGTTTCCATTGTGGGTAAACACGATAATTTCATTTTAGGAAGTGTGGACTACGACCCCCTCAAAGTGATGTGATTCGTTAATTCCATATGTGGGATGTATAAAGGATGGATTTAAAGATATTATATATTATGTTATACTGGAATTATAATATATCTCTATATCATTATTATTTCTTTCCATTAATATATCAGATAGAAATGAAAGTAGCGTTCATGCGTACGTACGACTTACCGTCTCCATGAACGGTGCATTTCATTTCCCATCCCCAATTGTAATGTACTATTATAAGTACATATATATAATGGATATATATGATGTATGTTACATCTAAATGATTAATATAAATCTGGAATTAAAATATACATACCTCTCATTTAGTTTTAATTCCATTAATATGACATAGAAATGGAAGTAGCGTTCATGCGTATGTACGGCTTACCATCTCCATGAACGGTGCATTTCATTTCTTACCTCTAAATGATTATGTGATATTATAAATACATGTGTATGCTAGATATATATGATATATATGATATCCAAATCAGGAATGTCATTCTGGATAAAATGAACCTTTGACCACATGAACAACATGTAATTGTAAGAAGTCCACTTTCGACTTAAGGAACAAATATCGACAAAACAAACATTATTAACTTAAATGATTACATAATGTTTATAACAAGGCAATAAGTGATATAAAAGGAATAATGAACTCGAAAAAGGTTCTTAAGCAAATATAAATTAACTCAATTTTATTATTCAGGACGTTAAAGAACGATCGAGTCAAGTCGGACCCGAGGTAAGGGACTTCGTCTCAATCACCTTTCATTGAGGCATTTTTCGTTTTATACAAAAATTTCTTTTATACGATGTATAAACCCCTTTGAATTTTACGTTTATTCAAAAGGAATATTTTTATAGGAAGCGTTTTACTAAACGAGAAAAGGGAATTTTTTTGTCGTATGTATGCGATGACAACGACTTCTCTGCCACCGTGACCATTATTTGAGATTCGGCTTCCTTTACAAGCCATTACCTTTTAATGAAAAATAAATACCATGTTTTTATTTTCTTTTATTTTGGTATTGAAAATGGATTTTTATAATGGATTTTTTTATGTCAATATATTTAAGTGATATATTCTGATCAATGTGTGGAAATGTTTTCATTCCATTATATTTGTTTTAGGTCTTATGATTTTTATAATGGTACTTGGATATTTGACAGGTGGTTACGTGATAAACCATATGATGGGTGGTGCCGTGAATACCAGGACGGGTGGTTACGTTATAACCTTTAATGCATTGCGTATGGAAGTCGGCCGTATAGCTATTCCATTAAGTATGTATGGAAGTTGGCCGTATGGCTATTCCATTAAGAGATATGTGTGGAAGTCGACCGTATGGTTATTCCACTTAAGTATGATTATGTCCCAAGTTACCTTTATATGTTATGTGTTCTTTATATGGGTTTTATGGTAATCCTTTTGTTAAAAAAGGGTATGTAATGATATTTTATTCAGTGAAGAGTTTTTACTGCTTCATGAAGGTGAAGGTATTACTTTGATAAAGTATACATGGTTTACTTGATGTTTGAAAAAAAAACAATTTTAATTCTTTGTGTATCCCTTACTGAGCTTTTTATGCTCACCCCAAGTTTTTTTGAAATGTTTTTCATAGGACTTAATGTGGATTAGGGTCAAGGATGGGATCAAGGGAATGTCTAGCTATCTAAAACATGGAACTAGACATGTTTCTTTTTAAGAGTATTAATTTTATGGAAACATAGTAGAAGTGTCTACTTTTTAATCTTTTGAGATGTAATAGTTATGTCCTAATTATATAAAACTCTAAACCTAAAAAGATCCTCAATGTGAATTATTCATTTAATTCAATATTATGTATGTTTAATGGCCGGGGCCTTATAGTTGGTATCAGAGGTCGGTTTAGACCACTTTAGGAGTTATAAAATTGTTAAATTATAAGTTAATTTATGGTATGACTGAAATGATATAGCATTTAAAGATTACCAGGTTGCTTCGCCTAAGATATTTCTATGTTCAGAATGGTTTTCCGCAGAGGAATCAAAGCAGCTATGTTGGGACGACATCAGGAGGAAGACAACCTTCCAAATTAGAAACCTGAGATGGTCGGAATTGGAACTGAACAGTTTGTTGTAGTGATGGCACAGTTGACTCAGGCTATATATGGTGGTGGTATCCCTGCACGAGATCAGCCAAATCAACCGCAGAGGAACATGTTAGTGGTGGAACATTTCATGAAGCAATATCCCCCATCATTCAGAGGATCATCTGACCCCGTGCAAGATGAAGGGTGGATTAAAGCACTGGAGAAGATTTTTGATGTCATGGGGTGTTCAGAACATCAAAAGGTTAGTCTTGCTATTTACCATTTTAAATTTGAAGCTGATCAGTGGTGGTCGATGGTAAAAAATTTCAGGGATAGTGATGAGATTGAGGATCTTCACTGGGACGAATTCAAAGGTATGTTTCTTGAGAAATATTTTCCTAAGGTGGTTTGTCTTAGGATGGAAAAACAGTTCCTATAATTGAGGCAGGAGGATGATTCTATGGCTGCTTATGAAGGAAAGTTCACTCGATTGGTAAGGTATGCTCCAAACTTCATACGAGATCTTGATAGTAAAATAAACCATTTTTACTCAGGGTTAAAGCCAAATTATCGAAGGGCTTCAGCTTCTCGTGAGTTCAAAAGTTATGAAAAACTTGTTCGATGTGCAGAGAAGGTGGAAATGGAGTTTTCTGATAATCAGGTGTTCTATGAAAAACAACGGAATAAGAGGTCCAGTTGGCAGGAAAAGGGTATGTATTCATCAAATAAGAAAGGAGGTAAGAAAACCAAATATCCATCATGTGAGAAGTGGGGTAAAATGTATCCTGGAGAATGTTTATCCAAGTCTAGTAAGTGCTTTCGGTGTGGTAAGTCTGGTCATATTGCTCTTAACTGTATGGAAGATGATCAAGAAGGCAATGAAAAGCCAGTGTTAAGATGTTTTAAGTGTAATGAAATGGGTCATTATGCAAATGAGTGTATAAAGAAGAACTCGACTGGGGGAAAGCATCCAGACTACAACCATAAAGGGGTGGTTAAATCTTCTGCAACAACTTCAGCAGATGTTGGGCCATCGAATGATGTAGTATCAGGTACACTGTTTGTTTGTTCAGATTATTCCAATGTGTTGTTTGATTCATGGTCTACACATTCTTTCATTTCTGAGAAGTTTTCTAGTAAATTGGAAATTCCATCTCAAGATATGAACCCTGAACTTATGGTAAAAACACCCGGAGGGAACGTTGAGACAAAAAGGAATTATAAGAACCTTCCTATCCTTGTGTGCGGAAATAATCTACCAGCAAACCTTATTGTTTTGCCTCTAGTAGAGTTTGATGTTATTTTGGGTATGGATTGGCTTTCTATTTACCATGCTAAGATTGACTGCAGTTCTAAAATTATTTCTTTTCAGAAAGACTTTCAGTTTGTGTACAACAATGAACCCTTACTGTTGATAATATATCAAGAGGCCGAGAAACTTGTAAAAGAAGGAAATGAATGTTACCTTCCACATATTGATGAAAATAATGGAACTGTTCAGATTAATGATGTGCCAGTGGTAAATGAGTATCTTGATGTTTTTCCTGATGAGTTGCCTAGTATTATTCATGATCAAGAAGTTGAATTTACTGTTGACTTAGTTCTTGATTCAAAGCCAATTTCAAAACCCCCTTATCGAATGGCTCAAGATGAACTTTTAGAGTGAAAGAAACAATTACAGGAGTTATTAGATAATGGATTCATTCGACCTAGCACTTCACCATGGGGTTCTCCTGTCTTGTTTGTTAAAAATAAAGATGTCTCAATGAGACTTTGCATTGATTATAGAGCCTTGAAGAATATTACAGTTAAGAACAAGTATCCTTTGCCTCAAATTGATGATTTGTTTGATCAGCTCCAGGGAGCTCAGTATTTTTCGAAGATTGATTTGAGGTCGGGGTGCCATCAGTTGAAAGTAAAAAAAGTAGACGTTCCGAAGACTGCATTCCGTACTAGATATGGCCATTATGAATTTGTATTTATACCTTTTGGGTTATCTAATGCACCTGTTGTATTCATGGAACTTATGAATATAATTTCCCTTGAGTTCTTGGATAAGTTTGTGGTTTTTTTCATCGATGATATTTTGGTGTTTTCAAAAAGTAAAGAGGAGCATGAAAGTCATTTAAGGGTTATCTTGAAAACCTTAAAAGAAAAGAAACTATATGGAAAATTCAGCAAGTGTGAGTTTTGGTTACAATAAATTTCCTTCCTGGGTCACATTGTTTCAAAAGATGGCATAACTGTTGATCCTGCTAAAACAAAAATTGTTGAAGAATGGCCGAGACCCAAAAATGTAACCGAGATCCATAGTTTCCTTTGTTTGGCAGGTTAATACCGAAGGTTTGTTGAAAATGTTTCATGGTTATATAGTCCAATGACTAAGCTAACTCGGATGGGTGTTAAGTTTATCTGGACAAATGAATGATGTTTGTTTTCAGGAGTTGAAAAGAAGATTGGTGAATGCTCCAGTTTTGGTACTTCCTTCCAGGAGTGGTGAGTTTGTTATATATAGTGATGCTTCGTTGAAGGGACTTGGTTGTTTCCTTATGCAGAATGATCAGGTTATTGCATATGCTTCACGTCAGTTGAAAATTCATGAGGTAAATTACACTACACATGATTTGGAATTAGCTGCTATTGTTTTTTCTTTAAAAATTTGGAGGCATCATTTATATGGAGTAAAGTGTGAAATATATACTGATCACAAAAGTTTAAAGTATATATTCACTCAGAAATAATTGTACATGAGATAGAGGAGATGGCTGGAATTAATCAAGGATTATGATTGTATAATTCACTACCATCCGGGAAAGGCCAATAAAGTTGCTGATGCTTTGAGTCGAAAAATTAATGCTTCATTAATGATGTTGTGTTTGGAACATGATCCTTTGGTTAAGGATTTGATGAACTTTGTCATAGAAGATGTTGGTGCAGGATGTCCTTCTGTTTTGTTTTAGGTATCGGTGAAATCATCTCTATCAGACAGAATCAAGAAAGAATAGAAGCAAGAGAGTGAGTTGCAGAAAAAGGTAGAGCTGGTTCAGAAAGGTATGTTGCATGAATTCAACATTGATAGTGATTGTGTTTTGCGATTTGGGAAGAGATTGTGTGTGCCTTGTGATTCATAGTTGAAGTGAGAGTTGTTATGTGAAGCTCATCGTTCTCTGTTTTCAGTTCATCCTGGCAGTACTAAGATGTACAGAGATCTGCGATAGTATTACTAGTGGGTTGGAATGAAAAGAGATATTTCTGATTTTACTATGAAGTGTTTGACTTGTCCGCAGGTTAAAACAAAGCGGCAGTTACCTAAAGGGATGCTTCAGCCTCTACCAGTGACATAGTGGAAATAGGAGAATATATCCACAGACTTTGTTGTGGGATTACCGAAGACATCTCGAGGTAATAATGCAATCTGGGTTATTGTTGACCGCTTTACTAAATCTGCTCATTTCCTTCCTATACGAGATAATTTTTCCCTAGATCAACATTCCCGTTTGTATCTTAAAGATATAGTCAGGTTACATGGACTTCCTCTCTCTATTGTATCTGACCGTGATCCTAGGTTTACTTCTAACTTTTGGAAAGGCCTTCAGAAGTCATTGGGTACTGAATTAAATTTTAGTACATCTTTTCATCCGCAATCAGATGGGCAGTCAGAACGAACAACTCATACCTTGGAGGATATGCTACGAGCTTGTTCGATGGATTATCAGGGAAGTTGGGACCAACATCTTTCTTTGGTAGAGTTTTCTTATAATAACAATTTTCATTCTAGTATAAAGATGCACCATTTGATGCATTATATGGGAAGTGGTGTCGAACTCAAGAATTTTGGGATGAAGTGGGTGAATGGAAGCTGATGGGACCAAAATTGGTAGAAGAGATGGCTGAAAAAGTTCAGTTGATTAAAAAACACATGAAAACAGCTCAGAGCAGATAGAAAAGTTATGCAGATAACCGAAGGTAGGATCTATCTTTTGAGGTAGGTGATCATGTTTTTCTCAAAGTCTCACCATGGAAGAGTGTGATGTGATTTTTTAAGAAAGGAAAGCTAAGTCCAAGGTTCATTGGACCACATGAAATTCTGGAGAGAGTTGGATCAGTTGCATACCTGGTGGATTTACCTCCGAGTTTATCTCAGGTACACAATGTTTTTCATGTTTCGATGTTGAGAAAGTATTTTCTAGATCCATCTCACGTTTTGTGCCCAGAGGTAGTTCAGTTGGAAGAGAGTCTCTCTTATGAAGAACAACCAGTCCAAATTCTTGACCAAAGAGAGCAAGTATTGCCAAATAAGGTAATTCACCAGGTAAAGGTTTTGTGGAAAAACCATATGGTTTAAGAGGTAATGTGGTAATCTGAAAATGATATGAGGGATAAATACCCCCACTTATTTTGATAAGTGAATAAAGTTGCGGGGACACAATTCCCAAAAGGGGGGAAGGATGTAACATCCCAGGTAAATAAAGAAAAATACATTTTCATATTTATTAATATTTTCAAATTAAATATTAATTTTACTTTAAAGGGGTTGCTATGTTCGATAGCGTACCCAATATGCAACAAAGAGTTTCTTTGAAATCGTACATTGCACACTAGTAATAAAATAATATAATTTTAATTGTTAGTTAACTCATAGCCGTTGTACTAGTGGGAATGGATAGAAATAACTAATATATGATTATATATCTTTTTTAAATCTTTTTTACATTTATCTAATAAAGGATAAAGGCTTAAAATACGAAAAGAATTCAATTTTAGGCATATATACTCTAATTTTCACGAAAGGTCCACTTATCAACATTTGATGGCGAACAGTCATTAAATATAGTCATGGTCACTGTTATACATTCTATTGGACCAAATAAAACTCTTCTTCATAATCGAGACATCAAATTTTACTTTGTGTACTTTTTTGGTATTTTTCCGATAAAGTTCATTTTTTAATGAATAGTGAAAAATGTTCTATTTTAATTCAAAACCCCTTTTTAATCTAATTTATTAAGATGATTAGATAATCTTTTGAATTTGTTTTTAAGTGAAATTAGAATATATTTTTACCATTTAATCCAATAGTGTTCGTTGGAATTAATTTTACTTTGAAATTGGACTTAAACTGGTGTCAATCTTTTGATACTTATTGTTTCATAAAAACACGCTATTTGTTTTGACAGCGGGAATTAATTATTAAATTAATTAATGCAACTTATATGTTTTAAATTTTGTAAAAGAGACATCATTTTTGAATTCGTAATATCAAATATATCTTAGGGTGATGTTTTGGTTTTTTTCTGAAATACTTCAATTTTTGATGAATAGTGAAACCGCAAAGTGGTGGTTACAAAATATGATTTTTCATTTAAATGGGACTTTATGACTTATGTGTTTTGAATCTAAAAAATAAAATTGAAATTATTTTCATTATTAACTAAAATTTGGTTCAATGGGATTAAAATAATTATTTGGTGAATAATAACTTTTATGTTTTATTAATCGCGATTAAAGGTAATTAGTGTAATTTATGGTAAAAATGAAGTTATAATAAAATGAAAATATCTTGACACTTGTCCTAACCCTATTGTATGAGTTATGGACGACCAATAAAACCCATGGGTCGATTTTGGGTACCCATGGAGCCACTTGGGTATGATAATGACATTTATGCCTTTTATTTAAAGTTGAAGTAAAAATGACACAAACATGAAATGTTTTACTAAAACAATTTTTACATGGGGTTATACAAGTAATATATTTTACTATAAATATTAATTGGAAAGATAAGAAGATTTCCTACATCATAGTATTTTTTTATAATTTTTAGACATTAAATAAATTAAAGTATTTATGACACCATGATGATGCAGTGATTACCTCATTATTTAACGATTTAAATAAAATGGAATGATAATGTAACCTCTAAGACCTACACATGTCCAAAACCTATTGGATGGGTGGATTTCAAACCCTTATCACATTATCCTCGAAAAAAATCAAAGTGGGACCATTAAAATCCGAAATTCATTCTATAATAAAGTAATATTTCCTTACTTTCAAGAGTGCCCCTCCTCTCCTCTTATAAAAGGCCCCAACCTCTACCACCTTACCCACACATCCAAAGCATTTGACTCGGCCAAACCCTGCTCATTTTGTCTCTCCACATCCCTATCTAACTCCTCGAAGCCTAACTTTGGTCAGAAGTCTTCCCAAGGAAGCCTTTGAGCTCAAATCTAAGAGAGTTACCCGATTTTAAGGTGGTGTCTTCACTTGAGTCGTTTTGTTTTATTTTGCTTCTCCAACCCCATAAAATCTTTTTATTCTTTTCTATTGTAACAACTCCAGTATCTTCAATATACTAGGATGTTGTTAGAAGAATATTTAGAGCTACACTTACAGATATCTACATCTAATCGTTAAAGAACATACTGTTTCTGTGGTTGGCGAATTTCTGCCTCACGAAACGATGATTGTTCAATCTTCTTTTAAACATCTTTAATGGTGTCCATTAATATGTCACTATATTTATATATGATATATATTTTTTTTATGTTTTACTTATGATTATTTATTTTTCATTTGTGTTATACCTTTATGGTTTCCATTGTGGGTAAACACGATAATTTCATTTTAGGAAGTGTGGACTACCACCCCCTCAAAGTGATGTGATTCTTTAATGCGATATGTGGGACGTATAAAGGATGGATTTAAAGTTATTATATATGATGTTATACTGGAATTATAATATACCTCTATATCATTATTATTTCTTTCCATTAATGTATGAGATAGAAATTAAAGTAGCGTTCATGCGTACGTACGGCTTACCGTCTCCATGAACGGTGCATTTCATTTCTTATCCCCAAATGTAATGTACTATTATAAGTACATATATATAATGGATATATATGTTGTATGTTACATCTAAATGATTAATATAATTCTGGAATTAAAATATACATACCTCTCATTTAGTTTTAATTACATTAATATGACATAGAAATGAAAGTAGCGTTCAAGCGTACGTACGGCTTACCGTCTCCATGAACGGTGCATTTCATTTCTTACCTCTAAATGATTATGTGATATTATAAATACATGCGTATGCTAGATAAATATGTTATATATGATATCCAAATCAGGAATTTCATTCTAGATATAATGAACCTTTGACCACACGAACAACATGTAATTGTAAGAAGTCCACTTTCGACTTAAGGACCAAATTCGACAAAACAAACATTATTAACATAAATGATTAAATAATGTTTATAACATGGAAATGAGTGATATAAAAGGAATAATGAACTCGAAAAAGGAACTTAAGCAAATAGAAATTAACTCAAGTTTATTATTCAAGACATTAAATAATGATCGAGTCAAGTCGGACCTGAGGTAAGGGACTTCGTCTCAATCACCTTTCATTGAGGAATTTTTCATTTTATACACAAATTTCTTTTATACGGTGTATAAACCCCTTTTAATTTTACGTTTATTCAAAAGTAATATTTTATATGAATCGTTTTACTAAACAAAAAAGGGAATGTTTTTGTCATATGTATGAGGTGACAACCACTTCTCCGTCGCCATGGCCATTATTTGAGATGTGGCTTCCTCTAAAAGCCATTACCTATTAATGAAAAATAAATACCATGTTTTTATTTTATTTTATTTTGGTATTGAAAATGGTTTTTTATAAGGGATTTGTTATGTCAATATATTTAAGTGATATATTGTGATCAAAGTGTGGAAATTTTTTCTTTCCATTATATTTGTTTTATGTCTTATGATTTTTATAAAGGTACTTGGTCATTTGACAGGTGGTTACGTGATAAACCATATGAAGGGTGGTGCCGTGAATTCTAGGATTGGTGGTTATGTTATAACCACCAATGCATTGGGTATGGAAGTCGGCCGTATGGCTATTCCATTAAGTATGTATGGAAGTTGGCCGTATGGCTATTCCAGTAAGAGATATGTGTGGAAGTCGACCATATGGTTATTCCAATTAAGTATGTTTATGACCCAAGTTACCTTTAGATGTTATGTGTTCTTTATATGGGTTTTATGGTAATCCTTTGGTTACAAAAGGGTATGTAATGATATTTTATTCAGTGAAGAGTTTTTACTACTTCATGAAGGTGAAGGTATTACTTTCATAAAGTATACATGGTTTACTTGATGTTTAAAAAACTAGCAGTTTTCATTCTTTGTGTATCCCTTACTGAGCTTTTTATACTCACCCCAAGTTTTTTTGAAATGTTTTTCACAGGACATAATGTGTATTAGGGTCAAGGATGGGATCAAGGGAATGTCAGGCTATCTAAAACATGGAACTAGACATGTTTATTTTTAAGAGATTTTATTTTATGGAAACATTGTAGAAGTGTCTACTTTGTAATCATTTGAGATGTAATAGTTATGTCTTAATTCTCTAAAAATCTAAACCTGAAAAGATCTTCAATGTGAATTATTCATTTAATTCAATATTAAGTATGTTTTAAGGCCGGGGCCTTATAATGTGTCATCACACTAACTTTTTCTAAACTTGTTGGTCCGAATAGCATGGATTAGCTTTTTATATGGTTATATGGTGGTCCATAATTGTTTGTTTCCTATTAACTTTATTCTATAAAGTTTCAAAATCCATAAAAATTGGATGCCTAGTGGGAATAAACAAGAATTTTTCTCAGGATTCTTATTACGAGGTTTCATCCAGAAATCATTTATAAAATTTTCACTTATAATTTAAAGACTTGTGGTATTGAAAAATTAGGTGATAGATTTTAACATCAAATTTTTTTTACAAACAATGAATGTGATTATGGTTGCCTAGTAATTACCACATGCGAAGTGGGACCACCAATATGGAAAGGGTTAGTTGAAAACCCAATGTGAATGGAGGACATAAATCTATTATAAACTATCTCACAGAAGATCTGTACATAGTTTAAGGTCATAGTGATTGATCCAAAAAGCAACAGGAAACCCATTTAATAGAAAATAATAAAATTGACCCTTCATAAATGGAGGGTATAATTCCACTATAGACTATATTAAGGGGGCACACAGTTTATAGTCAAGATGCATGGACCTAATAAAAAAAGATAATAACCCAAATGGGGCCCAAAATATAATAATGTACCAAAGATTTCTAAATATAAAGTGGTGACATTATATATAAAAACAAAATGTTCATGGATCAACAGTAGTGAGGTGGATCAGGTATACAGTGGATGACCATGGACTCTATTTGAAAAATGGGTTCTGTGGTGATTCTGTGAAAGAATATGAAAATTAAAGGATATTAAATTTTGAGAAAACAATTCATATTTTTGAAATGACATATAGGGGGGAATATGAAGAGGCTTATCAGGGTAATATTATCCATTTTCAAGAAGAAGTGTCCTTTAGAGTTAAATGAATAAAATATCAATATCTATAGAAAGATTTTCATTAATCTTAGACTCTTCAATAATGAATTTTGATTTATGAAAAAATGTTGTTCAAAAGGATAATGGAGGTATTGTAGACTTGGTCCATTTATAAACAGGATGACATGTTTCCCTCAAAAGGCGTGAAAATGAATGAGGACTTGTGGTGGCGTTCTGAACATAGTGATCAAAAAATCTATCAATAATATTTACATTTATAGTCCTTTTACTATAGGCGGTCAACAAAACATTAATATAAATAATTTAGAATGTTTTATTTTATCTAGATGTTTGTTTGGGGAGACATTCTATTTTTGATAACCTTATATGGATCTTTCTCACATATAGGGAAATTGGGCCACATATAGGGGATCACTATGATCAATTTAAGGTCTTGTTGGGAAGAAAAAATGTATTGTAGTTTAATTTAATGTGATGATAAATCATAAAATATACTCTTATATAGATTTAAATCCTACATGAAATGGGGGATGTTTTATATTTTTTTTGGAATTAGCATCGGGAGAAGATATATAACACATTTTTGTAATAAAATACCCAGGTTTCCTTAGGAATGGAGCACTCAAACCTATCATATATTTGTAGATAGGGGTCATATAACATATACCCTTACATATATATAACTCTCATGTGAGTAATGTGTCACATTGTATGGATCACTCCATGTAGGTTAAGGTAATGTAATATGGAAAATATATTGTCTAGTTTAACATCTTGAACTAAAGACTTAAGTGTAACTACCTAAAAATGGAGACATTTTAGTATAAAATAGGTCCATTTATATTCCATTATATCTATAATGGATTAATTTTTATGTTCTATACTTTCTATGTGAAATTTTTGAAATGGGTATTCACTACAAATCCCTATGTGTAGAAGAGGATGGAAATTTGTTTGATAAATTTTGTGGTTGGGCCCATGATATAGGATGTAGGAATCACTATGTTTCCTGTCAGAATAGGAATCTGTCCACAGGTGGTTCTTATATTGTTATCCTAATGGCGATCAATCTCATTCATAAGGGGAAATAGTTTCAACATAGGTTTATAAGTGGGAAACGCTACGATTAAGACTCTTAAATTGATCTAGCTCATACATAGGAGAAGGGAAATTACACCCGGGGTCACTACATTAATCATGTTATATGCAAGACATAATATTTTATCGATCAATCCATAGTTCTTGTGCGGCCTATTCGGCATATATCAAAATCATGTGTAGGGGAGGATAATTGAATTTTTATTATAATTTTTCCATGATAGAAATGATGTATTATAAATAGGTACACAACACTAAAGTTAAAAAAAAGTTTTTAATTTTTATAAATCATGGTTTGGCCTAGACTCAGGCATAACTACATATCCTACCATTGTAGGAATCAATCCATACATAGTTATTGAATAGAAACACCATGAAAATATCTATCTCATTTAAAGGGAAAGGGCCAATTTTTTTCTTTCATATTTGTATATGGGAATAGGATTAAAGATCTTGATGCCACTATATATCTTGAAATAATCAAGAATCAATACAAATTACGTTCTTAAAAATAATCTCCTTGAATAGATTGAGATCTTATGCTAGGATAGGGGTATTTATAACATTTAGGATTGAGAATATTGTGTGCCAATGATTCCTACACAGACCTAGCTCTTATGTAGGGGGATTAAGCCATGTAAAATGGGACACTCTAGGTAGTTTATGGTAATTTGAGATAGAATTTTTTTTTATTTTATTCTTTATGATCATAGTTATGCATGATGAGTTAATAAAAAAATACCTCAATGTCATGTTAGTCATAATCAGTGTGAGAAACAAGAGGCAACTAGGTAATAACCCACACCATAATAGGGAACATGATGTAGTCCTTGTCAACACTTATCATGAGATTTGGAATCAAAGATATGAAGGTTGTCAAAATTTTTAATTTCATGTAATGAGGATGCTCACAATGTGGATTAATATCTTACAGTGTGGATAATAACCATTTAGTTAAAATTTCATGTTTAAGATGTTTTCATGAAGTTATATATAGTTATATAATGATAAACACTATATATTATAATGTTATACAATGAGGATGATACGCTAGTAGTTTAATTTCATACAACTAGTACTTGTCTTGAACAAATTAACATCATATGACAAGGTTGATCTTTCCATGAAAATTAAGGTTGTATGAAAATAAATTTTGGAAATGGATATGATATTTATGAAAACTACTTCTTCAGAAACCTTGAATTAGTGGATAGTGTGTTGAATTATTCATCCATTGTCACTAGGGAGTAATATCTTTTAGAACCAACCTTGTGTATTATTTAGGGTCTCCCCCACTTTGATTAGATCATTAGAAGATTTATTCTTGGTATCATCAAAGATCTAAGAACCAATACCATCTCTACTTATAAAAATGAATGAAGGAAATCTTTCATATTGAAAGATCACAAAACACTGTTTGGATGAACTTCCATGTTGTGAAATGTGTAAAACCTCTTATCTTCAAGTCATTCCAAATTATTTATCCACTTATGAGACTATTAGTCTTTAAAAAACCGGTTTCATATAAAATTATGAATAAATAGAAGCTGGAACTTGATGGGATGTATTATCTATATCTCAAATACATGTGAATATTTTGTGGTATTACAGTTCATGGTGAGTAGGAACACAAAGGATTCATAATATTTTTTTCCAGGACCTATTAACTTTATCCACAATCTTTAAGAGTAGAATAGAGAGAGTATTATTACAATCCACTATATTTATATTTTCTACTTCATGGTATAGGGATGAGTGGTTAGACTGGATAACATATTAGTAATACCAAATTTTCAACTTAGAAGAGAAAAAATCAGTGTCATTGCCTTTAAATATCATATGAAAGAGAGTAAATCTAGTAATGGTGTTCATCTTCATGAAGATAATGGTTACCTTTGTGTTGAATTCATTTAGGGATATTTCCTCATCCTACTTAGAGAATTAATCAATTGAATTAAGGATGTACAAGAATTTCGTGGATATATTTAGGGGATATTACCCAATGAAATATTATAAATAGATGAAAAATAACTCAGAATATTTTGTGGTGTACAAATATTCTAGGGATTGATTGATAAAATTATCATGTATTTGGCTGGGATGACATTTTTTGGTGAATTATATGGAATTTTGTGTCATCAATGGAAAAAAGTTTACAAAATAAAAAATATAATTGGAGATAGTAGTTCTAGATTAATGAGTTTTACAGGTGGCCAAGGGATTTACTATAAAATAGTAAGGGCATATCCTCCTTCAATGTATCTAAGTAGGACGCTATGAAATCATTTTTATAGATGATTTTCTGAACATTCGGTCCATTGAAATTGATGAAGTTTACAACACTTCATCAAATCTATTCATTCTTGGATCGATCTGATAGAATAATTATATTTTAGATATAATCTTCAATATGGGATATCTATTCAGTATTAATATCATTTGGTGAGTATATCATCCCTAATAGCTGAATGGTGGAATTTATCTCATCAATATTTTACTTATAATAGTAAGTGATATGGGATACTACCCAATGTCATAGAAGGATGATAAATTTTTCAACTCGGACTGAATCTAAAAAGTTTGTGGGTGCATTAAGAAACACATCAGACTAAGAATTTTATTAATGTGAAACATATACTAGTTTCTTATCAAAATGGAATTCATCCATTAATCCCCATAAATAATCAAATAGGGGAATTATCTACCATCTTAGTGGTATATTCTCCATTAATCCACTTGATCACTAACATTGAATCACCCTTGATATCTACGTGGGTCACTAGAATTTCAATGTATAATTAAAAACAATTAATGATGGATTTTTACTCCACTACATTTGTTGTAAAACCTTTTGAGAATAATACGTTGTAGGAAAAACTATTTTCACAAGTGAAATTAGAATAACTTCCAAAAAAACACTATTGAGTTTTGGTTTTTCTATCCATTTTCCCATTTGGATTCTAGAAACACCATAAAAGTACATATCCCATGTTTGGGGAGTGTTTTGAATAGAATATATCCCTTCATCGAGTAGTTTAAAATATATTGGTGTGCCTCTTATGATGATATGAATCTTGAGAAAGTCTGTAAATGATTTCCCTTTAACAAATTTATTTTCTATTAATCCGATATCAAACTAATATAAATTGACTTCCCACCATGCTAGTAATCCAGCTAACATTTGGAGATTGAGGATTTACCTTAGTTGGTCAATTAAAGAGTCTAATTGGACCATGTAGTGCTGCGGGTAATGCCTCATATTTTAAAATGATAGGATTAAGGAACATATATTTTTTTTGATGTTAGAATATACAGTCTTAGTATCTAGAATTGTTCTACTATGATATTAAATAATATTATCTTTTCCAACCTATTTCTTGTGTGAATATGGAACCAAGTGACTAATAAATAGATACTAGATATAATATGAGTGTCCTCTATTCCACTGGTTACATCAATATGGTTTTTCTTTATTGGTATTTCTTGATATTGTGAAATTCCACCTAAAACTCTTCATCCAATGATAAATAACTCCATTCTTCATTAGTTTAGTGAATGGTAAGAGATTTACTATAACGTTTCATATGAAGTGTCTGATGGAAGAAATGTTCCCTTGAATCCCTCTCAAATATTTTAAATTATGATGTAGTGGTATGTTAAGCATTTCTTTTTTCTTCTTAGGGTTGACTTCTATGTTGTGATGGAATACCACAAATCCAATAAATTTTCCAAACATCACCCAAAATTCACAATTTAAGGGGATCATTTTCAAGCTATATTGTCATAGATTTCTGAACACTACTTCAAGGTTACTGATATAATCACAAAATTGTTGATATTTTACCACCAAATAATCTCCATTACATTCCATGGTATTTCCCAAAAAAATAAATGAAAATATGATTCATGGAATGCTGATATGTGACACTAAAATTAATCAAACCAAAGGGAATTAATAAGTAACAATACCCCCTTTGGGATCCCTAAATATGATGGAATCCTTTTCATCATGGTCTATTGAGATCTATTTATAACTGGAGTATCAATATATAAATAAGAGTTCTTGGAACCCAATTTTTGTATCTATGGAAAGTTCCATGATTGAAACTAGGAACTATTCCAATGGAAAATGAAATTTGAGATCCCTAAAGTCAATAAAATATATATTTTTCTCATTCTTATTTTCAATTGTGATGATTTTTGAAATCCATTTCAGGTACCAAACCACTTGAATAAAGTCTAATTTGATAATATTTCTGACATTGGATTTCAATTATGCATCATGAGTTGTTTTCATTGACCTAACTACCTACCTTTATCTTACTGATCTTCAAGAAAATCGAAATTATGGGTGGCCCATAAGGATCAATCCTAGAAATTTGTATCTATTTCAATGTGAATAATTCTTGATGTCTCTTCCAAGAGGAGGCATAGGTCCCCTATTCTTTGGTAGACCTACCAACACTAATTCGGTTAGGTTATAGGTCTTCTTTTATTTCTGTATTTACCTATCTGAGCTCATAAATGGTGGTGGAGATGACATCCTTTAATGATGGAAGGACATCTATAATTTTATCTTCATCCTCTTATTATGATTCAATCTTATTGGAAATTGGTTTTGAATGAACAGTTTAACGTTTAAGAGATAATACATGGGAATTTTGACCTATGTAAATGATAGGGAGGAGTTTTTAAGTCATAAGAGTAATGATATGTGAGAATTATGGTTCAGGTTACTTTATAAATTATCTCCTTCATCTCAATACACTGTGAAATTTATAAAATTAGGAGATGAAGGGATATTTTCTCAGATAGAATATGATATGAGATAATTTTTTTCTTTATTGGATGATATAGGGGTGTTTTCAAACTCCGATTATGCCAGTATGTGTGAATTTTCATTAATACATTCAATATTATCTATAGATTTTATCTTCTATAAATAAGAGTAGAATAAATGTAAACACCATGATATTTGGGAGATGCCTTAAGGGAATTTATATTTCCCACTAGATATGCAAGTGCATTTTATAATCCTAATGGTGATTTAGAAGTCTCCATAGATTTTGGAGATAATGTGGGTGTACTTAATTTAGGTTCATCATAATTATTTCCAGAGTCATAGCCTTTTCATGCATTATTGGATTCAGTGTACATGACTAATATAATGAATATGGGATAAAATATACCTAGTCCATACGCATGTCTCCTACCTCAAGGGTTAAGGATGATCTGATTAATGGATCTTGGCTATGTGGTCAGAGTGTTGGTAAGAACAACTCTTATGTAGAGAAGATAAAGTGTGAGATTAATTTGAATGATAATAATGTGTATCACTTCCTATATCAGTTGATCCCACTCTAAATGTTTATATTTTTTCCATCGCATGTCAAAAATGTGATTAGATTCCCCTTAATTTCAAATGGTATTCACATAAATCAATGATTTCCTAAATCATGGGTAATGTTACTCCCCAACCCAAAATATTTGAGCCAATGAATTATTTTATTACATCGGCATTGTTATAAAGAATCACATCCTGAAGGACCATTATGTTTAGTAGTCTTGGAAATCCATATTATATACATTATACCCATTATACATTCTGAAATATGAAATAAAAGTATGATCCATAATAACATAAATAAATAGAATCATTGAATGCTTATTCAAAGATTTATTCTTCATAGCCAAGGGAAAGAAACATAATAAGGGTGATATCAAATTCCCATTAAGGGTATTAAAGGAAGAATAAATAATGAATCAATAGGAATAAATTAATATTTCAAGGTAAATAACTCATAACACATGCCATTCATGTAACTAGCTAAGTAAAAATAAATATGGCACGGTATGAAACTGAAACTCAGGTCATCTAAATCAATAAACTGAGACTGAAATGTATCCATAGGTATGTAAACACAAAATATCATGGATGAAAAATAACTGAATCTAAATGAGTGAAATGATTTATTATTGTAGACCATGTTTCCTAGGTGCGTGGTACCTTTACCATCACGACCTTTCACAAGATATTTTGCTACATGTTGGGTAAAAACCCATTTGATTGGAAAAATTATTCATCTCATGAGACAACTAATGCATCAAGGTTCTATCTATAACTGGGCCCCACCCATGTCGTACTAGTCCCAAACATTTATAATATTCATGAAAAATGTGCCTTACCAAAATGAATCCATAATGAATATAAGATACCTATTTATCAATAATTCCCTGGTAAATCAAATAACGGTCAAAGTGAACACTATATGTAGAATGATATACGGTTTAGGAAATAATAATATCCATTGTGTGATAATATGGATATTCAATTTAATTTACAATGACCAATTATTACAATAAAGTGAATTTTTCCTAGAAAAAGTTAAGAATCACAAATTGGAGTGAGATTTCAAATATAATCATTAAAAATATGTTTTAAAAAATTAATCATTATCATCCCAAAGATTTTCGTACCACATAAAACATTTAATTCATAATCCACATAAAGGAAAGCTTTTAATACCATTAAAAAAAGTATTCATGATATAATATATAAAAGGGGGAGTAGATACACCATCCAAAATAATTGTGTGGTGTATATGGTGTGTGCCTTACAAAAAGAAAAGTAAGACAATAATCCCTTACCTTAACTTTTCTTTTATTGTGTAGTATTTATCCTTTATTATAGTGGTTTAAAATATGTTAATAACTTGTAATATTACCATAATAATTTTTATAATATCATATAGTAACTTCTTATAATATTTTATTTCTCGTTTTTAACACTCTTTCAATAATCTCGTAATTTCGGGTGTTAATTGCCCAATTTTCTCGAAAAATTTTTGACTTGTTATTTTTTATTGATATTTATTAGATCATGATTTCATCATATAAATAGTTTAAACTAAAACTAAATTATATTATATATTCATTAAATATTTTAATATAGTAGTCTATAGTATTTGATGATTAGAAATGATGTGCATTGTTCATGGAGACGTTAGGTCGTACATACGCATTAATACAAATTTCATTTATTTTCTGTATTAAAATAAATAAAGATAAAAAATTAATATATATATATATATATATATTAATTACAGTATCATATATATTTTCTATATGTCACATAGGTTTATTATAACAATCCTTTATACGCTCCATGTATGGAATGAACGAGTCATATTGCTTTGAGGGGCGGTAGTCCACACTTCCTCAAACGACATTATCGTATTTACACTAGATGAAAAGAATAAAGGTATGTTATAAATAAAAATTAAAAAATAATAAATAAATTATAAATATCATATAAAACATATATAAACCTATTTTTCTTCATAATGGCCACAATGATAGGTGTTAATGGAAAAATAAACAATCATCATTTCGTGAGGCAATAGTTCTCCATACACATAAATAGTATGTTCATTACCCATTAGATAAGGGTTTGTGTATGTTTAGGTGAAAAAAATATCATAAAAAAAATCCAGGTATTTTTTGAATAATTTTTATTTTATGTAATTATATACTAATAATAGTATAGGGAGTGTACAATGGAAATGAAACTAAAAATATTGAGAGAATATGTAACCTCTTAATTACGTGCCTTCTTTTGGTTTATACCAAAATATTCCTTGAATTTCAATCTGGAAAAAGGAAGGATTCTAGGTATAGGGTAGGGATTTTGGGAAGCTTTTTTTTAGAAATTGGCCGAACATAATAGGTTTTCAAGGTGTGAAGAAGTGGGAGAGGATTTGTCCTTTTATTGGGAAGGAAAAGGACTCACTTGGATTTTTTGAATGAAAGATAGGTATACACATGTTCTTACCAAATGAAAAGTCATAAAAACCCATTAAAATCAATAATGTAAGTATTATGTCCGAGATACATCTATAAAATGGATTTTAGATAAGTGGGTATGTCATTTGGTCCCCTAAGATAAAGGTTTAGTCATTTATTAATCTTAATTTTTCCATAATCGCTATAATAAATATTAATAACTTTCACTGATAATATTGGTCAAAAATTATGTTTATATTATTATACACTAAATAGAATCATTATTACAATGGTTTTTCACTTTTTTTGAAATTCATTTCATAGAAGTGGGAAAATTAAGATTAATTATAATCTAACAAATGGAAGAATTAACTGATTTTACTAAAAAAATGTTCAATGGTTTATTATGTTTCTATATTCAGTTTCAAATTGAAATTGATTCTAATGAACTAAATTGTATTAATATATGTATAATTGATCTAATTTTACATTAAAAAATTTTAATTTATAATTTAACATGAACAATTATTTAAAAGAAAATGTTGTTTTTAACTAAAATGCTTTATTTTTTCACTATTCATCAAAGGATGATGTTTCTCACAAAAATAAAAAAACATACCACTATAATAATTCTGACATTATTAATTCAAAAAATTAAATTTATTTTATAAAATTAAATTCATAAATGTTTCAAAATTATGATTTAAAATTGGTGCGCCATTAAAAGGTGGTAAAAATGCCTTAATAGAAATATAGGTTTTTATGTGTAAAATTGGGTTTTTTTATATTATGTTGATAAAATCAATTGGATGAATATATAAAATATTATTGAATATATAAAATTTATATTTCATTAAAATCATTAACTAATTTAATATAATTAGGTTTACTGTCACGAACTGAATCTGGCCGCCACCAATACCGGCACCAAACCTATCCCATGGCATGGCCTGAAAGGTGTTATCTATCCCAATGAGTTGGAACAAGTCCTCGGGTATCATTAATTTAGCTTTGGGAATGATTTACCTGATTATGAAAGCATAAAACATTAAAAATAATCCATAATATAAATCTGAAATTTTGTAGCCAAATAATTCATAAGTAAAAACCAGAACTGAATACATTGGTTTAAAGACAATAAAAGTGGTCCAAATAAAAATAAAAATATAAAAAAGACATCCCTATGGACTCCTCACAACAAGGGTTCATCACCCACAAGCTGTCTCTATAACTCTACACCAAGGATGGGAACTAACACCCCAAACCACCACAACCCAAAGCCTTTCCTTTACCTGAGTCAAACATAACAAAGTCTAGTTACACCCAAGGGGTGTAATTAGGTTTTGATCCTAATCCGAATAGGATACCACCCAATGATTCCAAAGAGCATGAAATAAAATGTGATATAGCAAGCCGTTTTAATACACAAAGAAAATCAGTGATAAATTTCAAGAAATGCAACATTCAATTGAAAATAGTTTTCAAGATAAAATTTTCAGAACATTCACACATTTAAATATACATGTTATATATTGTAAATTACTGTAAAAAACACCCTAGTACAATGTAAACTATCACAAATACAATGAGAAAAAAAATCAAGAACACCCCTAGGCACTAGATAGTCTCGGACCCCATGCACCTCGTACCTCTGTTTAAAGTAACCATAATAAAATCCACTCTTATGCACGAGCCAGTAGTAGGGAACATACTCATAACCTAATGGTCCCAATTCATAGTCAATATAGTTTATTTAGTGTTTTTTATACAAATTCAAAGTGAAACAGGGACAAAACCCATTTGGTCCACTAGCTGTACTAGTACAAATCTTCCCCACCAAGGTACCTTGGCTTCCCCCTTTGTGATCAACAAAATTCAAAATGCTACATAAATAAATTTTCATATAAAACACCACTACTGGTCACATACAATCTGTAAAGTATCTAAACACATTTTACACAACTTAAAACATACAACAAAACACTTTGATTATCAATAAAACTTCTTCTCAAAACCATGCATTGTTTTTCACCCAAAACTCATTAAAAACCACGCTTTTCACACCATGTGAACACTCGTAAATTACCAAAATAGAAATTTAAGACCATTATATTTTAATGAAACTAAAAAATCATTTCTTGGGGTATCCCCATGTGATCTAAGAAATGATAACTTTGTAAAACCTCTATTTTCACACAAACATGGCACTTAAAAATCACATGTTCCACAAACACCATTAAAACCCATTTTCATAGAAACAACCAAAGGGGATAAACATTAAAAACATGATTTTAAGCCCTATTAAATTTCAATAAAATCAAATAAGTATTTATAGGGCATCTCCAGTTGAACCCTTAAAAGATATCTAGGAATAACCCCCAATTTTACAAAAAATGGCACTTCAAATTCATTTTCCACACAAACACCACTAAAACTAATTTTGGAAGCGATAATAAAATTCAATAAACTGAAGATATCAAAAACAAAGAAATATAATTCACATAAATTGCATAAACATGGAATCACTTACCAATTTAACGAAAACCCTTTGAATCTCCGTGCGAAAATCAAATCCCACCACCACTGCACCAAGAGAGACCTAGATCAAACCTAAAACCATAAGAATTGACCAAGGAAAGCTACGGTTAAACTCAGGGTTCGAAACCCTAGTTTCTGAACATTAGTAACCTCATGGATAAGGTAATAATCACTAATAACAATGAATGAAACCCTAAACAAATTGAAAGAAGAGTGAAAGGGACTCACTTACTTGAGGGATCTTGAAGAATTGCCCCAAATACACAAGTAGCTGTATTTTAAAATAGTCAAAAATACATGGGTGGTTCTAAGAAGGATGATGAGATTATTTGGGAACTATAATGGAGTAAAAAGAGTAATAATTGAGAGTGTTATGAAGGAATTAAGTTACCTCTTCAATTATGGCCGATTTGAGAAACCCTATAATGCCCTACACTAATTCGTGATGAAAAAGAGATCCAAAGAGTGGGGAAGGAGGCTGGGCACGTGGATGGGTTTAGTGGTCTTGGGTGAGACTTTGAATCACCGATAAACCCTTAAAACTGAATAACTTATCAATTAAAAAAATTGTTTTTAAAAACAGAAATGGGCCTCTGGGCTGGCCCAATTCCTTAAATAAAAACACGAAATACACCATTATTATGGATTACTAATGGTTCTAAATCGCAATGGAGGTGTTAATAGGTCATATGAGGCCATTTAAGAATTATAATGGGTGACAAATATTAAAAAACGAAAATTTTATAGAAGATTTTTTTTTTTAAATTTGTAATTGGGCTCATGGTTTGGCCCAATTCATGAAAACTCACCCATTCCTCCATAAAAGCTAGGGAAACCCCCAAAACAAAGAATTAATGGAAAATAAATGAAAAATAACTTTAAATTATTTCATTTATGTTTCATTTATTAAGACAAAACTATTTTTTAATTAAAAAAATAATAATATTCCTTTTTACATCCAATTGGTTCTTATTTTCATTTCTCATTAATTGATAAACCATGGATTCATTTTATATTAATATTAAACCTATATCTTCTTAAGTTAGTTTATAATATTCATAAAAAATAACATAACATCTAGGTTATATCATTTTTTTATTAAATAATAATATTTTAATATTACATTTTTATTTGGTGAATCTCTATCTTACGTAGAATGCATGTTTTCGAGGAAGGTTTCCCTTGCGTGTAACACAAGCTATCAAGGAAGGTCACTATTGTTCAAGATAGTTCAAAGTTTAATGCATATATAGAATATATTTTAAATATATAATATATTATAAAAAATATAGATATTATATTCCCTTACATGCTTGGTGTCGCGTGTCATACATGCTATCAAACATAAGTTTCGTAATTTAGAATTTTGAGGTGTTACATTCTCCATACTTAAATCAAATTGTGTCCTCACAATTTAAACTTGATATGAGTAATATAGGGATTTAAAATTTATTATTAATGAAAAACCCATAACATAAATGGTTTAAAAACACATATTATTAATAAGAGGGAAATGAAAGTACAGAAGTTATATATCCAGGTTTTATTATAGGAAAACATAGGTGGGAAATGGAAACATTAATGCGGAAGAAAAATATAACAATCATGTTTTGATGGAGAGTGATATGGAACATGTTTAGACATAAGTTGTGGACCACAGACCGATAATCTATAGGTGTGAATAAAGGCCATTGATATCATAAAAAATGATGATAATAGGAAAACATTTTTGTTTCAAAACCCCCTTTTCTATAGATAAGGAATTATTTCACACTATAATAATATACGTAAATATATTTTTCTATATACATAATATTTTCTTTTTTTTATCAGTTGAACTCTTTCTACGTCATCCTTATCACATGATGAATCATATACTAGATTAATACATTAACCTCTAAAATCTCATCCAATGATTTAAAATTTCATAAATGGTTAACTTTTCTTACATATTATGATCCAATAAATTTTTAAGGAGAGACACTGAATTTCCAAAATGAAATTTTCATTAGCCTTTAATTAACCCGATGCAGCACTAAATTTTCACATTCAAAATATGTAACTAACTTGATCATGCATCCTCTTGAAAAATTTAAATAACTTAAATCACCATAAAACCTCATTGGAAACATGAATTCTTCATTTATCATTAACCAATACACATGTTATTTGATATATTAATTTAATCCATAAGTGTTGTAAACTCTATAAATGATAGAATAGACCACTTACCAACACACCATTAATCAGCTATAAGGTAGTCAAAATTTATCCAAACCAATCATTTCTTCTTCATTATCTTAATTTCAAGAACATATTAAGGGTTGTCTTTCTCTCAGTCATGTGGTTTCTAAAATTTTTAACTTTTAATGAAATGAATTTTATGTATAACATTACATATATGATCTCAAATACTCAACAAAAAAGTACTGTAGTAAAATCCTAATATATTCTATATTTCTTATAACAATTAAATTACTGATAAAATATTATAATGTCATAATTATTGAATAGTAACATTAATCATTCATCTTTATATACAAAATTATCATAAATTGATCATTATCTAATAACATCATTTGTGGTATATTCCATTGATGCTTGAGACATTCGATTTCATAGTGTCCCATTTCCTTTTAGTTGATTCACTGTATGTTGTAAACCTTTTCTTACACTTGAAATAAAAATCATGTGGGACTTTATTTCTAAAATTGTATAAAACTCCCATTATTTTTAATAAAGTACTAAGGTGTTTCTTTCCACAATTATGAAATTTGGGGAAAATCCTTCTTTCCATCATTATCTTTATCCATCTTTTTCTCTATAATCCTCTTCTTCTCTTACTTTCCTTTAAATCCATAGAAGATGTAGAATTCATAACTTATCTAGTAAATACATGATATTATTTCGCAATACGATGAGAATACTTTGGAGACTACCTCCCTTCTAAATGTTGGCTTAGGACCACGAAATATATGACCCTTCTTTGGATGACGTGCATTTGTGGAGTTTTCATTCCTTATACTAGGAACCACTTTTAAACAATGACATATACATGATTATCTTTAAAAAATTAAATATTTTTATAGATCTAAATATGGTATAGAACATGACATAAATATATGCATCAGGAATCCTAGAATAAAAATCTTTAGTTACTTTTGAGAAAATATTACTTTTATGTCCTTCATAATGGTAGGTAATGAATATATGAACTTCCCAAAGCATATCCCACATGAGTGTAAAATGAGGTGCGTAGTAAGGCCCATTTTCATGTACCATGTTGTCCCATGTTAGCCTCAAAACACCTTGTAGGAGTTATTACTCCTAGGTACATCTATGCCAGAACCACATACACTTGTAGTATCCATGCATGGATGTATTCCTAGAAATACCCACATAATCACTACTAAACAAAATTAATTAGATGTTCATATATACATATCCAAAATATATAACCTAGGGTTGTGATCCCTAATCTATGTTTTCTAAATATAGTTTCTAGGTTTTCTGCTAAACTTCCTTTGATAAAAACTGTAATGCCCCGACCTATGAAACCCACAGCTCGTACATTATTTAATAATATTACCATTGCTAAAAATAATTAAATACCAATGTAAAATTATATTTAGAAGTCTGTGAAATACATTTTACATACATGATTCCCATAATATATTGGGAAATAGGAAATAAGAACATTATACTTAATAAAAAAATAAAAAGAATCCTTGAACAGTTATCAATGATTTCTTCTTCATAACCCGGGGAATGAAACATAATAAAGGTGAACTCAAGTTATTTTTAAGGGTTAGTAAAGAGGAATTAATAATGAATCAATAGTAACAAATCAACATGTAATAGTAAATAACTGATAACAAATTCCATTCAAGTAACTAGATAAGGAAAAATAAATATGGAAATGTAAGATACTGAAACTCATGTCATCTAAATCAATAATCTGAGAATGAAATGTATCTATAGATATGTCAATGAAAAATATCATGGATGAATAATAAATGAATCTAAATGAGGTAAATTCTTAATTATTGGACACCATGTTTCTTAGGTACACAGTACCTTTACCTTTATGAACTTTCACAAGACGATTTACATCATGTAGGACAAATACCCATCTGATTGGAAAAATGATCATCTCATGAGACTACCGATGCATCAAGGTTCTATATATAACTGGGACCCACATATTTCATACTAGTCCAAAAAATATCTCATATTCATAAACAATGTGGCTTTTAAATATGTATCTGTATTGAATGGACGATTCAGATTTATCAATAATTCCCCAGTTAATAAAATAACTATGAAAATGAACACCATATGTAAAATGATATAGGGTTTAAGAAATAATAATACCCCTTGTGTGAGAATATGGATATTCATGTTAATTTACAATGAAAATTTATTACAACAAATTGATTGTTTCCAAGATAAAGTTAATAATCACAAAATAAAATGACATTTCAAATATAATAATTAAGAATATGTTTTAAGAAATTAATCATTAAACATATTGAACTCTACCATACCACATGAAAAATATAATTCATAATCCCCATGAAGGAAATTTTTTCAAATCATGATGAAAAATTATTCAGGACATAATTTATAAATTGGTAAGTAGAAACACTATACAAAATAAGTGTGTGGTGTTTATGGTGTATGCCTTACGAAATAAAAAGTAAGACAAGAATCCCTTACCTTAACCTTCATTTTGTTGTGTAGTATTTATACTCCTATATAGTGGTCTAAAATATGTTAATAACTTAATCGAGAACCAAAATTATGTTTTTAATATAATATATTAACTTTTTACAAAATTATATTACCTATTTTTTAACACTCTTTCATTAATCTCACTATTTCATGTGTTAATAGCCCAATTTTCTGGAGTAAGTTTTAACTTAGTATTTTTTATTCCCGTTTATTAGATAATTCTTTCTTCATATACATAATGTAAACCATGAATAAATTATCTTATATATTCTGTTCATATTAATTTATATTAGTCAATAATATTTGGAGATTAGAAATGATGTACACCATTCAGGGAGATGTTAGGTCATACGTACTCATGAACGCATATTTCATTTCATTATTATATTAAAAGAATGAAAGATAAATGATACATATGTATACTATAATTCCATTATTATATATTTTTTATATATGTTAAAATGTTTTATTATAACCATCCTTTATGCGGTCCATATATGGCATGAATGAGTCATATCACTTTGAGGGGTCTGTAGTCCACACTTCTTGAAATGAAATTTTCGTATTTACACAAGATGGAATGAATAAAGGTATATTATAAAAAAATTAAAAAAGAATAAATAAAATATAAATAAATGAAATAAAATATATAAATAGTGTTTCCATCATAATTGACACCATGATAGGTGGTAAGGTAAAAATGAACAATCATCATTTCATGAGGCAGTAGTTCGCCATACACAGAAATAGTATGTTCATTACCCATTATATGGAGGCGTGTTTAAGTGTAAGTGAAATAAATAATATAAAAACATACTATTATATTGATTATATTGGTTTTTTTATATTATCATATAATTATAAGAGTATAATGAGTGAATAAAGTAAATGAAACTAAAAAGATTGAGAGAAGATGTTACCTCTTAATCAGGTAGTTTATTTTGGTTTATACCGAAGGCTTCCTTGAATTTACTTATTCCCAAAGGGATGATTATAGGTAGATGGTAGAGATATTTGCAATATATTTGGTAAGATGTTTTTTGAACTTTATAGGTTTGACAGGTGTGAAGAAGTGGGAGAGGTAGTGTCCTTTAATAGGGAAGGAAAAGGGCTCAAATGGAATTTTTTAAAATAAGATAGCTATACATAGGTTATTACCTAATAAACATTCCTAAAAAACCATACCAACTCAATAATTGTTGTCTTATGGTGGTTAAATGTATATGAAATGGTGGTTAGACATGTTTATTGTTTATTTTGGCCCTTACGATAACGTTTTAGTCCTTTATTAAGCTTGATTTTTCATTAATAACTATAGTTAATATTAATCACTTTCACAAATAATTTTGTTCAAACATTATTTTTATCTTTTTAGACACTAAATATAATCATGATTAAAATATTTTATCTCTATTTTTCTAAATTCAATTTACAGAAGTGGGAATATTATGATTAATGATAATCTCGTAGACGGGCGAATTAACTGGTTTTAGTAGACAAATGTTCAAAAGTTTGTTTTCTTTTTATATTCAATTTGAAAGTGAAATTATTTACAATGAACTAAATTGAATTAATAGATGTATAATTGATCTAATTTTTCCTTAAAACAAATTTAATATATAATTTAACATTAATAATTCTTTAAACGAATAGGTAGTTTTTAACTAAAATGCTATATTTTTCACTATTAATTAAAAAATGATGTTTTTCAGAAAAACAAAAAAAAATTAACCCTAATATATTATTTACATTATGAATTAAAAAAGGATTTTATTTTATAAAATAAAATTAATAAATTATCAAAATTAATATTTAAAATTGGTGCTCCATTAACTGGTGGTAAAATGCCTTAATAAAAATATATGTTTTTATGTGTATAATTTGGTTTTTTATTATCTTATGCTTATAAAATCAATTGGAAGAATGTAAAAAATATATTATCGAGTATATAACATATATATTTCATCAAAATTATTAACTAATTGTATTTAATTTATTTTTTAAGAAAAAAATCCTTTTGAAGTAAAAAAAAATAATATTTCTTTTTATATTCAATTGGTTATTATTCTCATTTCTCATTAATTGATAACCCATGAATTTATTTTATACTTATATAAACTATGAATATTCAAAATTTAGTTAATACTATTCATATCCTCTAACATAATGGCTTGGTTATGTCATATTGTATTAAATAATAATATTTTAATATTACATTGTAATTTAGTGAAACCCGCTCTTGCGTGGAACACAAGTTATTGAGGAAGCTCTCTATTGAACATGCTAACTCGGTGATTCAGGAATATATATAATATATTTTAAATATTAAATATATTATGATGTATTAAAATATTATAATCCATTACGTTCTTGGTGTCTTGTGTCATACACGCTATCAAAAACAAGGTTCTTACTTTAGAATTTCGATGTTTTATAAGTAATTACTACAATATAGTTAATGGGTATAACATAATATTTATTGAGTTCATAGAATGGGTTAATTGGATCCATATTGAAACAATTATATAATGTGATCCGGGTGGTGTCATATATAATAATATTTTCCCTCTATTCGATAATTCCTGACATCTATGTACTAAAATTAATGGGAATTAAAGGGAACATCATCACTAGGAAGCACATCAACCTATACATTGATGAAATAATTTAGGTATTTGTGGTATAATGAAGGTAATAATATACTTATGTGTATCCATAGTCTTCCCAGTAATATATTGAAAATTATATCCTAAAAAGAACCCATGAATTCAAAATTGGAGATAAGGTATTCAAATTGGGCCTTGAGCTTGATTTAAAAAATTGGGTTTTGTTCTATTTTTTTGTACTATTAGATTTTCAATGTGGATGGAGAAAAATTAGAATCACCATGGAACAAGAATCATAATATCTATATTTTAATGATTTTCACTGTAAAACTATTGTTAATGAAAGATTAATGAACATTCATGTCATGCATCTTTTTAGAAATGCATGAGGTTCTGATATTCCCTTGTATAGAGTCCTCTCTATGTTTCTCTATGAAGTAAATGAATATATGATACATAGTAGTGATAGTTTCCACAAGGAATAATTTAGTAGTAGTTACCTAAAAGTTTATTTCTCAAGGGATTTAAAGAGACAGAAAATATTTTTTATGGATATAATTCGAGAAATAAAGGGAACCTATGATCAAAATTTAGCTAAAATAAAAATAATATATTTCGAGATATCATAATTTTGTAAAAGAGGTCTACAATTTCCTACGTTAGGTTGATACTTGGATTGAGGATTAAGATCTGGGGTTTTCTATATTGGTTTCTGTCTTCCATGATCAGAAGTGGAATACATTATGGTAATCTATGGGTTTGGATAAGATGAATTTCCCACATTTTTATGCTATTCAGATGATTGCTTATTTTTTAATTGTTATTCTAGAATTATGGGACTTCAATGAACCATATATGACTATAGAGTAGATTTTTTATCCCTTTGTTCCCGTTGAAGCATATTTATTTCTTCCTATATAATTTATATATTCTTAGCAGAGATGTCACCAAGATGTTGAGATCCATATCAATATCATATTTTTTTATCCCATCAACCTCGATGACCTCTTCCTCTCCCCCTATAATTATAGGAAGGGAACTCAGGACTAAATTGTTCTTCCCCACAAGAGAAGGTGTCTTCCAAGATCATAACCTTTTTGAATAAAATGAAAAAATATTCATCTGATAGGATTTCATTTTAGGGTCCAGTACCTGTAGAACCATTTGGAAGGGTTGTGCCCATCATATCATTGAAAGAGGCATGGAGCCTAAGAGTTTTTTAAGTGTATTATTCCTCAACATGGGCTCCAATTGTTTTATATAATTCCTATTACACTAGTGACATCAGTTCTTATAGGACTGACTCTTTAAAGTTGTCAGTGATGAAGGATTCATCTCGATTGTTATAGAGGATGTTAGACTCACAACTGGTTGATTTAGTTGTGAATTAATAATGAATGGTTCATAGTTTCAATTCATTCCGGTCATACAATAATCAATCTTTCACACTCCCCTAATCAATAAATCTTTTCATTATCATTCTTCTTCCAATGGGATGATTAACTGATAATTAAATTATGTTGGTGGATTGCTTAACACATTTTTTACTGAATTTACCATCTTTTGAAGGATGTATTTATTGAAAATTTACACCTATATTTTATTACCTAACATCTAGTGGTAGGTAAATTAATTTGAGTGGTTTATGAGGATATCCAAATCAATATAGAAGGCTTATGATAACTTTAGATAATTGTTTTCCATAGCTGATATGAAGTATACTAGGAATGAATCATTTCTGAATGAATAAACATTATTCTTTCATTATTTATATTTTAAATTCCAATTAATTTTTATCCCTTCATCATGGAGTCATTATTGATGTTTTTTCTACTCTAGAGGGGGGAATTTTTTATTGTATTGGTTTAGGTTTCTGGGAAAAATTTAAAGATCATTTAAGTGAAATAATTATTTATTTACTTTTCCTGTCCACTTTACTAGAGCACCTAGTGCTAGATGAGACTTGGAATTACTCCTTCAAATGAAATATTATAACCCTTATAAAAAATTATCAAGATCATAGAACCTACTTGGTTACTTTTCTGGGATGAGAAAATTTTTTATGTACTGTGATTATTTTCAATGCGGATTCATAGAAACTCATCTTGAAGAAGTTTCATGTATAGGGAGTAGGTTAAGACCTTCCACAAAAAAATGATGTCAGAGACACATTTATTATTATTATTTTCAATTTTATGTATTTAGGACTATTTTCAGCCTCAGTGTTTAGAATAACTAATAAAGAAATTTTTTATGGAGGTCCTACGACCTTAAGACTGATCTAGATGGTAAATTGGTGCACCAGAAAAATGATGGTCCATCGAAGGTCTACACAATGAACATGAGCATAGATTTTTTTGCTCTTAGTGGGTTCCCATACTGGGACCAAATTGAGATAAAAATTGGTTCAAATACTATTTTGGGTCCTCAGTTCGATTGAATGTTGATAATTTTTTATTTCCAAAATTGGTTGGAAGAAGAATTGCATCCACCCATTCAGGATATGGTTTTATTTCTGGTTGCACTATTATAGGCCTCCCATCCATATCCTCCATTGAAACTTTAAAAGACTTAATGGACTTGATAAAGTCTAATGGGATGGTTGTTTGGTCATAAATTTGAGATAAGGAATCAGTTATAGACTGATATGGTTATGCTTCCCATTTCTATTGATTTTGAACGTCATAGGTTGTATTGGGATAACTCACCTACCATGGTTCCGAATGCCATCTCAGTGGAAGAAACTCTTGATAATACCAAGATTCCAAGTCTAAGTAGACTATATTTTTTAAACCCAAGTTGTTTGGATTAACAACTCATCTCCTTATTAGTGTAAGAACCTCTTCATATTGGGGAGATACTCCTAAAGGAGAAGTATTGGTGTCTTCTTAAGGAGTGTTCTCAACAAGTATGATGTCTTTGAGTAGTTCAACAATAACTTTCATTAATTCCTTTATTTATACCACATATTGGACACATATTTCCTTGTAATTAAGAGCATATACTTCTATAGGTGGTGGATGATATTTTATCATAACTTTATCTTTTTCCTTGGATGAAGCTCATCTGGGAGGTGGTAATAGAGCATTTGGGGGATCCCCCTAATTCTAGGTTTGTATATACATCCAAGTACACACAATTTTTGGGAAATTTTCATTGGGGACCTTATTTTGAATAGAAAAGTTTTCATCCCATTATTCAATATTAGTGTAATGTTTCAAATTGCTGGTGGGGTTGATGTTTATAACATTATATTATGTATAATATGTTACCAAGATCATGTCCTCATTATGAGGTGAAATATATCATCTATCTTATGAAAAATATTCTATAAGTGAATCAAAACTATCATTTTCTATTCCTTTACCAGAAGAGTATTTTTATTTTCTCCATTTACGAGGCTTTAACATATCCTTTTAATTTTATACTAGAGTTGGTTTGAAAAGAGTGATCTGAGAGAATATCTAAATATTTTTTCCAATAGAATCTTTAAATAGAAACATGGGTCATGCTTTGAGAGAATATATGGAAGTATATTTGGTGAAAGGTTCCCTATCCTAGAAAATGTTTACTCCCATAGAGTAAGAGTATGTTTTTAATAAAAAATTCATAACCATATGGCTTGGGGTTTTTTTCATTTCTCCTCAAATATATGCACCACCACCACCCTTAGAAATTTTTGGTTATTTTTGTCTAGGTGTGGGAATAATGTAGTGCATGATTTGAGCATGATCCATCCTTATTAATGGTATAACCTCAACTAAGTGATTAAACATTATTATGAAATAGGTTTGGTTTACTGTAAGAAATCGGTTCTTATTATTGAGGTATGAGTTTCTTCTTTTCCTTTTTTCCTTTAGTGTTTTTGTTAAAATAAGGAAAATGGGAAAAACTCCAAAATTTTGTGACTACATGCCATGTACTTTTCCACACGCCGTGTACTTTGGCCGTGTGGGATGGGTACACAGGGTGTGTAGGCCTGTCTGCAATGAAGGGTGTAAAAACTAACTACACGCCGTGTATAGGGTATTTACACGCCGTGTATTCAGTCGGCGGGTGAACATTATGGCGATGGAGGTAGCCGCCAGCAGAGAAAAAGTACACGCCATGAAATCAGGACTACATGTCCTGTACTCTTTTCGATAGATGAACAGTGCTGTGGTGGAAAGAATCTACTCGAGGGATAGTTAAAAAATGATAATTACAAACTGTGTACTTGAGAGTACATGCCATGTAGTTTGTTTTTTCACCTAAAATGGGAATTAGCCTCCTCTGTTCATAGAGTAATCTTAGAACACCAAAGGAGAGTGGGAGAGACGACCGAATCTTGGAGGATCTCCCAACCGCACACTCGGAACCCAATTCTTACACCGTCGATCTCCTTGGAACCGCACAGGTAAGCTATTCCTTATCCTTGAGCCTTTATTACAAATTCATTATTGAGGGAAAGTTATTTGAGTTTGAAAAAGATTATATTCACCTCAAATCTGTTCTATTCTCGTTTGTTTCGGGTGGTGTTGTTCACGTATACCGATCAGAGATGATCAAGGTAGGTGGTCTTGTGTTTAAATTCCAACTTTTGTGTGTTTCTGTATATATTTGTGCTACGAACCCATGTTTGGGGTGTCTTATGTCTATGGTCTTTTCTAAAAGTTATCTATAATTTTATAGATAAACTTTTGATAAGTTAAAACTGCTGTTTGGGATAACTACTTGGATCCAGGACCACCCTGGGGGTGCGTTCCTCTGTTTAGCCATTTTTTCAGGTTACCCGAGGGAATTCCATGTTTATATTGTGAATTTAATTTTCCTTCAGAGGAACTGTATATAAATTGCTTGCTTATGTGTTGGGCTCGGCCAGGATACTTGCTTAGCATGCAGGCAGTGTATCTTTTAGCCTGAGGAAAGTGTTTCCTTTAGCCTAAGGGTAGTGGTTCTTTTAGCTTGGGGGAAGTATTCATTATGCATGTGGGTAGTAGATTCTATGCTTGTGGGTGAAACTTCGTATGCCTGAGGGAAATATTCGTTTTGCCTGTGGGAAATCACCTTTGGGATTCGATTCTGATTACCTGAAGTTAAGGATTGTGTGTCTAAGGACAGTGTTATCATGAATATTCACCATGTTGATTTTTATATGTTATACCTGCAAAGTTATAGTATGGTCTTGGCATGGTTAGATGAATATTAAAATGGCAACAAGACTGGCAATCTTAGTTACTTTTTAGTACTTCTTAGTTTATTTCATTTACTACTGCACACTGTTATTGCACATTTTCACTGATAGTTGGGCACGGGCCTTTGGTGGGTATTTACTGGGATTTATATCTCACACCCTTTTTGGGTCATGTTTTTGGCCCAAATAGATTACAATTCTATAGGTGCGGATAAGGGAATGGGTCCCTATACTGGTACTTGATTGTATCAGAGGAGTGGGAGAGCATGGGACCAAGCTTAGGCTTGCGATGCTGTGGCGTTCTGTTTACTCTGCTTTGTTTTTGTTTGGCTGTACCTTGTATTTTGAGTTGTATTGTATTGTTTTGCAGTGTATCCTATTCTGATTGCTTTCATAGAATTAGTGACATGATGCCTCTTTATATATATGACTGTTGATTCTCTTTTACTTCAGTTTTCCATTTCAGTTGTATATTGTCTACTACTTCCGTTGTTGCATGTTATTCATCTTTTCCACAGCGCTACACTTTGAAAAAAATGAGAGTATAGTTTCCCCACTATCAGGCCTGGTCCCTCACTACTATTCAGCCACCTCTGGTGTTTGGGGAAATGCGCTTGAGGTCATGTGACCAACCGGGTTCGGGGCACCTGTTGAGTGGCACCCAGATCTGGGACGTTACAACGTGGTATCAGAGGTGTTTCTTTTCATTGACTAATAGTTTGGAGCCTTAGTCAAGGATTGGATGGAAATGGTTGTTGGTAATAAGCTGTGCCCGGGAGTAGCTATCCCGTGTACAGAAAAAGCCAATTGACCTCGTGTTGTAACTTTTCTAATTTTGCACTTTTATAGTTCATTTGATTTTCACCATTGGGTGACGCACTTGGGGTGTGCTATTTATATGTTATACTTGCATTTTATTTAGTAGAAACCCGATGAGATGAGTGTATGTTGTCTCATGCATCATTTAGGCACATGCTAGAAATCACATGTCATGCATAGTTTCGATACCACATAGGTGCATTAGAAATTGCATGTTGTTGTGATAGTTGTTGCGCTAGAAAAGCATGTTGTTGTGATAGGTGATCTAATAAATACCTGCTATTTGATAGGGTATTATTGTGTGAGGCCTTGATAGAATGAACACCAAACATTGGTTTTTGGGGAGTATGGGGCCTCATTGACCAAAATTTGGTGGATCATTAACGTGCTTACTTTGTTATAACATCTGTAAGATTCCAAGCATGGATTCACGGGGTCTATGGGCCCTCACGGATCGGAATTTTGAAGTTAGATGTTTGTTTCAGTGTTTTTCTGGGTTCTGAAGTAGTTTCTAAGGATTACTATCCACAAAACCCAGGATACACACCGTGTAGTTCTATAGACACATGCTTTGTGTTCTTCTGTTCGGGAAGAAATGAAAACATTTTAAGTACACACTTTGTACCTTCAGTACATGCCGTGTAGTCTATTCCCATGTCATAGGCTATGTGGGAGGGGACATGGTATAGGGAATGTCTTTGGTGAACAAGTTGTGTACCGGTTGTACACACCGTGTAGTGCTGACCTGGTGTCCGCCCGTGTCACTAACAACACAGACGGAGGAAACCTTAAGTCATACATGCTGTTTCTACCCTGAACACATCGTGTAGTCTGACCCAGGTACCCGTCCATGTCACAAACAATACAGGTCAGTGATATCTTTCCTAGTACACACCGTGTTCGCCTGCAACACACCATGTAGTGTCAGCCGTGTAGGCAACCGTGTAGTGAGAAACACGGGTTGGTCTGTGGCTTCATTGAACACGCCATGTCTTTGTGAAACACGCCATGTTGTGTGACCTGGGTACACAGGCTGTCTGACGAACAACATGGGCCAGTGAAAGCATGTCAGGTACACGTCGTGTGCTAGTGGGACACGCCGTGTAGTCTTGACCGGGGGAAAGACCGTGTGGACCTGGTCGTGTGGCTGGGAATACGAAGTGGTGTACATGCCATGTGCGGGTGTAACACGCCATGTAGTGTCAACCAAGTAGTCGTCCATGTCACTAACCACACAGGTAGTTGGAATTAAAGTCGTACACGCCGTGTCTCGCTAGAACACATCGTGTAGTCTGAGATGTGCACCCGGCCGTGTGATGGACAACACGGGTCAGTTAATCTCATTCCATACACACTGTGTAGACCTTATACATTCTATGTAGTGTCGTTTAAAAAAGATTTGTGTGGCTAATATGTGTAGAGGGACTCAGGAAGGGAGGAATATTCAAGTACACACCGTGTTGTGGACAACACGCTATATGTTTGGGGTGTGACATGACAAGTTTTAGATGGAGTACAAGCCCATGTGAATGGATTGGGAGAACACACCATGTAGTATATATACACACCATGTAGTCATTTTTTGTAAATCTTGAAAACATTCTTTCTCCTGCTTCCTTCCTGGTCTCCTTTTTTTGGTCTTTCATAATATTAATCTACGGTGTGCATTTGACATTGTAGAGTCATGCCACCGAGATTACCACCAGTTGTTCACCAGGAAAGTGGCGAAGATTATACCCTGGAGATGGTGGGCCATGGGATACCAATGTATCCTCTAGTTGAGCCAGATGCATCTCCAGCCATTATACCTGACATAGGCACTGATGCGTAGTTCCGTGAAGGCTTCATGCAGTTCATGGAGACCTTCCAGGGAGAACTGCATTCCGCCACATCTATGGAAGAGCTAACACGTATCTTCCAGCAGCAGCACCCACCGATGTTTTCATGGGATGGTGGACCACAGGCTACAGAGTCTTGGCTGGGTTCTATACAGACTATATTTGAGCATCTGGAGATGCCTCAAGGGAGGAGGGTCAAGCTTGCTACAAACATGCTGCATGATTCTGCCAAGAGGTGGTGAGATGTTACCACCCAGTCTGAGCATCCCCGTGACATGGCATGTGATGATTTTCAGAAAGTCTTCTATGTATTCTTCTTTCTAGAGATGCTACGGGAAGATCGAGCTCGAGAGTTCATGAATTTGTAGCAGGGTGCCATGTCAGTGATGGATTATTCTACTCGCTTCACTATGATTTAGCGTTTTTCACCTGTTCTGGTGGGTGATGAGGCATTGAGGGCTCAACGCTTTGAGGATGGTCTTGGATATGACATTTAACTACTGGTGAACATTTTTAGGTTTCCAACCATGCATTCTATTATGAACTAGACACTGATTACCAAGCGAAACCCGCAGAAAGATAGAGGTGTGGGTCAAGGCAGTTCAACACCAGTTTCTGGTACTATTTATACCAGTAAGAGGAAGAGATAGATGGACTTCTATCATAGTGGAATTACTGGCTAAAAAAACTATTCAGGTGGCCAGATTATTTTCTACCTGTTTGGAAGAGAGGGGAATAATGGTCCTCAGTGTCCTAGAGACCTAGTGGAGTGCCGAGATTGAGGCATGATGGGTCATCATCCGTGATTTTTCTGGGCATTTCTACCAGCAGATGTGAGAGGGGTTCTGTACAGACTCCGCATCCAGGAGCAGGACCAGCAGTTTATTACCAGTCGGGAAACTAGAATATGTTAGGGCGTGCAGGCAGAGATGGTGGTCATGGTCGTGGTATCTAGACACCAGGATCTCAGAGACAGCAGGGTTAGAGAGCTCAGGGTAGCCAGGTTGTGTCACAGGGTCGTGACACTGGGCATGCATATGCAGTGCAATATACCCAACGGGAGTAGGATCCTGAACCTTCCACTAGAAGAGGTACTATTATAGTTTCTTCTGTTTTATCTTCTGCACTTTTCGATACTGGTGCTACACATAATTTTATATCTCTGCTCATTGTGGAGATCCTTGGGCTCTGTGTTTCTTCAGCTTCTGTTATTATGATTCTAGACACTCTGTTGGGGATTATAACAGCTAGTGTGTGTTAGTGCGAGGAGTTCCCCCTTGAGGTTGGTGGGTGTCACTTTCTATGGGACCTCCATGTCTTGGAGATGACAGCTTATGATGTGATTCTTGGGATGGACTGGTTGGTTCCCTTTCGAGCCTTTGTGGACTGCAATCATCACAGGGTGAGTTTCATATCACCAGATGGCAGAGAGTTTCTATACAAGGTAGAATGGGATGTCCAGGCGAGCCGATCTATACCAGAGAATCGTGGGCGAGGTGGAGTGACAACCCAAATTTCAAGTTTATATCTAGATGACCAAGGAGTGTGTCAGATGGATTTCCCTCCAGTAGTTGATCTTTTTAGGGATGTCTTCATGTATGAATTTTCAGGTCTAACTTTGAAGAGAGAGGTGGGATTCTCTATTGAGATTGTGCTAGGAGCAGAACTGGTGTCTATTCCTCCTTATAGGATGGCTACACCAAAGTTGCAGGTGCTCAAGAGGATGTTAGAGGAGTTTCAAGCAAAGGTTTTTATTTGACCCTGTACTTCTCTTTGAGGTTCACTGGTTCTTCTTGTGAAGAAGGTAGACAGTACCCTCAGACTTTGCGTTGATTATCGAAAGCCGAACCAGCTGATGGTTAAGAACCGATATCCCTTACAAAGGATTTATGATATTTTTGATCGACTTTGGAAAGCATGAGGGTTCTTGAAGTTTTGATAGAGATCCATATGTCATTAGTTACGTGGTAGACCATCAGACATACCGCTTACATCTTTTCGGAGCATATATGGTCTATATGAGTAATAGGATATGCCGTTCGGACTCACAAATGCACCAAAAGTTTTCATGGCTCTGATGAATCATGTGTTGCATCCCTTTCTAGATTATTTCGTGGTAGTCTTTGTAGATGACATCTTGGTGTACTCTCACAGTCAACATGACCATGCCACCCATCTTGACATCATATTGAGTACACTGAGAGAGAATCATTTATATGATAATCTCTCAAAGTGCCACTTTTAGATAGACCAGATTCACTTCCTGTGTCATATTATCTCAGAGGTAGGAGTTTCAGTGGAGCCAGAGAAGGTGAGAGTAGTAGTTTCCTAGGAGAAGCATAAGAACGTGTTTGAGAAACAAAGTTTCTTAGGGATATCGGGTTACTACAATAATTTTATACAGGACTTCTCCCACTTAGCAGCATTGTTGATGGGTTCGACTAAGAATGTTGTGAAGTTCCTTTGGTTAGAATCTTGTGAGACAGCCTTATAGGAGATGAAATGAAGGTTGACATCAGCACCAATAATAATACATCCAGAGAAAGGGAAGAGCTATAAAGCTTACTGTGATGCATCAGGTATTGGGTTGGGAACAGTGTTGATGCAGGGTGATCAAGTTGTTGTGTATGTGTCTCAGCAGTTGATGCAACATGAGAGGAATAACCCGATACATGACCTCGAGTTGGATGCATTTGTTCATGCGTTGCACTGTTGGAGACATTATCACTTTGGAGAGAATTTTGTGGTTTTCACCGACCACAGAACTCTCAAATACATCTTTACCCAGCATGAACTATATCTGAGACAGCGAAGGTGGGTCGAATACCTTCAGTCCTTTGACTTTGAGCTTGCCTATACACCTGGTAAGGACAATGCAGTAGCTAATGCATTTAGTAGGAAGACTCAGACACAGGTAGTTCATGAGGCCCATGGTGAGTGGTAGCTTATGTCTCTATTCTCCGAGATTCATTTTGAGGTGCACGATAGTCAGGGGCAAACCTATCCTTCTTCCTTAGCTATGACTCCTACCCACCGAGATAGAGTGAGGATGAGACAACTGTTTGATTCAGAAGGCCTTGTTCTACGGGAGACGGTGGCAAGTGAGGACCCTCCTCCTGGATGGATGATAGGTGATGATGAGGTACAATGTTTCTATGGATGATTGTGGGTTCCTGGGGATATTCGTGAGGAGCTGATGCAGGAGTTTCATGCTTAGGCTTGGGCTGTACTTCCCGAAGTTACCAAGATGTACCGTGACCTGAGACGTTAGTATTGGTGGCCCGATATAAAGAGAGATGTAGATGGTTTTGTTATGAGATGTTCCACCTATCAGTAGGTGAAGGTAGATCATTAGAGGCCAGTGGGACTGTTACAATAGTTAACCATTCTGGAATGGAAATGGGATAATGCCGCAATGGATTTCGTGACCAGGTTTTCGAGGTCACCTTGAGTAAATTATGTTGTGTGGGTTGTTGTGAAAAAACTTAAAAAGGTAGATCACTTTTTTCTGATCAAGGATACCTTCTGTGTTGAAGAGATCAAGAAGTTATATATTTGAGAGATAGTGCATCTTTATGGGGTCCCTCGTTCTATCATTTTAGATAGGGACGCCCTCTTTAAATCTTGTTTCTGGCAGAGTTTTTAGAGGGCATTGGGTACACATGTGCTTCTGAGCACATCTTACCACCCTCAGACCGTTGGCAAGTCAGAGCATACAATAAAAGTGCTTGAGGATGTGATGCACGCATGAATCCTAGACTTTGGGGGATCTTGGGAGAAGCATATACCCCTGGTTGAGTTTTCCTATAATAATAGTTTTCAGGAAACTATTGATATGGTACACTAAGAGGATTTATATGGTAGGCTATACTGATCACCCTTGTGCTGGATGGAGGCAGGTGAAGCTGCTTTATTGGGACCACATCTAATATAGGAGACTTCAGAGCAGGTCCAGTTGATTCAGTAGAAGATAGCTACCACACAGTCTCATCATAAATCTTATGCTGATCGTCGCAGATGACCCTTGGAGTTCGTGGTCGAGGATCAGGTTTTCTTGCGTGTTTCACTGAGGTTGGGACACAGGCGGATCAGGAGACAAGGTAAACTTTCACCGAGGTATGTGGTGCTATATGAGATTCTAGAGGGAGTCAGCCCGGTTGCCTATCAGTTGTAGTTACCACAGAGGTACCGGTCCATGCATGATGTATTCCATGTATCACAGCTGTGCCACTATCATTCAGACCCATCACACTTTTTTCAGCTTGAATAGGTTGAGCTTCAGGTCGATGCATCCTTTGAGGAGCATCTGATTCATATTGTTGATTGGATCACGAAGGTTCTCCAAGGCTGGTAAGTTCCTCTCGTATGGGTGCTATGGCAGCATGGATGAGTGCAGGATGAAACCTAGCAGTGGGAGACCAACATACATGCTCAATGGCTGGAGTTGTTCTGAGCTTTATCTTTTCCACCCTTGGAAGGAAAATTCGGGGATGAATTTCTTTAATCGGGGAAGTTTGTAAGACCCAGGTTCTTATTCTTTAGGTATGGGTTTCTTATTTTTCTTTTTTCCTTTAGTGTTCTTGTTAAAATAAGATAAATGGGGTAAAATTCCAAATTTTGTGACTACACATTGTTTACTTTTCCAAATGCTGTGTACTTTGGCCATGTGGTGTGGATACACCAAGCATATAGGCATGTCGTCAATGAAGGGTGTAAAAACTAACTACATGCCATGTATAGGGTATTTACATGCCATGTATTCAGTCGGCAGGTGAACAGTAAGGTGGTGGTGGTAGCCGCCAGTGGAGCGACAGTACACACTCTGTAATTAGGACTACACGATGTGTACTCATGTCGAAAGATGAACAGTGCTGTGGTGGAAAGAAGCCGCCAGAGGAACATTTAAAAAATGAGAACTGCACATCATGTACTTGAGAGTACACACTGTATAGTTTGTTTGTTTTTTTCTTAAAACTTGTAGTAGCCTTCTTTGATCATAGAGGATGCTTAGAATGCTGTAGGAGAGCGGGAGAGATGGCCGAAGCTTGGAGGATCTCTTGACCGAACATCAGGAACCCAATTCCTACGCCGTCAATCTCCCTGGAACCGCACGGGTAATATCTTCCTTCTCCAAGAGACTTTCTTACCAATTATTTCCCGAGGGAAAGTTATTTGAGTTTGAACAAGATTATGTTCACCTCAGATCTGTGTTGTTCATGTTTGTTTCGGTAGGCGTTGCTCATGTAAGCCGATCAAAGACGATCGAGGTAGGTGGTCTGGTGTTTAAATTCCAACTGCTGTGTGTTTTTGTGTACCATTATGATACGAACCCATGTTTGGGGTGTCATATGGCTGTGGAATTTTCTAAAAGTAATCTATAATTTCATAGATAAACTTTTGATAAGTTAAAAATGCTGTTTGGGATCACTTCTTGGATCCAGGACCACCCCGGGGGTGCGTTCCTCTATTTAGCAGTTTGGCCAGGATACCCGAGGGTATGACATTATTATATTGTGCATTGATTTTTCCTTGATAGGAATTGTATATAAAATGCTTTCTTATGTGTCGGACTCAGCCTGGATACTTTCTTAGCCTATGGGCAGTGTTTCCTTTAGCCTGAGTGTAGTGTTTCTTTTATCGTGAGTGTAGTGGTTCTTTAAGATCTAGGGTAATATTAGTTATGACTGTAGGTAGTAGATTCTATGCATGTGGGCAACAATTCGTATTCATGAGGGAAATATTCGCTTTGCCTTTGGGAAATCACCTGCGGGTCTCGATTCTGATTACCTTGGGGTAAGGATTTTATGTCTGAGGACAATGTTATCATGAATATTCACCATCATGATTTTTATATGTTATGACTTCCAAGTTAAAGCACATTCTTGGAATGGTTAAATGAATATTAAAATGGAAATATCACTAGTAAAGTTAGTTACTTTTGAGTATTTCTTAGTTTATTTCATTTACTACTGCACACTACTGTTTCAAATTTTCACTGATAGTTGGGCACGAGCCTTTGGTGGGTGCATAATAGGATTTATTTCTCACACCCTGTTTGGGTCATGTCTTCGGCCCAAATAGATTACATTTCTATAGGTGTGGATATGTTCAAGGGTCCCTATACAAGTACCTGATAGTAGTAGAGGAGTGGGAGAGCATGGGACCAAGCTTAGGCTTGCGATGCTGTGGTTTTCTGTTTACTATGCTTTGTTTTTGTTTGGATGTTCCATGTATTTTGATTTGTATTGTATTGTTTTGCAGTGTATCCTGTTCTAAATTCTTTCATTGAATTAGTGACATGCTGCATCATTATATATATGACTGTTTATTCTCTTTTACTTGAGTTTTCAATTTCAGTTGTATACTGTCTACTACTTCCATTGTTGCATGTTATTTATCTTTTTTTATTGCACTACACTTTGACAAATGAGGGCATAGTTTCCCCACCATCAGACCTGGGACCTCGTTACTAGCCGGTAGCCTCTCTCATTTGGGGAAATGCGCTTGAGGTCATGTGACCAATAAGGTTCGGGGGTACCCATTGAGTGGCACCTAGATCCAGGATGTTACATTAACCATCATTGAGGCTTGATACATGATCCTTTCAATGACTCCCTCTCACCAACCTCACCTCTTCTGTGACTTGGATATAGTGGGACCATACTGAATAGATCAAATAGCATGTGTAAAACCCTTGTTTGAGTATTTTACTATGGTGATGACATTGCATGAAAAATTTGGTAGTAGGCTCTAATGACTGGGGTTCAAAATGAAATGTAACACTACATTTTCACCACATCCATTAATGAACACATAAGATAAAGAATCATAGATCAATTGATATAGATACTTTAAACCAATAAGGTAGGAACATTATAGATCTCTAGAATATTTCCTCAATTTCATGCACCATACAACCACAAGCGAGGGTAGTTCGATATGACGACATAATTATTATATTTCCTAGATGTGATTTTTATATTCCAAAGAAGGTATAGGTTTTTCATTTAGATGATGAAGAGGCATCCAATAATTTATTCGATGATGGTGTATGAATTCTTCTATCATAGCTTTCATAATATCATATTGAGAAATTTATATGGGATAGAACATGATTGGAATATTATCTTTATCTAGTTCTTTCCACATCATCACCTCATTATCTTTATCTATGCTGAGAGATTCTTATATCTGATCTAAATAGAATAGTCTCTTCTTTATTACCATTTTGAAAGAAACAAGATCAGATAAAATCTTATATGTTTTATTAGAATCTATTTGACCCAATGGTCGTACAAAAAATGACCACTACCTATGGCTTTCTTTTGATTGGGAAATAATATTTCTCTTCAAGGATATGACACTTAGAGTAGGTAACATGAATATTTCGAGTGAATCATGATACAAGTGTTTCACAATGTTAATTTACAAAGGGGAGGACATTCCTATCATAGTGATATGTTAATATGGGGAGTAACTTAACAACAAATTCCATCATGAGGGGCTAATATTATGGACTAATTTTCAACCACATAGAGGATTCCTATATAATATTCCATATGGTGGATCTTTAGGGTGAAAAGTAGCAGTGTTTGTTTTTTTTCATTTGAAAATTCAAACCATAGGGAGCATTTTCACAACTCACATTATATGAAAAATTCTAATAATTGATCTTAATAACTCCATAGGGTGGAACTTCATAGAAAATAGTTTTGAAGAGGAACTCCAGATATGATGGTATTAATGTTATATGGAGGACCTTCACAAATTTATCTACTTACACTATTAGAAAATGAGTCAATAGAAGCTTGGGTCACTACTGAAATATGATTTAGGGCGTTAAGAAAACTATAATTAAGTAGGATGTCAAAATGGTGGTACTCTTAATATTTGTGTTTACCTTGATGATAATTTTCCTTAGATGATCTCTATTTGGTGAATAAATTATTGTTTAAAAAAATGACTTTAATATGTGGGATCCTATTTAGTATATCCCCTCTTTTTTCAATGGAATAGGATGATGGGATTATTCATAATGAGTTTAAACATGTTCCTACATCATGTTTTTCACTAGAATATGCAAATGAAATTTTATGCACTATAGGGAAGAAGGAATGTATATCCTCTCTTGAATGGTTTCTAGTATTTTTTGAAAAACCTTGAATGATTTGGAAGGATTATTTTCCTTCCCTGCAATGGTCAATGAAATAGGTCATTGTTTTCGAGTTGGAATGTGAATGTGTACATGATCATTTGTTAATTCTTTTCTAGGAAGTTCCAATGATCCTCCTGGATGGGAAAAGGGGTGTGTTCCTTCTCCCAAGTAGATCTTGATATATGTTGAAGAGATACTCCAGTGGTGGGGGTGGAGAAATGTGCCTTCCCCCTAATAGCTTCCTGGATATTTGAGTTATCATATTCTTTTGGAACTTCTATGACATGCCAATAGATTTGTATGACGTGGGGAGGAATATATATCTATTATAGAATGATTTTTAGGACATAAAAACAATTATTAGGTTATTTTTGAGGAATAAATGCCTAACATGATGTGTTCATTGATCTCTAGTTGGGATAGGAAGATGTTCTTGGTCATGTTGTTAATTATTCCCCGGAATGTGCTGATGATCCCCTAAATAGATGAAAAAATTTGTACGTAATTCTAAATAGATATTGATGTATATGGAATAGATTCTATGGTGTACGGGTTATAAATACATAAAAATTATTTATTGGATATTCGGATATACCTATGACCATATTTAGATATCGCTTCAAAGATACACTGACAATTTTTTATGATGTGGGTATGAATATATGTCTGCACATCCATTGCCATAAAATTTTTATTATATGATTCTATATTAAGAATGGGATTGTTTTTTCATTTCTTTACGGGAGTGAGGATAAGGGGATTTCTTGTCCTTATTTCTCTTTGGCTTGCACCAATGGTATTGATATGTTTGAGGTAGGAATGTGTACCTTCACCATAATTACTATTGGGATATGTTGATAACCTTCCTTATATGTTTCTAGAGTATACTTGTGGTACTAGTGTGTGGGTACATGAATGTATGCCTGCTCCTTGGTTGTCAATATGTTATTTTGGTAGGAATATTCAATAAAATAGTGAATATAAGACTAATTCATGTGGTTGGAATCTTTCCACGATGAGAGGGATCTCTTGAATGCTTGATTATGAATGAATGGATAAATAATTTCATGGATGACATCTTTAGAAGACCTCTAGGAGGTCAATTCATCCCAGAAAGTGATGGTTTTTAAAATCCCCATAGGTGACTCCTAAACCATGATGAATTCATTGTTAACCTATTTTTTATCCTTCCTAAGATAAATGAGGTGTTTATCATTGAGTTTTAGTGAGATACTCCCAAAATGGTTGAATGCAATAAATTATGTTTCTTTTTTATTCATGATGCATCACTATGATAATGGTAGTTGAGCGTTCATGTTGATAAAGGATTCCCATTATACATCTTGGGTAGGTATTTTTACCAGTAAGGTCATACTCTTGAAATTCTTTATTCTTCACCTAGATCCAGAAGGACAAGTGGGTAAAAATGTCTCCTGGTTTCATGAGGTTTCATGTTTTTCAATGAATGAAGAATATATTTTTCATTATAGGTATGATATAAAATTGTTTTGAAGTGAATATTTTTGGTTTTGAGAGGAATAAAAATAATTGATAAGAAATTTCAACAATGCAACATCACAAGTAAAAGACACATTCAATTTATCTCTATCATAGATTAAGGTTTCATTTGGGCCATTTTATTTCATATGATAATTTCCTAACATACGATAGTGAATGGCTACCATAGTTAATGTTTTATGTTAGATTCACCATTTTTTATTTTTTTTATCCTACATGCTATTTTTTTGGAAGTGAAAACACCCAAAGACTCTTATATATGGGAGAAGAGATTTTATATGAACCTACTTTCCAAATGTATATGGTCATTTGTTTTTTTATACCAATTATAGTTAATAATGTGCATTGGTCAGGAGGGTGGTATGTCTGGATCATCACAAATTTTGAGGGGATTGTTTCTTAATATTTTAATAATTTACTAATTTGAGACATGTTTCTTGAATCTTTCCCTTATCCCAGTGTCGAATAGGTTACCCTCATGACAATAGTTGTTCATTACTATGTATCGATTTAAATACTGTATTTATTAGAGGTTCTACATCAATGTAACCATATGTATGTATCATAGGTTATACTTTAATGGGACCATGTATGTATCAGTGGTTCCCTATATTTATCTTATTATAACATAGAAATGGTATTCTATAGGTCACCATGTCTTGAATCCACCTATTTGGGTTCTCTAGAGTTAATTTCCATCAAGGAAGGAAGTTTATGTTTATTGTCTTCAGATTAAGCCCATTAAGGGGACTCCTATAAATCCTTATGAATGGAAATATGAGCCACATAGTTTAGTGGTACTTAATGGGGGAAAATTGAACCTTTTAAGCTCATGGGGGGGGGGGAACTTTTACATTTTAACACTGCATATTAAGGATGACTAGATTAAAGGATCCTATAAATGGTTGGTGTTGGACTTATGCATGATCAGACATATTTAGTTGACCTTAGAGAGAATATGAATCGATGAAGATGAGTTTTTTGGAAAATAACATGGCATGCCAGGTGGGGTTATGATATTATCAAGAATATATCCCTCTGAAAGTATGGTCTATAGAAATTATTATCCTAATTAACATGATATACAGACTCATGAGATTATAGCTAATTGAGAGAAAGACATAGGTGATCACATGAGGAATATGCCCTCATAGGAATAGGGATAAAAGTTTTTTGATTCTAGATTTGACCCTCAAAGTGGAATCTTACGTATCCCACTGAAATAGGAATCAAAACCCATATAGTTTTAGATTCACAATTTAATGTCATGTGATAAGATTTTACAATGAAGATTTATGTCATGGAGTAAGGAAGTTTTCATGCAGTTTAACATCATATGAGTAGGATGCAGTCTACATAGTTTTAATCATGTCATAAGGAAATCTACATCGAGAAAGTTACAATTATAGATAATTGAGTGGGGCATACACATATGGTTTCCTCCTTAATATGCTTCATTTGGAATATGACTATTTAAAGTAATGTATCAGGGGGAATATAGCCCTTTGCGAAGGAAAATATGCGGTTATCAAGGCTTACACTAAAGAGGAGGACCATGATGAGATATGTGTTTGGGATTGCACCTATGGAGGAGGCCCATATGAAATTATTTGATGGGGTTTACACCTATAAATGTGGCCTAATATAAAATATATGTTGTGGCCTTCACCTAAGGATGAAACCCATAACAAAAGATTAAATTCTGTTAATGGTGTGATAAACATAGATCCCTAATCCCAAGTGAATCCTTCTTGGAATGAGAAACAATATATGGTAGAAGATCAATCATCTTGCACAATAAAAATTGGATTAGACTAACACCTGAAGAGAAATCAAATGGAGAATCTACTTTATACCCACTAATTGATAGAAAAGGAGATGTGGATGTTAGTAATGATATAGTGACATGTAATAAAGGCTAGGGGATTAAATTGGGAAGGATAACCCATTTGACATAGCTCTATAGGCTTAGAGGAAATCCACTATTGGGTTAAGAGATACTACACCAATATTCTCATGATAGGGACCTGTGTTATCAATCGAAGCTAAGATCATGATTCTCCATATGGTTATACATATGTATGAGTATAATTAATTATCCTCATTTTATCAATGGAATCCAAGAATGAATGGATACATATCGTGTGAATTCCCTAATCCTATACATCTAGTGGCCTTTGAGGAGGTATCGAGTTGGCCTTTTTAAGGGTTTGAACATGGTGAAATGAAGCAATAAGGATAATTTAGATTCTATATTAAGGGGTTTCATTAAAGATAAATGGTATACAAGATAATATCATTAATATGGATGTATTAAAAACCATAAGGACACCCTATTTCCCATTGGTTATTTGATATGTGAATTGTGGAATGTACAAAGGGTGTCCCATATGGAATTGGGTCCTTCAATATGATCTTATGATGGGATTCTTTTCTTAAAGGGATCATTTGAAAATTCCCTCATAAATAGACCTAAGGGAATTCCTTCACTCTAGGCCTCCATTTTAGAGGGATTCCTTTTCAAATGACTACATTTTTGTTTTTTTGTTCCTTGTTTCTTATTTTTTGGAAGCATAATTACCATAATGTGTTATACAATGGTTAGCCTATGTATGGAATTTTTCAAAGTGTAAAGTATTTGGATTCCATTATCCTTCTCATACATCCTCCTTTTTTATCTTTCGTATTTATATGAATTTTTGTAACTCCCTAACCCAAAATCACCAATTCAATTCGGAGTGTCACATATCCTCATGCTTGCCTCAACATATGTAAGGGGTTTTTTACTAGAAGTGATGGTTAAAATACCGTCAGTGGGGATATTATTCCCGTAAAATCAATAAAGATAAGAAAAAATAATAACACAATGGAATAAATAAACAATGGTAAAAAATATTACATGGAATGTATCTCATTTCATATAGAAAGATAAACCCAAGAGACCAAAAGTATTATGTAAAAAAATAATTCTCTAAATATATATAAGTAAATAAAAAACCATGAGATCCTTCTATAGTCTATCCTAATACCACATTTGAACACTATGATTTTCATCCTATCTCTTTATTATAGGGAGTTCTACATTCCCTTATTCCTTGATCATGATGTTTTCACACACATAGATACTCCCCTATATGGTGTGAGTATAAAACTAGTAATACACCACCAATTAATCTTTATCACAAGTGCACAATTTATATATAACATTTTTTTCCATGATATTAGAAAATGCATAAATAAAAATATAACCACACATGCATAGAGTCATGGTGTGCTAACCAAGCCTCTAGGAACCTCGTCCCTAAATTCTTTTAAAAAATGATTATATGAATGAAATTTCAATCACAACAAGTTGAAAGACGTTCAAAAGTAAATAGTGTAGGTTAGAACCTTATTAATTTTAGTGATGTCTCCAAGTTTCACCTTTAAATAATGTTACTTTCCCCAACTTGATGGTTGTTGTTAATAGGAACACTGCATGCGTGATAGAGCTAATATTTTAAACAATTTCATTCTATAATTAAATGTTTTTAACCTCAACAAAGTATTATTTTATGGGAAATTTCTACATTTTTCAGTTTTAAAAGTGTTATTTTCTTAATTTTAAAAATGGGTTACTTTTCAAATTTTATGTATTTTATGTTAGTTTTTTATTTCAGACACAAATTCTTCCGCACTAATCGAAATTGATGTATTAATTTTTTAATATTATATGTTCATTGCGATAGATTTCGTAAAACTGGACTAATTGATAAATCCCACTATTTGAGGACTGATAGAAGCTCACAATTATGGTATTATAATATATGCCATGTTTTTATCAAAATTTAATATCTGGATATATCTCAGAAATGGATTCTACAATTGAGGTAAAATTTTAAATAGAGATATAAAACATTTGTAGGATAACTATCTCTAGTTGTGGACATATATGATTCTGAATCCTTCATGACCATAAATTCAGGGTAAACCATATATGGGTAATATGAGGAGTCTCCATGACAAAAATAATTTCTTTTTTAATGAGATGATATCATTCTCTACCCATGTAAGAATAATATACATTTCTAGCTTATGTAGAAGTGATAGATATCAGCTATCAAGAATATCAAATTTCCCAATTCCTACAATAATTATTAATAACACGTATGGCCTTTTAGAAGAACATTTTTGAACTTCGGACTGTACTATATTTCCTTCCAAGGTAAGTAAATGTAATGATTGAGGATCTTTGATAAATACCCACACATAAATTTGGTGTCATCTTTTAGGAGGTACAAAATTTCACAGACTATTTTTCATTAAAAATGAGAAAAAGAATAAATTTTAAAAAACTAAAAAATATTTTCCATGATGTATTTTAATTAAAATTATTATTCATGAATTGACTACTCACAGGTGAAACAAAAAAATAGAGAAATTAAAAATGAAAGAGAAGCATTGCAGGCAAGAATTTGAGAGAAAATATATGTCCTTGAGATAGAATGTATATTTGAATATGTAAATCTACCCAAGGAGTAGTATTTGGAGAAATAACTCAAACTAATAGTTGAAGAGAGTTCCCCATGTTTTTTTCAAATTAAAGGACCTATGGGGGCATGAAAGGAATTAAATGTATATCTATTCTCCCTTTATCAAAAATTTAATGGGGAGGTATATGGAATAGACATTAAAATTTATATACATGTGGTTGATCAAGATTATTTGTATGAGTATTGGTCAGATTTTATAGAACATGAAAAGGTAATAAATTCTCCGATCAGTGATAATGAAAAATTTATACCTCTTTACCTCCCTCTTGATTTAGAAGAAGATAATAAATATTCACATGATGATATTGATTTTATAGTGTCCCTTTCAAAAGAGATAAATTTTGAAATTGAATTACTATAATGTGAATATTCATTTCTTGATTCTTCATGTTCTCATCTTATTCAAGATGAATTTATTTTTGACTTATCCTTTTTTAAAAAAATTGACACATCATACATGGACAAAGACAATGATGTAGAGGAAGAATCCAAACAAGTTACGGTTGAAGAAGAAGATTTGTAGAAGAATGTGGTGATATTACTACCATCGCTAAATCCACATGAATATCATATAGAATAGTTAAAGTCAAAAGGGTGAACTCCTTAATTATTTTTCCTCACAATATGAGCCACAAATTCTCCCTATCTTCATTCTTGGAGGTTGGGAATTTTCATCCCTTATACGAGGGTATCCATTATTGGTGTCTATTCTTGGATATTGGGAAAGGCCACATGTGGTGGTTCATCTCAAAGAAACCACATCCACCTTTTGATTAGGGAAAATCCACTGTAACTTCTTAACTAGGGGTTGTATAAACCTATAAACTTGTTGGAGGACTAAAAGAAGATTTATCAATATTCCAAACCATATATATTTCCTTTTATTTATTTTTCTTTCATTCCTATCTGTATTCTAATCTTAGGTATGAAGTGGATATATCTAGGATCTTAACTCAAGGATACTATAATGAATTATCCCCAGAATATTGAATTTGGTGCCCTACTTTATTACATTGGAATGATTACAAGGAATCAAATCTTGAAGTACCAATCTGTTTAGAAGTTAAAAAACAAATTACATAGATGATACCCATATTATATAGGGAAATAGAAAATAAAACATGATACAAAATAAAATGACATGAACATCATACTAGAAGGATTATTTAATGATTTATTCTTCATAACTCGGGGAAAGTAAAAAAAATAAGGGTGAAATCAAATGCCCAATAAGATTATGTAATGTGTATGAAAAAATGAATTAGTACATAATGGTTAATAACAGAGAATACATTCCATTTAAATAACTGTATAAGCCATAATCAATATGGTAAGGTATATAAGTAAAACTCATACCATTTAATCAATAAAATGAGAATGAAATGAATCCACAGATTTTATCATATGAAAATCTCATGGATAATAATAAAAATAAATACACTACCTATAAATGAAAAATTAATTTTTGGAATTATTTTCTGAGGAAAATGTAAATCTATACCTTAGAGACCTTTCACAAGATGGTTTAAAACTTCAGGTAGAAACCCATTTAATTTGATCAAATAATTTGTATCATGAGAACTTGTCGATAAATTAAGGGGATATATAAATTCTTCAAACCAGCCATCAATTGTAATCCGAATAATTCCTCATATCAAGAAATCCATTAATAAACAACATGTCAAATGAAATATCTGTATTGAATAAATAATACAGATTGATCATTATTTACAAATATAATAAAATAATTGTCAATGTGAACACCGTATATAATAATTGAATAATTTTTAGGAAATAATAATATCAATCACCAATGAATTTATATATTTATGGAAATTTTCAATTAAAATTATTATAATAAATTAATTTTTTCAATAGAAATTTAACAATCTCAGAAGAAAGTGAGGTTGCAAAGATAACCTTTACGACATGGTAATTTTCAAGATAAACCCCTTGGGTGAGATAATTCAAAGTGAAACTTAAAATAAAATGAATTATGAGTCAATAATAATATTAAATTAAAAATGGTAATTATATACATGACATTAAATTTAATTGGTGTACTATAACAAATAAGTCTCAATGGAATGTAAATTAGATAAAATCCCTTAGCTTGTGTTTCCTTTTAGGTGGACATCCTTTAACATCATATATAATGGTTTTAATAATATTATTAAATTATAAAATTACCATAATTATATTAATAATATCATATATTAACCTCTTAAAATATATTATTACCCTTTTGTTCATAACCATTCATTATTTTCTCTATTTTGGGAGTTAATTGCCTAGATTTTCGAGAATGTTTTGGCTTGTAATTTTTGTTCTTATTTTGTAGATAATGATTTAATCATCTCAAAAATGTAAACCATGATTTAAATATCATATATATTTATTATATATTTATTTATATTAATCCATAATATTTAGATATAGTAAAAGAAATGCACCGTTCATGGATACACTAGGCCGTACGTACGCATAAACACTACTTTCATCACTTTGTCTTGTTAAAAGAATTAAAAGTAATGATATATATATTTATATTATAATAAATGGAAAATATTTAAGTAATATATTTTACATAATTTTATCAAAATCATCCTTAATACATTCCATTTATAGCATGAATGAATCGCACTGCTTTGAGGTGACGGTAGCCCATAAGTCCTCAAAAGATTTTATCGTACTCCCAAAAAATGGAACACATGAATGTATGAGTTATATAAGTATTAAATAAGAATAATGAAATTATAAATATCATAAATATCATATATAAAATATTATTCCATCGTTATTCCCAACCTTTAAAGGTGGTAAATAGAAGAATGAACGACATCGGTTTGCGAGGCGGTAGTCCGACGTACACACGAACGATGATTGCGTGTCTCATTTTATGGATGTATGTGAATGTGTAGGTTTAAATATATAAAAAATCTCAGTATATTTAATAAAATTAGGTTATTATATAAAATTAACTTAATAGGTTAATTAGTAAATTAAACAAAAGTGATCTTTGAAGAACATTACCAATTTTTTGGGTAACTTCTTTTGGTTTATACCAAATGACTTCATTGGATTACCTAATTCAAAAAATTATGATTATATGAGTATGAGAGTTATTTTAGGATCATATATTGGTAGCTTTTTGACTATAAAAATGGATTTATAGGTGTGATTAAGTTAGAGGAGTGAGTGCCTTTCTATAGTGGAGGAGTGGTATTCTTGTAAAATTCTGAAAAGAGAATTACACCCAAGTTTTTCCCAATAAAATGACTCCAATAATTACCTCAATTAGAGAACATTGAGAATAGGGTCTATATATAGTCATTAAATTTATTTTAGACAAGTTTATAGGTAAATTTGGCCCTTAATATTAATGTTTGGTCCCATATTATGCTATTTTTTCTCTTAAACTCTATAGTTAATTTTAATTAATTTAACAAATATTTTTGTTAAAAAAATAAGTTGATGTTTTTAGAAATTATAAATTATTTCAATTCCAAATATGGAATATATTTTTCTAAATTCCAATCACATAATTGATAGAAATTAATTTAAAATTAATGCTGGAGACAGGACATCAATTCAGGTTTTTAAAGTAAAAATGTTCAAAGTTTGCTATGTTTTTATATCCAATTTTAAATTTAATTGATTAAAATAACCTAAATTGGATTAATTTATGTTTTTTTGATGTAATTTTAATTTAGAAACTATTTTAAAAATAATTCATCCTTAGAAATAAATTAGACGAATAAGTAATTTCCAATTAAAATTTAGTATTTTTTAATATTCTTCAAAAAATTGAAGATTCACAAAAAAATACCAAAACATAACCAGAAAATAATTTTGATGTTATTATTTTAAAAAGTAATCCTTATTTTTATATATAAATTTTATAAAAGTTTGAAAATTCAGATTTAAAATAGGTTTTCAATTAAAAGGCGGAAAAAATGCATTTATAAAAATAGTGTTTTTATGCATAAAATTGGGTTTCTTCTTATATTATTCCTATAAAATTTATTTAATTAATGTAAAAAATATTTTATTATATATATACCATATAAATTTACAATATAAATTTTCTAACAGTATTATAATTTAACATATTGTTCAAAACATCATTAAATAGTGTTTTGTTTAAATTGGGTGTTACATTCATTAAAAACTAACTCAATATTGTGTGTTTCTCAATATATCAATAAAATAAAAATTTATTCTAAAAGTAAATCATTTTAAATTATTGGGGTGATAAATTATTACCTCTGAAAAATAATTTCTTCAAAATTTCAGGGGTATTACCTTTTAAAATGACGTGGTTAGTTCTCCTTCATATAATCCTTTATTTCCCGTGTTGATTCTTCTATTTTGTGATTTATCTAGAGTTCCTTTATGAGATGAGCCATATGATTCCTAAATAATCACTCTCTTGTTTTAATAATCTAGATGTGTTCTTCATAATAAGAAAATTCAGGTTCCAACTATATTTCATTCGAGGTGAGAAAATGATTTAGATCAGGCATACACTTCCTTAGCATATATATATGGAACAGAACACGTACCTTTGAGATATTTGGTTCCATTTACAAAGGATAACCAATAAAACCAACTATTTAAATAACTTTAAAGGGTACAATATACCTATTACTTAGTTCACATTTCATATTGAGCCATACAACTCCCTTTTATGGATATACATTCAAGAAAATATGATCTCCAACTTGGAACTCTAAATATTTCCACAAAATATCATCATAACTATTTTACATACTTTGAGATATTTTAATATGATCTAAAACAGACTTCACCTTTATCAAAATCTCCTCAACAAGTTATATTCCTATGATTTTACTTTTACTAAATTCATCCTAATAATTAAGAGTATGAAATCTGTTTCCATATAATACTTTATAGTCTTCTATATTTATACTCAAATGAAAACTATTATTACAATAAAACTCTACAAAAAGTATATACATACCCCTATTACCTTGTATATTGAGTGAGAAGGACCTCAACATGTATTCCATTGTTTGAATTTTTTATTCAATCTTTCCATCAGTTTGAGGATTGTAGGCAATGCTCAAATGAAGCTCAGTATCAAGGACCTTTTGAATACTCTTCCAGAATTTCAATGTAAATAGGGATCTTGACCAGAAACAACTTATAGAGGTTCTACATGAAGTCTTACATCTTCATTAATATATTGTGACTTTAGAGGTGCTCAAGGGGGTTGTTCTTCTCTTATAGAAAAAATGTTCATCTATGGTAAGGTGATCAATGATAAACCATATTGGATCATTTTTCTTAATATCATTTGGTGGTCCCATGAAAATTTCCATAGTGATTTAATAGCATCCCAGTATTGAAATAAATTAACATTACATAATTTTATTTCAGAATACTTAAAATATTATACAAACAAATGACCAAAGACCGTAATAGTCTAGTGCATTTTGAAATTTGGAAACAAAACACCGATATATAAGTGAGGTACATTATATACCACTAGGTTATTATTGAATAGAACCATTCTTAGAAATATAATGCATAATACATATCTTCTTAACCAGGGGAAGGAAATATAAAATGGGGTGAGCTAAAATTCCTAGTAAGGGTAAACAAGGGAGATATGTAAGCATAATCATGAGTATAAGGTCATGATAACATGATCTTGAATATATAGGATCATAACCTACATAATAAAGATCATATACATGAATCCTGGACTAAATATTAGTAGTTTAGAAGACATGAATCATAAAGAAATAAAGAACATAATCCATGAAATCATAACATAAGAACAAAATATGGAAATGTGGTAGACAAATAAATATATAATATTATTTTCATAGTATCTAAGGAATCTCTTCCCATACCATCTTAGTAGTACATGTTCACTCCCCATACCATCTTGATAGTCATTGTTTAATCCCATGGCCATGTTAGTAGCATGAGTTCATTACTCATACCATCTTGGTAGTCATGGTTCACTCCCATGGCCATATTAGTAGTCATGGATTACTCCCAAGATCATCTTACTCAATATAATGATATATAAATATTTACCCAATACATTGGACGGACATATAGGTCCCACCCATTTCATAATGAAATCATACATTCATGTTCCACAGGATCATAAATAATCCTATAATAACCCATGATATTTAATGGGTATTATAAACATTTAATCATATCATAACCTGTTGATAGAGATAGGTTTCATAATCATTTCATAATTAACATAACCTGTGAAGAAGCAGTTTTCAAAAGCATAGAATCCAAGAAAGAGAAACATGTTTCATCAACATCATTCCATCAAAACATAATATATTTATAGAAATAGTATGAAACAAAAAATTGAATAATTTTCACCAAAAGGAATGTGTAAAACAAATATATGTTATCTTATATGGGAAATTATTTTGAAAGATCTTCTAAAAACATTTCATGATAATATATACTTTATGTATTGAAAATAGTTTTTAAAACCAAAAATCTTTTGAAAATATTTTTTTTTCAAAAATTACATTGAAAACTCATAAAGGAATAATTGAAAATCATAAAAAGTTTTTAAAATCCCTTTTCATTGAAAATGGGCTTCAAATATCTTTTGAAAACACTTTTGAATACATGTTTTTTTAATACAATATTTTTCTGAATGGAGAGAGAGATGCAGAGATTTTACTAAAAAACATTATCTTAAGTACCAATGATTGAAACAATAGTAATAATACATGGATATATCTTTAATAAAAATATAATATGGAAACTTATTAGTGTTATTGATAGATGGGTCATAATATTTCCTCAAAGGATGCATAAACATAAACAATATTGAAAAGCGGCGAGATTTTCTCAATAAATTATTATAACTTGGTAACTTGGGATCATACAATCCCTATAATAAATGGAAATTAAACTATGCATAAAATATAATGAAAAGAATTAATTTCATGATATAACATTAAAAATGGATGTATATACACTCCAAAAATATAATTTAGGTGCATAACAAAACACGAGTCTCACATGAGGCAAATTGAGACAATACTATTATACCGATTTGGTAACTTTTGAAACATAAAAACAATGAAATAAAAATCACAAAAGGGATACTTAAATACAAATAAATTTAATTATAATATAAATATAATAAAATTATTGGAATTACATACACTACACAATAGTAAATAGTGGTAAACATAACATGTATCTCATAGAAATAAAAAGTGAGATGAAATCCCTTTACCTTTTGCCTCAACTCTTGTCGTACACATTCAAACCACCTGTATAATAAATAAAAATTTATTTTAAATATTTTAAATAAACATATTATTATATCTAATAACAAATTTGGTTTTATTATGAACTTATATTACCCTCTTGTTAACCATCCTATGTTGAGGTTTCACTTCAGATAATATATGCTTTGTTTTTTCACATGTTTCTTAATTTATTATATCATTGGTCCTTATAAATATATAATGATTACATAATTTATAAAATGATATAAATATCATGTATATGTAGTTTAGTTTTATTATATTAATCTATAGAATAAATAATTATGAAAAGGAATACACTATTCATGGAGACGGTAAGCCGTACGTATGCATAAACGATGTTTCCATTTTTTATCATATTGAAAGAAATAAAGAACATAATCTATATTTATATATGTATATAATATAATTAAATTGTCATTATAATGTCATATATATCATATATATTTACTAAAACTATCCTTAATACATTTCTTGTATTGTGTGAACGAATCACATAGCTTTGTGGGGGCGGTAGTCTACACTTCCTCAAATGAAATTATCATATTTACACCAAATTGAAAGTAAAAAAGGATATGTTCTGTAAAATGAATAAATAATATTAAATATATAATAAATATAATATATAACATACATAAACATATTTCTGGTCAGAATTTCCACCATGAATGGCAGTAAAGTAAAAAATGAACAATCATCATTTAGTGAGACAGTAGTTCATCTTACTCGTAAACAGTATGGTCGTTACCCGTCAGATGGAGGCTTGTGTATGTTTAGGTTGAAACCATATAATAAAAAGAACCTAGTATACTTATTATTATATTTTTTATAAAATAATGGAATAAATATTTTGGAGGGGTGGATAAGGAAAATAAAAAAAGGAGCTTGATAGAATGTGTAACCTCTTAATTAGGTAACTATTTTTTGTGTTCCAAAAGGCTTCCATGGAAGCATTTATTCCCAAAGAGAGGATTAAATGAGGAATGGAGGGATTTTGGGAAGTATATTTGGTAGATATTGGTTGAACCTAAGTGTTTTTATAGGTGTGAATAAGATGGAGAGATGGTGGTATTTTATAGGGAAAGAAGAGTGGCACTCTTGAAAATTTATGTTGAGAGAATTCCACACATATTTTTCTTATTTAAATGGATCCAATTTTGATAAAAAGTAAAAATAAGGGACTATAGGGTAAAAATATGGTCAAAAAATAGATTTTTGATAGGTTTATAGGTATGTTTGGGCCTTAATGTTATGGTTTAGTCACTTATTTATTTTATTTAAACATTAATTGTTTTGATAAATTTTAATCACTTTCACTAATATTTTTTATAAAAAACAAACTTGACCTTATTAGAAATTATAAATTATTGTGATTGAAAATTTGGAATCCATTTTCTCAAATTATAGTCAAATAAGTGGTAAAAAGTTATTTAAATTTAATCTCATAGTCAGGTTAACAATGCGGGTTTCAATGTAAAATTTATCAAAGGTTTGCCATTTTTTTATTTTCAATTTCAAAGTAAAATTGATTATAATAAACCACATTGGGTTGATTGATAAAAATATTATCTAATTAAACTTTTAAACAATTTTAATATATATACTAACCTTAAAAATAATTTATATGAAAAAGTAGTTTTGAATTAAAAGCCGTTATTTTTCACTATTCATCCAAAAATGAAGTTTCACAAAAAAATCCCACAAATTCACTCTTAGATAATTTAGAAATTATAAATTAAAAATGAATTTTATTTTATCAAATTAAATATATAAATGTGCATAAAATTAATTTTATTAGTTTTCATAGAACATTAATAATAGTTTATTTGAGAAAATGGCATTTAAAAACATATATAGACTTTACCAAAAATTATATATTTTGTTATCAATATGATTTATTTATATAAAACCATTATAAAAAATATTTGAAAATTAGTTATTACTTTTCATATTACTATTTTTAATAGCTATATTATAATTATCTTTTCTAAATAATTATAAATAAGATAATGTTTCGTAGAAGGATATGTGTTGTGTATAACATACACCAAGTCAGTGTTGTCTGTAACATATGCCAAGTTAGTTTTTCATGTATCGTACACTGATTTGTTGTTCTTTAATATATACCAAGTCAGTTTTGTGTGAAAGGAATGTTTGACTTGGTGCATTGCAAGGCATAAAAGAAAATTTAATTTATTAGAAAAAAGGCCCATAAAACCTGAGGTGTTACATTCTACCCCCTTAAAATGATTTTCACACTCAAAATTCATCCCTCATGTAAAAAGAATTAGGATACCTATACTTCATCATATCCTCAAGTTCCCATGTATCTTCCTTTATCTTGTGATTTATCCACAAAACTTTGACCCGGTGAGTGGTCTTGTTTCATAGAACTTTCTACAATCAGTCTAAAATCTCAACTGGTTGTTCCTTGTAAAAATGATCATGCTCTAGTATTATAAAGTATGAGTTCTATAATTTTGAGGGTTCAGGTATTTACATCCTTAGGAGAGATACATGGAACACATAATGGACTTGAGAGAGATTTGGAGGAAGTTCCAAGTAATAGACTGTCAAACTGATAGGATCAAGAATCTCAAAGGGACCAATATACCTAGGGCTTAATTTCTCTTTCTTCCCAGATCAAATAAATTTATTCTAGGGTGAAATTTTTAGAAACACTTTTTACCAAACATTAACTTCTAGATCACATTGGTGGTTATCATCCTAACATTTCAGCTGAATTTCACCTACCTTGATATAATACAGAATGGTTCTAAAATTCTTGACCATTTCTTCAGTGATATCATGTCTCAATAGATTAATTTCTCCAACATCATTCCAACACATTGGATCTCTACATATAATCACATATAGTTCTGTAGAATGTTCCATCAGAATGCTGGAGTAAAAGATATTTTTCTAATAAACTCAATTAGAGGAATGCGTTGATCACAACCAACATTTAAATCCAAATAAAAATATCTCAATATATCTTCTAGGATTTGAATTTCTCTTTCAGGATGAACATCTATTTGAAGATGACAAGTAGTGTTGAAACATTGTTTTTTATCAAGTGCTTACTGAAAACATTGCTATAACATTTAGGTAAACCACATATCCATATCTAATACAATATAATATTCTTCTCTATGAAACCATACCACTTCCTTAATGTATATCCTACAAAGATGATTCAGGGATAAGTCCTCCCTTATAGAGATGAAGTGTGATCATTTAGTATGTTGATCAACTACCACTCATATAACATTAAACCCTTTAGAGGTTTTTTGGTAGTCCAATAGAAAAATCTATAGTGATTTTCTCCCATTTCCATAATATTATGGGTTATGGATGCTACATCCCCATTGAATTTTGTCCCTCCACATTAACTTGTTGGAATACCAAGCACAGAGATACAAACTCTTTGATATCTCTCTTCATGACATCCTACCAACAGTATTCTTTTAAATCCCTATACATCTTCGTACTTATTGGATCAATGGAAAATTAATGACTTTGAGATTCCTCTAATATATCCTTCCTAAAATATGGTATGTAAGGAACACATTAAATGTTCTTGAACATCATCATTCCATCCTGATTGATGTTAAACTTTGAAACATTCCTATCCTTATTTTTAGCTCTACATTTCCTTCTACACCTCCTTAATCATCACATGGATAGAGGGTTGAACATTCATTTGAGAAAGATAAGATTTTTACCATTCCATCAGGATTTCTAGATCCATCCTTTGAAAATCCAAAAACATTGGTTCTTTTGTGATCCTCATCTTGGACAATCTAGCATGATCCTTCCGACTCAAAGCATCAGACACCTTGTTCACTTTCCTAGGGTGGTAATGTATTGATCAGTCATAATTTCCTATGAAATCTAACCATCTTCTATATAACATGTTGAATCCTTATGTGTCAATATATATTTAAGACTTTTATGATTGGTATATATATCACACTTTTCTCCACAAAGATGATTCCTCCATAACTCTAATAAAAAATTACCATGGGTAACTCTTTAATCTTGAGTTGGGTAATTTTTATCCTGAATCTTAAAATTCTATGAGGCATAAGTGATAACCATGTTATTATTTATAAGGAAACATCACAATGAGTTATTTGATGCATCACTATAGATTAAAAACCCTTATCTACCATAGTGTAACGTAAGAACAGGTTCACCGACTAACCTTCTCTTCAGTTCCTTTAACTTTTACTCACATTCACCTTCCTAGAGGAACTTGACACCCTTTTGAGTTAACTTGGTCATTGTAAAAACATTCATGAGAAATTCTCCACCAAAATTTGATAATATAAAACTAAAAAAAGAAATCTATAGATCTCTATCTCTATGGTTGGTCTAGGACAACATTGAATAGCCTCCGTCTTTACGGGATCTACTATTATACCTTCTCTTGATATTATGTGACCCAATATTGAAACATTTTTCAGCCTAAATCCACACTTTGTAAATTTTTAATAAAATATTTCCTTCCTCGGGGTCTTCAGTAAAACTATCAATTGATCATTGTGTTCTTCCTTTAAATTTTAATTGATAAGAATATCATTAATAAATACTACCGCATACTAATCTATGTAATTCTTAAAGTCTCTATTAATTAAATTCATGATGATAGAAGGGGAATTAGTAAGACCAAAAGTATAAGGCCACAGCCTTAAACCTTACTTAATATTGAATTAAATGAATAATTCACATTGAGGATCTTTTCAAGTTTAGAGTTTTAGAGAATTAGGACATAACTATTACATCTCAAAAGATTACAAAGTAGACACTTCAACTATGTTTCCATAAAATAAAAAAAACTCTTAAAAAGAGACATGTCTAGTTCCATGTTTTATATAGCATAACTTTCCCTTGATCCCGTCCTTGACCCTATTCCACATTAAGTCCTGTGAAAAACATTTCAAAAAAAAAACTTGGGTTGAGCATAAAAAGCTCAATAAGGGATACACAAAGAATGAAAACTGTTAGTTTTTCAAACATCACGTAAACCATGCATACTTTATCAAAGTAATACCTTCCCCTTCATGAAGTAGTAAAAACTCTTCACTGAATAAAATATCATAATTTCCTCTTTTGTAACCAAAGGATTACCATAAAACCCATATAAAGAACACATAACATATAAAGGTATCTTGGGACATAAACATACTTAAGTGGAATAAACATACGGTCTAGTTCCACACATATCACTTAATGGAATAGCCATACGGCCAACATCCGTACATACTTAATGGAATAGCCATATAGAAAACTTCCATACCCAATTCATTGGAGGTTATAACGTAACCAACCATCCTGGTATTCATGGCACCACCCATCATATGGTTTATCACGTAACCACCCGTCAAATGTCCAAGTACCGTTATAAATATCATAAGACATAAAACAAATATAATGGAAAGAAAAAATATTCACACTTTGATCACAATATATAACTTAAATATGTTGACATAACAAATCCATTATAAAAACCATTTTCAATACCAAAATACATAAAAGAGTATATGGTATTTTATTTCACTTTAAAAAAACATTACGGCTTGTTCAGGAAGCCAAAGACCAAATAATACTCACGGCGGCGGAAAAAGTCATTGTCACCGCGTACGTTAAAAGAAACATGACTTTTTGTCATTTAGTAAAACTCTTCATAGAAAAAGCTTTTTTTTTGTATAAAACTCAAAGTCAAAGGGGTTTATACACCATATAAAAGATAGTTGTGTATAAAACGAAATATGCCTCAATGAAAGGAGATTGAGACGAAGTCCCTTACCTCGGGTCCAACTTGACTCGGTCGTTCTTTAATCTTCTGAATAATAAACTTGATTTTATTTATACTTTCTTAAGAACCTTCTTCATGTTAATTATTAATTTTATATCACTTATTATCATGTTATAAAAATTATGTAATCATTTAAGTTAATAATGTTTTATTGTCGATATTTGGTTCTTAAGTCGAAAGTGGACTTCTTACAATTACATGTTGTTCGTGTGGTCAAAGGTTCTTTATATCCAGAATGAAATTCCTGATTTGGATATCATATATGTCATATATATCCAGCATATACATTTATTTATAATATTACATAATCATTTAGAGGTAAGAAATGAAATGCACCGTTCATGGAGACGGTAAGCCGTACGTACGCATGAACGCTACTTTCATTTATATCTCATTCATTAAAGGAAAGAAATAATAATGATATAGAGGTATATTATAATTCCATTATAACATCATATATAATAACATTAAATCCATCTTTTATACATCCCACGTATGGCATTAACGAATCACATCACTTTGAGGGGGTGGTAGTCCGCACTTCCTTAAATGAAGATATCGCGTTTACCCATAATGGAAACCATAAAGGTATGCCCAAAATGAAAAATACAGAAGCTTAAGTAAAACATAAAAATATTATATATCATATATAAATATAGTGTCATCTTAATGGCCACCTTTGAAGGTGTTAAAAGAATGTTGAACAATCATCGTTTCGGGTGGTAGAAATTCCCCATCCACGAAAACAATACGTTCATTAACCATTAGATGTAGGTGTGTATAAGTTTAGCTAGAATAATTCTTATAAAAACATCCTAGTATATTGATGATACTATATTTGTTACAAAAGAAATGAATAAAAAGAATTTAGGGGGTTGGAGAAGCAAAATAAAACAAAAGGACTCAAGTGAAGACATTACCTTAAAATAGGGTAACTCCATTTGGTTTGACCTCAAAGGCTTCCTTGGGAAGACTTCTGCCCAAAGTGAGGCTTCAAGGAGTAAGAGAGGGAAGTTGAGAGACAAAATGGGCAGAGGTTTGCTGATACAATGGCTTTGGAAGTGTGGGTAAGGAGGTAGAGGTGGGGGCCTTTTATAAGAGGAGAGGAGGGCCACTCTTGGAAGGTAAAGAAAAGTCACTTTATTTTAAAATGGTATTTGGATTTAAGATGTCCCACATTGATATAATTCTAGGCTAAGGTGATACGGGTTCTAAATCCACCCATCCAATAGGTTTTGGACATGTGTAGGTCATAGATTTTACATTATCATTTCATTTTATTTAAATCCTTTATTAATGAGGAAATCGCTGCATCATCATGATGTCATAAATAATTTAAATTATTTAAATTATAAAAATTATAAAAAAACTATCATGATGTATGAAATATTTTTAGCTTTCCAATTACTATTTATAATCCAAAATCGGACATGTATAACCCCATGTAAAAATTGTTTTAGTAAAACATTTCATGTTTGTGTTATTTTTACTTTAACATTAAATAAAAAGTTATTTATGTCATTTCCCAACATAAGTGGCTCCATGGGGTCCCCAAGTTGACCCATGGCTTGTCTTGTTCGGCCATGACACATCCAATAAGTGTAGGACATGTGTCTAGGTATTTTCATTTTATTATAATATCAGTTTTTCCTTAAATTGCACTAATTACCTCTAATCGTGATTAAAAACTTAATAAGTTACTAATCAACAAAAAATTATTTTAATCTCATTGAACCACATTTTACTTCTTAATGACAACCATGTATGTCAGATTTTTGAAATTCAAAACACAGAGGTGGTAAAATTTCATTTAAACGAAAAATCAGTTTTTTAAGTACCACTTAGTGGTTTCACTATTCATCAAAAATTGAAGTTTTTCAGAAAATTACCAAAACATCACCCTAAGCTATATTTGATATTCTGAATTAAAAAATGAAGTCCATTTTAAATAATTCAAAACATATAAGTTGAATTAATTAATTTAATAATTAATTCCCGCTATCAGAGCAAATAGCGTGTTTTTTTGAAACAATAAGTATCAAAAGATTAACACTAGTTTAAGTCCAATTTCAAAGTGAAATTGATTCCAATGACCACCATTGGATTAAATGGTAAAAATATATTCTAATTTCACTTTAAAACCAATTCAAAAGATAATCTAATCATATAAATAAATTAGATTAAAAAGAGGTTTTAAATTAAAATACAACATTTTACACTATTCATTAAAAAATGAACTTTATCGGAAAAATACCAAAAATTTACACAAAGTAAATTTTGATGTCTTGATTCTAAAGAAGTGTTATATTTGGTCTAATAGAATGTATAAGGGTGATCAAAACTATATTTAATGACGGTTCACCAACAAAAGTTGATAAGTGAACCTTTAGTGAAAATTAGGGTATAAATGCCTAAAATTGAATTCTTTCCGTGTTTTAAGCCTTTATATTTTATTGGATAAATGTAAAAACATTTAAAAAACATATATAATCATATTTTAGTTATTTCTATCCATTATATTCAATAAAACGACTACATGTTAACTACCATTTAAAAACAATATTATTATATTACTAGTGTACAACGTAAGTTTTCAAAGAAACTCATCGTTGCGTATCGAGTACGCTATCGAATGTAGAAACCCCTTTTAATTAAAATTAATATTTAATTCATAAATATTAATAAATATGAAAATGTTTTATTCATTATTTACCTGGGATGTTACATCCTTCCCCCTTTTAGGAATTGTGTCCTCGCAATTATATTCACTTATCAAAATAAGTGGGGGTATTTATCCCTCATAGCATTTTCAGATTCCCACGTTGCCTCTTCAACCATATGGTTTTTCCAAAAAACGTTTACCTGGTGAATTATCTTATTTTTCAACACTTGATCTCTTCGATCAAGAATTTGGACTGGTTGTTCTTCATAAGAGAGGTTCTCTTCCAGCTCAACTACCTCTGGGCTCAAAACATGAGATGAATCTGGCATATACTTCCTCATCATCGAATCATGAAAAACATTGCGTACCTGAGATAAACTCGGAGGTAAATCCACTCGGTAAGAAACTGATCCAACTCTCTCCAGAATTTCATATGGTCCAATGAACCTTGGATTCAGCTTTCCTTTCTTACCAAATCTCATCACACCTTTCCATGGAGAAACCTTGAGAAAAACATGATCACCTACCTCGAAAGATAGATCCTTCCCCCGGTTATCCGCATAACTCTTCTGCCTGCTTTGAGCTGTTCTCATGTGTTTTTGAATCAACTGAACTTTTTTTGCCATCTCTTCTACCAATTCTGGTCCCATCAGCTTCCTTTCACCCACTTCATCCCAAAATGCTGGAGTTCGACACCGCTTCCCATATAATGACTCAAATGGTGACATTTGTATACTGGAATGAAAACTTTTATTATAAGAAAACTCAACCAAAGAAAGATGTTGGTCCCAAATTCCCTGATAATCCATTGAACAAGCTCATAGCATATCCTCCAAGGTCTGAATTGTTCGTTCTGACTGCCCATCTGATTGCGGATGAAAAGCTGTACTAAAATTTAATTCAGTACCCAACGACTTCTGAAGGCCTTTCCAAAAGTTAGAAGTGAACCTGAGATCACGATCGGACACAATGGAGAGAGGAACACCATGTAACCAGACTATCTCTTTAAGATACAAACGGGAAAGTTGATCTAGGGAAAAAGTATCTCGTATAGCAAGGAAATGAGTAGATTTAGTCAAGCGATCAACAATAACCCAGATTGCATTACTACCTCCAGATGTATTTGGTAATCTCACGATAAAATCCATGGATATATTTTCCCATTTCCACTCTGGAACTGGTAAAGGCTGAAGCATCCCTTTCGGTAACTGCCGCTCTGCTTTAACCAGCTGACATGTCAAACACTTCACAGTAAAATCGGAAATATCCCTTTTCATTCCATCCCACCAGTAATACTCCCGTAGATCTCTGTACATCTTAGTACTTCCAGGATGAACGAAAAACGGGGAACTATGAGCCTCACATAACAACTCATTCTTCAACTGTGAATCACAAGGCACACATAATCTCTTCCCAAACCTCAAAACACAATCATTATCAATGTTGAATTCAGGCATCTTACCCTTATGAACCAGCTCTACCTTTTTCTGCAACTCACTGTCTTCTCTCTATTCTTGCTTAATTCTGTCTGATAGGGATGATCTCACTGATACCTGAAACAAAACAGAAGAACTTTCTGCACCAATAACTTCTATGCCAAATTTCATCAAATCAAAAACCAAAGGATCTCGTTCCAAACATAGCATGGTTAATGAAGAATTACTTTTTCGACTAAAAGCATCGGCCACTTTATTTGCTTTTCCTGGATGGTAGTGAATTGTACAATCATAATTCTTGATTAATTCCATCCATCTCCTCTGTATCATGTTCAATTATTTCTGAGTGAATATATGCTTTAAACTTTTGTGATCAGTATATATTTCACACTTTACTCCATAAAAATGATGCCTCCAAATTTTTAAAGCAAAAACAACAGCAGCTAATTCCAAATCATGTGTAGGGTAATTTACCTCATGAGTTTTCAACTGACGCGAAGCATAAGCAATTACCTGATCATTATGCATAAGGACACAACCAAGTCCCTTTAACGAAGCATCACTGTATATAACAAACTCACCATTCCTGGAAGGAAGTGCCAAAACTGGAGCATTCTCCAATATTCGTTTCAACTCCTGAAAACAATCATCACATTCCTTTGTCCAGATAAACTTAACACCCTTCTGAGTTAGCTTAGTCAGTGGACTAGATAACGTGAGAAATTCTCAACAAACCTTCGGTAGTAACCTGCCAAACCAAGAAAACTACAGATCTCGGTTACATTTGTGGGTCTTGGCCATTCATCAACAACTTTTGTTTTAGCAGGATCAACAGTTATGCCATCTTTTGAAACAATGTGACCCAGGAAAGAAATTTGTTGTTTCCAAAACTCACACTTGCTGAATTTTCCATATAGTTTCTTTTCATTTATGGTTTTCAAGATAACCCTTAAATGACTTTCATGCTCCTCTTTACTTTTAGAAAACACCAATATATCATCAATGAAAACAACCAAAAAATTATCCAAGAACTCATGGAAAATTCTATTTATAAGGTCCATGAATACAACAGGTGCATTGGTTAACCCAAAAGGCATAACTACAAATTCATAATGGCCATATCTAGTACGGAACACAGTCTTCAATATGTCTTCTTCTTTTACTTTCAACTGATGGTACCCCGACCTCAAGTCAATCTTTGAAAAATACTGAGCTCCCTGGAGCTGATCAAATGAGTCATCGATATGAGGCAAAGGATACATGTTCTTAACTGTAATATTATTCAAGGCTCTATAATCAATGTAAAGTCTCATTGAGCCATCTTTCTTTTTAACAAACCAGACAGGAGCACCCCAGGGTGATGTGCTAGGTCGAATGAAACCATTATCTAATAACTCCTGCAATTGCTTCTTTAACTCTAAAAGTTCAACTTGATCCATTCGATAAGGGGGTTTTAAAATTGTCTTAGAATCAGGAACTAAGTCAACAGTAAATTCAACTTCCCTATCATGAATAATACCAGGCAACTCATCAGGAAAAACATCAAGATAATCATTTACCACTAGCACATCATTAATCTGAACAGTTCCTTTATTTTCTACAATATGTGCAAGGTAACATTCATTTCCTTCTTTTACTAGTTTCTCAACTTCCTGATATGTTATCAAAAGAAAGGGTACATTCTTGTACACAAACTGAAAATATTTCTGAAAAGAAACCATTTTAGCTCTGTAGTCAATCTTAGCATGATAAACAGAAAGCCAATCCATGTCCAAAATAACATCAAACTCTACTAGAGGAAAAACAATAAGGTTTGCTGGTAGATTTCTTCCACACACAAGGATAGGAAGGTTCTTATAAATCCTTTTTGTCTCAACGTTCCCTCCGGGTGTTTTTACGATAAGTTCAGGATTCATATCTTGAGATGGAATTACCAATTTACTAGAAAACTTCTCAGAAATGAATGAGTGTGTAGACCATGAATCAAACAAAACATTGGCATAATCTGAACAAACAAACAGTGTACCTAATACTACTTCATTCGATGGACCAACATCTGCTGAAGTTGTTGCAAAGGATTTCACCACCCCTTTCTGCTTATAATCTGGCTGCTTTCCCCGAGTTGAGTTCTTTTTTAGACACTCATTTGCATAATGACCCATTTCATTACACTTAAAACATCTTACCGCTAGCTTTTCATTGCCTGCTTGATCATCTTCCTTACAGTTACGAGCAATATGACCAGACTTACCACACCGAAAGCGCTTACCAGACTTGGATAAACATTCTCCAGGATGCATTTTACGACACTTCTCATAGGATGGATATTTGGTTTTCTTACCTCCTTGCTTCTTTGATGAATTATTCCCCTTTGCCTACCAACTGGACCTCTTATTCTGTTGTTTGTCATAGAACACCTGATCCTCGGAAAACTCCATTTCCACCTTCTCCACACATCGAACAAGTTTTTCATAACTTCTGAACTCATGAGAAGCTAAAGCCCTTCGATACTTTGGATTTAACCCAGAGTAAAAACGGTTTATTTTACTATCAAGATCTCGTATGATGTTTGGAGGATACCTTGCCAATCGAGTGAACTTTGCTTCATAAGTAGCCACTGAATCATCCTCCTGCCTCCACTCTAGGAACTATTTTTCTATCCTAAGATGAACCACATTAGGAAAATATTTCTCAAGAAACATACCTTTGAATTCAACCCAGTGAAGATCCTCAATCTCATCACTATCCCTGATATTTTTCACCATCAACCACCACTGATCAGCTTCACCTTCAAAACGGTAAACCGAAAGACTAACATTTTGATGTTCTGAATACCCCCTGACATCAAAAATCTTCTCTAGTTCTTTAATCCATCCTTCAGCTTGCACAGGGTCAGATGATCCTCTGAATGATGGGGGATGTTGCCTCCTGAAATGTTCCACCACTGACATGTTCCTCTGTGGTTGATCTGGCTGATCTCGTGCATGGATACCACCACCATTTATAGCCGGAGTCAACTGTGCCATCACTGTGACAAACTGTTCAGTTCCAATTCTGACCATCTCAGGTTGCTGATTTGGAAGGTTGTCTTCCTCCTGATGTCATCCCAACATAGCTGCTTTGTTTCTTCTACGGAAAACCAATCTGAACACAGAAATATCTTAGGCGAAGCAACATAGTAATCATTAAATGCTATATCATTTCAATCATACCATAAATTAACTTATAATTTAACAATTTTCGAACTCCTAAAGTTGTCTAAACCGACCTCTGATACCAAATATAAGGCCCCAGCCTTAAACCTTACTTAATATTGAATTAATTGAATAATTCACATTGAGGATCGTTTCAGGTTTAGAGTTTTAGAGAATTAGGACATAACTATTACATCTCAAAAGATTAAAAAGTAGACACTTCTACTATGTTTCCATAAAATAAAATAAAACTCTTAAAAAGAGACATGTCTAGTTCCATGTTTTATATAGCATGACTTTCCCTTGATACCGTCCTTGACCATATTCCACATTAATTCCTATGAAAAAAATTTCAAAAAAAAACTTGGGGTGAGCATAAAAAGATCCGTAAGGGATACACAAAGAATGAAAATTGTTAGTTTTTCAAACATCACCTAAACCATGTATACTTTATCAATGTAATACCTTCACCTTCATGAAGTAGTAAAAACTCTTCGCTGAATAAAATATCATTAATTACCCTTTTTTAACCAAAGGATTACCATAAAACGCATATAAAGAACACATAACATATAAAGGTAACTTGAGACATAAACATACTTAAGTGGAATAACCATACGGTCTACTTCCACACATATCACTTAATGGAATATCCATACAACCAACTTCCATACATACTTAATGGAATAGACATACAGCCGACTTCCATACCTAATCCATTGGAGGTTATAACGTAACCACCCGTCTTGGTATTCACGACACCACCCCTCATATGGTTTATCATGTAACCACCCGTCAAATTTCCAAGTACCATTATAAAAATCATAAGACATAAAACAAATATAATGGAAAGAAAACATTTCCAAACTTTGATCACGATACATCACTTAAATATAATGACATAACAAGTCCATTATAAAAAAAAATTTCAATACCAAAATACATAAAAGAGTATATGGTATTTATTTCATTTTAAAAAAACATTACGGCTTGTTCAGGAAGCCAAAGACCAAATAATACTCACGGCGGTAGAAAAGGTCGTTGTCACCGCGTACGTTAAAAGAAACATGAATTTTTGTCATTTAGTAAAACTCTTCATAGAAAAAGATTCCTTTTGTATAAAACTCAATGTCAAAGGGATTTATACACCGTATAAAAGATAGTTGTGTATAAAACGAAATAAGCCTCAATGAATGGAGATTGACACGAAGTCCCTTACCTCGGGTCCGACTTGACTCGGTCGTTATTTAATCTCTTGAATAATAATCTTAAGTTAATTTCTACTTGATTAAGAACCTTCTTCAAGTTCATTATTAATTTTATATCACTTACTATCATGTTATAAACATTATGTAATCATTTATGTTAATAATGTTTGTTTTGTCGATATTTGGTTCATAAGTCGAAAGTGGACTTATTACAATTACATGTTGTTCGTGTGGTCAAAGGTTCATTATACACAGAATGAAATTCCTGATTTGGATATCGTATATATCATATATATCCAGCATATACATTTATTTATAATATTACATAATCATTTAGAGGTATGAAATGAAATGCACCGTTCATGGAGACAGTAAGCCGTACGTACGCATGAATGCTACTTTCATTTATATCTCATACATTAATGGAAAGAAATAATAATGATATAGTGGTATATTATAATTCCAGTATAACATCATATATAATAACATTAAATCCATCCTTTATACATCCCACGTATGGCATTAACGAATCACATCACTTTGAGGGTGCGGTAGTCCGCACTTCCTTAAATGAAGATATCGCGTTTACCCATAATGGAAATCATAAAGGTATGCCCAAAATGAAAAATACAGAAGCTTAAGGAAAACATAAATATATCATATATCATATATAAATATAGTGTCATCTTAATGGCCACCTTTTAAGGTGTTAAAAGAATGTTGAACAATCATCGTTTCGGGAGGCAGAAATTCTCCATCCATGAAAATAGTATGATATTTAACCATTAGATGTAGGTGTGTGCAAGTGTAGCTTTAATCCTTCTTATAACAACATCCTAGTACATTTATGATACTGTAGTTGTTACAAAAGAAATGAATAAAAAGAATTTACGGGGTTGGAGAAGCAAAATAAAACAAAAGGACTCAAGTGAAGACATTACCTTATAATCGGGTAACTCCGTTTGGTTTGAGCTCAAAGGATTCCTTGGGAAGACTTCGGCACAATGTGAGGCTTCAAGGAGTAAGAGAGGGAAGTGGAGAGACAAAATGGGCAGAGGTTGGCCGAGCCAAAGGCTTTGGAAGTGTGGGTAAGGAGGTAGAGGTGGGGGCCTTTTATAAGAAGAGAGGAGGGGCACTCTTGGAAGGTAAAGAAAAGTCACTTTATTTTAAAATAGTATTCGGATTTAAGAAGTCCCACATTGATATAATTCGAGGATATGGTGATAAAGGTTCGAAATACACCCATACAATAGGTTTTGTACATGTTTAGGTCATAGATTTTACATTAACATTTCATTTTATTTAAATCATTTATTAATGAGGTAATCGCTGCATCATCATGATGTCATAAGTAATTTAATATATTTAAAGTCTAAAAATTATAAAAAAAACTATCATGATGTAGGAAATAGTTTTATCTTTCCAATGAATATTTATAATAAAAAATTTGACCTGTATAACCCCATGTAAAAATTGTTTTAGTAAAACATCTCATGTTTGTCTTATTTTTACTTTAACATTAAATAAAAAGTTATTTATGTAATTTCCCAACCAAAGTGGCTCCATGGGGTCCCCAAGTTGACCTCTGGATTTTCTTGGTCGTCCATGACACATCCAATAAGTTTATGACATGTTTCTAGGAATTTTCATTTTATTATAATATCATTTTTGCCTTAAATTGCACTAATTATCTCTAAACGCGATTAAAAACTTAATAAGTTAATATTCACCAAATAATTATTTTAATCTCATTGAACCACATTTTACTTATTAAGGAAAACCATGTATGTCGGATTTTTGAAATTCAAAACATAGAGGTGGTAAAATTTCATTTAAAAAAAAATTAGTTTTTTAAGTACCACTTAGTGGTTTCACTATTCATCAAAAATTGAAGTTTTTCAGAAAAATACCAAAACATTACACTAAGCTATATTTGATATTCTGAATTCAAAAATTAAGTACATTTTACAAAATTTATAACATATAAGTTTCATTAATTAATTTAATAATTAATTCCCGCTGTCAGAGCAAATAACGTGTTTTTATGAAAAAATAAGTATCAAAAGATTAACACTAGTTTAAGTCCAATTTCAAAGTGAAATTGATTCCAATGACCACCATTAGATTAAATAGTAAAAATATATTATAATTTTACTTTAAAAAAAGTTCAAAAGATAATCTAATCATATAAATAAATTAGATTAAAAAGAGGTTTTGAATTAAAATACAACATTTTACACTATTCATTAAAAAATGATCATTATCGGAAAAATACCAATAATTTACACAAAGTAAATTTTGATGTCCCGATTCTAAAGAAGAGTTATATTTGGACCAATAGAATGTATAAGAGTGATCAAACCAATATTTAATGATGGTTCTCCAACAAAAGGTGATAAGTGAACCTTTAGTGAAAATTAGGGTATAAATGCCTAAAACTGTATTCTTTCCATATTTTAAGCCATTATCTTTTATTATATAAATGTAAAAACATTTAAAAAACATATATAATCATATTTTAGTTATTTCTATCCATTCCCGCCAATACAATGACTATATGTTAACTACCATTTAAAAATAATATTATTATATTACTAGTGTACAACGTAAGTTTTCAAAGAAACTCATCGTTGCGTATCGAGTATGCTATCGAATTTACAAACCACTTTTAATTAAAATTAATATTTAATTAATAAATATTAATAAATATGAAATTGTTTTATTTATTATTTACATGGGATGTTACAAAAAGGAATCACTATATATTCAGTGTCCACACCCTGTATAGAACTTTGTCTTGGGTATATCCGCTTACTTGACTCTTAATTGATGATATCGATATTGAAGGTAAATCTTGGAAAAGAATTGTGATCCATAAAGTTGATCCAAGTAGTCATCAATATGGGGAATATGATACTTGTTCATTATTGTGATCTTATTCAACTCCCAATAATAATGAAAAGTCACATTGATCAATATCTCTTTTTTCACTAAAAGAAATGGTGCACCCCAAGTTGATACACTTGTATAGATTAATACTTTATCAATGTTTTCTAGTATAATATTTTTCAATTCCTACAATTAATTCTGATCCATTCTATTAGGGGTCTTTGAAATTGGTGTGGAACTGGGTTTTAGTTCTATTGAAAACTCAACATGGCGTTTTGGTGGAAGTCTAGGAAACTATTTTAGAAAGACATCACCTAAATCCCAAACAATAATCATGTCAACTATATTGATTTTCTCCCCAACCATTTGCGATAAATAAATCTTTTGAATTGTCATTAAGACCGAAAAACAAGATATAATCTCCATAGGAAGTGCATACATATTGTCACATTGATGGATGATCATAGGAGGGTTTGAAATATCAAACATAACTTCCATTCATTGAATATTTTTGTGGAATATATAGAGAAAAATCCAATCCATGCCAAAGATGACATCAAATTAAACCAAAGGAATAATGATAATGTTTGCAGGAAGCATATTCCCAAAAACATCAACTGGATAAGAACCATAGATTCGAGATAGAATCATTATACCATTAAGGGTTTTAACTTTTAATTACACATATACTTTTTTTTGGTGGAATATTAACTCCACTAGAAAATTCATTACATATGAATGAGTTGGTAGATCTAAAATAAAATACGATATTAGCAATCCTAGAGTGGATGGTAAGTGTACCTTTCATCATGTTGTTATCACACCCTTCATCAAAAATAGTAATTTCATGTGATTTACACTTATCCCTTATTTTAAGAGGTTTCTGACATTTATCATCATCACCACGCCTTAGTTTTGGGTAGTGGTTAGAATAATGCCCATTCTCCATACACTTGTATCATTAATCATGGGATGTGCATTCTGTTCCACTTTTCCCCATTCATAATGAAAACTAACTTATTACTATCACTTCGGTAATAAAATTCCTAATTTCCTTCGCTTACACACCTAAAACATTTATTATACCACTTAATTAAATTTACACCATGATTCTTCCCACAATTAGAGCATAACAGAAAGCTCATCTTCCTTTCTTCATGGTTTATATACTTTATTTTAAACTCCATCTTATTTTCTTGTCAAAACAATGGGATTGATACATGACTCTAACGTCCATTTCAACCTTGATTTCACAATGCATAGTATCTTCATTGCTACTAAAGTCTCTTATGGCCAACACCCTTCTGCGACTAGGCTGTAAGGAATTGATGAACCTATCAAATTTACTTTTGGGTTGGAATATAATTCTTAAAGCATACCTCACAAGTCTCATGAAATTAGCCTCATTGGTACCAAACGATTCCTCATACATTTACTTCAACTCATGGAAATACTTCTCTTTATGGGTATGAAGAATCCAAGGAATGTACTTGTTGAAAAAAAGTTCTTGAACTCATTCCAATCCATGAATTCAATCTCATCTTTCTGCCTCGTATTCTTGTTAGAGTCCACCACTCGTCTGCCTCACCTTCCAAATGATAGACATATAGAATGAATTTCTCAAGATTTGAAGACCAGATAATGGATAATATCTTTTCAATAGTACTGATCCATTGTTAAAAAAAAGTGGATCAAAAGACCCTTTGAAATGAGTTGGATGTTGCCTTGTGACAGACTCAATGGAATGTTGTTCCCTCCTTTTCTCATTTGTATGTCCACCATGATTCATATCTTGAGAAATCTATGTGATCATACCAATGAGGTTTTTCATTTCATCTCCCATAGAATTCGGTTTCCTAGGAGAAAAATCAATACATTTTCCATAATGATCATCATTAATGTGGTTCTTTCGGGTTCTATCCATTGAATAAATGAAAAATCATTGAGTAATAAATAGTTATCATAACGAGGAAACATATAATCATTAAAAGTAACTTATAATAAATCTATGTTACGAAACTTCATTAATCTATGAAACTTTATGTTTATCCAAGTTTATTCTTAGCCAACATATTTTTTAAATCCGTAATGATGGTTTATGAAGAGTTTCTGATTTCACAAATCATATCACACAGTAGTGTAAAACCAGGTGTGTAACAAGGCCTGTTTTTTTGTACTAGATTACCCCAAGTCATGTTTGGAAGATCTTATCAGTGTTTCTACCCCAAGTCACATCTATGCCAGAGAGACACCCACTTGTATCATCTAGATAGCGATTTATTGTTTGGAATCCACTCACTCCATCCTTCACTAAAATTCCATGATATATTTCTATATTTTTCATTATTCTTAAACTTATCCTTATACATGTCCTTGGGGTCCTCACTAAGGTCTTCTCATCCCAACATCCAGAGGATAAATAAACATTTAATCTGATACCAAATTTAGTGACCTCATCTTGACATAAATTAACATTACCAAATTTTTTTATGGAATACTTAAAATATTATACAAACAAATGACTAAAAACTATACTAGTATTGTGCCTTTGGAAACATGGAATCAAAAACATCGATACATAAGTGAGCTAAATTATCTATCAGTAGGTTATTGTTGTCTATCACCATTCTTAGAAACATAAAAAATAATACATATCTTCATAACCTGGGGAAGGAAACCTAAAAAGGGGTGATCTCAAATGCTTAATATGGGTAAATAGGGGAGATATGTAAGAATAATAAAGAGCATAGGGGTATGAGAACATGATCATGAAAATAGAAGATCATACCCTACATTACAAAGATCATATAAATGAATCATGTCCTAAAGAAAGGAAGTTCAAAAGACATAAATTAGAAGGAAATAAAGAACCTAATCCATGAAATCATAACATAGGAATAAAACATGGAAATGTGGAAAACACATAAGCGTATAATATTATTTCCACAGTATTCAAGGCATAACTATCAGGACCATCTTAGTAGTATGGTTTCACTCAACATACCATCTTGGTAGTCATAGTTAACTCCCATTTCCATATTAGTATCATGAGTTCACTCCTCGTACTATCTAGGTAGTCATGGTTCACTCCAATTTCCACCTTAGTAGTCATGGTTTACTCCCAATACCATCTTAGTCTATCTAATGAGATATAAATTTTTTCCCAATTCATTAGAGGGAGATATTATTCCCACCCATCTCATAATGAATTCATACATACATGTTCCACAAGATCATAAATAATCATATCAAAAACCATGAAATGAAATGGGTATTAGAAAAAAGTAGTCATAACATAACTTGTGGAAAGAGATAGGTTTCATAGTAATTTCATCATAAACATAAACCCTGAAAATAAGCTAGTTTCAAATGAATATAAACTGTGAAATAGAAATTAGTTTCATCAGTATCATGCAATCAAAACATAATCCATTCAGAGAAATAATATGAATGTAAAATTTTAATAATTTCTTCAGAAAGGAATGTGTAACACCAATAGATTTTATCTTTTATGTTAAATAATTTTTAAAGATATTTTAAAAACATTTCTTGAGTAAAATGTCTTTTCTATATTGAAAATTGTTTTTAAAACATATTTCCTTTGGAAAAGAAAATTCTTTGAAAATATCTTTGAAAACTAATATAGGAATAATTGAAAACGATAAAACATTTTTAACATATTTTTTTCTTGAAAATGGGATTCAAATATCATTTGATAACATTTATAAATACATATAATTTGAATACAATAGATTTCTGACCAGAGAAATAGATGGTCAGATTTTACAAAAAAAAATTTCTTAAGAAACATATAGTGGGAAAATGGTACTAATAAATGGATATATCTTCATTAAAGAAAGGATAAATAATATCATGATTTTTCTTGAGATATGGATCATAATATTTCATCAATGTAAGCATAAATATAAACAATCTCAAAAAGTGATGAGATTTCCTCAATAAATACTTATAACTTGTAAAATTGGTATCATATGTTACATGTGAGAAACGAAAATTAAATTGTTCTTAAAATATCATGAAAAGATTAAATTTGATGATATAACATGTGAAATGGATTTATATACACCTTTGAAAATAATTTAGGTGCATCAAAAATCCTGAGTGTCAAAGGAGGCAAATTGAGACAATACTATTTTACCGATTTGGTATCTTTTGAAACTTAAACCCCAAGGAAGAAAGATCATAAAATGGATATGCTAATACCCCTAAATTTAATTATAATATAAATATAATAAAATCATGGAAAGTAAATACACCACACATAATGAAGGAGTGGTGAACATAGCATGTATCTCATGGAAATAAAAAGTGAGATAAAATCCCCTTACCATGTGTCTTGACTCTTGTTGTACTCATTCAAACCACCAGTATAATAAATATAAATTTATTATAAATATTTTATACAACCATATTCATATATGTAATATGATATATGGTTGGATAAGACCTTATATCACCCAATTTTTAACCATCCTATGATAAGGTTTCACTTCAAAAAATATATGCTTTGTTCTTTACATGTGTCTTAATTTGTTATATCATCGGTCCTTGTACTTATATAATGATTAATTAATGAAAACAATGATATTAATATCATGTATATAAAGAATATGTTTATTATAATTATCTATATTATGTATAATTATGAAATAGAATACACCAATAATGGAGACAGTAAGTCGTATATACGCATGAACGTTGTTTCCATTTTTATTATCATATTAAAAGAAATAAGGAAAATGAACAACATTTATATATATGTATAATATAATTATAGGAATATTATATATATATATATATATTATAAAATTTCACTACAAACTTCTTCAATACATTCCTTGAAGTGTGTAAATGAATCACATCGCTTTGAGGGGTGGTAGTCCACAATTCCTTAAAAGATGTTATCGTATTCACTCAAAATGGAAAGTAAAAAAATAGGATTTATAAAAATAAATAAATAAGATTAAAGAAATAATAAATATAATATATGACATATATAATCCCAGTTTACCTCATAATGTCCACCACGAGTGGTGGTAAGGTAAAAATGAACAATCATCATTTAGTGAGGCAATAGTTCGTCTTACACATAAACAATATGTTTATTACCCATTAAACAGAGGTGTGTGTCAGTGTTGGTTGAACCCTTATAGGAAACAAATAATATTATATTTAGGATAATGGTGTGTTTATAAAATAATGGGATAAACATATTGTAGGGGTTGGAGAAGGAAAATAAATGAATGGAGCTTGATAGAAGGTGCTACCTCTTAATTGAGTAACTCCATTTGGTTTGTGACAAAAGGTTTCCTTGGAAGACTTTCTACCCCAAGGGAGGATCTAAGGAGTAATATAGGGGTGTTATGAATTTTATTGGGAAGATATTGGCCAAACCTATTTTTTTTAGAGGTGTGAAGAATAGAGAGTGGTAGAAGTCTTTTATAGGGAAGGAGGAGTTACACTCCTGTAAATATTTGAGGTGAGAATTCTACCCATGTTTTTCATTATTCAAGTGGATACAATAATGATAAAAAGTCAACCAAAATGATTATATGGTCAAAATATGGTGATATAATGGATTTTTTATTGCATTATAGGTGTTTTGGTCCTTATGGTTATGGTTAAGTCCCTTATTACATTTAATTTATCCTTAATCGTGGTAATCAATTTTAATCACTTCCACTAATATTTTTAGTAAAAACAAAGTTGAACATATTATATGTTATAAATTATTATGGTTCAAAATATTGATTCAGATTTTCCAAATTATAATCATACAAGTTTCATAAATTAATTTAAATTTAATCTTGTAGTTGAGTTGACAATGCTGGTTTAAATTAAAAATGGTCAAAACATTATTATCTTTTTATATTCAATTTTAAAGCAAAGATGATTCCAATTTCCCAAATTGGGTTTATTGATAAAATTTATATAATTAAACTTTGAATCCATTTTAAAATATAATTTAACATTATAAATAAATTAGATGAAAAAGCATATTTTAATTAAAATCTGGTATTTTTCCCTATTAATCCAAATATAAAATTTCTCCTAAAAATATTATCAATTAACCCTAAGATAATTTTGAAATTATAAATTCAAAAATGAAATTTATTTTATAAAAATATATTTATATATATCTCTAAAATGTATTTTATAATTTTTTACAGAAGGACATCAAAATTATTTTAAATGACAAAATAATATTTTTAAATATATAAAGACTTTACCGACAATTATATCTTTCGTTATTAATTGGTTTTATTTATATAAACCCAATATAAAAATTATTTGAAAATTATTTATTACAATTAATTATACTATCTTTTATTGCTTGGTTTATTTATGTTAGTGTAAATAATTATAACATTAAAATGATATTTTTTTGAAGCATTGATGTTGTGTGTAATGTACACCAAGTCGTTATTGCATGAAAAATACACCAAGTTGGTATATCATGTATCATACCCTGAGTTTGTGTCATGTAAAGTATTCCATGTTGGTATTATGTGAAAGTAATGTTTTACTAAGTGCATTTTAGGAAATAAATGAAAATTTAATTTTTTAAAAAGGAAGGTCCATAAAAAATTGGGGTGTTACAAATTTCTTCCCATTTCCACACAAAAATAGCAATAGGTTGTAGGAATCCATTAGGATTCTTCCTCACATCATTCACATTTCGAAAAACTAAACATATGGACACATAATCATCAATTTCCTGCTTCATGTTATCACACAAAATATGTTCCCTCTAGTCCCTATACATATTTGTACCACTGGGGTGTATAGAGAAATTTGAGATATGATCATCATCCAAAAATTACATTTTTAGATCTGGTATAGATAGAACACATAACATCTATCCAAATTTTAAAACACCATCTTCACAATTAAAGTATGGTAATTTTCTATTATTCAAGCCTTTAATTTTCTTCTGAAAGATCTCATTATCAAATTGATAATTCTTTTGCTTCATTAATAATGATGATTTTTAAATAATTAGAAATATTATTAATGTCTCCCCATTCATATAAATTCCCATACCAATCTTTAATATATCCATAATCATATGATTCTTCTCAATCCTCATTTGGGTGAGAACTCCTTGATCCTTCCTACTCAATGAACCCTATACCTTATATTCTTTATTGTATTGAGAAATTTTAATACCTGAGTAGCTCAATCCATTACCTTTTTCTCATGTTGATCTCTTTATATGAGAAGATGTTTTTCAGGATTTTATGATCCGTGTATATCTCAAATATTTCACCGTAGAGATAATGTATCTATATTTTCAAAGTGAATATTACAACCACTAACTCAAGATAATGGGTTGGATATTTTTTTCATGAGTTTACCATTTCATTGATTTATATGAAATAAATTTATTATTTTTCATTAGGACACAACCAATTCTCTTCTTCAATTCACCACTCTATATGAAAGACCCATCACTTCATTATGGTAGAGTCAAAATCAGAGCATTGACTAATCTTCTCTTCATTTTATCAAATAATCATTCAGATTTCTTTTTATAGATAAACTTAACCCATTTACGTATAGGATGAGTTTATATGTTTTCCAATCAGAATAATTTATCAAAGAATCACTGATAGTAATATTCCAAACCAATGAAACTACATACATCAGTTATGTTTGTTGGTGCATTCTATTCTATGACTACATTTTTATTTGTAGGATCAACTGATATTCCACCCTTAGAGGAAATATGGACAAGAATAGAAACTTTTTGAAGATAGAAATCACACTTACTAAATTTACCATATAACTCTTCCCTTTTATGAGCCTTAAGAATGACCTGAAAGTGATTCTCATGGTCCATCTAGATTTTAGAATAAACCAGAATTTAATCAATGAATGCCACAACAAAAACCTCAAGATATTCCCTAAATACTTTTTTCATTAGGCCTATAAAAACATAGGTTTCATTAGTCAATCCAAAAATCATTATTATAAACTTATAATGTCCATATCTCATCTGAAAAGTTTCCTTAGAAATGCGTTCCTTATTTACTCACAATTGGTGATACGTAAAATGAAGATCAATATTTGAAACATATTAGGATCAGTGAATTTGATCAAACAATCCATCAGTGAAAGGTATAGGATACTTAATATTTATTTTAATAGCATTTATTTTCCTATAATCAATGCACAACTTCGTGGATCCATATTTCTTCATAACGAAGTGGACAAGGGTTCCCCACTGTGAAACTCTATAGAGAATAAATCCCAAACTAACCAAATCATTAGGTTGTTTCTTACACCCCAGTAATTTCATAGTGCCCATTCTGTAGGGATTATTTTATATAATCATTGAATCAAGGACTAAATCAATTGAAAATTAAACTTTATTCTCTAGGGGATATCTATGCAATTCATTAGAAAATACATCGATGTATTCATGTACAATATATAAACCCTTAATTTGAAGATTAACTATTTCATATCTGGATTTTTTTTTGTTTTTCATAACCAACAATTTCATTCAGTATAACAAATGGGGGTGGATCTAAATAATATTCATATGAGTAAGCTTCTACTCTAAAGATAATGAATTATACACCTTCCCCACAATTCAAAATTGTATTCCTCTTGTAAGAGATTTTTGCATCATATTTTGATATCTAGTATATACTGAGGATTATATAAAATTAAAACATAGGCATGATAATAATGCAGGAAAATAAAGCACATTAATGTGTCATAATAGGTACTTATAGAAACATCTTTTTTCAATGATACTTACCTTAGGAGTATTTATTGAAAACCATCTTATTAAATCAAATGGGAAATGTCTAATTTTCAGGGAAAACAGGGTAGATATATAAGAGTGTGACGATGAAAATTTAAATAAATCATTGTATAAATTTAAATATAGGATTAATGTTCCCTCCACAACATCATTTTGTACTTCTACCTCACCTGTTGTGATGGTTTGAACTTGTACATTTCCCCTTGTACTCTTATGTGGAAATTTTTCCTTTACTGTTATGGAATTAATTTTCATAGTATACCATATATTTATAAATATTCACTCTAAATAATTGATTTGTTTTCTACCCATTCATTCATGAGCCTGGTGACTCCTATATCCACACTTATAATAAAATCGTAGTCCCTTAAAACATTTCCCATGATTTTTTTCTATAGTTTTCACAAGCCAAAAATCACTCAAACTTATTATTCTTCATTGATGCATTCCCTTTTTTACAGTGTTCATATATCCTTTTATTGTCTTGGTTTCCCTTGAATATATTGATTCTAGAAAATTTCTTCTTTATCGTGATAGAACATAACACTATTTCTTCATATGATGAAAAATTTTGGGAGACCAGTTCCCTTTAGAGACTTGGTTTAAGACCTTAAAAAAAATGATCAATCTTATACTGTGTTTTGTGTATGTAATTCATATTATACCAACCTAATCTTGTAGAGGATGTTTCATAATATTCATCACAATTTTCTTTGTTTTTCTTTAAGCTAAGGAACCTTCTCTTCATCTCAATTTGTTTATCACTAGAAATGTTTTTATCATATAATGACTCATTAAAAGTTCTCCATTTCATGATTTTTATTTCTTATTATTCCCAAGTATTATAGGTCAAATACCACCATTGATCATCCCCACCTTTGAGGCAATAGACCGTAAATGTATCGTTTTCCATTTCACTACAACCCAAGGATATAAATATCTTGTTTAGAGACTTAATCCATTGCCCAGATGAAATTGAATTATCAATACCCATAAACATTGGAGGATTATGTTTCATAAAGAGATATATAATAGTATATTCTTTTTATGTAATATCTTTCTCCATTTATTAAAATCTATTTTCCATAACCTAGTTAATTTTCCCTAATATTTTCATAATTTACTCTGTTTGAATACCTGCAGTATTGGTTTCTTTAACTAGTAAATCACTACATTTTTCAAGAGTGTTGACACCAATTTTCATTCTAGGTTCCATTTTTAAAAAATTTATCAAATTTATTATCTCATATATTCATAATGTATAATCCAAGTGTGGTATAGAATATAAAATAAATGCATACACCATAAATTTTAGAATAATACACTTTGGAATATTTGGGGACATCTTTTCTTTTAGATACTTCATATTATTTCTGTAAAGAATATGTGAATTATTATAAAAATATCCCCAATAGTGTAAAACCATGTGCATATTAAGACCCATTTTTATGTTCCAGGTTACGCTTGAGTTAGGCTCGATGCACATTTTTAAATTTGTTACCCCATGGAACATCTGTGCTAGAACCACGTCCACATATATTAGTATCCATAAAAGGCTGTATTGATAGAAATAACCACATAACCTATACATTACAAAAATTATAGGATGTTATTCTATACGTATCCATAAATTCTATATTAGGGTTATTTTACCTGATATAACTTTTTTAAATCTAGTTTCTATGTTTTCTACTAAACTTCCTTTGATACCAAATATAACACACCAACCACAAAATCCTAAAGTTAGTCCCTTACTTTATTACAATGTCATGCATACATGGAATAAAATCCTAAAGGGCTAGTTAGTTTAATTGTTTTTTAAAGAAAGATTACATATACTATACACATATTATATAGGGAAATCAAAAATAAAACATGATACATAATAAAACAAAATAAAGATAATCCTTTAAGGATTATTAAGAAAATTATTCTTCATAAAATGGGGAAAGGAAAAAAAATTAGGGTGAGATCAAATAATTATCGAGGATATGTAAAGAGTAAGAAATAATGAATCAATAAGAATAGATAAACATGAAAGGGTTAATAATTGAGAACACATTCCATTTAAATAACTGAATATGGAATAATCAATATGGGATGGTAAATAACTGAAACACATTCCATTTCATAAATAAAATGAGAATGAAATGAATCCATAGATTTTATCATTTGAAAATATCTTGGATAATAACAATAATAACTGAAATATATATGAAGTAAATGCTTAATTATTGGGAATCATGTTTGAAGTACATGAAAACCTATATCAAAGAGATCTTCCAGAAGATAGTTTATAACTATATACAGAAACCTGTTTAATTTGGCCAATTGATTTATCTCATGAGAACATGTCGATTAATAAATGCACTATAAAATATTTTGGCCCCACCCATCACTACAATTCCAAATCATTCATCATAGTTAGTAATCAATTAAAAATAAATATGCCTTATCAAATATCTGTATTGAACAATAAAAATATAATTATCAATATTTCCCCAAACAATCAAATAATTGTTAAAGCAAACACTGTATGTAAAAATTTTATATGGTTTAGGAAATAATAATTTCCATCACCCAAGAATGTAAATATTTAAGGAAATTTACGATGAAAAATTATTATAATAATGTGACTTTTTTATGATAAATTTAACAATCACAAAAGAATGTGAGATGAAAAGATAACCTTTACCAATTTATAATTTTCAAGCTAAACCCCTTTGGTGAGATAATTCTATGGGAAACATAAAATACCATGAATTAAGAGTAAATATTGATATTAAATTACTACGGTGAAGTATATAGAATACATTAACGTTAATTGGATCAATATAACAAATTAGGCTCAATGGAATGTAAATTAATATGAGATCCCTTACCTTGCATTTCCTTTTAGGTGAATGTAAAGTAACCTCATGTATAATGGTTTTAAAAATGATATTAAATTATTAAATAACCATAATTATATTCATAATATCATATATTAACCTCTAATAATATCTTATTACCTTTTTCCAACAATCTTTCATTATTTTCAATATTTCGGGTGTAAATTGTTTAGTTTTTCATGTAGGTTTTGACTTGTTATATTTGTTCTTCTTATGTCATTCATGATTTAATCATATCCATATTGTAAAAATGATTGTAATATAATATATATTCATTTTATATATATTTATAGTAATCCATAAAATTTCGAGATAAGAAATGAAATTCACCGTTCATTGAGACGGTAGGCCGTACATATAGATGAACAGTACTTCTATTTCTTTATTGTATTAAAATAATGAAAGGTAAATGACACATATATTTATATTATAATTAAAGTATAATATTTATGTCATATTTGTCACATATTTTTTTAAATCATCCTTAATACATTACATGTATAGCCTGAATGAATAACATTTCTTTGATGGGGCAGTAGTTCACATGTCCACAAATGATGCTGTAATCCCAAAAAATTAGAACAAGTGAAGGTAAGAGTTATATAAAAATTAAATAAGAATAAAGAAATTATAAATTTCATATATATTTTATATAAAACATAAATATTTCATTATTTCAAACCTTTAAATGTGGTAGATGGAGGAACAAATGACACTGGTTTGTGAGGTGGTAGTCCATCGTACCCACAAATGATGGTTTTGTATCCCATTTGGTGGATGTGTGAGAACATTTAGGTCAAAATATTATAATAATAGTATATCAGTAAATTAAATATAATTATTTTATTATTTAATCATGATATAAATATAATTTAAGGGGTTGAGAAGGCAATGAGACAAAAGTTATTATATAAGAACGTCACCTCTTTTTCAGGTAATTCCTTTTTTGTTCATACCAAAAGACTTCCTTGGTTTTCCTTATAAACAAAGTGAAGATTATAGAATTATGGGAGGGATTTTGGGATAAATATTGGAAGATTTTGGGATATCCATATGTCTAGATAGGTGTGAATAAGTGGGAGGGGTGAGTTCATTTTGAAAGCGGAGGAGTTGAATTCTTTTAAATTTTTGAAAAGGGAATTCCACCCATGTTTTCTCCATGTCAAGTGGGTTTAATAATGAACCAAATTAAATAAAATGGACGATATGGTCTAAATATGTCCATACTATGGATTTTTGAAACGTTTCTATGTCAATTTGGCCCTCAATTTTATGGTTTAGTCACTTGTTAAAATAATTTTTCTCTTAATTTCTGTAATTAATTTTTAATTATTTTCACAAATATTTTTGAAAAAAATACAATGATATTATTATATATTATAAATTAGGATAATTATACATATTAAATGTATTTTTGAAAATTAAAATCATAGATGTGGTAGAAATTAATTTCAAATCTATCTTGTAAATGAGACGACAATAAGGGTTTTTAAGGTAAAAATGTTCAAAAGTTAGTCAAGATTTTATATGAAATTTGAAATTGAAATTTATTAAAATAGCCTAAATTGGATTAATTTATTTTTTATTGATATAATTTGTCATTAAAAAAATAAAATATAATTCAACCTTATAAATTAATTAGATGAATAAGTAATATTCGATTAAAATTATGTACTTTTCCCTATTCATCAAAAAATGTAACTTCACTGAAAAAGTAAAAAAATTCACCCGAAGATAATTATAAAATTTTTATTTCAAAAATGAATTTCATTTTTACATATAAAATTTGTAAATTTTCTAAAATTAAGATTTAAAATAGGTTATCCATTAAAAGGTGGAAAATCTGCATTTATAATGGTTTTATTTATGCATTAAATTAGTTTAGTTCTTTTCTTATGACTATCAAATACAATGAATGAATGTAAAAATATTTTATTCGGTATATAAAATATAAATTAACAATATAATTTCTTTAATAGTTTTATAATTTAATCAACTATGAAAACATGACTGAATAAGGTTTTGTTTAAATCGTTTGTTGTGTGCATTGCAAACTAAGTAAGTATTAAGTGGTTTGTAATGTATCAAAACATGAATTTATTCGAGAAGGAGAATATTTTAAATTCTTGGGTAGATAAAGATAACAATAAATAATAAACTATATTTGTTTTTATCATTCTCATTTATTTTTCTTCCCATGTGTTTTTATTGAGATTAAATGAGGGATAATTAGATTTAAGTGTGGGGGTGCATAAACCTACATAGGTGTTTTTTGTGTTAATATTTTTTTAATATTTTTTAATTGTATATTTAATTAAAATTCATATCCATTTTCACCCATGAATTTATTTTGGGAGGGTTTTCTTAATTTTTGAAAAAAATGAATTTTAAATAATGGTTGATGTGCAATTTTTTCTATGAATTTTATTTCAAATAATTTTTATTAATTTGATAAATTTTTGAAATATATACCCATGAAATAAAAACTATAATTATTTTCCCCATCTCATGAGGTGTTCTAAACCATTTTGACACATTATTCTTAATACCCACACATTATTGAGAGTAACTTGGATTTTTTTATGATAAATAGAACATGAGATTTTTCACATTCAAGTCTTCGAGATTTATAAAATTATTTTTAAATGATTGAGAAACTTTTTTTTCATTGAATATTTAAATATGAGAACTAACTTCACATATACCATTTTTTATCTATTGAATTCCATGAATTACGTTATAGTTTTAAGCGAAATTACATCTAATATTTCCTTACCTACCATAACTATTAATACTTTTTCATTGATATTTCATGTTTGAATATGGGTGATGGGCCTTCAATGTTATTACTTTGGTGTTTACTTAATTATGGTGGTGTGATGTGTGTTTCAAAATTTTAGTAATTTTAATGTGCATGAGTCAATATAATTTATTATTCTTTATTTTTATAATCATTTTTCTTCAAAAAAGAAAAAATAGATATAGATATAGATATATATATATATAAATATATATAATGAGTGGGGATTGAATTTTTTATTAATCTTTATTTTCTTGAATCATATCCCTCTAAGAAAATTATGGTGTTAATTATAATTAATACATTATAATCAATTGTCATCTTGTCCTCCATGTAAAAAATTTAAAAAAAAATGAAAAATAAAAAAAGATAAAAACAAAAAAGGAAGGAGAATTTGGATAAAATCATTAACTTTATTCATTTATTTACTCATGTTCCATGTCAAAGGGTGCGTGGTGTATTTTTTTTATTGGAATATACTGACTATTATCTTATTTTTCACTTAAATATCCATGAAATTATACTTAAGATTTCAAACTCCACATTTCAGAAATATATTTTTAAACATTTTTACTAACCAACCCTTATCCACTAAATTCACGATGAAAAGTACTCATAATTGAAAATATTTTTACGTTTTAGAGTGTAGATATATGATAATCTTCATATGACTATGGCGATATATTCAATTTCAAATCATGACTCCATAATTAACTTCTATCATGTGAAGAGTGACATAATATTTCAATGTGAGGTACATGTGATTGGGACATAAATGAATTTTTTAGTTTGAATGAAAATAAATGTGATATATGAAAATGAAAGAGAATATTTTTTATAATAATGAAACAAGATAGGATTCTAGTTTTTAAATAATCCCGGAAGGGTTCCATCTGTTGATTTTGTTGTGGAATTTGATTTGAATGTTTGATGACTACCTGGGAGTGAAAAGTTTAAATGTGGGGGAATTGAAAGATGTATTATTTTAAAATAAAGTTATTATATAATTAAATGTTATTAATCCCAATAGATTATTATTTGATGGTAAACTATTGATTTTTTTGGTTCTATATTAATTTCAAACATAATTGTGAAAATTGATTAATTTTGGTTTTTAAAGTATTTTAAATTAGTTTTTTATTTTTGGCACAATATTTTCTATACTAAAAAAAATTTAAAAATAATTTCATATAGATTCTATGTTTGTTGGAATACATTTCATAATATTGGACAAAATACTTAATACAAATATTTTAGTCCTAAAAGAATCTCCCAATTTAGTTCTTGGAATATGTGTCTAGTTTTGATGAGTTTTATGATCAAACCATATCTCAAAAATGGATGCTCTAATTGAGATTATATTTGATAGCTGAGTATAATAATTTTATAAGATCATTTTATTCAAGTGTGGAAACATGTTATTATTTATCCTTCATTTTTATAAATTCATGATAGCGAGATATGAATAATAAAAAGTGTTTTTATACTACAAATAATTTCTTTAATAATTTGAAGATATTTTTCTCTACAGGTGAAAAAAATAAGATGAAATTATCAGGGATTATATAGGAGAGATAAAATAATAAAATTTCTAAACTCATATTTCCGAATTCTTTAAATTAGTATTTCAAACATTTTTAATCATTATGGGGATGAATTTATAGTTAAATTTATCCACTCTTTCTTATAAAAATTTATCCCATAATAATTTTAATGGGTTGGAATTCTTGTTGGATATTTTGGTAGTTTTCTTAGTTCTTTTTAGTTTTTATATTGAAATATAGTTTTAATATATATTATTATTCCTCCCATTTCAATACTTTTAATCTATTGTGTTTCCCCCATCATACATTTTAAAACACCATGAAAATGGAGAACTAACTTCTACATTTATTCAAAGGAAAATAGCGATGATTACATGAGTTTTTTCACTTTATTTTCTCTTTTTATTCTATCCAAATTATTTTTTTGAGGGTTAAATTGATTGTGGTGAGAAATTTCCATGTTTTATCTATCAACCATGTTCTTCTATTCGTTCATCAATATTGCTTCTCTTTTCTATTTGAGCCATTAATATGATAGATTATTAATTGGAAAGTGTTAGTTGGTAAAGAGATATCCTAGATATATTTAGGAATAGTATTACCCCACATGTAGATATCGTAGTGTAGGTTAGTAAAAAATAATACAGGAGGGTGTAGTGTGATAATTCTTGATCACTATATTTAGTATAATATTGACAATCATTCAAAAATGATGATAGCCCCATTGTGAACTCCCTAGAATAAGTTTCATTTATTTCAAGCCTCATTGTGCTATAAATTCTTCTTAATGTTTTTTCACCCATATATAAATATATTTACTTATCATATGCATTTTTCTAATCCACCTTATTATATTAGTATATTAGTTATAGGTATATTAGTGAGAATATAAATAGTGACAATAGAATATCCATGTGTGTGATATGCCTCTTAAATATCAACTATTATATTTCAGTATATTTCATTATTAGGATAGTAAATCTGAGACAAATCCATGCTTTTAAACCTCCCACAATGATTATGGTTACAATCATTAAATGATGGTAAGTCCCACCTACTATGTTTGTCATATTTGGATGTATACATTTCCCTTATAAGGAAATGTACCATATCTAACTATCCAAAGGATACTAATCTCCCCTACATGGTCTACTCCATTTCTAGATAACATCCATGTGATCTAATGATTTCACCATGATTCACTATTCATTTTCACCCATTACACTATTAAATTAAACTGATTTTCTGTTGTAAATTGCAATTATTATAACAAATTTCACTCCATTATTGAATCAATTTTTTTGTGTTAATCACTGTTAAAATGTTTAATTTCACTTGTTTTTATAATTTCATTGTAGGTGTAAGTGATTTTGAGGGCCCGATATGAAGTGGAAGAAAAACGGGCCAAAATTGCATGGGATTCATGAACACCTGTCCATTGTTATGAATATTATGAAAAAATAAGTGAATTTAAATGAGATGATATTTTCTGATCTGGTCTAGAATTCAATGGGATACAAATGATATTAATAAATAGAAGCAAAATTATTTCACTACATGGTCGAACCGACCTAATCTATCCAGCACATTGAATCTACAAAAAGTCAAAAGTGTTGTGATATAATCTGTCCATATATCGAGATGTAGTTTTAAAAATGAGTCCAAACATTCAGTGGAGATATTCTGGAGGTGGGGATATAACTTTTAAAATTTCTCCAGTATGAGATAAGGCTATATAGTGGTAAAAAACCATGTTCCAAGTGGTTTTAAGAATGTTGTGTGCCCAAAACCTCATTCCACATTGCCTATAAAATGGAAACATGGGCTCTTCATTTGGAATTTCATCCAATAGGAAAATATCCAATATTTTTCAGGCCCAATGGAGTATTATCCTCATACAAGAAGTTCTAGAGGCCCCTATCTTCATATGGAGTCCAAGGATGAAGGTGAAGTTCCACCCGAGCCTCCTCCTCCTCTTGATGGAAAGCTAAATGGTGGATGATCATTTGGAGGGAGCTACACATACTTGGGAGGGAGTTAAAAAACTTGTTCATCTACTGGTTTTCTATAAATTGTTTGTTAAATATTTCACTTGTGTTTAATTTGGATGTTCTTATCCTCTAAACATATTTATTTTGATATAATTAAGTGAAACACTTTTTATTTCAACTCCAATTGGGTTGAGATTTCAAGTGGGAATCCAGGGTTGTTTCGATCGGACAAGACAAGAATCATATTTATCTCAAACATACATATGATTTCAGTATTATTTGGTAGAATGTTTTCTATGTTCTATAATAAAACCTTGACAACATTATCTTTTTTATCAAGGGGTGATTCTTTGAGCATCATTTTGAGAGGAAAGAGGGAAGTACTGATCTTTACAACCCTCAACCAAAGGATTAAATTAAACCATATGAAATTTTCAGAATTATAAACTATGCATGTTTTTTATTGAAAATTAAATGATATCCTTTTCTAATAATTTAAAACAAAATCTTTATTTATATACCATTTAAATATTTATGTTAACATACTTTCCTAAAACTATTTTCAAAACCACCCCCTCTTTTAGTAGTTTTTATTAAAAATACACACTCAAAACCTACAAAATCTCCTTGATAAATGACATAGGGTATTTACTAGACTACAAATACCATTTAGAAACATCATAAACTTGACATGGAAAGATAACACATTTATATTATTGGGCCTATTTCCAAGGAGCACATAGGTTTTTAGTGTTTATTTTTTTATAATATGTTTGTATATTTAATCAATATTTATTTATTTTATCTTATACTGTTACCTATATTTTTCTGTTCTTATTTATTTATTTTGTAGGTTCTATGTATTACCCATTCTACTTTGAGATAATTACCATCTTTTGAACCATAACCATAGAGGATCCTACGTCAGTGATACCGAGATGCAGAAGGGAACCCTTTGAAGGAGGAAACAAAAAACATCAACACTCGTCTTGATCCTTTATCTTCCTCATCTGGAACCATCATCAAAACTGAAAAAAAAACATGCATAACATCACTTAATATAATCAAACATTAAAAGATCTAACCTCACTTGATGTTGATATCCAACCCATCTATATTCAAATTCAAGGCTAGGCACCTAATTTTGAACTAAAATCCGATCTAATTCACTTATTTCTAGGATTTCAGGTACACTCTAGAGAAGATCCAAATAATCACATAAAATAATTTCATACTGTGTGTTATACATTAAAACCTACAAATTTTGATTGAGAACAAGTAAAGGTATGAGAATTCCTTTTTTCAATAGAAGAAACTTAGAAATATTGGATTTACTTTTTTAATTCATCAACTAGAGTGTGGGTGGATATGAAATGCCTTTTGCATGAACAATATTTCATAGTCTCCCAAACCGCAACACTAAGGAATGAAATTTTTGGGATAATAAAATCCCAAGGGGAAATTCTTAAAGAATACATCGAATTATTTAAAAGTCTTTGTTGATGTTTCCCACCCCACTAAATAAGTTATCAACTTTTTATTCAGTATTTTTTTTATTTTTTAATTCCTATTGATCAAAATATTATTTCTTTTGTTAATGGTGGTTTTCTATTTGATAAGACCCCAATTTATGCAAGAAAAATAATTGAGAACATGGTTCCGAACACTCAATAATTTGGTTAATGATCTAATGTACCCATTGTAAGATTTGGTGTCCTAGAACCAACTGGTTTTACATCAATTACATGGATATTTAATGTATTATTACATATTGTTCATTGTTCTATATGACTATGATGTAATAATGTCTTAGATTATATTTTTCATTGATAAGGTCATGGAAGTTCTCCAATATGATGAAAACCATGAAATTATAATAAAAATATTCTTAAATATAGTTATGTGGTGGGATAACATGCTATGATGGGAAACACAGCATGAAGACCGCCAGTTGTGAGTACTCATAAGAAGATGAGACTTGCTCTCATGAAGTTCACACTTGGTAATCTCCAAGATATGAGATTATGATAACAGAACCGCCATAAGAAATTTATCATGTTTTGGTGTCATTAGATATTTATATCTGTGAGCATGTGTAATGATCCTTATACTTTAATATTATCATTCATGTGTGTCACAACTTACACACTTTGATTTATTGACGAAAACTATCATGCAAATAGTTGGCAGGAAGTAGGGTACATTGGGTGCGTCAAAAGTGGAATGTTATTAATGGATAAGTTGAGGAAGGATTTGAACCTTCCATTTATGGATGCTTATATCTCGTACATTTGATTGAAATATAACTTCCATGAAAAATTCCATGGCCATGGTTTAACGACGAGTTTATTTCAGGTAATCAAAGAATGACGTATCAAGCATAAACGTTTATGACACAATCATTAAACCTGCTTGATGAGATATTGTGAAAAAGGGATTATATTACACAGTGAGCATTCGTATGTGGATGTCATTGTTGCTAATTTACATTCTTTCTCCTGGTTTCCATGACCTGTTGCTAGACTGTACTCTTGGACCTTAGGGAAGCCTGCCTAATGCCAATGAGAAAGAATCCTAGAGGGTCACATCCTAAGGGTATTGGTGGTCTCAGTTAAATTCTATTTAAATTAAATTAATGAAATTAATATTATTCTTAAGACCATGAAATAATTTTATTCAAGTTAAAATGATTGCATAAATTAAATAAAATATATTTATTTATTTTATTAAACATTTAATAAATATTTATTTACTATTTTGTATGTGAAATATTTATTTAAGAGAATAAATTATTTATTTATTTATTCTGGTGTTCAACAAATGGATGTGGAGTTCGAGTGGACCAAGGTTAGTCTGGTAGAAAAATAATTATTTTCAAGATGGTAAATAATTATTTAATTGGTTGGCAAAAATTAAAATAACGCTACTGTTTTTTTTATGCATAATTTTATTTATAATTCTGTTTTGCGCCAGTTGGCACACTATAAATAATTACATGGTATTAATATTAATTGCATGGGTTTTCTCTAAGTTCATGAATGTGTTTAATTATTTCAATGCAATTAAATATTTTAACTGAAAATGCATGTATATAAATAGGAAAGTACCCTTATTGTTCCATATACGACACCACATACCTTATAATTTGAGAATTGTTGAGCCAAACAATTTCTCTCTAGAATCCTATTCATAACACTCTCATGAATAAGAGTCGTTTTTTATGGTCTATGAACAAGCGATCAAGAACGACCGAAAAAAGACACTCACTTCTCCAGGCTAGCACCCAGAGAACGAGCAGTGTCGATTGGAGGCCATCGGTGCACTTGTGGATCACCGCTAGTGGGATTCTAGTTTGGATCCTTATAAGCACAATGAGAAAATATGAAAGGGTAAATCCGGATGATCAACATCATCAATGAAGAAAAATACCAAAGACACAAGTATTATTTTTCTTTATGGAATTAATTATATTAATTATAATCATGATGTGAAAGATCCTCTCTAAAGGTTTTGGGCCTCTTTATTCTTTATATAAATCTTTAATTATATTCTTTGGATACTGGCGTTCATCATGGTATTGATCCTAGAATAATCATTGATCATGATAAAAAACAAAATTGGGTGTCATCTCAACCACACTTCCACTGCGCCCAGAACCATCAAGTTGTATCAGAGCAGTTATATCATTGTTTATAATTATTTTAATATTTTCCTGATGAATTATGTATTTAATAATTTAGTTGTTTTAATTCAAGTTAATCATTATACAAATCTGAATCTTGAGATCTATTCCTCTTCTTTCTTTTCTCATTCAACTTAAAAAATGATCTTTTCTTTTAATTATTGTTTAAAATAAAATAGAGGAACTCATCTGAAAGTTCCAAATCTTTATGGTCGTACAACACCAGAACACATGACATGTATTCGGAAGTACACGCTATGCATTCAAGATTCAGTACATCAGAACGGTCTTCCTAACCAAGACATGTCTTGGAGTCTTTCTATGTCTTAAAAGACTCTATGTGTTGACCAAGAACATGTGGCACACATTTTCCAGATTACACGTCATGTGACCCATTGGACACGGCGTGTAGTCCCTTTGGGTTAGGGTTAGACCTTGTACCCTGTACACAGCTTGCTCGGCTGGATACCATGTGATGAGGAACTACACGGTGTGTGGCCCACTGGACTCGTCGTCTATTATGATGATTTTCGAAGTATACTCACGCGTTGTTTCCCTGGGTGTGTACTTCAGATAGATGGTGAAAAATAGTACACGTTGTGTAGTTGGAACTACACATCGTGTACTCATCCAAATTACACATATTTATTAAAATTTATTATTATATTATACAAACCCTTGAGACGTTTACCATTGTGTGGGCATAAAGTTGAGGCACAACAGGTGATAGGTGTTTTATATATATGTGTTTAATATAGCATTTGTGTAATGTTCATTTATACTCATTGGGTAGTTATGAATAGGAATTCATAGGGTTTTTTCAAAGGTACAAGTTACGTACAAATATAATTTTAAATGAATTTATTTGTTTACAATTGTAATGAATGAGAATCTCAAGGAAATTCAGTAAAAGGATTTAAGATAAAAGGATTGATTAATTAAAGATGATAATTAATTGATTCGAGCGTGATTTATCTTAAAAAATAACAATTAAAGAATTGAATGCTAGTTTTATTTATGTGTAAACCTCATTGCATGTATGGATGATCATGAGCTAGTCCAAGACCTTTGTATGTGGATCGTTTCTTTTAATTTATTTATTTAAATTAAATTTGTTGGTCAGTGAGCCTTCTCTTCATTCATATGTTGGGCCCACGTGCCCATGGTTTATTTTATGTAAAAACCCTATTTACCCCTCTCCTACATGTGAGTTAGGAAAGGAATATGTAATGGATGGAAATCCCAAGCTAGTAGAGGTAGTTCAATCTAGATCTCATAGAAAGCCAATCATAGGAGATATAGAGGTGGACATGTGGAAGTAGTAAACACAAACCCAAAATGTTCAAGTTGTTTCTCCCCTAGGCCAGGGTTAGTTTATCAACTGATAGATAAAATAACCATCAAAAAAGCTCATCATCATTCCATTTACATTATATTATTTTTGTCAGTTGCATGGTTTATCATTATGGATGTGTTGTCACAATCACATAATTAATGAATTAAACAAGAAAGCAAGATGAAACTAAAATAAACCATACTTATGCGTAAATATTATCAAGACATGTTTAATCACTTAAGTAGGTTACACTTAATATTAACACGCATGTGATAATGATAATAAGAAATTAATACATATGAGATAAAAATCCCTCAAATAAAATATTAATTCAGAACAAAAATTTTGTTACTTGATTAAGGCATAAACTGAATAAAACTATGTGTTTGACCAACCCTTGTTGGGACAATTAATTTTATATAGGAATCCCTTATGAATGGTTTTAGGATGACTTTACCATTTTACATCAATAGGAGTAGCCCTTTCTAGACATGGTGTAATATTGGAGGCAAGAGTTGAGGAAATCCAAATTCATGATTTCTGGATTGGGGAGTCCACTCAACATATCAATGAGCTGCAATCCCGTAGTTGGCAAATACCTTCCTACCTAAATACCTTTTAATAGTTGACCAACCCATGTTGGGGTTATGTGATGGGGAATATGGATCATTTCAACTAGAATGTCATGTTAATAGGACATTCTGAGTTCAATGGTGAGGGCCATTGGGACTTTATAAACTAGTGAGATACATAAATTTCTCATAAAATGTAATCAAGAATGTACTAATGATCTTCTCCTTTAATTGTAGAATAAAAATGAAAATCTCATCATCTGCACTATCCCTACGATCAATTTTGGATATAGACAACATCCTCACCGTCAGTAACTTCCATAAATGATTCAGATGCCTTCGAGTTATCCTATGCCATGAACAGAAGTCTTACATGATGGAATCAGCATTGCCTGATCTGCCTGCCAAGGAGGTGAGTGATGAGGATCTCCTGGTCTATTAGAAACATAATAATGACGTGATCGACGTTAAATGTTTCATTTATCATCAATTTCTAATGAGATCATGAAGTTTAATGAAAACATGGATGCTTATAGCATGCTCGATCACCGCCATGGTCTTTACCAGGAGAGAGAAATATAATAAATGTTTGAGATCTCTAAGTGTAACACCCCAAGCTTCCACGGTACGTTTCACTTCGAATAATGCAATAGCGTGTGTTGTACGCAACCTCGAGCTCTAACACACACCACAACGAATTAAAAACTAGCCATTTTGAATAGTAATACATAATTTTTGAAATTTTATAAATTTTATTTATCAAAATGGACTTCATTTTTGGATTCAGAATATCGAAATTAGCCTATGTTGAATTTTTGGTATTTTTCTGAGAACTTCTATTTTTTTATGAATAGTGAAAAATACTTAAAAACAACTTTTTTAATGAAAATAATTTATAGTGATAAGTTATACTATTTAGTGGTTTTAAAGTATAATTAGAATATATTTTTACCATTTTATCCAATGGTGGTCATTAGAATTAATTTAACATTGAAATTGGACATAAACAATTGCCAATCTTTTGATTTAAATTGTTTCTTAAAACACGCTATTTGTTGTGACAGCGGGAATTAATTATAAAATTAATTGATTCCACTTATATGTTTGGAATTTTTTAAAATAGACATCATTTTTGAATTCGGAATATCAATTATAGCTTAGGGTGAAATTTTGGCATTGTTCTGAAAAACTTCAATTTTTGATGAATAGTGAAACCACTAAGTGATAGTTAAATAACTGATTTTTCATTTAAATGAAATATTACCACTTCTGTGATTTTATTTTCAAAAATACGACATACATGGTTGTCATTAAGAAGTAAAATTTGGTTCAATGAGATTAAAATAATTTTTTGGTGAATAGTAACTTTTAAGTTCTTAATCGCGATTAGAGGTAATTAGTGTAGTTTAAGGTACAAATAATGTTATAATAATATGAGATGAGCATGAAACTTGTCCTACTCCTATTGGATGAGTCATGGCCGACCAAGAAAACCCATGGGTCAACTTGGGGACCCCATGGAGCCACTTTAGTTGGAAAATGACATTAATATATATTTATTTAATGTTAAAATTAAATTGACACAAACATGAGTTATTTTATTAAAACAATTTTTAAGTGGGGTTACACAAGTCCAAATTTTGATTATAAAGATTCATTAGAAAGATAAAAGGATTTCCTACATCATAGTATTTTTTTATAATTTTTAGACATTAAATAAATTAAATTATTTATGACATCATTATGATGCAGCGATGACCTCATTATTTAACGATTTAAATAAAATGAGAAGATAATGCAAAATCCAAGGCTTACACTTGTCCAAAGGCTATTGTATGAGGATATTTAGAACCCTTATCACCTTAGCCTAGAATTATATAAGTGTGGGACCTTTATAATCCGAAAAGCATTGTGAAATAATGTAACATTTCAATCTTTCCAAAAGTGCCCCTCCTCTCCACTTATAAAAGGCCCCCACCTCTCCCACCTCATTTACACTTCCAATCCATTTGTCTCGGACAAACTCTGCCCAAATACTCTCCCAACTTCCCCCTCTTACTCCTAGAAGCCTCACTTTGTTCAGAACTCTTCCCAAGGAAGCCTTTGGCTCAAATCAAAAAGAGTTACCCGATTTTGAGGTAATGTCTTCTCTAATGTTGTTTTGTTTTATTTTTCTTCTTCAACCCCCTAAACTCTTTTTATTCATTTCTTTTGTAACAACACCAGTATCCTCAATATACTAGGATGTTTTTATAAGAAGTATTCGAGCTACACTTACACACACCTACATCTAATGGTTAAATAACATACGGTTTCTATGGATGGCGAATTTCTGCCTCAAGAAACGATGATTGTTCAACACTCATATAACACCTTCAAAGGTGGCCATTAAGATGTCACTATTTTTATATATGATATATAATATGTTTATGTTTTAATTATTCTTATGTATTTCTCATTTATGGCATACTTTATGATTTCCATTATGGGTAAAATGCGATAATTTCATTTTAGGAAGTGCGGACTACCGCCCCCTCAAAGTGATTTGAATCGTTAATGCCATATGTGGGATGTATAAAGGATGGAGTAAATGGTATTATACACTATATTATACTGGAATTACATTATACATTTATATCATTATGATTTAGTTCCATTAAATATGAAATTGAAATGAAAGTAGCGTTCATGCGTACGTACGGCTTACCGTCTCCATGAACGGTGCATTTCATTTCTTACCTCTAAATGTTACGTAATATTATAAATGAATGTATATACTGGATATATAACATATAAATGACATCTAAATCATGAATATAATTCTGGATATAATGGATATTCTACCACATGAACAACTTGTAATTATAAGAAGTTTATTGTTGACTCAAGTTACCAAAGATCGACAAAACGATCGTTATTAACTTGAATAATTACATAATATTCATAACATTGTAATAAGTGATATAAAAAGGATAATGAAATTGAAAATGGTTCTTAATAAGGTAGATATTAACTCTAGTTTATTATTCATGAGGTTAAAGTACGGTTGAGTCAAGTCGGACACGAGGTAAGGGAACTTCTTAACCCAATTTCTATTCTTTGGGTTAATCTCCTACTTTCAAATTATGTCATGATATTATTATGTCCTATCTTGTATTTTTACATTATTTATGTGTAATTATAGTGAATACACATAATAGACCTACTTTATAAAAAATTACCTTTTTAAGGACTTCGTCTCAATCCCCTTTCATTGAGGCATATTTGGTTTTATACACAACTTTCTTTTATACGGTGTATAAACCCCTTTGACATTTACGTTTATTAAAAAGGAATCTTTTTTTATACGAAGCATTTTACTAAACGACAAAAGGGTAATGTTTTTCTTTTCGTACTTATGCGGCGACAATGACTTCTCCGCCGCCGTGACCATTATTTGAGTTTCGGCTTCCTCTAAAAGCCATCATTTTTTTTAATGACAAATAAATACAAAGTTTTAACTTTCTTTTATTTTGGTATTAAAAATGGTTTTGAAAGCATTTTTATTATATCAATGTGTTGTATTTACATCTTGTGATTGAAATGTGGAAATGTTATGTTTCCTTTATGCATGTTTTATGTGATACGATTATGTTATGGTTTATGATATGTTTAAACCTATTCATATGAGGAATGCATTGGACTTAATAAGTGATGGGTGGAGCCCGCTATAGCTCCTCGATGCATCAGCAGGTCTCATGAGACAAACTAGTGTCTTGGAACGAGGCCTTGACAAAATCTTATTTGTGGTCTTGGCACGAGGCCTTGACTACGTGGTTATGATAGTCTGGCATTATGCATTCCATTATTATGAAAGTGGTTATTGATATTGCATGTGATTATTCGACCAGTAGAATATCCATGTGAAGAAGTAAATGGCATTATCTCATTTTACTTTTGCCATATTATGTTGAAGTTCAAGTTTAAAAGGATTTTGTTTTAGTTATACATTGCCTTAAATGTTAATGTTTATTTATGAAAGCTTCCGCTATATTGTTAACCTTACTGAGCATATGAGCTCACCCCTTTCAATGTTTTAATATTTTTCCAGGATATGAAGAAGTATTTAATGAATGACCTAAAGGGGTAGTCAGAAAGGGATATGATTGTGGACTATGAAGACCATGTCATTGTAGTTTGTTTACTTTTTGATGTAATGAAAGACTTATGAATGTATCTAGTGTTTCCAAGGCTACTAAACTAATCGGTCTTTCGAGACTTGATCTTTTGTGATCATGCCAATGTTACGAACTAATGCACCGACTCTGGGTAGCTGGGGTCGGGGCGTTACAGTTGGTATCAAAGGCAGTTTAGTACTAACCTTGGAAGATAGATTTAGATAAACTCTGATTAGAGCACATAGCCCAAAGATAGACTTTGAGGATTAGTATAGAAGAACTTCCTAGAATTTTGGTATTGTAGAGATTTTGTGAGTTTTCCGAGCAATACATCCCTGTCTGGATATGAGAAGGTAGAGGCGGCTCTGGCACAGATGTACCTAGGGGTAAAATCCGAAAACACCGCTTTGAGCTAGACTCGAACGGGAACTGGTGCACGACAACGGGCCTTGCTGCACTCTTGGTTACGACACTCCCGGGGGATATGCTTAGGATAATTCTCGTTTTCATTACAAACCACTATGAATGGTTATGAGTATGTACTTCCTCAAAGAAAACATTTTTATAATTATGGATTATATCCATAATTAGTTCAATTTATGTTAAGTGTTTAACAAGTATGGAATAATGTATTTTGATTCATAAGTTAATCTAGTTTATGCCATTGTTTAGAAATGGCGCCTAGTGGAAGGAATGGAAACCGTATCAATGCACGAACTCCGTGTAGGGATTTCCCTCCTGCTCAAGATAATTATTGTGGATCTGGAGATACAACTGGTGCTGATCAACTTATTACCATACTGGGACAACTCACTCAAGTTATGAATAATAACCTTACTCGTATGGAGCACCCTGATCCACAACGTGGAGGATCAATGCTAGACCGTTTCATGAGGAAACAACCACCAACCTTCAATGGGAGTACAAATCATATAGTAGCTGAGCAATGGATAAATTCTTTAGAGAAAATATTCCATGCCTTGGGGAGTAGTGAAAGGGAGAAGGTTGTCATGGCAGTTTACCGCCTCACTGGAGATTCCTATCAGTGGTGGTCGCTGATTCAAAACACAAAGGAAGATGATGACGTATCGAATATGGAATGGAGGGAGTTCAAAGAGCTTTTCTTAGAAAAATACTTTCTTTGTGACCATCGAGCAGATATGGAAAGGCAATTTCTGAATTTGAGGCAGAAGGAGGATGAGAATGTCGCAAAGTATGAGGCTAACTTTACAAGGTTAGCGAGGCATGCTGCCGATTATATACGTAACCCAAGGAGTAAGATTGATCGTTTCTTTGATGGGTTAAAACCATTTCTCCGTCGAGCTATAGTATCACAATCCTTCTCATCATACGAAGATATTGTCTCATGTGCTATCAAGACAGAAAAGGAATTCTCTAAGTCTTATGACAACAAAGTAAAGCAAGAGAAGAAGAGAACTATGGAACAAGAGACAGATAAAGGGAAAAAGGGAAAGAAGGATTTTCCATTATGTGATAATTGTGGGAAGAATCACCCTGGTACTTTCCTAAAAGAAATGAGAGTTTGTTATAAATGTGGAGAAAAGGGTCACCAGGCTCGTGATTGCAAGCGAAAGAAAGAGGCTGTCAAAGTTGAATGCTATAATTGTAGAGAAATGGGTGATTATGCAAATGAATGTCCTAAGCGTCAAGGAAACTTACCTCAGAAAAGGCCAAGGGATCAAGGCCAATCTTATGCTGTGACTACAGTTGAAGCGGAATAATTAATGTATTGGTGCTTTTGGACTCAAGGATTATATTCTGGTTATAAGAATAATGTGATATATATATATGGATTGTACTGCAGTACTTTTTGATTTCAGTAAGGTTTTAATATGATTAAGGTAATCATATTTTTAGTATGTGACAATAAGAGAAACTTTTCTTTGTTTGGGGAATCTGATGTTACAATTGATTTTGGAATTTAGAGACCTTTTAGAGAAAGTCTGGACGGAGGTATTTTGGATAACTATTAAGGTTGGAATGGATTAAGTTGAACCATGGATAGTATTGTTTAAGGTTAAAGAATTTCTGAAGATTATTTTTGGAATATTATAATACTATAGTTTTAGGAAAAGGACAACCTCCAGGGTGGGGAATAACCCATCACGTCAGACAAAGCTGCAGGAATCGAACCCACAACCATAGTGTGACAGGCCTTTATTTCCTACCACTAGCCTACAGGAAGTCCCTGGTTATTACAAAATAATTTTACTAATCTAAATGGTATGTGTTAACAGTTTGAACCTTATACAATTAGGATAAATAGAATATTTTTGAGTTCCGTTACCATTTGGAGTAAAAGTTGGGTTTGTGGTAAAAATTTATTAACGAATGAAAGTATACATAACAAGTATGTATATTCCCTTACGTTCTTAGTAAATCTCCTAAATAAATTCCTCAACATTATAAAAGGTAACTTAAAACAAAAATGTTGTCGGTTAACTTTTCCAACAGGGGATTCAATGACCGTTTAACCAATCACAAGTTTGTGATTTTCTTGTAGTTAAACTTTCTCCTAATCCTGTTTTCTATAACTCTCCATTATACCTTGATGGTTTCTTTCTCCTCCATATCCATATTTTCATATAATCCTAGAATGGGATATATCGGGTGACCTTTGTACTTATCTTGCTTTCTTTTAATGTTATATATTTATTAACCTTATTTCCGATGTGGGTTTTCCTCAAAGGTATTTTCTCTTTTCAACCTTTTATTTTCAAAGAAAAATTTCAAATTGCGAGGTTGCAATTTATTGAAGGAGGGGATAATGTAACACCCCAAGCTTCCACGGTACGTTTCACTTCGAATAATGCAATAGCGTGTGTTGTACGCAACCTCGAGCTCTAACACACACCACAACGAATTAAAAACTAGCCGTTGTGAATAGTAATACCTACTTATTGAAATTTTATAAATTTTATTTATCAAAATGGACATCATTTTTGGATTCGGAATATCGAAATTAGCCTATGTTGAATTTTTGGTATTTTTCTGAGAACTTCTATTTTTTTATGAATAGTGAAAAATACTTAAAAACAAATTTTTTAATCAAAATAATTTATAGTGATAAGTTATACTATTTAGTGGTTTTAAAGTATAATTAGAATATATTTTTACCATTTTATCCAATGGTGGTCATTAGAATTAATTTAACATTGAAATTGGACATAAACAATTGCCATTCATTTGATATAAATTGTTTCTTAAAACACGCTATTTGTTGTGACAGCGGGAATTAATTATAAAATTAATTAATGCAACTTATATTTTTGGAATTTTTTAAAATAGACATCATTTTTGAATTCGGAATATCAATTATAGCTTAGGGTGAAATTTTGGCATTGTTCTGAAAAACTTCAATTTTTGATGAATAGTGAAACCACTAAGTGGTAGTTAAATAACTGATTTTTCATTTAAATGAAATATTACCACTTCTGTGATTTGATTTTCAAAAATCCGACATACATGGTTGTCATTAAGAAGTAAAATGTGGTTCAATGAGATTAAAATAATTTTTTGGTGAATAGTAACTTTTAAGTTCTTAATCGCGATTAGAGGTAATTAGTGTAGTTTAAGGTACAAATAATGTTATAATAATATGAGATGAGCATGACACTTGTCCTACTCCTATTGGATGAGTCATGGCCGACCGAGAAAACCCATGGGTCAACTTGGGGACCCCATGGAGCCACTTTAGTTGGAAAATGACATTAATATATATTTATTTAATGTTAAAATTAAATTGACACAAACATGAGTTATTTTACTAAAATAGTTTTTAAGTGGGGTTAAACATATCCAAATTTTGATTATAAATATTCATTAGAAAGATAAGAAGAATTCATACATCATAGTATTTTTTTATAATTTTTATACATTAAATAAATTAAATTATTTATGACATCATTATGATGCAGCGATGACCTCATTATTTAACGATTTAAATAAAATGAGAAGATAATGCAAAATCCAAGGCCTACACTTATCCAAAGCCTATTGGATGAGGAGATTTCGAAACCTTATCACCTTAGCCTTGAATTATATAAGTGTGGGTCCTTTATAATCCGAAAAGCATTGTGAAATAATGTAACATTTCAATCTTTCCAAAAGTGCCCCTCCTCTCCACTTATAAAAGGCCCCCACCTCTCCCACCACATTTACACTTCCAAGCCATTTGGCTCGGCCAAACTCTGCCCAAATACTCTCCCAACTTCCCCCTCTTACTCCTAGAAGCCTCACTTTGGTCATAACTCTTCCCAAGGAAGCCTTTGGCTCAAATCAAAAAGAGTTACCCGATTTTGAGGTAATGTCTTCTCTAATGTTGTTTTGTTTTCTTTTTCTTCTCCAACCCCCTAAAAACTTTTTATTCATTTATTTTGTAACAACACCAGTATCCTCAATATACTAGGATGTTGTTATAAGAAGTATTCTAGCTACACTTACACACACCTACATCTAATGGTTAAAGAACATACGGTTTCTGTGGATGGCGAATTCCTGCCTCACGAAACGATGATTGTTCAACACTCATATAACACCTTCAAAGGTGGCCATTAAGATGTCACTATTTTTATATATGATATATAATATGTTTATGTTTTACTTATGCTTCTGTATTTCTCATTTATGGCATACTTTATGATTTCCATTATGGGTAAAATGCGATAATTTCATTTTAGGAAGTGCGGACTACCGCCCCCTCAAAGTGATTTGAATTGTTAATGCCATATGTGGGATGTACAAAGGATGGAGTAAATGGTATTATACACTATATTATACTTGAATTATATTATACATTTATATCATTATGATTTAGTTCCATTAAATATGAAATTGAAATGAAAGTAGCGTCCATGCGTACGTACGGCTTACCGTCTCCATGAACGGTGCATTTCATTTCTTACCTCTAAATGTTACGTAATATTATAAATGAATGTATATACTGGATATATAAGATATAAATGGCATCTAAATCATGAATATAATTCTGGATATAATGGATATTCTACCACATGAACAACTTGTAATTATAAGAAGTTTATTGTTGACTCAAGTTACCAAAGATCGACAAAACGATCGTTATTAACTTGAATAATTACATAATATTCATAACATTGTAATAAGTGATATAAAAAGGATAATGAAATTGAAAATGGTTCTTAATAAGGTAGATATTAACTCTAGTTTATTATTCAGGAGGTTAAAGAACGGTTGAGTCAAGTCGGACACGAGGTAAGGGAACTTCTTAACCCAATTTCTATTCTTTGGGTTAATCTCCTACTTTCAAATTATGTCATGATATTATTATGTCCTATCTTGTATTTTTACATTATTTATGTGTAATTATAGTGAATACACATAATATACCTACTTTATAAAAAATTATCTTTTTAAGGACTTCGTCTCAATCCCCTTTCATTGAGGCATATTTGGTTTTATACACAACTTTCTTTTATACGGTGTATAAACCCCTTTGACTTTTACATTTATTAAAAAGGAATCTTTTTTTACGAAGCATTTTACTAAACGACAAAAGGGGAATGTTTTTCTTTCCGTACTTATGCGGCGACAATGACTTCTCCGCGGTCGTGACCATTATTTGAGTTTCGGCTTCCTCTACAAGCCATCATTTTATTTAATGAAAAATAAATACAAAGTTTTAACTTTCTTTCATTTTGGTATTAAAAATGGTTTTGAAAGAATTTTTATTATATCAATGTGTTGTATTTACATCTTGTGATTGAAATGTGGAAATGGTATGTTTCCTTTATGCATGTTTTATGTGATACGATTATGTTATGGTTTATGATATGTTTAAACCTATTCATATGAGGAATGCATTGGACTTAATAAGTGACGGGTGGAGCCCGCTATAGCTCCTCGATGCATTGGCAGGTCTCATGAGACAAACTAGTGTCTTGGCACGAGGCCTTGACAAAATCTTATTTGTGGTCTTGGCACGAGGCCTTGACTACGTGGTTATGATAGTCTGGCATTATGCATTCCATCATTATGAAAGTGGTTATTGATATTGCATGTGATTATTCGACCAGTAGAATATCCATGTGAAGAAGTAAATGGCATTATCTCATTTTACTTTGGCCATATTATGTTGAAGTTCAAGTTTAAAAGGCTTTTGTTTTAGTTATACATTGCCTTAAATGTTAATGTTTATTTATGAAAGCTTCCGCTATATTGTTAACCTTACTGAGCATCTGAGCTCACCCCTTTCAATGTTTTAATATTTTTCCAGGATGTGAAGAAGTATTTAATGAATGACCTAAAGGGGTAGTCAGAAAGGGATATGATTGTGGACTATGAAGACCATGTTATTGTAGTTTGTTTACTTTTTGATGTAATGAAAGACTTTTGAATGTATCTAGTGTTTCCAAGGCTACTAAACTAATCGGTCTTTTGAGACTTGATCTTTTGTGATCATGCCAATGTTACGAAGTAATGCACCGACTCTGGGTAGCTGGGGTCGGGGAATTACACTAAGTAACTCTTTAATAGTAATCTTGGAGAAGGATCCCCTACTGGGCCTCATGTAGTAAACTCATTGGCTACATTGAGTGCCTAGAGGTTCTAGGGTTTAAACTCCCCAAAGTACTAGGCACTGATCTCATTCTCTCATCACTCCCATATATATTCTCTAAATGTTTTGTCAATTTCAATATGATCAACATTTAGAATTCTCTATCTGATCTTCTTTTCTTCATTCTACAAGTGGACAATGATATGAAGTGCGAAAAGCCATCTATTTTTCTAGTGAATAAGAAGAAAGGGAAGGAAAAGAGCTTTAATCCCAAATCGTCATCACAATCTTCTAAGAAAAGTAAGATCAAAGGGGAGGCAAGGAAATAGTTGGCTATTTGTTTCGCATGTGGAAAGAAGGGCCAATGGAAGAAGAATTGCACGCATCCTAAGAAGCAAGGGGAATATTCAGGTGCATTTATTATTGAATTCAATCTATCTATTTCTACAAATTGAGTTTTAGATACAGATTGTGCTTGTATATGTATCCAAATATAGGATCCAATTAGATTCAAGAAGATTGATCGAGGGGAGGTAGATCTACGAGAAGTCAACAGAGCTAGACTTGCTGCTATAGATGTCAGGGACAACCACCTCACTTTGCCAACTGGGATGATCTTGATGTTAAAGAGTTGTTTTTATGTTCCTTATGTAACCAAAAACATAAGTTCTAAATCTATAATAGATATAGATGGATTGTTTTTCATGTTTGGAAATGAATGTTTCTTATTTTATAAAGATAACATTTTTTTGGTAGGTCACATTTACACAATGGTCTTTATGTGTTGGATTACACAAACCAATTAATGGAAATCGATGACAAAGATACTTCACATGACTCATACCACAACCAACTTTGGCATCACCGACTAGGTCATGTAAATGAGAAACACGTGAAAAAGTTACACCAACATGGATATTTAGATTCTTTTGAACTAAAACCACTTGGCGTATGTCATCCATGTTTAAAAAGAAAAATGACCAAAGCCCTATTTGGAGGAAAGGTGAAAGGGATAAAGAGGTTCTTGAATTGGTTTATACTGATGTGTCTGGACCATTTCGAGTTGAAGTAAGGGGTGGGTACTCATACATCATAACTATTAAGGATGATTTTAGTAGACATGGATATATATACTTAATTAGGTATAAGTCATATTCCTTTGATAAGTTCAAGTAATACAAGAATGAAGTTGAGAACCATCTTGGTAATAAGATTATGAAACTCTGCTCTGGACAAGGTGGGGAATATCTTAATTAGGACTTCATTGATTACTTATGAGAGTTTGGGAACCTATACCAACTTACTCCTCCTTACAAACCTCAATGTAATAGTGTAAGATAAAGGAGGAACCACACCTTGTTTGGCAAGGTGTGATCAATGATGAGTCATGCAAGTCTTCTATTATCCTTTTAGGGATATTCATTACAAACATCGGCACACATACTGAACCAAGTACCAACTAAATCGATAAATGATATTCCATATGAGTTCTAGAGTGGAAGAAAAGCCATGTAATCAAATTTACATTTGTGGGGTAGCAAAGAATTTGTTAAGGCCTCTTCAGGTAACAAAATCTCACCCTAAGGAACAAAGTGTATCATTATAGGATACCCTAAGGAAACAAGGGGATATTAACTATACTACCCATTATTAAAAAATGGTAAAAGTGGAATGACATGCCATATTCAATGAGAGGAAGAACATCTCCAAATGAGATAGTGGGAGAATGATAGACTTCAATGAAGTTGAGGATCAAGGAACACGATATTTGGTACAATATCAAATTCCACAAAGCCCCGTGGAAGAAGAATCTGTTCCAGAGACACAAGTACTACGTAGAAGTACAAGAGAGGATATAGAAATAGAATGGTATGGTTTTCCAGTTACTGAGGATGGTGACTCTTTATTAGTTGATTATAATAATATTCTAACCTACAAGGAAGCAGTAAGTGGCACAGATGCTGCCAAGTGGCAAGAATCCATGAATTCTAAAACGGATTCCATGTACCAAAACCATGTCTGGATTTTGGTAGATCCATCAGTTGATTTAAAGCCTGTTGGTTTCAAATGGTTATTAAAGAAGAAACTAGACATGGAAGGGTAAGTAAGTACCTATAAGTCATGAATCATTGCAAAAGTTTTTAAACAGAGTCATGCAATTGACTACGATGAAACCTTCTCACCAGTTGCAATACTAAAATCCATAAGAATTATACTTTCTATTGTATCTTACCATGACTATGAGATTTGGAAAATGGATTTCAAAATAGCATTCCTTAATGGGAACCGTCTATAAGATGTCTACATGAAACAACCTGATGGGTTTGTGACTCCAATGGATGCCAATAAGGTATACAAGTTGTAGAAACCCATTTATAGATTAAAGAAATCATCTAAGTCATCAAAAATTTGTTTTGAAGAATCCATAAAAGATTTGGTTTTATCAAAAATGAATGTGATCCTTGTGTCTAAAAACAGTTTAGTGGGAGTGTAGTCGTTTTCCTAATTGTATATCATGATGACATATTACACATTAAAAATGATATAATAGTCTTAAAATCTATTAAGGTTTTGTTGAATTGATTCTTATCCATGAATTACTTGGGAGCGGAAGCATATATTCTTGGTATCAAGATACATCATGGTAGATCCAGTAGATTTCTGGGCCTAAGTCAAAGTACATACATTGATAAGATATTGAAGAGATTCAGTATGGAAAAATCCAAGAGGGGATTGTTGCCAATGTGATATGGCATTCATCTTTCAAATAAAATGTGCCCTTCGACACCTGATGAAATAAATATAATGGCATGGACTCCATACGAATTATCGCTTGGGTTAGTCATTTATGAAAAGCTATGTACTAGGCTGGATGTCGCCTAAGCATTGAGTGCGGTAGGAAGATATCAAGATGACCCAGGTGACTGCCATTAGATGGAAGTCAAGACTATCCTAAAGTATCTGACTCATACTAAGGATATATTCTTGGTTTATGGAGGAGATGAGGAACTAGTAATTAGAGGATATGCAGATGCTAGTATCTAGACTGATCAAGATGACATGAAGTATCAAACGGGACACATCTTCACCTTGAATGGAGGTGCAGTGAGCTGGAAGAGCTCAATGTAGAGTGTGGTGGAAGATTCTAAAGCAGAGTCTGAATATATTGCAGCTTCTGAAGTAGCTAAAGAATCAGTTTGGATGTGAAGCATCATCCAGGAGCAATATATGATACGTAACAGTAAAGATCCCATCACACTGTTCTGTGATAATACTGTAGCGGTGGCTCTCGCAAAAGAGCCAAGGTCACATCAGCAGACGAAGCACATACATTGAAAGTATCATCTCTTGAGGGATTTCTCTCATAGAGGTGAATTACAGTGAGCAATATTTCCATGGAAGTCAACCTGGCGGCCCCTTTATTAAATCTTTAACTCAGCAGAAACATGATCATCATGTGAGGGCTAGAACTAAAATTCAAAGGTAGTTGGCTCTAGTCCAAGTAGGAGTTTGTAATATTTGGTGTCCAAAAACCAACTGGTTTTACTTTTGTTACATGGATATTTAATGTATTAATACATATTGTTCATTATTCTGCATGACTATGATGTAATAATGTCCTAGAGTATTTGTTTCATTGATAAGGTCATAAAAGTTCCCTGTTGTGATGAGAAACTTGATATGCTATAAAAATATTCTTAAATATAGTAATCCTTTTGGATGACATGCTATGATGTGACACATAGCATGGAGACCGCTAGGTGTGATTACTTATAGGTAGATGAGACTTCCACTCATGAAGTTCACACTTGGTAATCTCCAAGATAAGAGATTATGATAACAGACCTGCTAGTAGGAATTCCACATGTTTTGGTGTCATCAGATATTTCTACCAGCAATCATTTTTAATGATCCTTAGACTTTAAAATTATCATTAATATGTGTCACGACTTATGCACTTTTATTTTCTGACGAAAATTGTCTTGCAAACAGTTGGTGGGAAGTAGGGTACGTTGGGTGCATCCCGAGTGGCATGTTATTAATGGATAATTCGAGGAAGGATTTGTCGCTTCCATTTATGGATGTTGATATCTCGACCCTTTTATTGAAATAGAACCATGGAGGAAAATTCCATGGCCATGGTGTAACGACGATTTTATTTCAGGCAGTCAAAGAATGACGTATCAAGCATAATAGTTGATGACACAATCATCATACCTATTTTATGATATATTCAAACAAAGGGACTATATTAGATAGTGATCATTTTTATGTCGATGATGTTGTTGTGACTTTATGTTCTTTATCTTGGGTGCATTGACCTATTTCTAGATTGTACTCTTGGACATTAGGCATGCCCGCCTAATTCCAATGAGAAAGAATCCTAGAGGGTCACACAATAAGTGTTTTTGGTGGTATCAATTAAATTCTATTTGAATTAAATTAATTAATTAAATATTATTCTCAAGACCATGGAATAATTTTATTCATGTTAAAATGATGTCATAAATTAAATTAATTTTATTTATTTATTTTGTTGAATATTTAATAATTTTTTTTACTAGTTTGTAAATATAATATTTTTTTAGAGAATAATTTATATATTTATTTATTTGGGTGTTCAATAAATGGAAGTGGAGTTCAATTGGAACAAAGTTAGTCTGGTAGTAAAATAATTGTTTTCAATCTGGTAAATAATTATTTAACTAGTTGGCACAAATTAAATTAAAGCTGCTATAATTTTGTGACACGGAATCTTATTTGTAATTCTATTTTGTGCATGTTGGTTCACATTAAATAATGAAGCTGTATTATTATTAAATGCATGGGTTTTCTCTAAGTTCATTAATGTATTTAATTGTTTCTATGCAATTAAATATTGTAACTGAAATTCCTTGTATATAAAAAGGAAAGTACCCGTATTGTGCCATGGACCACACCACACACCTGGTGAATTGAGAATTGTTGATCCAAGCAATTTCTCTCTCAAATCCTTTCCTCTCCCCTCTCAAGAACGAGATACATTCTTTAAGGCTGAAGAACAGTCGATCAAGAACGACCGACGCAAGACACTCGCTTTGCCGCACTAGTACCCGAAGAACAATCAGTGTCAATCGGAGGCCATCGGAGCATGTGTGGATCACCGCTATAGGGATTCTAGTTGGGATCCTTACAAGCGCAATAAGATAATCTGTAATGGTCAATCCGGAAGATCAACATCATCAACGAAGAAAAGTACCATAGACAGAGGTATTATTTTTCTTTATGAATTTAATTAAATTAATTATAAACATGATGTAGAATATCCTATCTAAAGGTTTCAGTCCACTTTCTTCTTTATATAAATCTTTTATTATAATCTATGGAGACTGGGGTTCATCATCGTATTGATCCCGGAATAATCATTGATCATGGTAAAAATCAAAATTGGGTGTCGTCCCAACCATGCTTTCATTGCCCCCGAAACCTTCACCCATTTTAGGTGTTCATGAGGTGATATTAACCAAATTTGAGAAGAATGTGGACATAAAGAATGAAGAGGTAAGTTCCCTTCTTTGATACCTTTCTTTTTCTAAAGGTAAATCCCAATCTCCTCCTCCCATCCATTATGGTATATGTTCTTCTGACACCAACAACCTTGACCAATTCCCCCAACTGAGAGAGTCTTCTGAGAGTTATGAGGAAATCATTTCAAGATACCCCTATAACCAACCATTTAGGGAATAAACACACTATCCATTCAAGCCTGGGTGCAATGGAAACCCATCCTATAAGAAAAGGGGTATTCAAACCAACCTCAACAACCATGGAACCAACTAGGGCAGAGTAGTCAACCACCACCACCCAGAAATATCCAACCACCATAAAGGCCTTTCCCCCCTCCCAACAAAACCCGAGCCTAGACTATACTATATGATAAAAATTTGCTACCAATAATATCCAATTCCAAAAAACTACCAAAGAATCCATAAAAGACCTAAAAAACTAATTAGTCCAACTCGTTTACTCTGTGGAATAAATTCAATGTCATGGGTCGGGTAAACTACCCTATCAACCAATAGTTAACCCTAGGGGTAATGAAAATGTTAGTTCCATCTCCCTTAGGAGTGGGAAAAAATTTAAAACCCAAATGAACCCTTTATTAGATTCATCCCCTCCTGAGAAAACCACCACCCCAATAGCTAAAAATTGTCCAAGAGAATAAAATATTTGTCTTGAGGGAAACCATTCCAAAGGAAAGTGTGTGTATATTGATGAATCACCTATCCAAACTTCCATTTCCCCAAATGTCAACCCAACCATGAAAACAAAAAGAAACTGATATTTATAAGGAAATTTTGGAAAAATTTGAAAAATTATAGGTTAGCATCCCCTTGATTTATGTCATGAAGAAAATTCAAAGATAATCTAAGTTTCTTAAGGATATGTGTACACACCGAAGGTGAAATAGATATAATGATAAGGTAAGATTGGGGAGGAATGTCTCAGTATTGATAGAGCCATCACATCCCATCAAATATAATAATCTAGTAACCTTCTCAATTCCATGCACTATAGGGGATTATTCTGTTTCCAATTCTATGATTGATTTAGGTGCTTCAATAAATTTAATGACTCACTCCATTAACTCTTCATTAAAGGTTAGGCAATTGAATCCCACATGAATTATTGTTTAACTATAGAATAAGAGTATTGCACACCCCTATAGTGTGTTAGATGATGTTCTTATGAGGGTGAAAAATTTAACATTTCTTGCCGATTTTTCGGTGCTAAAAATAGAAGATGATAGGATGAATGGAAATTCACCAATTATATTAGGGAGAACACTCTAGAAAACCACCACAACAATTGTTAATGTACATAATGGTACAATATATATAGATTTTGGTGGTGATATTTCCCACTTCATCATCCTTGATGCAATGAAGAACCCCTAGGAAGAACATTCCTCTCTCTATGTTAAATCAAAAGATGTACCCCCTTCCTCTGAAAACACTTATTTTTATTCCACTGATTCACTTCATAATTATTCTTAAATTAATAAAATTCTAGGAAATGAATCACGCATAGAATGTTGTACCAGTTTAGAAAATTTTCATGCATGTATTTTAACTTATTATTTCTTGAAAACTGAGGATCACATGGCCATCGATGATATTTCTAAGCTTGTAAAATATCATTCCTCATTTGAGGATGATTCCATTGAGTAGTTATATTCAATTAGTGACCTCTCACATTCCGACACACACCCATCAATAAAAATCTCCCTAAACTAGAACTAAAACAACTGCCATCAGATTCAGAATATTTATATCTTGAGAATGGAAACAAGATGCTTCTCATAATTTTTATTTCAATCCCTCCTAAGCATGAGTAACATTGCTTGAACTTTTCAGGGAGTATAAATAAGATTTGGGATGTAAAATTTCGGACATTCCTGGAATTAGACGATAAATTTAAACACATAAAATATTGTTAAATGATGAGGCTAAAACAATGAGGTAGTCATAATGTTGACTCAACCGAAAACTCCAAGATGTTGTTAAAAAGGATGTTACAAAATTATTGGATGCCAGAATCATTTAACCTCTCTATGAAAGCTAATGGGCTAGTCTAGTCCATGTAATACCTAAAAACCTAGTCTAATAGTAATAAAAATGAAAATATTGAATTGGTTCCAACTCATGTGCATAATAGTTAGTGTGTATGTATATACTATTTCCGATTAAACCAACACTCCATTCATTGACTAAATTCTATAGAGGCTAGAAGGTAATTCCCATTATTGTTTCCATGATGAGTATTCTGGATACATTTAGATCCATATTTCCCCTATAGATTATGAATAGACAACCTTCACTTTCCCTTTTGGTACAATTTCATATAGGGGGATGCCATTTATTCTGTGCAATTATCAAAGTACTTTGAAGAGATGCATGGTTATTACTTTTTGGATTACCTGGAGAATTTCCTAGAAGTATTCATGGACGATTTCAAGATTTATGGATCTTATTTTGATGAATGTTTTGGTATTCTTGGTTCGGTCTTACGTTTCTATATTGAAAAAAATATCATATTAAATTATGAAAAATACCATTTCATGGTGAAACAAAGTATAGTTTTGGGACATGTCATTTATGGGGATGGTATCCAAGTAGATAAATCAAATTTGAATGTCATTTCTTCCCTAAAATTCCAAAAAAATGTACGGTATGTGTGGTATTTCCTAGGTCTTGATGGATTATACCATCATTTCATTCATTACATTAGTAAAATGACACTTCCCCTCTCCCAATTTCTCCAAAAAGAAAAATATTTTTTTGATAGATAATGTGAAGATGCTTTGAATAAAGTGAAATAGAGTTTAATATCACCCCTGCTAATCCAACTAACTCAGTGGGATTTACCATTTGATCTCATGTGTAACGCCTCTGAATATAAATTTGGGGTAGTCTTATCAGAAAGGTTCTATTGAGATCCACATGTCAATGATTATTCCTCACATACACTAGACCCTACCCAAGAAAATTTCACCACAACTGAAAAAGAATTTCTTTCCATTTTTTTGCTCATATAATTCTATGTCATGCCTTTTAGTGTCTGAAGTCATTATGTTCATAGAATTTGCATCACTCAGGTATCTCCTTAAGAAACCGGAAGACAAATCACATCTCATTCACTGGATGCTCCTCCTTTAATATGTCAACAAAGAAATTAGGGATAAAAAGGAGCAGAGAATGTGGTGGATGACCATATTAGTAGGATCCAATCATCCTCGGACATTTAATCATCCCCCTGTATTCCCATAAATGATTTGTTTCCATATGATCAATTGTACTGAGTGGAAGATGTTATTCCTTGGAATGATGGAATTGTAAATTATTTGTTAGAATCTTGTATTCCTGTTGATTTCAACAAAAACCAGGATGACTGTCTAAAACATGAGTCTCATTAGTACATATGGGATGACCCATACCTTTATCACACATGTAGTAATAAAGTCCTTAAGTGTTTTATTCCTAATAGTGAGTTTTAGTATGTCCTTAGGTTGTTTCACACTCTTTCTTGTGGGGGCCACTTTGGCCCCTAGCGGACTACTCACAATGTCCATGATTATGGTCTCTTTTGGCCAACTCCTTTTCGGGATGCCCATGATTTTTTTAAATCTTGTCATTTTTGTCAAAGAATGGGGATTTTATTTAAAAAAATTAAATTCCACAACAATCCTTTATCTTCCATTTTTGATATTTGGGGCATTGTATTTATGGAACCATTCCCCTATTAATTTTGGAACTTTTACATTCTTATGCTAGTAGATTATGTTTTAAAATGGGTAAAGGCACGAGATAAAAGAATTGATTATTCTAGTGCAGTTGTAGAATTTTTGAGAACCCAAATCTTATGTTGGTTTGTAGTACCTAGGTTTACCATCAGGGACCCGGGATCTCATTTCTAGAACCAAACAATGCAATCTCTTTTACGTCGGTATGGGGTATGACATCGAGTGTCTATTGCTTATCACCCACAAAAAAATGATCAGGTTGAGGTGTCAAACAGAGAGGATAAAAGAATTTCTTGAAAAAAACTATTCAAATGAATATAAAATATTTGAGTCTTAGACTATTTGAATCGTTATGGGGATACCGTACTGCTTTAAAAATCTCTCATTGCAATTCCACCCTATTGGCTTGTGTTTGTAAAGAGTTCTCACCTCCCTGTTGATATTGAGCCCCGGGACTACTAGGATATCAAATAAAGAAATTATAATCATTTTGGTACAGGTGATCAAAGGATGTTTCATATTCAAGAGATAAAAGAAATAATAAGTGATTCATATGAGAAATTATCGATTTATAAGGAGTGAACCGATGATTCCCACGACTGTCTCATCCTTCATCATCAGTTCCACATTGAGAAGAAGTTCCTCCTCTAAAATTCAAGGATGAATTTACAAGTAGGAAATCTTTGTTCCTACTAGTCTGGACAATAAACAATTACTAATGTCTCTCTATTTGGTGTTGTTCAAGTTCAACATGAAGAAACCAAGAAAGCCTTCATTGTCAACGGGTAGCAGCTGAAGCCCTTCTATGAATCCATTTTAGATTGCTCGATAGATGAACTTCATGTTTGGGAAGTAGTATATGAGTGAAACCCACCATGTTTTATCCTTACTTTCCACATTTTATTTTATTATTTTGAGGACACTACACACTTTTGGTGTGGGGGATGGGTATATTCCTGGGTTATTTAGGAATTTTCACCATCTTTCATTTTTTATCTTTCTGAACAGTATTGTTAATTTTTTATATTCCCCTCCCTTTCACTTTTGTGCCAGAATATTACTTTTTTATTCCCACTTTATCTTGGTAAAAATACTCATTTAATATGGATGATTTATAAAATGAATTAGTAATTTCTATATTTCATGTTGTTTTAACATTAAAAAAATCTGATAAAATGTGAATTTCAAAAACAATTCAATACTATGGTGTGAATTTATATTGAAATTTAGTTATTTTTCAATGATATAAATGGTTGTATCACATTTAAACCATTGATAATAGTGGTACACTTTGTATGAAAAGTTCAAGGGACAATTGTTTCACTTGATCTCTCCATACATATTTTCACCCAACCATAATATATGAAATTTTCTTATTAATGGAAGGTAAATATAAGTTAGAATAATTTTTATATACCTTAAAAAATAATTTTTCTATACATTCATTCCAGATATGATCTATTTCATTACTGTACCAGACTGGCTTATTCCTATATACCTTTTATCCGACTATCATACGCCCTTTTAACCCAAAAAAGACTCAAAAAATCATTGAAGGGAGTGATTAAATGTGAACCATATAAAAAAATCTAGCTCCAGAGCTTATGGTCTGACTTCTAAGAATGCATAAGTGAGTGGGTCTTAGAATTTCATTAAAAAGTATGTAGGGCAGATTCTCTGGAATGGATCATGTAATTAGCCAATTTTTAATGTAACTTATATATACTCGATAGAAGGTGGAAAAATAGAATTAAATAGTTGTCACACACAAAAACATGTTGAATTAGTGACATGATTAACTTTTGAATTATTTTCTTCGATTGGTTTCATGAAACTCTTTGAATATCATTTTGATATAAATTTTTAGATGTATTTTTCCATGTTCACTAATAAAAACTGCTCAGTGAAATTTTTTCATTTATCACATTTCTTTTAGGAATTAAATTTTCCTAGAATGTTAAATATTTATGAAGTTGGAAATATCTACATACATGATTTTTCGAAATAAAACTTTTTCCTTGACTAAAAATGTTTAGGTGTGGGGGTGTGATCGCACCGCAATTGAATATTCATTTTCACCGATTACACCACTGAATTAAACTAATTTTTTAAAATAAATTCCAATTATTATAAAAAATTTCACTCCATTATTGAATCAATTATTTTGTTTTAATAACTGATAAATTTTTTAATTTAAATTGTTTTTATAATTTTATTGTTGGTGGAGGTGATTTGGAAGGCCCAAGATGAAGTGGAAGAAAAATGGGCCAAAATAGAATGGGATACATGAATACATGTCCACTATTATGAACATTAAGAAAAATAAGTGAAAATAAATGGGTTGATATTTTGTTCAATGGTGAAAAATTAAATGTGACACCTGTCTTATTAAGACTTCCAAGCCCAATTCGGCCATTAAGTATCCCAAATAATATTATCTTTCTATCACACCTAATCTATACGAAGTAAAAAAGTGGTGGGCCATGATCATTCCATATCTTGAGCTGTTGGTGTCCAAATGAAGCCAAAATTACAGTGGAGATTTATAGGAGGTAAGATAAAACAATTTAATTTTCTTAAAATAGAGAGAAATCTTTCTAGAAGTTGAAAACGTTGTTCTTAGTGGTTTTAAGAAATCTATGTGTCCAAAACCACCTTCCACTTTGCCTATAAAATGGTACCTTGGGAACCTCATTTGAATGTTTGGCCACGAGGAAAATATCTATTACTCTGTAGACACAAAAGAGTCCTCTACTCATCCAAGATGTTCTGGAGGCACCTATCTTCATAGGGGGATCATGTATGAAGGAAAAGTTCCACCGAATCCTCCTCCTCTCGATGGAGAGCTAAACAGTGGACAATTATTTAGAGGGAGCTACACATACATGGGAGGGAGTTCTGGCACTTTTTACTCTTCTGAATTCCAAGAAGTTTTGTTTTAAATATTTCAGTTATAGTTAATTTTGATTTTCATCTCCTCTGAACATATCACATTTATTATAATTAAGTGAAAGACAATTATTAGCACACTGATTGGGTTGAGATTTCAAGTGGGAATATTTGTTTGTTTGAATAAAAAACTGCAAGAATCTTATTTCTCTCACACATATATAGGATTTCAGTATGCTTTGGAATCCCTTTTTCTATGTTTTAGTAGAAAACCTTTTCAACATGATTGCTGTCTCAAGGGTTGATTCTTTTAGCATCGTTTTAAGAGGAAAGATGGATGTTGAGATCTTGACAACCCTCAACCAAAATATTACATTAAACCATATAAAAATTTCAGTACAATGAACTATCCAAGTTGGGTAGTGAACTTAAAATGATCTACTTCTCTAATAATTCAGAAACATCAGCTTTATTTATCATCCATTTAAATATTTATGTTATGTTACATTATGAAAACTATTTTCAAAACCACCCCTAATTTTGGCACTTTTCATTAAAAATACGACTCTAAACCAACCTACGACCCTTGAGAGATGACCAAGGGTGTTCCCTAGGCTATAAATACCATTTAGAAACACAATCAATTTTACATGGCATAAAAACACATTCATATAACTCATATTTTTAAATGATCCATAGTCTATATCGATTATCACATCCTCATACTCCGCCTCCAAGGGGTTGTCTAACAAATAATTAGCAGCATGTCTATCCTTTATCTGAGGCATGATTCCATAGGATATAAAACACCTTAAAAAATATAAATCATACTAAGGAACAATAGGGAATATAATGAAATATCTTCAAGAGGATACACATACACACCCACATGAAAAATAAGCGAGCATGGGTTACACAAGATATACACAAATAAAAAGATCTTATTTCAAGGATGGGTCTAAAGGGACACTCATACACTATCTTGAAATACATATCAAGCGTGGGTTTTAAGAATAAATGATATAATCATGACATAATCATAAACATGGACCAATAGGGCATGAAACTTCATACCTAAATATCATAAACTCTAATTTCCATGTTCTATAAGAAAGAAGTCACTAAATAATTTCCACACAAAAAGACCCTAAAATCCATCACTAAATGCACATAAGAGTTCAACAATGGATATTAAAAAAGAGTAAAATCAAGACTAAATTCAAGAGACTCACCAAATTCAGGTTATCAAGATATTCTCCATTGAGACATTATAAAACTACAATTATCATCAAGAAATTATATTTTCACACCAAGCCTTGGAATTACCTTAAAAGACATTAGATAGAACCATAATATAGGCTATAATTTTCTCATTCCCTGGTCATTCAATATGGATAGGGTTATTTTTTACAGAATAATTAAGAATTATAGGAGTTAAACACCGAAACACCAAAAACTAAGAGCACTATAAATGGGTGATGAACTAAGGACTTAGATCACTCAAATAGAAGGAATGATTGATCAAAAAAATGAAAAAATAGGTCTCTAACGGAGTTTACCTAAGATTAGGACCAAGGATTTTCATAGATTTTGGAAATTCATCTAGAAGTATAGGGGATCATCAAGGAGGAAAGCCAAATCAATTAATAAGGGAAAATCAATTAATATTGCATTCAATAATTCTTATTATTTCCATATGAATTTTCCGTTTCAAATATTCAATATTCCAGGAAGAAGTTTATGATTTTTAATGACTCATAGTCTACGCAACTGACACCATGGGTTCTACCATGATCGAGGTGTTCTTGAACACTACATCCCAAAATAGAAAAAACTTGATGTATCCCAAAAATCTAAGTCATTTTCCCTTATTATGGCCTCCAAAACAAGAGTGGTGAGTCAACCCAAGTTTTGGGACATATAATATTCCCCAGTTCTCCATGAACATGTTCACACCTTCAATTTGGATACCCCGTTTTTCACATAAGTACACTATGCACCACCACAACCAACATCATTTTCATAGTCTAGAACGTTTTTCATAGAAAGGTATGTAGAAATTATTTTTAATTTCCCAACAACTTATAACACATTCCGAACTCAATTTCAACCCTTAAAAGTATAAAAAACATCACCTAAGACATGAGAGTATTTATATTAACATAACAACTAAAAATGAGGGTTCTATAATTCTCCCACTTTAATGACTTATTTTCCCCGAAAAGTATATTCAAGGTAGAACTCAAAAAACTAAGGATATTGAACCAAAACATCTGAATCCAACTATCAAGACTCCTCTTGGACCTATCTGTGCCTCTATATGATTTGAAAAATGGAACTATATTCCACCATTGAACCTTCTTACCTTGGTAAACTATACAAATTTATTGTTCTTTGTATAATGCACATGGATCCAAATCAATGTCTTCATAGTATATTACATTTATAATATTGGACATGTAAAACTAAATGTGTGATAATTGGAACAAATCTTGAATAACTAGATAATTTTGAGGTAGACCCAAAGAGAGGCCACTATCCACATATATTTGATGATCTCAAATGGTTAAAAAAATCAAGGTGAAAGCTTTCCTTCCCAATGGAGATGTAGATTCGCCAACTAAGGGGTCACACAGATGAATACCTAGTTTCCTATATCAAACACTAATTGTGTTCTCATATGGTTGATATATGATCTATGTCTACTCTAAATGTTGGAAATCACTTGTAGATCACTTACACTCTATCGAAAGTATACTTCACTATGATCAGTCCCAAATAAACAATCTCACCAACCTCAATCCAAAAAAAAGTGAGTGATAAGGTCAACCATGGATAGCTTCATAGGGTTCCATCTGGCTAGAATCATATTATGTATTATTATAAAAAAACTCTTAGAAGGATGTATGCTTATAAAAAAATAATATAAAGTCTACGATTCAATATCAAATTTTATCCTCAAGAATCCAAATTATCCTCTCAAAATATCCATTTTTCTGTGAGTTATATACAATGATCCAACTCAGTTGATTTACCATATCATTTTATGATCCCATCAAGATCTTTGATGTGAAATGCATGTCTTTATCTGATAAAATGATCATGTGAACTTCATGAAGATGTAAAATATCATATACATATATCTTTTTCAACTAATTGACATAACGTGTCTCATGGATTGGAAATAAATGGCCCAACTTAGTCAACCAATCCATTATCACACATACAACATCACAATTCCATGAGGTCCTTGTTAACCCTTTCCAAAACACATCATTAAATCATCTCATTTCTATATGGTAACTAGAAGTGGCTAGATTATACCACCAAGATATTTATGCTCAACCATTACCTCATGCAGGTAATACAGAATGAAACAAAACAAATTATATCCCTCTTCATACATGTCTATAGACACATTCAAATGATTCCATTGTATATATTCTAAGACCAAGGATGCACTGAACACCATGAGGTATGAGAGTCTATGATAGTCTATTATCTTATAGAAGAAAGAAATAAAACCTCCCATGTATATAAATCACTTCTACATCATCTAAGGACCAACATAGAGTCTTCTAAACTCCAAAAAATGGCTCTAGAATCACTACCTATACCTTCTTAAGGTCCATAAAAAATCAATCCTTTAACACCACATTCTCTAGGAAACACAACTACTGAATAAAACTATAACTCTTCAATAACTTGTAATAATATCTCTTTTATCAAGGTGAACCCAAAAATATATCATGATTCCTAGAATGATTCTCTTTGGTATACGAATAGATAGGTATTTCATCAATAAACACCATGATGAATGAGTTTAGATATGGAAAAATGTTCTTGTTCATGAGGAACAAGTCTCCACTAGAGGATTAATCGGACAAAAATACATCATAAATAACATTTATAGCCCATAAATTATTCTTAATTACATCTTGGTTATGTCTTCCCCCCTAATATAAAGCTGATAGCATCCTGAATATATGATGATCATGGAAAACCAATGATATCCTCACAAATGAAAAAATATCATCAAGCCTAGGAAAAGGTTACATGTTCTTCACCATCATCGAGGTTAAATTTATATAATCCATAAAGAGATAAAGAATCCATACAATTTTTTAGAAAATAATAATAGGTCACCCCATGGAGATATGATCATTTTTCATAATCCCTTATACTATAAGTTATTAAACTTAAATTTGAGTTCCTTCAACCCGGACGGTGCCATACAATAGGAATGAATTGAAATAGGTTCCTCCCGTAACATGAATATTATTTAAAACTCCACCCATATATCAGGAGGTAGACATGAATGTGTTCTATAAATACATCCAAATAAAATTCTATAACTAGGGTAAAATACAAGGCGGTTGACTGAAATCAAGGCCTACTATACAACTTCCAAATCCAGCTCGTGGATCATTACAAAATTATCCCCCTTATGAGAGGGAAAGGATACCTATATCTAATTGAAGTAGATATTAACTTAATATATCATTATAAACTCAATACCAATGATCACATAAAATCTATTCATATCCAAGACAATGAAATACCAAAAACTCTCATAGTTAGTTACCACTACAGGACATTATGAACACCTATGAAGATTGGCCACTTTAGTCCCTTTGGGAATTTCAAGAGACGGAATTTCTTAAGAGATTCTGATTCTTAATTCTATGACAGCTACCACATAATTATAGATAATGTAATGGGAAGCACCATTATTGAACAAAGTGACATATGGTATTGAGGTGATCATGATCGCACCTCACACCACATATGATCCCTCAAAACCATCATCTAGAGCATGATACACTGTAAAAAATCATCCTACATTAGTTTCACACACTTTACCATGAGTTATTAATGTTTTTGGATTTTTTATCCTCTACTAAGGTCATACACTACCATCTTCCCTTGATCTATTAGAACTCTTCTGAGAATCCCTTGAGAAAAAAGTCTGAAGATGGATTGACCCACCACATCGTTGGAACCCCATAGAACAATTCCTTCCATCATTTCTATAATTCATTATTTTTAATAAATTGTAGCACTTGGTTGAATTACCTACTAGAGTGGACAATAATTAAGTCCTATTATTACCTATATATCTATTTCCATGCTGCTTCTAATCAATGTTTCTAATGCTACCATTGAATGAGGTTCCTATAGTTATGAGAGGAAGAATGGTATTTGGTCCACTATATTCTAGAAGAAATCATGATATCATATCCTCCTCTAGAAACTTCTTGATGGACATGACCTTTAAAAACGTCTCTAGGATTGATTTCATACCAAAACATATAACCTTATATTTGATCTCAAGATGGATACCTATCTCAATCTTCCAGGCCTTTGGGCCTTATTTCATGCCTGAAGAGTGGTAAATTGTAGAAGCATCATGAAATGACTATAATAAATAGAGACAATCATAGATCAATATTATAACTACGTGAAATCCTTGTAATATTTAATCTTTATGGCATCATAAAAATATTTCTCAAAGAATAACTCCCAAAATGTTGACCAAGTAAGAACATCTCATCTTCCAACCAGATTTATGGTGGTGTACTATATCCTGGAAGGTCCCTTGAACAAGAATTTTGAAAAAATTACTTTTCCATAAAAAAGTTTTTGGACTATATCATAAATGATTTTGATGATGTATATCCATTCATCTACATATTTCATACCTTCGGTATCCTGAAAGGCGGATGGATGCTGGATCTGGAAGTTTTGTTAATGATCAATCATGGTGTTCTAAATTATTGTTCCTTAAATGGGAATAATAAAAATTATTATAGATGAATTTTATACACATACTGAATCATTGAAGAAAACATAGGATCATGTTGTGGTACATTCCCCTATACCACTGGTGGTGGTACATGAACATCCTCCCTAATGAGAAGTACCTAGGATTACTTTGTCAACAGTCCTATCAAGAATCTCCATGAAAATGTTTCCAAAATTACGAGAGAATTTTTTGGATTCCTAAATCAATTATTTCAATATAGATCCTAATTATTCTATGATATCACAAAAAGGATCTCCTAGGATGATGCCCATAACTAAAGGTATATCTGTACTATTACTACTCAAGGCTCTATGTACCATCATGTTAGTCATAATCATATATATAAAAAACATAACAGCATGATCAAGAAAAAAATATTAATGCCAAAAGATTTATCAAAATAGTAGAGAACACATATATATCACTCAATAAAGAATGAAAGTCTATCCTGAATAGATAACACAAAGCAAGGCATTTAATTAAAGAAGTATTATGTAACACGCAATTTATATATATTGAAATAAAATCCTATATACCTACTCATGGAGAATGAACAAACCCAAATCACATAAAAATAAATAGAATAATATACACAATATAAACATGAAACTGTAAAACTATAACTAAATTAGAAATTAAAACAATGATAACTCGAAGGTGTGTTACACTTGAGATGGCCAGACACAAATGAAAATCTACTACCTAAGTCTCACACAGCCTAACTCATTTCCAATTCTTCCAAAATTATAGTCAATAATAAATAAATTGGTAAATTATTCTATAATATCATTTTTTATGTACAAGACCGAATTACCGAGTTTGAGATAGCACCAAATTAACTCATGCATGCCTCTTATACCAGAAGTTTTCGACTAGTAGTGAGGGATCAAATGATGTCGGTGGAGAGACTATTCTCCTAATATCAATAAAAAAAGAAAAAATGGAGGTAATAAACAATGATAAAAACATATTGCATGACATGTATCTCATTTCATACATAAAGATATTCCATGGCCCCAAAAGTGGCAGGTCAACAAGATCAAGACCAATACAGATAATTAACTTAAACACTGTGACATCCGTCCAAAGTATATCTCAATACTAACTCTGAACACTATGATCCATCTCCAAGATCCTTATCATTAGGCCTTTTCCCTTTCTTGATTACCTGATCATGATGTTTGTACAAGCATTGAGATAACCATGTAGGGAGTGATTATAAACCCCACAGGACCCCACTAATGCGTCATTAACACAATTGAACAATATATATATATATGTATAATAGTGTATGTAATGATATAACTAAATGAATAAGTAAACATAAAACTACACATATGCAGATTCATTATGTGGTAGGGAAGAAACCTTTAACCCTAGCCCCACCTAGTATGGTATGATGCAAATATGGATGTTAATTTCTATCACCACACATCCCAACATGTTCCATAAGTTTGAACATCTGTTATCACCCTAATTTTATTAGTAATGTCTCTATGTTCTAACTTTACAGAATTCCACATGCCCCACCCTGATGGTGGAAATTAAGAGAAACTTTTCATTCCCTACCCTAATGGTGGTCATAATCATCATGTGAGGGTATGTTATACCAGTTATGCTAGATGTATTTGTATTTTTATGTCATCCATGCATGGAAATCTCTCATCTTGGCAATGTTGTTTAAGGATACAAATCTCCCCTATATGTTATACTTCCATGTCAACTAACATGACTATGATTCGAATAAAACCATAAAAAAAACATAATTTGTATCCTATATCAAATAATAAAACTCCCCTTCCAGGGTGTTATCTAACAAATACTAAGAAAGTTTTCCATTATGATACCCTAGATAGGGTTCCACAAGATATGTAATACCTCAAAAATACATATCGTAGAAAGGATTTGTAAGGTATATCATGAAAATTCCTCAAGATTATACAAATACACATCCTTATGAAATCATAATCGAGCATGGACTGCATATTTTAATCACAAATCATAAGAACACATATCACGAATGAGTCTCAATATCCACTCAAAAACCTACATGAAACATTTATCAAGAATGGGTTTTATGCATAATTGATCAAATGAAGACATCATCATATACAAGGCCCTATATGAAAAGGAACTCCCTACCTCAAGATCATATATATTAACATCATGGTCAATCAAGGAGGTAGTAATCTAAATAAATAACATTCCCAAAGACCCTAAGAACCATCCCTATTGTTATATAAGAGTTCAATAATAATCTAAGTCACAATAGCCTTATTCCATGATTTCTTAAGAAGGATAGAAGTATTTTTCTAAATCAAGAAATACTAAGGTTAGTTCTCCACAGAATCACCGAAGACTGAAACTTTCAACAATGGTGGATGAACCAAGGACTTAGATTGATCAAAGGATGGGAAAGGCAAATGCATACAAGGAAAAAACCAAATATTAGATAAAGGGATCAAAATGTTATAACCTAGGATTTCTGGAGTGTTGAGAAATTCTTCTATAAATCAAGGGAATCATCAAGGGTGAAGTAAAATAGATTAATAGGGTAAAAGAACCAGTTAATATTTCATTGAAAAAAACTCATTAAAGTCACAATAGTGAAAATAATCTACATCATTTTTATAGCTTTTTCATGTTGTTTTTATGGCGAAGTTGTTACAGGAGATGTAAAAAATCATATGTTTTAACATCAGTTAATATAACTGATGTAAAAAAGTTATTATTTCAAGTGTTTTTTATGTCTGTAATTTTATAATAGATGTAAAATATTCTTCAGTGAAGGTTTTTCATGTTGATTATTAACTAAACGAAGTTAAAGATGATTCAGTGGATGTTTTTCACATCAGTTAGTAAGTAATTAACGTAAAAAATAGTCTATGAAAACAGTTTTTAGATAACTAACATGGAAAACCTCGATCCTGAAGAATTTTTGATAACATTTATTTAATAAATGATATGAAAAATGAGTCGGGATTAATGTTTTTTACATCAGTTATTATATAACCGATGTAAAAACTATATACAATATTGATTATAAAACAACAGACATGGAAAACGGCAATCTGAATAATTTTTTACGTTGATTATTTTCTAACAGATGTAAAAAACCCACTAAAATTCATTTTCAACATCAGTTATAAAATAACCAACATAAAAACTAATTTTTTAAATAATTTATGACTCTCTTCCTCTCTACTGCAGAACAAGACCTAAAACAACCAAAACCAGTCCTGAAACTAGACCAAAAAAAACAAAAATAGATCAGAAGAATGAAAAACCAACAAAAAATTTACACATTCACATTTAAAACATTAAAACATTAAAATATTCAAACAACCTAAATCCAACAAAAACAACTACCAACTACACATTTAAAATTAAAACATTAAAAATTAAAATATTCACTAAAAACAATCTAAAATCCATTCAAACCTATAAAATAATTTTACCATTCCACTTGTAAGTGTTTGACCTCTTGTGCACTATAAGGTTGAGGTTCATCAAATAGATAAAAATTAAAAAGAATGTAGTTATCAAGTATAATAAATAAAAAAAATAAAATATTAAGGAATAATTTATAAGGAAATCTAACTTGGTTAAACTTCATAACCATTAAAATCATAATTATTTAATACATAAATCATAACATATAATATCCACATTCAATAACGCCTTTTTGTTTATGAAAATTATGTTTAAATGAGTTTTTTTAATTCAAAATATCATTTTTATGAAATACATTCAAAATGTAGTAATTATAAATGGATATTCACCTTTACTTTTGTATATTTGATCTTGGAATTATTTTTCTCTATGTATATTCAAAAGAAACCCATCCCCTATTATAAAATAATATGTATCAAACAAATTTAAAATTATTTAAAATATAATCAACTATTAAAAAATTAAAACTTACATTTCCAACATGTTCTTAAAATTTCCTTACACATCGCCATAGAGAGAGCATATCCAATAAAGTTTTTTCTCCCTTGGAAAAAAACACCTAACATCAAATGGTCACTTATATAAAATAAAATTTAATTTTAGTGGTTATTATGTTAAAAGATAAATAACAATTTGTGTTATATATGTTTCATACATCTCAACATAATGAAACATCTGACACTACATAATTATATTCTGTTGAAATATTTCATCAATATAAACTGTTTTTTGTTCCTTATCCAATTCATGCCCTTTAGTTGAAATCAACTTTGGGTCCATCAACCCATATACATCAATCTACTCATTCAGCTCATGCATTTTATAAATATAACTAATAATAAACATACATAAGTGTAAATTTTCAATAAATTTAACATAGGGAAATCTTGTTTTAAGTTATACATGGAAAAAAGATGTACCATGTTGATTCTGAACTTATCTTCAGTAACAAGATCCATGATATCATTTTTTATAATACCCACATAAATTTCACATCCACATACATGAGAAACTATTACAAACATATAATGACCTGCCAAAAAATTTGAATATCTTAACAATCTGTTATGACTAAAAGAATCTGAATCAGATGTCATAGCCCTTTGTCCTTGTTTTATTCTATATAGTATATCATTAAATTTAAATTATTCTTATACATAAATAGATAAATAAATTAAATATCAAATGTTAAAACCAATTTAATAAAAAATTAAAAATAAAACATATAGATACCTCTATAGTAATGGGTCGCAGATGTTTAGATGGCCAAACTAGAAAGTGGCTAATACTTTTTCCAATTGTCATCACCTCATCTATAATTAATATTAATCCAGATGATATATCTATAGTATCTCGTACATGGACCCTATGATGCTCTACCTTTATCTTTTGATGATGAATTTTATCTTCTATATAATATATCATCCTATATGCAACTATAAGATAGTGAGGATCATCAACATACAACTCACAATAACTAAGAAGTTGTAAAGGAGGGGTGTAAGATTTGGATACAAATGGGGTATATAAGAGGAGTTTAAGGAGAAACAATGGTTTATTTAGGTGAAGGTGGAGGATAAATAATGTGGTCTGCGGGCGGAGGTGGGGGAGTGGGAGCTGCTGGTAGAGGTAGAACATGGGCTGCAGTCTGAATCTTTCTTTGCATGTCTGCAAACACATATTGTACCAATGCTCTGATCTTTTCCCTCCTCGTCACATTATTATTATGAACATAATACTCCAAAGATTCTATTTTTTTATATAAACCCTCCATGGAAGAAGCTGAAGAACATGGTAACACTTTTCTAATTTATACACCCGATGGGTATCTTCATACACGACCGAGGTTTTTTAGCATCTCTAATGTTGAAGATAAAATATAATGCCTCTCATAAGCTTTAAAAAAACCCTATGAACTCTTCTCCTCAATATAATCCTGTAATAATTACTTGAAAAATTATGTAATGATTCAACGTATTTAAATTTTTGAATTGAATTAAATAAATAAAATCAACAACTTACAATTTTCTCAACTATGACCCCCGATTATTCGGTAAGATATTACCCCTTTTTAATCATCTGATCTCTCTTCCATTTCACATGTCTAGATTGAGGGGATGGAGGGAAAACCTGTCTAGAGATAGAACACTCAGTTCTATGTTTTTTGTAATTTTCATCTATCATTATTTCTTACAATAAAGTATACCCTCCCAGAGATAAAATATGAGGGTATATGTTTATGGATTGAGTCTCTTGATGATCTCCCCTTGATTCAAATAAATTAAGAATAATAAATCATTAAAAATTCATTTATAAAATCATTAATATAAGAAAACTTCTAGAAGTTTACATTTCACTTACCAAAATTTCTTCCTGTTATATACTTTTGAAAAAAAATATCCATTTGTATTCATATATAAAAGGATATATATGAAATGTACTATCATATTACCAATCCCCAAAAATTAAATCATATGTGAGGGTTTATTTGAAATCACACCATCTCCTAGTAGTCATCGATAAACATTACCTTCTAACTCCTCCAGTGTCAGGTATATCAAATATCATCTGATAAAGAAGAGGAAAGCATATTATATAATAAACATTTCAATATTAGTCAAACAATTTCCAATGCTCTTACCCAAATGGTCTCCCACAACTGAGATAGTATTGTTTTGTCAATAATTGTCAAATTATTAAACAAAATTATGACTTTTATTTTACCTTGATTTGAGACAAAACTCCTGAACTATTTTTCATTAGGACCTATTGTAACATCATTCTCATCATGGTCTACAACTGTCCTTATGACAACCCTTCTCATTATTGCACACCTAAACATGATTTATTACATAAAATATTTACATGATAAAATATATAAGATCGATAGGTCTAGTTTATTTGGGGATTTGTAACATTACATAACGACTTAAAACATGAAACACAACATCTTTATTGAAAACTTCCTTTTCATGACCACTAAATTCCCTCATACTTAGAATTGCATGAGGTAACCTGAGGACATGCATAAAGAAAAGGGTGTGCTATAAAGCCTATTAATGGCGTAAAAAGGCATAACATGATGAATACAATACATGTTAGGAAATATGTATATCAATGGAGCATAATAGAAACATTAACATAAAGGCATGATATAGCATAATTATCATAACATGGAAATGTGGAAACAACACTTATCATGGTATTAGCATGTGACAAGGCTCATTGAACATGGAGCATATGTAAATCATAATTTCACTTTAATTAGCAAGATTAAACCTTCATTTCACTTGATGTATTTTGATACTAATCTTTATCCAATGCATTGGAGCGCTATCAGGGCACACCCTTCTTAAACATGTCATTTCATGCATAAGTGTGCCACAAGGATCATACAACATGGAATCATTCAACATCGTAATTTATTCCATGATAAAAGAATTTGGAATACATACATGAAATTCGTTAAACAGAAATTAAATGTTCATATATGTGAATTCCCTTGATAGATAAATGGGCATGGTATTCACTACATAATGACTTTGGCTTGGAAAATCATGGTGCAATTTCGGCAGCATAATGACATGACATAAAAATTCATCAAAATGGTTGATGAGAGTGAAATGGTTATCTCATAATATTTACATGAAATGTAATGTAAGGGGGTCATATATATACATTTCCCAACATATGTAATGGAATTTAGACTCATAATACTAAATAATTTCTTGAATGTAAATGGGGAGAGAGAAATTCCTTATGGAATATCAGCATGGTAACGGGTATACATGGAGGGCATCAATGAGAGGTAAAGGGGTCTCTCATCATTAAAACATAAAGAGGGCATTATTGGAGATGTGAAAAATCATACACCAACATTTTTAATTTAAAATAAATTTTTATAACAATATTAAGAAACATGGATAAAATGATAAAGGGAGGGATACCTTACCTAGATGTGTGATCCCAAAGGCTTTGATGGGGCTTGAGAGAGGATTCTTGGGAGCTTGGGGTGCCTTGGGAGAATTCTAGAGAGAGTAGGAAAGAGGTGGTATGAACTCCAAATGCTTTGAGTGAAGAGGACGTGGGAGCTTGGGTGGGTTTATATAGGAACACATAGGGAATTATTTATTATTTAGGTTTTGGGAACAACACATTAAACTCATCAAAACCACAAACAAGCCCATGGTTTTTGCCCATGGTTTTTTCCAAAGGGGAGAGGAAAACATTATGTTATAAGGACAAGGTCCGAACATCTTAGAATAATAGTGTTTCTTATGTAGAGGCAAGTCACACTCTTGAACGTAATGTTTATAGTATTTTATTACATCACTATTAGGTCAATATGATTTCATAAAACAAATTATAGATTTAAACAATATTTAATTTTAACCCAAAAATTTGACACTCTTAGAAAAATATGAAAAATACACCATTGGAAAATTTTGTCGTACTTATTCAAAAAATAATATGTGATGGCACCCAAATTACCCGGCTGGCCTCTCCCCTATCGTCTTCCCTATTAGGGTTTTTGAAGCCCTCCCCAGTGGCGATGGATCTCCCCTTAGAATATTGTAATTTCTGGTTCCTTACTTATCTCTCATATTCTCTTTCTCTGTGGTGATTCCTTCTTCTCATGGATTTCCCCCTCTCTGATTTGGTGATCGATGTTGTAGATTTTGTTATGCATTTATTTTTTTCTTCTCGTCGAAGGATTCTTCATGTGGAAGCCCTCAGCTTCTCAGTCCTCGCTCTAGCCACACGTTCATCTAAGAATTTACATGTCCGAGGGGGAGAAGTGGTAATGATGTGTCATTGGGTTATAAAGATCAGCAGTCGACAAGTTTCCTGGTGCTAATGGCTTCAGATTGTTTTTTATTCAATGTGTTACTGGTTTACTGGTGCTTCATTGATTCTTGTGATTCAGAGTCTGCTTTTGTTAAAAGCTCTGCTCTGACATCATGTTCCCCCCAAGCCTTTCCCTTTTGTACCTAGAGCGGTGGTTCATTGAGGCTTTGGGGTGTGATTCTCTGCAGCTATTGGTCCTCCAGCCACAGCTTAAATCGGTTTTTGATGCTCGTTTCTGTGATGTTTTTTTTGTTTTGGTGTTATGTGTTTGAAGTTCAGTGAAATTTGGCAGATGATGGAAAATATTTAAGGTTGGTCAATGGTCTTATACGGTTTCAAACGGTTCCAATCTCTTCCTCTTCTTCATTTTCCTTCTCTCTTGTCTGCCCATGATCAACATTCCACAATTCTCTCCAAGGTGGAGATGTATGGTGGCCTTCAAGGATTTTTTAGTTCTAAGTCTGAATGGGAAACGTCAGGAGGAGGTTAGTGAAGACATTTCAACTATCGACAGTATAGCTCTGTTTGGCTCCGGTGAGATGGTGACAGTGGTAGGTGTTGATACGATTGAAGCCGGCGAGGCGATGATGGCGGCGAAGTGTTTAATGGCAGCGAGGTGTCTGAGGGCTATTTTCATAGGTAGAGGGTGATAGATGATGGGTCATGGATCATGGGGGGCGTGAGACTCAAGAGTCGAGGTGATGGATGGTGGTTGTTTTGGATTTGTAATTTTGAATTCTGAAGAGTGTTCTTTGAAAGTGTTTGTAATGGTTTCCTTGTGGGTGTGGAATATGTGGGATAATGTGGTTGTATTTGGGTTCACACATCTTCTTAAAAGTGTTATTTGAAAATACAAAAATATGGATTGTGGCTATTCCAAAAATAATATTCATTTTACCTAAATAATTTTCTAAATATTTTAACTTTTACTTTTAAAATAAAAAATGACATTTATCGAAAATTCATGGGTTTTGACAATAATAGATTTCAAACCTTAATAAAAATCACATTCATATTAATAATACTTATACAATCATTTATATTATATAACAATTAAATTATTAATAATATTTAATTAAAATATTTTTTAATTCAAAAATCATTTAATTCAACAAAGTAGATTCCTTATTTAACAAAAAATTCTATTTTTTATTTAATAAAATATTTAAAAACTAACAATAATAATATGAAAGAATGTTCTCTATAAAAAACATAATGTACATAATCATAGTACTCAGGTATCGTTACATAACCCCTTATAATACCTACATAAGACTGATGGGTGAGGTGTGTGATGGTGACATACTCTTGGGGTGGCTCGGATAACACCACTCAGGTGGTAGTCTCTATCATCATCCACTTCTACCATAGGCAGTTCTGTTCAAACATAACATATTGAAGCTTGGCGTGGGTTTGGTCAAGAGCGAATCCCAATGACGCCACCTCCATCTTGAGCTCTGATAAATGGGCTTTGTATGAGGCAATTATACTGTATGAGTCCATCATTTACTTGGTATGAGTAAATTTGTAAGACCCCAAGATTCCACGGTACATTTCCCGTTGAATAATGTAGTAGCTAGCATTGTACGCAACTTGGAGTCTTAACACATGACGACCAATCAAACTACCTGTTATGGATAGTAATACAAACTTTTTTGATATTCTATAAATTTTATTTTTCAAAAGGTACATCATTTTTGGATTTCGAATATAAAAATTATCCTAGGATAAATTTTTCGCACTTTTATGACAACTTTCATATTTTGATGAATAGTGAATATACTAAATTTTAATTAAAAACAAATTTTTTAATAGAAATAATTTATAGTGTTAAATTATACATTTGAGTGGTTTTAATTTATCATTATATTTTATTTTTATAATTTACTATAATTTAGGTCATTTAATGTAATATCACATTTAAAATGGACATAAAAAAGTGTCAATCTTTTAATTGTTATTATTTTTTAAAAACACACTTATTTTTTGATAGCAGGAATTAATTGTAAATTAATTTCCGCCTCTTATGTGTTTTGAATTAGGAAAAATTTATTCCATATTTGTAATCAGTAGGTCTAAATTGTGTAAATAGGTAACTTTTATTTTTAGGCATTATGAATAATTATTTCGATAAATATTTTATTTACCATGGTTATAGGGTAAATCCAGTAAAACAATGGTAAAAACTAATATTATATTAATATTAAATTACCCTAACATGTGTCTTATTCCTATTTGTTGATATATTTATGACCATGGTCATCCTTTGGTCAATTCTGGGACCTCATGAAGCCACTTAAGAGTGATAATGACACTTTATATTAACTAATTTAAAGTAAAGAGAAAATTCACATAAACATATATCTTCTAGTAAAACAATTTTTACATGGGGTTATATAAGTTATATTGTCAACTATAAATATTAATTTGAAATATAAAAATATTTCCTACATCATGCTATTTTTTTTATTTTTTAGACATCAAATAAATAATCTTATTTATGACCCAATAATGATGCAGTGTTTACATCATTAATAAATGATTTAAAAAAATAAGATTATAAAAATTAAAAAAATATCCAAAACCTATCCATTTCATATTGTATGATTTTATTTCAAACATGAGTCAAATCATCTTATACTTTAATGAGTTTTAGACCTTTAGAAACTGAAAATCATTATATAATAAAATAATATTTTCGAAAATTTCTAAAGAGCCCCTCCTCCCCCTTATAAAAAGCCCTCAACTCTAACCCATTTCTCACACCTATAAAGCCCCATGGATCATCCAAACTCTACCCAATAAAGATCCATACATCCCTCTCTTCCTCCTAGAAGCCATACCTTAGAAAGAAGGCACTTCAAGGAATCCTTTTGGGTCAAACCATAGGGAGTTAACCGATTTAAAGGTAACATCTCCTCTTAAGTTCATTTCTTTTATTTACTTATCCAACCCCTTAAAATTATTCCTTTATTTTATAAAAACACCAGTATCCTCTATATACTAGGTTTTTTATGAAAAGTATTTTAACTACACTTACACACATCTCAATCTAATGGGTATAGAACATAATGTTTCTATGGATGGTGAACTACTGCCTCATGAAATGATGATTGTTCAATATTATACAACCACCTATTATGATGGAAATTATGATGAAAATGTACTTATATATGATATATATTTTATCAATAAGCTTTTGTAATTCTCTATTATAGTATACTTGTATTCTTTTCATGTTTTATATATATGATAATTTAATTTGAGGAAGTGCGTACTACCGCCCACTCAAAGCGATATAACTCATTCATAACATAAATGGAACATAAAAATGATGGTGGTAATGAACTTACTGGAATAATAATATACCTATTTATCATTTTTTTATTCCTTTTAAAATAAAAATTTTAAATGGAAGTAGTGTTCGTGTGTACGTATGGATTACCATCTCCAGAAACACGATGAGATTTATTCCCCATCGTAACCATCCATGAATAATTTTCATTTGATTATTAAAAATAATATTTAAAAACATTATATAATTCTGGATATGAATCCAATATGTCATATCCATAACAAAAATCACTTATGTAACAAAACATATAAAGGAAAATGAATCAATTAACACCCAAAACAATGATACTGCTAAAATATTATTAACAAATAATTATTAGAAGATCATATATGATATCATACTAATTTTTGTGGTTATTGTATAATTTAATTACTATTATTTAACTATTTTACAAGATATTAACATTCCCTCGACCAAGGAAAATTACAAGGTAAGGGTTAATTTTACAATCGCTTTATTATCCGAGGTTGTTTTTATTTATGTATCTACTGGGACCTCATTATCTTCCACATACATGTTTCATATAAAATGTAATTCAAAACATTTGTATTATTTCCTATAATTGGGGTTAAATTCATTTATACCCTTGTTTTACTTTTTATAAATGTTTTTGAAAGGAATCATTCTGTAGTTTTCCAAACAAGGTACATTATGACCTTTTCGACGAATGAAGGTAAGAATTGTTTTTAACTTGTACGGTGGGTGCAGCTATTTTTCGTCGTTATAACACCTTTGAAGATTCCCTTACAAACTTTTATTATTTTTTTCAAAATAAATCTTTGCTTCTATAATTACATGACAATTAAATTATTTCAGAATAAAAAGAGATTACTCTCAAATAATTTTGATTTCATCTATGTCAACATCCTTTAATAGATTTTATATTTATTTGAAGTTGTTTTATTATGAAAAAAAATCATTCATATTGTATTGAAGGTTTTGTGATTTTTTTGACTGTGGATGTGTTATTTTTATACCCTTCATGTTTTATGGTTAATGTATTAACATTTCGTATGATTGTTTTAATATGAATGTTTATGTTATGTTTCATTCTTTTTAAATGAGGAATGCATTAGACATAGTAAGTGATGGGTGGAGCCTGCTATAGCTCCTAAATACATAAATAGTTCTAATGAGACAAACTAGTGTCTTGGAACAAGGCCTTGAAAAAATCTTATTTGTATTCCTGGCATGAGGGCTTGACTATGTTGTTATGATGTCTGACATTATGCATTCCATCATTATGAAGTTATCTATTGATATTACATGTGATTATTTGACAAGTATAATATCCATGTGAATAAGAAAATGGAATTATTTGATTTATCTTTTCCATATTATGCTGATGTTTAAGTTTAAAAGGCTTATGTTTTAGTATTTTACATTTCCTTAAAATGTTTATGATTATTAATGATAGTTTCTGCTATATTTTTATCCTTACCGAGCATCTGATCTCATCCCTTTCTTATGTTTTATTTTTCACAGGATGTGAAGAAGTTTATTATTATTTACCTATAGGAATAGGCTAAGGGATGAGAGTGTGTTTGATGGGGACACAATGATGTTGTTTTTCTTTATTTAATGATGTAACGTAAAACTTATGTATGTATATAGTACTTCCAAATCTACTAAACCGATCATTCTTTCAGGACATGATTTATTGTATCTTTCCAATGTTATGTAATAATGCACTCACTCTTGGTAACTGGGGTTTGGGCATTATAGTTGGTATTAGAGGAAATTTAGTACAAACCTTCGAAACTAGATTTAGATAAACCTTGATTAGAGAACATTATACTAAGATATACTTTGTAGATTAGTATAGAAGAATTTCTTAGAATTTTGGTAATGTAGATATTTTTTGTATTTTCTATTTAATACATCAATGTCTGGATATGATCTGGTAGAGGTGGCTCTGGTACAGATGTACCTAGAGGTGAAAAATATGACAAGGGGTTTCAGACTTGACCCGGGGTATCCTGGTACATGACAACATGCCTTGCTGCACTCCTGGTTATGATACTCCTGGGAGATATGCTTAGGATAATTCACATTTTCTATACAAACCATTAAGAAGGATTTATGAGTATTTATTTCCTCGATGAAAATATTTTTATGATTATTTATTATATCTATACATTGTTCAATTTATGTTAAGTGTTTCATAAGTTTGGAATTATGTATTGCAATTCATAAACAAATATAGTGTATGCCATTGTTTAGAAATGGATCCTAGTGGGAGGAAGGGAAAACATATCAATGTGCATAATCCATGTAGGTAATTCCCTCCAACTCATAATAATTATATTGGAGCAAGTGATGTAACTGGTTCTGATCAGTTTATCACCATACTGGGACAACTCACTCAGGTTACGAATAATAACCATACTCGTATGGAGCACCCTGATCAACAACGTGGAGGATTAATGTTAGACCGCTTAATTAGAAAAAAACCACCAATATTCAATGGGACTACAAATCCATTTGTGTATGAGCAATGGATAAGTTCATTAGAGAAAATATTTCATTCTTTGGGGAGTAGTGAAAGGGAAAATGTTGTCATGGCAGTTTATCGCCCCATTGGAGATGCAGATCAATGGTGTTCATCAATTAAAAATACCAAAAATTATTAATATGTATCAAATATGGAAGGGATGGAGTTTAAAGATATTTTTATAAAAAAATACATTCCTCGTGACCATCGAGCAGATATGGAAATGAAATTTCTGAGTCTAAGGAAAAAGGAGGATGATAATGTCGCAAAGTATGAGGAAAACATTACATGGTTAGCAAGGAATATATCAGATTATATACGTAACCCAGGGAGTAAGGTTGATCGATTATATGATGGGATAAAACCATTTCTCAATCGAGAATTGTTCTCACAATCCTTATCATCATACGAAAATATTGTCTCATATGCTATCAATACAGAAATGAAATTCTCAAAGTGTTATGACTTTAAAGAAAAGAAAAAGAAGAAGAGATCTTCTGAACACTCTGGAAATGTAAATATGGGGATGAATAGAAAAATTTTAATATCCATCATATGGTAAATGTGGGGAGAAACACCCCAGTACTTTCCTGAAGGGAATGAGACTCTATTACAAGTGTGGTGAAAAAGGACACCAAACTCATGAATGCATGGGGAAGAAAAATGATCTCAATGTTGAATGCTACAATTTTAAAGAAATGGGACATTTTGAAAATGAATGTCCTAAGAATTAGGGAAAATTTCATCAGTAATGTCCAAGGGATCAAGGACATGCTTATAAGATCACTACTGTTGAGGTTGATGCTCCGAATGTCCTGGTGGCTGGTAACTTAATGGTTTCCTCAAGTTTAGACAATGATTTGTTTGATTCTGGATCATCGCATTGTTTCATATCTTCCCAGTATGCTATGAAAATTAGATATTTCAATTTGATTTAAAAATGTATTTTTCATTCAAAACTCCTAACTCAAGTATCATTGCAATAAAGTTTTATCAATCAGTTCCCAATAAGGAATATAAACAACATTTACTTGTTGATCTCATCATCATACCCATGATTGAATTTGATATAATGCTCAGTGTGTATTGGTTTTTAGACCATGATCGAAATTTTTTTTATAAGATTATGGAGGTTACAATTTTTGATAATGATAAGAAGTACCTTATTTTTAGAGCGTAAACATCACCGTTTGATTCTTATCTAGATCCACCCCAATACCTCAATTAAATTCAATTATTGGGGAGGAAGGTAATGAAATAACTGTGGGTGAGGAAAGTAATGTAAAAATAGAGGATGTACCTATTGTTCAAGAATATGTTGATGTGTTTCCAGAGGATTTACCTATACATCCTCTAGAATGAAATTTTTTTTTTCATTGATTTAATTCTTGGGTCAAGTCCCATATCGAAGACCCCTTATAGAATGGCCCCTGTGGAATTAGTGTAACTAAAGAAACAACTAGAGTAATTGAGTAATATGGTATTTATTCACACAAGTTTTTATCCATGGGATCCTCTGTACTTTTTGTTATGAAGAATGATAGATCTATGAGGCTGTGCATTGACTACAGGGAGATCAATGATATAATAATAAAGAAAAAGTATCCACTACCATGCATTGATGATTTATTTTATTTACTTCATGGATCTCAATATTTTTCAAAGATTTATCTTTGATCTTGATATCATCAGTTTTTCATGAAGAACGAAGAAATTCCAAAGACAACATTTCAAACCAGGTATGGACATTATGAGTTTACAGTAATGCCTTTTGGAATGACTAATGCACCCTATGTTTTTATTGATCTAATGAACAGAGTTTTCAAGGAATATCTTGATGAATTTGTAGTGGTATTTATTAATGATATATTGGTATACTAAAAATGCTACGAAGGACATAAAAATCACTTGTACACTATTATAAAAACCCTCAGAAGAAATGAATTATATGTGATGTTTAGTAAGTATGAATGTTTGTTTCAAGAGATTTTTTTCTTGGGCATATTGTCTCTAAGGATGGAATCAATGTTGATCCTTGAAAGAACAACATAATCCAATAAATAACAGCATCGATGAGTATAATTGAGGTATGCAGTTTTATTGGATTAGCAGGTTATTATCAGCATTTCATCATGAATTATTCTTGATTGGCTAACCCATAAACCAATCTCACATGTAAATGGGTTAAATTTGTTTGGGAAAAAGAGTGTGAATAATGATTTGAAGAACAAAAAAAATATTAGTAAATGATCCTATCCTGACTCTCTCATTGGGGAATAATGGGTTAGTTATTTATTGTGATGCTTCAAAGAAAGGACTTGGTTGTGTCCATATACAGAATCTTAGAGTTATTTCCTATGCATCAAGATAGCTAAAAATTGATGAAGAAAACTATCCCACGCATGATATTTAGTTAGCATATGTAATCATTGCTTTGAAGATATGGAGACATTATCTCTATGGTGAAAAATTTGTAATATATATTGATCACAAGACCATGATTTATATTTTCTCAAATAAATAACTCAACATGAGGCAAAGATGATGGATTGAACTACTCAAATATTATGATTTCAATATACACTACCACCCAAGGAAGGAAAATAAGGTGGAAGATGCTTTGAGCAGAAAAGATCATGGAGTTTTGAACAATATGAGAGTTTAAAGGGATCCTATTCTCATGGATCTAGTAAAGATGGATACGGGAATAACCATGGAAGGTGAAACATCAATACTTTTTCAAATGTTTCCCAAAACATCTTTACTAGAAAGGATAAAGAGTTCATAGACTGATTATGAGGAGTTTCAAAAGAAGATTAAAGTTTTTAATGATGGGAGATTGAGTGACTTCATATATGAAGATGGAATTTTGAAATTTGGGAAGAGAATTTGTGTTACTAATAAACTTGATCTAAAAAGTGGATTGTTGGATGATGCTCATAGCTCCAATTTTTCTATACACCCTGGGGGAACCAAGATGTATAGAGATTTGAAGGAACATTTTTGGTGGGAAAACATGAAGAGGGTGGTTTCTGATTTTGTTTCAAGGTGTATGGTTTATCAACAAGTGAAAGCTGGAAGGCAACAGCCTAGAGGATTCATTCAACCTTTTCCCATAACTGAGTAGAAATGGGATAATATTACGATGGACTTTGTCATGAGGCTACCAAAGACTCATAGAATAAATGATGAAATATGGTTCATTATTGATTGTCTTACCAAGTCAGCTCATTTTCTTGGTATAAGATAATATTTACCACTTGAATGTCTTGAAATACTATATATTAATGAAGTTGTAAGACTTCATGGAGTACCCTTATCAATTGTTTCTCATCGCGATCCCTGTTTTACATCAATATTCTGTAAGAGTCTTCATAAGTCCCTGGATACTGAACTTCGTTTGAGAACTGCCTACCACCCTCAAACTAATGGACTACCGGAATGGACTATTCAAACATTAGAAGACATGTTTAGACCTTTATCACTTGAATTTCAAGTTATGTGGGGTCAATATTTACCACTGGTATAATTTTCCTATAACAATAGCTTCCATTCAAGTATTCAGATGGCACCGTATGAAGCATTATATGGAAAGAGATGTTTCACACCAACTTGTGGGGATGATGTTCATGAAAGAAAACTCATTGACCCAGAACTTGTTGAGGAAAAAGTGTAAAATGTGAAGATTATCCAAACCCACAACAAAGATGATCATTGTATGAAAAAGTGATATGTCGGTAACTGAAGGAAGGATTTGAAATTTCTTGTTAGAGATAATGTTTTCTTGAATTTATCTTCATGGAAGGGTGTTATACGATTCGGTATGATGGGTAAACTGAGTCACAGATACTTCAGTCTATTCTAAATTCTATAACTAATTGGAGTTTTAGCTTATCATTTGGAACTGCCTCCATGTCTCTCCAAGGTTCATGATGTGTTCCACATATCACTGTTGATAAAATACATTCCTAACCCAACGCATGTACTCACTTATGAAAAAATAGAACTGGAACCTGATCTCTCTTATTGCGAAGGGCCTGTGAAGATTCTTGATACCAAAGAACAAGTGCTAAGAAACTGAACGACTCTTCTGGTAAAAGTTCAATGGAGAAACCATAAGATGGAAGAGGCAACGTGAGAACCCAAGAAACTTATGATGAAGAACCACCCAAATATTTTTATGCAGTAATATTCTAGAAATTTCAAGGAAATTTTTTTGAACTAGGGGTAATGTAACACCCAAAGCTTCCACTGTACGTTTCCCTTTAAATAATGTTGTATCTTGTGTTGTACCAACATGGAGTTTTAACGCATCATAACCAATCAAACTATCATTTATGAATAGTAATACACACTTTTTTGAAATTTTATAAATTTAATTTTACAAACGACTTTATTTTTGGATTCGAAATATCAAAATAATCTTAGGATAAATTTTTGGCACTTTTCCGAGAAATTTCATATTTTGATGAATAGTGAAAATTAATATATTTTAATTAAAAACAACTTTGTTAATAAAAATAATTTACAGTGTTAAATTATAAATCTGAGTGGTTTTAATGTATCATTATATTATATTTTTATCATCTAATAAAATTTAGGTCATTATATGTAATTTCAAATTTAAACTCGACATAAACAAGTGTCAATATTTTGATAGTTATAATTTCTTAAAAACACGCTTTTGTTTTGACTGTTGGAAATAATTTTAAATTAATTTATGCCACTTCATTCTTTTGAATTTGGAAAAATGGATTCCATATATGGAATCAGGAGGACCACATTGTGAAAATAGGTGTATTTTATTTTTAGACATTATTAATAATTAATTCGGTAAATATTTTATTTACTATGGTTAAAATGTAAATATAGTAAATATGGGTAGAAAATAATATTATAATAATATTAAATTACCCTAACATTTGTCCTATTACTATTGGTTGATACATTTCTGACTGTGTACATCCTAGGGTCAATTTTGGGACCCCATGGAGCCACTTGAGAGTGTAATGACACTTTCTATTAATTAATTTATTGTAAAGTCAAAAATAATATAAACATATATCTTTTAGTAAAAAAACTTATATGGGGTTATATAAGTTATATTTTTGACTATAAATATTCATTTTAAAGATAAAATGATTTCCTACATCATGGTATTTTTTTATAAATTTTATACATTATATAAACAAAATTATTTATCACCTAATAATGATGCAATGTTTACCTCATTAATAAATGATTTAAATAAAAAAGATTATAAAAATTAAAATAATATCCCAAACCTGTCCAATTATTATTGTGTGGTTTTATTTAGAACATGATTCATCTTATATTCAACTTTAATGCATTTTGGATCTTTAGAAACCGAAAATCATTATATAATAAAATAATATTTTCAATCTTTCCTAAAGAGCCCCTCCTCACCCTTATAAAAACCCATCCCCTCTAACACATTTCTCACACCCCTAAAGCCCCTTGGATCCTTAAATATTTACCCAATTAAGCTATATACATCCCTTTATTCCTCCTAAAAGCCTTACCTTATGAAGAAGGCACTTCAAGGAATCCTTTTGGTTCAAACCAAACAGAGTTACCCGATTTAATGGAAACATATCCTCTTAAGTTCTTTTCGTTTATTTTACATCTCCAAACCCCTAAAATAATTCCTTTATTTTATAAAAACACCATTATCATCAATATACTAGGTTGTTTTTATGATAAGGACTTGAACGACACTTACACACGCCTCATCTAATGGGCATAGAACATAATGTTTCTGTGGACGACGAACTGCTACCTCACAAAACGATGATTGTTCAATATACTACTACCACCTCTTATGGTGGCCATTATAATGGAACTATAATTATATATGATATTTATGATATTTATTTTATCTATAATCTTCTTTAATTCTCTTTTATATCATTCCTTTATTCTTTTCATGTTGTATATATATGATAATTTCATTTGAGGAAGTGCGGACTATCGACTCCTCCAAGTGATATGACTCATTCATGCAATACATGGAATGTATAAATGAGGGTATTAATGAAATTATTGGAATAATAATATACCTATGTGTCATTTGGTTTTCATTCCTTTTAAAATAAAAAATTAAATGGAAGTAGTGTTTGTGTGTACGTACAGATTACCGTCTCCATGAACGCGATGAGATTCATTCCCCATCATAAGCATTCAAGAATAATTTTCATTTTCTTATTAAAAATAATATTTTAGAACATTATATAATTATGGATATAAATAAAATACATCATATCCATAATAAACATGACTTATGTAACAAAACATATAAAGTAAAACAAATCAATTAACACCCAAAATAGTTATACTACTATAATAATATTAACAAAGCTATATCAGAAAGTCATATATGATATCATATTTATGTATGTTGTTATTTTATAATTTAATAACAATTACTTAACTATTATACAGGATATTAATGTGTTTTCGACCAATTAAAAGTACAAGGTAAGGGTTAATTTCACAAACTCTTTATTATCCATGGTTGTTTTTACATAAGTATCTACTAGGACCTCTTTATCATCCACGTTCATATTTCGTAAAAATGTATTTCAAAACATTTTTACTATTTCCTATAATATCTATTAAATTCATTTATACCCTTGTTTTACATTTTATAAATTGTTTTGAAAGTAATATTTCTATAGTTTTCCAAACTAGGTACTTTATGACATTTTCGACGAATTAAGGTAAGAATGTTTTTTTAACTTATATGGCGAGTGAGACTATTTTATGCTGTTATAACACCATTTATGATTCCATTACAAGATTATAAGAATATTTTCAAAATATATGTTTTCTTTTATAATTACATGATTTTAAATGATTTAAAAAAAGAGAGATATCCCTCTCAAATAATTTTGATTTCATCTATGTCAATATCCTTTAATGGATTTTATACTTGTTTGAAGTTGTTTTATTATGATAAGAATCTTCCATATTGTATTTAAGGTTCTGTGATTTTTTTGACTGTGGATGAGTTATTTCTATACTATTCATGGTTTATGGTTAATGTATTTACATTTTGTATGCTAGTTTTAATACGAATGTTTATGTTATGTTTCAACATTTTCATTTGAGTAATGAATTGGACTTAGTAAGTGACAGGTGGAGCCCGTTATAGCTCCTCGATGCATCGGTAGGTCTCATGAGACAAACTAGTGTCTTGTAATAAGGCATTGAAAAAATATTATTTGTAGTCTTGACACGAGGACTTGACTATGTGGTTATGATGTCCGACATTATGCATTCCATCATTGTGAAATTAGCCATTGATATTACATGTGATTATTCGACAAGTAGAATATACATGTGAATAAGTAAATGGAATTATTTGACTTACCTTGGAAATATTATGCTGAATTTTAAGTTTAAAAGGATTATGTTTTAGTCTTATACATTTCCATAAAATTTTTATGCTTATTAATGAAAGTTTTCTCTCTATTGTTATCCTTAATGAGCATCTGAGCTCACCCCTTTATTATGTTTTATCTTTCCTATAATGTGAAGAAGTATTTTACTATTAACCTATAGGAATATGCTATGGGATAAAAGTGTGTTCAACAGGGACACAATGATGTTGTTTTTCTTTATTTGATGATGTAATGTAAAACTTATGTATGTATCTAGAACTTCCAAGGCTACTAAAATGATCTGTCTTTTGGGACATGATTCCTTGTATCATGCCAATGTTATGTAATAATGCACTGAATCTGGGTAACTAGGGTCGGGGTGTTAAAAAATTTGATTTGTTAATACCCAATATTTATACTAATAAAGTGATCATCGTTTAACGGTTATAATAAAAATGATCACAATTCTTAACAGTATTTAAAAAATCCAAAAACATAAATCCAAATAATTTCATATGTTATATATACATTTTAAATAATAATACATTTAATTAGATCAAGCGGAATTTCCATTAATAAAGGATTCAATCATTACAATCTTCCCCACTTATGAAATTTCACCTTCAAGATTTCATTTGACATTCTAAGCTGCAAACAGGCGCGGGTACTTTTTCGTCATTGCCTCCCCTAGTTCACATGTTTCCACTTCATACTTATGGTTTTTCCATAGTACCATGACTAGGTGGGGAGTCTTGTTACATAGAACATTATCTCTATGATCAAATATCTTTACTCACTACTCCTCGTAAGATAGATCATCCTCTAACTATACTACCTCTGAAGAGAGTACATTTGAAGGGTCTGTTATGTGCTTCTTTAAGAGGGATACATGAAAGACATCATGTACTTTGGTCATGGTAGGTGTAAGTGCAAGTCAATAGGCTAAAACCCCGATATGATCAAGAATCTTGAAGGGGCCTATGTACCTTGAACTTAACTTCACTTTCGTCCCAAACCTCATGACCTTTTTTCCACAGGGATATGCGTAGAAATACCATGTCTCTATCTTTTATTTCAAGGTCTCATCTATGGTTATCTACATAACTCTTCTATCAACTTTGGGCTTCCTTGATATGCTACTGAATGGTTATCACCTTCTCCACCATTTCATCGACCATTTCAGGTCCTAGCTGCATACGATCATTGACTTCATCCCAACATGCCATTTTTCTACAGCTTTTCCCATAATGGGATTTATATGGTCCCATTCGGATGCTCGAGTGGAAACTATTATTGTAGAAGATTTCAACCAGTGGAAGATTTTGGTCCCATCCTCTTTGGAAGTCTATAGAGCATGATCTTGAAATATCTTCCAGTGTCTGAATCGTTCGCTCATTTTGGACATCATTTTGAGGATGATAGGCCATACTTAAGTTCAGTTTAGTGCTTAGAACTAGATGGGGACTTTTCCAGAACATCTAGTTGAATCTCAGATCATGATCGAATATGATAGATAGTGGTACTCCATGCAGCCTTATCCCTTATATGATGAAAATACATGAATGTTGATCCAATGAGTAGTCCTCTCGAATAATGATAAAGTGAGATTTCATCATAAGATGATCCACAAAGACCCATATAGAATTTTTTCCTATGGATGTCTTTGGAAGTCTAGTGACAAAGTCCTAGGTAATTTTCTCTCACTTCCATGTTGGTATCCGTAGTGGTTGCATCATCCCCTAAGATTTTTTCCCCTCAGCCTTCACTTGCTGATATACCAGGCACTTTGTGATGTATATTCAGTAATCTCCTTTTTCATATTGTCCCACCAAAATTTTTCTCGGAGATCCTAATACATCTTCATGCTACCTGGGTGAATAGAGAAGGTTGATCTATGTGTGTCATTCAGAAGAACCTTCTTTATCTATGGATCAGATGGTACATAAAATCATGAACCTAATCTCATAATTCCATCCTTATCAACCACGAACTCTAAGGATTTTCTATTTTTGATATCTTCCACCCTTTTCATAATTTCTACATCCTTTTTTGAGAATCCTTTATTTTCATCATGAGGGATCATTGAGCAATCATTTGAGAAAGGATTGATGATGTTCTTCCTTTAATGATTCCCATATCCATCCTTTGAAAATATAATAATATTGGATCCTTTTCAATTCTAATCATTGATAATGAGGTACGATCCTTTTTACTTAGAGCATCTGCCACCTTTTTCGGTTTCCCAGGGTGGTAAAGGATTTGGCATTCGTAGTCTTTGATCAGCTCTAACCATCTTCGTTGGTTCATGTTTAACTCTTTCTTTGCGAATATATACTTGAGTCTTTTTTGGTCTCTATATATTTCACACTTCTCTATAAAGAGGCAATGTCACCAAATTTTCGAAGTGAAAATTACTGCAGCAAACTCCAGATCATTTGTTGGATAGTTTTTCTCCTGAACTTCCAATTGCCTTGAAGCATAGGAAATGACTTTGTCATTTTTCATCAACACACAAACCATACCATTCTTCTAAGAATAACTAAATACCACAAAAATTTCTCCACTTGTGGTTAGTGTGAGCACATGCATAGTGATAAACCTCCTTCTCAACCCGTTGAAGCTCTCTTCGCATTCATCACACCAATAAAACTTTACTCCCTTTCGAGTTAGCTTGTTAAGAGGGTCGGAAAATCATGAGAAATTACTCACAAATCAATGATAATATCCAAATAACCTCCAAAATCTATTGATATATATCATCCATCTTGGCTTCATCCATCACTAAATTGAAACTATCATGGAGGGATCAATAGATATCCCATTTATTGTGATGATATGGCCCAAGAATAAGGCCTACTCCAAACAAAACTAACACTTTTTGTACTTCGCATCGAGATTATCCTTTCTCAAGGTCTCTAGTATAGTTATTAGATGCTCCTGAAGATCATAATTGATTTTGAAGTATATAAGAATATCAACTATAAATACTACCACAAATTTGACAAGGTAATATCTAAAGACTCTGGTAATCAAGTCCAAGAAGATTGATGGATCATTGGTGAGCCTGAAGTAAATTACTATGAATTCATAATGTTTTTACCTTGTACAAAAAGCAGTATTGGGGATATCCTCCTTCTTCACCCTTACTTGGAAATATCCCAATCGAAGATCCATCTTTTATAAGTATTGTTCTCCACGTAGCTGATAGAACAAGTCATCAATTCGAGGCATAGGATACTTCTTCTTTATATTGATTTTGTTAAGCTCATGATAATCAACGAAAAGGTTCATTGACCGATCCTTCTTCTTGATAAACAGGACTGGAGCACCCCATGGTGAAGTGCATGGGCATATAAACTCTTTATCCATATTCTCCTGTATTTTTTCATAGACTCCTCAAGATCCCCAATTGTCATTCTATACAGAGTCATGGATATTTTCAACACCCCAGGTATAAGGTCAATTGAGAATTCAACATCTATTCTAGGAGGAAGACCTGGAAATTCCACAGGAAACACTTCATCAAATTCCCTAACAATAGGCATGTCTTCAAGGATTATTGCATCCATATACTCAATCATCTAAGCCAGATATGCATGCTCATAGGGCAGTAATATCCATGCTTGAGATGATGGTGATAAAGAAGATTCATCTTCCTCCTTACACTTATATATAATAGAGGGTCGATTCTCAATATAGAGAGTGTTTTCCCTCTCATGAAAATTTATGTGGGCTCTATATAAGGAAAATTAATCCATGCCAATAATTGCATCAAATTCCACTATAGAGTGTATGAAGAGGTTCGCTGGGAAGTTCAACCAAAAAATTATGATAGGGGAGGCGTTGTATTCATGGGATGCAATGATTTCCCCATTTTCTGTACCCACTGACATCTTTAAATCTATTATTTTTGGTGGTGTTGGGATTTTGTCTACTAAACTTTTAGTATAAAAAAGAATGCATAGAACAAGAATAAAAAATTATGTTCTCTATTCTTGAATGAATAACTAAATTACCAGTCACCACTTCATTTTCAGGGTTCACTTTGGAAGTAGTGATGGAAATTGATCTCCCTTTATGCCTTGGAAGTTTTCGATTTCCATAGAAAACCCTTGGATTATAGCACTAGTGTTCAAGGATAACAGGTTCATAGTAGTTGAAGCAATGAAAAATTCATTGAGGGTCGAACGAAGCATTCATCTCCTCTATCGTTGCTAAGAGTTTCAGTTTTCTGCTGTTAACAACTAGGATCCCTTCTCTTCCAAACCTAAATCATTTCCTCACCCCGTTTAGGAAATTTTGGGGTGCTTCTTTATGCTCCTTTGGAAAGTGGGGTGCTATATTTTTTTAGCACCATTGGTTTTATCCATCGGACCACCAGAATTGATGTCCACCTTGCACTTCTTATCCCCGTGATAACCCTGAGATTTATCGATCTCTATTTTGACCTTGAGGTAACATCGGAAAATTTAATCATAGCTTTTGAAGTGACGAATCGCTAGGGCTTTCTGTAGGCCAGGTTTCATCCCACCAAATAAGTGGTCAACCTTGTATTTGGGGGTAACGTCAAAGCCGGAGGTGTATTGTGTAAGACTTGTGAAGTTTTTCTCGTATTCTCTAATTGATTTGTCATCTTTTTTCTTGAGGGAATGGAAGTACCTTTCCATCTTAAGTCTAAGGGTATGAGGAAAATATTTATCGAAAAACATTTTCTATAAATCCTTCCATTTTGACGCCTTAATCTCCGCCTCATGCTTCATATTTTTATCAATGTCCAACATTGATCAGCTTCACCCTCCATATGATAAGCAGCCATAAGAACCTTATCTTGTTCAGAGCATTAAATAATGGAGAAGATATTTTTAACGTAGTTGGTCCATTGTTCATAAATTGCATGATCAAATGATCCATTAAAAGTAGGAGGCCATTGTCTCTTGAATCTCTCGATTATGACGTGTTCCTTCTTAGTGGGGGTTGAATGTTACTCTTGACCCATGTTTCTATTCATATCTTGATTTAACTGAGAGATTATGGTGACAAAGTTCATGATTCCTTATCCCTTAGGATTGGGGATTTTATTAGAAGAGTCGTCACATTGATCTTTGTATTATTTTTTAGCCCAATTCCTTTTATTATCAGCCATTGGCTGAAATAAAAGGAAAGTTAGGGGTAACACATAAAGGGTAATCTAGGGAAAAAACAGATTACTTATAAATAACTTTTTTTCCCTTAACTTATGAATCTATAAGATTTAATCAATGTTATCCATGATATACTCCCCAACATATATTCTTAGGGGATATTTTTATTCCCTTAATAATGGTTCATACTAAGCTTATGGATTTACCAAACCATATCAACTGAGACTGTTGTAACCAAGAGTGCAGCAAGACCCATTTTCGTGTACCAGGATAACCCATGTCAAGTCGAAAACTCCTTGTTTGAGTTTTCATTCCCAGCTACATCTGTGCTAGAGCCACCTCTACCTACTCATATGCAGACATGGATGTATTTTTCTGGATTAACTACTTAATAAATACTCACCAAAATTTATGGATATTTTTATTATACTTAGTCTTATCCATACAACTTTCACTAGGGTTTTCTAATCCTAATCCAAAAAATATCTAAACCTATCCTCTGATACCAACTCTGATAACCCTTCTCTTTATTACACTTATAAACATGATTTATTACATAAATATTCACATTATTCAACATATAATATCTAATGTTATAGTTTCTTTAGGACTTAGAAACATTAAATAATGTCATAAAACATGAAACACAACATCTTTATTGAAAAATACCTTTTCATGACCACTACATTTCCTCATACTTAGCATTTCATGGGATAACCTGAGGACATGCATTAGAAAAGGGTGAGATATAAAGACCAGTAAGGGAGTAAACAAGGAATAACATGAAGAATACAATACATGTTAGGAAAAAGGACTATCAATGGATCATAAGAGATACAATAACATAAAGGCCTGATATACATGATTATCATAACATGGAAATGTGGTAACAACACATAACATGGTATTAGCATGATCTAAGGCTCATTGCTCATGGATCATGAGTAAAATATCATTTGACATTAATTAGTATGAGTAAAACCTCATTTAACATGACGTATCATGATACTAATCTTTACACAATGCATTGAAGCGCTATCAGGGAACACCCTTCTTAAACATTTCATTTCATGCATAAGTGTGCCACATGGATTATACAACATTGAATCATTTAACATCAACATCTATTACATGATAAAGGAATGTGGAATACATACATTAAACACTTTAAACAACAATTAAATGTGCATAATGTTGAATACACATGATATAGAAATGGGCATGGTATTCACTTTGCAATGACTATGGATTCGAAAATCGTGGTTCAATTTCGGCAGTATAACAGCGTGACATAAAAATTCATAAAAATGGTTGATGAGAAATAAAGGGGATTATAATCATGTTTATATGAAATGAAATGTATGTGGGTTATATATATACATTTCTAATGTAATTTAGACTCATAATACAATAGAATTCATTGAATGTAGATGAGGAGAGGGAAACTCCTTACGGAATTTCAGCATGGTAATAGGTATACATGGAGGGAATCGATGAGAGGTAAAGGGGTATCTCATCATTAAAACATAAAGGGTACAGTATAGGGGATGTGAGATATCATACCCCAACATTTATAAATGAAAATATAATGGAATAACAATATTAAGAAACTTGGATAAAATGAGAAAGGGAGGGATCCCTTACTTGGAAGTGTTATCCAAAAGGCGTGGGAGGGGATTCAGAGAGGCTTAATAGGAGGTTGCAGAGCATTAAAAGGATTCTAGAGAGAAGAGGGAATATTTTTGACGAACTCCAATGGATTATAGTGAAGAGGGAGTGGGATCTTGGGAGGGTTTATATAGGAAAGGAGAGATAATTCTTTATTATTTAGGTTTTGGGCACCGCACATTAAAATAATCAAAAACAAAAACCATCACATGGTTTTTGACCATGGGTTTTTCCAAAGGGTAGTGTATAACATTATTTTATAAGGCCAATGGCCGAAATTTTTAAAATAATAGATTTTCTTATGTGGGGGTGAGTTACACTTTCAAGGAAATTAATTTAAAAAGTTAAAATGTTTTATAAGTCTTGGAGGGTCCACTAAAGCATTGTAAAATACATCAAACAACCCTAAAATAGAATTATTTTAATGGTAAAGAATATATTGGCCTAAAATAATGTGTATAGTATTTTCTTACATCAATAGTGGGTCATTATGATGTCATAAAATACATTATATATTTAAACGGTATTTAAATTTTACCCAAAACATTGACTGTCTCAGAAAATTATGAAAAATTCACCATTGGATAATTTTGACATCCTGATTCAAAAAATAATATTCATTTAATCTAAATAATTTTCTTAATATGTGTATTTTTAGTTTTAAAATAAAAACTGACATTTATTGAAAATTCATGGGTTTTGACAAAAATACCTTTCAAACCTTAATAAAAATCACAATCTTATTCTAAATAATTATACAATCATTTATATTATATAAAAAGTATTTTAGTTATAATATTTAGTTAAAATATTATTTAATTCAAAAATACATTAATTCATCAAAATAGATTTCTTAATTAACTAAAAATTATATTTTTTATTTAAAAATTGTTTACAAAGTAACAATAATAAAATGAACGTAGATTCTCTATAAAAAAATAATGAACATAGTCATAGTAAAAGGGTATCATTACATAACCCCTTGTAACACCCACATAAGATCGAAGGGTAAGGTGTGCGATGGTGATAGACTCTTGGGTGGCTCGGATAACATTGCTCGGGTGGTAATCTCTATCAAGTTCCACTACTCCTGTAGGCGGTTTTGTTCAAGCTTAATGTGTTGAATCATGGCTTGGGCTTGGTCAAGAGAGAATCCTAATGATGTCGCCTCCTTTACGAGCTCCAGAAAATGGGATTTGTGTGGAGCAATAAAACTAGATGAGGCTATCACATCCTTTGTCTGAGTAATTTGGATTTGTTAAATCACTGTATTTATACTAATCATGTGATCACTATTTAATGGCTATAATGTAAATGATCACAATTATTAACTATATTTTAGAATCTAAAAACATAAATCCAATGAAATTAATATGTTATATAACCATTTTACATAATAAGACATTTAATTAGATCAAGAGAAATTTCCATTAATAAATTTTTGGGTTGTTATAATCCTATGGTCCTAACTATGAGCATGTGATAATTTTGGTAAATTTGTGATGCCGCGTTTACCAACCCTCAAACTCTTCTTTTTTCCATTATGGGTGAATATGAAGAAGATTGGGGAACTTGAAGATAAGAATGTGGATGTTACTCCCTAGAGGTATGATGAGGACGCTCATCTCCAAAAGTTTTTGGTTGATCAACTGATTGATCTGTCATTATCATTCAAATTAATCAAAAAAAATTAATACAAAAAATAAAAAATAAAAAACCACATATGACAGTACTAATGTAAAAAAAAGAAAATTATGAAATAAAAAACTAAACTAAAACATAACACATTCTAATTAAAATTTTTTTACAGTTAACGAAAATGCTAACAGTAATAATGATATATGAAATTTCAAATAAATGAATGAAAAAAAATCCAAAAATGGTGTAGGAATATTAAAAAATTTCCGACCTAATAAATCAATTTTTTACACAAAAAGAATATTATTGAACATATAGATTTAAAATAATTATCATTTATCAAAATAAACAAATATAAAAGTTATATTAAATTAAAAATTGTAAACTAAAATATAAAAACATTTATACTTATTCATTTTAATGTGTGTTTTATTAATGAAAAAAATACAATTTCTAACATTTTATGAAATTTATAAAATTAATCAAGAAATAAACATATATTACCTGTAATATTAAGAATTTACTAATGGGTTATTTTCCCAAAATACTTCTTAATGATCATTCCTTATGGCACAATCCATGTCTAAAAAATGCTCATCATAATATCTGTTAATATTTCCATGGAAGTAGGGATCTCACATAAATAAGAATCTTCATCAAGTTTATCATCACCAATATATTGTTTTTTTCTTATAAAAAATAGACCACTGCATATCAGGTTGATCAAAAACATATTAAATTTGTTTTTCATGTGTTTCCATTATAAAATAATTATTTTTGTCTTCCAATCTATTCATATTAACAAGTATCATTCCAAATTCGTCATGTATAACACTGTTGTTAATGATAAACCATTTTCAGTTAAACACAGGAAATTTAATTTTAATGTAATCAACCTCCCATATTTATTCAAGGACTTCATAATATTCACTTGATTTAGAAATTTTGTATTTTCCTTCAGAACATGAAAAATGCATTGCTTCTACGAACACCAATACACCACTATTCTGAACAACACTTCTATTTTCGTGAGATTTATTATAAAATGTATAGCCAGTAATGTCATACCAGACCATGTTTTCACATTTAATCTTGGGCCACCCACTAAACATATTTATATCATGGATTCATCTGATCTACCATGAATGGTCTTTTTAAACCATGGTAAAAAATTGTGGTTATGCTCATTCAAAGTCCACATTTCTTTCTAATTTGGATTAAATTGTCTCAACTCATTAATATGAAATGTTATATATGGTTGAGCATCATCTATGTTATTCAAGATGTATAAATTTAACTTCTTCATCTATTCACCTAACAACGATTTGACTTTCAATCTATGAATCCCCTTTCCCTCATTATTAACTCTTTCTTGGAAAGATGGAGGCAAACCAATGTGTTCCTCCATAGACAAGTATCTCATAAAAAACTTCAAAAACTCCTCATAAATATACTTTTCAGCAAAGTAGGCTTTAGGTAGTTATGTATTCCTAACATACCCCTTCAATATCTTGATATAAATTTCAAAAGGACGCATCCAACATTGATATACAGGTCCATGCATCTTTATTTATAGAACCAGATGAACCATTAAATGCACCATTATATCAAAAACAGATGGAGGAAAATAAATTTTCAGTTGAAAATTATATAAATTTATTCATTTTCCAAAATGATCAAATCATCTAGATCAACCATATTTTTACAAATTTAATTGAAAAAAACAATACACCTTCATGATAGTCTTTCTGACATAGATAGTCAATTTTCCACGCAATGAAATTGGTAGAATTTGTTGCATAATGATGTGACAATCCTTAGATTTCATACCTGTCAACTTCAAATCCTTCAACGTGAACAATGTTTTTACATTTGAATAATAACCTGCTGCACTTTGATATCATAAAGACACTGAAAAAATATAATTTCCTCCCTCTTGAATAATGTATGAAAAGATGGGGGATGAAATGTTCATCTTCTATATAGAGTTGGAGATAACTCCAAACATATTCCCATTTATAGTATGTCGAGTCTTGCATTCAACCCATCCTTAGTATTTCCTTTAATATATAACAATATTTTAGTAAAAGTGTCGCATATATTCTTCCGCACATGCATGACATCAATTTTATGTTTCACTTTGTGATATCTCAAATATGGTAGCTCAAAAAATATTGACCGTTTATTCCAAATATTTCTATTATTACCAGATTTATGATCCATTCTCAATGTAACATCAAGGTTTTTCACTGCCTAAAAATACTCATCAATGGATAAAGGTTTTGGAGAAATATTAAATTCTTATGATGTATTGAATTTATTTTTTAATATTCTATCTGAGTGATCCATAGAAAAAAATTAGATGAACCATGTCTATTGTTTTCCTCCATTCATGAAATAGATAATATGAAGTCTATTGTTCGAAAATTAAACATGCTTTATACCCCATAATACTGTATCCAGAAAAATTTCCATATGCAAAGACATCATTTATAGTGAACATAATCACTACATGTAGTTGAAAATATTTAATTTTATAAGAGCCATACACCCTAATACCATCCTCCCATAATAGTTTCAAATAATCAAAAAATACTAACAAGAAAATATAAATATCATTTCCGGGAAGCTTTGGTCTAGAGATCATTAAACTCAACAAGACATATTTACTCTTCATAAAAAATTCATGATATAGGTTGTAAATTACCAATAAAACATTCCATGAACTATGTGTGTTACAGAGTCTTTGATATGGATTCATTTCATCTGTGGAAAACCCATGTCTGAGATTTAAAACTTCATTTAAGAATGTAGGATACTACTCATCAACTTTCTTCCATTGTGGGAAATCTCCTGGTTGATGTATTTTTCCATTACATATTTTCTCATCAGTATTCTATATTAACATTTTTGCACCATGTGAATTTTAAAATAAATGTTTCAAATGAGGAATTATGGGAATATATAAAAATAACTTGGTAGGGATCTCAGTAATATCTATATCAACATGTTATTTTTGTTTCAACTTATACTGTGATGTCCTGCATTTAGGAAATATTGACAGAAATTCATATTACTTCCCAAATATCACATAGTCTCTCAGACAGTAATGTATTTTCTTGTATCCCAATCCCATCAAGCATATTATTTTCATAGCCCTATATTGTGATTCTAGAAGATCATTGTCTTAAAGACGAATTTCTTTCAACAATTATAGCAACTTTATAAAACTCTTGTCACTCCATCCATGCTTCTATTTCAGGTTAATCAATCTCAACACTGATGATAAAATTGTAAAATTCGTACAACCATGATACAATGGTTTTTCAGTATAACCATATAGATGCTCAATTTTCGATTCTTTATCAATTATTTCTTCTTCAATATCATGAAACATTTCTTGAATTTCATTAGAGTTTACAACTTGGAATGCATCATCATTAGTAGATCTAAAATTCTTCCTAGTTTCACCATACCAAATCCAATGGCTATAAGTTGGATTAAAACCATGAAAAATTAAATGATATTTGATCTCTCTAATTTTTAACTTCTTCTAGTTAAACATTTCTGGAATGGATAGAAAAATGTTTCATTATATGAAACAGTTAGTTTAGAAAATTCCAAAAATGCATCAACACCTTTCTCATTTTCATCACTCATTTGATGTACTATAATCCAAATTTGACTCATTATTACCTATAAAAAATTTCAAAATTATACATCTTGTTAATATAATTCAATTTTATATTTATATAAAATATTTCATAATTTAAATGTAACAGAATTTTGAAATATAAAACAAATATATGTGTATTTGAAAAATATAATTACAAATTCTACACAATAATAGAAAATAAGTTTAAATATTAATAATAAATCATAAAAATATATGCATGGAAATAATTTTAAAAGGAAAATATAGTTAGAGAATCCAATATTATATTTCTATGAAATATTCTATATTTTTAATGTAATACAATTTTTAAATATAAAAAAGATATATTCTTATTTGAATATTAAAATGACATTTTTTGAGAAATAAGACAGAAAACCATTAAATTACAAAAAACACCATCCACTACTGTGATGTATTATTAACCCATCACATTATGAATTTTTTTACGTAATTTTTTATACTAATTATCTAAAATATTAGCCTAATAGGTCTGAGGATTGTATTGAATTGAAATATTTTATTTATTTCATGTAATTTTGATGGTCACATTTATGGGTTTTTCCATTCTTATTGAGTTTGATGTGGAAAATAGTCTAATGGAAACTGGACAAGTGTATAGGCCTTGAGAGGAACCTATATTTTCTTGGGAAGGTGGTGTAAATATCACTTAAAAAATAAAAAGTTATAATTACTTCATTATCAGGATGTATGAGTGTTTTATGGTATCCCAATAATCATCTCATCCATTTATAACACATCAGGATACATAAAAAATATAGATTGGGAGACATGGAATGCATATCTAAATGAAGATCCAATATTAATTTTATCTCCCCAAATTCCTCATTGGAAATAAAGTTAGTAACAAAAGGGAAATAATCATTGTATAAAATTTCTAGGATAACAATGATAAAACAATAACAAGATACTAAACAGTCTTTAACAATTAATAGTAAAAGATACGATGAATTAAATCTCAAAACATAGATTTAGGGAATCTGTGAATGACCAATGATTTATAACATGATATATGGGTTGGATCATGGACATGAGACCAAAATGGGGTTAAAAATTATGGTCTATGGAGACTTTAGTTGAGTATTCTTGTATTTTACCTATATTAATTTCTGTATATCATTTATTTACATTCAAATTTTCATACAATTATATGATTTTATTTAGATTTACTCCCATTTTTCTATCTCATCATTAGATTCTTATTAAATTATTCATATTATTTTTCTTATTCACTAAACTCTTCTATTATATTTACGCTTTCATTGAAACACTTTACAATACATTATTACCTCCACACTATATTCCATTCACCCTCAATACTATGCAAAAACATTTTTCATATGCAGAGGCATACCTGATGTCACATAGTCAACTGACCAGGTCACATGATGGAGGACTGGGTTGGGGACAATACATGGATTAAATTCAGAAGCTTCAAAATTAAAATATCCTCAACTAAACAAACCTTTTATATATAGATATAATCTATACTAAAAACCACATTAATCCATAGTTTTACATTTTATAAGAAACCCATATAATATCCCATATTCAACATACTAAAATTGATTATTTTCATCCAAATGAGGAAGTATTAACCAATCCATTCACCTCAAACATCTCCATAACCACCCAAACAAAGATATTCAACCCTATTGATTGGAAATAGTGTAAATTTAGAAGAAATTCTCTTGCAAATCACATTGGGAAAAAATTATGAAAAAAAATTCATTTCTATCTATTTGTAAATATAATCAACAAAAAATAGTGAAAATGAAATCACAAAATGAGATTTAAGGAATCCATAGATTTACAGAACCTAGGAATGGCCAATGATAAACCAATATCAAGATACAAAAACAATTTCAACAAGAAATATTGAAATACATGATGGAGTCTCAAAACCAGAACTAGGGAATCCACAAATGACTGAAATCGAAACATGTGAAGCTTACTAGAGAGTTTCAAGTCAATAATATAGATGCGACAATTAAAAACACAATGAACAAAGCCTTAAAAATGAGTTTGGAGGCCATAGTATTGGAGAATAGATTACAGGGTTTCCACATAAGAGAGACCGAGTCATTATATCCTGAAATAAAAACAGCGGAATAACACGAAACAGAATGTCAAAAAAAATTATAGATTTATCATGTCAGTTATTTAATAACCAATGTGATATATAGTTTTTTATTACATTTATCTTGTTGGTTATTTTATAACCGATATGATAAAATTATTTATAACATCAATTATTATATAACTGACATTATAAATCAATGATGTTTTCTTTATAACGTTAGTTAGTTTATAACTAACATAATTAATTTTTATTTATCACACTGGTTATAAAGTAACTGATGTGATAAATCCACATGTTTGATTTATCACATTAGTTATAAAATAAATGATGTAATAAATCATGCTAAATCATTTTTTACATTGGTTATAAAATAACTAACATGAAAAATCAATTTTTTCATCTTTTCATGTCTGTTATTTATAACCGACATAAAAAATTCTGACGTGGTAAATATTTTTTGAACTAGTGTCACACTCATTTTCAATTTGAAATATTTATGATCCAAGGAAAAATGTGATATTTTTAACAATTTATATTCCACATAACCCCCATAATGATCTCCACGATGGCTCACACTATGACCATTATGTTCCTAAGCAATACAGTCTAAAACCGATAGCCTTACGATGTTTCCCGAAAATCTTATCCATGTTCCCTCACTATGGTCTCTAAAAGACTTACAGTGAGACAACCCGATCCTTGGACCAAAGGATATCTCCCAATTCTCCAGAAAAATTCCCATACTATCGACATTCTATTTTGGGTAGCCCGTTTTACACAGAAGTGCACAAGGGACCACCATACTATTCACAACAACCATGGTGCAAGCTGTTTGGATATAAGGATTAAAAAACAAATTCATATGTTTCCAATAACCCCCAACACATTTCAGACCCAAGTTTCAACAATGATAGTGAAATAAAACATCACTTAATACATGGGGATAATCTATATTAATATACCCACTAAAATGAGGGGGTTAAAATTTCCAGATCAACCACTCTCCCAAAATATGGGGCCTTATGGATGTTCTAGAACTATAAATACTGCATAGTATTTAATACCTCGTGAGGGGCCTTATAATGGAAATGGGTGTTCCCCATGGATTTATGCAATGAGATTAAAATCCATTCCTCCATGATTCAAAATAAAATGATTTCCAGGAGGCCTAAAAATCATGCCTTTCCACAATAAACAATGTCATGTGGGAGAAGGGGTTCAAAATTTGACCAAAGTACTATGTGTCCACCATGACATTACTAAAATTTTGTAATCAAAACTTTTATGTGGGAGGCTATAAAAATACTCCAAAATTCAGACAATAATTCCATGCCAAAAAAGTAAATTTCTGAATTGGAATTGATGCTTTGTAGATGAGGCGTTCACAAAGGAGATTATTTTTGACGAATCATGGTATGCATTATGCATAATTCTTCGATTTTCAAAAATTCAGGTCTCTTTTCATCCCTGTAGTCTACCTTTTGGTTAAGGCCCTATTTTTTTATAATTTTTCAAAACATTTAATCCTTAGAGGCCTCATTAAATTTATTATAAAAACATATATATAATTATTGATATATTGATATATTTCTTAAATAATGACTCATGTATTGATTAAATTTTAGGATTAAAAGATAAATAATTAATAAAATGTGATTAAAAATATTAAACGTAAAAAATGGGTAGTTTATTTTTAAAGAAATATTTATTTATAACAGATTATAGTAATATATAATACTTAAAAATACTATATTAATAACCATTTAATATGAAATTTATACGAAACAATATTAAGATCATTTAATGTTTAAATATTTATTTTTTATAAAAAAATATCTATTAATATTATTTGATTTCATTTAAAAGATAAATTTATAACTGTTTAATTAAAATTTTCTGAAATTAAGTTCATTTTTAATTTTATCATGTCAAAATAAAATTACGATTCTTTTTATTATTTTTTTAAATAATTTATTTTTAGGTGAATAGTGAAAGCATAGTTTTTACTAAAACCGCATCGTTTATGAATATATTAAGAAATAAGCACAACTTAAAAAAATTATAAAACATTTTCATGATAATAAAATTATTTATGAAGTGAATTTATATATTTAAAAATATTATGTTGAATTTATAAACCCTATGTTAAATATTTTGAACATTAATGAATATTTATCTAAGAAAAAAAATATTAGTTTTTTAATTAATTATTATCCAGGTGAAATTTTGTTTTGGATTTATTTTATAATAACATAAATATAAATTGGGTAAAAGTGAAAAAAATTAATTAAAATCAACAACATTGATTCTTTTTCCATTAACATAAAATTTATGCTTAAAAATACACTTTCTAGAAATAGGTTTTTACGTTTTACATGCATTAAGAGTAAAATTAATGTTCTTTACCCGTATAAATATTATTTGATCAGATATATTTAATATTTCTAATTATTAGTTCCAAATTATATGATAAATAACATTTTATTTGTATAAATTGAAATTAAATTATTAGTTAAAAATTAAATACCTTGGTAAAAAGAAAAAATTGAAAATGTGAAAAACAAATATGAGTAAATGGATAAAAATAAGTTTAAAATAAGTGAAAATGATGTTTTTTTGTATTATAAACATTAACTCATCTAAAAATCAATTATTTTATACTTTGGATCCACTTTACATGTGAAATATGTTCTCTCTTTATATTTTGAAGTTATGTTTACAAAAATTTCATTCCCTTCACCTATAAAAGAAGCTCACTTCCACCATGTTTACCCCATCATTGTAAAATATTATCTCAATAAGAGATTTACCCTATTATCTCATAAAATGTGTCCCCACATCTTATAATCCATATAGTTTCCAAAAATCCATGCTAAGTGGCCTTATGGCGTTACATAAGGGAAAACATCCAAAATGAGATGTATTGTTCTCTTATAATCTCTCAAAATTATTTTCTTCTTCTTCACCTAAAACCTATTATGTCCATGAAAGTATAATAATAAAAATATTAATAATATTATCAAATTTTATTATTTTAATGTAATATGTAATTTATATATTCCTTTAAAACAATTTGAAAAATGAATATGTCATCAAGAATATGTGAGGACTTCCACCTTCCTAGATTTTGCACATGATTTGTCATCACCTCCTTAAAGGGGTGGTCATAAAAGTTTATTTAAGGGATTAATATGATATTTATAACATTATTATGATTCTAGAATAATAAACCATTCCCTTTATTCTTCTTTACCTATGGAAAATTAATGCATCACTCGTGTGTATGTTAGGACAACTACATCCACAAAAGTGAAATATTTTATTTTTCCCTCTGGTATTTAATTATTTATGAATATATCTTAAAACAATTTGAAAAAATACTAAAAATATAAATAATATATTTATAAATTTTTAATAACTATTATTTTTTAAATGATTCACTTTCATAGTGTTGGTCGGAGTGGATACTCAAGAGGGGGTTAATTGAGTTCCAATTAAAATTTCTATTAAAAATATTTCTATTAAAATCCATAATTTATAAAATAAGTTAAATTATTGTGAATTTGTAAAATAGTAAAGGTTTGATTAGGTTCTCAAAAGATTGATTAGGGCTCAGTTAATTTAATCAGAAGATTAAATTAACTTTTGAAACTAACCTACCGATTTACAATAATTACAAACACTTTCTAGATTAACTATCAAAGTAACATTAAAACAATTTTTTATTTCAAAGTAATTAGTAGCAAAATAAAAAAAACTTAAACTAAATATGAGATGCACATCAGATATAACCAAGTGGTTCAGTCTCAAGCTGAGAGTTAATCCTCTCAAATAGTTTATATAAAACATTGATCCGCACCCTGGATCGAGGAAAACAATAGTACAAAGACTGTCTAGGTACTAAGACCTCTACCGTAGTTCTATGTGGAAAAACAAAAACAATAGCACACTTGATATCCAGATCACACTTGACCTATAACATAATTTATAGTTGGAACTAAAAATATTTAGAAGATTTAAGTAAGAATTTTAGATATCCTCAAGTTCAGAACATGATACAATGTGTGTCTAGAAATACAGAACACACACACTGCTCAAAATATAAATATATGAAACACAATAGAGCTAAAAAAATAAATAAATTTTTAGAATGTTTTATGTGTTTTGAGTGAAGCTTTGGACTCTTTGGATTGATGCAGATGTAGCTTTGAGTCCTTCTCTGGTTTTTTTCAATAAAAATAGAGTATCGTTTTTTGATTTTTTGTATTTGAATTCATGGTCCAGGTTGATTAGTCTGATCAGCTTGAGTGGAAGTGAACTCGTTGAATCTCTTTTCTCCTTGAATTTTCAGGTTTTAAGGATTCAGTATGTATTCTTCCCTATTCTTCAATGTATGTAAGTCCTTTGGGTATTTCCAGAGGATTTTCTCGTATGTGTATGGAAAAATTGAATGATCATCACACACTTTCTTTAGAAGTTCGAGGTTCCCTTATATAGCTTTTTCTCAGGCAATAGGAATGATTACCTTTTTACTGGTACGAGGTATGGTTCCTGAAATGCAAACCACTATCATTAATTAATAGAAGGAGCATTAAAAACATCAAATATAACCGTTATCAATATATTAATAATATTGAAAAATTATATAGTTTGAGTAACAATGACTGTTTAACAGTCATCGTCCATGTAACAACCCGAGATATTATAAGATACATTCTTTTTAATTTCATTCATATCTTCTATTGCACGACACACCAAGATTATCTTGCGCTATACACAACACTGTATTAGCATGCAGTATACACAACACTTTTCTTGGCTCTTGTTACACACAATTTAAAGTTTGTTTGATAGAAGTTATTCTACGCAACATAGAGTATATATATATATATATATTCAATGTATAAATAAAATATGGTTGGATTCTGTTATACGCAAAAACAAAGGAGTTGTGCACTACACGCAACCCTGACTTGGCTTGCATTACACGCAATCGCGACCTTCCTCGATAGCGTGTCTTGTACGCAATACCGGGTTTTACTAAACAATGCTATATTATTATAATATTGTTATGAACTAGCCTTTATGAATAGTGTTAACTAAATTTTTAATTTTATAACATTATTATTCGTCTTACACATTTCTAGAACATGGTATAAAAACAAAATAAATGTTTCAGGTAAAATAAGTATTTTTCAATAAATGCAGTTTTGCCGCCTTTTGATGGCACACCCACATTAAATCTAGTTTATGACATATTTATAAGTTCAATTTGACAAAATAAAATTCTTATTTTGAATCAGGATATAAAAATTTACAATAGATAAAGTTTTGATATCTTTCCAATAACATTCATATTTTAATGAATAGTAAAAACATGCTATATTTTAATTAAAAACAACCTTTTTCGTCATAATATCTTATGTGGTTAAATTATAATATTGAGTGGTTTTAAAGTATAAATAGAATATATTTTTATCATTTAATATAATGTATGTCATTAGCATTGATTTTACCTTGAATTCATAGGTTAAATCAATTCAATCTTTTGCAATGTTTTAAAGGAAAACCCGTTTTCTTTCGACAACGGGATAAATTTTAATTTAATTTCTGCATGTTTTGTGTATTGAATTTGGAAAAATTGATTCCATATTTGGAATCCGTGGGTCCAAATTATGTTAATAAGCTACTTTTTATTTTTGGGCATTGTGAATAGTAACTACGGTAAATTTTATTTACTATAGTTAATGGTATATCGGGTAATTAAGGGTAAATATAAGATTATAAAATTACCATAACACTTGGAAAAATATTATTGGATGGATAAAAGTTGACCCATATAACCTAATGGTCGGATTAGATTCATTTTATGGACTTTTTCCATGAAAATAATTTAATTATTATTAAAACCAAAGAATGTGACAACATGTCACTTTCTTAAATCTTATGAGTATAATAATTTTCATCTAGTGATACACTTCATGAAACTTCTAACATGAATAGTGTACAGAAATCTAATAAAATTATCTACATCATAGGAATTTATTTAGAATTTTTGGGGATTAAATAATTATCATTTATTATGACACAAAGATGATGCAGAAATTGTCTTATTAATGAAATATTGACATAATTGATGTTATAAATACCCAAATAAATGTAATTAAAGACTTTTTATGAATTTCACTAATTTTATATGTTAATATGATGTGTCAGTATTGATTTAATTAACTTTTTTCTAACTAATCAATCTGTTATTAGTTTCACAAAAATCAATTACTAAATAGTGTCAAAATTGACATAAAATAGTTTTTAAAACAAATATTATATTATTAATTGTTATTTTATTCCTAAAAATCTAAGGTTCTGCCAAATGACCTAGATAAGGTTATATATATTAATAATAAATAACTTGGGGTTCGTATGGCTTGATATAGTGAGTTTATTATCCTTATAGTGTAAGAAAACAAGAAGACATGGTAAAAGTAAAATTATCTAACTTAAAGTTAAATATAAATGATAAGGTTAAAACAGGAACCTAAACTTGTCTAAATTCTATTGTATGAGAGTATTTCGACCCATCCCCACCTTATATTCTAAATAAATCAATTTTTAGCTATTTAAAAACGAATATGGCTTTATAATAAAATAATATTTTTAGTTATTCCAAAGGTGCCCCTGTCCTCCATTATAAAAGGGCACCCCTTCCCTCTCTTCCTCACAAAATTTTGTGCCTTCAAGCTCGGCCTACCCCTAACAAATAATCTTTTAAACTTCCCTAGAAACATCCTAGAGGTTCTGGTCTTCCTCAAAGACCAATTTTAGTACCCTAAGAGGATGACTCAAAGAGGCGCTTCAAAGAAGAGGTATTGTCCATTACCGATTCTTTCAACATTATTTCTTATTCCACTTATTCTTCTTAGGTTGTTTCATTATGAAGTAATAACATCAGTATCACTCATATACGTAAATGTTATTATAAGTATGAAACAGTCGTATTTCACCATCTATCAATCCTATGGAAAATGAAATCACCGCGAGTGCGTACATACGGAATACCGTCTCCACGCCGTGGTGTAATCTATTTTTCACCACCAACATACTTGGATGGGTATAATGGTGTATATAATAACTATATATGATTATTGTAAAGTGATATTGATTCTTAAATAGTATATATACACTAAAATACAATTCAACGATCATGGGAACGATATCATCGCTCGTGGGTACGTACGGACTACCGTCTCCACGACGCGATGAGATTCATTCTCCATGATAACCATTCATGAATGATTATAAAGTATATATAATAAGTATTCATGAAAAATATTACATAATAATACTACTGGATTTATGTATATATATATTTATTTCATCTACTTAATTCCACTCAATTCAATAAGGAAACGAAAACAACGTTCATGTGTACGTACGGCCTACCGTCTCCATGAACGGTGTATTTCATTCTATTTATTGATCCATTATATATATGTATATTCTGAATATATTCTATATATAAATCATGTCTTATATTTTGGAATTAATTAATCATGATCTATGTAATCATATGAATAGTTACAAGTTAAAACACGAATGACAAATGAGACGATTTTACCCAAAACGCTACTTTAACATGAATTTACAAAAGAACGGGTAATATAAAGTCATAAGTGAACCATATATGATATAATAACAATGAATATGATTATTTAATAAGTCAATGACATTATTTAAATCATTATACAGGAGTTTTGGACACTTATGAAGCAAATCAGACCTAAGGTAACGGAAATATCACAATCTCATTTTTATCCGAGATTGTTTATACTTTGGAATTTACTGGGGTGTATTTTATCACCCACATCAATGTTTCCTCAATATGTAATATTATTTCCATCCACCTACAATTGTTTAAATCCAATTTTACCCTTCATTGAGTTTTTAGTAAAATATATGAAAGGAATCTTTTGTCGTTTTTCGTACGAGATACTTTTTGACTTTTCCGACAAAAGTACGAGAAGAATGTTTTTTAACTTATACGGCATGAATGGATTTTTAAAACATTAGTTCCAAGAATCTTACTTTACATGTTTTCAATTTTATTTTTAGTCAACCTCTTTTAGTTTAAAATTGTATGACATGTTAAGAAAGGAAAAATATTTTTGAAGTAGAAAGGATATTTTCCTCAATAATTTAGTTCAAGTGTTTTATCAAAAACAATTTCCATCTAAGATAATATAGGGTTCTGTTTCTATCCCTATTATTACATGGATTTGATTATGTTGTGATGGAAATATTTTTATGAATTTCATTATCTTATATGAATTGTTTTATGATGTCATGTTATTTAAGAATCCCATTTTTATTACATGGGTTATGCAATGATGTATGATTTAATATTTTGTGGGACACATAAGAATGGTATCATTATGAGATGGGTGGGACCTACATCTCCCTCTAATGCATTGGGTAAAGATTTTATATCTCATGAGATAGACATGGATGGAATGGTAGGTTATACCGGTTCAGTGAAACAGGACTGAAACGAGGGTGACTCGGTTCAGAAATGGACTTTGTCCACTAAGATAGTCTTGGAAATGAGTCTTGACTAATAAGATATGATTCTCTATGATAATGTGTGTATGCCACAAAGTTTCATGTTTTATGTTATGATTATTGAGATTTCATTTCACTACTATGATTTATCCCATGTTATGAAATTATGCTCTCTTTTGCAGGTTAAGATTTCCAAAATGATATGTTCTTATGAAAATGATGTGATTGATATTTATTTTGTTTACCCTTACTAAGAATTTGAGCTCACCCTTTTATGTTTTCTTTTCCCCAGGATATAAAGAATGGTTTTATGTAAAAAAGGAAGATCTTTATGGGAGATGTTGAAGATCTTTCACCATGATTAGAAGATTATATTCTGAGTTTCCAAAGACACTAAACTATTATGATCCTTGTGTGTGTGTTTTTGTTATGTACTAAGTATTCCAAAAAAGTAATGTAATGTCCATGTACATCAAGCTTCAAGTCTCTACAGTTGGTATCAGAGGAAAGGTTTAGTTATCCTTTGGAAACTAGGATGCGAAAACGTTAGTGAGATCCCTAGAGATATTACTAAGGTATGTCCCTAAGGATAAGTATAAATATAGGATATTGTCCTAGAACTATGGTAACAATATTAGATTAAACCAAAGATGTTAGATATTGAAGTTAATCCCCCTTTATTATGATTTTTTCCTCTCACACTATTCTTTTTGGGTTTTAGAAAATGGCTGGAAAAAAGATGATTCACAATAATGGAGGATATGATGGACAATGGAATGATATTCTTCATGAGAAACCAAATGAAATGGGATTTGGAAGTCTAAATAACATTATTATGCCGAATCATCAATCTCATAATATGAACAATAAAGTAAAATTTGGTAAGTTTCCTGACTCGACTAATAAGAGAAAGATGGAGTTTTATGATGATCACAGAGGAAAGAAAGTTCAATTTCCCCTATGTAAATCATGTGGGAAGAGGCATCAAGGAGAATGTTTCAATGTAATTGGAAGATGCTTTGGGTGTGGAAAAGAAGGACACAAAGCCAGTAAGTGCAAAGGAAAAGGTTCAGTTAACAACAGGGATGAGGATAATGGTATTGCTATGACATCAACAATGGTTAAATGTTTTAAATGTGGAATGTACGGGCATTATGCAAACCAATGCCCTAAGGGAAAGTCTTATGAAGAGAATCAGTATGGTCGTATGGGTAGTATTTATGTGGATGATGATGAAGAGACTACAAATGATATGTTAGATGAAAGAATTTTTGAAGCTCGGTCAATGGTTTAAGAATGTCGTGGAATGATTACATGTTTATCATGTGTAATGTTGTATAAGTAATCTTATGGTACTATGGAATAAAGAGACATATAAGGATTGTTACACTGTTGTCTTTCCTTGAGTTTTGAAAGTGTATGATTAATGTTACCAGTATCCATGAAAGGTTATTCGGATATTTTTGGAATGTAGATGATATGCGCATAATGAATGGATAAGGAGAAAATTAAATGTTTGATAGTATTGATGATCTCTTGACTGATATAAGGAGAAGGTTATATCATGGTTTGAGTATATAGAATTTTGGGATTTTGGTATGTGGAAAGAGTTAACTTTTGACAGAATTCATGTTTTCACTAAGGTTTAATGGGTATTCATTTTTCAAGAGAATACATCATTAAGGTATTCACATGATTGGAGTGTGACCAACAAGATATATGGGGGATAAATGATGGTATTCACATGCTTGGTTGACGAAATTTTAGGTTATCGTTTTCTTTATACTATGAGCTTGGACCGAAGTATTTTAGATAAGCCTAAAGATTGGAATAGATTATGTTAACCATAAGTTAGTATTGTTTAAGGATAGAACTTTTTTTTGATATTATTTATGTGATGTTATAGTAATGTAGTTTTAGAAAAAGGACAACCTGCAGGACGGGCGACATCCCATCGTGTCGGACAAGGCTGTGGGAATCAAACCCACAACCGAAGTGCGACTGGCCTTTATCGCCTACCACTTGCCTACATGAAGTCCCTGTTTAGTATAAACTAGTTTTATTATATTAAGCAGTATGATATATGAAGTATAAGTCCATTTTAGGAACCATATATGATTAATCTCACTATAGATGGACTTATGTATTTTTTGATAACTTTTCTAACCTTTTGTTTGAGACAGATGGAATGACCCATCATTCTATCACATGATCTGCTAACACATCACGAATGACAAATTCAACTTCATTTCTTTAAGAGATGAAGTGGAAATTTTCCAATGAATGAAAAACAGTGAGACTATACCAAAATCACAAAAGTATTTCTTCTAATTCCAATTTCATCAACTTTAGGGAAATGATCTTGAAAAAAACCAAAAATGTTGTCCTACTGCCCTTATATCCGATGAATCAGATGGTACCTTAATCACCACAAATCAATAGTTTTGTGATTGTTGGATTTTTCAAAGCCATGTTCTCTACCACTCTCTATCAGAACATGACGGTTAGATTTATCTTCCATGTCTATATTTTCTCCTATATGGAAACCCAGTGATGAGTTCATTTGGGTAACCGTTATATTTCATACTTTAGTTTTTAAAGTTCAGTTTTGGTATTTCTTTTTACGATGTGGGTTTTTCTAAATAATAAACGATTTATAACCCCGATGAATTTTGAGGGTGTAATTCATTTTAAGGGGGGTAGAATGTAACAACCCGAGATTTTATAAGATACATTATTTTTAATTTCATTCATATCTTCTATTATATGACAAACCAAGATTATCTTGCGCTATACGCAACACTGTATTAGCTTTAAGTATACGCAACACTTTTCTTGCCTCTTGTTACACACAATTTCAAGTTCATTTGATAGAAGTTATTCTACACAACATTGAGTGTATATATATATATATTCAATGTATAAATAAAATATGGTTGGATTCTGTTATAAGCAACAACAAAGGAGTTGTGGACTACACGCAACCCTGACTTGGCTTGCATTACACGTAATCGCGACCTTCCTCGATAGCGTGTCTTGTATGCAATACCGGGTTTTACTAAACAACGATATATTATTATAATATTGTTATAAACTAGCCGTTATGAATAGTGTTAACAAAATTTTGAATTTTATAACATTATTATTCATCTTACACATTTCTAGAACATGGTATAAGAACAAAATAAATTTTTCGGGTAAAATAAGTATTTTTCAAAAAATGCAGTTTTGCCGCCTTTTGATGGCGCACCCACATTAAATATAGTTTATGACATGTTTATAAGTTCAATTTGAAAAAATAAAATTTTTCTTTTGAATCAGGATATAAAAATTTACATTAGATAATGTTTTGATATTTTTTGGATAACTTTCATATTTTAATGAATAGTAAAAACACGCTATATTTTAATTAAAAACAACTTTTTTCATCGTAATATATTATATGGTTAAATTATAATATTTAATGGGTTTAAAGTATAAATAGAATATATTTTTACCATTTAATATAATTTATGTCATTAGCATTGATTTTACCTTGAATTCGTAGGTTAAATCAATTCAATCTTTTGCAATGTTTTAAAGAAAAACATGTTTTCTTTCGACAACAGGATTAATTTTAATTTAATTTCTGCATCTTTTATGTATTGACTTTGGAAAAATGAATTCCATATTTGGAATTAGTGGGTCCAAATTATATTAATAAGCTACTTTTTATTTTTGGGCATTGTGAATAGTAACTACGTTAAATTTTATTTACTATAGTTAAAGGTAAATCGGGTAATTAAGGGTAAATATAAGATTATAATATTACCCTAACACTTGGAAAAATCCTATTGGATGGCTAAATGTATACCCATATAACCTAAGGGTCGGATTAGAATCATTTTATGTACTTTTTTCCATGAAAATAATTTAATTATTATTAAAACCAAAGAATGTGACAACATGTAACTTTCTTAAATCTTATAAGTATAATAATTTCAATTTATTGATAAACTTCATGAAACATCGAATATTAATAGTATCCAGACAGCTAATACAATTATCTACATCATAGGAATTTACTTAGAATTTTTAGGGATTAAATAATTATCATTTTTTATGACACAAAGATGATGTAGAAATTGTCTTATTAATGAAATATTGACATAATTGATGTTATAAATACCCAAATAAATGTAATTTAAGAGTTTTTATGAATTTAACTAATTTTATATGTTAATATGACATGTTATTATTGATTTAATTAACTTTTTTCTAACTAATAATTCTGTTATGAGTTTCACAAAAATCAATTACTAAATAGTGTTAAAATTGACAAAAAATAGTCTTTAAAACAAATATTATATTATAAATTTATATTTTATTCATAAAAATCTAATGTTCTATCAAATGACTTATATAAGGTTATATATATTAATAAAAAACAACTTGGGGTTCGTTTGGCTTGATATAGTAAGTTTATTATCCTTATAGTGTAAGAAAAAAAGAAGACACAGTAAAAGTAAAATTATCTAACTTAAAGTTAAATATAAATTATAAGGTTAAAATAGGAATCTAAACTTGTCTAAAATATATTGGATGAGAGGATGGCGACCCATCCCCACCTTATATTCAAAATAAATCAATTTTGAGCTATTTAAAATCGAATTTGGATTTATAATAAAATAATATTTTTAGTTATTCCAAAGGTGCCCCTCTGCTCCCTTATAAAAGGGAACCCCCTCCCTCTCTTCCTCACAAAACTTTGAGCCTTCAAGCTCGGACACCCCCTGCCAAATTATCTTCTCCACTTCCCTAGAAACATACTAGAGGTTCTGTTCTTCCTCAAAGACCAATTTTAGTACCCTAAGAGAAGGACTCAAAGAGGCGCTTCAAAGAAGAGGTAATGTCCGTTACCGATTCTTTCTACTTTATTTCTTCTTCCACTTATTCTTCTTAGGTTGTTTCAGTATGAAGTAATAACATCAGTATCACTCATATACTTATATTTCATTATATGTATGAAACAACCCTATTTCACCATCTATCCATCCTATGAAAAATGAAATCACCGCGCGTGCGTACGTACGGAATACCGTCTCCACGCCGTGGTGTAATCTATTTTCCACCACCACCTTACTTGGATGGGTATAATGGTGTAAATAATAACTATATATGATTATTGTAAAGTGATATTTATTATTAAATAGTATACATACACTAAAATACAATTCAACGATCATGGGAACGATATCATCGCTCGTGCGTACGTACGGACTACCGTCTCCACGACGCGATGAGATTTATTCTCCACGATAACCATTCATTAATGATTATAAAGTATATATAATAAGTATTCATGAAATATATGACATAATAATACTACTGGATTTATGTATATATATATTTATGTCATCTACTTAATTCCACTCAATTCAATAAGGAAATGAAAACAGCGTTCATGCATACGTACGGCCTACCGTCTCCATGAACGGTGTATTTCTTTCCATTTATCAATCCATTATATATATGTATATTCTGAATATATACTATATATAAACCATTTTTTATATTCTAGAATTAATTAATCATGATCTAAGTAATCATATGAATAATTACAAGTTAAAACACGAACGACAAATAAGACGATTTTACCCAAAACACTACTTTAACATGAATTTACAAAAGAATGGGTAATATAAAGTCATAAGGGAACCATATATGATATAATAACAATGAATATGATTATGTAATAAGTCAATGATATTATTTAAATCATTATACAGGAGTTTCAGACACTTACGAAGCAAATCGGACCTAAGGTAAGGGAAATATCACAATCTCATTTTTATCCGAGATTGTTTATACTTTGGAATTATCTGGGGCATATTTTATCATCCACATCCATGTTTCCTCAATATGTAATATTATTTCCATCCACCTACAATTTTTTAAATCCAATTTTACCCTTCAGTGAGTTTTTAGTAAAATATATGAAAGGAATCTTTTGTCATTTTTCGTACGAGGCACTTTTTGACTTTTCTGAAAAAGTACGAGAAGAATGTTTTTTTAACTTATACGGCATGAATGGATTTTTAAAACATTATTTCCAAGAAGCTTACTTTACAAGTTTTCATGTTTATTTTTAATCAAAATCTTTTAGTTTAAAATTGTATGACATGTTAAGAAAGGAAAAATGTTTTTGAAGTAGAAAGGATATTTTCATCAAGAATGGAGTTCAAGTGTTTTTATCAAAATTCTTTTCCATCTAAGATAATATAGGGTTCTGTTTCTATCCCAATTATTACATGGAATTGATTATTTTTTGATGGAAATATTTTTATGAATTCCTTTATCTTATATGAATTGTTTTATGATGTCATGTTGTTTAACAATCCCATTTTTATTACATGGGTTATGCAATGATGTATGATTTAATATTTTATGGAACACATAAGAATGATATCATTATGAGATGGGTGGGACATATATCTCCCTCCAATTCATTGGGTAATGATTTTATATCTCATGAGATAGACATGGCTGGAATGGTAGGTTATACCGGTTCAGTGAAACAGGACTGAAACTAGGGTGACTCGGTTCAGAAATGGACATTGTCCACTAAGATAGTCTTGTCAATGAGTCTTGACTAATAAGATATGATTCTATATGATTATGTATATATTCCACAAAGTTTCATGTTTTATGTTATGATTATTGGGATTTTATTTCACTACTATGATTTATCCCATGTTATGAAATTATGCTCTCTTTTGCAGGTTAAGATTTCCAAATATGTTATGTTCTTATAAAAATGATGTGATTGATATTTCTTTTGTTTATCCTTACTGAGCATTTGAGCTCACCCTTTTATGTTTTCTTTTCCCCAGGATATGAAGAAAGATTTTATGTAAAAAAAGGAATATCTTTATGGGAGATGTTGAAGATCTTTCACCACGATTAGAAGATTATATTCCGAGTTTCCAAAGACACTAAACTAATAAGATCCTTGTGCGTGTGTTTTTGTTATGTACTAAGTATTCCGCAAAAGTAATGTAATTTCCATGTACGTCAAGCTTCGGGTCTCTACAGTCCATTAGTATCTTTCTGTTGGTAGACATTTAATGGTGGACTTGTGTTAGTTGATGTCTTGTATCGGTAGATGTTACTCTGTATAACATTAGCTCTATGTATCAGTAACTCCTTCTATTGGTAGTGTTGGTCTATCGATAACTTTCTTGTACTAGAGCTACTTATATTGGTGGATCTGTCTGTATCAGTGGACTTTATATCAACAGCTCTGTATCGGTGGACTTCATATTAGTAGTTGTCTGTCTATCTGTTTTTATCAGTAGGTCTTCCCGTATCAGTAGCTATGCTTATCGGTAGACTTGATCTATTGGTGAAATTTTCTTATCAGTGATGTTTGCTTATCTGTGAATATTTTCTATTGGTGTCCATTGTCTATCGATGACCATTGTCTATCGGTAACCTTTGTCTATCAATAGACTAAGTACTGGTAGGTCTGTATCAGTGACTCCACACTTCTTACTTATCTATTCTATGAAAATCATATTCAGAGTGAGTCTGAATCATTTATAAAGAAGTATAAACATAGATAATCATTTAATAACATATCTCAAAGATCATTTTAATATTCTTATCAACTTAAAAGTAGGATGAAAATGAAATTAAAATATGAATGGACATTATTTGGGATTATATAAGGATATTAAAACCTAATTGAGATTATCAAAACATATTAAAGCATAATCAAGATTATAAAAATAGGTGAGGTCAACAATCTCCCCCTTCTTGATAATCACAAAACATAATCCGAAATAATCACTAATGTATCATAATAAAATACAATGGTTTTTATTTCTCAGTGTGAGTAATGACATTTTCAAATGTGAGATTTTAAAAGTATCAGAGGATATAGTATTAAATTCAATTGTACCAGAGATAACAAAAATTACTAGAATAAATGTACCAGAGGTAAAATATAATGGTTCTTTATATCATAGGTCTCTCCCTTTGTGATTTAACCAAATTTCGCCATATCATTTTTAATCATTTACAGATCATTTCTCCCCCTTTGTGATTTGCTAAAAGAAGGAAAGAGAGAAGAGAAATGTAACAGAAGTTAAGAGAGAATAAAATAATGTATATATCACTGGAGGTAAAAATATTGAGAAATATATAAGTGAAGCAAAACGAATACCAGTGATTCCTATCAAATTACCTAGCCACTACTCAATCCACCTCCTCAGCATGTGATTTGCCCTTGGGAGCAGAAGAGGATTCAAGCATGGTGGATGTAGGTGGAGGTTTAGGAACACCATAGATGATTAATGGAGGTTGAGCTAATGATACAGTTCCCAGCCTGTACTTTGTAGCTCGCTTGTTGATCATAGGAGTGAGACTCCTAATTACTTGGGCTGGGGTCATCGGAGGAATGGAGGCAGACTGAGTAGAGGCGGTCAGAGTTGGAGGTACAATGATAGGTGTACTTTCTACATGTAAGAATGGAAGCAACAGATTCCTAAAGTCCATTATGATTCCTCCTCCTCTTTACATAGCAGAAATGAAATCATCCTTTTTTCCATAAACTTGTCTAGAGTAGGAGTCAATTCCCTGATCTTGCTCCCTTGTTCTTTGAAAGCCGGATTGACTGTAGGTAGTTTTAGGTTTTCTAACAGAAGCATGAAATGATTTTTCAACTAATGATTAGTGTATAACCATTGGAAATATTAATCCACATTGTCCATTACTTCTTTCTGGAAATCAGTGGCTTCTCTCATAAAATCATGAGAAATTTTCATTATATCCCTAATGGTAACCACCACTCAGGTCAAGACAGCAGTGTCAGATGAGCTACTGGTACTAGCCTGACCAAGCTCCTCTTTTAGCGCACATCGAAATTGTCCAATATCCCTTGAAGCACTGGATGAAGCAAGAGGTTTAATGGTGAAGGCTACAATCTCCATAAATGAATGGGTCAAGTTACATATCATCTTTTGGACAACCAAATCCGGGGTGCTCACATGCTCTTTGATAGTCTTCTTAAAAGCTTAAAAGTCATCCAAAAATTGCCTTAATACACCATTAATGTAATTGATATCATAATTCACTTGATCTTGATAACTACTCAAGGTAGTTAAAGAAGCAATAGACTGCTTCAAGGCAACAATAGCTTCTATCCAGCTCTCAATCTGAGTATGACATACTCTTATCTCATTCAACATCTCTATCAATGGGCTCGACACCATACATCCAAGAGAGAGTTATAAAGATATTTCCACATTGATCATCTCTTTAACAAAGCAATTATTTAAATATGCAATAGAGGAATTCAAGGACTCTTTCATCCCAGCCATCAAAGACTCAAGGTCAGCCTTAGTAATCAGATTTTCAGGTACAGCTACAGGTGATCTCTCTGACACAAAATTATCCATAGAGTCATTCATAATAGATTGAATGGATGATATTAAAGAGGATTCAATTATTCTTATCTCTTCTATAAAAGAGAACTTATGATCAGACTTCAACTGGTCTAGATAAGATTTTCTTACCACATCCTCAGGTAAAAACACAGAAGATATAATATAGTTGACATGTGATCTATTGATAGGTGTCTCATATTCAGAATTAGGGTAGCCCAACCAACAAAATACAAACCCGAGGTCTTCTGTCTAGTCGTCATTCTCAACAGATACTGAAACAGTACCAAGTCTTGTTGGATCCTCCCCTTCAATTTGTGCATTCCCCTATATATGCGTAGGAATTGTACCCTCAGCAGCTCGGTCTTCCTCAGAAGAATCCTCCACAACCATTTCCAAATCAACAACATCTGGCTCATCTGGAATAAGTGCTGGTTCTGTCATCTCACCCAAGATAGCCTCTTCAGGCATAGCTGAATTCCCAATCAGTGGACGCAAGCTTAGAAAACTCTCTTATGAGCTAGCAGAAACATGTTCTCCAATTTCATGGACCTCTTCTTCATTCTTTGGAGAATCCTCCTCTTTATCTGATCTCTAATGGTCTTCCTCATCCACAGGTACCTCTTTACTGCTTACTCCCAAAAAAGTTTCTGTACTAGGTAGGTTCAAAGAAAATTTTTTCTTTTCTTGTGATACAATTTCAGGAGTTGGGCTAAGACGCAAGTCCGGATCTCCTCCATTTTCTATAGAGGAATCCTACTCAATCATCACTATACTGTGGCTCCTCCTCATCAAGTCCTAGACTTGGATCTCTCTTATCTTTTGGTCTATTTGGATGGTCAACTGGATTGAACTTGTAATATATCTTCTCATCATCATTAACCTACTGCCTTCTCTATGGGTTTTAGCTAATCTTCATGTACTTACATACTATGATTTTGATACAAAAATTGTTCCTTACCACCACTGTCTCATCCTGAGACTCAGCTACCTCATTTACTTTAATCATAACCGAAATCAATTTGGCAAACAATAATGCATTGGTTTTTTATTTGGGTCTGTTCATGTCATCCATTTGAATCATCAACAGTCTGCATAGGTTGACCTTCACTCCATGCCTCAAAAGATACAATAGGTATATGTCTTTAAATCCAAGTGTGGAAAAATACCCTCTCCTGTTATTAATCACATGTTGGATAAACTTCAACAAAAATCTATTCTCACCTTCCATCTCGGCTGCAATCACTTTCCTTGGAGTTCTATTTCCAGATAGCTTAAGTATAAGAGCTTTATATTAAAAATGATCACTAGTTGCAGGTATGGACTTAGAATAAAATCCATACTCCCCTTCATGAGGTACTCTAAGGTTTTCATCCCATTCAATGGATGACAAAGCTATTTCCTTGACATTTAACAATGAAACCATTCTACTCTCCTTATCAGATTTCTCAAAGCGCAAAAAAGCATAGAACTCTTTTACCAGCTTCAGATAATAAGGAAAATTGTTGTTTTTGAAAAATTCTAGCCATATCTGCTCCTCCAATACTCTTAGGGTCAGCGATTTTCATGGAAAAATCCATTTTTCACACAACTCCTTCTCGATTACAATTTCACTATTTTGCAAATGTGGGTTCAATGGACCCCTAGCTGACCTTGTTCTACTGACAATACTACTTGCTTCATGCCCTGTCTTCTGATTCTTTGCATTTAGCTCTTCAATTTCATCTCTAACAATAGGGAGTTTGGTTTTTTCCATCTATGGATTGAAAAACTTAGGGTTTTCATGAGATTCGGGGATTCAAGGAGTTGGGTTTGAGAGAGGAGAGTTCAGTGGATTGAAAAGTAACTTAGTCTTAGTTTTTATCATTAAGGAATTATAAAATAAATAAATAAAACATATTAAGTATAATATAAATGATATAGATTTTGGTGACTAATGATACAGAAGTTTAAAAACAACGCTGCCTAATGGTAACACATACCATTGAGGATTCCTACCAGTGAGGTATATCGGTGAGGTTCATACCAGCGAGGTACAACAGTGATGTTTCTAAGAGTGAGGTTTCTAGCAGTGAGGTTTTTAATGGTGAGGTTTCTAACGGTGAGGTTTCTAACGTCAAGGTTTCTAACAGTGAGGTTTCTAATGGTGTGGATTCTAACGGTGAGGTTTCTAATAGTGAGGTATCTAACGGTGAGGTTTCAAATGGTGAGGTTTCTAACCTAAAAGTCAATCATTCGTAATTCATATTTATAGTAACTTAACCTCTTTGAAGTTAAAGGATTTGTGAAAATGTAAGCTAATTGATGTTCAGTACCTATAAATTCAAGAGTAATATCACCTTTTTGTTAATGATCTATCAAAAAGTGGTGCCTTACATCAATGTTTTTGGCCCTAGAGTGAGACATGTGATTCTTAGAGATGTTAATCACACTAGTGTTATCACAGTTTATAGATACATGTCTAAACTGATATTCATAGTCAAATAATGTATGTTTCATCCACAAAATATTTACATAGAAACTACCAGCAGCTATATACTATGCTTCAGTAGTAGACAATGCAACAGAGTTCGTCTTTTTACTACACCATGATACTAAGGACTTATATATAATATGACATGTTCCATAGGTGCTCTTTCTATCTAACTTGCAACCAGAAAAGTCAGCATCTAAATAACTTATTAAATCGAATGATTGTTCTTTTGGATAAAACAATCCTAAGTTAGTAGTACGATTATTATATTTGAAAATTATTTTAATAGCAATTAAGTGTGATTATTTTGGATTAGCTTGAAATTTTTCACACATGCACACAATAAACATAATATCTGGTCGACTAGAAGTAAGATAAAGAAGACTCCCTATCAAACCTCTATAGTTGGTTTGATCCACTAGTGTTCCAGTTTCATCAGTATCCAACTTAAAATTAGTACTCATAGGTGTATCACTTTCCTTAATACAATCTAAACCAAAACGTTTAAAAGGTCCTTTTTATATTTACTTTGATTTAAAATAATACCATTTTCATTTTGATACACTTGAAATCCAAGAAAATATTTGAGTTCTCCCATTAAAATCATTTTAAATTCATCTTGCATACTCTTTGAAAAATCAACACACAAAGAATTTTTAGAAGATCTAAAAATAATATCATCAACATAGATTTTTACTATCAAAACATCTTTAGAAATTATTTTAAAAAAGTGACTTCGATTAGTAATCCCTTTTAGAAAACCTTTTGAAATAATAAAATTGCTAATTCTATCATACCAAGCTCAGGGAGCTTGTTTTAAACCATATAATGCTTTAGAAAGATTAAAAACATGATTTGGAAAATAAGTATTAGTAAATCCAGGTGGTTGTTCAACAAAAACATCTTCAATTATAAAACCATTTAGAAAAGAACTTTTGACATCCATTTGATATGACATGAAATTCAGATGAGCAGCATAGGCAAGTAGAATCCTAATAGATTCATATCTAGCTACAGGAGAAAAGGTTTACTCATAGTCTATTCCTTCCTCTTGACTATATCCTAGGGAAACTAGCATTTATTTGTTTCTAACTATATTTCCAGATTCATCAACTTTATTTCTAAAAACCCATTTGGTGCCAATGGTCAAAGTGCCCTTAGGTCTGTCAACTAATTCTCAGACTTTGTTTCTTTCAAATTGATTTAATTATTCTTGCATAGCCATTACCCAAAATTCATCTTAGATTGAATCATTAATATTTTTAGGTTCTAACTATGAAAAAAAGGCTTTATGTTCAACCTGATTTCTTAGAGAAGCTCTAGTCTATGTCCCTCTCTCAAGATTACTAGCAATGACATCTAAAGGATGCTTCTTTAGAATCCAAGTTGATCTAGTAGTGGTTTGACTAGAAAGTTAAGATTCTTCTCTATGTTCGAGTTCACCAGGAGTAGATTCTGGAATATTTCCAGAACTGGTTGTCTTTTTAATAGGTTCATTGATTTTATCATTAAGGTCCATAATAGACAGATATTCATCAATATTTTCAAGAGAAGGCTTAGGTTCATGCATATCAGTTTCATCAAATTTTATGTGAACAGATTCTTCCACACATTTGGTTCATTTTTTAAAGACTCTATAAGACGTACTGGTTATAGAGTAACTTAGAAATATTCCCTCATCACTTTTATAATCAAACATGTCAAGATAATCCTTTTTATTGAGAATAAAGACTTTGAAACCAAAAACTACGATGTAACTAACTTTAGGCTTCATATTATTCCACAGTTCATAAGGAGTTTTATTGAGAACAGGTATAATCAAGACTTTATTTATAATATAACAAGTTGTATTCACAGCTTCATCCCAGAATTAAATAGGTAGGTCATACTCATTGAGCATAGTTCTTGCAACTTCTTGAAGGGTTCTTTTTCTTCTATCTACTACACCATTCGGTTGAGGTGTTCTAGGTGTAGAAAAGTTGTGACTCTAGCCATTATGTGAGAAATAAGATTCAAAGTCATTATTTTCAAACTCACGGCCATGATCACTTCTCAAGGTCTTAATATTAAGTCCACTAAGATTTTCTACAGACTTGGTATATTTAATGAAATTGGAACAAGTTTCACTTTTGTGAGAAAGAAAGTATACCCAAGTGTATCTAGAAAATCCATCTACTAAGACATAGACATAGTGCTTCCCATTTTAACTGGAAACTCTAGAGGGTCAAAAAAATTCCATGTGAACCAACTCGAGAGGTTGAGAAGTTGAAACTTATTTCTTTGATTTAAATGAAACTTTATGTAGCTTTCCCTTTTGACAGGAAGTACAAACCTTGTCTGATGGGAATTTTTGTTGAGGTAGGTATCTATCTAAAATTTTCTCAGTAAGTTTCCTAAGTTAATGAACATTGCAGTGTCCAAATATTCTGTTCCATATCAATGATTCTTTATGGAAAAATTTTAAGAAAGTAATGTTTTGTTTATCTAAAGAATTAAAATCAACTGCATAAAAATTTTCATTTCTCAAAGCAGAAAATACTAAACTATTTTTAGAATTACAAACCTTAAAAGAATAATTTTCAAATTTAACATTGAAACCATCATCACACAACTAAGAAATACTGAACAAATTATATTTTAATCCATCAACAAATAATACATTAGAAATTAAAATTGAGTCAGGGTTACCAATCTGACCTAGACCGATGATCTTTCTTTTCAAGTTATCACCAAAGGTGACATAGCCTCTATCAACCTTGATTAAGTTTTTGAAGCATGTGAAGTCTCCTTTCATGTGTCTTGAACATCCACAGTCCAAATACCATGTCTTCATACAAGAACTTTTGAAGCAGGTTTCCAACAAAATAGGTTTAGATAGAAAATGATTTTGGGACCCATATTTTCTTGGGTCCAGACAGGTTAGCAAGAGAAACGTTCGGTTTCAAAATTTGTCTAATGTGTCTCATATAATAAGTAGATTCAAAATATTTTAAAAGATAAACTCTATTTGATCTATAACTTTGTGAATAGCTAGTTGAGGCATACAAATTTCTAGAACTCTAACTAGGAACATTCTGTCCAAATTTAGGAATAAATCTAGTTTTAGTAATCTGTATCTGTCCAGGCTTATAGCCTCTTTCAGTGGTGTATATTGGTGACACTTTTTTACCTAAAATTTGTGTATGTGTATTTTCCATTTGTGAATTTATCTAAGTCATTCCTTAATTTATCATTAGACAACATAAATTTAGTATTTTCCTTAATTAATTGAGCATTCTTTTCCTTTTCTATATCAAGTGCAGATTTTACAGTGCTGGTTAAAGCATGTTGTTTTTCCAAGGTCTAATACTTTTCCTTTAATTCATTACAGGTTTCTTCTAGCATATTACAATAATCAAATAATTATTCACTAGAAATATTTTCAGATTCATAATTAGAATCAACTCCAGAATAATATGAATTTAAAGCAGGAGTATCCTGTGTTACCTCAGATGTGTCAGTCATGAAACACATATTAGCTTTTTGATATTTTTCATACAGAGTGGAATCAGAATCACTTGGACTATCTTATGAAGCACTCCAAGTTTCTTTCATAGATTTCTTATATTTGTTGTCCATATAGTCATATTTCTTCTTATACTTAAATTTTGGATAGTCATCATTGATGTTCCCTTTCCTTTTGCATTCATAACACCCTATCACATCACTTTTATCATCATTTTTACAATCCTTCTTCCAATGACCTTTGTTGTCATATTTTTCATTTTTAGTTTTATTTTCTGAAGAACTTATACTTCTTGTAGAACTTCTCGAACTGTCTGGCTATCTGAACCATCTCTTCATCACTATCAGAATCTGAACCTTCACTTATTGAGATTTCAGTAGGTATGTGAGATTTTTATTTGTCCTTTCTCTTTGAGGCAGTAGACTTAAATGCCACTAACTTCCTCTTTGGTTCATCATCTTCCTATTTGTTTACTTTCAGCTATTCTTCATACATCATTAGCTTACCAATAAGTTCTTTGACAGGCAGACCACCAAGGTCACAAGATTCTCTAATTGAAACTAATGTACCTCTCCATCTTTCAGGCAGACATCTTATTATCCTCATGATTTTCACTTTTGCAGGAACATCTTCTCCAAGTGAGCTCATTGTATTTACAATTTTGTTGAGCCTGAGATACATGTCCAGAAATATGTTCATCAGGCTTCATTTTAAAATTATAATACTAAATAGTTTAGGTATTCAATCTAATTTCTTTAACATTAGTTGTTCCCTCATGAGAAACACCCAAGGTATCCCAAATTTTATAAGCAGTTTTACAAACAGACATTATATTAAATTCTTCATCTCCTAAAGCATAATACATGGAATTCATTGATTTCCAATTATTATTATAAGCAGTTTTAGTAGGTTCATCCCAAGTAGTTCTTTCAGTTCCTGGAATCATATACTGAGTCTCTATAGAAGTCTAGATATCAAAACCCATACATTCGAAATGTATTATCATATTCAGTTTCCATTGGGCATAATTAACACCATTAAAGAAAGGTGGCTTGTTGGAAAACAATAGTAAAAAGACTGTCCAGTTACTAAGACCTCTAGTAAAGTTCTATGTGGGAAAACAAAAACAATAGCACATAGGCTATCCAGACCACAATTGAACTCTACCACAATTTACAGTGGGAACTAAAAAGATTGAGAAGGTTTGAGTGAGGATTTTAGATATCCACCAGTTCACTACAGGAGACAATGTGTGTCTAAAAATATAGAGCGCACACACTGCTATAAATGTAAATATATGAAACACAATACATCTAAACAAATAGAGAATAGTTTAGAATGCTCTATGTGTTTTTAGTGAAGCTCTGGAATCTTTGGATTGAAGCAGAAGAATCTATGAGTCCTTCTCTTATTTTTGTCAACAAAAATAGAGTATCATTTTTTTCTTTTTGTATTTGACATCCTGGTTCAGGTTGATCAGTCTGATGAGCTTGAGTGAAAGTGAACTTGTTGAATATCTTTTCTCCTTGAATTTTTAGGTTGTAAGGATTTATTATGTATTCTTCCTTCTTCTTCTATTCCTGTAAGTCCTTTGAGTATTTCCAGAAGATTGTCTCATATGTGCATGGAAAGAATGAATGATCATCACACACTTTCTTTAGAAGTTTGAGGTTCCCTTATATAGATTTTTCTCAGGAAATAGGAATGATTACCTTTTTACTGGTACGAGGTATGGTTCCTGAAATACCACCCACTATGATTAATTAATAGCAGGTGCATTAAAAACATCAAATATGACCGTTAAATTATATTATTAATATTGAAAAAGTATAGAGTTTTATTAATAGTGACTGGTTAATAGTCATCTTCCTTCAATAGCACTCTTTTGGTAGACTTGTAAGGGTGGTCTTGTGACAGTGGATGCCTCATATCGGTAGCTGTTAATCTGTGCAACAGTGTCTCTATGTATCACTAACTCCTTCTATCGGTAGCGTTGGTCCAGCAAGAACTTTATTGTACCGGTAGATGCTTATATCGGTGGATTTAACTGTATCAGTGGACTTTGTATCAACATATCTGTATCTGTGGACTTCCTATTGGTAGTTGTCTGTCTGTCTATTTGTATCGGTAGGTCTACCTGTATCGGTAGCTATACTTATCGGTAGACTTGATCTATCAGTGACATTTTCTTATCAGTGACCTTTGCTTACTGGTGACCATTGTCTATCGGTGACCATTGTCTATCGGTGACCTTTGTATATCAGTAGCCTTTGTTTATCAGTAGACTAAGTACTGGTAAGTCGGTATTAGTTTCTCAACACTTCATACTTATCTATTATATGCAAATCATATTCAGAGTGAGTCAAAATCATTTCTAAACAAGTATAACCATAGATAATCATTGAATAACATATTCCAAAGATCATTTTGATATTCTTATCAACTTAAAATTAGGATTAAAATGAAATTAAAATATGAATGAACATTATTTGGGATTATCAAAGCATATTGAAACATAATTGAGATTATCAAAACATATTAATGCATAATTGGTATTATCAAATCAGGTGAGGTCAACACATAGATTATAGCTTTTTCTTTTTTGACTCAATTTAACCACCAACATGAATAATGCTATAAAATCTATATCATGGTTAAATAAGGAAACATAATTACTAGATATATAGTAAAATAATAATAAAATAATTATTTTTTCGGTTTATGAAACTTTAATGGTTATATATAAACTATCATTAGAATACCACCACTATTTAATGAAAATTTTCCAAATAAGATCATCATTGACTTCTTCGCCATGAATTATAACTAAAATACTTAAGAAATGAAATTATAAATTTAAAAAATAATATAAAAATATATACTTGTAACTTTAATGATCTTTTAATCATGAAATTTAAATCATTAAAAAATAAATTACACCTCATTTAAGAATCTAGTACTAAACATTGCAATCAAAAGTAATAAATTCCCGGTGATTATGGTAAAATATAACAAACTAATATATTTGTAAAAACTGTTTATAAGTTAAGTTTATAAAAGTTTATATGTATGAATAAAATTATAAAATAAGTGGTTAATATAGTAATTTTATTTATAAAATATGTTAATGTTCTTTTATATAATTCATGAATTAAGGTTTTATTAACTCAATTTTCACTCCTTGAGTTATAATTTTTATAATTAAAATTTTTTCTTATAAGTTTAGTATGTTATTACATATGATTAAATTATATTTAATTTCCTCTTTATATTTTTTTATTTACATTTCTATCACACAAAATCCTTTTCTAATGTTATAGACATCCTGAATTTTGATGTTCATATGAGGTTTTCATCTCAATTTTCAATCTTTCTAATGCATGCCATATTCACCACTTGAATTGTTTTGTGTGGAGTATCAACTAGCCTACATGTTAATTTTATGACACCTTTCATCAAATTTAAGATATTTACCAATCTATATAATGTTATCTTTCTAATTTTTTCCATTCAATATATTTAAAATTATTATGATATTTTGTTAACTAAAACATCCTTTATTTGAGTTATAATGTTTCATCTTGAAATTATTTATTATATGATTTCTCTTATCCCCCAAGATTTAATATTGATCTTTATTTTGAAATCTCAGGAAAATTAAACTTTTGATTCAAAAATTCCTCCTGGATGATTTTTTCCTATAAAAGTATTATGTTGTTAATAATAATTTGCATACCCTTTAATGATGTTTTTTATTCAAGGAATAGAGTTTATTTTCCCTCTAATTTTATCTTATATTTGGGGGAAAACATTTATGTGTTATCTCATGAAGAATACATATTTCCCATTACTCTTTTCAAAATTATGTTTTATTATCCCTTTTTATGGTGCGGGTTTAAACAAATTTATTAAAAAATAATAGAAATGATTTTCTTTCATGATCATTTCTTTTATCTTCCATACTAAATTTCCTTGACATATAATTTATGTATTTTCAAAGTTCCACTATTGAATTTTAAATTTTAAAAGTAAAATATTTCAAAACAAATTACATTATATTATAAAAATGTCTTTTGAAATTGACTCATAACTTCAAATTTTATAACAATGTTAAAAATGTTTCCAAATTTTTTTTCATGGTTTCATTATAATTTTTCTATTTATTCTATAAATTATTTAGTTCCATGTAAATTAGATTTCATGAATCACCCTCTAAATTTTCTTATGAAACAATATTTTGGGTTAATTTAATTTTATGAATCAATAATTTACATTCTTCCAATCAATTTTACTGTTACCATAAGGAAATGTTAGAAAACCTATTTTCCTTTCAATGAGTTATTTATGATATGATAATTGTTTTATTTCAAGTGGCACACATATGTATGTATGATTTATAGGTGGGGTCTAATATATCCCTCCAATGAACTAGTAATGATTTTAAACCACATGAGATATGTATACATGAGTGTGATCAAAGCGTCTCAAAAGCATGAGTGTAAGTGTGTGACTCCTGAAGATGATTTATACATGGGTAAAAAAAATTTTATTTCAAGCATATGTGGAAGTGTGTGAATCACAAATAAAATATTATTTTTTCCTATGTTTTGTTCCATATTTCCTTTTTATTATTTGTTTCCATGAAAAACAATCATGTCATATACCTATGATTATGCTACATGACTCATCTATATTATCTCATAATCTTATTTTATGTTTCCAAAAAATAAGATGTTTTTATGTCAAATGCCTATGATTATTCTCCATGTATTTTCTATATTATCTGACAGTCTTATTCTATGGTAATTTTTTTTATTTATCCCATGGTCATGTTTCTGCATATGCTTATGGTCTAAACCTTAATTTAATGTTGATATGTTTTACCTTGTAGGGAATTTGAGCTTACCTCTTTCTTATATTTATATTACTTACATTATGAAGATGATGTTAACATATGATAAGTATAGTTGAAATTATTGGTTGCTTTGAATAAAAATAAATATTCAAAAGTATAATAAAATAATTTTATTATATAGTTGATCCTCAAATAAAACAAACCTTTTCTCCAAGAGATTACGAGATTATTTATATGATGTAATGTTTAATTTATAGAAACGTTGAAAAGTAAATATATGATTATCTTATTCTATATCACTTTGTATTAAATACTATGTGTAAAGAATGATTTTTTAGAATCAAACCTTGGATGATAGGTCGGGGTGTCTCAATTGGTATCAGAGTAGGTATTAGTTATTTTTTGGGATTGTGATAAGAGGACTTTATTTAAAACCGAAGGATTAATTTAATTAATAAATAACATACTGATGTATTGGTAAAATGAATATTGTGTGGTCTCATGAAATTAAAATTCCTATTTGGACATAAACAACTGGATGTAGGATTTGACACAGATGTACCTAGAGGTAGAAACCTTAACAGGTTTGTTTTTTGTATTAACTCAAGTGCACTCAATTCATGTCAAAGAACATTAATCGCACACCTAGTTTGACACTCTTGGGGGATATTATGTGTTAATTCAAATACTATTTGTAAACCCTTATGAATGATTTAAATTGAATTTAAGGATGAAACATATAACTAGTTAGCTTAGAAAACCAAATAGAAATATGACCATGGACAACCAAGGTTAAATCAAAGGAGTTATAGGTTGATCCAATTATGTCATTGTTGAAATGAAATTATCATAGGTTGAAATGAAAATATTATTGGAGAATAAATATTAGGAGTGAGTTATAATATTCATTTGATAATATACATTTAGTTTAGTACATGGTATCACTACCATTTTATATTTATTATTTGGCTGGAATAGGATCATGAAAAATTAAGTGTGAAACATATGTCCCCAAAAAATTTTTTATAACCAACAAAGCATATTTGGTGTAAATTGTTGACATAGAGGAATATATTAATGATTGGATATTATGAGGGAAATGATTAGTATTATAGTACCTCATATTGTTTAATTGATATCTCAATAAAATATATATCTTGAATTTCTTAAGGATCCCTTATCTTCTTTCATTTTTGACAAATAATTTAAATTCCAAGGATGAAATTTTTTATGGGGGGATGTAACACCTAATGATTTAAATATATATTTTCCTTTAACAAATTTCTATTTTAAATAACTTCCTTCACATGTAAAACAAATAAAAAATTAACCCATACACACCTTATCAAAAAAATATGTTGTAAAACCTCAATATAAACTTTCAATAATAATAATGCCTTAGGTAAATAAGATGACAATAAAATGATTTCTTCTAAAAATTTATATTTAAGTTTTTTATATTTTATTATTATTATTATTATATAATGATGTATGAATTGATTAAATTTTATGGTTTCGAAGATAAATAAATAATTAAATGTGATTGGGACTATTAAATATTAAAAATGAATACTTAAAAAAAACTATTTCTTAAAAGTAATGTGTATTTTACATAATAAAATAAGGTTAACACTATTAAAGGATAATTTTGATAATATGAAATATTTTTAAACTAATATATTAAGACAAATTTAAATCTTCAATGATATGATATAATATTAAGAACATTTAATGTTTAAAATATTATTTTTCTAGAAAAATATTTTTTCATTGTATTATATATATTAATTTAAAAGATAAATTTATAAATTTTAGAATTTTATTTGATGAAATTAAATTCATTTTAGAATTTATCATATCAATATAATATTAGGTTTAACTTTCTTTATTTTTATGAAATAATATTTTTTTGATGAATTGTGAAAAATACAGTTTTTATTAAAAATGCGGTGTTTATGATTATGTAAAGAAGTGTTTTTACATAAAAAACTAAAAACAATATTGAAAATATATTCATTTATTATGGGAAATTAATCATTTTAAAATACCATTTTAAATTTATAAAACCTCTATTTACCATTTTTAAAATTAAGTAATCTTTTTTCTATCAATACACATTTTTAATCTATAAATTAATTTTTTTATTGGTGAAATTTTATATTTTATTTTTATTAAAATAATATAAATATACTTTGGTTATTTATGAAATAATTAATTAAAATTAAAAATGTTGATAATTTTTTCCGAGATATAACATTTATGCTTATAATGACACAATGAGTTTTTATGTATTACCTGCACTAATGTTAAAATTAACTTTTATTACACATGGGAATTTTATTTGAAAAAATGGATTTTAAATTTTTATTTATTAGGAATAAATTATTTAGGATCTAAATTTTATTTTAATTAATTAAAATTAATTTACTTAGTTAAAAATTAATCATCATTGTAAAAAACAAAAAATTGTAAAAGTAAAAAATTAAAGAGTAAAAACATTAAAAAATCATTAAAACATGTGTTAAAATGAATTAATAAGAGATTATAGACCTATATCAGGCCCCAATCCATTTTTTTCCACCTTGGATCCACTTTTCATGAAAAACATGCATTCTCTTTACATTAAAAAGATGTATTTTCTAAAAATTTCATTCCCTTTACCTATAAAAGGAGCTCACGTCTGCCCCATTTCTCCACTCATTATACAGTATTAGATCAAATAAATCTCTATACCAATATATTCTAAACACTATAAAGAATAATTATAATAATTTTATTTTCTCAAAGACCAATATAATGATCCTTAAGGGGATTCCTAATGGAGGACATCTAAAAGGAGGTGTAATGTTCTCAATCGAGCTTTCTTAATTATTTTCCTTCTTATATCCTTAATCATATTACATAATCTAAAGTGTGATAATATTAGAATTATTATTGTGCTAAAATTTTATAATACTAATGAAATATCTATTTTCAACCTTCATTAATAATCATTCAAAAAATAAAGACGCATCATGCATATGTGTGGACTACAACATCTATGAATGAAATGCTTAAGTTTGCCTCACCGCCAAACATGGTTGGTTCTAAAAGTATACGTAGAGTATTAATGTAACATCCCAGGTAAATAAAGAATATGAATTTTTCATATTTATTAATTTCTGATTTAAATATTAATTTTACTTTAAAAGCATCTCTATGTTCGATAGCGTACCCGATACAGAACAATGAGTTTCTTTGAAATCTTACGCTGCACACTAATAATATATTATTATTTTAAACGGTAGTTAACTACTTGCCTGTGTATTGGTGTGAATGAACGAAACTAACTACAATATTATTATACATGTTTGTTAAATGTATTTACATTTTTCTAATAAAATTTAGAGGCTTAAAATGTGAATGAATCTAATTTTAAGCATAATATACATTAAAAGGCCGATTTATCACCTTTTAATGGAGAACCCTTTTTAAATCTAGTTTTGGTCACTTTAATACATTTAATATGACCAAATAAAATCCTTCTTTAGAATGGGGACCTCAAAATTTCCTTTGTGTAAATTGTTGGATTTTTTTGATAAATTTCATTTTTTAATGAATAATGAAACATATTGTATTTTTATTCAAAAGTTCCTTTTAATTTAATTTATTTATATGGTTAGATTATCTTTAAAATTGGTTTTAAATTGAAATAAAAATATATTTTTACCATTTAATCCAATGTTGGTCATGTAATTAATTTCACTTTGAAATTGGACATAAACAAGTATCAATCTTCTGATAGTTATTATTTCTTAAAAACACGCTATTTGTCTTGATAAAAGTAATTAATTTTAAAATTAATAAATTACACTTATATGTTTAGAATTTTAAAAAATAGACATCATTTTTTCATTCAGAATATCATATATATCTTAGGCTGAATTTTTGGTATTTTTCGGAAAACATCAATTTCTGATGAATAGTGAAACCATTTAGTGGTAGTTAAAAAAGCCGACTTTTTCATTTAAATGAAATTTTACCACTTCTGTGAATTGAATTTTGAAAATCCGACATAAATTGTTGTTATCAAGAAGTAAAATGTGGTTCAATAAGATGAAAATAATTTTTGGTGAATAGTAACTTCTTACTTTTATTTACCATGGTTTAAGATAAATAAGGTAATTAAAGGTAAAAAGAGTATTATAATAATTTAAAATTACCTTAACACCTGTCTAAACCATATTGGTTGAGTCTTTTACGACCATGGACATCTTTGGGTCCATTGTGGGACCCCACTGAGCCACTTTGGAGTGATAATGACAATTTAGATTAATTAATTTAATGTAAAGACATAATTGAAATTAACAAACAAAATTAGTAATTAATTTTTATATGGTTTTATATAAGTCATATTTTCGACTATAAATATTAATTGGAAAGATAAAATGATTTCCTACATGATTTTATTTTTTTATAATTTTTCTACATCGAATAAATTATATTATTCATGGCACAATAATGATGCAATATTTACCTCATTAATAAATGATTAAAATAAATAAGATTATAACGATTAAAATATTATCCAAACATGTCCAAATCTGCTTGAATGATTTTATTTAGAATATGATAAATCCTATATTTGACCTTAATGATTTTTGGACCTTTATAAACCGAATATCATTATATAATAAAATAATATTTTCACACTTTCCTAAAGAACCCCTACTCTACCTTATAAAAGGAGACCACTTTTAACCAATTCCACACCCCTCTCAAGCATTTTGGATAACCCAAACTCTGACCAATTAAGCTACCTATATTCCTCTCCTACTTCTAGAATCCTTACCTTAGGAGGAAGACACTTTAAGAAGTCCATTGGTTCAAACCAAAGGGAGTTAACCAAATTAAAGGTAACCATTTCTCTTAGTTTGTTTTATTTTATTTTACTTATCCAACCATTGAACTCATTTATTACTTTCATTTGTAACAAAACCAGTATCCTCAATATACTAGGATTTTTTTATGAGGAGGATTCTAAATACACTTACACACACCCACACCTAATGGATGAAGAACACAATGTTTCTGTGGATGGAAAACTAACGCCTCACGAAACGATGATTGTTCAAATATCTCCAACCGCCTCTCATGGGGGACATTATGATGGAACTGTATTTATATATGATATATATTATGTTTATGTTTTCTTTATTCTTCTGTATTTTCCATTTATAGCACGCCTTTATGGTTTCCATAGTGGGTAATACGATAATCTCATTTGAGGAAGCACGGACTACCGCCCCCTCAAAGTGATGTGATTCGTTAATGCCTTATGTGGGATGTATAAAGGATAGAGTTAATGATATTTTATATGATATTATACTGTAATTATAATATACCTATTTTTCATTATGTTTTATTAAAACAAGAAATAGAAATGAAAGTAACATTCATGCGTATGTACGGCTTACCGTCTCCTTGAACGGTGCATTTCATTTCTTACCTCTAAATGTTATGTAATTTTATAAATACAAGTATATACTGGATATATATGAGATCTAAATCATGAATATCATTCTTTATATAATGAACCTTTGACCACATGAACAACATGTAATTATAAGAAGTCCATATTTGACTCAACTACTAAATATTGACAAAACAAACATTATTAACTGAAATGGTTACATAATGTTTATAACATGGTAATAAGTGATATAAAAGGAAATAAGAAACTTGAAAAAGGTTCTTAAGCAAGTAGAAATTAAATTTAGTTTATTATTCAGGAGATTAAAGAACGATCGAGTCAAGTCGGACATGAGGTAAGGGATTTCTTATCTCACTTTTAATTCTATGAGATTTCCATTGTTCGCCACTTATTTATTTCATGTGGTGTAATGTGTACTACCATTGATATATTATTATTATTATTATAATTATATTCATGGTATTTTGTGATTTCTTTTGTGGCCATTAACTTTTGTAGATTACAATGAAGTAAGAGTTTTTCATCTCACTTTTTATTCATGTGAGATTCATGCTATATTTGCCACTATTTCCTTTTGTGTGGTGTATGTACTTCCCATGATTGTACTATTTGTGTAATATACTTTCATTTATGAGTATTTACATCTTTATTTTATGATCCTTCTTTCATGTGGCATATGTTTTCTAGGTTTCCAAATCGGTAAGGGAACCTTTCACCCTCCTCTTTTTGAAAGATTCTTTTTGTTATGACTTTTAATTTACATATTATTTTTTTGGGATATTTTATTATATATAATTATTGATGTAAAAATTATTTCCAAGTGATGAGATACACTTTTTTTCTCATCAACTTGTTTTCAGAATTATAAGGTGACATTGTTAGGCTGTCGAATTTTTACAAGGGAACTTCTTAACCCAATTTCGATTCTTTGGGTTCAACTTATACTTCTTGAATATGTTATCTTAATAATATGTTTTATTGACCTATGATTGTTTTACAATTAATATTCAATTATATTGTGTGTATTTATACATGTCACACATAATTATGTGATTGATTTATCCTTAATTTATGGATACCATCTTTATAAGTGATTTCATCTCAATTTACATTTCCACTGACACTTCATTGTTGTTATGCACCAATTCACTCTCATATGGTGTATATACTATCCATTGACATATTATATCATGAATCCCTTTATTATCATGATATTATAATGTTCTGATTTAATTTTATTCCTCAATTATTTGTATTCAAGTGTCTCTCTTTTTGTTAAAAATATCCCTTTAGCTAAAGTATCATTTTAAATGTTTAAAAGATTTATTATTCTACAAATTTCTCATTAATGTCCATGTTTTAAAAATGGGTATTAGGATTTATTTATATGGACATTAATGTTTTCAAATGATAATTCATTTAAAAGATTCAAAGTGGAATGGGACACTTTGATTCAAAAATCTATCTTTAAATGGTTTTGAAAATGATTTGATAAAGTATTGTTTATTTCAATATCTTTATTTGTTATATTATAATGTGGAAATGTTCTCTTTCCTTTATACTTGTGATATGTGTTATGATTATGTTATGGTTGTTGGGAATGGTTTTACGTATACGGGTAGTTCCATGATAAACCTAGGGCAGGTGAGCCCAAGATTTCTCTCCAATGCATTGGGTAACGTGATGGAGGTAAACGTGATGTTTCTCCTAAGAGGTTTAGTAAATATACTGTGATGGATATTCCAAGTGTAACTCCCAACGTATCTATGATAGCTACAATGTAAGTTTGATATAGATGCCAAAAGTAACCTATACGATTTTTGATTTGTGTGTGTTATTCATAAATCTGAAGATTTCATAAGGTATGTTATGATTGAAAAGTATGGTTTCATGGATTTGTATTTATTGTTGGGAAAACGTTTTCCATCCTTATTTTATAACCCTTACTGAGATTTTTATGCTCATCCCATGTTGTTGAAATTTTTTCTAGAGGACTTGAAGATTAATAGGTTCAAGGATGGGATCAATGAAAAGTCATGTTGTCTAAAACATGGAAATAGACATATGTATTTTTAAGAGTTTTTATTTTATGAAAAAATGGATACCGAGTAGTAGTGTCTACTTGTAATATTCAAGTTGTTATGTAATTGTTATGGCCTAATTCTCTAAAACTCTAAACCAGAAAAGATCCCCAATGTGAATTATTCATTTAATTCAAGATTATGTAATGTTTACGGCCGGTTCCTTATAATTAATATATTATTTATAAAATTTTTAATATTATTAAATTATAATACATTACCTTCTCTCCTCTGAATATATGTGAAATGAACATGTCATCTATGCGTACGTGCGAACTACTGCCTCCATGAAAGTGAAATATTTCATTTTTCACTCTATAATTTTCTTATTTATCAGAATATATTCAAAAATATTTCAATACCTTATAGATATATAAATAATATCCTTACTATTCTATAAAAATGATATTATTAAAAATTAATTACTTTATTAACCATATTCACATATAGATTATAACTTGTTTTTGTTTGGATCGGTTTAACCACAAAATTCAAAAGTGCTATGAATGTTCTTTAATGGGTGGTGATATAGGAAAATAATAAGTTAATAATTATTCTGTTCCATAATATTAATGGAAATATGTAACCTGTTATTAAGATACCACCCCTTGTTCGTGAATATTACTAAAACAAGCACGTTGCCAAATTTTTCATCACATATCCTAAAAAAATACTTATGAAATGAAATTAGAACCTTATAAATCATTATAAATCAAATATCGCAATACCTTTATTGATATTAAAATTATGAAATTTTAATCTTTCAATAATAATTGACATCATCATTATGAGTCTAGAAGTAAAAAGAATAATCAGAACTAATAAACATATGATGATGAAAATAAAATATAACTAATTTATATATTTGTAATAAATGATTATAATTGGAATTTATAAAATTTTATAGCTGTTAATAAGGTTCTAAAATAAGTTATTGGTAATGGTCTTTATTAAATTGATTTTCATTCATTGTATTGTTATATTTCTTGTGGAAATTTATTCTTATATTTTTGGTATATTCTACCCTACGATTTAATTATATCTAATTTCAACTTTATCTTATGAGGTTTTATATTTCAATCATATAAAAACCTTTTCAAATGTTACTAACTTCACAAATTATAATGTTTATAAGGGGGTTTTAACTCAATTTTCATTATTTCATACACAAGATATATTCACCACTTGTTTTTATTTTTTGGTGTATCTAATACCCTATGATTTTCTTCTGTCTTAAATATAATGTTATTAAAGTCATTTAAAAATTGATCCAAATTTCACAAAACAATAGTTTTTGATTCGAGTGATTTTGAAGTCATAAGATATTTTTCTATCTCAAACTTCCGTTCATTGAGTTATAATGATTCATCTTAAACTTATTACATCTATTCATGGTCTCTTCTACCCTTATATTTTATATTAAACATTCTCTTTCTATATTTGTAAAATGGTTCTTTTTTATTAAATTATTCTTATTTGATGATGTTTTCTGATAAAACTATAAAATTTTTAAGAACAATTCTCATCCTATTTAATAATGATTTTTCTTCCAGGAAAATATTTTATCTTCCAGACAATGTTCTCCTATATATTTGGAAAATAAATTATGTGTTACCACATGTGAACATTATATTTCTATTATACTCTATTAAAAATGATGTTTTATTATCTATTTTTACAATGTAGGTTTATGAAAATGTATTTTAAAATATTAGAAATGGTTTCTTTCCATGATTGTTAGTTTTATCACCCACTCTACATTTCCTCGATACTATATTTATGGAATTTAAAATATATATATTTTAATTACCATGTTTAAAACGAGATTATTTTAAAAAATAAATTTAACTTTTCCAAATTACTTTTTAAAGTGACTCATAACTCTATCTTTTATGATAATTTTAATGTTTTTTTAAAAAATATATTATGGTTTTGATTGCAGTTTTATCTTTATTTTCTAAATGTGTTAATGCCTTGGGAATTATTTTTCATAAATTTTCCTATAGATATTGTTATGTTATGAAATAAAATATTATTGTGATTACATTTTAGGAGCCAATCGAAGACATTATTGAGGTCAATTTTAGATATACCATTTAGAAATGTTACTAAACCCATTTGTTACCTTGAGTAATTTATGATACGATGAATGATTTATTTTAAGTGTCCCACATACATATAAATGATTGGTAGGTAGGGTCCAATATTTACTTTCAATTAATTGGTTGAAATATTAAATCTCATGAGTAATATATGTACAAGGTAATAACTATGTTTTCTTATAAGAATGGGTGCAAGTGTGCGACTCAAGAGGGTTATTCATATGCTGGTACAATTAAGTTGTCTCACAAGCCTTGGTAAAAATGTTTGAATCATGAAGGTGATATTCCATGTAATTATTTTTTCTTCCCTAGCTCCATGTTATGATATGTTTTAAGGAAATGACACTTTTTTGTCATATACCTATGATTGTGCTTCATGAATCATATATATTATCTCACACAATTATACCATGGTATATGTATATTGATTTTAGATTAAATGTTTTTTTATGACTTTTATAAATCCACTATTATTACATGTTATTTTTAATATGATATTTCTTACATGATCATGTTTTATCATATTCTTATGATCAAAATAACGATGATATATTGATATGTTTTCCCTTGTTGATCATTTTATCTCACCACTTATATTTCCATTACAAATGTTATGAAGATTTTTATAACTTATGAGAAGTATATATGGATGTATGGTGTGGATAAATTATGGATAAATGTTCACAAGTATCATTGAATAAGTTTTCTATGTAGTTGATACATAAAGACACTAATCCTTTGGTTCTTGTGATTGTGGGATTAATTGTGAAATTTAATATTTAATTTATAGAAATGATGTAAAACAATGGTTTGTTTAGAATGGGTCATATTGAAATCCATAAGTAACTAAAACATTTCATCCTATCCATTAATTGTCATCTATGAGAAAATATCCACAAATATCAGGACATAGGTCACCAATTGGTAACATGGTTAAATGTTCATCTCAAGTAGCTTCTCAGGATATCGCACTCACTTTTTCTTATTCTATTATCAATAAAAATGGTTAACCAAATGAAATATTAATTGCTATCATTTTAAAATAATATATCCCATTAAAACAATGGGGGTACTGTTGGATGATTCCCATAGAGTGTAAACCATGATTTATACCACCATAACCATAAATATATATAAAATAATGATGGAGATAGGATTATCATAATGTCTAATTACAATGTAAAATTATATACTAACAAACCAACTATAGCAAAAAATCATGGTTTTTCTCCATAGGATTGGAAAAAACTTTGGGATGGTGGGGAGAGGTGGTCTAAATTAGTGAAGATATATTTTACCCAAAAAAATAATTTCTCCATTTAACATATGTATTGGATAATGTAAACTAATAATCAGTGTATGGTGGTTTCTATTACATATACACTTGGTAGAAATAATTTTATAAATAATGAACTAAGGGAAAGGGGATGACCTTGATCCTTTATACCGAGTAATAACCAAAATATATGCATGACACTAGACATCTTCATAATGCACTAACTTACTATTTTTCAAAGATTGTCACACCAACTAGGTCATTATTTATAATAATATTTAGTCAGATTCACCTTAAAATAGTATCTATAGTATAAGTACAAATATTTAATATATATGATTTTATTCCTCAGTTTTTTCAATATTTAAATAGATACATATTATACAATGATCCCCTCTAATCCATCTAAATTATTCTTCTTATTATTATTATTCTAGAACTCCAAATTCCAGTATCTACTTAAACTATTAAATTACACATTGGTATCTCTTAATTATTATTTTTCTTATTCAATTATTGTGTTGTTGGATCACATGTATGGTGACATAAACTGAATTAGGTGAGGGGATGAATTAGTGTGTATTATCAAAAAATCACATCCAACACTTAGGATTCTTCACCACCTCTCTCACATCATTATCATTGATGTAGTAAATAAATACATAAAAGTATTGTTAACGTGGTCAATATACATATGGATGACTACGTCCTTGGTGATCCGTAATTATTATCCCATTCACATAGTCCCATTCTTATTATTGAAAGGAACTCAATCAAGGCTATGACCATGAACTCATAAAACTAATGGAACCGACTAGTTATAATCCTGACTCAATTGAAAAAGAATCACATCTTTGAATAAATATCATTTATGAATATATGAGCCTTCATTTTAGATATTATAAAGTTGATATTCTTCCACTTTCATATAAAATAATCTCTCATTGGAACTCGTATATAACTTATTCAATATTTTTTTATCATTTCACTTTCTTATAATTCTCAACCCCATGTCCATTAAATAAATTAACTTTTTATATACATAGAATATAGCATGAAAACCATCTCCATAATTATTTTTAAAATCATGTTAAATATCAGGGGTCATGGAAGGACTCATTCAAATATTATAAATCCCATGTAAAATCATTTATCAAAAACATCATCTACATCCTTATGAAGAGTCATTTATTTACTGGGTGTAGTATTTAAATTATTATGGTCTTTATCTAAATTACAATTATCCATGAAATTGATGACTTTTTGTTCTCTTGTTTTTTCCATATAGGCATGGTGATGTGGAATCTCATTCTAGAGTCTCAAAATCATTATATCCCTCCAACATTCCCCTCAAGCTGGCACTTATTTGATTTCAGCAAGAATCATGATCATGTGTTTGATAATGACACTTGATTCATGAAGAATATCACACTTCCATCATCAGATTTAATTATTCTTTTATCCTGATAAACATGTATGAATATATCTCATTTAATTATATCCAACACTTGTCTCGATACAGATTTCTCATAATATCATAAATTAATTCAGCATACACACACTAACTAGAATTAATTTATCATGGTCCCTCAAGTATCTTATGCGTGTAAGATAAATTATCTTACAGGATCCTTAAACCTCAAGAGAATATGATAAATAACTATATCAATTTTTATTTAAATCTTTATCCATATAGATAAAGTATCATATGTGGCTCCAAAACTCCCCATGATATTCTCAAATATCATATGGGGCTCTAAAAGGACATATATGTATGACATTTTACTCTTCAATTGTTTCAATTTAATATAGAAAAATTATCATACATGGAACCAAAACATAACACAACAGCCTCTATATAGGATATTTATCAATGATAGTTTTTTTGAATCCATCATAGTTTATCCAAAACATATATCATCAATATCAGACACATCAAATATACTTCTAAGGAAATTTTATGATGTACTTCAATATCTCTTCATTTTAAATGGATTAATTATTTCTTAAATTCATATATCCTCTATTAGGGAAATATTTCACCATTGAAACCAATTATTATCATAGATATACAAAACATACTCCTCAAAAAAGTCTTTCAAACTATTATAGATAGTGCTTCCTCACCTATAACACGTTTTATATCTCTATTAAGATCAAAACATCCATTTCCACACTTACACAGGTATTTATGACCGATAAAATAACACCATTAAAGTTTCAATAATATCTCCCATTATATTTCTTAGAAATAACACTCACTCTTCTCTACTTTGATGAAAATAAAACCAATTTGAGTAACTATTTAGGATCAACAAAACCTATTAAAAGAAAATGAACTAAAAAATCGATCATATTCATTGCTATAAAATCTAGCTCTTTATAGAAAACATCTATGATTAAATCAATCCTCAAATCTATCCAATAGAAATTAAATATAAAAGGTCAATAAAAACCTTCAGTAAAATATTTTTCTGAGAGTCTTTAATGAAAAACTTAGTATAAAAAGCATGAAGATTCATTAAATGAGAAACAAACTTGTCCCCCAAAAAAGAAAACTTACCCTTCAAGAATTTAAATAAGAAGGAAAGAGGGAGGAATCTTAAGGAAAATCATACCCAGATGATAGTAATTAGGATGAAATCTCATTTTTAGCCTTAGGTTTTTTTGAATTGTTGACTCAAAATAAGTTTCCTCATAATATTAGTAATATGTTATTTAAAGGTTAAAAATTTCAATCTCATAATCCCCTCTTCAATCATCTCCTTCAATAAATGGCACCTTTTATAGATGTGATTTAGTTTGGAATGTTTCATTTTATTTTTTTTGATAGGAGTATATATAACTAAGATTGCCACATCTTATAATTATAAGATAAGTTACTTCAAGAGTCAACTATTTCAACATTTTATTCATCCTTATCATCTGTTTAATTGCATATGACACATACACATATTTAGCCTTAGAAGAGATTAGTGTCACTAATGTTTTCATATTTGAATTCAATGACACCCAAATCATTCTGATTAAAAAAATCCAAATGATGTTGATTTTTGATAATCAACTACCAATACCCTATTGTTTTAGAAAAAACATTAATTCCATATCGCCCATATTCATATACATCAGTCTATAATTTTTTGTGTTTGAGAAGTATATTGGTATCCTTTACACTATTGAACGATGTGTTCCCTTTGGATTATACAGATAGTGGGAACACAAAGTGATGACATAAAAAATTTCAGGACTTAAGGTTTTTAAGTACATAAGACATCCAATAGTATTTTTGAACCATTTCTCATTAACAACTTTCCCTTAGTCACTATTACTCATATTCATACCCACCTGAATTGGTGTGGATACTCCTTTAGCCTATTGTTTTCTAGACATATTCAATAGTTAAATTTCATATTTTTCATTTCATATAAAAATATATCATTTTGTTTGCATGATTTAATGTCCCAAAAAAAATATTCTCTCATAGCATTGAATTTTCATTCCTTTCTTTAACGAATCTTGAGAATTCCTCACATAATATTCTTTAATTTCATAAAAATATTATATCATCAACATAAAAAATCACAAAGAGTAATTTGGTGTTGTAAATTTTTATATCTATATTTCTATCCACATCCATAATATAAAACATTGGGCCTTTTATATACTCATAAAGATTAAAATTCTCACATCTTAGAGCTTAATTTAAACTATAGAGATATTTATTCATCTTAAACACTTTTATTCCATCTAAATCATGCATGAAAACTTTTGGGTATTCAATGTAACCTTAATGATAATGTTCACCAGTTGAAAAATATGATCCAACATATATATTTAATTTCTTGAATCTTTTATAAGCTACTATATAAAGAAATATTGTCATGGATTTTTTTTCTGGAAAATGTAGTAATGGTTTCATAAAATTCAACCACTATAATTTGTGAGTTTCCTTTATATAATTTCATGACTATGTTTCTAGTCACATAATTATTCTAATTTTTTTTATAAAAACTCTTTTGGATCCAATCAGATAATTTTATGTGGGTATGGGAACAATTTCACAAGTTTCATTTTTTTCTATATAGACTAGTTCCTCATTCATGGAATGAATCCACTCTTTATGTTTAAATTATTACTCAACTATCCAATGTTAAATCTTTGATAAAAGACTAGTATATCTAGTTTTCATGTTCGTCCTTCTTATCCACAAACCTTGATTCTGATTCCCGATAATGTTCTCATCATCAACATGTTTTCTCACTCTTTCATTCTTTTATAGGATTCCATTTTCCATCTTCATTTTATGAAAAACTATATTCTATATCTTTGATTAAATTCTATGTAATTGTTTTTACTTTCTTCAACACAATGTAAAATGATAATATCATCTTCCTCATCTATAAAGATATTATGTTAATTCATTTCCACATTTTAAAATGTTGTTATTTCATCACTATCATTGTTTATTTTACATTTATTATTGTAAAAAATATTAAATTTTCCATTTGATGTGTACCCATGAAAAATTTCATCTTTATCCCTATCATCAAAGTTTTCCCCAGTTTATTTATTTATCGTTATCAAACATAAACTTCCAGACACCCATGAATGTTTAACATTTTTCATATTTTTAAACCATACCTCATATGAATTCATGTTTGAGTTTGGAATTAGTAGACATATATTCTGAATTATTCCTATAGTTATGATGATCTAAATAAAATGGTAACTTTAGGTGTCTACATTTCCACTCTATTTTCTTGGTGCCATATATATCATCAAGGCATCTGTTTTCTATTTCATACTCTCTATATTATTGAGGATTATGTAGAGAAATGAATGAATTATTTTTTCTAGAACACCCCAAAATTATAAAATACAAACATTGTCTTTGATAGTGTATTCTACATGAAAAAACTGATCTTACAAAACCCATAAAATATATTTCTTTAAATTCAATCACATTGATAGCTTACAGAACACACAACCCCAAGTCTAAATCAACCATAATATAGTATACCATTATAACCAAGCATTTAAATTGGTGGTTATAAATATTACTAAATAAATTATGAAAATTATGGTTCTGTATTGACTATTAAAAAATAAGAATCATTAGAATGAAAATGAAATGTTTTCTAGAAAACTATATTTTTTTTCTAAAACACAGCTTATTCGCACTTTGCACACAAAATTTAAAATTAATATTTACCAATTTTATAAAATATATTTGAAAAAATTAAATTAATTTTATAAATCATTATATCAAAATTATATTAGGGTAAATGTTTTGGTATTGTTAAAAAATGATTCATTTTTCGATGAATAGTGAAAATACATAATTTTAATTAAAATTGACTTTTCATTTAAATAATTTATACAGTTAAATTATATTTGTAATTATTTTTAAAGTAAAACAAGTTAAATTAAATATCTATTAATCCAATTTAGTTAATTGGAATAATTTTTATATTTAATTATATATAAAAACTTTGTAAATGTTTTAACATTTTCTCTTTAAAAAACCATCTTTCTCGTCACATCTATATGATTAATTTGAAATAAAAAATTTCCAATAATTTAAATGGAATTTTTAAAAAAGGAATAAATATTTTTAATAATAATATATTATTTTATCTAATAGGTTCAAATTAATTTTTTTTCCAAAATTAATTATGAAAACAAAAAAAACTAATTACCGCGGTTCACATAAAAATGATTTTACGGAGATATTAAACTAAAAAAGACAAGTGTTAAATTGGCCTCAAACTTATATAAAATATGTTTTATGGCCATAAATATGAAATATAATTTGTAATTATCAAAAATTATCTATTTTTACCTTTTTTGAATGTTAAAAATATAGGCACATCTTTTTCATTTCAAAAATTACAGCTGTGACACTCACCTCACTTATAAAAAGCGACCCCTCTCCTCTCCTGTTTACACCTTAAAACCCTTTTGGTTCCACCAATAACTTATAAAATGAAATAAAAAATCCCTCAACTCATCATATTATCCTTATTTTTGGTATAAATACATCCTATTAAGGATATCTATACAAACCTAAGGAGGTTACCAAAAAAAGAGGTAAAGTTTTTCAACAAGGATTTTTATTTAACTTCTTCCTCCACCTCATTCAATTGTTATTAAAAAATAATTATATAAAAAAATTAGTATCCTAAATTTTCTTATATATTTTTATGTTAAGGATATGACCCAAAATCATCCCAAATCCCATAAAATTGTTTACAAAATCATCATTTGCGTGTGTGGCGGTCTACCACCCTGCAAACTGGTGTTTTTTATTTTTTTATTACGACCTCTCATGGTTGGGTATGATGATGGATATATAGTATATATATTATATTTATAAAATAAATTTACTTATATATTAATTATATCTTATATATCATTTTTTTACTTTCTATTACATAGGGGATATAATAACGTCATTTGTGTATACAACGGACTACCACCTCACGAAGTAATTTGATTCATTTTTCACTAATGATTTAAGTGAAAGGTAATGAAGATAATTATAAAAAATATATGATATATAAATGAAATAATTATATCATTAATGAAATATTAATAATTATAACAAAATAATATATCATTTTCTTACTTGCATTGAAAAATGATAACGTCGTTCGTGAAAGTGTAGATTGCAGCCTTCACAAAGCGATGCGACTCTCTTTTCATCATCGCATCACATGGATGATATATATAAGTATATTTAAATAAATAATTTTCTATTTATGATATTATTATAATTATTTTAATATAAAATATTACTTACCTTATTTCTATAATCATCACTGGAAAATGGAAATGTTACTCATGTATATCTACGACTTACTGTTTCCATGGTCGTAACATATTTCATTTCTCAAAACCATCTTTCATGATTGGTCATAAAAGTATAATTGAAAAATAAATATTATTAATATGTCATTATTATTATTATTTATATGACGCTACTATATAATATTCACAAGAACTATATTTTTCATAATGAAACGGGCATGAGAAAATAAGGCAATTAACACCCAAAACAATGAAAATAATGAAAGATAATTAAAAAATGGGTGAAACGTTGTTATAAGAGGATCATATATAAAATTATAAATATGAATATGTTTATAGTATAAAATAATAACATTATTAAAACCATTATATAGTAAGTTAAATCATGTTCATCCAAAATTAATTGTGAGGTAAGGGACTTTGTCTCAATTTCCCTTCATTGAGGCATATTGTAATGTTATGACCCAAATTTATTTTATATGGTGTACATATTTCCCAATTTACATGTAATATAATTATGCCTTCATAATTCATTGTATTTTATGTTTTATTTTTAATTGTTTCAACTAAGTGGATTTGTATTGAATATTTCCAACTTGTAAATAATTTCATAACTCAATTTACATTTATTGGGTTATATTACTTTTTCATTGAATTTAATATTATAATATTATTTAATTTAATGAATTTAGACTATATTATTTTTTTTACACTTGTATTATATGGATTTCAATTTGATATACATAGTTTATTAATTGATTAATTCTCACTTTATCATTTTTCATCATTTTAAAAAAAATTATCTCAATTTCCTTTTCAATTTATACATATTTGTTAATGTAAACCTATTCAATTTTATGTGTTGTATATAGTTCCCCATTGATATATTTGACTTGAATAACTATTTATTCATGATGATTAATGACTCTATTAAAGGTTAACCATTTTGTTTTTATCGTGGATATAAATATTTTCTAAACCATATACCATTGTTATATATGGTGTTTACTTTGAATATTATTTGGTTCATTGTGAAAATATTCATAAATAATTTTCTCTCTATTCAATGAAGATATTTTTTTATACGTCATATTATTCATGAATTAAAATGATCACTAGATATATGAGTAATGATTTGGACATATACTGATGAGAGGGGCTCAAAATTATAGAGCACCTTGATGCATCGATAATCTCATAAGTCAAATTAGTAAGAACCATTAAATTGGTTTATACCTATTGTTTTAAACTATCTTTTGAATGTTATTTAAGGTATAGTTATCATGATTCTTGATATATTTACTTCCAATAGTTATGAATTTCCTTCAATAATAATTTTTTTATTATTATCTATGATATTTTCACAATGATATTATGAATGGATGAATTTTATTCTCATTTTATTGATTAAATGGAATTTGTTTTTAGTTATTTTCATTGAAATAATTATCATTCCTTATATTATTATGAAAGACATCTTTTATATTGAATTAACTATGTGTTTAGTTATTTACCTTTCCATTTTGATTATTATTTATTGATTTATAATATCTTCCATTGTACTTAACCCTTACTGAGAACTTGTGATAACCCATATTTTTTCACCTTTCCACAAGATTCCATGAAGTATTCTATAATTTATATACAAGGATATTCTAGAGGGAATAATTTTTTTATTTATAAAACTTATTTTATATTTTCATTTTCAAATTTATTATGGGAAACATGTATGTATCTAGTTTACTAATACTATTAAACTATTTGGTATTTCAGGATGTGATTCCTTATATCTTATGACAAAGTAATAAATTAGAGACATGATTTTGGTTTATAGGGTTGGTGTTATTAAAATTTTTATTAGATTAATATTAGTAGATACCATGGGAACAAGATGTAGGAAAACAAATATTAGGGAACATAAAACTATGATATGTTTTGGGGATAAGTATGAAAGAACATCCTAATGTTTTGGAAAGGTAAATGTTATGTTTTTTCTAATAATTACATCCTTTTATAGATACAAAATGTGGAAATGGTTTTGGATCATTTTTAACAATGTATAATAACTCTGAAAAGGGTCTATTGGGATTGATCCGATTGACATATAGTGCATGAAAATGGGACTTATTTTGCACTTGGTTTGACACTCCTATGAGATATGTTTAGGATAATTCACATTTTATTTACAAAAAATTATGATTGGTTTGAATAGATAATGATAATATATTTTCTAGCTAAAACCTAGGGTGTTTTATATTTAAAAAATGGGTCCTAATTTAAACATACTAAAAATGATAATATGGTTTTCCCACTACGATTATTGATTTTCATATTTTACATTTTGTTTTTAGATGATGGATATAACCTAAAGGAATCATGTTAAAAATGAATATGAAGGAATATTTGGTGACAATGAGAAACTAAATGGGATTATGACATGGGAGGAAGATATCATGATTATTTCAAATATTTTATCCTGAAATATGATTAACAACATATAGGTTAACCATCTCTAAAAATCACCAAAGAAGAGAAGGATGTAGTTTGATAAGAGATTGAGTGATGGAAACAAAAAGTCTTGATTTACTTAAAGTTGAAAATAAGTAAATTTAAATCTAGGAAAGTGTATAAATAGAATAGGAAAATGATTTATGTTTGGAAAATAATGGTATAAAGTGAAGATTTGAAGAGTAAAATTTAAGATTACGACAAAAGGGAATAAATATCATTCTAGGGATCTATTTGTTATTCATTGTATTAATTTTTGAAAACCTTGGAATTATTTGATCCAATTATATATTATAAAGGTTAAACCATATACCAACGAAGGAAATGTGTTGAAATAAAATGTTTAAATTATTTATATATCAAAGATCTATAATTAAATTTTATAAGTATTTTTCCAATGGTATTTTAGTTATAAGAATCATTAACCATATGAGGTTTTTATTAAATTTTAGAATCATATATGTATTAACTAACATAAGATTTGTTAATACCATCATGGGGTTATGAGTTTAAGGTTTATAATTTAAACAAAACATTTGAAAACATTAATGGTAATGATATAACATTATTAAGGATATTTTTGGAAATCATTTAAGGTAATATAACCCATTGGTTTAGAATATAAAATTATTTTAAAAAAGAACACATTTAAATTTTATTGACACAAGTTTAAAGGTATTGGAAGCCTTTATAGTTTATCTTATCTTTTATTTTGTAGTAACTATGGGTCATTAAAATGTTGTAATGTTATATTAGTTATATTAATATAGTTTTAGTAAAAGGACAATGTTCATACCTGGTGACCACTCATCACATCTAGTAAGGCTGCAGGGCTTGAACCCATGACTAAAAGATGATAAGGGTGTAGCACTTACCAATAAAATATGTGATTTCTTGGATAATATGTCACTATTTTTCATTAAAATATTGGATGGATAAATATTAATGATTAACCAATGGTTTTACTATTGAGTTTTAGAAATTAATGTATCATATTGATAACTTATCCTAACCATATTGTTCATGGAAAAAAGTTAGAGACAGACGAAAATATTTTCCACTATTTTATGGATCTTACAATCTATTAAAAGTGAATTTCAGTTCTTATAGAAATTTATTTTAATATTCTTCTCTTAGAGTAATTGATGAATTGAAAATTATTCAAAGCACAACAAAATAATGATTTTTTTCTTATGAAATAAAAAATTTTCAATTATGTATATTTTCTTATATTCTTATTTAGTAAAAGAATTCCTAAAATTTAAGAAATTGACATTGAAATGAAAATTTTATAATATTACCTAAAAATATAATGAATCATATGTTCTTTTAAATCATTTCATGTTTATGTCTTTGATGTCCTTAACATTCCATTGATCATTCACTTTCTTATGATCAATGACCTCTGTTATTCTCTATAATTATTTAATTTTTCTTCTATGTCCATATATTCAATTTAAAATAAATTTATCTTAAATTGAATCCTATTTAGGTGTTACTCCACATGATATTTGTAAATCACTTTCTCTATTATTAAGATGATATTTTAACTCTTTTTTCAATGTGGGGTTTCAATAATTTCTTTTTTCAAATATTAATCCTGTGATTACATAGATCATGTTTAATTTATGAGGATGACATTTATATTAGTTTGGGATAATTTAACACCCAAAAAATATAAAATAATAACATTAAATTTGGTATCATATACTACATGAAAAATTATCTAAAATAACCCATAAAATGTATTTATTTAAATTTAATCTCTTCGATAGCTTGCACAATACACAACCATAAGTCTAAATGAACCATAATATAGCATACAATTATAACCTAGATTTTAAATTGGTGGGTATGAATATTAATAACTAAATTATTAAAATAAGGTTTATCTATTAATTATAAATAAAATAATAATGATTTGAAAGAAATCAATTGTTTTTTGAAATAGTATGTTTTTTTTTCTAAAAGATGGTTTTGCTATACTTTACCCACATAATTTAAAATTAGTTTTTAGCAAATTAATAACATTTATTTATAAAAATGAACTTCATTTTTTAAATCATAATATAAAAATTATATTAAGATGAATTTTTGGGATTTTCTGAAATATTTCATTTTTTGATGAATAGTGAAAAATACTGGATTTTAATAGAAAATTGGATTTTCATTTAAATTATTTATAATGTTAAATTATATTTTTATTTGGTTTTAAAGTAAAATTAGTTAAATTATATATCTATTAATATAATTTATGTCATTTTAATCATTTTCATATTGAATTTTGATATAGAAACTTTGTAAATATTTGAACATTTTCTCTTTAACAACTCATTTTCTCGTTGCGTCAGTGGGATTGATTTTAAATTACAATTTTCTAATCATATGAATATAATTTGTAAAAATGGATTCCATATTTTGAATAATAATAATTTATATTATATAATAAGTTTATTATAAATTTTTTCCAAAACTAATTGTGAAAATAGTAAAAATTATTTACCACAGTTAAGGTAAAAATGTGTTTACTATGGGTTTAAACTAAAAAGATAAGGGTTAAGTATACCTAAAAACTTGTATAAAATAAATTTTAAGACCATTTTTTAGGGGATACAATATCTATGTATCCTTAAAACACTATTTCTACCCTTTTTCATGTTTAAAACACAGGTACACAATTTTCTTTTCAAATATTAATTGTGTGTTACTGACCTCACTTATAAAAGGCCACCTTCTCTCCTCTCCACTTCACACCTTAAAACATATTGGTTAAGAAATTACCTACCCAAATCACTTCCAAAATTCTATAATATCATCTGATAATCATTATATGTGTAATAAGTCCAATCTAGTAAGGATTTTGGTGCAAGCCTAAGGAGATTTCCGAAGAAGAGGTAATGTTCTTCAATAAGCATTTTTAATTCATTTCACCCTTAAAATCATTCAATTATTATTAAAACATGATGATGTAATAAAATAATTATATTAAATATACATAGATATTTATATGATAATTTATTTTCCTAAAAATGTCCCCTTTTCCATCAAATGGTTTATGAAATCATTATTCATGTGTACAATGGAATACTGCCTCACGAATCGATGTTATTCGTGTTTTCCATTACCACCTCTTACAGTTGTGTATGATGATGGATATAAAGTATATATATTATATTAAAAACATAATTAAAACTATTTATTAATTATATAATGTATTAATTTTTTTCTATTCTTTTGGTGAAATTATAATGTCACCCTTGTGTATGACGGACCACCACTTCACGAAGTGATGTGATTTTTTACTAACACTTTACATGGAATTTCATACGGATAAATTTAATAAATTTATATTATATAAATGGAATTACTATGATATTAATGAAATATTTATCATTATAAAGGATAATATATTATTTTATTTCTTACACTAAAAATGATAACATCATTCGTGTACCTACAGACTATCGCCTTCACGAAGTGATGCGACTCTCTTTTCAGGAACACACCGGATCGATGATGTACATAAATATATTGAATGAAATAATTTGGTATATATGATATTATTATAATTATGTAAAGCTAGAATATTACCTACCTTTATTCTATAATGATTATTAGATATTTAAAATGCTACCCATGCCTTCGAATGACATATCATCTCCATGATCATAATGTACTTCATTTCTGAGAAACTTATTTCATGATTGGAATTAAAAGTAAAATTGATAAAAAAAATAAGATAATTATGTCATTATTATTATAGATATTTTTTAACTATATAAGATGTTCATTAACCATATCATTCTAGATATAACATACATGATAAAATAAGGCAATAAACACCCAAAGTAATGAAAATAATGGAAGATAATTAATGAATGGGTTAAGAGATGTTATAAAACGATAATATATTATATTATAAATATAAATATGGTAATGGTATAAAAATAAAAACTTGAATAAAACCATTATACAAGAGGTTAAATCATGTTAAAACAAAATAAATTGTGATATAATTGACTTAACCTAAATCTCCCTTTATTAAGGAACTTTGTAATGTTATGCACATAATTTCTTTTATATGGTGTAAATAATGACCATTTTACATGAAATATATTGATAATTCATAATTAATTGTATTTTATGTTTTAAATTGAATTATTTAATCCAATTTGATTTTACTTGAGCATTATTAAATGGTAAATAATTTCATAACACAATTTATTTGAATTGGGTTATATTACTTTTCTATTGTCTTTGATTTTATAAGATTACATGTGTAATTAATTTTTACTATATTATGTTTTATTATAACTTTTCTTATATGGAGTAAAATTTTATACACATAGTTTATTCATTTTTAATTATCATATCAACATTTTTATCATTGTACGAAATTTTGTCTTCATTTCCTTTTCAATTGAGACATATTTATGGATATGCACCAATTCACTTTTATGTGGTGTATATACTCCCATTTTGATATATTTAAAATTAACACAAATTTATTCATTATGGTTAATGTTATAAATCAAGTAAATCCATATTATTAGTATCATATATATTAATATTTCTTAAACTATATACCATTCTTACATATGATGTTTACATTGAATGTTATTTTATTAAATGGGGAAATATTAATAAAAATGAATGCTTTAATAAATGGAGAGATTTTTTATTAGGAATATTATTCCTGAATTTAATTGATCATTTGATATATGAGGAATTTTATGGAGTTGTAGTGATTAGTGGGGCCTAAAATTTTATAGCCCCTCGATGTGTCATTAGTCTCATGGGGTGAATCAATATGCTATAATTAAACAGATTTCTACATAGAGTTTTCAAACATATTTTAGTTTGTATTGATAGTAGAGTTATCATCATGTCTGATATCATAACATAAATTAATTAATAATTTCCTTCATTACGAATTTAGTTATTTTTATGCATGATATTTTCAAAATGATATTATATCTGGATACATTCCATTAACAGTTTATTGATTAAATGGAATGGGTTTTCAATTACTTACATTTACATATTTATCATACATAATATATTTATTATTGCTAAGATATTTATGAAATGGAAGATGTGTTCTGTTATTTAACTTTCTATATTGATTATTCTTTATCGACTCATGATATCTTCTTCTATACTTACTGAGAAATTAAACTCACCCTGATTTTGTTTCCTTTAACAATAAATTTAGGATGTGTACTATGATTTATGTGAATGTATATTATAGAGAGAATAATGTTATTCTTGAAAAATAATTATGTTGTAATTTTTTTTCAAATATAAAAAGGAAAAAAGATTTGTGTCTATTTTACCAAGACTACTAAACTATTTGGTCATTCGGGATGCAATTCCTTATTTTTTATGCCAATGTAATAATTTAGACACTAAATCTAGGTTTTTTGGGTCAGTTTCATTACATATTCCATGCTAGTTAATATGTTCAATGAAATATTTATTGGAATATATAGTTCTTTTATTTTAACTTAATCTCTTTATGTACAATCATGATTACTTTTATATAAGTATTCTGAAGCCTTTATATCTATCGAGGGCCTATGATTTATGGGTCATGAATATAATTCAAGTAATCCTTAATAGTTCATATTATTAGTAAAAAAAATCATTAATGGAAAATATCAGCAGAAGTACAAGTACAAAGGCAAGAAGGGAAATTGTCCAACCAGAGCTAGATGGAGTCGAAATGGCCTGAGGCCGCAAGCTGATGGGCCGCGTTGTTTCCTTCCATTTCTGTAAAGGAGAAGGTGCAAAAAGAGAAGCAATGGCTGGGTGATAGAATTCCCCTAATGATGATTCCAAAAGACTGGAGCCCACCATCATTGTGGTTCATAACATCGATTACGGTAAGGCAGTCAGACTCTATAATAATATCGCTCCATCCACATTCCAATGTGAACAAAAAACCAACAAGGATTTCAATGAGAGGGAAAGGTGAGGGTAACACCAGGCATAAAATGATCAGTGTGGTACTTCTATCCATCAATCCAAGAAGTGGACCGTTCAATCTAGAATTTGGGGGGTTTGTAAACTTGATGAGAAACAGAATCATTACGCGGACCAAAATAATCCATGTCAAAGTGCAAAGAGAACTTGAAAGAGCCACTAAAATAGAGGAGAACCAACGCATCAAAAGATCGGGGAGGTTAGAGGCCAATTTCAGTGAAGATGTAGAGTCCAGGCCCCATTTACTCCAAACATTCTTAGACCCCAAGAAGTGAATAATGGCGTGAAAAGGAGTTTCAATAGTGCGCAAGAAGAAAGGGAAAAGGCATTACTAGCCATATGTCGGTAAGAGAGAAGGCTCATGGATGGGAGAGTACCTGTGAAAACCTGCCACCAAAATTGGCGTATTTTAGGGGGAACATAGACTGTCCAAATAGATTTCCATGGTCCCTCATCCCGGATGACTGGGTGGTTTCCTAGGGCCAGTCTGTAGCCGGATCTCACCGTGTATTTTCCCGAGATGTCATTGGTCTAGGAAATATGGTCAAGGCATGTTTCAGGGACCCATAGAATACTAATATGATTCTTTGGTCCCTTTAGTTAAACTAATCAAGGATATTTTCCAAACAACACCCTTGTCCCTGGTCTGAAAACATTTGAATTAATTAATTTAATAGGCTTTGAGTTTTGCATTTTGACTCCCTTATGAGTTTTATTCTCCAATTTATTTTATCATGTTTGAAAAATTATTGAAGTGTATTATTTTAATAGGGAAAAAATTCTCATAACTTATTGTATAAATCTATTCATGTTTTTTTCGTCAATATGACCTATACTTTGGTGACATAACTTATTTGTTTCTTATTTTCTCAAGTAACATCCCCCTTTTTCTTCCCCAATTTCAAACAAGTTTCTTAAGGCTATCAAAAAATTTGTAACAAAAATGATTTATTTCATTATTTTTACCATAAATCCATTATTTTTTAATTTAACCCCATTATAAAGTTGTGATTTAATAAATAGGATATGCTTTAGTCCTTGGACAAAAAACACTATATACAATCTGATTTGAATTTCCCTAATTGTTTTTATCTTAGTAACTTTGATCTTAAGAGATATTTCATTACCAAAATTCATATCTAAAACTTCATCTTTCTATGTATTCGTTATTTTGGTTTAGATCATTTTTAATTTGGGTTGAAATCCCACTATCCATAATAAAAGTCTATTCTGATTTACAATTTTTAAATGCAACATCAGTAACATTTTCATATTGTGTGACTTATATTTTATTATAGTCATTTCTAAACATCTAATAAATACTCAGCTTCATTGGGATGAATTCTACAGATGCATTTAGAGTATGATCTTCTTAATAAAAAATTCAACTTAGATCTTTCAAGAATTCAAAAAAAAACATCACAAATTTATTTTCAACCTATTTATGTCTTGGTTGAGTTCTCACCTATGCTTTCTGTTTCACCCATGATTCCCTCTCTCTTCTGAGTCTAGGAAGATATGTATTATACCGACAATAAAAATCCATATAGCCAAACATTCCACAGCACCAATAGTAACACTAAAATATTTTTATTTCATATAAATTCTAGTGTTGAATGAGTTTTTTCCTTTCTTTATTTTGTACCCTTATATGAGTTTATCTATAAAGATAATTTTTTGGTGTCACTACATGAATATTTGTTAACTATGAGGGAACTTTTTATGAATTACCTTCTTTAAAAATATGATTACATTTTAGTATTTCTCTAGGGAATTCATCCGTTCCAAATTGGATTATATAATGAGTTTATGTAGTTAGAGTAATCTCATTTTGTAATAGAATACCTTTATAATTTCTTTTTAAATATCTTTAATCTTTCATAGAGAAACTATTTTCTATAGTGTTTTATTACATTATTCTATTTCTTGTTTAACCTTATTCTTATCACATTTTATTTTCACATTTTGCTTCTTGAATTCATCGTTATATCTCTTAAGTTTATAAACTTCAATATCTCCTTGGATAATAGTGGTGGTTATATTTTTAATTTTTTTGACCTTATTTCCACTGTAAGTCTTCAATAGTTCTTTTTCTTTTAGAATAATATCTTATTTTTATAAAATTTTACTTTTCATGTGTGACCCTTTTTCCAGCTAATTATTATCTTCTGTCAGCATATCAATGTCTTTTAGAAACATATTGATATCCATTATAATTGTATATTATTTAGAAATATCTATTAATTCCATAAAATATTCAACATTATATTGTGATTCATCTTCAAATGTTTTTCCTCTCCATATTCTTAGGTTATGAGTGCTATTTGGATGACATCTATAAGAACTTCCTCATAACCGCATTCTTCACTATCAGAAACACCTTTATCAAATAATAGAAAGTTACGTATTAAGGATATTTGAGAAATATTCTTTATTACTTTTGAATAGGTAATAAAGATTTATCTATAAATGGAAATCCTAGAGACTTATTAATTTTAATTTTCCTTATCATATATCAAAGGAAAGTCATTAGAGAAATGGCAATCTTTTATACTATTAGAACATTTATAAGAAAATTTAATTATATACATACCTATTAATAATCATGTGAAATATATTCCCATGGTATAAAGAGTCTAAAAACAATCTTAAATGTTCTCTTATTAATTTGGGTAATTCTAACTCTTTTCAATATTCATAACTTTGAAGGAATTAACATAAATTTATTTTCCTACTTAACTTTTCTTTTAAGAGTAGGTCCTATTCTCATTTCATAATTAACTATAGTACTATGAAGTTCATTAATGTTATAGTAATCAAAATCCCAACATTTAATATTATATTTTTTCAAATCAAATTTATATAGAAGGATCCTCATCAATTTCTTTACAACATTAAAATCTTAAATTGTTTCTTCAAACCCTCTAATAGTTCTCATGATCAGATTTACCTTGTTAAAAATTCTTCAAAATTTCTATCTCCAAAAATTATAACATCTTGATAGTATATTATATTGATCTATAGAGTATCTTATTCTGCATTTTTTTGTTTCCCTCATTAATACAATAATCCTTCTTCTAAATAGATTTTGAAATTCTATAAACCACTAACGTTTTCAGTTCCTTTTCATATAAAAATATTAAATGAGAATTTCTATATTTTACATAATTTTTAATGTTTCTTATATATTTTAGTGACCATGATGAATTTTCATTTGAAAATTGAAACTATATTGAATGGAATCAAGACTATCAATCTGACGTGAAATAATGCAACGAAGCATTTATCTTACTAAAAGTGAAATAATTTTCCATAAAACCTTGGGATTCCTTTAATATTAACAAAATAGTATTGATACATATCAATAAATTGAGATAAATTAATACAACTGGAATTGATATCAATTTTGGGGTTACACAGAGGGTGATACACACTAGGTAGATGTAATTAGTGTGTGTACCAAAAAACAAATCCATTCCAAATATCATCCATCTTTAGAACCTCTCTCTAGTTATTACCATCTATCTAGTAAATAAAGAAACATAATGATTGTGAATGAGGTCCTTATACTTGTGGATGACTATTTCCTAGGTGGGTCATGGTAATTATCCCCCACACAAAGTCCCATTTTTATTATCCAAATGAACCCATGAAAGGGTATAACCATGGAACATTACATCATTAAGAACCAACTGATTATAATCTCATGCAAAAAAAACACAACTCTGAATAAGGATCACATATGAGTATATTATCCCCCACTTGAACTCATACGATTTAGTTATTATTACTATTTAATATAAATAAATCTCTTATAATCTCTCAAAGATAATATTAATCATTAAAACCATGAATTAAATAATCATATTAGAATTTCTAACCCCATTTTCATTTAATAAAATTATTTTGTGTGTGAATTTTTTTTTTATGAAAACCATCTTTGTAATTGTTATGGAAATATCTTTGAATATTAGTGGCATGAAATTACTCATTCAAATCTCTTAAACCCTAATTCAAATAATCAATCAAAAAAATCATGTGCATCTGAGTGGAGACATGGTTCTTTATTCGGTGTGATATCTAAATTATTACGATATTTATCTAAATTCATATTCTATATAAAATTAATTCATTTTATATTCCCTAATATTTACAAAAAAGAATGTTGATGTGGAATCTCAATCTATGGTTCTTGACTAATCTCAACACTATAATATTCTTCTCTAGTTGGATATCCTTATATTTCATCATGAATCATGATCTTATTACTGTTCATGATGTTTGATCCATAAATAACATCTTAGTTGAATCATAATATTTAAATATGCTTTTATAAAAATATTCATGTCTGAATATATCTCATTTAATTCTAGGATATGCTTGTTTTAATATATAGTTCTTGGAATATCGCAATTTAAATCACCAAATGCACTCCATATAGATTAAATATTTTAAATTCATCCCAAGTATACTATGTGTGTAAGATAAATTATATTATGAGATCCTTAAACCTATATATTTTTAGATAAACCACTTTATTTATTTTTCCTTAGTGCTTCATATGAATAGAATAATTATTGTATGTGGATCTATAACTTCATAAAAAATTATCAAATACCATATGAGGCTCCAAAAACAATTTTTCATTTGATTTTTCTAATTTAATTGTAAACTTAAATAGATAAAATTTATCATAAGAAAAACACAAACATCGTATGTAAACATCACCATATGATATTTTCCTTTTCTAGTTTTATGATATAAAAGAATACATACATAATTTCTTCCAATAAATTTTGATCAACCTAAAATAAATTTATAGGAATTATATAAAACTCTATTACCCTTCTCAAACACTAAAAATAGACTTCCAAATTAATTTTATGATTCCATTCAGGACTATAAAATTTAGATGGATTATTCATTACTTCAACTAATTTATCCACTATTCAATCCATATTTCACCATTGAAACCAATGGATCTATTAGGTTTAAAAAAAATTATTTCTAAAAAATTATTGATAGTTATTCTCAACTACAAAAAACTCGCCATATCTCCATTAATATCACCACATCAATTTTCACACATAAATATGTATTTCTAAAAACATTCAATTACATCATCAATATTTTAATAAAAGTATATCCAGAAATATGACTACATTGAAATTTCCGCCAACCTATATTTGCCTATTTCTCTGCTTGTTCTTCATATATTGAAATCATGAGGAAAATATTCCATAATTAAAATATATAAACTTCTTTCAATCTCAATATTGCGATGTTCTTACTCAAATTGAATGTTATACTTAGAAAAATATTATATACTAATGTAGTTGTGATCCTCAATATAGAAACATATATCCCAATTCAAATTTACACAAACAATGGTCAAGGATATTATAATTTATCCATGATATTCCTCATTTAATTCTTTTATGAATCTTAGATTCTTCCATCCTTTGAGAATCTAAAAAACAGAATTCCCTTTTCCAAGTATGCATACTCACATGAAATAATGAAATTATGGTTTAAATATTTATATTATGATTCAATATCCTTCTTCAAATCTCAACACTGATCTTTGATTAAATCGTGAATTAATCTATCAAGAATCATGTTATTTATTAAACATAGAACAAAAATAATTGTTTTATTTACATATTATAATTTTATTGAGAATATTTATTTTTTAATTTTATAAAACACTTAGATAAATCTCATTTATGTTTTGAAATACTAAGGTTACTGTTAGAGAACAAAAAATTTATTATTGTTTCAGAATGTTTTATTATTACTTTTACTCTAGAATCTTATAATTACTTTTATATTGCATCAAAAAACTCCTAGAACCAGATTACTTTAATGTAAGATTATTTTAATCCTACATACCCTTTAAAATTTAAGTTTTTCTTCTACATAGATATTAAACATTTGAGTTTATATTCCATATCTAATATTTATTATGACATAGAACCAATTTAATTTTCAAAATCTTGGAGATATTCTTACATGATAACTTATTTTTCTTATATATCAGTAACATAATGTATAATATTTGGATAATGGAATGTAAATATTCATTGAAACATATAAACTCTTCATGTTATTCCCCCATTATGGAATAAAATATACAAACTCTAAACAACATAGCCTCATAATGAAATAGATCCTCTATTCACTCATCTATCACACTATAAGATCCCATGGCAAGATATGTTTCTATAAAACATAGTAACATAGTATCAAGATCCTTTCATAATTACTTTTGATTTATTATTATTTATCTCTATGTGAAATATATATTTATCTTATGTACAAAATAATTTGATAATGTATAAATAACTCCAAACCAGGACCATTAGAACTCAGATTTATCATTCTCTACACATATCTTAATATTTGTAATTATATTAATAAAGTTCAACTTAATATTTAATGAATCCATTACTTGTATATGCTTATTTTATTTATTCTTAAACAAATATCCAAATCATTAAAATCCCTTATAAATGGTTCCACATCTTCTTCATAGGAACATAACATTTAAAAACATCCATGCTCAATGAATCTTTATTACATTCAATATTATCTTTTATAATCATGGTGATTCAACCCTTTATATCATTTACTTCTTCATTTTGATAAATAGATTTTATATATGAATCTTTAAGATTCCAAAACTCATTCTACATTTATAATATTAAATAGATATATATATTCTATAAAACATGATTAATTATAGTATCTCACACTAATGATATCATCTCACACACAAACCTCTTTAGATAATAATATATATATAACAAATACCGTTAGTTTCTTGTATAATTTTTTCTATTATCCCTCAACACATATTAACATAATTTCAAGAAAAATTTGATATTATTCCAATCACTCTCATATCAGTGGATATTTTCCTTTATTCTACATCATCACTTATCACATATTGAAATCCTTACTTATTGACAATATATTCAACACCTCGTTTACAAAGGGTCCAAAAAACTACCCTTTTGTATTTTTTGCCAACACCCATAATGAAAATTCATGTTAATATGTTTTAAATAAATTTATTATTTATCTCACCCTTATTAATAACAAATATATAGTCTGATTCCATATCTATTTCAAAAATTAATCAACTCTAAGTTAGCTGGATAAATTATTCGTGTAGAACACCATGGAGACTAATTATCTTCCAGACACTATTTTTCACACCCATGTATTTTTAAATATGTTCTAACTTTATATTTTCGATGAATAATATAGATTCTCTATATTGTATTTAGAATAGATTATTTTCCAAATAATGATATCATAATTTCATAGGAATACTTAAACCATGAAAACATAATGAAATTTCCAAAATTTTCATTTCTCCTAAAATAATTATTTTGTAGTAGCATTGTCAATTTGTATCCCTTAAATGGGTACCCTCTATTTTCTCTTTATAAGGCTGATCTCTTTAGTATATAAAGTCTAAGAATCTTTTTTATAAGAAGCCTTTAAAAATAGACGTATCTCTAGATGGTTCACTCTATGATTGATCTTCTAGAATAAAATACAGTAATAATTATTCTAAATCTCTTCTATATAAATTACCATTAATAGTTTTCATAGAAAAAACTTATACAATGTATATGGAAATAAACCGGTTTCTCTAAATAATCATTAGTGAGAGACACATGGGTGGGATCTGTTTCTCAATCTAGAAAATCATTCAAATTTAAATTCAATATTAAGAGAACTCTTCATGATTTCTCCTTATAATAAATAATCTATTTGGGTTTAATGTAACTATTTATTCTTTAAATATTATCCTTATGTGGAAATTATTTTTTCATTTTTTCTAGCACAACCAGTTTAATCTATTGGTATTCCATTATCATTCTTTTATTTTAAAATTATGCTATTTTAATGATCATGAATTCTTTTGGAATATGTTAAATATTATTTTATCATCTACATTTTTTCTCAATAACTCTTAGATTTGAATTTTTGGAAAACTTCCCATGAAATTTGAATTCCTATTCATTACTATAGATTAATTCCACCAATTTAATCTTCTTATTTCATTCTTGGATTGATTCTTCTTTTTTATCTAGATCTCATTTGTCAACATTAATGGTCATGGATTTTTTTGGATTGATTCATGATAGTTCCTATTATTCCACTATAAAATAATCTTCTTATATTTGGTCTAACATCACTCCAAATATTTTAGGTAATGATCTTTTTAGCATGTTCTATTTTCTTATAACCCAATATAAGATCACCTTTAATTTTCTTTTTTCCCCTAATGTTTTATGTAATTCATTAGTCAAATTATTTTGATAGATTCTTGGTTTATTTAAACAAAAATTCTCCATCCCAATAAAAAACTATATTTCAATTTATATTGAGCATTTCAATGACTAAAAATATTTTAAATATAATTTGTTTACCTAATATCTATTTATATTAATTTGTATCAGCTTCTATCCACTGTTATAGGAATTAATTTTTTTCTATGGGTTGATATATAATGAATATTGTCAAAAGTAATATTCCCAAAACATTAAAAGTACCATCATTGTGTAATAAGGCTAGATTTTATGCTTTTAAAAATAATCTATGTAGTTTTTTATTCTTTCTATTTATACTTGAAAACAAAATTTTCATGAGCATATTTTCAGTAACTACATTTTTTACACATGATTAAATACATCTTGGAGTAGTTTTGGGTTTATCATAGTTTTTAGAAACCCATATTATCCATATTTTCTTTTTTTTAACTTATATCATTCTTGTAAACAACATTAATATGAATAATATTTTATAGAACCGATTGTACCTTTAGCTTTGAGACTATAGTAGATTCATCATTAGATCAATTCAATATTTTTACCCATGGATAGAGGTATTTAAACATAAACATTCTCTATACGAATATTTAATGCAGAAAACCTTCTTTAGTATGTTTATGAATAATCATGTAATAAAATTATAGATTTCTTCATTTCACCTTAATATGAAGAAACTTCATTTTGAGAATAATTTTCTCATATTTGTTTGAATTCATTTTATCATGTCAATAAAATTCTCATGATATTCATGTATATTAATCTTCTATTGAAAATAATTATTATGATCCTTTATCATATTTTTATTGATATATAACTAAGAATTATTAACATCAATGAAAACAATTTTTTTTTCTTTTAGTGACTGGATAGTTTCTTCTAGATAATTACTGGATTCATCTTTCAAATAAATTTGACTATGAAATCTCTTATCAAAAATAGAGAAACTTTCTTCAGTATTTTTTTTTCTATAATGTTTTTCCACATTATGTTGGTGATATTTACACACATAAACACCTTTTATAATAGTTTTATGTCTATTCCTTATGATATCCTCATGAATTTATTTGAAAGGGCCATAAACAATAGTAATAAGGTATTCAAGAGTATTCATTATGGTTATTTAAAAAAAATGATTCATTGCATAATTACATTGAAGAACGATCTTACCTACATTTAGTAGGTTTATCAAGAGGAAAATATTGGAAATAAAATTTATTACATCATATTCTTATAAAGACTGTGAAACTTATACAGTAACATTTTTTCTTCCTTCTCACTAATTGATTTTCACAAATGTTTTTCTTCATCTATGATAGATCAAATTTATACATGATTAAAACATTATGGAGATTATATTTCATCCTCATTTATATTGTTAAATTATTTATTTAATTTTATTATATCTTCATTATGAATACTCTTTAGAGTTTTGGAAGAGATATTCTTATGATCAGTATTTTTCACATCTTCTCCAAGACTGAACTTTGAAATAAAATAGGGAGAGAAATAATAAAAATCAAGTAATCAATAGTTGAAAATCCAATCAGATGTAGGATTTAGGATCAGATTATAATTTCAATTCCAATAATATTGGTGTAACCAAACTAATAAGGAGGATTGGTGTGGATAAAATTTAAAAAGAAATACCCATTTTAATTTTTTTTGCCTCTACACCAGTTTATGTTAATGGAAATTTCTCTCTCATTTCAAACTCGATATGCATGCATGAAGTATAAAAATAACAACAAAAAATTAGACACAGTGATATTGATGAGGTTCTCTCACAATGATTGAGATAGTATGTAGTGTATGGTAGTTGTCATCCCCCACACACATGGTTGATCTATTAATATCAAGAACAAAAAAAATGTTACATGGATGACCTTAAACCCATATAACTGGTTCCAACAAGAATACATCTGTAACATCAACTAGCTTCAATAAGAACCAACTCACAATTCTTCACTAACATACCACCAACCTGGTATTTTTGAATAACAAAATTACATTATCTCTAACTTAAATTATGATCCACATTATCGGTACCCATCTTTAATAAATGTAGTATTCATCCTTAATTTATAGAATATTAAAACATCTACCATTAGCACCAAAATCCCTTCTAAACTATCTTACATATTCTTATTCTTTGACAAATCAAATTATCAGTTTTTTCATCACTAGAAAATATAAATCAAAATCTGTCTATCAATATATTTTTCTTTTTGAAGAAAATATATATTCATTAGTAGAAATTAATTGAAATATCCTATATCCTATATTCTTATTTTTATAATATTTTTTATTTATAGAATAAAATTAATCACATTAACAATATTACACCTTCAAAATGTGGAAAATTATATTAATACCAAAATCATTATATTATTATTGAAAATAACTTTTATTCTTGGTCAAATATTCTCCAAAAATGCAGTTTTTATCCTCGATATGAAAAAATATATTCTTATTAAAATTTATAATAATATTGGTCAGGAAGCTTCTCATATCTCTATGATATTTCTGATTTATTTATTCTAAGAATAGTGAATTATATTTTCCTTATAGCTTTCATAAAACACACATTATCACTTCCATTTATGCATACTCACATGGAATAATGATATTTCAGGGTATAGATTCATATTAAAGGGATATATGCTTTTTCATATCTTTGATCCAATATCATTTTAAATCATGCATTAATCTATCAAGCATCATGTTTTTTATTCATTGAATAAAAATAAATAATTTTTTGATATGCATCTTATTATTATCCTAATAATATTTTCTATATCTTATGTGATGCTAAAAATAATAGTATGTATCCATTGAAATCCTCTGGTTACTCTTATTCATCATAATATTTATTTATATGTGAAAAACGCATATTCATACGTAGCCTCTGAAATCTCAAAATTACACTTACATAGTCTTAAATAACTATTATATTGAAATAAGTAATCTTCTGTAAGATCGTTTTAATCTTATGTGCCCCTTGAAATTTTTTATACACTCTTACATAGTTGTGAAACTTTGGAGTTAATATTCAATAGCTTCGAGTTACTCTCACATAACACTAGATTAATCTTATTTTACTCAGAGTAATTCTTACACTGGAGCATGTTATTATTAACTATCAATAAAAAATTCTCTGATCATTTTCCAACAAAATAATAAGATAAAAAATATTTTATGAACTCTATATAATTTAGAATTATGATGGAATATATCCTATAAAATCTACATGACATAGCCCTATGATTCCACAGAGACTATGTTCACTCATATGACACATTATGTGAATATAATGCATGATATGTAACCATGAAACATTATAATATAGTCTCAATATCTAGCTGTAGTTCATTCCAAGTTATTTATAGATACATCATAGTGAAATGATGAATTATATTAAATTACAAATTCTTTAAAAAATTATCAAAAATCCTAATATTTATAGCGCCCAAAACATAGCTCCGTAAATGTAAAAAAATCTCCAAATTAATTTAATTGTACTCATAAAGATTCAATTATTCATCAATGAATCCTGAATGTATATCAACACAGTGTCCTTCTTATTTAATAACTAATTCTCTCATTTAACCCACTTAGAGTCATCTCCTCATCTTCTTAAAGGATATATAACATCTTATAAATTCAATTTTCACTGAAACTATTTTAGTGTATTTTTGTATCATTTATGGTCCGAATTTTTCCTCTCTTAATATCTTTATTTTCTTTAACTCACTAAACCTATTCTGTATATCAAAAAACAAGGGTTTGTTGATAATTATCATTTTAAAATATTAAATAGATTTATATATTTTACACAACATGATTAATGTAATCATAACACACTAAGGGACAATCTCACAATCTAGTATATTTTTAGAAGTTTATATTGATGAAAAACTTCTTCAAGCACTTTTCTACATTATTTTATCTTCTATCAACACATATCCACTTCCATTCTAGGATACTTTGATCTTCTTATAATCACCTTCACAACAATATATCTTATCTTCATTATTTTACTTCACCTATTAATTATTGAAATATTTTATTATTGAAAGGAAACACAACTTATCTCTATACAAGGGACTAATGGGTTTATATCAAGGATGTTTACAATGATCATTTCATAACTCATTATACTGAATAAAAGATTATATCTTAGTGAATCAAATAGAGAATAATCACCATTCATTATTATCATGAATACCATAAAAACTAATATTGAGTTGAAAAATAGATCTAGATGAATTTCTATAGTTATACCCATGATATTGGGTCTCACTAATAATTATTCATGCATCATAGCTGTTAAAATATTTATTTGGAATCCTATATACACATTTGTGCCTAAAATATTCTATTTATAAAAAAATTATTTTATGAAATGTAACTAACCTAATATATCATATCATTAAGTAGATACGTATTTTCATACCATCATTGGTTCAGAGGAATAAATTATAGATATCCTCTATAGGTGATCCAAATGTGTTCCACAAAATCCTTTTTGTAATCGTAGATTTCTCTGGGTGTGAGATTAAATGAATCTAAAACTTGAATCAATCACCATTGAGTATAATAGAATTCTTTTAGGTGAGATGTAATTATTGTGGTTCTTTCTAAAATCAACAGGGTACTGATGGAGGATCACTCAATGTTATTGAGAGTGTTCTAAGAGAATAGCTCTCTATATCTTGAGGGAATTCTCTCTAGAAATCATTTTTTTAAAGTGGCAGCTATACTTGGATTGGGTTAGAAAAGTGTATATTATGGCCTATATAGACCCAAGTTCCAACACCAAAAATTTTAGGCAATTAACACTTTATTTATTAATATTAAGTATATAATGTAGTTGGGTTATGTATTAAGATGTTCAGAGGGGTTTTTTGTCAGTTTTTTGGGGCTTTTCTAGAGTTTCATGGTTGATCATGTTTAGTAGAAACCTTACACCAACTCCAAAGAAACCATGGAACTGAAATAATCGGCACTTGGTAGGTTCATCATTAGGCCCACAGTTTAGCCAAACCATGCAGCTACCCAGGAGAAACAATGGAATGTGGAAAAATAGACTTATCATGATTGACACCTAGTTTTTTTACCATGTTATCTTACTGTGTTAGGGGTGTATGGAGGTAGTGGATGGTAAATGGTTTTCCTAATTGTGAAACATTTAAAACAAGATATATATTTTGTAGATATAGCTCGATTTAGACCCTTATACCCTATTTTTTACTTAATCTTACCCTAACATGATTTCCACTTCCTACCAAATCTATAGAAACCTTTCCACTTGATTTGGGAGCAATTCATTGGCAATTATTTGTGTGTTAGAGGCCCAAATTCCTTGTAAAGTGCTCATTAGTCGCTGGTTAACTTAGTTTTATTCTTCTCCCTTCTATTTCATTCACATATATGATCTATAAGGAATTTATCCATGGTTGTGTTTGTCAATATTTTTGGGATATTATTGTTTGGATAATAAATAACAAGATCTAAGGTGGGTTTGGAAATATCTAGCCTGGTTTTTTGAAGAATTTGCATTGATCATTGATTTCACCTATGTTTACATGGTAGGTGGATTTACTCATGAATACTATTTTTTAGAACATTAAGGCCTAATTTTATATTTATTGATTTTAATGAATTTAATTTTTAAATTTTTTTTCAATGCTTGATGGAAACCCTCATTAGTGATGGTTTTTGAAAATATGAAAATTGGAATTTTTTTAAAGTTCAATTAGATAAATGATTTTAAAATTGTTTTTTGGTTTTGATTTTTGGAAATAGGTTTGTAGAAATGTTTTCAATAAATATATTGTTTTATTGAATTTTTTTGGCCTAATTAGTTTGGTATGGTATTTTGTATATGTGTTGGTGTGAGTTCATTTGGTTGATGTGACTCTATATAAGGGGTGTGTACCATTGGGGTATAATGATGTGACCCTGTAGAAGGGTAATGTTCCATTGTGTCAGTTGAGATATGGTTACCTTGTGACGGTATGGTAGATTGATGAGAAACCACTAATGAATATGGAACTATTACCAAAGCATGCATATGTGGGTGTGTGTGAGTCATGGAATGGGTTATACCAAATGGACTTGTGAAATGGTTTGAAATAATCTTTTTGATTCCTCTATAGAAAAATATTTTTCGTATAAATGATTTTGGTTTTGAAATAAATTATTTAAAACTAATTTATATAATTTTTTTCTATAAATCTGTTAACAAGTTCTATCCTATTGGCGTGAGTAGGAAATTCATAGGGTAAATCCTATAAAGTTTTTTATGACCCCCTACTTAAGGAATTTCTTTTATTTTAATATATTGTATATTGAGAAAAATGTAGAGGACAGGTATCTCGATTCTTTAATAATGAAACATAAAACCATAGGCATTTATTGTTTAGTTGGATCTTGGAACTTGTGGGTGTTTCTGGTGGATGTTTTTTTGCCTTAGGGTTGTTGGTTTTCGTTTTTTCTTTGTACTCTGATATAGTTCATGTCATAGTTTAGTTTTTTTATTGGTTATACTTTTGAGTTGTATTACATTGTACTCATGTATAATTTAGTGGCTGTTTAGTTATATTTATCTTGGTTTGGTAGTTTTTTTTAAAAGGTAAAATCATCCCCCACCTACTATGAATCCCTTAGAATTTATTTCCATCCTTTTGTGTCTTGGGGGTGTCACACGAGGAGTAGTAATATCTTCTCATATTTCCAAGAAAATGGGTGAGGGCGAGATGTTACAAATGGTATCTGTTTTTTTGGTTGAGGAGTTGAAAATAATTCTTGTTTTTTCCTTGACTTGTGATGTTATCAAGGAGTAGGACCCTCATAACATGAAATGTGGAGCTTAAAAAGGCATATCTAAGATATTTAGGTTGAACATAAATTTAACAGGGAGTTGGGTACATAAATGTTTTGAGACACTTCTAGGAGTTGTTACCTCATTATCAAGGAGTTTTCTAAAAAAAATATCATGACATGAATTGATATAAATAACTTCCCAATAAGAGTGCATAATTCATTTGGAGAAATGATTTATGATTTGGTGAAAAGGGGTATATTTTTGAAAATAGATAAAATGGGTTTATTTTAATAAATCATGGTGGAATGTTCAAAAAATTGTTTGAAAGTGGGAATTTTGGAATTTTGGAAAGCCTATTTTTAATTTGTGGGATCTGGTAAATTTGAAATTGATAAAACATTAGTTTCAAGATATTGAGACTAAATGGTTTCTCAATTTCGTTATAAAAAATGGAACCAGTTGGGCGTAGAAGAAACCAACCGGAAGAGGCTTATGAAAATTTGGTGTCACCAGATAAAAAAGGTAACTAACAGTTGAATCAATGTATTTTATAGGATTTTCAAGTCGTAGATAGAGTGAACAGAAGGGATGAATAAAATCAAGTGGATTTTCCATTTAGTTCTATAAGCAGAATCCACTAATCTTTTTGGGTTATTCAAAAACAAAAAAGGTAGATGTTTGGATGGATTTTATGAATTTAATAATTGAATTCTTAGGCACACTATCTTAGTTGAAATTCATGTTGGAAACATACATACTGATGGATGTATCATGCCACTGGTTGGATTTAGCAATCCAAGAAAAATTAGGCCAACACATTGCATGAGATGATTTTAAATAATTGTTTATCAAAAAATTCTATCCTCACTTGTTCATAATTTCTATAATGAAAGAATTTTTTTATCTTGAGGAAATAAAATATCATAGTGACAAATTACGTGGCTAAATTCATGAATTTAGGTTGCATTGTATCTAATGTTTCTGCAAGTATAAATTTGAAGGAACACATTTTTTTAATCAGGGTTAAGGCCATAGTTTATTCTCAAAAATAAATTTTCTTTGTAAAATGGATTATAAAAAATATGTTAAATAGAGAAACGATGGAAGAAAGAGACATATCAGGAACTATAGGTGGAGGAATCGTGTTGATACCTATGGAAAATGGTTGTAACTATATTACTGTAAATAATAATAAGAGGAACACATATCTCCATAATAGTGGTATGACTTGGAATTAGATGGATGGATCAGTAAATCTTCCCCCTAAACCCAATGGTATGATGGGATGCATAAATGCGGTTCTTTTGATCCGATGAATTTGGAATGTATTATACCACCTAGAGAATGCCACACTTTCCACCAAATTGGACGTCTCTAGTGCTATTGTTATAGTGCTCTTTGGCTGGGTGCTCAGGACACATATGATATTTCACAAGCATCATATTATTCAATGAGATAAGGGAAGTATAATAGTTCTAATTAGTAGAACCCATGAAGTTATGTTTACACTAAGAATAATATGACTCATCAACTAGGGAAATCTCGATACGGTAATAAAGAGAAATGTGCAGTGAGTAAACTATTATATCAAGCTAAGTAAGTTATTATATATTAACAATATATACCATCAATTATATGAGATACAATTCTTTTTATTATGAAATATTTTTTTGATATGGGTGCATCAAATTCATTTATTTCTTCTCATATTGTTGATCTTATAGGTTTGAAGGTTGAGATAACGACTTCAATTTTGAAATATCAAACACCTCTTGGCCAAAGATAATGTTGATCCTTTATATGATAAAAGTGTTCTAAAATGATTGATGGAGATGAATTGATATGAGATTTTTCTTTTCTAGAAATGGATGTCTATGACATAATATTATGTATGGAATTGTTGAAAATGTTCAAATCTCACATTGACAACTATACCTGAATGGTTAGTCTTACACTAATGATGGAATCAGGCATCTATTTATAGGGGATTAGAATGTAAAGGTAGGTACAATAGACTTTTTTCCATAATGGGATGGAACTATCTCATACTAGTTGGCATATTTGACCTTTTAATCAATGCATGATATTGGTTATATTGGTTTCCCTATAATTACTGATCAGTTTTATGGTGTTTTTTCAAATAATTTATCAAGGTTTCCAACCAAAATAGAAGGATATTTTATGATTGGTATCTTACTGGGGACCATACTATCTCACTTCTATATTTTTTATGAAACCAAAATAATTAATGGAATTGAAGATATATTTGGATGAATTGGAAAGAAAATGGTTCATTCATCCTCGTACATCTCCATTGGAACCAGTAGTATTGTTTTTTTGAGAAAGGAGGATGGAACTATAAGGGTTTACATGGATTATCATATGATTAACCAAGTTATGTTAAGGAATCATTATCCACTTCCACACATTGATGATCTTTTAAATAAAATTATGGGATCCCAATGATTTTATAAAAATGAATTCTGATTGGGATATAACAAACTTCATGTTCAGAAGGATTATATTCAAAATATAGCTTTTTCGATTATAAATGGACATTATGAATAGGTGGATATACCTTTCAGAATTAAAAATTCATTAGATATCTTTATGGAATTGATGAATTGAATATTTTAAATGTATCTGTATTCTTTTGATGTTGTTTTTATGGATCAAATATTAATGTATTCAAGGACAAGGGCTGAGTATGAGAAACACTTGGCTATAGTGTTGGGTATTTTTTGGATTACAATTTTCATAAAAAAAATTCAATATATAAATTTTGGATACAATTGGAATATCTATGTAATATTTTAAAATGGTGTTTCTATGGATATAAAAAATATAGAGTCTATGAACTCTTGGAGAATTCCATATAATTTCTTTGGGTGACATAATTTCCTTCTATTAATAGATTATTACCGATGAAATTTTCATGAATTTCATTTTTAGATTCACCAATGAAAGCATTAGTAAGGAAGGGTGTTCCATTTCAGTGGAATGATGAATAGTAAAAGTCTATTCAAGAGCTAAAATTTCTACATACATCAACACTTTTCAAGATATTTACATAATGAGGACAATGATATGTGGTGTATTGTGATGAATTGGGATTAGGGTTGGGATGTTTTATCATATAGGGGTCATGAGTTTTCTTATGGATCTCAACAGTTATGGTTTCATGAGAAGAAATACCCAACACATGACTTTTAATTCGCTACTATAGTCTATTCTTTGAATACTTACCATCACTACCTTTTTGGTGAGAGATTTATGGTGTTTACATATCATGAGTTATTGAAACACATTTTACCACAAAGAGATTTGAAACCTAGACAAAGAATATGGATGGAGTATCTCAAAATGTTTGACTTTGAATTGATGTATAGACCATGTAAAGGAAATTATGTAGTATATATATTAATCATGAAGTCATATGGTTAACTGGAAAAAGAATTTTCATATTAGTGGTAGCTAATTTCGATGATAGTCGACATGTATATGGACTGTGAAGATCGAGGTATTATTAATGTTTTCTTTCCAGTTTTTTCCCTGATTTGGCTGAGAAGGTTAAAGAGGCACATACATCAAATTCTAAATGTGTTGTTGTGAGGTCAAAATAGAATGGTGGGGAGACCATTAAGGGATGAAAGAGGGATGAGTGTTCAATTATGTGAAATTGAGATCATATGGTCATACCCATGTCTTGTCAAGAACAACATATCCATGCTTATCACTATTCAAGAAGGGTTGTCCATCCTATAATACAAAAGATTTATAAGGCACTAAAAGGAAAATTTTGGTGGGCTTACACAAAAAGAAAACTGGCTGAATTTTTTATGATATGCCACACCTTTTATAAGGTTAATGAAAATCAACAATGAACAGTTGGTATGATGTAGTCATTACCTATTCTTGTTTGAAAATGTGAATAGATAGCTGTGGATTTTTTTGGCAGGTCTCCCAAGGATGGTTCAGAAACATGATTCCATATGGGTGATAGTGGATCGACTCAAAATGTCATCCCATTTCATCCATATTATTGAATCTCATGCGGTGGAGGCCTTGTCTAAAATTCATACATGAGATTTGTAAATAAGCATGACATACCTATTTCGATAGTATCAGAACAATATTTGAGGTATACGCCATTTTTTGGAAATCATTATAGTAATCCCTAGGAACTCATTTGACTATGAGTATGGTGTATCATCCTCCGAAGGATGGAAAATTTGAAAGGACAATATAAAAATTTGAATACATTCTTCAGACTTGTTAAATTGATTTTAATGGCACATTGGAAGAGAACATATCATTTTTATTGTTATCATATAACAACATTTATCAGACCTTGATACATATGGATCCTTTTGAAAAAATGAATGGGAATCCCTATTGTTATCAACTTTATTAGGTGGAAACATGTGAACATCATGGGGTCGACCAAGCCTTGTACAATAGATAAGGAAGAATATTTAGTTGATCCAAAATTGGATGCATGTGTCTTAGAGTTGTCAGATATTGTATGTGGTTCATTGTTGAAGACCATTGTCATTTTAGGTGGGTGGTCATGTGTTCTCTAGAATCTCTCAAAGGTATGGGAATTATCATTTTTTGGAAGCATGTAAATTTATCTCCTCGATACATAGGTCATTTTAATATACTTTAATTTGTTGGTGACATTGTATATTGGTTTAAGTTTCTAAAATGATTTTGTTCACTGCATAGTGTGTTTAATTTATCTTAATAGAATATGTATTAACCTGATCCTAACCACATGATTCAATGTGATCAAATTGAAATAGAGTCGGATTCTATGTTGATTCATGTGATAGAGTGGATTGTGAATTGTAAAGATATTGTCTTTTAAGGGAACATAATCGGTCTGGTATGGGTTTTATGAAACAATTTTCAGATCAAGGAAGAAACCTAGGAGCGGTAGAAGGAAATGGTCTAGTGATGACTCAAACTATTTTTGGCCAATGAGGGTTTTCTAATTTATAATTGAATAAATTTAAATGTTTGGGAGAATTTAGAACCCCTAGTTTTACATAATTAACCCCTTATTTATGTATTTAAATTATATAAATTAATTGGGTAAATAGTTGGGAGGTTAGGAGGGATTTTGGAATTTTTTGGGGATTTTATAGAGGTTCATGGTTGGAGAATAGTTAGTAGGAACCATGAAACACCTACCAAGAAACCATGAAACTGAAATAGTGGGAATTGGGTAGGTACATGTATAGGAAAATGGTTCATAAAAACCATGAATCTACTAAGGAGAAACCATGAAAAGTGGAACATTGGGGCTTAGAATGGTTGGCTTGTTGTTCGAGTAATCATGTGAGCCAACCATGCATGGGGTGTTTGGAGGTAGTGGGTAGCACATGGTTTGATCATGGTTTTTAGAAAAATTCACCTAAACTATGCAGTGTTCAAAACAAGATCTGGATTTTCTAGATCTAACTATATTCATCCACATAACCTATCATACGGGGATTTTCAATTCCATGCCTTCTTTCAAATCCTGTTTTGGTTCATATATTTCTCTTGGTTTCTGGGGTGTTTTGGGTTTGAATCTTGTTTTCTATTGTGTTCTTGATCTATGACCTTGGTCATGGGGGAATTGTATGGTACTTGGACTCCACTTTTTTCAATGGGATGTTGTGAGGTTGTGGTGTTTTGGAGTTGGATTAGTGACAGTTCTAGTGTCACCACTTGTGGGGTATGTTGTTGAGGTGGTTTGTACCCATGAGTTGGATGAGTTTCGGGGTGAAAATGATGGTTTGTTTTGATAATTTTTCTCCCCTATCCTTGGATTATATTTCCCATTTTGTTTCCCACTTGGACCCCCTTACATTTGAGGATAATTTCATGGTTTTGGGTGGCCAGAACAGGCCGTATGTTTTGGCCGTAGGGTTTGGCCGCACGGTTTTGTAAACCGTGCAGCCAAACCGTGCAAGGTGTCCCGGTCATTAAAAATCTTCTTGAAATTCCAAGTTTTACCTCCCATGATTTATCCAAAATCTACCATATCTTCCCCCATTTAATCATTTCATCCATTTAATCCTCCCAAGCCTCTCAAACCCTCATTGGAACTCCATTTAGAAGGGGAGTTTGGTGGAGGAACTTCACACAATCTCAATTAAGTGTTTCTCATTCTTATTCCATCCCCTTTTCATGAATTTTATTCAAATTTCCTTGAAGTACCAAATAAACAGAGGGCAGGGTTTCAAACCTGGGTTTTAACTTTGGGTTTCCTTGTTACGATATTTTGTTTTTAGGCTCGATCTACCTTCCATGAGGTTTGACGGTGGTACGATTGAATTTTCGCACAAACGATTCAATGTTTTAAGGATTTTGGAAGGTGATTCTGTGTGTATGAAATCCTAATGAATTATCTTGTTGTGTTTATAATATTTTCATGTTTATCTCATTTTTTTTGCGACAAATGTTTTAGTGGTATTTGTAAAGAAATTGAACATTAATTTTCATTTTTATGTGAAATTGGGGGTTTTTCATAGAAATATTTAATTAGTTCATTTGGGGCTTCCCTATAAATATTTAGTTTATTTTAGTGAAATGTATTAGGTCTGAAAATCATATTATGAATGTTTATATCCTTCAGTTGTTGCTATGAAAATTGTTTTAATGGTGTTTGTGAAGTATATGAACTTTAAGTGCCATGTTTGTGTGAAAATGGAGGTTTTACAAATATATCACATCTTGGTTCATATGGAGCTTCCCAATAACAGATTTCTTGGATTAATTTAAAGGTATTGGGATTCCATTATTGTTTTTCTGGATTATAATCATGCACATAGAGTGAAAAGTGGGGATTTCAAGGGGTTTGGGGCGCAAAACAATATCAGATTTTGAGAAGTTGTTTTATTGAAAATAAAAATGTTTTGTTGTGTGTTTTAAGTGGTATAATGTTTTAATAGTTACTTTATTGTTTTTATGTTACTATTAGTGGTGTTTTTCTATGAAATTATATGAATTTATCATGATGAAATTTTTTGAGCACAAAGGTGGAAGCCGGGGTACCTAGGTAGGTGGATATGTACTAGTACGCTAGTGATCCAAATGGGTTTGGTCCCTATATCTCTGAGAAAAATGAATAACAAAAACTCTAACTAAACTATATGGATGATTTTGGGGGCCAATATGTTATAGATATGTTCCATACTAGTGGATCATGCATGAGAGAAGACTTTGACATGGATATATTACACCAAGGTATGAGGTACATAGGGCCTTAGACTATCTAGTGCCTAGGGTGTTCCTGATGTACGTGCTCATTGGTTTTTTGTTATTTACCCATGTTTTAGGGTTTCTTTGGATGTGAATTATAGTATCTAAAATTTATTATTAAAATGTGTTAACATTATGAATGTTTTATTTTGAAAAATGTTTACAATTGAAAGTTTGATTTCATGGGATTTATTGTTGTTTTTTCTTACATATTAAAACTGCATGATTTTCACCTTGTATAGAATACTATTTGGAATCATTGTGTGGTATACTATTTGGATTAGACTCACACCATACATACACCATTTGGGTGTAAGTATACTTTATTATGTTTGACACGGGTCAAGGAAAAGCCTTGGGTGAAGGCAGTTCGGGTTGTCAATCCCCTCATATGGAGTGGTGTAGTGGAGACAACTCAGGGGTGAGGACCCCTTGTCATGTGGAGTCTTTATATCTGATTTTATTCTATTTATATTTATGTTTTGACCTCTTTTACCATATTTAAAACCATGTATTCCTATCTGGTTTCTGTTAAGGGTTTTTTGGCAAGAATATTTCACACTCATATTATTAATTATTTTTAGTGTTTTATGCTTTCATACTTGGGTAAATCATTCCCAAACCAAATTTATTAATACCCGAGCACTTTTGAAAACACATAGGGATAAGGAATACCCTTCAGGCCTTCTCATGGGTTGGATTTGGTGCTATTATTAGTGGAGACCACATTCTGTTCATGACAAAATGTTATCAGAGGATGTTCAATATTTGGGTCATGTTCTTTGTGGAAGAGTTGGGATAGTCTGGAAGTAGGATTTTGGGGACTTGAAAATCCGGTTATGGGTAGTGTTCCTGGCTATAACACCTTTCTATGGGATTCATGTCTCCCTAGGATTTTGGGTTTTATCTATGTTTATTATTTCTCCTGGTTATTTGATGACGAGTGAAATGAAAAGAGATTTGGGTCAATGGTCTTTGTGAGCTCCCAGGGCCTGGAAAGCCATGTGGATCTGGGGATATTTCATAAAAATACTCTCTATGAAAGTGAAGTGATTGTAATATGGCCTCCAACAATATTTCCATGTCACCCACCGACAATAGTTTCCTCTCACATTGTCTTGCATCTCCTTGTTTTGGAATCATGGAAACATGGTTTTTAAATTAAAATGAATTGATTTTAAAGAGTGAGAATTTTTTTGAAGTGATTTTTTATTAAATTTAAAATGGTTATATTTATTAAATTATATAATGAAATTTTAGAAATATTTTTGAAAGGGTAAATTATGTGTTTACACCTCTTTTGAAAGTATGAATTATGTTAAAGGGGGTTTTGAAAATGTGTTTCCAGTAGAATTTTATAAACCATGGAAAAGTGTTTTGAATTGAATTAAGTGTTCTAGAATTTATGTGTGGGGGTTAAAGATGGATTTATATTTTTTAACAACTAAGAATTTAAAAAAATTTATGAAATTTTAGAACTTTGTTTTGAAATGATAAGATTTGAGTTCTTATTTAAATGTAGGTTTATGAAATGGTGTTTTTAATGAAATTAGAAGTGTTTTTAAATGGGTTGAAATGTTTTGAAATAGTTTTGAAAGGAATGAAATTGAGTTTTTATTGTATTATGGGTTCTTTTATAAATTGGGTTGTAATATTTAAAATAGAATTTGATTTTATGGTTAGCGGTTTTGAGAAAGGAAAAGTGTGGTTAAAAAGGATTTGATTTTGTAAAGAGGAAAGGATTGGTTTTGGTCTTTTTTGTTCTCAAGGTTGAAATTGTTCATGGGTTTATATGGGAATATTGATGGTTAGTGGCATGATTGGACAAGTGTTAGGATGGATATGAGGTGGTTGCCCGGTGCGGCATGTAAACATGCATGTTCGAGGCTCATGAGATACCATTGGTAAATGTACAACCCAGCGAGAATATTTTTTTAGAATTCTTTTAATGAAAAGTGTTCTATTTTGATAATGTGTGGTTGAGAGGTTTGGCTTTTGTGTTTTCAGGATTTTTATTGTGGGATGTTTCATAATTATGAACCACTTTTATTTAAACAATCTTTTGGGTTGGTGTTTCATAGATAAGTTGGAACAAAGTGTTGGTCAGTGGTCTCTTTTGAAAAAAAAATTGGGGGGTAAATGCGGTGGCTTCCCTCATGTGTTTGGTTCAGGTTTTTGGTATGTTGTGACCAAATGACCTGATTTTTTGGGTCAATGTATTTTCTTGTTGGATATGGTACACCCCCATAATGATTTAATGTATGATTCATTTGTGGCCTATAGTGAATCACCATTTGATGATCCTCTAGTTGATCAACATAAAGAATTTCTTATTGAGATTTGGTGATTGAGTTTACCCCTATTCTTTTTCTGTTATGTGGATTCCCTTGTAGAGGGAGAGTGGTTGTGGGAGGTTGAAATACACCTTAGTTTCTTAGGTTACCTGATTCGTTAAAGGTGAATGCAGTTCAAGGATGTCGGTGTAGAATGATGTCTTAATTGGCCTTTGGGTATTTTGTCAGTATCATCAAAGAAAGAGTTCGCTTTAGGCCACCAGTGTGGAAAATATGGTCAAGAGTGGCTATTATGGACACTTGATGGAATCGTGTGCTGTTTGGGATTTAGTATAAGGTCCCTCCCGTTGTGTTTTTTTAGTCTCAATGGTCTTGTTTGGTGACTCCTTGTGATGTCGTGTGCTCATTTGACTATAAAGGTGAAGGTATTGCATTCATCTGAGAGTCTCTGTTATGTTGGGAGTTTGTCTCCCTTAGAAAAACATAAAAATCCTCTATCATGGAGGATGGTTTTTATATGTTTCCTTTCATTCTGTTTTTCCTACCATAAGAAACAATGTGTGACGTGTGTGTATCCTCTAAGCCCTTGTGTTGGTAAAATTATGGGTTGGGGTAAAGTGGGTTTGATGCGTGTTATGTCTCATTGAGACTATCTGGGATCACATCATATTTATTTATGGCACTAGAAGAAGAAGTTCCATTCGGGGGTTTCCAAATCCTAAATATGAGGCCAAAGATGCTTCAATCATTTAAGCTCCATCCATAGGTCCTGGAGAAAAGCTAGCGCATAGTCAGGGGAACTCCCAAGGTCATTTAAACCCTTGTACAAAGTCTTATCCTCGGTATGAAAGATGTGGATAGTTTAAATCTCTGGATTCTTCATCTTTCAATTGTATTACTCGTTCGATGGAAAGAGATTGGAGGACCTCGTGTCCATGTTATATCCCAATTTCATTCCCTTCCCAGTTGAATTCCATTGAGTTTTTAGAGAAAGGTATGAATATTTGGCTAGAAAATTTGAGCACATGGTTTGTGCATGATTTGTAGTGACCATGTGCTAGGGATCCATGCAGATAGAATTATCCCCACGGTTAGTGCACGGTTTCCCAAATTGTGTGAACTAATCGTGCAGTCATCACAACTTTTATAATTTTGGGGTCTTTTTGTGATGTCCCATGTTGGTAGGTTAAGATGGTTGATTCTTATGGTCGGGAGACCCACAATGGGTCTCATGTATGTTCTTTTGGAAATGTCTAATGGAAGTCTACCCCTTGTACTAGGATTCTGCTTGGGCCTCCCCATGTTAGTGTCCTGGTCCTTTCATGGGATAATTCAATTTTCCTATTATGGTGGGGATCCCATTTGTGTTTCCCCGTACAAGTATCTCACACTTGTCTATGGTCTTGGATTGGAAGTAGGTAGCCTTTTTCAGAGTTATCTAACTACCAACATCTTCCTTGGTTAAACGTTTGGATTGGAGAGCACCCAATGGTTTAGTTAAATTATGGTAAGTTTGATGCTGGCCGTCGTTGTTGTTAATTTGGGTAAATTTCTTGATTCCCGTTTGGATAATTCTTGAGGGGTTTTATTTTGGGATAAATTCTTAGTGTGCTTGATCATTTCTGGATATTGTTGTAAGTTTTGTTTTGTGTGAGTATTAGTTACTTAATTGATCACTGGAGGTGTTTTGGCCTTTGTGGAAAAAACATGGAAAAGGAGTACATCTTGTTTTATTTGTTGGGTTGAGATTTTTTCTATTGGCCTTGCTGTGGATTTCAGAGGGAGGAAATTATTATGGTGGGGAGACTTGTCAGACCCGGATTTTCAATTCCATGCCCTGTTTCAAATCCTTTTTTGGTTCTTAGATTTGTCTTGGTTTTTGGGTGATCCAGGTTTGAATTTTGGTGTCTATTGTGTTCTTGATCTATGAACTTGGTGTTGAGGGAATTTTATAGTACTTCTCCACCTCTTTTTTCAAATGGATGGTGTGAGGTTTTTGGTTTTTTGTAGTTGGATTGGTGACACTCCTAGTGGCACCACATGTGGGGTAAGTTTTTGAGGTGGTTTTTACCCATGAGTTGGGTGATTTTTGGGGTGAAAAGGATGGTTTATTTTGGGAATATTTCTCCCCTATCCTTGGGAAATCATTCCCCTTTGTTTCCCCTTATAATCCCTTGAAATTGGTGGAGAATGGTATGGTCTTGGGATTCTAGAACAGGCCACACAGTTTACTAAACCATGCATCCAGACCGTTCAAGGTGTCTAGGTCATTAAAAATATTCTTGATATTCCATGTTTTCTATCCTGGGTTTAATCCAAACTCGGCCCTTTATTCCCACATTAGAACATTTCATCCATGGAAGCCTCCCAAGCCTCTCAAACCCTCATTGGAACTCCATTTTCAGAGGTGATTTTGTGGAGGAACTTCACACAATCTGAAGTAAATGTTTGTCCCTCTTATTTTCTCCCCTTTTCATGATGTTTATTCCAATTTCCTTAATGTCCCAAATTAACATAGTCTAAGGATTCAAACCTAGGGTTTAAATTTGGGTTTTATTGGTCTTATATTTTTTTATGTACAATCTACCTTCCATGAGGTGCATTGGTGGTGCGATTGAATTTTCACACAAAGGATTCATAGTTTTAACAATTTTTCTAGGTTATTCCTTGGGTATGAAATCCTTTTCACTTATCTTGTTGTGTTTATAATATTTTCAGGTTTATCAAATTTGATTATTAGAGAAAAAATTGGTTTTAGTTGTATTTTTAATGCAAATGATGTTTAAGTTCCATTTTTATGTGAAATTTTGGGGGTTTTCATTGAAATATTTGATTGGTTCATTTAGTGTTTCCCTATAACTAAATATTATATTATATTGAAATGTATTAGGGATTAAAATATGGTTTTTAATATTTATCTCATTTGTTTTTTGATGTGAGAATTTGTTTTAATGGTGTTTGTGAAGCAAATGAACTTTAAGTTCAATGTTTGTGTGAAAATTGAGGTTTTACAAAGATATCAATTCTTGGTTCATATGGGGCTGCCATATAACTGATTTTTTAGTTTTATTGAAAGTTAATGGGATACCAGTTTTTGTTTTTTTAATTATAAGTGTGAACATAGTGTGAAAAGTGGGGATTTCAATGAGTTTTAGGTGCAATACAATGCAATATTTTGAGAACTTGTTTTATTGAAAATCAAAATATTTTGTTGTGTGTTTTAAGTTGTATAGACTTTGAATAGATACTATATAGTTTTTATGTGAAAATTAGTCATGATTTTATATGAAAAGGGATGTATTTAGAATGATGGAATTGTTTGAACACAAAGGGGGAAGACCAGGTACTTAGGTGGGAGGATATGTACTAGTACGCTAGTGATCTAGATGGGGTTTTGTCCCGGTTTCACTGAAAAAAATGAATAAAAATGATTATAACTAAACTATATGGATGATATTTGGGGAACAGTAGGTTATGGGTATGTTTCATACTAGTTTCTCGTGCATGGTAAAGGATTTTGACCTGGATATTTTACACTAAGGTATGAGGTACAAAGGGCCCAAGACTATCTAGTTCCTAAGGGTGTTCCCGGTTGTGGTGCCCAGTGGGTTTGTGGTATTTTAGCTTGTATAAGGGTGTTTTTGGATGTACATTACAGTATCTAACATGTATTATTCATATTTTTTAACATTATAAATATTTTATTTTGAAATCATTTTACAATTTAAAGTTGCATCTCATGGGATTTATCACCATTTTTTCTTACATATTAAAACTGCATGTCATTCCACCTTATATTTCATACTATTTGGAATAATTGGGTGGTATCATATTGGGATTAGGATCACACCCTACTTACACCCCTTGGGTGTAAGTAGACTTGATTATGTTTGACACAGGTAAAGTAAAAGCCTCGATTGAAGGCAGTTTGGGTTGTTAGTCCCCTCCTATGGTGCGGTGTTATAGAGACAACATGGGAGTGATGGACCCTTATTGTGTGTAATATTTATAGCTTATTTTATGATGTTTTTAAATATATATGGACCTATTTTACCTTATTTGAAACCATTTATTCAGATCCGATTTTTCTTGAGGCTTTTTTGGAATGAAAATTTCAGATTCATATTATTGATTGTTTTTAATGTCTTATGTTTTTGTACTCAGGTAAATCATTACCAAACCAAATTTATTGATACCCAAGAACTTGTGATAGACCATGGGGATAGGAAACATCCTTCTGGCCATGTCATGGGCTGGATTTGGTGCTGGTATTTGTGGTGACCAGATTTGGTTCGTGACATAACCCATCATTTTTTCCTTAATCTGAACCAAAAACGATTTCCACTTCCTCCAAAGGCTATAGAAACCTACCCAAATGATCTGGGAGTGATCTTATAGAAATTATTGGGTCATTAGAAGCGTATATTCCTTGTTAAGTGCTCATTTATACTATTTTTCATTAGTTTTCATGTTCATACCTATCTCAGACTCATGGATCTAATCTGTTGGGGACATAACCATGGTTGGTGTTGTCAATAATGTAGAAGTATGATTGTTTAGATGACAGTGAATAAGATGTAATCTATGTTTTGGAATATCAACTCTATTTTGATGAAACATTTGTTTCATTTTTCATTTTTCCTATGTTTTTTAGGTATGTGGATTCACTATCAAATCCTCTTAGTTATAACATGAAATATTTATTTTAAATCAATTAAATTTCAGAAATTAAAATTTAAAATTGTAGTGATAATATTTATAGAAACCCTCTTTGGTGATGGTTTTTGAAATTAAGGAAATTTTTTGTTTTGTGAAAAGTTTCATTTTTACATGATTTTAAAATTATGATTTTAAAATATATGATAGGTTTGGATTTTTGGAATGTTATTTTTAGAAATTTTTTCAATAATTTTTTGTAATTAAAATGGTTTTGTTCAATTGGTTTGGACTGTTATTTTGAATATGTGTCGGCCTGAGTTCATTTTGATGATGTGATCAAGTATACAGGGCATGTACCATTGGGGTACAACTATGTGAACCTACAGAAGGATTGTGTTCCATATTTGTACTTGATATATAGTTTTCTTTTGATGACTTGGTTTAAGGATTGGAAACAACTCATGAGTATAGAACTTTCACCAAATTATGCATTTGTGGTTGTGTGTGAATCATTGAACATGTTATAAAAAAATATTTTATGAATTGGATTCAAAGACTTGTTTGGTTACCACGATTGAAATTTTATTTATTAGAAATGGTCTTTGTTTTGATAAACTATTTGAAACTGTTTTATATAAATTGTTTTATATAAATCTGAAAACATGTTCTATCCCATTGACATGAGTAGGGAAGTCCTTGGTAAAATCTTATTGAGTTTTATAATCACCCCTTCTTGGTCACTTTTGTGCTTTTGAAAATGTTGTATTTCAAGATACAGGTAAAGGAAATGTATCTCAATTCTTTAGTGAAGAATTATAATACCTTGGGCATGGATTTTTGAGTTGGAGCCTGGAGATTATGGGAGTTTTATCTAGTTTTCTTGGTTGTCTTTGGGTTATTCATTTCAATTTCTAATTTGTGATCTGATATAGTTCATGTTATGGTTTGGTTTTGATGGATTTGTTATACTTTTGAGTTGTATTTCATTGTACTCATGCATCATTTAGTGTTTTTTTGTTTATAGTTATCTTGGTTTGGTTGTTTTGTTTCAATGAAAAAATAATCATCCAACTATTATAAAGCCCTTTCCATTTATTTCTAGCCTTTGGTATCTTGGGGGTGTCGACTAAGGCCTAGTAATTTATCTAGCTCTTCCCAAGATAATGGGTGTTGGGAGGGATGTTACACAATGTTAGATAATAAATAATATCTCATTGGCCCTTATTATTCCCATACCCCTTAGTGATCCCCATGTCAAAGTTATCAACCAATTACTTTTATTACTTAACATACAGAAAAATATAAGATAAATAAATATAATTTAATTTGAATTAATAAAATAATACTTACATGAATATTATTTAATATATCCTTTCTCATCATACCATTAATATCAGTCACTAGGCCACCTTAATATTTACCAAACATTGAATAATGTCTATTAATTTAAATAAATAATTTCAACTATATTATTTGTAGAGAAATAAATATTATATTCACTATACCAGAGAATAAATATTTATTAAATGTTATCATAAACTAATAAATAATTTTTTACCTTATGAATATATCATAGACTAATAATAATTATATATTCATTTAATTATATAAATAATTACCTGGTAAATAAATATTTATATAATATTCAACTCATGTGATATTCTCTATAATAACTTGTGACTTAATAAAAATGATCAACCAAACATGAATAATTATTAAACCATATACAAGAATAATATTTATTCAATACTTTTTAATTTATATTAAATTTAAGAAAGGTTCTGGATACACTTAATTTGTAACCCTCCAATATCATTTCTCAGCGGCATTAGTCTACAAAAACTAAAGTCCAATGTTAGCTTCAAGCTACACCCCATAAATCCCATAGAGAAATAATTTAATTTCATAGTGACATAAAAACTCATATTAGATTACACTATGGAATATAATCCTTTTATATCTATATCTCTAACCTAGTAGTTTTCACACTAGTGTCGTCAACCTATGTGCTCGCTATCTTTTTCTTTGACATTTTGACAAAACAATTTCCCATATATTACTATAGACATGGATTTAAATAGGTAGTTTCATTATCATAAAATGGTCCATAATATCAAATACTATCAACAATAAAATGTAAAAACCTTTCATTCATTATTCCTTAATACATAAAACCAATGAGGCAACCAACATACACTACTTCTCAACAATATTTGTTTGCAGAGTTTTTATCAGTACATAAAAGTATGTTACTTAGAATATGAATTAGCATTAATATTAATGTATACGGATAATTACACACATCTATATATAGGAACTCCAATGATATAGATAAATGTATATTTCTTTATAGAAGGTCATGTTCTCATAATATCTTACTCAGAATATTTCCAAGGTTTTACACTGTAACAACCCGATATTTTATGATAAGTAATCTTTTTAATTTATTTCATGTCTTGTGTTTTATGCTACAACAATATAATCATGTGCTATATGCCACACTGTATTAGTCTGAAGTATACGCAACACTATTCTTAGATTGTGTTATACACAATTTCAAGTTTGTTTTATAATAGTCATTCTACGCAACATTGAGTGTGTGTGTATATATATATATATATATATATATATTCAATGTATACATGAAATATGGTTGGATTAAGTTATATGAAATAATGAAGGATTCTTTCACAATATGCAACCCTGACTTGGAATGCATTACACGCAATCGCGACCTTCCACGATAGCGTGTGTTGTACGCAATACCGAGTTTTACTAAACAACGATATATTATTATAATATTATTATGAACTAGACGTTATGAATAGTATTAACTAAATTTTGAATTTTATAACATTATTATTCATCTTACACATTTTCTATAACATGGTATAAGAACAAAATAAATTTTTCGGGTAAAATAAGTATTTTTCAAAAAATGCAGTTTTGCAGCCTTTTGATGGTGCACCCACTTCAAATCTAGTTTTTGACCTGTTTATAAGTTCAATTTTACAAAATAAAATTATTATTTGGAATCAGGATATAAAATTTTACCTTGGAAGTTTTTTTCATATTATTCTGATAACTTTCATATTATAATAAATAGTAAAAACATGCTATATTTTAATTAAAAACAACTTTTTTCATCATAATACCTTATGTGGTTAAATTATAAAATTTAATGGTTTTAAATTATAAATAGAATATATTTTTAACATTAAATATAATGTATGTCATTATCCTTGATTTTACATTGAATTCCTAGGTTAAATAAATTCAATCTTTTGTAATGTTTTAAACAAAAACCCTTTTTCTTTCGACAACAGGATTAAATTTAATTTAATTTATGCAACTTCTGTGAATTGAATTTGGAAAAATGGATTCCATATTTGGAATAAGTGGGTCCAAATTATATTAATAGACTACTTTTTTTGGGCTTTATGAATAGTAACAACGGTAAAATTTATTTACCATAGTAAAAGGTAAATTGAGTAATTAAGGGTAAATATAATATTATAAAATTATTATAATACTTGTATTAATAAAATTGGATGATTATAATTTGTAATAATTCATAATTGGGTCAAAATGGAATCCATTAGAACCCACTTGGAGGTGATTTAGACCTTTAGTTTATTTTATTTAAAGGAAAGTGAAATATGTCTCACTCAACTTTAATAATTAAAGTATTTTTAATATAAGTTTATGCAGAATATAAATTAGGTTATAAATACTCATTTGAAATATAAAATGTTTTTATTTTTCATGGTAATTTATTTGTAATTTTTAAGAGTTATTTAATTACCTTATTGTCTTATACATTAATGATACAGAAATTATTTATTTAGTGAAAAATAAATATTATAGTTTTTATTGAAATAGTAATACATACCAAAAGGCCCAAAAATCTTCTAAAAACTTATTATTAGTGTATATATGAACCCTAATCATCAATTGGCCGAATATTTGACCATTTGGATCCTTATTAAGGCGATTGTGACACTTATATTATTTTATTTTAAATGATGCCAAAGTTGCCACCTTCATAACTTAATAAATATAACAATTTAAATATTGTGATTTTAAGACAATAAATTATAGTAAAAGTATTATTGTAAAATTTAATATATTTAAATTCATCATAATATTTTATTTGTAATTTTTATGCGACAAATAAGTATATTAAATAATTATACAAAAATGTTGTAGTAATTATTTTATTAAGAGATAAACCAAATTAATGGTTTTAAAATTAATAAAATAAATTTTATATTAACTATTTAATGTGCTCCACTAATTTTATTGATACATATAACATTTTATTAATCTATTAAAGCTTTTAGTTCGAACATATCTTCTGTACATATTTTAGTTAAATTCAAATAAATGAATAGTGTCAAAATTGACACTATTGTTATTTTATAAAAATAACATATTATAAAATTGTTTTAAAATCACAAAAATATTTAAAAATAATTAATTTAAATTTATATGGTCTAAAATGTTATAAAGTATCCAGTTATGGATAATTCACAACAAATAAGTAATTGTTTGTTATAATTTAAAATTTAGAATTTTATTACCACAAATAAAATTAAATTGATTAAATAAGGATAAATCAAGTTGATAATGTTTAAAATAAATTCCTAAAATGTCTAAATTTTATTGGATGATGATATTAAAACCTTATCGTATCTAATATTCGGATATTAGTCATTTGGGAACTTTTTTAGTGGGGTTGCGATTTAATATAATCTAATATTTCTTATATTTCCCAAGGTGCCCCTCTCCACCCTTATAAAAGGGAACCTCCTCCCTCTCTTCCTCAAACCACATTGAGCCTTCAAGATCGTCCAAACCATGCAAAAGTATCTTCTCCACTTCCATAGAAAAATCCTAGAGGTCATGGTCTTCTTCAAAGAACAATTTTAGTGCCCTAAAAGGAGGTCTCAAAGAGGCGCCTCAAAGAAGACGTAATGTCCATTACAGATTCTTTCAACTTTATATCTTCTTCTACTTATTCTTCTTTAGTTGATTCATTATGAAGTAATAACATCAGTAACACTCATATACTGAAATGTTATTATAAGTATGAAACAACCCTATTTCACCATCTATCCATCCTACGGAAAATGAAATCACCGTGCGTGCATACAGACGGAATACCGTCTCCACACCGTGGTGTAATCTATTTTCCACAACCACCTTAATTGGATGGGTATAATGGTGTAAATAATGAATATATATTATTATTTTAAAGTGATATTGATTCTGAAATAGAATACATACACTCCAATACAATTTCATGGGAACGATATCATCGCTCATGCGTACGTACGGATTACCGTCTCCACGATGCGATGAGATTCATTTTCCATGTTAACAATTCAAGAATGATTATAATGTATATATAATAAGTAATAATTAAATATATGAAATAATAATGCTACTGGATTTATTTACATATATATTTATGTCATATTCTTAATTCTATTCAATTCAATAAGGAAACGAAAACAACATTCATGTGTACGTACGACCTACCATCTCCATGAACGGTGTATTTATTTGCATTTATCGATCTATTATATATATGTATATTCTGAATATATATTATATATAAATCATGTTTTACATTTTGGATGTAATTAATCATGATCTATGTAGTCATAGGAATAATTACAAGTTAAAACACGAACGACAAATGAAACTATTATACCCAAAACGCTACTTTAACATGAATTTACAAAAGAACGAGTAATATAAAAACATAAGTGAACCATATATGATATAATAACAATGAATATGATTCTGTAATAAGTCAATGACATTATTTAAATCATTATACATGAGGTTTGGATACGTATGAAGCATATCAGACCTAAGGTAAGGGATAATTGTGCAAGTCTCATTTTTATCCTAGATTGCTTATTCATATGTATTTACTGGGGTTATTGCTATAATCCCTGTCCATGTTATATAAAAGTGTATTCATGTAATTTTAAAGTCCTTTTTACCCATTTGACTTTTACCCCATGGTATGTATGGAATCTGTCTTTTATTTACCCTACAAGGTACTTTTTGACTTTTCCGACAAAAGTACGAGAAGAATGTTTTTTAATGTATACGACATGAAATGATTTTTACGGTTTTATAAAGCCTTATTTTCATAAATATTCCTCCAAACTATTTCATTACTATTTTAAACAAAATCTCCTTCTTTTAAAATTTAATGAGATTTTGTGAAAAGAAAAAGATTTTGAAGAAAAAATGATATTTTCTTCAAGAATTCATTTCAAGTTTTTTATCAAAACCATTTTCATCTAAGATGACATTTTTGACATGTGTATGTTTCATGTATCGTGTCTCTATGATTTATATGGTTTCACTTTTCTATTGATGAAATGATATCCAATTTGTTTGTATGGATTACGTTATGATGGAATGATGTTTATGAAACCCATTTTATTCTTGGGTTATGATGAATGATTTATGTTTATTTTGTGGAACAATTAAGAATTATTTCATTATGAGATGGGTGGGACCTATATCTCCCTCCAATGAATTTGGTAAAGATTTATATCTCATGAGATAGACATGGCTGGAACGATAAGTTAATCTGGTTTAGTATTACAGGACTGGAACGAGAAGTGAACTCGATTCAGAAAGGGACTTTGTCCACTAAGATGGTCTTGGCAGCAATTCCGTGGCTACTATGAAAATAATTACATGTGCTTAATGGATACCACAATTACATGTTTTATTCCGATGCTATTTTATAATTATTTATGTTCCATTATGATCCATTCCTTATGTACTTCCATGTTTTATGTCGTTGCTCAAGATTTTGATTTTTAAACATTATGTTCATGTTTTTAAGATCAAATGTATATGGTATGTTTTGTTTTATCCATGCTTACCCTTATTTAGCATTTGAGCTCACCATTTTTATGTTTTATTTTCCCCCAGGATTAAAAAAAAGGTTTTAGGTAAGGAAACAAAAAGTGGAAGATCTTTTTGGGAGATGTTGAAGATCTTTCACCGTGATTAGAAGATTACGTTCCAAGTTTCCAAAGAAACTAAACTATTACGGTCTTTGTGTGTTTGTTTTTGTTATGTATTAAGTATTCTGCAAAAGTATTGTAATATCCATGTACGTCAAGCATAGGGTATCTACAGTTGGTATTAGAGGAAAGGTTTAGTTAACCTTTGGAAACTAGGATGCGAAAATTTTAATGAGATCCCAAGAGATATTTCTAAGGTATTTCTAGGGATGTCCCTAAGGATAATTATACGTATAGGTTATAGTCCTAGAACTATGGTAACGATATTATAATTTAACCTAAGATGTTAGATATTGAGGGTACTCCCCCTTTACTATTTTGTTTTCCCTATCATGATTTTTTCCTCTCACACTATTCTTTTTGGGTTTAAGAAAATGGATGGAAAGAAGAAGATTCACGATAATAGAGGATATGACGGACAATGGAATGATATTATTCATGAGAATCCAAATGAAACGGGATTTGGAAGTCCAAACATTGTTATTATGCCTAATCAGCAATCTCATAATATGATCAATAATCTCAACTTTGGTAAGTTTCCCGACTCAGATAATAAGAGAAAGATGGAGTTTCATGATGATCATAGACGAAAGAAAGTTCATTTTCCCTCATGTAAATCATGTGGGATAAGGCATCAGGGAGAATGTTTCAAAGGAACTGGAAGATTCTTTGGGTGTGGAAAAGAAGGACACAAAGCCAGTAAGTGCAAAGGAAAAGGTTTAGTTAACACCATGGACAAGGATAATAGTATTGCTATGACATAAACAATGATTAGATGTTTTAAATGTGGAATGTATGAGAATTATGCAAACCAATGCCCTAAGGGAAAATCTCATGAAGAGAATCAGCATGGTTATTTGAGTAGTATTTATGTGGATGATGATGAAGATATTACAAATGAAATATGAGTTGAAAGAAATGATGAAGCTCAGTTAGTAGTTTAAGAAGTTAGTGGAATGATTGTATGTTTATAAAGAATAATGTATGGTACTATGGAATAAAGAATCATATAAGGATTGTTACACTATTGTTTTTCCTAAAGTATTTGAAAGTATATGTTGAATGTTACTGGTAACCATGAAAGTTTATTCGGATATTTTTGGAAAGTAAATGATATGCGCATAATGAAAGGATAAAAAGATAATGAGATGTTTGATTGTATTCATGATCTAATGATTGATATAAGGACTAACTGATATTATGGTTTGAGTATATAGAATTTTTGGGATTTTGTTATATGGAATGTGTTAAAATTTAACAACATTCATGTTTTCACTAAGGTTCAATGGGTATTAATTCTTAAAGAGAATACATGATTAAGGTATTCACATGTTTTTAATTTGACCAACAAGATATATCTTATGATATATTGTGGATAAATGATCGCATTCACGTGATTGTTATGTGAAATTTCAAGTAATCATTTTCATTATACTATGAGCTTGGACCGATGTATTTTAGATAAACCTAAAGATTGGAATGGATTATGTTGTTCATAAGTTAATATTGTTTAAGGATAGAAATTTTTTCGATATTATTGATGGGATGTTATAGTAATGTAGTTTTAGAAAAAGGACAACCTGCAAGATGGGTGACAACCCATCGCCTCGGACAAGGCTGTGGGAATCTAACCCACAACTGAAGTGCGACTGGTCTTTATCATATACCACTGGCATACAGGAAGTCCCTGGTTAGTAAAAACTAGTTTTATTTTATTAAGAGGTATGATATATGAAGTATAAGATCATTTTTGGAATCATATACGATTAACCTCACCATAGATGGACTTATGTATATTTGATAACTTTTGCTATCCTTTTGTTTGAAACAGATGGAATGACCCATCATTCTATCATAGGATCTGTTAACACTTCACAAATAACAAATTCAACTTCATTTCTTTAATAGATGAAGTGGAAATTGTTCAATGCACGAACAATAGTGAGATTGTACCAAAATCAAGCAAGTATTTCTTCTAATTAAAAATTTTCAACTTTAGGGAAATGATATTGAAAACCAAAAATGTTGTCCTAGTGCTCTTATATCTGATGAATCATATGGTACCTTAGATCATCACAAATTTATGGCTTTGTGATTGTAGGATTTTTCATATCCATGTCCTCTACCACTCTCCATCAGAACATGATGGTTTGATTTTTCTTCCATATCTATATTTTCACCTAAGTTCTCCTATGTGGAAACCGAGTGATTAGTTAATTTGGGTAACCGTTCCATTTCGTACATTAGTTTTTAAAGTTACGTTTTGGGATTTCATTTTACGATGTGTGTTGCAATTAAAGAAACTTTCAAGTAGAAAACCATGTATAACCCCGATGAATTTCTAGGGCGAAATTCATTTTAAGGGGGGTAGAATGTAACAACCCGATATTTTATGATAAGTAATATTTTTAATTTATTTGATGTCATGTGTTTTATGCTACAACAACATTATCTTGTGCTATATGCCACACTGTATTAGCTTGAAGTATACGCAATAGTATTCTTAGATTGTGTTACACACAATTTCAAGTTTGTTTTATAAAATTCATTCTACGCAACATTGAGTGTGTGTATATATATAAATATTCAATGTATACATGAAATATGGTTTGATACTATTATATATAATAATGAAGGATTCTTTCACAACACGCAACCCTGACTTGGCTTGCATTACACGCAATCGCGACCTTCCACGATAGCATGTGTTGTACGCAGTACCAGGTTTTACTAAACAACGATATATTATTATAATATTATTATGAACTAGCCATTATGAATAGTATTAAATTAATTTTGAATTTTATAACATTATTATTCATCTTACACATTTTCTAGAACATGGTATAAGAACAAAATAAAATTTTCAGGTAAAATAATTATTTTTTAAAAAATGAAGTTTTGCCACCTTTTAATGGTGCACCCAATTTAAATCTAGTTTTTGACATGTTTATAAGTTCAATTTTAAAAAATAAAATTATTATTTTGAATCATGATATTAAATTTTACCTTTGATAAATTTTTCATATTATTCTGATAACTTTCATATTTTAATAAATAGTAAAAACACGCTATATTTTAATTTAAAACAACCTTTTTCATCGTAATTAATTATGTGGTTAAATTATAATATTTAATGGTTTTAAAATATAAATAGAATATATTTTTACCATTTAATATAATGTATGTCATTAGCCTTGATTTTACATTGAATTCGTAGGTTAAATAAATTCAATCTTTTGTAATGTTTTAAACAAAAACCCGTTTTCTTTCGACAACGAGATTAATTTTAATTTAATTTCTGCAACTTCTGTGTATTGAATTTGGAAAAATGGATTCCATATTTGGAATAAGTGGGTCCAAATTATATTAATACACTAATTTTTATTTTTGGGCTTTTTGAATAGTAACAATGGTAAAATTTATTTACCATAGTAAAAGGTAAATTGGGTAATTAAGGGTAAATATAATATTATATAATTATCCTAATACTTGTATTAATAAAATTGGATGATTATAATTTGTCCTATGTCAAAATTGGGTCGAAATGGAATCTATTAGAACCCACTTGGAGGTGATTAAGACCTTTAGTTTATTTTATTTAAAGGAAAGTGAAATATGTCTCACTCAACTTTAATAATTAAAGTATTTTCAATATATGTTTATACAGAATATAAATTCCGTTATAAATACTCATTTAAAAGATAAAATGTTTTTTTGTCATGGTAATTTATTTGTAATTTTTAAGTGTTATTTAATTACCTTATTGTCTTATACATTAATGATACAGAAATTATTTATTTAGTGAAAAATAAATAATATAGTTTTTATTGAAATAGTAATACATATGAAAAGGCCGTAAAATCTGCACAAGACATATTATTAGTGTATATATGAACCCTAATCATACACTGGCCTAATTGTTGAACATTTGGATCCTTATTAAGGTGATTATGACACTTATATTATTTTATTTTAAATGATGTCACAGTTGTGACCTTCATAATTTATTAAATATAACAATTTAAATATTGTGATTTTGAGATAATAAATTCGACTAAAAGTATTATTGTGAAATTAATCTATTTTACTTCATCATAGGATTTTATTAGTAATTGTTATGAAACAAATAAGCATATTAACTAATTATACAAAAATGTTGTAATAATTATTTTATTAAGAGATAAATCAAATAAATGGGTTGAAAAATAATAAAATAAATATTATATGAACTATTTAATGTTCTCCACTAATTTTCTAGATACATATGACATTTTATGAATCTATTAAAGCTTTTATTTTGAACATTTATTCTGTATATATTTTATTTAATTTCAAATAAATGAATAGTGTCAAAATTGAAACTATTGTTATTTTATAAAAATAACATAATATAAAATTTATTAAAAATCAAAATAATATTTAAAAATTACTAATTTACATTTATATGGTATAAAATGTTATAAAGTATCTATGTATGGAATATTCAAAACAAATAAGTAATTATTTGTTATAATTTAAAATTTTGAATGTTATTACCACAAATAAAATTAAATTGATTAAATAAGGATAAATCAAGTTGATAATGTTTAAAATAAATTCCTAACATTTATAAATTTTATTGGTTGATGTGATTACTACCCTATCTCATCTAATATTCTGATATTAGACATTTTGGAAGTTTTTACATGGGGTTGCGATTTAATATAAACTAATATTTTTTATATTTCCAAAGGTGCCCCTCTCCTCCCTTATAAAAGGGAACCTCCTCCCTCTCTTCCTCACACCATTTTGAGCCTTCAAGCTCATCCAACCCCTGGAAAATTCTCTTCTACACTTCTCTAGAAACATCCTATAGGTCTTCTTCATCTTTAAAGACCAATTTTAGTTCCCTAAAAGGAGGTCTCAAATAGGCGCTTCAAAGAAGAGGTAATGTCCATTACCGACTCTTTCAACATTATTTCTTCTTCTACTTATTCTTCATTAGTTGTTTCATTATGAATTAATATAATTAGAATCACTCATATACTGATATGTTATAATAAGTATGAAACAGCCCTATTTCACCATCTATCCATCCTATGGAAAACGAAATCACTGCGCGTGCGTACGTACGGAATACCGTCTCCACGCCGTGGTGTAATCTATTTTCCACCACCACCTTACTTGGATGGGTATAATGGTGTAAATAATGACTATATATTATTATTGTAAAGTTATATTGATTCTTAAATAGTATACATACACTCTAATACAATTCCATGGGAACAATATCATCCCTTGTGCGTATGTACGGATTACCGTCTCCACGACGCGATTAGATTCACTTTCCATGTTAACAATTCAAGAATGATTATAAAGTATATATAATAAGTAATAATGAAATATATGACATAATAATGATACTATATTTATTTACATATATATGTATGTGATATACTTAATTCCATTCAATTCAATAAGGAAATGAAAATAGCGTTCATGCATACGTACGGCCTACCGTCTCCATGAACGATGTATTTATTTCCATTTATAGATCTATTATATATATATATATATTCTGAATATATATTATATATAAATCATATTTTACATTCTGGATGTATGTAATCATGATCTAAGTAATCATATGAATAATTACATGTTAAAACACGAATGACAAATGAAACGATTTTACCCAAAACGCTACTTTAACATGAATTTACAAAAGAACGGGTAATATAAAGTCATAAGTGAACCATATATGATATAATAACAATAAATATGATTCTGTAATAAGTCAATGACATTATTTAAATCATTATACAGGAGGTTTGGATATGTACGAAGCATATCGGACCTAAGGTAATGGATAATTGTGCAAGTCTCATTTTTATCCGAGATTGCTTATTCATAAGTATTTACTGGGGTTATTGCTATCATTCATGTCCATGTTTTATAAAAGTCTATTCATGTAATTTTAAAGTCATTTTTACCCATTTGAATTTTACCCCATGGTATGGAAGGAATCTCTCTTTTATTTACCCTAAAATGTACTTTTTGACTTTTCCGACAAAAGTATGAGAAGAATATTTTTTTAACGTATACGACATGAAAGGATTTTTACAGTTTTATAAACCCTTATTTTCATGAAGATTACTCCAAAATATGTCATGAATATTTTAAACAAAATCTCCTTCTTTTAAAATTTCATGACATTTTGTGGAAAGAAAATGATTTTGAAGAAAAAAGGATATTTTCCTCAAGAATTCATTTCATGTGTTTTATCAAAACCATTTTCATCTACGATGACATTTTTTAACATGGGTATGTTTCAAGTATCACGTCTCTATGATTTACATGGTTTCTCTTTTCCAATGATGAAATGATATCCAATTGTTTTGTATGGATTACGTTATAATGGAACGATGTTTATGAAACCCATTTTATTCTTGGGTTATGATGAATGAATTATTTTTATTTTGTGACACAAGTAAGAATGATTTCATTATGATATGGGTGGGACCTATATATCCCTCCAATGCATTGGGTAAAGCTTTATATGTCATGAGATAGACATGGCTGGAACGGTAAGTTAATCCGGTTCAGTATTATAGGACTGGAACGAGGAGTGAACTCGATTCAGAAAGGGACTTTGTCCACTAAGATGGTCTTCGCAGCAATGCCTTGGCTACTATGGAAATCATTACATGTGCTTAATGGATTCCAAAATTACATGTTTTATTCCCATTATATTTTATAATGATTTATGTTCCATTATGATCTATGCCTTATGTACTTCCATGTTTTATGTTGTTGCTCAAGATTTTGATGTTTAAACATTATGTTCTTGTTTTTAAGTTCAAATGTATATGGTATGTTTTATTTTATCCATTCTTACCCTTACTGAGCATTGGAGCTCACCCTTTTTATGTTTTACTTTCCCCTAGGATTAAAATAAAGGTTTTAGGCAAGGAAAAAAAAAGTGGAAGATCTTTATGGGAGATGTTGAAGATCTTTCACCACGATTAGAAGATTACGTTCCAAGATTCCGAAGACACTAAACTATTACGGTCCTTGTGTGTCTGTTTTTGTTATGTATTAAGTATTCCACAAAATTAATGTAATATCCATGTACGTCATGCTTCGGGTCTCTACATACACCATCATAAAGTGTCTCAATGTCCTATAAGTATCCACTCTTGATAGCATGTATCATTGAATTCTATCAAATCAGGTCATCCAGATATAGATCATATATTTAAGAATTATTTAAAGATATTTATAGGATCTCATCATGCCAGGAACGGCTATGACCTTTTAGTGATACATATACCCTTGGAAAATTATCACATATATGTCATGAAGAAGAACATTAATTGTGTGATAATATATAAATTAACATAAAAAACTCTAGATATTATAAAAATAAAATAATAGGTTGTTCTTGGGAAATAACACCAATAGAGCATGACTTATACTAGAGACATATTATAAAAAAATTAACTATTTTGCATCACATGATAATCATGCTTCTTCTGAGTTATGGTTATACCTGTTAAGCCCACCATGAAACTCGTCATTGTTTTTCTTACAACAACCTCATCTTTTTGAGAAAATCACTCATGAGAGGATATGACTGAGTATATGTCTTTTTACCTATCTTATCCCTCGCATCTTGGATAGTAAAATAGTTAAAATCCATCATATTAGGATTGAATTTTTACTATTTAGGAACACATTTAAAATCTAGAAAAAATCATTGATATATTTACTTATTAAGATATATAAAATGCCACAACATTTTTAGTATAATGTAGACTTTGAAACTATTATATATCGTATTATTCAACCATTTAAATTTATCTTAACATAAATGTGACATTACATAAAAATAGTCTAAAGAAGTTTAGTTTTATGTTCCTTTGAAAACTAGTATTCCCATATCTTCATTTACAAGAAACTCATCTAGTTTTTCTTCTACAAGCACCATTAAATAGTTATGACTTTCAATCGATACAGTTCTTCTAGTATCATTTTATGCTTGAAATCTATACTACACTCATTATCATGCTAAAAAATGTGTACATGTCATATAATTTGATATATATTTCCATCGTACTCTTAGGAATATATATTCTACACATCATAAGAATACCCTATGAAATAGGAAACAATTTGTGTATATTATTCCATTTTTTTATTTTTCAATATCAATTCAATTGCATACAATGACTTGGATTAGTCAACCCATTAATCAAATCTTGTAGATTATGTTCCAAATAAATTAAGTTTCTACTTAAGTCATTTTTATAGAAATTGTTTAGTATTATATGAATATAAAAACTAATCACCAATTTTTAATATGTTTTCAAACATACTTTTCTTGGAAAACATCAGTGGTCCCACTAAACTCTTATATATTCTTACCAACATTTCATTTAAAAATAATCTAATATGGTCATTATAATTTTCTGACCCATAAATGGATACTTGGATTTTAGAATCTATATTTGTTTTCTTTGATTTTACCTACATTTTTGGTAACTAATATGAAAATTTTCTTGAATATTACCTTGAAATGAGGTAGCCTAGAAATCTTATGCCTAATATAATGGTTTTAGTAGTTTTGATAATAAGAATTAAAATGGATTTAATCATGATTTATTAGTGTAACTATTCAATTGTTTTTGGTAAATTTATAGTACCATTCATGTATTTTTTTATTGAAAGCGCACTAATTGATTTATATCAACCATCACAATATATAATTGCTATTAGTACATGGTATCAAACGTTTATTCATAATAATTTTTTAATTTTATTTAGTTTCAACTTACTACTATATCTATGATTTATTATTCTTATCTAATAATATATCACCCACCATAGTAAATATAATACCACAATCCTAGTTTTAAACATCATACAAAGAATGTGACTATTGAACAATTCCTCCCACTAACACTTGTGGAGTTTAATGTTCTAATGAAAACTTAACTATTTTTAGATAAGATTGCACTGAAGTTTTTCATGCACATATTACCTAAAAATAAATGTACTTAACTCATTGAAATAAAATTATTATGATTAATACATTTTCTATATTGGGGATTTGAATATACTTAGTTTAAATATGATTAATAACTGAGATTCACCATGTGTTTTTATGATGTACATTTGAATCTTTAAACATCTTTAAAAATTAATCACATCAAAACACCTATAACATCAAAATAATGTATTTACATCATATTTTAACTTTATAAAATATCCATTAGTCAATATAGTTTTCATATGGTTTGTTTTTAGGCTACCATTTTTAAAACATATATAAAATATCCTAAAAGACTACAATATTTATATTGGATTCCTCATCGATCATTCATTATACAAATGTGTGAATAAATTCATATGAGTTTAGAAAAGATATCACTCTACATTAAAAGATAAATGAATACTTGTTTAAGATTTACTCCAACATGCCATCATGGAGGATCCTATATCTTTTAGTTAGTGGATTCATTACTTCATTTATAATTCTTAATATTTAATACAGAATGCCAAAGTGTGAATGGATTTACCTCTATCTTATCCTTGTAATAATCTAAAATATATATCTGAACTAACTCCAAATGAATTGTTTATTACATTTATATTTAAAGGATTTGTAGTATAGAATAATATAATGTCATATACCTAAGAATTTTACCTCTAAAAAGTTTAAACAGTATTCTAGGTATATACATCACAACTTATAGTTCTATGTGGATAAGAATTATCTAACTAAAATTGGGTATGAGTCATATAATTATATTCATCATTTATTTTTGATATTGGATATTTATTATTCATAATTTTTTCAAAATAATGATTAATTTTAGTTTAACATAAAAAATTAATTTAAAAATAATAATTTTTCATTATTGTCAATGAAACACTCAGATAATTTTTTGGTAACACCAAAAGCATAATTCAACTATAATCAAGAAACCAGAAAATAATAAGTCATATGTTTCTAATCATTTAAATGGGATTCAACCTTTCTCAACCACTAGAATATCGAAATAATTTTAATGTCATGGGTTTCTCACTACTGACGTAAGAATCACATTTTCTCATCCTCTAGGAGAACACACCATACTTCATGTGATTGTTTTGTGTACTTCCCACGGATAACAATGTAATCAACCTTTCATAGTCCCTGGGAGAACACAACTAAAATCATTGGTTATTGTAATAAAATATAAATATATTAAATACCAAATAAGTGAGATAACAAATTAAATGATAGGATGAATATAATCTGAAAGTAAATGCAACAAATATATTCTTTTTCAATTCACAGTAGTTTTTTTTCAAATGACCTTGCTATCTACATGGGAAAAACATTCCTCCAATTTACCACCCTAGCTCCAAACCTTTTTCCTCATTTAGAGATTTGGTAAAGGAATAATTTATTTTAAAATTGTATTGGGTTTTTTACATTATTATTTTTCACTATATGGGTTTGGGAACAATGTTTCTCATAAAATTTTATTACCAGGAGAAGCTGTATCAAAACATTCTTCTGACATTTTACCATATTATTCATCTTATAAGATTAATAAGGAATGAAGTGAAGGTAAGGATGATATTATAAGATTAATGAATAATTTATTATCCACATGGAATAACAAACTTCACTAAATAATAAATGTACTTATGTATATTAAATATGGGATCCAAATCTATATACTCTATTCAAGTTTTTATTATTATATTTTAATGAAAATATCATTTATCTAAACCTATATTTCTCATTATCAAGGGATATGAGATGATATTTTATGGTTTTGTCATGCATGTCTTTTGGTTTCATTATCATTCTTTAAAAAATGAATATTCAAACAGAATGGATAGGTAGAGAATCCTCATATATCTCTTATTGTCATCCTTTTCCACCTTTATACAAGGTGGTTGGACTGGTGTAGGGAATTATAGCACATATTCTAAATTTTCCTATAATAGATTATTGTATCAAAAAATTGAACCACCCCTGAATATAGGTGATGATGAGGACATTGTTTTTATCATGAATGATCACAACTTCATGATTATTTCTCATTCCATACAATATATTAATTTAAATCATATTTTTATTACCAAAATATTTTACATGATAATTTATATTTATTAATTTTATTAGTATCAAGCTATTTTATAAAAACCCAATATCCCTCACAATTGTTTTCATAATGTCATGTCACATGGATATCCTACTGGTGAGGATCCATATACTCTTCATAACCCAATTAAGTCCTGATAAATTACTTGATGGTGATTAGGTAGGTAGATATTTTCCCACTACCTTAACCTATAAGTCTTTAGTTTATTGGGTTGTCTACCCAATACAAAAATATGGTGATTGGATTTCTACAACACATGCCTCAAAATTTACACCAAATATTCAAGAGGATATTCCTCTTATATTGAATTAGATTATGTTAATCCAATAGCTTCCATAGACATCCAGGTTAAATGGTATTATTCCAGCGATGGCTAGATCAAACACTAGGATACAGTAGTTGCATTCTAAATTAGTAAATGGAAATTTATACTGGTATAATATTTAGATTTGCGGGATTTTATTTTTTACGAATAGATTTTATATTTTATCTAATTGTATGTTAGTTAATATTAATTGGATTTACTTATGTGACTAACCATATCTATATAAAATTTATGAAAAATAAATTTATTTTAATTTTAATTTTAATTCTTGTTAATTAATTAATCAAGTGATAATGATAAATATATATAAAAAATTTAAAGTACAAAAAATATAAATATAATAATAAATCTAGTATGATCATGATATTATCTAATGGTTAGTTTATATAGTAGGTGATAAACTAACCATTGAACTAGGGAAAAATTATTGAATTGTAACATGATTCAAGCTACAACTTTAAACATATATCCTAGAATAACTCATGGGTTTGTTTCATCTCAACTCCGAACATGAACCGCCTCTACTTTCTTGAGATCACCATCAATTATACAACCTTTTACACACACTTAGTTGAGGGGAACCAAAGTACTGTTTTTTTGGGTTTTACATGAAGTAAACCATGTTGAAAAACGTATATAATAGAGGAGGGGATGACTCATAGGCTATCATTTTTATTTTATGAAATAATTATTAAAAAAACATGAAATAATAAGTAATTTAAAAGAAACCAAGAACAGACAGTGATCAATCTATTCTCATGATCATCTACACTTGTAATGAACACATATTCATACCCTACCTAAATACACATGTAATGAACACATATTTATACCCTACCTAAATAATTTGATGTTTTTTATTCATATATTCAATACTCACATGTCATTCTAGTGTATAGGGAAAGTCATGTGGTTAAGTAGCATGAAATTTTATATGTCATAATATTACATAATCAATAAATAATTTATGAAAATTAGACATGCATTTACCCATATTACATATACCAATTTAAATTCATTTAGTAGATATGTTGATTTTATGATGAATTAATTTAGAAAATTTAATTTATAATTTAATTATTATTAAAAACCTACTATGTAGTTTCACACTGACTTCTAGCTATGTAGTTAGGTTTTAATGCTGAAATTAACTATTTATTCAAAAAAACTAATAATTTGGATTACTGAGTGATTAAAAAATTATTAATTGTGAGCTACACTCTATTTATATCTCATTTTGTGTCTCTAAAGCACACACCCAAGTATATAGGAATGAAAACATTATGGGAATTAATTAGTTATGTAACACTCTGGTCCAAGTTATTATTTTGGAATTGAAGTCCAACATAACCTCATGCATTCCTCCCCATATTCAAAAGTCTTATAAATAGTGGTAAGGGTCTAAAATTATGGGGTAGAATATATGTAAAAACCTAGTAAAATATATTCTATTGTTTAATGTTTAAGAGTGTGTTTCTTGGGTTTATAAGACATCATTGATGATCCTAACATTTTTAGATGTTTTCTACAAGGCATGTATTGGGTGCTGGTTGTAGGACCAGTTCGTACCATGAACATGATTCGTGATGTGAGTAAGATTCCTAGAAGAATCGATGACTGATAAATTTAAGATGTAAAAGTTATTCATTATTTTAAATGGATTTGTGAAAATAATTCATCATCCGAGTTTTTTAAAATAAGGTGATGTTTTCTCAATGTATTTATAATATGGGAGACTAATATCATGAATAACTAATTTATGAAATTAATCCACTATATAAAATGGTTTTTCTTCTAGTTTTCACCTAAATCCCATCTCATTTTACATGAGGTCTCTCCCTCAAACCCTAGGTCTCTCCCATGAACTTTTGTGTAGTTTCCTCTCTACTGAGTTTTTTCGTTCAGCACTCAATCCCTGGCTTGAATGGATGCTTCTCTTTTGGTAAGTGTGTTTTTCATCTTCTTATTGGTTTTGTCCCCATATTAATTAGAAAAAATGTTGGGATATATTTCTAGGATATGTGATCATGTTATGATTCTTTTTCAATCCTTTATAGAATCATCGTGTGATCATCATTTAAAGGTCATTCCATGTGTTGTTTGTAGTGTGACGTGCGAGTTTCTTATGAAATGTGTTGACCTAACCACTACATCAACCCTTCTGTTTATGATTTTAGAAATAATTATTTGAGAATCATGGTTAGGGAATCCAGTCATTGTTTTTACTTTCCCTATGGTGCGTGGATCCCACTGTGGTTGGTGCAAAACCAATGTTTGGGGCATGTGGTTCTATATCTAGCTCGTGTAGGGAGAGACTTGAATAAACATGATTTGTGAAATAGTTTCTAAAATAGTAGTTATTATTGATTTATTTTTTATATAAATGGTTTTTTAGAAATTTTTTTGTATCCACTAATTTTTTTAATGGAAAGATATTTTTCAAAGCATTATGAAATAGATTATAAAAATTTGTTTTTTAATAATTCTATAGATAAGATGGGTCGTTGGGAATAATATTATAAAATTTTATAAGAAGTTTTGATGTGATTGGATTAATGTGTCACATGGGGATCCTTGGATATTAGATGGAAGGTGTAGTATTATGCATCATCTATTGGTGTTGTTGTGGTGGTGAAATTTCTATGGAGTTCCCCTATTACCGAGGCCATGTGTCCTAGGGACTTTATCTTGAAATTATAGGGGGTTCTCAAATGGGGTGTTCCTCTATTCCCTAGGACAAGTTTCCTAAGTACATGAGGGTGTACTATTCCTATTGATGGTATGAGTAGTTGTTTCCGACTCCTTCCATTGGGGTAAGCATTTTCCATCGTACATTTGAACGGACGAGCTGCACTATTTCCTTGCATTCCTAATTTCCAAATGCTAGAAGAATTCGTCATATATTCATTTATGTATGCTACTTTATTGACATGGGGCGATGTGATATCAGTTCCTCCTTCCATGGATTCCTCCTTGGAACCTATCACCTTGTCAGGGTCTCCCTTATAGATTAAGGTATTGTTCTTCAACCCCATTACTAGTGTCATCTCTTCATGGGTTATAGTTAATTATGATACTTTTGACTAGGAATTCCAAGGGGTCTATCTAGGGTAGAAACATTATGTCTGGGAAGCAGTCATGTTGGGAATCACTAAGCATGTTTAGACACTGGAACATTGGATAACCTTTTTTCTTCCTTATAAGAGTGCTTCTCAAGGGTGTGGAAACCTGATTCATCCAACGTTGATCGTGCGGTATCTTATTCCAGAGGCATGTCTTCTTAGGTTTTCCTTAGGCATCCCATGTTTAAAATGGGGTATGTAGTGGGTTTAACATCATTAGGAGATGATTAAAAAAAGACATGTCATCTATTGTTTTCCTTATAAATAACTATTTAAAATGGGGTAGGTCGCGAGTTTAACATATTGTGGAGAAGAAAAGAATGAACAGAAAACGTGTGGAGGGGTATCAGATAGGTACATCCCTAGGAAAGAGCACATGGAATGTTTATCAGATGGATGGATCAGAAAGATTGATAAGAGCGGACCCTGGAATGGTATGTCCCATAAATGAAATGTTTCACACTATAAATAATGAAAAAGACACCACTAAGTGTGTATCAGGGAGGTGGATCATATGGAGGGGACACCAAGGATTTCCATTTACTGGGATCGAACCACAGGGAGGCTTCCTACGTACCCTATTTATAATATGAGAATAAAAACCCACAAAATATGAAGGGATGATTCTGGGCTAACACATGGATATATTCTCATCATAATAGGATCACTCTTGGTTGAATGAATATGGATTTTTTGGGAATTATATGTGGTTCTGTACATGGGTGCTATTAGGAGCATTAGTGATGTGGATGGAATGATCTCACCGTGATGTGGTAGCCTAGGTAAGAATCATTATGGATGTGGAGGAAGTTTCGATGGAATGGATGGAGTGTGGAGGGTGATAGAATTGCACTTCAGGGAGGCTTACGACATATCCTAGTGGCTAGGAATCAATGGCAACATAGTTCGATATGGGGTGGTGAGACACCTAAGGAGGTGTCCAATTGTAATAGATCACATGGATAAGGATCCAAAGGATATGTAACCAAGGGTTAGGACATGATCCTACCATGATATAGTGACACGAGGGAAATACCAGGATGGGAATGGATGATGGTATAAAAACTTATAGAGGATTCCTATGTAACTTGTATAGGATATAGGGATCAAATTAGACATAGTTTCAGATTACATTGGGTCTTACACATGGATATCTACACTCTGGCATGCTAAGGTTGACATATGTTTAGCAGCCCAAACAGATGGATCAGAACACCTCAGGGAGGTGGATCCGAGGATGTGTCCCATAAAGGTAATTTGTCACATCATGAGAGTACATCCCGAAGAGGTAGAACTAGAGTTTACTATGTGGATGGATCATAATTCCCTATGAGAGCGGATCCAGGAGGTGTTCCCCCTGAAGGGAATATATAACATCATGAAGGTTGATCTGAACACCACTGTAAGAGGATTAGTAAGGGGGAACCCATAGGTGGTGGCACCAAGTTTTAGCATTGGTTGGATCAGAATGTCTATAGAGTCAGATCATGGGTGGTGCATCCCATGAAGGGAAGATGTCACACCATGAAGGATGATATGAACATTGTAGGAGGTGGGTCATTGAGGGTATTCCCCTAGGATGGGGCACTAATTTTTACCGATGGTCAGGATTGACCCTAATAGAGTCTTCCTAAATACCCTACTTTGGAGGTAGGGATAAAATCCCATGTAGTTCGATGGTCCAATGTATTTTAACATCATATGTTGATGATGGGAATGAACTGAAATTAAGAAGATGAATGAGGTGGATTTTTTGGCTTGAACCTCAAGGATGATTACCACATACCCCAGTTAAATGGTGATCAAAGCCTATGTAGTTCTAGAATAGGGTTTTTGGGGATTACACCTGAGGAGGATTCCCAAACATATGGTCAATCATTATGCATAGGATCGGCCGAATGGTTGTATAATGAATGTATTGGACTCTACTAACCACAAATACCATGTGATTCATTCTCAGTGTCAGAAATAAGATGAAGTAGTAGACTAGAATGTCATGTAGAGAAACATACGCTAGTGAGGGATGGTGTGGTGATTATGCATAGATGCTTCCCAGGTGATGTTGTGAAGTTGCAATGGTGAATTGAGCTTATTCCTGTAAGCTAAACGGGTGTTGCTATAGAGCCGCAATAGTGAATTGGGATTATGCATGGAAGCTACCTGGGTTCCGCTATAGAGAAGCAATGGTGAATGGGGCTTATACATGGAAGCTTCCCAAGTGCCTCTATGGAGTGGAAATGGTGAATAGGGATTACATGAGGATGTTTTCCAGGTGTCTCTATAGAGAATTAATAGTGAATGGGGATTATATGGGTAATCCACCCATAATGTCTTCCTCATTTCTTGCCATGATAGAATCCCATGTGCAATGAAAGGGGATAGGATTCAGTTTGACATTATATGAATGGATGAGTTGTGTGGGACATATTCAATGAGATTCTCATTCTATCTTCCTCATGTCAGTCCATGAGATAATATAATGCTTGATGCATAAGACATATCTTGTTTGGAGAAAGTGGAATCCTTTTTTTATATAGGTTATACTATAGTTTTTTGAAATTTATTGGGGACTATAGAGACACTTTTAACATCATGTTTCATGGAAGACAAGGAGGAAAATTTCTAGAAATGGATGTTGTGGGACTTACACTAGAGAAACCTTATGTGGTTCAACTGTAAATCTGATTCAAGTGAAGTGGGTTTGATGACTTTCCTTAGGAATGGTTTCAATCAATGTGCTCATGGAATCCAAGATGAAAATCTCAACCCATAACATGTGAAAGGGACCAAGAAGAGTAGGTCGAATCATGGTGTTTCAAGGAGTGCGGAGGAGTATCTCAAATCATGGTATTCTATGGGTAGAAGATGGGTTTTCATGTAAGACCAAGGTTGTGTAAATGAGGCATTATTTCACGCACCTCACTTAGGCTGTAATGAGGTCGGATAAGGATCAATGAAATGTGGACTTGCGTAAATGAATATTCATGGGGAACATGTCATTTAATATCTCTATATATAGGGTCTATTCTTCCATAATGGAATGGAAGATTGGTATTATGCACAATATAGTGGTGGGAGACCTCTAGTGGATTACCAAATAATGGTGATTCACATCTATATATATGAAAAAATATTTGGTAGTAGGACATAAGATTCCAAGCATGGAATAGTTCTTTCGTGGAGCTGCATTCAGATTAATGATGGGCACACATGTAAGTGTCCTCTTGACATCACGTTGGGAACATAATGTATTTTCATGTGGATTCTAATCCTTAACGCACATCTTGAAACTTTCACAAACCTTCCTTGGTTGTTTTCCATTCACATTGTAAAATATTCCCAATATAGGTCAAATTGGTTGCGTAAGAGTCTTGTGCAAACTTTTTGGAATATTGAAAGCAGTTAAATACTTTTCCTCGAAATTTATTTTGATTTTTAATTTTTTAAACCTTACTTAAAAGGCCATAACTTATGACCTTTAACTTTTCTTCGGCTCTACAACTAGTAAAATTGAATCTCGTGGAATGGGATACACTCCTGTATCAAGTATAAAAACATTCGGTGCATCCATTGGACACATTTTCTAGTGTCAATTGTAGTCAATCTATTATTACTTGATGTGATCCTTGTAATTTTTACCATTGTGATTTGGAATATTCTATTTTGGTAATGAAATGTATTCATTGATAAAATGAAACTGGTTTTTCAAAATTTTCTTTGAAATTGTTTTAACTAGAATGGTTTTGGAAATGTATAAAAAGGGGAACTCTTTACCATGATTTTGATATAAAACTATTTACCTTTTTTTCACACCATTTTTTCTATAAATTTTGAATATTGGGATTATTGTATAAATTCTCTATATGGAACACATAAGTGGGATCCAACTAAGACTATTTATCTCACACACTTTACATACCCTTAGAAATGTGTAGAACTTGTATTGTATTTCTTATAGAGGAAAAGGAATGTAATTGCAGTGAGGTGGAAAGGATTATATTATCTAGTGCTGCGATTGTGTGATGTTTCCCATATTCTTGTCTCGAGCCATGTAGGATGGGTTTTATAGGTCAGGATATGAAACTTTGATATCATAGGGTAGTTTTTTCTCAATATTGGGAAGTTGGTTGATATGATAGAGTATTGTCGGGGCTTAAGATTTATTTTGTGCTAAGTTCATGACCTTATCATTATCTAACTAGCCTGAAGTTACCATTGGATTTTGGGATTTGTGTCTCATATGTCGAGTTTTGACCATAATCTTAGTTTTTAGTTATAATTTTCTAGTTAAATATGATATTATCCTATTAACTAATCATTTTATTCTATTATTTAATGATGTAACATTAATCTGATATGTATTCCATTGGTTCCACAAGAGGGTGTAGTGATATATGATCCTCAGAGGAATCCAAATATGGATCAAAATTATATAGAGGCTCTCATATGGGATGTTTCTTCCATGGATTAAAATGTACCCCAAGTTTAGAACCTAGTTATTGAGGTGTTGTATGGAGTTGAGGGAGAAAAATATTTTGCTCGAGAGTTCCTACATGAGAATCCCCAATCCTTTAACTATATGAATGAGACCCAAAATGCAGAGTATTGGAAGGATTATATTTATTAGGTATTAAAATTATTAGAGACACCTAAGGATATCCAGGTGAACTGCATGAATTTCATACTTGAGGGTCAAAAAAATAACAGTGGGATTCAATGGAATTGGAAAATATAGATATAGGATTGGATTAAAAGTGTTTCAATAGACTATTATTTAAATAGTTCTGGGTAGAGTCTCTGATTGATGAAATTGTATCTAGAGTTCCTTTTTTATATTAGGGAGAGTTATCATTATCAGATAACACCAATCATTTTGTTTAGATAGTTTATTTTTTTATAGAGATGGTGATGAATGATTCCCTAAAAGAATAGAATTTTTTGTAAGGTTAGTAACCAGGTATACAATATCATGTATTTATGTTTATGATTTCCAACTATACATAGATATTAGACATAGATATTATGGTATAGATGGATATGGTAGGAAATATTTGTAACACTACCCCTTCACCTCCATAAATTCATAGTTTTAGGGGCACACAGAGGAAGAAAATAAAGTGGCATGATAATCATAAGGGTGGTGGAGATATTTATTATTAGTGGGCTACCTTTTCACCATTACTAGGATACAGTAGTGTTCCCCTTACTTGTATTCAGTATGGAAAGGTAGGACACATCCTACATGCTTGTCCAATTCCCCTAAATACATGTAATAATTATGGACTCCGTGTCCAATTAAAGAGGCTCTACCATTATTTAATATTCCCCATTATGTTCTTGGATAATTATCTCTAAAGGCAATTGTGGTACCGTTAGAAGCATCATAGTCCATAGGGCTTCATCAACATTCCTTATGAGTGAATCATGTTTACACAGTGGATGAGATTTTGATGAAGGATGACGCAATCTCAATGAAATTGAGGGTTACAATATTTATTTCATGTACTATAACAACTCATATTTTTTATATTGCTACCTCACACTAATTTATATCTATTCTACATCAACATCGGGATAGATTGGTTGCTTTGTCATTATTTTTAGATTGATTTTTTGTCATTTACATGTTTCATTCTTTGCTACTGATGGAAGGTCTTGGGTGTTTTAGGGATAGTGGTATTTGAGGAGTGTTCATGAAGGACTTTCCCACCCAGATCTCATGAGATTATTTTTTACCATTATAATTGATCCCGATGAATTTCCATCTATTGGTGATCTTACATTGGTTTTTATGGACTTCTTTGATGTTTTCCCATATTGATTCTCTATTCTTTCTCAAGATCTGAAGGAGGAGTTAATGATTGATCTGGTGTTGGGAACACAATTAATTCATATAAACATTTATTATATGGTGTATATGGAGATAATATAGATAAATATGTAGTTGTATGATCTAATTTATAGATATTTTAGTTTCCATAGTGCCTCACTATGGACATCCACTATTCTATTTTCCAACAAGTTATATAGATCACTACATGCACTATCAGACGTTGAACCAGGTGATTGTTAAAAATAAGTATCATTTTCCCCATTTAAATGACTTATTTGATCAGTTAAAGGAGTTATAGTGGTTTTAAAAGATCAATATTAAGTCAGGATATCATTAGATCTGTTTTAAAGGTATGAAATTTTGAAGACATCTTTTAGGAGAAGGTACGGCAACTATGAATATCATGGTAGGCCTTTTTGTCTGACGAATGCTCTCAATGTTTTTCTAGCTCTAATGAACTAGAAATTCCATCAATATCTTGACATCTTTGTTATTATGTTTGTGGATTATATCTTGTTTTATTCTAGATACGAGCATGATCATGAGAAGTAACTAAATTCGGTTTAGGAAATGATGATGATCCATTACATTTATAGGAATCTATTGAAATGTAATTCCTAGATCTATGAGGTGAAGTTATTTGGAAATTTTATTTATGGGAATGGAATATCTGTCAATATTGAGAAGTTGAGGATGTCTTTTCATGCTAAGATTCATGAAAATTATTCAAGATATGGAGCTTCTTAGGGCTAGATAGATAATATTAGTGGTTTGTCAAGGGTTTCTCAAATTCAATTTCTCCTTTGAGTAATCTTACCAAGAAAGGTTTGAAGTTATTATGGGATTATAAATGTTATACTTCTTTTGTAGAATATGAAATTTCTGATGACATTGGATCTTAATATAATCATATTTGATCCTATTAAGGGATTTGTTGTATACTTGATTGCTTCTGGTGTTGGTCTTTGTTGTGTTCTTATACAGAATGATAGCATTGTGTTCTATATAAATTTTCACCCTTTTCTACATGAGAAACATTTCCCCATTAATGATTTAGAGATTTATAAAGTTATTCATTGTATTAAGTGTTGTCAAAACAATCTTTTGAGGGTTAGGTTCTCCATGTTTTATCATCATAATAGTCCGAGCTGTATTTTTACTCAGAATGAATTGAATATTAGATAGGGGAGGTGAGTGGAATAACTTCAGATGTTTGACTTCAACATCTCCTGCACTTTGATAAAGGGTAATGTCATCACAGACTCCATTAGTAAGAAACATCCAACGCATGCTATTTAAGAATCATCTGAATAGTGGAACCTTATTGGAATCTTTAAAAAGTTGCATATTGAAGTACATGAGAATGATATAGGTATGGTTTCATCTTGTGTTCTGTTATCATCATCCCTCATTGAGTATTTTCTATAGGATTATTAGAAGAATGATTCATTTAGAGGATTCACGTAAACCATTTAGAGGGGAGATACCATTTCTGGTTTATCTTATCCATCTGATAGTATTCTCCACTTCAATAATTGTTTTCTCATCCCACCATCCATAAAGAATTATTTCATTCCTAATTTTCATATTTCCTCATGGATTGTTCACCCTAGAACTATGAATATGTATTTTGACATGAGGCGAGATTTCTGGTGGTGGGATATGAAGCAAAACATCACTCATTATGTGTCTCATTGTTACACCTTCCAATAGAAAAGGTATATAACATGAGGCCTTTCAGTCTACTCTATCATTTTTTTGTGCAGGTTTGGAAATGAGATGAGGTGTACATGGACTTCATTATTAGATTAGCATGGAAACCCTATGTATAGAACACTATCTAAATGGATATTGATCAGTTAATAAAATCAGAATATTTTGTTTGGATAAAGAACACCACCAATGTTTATGAATTTGGGAAGATATATGTACATGATACCATGAGGTCGCATGGGGTTCATTTTTCCATTGTCTCGGAAATGGATCCCAATTTTACTTCTTGAATCTGGATGAGTCTTTAAGAAATGATGGGGACTCATGTCAGATTTAGTATAACATACCATCAAAAAAGATATGGTTAGATTGAGCATTCAATTCAGATCCTAAAATATATAATTCATGCATGTGTCTTGGATTTCAATGAATTGTCGCATAAAAATCGCTGAACAATCAATTTTTCTTCTAATAAATACTTACAGCCTTCATTCAGAATCGAATCCTTTGATACATTGTATAGTTTCCCATATATGCCACTAATTTGTTCATCAAATGTTGGAGAGGCCTCTACTTTGGGACCAAGTCTTGTTTAGGAGACATTATTGAGGATTTATGATATACCTAAATTCCATGTTATATCATAGAGTCAACAAAAGTAATATATATACCACTGATGTAATATTTTAGGCTTTTCCATCAGAGACTGTGTTTTCTAGAATGTTTCTCAATAGTTTGGTCACCATCATCTTGGAATCATGGGAATTTGGCTCTGATATATGTTGGACCATTTGATATTACTAATCATCTTGGTCATATTTCAAATTATTTTGTGTTATTATCTATTTTGTCATATATATATATATATGATGTTTTCCATATATATCAGCTCAAAAAATACCATATTGATCCATCCCATGTTTTGAGTTGGGAGAAGATTGAGTTGGATCCAAATGATTCTATTATAGAGGAACTATTGGAGATCATTGATTATTAGGTGAAATAATTTTTTGGTAATTTAATGACCTTGTTAAAAGTGTTTTATTGAAACATATCATACTCTTATGAGAGTTTGGAGCATGAATTGTCATTGACGGAGCATTGAACTCGCCTATTTCTAGAGACCCCTTGTTCTATGAGACTTTATGGTGATGTAAAGTACTTTGGTGGGGAGAATTATGAAATAATGGTAAAATTGAAACTCCTTTTTATGTTAATAGTGTGTTTCTATGGTTCATAGGGCATTAGATACAATTCTAAATGTTATGAGATTTTTCTATAGGGATTGTGATGGGCACTAGCTATAGATTTAGTTCACACCATGAATAGGATTCATTACATGAGTTTGATTCAAGAAAGTAATCCATGATCACCTAGTTTAATACATTAAAACTATTCATGAAATAAAATAGAATAACATCATGAAACTATTATCATGGTTTTTTAAAAATAAGTTGATTTTATTTTCAATTTAAATGAAGTATTGGATATTTATATCATGAATCACTGATTATGACATGAATCCATTCTACCATGAGATTTTCTTATCTAAAATTAACATAAATCCCCTATCATTTGATAGGTTCTCTCTCCCTAAAACCCCATATCTCTCTTATTCTTTTTTGGGTGGTTTTTTCTATTCTGAGTTCCTCCGTACAATGCTCAATCTTTATCCTAGTTGTTTCCAATAGTTTAAGTAAGTGTGTTTTTCTTCTTCTCTTTGGTTATATCCCTATGAGTATTTTATACAGTGTTGGGATATATTTATTTTATTTCTGATCTTGTGATTATAATTCTTCTATTCTTTCTAGACCTTGTGTGTGGTCATATTATGGGGACATTCCTTATGTTGATTATGGTGCGGCGTATTATTTTCGCAAGGAATGTTTTGATATAACATCTTTTTCGATGTTTTTTTCTATGTAATTTGATTCTAGGATGTGACAGTTGTTATTAAGGCCTCTATTTATTGTTTATGAATTCCTTTCCATGTTTGGATATCATCATGGTTGGTGTGTTACACAATTTTGAAGTAGGTGGTTCCAACTCTAGCTTGTGTTGGGTGATCCTTAACTGCTCTTGATATATGAAATGGATTTTAAAAAACTGAAATGATTGATTGATTTGTGTCTATAAATGGGTTTCTAAGAAAATATGGGTTTTCCAATAATTTTGTTAAAAGAAATTTATTTTCCAATGCACTGTGAAATGGGTGTGAAAAGTGGTTTGGAAAAGTATGTTTTCGATAAAAAGGTTTCTCTGGAACAATAAAATGAATTATTATAATACCTTTTTAAATGACTGGATAAATACATCACATGGGAAGCCTTGTATACTTAGGTGGATGGTGTTGTATTGTCCCTTATCTATTGGTATTATCAGGGGGTTCAATTAATGAGGTTTTCCACTTTTCCGAATGCTATTTTCCAAGGGACTTGATATTAACATTGTTGTGGGTTCACTTATAGTGTGTTCATTTGTTACCTAGGCCAAGTGTCCTAGGTACTTGAGTGCACACTTGAATTTTTGATGGTATGAGTAGTCTAGCTAGTCTAACCTATTATGATCCTAGGAATTTTTACCAATGTTCGTTGCCTTTTACTAGTTATTCTTTGATATGCATGATTTGATAAAATGAAACTGGTTATTTAACATATTTGTTGAAATTGTTTTTATCTATATTGTATAGTGACTTGATATGGAACACCTAAGAGGGATATTAAGGAGCATATTTATCTCACACCAAGTACATTCTCTTAGGAATTTTCATACCTTGAATTATCTTTTGATGTAGGAAAAGAAAAGTATCCATAATTAGGTGGTGAGGGTTATTTCATTTGGTTATATGTACCTAATGGTGAGATTATGGGACATTTATCCCATATCATTTGGAGTAGATTTTTCTAGTTTTAACTATATTTTTATGGTTCTTGGATTTGTTCTTGGGGTTTTTTCTATTACTCTTGGTTTGTTTCGCTACTACTATTTAATTTGGTTATGAAATATATATTTATTCTAGTTTTACTTCTTATATCTCTATCCACTTTATATTTATTCAATGTATATTGTTTTAGGTTGGCAAAAATCATTCCCTTTTGTCTAGGTGCTAGCTGCTAGCCCATAGGGATCAGGGACACCCTTCAAGTCTTACCTAATTCTATAATGGATCCCAGTTGGACTAGTTTTCAAAGTCAAGATGTGACATTATACCCTCAATATTCATTACCATCACAAGATAAATAACAACATTAAAAACAATTTAACTAATCATTATAGTGGAACATGATATAACAAGATGTTATAACATATTCCTTGTTATGGAAAACAAAAAAAACAAAATAGATGGTTAATGTGGAAGGACAACAATATAATAATAAAACTAAGTATAAATAAATAAAAGGGTACAGTAAAAACTATTTGGATTCCATCAAGGTGGTGTGTCCATCTCCCAACTCCAAGATGCTCAGGAATTTTCTACATGTCCCTTTAGCTTTTCCAAATCCTTGATAATCAATTATGAACACACCCGGACATTCCAATTCATGGTGTGATTATAAACCCCGTAGGAAACCACTAATGTGTCCTTAACATAAGTGAGCATGTTTATATAAGTTTATTACATGACAGAAATGTAAATTAACACACTAGAATTTAAAGAAATTCTGTATCAAGTGATAGTGTGCAAACCATGTTGCCACGAACCCTAGTCTAACATTCTTCAATTCTATGATGGAATAATATCATAAGTAGTATCAAATGATTTATATCATTCCATGTAACTTGATCCTATTTTAGGGAAAATTCACATTCCACGTTTAAGGACCAACTCCACACCCTCCTTTAAGGTAAAGTCACACCCATGACTCAGGGATTCCTACTCGCCTATGATAATATGCACGATTGGGATGACACAATAAATTACACTCATATGAAAGTATTTTATCCATTAGTGGATTATAATTTCTTATATAAACTCTATCCCAATGGCGTTTCGAGTTCCCCAATGAATTCCCTAATAAATCACAAAACATATTATGTAGAGCCATCAAAAATGAGTTATGTCCTCCATGATCCCCTGATAAGGAGTTAATAAGTCTTTTAGGGTAACCTATCAACCTGAATAATGTATATTTATTCCATTGAATTTGATAAATCCACATATAAGACATAACATATAAAAGAAAAATATATATAAAAAATTATTCCAAAGTCTATGAAATATTAAACAAGTAATAAATAAAATTTCAAGGAACAACTTGACATATCAATTAATTGGTATTCCATAAACTATGAAATATTACTCAAATAATATAGACAACATAATCATAGGAAAAATTCCATACATGGCCTGTGATGGAACTTACTATCCACCTTTAGCCTATCAAAGGGAAATACCAAGATTTATTGAATAACAAAACCCAAATCACACTTACAAAAAATTATTCATTGGAAAAAGTCCCAATAAATCATTATAGAGTCTACATATTTATAATTTTTATAATAGGTCACACCAAGATATGAAATCCACATCAATTTACCAAAAAGGAATCACCATCAATAGTAAATCTAGGATCGATCAAAGGGATTCCATAAAAGCTTATAATCAAGGACTACTCAATCAACCAAGTAAGAATTCTCTATTATATCTTGGTGGATATAAATTGATTTAGACAAAAATAGATTAGATCTATCATAAATTTCAAAAAAAAGGATAATTTGGTTCATAATGGATAGATCTTTCCTCATTATTTTCCATTGATTGATCTGGACATCAAGAACCTAAGAGGAGAGGTAGAGGAATTTTTTAGCACCAAGGGAGAGCTCCCCTGGGCGTTCTAGTCACAATAGGGTTATATTTGGGAATGTGTTAGTTTAATAATATAATTAGAGGGAAAATATGGAAAACACTTAAGTATGATCTATTCTGGGTGCCACTGGCTTGCCGAAGTGCATTGGAAGAATGCAAGCAATCTTCATAGTCTACCTATTAACTGATACACCCATCCGACAAGCCAATGGCCATGTTTTAGAAACCGTGCTTTCCGCTAAGCCTAAAAACGTAAAAAAATGAACTCTATGCCCCCTTTACCCCTAATAAAGACCTTTAGGAAAGAAAAAGAGACCATATATATTGCAATTTAAGGAAAACAAACCTTTAATTTGGAGGATGTTACAATTATCCCATCTATTTAGTTTTCATTATTAGGAAGTGTATCTGGTGGTATTGATCAAATAACCCGGGCTATAGTTCTTAAACATTAGATTCATGTTCCCATGTCTCACCTTGAATCTTTGTATTCTAACAGAGGACTATAATAATTGTTACCTTCTTTCCTTGAAACACTTTCTCACTCAGATCAATGATCACCCTTGGGCACTCCACAGATGATACATCTGGCTCTAGCTCAATGTCCTCATAGTTTATCACAAGCATAGGATCTAGCACAAAATTATGATGTTTAGATACATGAAACACTTCTTTTATACCATGATAAAATAGAGTAAGATCCCATTGAGGATTCACCAATAATAAAACTCATCCACCTACATCAAACTCTAAGGGTCACCTACACCTAATGGAATATGACACTTGTTTTCACTAAGAAGGGATTAACTCCATCTAGATCAACTACACTCTTATTAGAGGTCTCTTCTAAGATCAAAACCAAAACTGATACCACATCTGCCTTGTGCCAACATAGCAGTGAGGAACATATCTGAACATTATGTGATTCAAAAGGTTCTATCTGAATAAAAGCATAGAAGATATCATGGTATGAATACTCAACCAAGGATTGGTGAATATCCCAAGCTCCATTAAAGTCCATAACTCATTATCACAATACATCCTCTAAAATTCAAATTTTCCTCTCTAACTAATCATCACTCTATAGATGTTACAATGTACTCATTTTAAGTCAGTTTCTTAAATCATTATGTAAGAAATAATAAAATCACAATGTAAAATAGACATAACTATCTAATATAATTATAAAAGGATCTCTAAGAATGAATAAAAACTCCTAAAAGTATATACTATCTTAATCATCTAAATTAAATGTTTCTTAAATCAAATATAAATGATCAACTTTCATAATTCAATCAACTATCACCCAAATAAAATCACGAATATCAGGTTTCTTGGTAATCTTATCAAAAATCCCATCATTATATCCTCAAAATTATACATAGGTATCATAAATGGAAGATGAAAAACCCTATAATTCTAATGCTTGGGATTTACCCTATGATAGGTAAGGAATCGTGAAACAAAATTGGGGATGTCTCTATTCCTACCTAGCCATCAAGAATGACATCGGATGTAAGGGGAAATAGTTGTGGACCCAAGATACACTACCCATTTCGATCCATGAGAGTCCTTCATTAGAACTTCTATAAAATAAGATCGAAAAACTACACTACAATGTAAGTAAAACAAATTTTTATCCCTATGGAACACTCTAGAATAGAATCATCCCTTTCCAATTGATGATACATCACAACACACTCTAGATTTGAATCCTACCTAGCCTTTACTGATTCCACTAATGGTGACATGAAAACTAAAGATGCACATGTCGTAACCCCATAATACCAATATATATCCACATTCCAATCAACCATCAAACTCATAAATCACCATCCCTCATGTAATACTACTCTCTAATATCCTTTATCTCTAGGGTTTTCCTACTAATAGAATCTAAAAAATATTACCTTTCCCTAGAGAAAATATGATCTCAATGTAAAATGTCTACAAATAATTCATCCAAATCCTCTACCATACATTGAGTTCTATCTAAGAGAATAAATATCCCAAACTCCTATCATATGAATATATGATGATCCTTTTAAAAAAGAGGTACTTCCACCAATACATTAGTTTGTAGACCTTAATTGACATCTCTAAGTCATGCGTCAGGTAGTTCTTCTTGTTGGATCATTGATGTTGTGACATGTAGGTAATTACTTGATCTCCCCGCATCAACAAAGCTCCTGACCTAGAAATTGAGGAATAAAAATACACCATTTATCCAATATTAGGATCTATAAGTGTAAAACATGTTTCTATATTCAATGCCTTCTTCATCTCAAAGAATTAATCTTCAACCTAATCAAAAAAATTTTATATCCACACTTTTTGATAATCTCTTTCATTGGCGCTATTGAACATGAGAATCCTTGGATAAAGTATTGGTAGTGCCCTACAATTCTAAGTATAATCTTGATCTCAAACACATTCCTAGGTTATTCCTAATATATCAAAACATTTAACTTATCTAGGTCCATTGAAATACCCACCTTAGAAATCACATACCCAAGGAATCTAACCATCTGAATAAATAAGTGTATCTTCAAAAATATTACATAAATATGATTCACTCAAAGAGTACTCAATGCAATATCATAGTTACAACTTTGTATATAAGATTTATTGAGATATAATAGGATTTCATCCATGAATATAATATTTAAGGAATAAATATATGGTTGTAAAATTTTATTTATGAGATCTATGACCACCATTAGATAATTTTTGAAACCAAAAGGCATGAAAAGATACTTTTGTAATCTATATCTACTCCAAAAATCTATCTTGAAAATGTCATCATCTTTGATCCATGGATGATGGTAGAATGAATGAATATTAATCTAGAAAGGCCATTGAACTCCTATTAGTTTTTTAAATAAATTATCAAACCTAGGTAAAGGGGTCCTTTTATTTACCATTACCTAATTCAACTTCCTATTGTCTATAGAGAGTTATATAATACAATATTAATTCTTGGAAAATAGCATTGGAGCACCATAGGGATATGTTCTCAGTCTGATAAATCCTTTCACCATCAAATCCTATAACTTCACATTCAACACTCTCTACTAAACTGGTTCCATGAGATAAGAAGAAATCAATTTTTTTTGTGCCCCAGTCACAAGTTCAATATCATTATTAATTCCTATATTTTTTGTCAGACTGGATAAGTCATCTTGGAAGACGTCCTGATAAAAATCCACCATTAACTGGAAGATAGAGGGGGCTATTATTGATTATGGGATGAGAGTTAATCCTATTACTTGCATCATAGTACCTTCAATCTAGCTTTGGTCTTGTCCCATCCTACTTTCCTGGATATCCCACTCACTAGTAAACTTGATCCTCTCCTCTCTAGGAATGGTGAATGAAACATATCTATGGTAATAGTCGATATGATAACAATAATTGGTCAAACATTCCATTTTGAATATCACATAGAAACTATTCATATTTAAGATCACAAATTCCCAAAAATGTCTATAATCATAAAATATTATGGTATAATCAAAAGTAACTAGACACGGTCTACTCTCTTTCCCAAAATCATGCAAAGAGAGAGAAACTAGAAAGATAAATTAATCGGTGTATCCACGATTGCTGAAAAATTAAAAATATGCAAGAATGGGAATATCTTGTATAAAAATTCTATACATAGTGTAGTGTTAATCAAAACTATACCTATAATTTTATAAGTTACCTCACTGATAATTCCTAGAACCTCATCCATTGTGTACATCCTACCTATCTTCAGATCATGACCATGCATCTACAGTTCATGACTCACCAAAGTCACTGATATTTTTGGTGATTAAGCTTACTATTGAGGTCCCCTTCTCACATCATGACCCATGATTTGAAAACATGGACATGGATATTTAGTAAAAATTTGAGATGACCCAACATTCTACAATAGTATCATTTCATAGGTAGATTCGTGATGATTATACTAGAATTCCATTTTCATCAACAGTTATAACACCTGGTCGAGCCTCCTCCCTTAGAGGGTAGAATAAGTCATACTATACTCCACCTATCTCCAACCCTACTATACCTCCTCAACCTTCCTCTTCCTACAACCTAAAGAGACACATGATTTAATGCTGGTAAATTTTCTTGTCAGTGAAACTTATGATATAATAAAAACTGCAAGCCTATCTTCCTTCAAACCCTTATCAAAAGTCAGGTCCTTGTGAATCACCTCCATATATGATATCAAATAAAATAATATAAACTAATTTATATGATCTAGAAAAATATCAATCCTTAACTCCTTATTTTTGTACCACATTACTAAAAAATAGAGTAGCAAACCATAAAATCACTATAAAATAATTCACATAGAAATAGACATCATACCCTATTGATGCTCCATAAACTCATGTGATTAGTCCATATTCAGGTTTTTGGGAAATAAATCCTCAAATAGAATCTCTTTTAAGGCCACCCAAGTAATACCATCATGCATTCCTAACCTATAACACCATGCCACTTTCTAGAGGGTCGTTGAAGCATTAAGGTAGCTAGCTTCACCCTCCAATCAACATGAGTCTATACCATGTCAAATGTGAATTTGATGGTGTGAATCCAGTTTTAAACATAATATTGACCACCATTACCCCATAATTTGTTATATAATATACCTGAAAACATCATGCATAGTCTCCATCATCATTTGTGCCCCTTCGCCCTAAGCTGGCCCAATTTTTTAACTCTATGATGAGTCGAGTTTACCACCTAAACAACATGAGCAGGTGTAAGAGAATTCTCAAGTGAATCCATTTGTATATCCTATAGTGGAATGGGAATTTTACCCATATAAAAAGAATTTTGGAATCTATGAGGAGATATTTTTGTTTTTCTGAAATCCCAAAATGAATGTTTAGAACACCTATAAAAATGTGCTTATGAGAGAAACAAAAGTAATTAAAAGGCACACAAATGGGATTTCTATATAAATACTTATCCTTGGAGATACCCATGGATATGTTATAACCCTCTTAGTTTACCAAATTATAATTCATAGTCCTCTATATTTGTAGGTCAATCACATTCAAATATATATAAAACATAACAATTCACTGAAGTTTAACTATCTAAATACAATATAGATATATCTTAATAGTAGAGAGTATAAATATATAACAAAAAAAGTAATGCATTAGTAAATTTAATCAAAGAACTACCATGCACCACACAATAGGTATATATATAACATGTGATCCTTCATGCATAATCATGATGCCTGAATGCACCCAAATCCCATAAATATGAAACAACAATTCCATCATTGTTAACTCGAAAGTATGTTACAAATGAGATAGGAAAGCACAAGTAAAATCCCATACATTAGTTCTATATATCATATATATTTTATACCATGTCCTAGAATATCCAAGAAAAAAAGGAATCCTAGGCTCTTATACTATTTTTTAACACCCTAACCTAAACCCCTAGGTCTTGGTCTAAGTGCAACATAACCTCATGTGTTTCTACCCAACCATAATATGTTTCCAAATAACAGTAAGGGTATAATGTGACATGGGGAGACTATACAATTATTATTCATATTCATCATCATATAAATTGAAACATCAATATAATTCAACTCACCATCATAATGGAAACTGATAGAAAAATATATTATAATAGATTCCATATCAGGTCAAATGAAAATAACCTAATGAATCCCCAATGTGGAAACTCAATAGTATAACTGAAAAAATGAGTATAACTAAATAAAAGGGTAAAAAAAATATTTGTATTTTTTTCTGGTGCCACATCCAACTCATAACCCCAAGCTTGTCAACAACTTGTAGTAGTGCTCTTGCCTTTCTACAGATCTCTAATCATGATGTTTTCATGAACATTGATATTATCATGTATGGTGTGAGAAAATAACATAATAGGACACCACCTATGGATACTTAACATAAATTTACAAGTATATATAAGTCTATGATAATATGGAAATGTAAGTTAACACACAAGTATTCAAAAAATCATGTATCAAGAAAGTCTAACCTAACCAAGCAACCACAAACATCAATTTTACCTACTTTAGTGTCATTAGAGAAGAATTTTTTAAGTTGGATAGACAAACTTAGATTAGACCATATAAATCCATCCACCATTAAAGAACACACATTTATGGGTAACCCACACCCATGACTCAAGGGGACTTGTTTTCCTATGATGGTATGTGTGCTTGGCACATCACAATAAATGGATCTCCATCATATGCAAGGATTCTCCCCATAGGTGGATCATAGCTATATATATATAGTCTCTTAAAATGGAATATGATGTTCCCCCCATGTATCAAAATATATGTCACTAACCGTTCTTCAGAAATCCATCACTAATGCATCATATTGTCAACTTCCCCTCTCTATGGAGTATCCTGAGTCGATTAGGGCCACTTATGAACATGAACACTAAACATAGATTCCACTAGCTATGTAAAAATCCACATGTAAGGCATAACATAACAAGGAAGAAATTATCATAATTATTAGACTATAGGATATGATATATTACATAAGTATTAAATGGTATATCTATGAAAAAATTGAATCACAAACAATAGTTATTCCACTATGTATAAAATATTGCCCAAATAAAAAATGACATAGAAAGGAACTACATGATATAAAAATGAATTGGTCTCACATTTTACCCTAAACACATCAATCATACATATCATTCAATGGTACCAACATTAGAAACATTCACACAAGAAATTAAGACAAATAATTCTATAAAATGGACAATATTTTATAGACTTGCTAAAATTATCACATCATAATAAAATTCAAAGATCTATCGAGGAATGACTCCTGGATCATTCACACACACCAATTTTCACTATAAATAGACCCAATCCATCATCATAGAGTATCAAAATTTATAATTCTAGGAATAGGTCAAAAAATATATGAAATTCATATCAACTTTCCAAATATAATTCACCGTCAATGGTAGATCTATGATTGATAAAACAGAGGCCATTAGATCTCATGATCCGACACTAATCTACCAACCAAGAATTAATTATCTATTAAAAATAGTTGGATATTTTTAGATGAAGAGAATATATATTATATTTACAATGAATTCTAGACATAGGTGGAGAATTAGTCTTAGAACAAATACATCTTACCTTAATTGATGCTCCAAATCGATCATGATTTCAAGCACCCACAAGGATTGGAATGAGAAATCCATAAAACTAAGGGAGATATCTTGAGGGGGTTTTTGTCACATTAGGGTTGAATTCTCTATAGTATAATATTTATATTCAAATTATTGTAAAAATATAGAAATAAACTTAATTATTCCAAATGTTTCATTCCACCAAATGGTCTGTAGGATATGCAGAAGTTTAGGCCCCACTACTAGCACCATTGGCTAGATGGTTCACCCCACAGGTTATTTTGTTTCCTTGTTTAAGAGATCACATAAATTAATAATACTATAAACATTAAAAAACTAACTCCATGACTCATTTACCAATAATAAACTCCTCTAAAGAATAAAACAATACAAGATACATCATTATTTAGCGACAAATGTACCTTCAAAGTTGAGGATGTTCCACATTAAATTAAATGTATACATGATACACAGTGTGTAATCTCATTAATTATAAGTTTATATGGTTTAATTATTTATTCATTAAATGATTCACATATTTTCTACATTATTTTCATGAAAATGTATGGGTAAACTATGTAGGAATTCATGACACGTAATAATGTTACATGGTGTGTAGCCCCTAAATTTAAGTCGATTCTAGTTGGTCAAAACATAGTGTATTAATTACCCCACATAGTAATTTTTATGTGGTGATCTATATATCCCATGGATTGTATAGATGTGTTGAACCACAATACCTGGGGTGCTATTTTTAATTACACACCACATAAATGTATCATCCAACCAGAACCCTTAACACCACCTGATAAAACCTTTAGTCATTCTTCATCCATTCATTATGTGTTATGGATCATTTGGAGCTGTAAAAATGTGTAATATAAACTATAATTATAAAATAATTAATCCAAAAATTTATATAATACAAAAAACATGCATATCAATCAAGAAAAAAAATTAATTATAAATTAATATGTGTTTACTCTGATACGACATAAATATTTTAGGGTATTGCTGAAGTGGTTGATCCCATAACCTATTTTGGTTTTTTCATCAAATATTTCAAATTTTTTCTACTAAATAGATAAAATATTAACATAAAAATCCATTATACCTGATCAATATATATAATTTATAATTAAATTAAGTCAAGTTAAATATTTAACTCTCATTGAATACATTATTTATCAATGATTAAGTTGAGACCTCTTATCAAATCATCAATCAATTAGAGGATGAAAGGTTATTTATCCTATAGTGGTGATTTGAATATGTTACATGAACCCCCAATCATTTTCATATAATTCATTTTGTGACAGAACAAAATATTTGAGCACTTTCATCGACCAGTGCTGATTGGAATATAATCCTGAAATGTAAGAAGGGATTACTCTATTTTTATCTAGACTCGAGAGGGTAATAGTGGAGGATCACTCTCCATTATTGAGATGGTTTTAAGAGAAGATATCTCAAGGGATTTAGAGGATTATATTTATAAATTATTGGGGAAAAATGGTGTCTAGGAATGGATAGGGATAAAAAATTATCTTAACAGGTATTTATGGACCTATAGTTAGAGAATAAATAATTGGAAATGGGATTTTATTATTCTTGTAATCCTCAATAACCCATATGTCAAAATAATTATTTTATAATTATTATTTACTAAATATGAGAAAAATTTAAAGATAAATAAATATTTTTTCCTTTGAATAAATAAATTAATATTTACTAGAATAATATTTAATATATCATTTGTCACTAGACAAATAATACTTGTCTTCTAGTCCTCCTAAATATTTTACCAAATCTAAATAATTTTTTCATTTATTTAATTAAATAAATTTCATTGAATTATTTTCTAATAAATAAATAAATATAATATTCACTAAATAAGTAAATATATATTTATTAAATGTTCATGTAAATAAATAAATAAATAAATATTACCTTCATAATTTACTAGTGATAAATAAATGTTCTATATTTGTGTAATTAAAAAAATAATTACAAGCCAAATAAGAATTTATTTAATATTTAACCAACATAGTGTTTTATTAGAAAACTTATGTCTGAATATAATCAATCAAAAAAACATGAATAATTATTAAACCACATATGGGAATAATATTTATTCAATCATGTTAAATTCTTGTTAAATTTTACTGAGGTTCGGGATACCTTTTTTAACATCCCAACTCTAGTAATCAACAGAAGGTGTATTCTTAATTACATTAGAGACCTGGTTTTTTCTTGTAAGACTTCAGAATATTTCTTAATATATTTCTAGAGGTAGGTACTAAGATTATGTGTGATTCTGAATCCCATTTCTCCCAAAATTTATTTTATAAACATATTAAATATATTTTATATTAAGCGCATGCGTTTTATTAAGAAAATTTAGATAAATCTTGAATAGAATCCGTAAAGACCCAAATCTTGAAGTACATAGACATTACATTACTTTTTCGGAATATTTAATACATAGAAAAAAAGACACCAAAGTACCGTAAAAGTTTAGTGTCTTTGGAAACTCAGAATATAATCTTCTAATCTTGGTGAAAGATCTTCAACATCTCCCATAAAGATCTTCATTTTTTCTTACCTAAAACCTTTATTTATATCTTCGGGAAAAGAAATCGTATAAAGGGTTATCTAAAATGCTCAGTAAGGGTAAGCATGGAGAAAATAAAACAAAGCATATACATTTGAACTTCAAAACATGAACATAATATTTAAACATCAAAATCTTGAGCAATGACATAAAACATGACAGTAAGTAAGACATAGATCATAATGGATCATAAATAATGATAAAATATCATGGAAATAAATCATGTAATTATGGCAACCATTATAAACATGTTATGATTTCCATAGTATCCAAGGCATTGCTTCCAAAACCATCTTAGTGGACAAAGTCCCTTTCTGAATCGAGTTCACTCCTCATTCCAGTCCTGTATCACTGAACCAGATTAACTTACCATTCCAGCCATGTCTATCTCATTAGATATAAATCTTTACACAATTAATTGTTGGGAGATATAGGTCCCACCCATCTAATAATGAAATCATTCTTACTTGTGCCACAACATGAACATTACCCAAAGTATAAAATGGGTTTTATAAATATCATACCATCAAAACATAATCCATAAACAATGGATATAATTTCATCATAATAAAAGTTAAACCATGTAAATCATAGATAAATTATACTTGAAACATACACATAATATATATTTCCCTCTTATATAGAAAATGGTTTTGGTAAAACACTTGAAATGAATTCTTCAGGAAAATATCCTTTCTTCTTCAAAATCATTTTCGTTTCACAAAATTCCATGCAATTTTAAAAGAAAAGGATTTTGTTGAAAATATTCATTAAATATTGTAGAATAATCTTCATAAAAATAAGGCATTATGAAACCATAAAAATATTTTCATTCCTTATTAGTTAAAAAAAATTCTTCTCGTACTTTTTCCGGCAAAGTCAAAAAGTACCTCGTATGGTAAACAAATAAAAGATTCCTTCTATATGATGTGGTAAAAGTAAAAAAAGGGTAAAATGACTTTAAACATACATGGAAGAAAATTATATATTTTATGAAAACATTTTTAGAACATATGGACATGGATAATAAACATAACCGCAATAAATACCTACGAATAAATAATCTCAGATAAGAATGAGATTGGATTAATTATCCCTTACCTTATGTCCAATTTCTTCCATATGTGTCTGAGACTCCAGTATAGTGGGTTTAATAATATTATTAACTTGTAATATAACCATAATAATATTTATGATGTCATATATTATTCACTTATGACTTTATATTATCTGTTCATTTGTCAATTCCATGTTAAAGAAGTGTTTTGGGTAAAATTGTTTCATTTATTGTCAGCGTTTTGACTTGTAATTATTAATATGATTACTAAGATCATGATTACTTAATTATAGAATATAAAAAATGATTTATATATAATATATATTCATAATATACCTATATATAATAGATCGATAAATTGAAAGAAAGACATCGTTCATGGAGATTGTTAGGTCGTACGTACGCATGAACGCTGTTTTTCGTTTCCTTATTGAATTGAATGGTATTAAGTAGATGACATACATATATATATATACATAAATACAGTAGAATTATTATGTAATATATTTCATGATTACCTATTATATATACTTTATTATCATTCTCGAATTGTTAACATGGAAAATGAATCGCATCGCGTCATGGAGACGGTAATCCGTACGTACGCATGAGCGATGATATCATTCCCATATTTATTAAATGGAATTAAAGTGGATGATATAATATCATAGAATAATTATGATTTTAAAATAATCATATATAATTATTCTTTACACCATTATACCCATCCATGTACGGTGGGGGAGGAAAAAATGATTACACCGCGGCGTGGAGACGGTATTCCGTACGTACGCACGCGCAGTGATTTCATTTTCTGTAGGATAGATAGAATATGAAATAGGGTTGTTTCATATTTATAATAAAATATCAGTATATAAGTAATACTTATTTTATTACTTTATAATGAAACAACTAAATAATAGTAAGTAAAGGAAGAAAGAACTTGAAAGAGTTGGTAGAAGAGATTACCTCTTCCTCGACGCACCTCCTTTAAACTTCTTCTTAGGGCACTAGAGTTGCAATTTTGAGATAACCAGAACATCTATGATATAATTATAGAGGCTGAGAATATTAATTGGCAGGGTTTTTCCAAGCTTCAAGGCTCAAAATGGTGTGAAGAGAAGAGGTAAGGGGTGCCCTTTTTATAAGGGAGGAGAGGGGCACCTTTGGAAAATTTTAAAATATTATTTTATAATAAAGTCATATTCAGTTTATAATAGCTCCAAATTGATTTATTTAGAATCTAAAGTGGGTATGGGTCGAAATCCTCTCAACCAATAGGTTTTAGACAAGTTTAAGATACTATTTTAACCTTATCATTTAAATTTAACTCAAAGTTATATAATTTATCTTTTACCGTGTCTTCTTGTTTTCTTACACTCTATGTTAATAAACATACTATAACAAGCCAAAAGAACCCCACATGGTTTATTATTAATATATATAACCTTATATAAGTAATATTTCTGAAGAGTAGACTTTTTATGAATATAATAACAATTAATAATATAATGTTTGTTTTAAAAACTATTTTATGTCAATTTTGACACTATTTGGTAATTTATTTTTTTCAAAATCACAACAACAGGATTAGTTCGAAAAATATAAATTTCAACAATAATAACATGTCATATTAACATATAAAATTAGTTTAATTCATAAAAAGTCTAAAACTACATTTATTTGGGTATTATTAACATCAATTATGTTAATATTTCATTAAAAAGGTAATTAATGCATCATCATTGTGTCATAAATAAATTAAATTATTTCATGTCTAAAAATTAAAAATAAAATACCATTATGTATGAAATATTTTAATATTTCTAATTAATATTTATATTCTAATTTATCTTATGTATAACCCTAGATTAAAAATGTTTTAGTTATTAAACATTGATTTTAACTATTTTAACTCTTCTTTAAATAAAATAATAATAAGTTTCCTAATCTAATCCAAGTGGGCATAAAGGGTAATATTTTATTACTAAGGTTGTTTTTGGTTTCATTACACTTATCCAATAGAATTAGGAGATGTGTTAGGGTAATAATAACATCATTTTTACCCTTAATTACCCTATTTACTTTTAACTGTGGTAAATAAAAGTAAAAAGTTAATATTCCCCTAAAAATATTTTTATCTTATTGGACAAAATTTTACTCCTTTTTATTAACCATATCTCTCCGATTTTTGAAATTCCACTCACATAAGAGGTAAAATTAAGTTTTATGTAAATTTATAAATTTTCCTAGGAGGTGGGTAAAAGACGGTTAAAAGTTCTATAAAATTTATAAATATCTAAAATTATTATAAAATGACTCAAATGAATTACATTGAACTTATATAGGTATTATGTATCAATTTTTACCTAAAATAAATTTAAATAAATTAAATAATTATTTAAATCAAAATTCAGTTTTTAAATAGTAACCTAGTGTTTTCACTATTCATCAAAAATTGAAAGTTTTCAGAAAAATACCAAAAATTCACCCTAGGCTAATTTAGATATACCAAATCCAAATATGAAGTCCATTTTGAAAGATAAAATTTATAAAATTTCAAAAAGTGGGTATTACTATTCATAACTTCTAGTTCATAATAATATTATAATAATATCTCGTTTAGTGAAACTTGGTATTGCGTACTACACACGCTATCAAAGAAGGTCTTGATTGCGTGTAATTCAAGACAAGTCAGGGCTGCATGTAGTGAAATATCCGTTTGGTGTTGTGTATAAAACTTATTTCATTAATACATTACACAAAATCTATACTTAATGGTGTGTAGAATAATTTACACAAAACGAACATGAAATTGTGTGTAACACGAGCCAAGAATAGTGTTGTGTATACTGCAAGCTAATAGGATGTTGCGCATAGAGCAAGATAATATTGGTGTAACATACAACAGAAGATATGAAAGAAATTAAAATGAATATATCTTATAAAATCTCAGGGTGTTACATTCTACCCCCCTTAAAATGAATTTAGCCCTCGAAATTCACCGGGGGTATAAATCGTTTACTACTTGAATGTTTCTTTAATAGAAACCCACATCGTAAAAAGGAATACTATAGATTAATTTTAAAAACTAATGTATGAAATGTAACGGTTACCCAAATTAACTTATCCCTATGTTTCCACATAGGATAACATAGGTGAAAATATGGACATGGAAGAGAAATCTAACCGTCATGTTCTAATGGAGAGTGGTAGAGAGCATGACTATGAAAAATCGAATAATCACAAAGCCATAAATTTGTGATGATCTAAGTTACCATCTGATTCATCAGATATTAGAGTACTAGAACAACATTTTTGGTTTCCATGATCATTTACCTAACGTTGATGAACTTTTACATAAGGATAAATACTTACTCGATTTTAGTGTAAAATCATCGTTGGTCATTCCATGAAAAATTTACACTTCATCTCTATTTAAATAAATGAAGCTGAATTTGTCATTCATGAAGTGTTAGCAGATCATGTGATATAATTATAAGTCATCCCATCTATTTCTATCAGAAAAAGGTTAGCATAAGTTATTAAATATACATAAGTCCATATATGGTGAGATTAATTGGATATGATTCCAACAATGGACTTATACTTCATCTATCATACCTCTTAATAAAATAAAACTAGTTCTACTAACCAGGGACTTCCTATAGGCCAGTGGTAGATGATAAAGGCCTATCGCACTTCGGTTCTGGGTTCGATTCCCACAGCCTTTTCCGACACGACGGGTTGTCGCCCATCCTGCAGGTTGTCCTTTTTCTAAAACTATATTATTATAACATTCCAGAAATAATATCAAAAAAAGTTCAAGCCTTAAACATTATAGACTTATATATAACGTAATCCATTCCAATCTTTAGGATTATCCAAAATACTTCTGTCTAAGCTCATAGTATAAAGAAAACAATTTCTAGAAAAGTTATCTGCCAAGCATTGAATACCATCATTTATCCTCCATATATCATACGATATATCTTGTGGGTCAAATTACTAACATGGGAATACCTTAATCATATATTCTCTTAAAAAAATAATACCCATTCACCCTTAGTGAAAACATGATTGCTGCCAAAATTTAACACTTTACACATACCAAAATCCCAAAATTTCTATATATGAAAACCATGATATAACTTTGTCCTTAATCAGTCATGAGCTCATTTCATTTTTTTCTTTGTCGCTTCATTATGTGCATTCATCTTATTTCCAAAAATATTTCAATCACTTTTCATGGTTACGGGTACCATATAATTATTGAAAACCAATACATAGATATTCTAAAATTCCACAATTCCATAAATGAGATTCCATCATACTATTTTGAACTCCCATTACATAAACACTTAATCATTACACATCATCATTGTCATACTCAACATCACAAATAGTGATCGCATGTGACTTCCCTTTATCCTTTGCCATAAGAGGTTTCCCACGTTGATCATCATTAACCCTTGGATTAGGGTATTGATTACCATAATTCCCCATTTCCTTACACTTGAATCATTGAAGTGTTGGTGGAGAGTTCTCTTTAGTCTTTTCTCTATTCATGTCATTAGAAACCTTTTTCCCATTACTTTGGCACTCAGCTACTCGATGACCTTTTTTTCCACACTTGAAACATTTTCTAGTACCTTTTAAACAATATTCACCATGATTCTTTCCATACTTTGAGCATAAATAAACAATCATCTTCCTTTCACCATTGTTCTGATATTTCTCCTTGAACTCCATCTTTTGTTTCTTGTCAAAACCATGAGATGGATATGTAACACCAACTTCCATTTCTACCTTGATAGCACAACACACAATTTCATCATAGCTACTGAAGTTTTTTATAGCTAATTCCCTTTGAAGACTTGATTTTAAGACACTGAAGAATCGATCAACTTTACTTTCAGGTTGGATAATAAAGACAGATGCATACCTTGAAAGCCTTGTAAAATTCTCTTCGTATATACCAACAGATTCATCATCCTTTTGCTTAAGCACAAGGAACTCCTTTTCTATCTTTGTTTGAAGATTACGAGGGAAGTACATACGGAAAAACAAGTTCTTGATCTCGTCCCATTCCATGGATTCACTTTCATCTTGGGGCATTGTATTCTTAAATAGATTCCACCACTAGTCTGATTCGCCTTCTAACCGGTAAATAGCCAAAATGACTTTTTCATGCTCTGTACAATGATGTATGGAAATATCTTTTCAATGGTACTGATCCATTGTTCATCATCAAGTGGATCATAAGACCCACTGAAAGAAGGTGGACGTTGCCTCAGGAATGACTCAATAGAATATCGTTCCTTTCTCTGCTCATTTTGAAGTCCAGAATGATTCATAGCTTGTGTAAGTATAGCAATAAGATTTTTCACTCCATCTACCATGACATTGGTTTGTTCAGGAGGACAATCATTGCATTGTCCATTACATTGATCAACACGGTTCCTTTAGGTTCCAACCATCGTCTAAAACCCAAAAAGAATAGTGTGAGAGGAAGAAATAATGCTAGGGAAAACAACATAATAAAGGGAGATTACCTTCAATATCTAACATCTTAGGTTTTGTTATAAGATTATTACCGTGATTCTAGGACTATAACCAATACTTATACTTAACCTTAGGGACATCCCTATACATACCTTAGAAATATCTCTAGGGATCTCATTAAAGTTTTCACATCCTAGTTTCAAAAGGTTGACTAAACCTTTCCTTTGATACCAACTGTAGAGACCCAAAGCCTGACGTACAAATAAATTACATTACTTTTTCGGAATATCTAATACATAGCAAAAAAAGACACCAAAGGACCGTAATAGTTTAGTGTCTTTGGAAACTCGGAATATAATCTTCTAATCTTGGTGAAAGATCTTCAACAAATCCCATAAAGATCATCCTTTTTTTCGTACCTAAAACCTTTCTTTATATCCTAGGGAAAAGAAAACATATAGAGGGTGAGCTCAAATGCTCAGTAAGGGTAAGCATGGAGAAAATAAAACAAATCATATACATTTGTACTTCAAAACATGAAAATAATATTTAAACATCAAAATATTGAGGAATGACATAAAACATGACAGTACGTAAGGCAAAGATCATAATGGATCATCAATCATGATAAAATAGTATGGTAATAAAGCATTTAATTGAGGAAACCATTAATCACATGTTATTATTTCCATATTAGCCAAGACATTGCTACCTAGACCATCTTAGTGGACAAAGTCCCTTTCTGAATAGAGTTCACTCCTCATTCCTGTCCTGTATCACTGAACCAGATTAACTTACTATTACATCCATGTCTATCTCATGAGATATAAATATTTACCCAATGCATTTGATGGAGATATAGGTCCCACCCATCTCATAATGAAATCATTCTTACTTGTTCCACAACATGAACATTACGCAAAGTATAAAATGGGTTTCATAAACATCATACCATCATAACATAATCCATACAAAAAATGGATATCATTTCATCATAAGAAAAGTGAAACCATGTAAATCATAGAGAAATTATACTTGAAACATACATAAAAGAAATAATTCCATCTTATATGGAAAATGGTTTTGATAAAACACTTGAAATTAATTCTTGGGGAAAATATCCTTTCTTCTTCAAAATCATTTTCTTTTCACAAATTGCCATGAAATTTTAAAAGAAAATGATTTTGTTGAAAACAGTCATTAAATCTTGTACAATAAGTTTCATGAAAATAAGGCTTTATGAAACCATAAAATATGTTCATTCCATATAAGTTAAAAAACATTCTTCTCATACTTTTTCGGGAAAAGTCAAAAAGTACATCATATGGTTAACAATTAAAATATTCCTTCCATACGATATGGTAAAAGTAAAAAAGGGTAAAAATGACTTTAAACATACATGGAAGAAAACTAAATATTTTATGAAAGAATTTTGAGAACATATAGACATGGATAATAAACATAACCCCGGTAAATACTTACGAATAAACAATCTCGGATAAGAATGTGATTGGAATAATTATCCCTTAACTTATGTCCAATTTCTTCCATATGTGTCCGAGACTCCTGTATAGTGGGTTTAAGAATATTATTAACTTGTAGCAGAACCATAATAATATTAATGATATCATATATAATTCAGTTACGACTTTATATTATCCGTTCATTTGTCAATTACTTTTTAAAGCAGCGTTTTGGGTAAAATCGTTTCATTTATCGTCCGTGTTTTGACTTGTAATTATTAATATGATTACTTAGATCATGATTACTAAATTATAGAATATAAAACATGATTTATATATAATATATATACATATATATACATATATATAATAGATTGATAAATGGAAGGAAATACACTGTTCATGGAGATGGTAGGCCGTACGTACGCATGAACGCTGTTTTTCGTTTCCTTATTGAATTGAATGGAATTAAGTAGATGACATACATATATATATACATAAATCCAGTAGAATTATTATTTCATATATTTCATGAATACCTATTATATATACTTTATTATCATTCTTGAATTGTTAACATGGAAAATGAATCTCATCGCGTCGTGGAGATGGTAATCCGTACGTACGCACGAGTGATGATATTGTTCCCATATTTATTGAATAGAATTGGAGTGGATGATATAATATCACAGAATCATTATTATCTTATAATAATAATATATAGTTATTATTTACACCATTATACCCATCCATGTAAGGTGGTGGTGGGAAAACAGATGACACCATGACGTAGAGACAGTATTTCGTACGTACCCACGTGCGGTGATTTCATTTTCCGTAGGATGGATAGAAGGTGAAATAAGGTTGTTTCATATTTATAATAAAATATCATTATATAAGTAATACTGATTTTTTTACTTTATAATGAAACAACTAAATAATATGAAGTAAATGAGAAAGAAACTAGAAAAAGTCGGTAGAAGAGATTACCTCTTCCTCGACGCAACTCCTTTAAACTTCTTGCTAGGGCACTAGAGTTGGTCTTTTGAGAGGACCAGAACCTCTATGATATAAATATAGTGGTTTATAATAGTAATTGGAAGGTTTTTGCCGAGCTTCACGGCTCAAAAGGGTGTGAAGATAAGAGGAAAGGGGTGTCCTTTTTATAATGGAGGAGAGGGGCACCTTTGGAAAAACATAAAATATTATTTTATAATAAAGTCATATTCGGATTATAATAGCTAAAAATTGATTTATTTCAAATCTAAAGTGGGTATTGGTAGAAATCCTCTCAACAAATAGGTTTTATACAAGTTTAAGTTACTATTTCAACCTTATCATTTAGATTTAACTCTATGTTAAATACTCTAACTTTTACCGTGTCTTCTTTTTTTCTTAAACTACATGGTTAATGAACTTACAATAACAAGCCAAACGAACCCAAAGTGGTTTATTATTAATATATATAACCTTATCTAAGTCATTTGGCCGAACCATAGATTTTTTAGAAATATAATAACAATTAATAATATAATATTTATTTTAAAAACTATTTTATGTCAATTTTGATAGTATTTGGTTATTTATTTTTTGTGAAAATAATAACAACATTATTAGTTCAAAAAAAGTTATTTGAATAAATAAAAACATGTTATATTAACGTATAAATTAGTGTAATTCATAAAAAGTATAAAATTACATTTATTTGGGTATTTATAACATCAATTATATTAATATTTCATTAATAAGGTAATTACTACATCATCATTTTGTCATAAATAAATTAAATTATTTAACATCTAAAAATTATAAATAAAATACAATTATGTAGGAAATATTTTTACATTTTTAATTAATATTTATAGTTGAATTTATCTTATGTGTAACCGTGTATTAAAAATGTTTTAGTTATTAAACTTTGATTTTAACAATTTTAACACTTCTTTAAATAAAATATTAATAAGTGTCCTAATATAATCCAAGTGGACCTAGAGGGTAATATTTTATTCTTAAAGGTGTTTTTGGTCGAATTAAACTTATCCAATAGATTTAGGAGATGTGTTTGGGTAATAATAACATCATTTTTACCCTTAATTACCCAATTTACTTTTAACCGTGGTAAATAAAAGTAAAAAGATAATATTCACAAAAAATTATTTTTATCTTATTGAACCTCATTTTACTCCTTGATATTAACTGTATCTCTCGGATTTTCTAAATTCCACTCACAGAGTGGAAAAATTTTGTTTTATATAAATTTTCAAATTCTCCTAGGAGTTGGGTAAAAGACGGTGAAAACTTCTATAAAATTTTTATATATATGAAATTATTATAAAATGACCCAATGAATTACATTGAACTTATATAGATATTATGTATCAAATTTGACTGAAAATAAAAAAAATAAAATAAATAATTATTTAAATAAAAAGTCAGTTTTTAAATAGTAACCCTGTGTTTTCACTATTCATCAAAAATTGAATGTTTTTAGAAAAATACCGAAAATTCACCCGAGGATAATTTCAATTTTCTGAATCCAAAAATGAAGTCCATTTTTAATGATAAAATTTATACAATTTCAAAAAGTGAGTTTTACTATTCATAATGGCTTGTTCGTAATAATATTATAATAATATCTCGTCTAGTGAAACTTGGTATTGCGTACTACACACGCTATCGAAGAAGATCATGATTGCGTGTAATGAAATCCAAGTTAGGGATACGTGTAGTGAAAGCTCCATTTGGTGTTGTGTATAAAACTTATTTCATTTATACATTAAACAAAATCTATACTTAATGTTGCGTAGAATATTTTCTACAAAACGAACTTGAAATTGTGTGTAACACGAGCCAAGAATAGTGTTGCGTATACTGAAATCTAAAACGGTGTTGCGTATAGAGAAAGATAATCTTGGTGTAGCGTACAATAAAATATATGAAAGAAATTAAAAATAATATATCTTATAAAATCTCGGGGCATTACAGAATCTCAGATCAAATATCTTAGACTGCAGTTGAGTCTGGAATGTAGTTTTTTCCCTAGGTGTGACCTACAATACATCTGCACTGGGCGGTCATACATCTCACTCATTGGTGATACATTTATTGGAATAATTAATTAATTCATTAAAACATTCATTAGTTTAACATATTGATTATTACTATAAATCAATCAGTATGGAGAATTTTCTAGGGTTATCCTCCTAACCCTGGGATCTTTGAGAGCTTATCCTTCCTCCTCTGGTTGGTAAATCACATCAAACAACAACAAAACACTGGATTAGAGCAGATCAAGATGCAACGAACACAAAAAATCTATTTGATCATTATTGAGTGAATTCTTTGAGGATAAACTATCTAATATCTTGGTTGGACTCATCAATTTTTGGTTTAATCCATTTTTAACTCAATTGATTGAGTAAATTAATCCCTTTCTGGGATATGAAACAATTTCATCATTTTCATGTTCTCAGGTACTTATTAAATTGGTTATTTAAATTGTTTTATTACCTTAGATATCAACATTCATGATCATTGGACATGAATTCTTTGAAATTATATTTAAACCATTTTTATATTGTTTTCTCCCCCTCATTTTCTTCACATTCTTCACCAGTTAGACCTTGCAGTATTAGTTCGATGTTGTCAGGCAATACCAAGCCCGTTTAGACCCCCAAAATCATCATGGATTCACGATATTAGGATGGATCAATGAATCATATGATTATATAGTACTTTTTCAGGTCGTGTATGTTTTTTTATGATCACATGTTAAATATGGGGTGAGGAAAGGTGTGGAGATGTGCAGAATTCTTGATAGAACTCATGCAGATTGACAAAGTCAATTGCGGGCAAACAATTGGGGAAGAACGATGAATGATGCCTAAATATTCTAATCATTTTCAGACTCAATGTCGAATCTATGACATAGTATACTGAATCAAAGTGCGGATCACAGATCTGGAAATCTGTGAAAACCCCAACACACCACATGTACTATAATGAACACATGGTGTAGTGCCCCTGGCTATGGCGACTACTGTTTCATAAGTTTATAATCATGGCATAATGTGTAAGCCTATTACATGCCTTGTACCTCATCCCCAGGTAGATGAATTGTGTGATGGATCACATGGAAAGGACTTTGTGTGGGGGTACACAACCAGACACATGGACTTGTACCGATGCACACTGATATGGGTTGGTTACATGAACACGTCTAGACACATGGTCATGTAAAAAAGTATACAAACATGAATAGAAGAACACAGTCTGATCCTGAATAGTTTGGACACACCATGAAGTCCACCTACATGGCATTTACTTATACATGGATAGGGATCCATGGGATGTTCAGGTACACGGCCAAGGTAGTGGAGTATGATCACACGCTGTGTGTATCTCCTCACACATTATGTACTACTTGATTCTTTCTTGAGGAAACATCAAGGTTCTATATCTCCTTTTTTTTGAACTTGTATTTTGGCCCTTGAGAAACCTATCTTAACTATTTTTTCCACATGTAACACAATTTTTGGGATATAATTTGGAATTTTCTCATAATATTTCTTATTTAAGGCTTTTCTTAAAGATGTTAGTGATCAAGTGGAATTACTAGAGGTTTCCTAAAGTATAGAACCCCACATCAGTATGAGAATGGGTCCTCTATAGTCACTTATGGAGTATAACCACCTATCAGATATGACGTGGTCCCTTGATGACTAGAGTGGAACCCTCCTATCACACCAGGGCATGGGTCCTCAACCTCTAGATTAGAAACCCCATCAACATGAAAATAATTCCTCTACCCTACTATGTGGACCCCCCCATTATATAGGGAGTGGGACCTCAATGACTAGAGTGGAACCCCCTAACACAACAAGGCATGGGTCCTCGGCCTATAGAGTAGACCCCCCCCCCATCAGCATGGGCATCAGTTTGCAACCATTCGAGTGGTACCCCTATCAGATAGGGTGAAGGTACTCAATGACCAAAGTGGAACCCCTCTGTCACACCAGGGCATAGTTCCTCTACCTATAGAGTGGAACCCCCCCTACCCCCATAATCTTGGGAACGGGTCCTCTACCTACAATGTAGAAACCTCTTATCAAAAAGTTCGTGGGTCCTCATGACACAAGAGTGGAAACCCTATGATGAATTAGGGTGCGGTTCCACTAGGAAGAAACATGAGATACTGAAGATGTGTGGTGTATGCTACATGATTTTCGTGTTTAGATTCCCATGGTTGTATGGGTTTACTCTAATAATATGGGTGTCAAATACTTGATGTGTCGTTCATATACTCAGCATGTTGATCCCCTTATGCTTATATAAGGTTACTCCCTCTCTTTGTTTGGGTTGAGATATTCTCTTTCACTACATCATGTATCATTTTTACTATATTTCTATTCATGTGGTATCTCATACTACTCCCCCTTTATATTTTGGGGTGTCCTACTGGGTATGTATATAATCACACCTGTATGGGATTTTCCCACACGTATCATGTCTTTTATAGATGACGGATAAGTCATAGGTGACATCAGAGGATCTTAGGGATACTTGGTACTTTGGATTGCATATTTTTGTCTAACCAAAGAGATCAATAGAGAGGCTATAGAATTTGTTTACTTTTTATTTTATTAGGTAGGGACCTACTTCTTGGTTGGGCATGTATTATTCCCCTCTACTTTTGAGTTTAAATAACAATAATCTTGTACTATCTGGAATGGGATGGTTTTTTGTGTTCATATAGGTACCTAGTAAAATTAATCCACATGTTAGTTATGCCTTCTGTAATGGTTTCTAATCCCTTGACTATGGAGGTGGGCTTGGGGTAGTTGTGGCTTGAGCCCCAACATGGGTCAGTTCATGAAATACTAGTATCAAAGGGGGTTTGATCTTTTTTATGGAGTTTTCAATAATCCATTATGAGTATTTTATTGGGATTGGGTAATTAGTGTCAATGTGACTCTAGTGTGACTCTAAGTCTAGGGAGTCCAGTAATGGTGCGGGCTGTTAATATATCCATTCACCAGGACCTTGACTACAAGAATGTCGACTTGGAATTTCGTGCAATTTTTTATAGGGATCAATAGTACATGAATCATATAGCATTCAGTCTATGACTGTCATTCTTGAGTCAATTCCCCAATTATTTTTATTTTTATATATATGATAATCTTACCATGGTATTACTTAATTAAATTTTAGGATTCATCTGTGATAGAAGCCAGTAAGAATACCAGTTCTGGATCATGATGATGATCTGATGTCCAACAAGGCCGTAGTTTAGGGTCCATCCCACAATATTTCTCCTCCAGGTGGGTATGAATAAATACCTCTACATGTCAACTAATATATCTTCCCAATAGTGTAGGTTGAGGTTTCCCAGAGGACTAGCACACTCTGTGAGTTCCAACACTAGAGTTTGGTGTGTTTTGATGATGATATAGATCACAAAGGATCATCGGATTTCCAAGAGTCGGTGGTTCCTGTCTTTAGGATCATCCAGAAACTGATAGATCAAGTGGTCTCACTGGCAGCAAGCCTTTTCCATATAGTAGTTGGGTGATGGTGGAGTCTTGTTAACCTAAATACATGATGAGTCAAAACTCTCCAGGCCAGAATTCTAAAAGTGTTTCCACGAGGAGTACTACCCCCCCCCCCAATTTTTTCTCGGTTACGATTAATGAGCTTTTGGAGTTGCAATAGGGAGGGATGATAGTGGTTGAGTGTGCATTGAGTTTCATAGACCTTACCTTGTACTCCCTTTTCATGATCTAGGATGGCTACTTTCGAGAAAAAAAGTTTGAAATGAAATCCATATAGATATATATATTCTTCTGTGGAGCCCTTTTTAATCCCCATTGATACAAGAGTATTGGAGAAGTCAATGGTGATAGAGAATTTCATGTTAGAGGGATGCTAGATCACTGGAGCTGGTAGTTGGTGTCACAAGGCTTAGTCATCAGTAGTAGCTAGTAGACGGCAGGCACTAGGATCTCAATGAAAAATTCCTCCCAATGACCAAACTCATGAATGTGGTGAGGGGAAGCATAGAGGTCTAGAAAAGTTTAGAGAGGGGAAATGTTATGCTTGTGATGGGTGTGGTGACATAGGAGATGACTACCCAACCAAACGTGTCAAGGAATGTAGTCAGATAATTGATGGACCACTGTGGTAGAAGAATCACCATGATTAGGTATCTCACAGTTGAGAGAATGGTGGTCTCCATAGAGGAAAATATGGAATATAAGAATGTGGAGCTATGGTTGGGGGATGGTTTGATTCGATCCTTCCACCACCACCACCATGTGTCCCACATTAGGATTATGGAGTTAGCAACCAAGGTTTCATACAGTTTCATGATTTGTAGTCTTATGATCCTATGGTACATGAGATGATTAGAGGTATGATATATGTTTATTATACTTGTTATATAGTAATGATATTGATAGGTTCTAATCATTCATTCATCCCTTTAGTCTTAGTGTGAGAGCTAGATCTCCGAGTTGAGGTGTTATCCCCAAAGCATCATTTTGAGGTTCCAATAGGGAACACTTATTCTGTATATTTTATCTTCCAGCAGTGAGAGTTATCATTTGGTGGAGAATAGTTAACATGGGACCTTTCAGTCATAATTATATAACCTTATGATTTCATCTTGTATAGGGATTTGTTTTCCATGGTCCAAGACTAGATTTAATTTTACCACAGATGAGTTAGATTCCTAAACATTGATGAGGTAAGATTATAATTTTTTATTTAGAGAGATTTCATGGAGGGATGAGTGGGTTCTGTGAGTAGAAGCCTGCAACCGATCACCCATAATTTTATGATTATATACATTATTTCAATAGGCTCCTCAGTCATTTGGATTCCTTTTGACATGGAGGATTATATAGAAGTCTTCCCCAAGGATGATCCAAAACTACATATGAGGTGAGAGATAGGGTTTTATTGAATTAAATCTTATGTCCACTCCTATATATTATGCGACATATCGGATGACCACTACCGAGTTGTAGGAGCTATGGTTGTATTTGGATAACCTTTGAGGGAAAGGTTTCATTAGACCTAGTATATCCCCATGGGTAGCTCGAGTGTTTTTTGTGAAAAAGGTGAAAAAAAATTGTCGATTTGTGTAGATTATAATCCTCTGAACCATGCCATAATAAAAACCAAGTACCCCTTTTTGAGGATTAATGACCTATTTAACCAGTTTTGAAGCATGATATGGTTATCTAAGTTATATCACTAGTATGGCTACCACCAGTTGAGGGATCAAAAAGATGATATTCTAAATCAAGAATTCCTATGTCACCACAGACACTATAAATTCATAGTGATTCCCTTTCGTGTGAAAAACACCCCCACCATGTTTATGGATTTGATGAACCAGGTCATCCAGTTGTACTTGGACTAGTTTACGGTTGTCTTTATCGATGACATACTCGTCTTCCCTGTATAAAAAAGAGGATCATCCAGAGCACTTAAGTATGGTTCATGATTTTCTTTAAGAGCACCAGGTGTATTGGAATCTATCTAAGATCCAGTTATGGATTCATGAGGTTCACTTTCTATGGAATGACATTTCCAAGCATGGTTTATCCATGGACCTGTGAAGATCGATGTAGTGCTTGCTTGGGAGCCACCCAAAATCATGTTAGAGTTGTATTTCTTCTTGTCCCGATAGGGTATTACAAGATGTTTTTGGTAGACTTATATAAAATTGAAGACCCTCTAACCACCCTAACATTGAAAGGGTAGTTTTTTACAATGTCTGAGTAGTTCTAGAGGGGTTTTTAGAAGTTAAGTATGAGTTTGAATAGTTCTCATGTGTTGAGACTACCAAAGGAGGGTGTGGAGTAGGAAGTGTATTTCTATACCTTAGGAGATGGTATCAGCTATGTGCTGACATAGCGGTAGGTAGTTATCTCATATTGGTCAAGGAAGTTGAGACCTCATGAAAATAACTATGTGACTCGCAACCTAGAACAGGTAGTAGTAGTATTTTTCATGAGGATGTAGAGGTACTACCTTACGAGGGAGAACTTTGTGGTTTACTTATACCATCAGAATCGTAGGTACATGTTCACACAAATATACTTGAACCTGAGATAACAACGATGGTTGGATTTCCTATAGGATACTGACTTCATAATAGTATATACTCTAGGGAAGGGAAAAATTGTAGAATATGACCTTAGTAGGAAGCCCCAGGCTCTCTTGGTTCATGATGATTTTGATCAGTTGGATTCCATGCAGTTGACCCAAGTGGAGGAGGTGGGTGAAAATTTTCTTCAGTAGATGGTGTTGAATTCTCAACTTTTTGAGCATATGACAGAGTCCCAACTAGAAGATATCAATTTTCAGGTCTTACATGATCAGATATAAATATTTGATTCACCATATAGATATTATGATGGAGGGAATTGTGTCATTATTTTCCAAAGAGGGACTCTAGTCCCAGTTACGATGACAGAGGAGGTGTTGTGAGAGTTCCACGCTTCTATTATTGTTGTGAATCTTGGTGTGGGTATGATGTACACAAACCATTAGTGGTAGTTTTGTTTGTCCAACATGAGATGGAGAGTGGTTTAGTTCACCTCTCAAAGCCTCACCTATTAGTAGGTGCAGGATGAACACCATGTTCAGATAGGTTTGTTATAGGCCCTTGAGATACTGGAGTGGAAATAGGAAAACATATCCATCATCATTTTGATAGGTCTCACGTACACATAGAAGGGCCATGACACCATCTGTGTGATATTTGAATGAATCTTAAAGTCAGAACACTTCCATATAATTAAGGAGAGCAGTTCATTAGATATTTTGTTGAAGTTGAACATATAAAAGATTATTCTCATTTATGGGGAGCCCTCTATCATTGAATCTAATATGTTTGTGTTATTTACATCATGGTTTTGGAGATTCCTATAAGTGGAATTTTGGAAACAAATGATGATGAGCATAGCCTTTCACCCCTAGACTGATGGGAACACTGAGTGTACTATCCATGTCTTGGTGGATATGTTAAGGACTTGTGTGTTAGACTTTGGTCAGATGTAGGAGGATTACTTTTCCTTGATATAATTTATATACAACAATAGATACCACTCTATCATCGTTATGGATCCATTTGAGGCCCTATACGAGACACCATATAGGTCACCCTTGTGTTGGATAGAGATCAGAGAGACTTCTCTTGTTGGCCCATGGATGGTTCATGTTACAACATAGAAGTTATTATTCATTCACGAGTGGATTAGGACGACTTGTAGCGGACATAAATGTTACGTAGATCACTACAGTAGGCCTTAGAAGTTTGAGATGGGAGACCAATTTTCCATCAAAGTCTCCCCATGATATGGATAACAGTTGTTTGACTAGGGATGAAAGCTATCCTTGAGGTTCATCAGGCCACTATAAATCATGAAGAGGGTCAGAGGGTTTTCGTACCACCTCCACTTAGTCCCATAGCTAGAGTAGGTGGATTACATATTCTACATGTCACATCTGAGGAGATACATACATGACCCTATGAACATCATCAACTGGGGTGATCTGGATATTGAGGATGGATCCACCTTGGCAGAGCACCTGGTGGTGATCGAGGATCAACAAGAGATGACCATGTGTAGATGTACAATCGCCATGGTTTATATATTGTTGAAACAAGGGAACATGTATGAGATTTCCTATGGGTGAGAGATCCATATGAGAACATAGTATCCCATGTTGTTCGTTTATTTTTGATTTTATAAGATTAGAAAATATAATTAGGGAAGGATTTAGAAATTTGTTTTTTCTTTTAAAGACATTTGAATATTTGTAAATATATTTTCATATTTAGCAGCTAAGAAGTCTTGTGATTACAAGGATCTATGTTCCTGAAATTAAGATTATATAATAATTAAATATATTTTATATTATACGTATGATGTTTCTTAAATAAAATGGTATAACTATTATATGGAAGCACAAATTAGAAATCTTATATAACGATTTTGTCTAAAATATAGTATTTATCTATGTAACGACCTAAAATAGGTCAGCATGGGGTGTTCGTACATCTCGATCATTGGAAGTACATTTAATGGAATAATTAATTTATTCACTAATTAATATAACATAATGATTTTTCTTATAAAAAAATCATTACGGTGAATTTTCTAGGGTTAGGCTTATAACCCTAGGACCATCGAGAGCTTCTTCTTCCTCCTTTCATTGGAAAAGCAAATCAGATGATGATAAAACGCTGGATCAAAGCATAAGGGGATGGAAAAAATATAATGACTTCCTTAGATTGATGGAGATCATGTCCATTGATGAATAATTCTCCAATATCCATGTAGGGCTCTTCAATTTTTGTTTTATGCACTTTTTGATTAAATTGATTGAACATATCAATCCATTTCGTGGATCTTCACAAATTGTAGCCTTGGCATGCATCTGGGTACTGATTAAATTGGTTATTTCATTTTTTTCTAACCCCAAATATCTCATTTCTTGGTAATTACAAAATAACACTTGGTAATGATCTTTAAACTAATTTTTTCTTCCATTCCACCTCATTTACTTTTCTTTCTTCCCTGGTTGAACCCTCAGGCCCCTGTTTGACATTGTAGGGTGGTACCGAACCCGAACGGACCACCGAAATTGTGATGGATTCACGAGGGAGGGATGGATAGATAAATCAAACATTGATTGGGGACTATTTAGGGTCATGGATCTTTGTTTCAATGGTCATAGGTAAAATATGGGGCAAGGAAACATGGGGAGACAGACGGAACTCATAATGAAACTCTCATTGATCGACAGATCTGATTTTCGACAACGGGATGGATTGAAACAATGAATGACACATATATCCACTAATCAAGGGTGTAATAATGGTTGGATATACATAAGATATAACTGAATCGAATCATGGATCACATATATATAAATTTTGGAAAAACACAACTACATTCCATGTACTATGTTGAACACATGGCGTGTAGCCCCTGGCTATGGAGGCTAAGGTTTTAGAATTTTATAAAGATGGAACAGTGTGTATCCCCCTGACATGCCATGTACCTAATCCCAAATTGGATTATCCATGTGATGGATCACATAGGAAGGACTCTGTCTGTTAGTACACGTCCATACACACACCCATGTACCAAAGTACATGGACACAAGTTGGGTACATGTACACGGCTAGGCACACTACCATGTACCGAAGTACACGAACACGGCCTGGAGGAAACGACCCTATACTAGGTTTTTTGGACATGCTATGTAGTCTAATTAGACAATGTGTAATAATATATGGATAGGGTTCCATGTGTTAGCCTTGGACATGAATGGGTGGTGGACCAGGACCATAGGCTGTGTGAGTCCCCTCACACAGCATGAACTTCTAGGTTCTTTCTTGAGGCAATTTAAGTTTCTTTATCTATTTTGTCTAAACTCGGATTTTGGCCCACGAGTAGCCTATCCTTGGAATTTTTCCATGTAGAACATGAAAATTACCTTGGTTTTGTATTTTGGGATAATATGTGGAATGTTTTGAGCACAACATTTATTTGAGGAGATCCCCAACAATGGCAGTGATCAAGAGGGATCATGAGATAATTCATATAGAGTGGATCCCCCCATCAGTATAGGCATATGTCCTCTAGAATTACTTACCAATTGGAACCCCTGCCAAATAAGGCGTGGGTCCTTAATGACTAGTGTTGAACCTAGCAATCACACTATGGTATGGGTCCTTGAACTCTAGAGTGGAACCCCCCTCCCCCCCATCAGCATGGGAAGGGGTACCCTACATTACCAAGTGGAACCCCCATATCCAATAGGGAAAGGGTAATCAAAGACTAGAGTGGAACCCCTTGTCACACTATGGTGTGGGTCCTCAACCTCTAGAGTGGAACCCCCCATCAGCATGGGTGTGGGTCATCTACCTTCTGAGTGTAACCCCATGATCAGATAAGGGGTGGTTCTTCATTGATTGAAGTGAAATCCACTATCATACCAGGGTGCGAGTCCTAAACCTATAAAGTGTACCCCCACATAATATTGGGTCAATTTCCCCTACCTACTGATTGGAACACCCTATCATATAGATCATGGGTCCTCATGACACAAGAGTGGACCCCCACCCCCCCACACCCCCGACACATCATGGTGCGAGTCCTCTAAAACTTATAGAGTGGAACCCATATGATGCACAAGGGTGTGGGTACTCTAATTTGAGTTTGTGGCTCCTCAACTATGGAGAGAAGTGAAGAGGCATGGTTTTACTTTTACATTTACTTCTAGTAAGGCGTATGAGATGTTGGGCATCATTGTTTGAATTTTTAAACTATTGGAGACTCTTCTTCCCGGGTTGAGTTGTGAGATGGAGATCTCCTTAGTTTATTATTTGGGATTATCTTAACTGATAATATATATACACACCAATAGACATACCCATTGGAGTTGGTTACTCTCATTACATGATATTTGATGACTTGTGTGGTATGACAAATGATTTTTATGTTTAGCATATCATGTTTAGATGAGTTTACTCTTATGCTATTAGTGGAAAAGACTTAGTGTATTGTTTATCTATTCACCGTGTTTATACCCCTATTCTTGGAATCAGTTAATCCCTCTCTTGGTTTGGTTTGATCTATTATCTTTCACTACATAAATCTACTCTCTACTGTCTTTCTATTCTTTTTGTATCACATACCTATCCCCCTTCAAATTTTAGGATTTCCTATGGGGTATGTATATACTCACCCCAATATAGGCTTTTACCTCCTGTGTCATGTCTTATGCTAATGATGGAAAGTTTGAAGTTGACTTTATAGGATTTTTGCGATACCTGGTACTTTGGACCGTATACGGTGGTCACAACTGGGTGATTTCGATTTAGGCTTTAGCAGAATTTACGTTTCCAGTTCAGTTAGGATGGGACCTATTTCTGGTTGGGTGTGTATTTCCCTCTTTACTTTTTAGTTTATAATAACATACTTTTTTACTTTCTAGAGTTTTATCATGAATGGATATTCCCTTATATTTTTTTCATCTTTTACTTTACTCCCTCTTTACATATGCATAGAGGTGATTTTGTGTGTACATACATGTACTTAAAAATGGGAATCATCATGTATGTTATGGCTTTGGCACCAGTCATCGATTCCTGGCCTATGATGGAAAGTTGGGGGTAGTTACGGCTTGTGATCCGACTTAGGTTGGGTCATGAAAATTACATTGTTTCAAGATTAAATAGATCTCACCATATAGGATCAAATTAGTTTAGAAGTCTTGGAAAATTGGATGCACACATGATTCAAATATTACATTAGAAATAAAAAACATAGTGTAAAAAATATTCTCGCATTCTTAATATTATTCTTAATATCCTTATTCATATCACAGGGACAAGATAAAAAATAAAGTGTGATCTCAGATGCTCAGAAAGTGTTATCTACAATGGAAGTAATCATAAGTAAATAAGGAATAATAAATATAGAAAAGTAAATAATTGAAAATAAAATCCATTTAATCAATAATTTTATCATTAAATGAATCCCTAATTAATAGAAATTAAATAATATCATGGATAATAACAACTGAATTCTCAATGAATGAAATAATTAATGTTGGACTTCATTATCTAAAATATCATGAAATAATTACCATTAAGGATTTGTTCCATTATAGTTTAAATGGAGGGTAAGTATGCACCAAATAAATACCATTTACTATTTTTAGCTAACTCGTTTGCATCATGATACTTTTCAATGCATAGAGGTGTTATCTATAACTGGGAACCACACATCCTTGAATGTGCAATTAATTCATCATGTATTAGATGATCAATTTATTTCATAAAAATATTCATTATAAATATATATCTATATTAATTAAGGAATATTGAATACTAATATTTCCCTAGCTAATCAAATAACTTTCATTATAAAAATCATATTTTTAAATGATATATTATTTAGGAAATAGTCATATCCATAATACAAAAAAATTGTAAATTTAAGAGAAATGTAATTTACAATATAAAATAGTCACAAGAAAGTGAATTATTCAAGTGGTAGTTAATGATCAAAAATTTAATAATTGATAAAAGATGAAAATAAATTCATTAAAAATTTATGTTTTTAATAAAATTATATTCCTTGATGAAATAAAAAAACAAAAGTGGAATATTAAAATAAGATTTCATTAAATTTTCTTATTTAAAAAAACCATTTAAAACTTATAGAATGAACTAAATGGTATAAAATATTTATGGTGGTAGGAAGTTCCACTAACATCATATATTTTTAAATGAAAATATTTGTTCTGACTTTTTATAAAGGTATTAAAAAATGAAAATTTAAAAAAAATAGAAATATTACTTTCAAACCATGTAAAAAAATATACAATAACATAAAATTTATTAATAATTCAGTTTATTAAATAAAAAAGACTTTCATAAAGAAATTTTCAAAAATATAAAAAGACATGAAAAATATACCTGATCATAAGAAAAATAAGATCGAATTTTATTTTAAACATTTATTTTCTTGATTTAAGTTCCAAAGAAAGTAAAAATTGGAATAAAATATTGAAACTCTTTAAATATTCATTTTATAAGAAAGTAGATGGATTTTTTAAAGGATATATTATAATATTTCTTCAATAAAAATAAGTGCAATTCCAAAAAATGAGATTGTAAAATAATTTCTTACCTCTTAAGTAACATTAAAATTATAACCCCTTGAAATAATAAAATTAAACTAAAATTTTTATAATCATGAATTAATAAATATTCATATAAAATATATCAAATGGAAAATATATAAACCACATAAAAGTAAATGAGTGAATAATACCCAATATGTATTAATGGAGTGAAAATTGAGACGAAATCTCTTACCTCAAGTTTGACCTTACCTGTAAGTTATTTTAACCACTTGTATAATTTATTTATCTTTATTACAAGTAAATTATAGAATAATATAAATATCTATAATATCATATATGATGCATTTATAACATCTTATCACCAATTTGTTAATAATCCCATACTACTATCATTGTTTTGGGTGTTAACTGCTTCGTTTTTCAAGAGAATTTTAGATTGGTAGTTCTAGTCCTTTTATTTTGATTATAGTTCCATCATAACCAGAATTTTAATTAAAATATTAATATCATATAAATTCATTATATAAATTTATTTATTTATTTATTTTCATTCATAAAAAGTACATATATAGAAATTAATTACAATGTCTCGAGAGAGGGTTTGTCGTACGTATGCATGATCGATATTTCCACTATTTGATGGATGGAATGAAAGAAAGATAAATAATAATTAACCTTAAGAGAATAATTATTATACCATATATATCATATATATTCATTAAATCTAGCCTTACTACTATTCATATAAATTTTAAATGAAAATAAAATCACATCGGTTTGTCGAGGTTGTAGTCCGCACTTACGCATGAGTGACATTATCATTTTCAAACAGATTGGAATGTAAGAAGGTAACTGATATATTATATTTAAAAAACCATAATTATTCCAAAAATACAATGTATACTCATTATATACTTCCTTATAACCATCCATATAAAGAGGTGATGAAAAATGAATTACACAACAATGTGGAGATAGTAAGTCATACATACAAACAAGCGATGTTTTCATTTTCCATAGGATGAAAAAGAGGTTTAAAATGGTTGTATTGTAATAATAACTTAATATAATTATATTTATGATAATATATTTATTATTTTAGGATAGTTTAGATATATTTCGAGTAAGTACAAGAAGAAATAAAGTTTAAATGACTTGAAATGATGATTATATCTTCTTCAGTATACTTTTCTTATAAAATTTTTAATGACTATTTGAAGGGTATATTAACAATATAAACACCTATAATTTATGAATATATAATTTTATATGAGAACTGGGTATTTATTGGTAATTATATTTTGGTTAAAGTGGTGTAAATAAATGTTAGAAGATGTGTCGTTTTATTATTGAGGTTAGTGGTGAACTTGTAATTTTTCAAAATTTTAAAATATTATAAAGTCACTTTCTTGGAAAAATTACTAATGAAATGAATCATATTATAATATGATATGGTTAAAGTCACAATATAATAAAAAATGAGGCTTAACCAAGTGTTTATTCCATTTTAACACTTATTATTTGGTTTAACCCCTTTGTTAAACAATTTTACCCTTACCACCGTAATGATTTTTTCAAACTCAATGGGTTATAATTTAATATATAAGGGAAAAATATTATCAGAAATGGAAAAGAGATAAAAATTTTGTCTATTTAAAAGCCTAATTTTCCACTTTAATATTTTTAGTGTTTTAAAATAATTTAATAAACTAATTACTTCCATACAATACTAATAATGTCATTTTGGAAACTATTCATTTAATTTGTCATTAAATACATGATGACAGAAATGGGATTCAAGTTTAATCATTTAAAAAATCAACACTAATTTATTATTAAATTTTAAAGCTTTTTCTCAATCACGATGAATCCCAAAAACAGATGTTTTAATGTTTTAAAAATTATTTACTTTGATTTTTTCACCGCTTCCACAAGCACGAAGTCAACATTGTATAAGCCTTTATGATAATTATATAATCACAAAAAATTATAAATTAATTAACATGATAATAAAAATATTATTAATATCAAATTAATCTTTAATATTTATTTAAAACTATTTTTTATCTCTATGTGAACTTATAAGAGAAATTTAAAGTCAAAAGAGTGTCATTTTGTATTTTTCAATACATAAAATAAAATTAATTTTATTAGAAAGGAAAATGGCACAAAAAATCCATATACTCGAAGTTAGGATGGATATGGTCAAATAAATCTCATAAAATGAGATAATTTATTTTTATAAGTATATTTTTAATACCTCAATGTAGTATTTTTAACATTAATTATCTGATTTACCCTTTGATGAGGTAATAGATTTTACCACGGTTACTATTAACAATTCGTAATAATAAAAGGAACATATTTACCAAATTTGAAACTCTTAATTATAAATATAAAATTAATTTTATCAAACTAAATTCCTTTATGTTTCAAAAGATAATATTAAAATAATTATGAAAAATGTGACGAAAAATTGTTTTCAAGATGAAAGTGTTTTTAATCCAAAAAATTGACTTATATACAAATCATGAAATGTGATGATATTAATGAAAATAATGAAATTATTTTAGATAACATATTGTATAAACCATTTTAAAAAATAAAATATATAATGTCACTTTAAAATTACTTGATTTAATGGAAGGAAATGGCAATTTTACAAAAATAAGTGTATTGAAGTATTTACTGAAAATTAATTAGTTTTATAAAAATGTCAAAACATTCAACATAAGATAATATTTTCATGATGATTCAAAAAATTATATCCTTTTTATAAAATTCAATTTATAAAATTGTATTAAATTTATGTTAATATCCGCACACAAAATGAAATAATAATCAATTTTGAATAAAACATATTATTGATTCCTAAAATGGATATACTCAAAGTTAAGTTCTTATTTTATAAGAGTTAATAAATAAATTTATATAAAATAAAATATTTAGACATATTATTAATAATGTGGATAATCTTATTCAATCCCACAATTCAAATGGATATTCGATAAAATTATAATAGTTTTTCAATGTTCATCTAAACTCATTGTTTTGGGTGAAACAAGTTATTGAAGAAATTAAATTTTTTTACAGATAAATGCATCATAAAATCTTATGTTGTCACACACTAAGTGTGTGACCTTCTATAACATTTTCTTAGTGTCATTAGGATACACCACCTAAAATCCATGTTTTGAATCTAGAAACATGCTAAATATACCCAATAGAAAGTAGTTAATATCACAATGACATAAAAATTTATAAGAATATACACAGTGTAATATAATCCCTTTATCTCGATATCCATAATCAATTAGGCTACACACTATTGTCATCAACCTATGTGATTCATGTATCTTTTATTATCTTTTGAAAAAATTCTATAGAATAAAATGTCAATAGATTTAGTTATGAAGTTAAATTTAAATAAAAAGGACCTAGATATAAACATCCATCAAGAATAGGAGGGAAATCCCTTATCGCATTATTCAATATTATATAAAACTCACGACACACCAATCAAACCCTATTTACCATGAACATATGATATCACAGTTTTTCTTAGTACATTGAATTATGTGACACATAATATGAATGAATATAAATATTAAAGTATAAGGATCATTATACACATATGAATATAGTAGCATCTATTGACACAAATAAATGTATATTTCCTACTAGTGGTCCACATTCTACACATCTCATACTCTGAAGATTATAAAGTGAATACACCATAATAATGTGTCTCAAATTTCTATGAGTATACTCCCTTTACAACTTATATCATCTTCATCCCATCAAATGATATCATCCAAGTATAGACTATATATTTATGAATTTTGTCCTGATACTTCTTGGTTCTCATCATAGTGAAAAAATTCTATGACCTTTCAGTGTAACGCATACAAAACAGACATTATCACATAGATTTAATGTAGGAGAACAATATTATAGTGAGAAAATATTGATTAATATTCAACACTATGAATATTCTAGTAATTCTATAATAATTGGTTCTAGGGCACCGACTATAACACTTACCTCAACAAATATTCACATCCCTTATAGAATACATCAATATTATCTTATTAAATTTCATCTCAATTGATCTTTTTATTATTTTTTTATCTCCACCTATAAAATATTTATATTCTTAACTATTGAAAATAACATAACACTTTATTATCTTAGTGGCTAAAATTTTCATAGAAAGTAAGTTCGCAAAGAGAATTTTACATCTCATAACAATGATTGGAGGATTATATATCAGTGAAACCAATAAAGAGTCATCCCCTATCATTATTATCATGAATATCATCAATACATCATATTGAGTTGAAACACTGGTATAAAAGAATTCGCATAATTATACTCATGATCTTGTTGCAACTAGTAACACTGCATGAATTATATTCATTTCTATAACTATCAAGATTCGTGTATACTCGTCTATGACCAAAATATGTTTTTTTATAAAATTAATATCTTAGGAGATATAATTAACCTAATTGGTAGTAAAATTGTATTCTAAATATGAAAATGTGAAAGAAAATTAGGAATTTACCATGCTGATTCAACATCAATTTTAGTGCCTAATTATTTAGATCACAAAAAACATTCAAATAATCTTCAATGAACTAGAAAAATATTATCATTGGGTTTAAATTAGAATAAGCAAGGAATCATGACTTTTAATTTATTTAAAATTTTCACCATCCTAAAAAATATATTTTTCAATAAAGTTGGAGTGAAAGTGCAATGTATTCGATCATACAAACCTGGGGATAATGAATCTTAATTGCAGTGTAGTGATTCACTATCCCACCTAGCCATAGGTCTATTTCATGTGAAAAAACACAAAAATTAATATATATAATATCCCTTATATATATATATATGTATTTATGTTGTATTTAGTGATGTCATAGAGTATAAAACAAAATAATAACACTTTACTTCATTAATTGAAAACATTACATTTAGTTGGATATTAAACCAAGATAAACTGGAAATATTAAAATGGAAATAAATTAAATTAAATATCTAGAATAGGAAAATTGGGATCATCTAGATCTATTATTATTATTACACTCACAAACAAAAATGTAAAAAGGAAATAAAGCATTATTAATATAATATTTATTTCTGTAATGAAGAATATTGAACCTTGATATAAAATGAATTAATAGATGAATGAATAGAATAATAGGTATTTATCAGAATTAGAAATCCATTTTTACTATTGGTAATGTTACCATTATTATATGACCATTAGTATTGGTTAATATTAATTGTAATTAAGAGAACTAATTGATATAGAAGAGAGAAATAATGGCCTCATCCAATAGAATTGTTCCATAAAAGATCAATTATTCTACCTTAGGAGGGAGTTAGCATAACTAGGTTTCACACTTAACTGAACCCAAGTAGGTCTTCAACATGCGAGGCTTGATCAGAATAGAGTGTGATAAAAGTTTTTGTTTCTAGATATCACTAATAGATTAATGTTTGATGAGCCACCCAAAGGAGGTATCACCATCACACACCATACCCTTAGGGTGTATAGTAGTGTAATAAGGGGTTATATATCTTGTCATTAGTATTATGAAGGTTTAATTTTATTTTTTCAAATGATGTATTAGCTTCTTAAATACCATTATAATTATTTTTTTTCTATAATAAAATACTCATGAATATCAGATAAGTATGACAAATATATTTACCAAAAAAATAATAATTTAATTTTGTAAAAATAAATAATTTCAATTAAAAGTGTCTTTTTTGATAAATTAATGAATTTTAAATAAAATTTATTTACATGAAATAGTATTTTAAAACACTATTAATTTATATATAAATAATAGTATAATTATATAATTTCACATGTAATATTTTAAGGGTCATAAAGATTATTACATCATAAAAATATTATATTTTAATAAGTATGTATATTTTTACAAAAAAAATATAATTCTAAAATTTATAAAATTTTATTAATATAAATAAATATAAATTTTCAAACAAACACATCAAAATTAGTCAATATTGATTTTTTCATAATTTTTTCTGAGAGTTGATTTTTTTTTGTGAAAAATAAATACGATATAAATATATGATAAGAATTATTACATAATAATTGTCTAGTATTGATTAAATGAATTATATAGAAGGTTTTATCAACAAAATTATTATTTTTCATTAACATATTGTTTTTTAATTTGATAATATTATTTTTCAAAACCTATAAAGAACCTTCTAAATCAAAAAGGATGTTTTCAAATTTTAAAAAATATTCTTTATAAACATGACTAACTTGAACATCATAAAAGATACTATTTTAATGAATTTGATTACTAAAAAATAAAAAAATAAAAACCACTCCTCCTTGGAAAAAATAATGGGAAAATCCATGTGAAGGACAATGGTTTTGAATTTTTTTAACCAGGTGTCTAGGGCCTATGTTTTGGAATTAATATATAATCCACTAAAATTTTCTATAAATACCCACCCATTCCCCATTAATATCAAATAAAAAGCCTTTAAAAATAAAATTAATATATTTTTTCCACACTATATCCCTCTTAAGTTAGTTTAAGGTTAAAAGGATCTCCTCCCACGCTTTAAGAAGAAACTTCTAAAGGTAAGGTTTCTCCCCCTCCACTTTTTAATTAAAGAACATCCATTGTTTTTTGACATATGATTTCAAAGTTATTATGTTCTAATGTGTTATTAATCATTCTTTACTATTAAAATGTATCCATATAAGTGAGATACTACACTTATCTCTCATTTTTACCTTACACGGACTTGTTTACACTCATATTATACAGCCAAAATTATCCCTTGATTTTTTATTGATATACTTTTTATGTGAATACCCAACCATATTTTCACTAAAAGGTATAAAAAAATATATAAATATCCTTTATTTATTAGGTAACATAATGTATGAAGTCCAAATTCCTTACCCATGGGAATGAAATGATGAAATATTCTATATTGTTATATAATCGATGTGGAACATGTAAAGTTAGACATATGAAGGGTGCACCTTGATAGAACTCCAAGAAATTGACTATCATTTTCATTTCATGAGACACAATGTATATTCCCTAGTTATTTCACCTATGCATACTATGTTATGATTTTGTAATATCCCGGACCTCTCCGGTCCATTCCTTTGTTGAATTATGGTTTTCTAGGTGTTCTGGGATGTTAGGGTGTCTTTTTCCCAATGATTTTCCAATTATTCAGTTCTGTGAATAGTGTTTTGAGAATAGTGAGGTTCCATCCTTCACTTCCATCATTCACCTATATCCTTCAACTCTTGCAAGAACAGTGTTTCCAGACCAGTGAGCTTCCATCATTCACCTCCATCCTTCACATATATCCTTAACCTCTTACATGAACAGTGTTTCCAGGCCAGTGAGCATCCATCATTCACCTCCATCCTTCACCTATATCCTTCACCTCTTGCATGAACAGTGTTTCCCGTCCAATGATCTTCCGTCCATCACATCCATCATTCACCTATATCCTTCACCTCTTGCATGAACAGTGTTTCCAGACCAGTGAGCTTCCATCCTTCACCTATATCCTTAACCTCTTGCATGAACAGTGCTTCCATACCAGTGAGCCTTCATCCTTCACCTCCATCCTTCACCTCCATCCTTCACCTATATCCTTCACCTCTTGTATGAACGGTGTTTCTAGACCAGTGAGGTTCCATCCTTCACCTATATCCTTCATGTTTATTTCCTTTTCCAAATGTTGAGTTAGTGACTAGTGTTTCCAGACCAGTGAGATTATATCCTTCACCTTTATTTCCTTTTCCAAATTTTGAGATGGAGAACAGTGTTTCCAGACCAGTGAGGTTCCATCCTTCACCTCTATCCTCCACCATTATTTCCTTTGCAAAATTTTGAGTATGTGAACAGTGTTTCCAGCTTCCTACAGTTTCTCCCCTTTGACATTTACTTTCAAGTAAAATACAATTAAAGCCTTATTTTAAGGGCTCTAAGGATTATTCAAAGACCATAAATCCTATATTAATTATTCTTATGTCTTGGGATGTTTTTACTTGGCCAAACCTCATGGGTTAACGTGATCCGCTTTTAATGGGGAATTAAGCGTCTCTTAAACCATAGCCCCCTTAAATCTTGAAAAGGGAAAAGATATCATCCTACAGTTTTCTTCCTCTTTTTTCTCGGCTATGAGATGATGGAACCTTTCAATACTTATTATAGGAGTTTCACAATCAAACTTTACTCCTCAGATCGGTTCCGCTCTATTTTTGGTGCACCCGAGCAGTATCAGTCAATCTTTGATATAAGGTATGATCTTCTGTCATTATTTTTGTTCATCTTCTTCTATTACTCCTTTCCTTTTTATAGAATTATATCTCCATGTTCCTTATATACTTGTATTGGGTTTCCGTTAGTGCGGTCGTACCGTGGAATCCTCAGGGTGGATGCAGTTGTCGTGAGAGGAGGCAATCATGATCCTTTGAGTGGATCGTTCTCATGTTAAGAACATTAAGAACCTGTTTAAGGTAGTGTATTCTTTGCTTCCTTTCTTTTATGTGCAACTGTATTTTTAGAATGTTAAATCCCACTGAATGACAATGGAATTGACATAATAAATATTTTAACCAGATAAATAAATTGATATCGATAGTATGTTATTTACTCATGTTTTCCTAGACAGTGAGATATCTATTCTTTCTTTGATTAGCTTTTTGTTCTTGATAGAAATTGGTAAAGAACATAAACTGGGATTAATTAATAATTGTTAGCTAAAGCTAAAGATGCATGTAAAAGAATCCGGTTTTTGTTTTAATTTGATGTTAATCAAATTGGTGCAGTAAGAATGTTTATTTATTTGTGATAACTTACTTGTTAGGTTTTCCGAGTTTGGAACCAAATAATAATATATCGATTAATCCATGATGGATTAATTAAGTGGTGGTTGTTAAAAAGATTATTTCTTGTAGGGTATTGAGTTACCATCATGTTTTTTAAGGGCCAAGAGCCCAATTGTGAATATGTTTTTTTACTGGTGCTTGTGTTTTAATGTGAGCAGGGATGGTTGTGGTGAAATGTAGAGTCATGAAGGGCCTTTTGGTTATGGTAGAAGATGATTACTAGAGTGGCGAGATGCATTGGTTTATGCATGTGGGTATCGGGGAGGACACCGGGGATGATGGAATATGATGGATTTTATTGTTGGATGCTTGGTAATTTTGATTGGTTGTTTATCTGCTTTACTTTTCCCCACTGCTTAAGGCAGCTGGTTTTACTTACCCTTATTCTTAAATAGGCAATGACACGCGGGGTATGCCACGTGATTTCCATGTTTAGATTCTCAAGGAAGGACAAGTATATTCTCTTTCTATAATCAGCAAAGAATCAATGGGTAGTACATCAACTCTCCATGTTGATCCCCCTTGTGTTTAGAAGCATATACTGTTTTTCTACACATCCTAGGAATGTGGGGAAGTATTTCTATAATGAATAATTGAATAAATGGTGTTAACCCATAGGATAGAGTTCGGAGTCAGGCACACGTGAGGTTCCATGGGTTGGTAGGGAAACTGTGTCATTCATGTTTAGCAAGTGAGGTAAAAACTGGAGACTGGCTGAGACATAGGCGTTTAGGTCCCCCTATGATTTGATGAACGGAACTTTATATTTACAATGGAAACTAAACAAGGTGATACTAGTTGTAGGTTAGTGACCTAGGAAAATATCATGCATCATTATTCTTTGTGCATGTGTTTGAATGGGTATACCATGGGATAGGTAAACCTAAAATGAATAAAAGAGAAAAAAATTAATTAATTAATGTGGATTCTTCCATATTCCAGGTTTAGGAGATCTAATGTTTTTTTATTTTATAGGTATGGATCTAGGTCGACGTCCTTGTCAGGTTTGCGTAGAAAATGTCCACCATGATGTTCCAGCAGATCGTCGCAGGGTAGAGGTTGATGATGATGACACTTGGAGGAAGACACTTCGAGAGTTTCAGTGCCAGAGTCTGTAGAATTACAAGGGCTCAGTTTCAGATGTAGTCACAGAAGAATGGTTATAAGAGTTTTAGATTGGCTTATTTTCGATTCGTACTCATAAAGAGCACTGAGTTTCCTTTTTTGTGACGATGCTATGTGGAGGAGCGAGGCAGTGGTGGTTCATGTTCCTCGGGGATCGTGAGGAGTCAACGACCTCATGGAAGGAGTTCTAAGACAGGTTTAGAGTCAAGTTCAATTCTTTAACTACGAAGGCGTCCAATCGCCGGGAGCTTCTTACCCTTCGATTGGAGATCTCAAGTGATTGAGAGTATGGGATCCATTTCAAGAACCTTTTATGATATGCTTCAGACCTACAGCCAGATGAGGAGGCCAGGGAAAGGCATTTTGAGGAGGCTTTGCATCCATAGATCCAGTACCAGGTCAACCCCTTTATGCTGAAAACAAATCTTGAGGTACTGTCGAGGGCAGAGGTTGTTGAGAGGACTTTGCCCAGGACCGGATCAACATGAGAGGGGAATCGACATGATTCCTCATGAAGAAGAGCTATCGTCCATGGTTCCCGGTTTTCAGGGAAAAAGTGTTTTCGTTCAGCTGGGGATAGGTCCCATCACTTCACATTCGTTTCTCCATAAGAAGTAACTCTCAGGCCTATTCTAAGGGATCAGGCACTTTTTTTATTGTGGTGGTCATGGTCATCAGCAGCAGGAGTGCCCAAACTTTAAGAGCAGTCATCGTGCACCAGGCACTACACTCTAGGTTCCTCCGTTGAGACAGTTCCAGCTGAGCCAGCAGCAGCTGGTTACACTAGCTTTAGATCAGCATAGGGTTGATGGAGAAGGTAGAGGATAGCCCCATGATGCTCCTCGTCCTTAGAGAGAAGAGCGTGATTGTGGTAGTGGTCATCATCAAGGTCTGAGAGGCCATGGAGGAGGTCGTGGTCAGCTTCATGCTCTAGCGTTTCCATCTCCATGTGATCTAGACGTCGTTCGAGGTACCCTTTGCTTGTTTTCTACCTTGGTGTATGCCTTGTTTGATTTAGTAGTGACACACTCCTTCATATTTCATACCCTTTTCCATGCATTGGGACTTGAGGTAGATAGGCTTCTAGTGCCCTTCGCATTGACTACGCCAATTGGAGGTCGAGCTGACTTGTTTGAAGTATGTTGGGACTGTGAGCTAGTGTTGGGGAAAAACCACTCTTGGGGAGATTTCCTATTTTTAAGAATACAACCATATGATGTCATCCTTAGCATGGATTGGTTTAATTCGATGCAGGCTATTGTGGATTGCTTCAGGATGAAAGTCGCCTCCATTGGTGCGGATGGCGATCAAGTGGTTTTTTTTGGTGAGAGAGATCCTCGGATGGGTCATAGGTGCATTCCATCCTTATCATCGCTGATGGCTGAGATGATGCTGATTTCATTAGAGGTTCAGTAGTTGTCGTTTCTTAGGTTCTTATAGGAGTACCCTGATGTCTTTCCAGAAGAGGTTGTACTATTACCCCCTCGACGAGAGATCGAGTTTGGGATCGAGCTATAGCCAGGAGCGTCTCCTATATCAATGCCCCTTATAGGATGGACCCTTTTTAGTTATGAGAGCTATGTATACAGCTTGATGGGATTTTATAGTGTAGTTATGTTTGGACAAGTGTGTCACCCTGGGGTGCAGTAGTTTTTTTCGTGAAGAAGGATGATGGCAGTTTGTCGTTGTGTGTCAATTATCGTCGCTTAAACAAAGTGACAAAAAAGAATCGATATCCTATTCTGTGGATTGATGATTTATTCAATCAACTGATGGGTGAATGTTTGATCTCAAAAATCGAAATGCGGTCGTGATATCATCAGATGCATGTGAAGGATGAGGATATCCCAAAGACTACTTTCCGTTGTCATCATGAGCATTATGAGTTTGTTGTAATGTCATTTGGCATGACAAATGCTCCAGCTGTATTCATGGGATTGATGAATGCTATGTTCCATGAGTTCCAGGACAAGTTCATGGTAGTTTTCATCAATGACATCCTTGTGTACTCCATATCTGAAGAGGAGAATGCAGAGCATCTACAAGTCATTTTGGGATTTCTTCGTCGACACTAGCTATTTGAGAAATTGTCAAAATGTGAGTTTTGGGCACGAGAAGTCCTTTTCTTGGGGCATGTTGTGTCCCAAAAGGGAGTAGCTGTGGATCCATTGAAGATATAATTAGTTGTGTCTGGGAAGCCCCCAAGTCAGTTTCAGAGGTGTGAAGTTTCCTTTGTCTCAAAGGCTACTATAGGAGGTTCGTAGCCAATTTCTCCTGGGTTGTGACTCCTCTGGCAGATTTTACTAGGAAGGATCAGGATTTTATATGGACAGATCAGTGTCAGGAAGCTTTCGACTATCAAAAGGAGAAGTTAGTAAGTGCTCGAGTCTTTTATCTTCCTGCTGAGGGAGTTCAGTTTGATGTTTTCTGTGATGCTTCACATCTGGGGTTAGGCTGTTTTCTCAAGAAGCAGAGGTCAGTTGTTTCTTACGGGTCTCGGTAGTTACGTCCCCGTGAACACAAATACGTCACCCATGATCTTGAGTTGGAATCCATGGTGTTTTCTCTAAATTTGTGGAGACATTACCTCATTAGTGAACGCTTTGTGGTTTTCCCTGATCATAAGAGTTTGAGGTGTGTTTTCTCCCAGCGTGACTTGAACATACGACATCATCAGTGGATGGAGTTCTTGCTGGAATATGACTTAGAAATATAATATAATACTAGAAAGGGGAATGTCGTGTAATGACCCAAAGATTCATTAATGGAAAATCCCTCTTGATCCAGTTAAATGTCTCTTTTTGTAATTTTTTTTATAAGATGTCAACTTTTTTGGTTTTATGTTAAGAATTTTGATCATTTCTAATATATCCGTTGAACAGTAATCACATGATTAGTATAAATAAAGGACTTTAACAAATCCAATTTACTCAGACAAAGGAAGCGATGGCCTCATCTAGTATAATTGCCCCATACGAAGCCCATTTGTCGGAGCTCGGAAAAGAGGTGGCATCTTTGGGCTTCGCCCTTGACCAAGACCAAGTTGAGCTTCATCATGTCAAGCTCAAACGTGACCGTCTACGGGAAAAGTGGAAGTTGATTGAAATTACCACTCGAGCGATGTCATCCGAGCCACCCCAAGAGTTTTTCACCATCACGCACCTTACCCTTAGGTCTTATGCAGCTGTTTTAAGGAGTTATGTAACAAAAAAGTAGTACTATGTTCATGTAAATTTTTTTTGTATATATTAATGAATATAATTTCTAGTCATTTTTGATACATTGTAAATAGTTTTTAAAGTACAAATGGTGTTTTTAGTTATTATTTAATTAAGAAATCTATTTTATTATGTTAAGGGATTTTTGAATTAAATAATATTTTAATAAAACAAAAATGTTATTATTAAATAAATTTTTATTAAATATAAATGATCTTATAATTTTATGAATGAAATTAAAATTTTATATTAAGGTTTGAAAGCCATTTCTGTCAAAACCTGTGAATTTTCGATAAATGTTGGTTTTTATTTTAAAAGTGAAAATTAAAAAATTTAGAAAAAAATTTAGATTAAATAAATGTAATTTCTGGAATCAGGACGTCGAAATTATCCAACGGTGAATATTTCATAATTTTCTGAGACAGTCAAATTTTTGGGTAAAAATTAAATACCATTTAAATATATAATGTGTTTTATGGCATCATAATAACCCAATGGTGATGTAATAAAATACCATAATCCTTATTTTCGGCCAATATATGTTTTATCATTAAAATAATGTGATTTTGGGTTTTTTTGACTTACTTTTCAAAGCATTAATGGACCCTTCAAGACATATTCAACACTTTGCCTTTTTAACTTAATATCCATGAGAGTGTGACTCACCTCCACATAAGAAACCTTATTATTTTAAGAAGTTCGTACTTGGTACTTATAAAATTTTTTTTTCCTCTTCCATTTTCCAAAAAACATTGGCAAAAACCATGGTATGGTTTGTGGTTTGGATTAATTTAATGTAAGGAGACCCAAACCTAAATAATAAAGAATTCCCTCACCTTTCCTATATAATCCCACCCAAGCTCCCACTTCCTGCTCACTAAAATCCCTTGTATTTCGCCCAACCTCTGTAATACTCTCTCTAAAATCCTCCCAAGGTGACCCAAGCTCCCAAGAAGCCTCTCAGAATCCTATCTCTAGCCTTTGGAAGCACACTTCCAAGTAAGAGTTTTTTCTTCCTTTATCATTGTTGTCAATTTTCTTTAAGTTGTATTGCCATTTTGATTTTCAATTATGAATGTTGAGGTATGGTTTCGCACCTCCCCCATACTGCCCTCTTATTGTTTGAATGATGGGAGACCCCTTTATCTCTCATTAAATGCCTCCCATGTACACCCGTTACTATGCCGAAATTTCAAAAGGAACTTCTCTCTCTTCTTTTACCTTCAAGCATATAATTTTGTACCATGAATATAAATTGCATTACAATTGTTGGGAAATGTATCTATATGACCTCCTTACTGTCCAATACAGGTAGATATGATGAGTAACCCCTTTCTCTCTCATCAACCTTTTTTATGAATTCTTATGTCACGCCGTTACGCTGCCGAAATCGCACCGATTTTCTAAGCCAATGTCATTGTGTGGTGAATACCATGCCCATTTATCCATCAAGGGTATTCACCTTTACGCACATTTACTTATTGATCATAATGTTTCATGTATGAATTCCACATTCCTTTATCGTGGAATAAATTATTATGTTTTATGAATCCATGTTTTATGATCCATGTGGCACACTTACTCATGAAATGAAATGTTTAAGAAGGGTGCACCCTTATAGCACTCCAATGCATTGGGTAAAGTGTAGTATCATGATACGTCATGTGCAATGAGAGTTTACTCATGCTAATTCAATCGCAATGAGGGTTTACTCATGCTTTATGTGCAATGAGTATTTACTTGTGTTCCATGTGGAATGGGCCTTGGCTCATGCCAATTCCATGTTAAGTGTTGTTGCCACATTTCCATGTTATGATTATCATGCTTTATCATGCCTTTATGTTCATGTTTTTCTTATGCTATATTGATATGCCTATTGTCTAACATGAATTTTACTCCTCATGTTATTCCAGGTGTACTCCCTTACTGGGCTTTATAGCTCACCCTTTTCTTATGCATGTCCTCTGTTTATCCCATGCAATGCTAAGTATGAAGGAATTTAGTGGTAATGAAAAGGAAGTTTTCAATAAAGATGTTGGATTTCATGTTTTAAGTTTTTATGTAATGATCCTAAGCCCCAAATAAACTAAAACTCTCGATCTTCTTGGTTGTATTAAGTGATGTTTTATGTAATAAATCATGTTTAAGTTGTAATAAAAAGATGGGTTGTCATAGTTGGTATCAGAGGATAGGTTTACTTATTTTTGGGATTATGATTAGAAAACCCTAGTAAATACCTAGATACAAGACTAAGTAAAACCAAAACATCCCTAATTTTTGTTGAGTATTGAGTAAATGGGTTATCAAGAAAATACATCCATGTCTGGATACGAGCAGGTAGAGGCCGCTCTGTCACAGATGTATCCTAGGGGTAAAACCCAAAAACACCGCTTTGAGCTAGACTCAAACGGGAACTGGGGCACGACAACGGGCCTTGCTGCACTTTTGGTTACGACACTCCCGGGAGATATGTTTTGATAAATTCACAAGCTCAGTATGAACTCTTATTAAGGGAATTAATAAAATGACCCTACGAATATATGTTATAAAGTAGATCATGAAAAGCCTAGATTGAAGCCTATAGAATCATTAGTAAGGAAATAAATTTTTATTTATAAGACATCAAATTTTGTCTTTGGATTACCATTTATGTGTTACCCCTAACTTTCCTTTTATTCCAGCCAATGGATGGTAATAGGAGGACTCAGGCAAACAACCATTGTGAAGATCAGTGTGATGACTGTACTAATGAGATGACAAATCCAATGGGAGCGGGAATTGTGAACTTTGTCACACTTTTCTCTCAGATAACTCAAGTTTTGAATAGAAACACGGGTCCAGAAGAATGTTCAACCCCCCCCCCCCCCAAGAAAGAACAAATCGCTATCGGGAGCTTCATGAGATAAAGGCCTCCTACTTTTAGTGGATCATCTGATCCCATGATCACTGAACAATGGATGAACTCCATTGAAAAGATCTTCTTCATCCTTCAATGTTCTGAACAAGAGATGGTTCTCCTGGCTGCTTATCATATAGAGGGTGAAGCTGATCAATGGTGCATGTTGATCAAAAATACGAAGCCTAATGAGGAGATCAAGGTGTTGGAATGGAAGGATTTCCGGAAGATGTTTTTTGATAAATATTTTCTGTGCACCCTTCGTCTTAAGATGGAGAGAGACTTCCCTTCCATCAAGAAAAAAGATGAATAATATGTTGGAGCGTACGAGTAAACTTCACAAGGCTTTCATGATAAGCTTCTGGCATTGTTGTTACCCCCGAATGCAATGTTGACCGCTTCTTTGCTGGGCTGAAGCCTAGCCTACAGAAAGCATTAGCGATCTGTGACTTCGATAGCTATGAGGAGATTGTCTGATGTGCCCTCAAGGTCGAAATGGAGATCAGGGAATCACAGGAGTATCATGGGGATAGGAAGCGTAAGGTGGAATTCAATGATGGTGGTTCGATGGATAATCCAACGGTTCTAAGAAGATCCATCACCCCACTTTCCAAAAGTGCGGAAAGAAGCACCCTGGAAATTGCCTTAAAGGGACGAGAAAATGCTTCAGGTGTGGAAGAGAAGGGCACCTAGCATAATTGTCAGAAAGAAAGACCCACGGCTGTGACAGAGGAGAGGAACGCTCCGTTTGAACCTCAACACATTGTTCAATGCTACAAATGCAAAGAACCGGGACATTTTTCAAATCAGTGCCCTAATCCAAGGGTTTTTAGAGACAACCAATAACCTCCAAGGCAGCAATGAAGAGATTTTGCCATCACTTCTGCCGAAGTGAACCCCGACAACGATGTGGTGACAGGTACGCTAGTTATTCATTCAATAATAGTGAATGTACTTTTTGATTCAGGTTCTACGCATTCTTTTATATCTCGAAAGTTTAGTAGAACAATCCCAGCACCACCATAAATCATGGAAGTAAAGATGTCGGTGAGTCCGAAAAATGGGGAAATCATTGCATCCCATGAATATAAGTCCTCCCCTGTTATAGTCTGTGGAATGAATTTCCCAGCGAAACTCATCATACTCTCTCTGGTGGAATTTGATGCAATTCCTGGCATGGATTGGATTTCTTTATATAGAGCCAAGATAAATTGTCGAGAGAGGGAAATCACACTCCATATGGAGAATCGACCCCCGATTCTTTATAAGTGTCAGGAGGAAGATGAATCTCCTTTAGATCCATCATCTCAAGCATGAATATTACTTCCTTACGAGCATGTGTATCTGGCTCAGATGATTGAGTCCAAGGAAGAAACCATCCTTGAAGAAATGCCTATTGTGAGGGAATTCGTTGAAGTGTTTCCCGAGGAACTGCCTAGTCTTCCTCCAAGAAGAGATGTTGAGTTCTCAATTGAACTTATACCTGGGGCACTACCAATATCCAAGACTCCATATAGAATGCTTTTTGTTCAGCTCGAAGAGCTAAAGAAACAACTACAGAAGAATCTGGATAAAGAGTTTATACGCCCAAGTGCTTCACCATGGGGTGCACCAGTCCTCTTCGTCAAGAAGAAGGATGGGTCAATGAGGCTTCGCATCGAATATCGTGAACTTAACAAAATCATGATAAAGAAAAAGTATCCTCTCCCAATAATTGATGACTTGTTTGATCAGCAGTATGGAGCACAATACTACTCCAAGGTGGATTTGCGGTCGGGATATTATCAAGTAAGGGTGAAGAATGAAGATGTCTCCAAGACTACTTTTCGTACAAGGTACGGGCACTATGAATCCATAGTATTGCCTTTCGGACTCACCAATGCTCCAACAATATTCATGGACTTGACGAATAGAGTCTTTAGAGATTACCTTGACAAATGTTTTGTAGTCTTTATAGATGATATTATAATATACTCCAAAACCAAGGAGGATCATGAGGAAAATTTAAAAACTGTATTAGAGACTTTGTGCAAGGAGACGCTCTATGAAAAGTACAACAAGTGTGAGTTTTTGTTGAAGAAGGTCTCATTCTTGGGCCATATCATCACAAGAAATGGGATATCTGTGGACCCCTCCAAAACAGATGCAATTGAGGGATGGCCGAGGCCAACATTGGTAACGGATATCCGTAGCTTCTTGGGGTTAGCTGGATATTATCGACGATTTGTGAGGAATTTCTCACGGTTGTCCAACCCTATTACCAAGCTAACTCGAAATGTAATAATGTTTTCTTGGAGTGATGAATGCGAAGAAATCTTGAAGGAGTTGAAAAGGAGGCCTATCAATGCGCTCGTGCTCACTTTACCCACAAGTGGGGAACATTTTGTGGTATTCAGTGATGCTTCGAAGAAGGTCTTAGGCAGTGTGCTAATGTAGAATGATAAAGTGATATTGTATGCCTTCAGGCAGTTGCAAATCCCTGAGCGAAACTATCCAACGCATGATCTGGAGTTGGCGGCTGTGATCTTTGCCTGGAAAATCTGGCGGCATTATCTCTATGGGGAGAAATGTGAGATATATACTGACCACAAGAGTCTTAAATATATATTCATACAGAAAGAGATTAAAATGCACCAGAGAAGATGGATAGATCTCATCAAGGATTATGACTGTTCAATACATTACCACCCTAGGAAAGTGAACAAGGTGGCAGATGCCCTATGTAGAAAGGACCCCACAATTCTATCAATGATGAGAATTGAAAAGGATCCAATATTCTTAGACTTGACGAAGATGGACATGGGAATAATAAAGAAGGGAACATCATCAATACTTTCAAAAATGATTTCTCAACAATCTCTTTTGGAAAGGTTAAAGGATGCTCAAAAGGATGATGTGGGGATTCAAGAAAAAGTGGAAGCTATCAAAAAGGGAAAATCCTCAGAGTTTAATGTTAATGAAGAAGGAATTGTGCGGTTTGGGAAAAGATTATGTGTTCCATCAAATCCGTAGCTAAAGAAGGAACTTTTGGATGATGCACATAGTTAAAATTTCTCTATTCACCCAGGGAGCACAAAGATGTATTGAGATCTCCGAGATAACTTTTGGTGGGATAATATGAAGAAAGAGATTGCTGAATATACATCAAAGTGTCTGGTGTGTCAGCAAGTGAAGGTAGAGAGGAAAAATTATAAGGGGATGATGAAACGATTGCCCATACTAGAATGGAAATGGGAGAACATCACCATGGACTTCGTCACTGGACTTCCAAGGACATCCAAATTCAACAATGCAATATGGGTTGTTGTGGATCATCTTACAAAGATTGCACACTTCATTGCTATTTGGGAGTATTTTTCATTGGATCAACTTGCGCAGATATATATCAGGGAATTGGTAAGGTTGCATGGAGTACCACTATATATTGTGTCTCACTGAGATCCAAGATTCACCTCTATGTTTTGGAAGAGTCTTCAACATGCTCTGAATACTGTACTGAACTTCAGTACGACCTATCATCCTCAAACTGATGGCCAATCCGGGTGGACTATCCAAACACTTGAGGATATGCTGAGAGCATGCTCAATGGACATTAAAGGTGGATGGGATCAACATCTTCCTTTGGCTGAGTTCTCTTATAATAATAGTTTCCACTCGAGCATCCAAATGGAAACATATGAAGCCATGTATGGGAAAAGGTGCAGAACACCGGTATGTTGGGATGAGGTCGGTGAACGTAAGCTGGTTGGACCAGAAATGGTCAAGGAAATGGTGGAGAAGGTAGAAACCATTTAGTAGTATATCAAGGAAGCTCAGAGTCGACAGAAGTGTTATGAAGATAATCGTCGACGAGACCTTGTGTTTAAAGTTTTAGACATGGTTTTTCTACACATATCTCCGTGGAAGAAGGCCATGAGGTTTGGAAAGAAAGGGAAGATAAGTCCAAGGTACATCGGCCCCTTCGAGATTCTTGATCGTGTTGGGGCTATGGAATATCGACTAGCACTTCCACCTACCATGGCCAATGTACATGATGTCTTTCATGTATCCCTCTTAAGGAAGTACATACCGGACCCTTCACATATACTCTCTTCCGAGGTTGTACAATTGGAAGACGATCTTTCTTATGAGGAGCAACCAGGGAAGATCTTAGATCATAGAGAAAAAGTTATACGAAATAAGACAATGCCCCTCGTCAAGGTGTTGTGGAGAAACCACATGTTTGAAGAAGCGACTTGGGAATCAGAGGAAAAGATGAAGCTGAGTTACCCACATCTGTTTTAGTGTGGGAAAAAGAAAATTTCAAGGGCGGAATTTCTTAAGGGGGGAATATTGTAATGACCCAATGTTTCATTAATGGAAAATCCCTCTTGATCCAGTTAAATGTCTCATTTTGAATTTTTTTTATAAGATGAAAACTTATTTGGTTTTATGTTAAGAATTTTGACCATTTCTAATATAGCTGTTGAACAGTAATCACATGATTAGTATAAATAACGGACTTTAACAAATCTAATTTACTCAGACAAAGGAAGCGATGGCCTCATCCAGTAGAATTTCCTCATACGAAGCCCATTTGTCAGAGCACGGAAAAGAGGTGGCGTCTTTGGGCTTCTCCCTTGACCTAGCCAAAGTTGAGCTTCATCATGTCAAGCTCAAACGTGACTGTCTACGGGAAAAATGGAAGTTGATTGAAATTACCACTCGAGTGATGTCATCCGAGCCACCCCAAGAGTCTGTCACCATCGCACACCTTACCCTTAGGTCTTATGCAGCTATTTTAAGGGGTTATGTAACAAATAAGTAGTATTATGTTCATATAAATTATTTTTGTATCTATTAATGAATATAATTTCTAGTCATTTTGGATACATTGTAAATAGTGTTTAAAGTACAAATGGTGTTTTTAGTTATTATTTAATTAAGAAATCTATTTTTTTAAATTAAGGGATTATTGAATTAAATAATATTTTAATAAAATAATAATTTTATTATTAAATTAATTTTTAATAAACATAAATGATTTTGTAATTTTATGAATGCAGTTAAAATTTTATATTAAGGTTTGAAAGCCATTTCTGTCAAAACCTGTGAATTTTCGATAAATGTTGGTTTTTATTTTAAAAGTGAAAATTAACACATATAGAAATTTTTTTAGATTAATTAAATTTCATTTCTGGAATCAGGACATCGAAATTATCCAACCATGAATTTTTCATAATTTTCTGAGACAGTCAAATTTTTGGGTAAAAATTAAATACCGTTTAAATATATAATGTGTTTTATGACATCATAATGACCCAATGGTGATGTAATAAAATACCAAAATCCTTATGTACGGAAAATATATGTTTTATCATTAAAATAATGTGATTTTGGGTTTGTTTGAATTACTTTTCAAAGTATTAATGGACCCCTCAAGACATATTCAACACTTTTCCTTTTTAAATTAATTTCCATGGGAGTGTGACTCACCTCCACATAAGAAACCTTTTTATTTTATGATGTTCATACATGGGCCTTATAAAATATTGTATTCCTATTCCCTTTTCCAAAAAACATGGGAAAAAACCATGGTATGGTTTGTGGTTTGGATTAATTTAATGTAAGGGGACCCAAACCTAAATAATAAAGAATTCCCTCACCTTTCCTATATAAACCCACCCAAGCTCCAACTTCCTCTTCAATAAAATCCCTTGGAGTTCGTCCAAACTCTGCCTACTCTCTCTAGAATCCTCCAAAGGTGCCCGAAGCTCCCAAGAAGCCTCTCACAAGCCTCTCTCTAGCCTTTGGAAGGACACTTCCAAATAAGGGTTTTTTCTTCCTTTCTCATTTTTGTCAATTTTCTTTAAGTTGTATTGACCTTTTGATGTCAATTATGAATGTTGGGGTATGGTTTTTCACCTCCCCCATAATTCCCTCTTATTTTTTGAATTATGGGAGACACCTTTCTCTTTCATTAAATGCCTCCCATGTACACCTGTTACTATGCCGAAATTCCGAAAGGAACTTCGGTCTCTTCTTTTAGCTTCAAGAAAATAATTTTGTACCATGTATCTAAATTCCATTAAAATTGTTGGTATATGTATCTATATGACCTCCTTACTGTCCATTACATGTAAATATGATGAGTAACACCTTTCTCTCTCATCAACCTTTTTTATGAATTCTTATGTCACGCTGTTACGCTGCCGAGATCGCACTCATTTTCTAAGCCAATGTCATTGTGTAGTGAATAACATGCCCATTTCTCCATCAAAGGTATTGACCTTTATAATCATTTACTAATTGATTATAAAGTTTCATGTATTAATTCCACATTCCTTTATATTGGAACAAATGATTATGTTTTATGAATCCATGTTTTATGATCCATGTGGCACACTTATGCATGAAATGAAATGTTTAAGAAGGGTGTGCCCTTATAGCGCTCTAATGCATTGGGTAAAGTGTAGTATCATGATACGTCATGTGAAATGAGTGTTGAATCATGCTAATTCAAGTTTAATGAGGTTTTACTCGTTCTTTATGTGCAATGAGGATTTACACATGCTCTATGTGCAATGGGCATTGGCTCATGCTAATTCAATGTTATGTGTTGTTGCCACATTTCCATGTTATGATTATCTTGATTTATCATGCCTTTATGTTCATGTTTTTCTTATACTCTATTGATATGCCTTTTGTTTATCATTAATTTTACTCCTCATGTTATTCCATGTGTACTCCCTTACTGGGCTTTATAGCTCACCCTTTTCTTATGCATGTCCTCAGGTTATCCCATGCAATGCAAAGTACGAAGGAATGTAGTGGTCATGAAAAGGAAGTTTTCAATAAAGATGTTGTATTTCATGTTTTATGTTTTTATGTAATGATCCTAAGACCCAAAGACACTAAACCTCTCGATCTTCTTTGTTGTATCAAGTGAAGTTTTATGTAATAAATCATGTTTAAGTAGTAATAAAAAGCTGGGTTGTCATATGTTGTAGCTGATGCGCGGAGTCAAAAGACACGCAGTGTTGTTGTGAATGAATATGGTGATTCCAGGAGAGTAATGGAAGAACTGTCAGCATTTTATCTTGATATGGGAGAATTTGGGGGTAGAGGATATCTTTTTCAGATGAAGGTATAGTCATCCCTGATGCAGAAGGTGTAAGATTCCCAGTTAGGGGATCTTGAGGTGGAGGTCTGGAGAGACCGAGTTGTTTGTGGCGAGGCCCCTTATGGTTGGACTGAGGATAAACAACACTGAGTTTTGTATCATGGAAGGCTTTTTGTTCCTTTGGAAATGCGCGACATAGTTCTTAGAGAGTTCCATAGTTCTCCCTTAGTAGTGCATCCTGGCGTGACAAAGATGTATCGAACCTTGAAGAGCAAGTTTTGGTGGCCTGGGCTGAAGCGTGTGGTTGTGGAGTTTGTGTCTCTATGTTTAGTCTGCCAGAAGGTAAATGTCGAACACCGTGTTCCTAGTGGTCTTCTCCAGCCATTAAATATTCCTTAGTGGAAGTGGGATGAAATCTCAATGGACATTGTTACTGGTTTACATCGATCTCAGGGAGGACGTGATGCTATTTGGGTGGTAGTGGACCGTCTAACAAAATCAGCCCACTTTATAGCAATCAAGGAGTCATGCTCAGTGGATGTTTTGTCGAGGCAGTATCAAGAGGAGGTTGTGAAACTTCATGGAGTCCCAAGGATGATCATTTCTAATAGAGATCCTCATTTTACCTCCAGGGTGTGGAGAGGTCTCCAACATGCTTTTGGTACTCAGCTATGCCTTAGCACGGCTTTTAATTCTCAAACGGATGGACAGACAGAGCAAACCATCCAGACTCTTGAAGGCATGTTACGCTCTTGTGTTCCTGATTTTTGAGGGTCATGGATGAGGTACTTAACCTTGGTGGAGTTCACATATAGTAATAGTTTTCACTCCACCATCGGTATGGCACCGTTTAAATCCTTGTATGTCCGGCCTTTCCATTCTCCATTGTGCTGGACCGAGGTTGGAGAATCAGCAATTCTATGACCGAAACTAGTGAAGAATACAACAGAGATGCTCAAGGTGATTCGTGAGAGGATGAAGAAAACATAAGATCATTAGAAATCATATAATGATCAAATAAGGAGTCCCTTATATTTTAATGTTGGGGATCATTTGTTTCTGAAGGTGACTCCTCGTTGTGGGTAGTGAAGCTTTGGTCGTGGAAGTAAGCTTTTGCCCCGGTTTGTTGGGCCTTTTGAGATGTTATCTCGTGTTGGAGCTATGGCATATTGAGTAGCACTTCCCCCACATATGAGTCAGATACATGATGTTTTCAATTTATCATATCTCCGACGTTATCTTCATGATGATTCTCACATCATCGACTAGGGAGAGATCGATGTTGATGATGATGCAACCTTCGAGGAGTAACCTGTGGAGATCCAAGACTACAAGGGGAAGGTGTTGCATAGGTGTTCTATCCTCTCAGTTCATGTCTTGTGGAGACACGGGGTCATGGAGGAGAGTACATGGGAATGTGAGTGATAGATACGTTCTCAGTACCCATAGTTGTTTGATGTTTAAATCTTTTCATGTAGTGTTGTTAGCTTTGTGGTTTTAGAACTTTTGTGATTATAAGATGATTCTCTTTTGTTGCTTCTAATGGCTTGAACTCTTTTGAGAGGTATCTTGGGGAGTGGCTGTTCGGACCCCTTTCAGTTTTCTTTTTGGGTTGGTTTTGAATTCTCAAGGACGAGAATGTTTTTAGAGGTATCTGATGTAATTTCCTGGACCTCTCCGGTCTATTCCTTTGTTGAATTATGGGTTTTGAGGTGTTTCGGGATGTTAGGGTGTATTTTTCCCAACACATTGCGAATTATTCAGTTCTGTGAATAGTGTATCCAGAATAGTGAGGTTCCATCCTTCACTTCCATCCTTATCTTATATACTTCACCTCTTGCATGAACAATGTTTCTAGACCAGTGAGCTTCTATCCTTCACCTCCATCCTTCACCTCCATCCTTCACCTATATCCTTTACCTCTTTCATGAACAGTGTTTCCAGACCAGTGAGCTTCCATCCTTCACCTCCATCCTTCACCTATATCCTTCACCTCTTGTATGAATAGTGTTTCCAAACCATTGAGCTTCCATCCTTCACCTCTATCCTTCACCTATATCCTTCACCTCTTGAATTAACAGTGTTTCCAGACCAGTGAGCTTCCATCCTTCACCTCTATCCTTCACCTATATCCTTCACCTATTACATGAACAATGTTTCAAAACCAGTGAGATTCCATCCTTCACCTCTATCCTTCACCTTTATTTTCTTTACAAAATTTTGAGATGGTGAACAATGTTTCCAAACCAGCGATGTTCCATCCTTCACCTCTATCCTTCACCTTTATTTCCTTTGCCAAATTCTGAGTATCTAAACAGTGTTTCTAGTATCCTTCAGTTTCTCCCCTTTGACATTTACTTTGACGTAAATTACATTTAAATCCTTATTTTAAGGGCTCTAAGGTCGATTAAAAGACCATAAATCCAATAATAATTAATACTATGGCTCACGGTGTTTTTACTTGGTCAAACCACGTGGGTTAATGCGATCCTCTTTTAATGGGTAATTAAGCGTATCTTAAACAGTCACCCCATTAAATATTCAAAGGGGACACGATATCATCCTCCCTTTTTCTTCCTCTTTTTTCTCGGCTATGAGATGCTAGAACCTTTCAATCCTTCCCATAAGATTTTCACAATCAATCTTTACTCCTTTGATCGGTTCCGCTCTATTTTTGGTGCACCCAAGTAGTATCGGTCAATCTTTGGTATAAGGTATGATCTTTTGTCATTATTTTGGGTTCATCTTCTTCTATTACTCCTTTAATTTTTATGGAATTATATCTCCATGTTCCTAATGTACTTTTCTTGGGTTTCGGTTGGTGCGGTCGTACTGTGGAATCCAAAGGTGGATGCACTTGTCGCGATAGGAGGCGATCGTGATCTGTAGAGTGGATCGTTCTCATATAAAGAACAATAAGAACCAGTTTGAGGTAGGGGATTCATTTCTTATATTTATTTTATGTGAAAATGTGTTGTTAGAATGTTAAATCCCGCTGGATGACAATGGAATTGACATAATAAATATTTTAACTAGATAAATAAATTGATATCAATCATTTTTAATTGCCTCGTGTTTTTCTAGATAGTGAGATATATATTCTTGCTTTGATTAGCTATTTGTTGTTGATGGAAATCAGTAAAGAACGTAAACCAGGATTAATTGATAATTGTTGGCTAAAGATAAAGAGGCATGTAAACGAATCTGGTTGTTGTTGTAATTTGATGTCAATCAAATTCGTGCAGTAAGAATGTTTATTTATTTGTGATAACTTACTGGTTAAGTTTCCCAAATTTGTAACCAAAGAATAATAAATTAGTTAATCCAAGATGGATTGAAGAACTAGTGGTTGTTAAAAGATAATTTCTTGTAGGGTTCTGAGTTACCCGTTTTTTGTTTAAGGGCCAAGATCCCAATTGTGAAGATGTTTGTTTTACTGCTGCTTGTGTTTTAATGTGAGCATGTATGGTTGTGGTGATATGTGGAGGCATGGAGTCCCTTTTGGTTGAGGTAGAAAATGACACCTAGTGTGGCGACATGCATCGGTTTATGCATGTGGGTGTCGGGGAGGACACGAGGGATGATAAAATGGGATGGATGTGATTGTTGGATGCTTTGTACTTTTGATTGGTTGTTTATGTACTTTACTTTTCCCCACAACTTAAGGCAGCTGGATTTACTTACCATTCTTCCGAAAGAGGCATGCAACATGCTTTCTGTGTTTATCTTCTCAAGGAAGGACAGGTATATTCTCTTCTATAAGCGGAAAAGACTCTACGGGTAGTACATCTACTCACCATGTTGAGCACCATTGTGTTTAGTAGCATATAATGCTTTCCTAGAATGCCTGGGAATGTGGGAAAGTGTTTTTGTAATGAATAATTGAATAAATGGTGTTAACCCATGGGGATGGGTTTTCTGGAACATAATGATGAGGTTGAAATTTTTTTGAAGGAACAGTTGACTTTGGGTGTGATACTAATGAAATTTAATGTGGAATTGTTCTTGATTAATAAATATTTAAAGAATTAATTAATGTACAGTGGAACTGATGAAAAGGGAATGAAGTAATCTAATAAATCTCTTTAAATGGTTGTGTGCATATAGGATTCCTAATATTAGAAGTTGTATCCTGGAGTTTGAGAGACGTTAGCTACAGTTGTGTCTAAGACTTGCTAATGCCCATTGTGTGGTTGTGAGTTATAGTATATTCTATATTTTTGTGTTTCTATACACTACTCCACCCTATCAGTAAGGGAAACTGACACCCTGGGGACTCTGAGCCCTGTGGGGTGTTTTCCCTAACATTCCGGTGGGAGGATGAATGGTTTACTACCCCCTTTGGCCCTGCTCTCTTCTCTTGGTAGATACTTGTGATGTTAGGCACAACTTTTAGTTCTCCCCACATATGTGCGTAGAGGGATGTAATGGATTGTGGTTATTCACACACATTTATTCTGGATACTGTATCCTATGGACTACTATAGGTGTAACTTGTATAGGCTATAATGTCTTGAGGATCCTTACTCGGTGTATGGGCTATAATGGCATGAGGTAAAATACCAAATGTATGATATATGTTATGCGAGCCATATGGTGGCTCCTGGAACCTACCAAGTTACTTTTGGTTGTGAGGGTGGTGTGGTGATCTTCCTAGGTGTCTTCGGTCAAGCCTTTGTATTGCACGAGGTGCATATTGTGGTGATTCGCCCAGGTGTCTGTGGGAAATCCTTTTTGGAGAGAGATGCTTAAGACGTGCGACATTGGGGAAAATCAGTAAACTAGTGGGGATGTAGTATTGGGGTACCCTTGATATTCTTTATTATATGATATATTCTTGTATGCATTACTTCGTGAGAGTATCCATAGTGAGGTTGGGAACTTAGTATACCTCTTTAGGTGACGAGTTAGTTTCACTTGTTGTTCACTGTGCTTTAGCATGCTCTCTTTACTTTTGCACGAGAGGCTTTGGGGAGAATCCTACTGAGTATACTATTATAATCACCCTATGTTTATCTAGACTGTTTTTCAGGTAACTTAGAGCAGGTTGGTGATCAAGCTGGTTTCTATTAGCTTGGGGTTGCAGGAGCTGTTTGGGCTTGTGATTGCTGCTGTTTTTACTTTCTTTTGGGTACTTGCAGTTTTTTCCTTTCAATTTTAGTAATTTTGCATGGAATTTCATATGTGTACTTGGGCTTTCATTTATATTGCAGTCTGAGTTGGAGTTGATTGGTGTCTATCTTATCTCTCTCTTCCACATGTGTTCTCTTAGAGGGTAATGCCTCCCATTTGTGTGTTTATTATACCCTCGGTGCTAGTCGCCAACCCGGGGCCTACTGGAGGCGGGACTCGGGGGTCATTATCTCCCTTTTCACATTGCCAACCCAAGAGGGGTACACTTTGTGGGGAGGGGGTTGTGATAGATTTATTGAGGGTTAACCTTGACTTATTATTATGATGTCACATTTTATGTTGTTTCAATATTCCTTTGATACGATGATTTTATTACATCATCTCCTTTTGAAATTATTACATATGAGTATGTAAAATTCACACTTATTTATATTATCATGATATTACTATTTAAGCACATGTACTATTTATCATCTTTATTTGTATGGATTATTATTTCACTGGGATTTATATCTCACCCCTTTGTTTTATATATCACCATGTTAACTTTTGCATTATTAAGAGATTAAAGGAAACTAGGAGAACATTATTTAGTTTTAGATATGGTTGTTGTATTTTAGTTTATGTCAATGGTTTATGTATCTAATTTCCTCATGACACCAGGCCTATCAATTTTCTGGGATTGCATTATATGGGTCAATATGTTACAAAGAATTATTTTTTTAGAAATATGAGTCATTATATTTTGTATCAGAGAGAAGTATAAATATTTTGGGGATTATAATTGAGTAAGAAATATTGAAATCACTAGGTAAAATTATAAATATAGAAAAACATTAATAATGTTTTTTAAGGTATAGAGTATGTGGTTTCCATGAAATTGCATCCCTTTATGCATACTAAAAAGTAGATACAACTATGGAATATATGCAGCTAAGGGTAATCACCTTGAAAAAGGCTAGTTTAGAATTGAATAAATATTCACTTGATGTATGATGAGTTGGATTAATTATTAAAACATGGATAGAAGGTACCATAGGATATGCTTCAGATAATTCACATTCTCTTTACAAACCATTATGAAGAATTTAGATACAATGTTAGGTTAGAGAACTCAATACTAAATAGACCACATTTGACTTAGATTAAAGCATAGAGAATCATTAGTTGGGGTATATATATAATTCCTTAGAAGTTAAAATGTTTTTTATATTCTTATTGAATAATGTTTTCTCATCAAAAACTCTATTTTATAAAATGTATTGAAATTGCTGTAGTCATTTCAAAAACATATGTGGTGGTCTATGAGAAGATTTCCGAAATTAAATTCCTCATATGATGGGAGTGGGAGTCAAGAAATTCATGGTAGTACTAGTAAAACAATCTCATGTTATGATTAATAACATAAATTTAGATGAACTTCCCCCTTAACAAAATAAAGATCAATTTGTAGTTGGTTCCTCTATGTGATAAAGGCCTCCAATTTTTAAGGGATATTTTAATCCCTTATTTATTGGGAAATGGATTTACTCTATTCAGAAAATATTATCTTTCACAAAATAATATGAGAAAGGGAAATTCATATTTTTTTATCACTAATAGTGGGTAGAATGTTTGTGGTGGACACTAATCAAGAATAAAAATCATATTGAAGAAATTTAATATGTGGAATGAAATGGATTCAAGATGATACTTTTCTATAAAACTTTTCCTTTCACTCTCCATCTTAAAATAATAAAAAAAGTCATTGAACTCAAGAAAAATGTGGATCAATTTATTAGGTCATATTATGTTGGCATCACAAGGCTTCCATAACATGCCTCCAAATATTTCATCGAACTCGAAAGTAAAGTTAACTACTTATTTACTTGGATAAATATTAGTTTATGAAATTATTTTATAAATTGATGAATTTTATAGGTTTGAGGAAATTTCCCATTATCCCCATAAAGACAAAATTTAAGTTGGTGATTCTTAGTGGTCCTATGGGAATGTGATAATAAGTATATAATAAAATTTAAATATTTAGGATCATCAAATAATCCTTAAAATATAAAGAGTTTCAAAATTCACACTTTTAAAAGGTTTTGGAATAATATACTTAAGAATTTAATTAGAGGAATGAAGAGATGATTCAAGTATGGAAATGAGGGGAATAAATATAATAAATTCCAATGGATGATGGAAAATAAAACTGATGTGGTAGGAGAAAATAAGGTTTAGATGAACCATCACCCAATGATCCAATGATTAAATAATAATAATCATATAAAATATGTAAACCATTTCCCAAATCTAAGTGTTTTTGAAGATAACTGATGAATACAACCTTTGAGTCCAAGAGATCTAGGATGGGACTATACTATCAAAAAGATGTAGGTGGATTCTAAAATCAAATTAGTGATAGGTACAATGATTATTTATTCAATAATAGAGAATGCACTATTGGATTTTGGATTTATGTATTCTTTCATATCATTATTGTCTAGTAGAACTATTCAAACCCCACCTCAAAACATTAATGTTGGGTTATTGGTGAAATCTAGAAATTGTAAAATCATTTAATATCAAGTACATATCTCCTCCCCAGTCAATATTTGTGGGAAAAATATCAAAAAAAAATCAATCTCCCTCAAGTGGAATTTAGTAATATACTAGGCATGTATTGTGTTTCCTTATATATAACTAATATTTATTTTCATCAGAATGAAACCACTTTATATATCTCAAATAATCATTTGATTCAATAAAATTGAAATATGGAGGAGGAAAATCCTTTGGAAAATTATTTTCAAGCACATACATTATTTGTTTAGGAGAAATTTTATTTATCTCAAAGGATTTACAAAAAGGAGAGGATCACACTTGAAAACAGTCCCATAATATGGGAATATGCAAATTTAATCCTCGAAGTGTTTCCTAGTATTCCTCCTAATCAAGATATTGTGTTCGCAATTGAACATATACCTAAAAATCTAATGATATCCAAAACTCCATATATAATGGAAACTACTGGTCGTAAAATTCTAATTATGAAACTACAAGGGAACCTATAAAAGGGATTTATATGATTATGTGCTCCCCCATTGGGTGCAACGGTTCTCTTTATTAAGAAGAATGATAGGTCAATGTTTCTCTTCATTTAGTATCATAAACTCAATAATATCATTATAAATAAAAAGCATCACATCCCATGGATATAATGATTTTTAAATTTTCTATATGGATCCCATTACCTCCCTATGGTGGATCTTGGTTAGGGATATTACCATGTAATGGTGATGAAAGTGGATATTCCCAAGACTAATTTATGTACAGGTTATATGCACTATGATTTCATAGTAATTCCCTTTAGACTCACCAATGTTTTAAAAATAGTCATGGAATTAATATATGGGGTATTTATATGTTGCCTTGATTTTTTTGAATTTTTTTATAGATGATATTATCATATATTCTAAAAACAAATAGGAAATGAGCAGTATTGGAGTATTGTTCTAAATATACTGGGAAATGAGAAATTGTTTGTTAAGTTAAAAAATATAAAATTATATATATATAAAATATCCTTCAATGTTCATGTAATAACATGTGAGTGTATATATATAGATCCTCCAAAAATATATGTGATTATAGAATCAACCAAATCAAATACTATAAAATATATATATAGTTTCCTCAGATTAGTTGGGAACTATAAATGATTTGCAAGAATATTTTCACAATTTTCAAACCTGCTAACCAATCTAAATAAATAGTTTTTAAATAGTTATTAAAGTGAAAAATATGAATTGTTCATTAAATAGTTAAATTAAATCATAATAACTTCACTTTTACTCACACTACCCAACTGTAGTGAAGGAATTTTGATCTATAATGATTCTTTAAATAAGTTATTTGTATTTTTTCTCATGAAAAATGATAAATAGATAGCTTATGCATCTCAAAAATTGAAGGTTTATGAGTATAATTATCCTACGGATGATATGGAGTTAGGTGCAGTGGACTTGACATTATAGATTTGGACACATTACCTCTATGGGGAGAAGTGTTACATATATATGAACCATAATATCCTTATGTATATATTAACATAAAGAGTGATCAACATAAACCAATGAAAGTGGTTAGAGGTGATCAAATATTATTTTTGTTCAATCCATTTCCGTTTTGGGAAGGTGAACAATGTGGTGATGCTCAGAGTATAAAAGACTGTGTAACATTTTCCATGACGTGGATTGATATGGATTAAATATTTTTAGACATGTAAAGGATAATCATGGGAATCATAATGGAATGAATATTGTCCTATATTTCTCAAATAACTTCTCAATTATCCATCTATTTAAAGATCAAATAGGATTAGAAAGATGATGTGGAGTTGCATTGAAAGGTAGAGAATATTCTAGAGTTCAAATTTTATAAATATAGAATTATAAGGTGCAAAACCTAGATATGTGTCCCATTAAAAAGACTAAAGTGATAGTTTTTTTATACAAGTAGATCATCATTCTCTATTAATTTAAGGAGAACCAAGATATATTTATATCTAATGAAAAAAATCTAGTTGGAAGATGTGAAGAAAGAGATTATAAGGATTTTATCTTGATGATTGATATTCCAAAAAGTTAAATCTGATAGGAAGACATCTAAGGGTATGCTTCAAAAATTACCCATACCTATATATGTAAATGGGAAACAAAACGATGGGTTTCATCACATGAATCCTTAAACATCTAAGCATTACAATTCAATTTGGGTTATATTTTATTAACATACCAAGTTAACATTTTTCATTTAAATGAAGGATTATTTCTCTCATAACCAACTCTCTAAGATATACATAAGAAAAGTTGTAAGTATGCATAGAGTAGCACTCTATATTGCATCCTATTGAGATTCTAGGTTTACCTAAAACTCATAGAGAAGCCTTAAACAAAAATTGTCTATAGAGTTGAGTTTATACACCACTTATAACCCTTAGATAGATGAAATGATTGAGATAACCATTTAAATTCATGATGATATACTGAGATCATGTTAAATTGACTTCCAATATGACGAGATCAACACCTTCCCTTAGTATAGTTCACAAATAAAAATAGTTTCCATTCTAGATTTCAAATGGAACTTTATGAGCCTCTATATGGGAAGGGGTGTAAGACTCCAACATGATGGGATGAAGTTAGAAAACTAAAGCTTGTAAGACTTGATCATGACATAGAGATGACATGGAATTTTTAATACATTAAAAATAAAATATAATTTTAATAAATTAGATAAAAAAATATACACTAAAAATCATTGAATAGGCATAGAGTTTGAGGTCAAAGAAAAAGTGTTTATTCATATATCACTATGAAAAAAATTAATGTGGTTTGAGAAGAATATAAATCTAATTATTAGATACATTAACCTCATTAAGATTCTTAATCACATCAATGTTATGACCTATTGACTAACACTCCCACCTAAACATTCTTAAGTGCATGATGTGTTCCATGTATCCCTCTTGAAAAATTCCATATCAGATCCAACACATGCATTAAATCCAATGGTGGTACCATTGTAAAAGGAAATTTACTATGAGGAGTAGTGAGTGAATATATTTTATTGTAGAGAAAATTTTATAATAAAAAAATAAAACTCCCCTAGTAAAATTACTTTGGTGGAATGAAAAGTTTTCAAAACTATCATGGGAACCTGAGGAAGCGATGAAATATAAGTACCCTCATCTATTTTATAGTATGAAAATCAATTTTGAATCTGAAATTTATAATGGGGGAATAATGTAAAAACCCTAAAATTTATACTTATAGTTTTATTATAAAAATGTATATGTGATATATTTATTAATGTATTTGTAACATCACGTGTTTTTAAAAGGAAACACTATGATCGATAGCATACATGATATGCCACATCAAGGTTAAATGAATAAATAAATATTATTATTTAAATGTTTCCACTGTAAACTAGCCCTTAGAATAGAGGGAATAAATAATATTAAATGAATTAATAAAAAATGTTTTAAAAGTTTAAATATAATGAATTATTTTATGACCTTTTATTTATAAATTATGATAGAACATTTTTTAAAATAAAAGGAAATATTTTTATAAGAAAATGTGTTTTATACCAATAAAATAAACTTATCACACTTATTATATTATACCAATAATAATTATATATATATATATATATATTATAAAATAAAATGATTAAATTTCATCCTATGTGTTTTCTAGACATAATATAAGAAAAAATCTAATTATACGCATAAAAGATATATTTTTAAAAAAAGATAGTTTTACCACCATTTAACATTGTACGTCTTTTAAAACTAAATTTTTTCACATTTATAAATTTTATTTGACAAAATAAACATAATTTATAAAATTTTAATATCAAATTTTACTTTGGTTGAATTTTCGGTATTTTTTTGAAAAGTTTTATGTTTTGATGAATACTGAAAAATACTGAATTTTAATTGACAACAAATTTTCAATCTAAATAATTTATAGTTGTAAATTATATTTTTCATTGGTTTTAAAGATTAATTGGGTCACATTTATATCATTTAATCCATTTATGTTTTCTGAATCAGTTTCACATTGATTTTGGATATAAAAGCAGTTCAAACTTCTGAACGTGTTCACTTTAATAACATGTTTTCTCACCCCGTCAATGGGATTAATTTTAAATTAATATTATCCAATTATGTGTTTTAAATTTTGAAAAATTGATTCCATATTTAGAATCAGAATTTATAAATTTAGTAAATATATTCCTTTTATTTTTTAAAAATATTAATAGTCACTTTCGTAATTTTTATTACCATGGTTACGTGTAAATCGTGTAATTAAGCGTAAAAATAATATAATACATATTAGAACATTTCCCTAAAAACTGTTCAAATTTTATTTTATGGGTTATTTTCAACTCAAATCATAATTGTTCAGATTTTTTGGCCTATTTGATCCCCTTGAATGACATTAATCCTCTTATATTATTTTATTTTAAGAAAATTTAATTATGTCATACTCATGTTTTTAATTATTATTCCATTTTTAATATGTGGTTATTTAGAAAAAATATTAAACTAAAAAAATTAATTTGAAATATAAAATGTATATATTCATCATGATAACTTATTTTAAATTTTTCAAGAATAAATAATTTCCTTAAAGGATTACACAATGAAGATGTAGTAATTGTTTAATTAATGGAAATATCAAATAAATGATATTAAAAATATTAGAAGAAATATAATTTTAAATAATTAATGGAATCCAAGATTTTAAAATATTCCTTTCATAGTTTAGTTATGTGTTAGAATAATTAGTTTGAATTTATATTGTTTTAATGATATTTTTAAGAAGTCAAGTGATGAATAGTGTCAAAATGGATATTAATAATATTTTATTGTAAATAATATTTTATTAAATTATATAAAATTCATAAATATATAAAATTCATAAAACTGGTTGGGATAAGGATTAAATAATCATAAATGACTCAATTATGGCCTTTGATGAATTTTATAGTAATAATATTATCCTTTAAATAGTAAAAACACATGTGGTCCTCGTAAGAGTTGAAGGGTTTAAATAAGGGCTAAAACCAAAAGTTAAGGGTTATAATGTGACCTAAACTTGTGTAAAAATTAATTTATTGTAGGATATCAACCCATAATAATATTATTTTAAAAATAACACCCTTTTATCCGATAACAATTGAAAATTAATTTATACTAATTTAATATTTTGAGAGTTTCCAAAAGTTCCCCTAACCTCAATTATAAAAGGGAACCACCTCCCTCACTTAATTACAATACCATGAGACTTCTAGATCAACCAAAACCTGCCCATTTCTCTTATAAAAATCTTTACATAAATTAATGAGGCTCTCATCCTTTCAAAATACCTACCCTAGATCACTTAAGAAGAGATTAGACGAAGTCTTCCGAGGAAGAGGTAATTATATTTATCGACTCTTTAAATTTTGTTTCTTTTTATACTTCTTACTAAGGTATTTTTTCCATGATAAAGTAATAAATATATTATATATAATGATATGTTTTTATTATTATGGTACAACCATATTCTAAAGTTTATCCATCCTATGAAAAATGAAAACACCACCCGTGCGTACATACAAACTTCAATACAAAAAGTATTTACCACGTTGGAATTTTTTATGTCGGTTATAAATAACTGACGTGTAAATACGTAAAATTGATTTATCATGTCAGTTATATTATAAATGACATTAAAACTGCATTATGTTGACTTATAACATCAGTTATAAAATAACAGATGTGATAAATCAACTATCTCTCTTTATCACGTCTGTTATAAAATAACAAACACGATAAAGCCAATTTTTTTACGTTGGTTATATAATAAATGATGTGCTAAATCAACCATCATTTCTTTATCACATCGGTTATATAAAAATTGACATAAAAAATTGGATTTATCACATGAGTTATTTTATAACCGACATGATAAATGTAATAAAAATAATTTATCACGTCAGTTACTAAATAACCAATGTGATAAATCATTTCAAAATTTTATGAATCCTTGTATTTAGTTATTTTGGTATTTTTAAATCGGGAAACATCTACTCTTCTCTCTTTCATGGAATCCCTAGAAATAATTATTTGAACCTGTGGACTCCAAACTCATTTTTCTAGAATCATTCATCATCTATTTTATCAATGCATCTATCTGATCGACTTTCAACACACAAGTAATCCTCACATGCCTTGATTTCAATCGTTCTTTTTCATGGATTCCCTACATTTACATTTTTTGATTTAAATTTTTAAAATATCACAATATCTTTTTTAATTACATAATGTTATCTCTACTAGACATGGTTACTCCCATTATCTCTTAAGATGATTGTTTCATCCATATTAATAAAAAAACTCAATTTTGATGAAATATAAAGGGAAAAGAAAATTCTTCAAAAAATTATATATATTTAGATTATGATATTGAGTTTATCTGTGTTTATTGTATCACTGAATTCAATGGGTTTTGGTATCTCCATTTTTTGGTTTTTTAATATGTTGTGATCTCCTATGTTCTATGAATTATTATTAAAACACCATAAATAGATGGTAAACCATGTATATTAGGTTAATGAAATTAATTTCCTAGGAACATATGGATTTTAACATGATTCCCTCAAATAATGATGTGGAATTTAATGAAATCTCCTATGCCTAATATGGAAAAAATTATTGTATGTACTATGATATTTTTTCCTCATTTTGTGTGTTCTTAGTGAGTGACTTTATTTTGATGGGTGTTGGAAAATGGATGTGTTATATAGAAGTGATTTCGTGGTTATAGGGGTGCAGTTGTACGGTGGGACTGTGATGGTGGTTAGTTATTCTAGTTTCCTAAGTAGTAATGAAATTAAATTCATGATGTTATTCAGAAGTGATGGGTGTTCTATGACGTATGATGTTGGGGTGCGAGAGTTATAAATCGATTGGAAATCTATATGGGGTAACATGTCACTAATATGATTCATATTATATTATTAGAATTGGATGCCTTATTTGGTGAGATGGACATAGTGATCTTTAGGTTTTGGTTATTAAAACCCATAAACGTGACCATCAAAATTACATGAAATAAAGAAAGTATTTCAATTCAATACAATCATAATACCTTTTATGTTAATATTTTAGTTAATTAGGGAAACAATTTAAGTAAAAAAACACATGCTATGATGGGGTAATAATATATCACAGTAGTAGATGGTGCTTTATTTTTACATAGTGGTTTTCAATCTTAGCGCTCAAAAACAATATCATTATAATTTTCAAATACGCATATATTTATTTTATTATATTTAAAATTTGTTTTACATTAAAATTATATAATATTTTATATAGATATAAAAATGTACTATCTAACTATATTTTCTTTTCAAAATTATTTCCATGCATAAATTTTTCAAATATGCATATTTTTGTTTTATATTTCAAAATTATGTTACTTTTAAATTATGAAATATTTTTTTATAAATATAAAATTGGATTATCATAACAATATGTATTATTTTATATTTTTTATAGGTAATCATGGGTCAATGTTAGATTATGGAAAATAGAATGAACGATGAATATGAGGACGTTTTTTATTATTTTTGTAAATTTTCTAAACAAAAATTTCCAAACAACGACATGTATTATTGTCCATGCCTAAAATGATTAAATATGATGAAGTTGAAAAGTAGAGAGATCTAATATCATTTAATTTTTCATAGTTTTAATCCAAGTTATAGCCCATGGATTTGTCATGGTGGAACTGGGAAGAATTTTATATCTACTGATGATGATGCTTTACAAGATCGTAAATTTGATGGAATTGAAGAAATTATTCCTGATATTGAAAATGAAAAAGTTTACAACAAACTGAAAACTGATCATCTATATGGTGATGCTGAAAAATCATTGTATCGTGGTTGTATGGATTTTATGGTTTTATCATCATTTTTAATATTGATTAACCTGAAGGCGAAACATGGATGCAATGAAAAACGTTTTACAGAGCTGCTATAATTGTTGAAAGACATTCTTACTCAAGACCACGATCTTCCAGATTCACATTATAATGCCAAGAAAATATTATGCCCGATGGTATTGGGATACAATAAAATATATGCCTATATGAATGAATATGTGATATTTAGGAAGGAATATGGTTTTTGTCAAAGTTTCATAAATGTGGGACATAACCGTATAAGTTGAAAGAAATATCATATGATTGTGTAGAGATTACAAGCATCCCTACCAAGATATTTTGGTATTTTATTATAATTCCTTGTTTGAAATGTTTATTTTCTAATTCAAATGATGAAAAAGGTTAAGATGGCACACTTATGAGCAGACATGTGACGGAAAAATACGCCATCCAGTAGATCAAAATTGATTTATTTCGAGGATAAGGTGGGTATGGGTCGAAATAATCTCATCCAATATAATTTAGACAAGTTTAGGTTCCTATTTTAACCTTATCATTTAGATTTAACATTAAGTTGAATAATTTTACTTTTACCGTGCCTTCTTGTGTTCTTATACTATAAGGTTAATAAACTTACTATAAGCAGGAAAACGAACCCCAAGTTGTTTATTATTAATATATATAACCTTATCTAAGTCATTTGGCCGAACCATAGATTTTTATAAATAAAATAACAATTACTAATATAATATTTGTTTTAAAAACTATTTTATGTCAATTTTGACACTATTTAGTAATTAATTTTTGTGAAAATCATGACAGAATTATTAATTCGAAAAAAGATAATTAAATAAATACTAACATGTCATATTAACCTAGAAAATTAGTGGAATTAATAAAAAGTCTCAAATTATATTTATTTGGGTATTTATAACATCAATTATGTCAATATTTCATTAATAAGATAATTACTGCATCATTGTTGTGTCATAAATAAATTAAATTATTTAATGTCTAAAAATTAAAATTAAAATACCATTATGTAGTAAATCTTTTTAGATTTCTAATTAATATTTATAGTCGAATTTATCTTATGTATAACCCCATATTAAAAATGATTTACTTATTAAACATTGATTTTAACTATTTTAACCCTTCTTTAAGTCAATTAATAATAAATGTCCTAATCTAATACAAGTGGGCCTAAATGGTCATATTTTATTCCTACGTTTTTTTTTGGTTGAATTACACTTGTCCAATAGAATTAGGACATGTGTTAGGGTAATAATACAATCATTTTTTACCCTTAATTACCCTATTTACTTTTAACCGTGGTAAAAAAAGTAAAAAGTTACTATTCACCAAAAATTATTTTCATCTCATTGAACCAAATTTTAGTCCATGATATTAACCGTGTCTCTCGGATTTTTAAAATTCCACTCACAGAAGCGGTAAAATTATGTTTTATGAAAAATTCAGTTTTTTAACTACCACTTAGTGGTTTCACTATTCATCAAAAATTGATGGTTTTCAGAAAAATACCAAAATTTCACCCTAGGCTAATTTAGATATTACGAATCCAAGAATGAAGTCCATTTTGAAAAATAAAATTTATAAAATTACAAAAAGTGGTTATTACTATTCATAATGACTAGTTTTAATAATATTTTAATAGTATATCGTTGTTTAGTGAAACTCGGTATTGCATACGACGCAAGCTATCGAGGAAGCTCGCGATTTCGTGTAAATCAAGACAAGCAAGTGTTGTGTGTAGAAAAAGATTCCTTTGATGATTTATATGACATAAAAGTCTCGGGTGTTACATTATACCCCCCTTAAAATGAATTTCTCCCTCGAAATTCATCACATTGTAACAAACAGATGAGGATACCTCTCCCTCATCATATCCTCAAGCTCCCATGTAGCTTCTTCTAATTGGTGGTTCCTCCATAAAACTTTCACCAATCGAGTACTTTCTCATGAGAGATACATGGAGCACATTGTGAACTTGAGAGAGATTCGGTGGAAGCGCCAATCGGTAAGCTACCTTCCCAACACGATCCAGTATTTCGAAAGGACCGATATATCTAGGGCTCAGCTTCCCCTCCCTTACAAATCTCATAACCCTCTTCCAGGGAGATATTCGTAAGAACACTTTATCACCCACTTCAAACTCTAGGTCTTTTCTTCGGTTGTCGGCATAACTTTTCTGTCGACTCTGAGATACTCTTATGTGTTGTTGAATAGATCCGACCTTTTCTTCCATTTCATCAATGAGATCAGGTCCTAATAGATTTCTTTACCCAACTTCATCCCAGCAAGTTAGAGTCATGCATTTCTTTCCATAGAGATCTTCCTAAGGAGGCATCTGAATACTGGAGTGAAAGCTATTATTATAAGAAAATTCCACCAAAGGTATGTGTTGATCCCAAACACCTTTGAAATCCATAGAGAAAGCTCTCAACATATCTTCTAGAGTTTGAATTGTTCTCTCAGACGGACCGCCTGTCTAAGGATGATAAGAAGTGCTGAAACATAACTCTGTATCCAGAGTATGCTGAAGACTTCGCCAGAACTTTGAGGTAATCCTCGGATCCCGATAAGATATAATAGAAAGTGGTACTCCATGCAATCGTACCACTTCCTTTACATATATCATGGCATGCTGATCCAGATAGAAATCCTCTCTAATAGCAATGAAGTGTGCAGATTTTGTAAGACGATCAACTATGAACCAGATAGCATTATTGCCTTTGGATGTTTTAGGAAGTCCTGTGACAAAGTCCATAGTGATGTTTTCCCATTTTCATTTGGGTATGGGTAACGGTTGTAACATCCCCTTAGACTTCTGTCTCTCATCTTTAACTTGTTGACAAACCAAGCATCGAGAGACATATTCAGAAACATCTCTTTTCATGCCATCCCACCAGAAGTACTCTTTCAGGTCCCTATACATATTTGTGCTTCCAGAATGAATACAGAATGAAGAACTATGAGCCTCATCCAGCAGATCCTTCTTTAATTCGGGGATGGGAGGAACACAAACCCGATTCCTGAACATTATTATCCCATCACTATCAAGGTTGAATTCAGGAACATTTCTACCCTTCTTTTGTAACTCAACATCTTCATTCTGTGCCTCTTTAATCTTCACATGTATAGATGGTTGATCAATCATTTGAGAAAGATACGATTTTCCCCCATCCATTATAATTCCAAGATCCATCCTTTGTAAATACATAAATATTGGATCTTTTGTGATCCTCATCATGGATAAACTGGCATGGTCTTGTCGACTTAATGCATCTGCCACCTTGTTTGCTTTCCCAGGGTGGTAATGGATTGAGCAGTCGTAATCCTTAATCAGCTCCAACCATCTTCTTTGGTGCATATTCAGCTCCTTTTGTGTGAAAATATACTTTAAACTTTTATGATTAGTATAAATGTCACACCTTTATCTATAAAGATAATGCCTCCAAATATTTACTGCAATGATTACCGTAGCTAACACCAAATCATGAGTTGGGTAATTTTGGTCATGTATTTTAAACTATCGTGATGCATAAGCTATCACCATATCATTTTTCATAAGAACACACCCCAATCCCTTCTTGGATGCATCACTGTAGATCACAAACCTTTATCCACTACAAGGTAATGTTAGCACAGGTGCACTGGATGACCTTCTTTTCAACTCCTTGAAATTCTCTTCATATTTCTCCGTTCAAACAAACTTAACTCCTTTCTAAGTCAACTTGGTGAGTGGATTAGATAATCGTGAAAAATCGTTCACAAAACGTCGATAATATCCAGCCAAACCTAGAAAACTTCAGATCCCAGTCACTATTGTTGGTCTCGACCATCTTTTGATAACCTCTGTTTTTTCTTGATCCACAGATATCCCCTCTTTTGAGATTATGTGACCCAAAAATGCAACTTTTTGAATCCAAAATTCAAACTTGTTAAATTTGGCATAAAGCTTCTCCTTTCTCAGGGTCTTCAATATAATTCTCAAGTGATCTTCATGTTCTTCCTTGCTCTTTGAATAGATAAGAATATAGTCTATAAGGACTACCACAAACTGATCAAGATAGTCTCTGAAGACTCTATTCATTAGATCCATGAAGATAGAAGAGGCATTAGTAAGACCAAATGACATCACTATAAATTCATAGTGTCCATACCTTGTACAGAAAGCCGTCTTTGGTATATCCTCCCTTTTGACCCTTAATTGATGATACCCTGAACGAAGATCAATCTTGGAAAAGTATTGAGCTCCGCATAGTTAGTCAAATAGGTCATCAATGCGTGGGAGAGGATATTTGTTCTTGATAGTGATCTTGTTAAGTTCTCGATAATCAATACAGAGTCTCATTGATCCATCTTTCTTCTTAACAAATAGAACAGGTGCTCCCTAAGGTGTCACACTAGGGTGTATGAATCCCTTATCAAGATTCTATTGGAGTTTCTTCTTCAATTCCTGCAACTCAATTGGGGCCATTCTATAAGGTGTCTTTGAAATAGGCAAAGCACCCGGTACGAGTTCTATTGAAAACTCAACTTCATGATTCGGTGGAAGACCCAGTAATTCCTCCAGAAAGACATCATCAAACTATCGTACAATGGGAATATTCTTAATCACGAGTTTCTCACCAACCATTTGAGATAAATAACCTTCATTTAGTGGAATCAATACCCATAAAATGGATGAAATTTCCACTGGAAGGTTATGTTCATCCTTGCATCGATAGATAATCATAGATTGATCTGGAATATGAAATGTGACTTCCCTTATTTGGCAATTGATATGAGCTCCATGTAGAGAAATAAAATCCATGCCAAGAATCCCATCAAATTCCACTATAGGAAGGATCACAAGATTTGCAGGAAGCACTTTCCCACAAATTTTAATTGGAGAAGAATTATAAACTTTTGATGCGACAGTTGTGCAATTAGGTGTTGTCACAGCTAACTCAACATCTAATTGTTGAGGTAATACGGTGATAACCTTACAAAATTCTTCAAAAATAAATTAGTGGGTGGATCCAGAATCAAATAAAACATTTTCTACATTAGAGTGGATGGTAAGTGTACCTTTCACCACATCGTTATCGTACTCCACATCGCTGATAGAAATTGCATGTGACATTCCTTTGTCTTTAGCCTTAAAAGTTTATTGACGTCGACCATCATCATCAACCCTTGTATTAGGGCATTTATTGGCATAATGTCCCATCTCCTTGCACTTGAAACATTGAAGTGTAGTAGGTTCATTCTGTGCATCCCTTCCTTTGTTTTCATTATTAGACATCTTCTTCCCATAATTATGGCATTAAAATGCCCGATGACCTTCCATTACACATTTGAAACATTTACTTGTCCCTTTAAGACAGCTCCCTCCATGTTTCTTTCCACACTTTGAGCATAAGGGAAAGCTCATCTTTTTTTTAGTGTGCTCTTTAGATTTTCTTTTGAATTCCATTTTCCTCTTCTTATCAAACCCATATTATTGATGGGTTACTCCAATCTCCATCTCAACTTTGAGAGCACATCGAATGATTTCCTTGTATCTATTAAAGTACCTTATGGATAAGGCCCTTTGAAGACTTGGTTTTAAGCCACTAAATAATCGATCGATCTTACTCTCAGGTTGGATAATAATACCTGAAGTGTACCTTGAAAGTCCTGTAAAATTTTCTTCATAGGTACCAACAGATTCATCATCCTTTTGCTTCAGTTCAAGAAACTCTTTCTCCATCTTTGTTCGGAGAATACGAGGGAAGTACTTATTGAAAACTATGTTCTTGAACCCGTCCCATTCCATGGACTCAATTTCATCCCTTTGCCTCGTATTCTTAATAATATTCCACCATTGATCAGCATCACCTTCCAAACGATACACTGCTAAGATGACTTTATCATGCTCAGAACATTGAAGAACTAAAAATATCTTTTCAGTAGTACTAATCCATTGTTCAGCAACCAATGGATCAGTAGACCCGCTGAATGAAGGTGGACACTGCCTCATGAAGGCTTCAACAGAATGTTGCTCCTTCATTTGCTCGTTTGGAAGTCCTGCATGATTCATAGCTTGAGAAAGTTGTGTGATCATGGCTACAATATTTTTCATTCCAGCTCCCATAATGTTTGGTTGCTCAGGGGGATAATCATTGCATTGCCCGTCGGATTCCGCATTAAGACGGTTCCTTCGGGTTCCAGCCATTGACTAAAACCAAGAAGAATAGTGTGAGAAACACTAATTATAATAGGAAAACCACATAATCAAGAATAAAATTTCACACTTAAGGTCTTATCCTAGGTTACTCATGGCCATTTCTAAAACACTAAGATTGTGTTCTATGCTTAAACTTATCCTTATGGTTCTTACTAAGGATTCCACATCCTAGTTTCCAAAGGTTGACAATACCTTTCCTCTAATACCAACTATAACGACCCATAATTTACATACATTGTTATTACTTTGAAATTGAAGCATACTAATTACAACATATAACAAAAACCACGAAAGGAAGGTATAGGTATAGTGTCTTTAGAAACTGGGAAACATAAACAACTGGTTCATAAAGCATCTACACGGTCTCCCATTTATTTCATCATATCTATAGTCACTTTTGGCATATCTTACTTAATAACCTTAATCCTGACCTGGGGAAAGAAAACATACAAAAGGGTGAGCTCAAATGCTCAGTAAGGGTAAACAAAAGAAATATCAATCACATAATATTCATAAGAACATAACTTTTGGAAATAGTAACCTGCAAAAGAGAGCATAATTTTATAACATGGGTTAAATCATAGTAGTGAAAAGTAATCCCAATAATCATGACTTAAAACATGAAACTTTGTGGAATACACACATAATCATAGAGAATCAATTCTTATTAGTCAAGACTCATTGCCAAGACTATCTTAGTGGACAAAGTCCCTTTCTGAACCGAGTTCACCCCTCGTTTCAGTCCTGTTTCACTGAACCGGTATAACCTACCGTTCCAGCCTTGTCTATCTCATGAGATATAAAATCTTTACCCAATGCATTGTAGGGAGATATAGGTCCCACCCATCTCATAATGATACCATTTTTATGTGTGCCACAACATCATAAATCAAACATCATTACATTACCCATGTAATAAAAATGGGATTCTTAAACAACAAGACATCATAAAACAATTCATATAAGATAATGGAATTCATAAAAATAAGTCCATCACAACATAATAAAATAAATGTAATAATATGGATAGAAATAGAACCCTATATTATCTTATATGGCAAATAATTTTGATAAAACACTTGAACTACATTCTTGAGGAAAATATCCTTTCTACTTTAAAACCCTTTTTTCCTTTCTTAACATGTCATACAATTTTAAACTAAAAGAAGTTGATTAAAAATAAACTTGAAGACTTGTAATGGAATCTTCTTGGAAATAATGTTTTAAAAATCCATTCATGCCGTATAAGTTAAAAAAACATTCTTCTCGTACTTTTGTCGGAAAAGTCGAAAAGTACATTGTAAGAAAAACGACAAAAGATTCCTTTCATATCTTTTACTAAAAACTCACTGAAGGGTAAAATTGGATTTAAAAAATTGTAGGTGGATGAAAATAATATTACATATTGGGGAAACATGGATTTGGATGATAAAATACACCCCAGTAAATACTAAAGTATAAACAATCTCGGATAAAAATGAGATTGTGATATTTCCCTTACCTTAGGTCTGATTAGCCTCGTAAGTGTCCAAACCTCCTGTATAAGGATTTAAATAATGTTATTGACTTATTACAGAATCATAATTATTGTTATTATATCATATATGGTCATATTCTTAGTTTCTTGGTAGTATTATTTTAGTGCTACTTGTTATTCAGGTGTTTATAACTTTTTGTTCTTATGCATGTTTTGTCGAATAAATTCTTATTCTTCTCTTTAGGTTATATATACATCATTTAAATAATGGTATTAATGTACTATATATCATATTTATTCATTAAATTCATTTATATAATCATTATTCAATGAAAATCATGTAGAACGAATCGCATCACATCGTGGAGACGGTATTCCGTACGTACGCACGAGCGATGATATCATTCCCATGATCGTGGAATTGTATTGGAGTGTATGTATACTATTTCAGAATCAATATCACTTTATAATAGTCATATATAGTCATTATTTACACCATTATACACATCCAAGTATGGTGGTGGTGGAAAATAGATTACACCACGGCGTGGAGATGGTATTCCGTACGTACACACGCGCGGTGATTTCTTTTTCTGTAGGATGGATAGATGGTGAAATAGGGTTTTTTCATACATATAATAACATACCCGTATATGAGTGATACTGATGTTATTACTTCATAATGAAACAACTAAAGAAGAAGAAGTGGAATAATAAATAATGATGAAAGAATCAGTAACGGACATTACCTCTTCTTTGAAGTGCTTCTTTGATACCTTCTTTTAGGGCACTATAATTGGTCTTTGAAGAAGACCAGGACCTCTAGGATGTCTCTAGGGAAGTGGAGGGGAGAAAGTTTCAGGGTTTGGCCGAGCGTGAAGGCTAAAAGTGGTGTGAGGAAGAGGGGGAGTAGGTGCCCTTTTATAAGGGAGGAGAGGGGCACCTTTGAAAAAACAAAAAATATTATTTAATTATATAAGTCAAGTTCGGTTTTAAATAGCTCCAAATTGATTTATTTGGAGGCTAAGGTGGGGATGGGTCTAAATACTCTCATAAAATAGAATTTAGACAAGTTTAGGATCCTATTTTAAGCTTATCATTTAGATTTATCATTATGTTAAACAATTTTACTTTTACCGTGTCTTCTTCTGTTCTTATACTATAAGGTTAATAAACTTACTATAAGCATCCAAACGAACCCCAAGTTGTTTTTTAATAATATATATAACTATATATAAGTAATTTGTCCGAACCTTAGATTTTTAGAAATAAAATAACAATTACTAATATAATATTTGTTTTAAAAAATATTTTATGTCAATTTTGACACTATTTAGTAATTAATTTTTGTGAAAATCATAACAGAATGATTAGTTCCAAAAACATTAAGTATATCAATATTAACATGTCATATTAACCTAGAAAATTAGTGGAATTCATATAAAGTCTCAAATTATATTTATTTGGATATTTATAACATCAATCATGTCAATATTTCATTAATAAGATAATTACTGCATCATCGTTGTGTCATAAATAAATTAAATTATATAATGTATAAAAATTACAAATAAAATACCATTATGTAGGAAATCGTTTTAGATTTCTAATGAATATTTATAGTCGAATTTATCTTATGTATAACCCCATATTAAAAATTATTTACTTATTAAACATTGATTTTAACTATTTTAACCCTTCTTTAAATAAATTAATAATATATGTCCTAATCTAATACAAGTGGGCCTAAATGGTCATATTTTATTCCTAAGTTTGTTTTTGGTCGAATTACACATGTACAATAGAATTAGAACATGTGTTAGGGTAATAATAATATCATTTGTTACCCTTAATTACCCTATTTACTTTTAACCGTGGTAAAAAAGTAAAAAGTTACTATTCACCAAAAATTATTTTCATCTCATTGAACATCATTTTAGTCCTTGATATTAACTGTGTCTCTCGTATTTTGGAAATTCCACTCACAGAAGTGGTAAAATTACGTTTTATGAAAAATTCAGTTTTTTGAACTACCACTTAGTGGTTTCACTATTCATCAAAAATTGAAAGTTTTCAGAAAAATACCAAAATTTCACCCTAGGCTAATTTTGATATTACGAATCCAAAAATGAAGTCCATTTTGAGAAATAAAATTTATAAAATTTCAAAAATTGGTTATTACTATTCATAACAGCGAGTTTTAATAATATTTTAATAGTATATCGTTGTTTAGTGAAACTCGGTATTGCGTATGACGCAAGCTATCGAGGAAGGTCACGATTTCGTGTAAAGCAAGACAAGCATGTGTTGTGTGTAGAAAAATATTCCTTTGATGATTTATATGACATAAAAGTCTCAGGTGTTACATGTATGATTCTTATAAAATGGAATACTTCAACAACATGCATTGATTATGTTCACTATATATTACATCCCCGCATATAGAGATTTTTTGGATACAGTGTTAAGGGAATAATTCATGTCCAATTTGAAAACTTAAGACTTCATATTGTAAATTGTGTTAGGAGAGGAAAAAAGTATACATGGGCCATCGAATGTTTTTGCCTCTGGATTACACTTATAGAAGATTAAAAATGTCCTTCAATAGATCACAAAAAATTGATATTATTAAAAAAACATTTATTCATTAATTAGTATTTTGATAGGGTTAAAAAAATTGATGTCACATTGGGAAAGACACATAAATATGGTATTTATTGACATATATAGAAGAAATGATCAATATTTTTTGAGCTACCATATTGGAGATATCATAAAGTAAAACATAACATTGATGTCATGCACATGGAGAATAAAATCTATGATAGTTTGATTGGAAAATTGTTAGATATTAAAGGAAATACTAAAGATGGGTTGAATGCAGGATTATACTTACTATCAACGTGAATATGTTTAGAGTTATCTCTCACACCTAATGGAAGATGAACATGTATTCCCCCAACTTGTCATATATTATCAAATAGGGAAAAAATTTCATTTATCAGTTTCTTCATGATATCAAAGTTCCACAAGGTTATTCTGGAATTGTAAAAAAATTTGTCTCCTTGAAGGATTTGAAGTTGATAGGTATGAAATCTCATGATTTTCATGTCATGATGCATCAACTTCTACCAGTTTCATTTCATGGAATATTTCCCATCAATTTCAGAAAGATTATCATTAAGGTGTGTTATTTTTTCAATTCAATTTATAATAAGGTGATTGATCTGGATGCTTTGAACATTTTGGAAAACAAAGAAATTTATATAGTTTGTCAATTGGGAATATATTTTCCTCCATATTTTTATATATAATGGTGCATTTAATGGTTCATTTGGTTTGAGAAATAAAGATCTATGGACCTGTATATCTATGTTGGATGTATCATTTTTAAAGGTATATAAAGATATTGAATGGGTATGTTGAAAATCCATTTTTTCCGGAATCCTCCATTATTGAAAAGTATATTTCTAAAGAGGTTGCATAGTTTTTTAAGAGCTACTTTTCAATGGAGGAGCACATTGGCTTACATCTATCTCAACATGAATGAGTTAATAATGCTATATCAGATGCATTAGAGGCATTAAGATGGTTAGTGGGTGGACCAAGTTTAAATGTGATAACATGGTCTAGGTATTACATTAATGGCTGTACATTTTAGTCGAATGATCCGGAGAATAGAAATAAATTTCAAAATAGTTGTGTATTGGTGTTTGCAGAAACAATTAATTTTTTGAGTTCTAAATACCAAAACCCTATTTTTTCATTAAGTGTATATTATGGAATAATTGAAGAAATATGAGAGGTTTATTACATTAAAATTAAAGTTCATGTGTTTAACTTCAAATGGTTTATCAGTAACAATAGTGTTAGAAATTATGAATTTGGAATGACACTTATTAATATGAATATTTTTGAAGACACATCTGATTATTTAATAATTCAAACACGTGAAAAAAATTTCTTTGTTCTTGATCAATCCAATATTCATTGCTCTATTTTTTTGCATGGAAAAAACAACATGTTGGTGATGATCGACTTGATGAAGATGATGATTTACGTCAGATCCCTTCTTATATGGAAATATTAACATATAATAATGATGATCATGATGTAGACATGGTTTGTTCCATAAGGAACAATCATGATGAAGGAAGTTGGGAAAATAATCAATTATTACATTCATAATATTATAGGTAACATATGTTTATTTATCATATAATTTTATTAATTTCATAAAATGTTATATTATATTTTTTTCATTATTGAAACTTGTATTAAAAAGAATCAGTAGAAATGTTTGTGTATTTTAATTTTTTTATTTTATTTTTCCATGTTTACCATCACATTACTTATATATTTATGGATTTTATTGAATGAATATTATTTAAAATATATATGATAAAAAAAAAATTTTTTGTAAAAAATTGATTTATTGGGTTGGAACATTTTTAGTATTCCAATACCAACTTTGGAGTTGTTTTCATTCATTTACATGGCATTTCATATATCATTAATATTGTTATCATTTTAGTTAACTATAAAAAATATGAATAATAATGTGTTATGTTTTAGTTTAATATTTTGATCCATAATTTTCCTTTTTTTACATTACTTTTATTATATGTGAATTTGTATATTTTTTGTACTAAATAATTGTTTCTTTGATATGAAGGAAAATGGCAGATCAATCAGATAATCAACAAAAAACTTCTAGAGATGAATGTAATGATTATACCTATGGGGAGGAACATCCACATGCTTCTATTGATGTTACTAAATCTTTTCCATGTGCTCCCACAACGATAAAGAAGAGTTCCAGGGTTTGAAAGCATTGCTGCACACATTTATCAAAATTATCAGTTTCTCATAGCCAAGAGCATAAGATAGTTGTTGAAATTGATGAAAATGATGTTACAATAGGTCCTATGAAAAAATTTGAAGAGTTTGGCATCAACTTAGAGTAAAATAATAGTCATTATTTTGTGTAATAATTGGATAAGTTTTCACAAAACAAAACTATCTTAGTGTTGGGAGACCATTTTTGTAATATATTTTTCAATTGTTTTACTAATATTGAAATGTTTATCGTATAATATGTTTTCCCTCTTCTTTATCAGATGGTATTTGATATACAAGACACTTTAGGATTCATGATGAAATGTTTATAGATGGATTCTAGGATATAGAGGGATTTCAAATCAACCCTCACATTTGATTTCATTTTTGTGGATATGCAACATGATATCCCTTGTTATATATATCCTTTTATATATGAAGACACATTGAAACAATTTGTTGAAAGTAGAATATACGAAGAATTTTTGGTAAGGGAAATGTAAAATTTTAGAAGTTTTATTATATTAATGATCTTATAAATGAATTCTTAATGATTTATTATACTAAATTTATAGGAATCAAGGAGAGCTCATCGGGAGATCCAATCAAGAAACATATACCCTCATAGTTAATCTCGGGGAGGGTATACTTTTTTTGAAGAAAAAATTATAGCAGAAATTTTACAAAAAATTAGAGTTGAGTCTTCCTGATCTAGAGTGGTTGCCCCTCTATCCCCTCCATATAGGCATGAAAAATGTAAGAGGGCTTAGATGAGAAAAAGGGAAAATATCTTACAGAATAATCGACGGTCATAACTGAGAGCATTATAAGTTGTTTATTTTATTTTTTTAAGTAAATTGAATTCTATATATAATTTTAATCATTAAAGAATTTTTTTAATAATTCATACATGATTATCTTCATGAGAAGAGCACACAAGGGCTATTTAAAGCTGATGGGAGGCATGATATTTTATTTGCTACATTAAAAAATCTGGAATGCCCAGGTTGTGTATGAGGATACCTGATGGGTGTATAGATAAGAAAATTAATACTATGTTATTTTATTTCTTCCATAGAGGGTATATATATATATAAATATATTTTTTGTAGGTTGAAGTTCTCAATATTAATGTGATTATGGAGGAAAATTTCAGAGCGTCCGTAGAGTCTATGTTTGAAAACATTTAATGACAATTTCGGACTGGAGTTCCCACTCCACCTCTGCTAGAAGCTCCCGCTCCCCCACCTCCACCTACAGACCCCATTATGTAACATCCTATCTCACCTGTAGACCCCATTATTTATCATCCACCTCATTCTGCAAACACGGTTTTTATCCTACTACTACACCCCCTGCTCCACAACTTCCTAAATATTATGAGTTGTATGTTGATGATCCTCACTATTCTATAGTTACATATGGGATGACATATTATATTGGAGAAAAAATTCATCATCTACATTTATATGTAGAGAAAAATAAGTTCATTGTACAATATATTACAGATATATTAGCTGGAGTACCATTACTTATAGATGAGGTGATCATAGTTGGACAAAGTATCGGCCACTAATAGTTTGGAAATCTAAACTTCTACGACCAATTACCATATTGGTATGTATATGTTAAATCTTTTATTTTATTTTTTTATTAATTTTTTTTAACATTTTGAAGTTAATATATTTTTCTATTAATTTACAGAAATACTTTAAAGGTAATGAAATGTTGTATAGCCAACAATAAAGATAAAGGGCTACAACATAAGATTCATATTCTTGTAGTCTGGACAGATTATTAAGATATTGAAATATTATGGTGGGTTATTAAAATTTACAATGTAGGATCATGTTTGTGGTCATGAAATAGATTTTTGTATTCTGTAAACTGATATCATGGAGCTTGTTAACGGAGATAAGTTGTAATCAATGCGGTGATTGTTTTTTCTATGTAGGTCTTCACAAAAATCATTCCCTATGTTAAATTTATTGAAAATTTATACATACCTATATTGTATTCGGTATCTTTATAAAAAAATTGGATGAATAATAAAACAAGTGTATATGGGTTGATGGACCTATAGTTGATTTCACCTGAAGGGCATGAATTGGATGAGGAATAAGAAATAGTTTATATTGCGGAATGATTTCAGCAGAATATAATTACGCAGTGTTGGATGTTTCCCTTGGTTGAGAGGTATGAAACATATGTCTCACAAATTTTTATTTATCATTTAACATAATAACCACTGACATTATATTTTCTTTTATATCATTGTTCATTGGATTTTAGGTGTTTTTTGTCCAAGGGATAAAACACTTTATTGGATATGCTCTATCCATGAAGATGTGCGAGGTAATTTTAAGAAAATGTTGGTAAATTAAGTTTTAATTTCTTAATATATGTTTCTATTATAATGAATTCTAAATCTATTTAATTATTAAAATTGTTTAATAGGATGTGGGCATTATTTTTAACATCTACAAAGAAAAAGAGTTCCAATATCATATATATAAAATTAAAGGTGAATGCTATTTATAATTAGTACATATGGGATTACATAAAAATGATATTTTGATTTGAAAAACTCATTTAAACTGAAATATCATAAACAAAAATGAGTTATCGAATGCAGGTATTATATGTTATGATTTATGTATAAAATAAATACAACTACAAAAGTTATGAAGTTTAACCAGATTAGATTTACTTATAAATTATTCATTAATATTTCAAATGTTTTATTCATTATACATGTTAAATACATTATTTTTTAATTTTTAGCTATTGAATGACCCTCAACAGTATAGTGTACAAGAGGTCAAACACATATAAGTGGAATGGTAAAATTATTTTACAAGTTTGATAGGATTTTAATATGTTTTAGTGGATATTGTAATTTTGAATTTTTTAATTATATATGTGTATTTGGTAGTTGTTTTGGTTGTATTTCATTTTGTTTTTAGTTAATATTATAATTTTTGAAGGTTATAAATGTGAATGTAAAATTTTAATGTTGTTTCTAATTTTTTTTGGTGTTTTTTTGTGCTTGTTTCTAGTATGGTTTGTGGTTTAGTTTTAGTTGTCTTAGGTTTGGTTCTATAGTGGAGAGGAAGGGTTTCATAAATAATTTAATTTTTTTATGTTGGTTTTTTATTAACCGACATTAAAAGGTAATGAAAAATCAGTTTTTAATGTTGGTTTTTTATAACCTATGTGGTATATAGTTTTTTACGTCATTTATTAAATAACCGACATGAAAAACAAATTTGTTTTACATTAGTTATTTACTAACTGATGTGAAAAATACACTGGGTTCGGGTTTTTCCACTTTCGTTTTTATATAACCGATGTGGTAGGATATTTACTATGTCATTTATTTAAATAATCTATGTAAAAAACCTTTTTAAAGTGTCCATCAAATCAGTTATTAAATAAGCGGAAATAAAAAACATTATCAAAGAATCATTCAAGTCAGTTATTAAATAACTGATGTGGAATACCACCAATATATTATTTTTTAATGTGGGTTTTTATATAATCGAGGAAAAAATATTATTTTTTACATCTTTTGTGACAACATCACCATAAAAATGACATGGAAAACATTAAAACCCCGACATAAAAAATATTTTTTCACTAGTGTGCCTTTAATGAGTGTTTTACAATGAAATAATGACCGATTATTTTACCCTATTAATCTATTTTTCCTTCCTCCTTAATGATTCCCTTGATTACCATATGAATTCATATACAGTCCGAAAAACCTAGGACTTAACAATTTTTTACCTTTATCTATGAGTTGATTTCTTCCTTTTTGGATTGGACTTTCCCTTCCTCTGATCGATCTAAGGCCTCAATTCATCCACTATTGTTGATAATTTTATTTTTGGGTGATTTGGTAGATAACTCCATTTAGTATTTATTGTTCTAGAAAAATCCTGCAATCCTTCTTGAAAAATCATTGAATTGGTCTATTGTGACTTAGTCTATTGTTGAACTCTTATATAACATTAGAGATGGGTCTTAGGGTCTTTGGGAATGGTCTTTATTCAGATGACTATCTTCTTAGTTGACCATGATGTTAATGTATATGATTTTGAGTTAGGGAGTTCCTTTCTATATAGGTCCTTGTATATGTTGACGTCTTGATTTGGTAATTTTTCCTAAAAACCCATTCTGGAATGATTTTGCATGTAGGTGTGTGAGTGGAAATTGAAACTCATACTTTATATGAGCTCTTATGATTCGGGAATAACCTATATAGTCCATGCTCGATTATGTTTTCATGTGGGTTTGTATTTATGGAATCTTGACGACTTTTCATGATATACCTTACTACTCCTTTCTATGATATGTATTTTTTTGGTATTTCATATATTGTGGAATCCTAGGTCAACTATCAAAATTGAAATCTTGCTCAATAGTTCTTAGATAACCCCTGGGAATGAGAGTTTTATTATTTCATATAGGATATAAATTATGGTTTGTTTGATGGTTTGATTTGGATCATAGTCGTTTCAGTTGATGTGGAAGTAGACCATATAGGGGAGATGAGTATCCTTAAACTACATTGATGAGATGAGATATTTCCATGCATGGGTGACATAAAAATCCAAATACATCAACCATGTCAGGTATAGAATACACTCACCTAATGATTATGACCACTATTAGGGTAGGGCATGCGATGTTTCTCTTAATGACCAATATCAAGGTGGGGCATGAGGCATTCTATAATGTTAGATCTTAGAGACAATACTGATAGGGGTTGGGTGATAACCAATGTTGGGACTTATGGAACATGATGTGATGTGTGGTGATAGAAAATTACATCCATATTAGCATCATAACAAACCAGGTAGGGCTAGGGTTCAAGGTGGCTTGGCTAGAACATGATGAATCAACATATGTGTGGTTTTATGTTTACTTATTCATTTAGTTATATCATGACATACACTGTTATAAATATATATATTATTCACTTGTGTTAAAGACGCATTTTTGGAGTCCTAATTGGTTTATAATTACTCCCTGCATGGCTATCTCAATGCTTGTACAACCTTAATGACCAGGAAATCATGAAAGGGAAAATTCCTAATGATAAGGATCTTGGATATAGAGCATAGTGTTCAGAGTTAGTACTGAGATAGAATTTTGATGGATGTTATGGTGTTTTATTTATTTATATGCATTAGTCATGATCTTTTTGGCCTACCAATTTTGGGTTCTTGGATTATCTTTATGTATGAAATGAGATACATGTCATGAAATATGTTTTTAGAATTGTTTATTACTTCCAATGTGTTTTTCTTTTGTATTTTTTATTGATATTGGGGGAATAGTCTCCATAGTGACATCATTCAGGCCTTCACTACTAGTCAGTAGCATCTTCCATATGAGGAGGCACACATAAGGTCATGTGGTACTATCTAAAACTTAGTGATTTGGTCTAGTACATTAAATAATGGTATTATATAAGGTTTTACCAATTTATTTATTCTTGACTATAATTTTGGAAGAGGTGGAAATGAGTTATGCTGTGTAGGACTTATTGTAATGCCATAGAATTTCCTTATAATTGTTTCTCATTATATGAAATTATTTTGAGACCGCAAAATCTGACGGCATGTGATTCTGAGGCTCGGAGTGCCCAGAATGATCCATCAATGTTTTGTTAAACATTAAATAGCGCGCGTAAGCAGTTTTCCTGAAAAAGAGGAATAAATATTAAACGGTTTACTAGATCATAATTCTGAGGGTACCGTTGTGCTATGGATGGATTCTTTACCCTAAGCATGACTTACGGTTTGTTAGTGTGGGCCTCTTGTTAGAAAACCTAAAAATGTCATAACCGTAAATAAAATAATTAAATAAAGTTATTTTATTTTTCGAATTCTTATAACTCACGAACGGTGACTTGGATTAAAAATACAATACCACCATTAAACTTGAGAGGTTATGATCTCTTTAGGTAGATACTAACATTGTCCGACGTAGGCCACCAGTGAAAATTAGTTTTTGGCCGTAAATATAATAATTAAGTGACAATTATTTTATTGTGAAATCAATAACTTCTAAACGGTAACTCAGATTGGAAATCCAAGAGTACCATTGGCTTCATTGGGGCATGTATCACTAAGGCATAGCCTAACCTCGACCGACCCAGGTTGAGGTTAACTATTAATAATTTACTGAACTTTTTTTTGGGTACGTTTAGTAAACACACAAGCAGTATTTTTTAATTTTTGATCCTTTACTCGTATTAAAAATCTGAGGCCACCATTGAATCCGCAATGCCGAGATTCTTTTAAGGGAGGCTTCACTTCAATCGTAGTAGGTCTGGATAAAAAGTTATTTTTTTGAACTTTTTAATAGAATAAATAAAACAACATTATTATTTTATTTTTATTCTATTCCTCCAATGGACAAACGGTAAGGTGGGATGGACGACGTGTCAAGCCAATAAATGGCTTGACCCATCAATATAAGTAACAACAACGTTGTCGAAATTAGGAAGATTTCTAATTAATGAGCCCCATTAATTCCAAATGTCGTTACATAACCTCACCCTATCCTATTTATATAGAGCTTTGGGGAGGTGTCAGAGGGCTTCACCAAGCAGTGAAGAGCTGACAAAGTGTTGAGACGTCAAACCCTTAGAGAATAGAGCTGGTTCCAATGAGCGGTGATGGATGACACCGAAAACCCAAACTGGATATTGACGATCGAGTGACGTCATTGGAGGCTAGCTGTGGGGGATGGCGAGCAACGACCCACTTCCTCAACCATGGGCGTTTCTCCATAGTTCTTGATGTAGTGGTTATTTTCATTTGTGCGATTTTGATTCCCTCTTCCTCATTCGTGAAATTATACGATAAATGCGGGTCAACCGACTAATGGGTTGACCCATGATTCATTCGTCTTTGCGGGAGGATTATTTCGGGGAATCTAGTAGGGGTTTGATCAATGTTTTAAATTCTAGTGAACCTATTGAACCCATTTATCCTCCATCTTGACTAAAAGTTAACGCAGAGGGCACGACCCTAACAGACCCAGCTCAGACCCTCTGCTACCTTGCTACTCCCTTTCATTCTCTGTCGAAGACACGTTGGTGCGACATTTCTGGAGACTAGAATCGGCAGGGACAATGTCAGTGGCTGGTACAATGGCCGACCACGACGGTAGCAGTAGCACAACTGCGCCACTGGAAGAGTCTGCGGCCCATCTGCAGCGGCAGAGGAAGGCGATAGTCGACACGTCGGTCGGCCGTGTAGAAGTTGGGGTGGCGCACGTCCACGCCACCGGAGTTGGAGGCCCCGACTGCTGAGCCACAGCAGCGCAGTTGAAGGGTGGCCAACACCAAGACTTAAACGGAGGTAGCATTTTCGTACACTGGTGCCACTAGGAGAGGAGTCGGCCGCGTCACACTGAGCAACACCTACTCTGGTGGGTCCTGTATGCCAGTAAGTGGTCCCACCGGGTTGGCCAGAATGGAATATCCCTTGGTCCGTTTGGGAATTTAGGGGGGGGAGGGATTCCCCCCAGGTGGTGGCTACGGTGGGACTCTCCACGGCATACAACACCCAGTCGAGCAGACCGCACCTAGCCGAGCGGACTGCACCCAGCTGGGCGGACCGCACCGAGTGGGTCGTGCCCAGCGGGCAAGGCCACCCCTTTGCAGGCTGGGCCGGACGGCGGCCCTATGTGCCAGGCCCTCCGCGGTCCACCCCATTTGAGTCGGACCCAGATGGTGATGGTTCGGCCTGAACCGGGTCAGGTCGGGCATGGTTGGACAGATCCCGGGCCCATCTAGACCCAGATATACCCTTTGTGGCCACATCTTGAGAATCAGGTGTCCGTTTGACACACCGTATGCTGTGATGGGATCCTTGGAGTGAGATGGTCCTTTTTGTATACTCAACTTGAGTTTTGGAGATAGTTGGAGTATGGTCGGGTTGGATCAAACCCAAATCCAACCAGGACCTCGGAACTGAGACACTTATAACTCACAAACTAGGCGTCCGATTGAAACTCCATCTTTTGCGTTGGAACCCTTATGACCTGAATAAAATTTGGGTTACTCCTTTTTAGATATTAGTGGAAATTGAGGTATGACCGATATCCTGATGGGTATATTCTATGGAAGTCGAGTGCACCGGGAGAGAGGAATCCTGTGACTGACAGAAACGTGAATAAAGAACATCTTTCTAGTGTGGGTCAGCATCTATCAGATCTTATGATGGTTAGTGTTCAATGATCCTATGTGGATCAGTGCCCAGTGATCCTGTGTGGGTCAGCACATACCAATCCTTTGTGGGTTAGATCCTATGTGGGTCAGCGGGGGTTAGTTACCTATCAATCCTATGTGGGTCAGATTTAGTGTGGGCCAGCATGGGTTAGTTACCTATTTATCTTGTGTGGGTCAGAAGCAACACTACTTAACATTGTATGATGATCTATCTTATGACTAATCATATGTACTTTTGTACTTAAGTTATACCTAGTGTGCGTTGAGTCTTTTATCATCATGGTGTTACCTGTGTGGTTCTTCTATCTTCGTGGTGTTACCTGTGTGGTACTTCTTTCTTCATGGTGTTACCTATGTGGTACTTCTATCTTTGTGGTGTTACCTGTGTGGTACTTCTATCTTTGTGGTGTTACCTGTGTGGTATTTCTATCTTCGTGGTGTTACCTGTGTCGTCCTTCTATATTCATGGTGTTACCTCTGTGCTACTTCAATCTTCATGGTGTTACCTATGTGGTACTTCTATCATCATTGTGTTACCTTTGTGGTACTTCTATATTTGTGGTGTTACCTGTGTGGTTATTCTATCTTCGTGGTTTTACCTATGTGGTACTTCAATCTTCATGGTGTTACCTATGTGGTACTTCTTCATGGTGTTACCTGTGTGGTACTTCTATCTTCATGGTGTTGCATGTGTGGTAATTCTATCATCGTGGTTTTAACTGTGTGATACTTCTATCTTCGTGGTGATTCATGTGTGGTACTTCTATCTTCGTGGTGTTACATTACAGGTACTTCTATCATCGTGGTATTACCTATGTGGTACTTCTATCTTTGTTGTGTTACCTTTGTGGTATTTTTCCCTCGTGTCTGAGATGAGAATATCCTGATAACATAGGTATATATATGGTCATATTCCCAAGAAGAGTTGTTGACTGCTCCATGCTTTGTAGTTGAGGTCTTGCTTTGTGGTTTTTTCTTTGTGGAACTTTGGGTGACCTTCGGGGGTCTCGGGGTCCCTATTGATTATTGTTATAGTCACCCTTGAATAGGTTATGCCTGTACATTGTTTTGTATTGTGCAGATGATGAACAGCATTGATCGAGGCTGAGGGAACCAGGACTGGATGGTGCTAAGAGGTGGACTATTTGGCATGACATGACACTAGGACTACTGATCGTGAGTTGTACCTACCCTTCAGGTAGGATCCTCGTTGGATGATCCATGAGATATTTTCTCCTTTTTAGTTTTATCGTACTATTTAGTTGTACTTGTAATTCTACAGTTGCGATTATATTCCATCCCCTTTTTCTACTTTCAACACTCTTTTACTACAGTAGTTTACTTTAAAATTTCTTCTTGTTGTGTTCTCGGACCGTGTGTTTGAATAGGATAATATAATTTCCTTCCTATTTTATGGAATACGTCTTTTGGTGCTAGTCTCTATCCCCTGGCCTATGGAAGGAGAGCATGGGGTAGTCACGCCACGGGCCTAGGGGGATGGGTCGGGACAAAGTGGTATCATAGGAGTTAGGATCTACTAAAGAACTGGGACTCCGATCTTTTATGCATGGAAATAGTGTTAAGTGTTATGAGTGTGGTTTTTAGTTTTGAGAGTCCAGTTTTGGTACGACGACCGACATATCCATACACTAGGACCATGAATTCTGATTTCCGACTCAGTGCACGGAAACACTGATTGCGTGTGTTTTGAAAAGTTTTCATTTTCATCTCTTGAGTCAGCTCACCAGGTATAACATAATGACAGAGGTGCACCTGTTCCTTATCTGGATGTCGTTTCATACACAGCCAGCGAGGATTCCCGAGAGAGTACGTGATGACGGCCCACCAAACGATGAGGCCTTAGTGCAGGGCCCTCTTACGGCCTTGGAACCTTCATGTGTTGTACCAGAAACACCACTACCAGTTGGGGAACCATTACCACCAGATCCACCAGTAGAGGATTCACACCGACTGAGTGTGTTTTATGAGTTCTAGTGGAAGATGCCTCCGAGGTTTCAAGGCGAGAAAGATTCTTAGGTAGTTGAGGACTAGATGGAGGCTGTGGCTACAGTTTTCCGCCTAGTTGAGACACTAGTATAGAATATGGTGATCTTAGCTATTAGTATTTTTCAGTGAGTGACCATGAGGATAGTCTTCATAGTGATGAGTCTTCGGTATGTAGACTGTTGCCCGAGATTGTACCTCCGGGTAGTGTGTGAGATATATCACTGCCAGTTGGTTAGCATTTACAACCGGAAGTATTGATAGTGGATACATATAGTCTTAGTTCCTTACACGCGTTTCACCATCAGATACCCCTCTGGTTCTGAGGTGAACCCAACCCACAGGCGGCTAAGGACTGGCTTGAGGAGGTAGCCGGGTTTCCATCTAGCCAGGGCACCATTTGATCAGATGGAAGTCCTGGTAGATATCCTTCTATGTGACTCAGCAGGATGATGACAGGGTATAGGTTACCCTAGTCTTGCAAAGAGGTGACTTTTCTATGGACAAGCTTGAGAACCCTCCTCAGAGAAGGGGGTCTCTTTCCATAAATAGATAAGGGATGAGACTTACCTAGTGCTTCTATAACTTCATCATGATGACATGTCGGTAGCTGAGTATTCATCGAGGGGTACCTACCATCCCAGGTACTTGATGAATACAATATGATTAGTGCTTTAGGGATGAGACCTCCGAGAGAGGTGTGTTTAGGGACATTCGAGCCAACACTATTCCTCTATGCATTCCTAATTATGTTGGGGTGCTAAAGAAAACATTTTTGGTTGAATGTTCCTTGTTTGAGTGAATACAGCCAGTGAATGTTAACAGTGGGAAAGCAGGAAATGGACGCCAGTCTCAAAGGCCTGGGTGTGTAAAATGTTTTGGGAAGAGGATGTGAGAGGGAAAAACGAATCTGCAGGGCAACAGACATGGAATCAGAGCTAGTAGAGTATCATGTGGTGGTGTACATTTCAACATGTTGAAACCCCCCTATGTGGTCCCCACCAGGATCAGGGAGATGTAGGATAGGACATGGGAGTAGCTACATGTGGTCAAGGAGTGCGACCCAAGGGCTCTAGTAATGATTTGAGGCATGGTATTTGTCTACTACAAGATATCATATTAATATAAATAGAAACCAATCATTTCTTCCTTCCATGAATATTTTCCAAGACCTTGAGTTTCTGATTAAACCATTTACCTGACCCTCACATATGGAGATACCTTTGGGAGGGGACTCGATAATCACAGTTACACCGACATTGTGATCTGATCCTTGAGGCAAGAGTTTCAGTTGGAACCTCTTGGCGGCAGCGTCGAGGCCTTACGACATTAGTTTAGGTATGGGCGTACATCCAAAGTTCATACTCAGATTGAATGTATTAGTAAAAAAGTATTTGGTTTATCTACAACATTATAATGGGGATTCCTTAGTCGGAAAAAAAGGAAACCAAGGCTACACAGGATAAACTCATGCATAGGAGGGTGCAACCGATCACTCTTGTGTCAGCCAGCCTTACCCTCATGGCAGTAGGAGTTTTGAGTTTTCAGTTCCAAACATAAGTGGTAGAGTGTGGGGATATCATTTCACAATATGTTTCAAAGATTACATCCCCAAAGGGAGAGGGACTTCTGTTTTGGATAGGTACTACCATAGATTTCTACCAGAATTATCCAGGGTAGCGGCACCCTTGTCAGCATTGAAGAAAAAGAGGGTGTCTTTCCCGTGGATAGAGAGTTTTCATTAGAGCTTTAAAGAGTTGTGATAGAGACGTAAAAGACGAATTATGCTACCCATGACCCGTAGTTATCAATAGTGGACTTTGCACTGAAGATGTCGTGGCACTACCTGATCTGTGAATGGTTTACTATTTACTCTGATCACAAGAGTCTTAGGTGTATCTTCTCATAGAAGGACCTGATCTTGAGACAATGAAAGTGGATAGAGTTCCTCTAGGACTATGACTTTAAGATATTCTATACTCCAGGGAAGGGGAACGTGGTAGCAGACACACTCAGTGGGAGGCCTAGTGTACAACAGCTGAGTGAGGCATCAGAGCAGCTAGTTGCATTGCAGATATCCTTCATAGATAAATATATAGCATCTTACCTCTAGTATATGATTTTCACTCCCCAATTATTTAGTGAGTTCCGTGGGCACAACTTGAGTCATTGAATGTGAGGCCGGACATGCTCAGATATCCTCAGGACGGTCTCCTGATGGATTTTCTAATGGTGGGGAGCACGTCATCTTCTTCAGAGGATGCACCATGGTGCCACTGACTCTTTGGGAGGAGGTGTCGAGGGAGATCCATACATCCACTTTAAAGAAACTTCCAAGAGTGATGAAGATGTATTAGGTCCTATGGAATCAGTACTGGTGGCTTGGGATGGAGGAAGTTGTGGTAGATTTTGTATCATGATGCCTTACTTTTCAGCAAGTGAAGACTACACAGAGCTGGACCGACCGGCGTACATGAGACAGAGATCCTTGGAGATGTAGGAGGGGGACAATGTTTTCTTGCGGGTCTCTCCTTGATGGAGACTATGTGTATTTGGATGAGGCAGAAAGTTATCACCAATGATTACCAGGCCATTTCTGATACTTCGGAGGATAGTTGAGGTGGAATACCACTTGGCACTTCCACTGCAGTTGGAGAGGGTGCACGACGCCTTCCACATATCCCAACTGTGGAGATACGTGCAGGACCCATCTCACATCATCAACCCTGGCGATCTAGACTTAGAAGATGGGGTGGCATTTATGGGGGTTCTTGTAGATATTGAGGATTGATAGGATTGTGTCCTTCGTCGGAGCTCGACACATCTGGTACGCATTCGTTGACAGCTCGGGAACCTCCAAGAGAACACATGGGAGCAGGAGTCTCATATTTATGCTCAGTACGCCCATTTATTTTCTTAGTCTATTTTTTCGATTTTGGGGATAAAATTACCTATGGTGGGGAGAATTTTTTGTCCCAAAATTCTTGTATACTTGTTTTTCATTATATTGAATTATCTCGAAACCTCAAAATCTGACGGCGCATGATTCTGAGGCCCGGATTCCCAGGAATGAACCATAGATGTTTTTTTAACATTAAATAGTGCGCCAAAGAAGTTTTCCTGAAAAATAGAATAAATCTTAAAGGGTTTCCCAGATCAGAAATATGAAGGCACTGTTGTGCTCATGAGGTTAGGTTTACCCTAGGCACGACTTAAGTTTAGTCAGCACAGACCTCCTGTTAGAAAACCCAAAAATTGCCTAACTGTAAATAAAATAATTAAATAAAGTTATTTTATTTTTCAAAATCATATAACTCACAAACTGTGACTTGGATTAAAAATATGAGACCACCACTGAACTCATGAGGGTATGCTCTCTTTAGGCAGATACTAACATTTTCTAGTGTGGGACACCAGTGAAAATTAGTTTTTGGCCATAAATAAAATAATTAAGTGACAATTAATTTAATATAAAATCCATAACATCAAAATGGTAACTCGGATTGGAATTCATAGAATACCTTTGGGTTTTTTGGGGCGTGTTTAACTACGGAAAAATCCTAACCTAGGCCGATGTGGGTTGAGGGTGACTATTAATAATTTACTGAACTTTTTTTCAGGTACGTTCAGTAAATGTGTGAGTGGCAATTTTTAAATTTTAAACTGTTTCTTGGATTAAAAATATGAGGGAATCGTTGATTCAAAATTTCCAGGATTCACTTAAGGGAGGCTTCACTTCAACCACAGTAGGCCTGGATAAAAAGTTAGTTTTTTTGGTATTTTTAATATAATAAATAAAATAACTTTATTATTTTATTTTTATTTTATTCCTCCTACGGACAAATGTTAAGGTGGGAACGATGATGTGTCAATCCAATAAATGTTATGACCTTTCAATCTGAGTACAAAAATGTTAGGGAAATTAGGAAGCTTCATAATTAATGATACCCATTAATTCCCAATGTCGTTACATACCCTCCCCCTCTCCTATTTATATGGAGATTGGGGGAGGTGACAGAGGGATTCACCGAGCAGCGAAGAGCTAACAAAGTGTCAAGATGTCAAAACCTTGGAGAATGGAGCCGGTTCAGGAAAGTGGTGTTGGATGAAACTGAAACCCCGAACCGTAGATAATTGATCGAGTGACGTCATTGGAGGCTAGTTGCGAGGGACGACGAGCATCAACTCACTTCCTCAATCACGGGTGTTTCTCCATAATTATTAAGTTAGGGGTTATTTTCGTTTGTACGATTTAGATTCCATCTTCCCCATTCGTGAAGGTATAAGAAGAATGTGGGTCAACCGACTAACAGGTTAACCCGCGATTCATTCACCTTTGTGGGAGGATTATTTCAGGGAATATCATAGGGGTTTGATCATTGTTTTGAATTCAAGTGAACCTATTGAACCCCTTTATCCTCCATCTTGATTACAAGTTAACATGGAGGGAGCGGGCCTAACGAACCCAACCCGGACCCTCTACAACATAGATACTCCCTTTCATTCTCTATGGAAGACCCGTCGGTGCGGCGGTACCAGTGACCGGCGCCGGCAGGGACCAAGGCGGTGGCCAGCACAACGACTGACCATGACGGTGGCGGCAGTGCAACCACACTACCGGAGGAGGCTGATTCCTGTGAGAAGCAGTGGAAGAGGGAAGCAGCTAACACGCTGGTCATCCACATGGAAGCTGGGGCCGCACGCGTCCGCGCAGCCGGAGATGGAGGTCGCGGCTGTTGAGACGTGGTGGTGCACCTGGAGGGTGGCCGGCACCCGTACGTCCGCGAAGGAAATAGAGGCGCACACCGGTGCTACTGGGAGAGGAGTCTGCCGCGTCACACCGAGATGGACTCGCTCTGGTGGGTCCCGTGTGCCAGCAGGTGGCGCCATGTCACACCACCGGGTTGGACAGAACTAAATGGTCCTTCGGCTATTCGGGAATCCGGGGGGGGGGAGGGGGAATTCCCCTGAGTGGAGGCTAGGGCGGGCCGCACCACCACGGACCAAACCTAATCTTGCGGACTGTACTTAGCCGGGCGGGCCGCATCGAGCTGGTCGTGTCGAGCGGGTCATGCCCAGCTAGCCGAGCTACCCCTTTGTGGGTCGGGCTGGACCACGGCCTAGCATGCCAGGCTAGCCGTGGTCCAGCCCATCCAAGACGGACCCGAATCAGGACGGGTCGACCCGAACCGGGTCGGGTCGGCCCAGGCCGGGTCGAGCTAGGTCGGACCGAACCCGGGCCCATCTGGACCCAGATACCCCATTTTTAGCCATATCTTGAGAACCAGGCTTGTATTTGACGAACCTTCATCAGTGATGGGATCCTTGGAATGTATTGTCCTTTGGGTATACTCAACATGAGTTTTGGAGACAATTGGAGTAAGGCCGAGTTGGATAGAACCTGAATCCAACCAGGCCCCCGGAACTGAAACACTTATAACTCACAAACTATGCATCTGATTGATGCACCGTTTGTCGCATTGAAACCCTTACAACATTAAATACCTTTGGGTTAATATTTTTTGGATCTTAGTGGTAGTCGAGGTATGACCGATATCTCAAGGGGTGGATTCTATGGAATTCGAGCGCATCGGGTGCAAGGAATCCTGTGAATAGTTATAACATGAAGAAAGAACAGTGGTCTAGTGTGGGTCAACATCTATCAAATCCTATGTGGGTCAATGCTCAACGATCTTGTGTGGGTCAGCGCTCAGCAATCCTGTGTGGGTTAGTGCATACCTATCATATGTGGGTTAGCGGGGGTTAGTCACCAATCAATCATGTGTGGGTCATATCCTATGTGGGTCAGTGAGGGTTAGTTACCTATCAATCCTCTATAGGTCTGAGTCACTACTACTTAAAATTGTATGATGATCTAGCCTACGGCTAATCTTCTATACTTATGTACTTAAGTTATACCTGGTGTGCGCTGAGTCCTCTATCTTCATGGTGTTACCTGTGTGGTTCTTCTATCTTCGTGGTGTTACCTGTGTGGTAATTCTATCTTCGTGGTGTGACCTATGTGGTACTTCTATCTTTTTGGTGAAACCTGTGTGTTAATTCTATCTTTGTGGTGTTACCAATGTGGTACTTCTATCTTCATGGTGTTTCCCGTGTGGCACTTCTATCTTCGTGTTGTTCCCTGTGTGGTTCTTCTATCTTCTTGGTGTCACCTATGTGGTACTACAATCTTTGTGGTGTTACCTGTGTGGTACTACAATATTCGTGGTGTTACCTGTGTGGTACTTCTATCATTGAGGTGTTACCTGTGTGGTAATTCTTTCTTCGCGGTGTTTCCCATGTGGTACTTCTATCTTCGTGGTGTTACATGTGTGGTACTTCAGTCCTCGTGGTGTTACATGTGAGATACTTCTATCTTTATGGTGTCACCTGTGTGGTACTCCAATCATCGTGGTGTTACCTGTGTGGTAATTCTATCATCGTGGTTTTACCTATGTGGTACTTCTCTCTTCATGGTGTTACCTATGTGGTACTTATATCTTTGTGGTGTTACCTGTGTTGTACTTCTATCATCGTGGTGTTACCTTAGTGGTACTTTTATCTTCGTGGTGTTACCTGTATGGTACTTATATCTTTGTGGTGTTACCTTTGTGGTATTCTTCCCTCATGTATGAGATGATTATATCTTGATAACATAGGTATATTTATGGGCATATACCCAAGTAGAATTGTTGACTAGTCCATGCTTTGTGGTTGAGGTTTTTCTTTGTGGTTATTACTTTGTGGTACTTTGGGAGACCTTCAGGGATCTCGGGGTCCCTACTAAGTATCGTTATATTCACCCCTACATAGGCTACACCCACACCTTGTTGTGTCTTGCACAGATGATAGACAGCATTGATCGAGGCTTAGGGAGCCAGGACTGGATGGTGCTTAGAGGTGGACTATTTGGCATGATGTGACGTAGGGACTACTGATCGTGAGTTATACCTACCCTTCTGGTAGGATCCTCGATGGACAATCTAGGAGTTTTTCCACTTTTCATTTGTATTGTACTATTCATTTATACTTTTACTTTAACAGTTGGGCTTGTATTCTGGCCCCTTTTTCTACATTCAACACACTTTTACAACATCAGTTTATTTCACTGTTGCTTCATGTTGTGTTCTTGGACCATGTGTCTGTATAGGTTAATGGTAATGCCTTACCATTTTAGGGAATAAGCTTTTCGATGCAAGTCACTAGCCCCGGGCCTTTGGAAGGCGGGCATGGGGTAGTCACGACACGGGCCCCGGGGGACGGGTTGTGACACTTAGGTAGGAGAGTTGCATGTGTGTCTGGCCATCACATGTGTAAAAAACCTATCATTGATTTAATTTCTATTATAGTTATGGTTTTATAGTTTCATGTTGATATTGGGTATAGTATTATATTAAATTTTATGGGATTTGGATTTATTCATCCTCTGTGAGTATACATATAAGATATTATTCCAATATATATCTATTGTGTGTTACATAATAATTATTTAATTAAATGCCTTGATTTATGTTATCTATTTAGGATAGAATTTCACTCTTTATTGAGTGATATATATGTGTTCTCTCCTATTTTGATATATATTTTGGCATTAATAATTTTTTGTAGATCATGATATTATGTTTTTCATATATATGATTATGACTAACATGTTGATACAGAGAGCCTTGAGTAGTACTAGTAATGACGTACCTTTGGATATGGGAATCGTCCTAGGAGATACTTTATATGATCACATAGAATAATTGGAATCTATCATGAGTTAATTGATTTAGGAATCATAAAAATTCTTCTATAAATTTAGAATCATTTTCATTGAGATTCTTGATGGGAAAGTCTACAAAGGAATCCTTGTTATCTCTCATTACGAAGGGTGTTCATGTACCACCACCAGTGGTATTGGGGAATGTAACTCAACATGCTCCAATATAGGATTCAATGATTCAAGATGTTGATCCAATTCATATATAAATTTTTGGTTTATATTCATTTAATGTAACAATAATTTATAAGAACATGATCGATCAGGAATGGAACTTGAAGCTCTAGCATCCATCAGCCTTTCAAGATACTGAAGGGCTATAGGATATATAAGAATGCATATACAGCATCAAGATCATTTATGATATGGTCCAAACTCTTTTGAGACTACTGGAGAAGGATTTTTAGAATGAACATTATTTCTATACCTCATGATCTAGGATTTTCTATTTGTTGATGTAGATGCAGGTAGTTATCGTATATGTGTCAAGGTAGTTGAGACCCCATGAGAAAAACTATGTGACTCACGGCCTATAGCCAGTAACAGTTGTATTCAATCTATGGATGTAGAGGTACTACCTTCTGAGGGAAAACTTTGCAGATTACATAGACCATCTGAGTCTTAGGTACGTATTCAAATAAAGAGACTTGAACCTAATACAACAACGGTGGTTGGATTTTTAAAAATAAAATGACTTCGAGATAGTTTATTCTCTAGGGAAGGGAAACATTATAGAACATGGACATTGTAGGAACTGTCAGGCTCTCTTGGTGCATGAGGCTTCAGATCAGTTGGATTCCCTACAGCTGACCCAAGTGGAGGAGGAGGGTAAAACCTTTCTTCAGTTGATGGTGTTAAATCCACCACTTCCTAAGCTTGTGAAAAAGTTCCAGCTGGGAGACATCGATTTTGAGGTCTTACGTGATCATATATTCATATATGATTCACTATATGGATATTATAATGGATGGAATCATGTCATTATTTTCTAGGTAAGGACTATAGTCCCAGTCATGATGAGGGAGGAGGTGTTGTGAGAGGTCAAGGATTCTATGATTGTTATGAATCCAGGTGTGGGTAAGATGTATAGATACCTTTTGTGGTAATTTTGGTTGTCCAGCATGAGATAGAGAAAGGATGAGTTCATCTCTTGATGCCTCACCTATCAGTAGTTGAAGGTTGATCACCATGTTCTGAAAGGTTTTTTATAGGACCTTGAGATATCGGAGTGGAAATGGGATGAAAAATCCATCTACATTGTGATAGGTCTCACGTGCACATAAAAGGTCCATGACACCATCTGGGTGATATTTTAATGACTCTTGAAGTTGGAACACTTCCTTACTATTAGGGAGAATAGTTCAATGGAGAGTTTTTATAAGTCGTACATACAAAATATTATTCACATTTTGGGGAGCCATCGATGGTTGTCTCTAGTATTCACATGAAATTTACTTCACAATTGTGGAGAGGCCTATAAGAGGCATTTGGGACCCAAATGAGGATGAGTACAACCTTACACCCCTAGACTGATGGGAATAATGAGTGTACTATCCATGTCATGGAATATATGCTAAGGGATTGTGTGTTATACTATAGTAAGAACTAGGGGGATCACTTTACCTTTATAAAATTTACATACAACAATAGCTACCACTCTAACATCAGTATGGGACATTTTGAGGCCCTATACAAGAGACCCTACAGGTCACCCTTATGTTGGATATAGATCAAAGAGATGTATCATGTGGGCCCATATATGGTTCATGTGACAACATAGAAGGTATAGGTTTTTCATGAGTAGATGAGGATGAATTGGTGCAGACATAAATGTTACGCAGATCACCATAGTAAGCCTTTGGGGTTCGAGCAGGGAGACCAAGTTTTCATCATAGTCTCCCCATGATGAGGATTATATATGTTTGACGAGGGATGAAAGATATCCTTTAGGTTCATTGGGCCACTCCATATAATGAAGATGGTTGGAGTGGTTTCTTACTACCTCTCTCTACTCCCACATCTAGACCATGTGCACGACATATTCTACATGTCGCATCTGAGGAGATACGTTAATGACCCTACACACATCATCGACTAGGGTAAGCTAGATATTGGGGATGAATCCCCCATTGTGGAGCACCCGGTGGTGATCATGGATCAGCAAGAGATGACCATTCATAGACAAACCATCCCCATGGTTTATATATTGCGGATACAAGGGAGTGTATTGGATATTTCCTATGAGTGATAGATCCATATGTGTACTCAATATTCAAATTTTGTTTATTTTTTATTTTTTGGGATTAAAATATTTTATTATGGAATGGTTTATACTTTATTTTTCTTTATAATACTTTTTAATATTTCTAAATATATTTCAAGAGTTAGGCCCTTAGACGGCGTGTGATTCCAAGTCTATGTGTGCCCAAAATTATGTTTATAAAATAATTAATTATATTTTATATTATGGGCATTATGTTTCTTAATGAAAATGGGATAACTATTAAAGGGAAACTAGAATAAAAAATATGATATTACAATTGAGTCATAAATTCAGTATTTACCAAAGTAATAACCTAAAATATGTCATTATGGGGTGTTCATACATCTCAGTCATTCACGGTACGTTCAGTGCAATAATTAATTAATTTAACACAATGTTTTTTCCTATAAATATATAATTATGGAAAAAAAATTCATGGTTAGCCTCATAACCCTGGGACCATTGAGAGATTCTTATTTTTCCTTTCATTGGTTAATCACATTAGAGGATGATAAAACGATAGATCAATGCAGATTGAGACACAACGAACATAATGACTTCCTTTGACTATTGGTGATCATGTAATTTGATGAAGAATGCTCCAATATCCATGTAGGACTCATCAATTTTGGTTTATGCCCTTTTTGATTAAATTGATTGAGCATATCAATTCATTTCATGGATCTTCACCAATTGGATCATTTTCATGCATCTGGGTACTGATTAAATTGTTTGTTTCAATTTTTTTTGAACCGTGGATATCCCCATTCTTGATCATTAGAAAAGAATGCCATGTAATAATCTTTAATCCAATTTTTCCTTCCTTTACACCTCATTTTCTTTTCTTACTCCACTGGTTGGACACTCTGGCCCTAGATTAAAATTGTTGGGTGGTTCTGAGCTCGAACAGACCCCATAAATCATGATGGATTCATGAGGGAGGGGCATGTAGATGAATCTGGCATAGATTTGGGATTGTTTCAGGTCATGGATGTTTGTTTCAATGATCATATGTAAAATATGTGGAATTGAAACGTGCAGATACTGGAGGAACTCATAATAAAACTCTCTTGGATCTATAGATCTGACTTCCGACCACTGGACGGCTTGAAATAATGAATGTCAAATAGATCCACTAATATTATGTGTATTTGATGTGGGATATGCTGAAGAGCTAATTGAATCAATGCATGGATCACATATTTGTAAATTTTTGAAAAACAAAATTGAATTCCATATACTATGATGAACACATGGAGTGTACCGCCTGACTGTGGAGACTAGGGTTTTAGACGTTTATAAGGATGAACAACTTGTATCCCTCTAACATACCGTGCACCTCATCCCTGTTTGGACAATCCATGTGGTGGATCACAATGGAAGGTATCCATGTGGTGTTACATGGACATACACGCACCCATGTACCAAAGTACATGGACACAAGTTTTTTACACCTACATGGCTAGGCATAATTTCATATACTGAATTACACGAACACTGACTAAACGACATGACCCTGTACTAGGTAGTTTGGACACGCTGTGTAGTCCACCTAAAAAATGTGTAATACTACAAGGGCAGGGTTTTATGTTCTATCCAGAGACATGGATAGGTGGTGACCATGACCATAGGCTGTGTGAGTCCACCCACACACCTTGAACTACTTTTTTTGTTATTATTTAAACTTCATGTTTTTGTATCTCCTCTATTTGTACTCAGATTTTGGCCCGTGAGTAGTTTATACATAGTATTTTTTCATGTAGAACATGAGGATTACCTTGGTTGTAGATTTTGGGATAATATATGGAATTTTTAGAGAACAACGTTTATTTTAGGAGATGTCTGACAATGGCAGTGATCAGTTGGGATCATGAGAGACTTCCTATAGAGTAGAACCCCCCATCAGTATGGGCACATGTCCTCTACAATTTCTTACCATGTGGAACCCCTGTCAAATAGGGTGTGGGTCCTTGAATACTAGAGTGGAACCCACCAATCAACTAGGTTATGGGTCCTCGACCTCTAGTGTGGAACTCCCCCCATCAATCAACATAGATAGGTTTCCTCTACCTTACAAAGTGGAAGCCCCATATTTGATAGGGAACTGGTACTCAATGACCAGAGTGGAACCACCTATCACACTAGGGTGTGGATACTCAACCTCTAGAGTGGAACCCCTCCATCAACATGGGTGTGGTGCCTCTACCTTCTATGTGGAACCCCCCTCTCGGATAGGGAGTGGTTCCTTGATGACTGAATTGGAACCCCCCCCCCCCCCATTGTAACAGGGTGTGAGTCCATGACCTATAGAGTGGAACCCCCCCCCCCATCTTAGGTGCAGGTCTGCCACCTACTGCGTGTAACCCCTATTGGATAGAGCAAATGTCCTCATTACAATAGAGTGGACCCCCCCCCCCCCCACACACACACCAACACATCATGGTGCGGGTCCTCTAAGGATACTTATAGATTGTAACCCACATGACACACTAGGTTGTGGGTACTCTACTTTGAGTTTGAGGCTCCTCAACTATGAACAGTAGTGAAGACTCATGGTTTGAATTGTACTGTTACTTCTGGGAAGGAATGTGAGATGATAGGCATCATTGTTGGTCTTTTTGAATTGTTGGGGACTCTACTTCCCAGGTTGAGCTGTGAGATATATATCCCCTTACTCTAACATTTGGGTTTCTTTTAATGGATAATATATATATATATATATATACTTGTATACAAACCATTTGGATTTAGTTAATCTCATTACATGATATTTGAAGACTCATGGGGTATTCCACATTATTTCTATGTTTAGATTATCATGGTTGGATGATTTTACTCTCCTAATATTAATGGAAAAGACTTGACATATAGTTCATATAGTCACTGTGTTGAGCCCCCTATTCTTGGACATGGTTAATCCCTCTCTTGGTTTTGTTTTATCTATTATCTTTCACTACATAAAATATACTCTCTACTATCTTTCTATTCTTATTGTATCACTTACCTCTCCCCCTTTAGCTTTCAGGATATCTTACTGGGTATGTATATACTCACCATAGTATAGGTGTTTTCTGCCCGGGTCATGTATTATGAAGATGATGTATAGTAAAAAGGTGACATTAGAAGAGTTTAGGGATACTTGGTACATTGGACCACATTTGGTGGTAACATCTTGGTGATCAGGGGCTGGGATTTAGCATCATTTTTTTTCCAATTTTGTTAGGTTGGCACCGATTTCTCGTTGGGTGTGTATTTTCCCTCTTTACCTTTTAGTTTATAATACCATACTGTTTTACTCTATAGATTTTTTTCATTAATGGGTGTTCCCTTATATTTTTTTCTTCTTTTACTTCACCCCCCCTTTAAATCTGCATCGACATGATTGTGTGTGTGCATACAAGTACTTAGAAAATTGCATCCCCATGTTAGTTATTCCTTCAGCACTAGTCATCAGTTTCTGGCATATGGAGGCAATATTGGGGTAGTTGTGGCATGATATCCAACATGGGTCAGTTCATGAATATTAAATTGTTATAAGATTCAAGGGATCTCCCCATGAAAAATTAAAAAGTTTAAAAGTCTTGGAAAATTGGATGCACACATGAATCACATATTATATTGGAAATAAAAAATAATTCATAAGAAACATTCTCGCATCCTTAATATTATCCATAATATACTTATTTATATCACAGGAAAAGATGAAAAATAAAGTGTAAGCTTAGATGCTCAGTAAGGGTTATTTACAATGGAAGATATCATGAGTAAATAAGTAATAATAAATATGGAACAGTAAATAATTGATAACACAATCCATTTAATCAATGATTTTAACATGAAATGAATCCATAAATAATATAAATGAAATAATCTCATGGATAATAAAAACTGAATTATCAATGAAGAAAATACATAATATTGGACTTCATGATCTCAAATATCATAAAATCATTACCATCAAGGTTTTGTTCCATGATAGTTTAATTGATGCGTAGGTATACACTAAATAAATAACATTTAATATGTTTAGATAACAAGTTTGTCTCATGAGACTTATCGATGCATAGATGTTCTATCAATAACTGGGAACCACACATCCTTGAATGTCTAATTCATTACTCATGTATTGGATGATAAATTTATTTCATAAAAAATATTCTTTATCAATTGATATCTATATTTATTAAATAATATAGAATATAAATATATCCCTAGTTAACCAAATTACGTTAGGAGTAAAAAATCATATTTTGAAAGGATATATGTTTTAGGAAAAAATCATATCTATAATATGAAAAATATGCATATTTAATGGAAATGTAATTTCAATGATAAATTGTCATAAGAATGTGATTGTTTCAAGTGATTATTAAGGACCAAAAAATTAATAATAGATAAAATATAAAAATCAATTCATCAAAAATATAGGTCTTTTAATATAATTATGTTCCTTGGAGAAATAAATAAAATAGAAGTGAAATATTAAAATAAGATTTCATTAAATATATTTCTTTAAAAACCATTTCAAACATATTGAATGATCTAAATAGCGTAAAATATTTATGGAAATGGGAAGTTCTACTAATGTAATAAATGTTTCCATGAAAATATTCATTCTGAATTTCTATAAAGGAATTAAAAAAGGAAAATTTTCAGAAAAAAAGAGAAATAATACATTAAAACTATGTAAAAATTCAACAATAACGTAAAACTTATTAATAAATCATTTAATTAAATAAAAAATGTCTTTAAAAAAACTGAAATATATATATAAAAATTAAAAATATACCTGATCAAAAGAAAAACAATATAGAATTTTATTTTAAACATTTATTTTCATAATTTAAGTTCCCAAGAGAAGAAAAGTTGGAGTAAAATATTGAAACTCTTTAAATGTTCATTTTATAAGAAAAATAGATATATTTTTTACAGGATATATTATAAAATTTCTTCATTGAAAATAAGTGCAATGCCAAAAAATGAAATTGTTAAATAAATTCTTACTTCTTTAGTAACATTAAAATTATAACCCCTTGAAATAAAAAAAATTAAACTAAAATTTTAATATTCATAAATAAATAAATATTCATGTAAAATAAATCCAAGGGAAAATATATACACCACATAAAAGTAAATAAGTTAATAATACCAATTATGTATCAATGGAGTGATAATTGAGACGAAATCTCTTACCTCAAGTTTGAATTTCCCCGTATGTTATTTGAACCACCTGTATGATTTATTTATATTTATTATAACTACATTATAGAATCATATACATATATATAATATCATATATGCTATATTTATAACATCTTATCACCAAAATTTTAATAATCTCATATTACTGTCATTATTTTGGTTGTTAACTGCTTTATTTGTCAGGAGAATGTTGGTTTGGTAGTTCTAGTCCTTGTATTTTGATAATAGTTCAATCATATCCATAATTTTAAATATTATATTAATATAATATAAATTAATTATTTATACATTTATATATTTATATTCATCCAAAAAAGTACATATATAAAAATTAATTACATTGTATCGAGAGTGTGCAGGTTGTACGTATGGATGATCGGTATTTTCACTATTTGATGGATGGAATGAAAGAAAGTTCAAAATTAATTCACCTTTATAGAATAAATAATATACAATTTATATCATATATATTCATTAAATATACCCTTATTACTATCCATATAAAATTTAAATAAAAAAATTCCCTTCGCTTTGTGGAGGTGGTAGTTCACACTTACGCACGCATGACAATATCATTTTTAAACGGATTAGAAGGTATGAAGATAAATGAATAATTATATTTTCAGAACCATAATTATTTTACAAATATATATATACTCATTTTTTCTTTCTTTATAACCATCCTTGTAAATTGGTGATGAAAAATGAATTACACGATGGTGTGGAGATGGTAAATCGTATATAAACGTGAGCGATGTTTTCATTGTCTATAGGATGAAAAGAGGAGTAAATGGTTGTACTATAATAATAATAATAACATATAATTAAATTTATGATACAATATGTATTATTTTAGGATAGTTAAGATATATTTAGAGTATCTATAATAAGAAATAGAGTTGAAATGGGCAATAAAGACGATCATCTCTTCTTTAGTAGACTTCACTAACAATATTTTTAAAGACTATTTGAAGGGTATATTAATAATACCCAAACTTATAATTTATGAATATATAATTTTATATGATAACTGGGTATTTATTGGTAATTATTTCTTTTTTAAAAGTGGTGTAAATAAAAGATAGAAGATGTGTCATTTTATAATTTAGGTGAGTGGTACACATGTAATTGTTCATAATTTTATAATATTATTAAGTCAATTTCTTGGAAAATGGATAATGAAACGAATAATATTATAATATGATATGTTTAAGGTCTAAATAAAATAAAAATGACATTTAACCAAGTGTTTATTCCATTTTATCACTTATTATTTGGTTTAACTCCATTGTTAAACAATTTTAACCTTGACCACAGTAATTAACTTTCAATCTTGACGGGATATAATTTAATATATAAGGTAAAAATTTTATCGTAAATTGAAAAGAGATAAAATTTTAGTCTATTTAAAAACCTAATTTCCCACTTTAATTTTTTTTATTTTTTTAAATAAATTTATAAAATAATAGTTTCTGTAAAATATCAATAATTTCATTTTGACACTATTTATATAATTTAGCATTAAATACATCATGATAAAAATGGTATTCAAATTTAATCATTTAAAACATCAATAATAAATTATTATAAAATTTAAAATTACTTTTTGAATCATGATGATTCCCAAAAATAGTCATTGTAATGTTTTTAAAATTATTTACATTGATTTTTACACCGCTTTCACAAGCACCAATCCAACATTGTATAATAGTTTATGGTAATTATTTAATCACAAAAAAATTATAAATAATTTAACATAATAATAATTTTATTAATATCAAAATACTCTTTAATATTTATTCATGATTTATTTTTATCTCTATGTGAACTTATAAGAGAAGTTAAAAGTCAAAAGCGTGTCATTTTGTATTTTTCATTATTTAAAATAAAATATATTTCATTACAAATGATAATTGCAAAAAAGTTCCATATACTCGATGTTATTATGGATATGGTCAAATTAATCTCATAAAATGAGATAATTTATTTTTCTAGATATATTGTTAATACCTCAAAGCATTATTTGTAACTATAATTATCTGATTTACCCTTTAAAGAGGTGATAAATTTTTCCACATTTACTATTATTAATGCGTAAAAATAAAAGGGACATATTTACCAAATTTGAAACGCTTAATTATAAATATGGAATTAATTTTATGAAATTAAATTCCTATAAGATTCATAATTTAATTTTAAAATAATTATGGAAAATGTGATGAAAAACAGTTTTGAAGATAAAAGAGTATTTAAGAAAAAAATTTGACTTATATAAAAAATCGTGTAATGTGATGATAGTAATGGAATTAAGGGAATTATTGTAAATAAAATGGGTTATAAATTAATTTTTAAAAATAAAATATCTAATGGAACAATAAAATTACTTTATTTAATGGAATGAAAAGACAGTTTTTCCAAAATAATTGTATTACAGTATTCAGTGAAGAATAATTCATTTTATAAAAATTTCAAAAAATTTAACCTAAGATAATATATTCATGATGATTCAAAAAATTATATCCTTTTTTAAAGTATATTTATAAAATTGGATTAAATTTATTTTGATATCCACACACAAAATGAAATATGAATAAATTTTGAATAAAACATATTATTGAATCCTAAAATGGATTTTCTAAAAATTAAGTACTTATTTTATAAGTGTTTATAAATATATTTAATTTAAATAAAATAATTATACATAATATAAAGATTGTGGTTAATCTTATTCATACCCACAATTATAATGATTAAGAGATAATGTTCTAATATTTTTTTGATGTACATCTAAACAAAGTGTTTCATGTGAAACATGTTATAAAAGAAATTATATTTATTTAATGATAAATGCATCATAAAGTCTTAGGGTTTCACAAAATTAGAGCGTGACCCGTGATACCCTTTTCCAAGTGGCATTAGGATACACCACCTAAATTCCAATGTGATAATCTAGAAACTTGCTAAATATCTCCTATATAATGTAGTTAATATCAAAATGACATAAAAATTTATAATAATACACATAGTATAATATAATCCATTTATCTTGATATCCATAATCAACTAGGCTTCACATTGGTGTTGTCAACCTATGTGCTCGATGTATCTTTTATTCTTTTTTGAAAAACAATCTATATAATACAATGCCTATAAATTTAGTTAGGAAGTTAAATTTACATCAAAAGTACTTAGATATCATCTTTCATCAAGAACATAAGGTAAAAATACCTTCATGCATTATTCAATAATATATAAAACTCATGACATGCCAAACATACCCTATTTACCATGAACATATTCTATCACAATTGTTCTTAGTACATTGAAGTATATAACTCATAATATGAATGAATAACAATTTCAATGTATAAGGATCATTATACACTTCTGAAAATAGATGCATCCATTGACACAAATAAATGTATATATTCTAATAGTGGGAGATGTTCTAAAAATATCATACTATGAAGATTACAAAGGGCATATACCATAACAATGTGTCTCAAAGTCCTATGAGTCTACTCCCCTAACATATTGTATCATTTTAATCCCATTAAATGATATTATCCACGTATAGACTATAGTTTTAAGAATTATATCATGAAACTTCTTGGTTCTCATCACAGTGGTGAACTGATATGACCTTTTAGTGCAATATATACACATCAAACATTATCACATAGATTTCATGTACAAGAAAAATATTCTAGTTAGAAAATATTAATTAATATTCAACACAATGAATATTCTAGTAATTCTATAGTAATTGGTTCTAGGTAACCAACTCTAACACTTCCCTCAACAAATATTCACATCCATTATAGAAAAATTCAATCTTATCTTAATCAATTTAATCTCAATTTATCTTCTTATTCATTGTTTGTCTTTATCTATAAAATATTTATATTCTTGACTATTGAAAATAAATCTGCACTTTATCATTTCAGTGACTAGCATTTTTCTTGAATGTAAGTTAACAAAGAGCATTACACATCTCATAAAAATTATTAGAGGATTATATATCATTGAAACCAATAAAGAGTCATAACTATTCATTATTTTCATGAATATCATCAAAACATAATGTTGAGTTGAAACACTGATATAAATTAATTTCCATAATTATAGTTGTGATCTTGGTACTAACTAATAAATCCACATGAATTGTACTCATTACTATAATTATCGAGATTCATTTATACACTTCTGTGCCTAAAATATGTTTTCTATAAAATTATTATCTTAGGATCTCTAATTTACCTCATTGGTAGTACCAATGTGTTCTACATATGAAAATGTTAAAAAAAACCTCAAGATTTTACCATGTCGAATCAATATCAATTTCAGTGCCTAATTATTTAGATCTCAAAATAATTCAAATAATCTCTCATGGAATCAAAAAATATCATCATCAAGTTCAACTTGGAATAAACAATAAATGTTCACAATTCATTTATTTAAATACATCACCATCCTAAAAAATATATTTTTCTATAAATTTGGAGTGAAAATGGAAAGGATTAGATCATAAAAAACCAAGGATCATGAATTTAACTTGTACTGTATTGATGCACTACCCATCTATCCATAGGTTTATTTCTTAGGAAATGACACAAACATTAATATATATAATTCCCTTATATATATATACATATATATTTTATGTATTTAGTGATGTAGTATATTATAAAACACACTAATAACACTTTATTTCATTAATTGATAACATTACATTTAGTTGGATATTAAACTAAGATAATTGGGAAATATTAAAATGGACAAATAAAAATATTAAATATCCAGAATAAGAAAATTTGGATCATCCAGATCTACTAGGATTATCACACTCACAAACAAAATTTTAAAGAGGAAATAATAATTTATCAATATAATATTCATTTTTGTAATGAAGAATATTGAACCTTGATAGAAATTTAAGTAAAAGATAAATGAATAAAATAATAAGTATTTATCGGAATTAAAAATAAATTTGGACCATTGTTAATGTGCCATTATAATATGACCATTATAATCGGTTAATATTGATGGTAATTAAGAGAACTAATTCATATAGAAGAGAGAAATGATGGCCTCATCAAGTAGAATTGTTCCTTACAAAGCACATTTATTCTACCTTGGGAGGGAGTTGGCATAACTAGGTTTCACACTTGACAGAACCCAAGAAGAGCTTCAATATGTGTGGCTTGATCATAATAGTCAATGATAAAAGAATAAGTTAGTATAGATCAATACTAGATCAATGTTAGCTGAGCCACCCAATGTAGGTATCACCATCACACACCTTACCCTTAGGGCATATATCAGTGTAATAAGGGGTTATATATCTGGTAACCAGTAATATAAATGTTTAATTTTATTTTTTGTAAATGAAGTTGTAGCTTCTTAAATAATATTTTCATTATTAGTTTCTTTAATAAAATCCACATGAATATCATATTAGTATGATAAATATATTTACTCACAAAAAAACATTTTTTTATTTTTGAAAAAAAATAATTTTCAATTAAAAGATAATTTTTTGATAAATTCATGAATTTTAAATAAATTTTATTTTCATGAAAAATTCTTATAAAACACTATTAATATATATATAAATGATGGTATAATTATATAATTTCCCATCTACTTTTTTAAGGGTTATAAATATGATTACATCATAAAAATATTATCTGTTAATAAATAAGGAATTTTTTTAAATAAAATTTAAAATTCCAAATTTTAGAAAATTAAATTAATATAATTAAATATAATTTTTCAAATCAATGCATCAAAATTATCTAATGGTGTATTTTTAATAATTATCTGGGAGAGTTGAATTTTTTGGTAAAAATTAAATATGGTATAAATATATTATAATAATTATGACATAATAATAGTCTAGAAGTGATTAAATGAATTTTATAAATGGTTTTATCAACCAAAATATCTTTTTCATTACATTATGGTATTTTAATTTGATAATATTATTTCTCATAACCAATAAAGAACATTCTAAATGATAAAATACATTTTCAGATTTTGAAAATTATTCTTTATGGACATGACTAACTTCCACATCATGGAATATATTATTTTAATGAGTTGGGTTCCTAAATAAAAATAATAATAAAAACCAATCCTCCTCATAAAAAAATATTGAAAATACCATATTAATTCCATTGATTTTGAATTTTTTATTAACTAGGTTTCTAGGGCCTATGTTTGGGAATTAATATATAATCCACTATAATTTTTTATAAATACCCAGCCATTCCCCCATTAAGATTAAATAAAAATCATTTAATCATGAAATTAATAAAAAACACTTCCACGCTATATCCCTTATAAGTTGTATTAAGGTTCAAAGGATCTCATCATAAGCTTTAAGAAGAAAATTCTAAATGTAAGGTTTCTCTCCCTCCTCTTTTCAATTCAAGCAGTTCCTTTGTTATAAGACTTATAATTTAAAAGTTATTATGATCAAATGAATTCTTAATAATCCATTACTATTCAAATGAATCTCTATAAGTGTGATAATACACTTATCTCTCATTTATACCTTACAAGGACTTGTATACAGTCCCGTTATGCAGCCAAAATTATCCCTTGATTTTCTATGTGATACCCTTTTATGTGAATACCCAACCATATTTTCAGAAAAAGGTATCAACCTAAAGATAAATATTGTTCATTTATTAGATATTGTAATGTATTTAACCCAAATTCCTTACCCATGATATTGAAATGATTAAATATTCAATTTTTTTATATTATCGATATGGAACATGTAATGTTTGACATATGAAAGGTGCACCTTGATAGCACTCCAATACATTGAGTAACATTTTCATTTCAGGATATAACATGTATGTTTCCTAGGTATTTCACCTAAGAATACTATTTTATGATGTCTTGGGGGTTAACATTGACTTATGATTATGATGTCACATTTTATGTTGTTTCTATATTCCTTTGATACGATGATTTTAATATGTCATTTCTTATTGAAATTATTGCATATGAGTGCGTAAAATTCATACCTATTTATATTATCATGATATTACTTTTTAGTCACATGTATTATTTATCATCATGATTTGTATTGATTATTCCCTAAATGGGATTTATATCTCACCCCTTCCTTTTGTATGTTACCATGTTATCTTCTGTATTATTAATAGTATATAGGAAACTAGGAGCACATTATTGAGTTTTAAATATGGATGTTTTATTTTAATTTAATTTAATGGTGTATATATCTAATTTCCTAATAACCCTAGGCCTATCTATTTTTTTGGAATACGTTATATGGTTCATTAGATTACAAATTATCATTTTTTAGGAATATGATCAATTATATTTTGTATCCGAGAAATGTGTAAATATTTGTAGGACTTTTATTTGAGGAAAAATTATTAAAAACACTAGGTATAAGTATAAATATAGAAAAAATTATAGAGTATGTGGTTTCTATTAAATTTCATCCCTTTATGCATACTGGAAAGTGGATGAAGCTACAACACAGATGCAGTTAGGGGTAATCAACTTGAAAAAGGCTAGTTGAGAATTGAATCAATATTCACTTGAAGTTTGATGAGTTGAACTAATTAAGGAGGCTTAGATAGAAACTACCAATGGATGTGCTTCGAATAATTGAAATTCTCTTTATAAACCATTATGAAGAATTTAGATACAATATTAGGTTAAATAACTTATTAGTAAATAGACCACATATGACTTAGATTAAAACTTTTAGATTAATTAGGTAGGTTATATATATAATTCCTTAAAAGTTAAGAACTTTTTTATATTATTATTAAATAATGTATCCCCATTGGAAACTCTGTTTTAGAAAATGAAAATAAATTGGAGGATTCATTTCAAAATCTTATGTGATAGGTTATAAGATGATTTACCAAATGAAATTTTGAATATGAAGGGAGTGGGAGTCAAGAACATCATGGTAGTATTAGTAAAACTAGCTCATATTATGATTAATCACATAAATTTACATGAACTTCATCCTTATCAAAATAAAGATCAATTTTTAGTTGATTTTTTTATGTGATAAATCCTCAAATATTTTAAGGGATATTTTAATCCCTTAATTTTTGGGAAATGGATTTTCTCTGATTAGAATATATTCTATTTCATAAAATACTCCGAGAAAGAGAAAATCATACTGTTTTCAATCACTAATAGTGGGTGGATTGTTAGTTGTGGACCCTGATCAAGAATACCAATCCTATTGAGGAAATTTAATCAATGGAATAGGATATATTCAAGATGATACTTTTTAATAAATACTTCTATTTCACTCTCTACCTTAAAATAATGAAAAAACTACTTAAACTCAATAAAAAAGAGGATAAATTTATTAGGTCAGATTAAGTAGACCTCACAAGGCTTGTATAATACACCTCCAACTTTTTCATCGACCTCAAAAGTAAAGTTAACTACTTATTTGCTAGGATAAATATCATTTTATGAAATTATGTGATACATTTTTGAATATTATATCTATGAAGAAATTTACCATTGTCCCTTTAAAGTAAAAAATTCTAATTGATGATTCTCAGTGGTCCTATTGAAATGTGATAAGAAGTAGAAAATAGAGTTTAAATATTGAGGATCATAAGATAATCCTTATAAAAACAAGAGAGTCAAAATTCACACATTTAGTAATTTTGGGAATAATAATCCTAGGAATTTAATTATGGGATTAAAGAGATTACTCAAGTATTGAAATGATGGGTATACAGATAATAAATTCCATAGAGTGATGGAAAATACAACTGATGTGGTAGGAGAAAAGAAGGTTTAGATGAAACCTCACCCCATGATGCAATGTTTCAATAGTAAGAAACAAAAAAATTATGTAAACCACTTCCTAAATCCAAGGGTTGTTAAAGATAACTGATGAACACAACCTCTGATTCCATGAGATATATGATGAGGGTTATACTATCAAAAATTTGTATGTGGATCCTAAAATTAAAGTAGTTATAGGTACACTGATTATTTAATCAATAATATATAATACACTATTTGATTATGGATTTATTTATTATTTCATATCATTCTTGTTTAGTATAACAATTAAAACACCACCTCAAAACATTGACGTCAGGTTATTGGTGAAATATAGAAATGGTAAAATCATTGCATATCAAGCATATAACTCCTCTCTATCCAATATTTGTGGGATTAATATCCTAAAAAAATTTCAATCACCCCCTAGTAGAATTAAATATTCTATTGGGCATGTATTGTGTGTTCTTATATAGAACCAACCTCAATTTTCATTAGAAGGAAACCACTTTTTGTATCTCAAACCATCATTAAATTCTATAAAAGTGAAATAATGATGTTGAAACTCCTTTGGAAAATTATTCTCAGGAATGGACATTATTTCATTATGATAAATTGTTTCTATATCAAAGGATTTAGATAATGGATAGGATCACACTTGAAAACATTCCCATTATAAGTTAATATACGGATGTAATCCCAGAAGCATTTACTAGTCATCCTACCAATCAAGAGATTGAGTTCTCAGTTGAACATATACCTAAAACTCTAATGATATCCAAAAATATGTATAGAATGGAAACTGTTTATCTTAATAAACTAAGGATGAAACTACAATGGAACTTGGATATGGGATTTATATGATTAAGTTCTCCCCAAAGGGGTGAAACAATTCTCTTTATTATGAAGAATGATGGGTTAATGTGTCTCTTAATTTATTATCATAAACTCAATAAGATCATTATAAAGAACAAGTATACCCTGTCATGGATTGAATAATTTTTAAATTAGCCATATGGATCCCATTACATCCCTATGGTGGATCTAGGGTCGATATATTACCAATTAATGGTGATAAAAGAGGATATTCCCTAGATTTCTTTATTTATAGTGTATATGCACTATGATTTCATAGTAATTCCCTTCAGACTCACAAATGTTTCATAAATGTTCATGGAACTAATATATGAAGTATTTATATATTACATGGAAATTTTATTGAATGTTTTTATAGATTATATTATCATATATTCTAAAAAGAAGGAGGAAATGAGTAGTATTTGAGTATTCTGATAAAGATATTGAGAAAGGAGAAATTTAATGTTAAGTTCAAAAATGTAAAATTTTATCTACAAAAATATCTTTCATTGGCCATGTAATTACAAGTGAGAGTATATATATAGACCCTCAAAAAACATATGTGATTGAAAAATCGAAGAGACCAAAATCTATAAAATATATATGTAGTTTCACCAGATTAGTTGGTAACTAGAGATGATTTTCAAGAATATTTTCACAATTGTCAAACATGATAACCAATTTAACTCAATAGAATGTAAATTGTTTCTAAAGTGAAAAATATGATTCTCTCCCTAAATAGTTAATGAAACGCATAATAAATTCACTTTTACTCACACTCCCCAACTATGGTGAAGGATTTTTTTATCTATAATGATGCTTTAAATAAAGTATTTGTATTTTTCCTCATGAAAAATGATAAATAGATAGCTTATGCCTCTTGATATTTGAAGGTTCATGAGTATAATTATACTAATAATAACATGGAGTCAGCTATAGTGGACTTCACATTATAGATTTGGAGACATTACCTCTAAAAGGAAAAGTGTGACATATATACAAACCATAATATCCTTACGTATATATTCACACAAAGATAGATGAACAAAAACCAATGAAGGTGGTTAAAATTGGTCAAATATTTTATTTTCCCAATCTAGTTCTATTTTAGGAAGGTGAATAAAGTGGTCGATGCTATGAGTAATGAAGAACATTAACATTATCCATGACGTGGATGGAGATGGATTAAATATTTTTAGACATATAAAGGATAGGCGTGGGAATCATAAATGAATGAATATTGTCCTATATTTATCAAATAACTTCTTAATTATCTATATTCTTAATGATCAAAGAGGATAAGAGGGATGATGTGGAGTTGCATTGAAAGGTAAAGAATGTTCCCGAGTTCAAATTTTATAAATATATAATTATATGGTTTAAATCCTAGGAATATGTCCCATTAAAAAACCAAAGTGATAGTTTTTGGATGATTCACATAGATCTTCATTCTCTATTAATCTAAGGAGAACCAAGATATATTGATATCTGAAAAAAAAATCTAGTGGGAAAATATGAAGAAGGATATTATGGAGTTCGTATATCGATGATTGATATTCCAACAAGTTAAATCTGATAGGAATAAGTCTAAGGGTATGATTCAAACATTACCCAGTCATCTATATAAATGGGAAAACATCACCATGGGTTTCATAACATTAATCCTTAAACATCTAAGTATTATAATTCAATTTGGGTTATATTTTATTAAATTACTAAGTTAGCACTTTTCATTTCCATCGTGGAATATTACTATCTTAACCAACACTCCATGATATATATAAGAAAAGTGGTAAGGATTCACAGAGTACCATTCTATATTTTATCTTATTGAGATTCTAGGTTTACCTCAAACTTATGGAGAATACATCAATAAGAATTGTTTATAGAGTTGAGTTTCTATACCACTTATAACCCTTAGAGAGATGACATGTCTGAGAGAACCATTTAAACTCATGATGATAGACCGAGATTGTGTTAAATTTGTTTCCAAGGATGTTGGGATCATCAACATACCTTAGTAGAGTTCTCTTATAAAAATAGTTTCCATTATAGAATCCAAATGGCACCATATGACCTCTATATGGGATGAGGGGCAATACTTCAACATGATGGGATGATGTTGGAAAACTAAAGTTGATATGACCTGATCTTGTCTAAGATATGTCATAGAATGTTTAAAACATTTAAAATCTTATAAAATCATAAAAAGTAGATAAAAATATTCACTAAAAATATCCCAATGGACTTAGAGTTTGAGGTCCAAGAAAAAGTGTTTCTTCATATATCACTATGGAAGAAAATAATGTGGTTTGATAAGAAAAGAAAGCTAATTATTAAATATATTAAAACCTTTATGATTCATGATCACATCAAAGCAATGAAGTATTGACTAACACTCCCACGTAAACATTCTTAAGTGCATTATTTGTTCCATTTATTCCTATTGAAAAATTCCAAATTAGATCCCTCACATGCATTAAATCTAGTGGTGGTACCATTGTAGAATGGTCTTTCATATGAGGAGTAGTGAGTGAATATATTTTATTATAGTGTAAAATCTGTATGAAATAATAAAACTCCCTTAGTAAAAGTAATTTGATGGAAGAATATGTTTGAAAAAGTAACATGGGAACCCGAGGAAGCGATGAAATATATGTATCTTAATCTATTTCAGGGTATGACAATAAATTTTGAAGGTGAACTTTCTAAAGGGGGAAGAATGTATCAACCAAAAAATTAATATTTATAATTTACCTTATTAATATTTATATGTAACATATTTCTTAAAGTATTTTTAATATCTGGTTTCTAATGTTAGAGTTGGATAACAGATGAGCCCATAACGGGCATCACACTCTAGGGTTTCCCTCTCGTCGCCACCACCTCCTTCTGTCTCGGATTGGTGCTGCCCTCCTCCTCTTGCTCGATGAGATAATGGCAGTGGTCTCCCTATTGTGGTGGCATCGTTCCTGGGCTTGGCTGTCTTGAATTTCTTGCACCATTATTGGCCATCATTTTCTTAATTCCCTCTTCACTAGATAGGTATCCTTGGTGGCATGGTGATGGTTCAAAACCAGGTTCCAGCTTCAGCAACCTGTGGGATGTATCCTTATCTTTAGTGGTTACAGAGGGCAGTTTGTCGTGGTCTCACGAGCATCCTTGTTGGTAGCGACGGGACATGTTTGCATCATGAATTCTTCATAGTGTGCTACTGATGATCTATTTAAATTGTTTTTTATCATTATTTTTTTGATTTGTATGCCCTTTGGTGGTTCGTGAATTCATGATGGCATCAGCAAAGCACATCTAGTGAGATTTGGATACGACGATGAGTTTTTCTGATTACATTTTGGGGTTCCTGTTCTTCGGTGTTTTGGAGATGATTTTGTTCTTTGTATTTTTTTGAATTATTTTTTTTGGTTTTGGATTTTTGTTGTTCGTGTTTATGGGTTTGAATTTGGTATTCTCTAGCATGTCTATCATGATTCAATGGGATACCCTCGACATCGGTTATCTGTGTGCTCTGATGGTGGTGATTTTTTGTTTGTTTCTGCTACACTGGTTCAATGCACTTGGAGTAGTTTCAGACAGTGAATAAGTTTCTGTTGAGGAGTGATTATGTGAATGTGTTATCATAGATTGCTCCAGTTCTGCTTCTATTTTTCTTTGCAGTTTTCTGGTTTGGGATATACTGGTTCCTTTACTAATTCTGTGTATTTATATTGGTTTTACCTTTTCTGAATTCGTGATCTATGACTTCCAGGTTCTTTGGTTTTCCACAAGGCTTGATTTTCCTCCATGAAGGTTTTTTAAAATTGCATGTGTTGGTAACATGTGTGTCGTTTGGTTCTTGGATGATTTTTCAATTTTGTTTTATTGGATATCTGATGGAAGGAGGATGTTCGTGGAATGCTGTAAGTGATCAAATTTGGTCTTGGTAGTCCACAGTTCTAAGGTATTCTGCAATGAAGGTGTTGATGGAGGATACAACATTTGATTTCTTCTGATTTGATGAAGGTTTATTTGGTTGTTCAATTTTGGCACTGCGTCCTTGGTCCATATGAGACAGTGCATCCAGTTTATATTCAAGGGATTGTTCCAGAAGGTATTTAGAGCAGAGAGCATTCTCCTCATCAACGCTATCTGGAATAGGAAGTTTTGAGAGGGTATGGAACTTTTAATCGGTACTGAGCACGTTCATCCTTTCATGGGACAACTAGCCGAGCATGGATGGGAAGGTGGACGCTGATCATATTTTTTGTTACTTGGGTGGAGCTTTTCATTGCTTTTGAATTGGATTATATTTGGCCTTCATGATCTTGGTCGTGGAGGCATGGTTATGTCTTATGTCTTTCTTGTCATTCTGGTTTCCCACTTTCTCTTCAAAAGTGTTTTTGAAAAAAAAATTAATTTTTTGTCTGTATTTGTAACATCCCATGTTTATAAAAGGAAACAATACGTTCTATATCATACATGATATGCCACGTTGAGCTTAAACGAACAAATAAATATCAGTATTTAAAAGTTACCATTATAACCTAGCCGTTTGAATGGTGGGAATGAATAATATTAAATAAAATATTAAAAAAATGGTTTAAAATTATAAATATAATGAATTATTTTTGACCTATTATTTATAAATTAAGATAAAACATTTTTTAAAATAAAAGGAAATATTTCTATAAATAACAATTTAAATGCCCAAAATAGTGTTTTATTCCAAAAAAATAAACATATCACACTTATTGGATTATCCTAATAATATATATATTATTAAATATAATGTTTAAATTTTATCCTATGTGTTTTCAAGACATGATATTAGAACAAATTTAATTTTACTGATAAAAGTTGTATTTTTATAAAAAGATAGTTTTACCACCTTTTAATGGCGTATGTATTTTAAAACTAAATTTTGACACATTTATGAATTATATTTTAAAAAATAAACATCATTTATAAATTTTAATATAAAAATTTACTTTTGTTGATTTTTTATATTTTTTTGATCAGTTTCATGTTTTGATGAATACTGAAAAATACTGAATTTTAATTGATAAAATATTTTCCATCTAATGAATTTATAGTTGTTAATTATATTTTTCATTGGTTTTAAGGAATAATTAGAAAAAATTTATATAATTTAATCCAATTTATGTTATTTGAAATAGTTTTACATTAATTTTGGATATAAAAACAGTTCAATGTTTTGAACATTTTCACTTTAATAACATTTTCTTTCACCCCATAAATGGGATTAATTTTAAATTAATTTTATATAATTATGTGTTTTTAATTATTATAAATGGATTCAATATTTAGAATCATAATTTATAAATTTATTAAATTAGTCTCTTTTATTTTTTTGAAAATATGAAAATTCACTTTCGCAATTTTTTTTACCATAGTTACGGGTAAATCATGTAATTAAGGGTAAAAATAATATTATAAATATTAGAAAATTACCCAAAAAATTGTAATGATTTTATTTTATTAGTTATTTTCAACTAAAATAATAATTTTAATGATTTTATGGCCTATTTGGTCAACTTTTAGTAATTTAATCCTTTTATAGTATTTTATTTTAAGAAAATTTAATTATTCCATACTCCTGTTTTAAATTAGTATTACATTTTTAATATATGGTTATTTAAAAAATATATTGAACAAAAAATAATAATTTGAAATGTGAAATTTATATATTATTCATGATAATTTATTTTAAATTTTAAAAAAATAAATAGTTACCTTAATGGCTTACACAATGATGATGTAGTAATTGTTTAATTAATACAAATATCAAATAAATGGCATTAAAAATAAGAAAATAAATATAATTTGAAATAATTAATGGAATCCAAGATTTTAATATATTCCATTGATATATTATTTATGTGTTATAATAATTTGTTTGAATTTCAATTGTTTTTATGATATTTTTTAAATGTCAAGTAATGAATAGTGTCAAAATTGATATTAATAATATTTTAAAGTTTATAATATTTTATTCATTGATATAAAATTAATAAAAGTATAAAAGTCCTAAAAATAGTTTTTATAAGGATTAAATAATCATAAATGACTCAATTATGGTATGTTTGGCATTTTATAGTAATTAAATTAACCTTTAAATAGTAAAAACACATGTTGTCATGGTAAGAGTTAAAGAGTTTAAATAAGGATTAAAAACCAAAGTTAAGGGTCAGAATGTGACCTGAACTTCGGAAAAAATTATTATATTATAGTATTTAAACCCATAATAATCATATCATATAATTAACTCACTTTTATCGAGATGGAATTAATAATTAATTTATATTAATTTAATATTTTGAGAGTTTCCAGAAGTACCCCTATCCTCAATTATTAAAGGGAGCCTCCTCCCTCACTTATTCACAATACCTTGAGCCTTATAAATCAAAAAAACTTTCCAATTTATCATATAAAACTCCTTATTTAATTTAATTAGGCTTTGGTCCTTCCAAAATACCCACCCTATATCACTTAAGAAGAGATTAATGGAAGTTTTTCCGAATAAGAGGTAATTGTGTTTATCGTCTCTTATATTTTGTTTCTTATTCTAATTCATATTAATGTATTGTTTACATAATAATGTAATAACTATATTATATATAATTATATGTTATTAATATTATGGTACAACCATATTCTACATTTTAACCATAGTATGAAAAATGAAAACACTGCACGTGTGTACATACAACTTACCATCTTCGCATAGCGGTGTAATCTATTTTTCGTCAGCTTTTACATGGATTGGTATAATGATATAAATAATGTATATATGTGATAATTATGAAATGATATTGATTCTAGTAAAATTAATATATCATCCAATTCCTTACCCATTCCCCATTAAGGGAATGATATTGTCACTCATTTGTATGTATGACCTATTGTCTCTAAGAAGCGATGTGATTCACCTTCATTATTAAACATTAAATAATGATTATAAAAATGTATATAATGAATTAATATGATATATATGAACTCAAAATCATTATTTATATCATGAAAATATATTTTATGCATGAGAAACCTGACTTAATCGACAAAACATGCCTATAAAAATGAATTAGTTAACTCATGAAACAAGGGTAACAACAAAATATTACTAATAAAATGATATAAGAGGACTATATATGATATCATAAATATGGATATTGTTATTTTATAAATTAGTAACATGATTTAAACCATTATATAGGAGGTTAAAACACATTCAACCAAAGTAAAGTTCAAGGTAAGTTATTTTTTCTCATTTTTATTTTTTTGGGATACATACCATATACACTAATTGTTAAATTTGTGTCTTATATATACTTCCCATGAATGTCTTTTACGAGGTTTATTATGAATATTATTGTATTTTGATATCCCTATAATTTTTTTTTCATGGAGAAAATAATTCTACTGATTATAAAGTGGTAATGGTTATTTTAGAATCTCATTATTCTTTGTGATTGTTTATATTTAAGCCTCCACTAGAGAACATTTTTATTCCATGTCCATGTTTTCTAAAAATATGTTCAAAATGTTTTTTACAATTATCCTAGAAAAATTTAAAGACATTTTACCTATGTTTTAATTTTCATAAATTTTTTTGAAAGGAATATTTTTTTCAGTTTCCAAATGTTGTTCTTTATGAATTTTTCAACAAAAATATGAAACGAATCACTACAAAAACAGAAATTAGCAGCTGTTTTTTTGTGATCTACAAGTGGTTTAAATAGACACCATTTGGTTTAGTGATGGTTATAAAAACTGCCATGTATTTTATAGTCACTAGTCATTTAGTATCTATTTTTATTTATTTCATTATGGTTTGTTTAAGTGTTTTTTTGAATAATTTAGAGGTGGTTACCTATTTATTTGGTGTAGGTTTTTTATTTTATATAATATCATGGGGAAATGTAAATAAAATACAAGAAAAATCCATGGAACCTATTAGTGGAGGTTATATAATACAACCACTAAATATAATTTCTTTATTTAAAGAAATTAATAATAAACTATAAATATAAAAAATGACATATAATAAACTAAAACATAAGAATATGATAAACCCATAATACATCCATAGTTATAAACAAACATCCCATCATCATATCCACAATCTAAGTAAACCCATACATTTTTCAATATAAATATACAATATATTAAAAAAAACTAAGGACCAATATACATACATTTCATGACCTCAACCGCATTTTTAGGCCTCTAAATCATGTCATAAACTGAAACCGTCCACATCATCTCATCAACTATGACAAAAATATAAACAAAAATTAAAACTACACATAAAAAATAAGAATTACAGTATAATAATTGATAAAATTTTAACATAACATAGAAACTAAGAACCACCTTGATTTCCACTTGAAGAATGTCATGGACTGGAATGGTTAACCTCCTATTAGCTTCTGGCATCTACCAAAAACAATGAAAACCAGAAAATTTAAGAAAAGAAATGCGAAATAGGAAAGACTCAAATTATATTTATAGTGATACATATAAAATTTAGAATTTTTTTAGTCAAATAAAAAAAATTTAACCTAAAGAAATAATATATAACATAAAACTCTTTAAAAATAGAAACTTACCTATTTAATATAAGATTCAACACTTGAAACTAAAAAGTTATAAGTAAATATTATAATTTTTTATAGCAATATGTGGTGTACTTGAAATTTATTTAATAGAAATATTTTAATTATTTTGATATCACAAAATGTTCTATATTTCAAAAAACATATTGTGGTGGGTTTCCCATGGTTTCACATCAATCTGCGGTCGTTTTCTAGGGTTTTGATAGTTCCATGGCCATTTTAGTGTTTTGAAACACTAAAAATGAGTTTGTGGCCATAACAGGAAAATCGTCATTCAGAATGAAGTGTTTTCAATGCCTATATTTAAAAATTAAATCTATGGTGTTTTCATTAATTTGAGGATAATCAGATGTTATTTTCCTAGTTTTGACCATTCCACGCATGTTTTAGTGGTTTAAAACACTAAAAATGCATTTACGGCCATAACCAGAAAACTGTCATTATGAATGATGTGTTGTACGGTCCTATATATAAAAAGTAAATCTATTGTGTTTTTCCCTTGATTTCAAGATAATACGACATTGTTTGTTTTTGGTTTTTAACTTTCACCACACATTTCAGTTTTTTAAAACTCTAAAAACGTGTTTACAACCATATTGGGAAAAACCATTATTTAGAATGATTTTTCATTGGTTACAACATTTTAAAATTAAATATAATGTGGTTTACCCATAATTTTAGTACAAACTGGCATTGTTTCTCTGTTATTGGCTATTCCATGCTTGTTTTACTATTTTAAAACAATTAAAATGTGTTTATAACCATAATGGGAAAACAACCATTTAGAATGATGTGTTGTGGGTTTCTACATTTAAAAATTAAATTTACTGTAATTTTACACTGATTTCAGGATAATCCAATCTCATTTTATAGGTTTTGACTATTCCACACACGTTTTAGTGTTCTAAAACACTAAAAATGTGTTTACGACCATAATGGGAAAACCGTCATTTAGAATGGCATGCCAATAGTTCTAAAATATTACAATTAAGTATATAGTCATTTTCCCATGATTTCATGACTATCCAACATCATTTGAATGGTTTTGAACATTCGACGCATGTTTTAGTGCTTAAAAACACTACAAACATGTATACAATCATAATGGGAAAATAGTAATTTATAATGGGATTCCATTAGTTCCAAAATTTAAAAATTAAATTTTCGGTAGTTTTATCTTGATTTTAGGAAGATCTGGAATCATTTTTTTTGGTTTTGACCATTCAGAAAACTTTTTAGAGCTTTAAAACACTATAAATGTGTTTATGACCATAGTAGGAAAACAGTAATTCATAATGGCATGACATTGATTTCCACATTTCAAAATTAAATATATGGTCATTTTCACTTGATTTCAGGATAATATGAAATCATTTTAACAGTTTTGACTGTTCTACACATGTTTTAGTTGTTTAAAAACTATAAACACATTTTCAGCCATAATAGTAAAACCATCATTCAGAATGATGTTTCATCAGTTTATACATTTCAAAATTAAATCTATTGTGATTTTACCCTAATTTAAGTAAAACCTAATTTCGTTTGTCAGTTTTTGACCATTCTATGCATGTTTTATTATTCCAAAACACTAAAATCACTTTTACAGAAATAATGGGGAAACCATCATTTGGAATATAGTGTCATCAGTTCCTACATTTCACAATTAAATATATGGTTATTTCCCATGGTTTTGGGATGATTTGATTTAATGTTTTTTTATTTTGACCATTCCATGCATGTTTTGGTGCTTTAAAACATAAAAACACATTTGCGTGCATAATGGAAAAAACATAATTAAAAAAGATGTATCATTGGTTCCTACATTTCGTAATGAAATCTATAGTGGTTGTCCTATGATTTCAAGAAAATAAGGCATCTTTTGTCTAATTTTGACTATTTTATACACATTTTAGTGCTTTAAAACACAAAAAATGTATTTACAATCATAATAGGAAAATTGTCATTTGAAATGATATGTCATCTGTTTCTAGATTTCTCAATTAAATATAATACCGTTTTAAACTTATTTGAGGAAAATATGATTCTTTATTCATGGTTTTGACCATTCCATGCATGCTTTAGTGGTCTAAAATAAAAAAATGTGCTTACATCCATAATGGAAAAAATGTCATTCGGAATGATATTTCACATGTCCCTATATTTTACAATTTAATTTATAGTTATTTTCACATGATTTCTGAAAAATTGGATGTCATTTTCATGGTTTTAACCATTCAACACACATTTTAGAGGATTAAAACTAAAAATGTGTTTACAGTCAAACCGGGTATACCATCATTCATAAGACATGTCTTCAGTTCCACCATTTCAAAATTAAATCTATGGTGGTTTCCTATGATTTTAAAACAATACGAAGTTATTTGGATGTTTTTTACCATTCTATAAAAGTATTAGTTCTTTAAAACCCTAAAAACACATTTATGACCATAATGGGAAAATGATATTCAGAATGAGGTTTCATTGGTTCTTACATTTAACAATAAAATATGTGGTCATTAACCTATGATTTTAGGGAGATTTCATTTTCATGGTTTAAACCATTCCACACACATTTTAGAGGATTAAAACTAAAAATGTGTTTACAGTCATACCAGGTAAACAGTCACTCGATATGACATGTTGTCAGTTCCTCCATTTGAAAATTAAATCTATGGTGGTTTCCTATGATTTTACGACAATACAATGTTTTTTGGATGTTTTTTACCATTCCATAAAAGTATTAGTTCTTTAAAACCCAAAAAACACATTTATGACCATAATGGGAAAATGACATTCAGAGTGAGGTATCATCGGTTCGTACATTTAACAATTAAATATGTGGTCATTAACCCTTGATTTAAGGGTAATCCAATATCCTTTTCTTGGTTGATCCCCAAATTCAAGTTTTTAAAACTTTGATATATTTTAAAATTTCTTATTAAGTCATTTAGAGCACACTGCAATGTTTAATGGATGCGTTATTTTCTTTTATATTTCAAAATTAATTCAATGGTAGTTTTCCAATTAATTTATTTCAATACAGTATAGTTTGTTTTCTTTATTATTAAACATGTATTATAGTGTTTTAAAACACTAAAAATGTATTAATAGGCATCACAAGAAAACTGTAAATCAGATTTATGTTCCATACATTCCTACATTTCAAAAATCAATATGCGGTTTTTTCTCCTAAGATAAATTTTGTAATAATTAACTATTTTCCTAAAATAATATTTGTATAAATAATATATTATTAGTAAAATTAATAATTTAGGACTATTTCTAATATTTGTTAAATTAATTACTAAAATGTAGATTGGTTATTTTATATATGTCGGTATTTGAATTTGATTTAGGAATGATAATTTTAATTTCTAAACTGATGTGTATTTCATGGTTAATAATCATTTAGTGGAAAATTTTATAATTGAGTGGTATGTTTTATATGTTTTGACTTTTGGGTACCCATTTGCGGGTTTTTATTCAGTTGGTCGATGTTTTTTAAAATAATAATAAAAAAATAACATGAGAAAAGTTAATATAATTATTGCTAAATTATTTATTAGCGGTTATCAGGAACTGTCGCTAAATAGAAAAAATAATTTTTTAGTAATTATTATCAGAAATTCCCACCACAGAGATTATGGATGTCATATATTCTCTTTGAAAATGTTTGAATGATCTATTGAATTTAGAATTTAACTTGCTGAGATTAGCTATATGGCTGGAAATTTCTCCAGGGATCATGCCGATCATTCGCTAAAATAAAGAAACTAAATCATTTTCAAATTTCAACCACTAATGATCCTGTGTTTTCTTATAATAATCATGATATCTTTCTTTCTCTTTCAAATATGCAACTTCTCATTTTGATTTTAGAACAACGACACTACCATATTCCCCAATGGGTGTAGTTGTAAAGGAAGACACTACCCAACCAAAGATAGCTAAAGGAGTGGGCCCAGAACCCTTCCCCTTGTACATATTCGAGATTCTCCTTCCCTAAAACTATTCCAACTGCATCGTTCTGGGAAAGCAATGCTGATTTTGAAGGGTTCACATCCAAAATTTCTTTAATTTTATTCTCTTAATACAAATATATTAACAATAATTTCTTAAAATATTTGAACTTCATAATTTTATATAATTAATAAAATTTTCAGTGGTATTTTTTGTTATTTCAAAACAAATAAAAAGTAATATTAAAAATTATATTATAAAAACAAACAAGCATTAAACCCAATTAACTGGGGTTGGGTAGATTTATCAAACGATGCCAAATTGACATCATTTGATCCATGTAACTTTCCCCATTTAATTAGGTTTAAGTATTGTTATTTTTTATAATATATTTTTTTATTATGTTTTTATGGTAATTAAATAATTTGAAATGTTAATAAAAATTACATACTCCAACGTGTTTGGTAATTTTATTTATAAAATAGTCATCTGGATTCCTATTCACATTAAACCACATATCTATTTAAACAATAGAGTGACCTAATTTATCAGCTTTTAGAAAAAAATTCCAAACAAGTTATAAAAAACCTTGAGTTATAATTAAATGATATAAATAATATTGAATAAAATACAGACCAAAATTAATCTTTTTTTGAAAAACTCTGGGACACTACAATGTGAGGAATGACATGAATCTCAAGATTCACAAATTTTTTTTAATAACTGCTTCAAAAAGTAGCATCATTAATAAAAATTAAATTTTTTATTTTTTATGTTATTAAGATACTATAAAATATGAAATTACCTCATGATATGAAGTTTTGTTGATAACAACAAAGATATTCCTTTGCTCATGTGTAATTCCTTTAGGCACTTTCTTGTACATTTTTCAGGAGCTATGAGAAGATTCATTAATCTCATTACATAATCTCCATTTAAAATCTCTCTATTTATTGCCCAAATTTTTCAAAGTCCACAGGTGTGAAACGGAGTCAGGGACATCAAAATAAAACACAAATCTAGTAATAAAAAACATAATACTTTATCATTGTATGAAAACAATTTACTCATGTCATTTAAATTAGTTCTCAAGGATTATGAAATTAATATTTACATTACTACAATATCAAGGAAGTCATATTTACAAGATAAAGGAATATGCCTCTGATCTTTATAATTATTGGGAAATCTCACTATCTCTCTAGAAAGCTTCCCAAGAGTTTGCTTATAGATTTTGGTAGTGTCACCGGTAGGAACCCCAAACTCATCAAATGAAATGATAATCTTGAATTCCTTTAGGTGACATACATCCATCATGATCATATTTTTATCCCTTTTATGGTTGTCTTTATCTGTTTGAAAAATTAATTAAACAATTAATAAAATAAACAGTTTTTTTTTTGAAAAATGTCATACATTCTAGTAACGTTAACTCACCAATATCGCCTAGATAGAGGGATGAAAAACTACTCTATTGTCTAAGGTGAATAAGGTGAAGGGATATGAATGATATCTAGGTAAATGGCTAGCTTGATATCAGTATCAGGTAGCACAGAATCACTAGCATCTATAGAAGATGACAGTTGTAGTGGCGTGATCTAAGATGCTAATCATATAGGATTTTGAAGTTCTCTTCTTCTCAACATTCCTGTATTTCAAATGATTATGGACTGTATTGTTACAATGTTATGTTATAGAAAATTGATTAAAATTATTAGAAATGTTTTTGTTAAAAAATGAATGTTTTTTATAAACCATTTTAATTACACTTTTGATGGATTCTCATAATATAGTGATGTATAAAAAATAATATTAAATGGAATTTATTGCTTTTGTAAAACCTATAAATATTCAGTAAACTTGGTGGATCATATATTATGAATCAGTATTATATTTTAATATATTATTTCAATATTATATATATATATAACAAAACATTATAATAAAAAGTGAATCCTAGGGTATTTATCAGTGTCCTATATCATATCATACAATAGATAAGTGATAAATTTTATGAAATATAATTTTGAAATTCATATTTCCATATTGTTTACTACTCAAATATTAATCACTATAATGATTCATATAATCATTAATAATAAATATATAAAATTAAGAATTTTCAAAAATTATTATATAGAAACATCCATAAATTATGGTAGCATTCAATTAGATGTATCGACCATGAAATGTTATATAATGAAGTAATGAAAAATAATTAATTTGAACCATATTTTTTTTTTCTATCGAACCTATTGAATGTATTTGGAATCAGTCCCATCTAATTGGTTACACTCCATGGTCGGTGGTGTGCTGACTTTTCGATCCCAAGCCCACCTAAAATAGTATAGTGGATAATGAATATCACCAAGAAGAAAAAAATACATAAGAGACCATAACCTATAGAAACCTATAGCTAATAAGAAACAAAAATACACAATACATAATCAAAAACCACCATCAATAAACAGATAAACAATTTTATATCAAATTTATGAAAGAAAAAATAATTATGTAATACAATGACATATATACAACCAGTCAAGAGAAATTAAAATAGATAACAAAGCCTCACTGGATATAATAGACTTAAGAAATGTAGTGATACCACTTTATTAAAAAAAATTGTTGATGTGGGTAACCGATCCAGGGCGAGGGAGGTTAGAGGGGGGGTTCTGTCACTGGTGAAAGAGGAAGTAATATGGGGGAGGTAAGAGTGGTAATGGCTGTGGGGAGGGGGTCATGTCACCGATGAGCCAACTACAGATATGTTTTGAGGAGGGGTGGGCTATGGGGGTTGGAGTCAGTGCGGTCGTGGTTATTTGGGTTGTGGGCTTGTGGTCACCATCGAAGATATGATAGGAGGACATGTGTGGTGAAATGGGGTCATGGGCTTGGGGTCACTGTTGGGGAGAGGAGAGCAGGTCAGGGAAGGTGAGGGGGTTAGGGACACATAGAGGGAGTGGAGGAGGGGGAGGGAATATGGTATTTTTAAATGTTTATTGGTAGTTTAATTAAAACCACTACTAATTGAAAACATAAAAAATATCATGGAGGTTTCACGAAACCACCATGATATTATATATTTTTTACCCAGATTTATTTTATGGCGTTCACTATAACCTCCATGGATAAATCCCCACTAACCATTTATTTTTTTATAGTGGATGTTTTTCTAACTTATATGGTGTTATCAAAATTTTCCTCCATCATTAATCCTTAATGACTTAAAGCATAATTTACATGTTTAAAAGGTTTTTTTCAATGAAATTTTTAAAAAAAAATTATGGGCCGTTTTTAATAAATGCTTTCAATGTAAAAAATCAGTATTCCTATCAAGAAATTTCAATGATTTTATTAAATTATTTTCATCAATTTCAACATCCTATGCTATATTTTATGCTTCAATGAAGTGATATATTATGATTCCATCTATCATATTCTATTAATTGGTTTATTGGAATTTTTACAATGGTTTACTAATTTTTAAAACATTAGAAATTTTACTTTGAATGGTTTGTGATTATTTTTAATGATTTGGGAAAGTTATTTACATTCATATGTATGTGTTTTTTATGTTTCACCCCATTCATATGTGGAATGAATTGGAATTAGTATGTAACAGGTGGGGCCCACTATAGCCCATCGATGCATTGGTAGATCTCATGAGACAAACTAGATTAGGATTTGTTTGAGGCCTTACCCATTTATTGTGAAATTTCTTGGATGATGCCTTGATGATTTATTTCAAATTTCTAGAATTTTTCATTATATAATAATAACATTAATAATTGATTTTCATGCGATTATTCTGTTAGTAGAATTTTCATTGATAATTTTTCTATCTCATGGGACTGTTTATATAGAATTATTTGATAATATTTTGGTTTATCCATATTATCCTCAAGTTGTTGATTAAATAAGATTTGTTTTAGTTACTTACTTTTCAATAATTTTTATTTATGATTTACTCTGATATATACATACCCTTACTGAGAATCTAAGAAATCTCTTTCTTATGTTTTATTTTTCGAAGGATGCTAAGATATATATTATGACTAATATGTAGGTAAAATCTAGAATGTTAATGATGTTCTTAAAGGACTCATTTTATTGTATTTTATAATTTCAATTATAATATATTATTCATATATATACCTAGCTTTCAAAAACTACTAAACTGTTCAGTCCTTCGAGATGTGGTTCCTTGTAAATTATGACAATATAATAAAGTTACCATAAACTATGGGCTGCTATAGTCGGGGTCATTATAGTTGGTGTCATTTCATGTTCAGTAGAAACCTTAGTAACTAGATTAGAAAACAAACCCCTATGTTATAATTTGTAAATATTTCCAAGTAAACTGATCTTATGATTTATATAGCACTCCAAATATTTTATGGTATTTTTATCATAAGAACATTATATTCATCACTGTTTTCCTTTTAAACAACACTAGAATTTTTATGAGATATTTAAAACCTAGCCATTAAATATAAATTTTCCACTTCTATGTTTTGAATTTTGGAAAATAGTCATCTAGAGTTGTGATCAGTAAGTCATTTAGAGTCTGATAGTACAAACTTGGTTTTTGGTTAATAGTAACATACCCTTTTGAATAGTAATATATATAGTAATATGATTCTTATGAATAGTAAATAAAAATATTATTAAATTTTCTTAATAAAACAAGATAATGATATCTTAATTAATCTGTCAATGTCACATAAAACTAACTGCACTTCAAGATTGTTAATTTTTGAATTAACTATGACATTATTTGAAAATTAAATTAATAATATTTAGATAATTATTTTTGAAAAATGGATTTCACTTTTGAATTCTACACGTTGAAAAACGGTAGGGGTTAATTTTTTGGATTTTTCTAAAATTCTTGAATTTTTGATGAATAGTGAAATACGGTAAACTACCATATATTCAATTTATCAGTAAAATACACTATTTATGACATCATAAGTGATGCAAGGCCACTTGGTTCAAACTCACATGCCATTATTACTATTAGGGGTCACATGAAACAATACTATTGGTTGTCTTGATGGAAATAATAAAATAATGAAATTAAATATTAAAAATTTACCCCTCTCCTCCACTATAAACCCCCCCCCCCACCTCTTCTCTTCACTCCTCTAATCCTTGAAGCACCTAAAGGTTCTTCCCAATAATCCTACCAAGTCTCTTACCCATGCCCTAGAGTGTCTGGTCTCACTAAAATATCAAAACTAAATCCATTAAGAAGGATCTCAAGGAGAAGAGATGAAGAGGTAAACAACCTCTTTTATTTTCTTTCTTTTCTTTCATTTTATGGTATTCTCTTCCATTCCCTTTGGACTGTGTTAGGATATTTCATTAAATATTTCCCCTTACTATCCATATTATGTATGAATTATGAGATATTCCATTCCTCTCATCAAACTATTTTTAAGAAATTTTAAGAGACGTCGTTACGCTGCCGAAGTTTCGTGAGAAATTTATCAAGTTTTCTTTCATTTTAAAGATTTATTTATTTTCTTCTTCTTTCCTCACCACATCTTAACCAGGAGGCATGTATGCTCCAGATTCTTTTTGATTCTACATATTCTAATTTTTATGGAAAATTCCTCACCATTATTCTTCTCCTCTCCCACTCATTGAAGGAATAAAAACATTGTTTGTGATGTGTCGAATTACCGACATCATGGACGTTGTAATTTCAATTTCCATTAATTATTTAATGTCTGGTCATGAAAAAAAATATATGGTTGAACCAGGTCATAATATATGTTTTTTTATCTTGGTTAACATTCTGTAATCTTTATACATACATAATATGTAATAATAATACGAAACAAGTTTATTGAGAAAACAACTGCCAAGCCAAATTCAAGCGTTTATTTTTAACTCATCGAATGAGTCATCATCATGGTAAATATAAAAGGAGTCATTATTAGATCATTTATATCTATATAATGTCACTTATAATGTATATTAACAATTCTGGATGTTTAACCATATTTCAAACCATCTTCCATTCATGAATACAAGTAAACAAATCATGAAACCAAGTAAGAAAATGCCTCCAAAACAATAAGATTTAATCTCTTAAACCCATCAAAGAGGCTATTAATGAACTTAATAAGGTTATATCATATCAATGAAATGTTTATTAGGTTCTTGAATTATTAATTAAGGAATCTAAATTTGATTATTCATGTTGTTAAGAACAATCGAGAACACACTAGAGAAAAAGGTAAGGGGTTTCTCATCTCACTTTCATTTCCGTGATAATTTCATTGTTCGCCACTTATTTCTTGTATGTGGTATATATGTACTGAAATTTGATATATAATAACATTATTCTCTTTATATTCAGGTTATTAAATGATTCACTTGATGTTCATTAGGTTCGGGTCATATGATCTGACTGATTACATTGTGGTAAGGGACTTTGTCTCAACTTCCTTTTTGGTGTGACTAAATTTGTATTGTGCACCTAATAATACTTATGTGGTGTATCTACTGAAAATTTGAGATCAAATTTCATTTGAAATTATATTTATATAAAATATCCATAAAATCATATCAGGGATATGTTTGTTGACTAAACCATATACAGTTTTACATATGGTGCTTATTTGGAATGTTATTATGAAATATTGATTAATCCATATACTCTACTCTATACAAATATTTGAAAGGCATATTGATCTTGTATTGAATCAATTTATAAGGAATTCTTGGACCTAGAGTGTCATGTGGGTCCCTCTATAGCCCCTCTATGCATCGGTAGGGCTCATGAGACTATACAGTTAGGTGATAGACCCTTCGAGTTTGTTTCCAAAAATCAGATGGGTTTCTACCCATAGAACTAAACCATTTTTACAGTTTTACGGTTCAGGTACCAGATACATGAAATCCAATTAATAATCATTCTATTTATTCATTTTCAGTTATTATTATTATCCATGAGGTTTTCACTATGACAAAATCTATGGATGCAGTTTCATTCTCAGTTTATTAATGGAATTAGTTGTTCATTTATTCACTATTCCATTTTTATTATGTCAGATTGATTATGATTCAATTATTATTGTACTCATGCTTCTTCTAATTGTAACCCTTACTGAGCATTTGATCTCACCCCTTTCATTTTTTACCTTCAACAGGTTATGAATAGGAGGTAATTTATTGAGTTCTAGTGGATGCAGTTTTTTCTTTTCAATATGGATTGTATCTTGTAACCTTATCCAATGTAATTTATGTTAAATAAATGTATATAGTTTCTTAAAGACTACTAAATTGATCGTTCCTTTCGTATTTTCATTCTTTCTAACCATTCCAATATCACAAGTAATGCACCGACTCCAGCCTAGAGGGTTTTGGGTGTTATAGTTGGTATCAGAGAAATTTTAGTAGAAAACATGGAAACTAGAGTAGGAAATGTATATTAGGGAACAAGGACCTAAGGTATTATCTGAGGATTAACATGCAAGAACATCCTAGTATTTTGGTAAGGAGTATATTATATAGATATTTGAAGCAATACATCCCTATCTAGATACGAGCAGGTAGAGTCAGCTCTGGTACAGATGTATCTAGGGGTAAAACCCAAAAACACTGATTTGAGTTAGACTCGAATGGGAACTGGGGCATGAAAACAGGCCTTGATGCACTCTTGGTTACAAAACTATTGGGATACATGCTTAGGATAATTCGTGTTTTATTAACAATCAATTATGAAGGATTTAATGTAAATTTTTTCCATAGAGGAACCATGTTTATAAGATTAGCTATGTATAGAATTCCAATCTATGATGATTGATTTTCTATTTGAGATTCAAAAACTAATATAGTGTATCCAATTATTTATAAATTTCATCTAATAGAATAAGGGGAATCAATACTCATGGGAAAGGTAGGGATATCTCTACTGATCAAGTCAACACAATCAACGTTGGAGTAGATCAGATCATGACCATATTGGGAAAACTAACTCAAGTTGTAACGAATAACCATTAAACACCTATGTTGGATTGTTTCATGCAGCAGAAGCGTCCATATTTTAGTGGGACTACTAATCCAATGGTTGCTGAGCAATGGATCAAGTCCATTGAAAATATATTCATGGCATTAAGATGCAATGAAAATGAAAAGGTAGTACTGGTAGTATATTGTCTCAAGGGAGAAGTTGATCAATGGTGGTCGCTGATTCAAAATACCACGGAGGAAGATAAGATTGAGGATATATAATAGAGGAATTTTAAAGAAATATTCTTTGAAAAATATTTCCCTCGTGAGCAACGAACTAAAATGAAGAGGAAATTTCTTGTCTTGAAACAAAGGGAAGAAGTCAGTGTTGCAGAGTATGAGGATACCTTCACAAGGCTAGCTAGGTATGCCTTAGATTATGTTCGTGACACAACAGAAAATATTGATCATTTCTTTGAAGGTATTAAGCCAAGTATTTGAAGGGAACTGGCTTCTCAAACATTTTCATCATATGATGGAATTGTATCAAGTGCTATCAAAAGAGAGAAGGAATTTGATAGATTAAATCTTTTCAAAGGAAACCAAGATAAGAAGTGGTACTCGGATAACAAAGGAAAAGGAGAAGCACCAAAGAAGAAAAAAGGAACAAATAGTTTCCCATTATGTGATAACTGTGGAAATAATCATCTCGGGAAATTCTTTAAAGGAATGGGAGTCTACTATAATTGCCGAGAAAAGGGTCATCGATCCGACGAATGCAAGGGGAAGAAAATATTCAATGATGTTTAATGCTACAATTGTATAGAGATGGGACACTATGAAAATGAGTTTCCTAAACTCCAAGGAAACATGACTCAGAAAAGGCCAAGAGATCAAGGGAGAGCTTATGCGATTACAACTGTGGAGGTCAAAGTCTATAATGATGTGGTGGAAAGTACTTTAATTGTTTCCTCAAAATTAGCCTACACCTTATTTGATTCTGGATCATCGCATTCATTTATATCTTCTAAGTTTTCAAAGAAAATTAGATATGACCAAATTGATTTAATAAAGGAGTTGTTAGTCAAAACACCTGGGGGTGTATCATGGGAAAATAGGCATGTCAACTAGTTCCCCTCCAGTAACCAAAATATTCTTTAGTTTCTAACCTTGTTATCATACAGATGAATGAATTTGATATAATTCCCAAAATGGATTGGATGTCAAATTTTGATGCAAATATTTATTGTAAGAAGAAGGAAGTTACAATTTTTGAAAATGGTGTAGAATCCCTTGTCTTTAGGGCAGAAACATCGCCACCTGATTCTTATCGAGAACCACCCCCAGTAGCTCTACTAAATGAAATACTTGGAGAGGAAGATAAACCAACATCTATGGGCGAGGAAAGAAATATTCAAATTGCAGATGTGAACATAGTTCAAGAGTAAATTGATGTATTTCCAGAGGATTTACCTAGACATCCTCCAGTGAGGGAAGTTGAGTTCTCTATTGATTTTACTCCTAATGAAAGACCTATATCAAAGACTCCCTATAGATTGGCCACTATGTAATTGGTAGAGATAAATAAACAAATAGAGGATTTGAGTGAAAAAGGATTTATTCAACCTCGTGTTTCTCTATGGGGAGCCTCAGTCCTATTTGTCAAGAAAAAGATAGATCCATGATGCTATGCATTGATTATAAGGAAATAAATGCTATTACAATAAAGAATAAGTATCCTCTATATCATATTGATTATTTATTTGATCAAATCCATGGATCCCAATACTTTTTGAAGATTGAGATTTGGTCCATATATCATCAGTTGCGTGTGAGGAAGGAAGATATTCCTAAGACATCATTTCGAACCAGGTATGGGCATTACGAGTTTACGATGATGCCATTTGGACTGACTAATGCACCCTCTGTTTTCTTGGATTTAATGAATAGAGTTTTCAAGAAATATCTTGATAAATATTTTGTGGTGTTCATCGATGATATCCTAGTATACTCAAAATGATATGAATACCATGAGAATCACTTGCGAATTATTCTAGAAACTCTTAGAAGAAATCAATTATATGGGAAGTTTAGCAAGTGATAATCATGGCTTTAGTCAGTTTATTTTCTAGGCCATATTGTCTCTATGGATGGAATCCTAGTAGATCCTACAAATACAAAGGAAATACAAGAATGGACCACTCCAAAAAATATAACTGAGGTACGAAGTTTTATTGGCTTAGCAGGTTATTATCGATGTTTCGTTCAGAATTTTTCCTGACTGGCTAACCCACTAACCAAGCTCACACGTAAAGTAGTTAATTTTTTGTGAAAAAAAGAGTGTATATAATTATTCGAATAATTGAAAAGAAGATTGTTCAATGCCCCAATTTTGACTCTTCCATCTGGAAGTGATGGATTTGTGATATACAACGATGCATCAAAGAATGGGCTAGGTTTCGTACTTATGAAAAATGATAAAGTTATTGCTTTTAGAGACCCAAATATTTACATACATGGACATTACATTACTTTTGCGGAATACATAGTACATAACAAAAACATACACACAAGGACCGTAATAGTTTAGTGTCTTTGGAAACTCAAAATATAATCTTTTAATCGTGGTGAAAGATTTTCAAAATCTCCCATAAAGATCTTCCCCTTTTTTTCATTCCTAAAACCTTTCTTTATATCCTGGGGAAAATAAAACATAAAAGGGGTGATCTCAAATTCTTAGTAAGGGTAAAAATAGTGAACATAAAACAATCCATAAATATTTGAATGCAAAAATTTGAACATAAAATCTAATCATCAAAATCTTGGGCAAAGACATGAATCATGGAAGTACGTAAGGAATATATCATAAGGGAACATCAATCATTATAAAATAGCATGGGATTAAAACATGTAATTGTGGCAACCTTTAAGAACATGATATTATTTCCATAGTATCCAAGACATTGCTGCTAAGACCATCTTAGTGGAAAAATTCCCTTTCTGAAACGAGTTCACTCCTCGTTCCAGTCCTGTAACACCGAACTGGATTAACTTACCATTCCATCCATGTCTATCTCATGAGATATAAATCTTTACCCAATGCATTATACTAATATATAGGTCCCACCCATCTCATATTGAAATCATTCTTACTTGTTCCACAAAATAAACTTAAAACATTCATCATAACCCAAAGAATAATATGGGTCTCATAAACATCATCCCATCATCTCATAATCCATATAAAAAATGGAAATTTCCTCATAAGAAAAGTGAAACCTTATAAATCATAGATACATTAAACTTCAAACTTACACATATGAAATAATGTCATCCTAGATGGAAAATTGTTTTGATTAAACATTTGAAATGAATTCCTGAGGAAAATATCATTTCTTCTTTAAAATCATTTTCTTTTCACAAAATGCCTTGAACATTTAAAATAAAAGTATTTTGTTGAAAATTTTCATAAAATATTGTAGAGTAAGATTCATGAAAATGAGGTGTTATGAAACCGTAAAAATCCATTCATGCCTTATAAGTTAAAAATAACATTCTTCTCGTACTTTTGTTGGAAAAGTAAAAAAGTACCTCATATGCTAATAAAAAAAGATTACTTACATACCATGTAGTAAAAGCAAAAAATGGGAAAAAAGGACTTTAAACATACATGAAAACATTTTTATAAAACATGGACATGGATGATAAATATTACCCCAGTAAATACTTACGTATAAGCAATCTCGGATAGAAAACAATTGAGATTGCAACATTATCCCTTACCTTAGGTCTGATATGCTTCGTATGTATCCAAACCTCCTGTATAACAATTTAAATAATGTCATTGAATTATTACAGAATCATATTCATTGTTATTATATCATATATGGTTCACTTATGAATTTATATTACCCATTCTTTTGGAAATTCATGTTAATGTCGCGTTTTGGGTAAAATCGTTTCATTTGTCGTTCGGGTTTTAACTTGTAATTATTCATATGATTACTTAGATCAAAATTACTTATATCCAGAATGTAAAACATGATTTATATATACTATATATTCAGAATATACATATATATAATAGATTGATAAATGGAAATAAATACATTGTTCATGGAGATGGTAGTCCGTACGTACGCATGAACGTTGTTTTAATTTCCTTATTGAATTGAATGGAATTAAGTAATAATATATATATATATATATATGTATAAATAAATATAGTAGCCTCTATTATGTCATATATTTAATTATTATTCATTATATATACTTTATAATCATTTTTTAATGGTTAATCATGGAAAATGAATCTCATCGCATTCATGGAGACGGTAGTCCGTACGTACGAACGAGCGATGATATCATTCCCATGATCGTGGAATTGTATTGGAGTGTATGTATAATATTACAGAATCAATATCACTTTAAAATAACCATATATAGTTATTTATTTACACCATTATACCCATCCATGTAAGGTGGTGGTCGAAAACAGATCACACCATGGTGTGGAGACGGTATTCCGTACGCACGCACGCGTTGTGATTTCGTTTTCCGTAGGATGGATAGAAGGTGAAATAGAATTGTTTCATATTTATAATAATATACATGTATATTAGTGACACTGATTTTATTACTTCATAATGAAACAACTAAAGAAGAGGAAGTATAAGAATAAATAAATTTCAAAGAATCGGTAATAGATATTACCTATTCTTTGAAGCGCTTCTTTAGGACCTCCACTTAGGGCACTAAATTGGTCTTTGAAGAAGACCAGGAACTCTAGGATGTTTCTAGGGAAGTGGAAAAGATAATTTGGCATGGGTTGGACGAGCTTGAAGGCTCAAAGTGGTGTGAGGAGAAGAGGGAGGAGGTGGCCTTTTATAAGGGAGGAGAGTGACACCTTTGAAAAAACTAAAAATATTATTTTATTATAAAGTCATATTCGGTTTTTAATAGCTCCAAATTGATTTATTTGGAAGCTAAGGTGGTGATGGGTCGCAATACTCTCATCCAATAGAATTTGGACAAGTTTTGGTTACTATTTTAACCTTATCATTTAGATTTAAATCTAAGGTAAATAATTTAACTTTTACAGTGTCTTTTTTTGTTTTATTACAATATATGGTTAATAAACATACTACAACAAGTCAAACGAACCCCAAGTGGTTCATTATTAATATATATATCCTTAGATAAGTCATTTGGACTATCCTTATATTTTTGTAAATAAAATAAAAATTAATAATATAATATTTGTTTTAAAAACTATTTTATGTCAATTTTGACACTATTTGGTACTTGATTTTTTGTGAAAATCCTTGCAGAATGATTAGTTAGAAAAAAGTTAATTATATCAATACTAACATGTCATAGTAACCTCTAAAATTAGTTAAATTCATAAAAAGTCTCAAATTACATTTATTTGGGTGTTTATAATATCAATTATTTTAATATTTCATTATTTAGGTAATTACTACATCACCATTGTGTCATAAATAACATAAATTATTTAATGTCTAAAAATTATAAATAAAATACCATTAGGTAGGAAATCTTTGTATCTTTCTAATTATTATTTATAGTCGAATTTATCTCATTTTTAACCCTATATTAAAAATTAATTAGTTATTAAACATTGATTTTAACTATTTTAACCCTTGTTTAAATAAATTAATAATAAATGTCCTAATCTAATCCAAGTGGACCTAAATGGTCATATTTTATTAGTAAGGTTGTTTTTAGTCGAATTATACTTATCCAATAGAATTAGGACATGTGTTAGGGTAATATTAATATCATATGTACCCTTAATTACCCTATTTACTTTTAACCGTGGTAAATAAAAGTAAAAAGTTACTATTCACCAAAAATTATTTTTATCTCATTGAACCACATTTTAGTCCTTGATATTAACCGTTTCTCTTGGATTTTTGAAAATCAATTCACATAAGTGGTAAAATTTAAATGAAATGTCAGTTTTTTTTAACTACCACTAAGTGGTTTCACTATTCATCGAAAATTGAGGTTTTTCAGAAAAATATCAAAAACTCAGCCTAAGAATTATTTGATATTCCAAATTCAAAAGTGATATCTATTTTTCAAAATTCAAAAAATAGAGGTGGAATTAAATAATTTTAAAATTAATTCCCGTTATCAAAAAAAATAGCATGTTTTAAAGAAACAAAAACTATCAAAAGATTGATACTTATTTATATCAAATTTCTAAGTGAAATTAATTCCAATGAAAATCATTGAATTAAATGGTAAAAATATATTCTAATTAAAATTTAAACAAATTAAAAAGAATATCTAACCATATAAATTATTGCGATGAAAAAAGTTGTTTTTAATTAAAATATAGCGTGTCTCAACTATTCATTAAAATATGACAGTTTCAGAATACTATGAAATATTTATCCAAAGTAAATTTTTATATATAGATTACAAGAAGAATTTTATTTTGTCAAATTTTACTTATAAACATGTCAAAAACAAGATTTAAGGTGGGTACGCCATCAAATGGCTACAAAAATGCATTTTTTGAAAAATACTTATTTTACTTGAAAATTTTATTTTACTCTTATACCATGTTCTAGAAAATGAGTAATATTTATAATAGTGTTATAAAATTCAAAATGTAGTTAATACTATTCATAACGGCTAGTTTGTGATAATATTATAACCATATATCATTGTTTAGTGAAACTCGGTATTGCGTACAACACACGCTATCGAGGAAGGTCGCAATTGCATGTAATGCAAGCCAGGTCAGGGTTGCGTGTAGTGAAATATCTCTTTGGTGTAGCATAAAACAAAATAAATGAACGAAATTAAAATAATATTCTTCATAAAATCTCGGGGTGTTACATTCTACCCCCCTTAAAATTAATTTCATCCTCGAAATTAATCGTGGTTATAAATCGTTTACTATTCAAAGAAACCCACATCGTAAAAAGGAATAATAAAACTTAATTTAAAAACTAAAGTATAAAATGTAACGATTAACCAAATTAACTCATCACTGGGTTTCCATATAGGAGAACATAAGTGAAAATATGGATATGGAAGAAAAATCTAACCATCAAGTTCTGATGTAGAGTGGTAGAAAACATAGCTATGAAAAATCCAACAATCACAAAGCCATAAATTTGTGATGATCTAGGGTACCATATAATTCATCAGATATAAGATCACTAGGAAAACATTTTTGGTTTTCAATATCATTTCCCTAAAGTTGAAAATTTTAAATTAGAAGAAATACTTGCTTGATTTTGGTACAATCTCACTGTTGTTCGTTCTTTGAAAAATTTCCACTTCATCTCTTAAAGAAATGAAGTTGAATTTGTTATTCGTGAAGTGTTAAGAGATCGTGTGATAGCATTATGGCTCATTCCATCTGTGTCAAACAAAAGGTTAGCAAAAGTTATCAAATATACATAAGTCCATCTATAGCGAGGTTAATCAAATACGGTTCCAAAAATAAACTTATACTTCATATATCATCCTGCTAAATAAAATAAAACTAGTTTCTACTAATCAGGGACTTCTTGCAGGATAGTGGTAGATGATAAATGCCAGTCGTACTTCGGTTGTGGGTTCGATTCCCACAGCATTGTCCGACGCGATGGGTTGTCGCCCATCCTACAGGTTGTCCTTTTTCTAAAACTACATTACAATAACATCCCATCAATAATATCGAAAAACGTTCTATCCATAACAATACTAACTTATGTCCAACATAATCCATTCCAATGTTCAGGCTTATCTAAAATACTTCGGTCCAAGCTCATAGTATAAAGAAAATTATTACTTGAAATGTCAGATAACAATCACATCAATTCCATCATTTATCCCCCATATATTATAAGATATATCTTGTTGGTAAAATTACAAACATGTGAATACCTTAATCATGTATTCTCTTGAAAAATGAATACCCATTCAACCTTAGTGAAAACATGAATGTTGTTAAATTTTAACACTTCCCACATACCAAAATCCCAAAAATTATATATACTCAAACCATAATATCACTTAATCCTTATATCAGTAATGAGCTCATGAATACAATCAAACATCTCATTATCTTCTTATCCCTTCATTATGCACATATCATCTACTTTCCAAAAATATCTGAATAACCTTTCATGGTTACCGGTACCATTCTCTATATACATTCAAATACTTTAGGAAAACAATAGTGTAACAATCCTTAGATGATTCTTTATTCCATAGTACCATTAACTATACAACATAACTCTTGATAAACATACAATCATTCCACTACTTTCTTAAACAACTGAATGAGCTTCAACACTTCTTTCTTATCATATATCATTTGTAGTCTCCTCATCATCATCCACATAAATACTACCCATATGACCACGCTGATTCTCTTCATGAGATTTTCCCTTAGGGCATTGGTTTTCATAATGCTCGTACATTCCACATTTAAAACATCTAATCATTTTTTACATCGTAGCAATACCATTATCCTTCTCCATGGTGTAAACTGAACCTTTTCCCTTTCACTTACTGGATTTGTGTCCTTCTTTTCCACACCCAAAACATCTTCCAATTCATTTGAAACATTCTCCTTGATTCCTCTTCCCAAAATATTTACATGAGGGGAATTGAACTTTCTTTCCTCTACGATCAGCATGAAACTCCATCTTTCTCTTACTAGCTGAGTCAGGATACTTACCAAATTTGAGATTATTGATCATATTATGAGATTGCTGATTATCCATAATAACGATGTTTGGACTTCCATATCCTGTTTCATTTGGTTTATCATGAAAAATATCATTCCATTGTCCATCATATCCTCTATTATCGTGAATCTTCTTGTTTCTAGCCATTTTCTAAAACCCAAAAAGAATAGTGTGAGAGGAAACAATCATGCTTGGGAAAAAACATAGTAATGGGGGAGTAACCTCAATATCTAACATCATAGGTTAAATTCTAATATCGTTACCGTAGTTCTTGGACTATATCCTATACGTATACTTATCCTTAGGGACATCCATAGACATACCTTAGAAATATCTCTAGGGATCTCACTAACGTTTTCACATCCTAGTTTCCAAAGGTTGAATAAACCTTTCCTCTGATACCAACTGTAGAGACCCAAATCTTGACGTACATGGACATTACATTACTTTTTTGGAATACTTATTACATAACTTAAACAGACACACAAGGACCGTAATAGTTTAGTGTCTTTGGAAACTCGTAATATAATCTTCTAATCGTGGTGAAAGATCTTCAACATCTCCCACAAATATCTTCTCCTATTTTTTCATACCTAAAAACTTTATTTATATCTTGGGGAAAAGAAAAGATAAAAGGGTAGAGATCAAATGCCCAGCATGGGTAAACATAGAGAACATAAAACAATCCATAAACATTTGAATGCAAAAACTTGAACATAAAATCTAAACATCAAAATCTTGATCAAAGACATGAATCTTGGAAGTACGTAAGGCATATATTATAAGGTAACATCAATCATGATAAAATATCATGGGAATAAAACATGTAATTGTGGAAACCATTAATCACATGATATTATTTCAATAGTATCCAAGGCATTGCTGGCAAGAACATCTTACTGGAAAAAGTCCCTTTCGGAATCGAGTTCACTCCTCGTTCCAGTCCTGTAACACTGAACCGGATTAACTTACTGTTCCAGATATTTCTATATCATGAGATACAAATCTTTACCCAATACATTGGAGGGAGATATAGGTCCCACCCATCTCATAATGAAATCATTCTTACTTTTTCCACAAAATAAACTTAAAACAACCATCATAACCCAAAGAATAAAATGGGTTTCATAAACATCATCCCATCATCTCATAATCCATATAAAACAAATGGATATTTCATTATAAGAAAATTTAAACCATATAAATCATATAGACATTAAAATATAAACATACACATATGAAATAATGTCATCTTAGATGGAAAATGGTTTTGATAAAACATTTGAAATGAATTATTCAGGAAAATATCCTTTCTTCTTCAAAATCATTTTCTTTTCACAAAATGGCATGGAATTTTAAAATAACAGTATTTTGTTGAAAATTTTCATAAAATCATGTAGAGGAAGATTCATGAAAATGAGGCATTATGAAACCATAAAAATCCTTTAATTCCGTATAAGTTAAAAATAACATTCTTCTCATACTTTTGGTAGAAAAGTTAAAAAGTACCTCGTATGGTAATAAAAAAGGATTCCTTTCATACCATGTAGTAAAAGTCAGAAATGGGAAAAAGTTAATTTAAACATTCATGAAAACATTTTTATAAAACTTGGACATGGATGATAAATTTTACTCCAGTAAATACTTACGTATAAGCAATCTCGGATAGAAAACAATTGAGATTGCAACATTATCCCTTACCTTAGGTCTGATATGATTCGTACGTATCAAAAACTCTTATATAATGATTTAAATAACATCATTGACTTATTACAGAATCATATTCATTGTTATTATATCATTTATGGTTCACTTATGACTTTATATTACCCGTTCTTTTGTAAATTCATGTTAAAGTATCGTTTTGGGTAAAATCGTTTCATTTTTCGTTCATGTTTTACCTTGTAATTATTCATATGATTACTTAGATCATGATTAATTATATCCAAAATGTAAAACATGATTTATATATAATATATATTCAGAATATAAATATATATAATAGATCGATAAATGGAAATAAATACACCGTTCATGGAGACGGTAGTCCGTACATATGCATGAACGTTGTTTTCGTTTCCTTATTGAATTGAATGGAATTAAGTAGATTATATATATATATATATGTGTATGTATACATAAAACCAGTAGCTTAATTATGTCATATATTTCATTATTATTCATTATATATAATTTATAATCATTCTTTAATGGTTAATAATGGGAAATGAACCTCATCGCATTCGTGGAGACGGTAGCCCATACGTACGCACGAGTGATGATATCATTCCCATGATCGTGAAATTGTATTGAAGTGTATGTATAATATTTCAGAATCAATATCACTTTACAATAACCACATATATTTAATTATTTACACCATTATACCCATCCATGTAAGGTGGTGGTCCAAAAAATATTACACCACGGCGTGGAGACGGTATTCAGTACGCACGCACGCGCGGTGATTTCATTTTTTGTAGGATGGATAGAAGGTGAAATAGGGTTGTTTAATATTTATAATAACATACAATTATATTAGTGATACTGTTGTTATTACTTCATAATGAAACAACTAAATAAGAGGAATTATAAGAAGATATAAATTTAGAAGAATCGGTAACGGATATTACCTCTTCTTTGAAGCGCCTCTTTGAGACCTCCTCTTAGAGCAATAAAATTGGTCTCTAAAGAAGATCAGGACCTCTAGGATGTTTCTAGGGAAGTGGAGAAGGTAATTTGGCAGGGTTTGGATGAGTGTGAAGGCTCAAAGTGGTGTGAGGAGAAGAGGGAGGAGGTGCCCTTTTATAAGGGAGGAGAGGGGAACCTTTGGAAAAACAAAACATATTATTTTATTATAAAGTCATATTCAGTTTTTAATAGCTACAAGTTGATTTATTTCGAAGATAAGGTAGGGATGGGTCGAAATAATCTCATCAAATAGAATTTGGACATGTTTTGGTTACTATTTTAACCTTATCATTTAGATTTAACTCTAACTTAAATAATTTAACTTTTACCGTGTCTTTTTTTGTTTTCTTACACTATATGGTTAATAAACTTACTATAACAAGACAAACGTACCCCAAGTGGTTCATTATTAATATATATATCCTTAGCTAAGTCATTTGGCCGAACCTTATATTTTTTGAAATAAAATGACAATTAATAATATAATATTTGTTTTAAAAATTATTTTATGTCAATTTTGACACTATTTGGAACTTGATTTTTGTGAAAATCCTATCAGAATGGTTAGTTCTAAAAAAGTTAATTATATCAATAATAACATGTCATATTAACCTATAAAATTATTTTAATTCATAAAAAGTCTCAAATTACATTTATTTGGGTATTTATAATATTGATTATTTAATATTTCAATATTTAGGTAATTATTGCATCACCATTGTTTCATTAATAACATAAATTATTTAATGTCAAAAAATTATAAATAAAATACCATTTGGTATGAAAGAATTCTATATTTCTAATGAATATTTATAGTCGAATTTATGTTATGTATAACCCTATATTAAAAATAAATTATTTATTAAACTTTGATTTTAACTATTTTAACCCTTATTTAAATAAATTAATAATAAATTTCCTAATCTAATCCAAGTGGCCCTAAATGGTCATATTTTATTCCTAAGGTTGTTTTGGGTCGAATTATACTTATCCAATATAATTAGGACATGTGTTAGGGTAATATTAATATCATATGTAACCTTAATTACCATATTTACGTTTAACCGTGGTAAATAAAGTAAAAAAGATATTATTCACCAAAAATTATTTTCATCTCATTAAACCAAATTTTAGTCCTTGATATTAACAGTTTCTCTCAGATTTTCGAAATGAAATTCACATAAGTCGTAAAATTTAAATGAAAAAGTCATTTTTTAACTACCACTAAGTAGTTCCACTATTCATCAAAAATTGAAGTTTTTCAGAAAAATATCAAAAATTCAACCGAAGCATTATTTGATATTCCGAATTCAAAAGTGATTTCTATTTTTCAAAATTCAAAACATAGAAGTGGAATTAATTAATTTTAAAATTAATTCCCGTTATCAAAACAAATAGTGTGTTTTAAAGAAACAAAAACTATCAAAAGTATGATACTTCTTTATATCCAATTTCAAAGTGAAATTAATTCCAATGAACAACATTAGATTAAATGGTAAAAATATATTCAAATTACAATTAAAAACCAATTAAAAAGATAATCTAACCATATAAATTGTTGTGATGAAAAAATTTGTTTTTAATTAAAATATAGCGTGTTTTTACTATTCATTAAAAAATGACAGTTATCAGAATAATATGAAAAAATTATCCAAAGTAAATTTTTATATCCTGATTCCAAATAATAATTTTATTTTGCCAAATTGAACTTATAGACATGTCAAAAACAAGATTTAAGGTGGGTGTGCCATCAAAAGGCGGCAAAACTGTATTTTTAAAAAAATACTGACTTTACCCGAAAAAATTATTTTATTCTCATACCATGTTCTAGAAAATGAGTAAGATGAATAATAATGTTATAAAATTCAAAATGTAGTTAATACTATTCATAATGGCTAGTTCTTGATAATATTATAACCATATATCATTGTTCAGTGAAACTCGGTATTGCATACAACACAAGCTATCGAGAAAGGTCGCGATTGCGTGTAATGCAAGCCAGGTCAGGGTTGCGTGTAGTGAAATCTCTCTTTGGTGTAGAGTACAACACAATATATCAACGAAATTAAAATAATATTCTTCATAATATCTCGGGGTGTTACATTAAACCCCTCTTAAAATGATTTTCATCCTCGAAATTCATCGGGGTTATAAATCGTTTACTATTCATAGAAACCCACATCGTAAAAAGGAATACTAAAACATAATTTTAAAAACTAAAGTATGAAATGTAACGATTAGCCAAAGTAACTCATCACTGGGTTTCCATATAGGAGAACATAGGTAAAAATATGGATATGGACGAAAAATCTAACCTTCAAGTTCTCATGGAGAGTGGTAGAGAACATAGCAATGAAAAAGCCAACAATCCAAAAGCCATAAATTTTTCATGATCTAGGGTACCATCTGATTCATCGGATATAAGATCACTAGGAAAAAAAATTTGGTTTTCAATATCATTTCCCTAAAGTTGAAAATTTGGAATTAGATGAAATACTTTCTTGATTTTGGTATAATATCACTGTTGTTCGTTCTTTGAACAATTTCCACTTCATATCTTAATGAAATGAAGTTGAATTTGTTATTCGTGAAGTGTTAAAATATCATGTGATAAAATGATTGGTCATTCCATCTATTTCAAAACAAAGTTTACAAAAATTTATCAAATATACATAAGTCCATCTATGGTGAGGTTAATCATATACGATTCCAAAAATGAACTTATACTTAATATATCATACTGCTAAATAAAATAAAACTTGTTTCTACTAACCAGGGTCTTCCTGTAGGCCAGTGGTAAGCGATAAAGGCCAGTCACACTTCAGTTGTGGGTTCGATTCCCACAACCTTGTACAACGCGATGGGTTGTCGCACATCCTGCAGGGTTTCCTTTTTCTAAAACTACATTACTATAACATCCCATCAATAATATCGAAAAAGTTATATCCTTAAACAATACTAACTTATGTCCAACATAATCCATTCCAATCTTTAGGATTATCTAAAATACTTCGGTCCAATCTCATAGTATGAAGAAAATTATTACTTGAAATGTCAGATAACAATCACGTGAATGCCATCATTTATCCCCCATATATCATAAGATATATCTTGTTGGTCAAATTACAAACATGTGAATACCTTAATCATGTATTCTCTTGGTGAATGAACACCCATTCAACCTTAGTGAAAACATGAATGTCGTTAAATTTTAACTCATTCCACATACCAAAATACCAAAATTTCTATATACTAAAACCATAATATCACATAGTCCTTATATCATTCATGATCTCATTAATACAATCGGACATCTTATTATCTTCCTATCCCTTCATTATGCACATATCATCTACTTTCCAAAAATATGTGAATAACCTGTCATGGTTACCGGTACAATTCACCACATACTTTGAAATAATTTAGGAAAACAATAGTGTAACAATCCTTAGATGATTCTTTATTCCATAGTACCATTAACTATACAATATAACTCTTGATAAAAATACAATCATTCCAATACCTTCTTAAAGAATTGAATGAGATTCAACACTTCTTTCATCTCATATATCATTTTTATTCTCCTCATCATCATCCACATAAATACTACCCATACGACCATGCTGATTCTCTTCATGAGATTTTCCCTTTGTGCATTGGTTTTCATAATGCATGTACATTCCACATTTAAAACATCTAATCATTGTTGATGTCATAGCAATACCATTATCCTTCTCCATGGTGTAAACTTATCCTTTTCCTTTCCACTTATTGGATTTGTGTCCTTATTTTCTGCACCCAAAGAATCTTCTAGTTCCTTTGAAACATTCTCCTTGATGACTCTTCCCACATGATTTACATGAGGGGAATTGAACTATCTTTCCTCTATGATCATCATGAAACTCCATATTTATCTTATTAGCTGAGTCGGGATACTTACCAAAGTTGAGATTATTGATCATATTATGAGATTGCTGATTAGGAATAATAATGATGTTTGGACTTCCAAATCCTGTTTCATTTGGTTTCTCTTGTAAAATATCATTCCTTTGTCCATCATATCCTCCATTATCGTGAATCTTCCTGTTTCCATCCATTTTCTAAAACCTAAAAAAATAGTGTGAGAGGAAAAAATCATGCTAGGGAAAACAACATAGTAAATGGGGAGTACCCTCAATATCTATCATCTTAGGTTAAATTCTAAGATCATTACCGTAGTTCTAGGACTATATCCTATACGTATACTTATCCTTAGGGACATCCCTAGACATACCTTAGAAATATCTCTAGTGATCTCACTAAAATTTTCGCATCCAAGTTTCTAAAGGTTGACTAAACCTTTCCACTGATACCAACTGTAGAGACCCAAAGCTTTACGTACATGGACATTACATTACTTTTGTAGAATACTTAGTACATAACAATAAACAGACACACAATGACCATAATAGTTTAGTGTCCTTGGAAACTCGGAATATAATCTACTAATCGTGGTGAAAGATCTTCAACATCTCCCATAAAGATCTTCCTCTTTTTTTCATACCTAAAACCATTCATTATATCCTAGGGAAAAGAATGCATAAAAGGGCTGTGCTCAAATGCTCAGTATGGGTAAACATAGAAAACACAAAACAATCCATAAACATTTGAATGCAAAAACATGAACATAAAATCTAAACATCAAAATCTTGAGCAAAGACATGAATCTTGGGAGTACACAAGGCATATATCATAAGGAAACATCAATCATGATAAACTAGCATGGGAATAAAACATGTAATTATGGCAACCATTAAGCACATGATATGATTTCCATAGTAGCGAAGGCATTGCTACTAAGACCATCTTAGTGGACAAAGTCCTTTTCTGAATCGAGTTCACTCCTCATTCCAATCCTGTAACACTAAACCAGATTAACTTACCGTTCCATCCTTGTCTATCTCATGAGATATAAATCTGTACCCAATGCATTGGAGAGAAATATAGGTCCCAGCCATCTCATAATGAAATCATTATTACTTGTGCCACAAAATAAACTTAAAACATTCATCATAACCCAAAGAATAAAATGGGTTTCATAAACATCATCCCATTATCTCATAATCCATATAAAACAAATGAAAATGTCATCATAAGAAAAGTGAAACCATATAAATCATAGAGACATTAAAATTAAAACATAAACATATGAAATAATGTCATCTTAGATGGAAAATGGTTTTGATAAAACATTTTAAATGAATTATTCAGGAAAATATCCTTTCTTATTCAAAATCATTTTCTTTTCACAAAATTCCATGCACTTTTAAAATAAAATTATTTTGTTGAAAATTGTCATAAAATAATGTAGGTAAAGTTTCATGAAAATGAGGTGTTATGAAACTGTAAAAATATGTCCATGCTGTATAAGTTAAAAATAACATTCTTCTCGTACTTTTGTTGGAAAAGTCAAAAAGTACCTCGTATGGTAATAAAAAAAAGATTCCTTTCATACCATGTAGTAAAAGTACAAAATGGGAAAAAATGACTTTAAACATACATGAAAACATTTCTATAAAACTTGGACATGGATGATAAATATTTCCCCAGTAAATACTTACGTATAAGCAATCTCGGATAGAAAACAATTGAGATTGCAACATTATCCCTTACTTTAGGTACGATATGCTTTGTACGTATCCAAACCTCCTGTATAATGATTTAAATAATGTCATTGACTTATTACAGAATCATATTCATTGTTATTATATCATATATGGTTCACTTATGACTTTATATTACCCGTTGTTTTGTAAATTTATGTTAATGTAGAGTTTTGGGTAAAATCGTTTCATTTGTCATTCGTGTTATAACTTGTAATTATTCATATGATTACTTAGATCATGATTACTTATATCCAGAATGTAAAACATGATTTATATATAATATATATTCATAATAGACATATATATAATAGATCTATAAATGGAAAGAAATACACCGTTCATGGAGACGGTAGTCCGTACGTACGCATAAATGATGTTTTCGTTTCTTTATATTGAATTGAATGGAATTAAGTGGATGAAATATATATATATAAATAAATCTAGTAGATTCATTATGTAACATATTTCATTATTATTCACAATATATACTTTATAATCATTCTTGAATGGTTAATCACAGAAAATAAATCTCATCACATTTGTGGAGACGGTAGTCCGTACGTACACATGAGCGATTATATCATTCCCATGATCGTGGAATTGTATTTAAGTGTATGTATAATATTAAAGAATCAATATCACTTTACAATAACCATATATCGTTATTTATTTACACCATTATACCCATCCATGTAAGGTGGTGGTCGAAAACAGATTACACCATGGCGTGGAGACGGTGTTCCGTACGTACGCACACACGGTGATTTCATTTTCCGTAGGATGGATAGAAGGTGAAATAGGGTTGTTTCATATTTATAATAAAATAAAAGTATGTGAGTGATACTTATTTTATTACTTCATAATTAAACAACTAAAGAAGAGGAAGTAGAAGAAGAAATAAATATGACCGAATCGGTAACGGATATTACCTCTTCTTTGAAGCGCCTCTTTGAGACCTCCTCTTAGGGAACTAAAATTGGTATTTGAAGAAGACCGGGACCTATAGGATGTTTCTAGGGAATTTTAGAAGATAATTTTGCAGGGTTTGGCCGATATTGAAGGCTCAAAGTGGTGTGAGGAGAAGAGGGAGGAGGTTCCCTTTTATAAGGGAGGAGAGGGGCACCTTTGGAAAAACTAAATATATTATTTTATTATAAAGTCTTATTCAGTTTTTAATAGCTCCAAATTGATTTATTTCGAAGCTAAGATGGGGATGGGTCGAAATACTCTCATACAATATATTGTGGACATGTTTTGGTTACTATTTTAACCTTATCATTTAGATTTAACTCGGAGTTAAATAATTTAACTTTTACCGTGCCTTTTTTTGTTTTCTAGCACTATATGGTTAATAAAAATACTATAACAAGCCAAAAGAACCCCAAGTGGTAAATTATTAATATATATATCCTTATCTAAGTCATTTGTCCGATACTTAGATTTTCAAGAATAAAATAACAATTAATAATATAATATTTGTTTTAAAAACTATTTTATGTCAATTTTGACACTATTTGGTACTTGATTTTTGGGAAAATCCTAACAGAATGATTAGTTCAAAAAAAAGATAATTAAATCAATACTAACATGACATATTAACCTAGAAAATTATTGGAATTCATAAAAAGTCTCAAATTACATTTATTTGGGTATTTATAATATCAATTATTTTAATATTTCATTATTTAGGTAATTACTGCTTCACCATTGTGTCATAAATAACATAAATTATTTACTGTCTAAAAATTATAAAAAAAATACCATTAGGTATGAAATTTTTATTCTTTCTAATGAATATTTATAGTCGAATTTATCTTATGTATAACCCTATATTAAAAATGAATTACTTATTAAACTTTGATTTTAACTATTTTAACCCTTGATTAAATAAATTAATAATAAATGTCCTATTCTAATCCTTGTGGACCTAAATGGTCATATTTTATTCCTAAGGTTTTTTTGGTCTAATTATATTTATCCAATAGAATTATGACATGTGTTAGGGTAATATTAATATCATATGTACCCTTAATTACCCAATTTACTTTTAACCGTGGTAAATACAAGTAAAAAGTTACTATTCACCAAAAAAATATTTTCATCTCATTGAACCACATTTTAGTCATTGATATTAACTGTGACTCTTGGATTTTAGAAATTCAATTCACAGAAGTGGTAAAAGTTAAATGAAAAAGTCAGTTTTTTTACTACCACTAAGTGGTTTCACTATTCATCGAAAATTGATGTTTTTCCGAAAAATATAAAAAATTCATCCTAAGAATTATCTGATATTCTAAATTCAAAAGTGATGTCTGTTTTTCCAAATTCAAAACATAGAGGTGGAATTAATTAATTTTAAAATTAATTCCCGTTATCAAAACAAATAGCGTGTTTTAAAAAAAAAACTATCAAAAGATTGATGCTTGTTTATATCCAATTTCAAAGTGAAATTAATTCCAATGAACAACATTGGATTAAATGGTAAAAATATATTCTTATTACACTTTAAAACCAATTAAAAAAAATAATATAACCATATAAATTATTTCAATGAAAAAAGTTGTTTTTAATTAAAATATAGCATGTTTTTACTATTCATTAAAATATGACAGTTATCAGAATAATATGGAAAATTTATCCAAAGTAAATTTTTATATCCTGATTCCAAAGAAGAATTTTATTTTGTCAAATTGAACTTATATACATGTCAAAAACAAGATTTAAGGTGGGTGTGCCACCAAAAGGCGGAAAAACGTCATTTTTTTTAAAATAATTATTTTACCCGAAAAAATAATTTTATTCTCATAACATGTTCTAGAAAATGAGTAAGATGAATAATAATGTTATAAAATTCAAAATGTAGTTAATACTATTCATAACGGCTAGGTCATGATAATATTATAACCACATATCGTTGTTTAGTGAATCCCGGTATTGCGTACAACACACGCTATCGAGGAAGGTCGTGATTGCGTGTAATGCAAGCCAGGTCAAGGTTGCATGTAGTGCAATATCTCTTTAGTGTAGTGTACAACACAATACATCAATGAAATTAAAATAATATTCTTCATAAAATCTTGGGGTGTTACATTGCTTATGCATCAAAACAGTTGAAGAATCATGAGAAAAATTATCCAACTCATGATCTTGAGTTAGCAGTCGTAATCTTTGCTCTGAAAATATGGAGGCATTATCTCTACAGAGAGTGATGTGAGATCTATATGGATCAAAAGAGTTTGAAATACATTTTCACACAAAAATAACTCAACATGAGGCAAATAAGATGGCTCGTGTTACTAAAATATTATGATTCTTCAATACACTACGAGCCAGGAAAGGCGAATAAGGTGGAAGATGCATTATGCAGGAAAGATCATGGCCTTCTGGCTCAAGTGAGGATTGAAAGTGATCCTATATTCATGGATATACTGAATATGGATATGGGAATTATTATGTAAGGGGAAACATCACTCCTCTTTAAAATTATTACTAATCCATCTTTACTAGAAAAGATAAAAATTCTCAATCTGATGAAAAGAATCAGCAAAAGAAAATTAATGCTGTTAAGGATGGTAGACTGGCTGAATTCATGTATGAAGAAGGAGTTCCAAAGTTTGGGAAGAGTTTATATGTTCCATTATTACCTGAGCTAAAAAAGGGAACTATTAGATGATTCTCATAGCTCAAATGTCTCTATACACCTGGGTAGCACCAAGATGTATAGATATCAGAAGGAATATTTTTGGTGGGATAATATGAAGTGAGAAATTTCTTGACTATATGTCAAGGTGTCTAGTTTGTCAACAAGTGAAGCCAGAGAGAAAACATCCCAAAGTATTGTTGCAACCTCTACCTATTCCTCTGTGAATGTTGGATAACATTACGATGGATTTTGTCACTGGACTACCAAGGACACCTTGAAGGAATGATGTAATATGGGTAATTGTTGATTGTCTCACTAAAACAGCACATTACCTTCCAATATGAGAGGATTTACCACTTTAGAACCTGTTAAGGCTTTATATTAATGAATTTTTGAAACTTCATGGTGCACCTCTAACAATTTTCTCTGATCGAGATCTGCGGTTTACGTCAAGATTCTGGAAAAGTCTCCAGAAGGCTTTTAATACTGAGATTCATATGAGTACCACATGTCACCCCCAAACCGATGGACAACCTGAAAGGACTATTCAAATTCTAGAAGATATGTTGAGGTCATGTTCACTTGACTTCCAAGGTATGTGGGATCAATACTCTCCTTTGGTGGAATTTTCATACAACAATAGTTTCTATTCTAGTATTCAAATGTCTCCATATGAAGCATTACATGGAAAGAGATGTCGAACTCCAACTTGTTGGGATGAAGTTGGTGAGAGGAAAATTATTGGCCTAGAAATTATTAAAGAGACCACGAAAAAGGTGAAGAAAATACAAGCCCATATTAAAGAAGCCCAAAGTAGGAAAAAGAGTTATGCTGACAACTGGAGAAAGTACTTGGAATTTCAAGTGAGAGATAATTTTTTTCTAAAAGTATCTCCATGGAAGGGTGTCTTAAGGTTTGGTAAGAAAGGGAAAATAAGCCCAAGGTATATAGGACCATTTTCAATTTTCGGAAGAATCAGAGCTGTAGCTTACCATTTAGAGACGATGCCAAATCTCTCCAGAGTTCATGATGTGTTCCACGTATCGTTGTTAAAGAACTACATGCCAGACCCAACACATTTACTCACATATGACGAAATAGAACTGGAACCTGATTTATCATACTGTGAAAAGCCTATCAATATTCTTGACACAAGGGAGAAAGTATTGAGAAATCGAACAAATCATCTAGTAAAGGTTCTTTGGAGAAATCAGTGTGTGGGGGAAGCTACATGGGAACTAGAGGATTTCATGAAGAAGAACCACCCACATCTTTTTAGTGGGCTCTATTCATAAACATTCGAGGACAAAATTTCAGAAAGAGGGAATAATTTAGCACCCTGAACATATTATGGTATTTTTATCTTAAGTACATTCTATTCATCACTGTGTTCCTTTGAAACAACCCTAGGATATTTAGGAGATAGTAAAAACCTATCCATTAAGTATAAATTTTCCACTACAATGTTTTGAATTTCGGAAAAAGGTCATCTAGAGTTGTAATCAGTAAGTCATATGGAGTCTGATAAAACAAACTCAGTTTTTGGTGAATAGTAACATACCCTTATGAATAGTAATATGACCCTTATGAATAGTAAATAATATTATTATTTCATTTTCTTAAGGCAACAAGATAATGAGATCTTAATTAATTTTTCAATGTCACATAAAACTAACTGCACTTCAAGATTGTTATTTCTCGAATTAAATATGAGCTTATTTAAAAATTAAATAAATAATATTTAGAAAATTATTTTTGAAAAATGGATTTCACTTTTTAATTATACATGTCGAAAAACAGTAGGGTTGAATTTTTGGGATTTTTCTGAAATTCTTAAATTTTTTATGAATAGTGAAATATGGTAAAATACCATATATTCAATTTATTAGTAAAATATACAATATATGACATCAGAAGTGATACAAGACCACTTGGTTCGAACTCACATTCCATTATTACTATTAGGGGTAACATGAAACAATACTATTGGTTGTCTTGATTGAAATAATAAAATAATGAAATTAAATATTAAAAATTTACCACTCTCCTCCACTATAAACCCCCCCCCCCCACCTCTTCTCTTCACTCCTCTAAGCCTTGAATATCCTCAAATTTCTGCCCAATAATCCTCCCAAGTCTCTTCCCCACATCCTAGATATACTGGTCTCACCAGAAGACCAAAACCAAAGCCCTTAAGAAAGATCTCAAGGATAAGAGATCAAGAGGTAAACAACCTCTGTTATTCTCTTTCTTTTCTTTCATTTTATGTTATTCTATTCCATTCCCTTTGTCTTGTGGTGGAATATTTAATTAAAAATTTCCCCTTACTATCCATATTATGTATGAATTATGAGATATTCCATTCCTCTCATCATACTATTTTTATGAAATTTTAAGTGACGTCGTTAGGTTGCCGTATTTTCATGAGAAATTTATCAAGTTTTCATTCATTTTAAATATTTCTTTTTTTTATTCTTCTTTCCTCAACTCATATTAACCAGGAGGAATGAATTCTCAAAAATATTTTATATTCTGGATATTCTAATGTTTATGGAAAATTCCTCACAACTATTATTCTCTTCTCCCACTCATTTAAGGAATAAAAACATTTTCCGTGATGTGTCGAATTACCGACATCGTGGAAGTTGTAATTTCAATTTCCATTAATTATATTAAGTCTGGTCATGAAACTAAATACATGGTTGAAACATGTCATTATATATGTTTTTTATCTTGATTAAAATTCTGGAATCTTTATACGTACATAATATGGAATAATAATATGAAACAAGTTTATTGAGCACAAAACTTCCAAGCCAAATTCAAGCGTTTATTTTTAACTCATCGAATGAGTCATCCTCATTGTATATAACCAGTATCATTATAAGAACATTTATGTATCATTAATTTCAGAAACAATTTATGTTAACAATTCTGGATGTTTAACCATATTTCAAACCATCTTCCATTCATGAATACAAGTAAATGAATCATGAAACTAAGTAAGAAATTGCCTCCAAAACAATAAGATTTAATCTCTTAAACCCATCAAAGAGGCCATTAATTAACTTAATAAGGTTATATCATATCAATTAAATGTTTATTAGGTTCTAGAATTATTAATTAATGAATCTAAAATTGATTATTCAGGTTGTCAAGAACAATCGATAACACACTAGAGCAAAACGTAAGGGGTTTCTCATCTCACATTCATTTCTGTGAGAATTTTGGTGTTCGCCACTTATTTCTTGTATGTGGTATATGTGTACTGAAATTTGATATATAATAACATGATTCTCTTTATATTCATGTTATTCAATGATTCACTGGATTTTCATTAAGTTCTGGTCATATGATCCGACTGATTACGTTGTGGTAAAGGACTTTGTCTCAACTACATTTTCGTTGTGACTAAATTTTTATTGTGCACCTAATTATCCTAATGTGGTGTTTCTACTGCCCATTTGAGATCACTTTTCATTTGAAATTATATTTATATTAAATATCCATAAACTCATATCATAGATATGTTTTTTGACTAAATCGTATACCATTTTACATAGATTGTTTATTTGGATAGTTATTATGGAAATATTAATGAATCCGCAGACTCTACTCTATATGGATATTTAAAAAGGCATATTGATCTTTTATTTAATAAATGTATAAAGAATTCTTGGTCATGAAGTGGCGTATGGGTCCCTCTATAGCCCCTCGAGGCATCGGTAGGTCTCATGAGACTAAACAGTTTGGCGACAAACCCTTCGAGTTTGTTTCCAAAAATCAGACGAGTTTCTACCAATAGAACCAAACCATTTTTATGATATTTTGGTTCATGTTCCAGATACATGACTTCCAATTAATAAGAATTATATTTATTCATTTTCAGTTATTATTATTATCCATGAGGTTTTCACTATGACAAAATCCATGGATGAAGTTTCATTCTCAGATTATTATTGGCATTAGTTATTCATTTATTCACTATGCCATTTTGATTATGTCAGATTGATTATTATTAAACTATTATTGTACTCATTATTCCACTATTTTTAACCCTTACTGATCATTTTATATCACCCTTTTCATTGTTTACCTTCAATAGGTTATAAGGAGGAGTTCATTTATTGAGTGCCAGTGGATGCAGTTTTTGTTCTTCATTATGGATTGTATCTTGTATCCCTATCCAATGTAATTTATGTTAAATCAATGTATCTAGTTTCTTCAAGACTACTAAACTGATCGTTCCATCAGGATTTTCATTCCTTCTAACCATGCCAATGTCACAAGTAATGCACCAGATCCAGCCTAGCGGGGTCGGGGTGTTACAATTTATAGATTAGTTATACATAAATTTTCAAATTAAGTTACATGATTCAATAGTTTTGATATTATACATTATGTTTCATTATGATATGATATAATATAGTGTATTCCATTATTTAGAAATGGATCCTAGAAAAAATAATGGAAACTGAATCAACACAAATAATCTATGTATGGATTTCCCTCAAATGAAAGATAATGATGTTGGAGTTGGAGATGAAAATGGTGTTGGGAAACCTATAACTATACTCGGACAATTGACTCGTGTTTTGAAAAATAACCTTATACGTATGGAGGATCTTTATCCAGATCATGGAGGAACAATTTTAGACCACTTCATGAGACAACGACCCCAATCATTTAATGGGACTAAAAATCCATTTTTAGTTGAGCGATGGATAAATTCCTTATATAAGATATTTCTTACATTGGGAAATAATAATAGGGATAAGGTTATCATGAAATTTTATTATCTCTTAGAATATGTGGATCAATGGTTTTCATTGATTCAAAATACTAAAGAGGAGGAATAAATTGAAAACATGGAATAGAATATTTTTAGGAAATTTTCATAAAAAAGTATTTTCCTCACAAATAGATAGCACATATAAAGGTTCAATTTCTAAGTTTGAGAGAAAATGAGGATAAGTATGTCTCAAACTATGATGATAACATTATAAGGTTTTAAAGTAATGTTACAGACTACATACATAACCTAGGGAGTAATTATGATTGTTTCTATGATGGGTAAAATCCATTCCACTGAAATGCATTGGTCTCCCAAACTTTCTCATTGTACAAAGATATATTATAATGTGTTGTCAAGATAGAGAATGAATTATTTAAGTCTTATGTATTTAAGTGAAAGAAAAAAATAAGAGAATGGTAGAGAAAGAGATAGATAAAGGGAAAAGGGAAAGAAGGTTTTTCCCATATGTGATAATTTTTGGAATAATCACCCCAATAATTTCCTAAAGGGAATGAGATATAGTTTTAGGTGTTGAGAGAAATGTCACTAGGCTCGTGATTATAAAGGAAATAAAGGATATATAAATGTACAATGTGTCAACTGTAAGGATATGGGGAACTATGAAAATGAATTTCCTAAGCATCAAGGAAATATAGCTCAGAATAATCAAAGGGATCAAGGTTAATCTTCTATTGTTACTACAATAAATGTTGAATAAATAAAGTATGTTTTCTTAGTTATAAGAATCCTAAGAAATATAAGGATTAGAATATAGTACTTCTTCATTAAGGATTTGAAACCATGAGTGTTTTTATTATGGTTTAAAGGTGGTGAAGGTATTAATATATTTGTTATTTGAAAGTAATATCTACATAATTGTTTTAAGAAAATATGATGTTAAGTTAGTTTTTGAAATTTAGTGACCTTCTTTCAAAAAAATTTGATGTTTGAATTTGGATAGATTTATTTTGGATGAGTCTTAAGGTAACAACATATGGAATGGATTTAGTTGAGCATTGGATATTATTATTTAATGTTTATGTATGATTTATCATACTGGATAATTTTTTCTAACAATTTTGGTTTTATTAGGAATTTAAAAGATAAAGGAATGACTTTTGGATCCTATTATTCATAAAAGTGATTCAGGTGTGAAAACATTAGTTTGAAACTTCATTTCCAACTGCATGGGATGAAGTCAAAGTATATTGAATTGTAAAAAAAAGGATTATATTATGCTTATGACAAGAGAAGAAATCAAATATGTGATTATCTGTAAATTAAACGAATCCATCAACTCTAGGAAAATTATTTTGGAACAAAACAATCTATGTTTACTTTTCTTACTAATAATTAAATGGTATTCTAATCAATTCCAATATTTATGGGTTTCTTATTGTTAATATTATCAGGACCATGTTCTCTATCACTATCCATCATAACGTGATAGTTATTTTCTCTTCGCTGACCATGATTTCCAATATATAACCCTACTATGTGTTATCTCAGGTGACCTTATTACTTCCCTTTTGTTATTTTAAAGTGTAGGTTTCATTAATCCTTTTTATGAAGTGGTATTTCCAAAAAGGTATTTTGAAAATTCAAACCCCTAAATTTTTATCTCAATATCAAAATTACAAGGACACAATTTATTAAACGGGGTAGAATGTAACAACCCAATTTTTTAAAAAGAAACACTATGTTTAATATCATACATGATACAACACATCGAGCTTTACTAAACAAATAAATATTATTATTTAAATGTTACCATTATAATCTAGCCATTATAATGAAAAGAATGAATAAGATTAAATGATTTATGAAAATAAGTTTTTAAAATTTAACTATAATGAATTATTTTGTGATAAATTATTTATAAATTAATATAAAACTTTCTCAAAAATAAAGGGAAATCATCTTTTAAAAAATTAATATAAATGCACACAAGTATGGTTTATACCAATAGAAAAATCACACTTTTTGGATTATATTATTAATATATATATATATAATATTCAACATAATTTTTAACATTCATCCTATGTGTTTTCTTGATATGATATAAGAACAAATCTAATTATACATATATAATATATATTTTTATAAAAAGACACATTTACCTCCTTTTAATGACGCACTTATTTTAAAACTAAAATTTTAAACATTTTGATATTTTATTTTTTAAAATAAAGATAATTTCTGAAAGTTAAATATCAAAATTTACTTCGGTTTATTTTTTTTTATTTTTCCATTAAGTTTCATGTTTTGATGAATTGTAAAAAGTATTGAATTTTAATTGAAAACATATTTTTCATCTAAATAATTTATAGTGATAAATTATAATTTTGATTGGTTTTAAAGTATAATTAGATATATTTTATATCTTTTAATCCAATTTAGGTCATTTTAATCATTTTTATATTTATTTTTGATATAAAAACATTTCAATATTTTGATCATTTTCACTTTGATAAAAAAAAATTCACCACGTCAATGGGATTAATTATAAATTAATTTTATCCAATTATTTGTTTTGAATTTTGAAAAATCGATTCTATTTTTTTAATTATAGGGTCCAAATTTAATAAATATGTCCCTTTTATTTTTGGAAAATATGAATAGTAACTATAGTTATTTTTATTATAAGGGTTAAGGGTAAATCAGGTAATTAAGGGTAAAAATAATATTATGAATATTGTAAAATTACTCTAAAACTTATCCTAATTTTATGGGATGATTAATTTTCAAATAAAATCATACTTGTTATGATTTAATTTCTTCTTGTAGCTACATGAATGACTTTATTCCTTTTATAGTATTTTATTTTAGGAAAACTCAAATATGTCGTACTCATGTTTTTAATAAGTATTACATTTTTTATATGTGGTTATTCAGCACATATATTCGACTATAAATATTAATTTGAAATATAAAGTTTTTATATTCATCATGATAATTTATTTTTAATTCTTAAGATTTAATTAATTACCCTAAAGGCATACACAATGATTATGCATTAATTATTTAATTAACGGAAATATCAAACCACTGATTTTAAAAATATTAAAATAAATATTATTTGAAATAATTAATGTCATTAAAAATATTAGAAGATTAATTTGACAATTTAGTGATTTTTTAGAATAATTTGTTTAAATATATCTTGTTTTATTATATTTTTAAAGTCAACTAATGAATAGTTTTAAAATTGACCTTAATTGTATTTTAAAAATTAATAATATTTTATAAAATGATATAAAATTTATAAACTTATAAAATTAGTCATAAGGATTTGAATAATGTTTTAATAATCTTACATGACTCAATTATGGTCTTTTTGATATTTTATAGTAACTATATTGACCTTCCAATAGTAAAAACACGTGTGGTCAAGGTAAGAGTTAAAGGGTTTAAATAAGGGTTAAAACCCAAAGATAAGGGTAATAATATGGAATAAACAAGTATAAAAATTATTGAATGATGTTATTGTGTTCCATACTCATCTTATATTATTAATAACTCAATTTTGATATATTGTTTATTGAAATTAATTTATATTAATTTAATATTTTGAGATTTTGCAAAAGTCCCTCTCACCTCAATTATAAAAGGTCACATCCTACCTCACTTATTAAAAACACATTCTACCTTCTATATCAACCAAAACCTAACCATTTCTCTTCTAAACATATTTATTTATGTTTAATTCAATAAGTGGCTTCAAAAATACCTACACTAGATCACATAAGAATGGATTAAAGTAAGTCTACAAAAGAAGAGGTAATCGTGTTTATCGAATCTTTAAAGTCAATTTCTTCTTCTCTTTTATTTTCATGTTTTGCTTCTATTATTAAATAATAACTAAAATATAATATATATTATGATATGTTATTATGATAATGGTATAACCATATTCCAAATTTTATCCATTCTATGAAAAATGACAACATCGTGCGTACGTACAAACGACTTACCATCTCTACGATGTGGTGTAATCTTTTTTTCATAACCATTATTCATGGATGGGTATAATGATAAAAATAATTGATAGATATGATAACTATGAAATAATATTAATTCTTTAAAAATTAATATACTATCCACTTCCTTTCCCTTTCTCCATTAGGAGAATGATATCGTCACTTGTGCTTATATAAGTCTTACCATCTCCACAACATGATGTGATTAATTTTCGATGTTAACAAATAAATAATGATTTGATAAATATATATAAAGAATAAATATGATATATATGAACTAAAAATAAATAAGGATATAAAATAAATATATCATATTCATAAGAAACATGACGTACATGATAAAACAGGTGTCAGAAAATGAACCAGTGAACACATGAAACAAGGGTAATAACAAAATATTATTTACAAAAAGATATAACAGTACCATATATGATATCATAAATATGGAAATGGATTTTTTTATAAATTAATAACATGATTTAAACCTTTATAAATGATGTTAAATCACGTTCAACTAAAAGAAGGTGCAAGGTAATGGATTTTTGTCTCAATTTTATTTCTGTGGGACACATAGCTTATACACTGCTTGATTCATTTTTTTATTTTATATACTACCTATGAAAGTATTTTATGAGTATTGTTCTAAAGATTATGATATTTTTATATCCATATTTTTCTTATTTCATGGGTAATATAATTCTACTGATTATAAAGTTGTAAGAGATATTTGAAAATCTAATTATTATTTGGGATTGTTTAAGTTTAAGTCTCAACTATAAAACATGTTTCTTCCATGTCCATGTTTTCAAAAAATATATTAAATTTTTTTACTTTTATCCTAAAAAATTTTAAAGACTTTTTACAAATGTCATAATTTTCAAAAAATGTTTTGAAAGGAATCTGTTTTAAATTTTTTAAATGAGGTAATTTGTGAAATTTTCTTTAAAAATATGGAAGGAATGTTTTTGGAACTATACGGAATAAGAGTTATTTTAAAAAGTCATCAGTAAATATTATATTGAATCTTCCTTTATAATTTTACCTAGCTCTTTTTATTTAAAATGTTATATTTTTATTAAAAATAATTGGCTTTTTAAAATATATTATTTCAAAGTAAAAAAGTATTGTTTTTTTCAAGAATATTAGATGATTTTATTAAAGTATTTTTATCTATATCAACATCCTGTTATTAATTTTATGATTCATTGAGGTTTTTATATTAATATATAATCTACCAAATTTTATTTAATTTTTTATGATTAGTTTGACTATTAATGTGCTATTTTGATACTATTCACTATATTACTCATAATGGTTTGTGATTATATTTTCGGATTGGGGGAAGTTATTTATATTTAATTGTATATTTTCTTTATGTTCCACCCCATTCATATGTGGAATTAATTTTACTTTTTAAGGGATGAGCGGGGCCCTTTTTATCCCTACGATGCATTTACAGGTCTCACGAGGCAAACCAGATAAGGATTTGGCTGAGGCCTTACCCATTTATTTTCAGATGTCTTGATCGAGGCCTTAAAGGTATATTTATGATGCTCGTTATTATGAATTCCATTATTATAAGATTATTTATTGATTTACATGTCATTATTCAGTTAATATAATTTCTCTGGATATGTTTTCTAGATCATGGGATTATTTATATGGCATTATTTGATCATCTTTTTTCCAGCCATATTATGATCAAGTTGTTGATTAAATGGAATGTATTTCAGTTACATACCTTTTAATAATTGTTATTTATGATAGCTAATAATATATACAGACCATTAATAATAATCTTACCTCACCCCTTTCTTATATTTTATTTCTCTTAGGATTCTGAGAGGTATATTATGACTAAAATGTAGGGTAAGGCTAGAAGACTAATGGTGTTGTTAATGGAATAATTGTGTTCTATTTTATAATTTCAATTGTAATGTATGATTAATGTATGTATCTTGTTTTCCAAAACTACTAAATTTTTTGGTCCTTCGTGATGTGATTCATTAAATTTTTTTGTCAATGTAATAATGTAACCATAGACTCTAGCCTAATGGGGTCGGGGTCTTTGTATCAATATTGTATAAAACACAATGAAAACACATTATTTCATTAATTTTGGATGTTAAATTTATTTAATTATTAAACCCATTAAAATATACGATATTAACATGTGATAATAAATAGAAAGAACAAAGATACTATAATAAGAAAATTTTATTCCTTTTGACCTCTAAGGATTATCTCACTGACAAACAACACTATAAAAATGAATCCAAACTTTAGTAATGTAATAATAATTTGGAAAATGAATAACATTGATCTTTTATTTAAATTGAAGTAATAAATGAATGAAAAAAATACTAGGTATTTTTAGAAAGTATAAAAATATTGTGGACATCAGTAATGTATCTTTAATAAGGTGGTATTTAAAATCATTGTATATTGTAACACCCCAAGATTTTATAGTGTGTTATTTCTTCAAAATAATTCAATAACTTTCACTACACGCAACACCAAGTTCAATCGCACCATGACTTACCAAACAAGCTGTTTAAAAGAGTTTATGAATAGTGTTAACTAAATTTTAAACTTTATATAATCCTTATAATTTTAGAATCCATATTATGAGTTTCTTAGACATAATGTAAGAACAAATTCATTTTCAGTATTGCACTTTTACCAAATTTTAATAGTGATCCCTTTTTAGATACTATATTTTAAACTTTTTTACTAAATTGGGACATCAAAATTTTAAAATGAAACATCCCAAGCTTCCACGGTACGCTAGCGTGTGTTGTACGCAACAACGAGTTCTAACACACCGTAACCAATGAAACTAGCCGTTATGAATAGTAATACCTACCTTTTGAAATTATAAATATTTTATATTTTAAAATGGACTTCATTTTTGGATTCGGAATATCGAATTTATCCTAAGGTGAAATTTTGGTACTTTTCGGATAACTTTCATATTTTGATGAATAGTGAAAATTACTAAATTTTAATTAAAAACAACTTTTTTAATCAAAATAATTAATAGTGATAAATTGTGAATTTGAGTGGTTTTAAAGTATATATAGAATATATTTTTACCATTTAATATAATTTTGGTCATTGGACATAATTTTACAATTAAACCGAACAAAAACAAGTGTCAATCTTTTGATAGTCATTATCTCTTAAAAACACGCTTTTTGTTTTGACTGCGGGAATTAATTTTAAATTAATTTCTGCCACTTCTGTGTTTTGAATTTAGAAAAAGGGATTCCATATTTGGAATCAGGATGTACAAATTGTGTAAATAGGTAACTATTATTTTTAGACATTTTGAATAATTACTGCGGTAAATATTTTATTTACCATGGTTAAGGGTAAATCCGGTAAATAAGGGTTAAAAAATAATATTATAATAATACTAAATTACCCTAAAACGTGTCTTAACCCTATTGGTTGATACATGGTCGACCATGGGAATCTTTGGCTCGATTTTGGGACCCCATGGATCCACTTGTACGTGATAATGACACTTTATTTTAATTAAGTTAAAATGAATACAAAAATGACACAAGCATATATCGTTTAGAAAAACAATTGTTACATAGGGTTATATATGTTGGATTTTAGATTATAAATATTCATTATAAAGATAAAAAGCTTTCCTACATAATTATATTTTATTTATAATTTTTAGACATTAAAGAATTTATTTTATTTATGACACAATGATGATGCAGTAATTACTAAAATAGTGAAAAATTAAAATAATTGATATTATAAATACCCAAATAATTATAATATGAAACTTTTAATAAATTAAACTAATTTTCTAGGATAATATGATATATTAGGATTGATTTAATTGACTTTTTGCGAAGTAATCAATCTGTTATAAGTTTCACAAAAATCAACTATTGAATAGTGTCAAAATTGACAAAAAAGAGTTCTTAAAACAAATATTATATTATTAATTGATATTAAATTCCTAAAAATATAAGGTTCGGCCAAGAGACTTATATCATGATAGGTTCATAATTAATGGACCACTTGGGGGTCTCTTGGATGTATGTAGTATGTTTATTAACCATATTATATAAAAATAAAAAGAGACATTGTAAAAGTGAAACTAATTAACTTAGAGTTAATACTTAAAGATAAGGTTAATATAAGTACCAAAACCTGTCTAAATTCTATTGGTTGAGTTTTTTTCGACCCATCCCCACCGTAAACTTTAAATAATCAACTTTTGAGCCATTAGAAACCGAATATTAATTTATTATAAATTAATATTTCTAGCTTTTCTAAAGGTTCCCCTCACCCCTCTTATAAAAGGGCACTCCTCCTTCTCATTTCTTCACACCATCAAAGCCTTTTAGATCGGCCAAAATCTGCCCAAATACTCTCCCAACTCCACTCACTACAACCGAGAGGCCTTATTTTGATCAGAAAGCCAACCTAAGGAGCCCTTTTGATCAAATCAAAAGGAAGAACCCGAAGAAGAGGTAATGTTTTCACCACCCCTTTTTAAGTTCCTTTCTTCTTCGACTTCCTCTTTCTTTGTTATTACCATTATATAATAATAACTCCAGTATCATATATATACTGTGATGTTATTATAAATATGGTACAACCATATTCAGTATTCTATCCATGCTTTGAATAACATGTCACCATACGTGCGTACGTACGGCTTACCGTCTCCACGTCGTGGTGTAATTGTTATTCAATATATTATTGTTTGGATAGGTATAATAATGATCTGTAACTCCTGTAAATAATAAATATAACATGATAATAATTCTGTATATATGATATAAAATCCAATTATATATTATTTTAATATCAAAAGAATGATATTGTCGCTCGTGCGTATGTACGGACTACCGTCTCCACGAGCGCGATGAGATTCGTTGTCCATCATATCCATTCAAGTATAATTATAATTTGATGATTTAAAAATAGTATCTAAGGACTTGATATCATTCTGGATATGAATAATATGCATCCCATTAATAACGAATATGGCTCACATAACAAAGAATATAAAGTAAAATGAACCTGTTAACACCCGAAATGACGATAATTCTAAGATATTATTAAGAAATCAATGTTAAAAGTTCATATATGATATAATATTAAAGTAAATGATTATTTAATTATTCAATAACAATTATTTCCCCATTATACAAGAGGTAAACCTACCATCGACCAAGGAAAAAGTACAAAGTAAGGGATTTTCTTATCTCACTTTTAATTCCGTGAGAATTCTATTGATCACCACTTAATTATTGAATGTGGTGTATGTGTACTGCCCATGATTGTATTCATTGTGTTATATACTTTTATTTATGGGTATTTACATCATCATGGTATGATACTTCTTTCATGGGTGTATGTTTCTTAAGTTACCTAATCAATAAGGGAATTTGAGATTTCAATTTCCACTCATTTGGCTTTACGCATATTTCATTGATTATATTACCCCAAGATTATGTGTGGAATCACTATTCATTTTCTTATGTCATAATTTCCACTCCCCTTCCTATGGATATAAGTTTTATACACATAATAACTCCATTGATAATTCTCACGTCATTGATATGAATTTGATAAGAGTAATTTTAACTCATTCTCCGTTTGTTGAGTTAAACATCCAATTCGTTGGTATTGTTTTTACAAGAATATGTGTGAATATCCTTTGATTGATTTACACTGAATATCCATTCATATTTAGTGTATTTATATTTTTCACACATAATTATGTCGTTGATTTATCCTTAACCTAAGGATACAACCTTTATGAGAGATTTTATCTCAATTTACATTCCATTGAGACTTCTTTGATGATATACACCAAATCACTTTTATGTGGTGTATATAATGTACTTTGACATAGTATATCATGAATTCCTTTATTCTCATGATATTAAAATGTTTTGATTACCTCAATTATTTGTATTCAAGTGTCTCTCTTTTGGTTAGAAACTCTAACCAAAATACCATTTTAAAATGTTTTAAAGAATTATTCTTCTAAATCATGCTCATTAATGTCCATATTTTAAAATTGGTTTTAAGGATTTATATATATGGACATTAAAGTTTTAAAATTAAAAATCCTTTTAAAAGTTTCAAAGTGGTATGGGACACTTTGATTCAAAAATCTATTTTTGAATGTCTTCTTGACAAATAGTGTGACTTTTAAAAGTTTTCAAGAAAAGGGGGATATTTCTCTCAAATAGTTATGATGATTATTTTCATCTATGTCAACATCCTTCATTATTCATGATTTAGGTTAATGTTATACAATAAAATCTTCCATATTGTATCAAATGAGTTATGTTTGACTGTGGATGTTCTATTTTTATACCATTCATGGTTTGTGGTTAAAGTATTAACATTTCGTATGCTAGTTTTAATATGAATGTTTATTTTATGCTTAAACCTATTCATATGAGGAATGCATTGGACATAATAAGTGACGTGTGGAGCCCACAATAGCTCCTCGATGCATCGGTAGGTCTCATGAGACAAACTAGTGTCTCGGCACAAGGCCTTGGCAAAATCTTATTTGTAGTCTTGGCACGAGGCCTTGGCTATGTTGTTATGATAGTCTGGCATTATTCATTCCATCATTATGAAAGTGGTTATTGATATTGCATGTGATCATTAGACTAGTAGAATATCCATGTGGGTAAGTAAATGGCATTATTTCATTTTACCTTTTCCATTTTATGCTGAAGTTCAAATTTAAAAGGCTTTTGTTTTAGTTATAAATTGCCTTAAGTGTTTTTGCTTTTTATGAAAGCTTCTGCTATAATGTTATCTGTACTGAGCATCCGAGCTCACCCCTTTCAATGTTTTATTTTTCCCAGGATTATGAAGAAGTAATTTATGAATGACCTACAGGGATAGTATGAGGGGATATGAATACAAGATGTTTTTTTAAGATGTAATGTAAAAATTTATGGATGTATCTAGTTATTCCAAGGCTACTAAACTAATCGGTATTTCAAGACTTGATCTTTCTCGTGATCATGCCAGTGTTATGTAACAATGCACCGACTCTAGGTAATTGGAGTCCGAGCGTTACAGTTGGTATCAGAGGAACATTATTACAAACCTTGGTAGCTAGATTTAGATAAACTCTGATTAGAGCACGTAGACCAAAGATGAACTTTGAGGATTAGTATAAAAGAACTTCTTAGAATTTTGGTATTGTAGAGATTTTGTGATTTTTCTGAGAAATACATCCCTGTCTGGATACGAGCAGGTAGAGGAAGCTCTGGCACAGATGTACCTAGGGGTAAAACCCGAAAACACCGCTTTGAGCTAGACTCGAACGGGAACTGGTGCACGACAACGGGCCTTGCTGCACTCTTGGTTACGACACTCCTGGGGGATATGCATAAGATAATTTACATTTTCTTTACAAACCGATTTAAGTAATATATACATAAGATGAGAGTAAATGACCTTGGTTAATCCTAATATGTTTCAAATTGAGAATATGGTGACATTTTAATCTCTAAATGATTTTACGACTACTATTACTCACACAATGCTTTCTGGTTTTAGTCAATGGCTGGATTCCAAGGAAGTCATAGTGACTTTGAGAATGATGTACAAGGTGGGAACGGTGGTGGCGATGAGCAAAAAAATGGAATGTTGATAGGCGTAAAAGATATCGTCTTTATGCCAAATCAGTTTTCCAAAAATATGATCAACAACATATATATTAACCAACTCCCAGACTCAACAAGGAAGAGAAAGGTGATAAATGATAAGATCTCCAGCAATGGAGACCATGGAGAAAAGAAACCTCAATTTTCATCATGCAGGAAATGTGGAAAGAGACACCCAGGAAAGTGTCTCAATGGGACAACGAAATGTTTTACGTGCGGGAAGGAAGGACATAAAGTGAAGAATTGCCAAAGAAAAATGAACAGTACTATGGAAGAAGATAAAAATGGTCCCAAGAGTCCATTTACAGTCATTTTCCGTAAATGTAGGGGACTTGGCCATTACCCGAGTGAATGTCCTATTCTATAGGATATTTTCTTGGTCAAAGAAGAAGCTATGTGGAAATAAATGGTTGGAGAAAAATTTAAAAAGTATTAGCACTCCTTATTGATGGGTTTACTTTGGAATAATTTTCTCTTGTATTTGTAACCCCGCAGTTTGCCATGTGAGAATGATATTTGAGGAAGAATTGTCTCTTCTCCTATGGATATAGGTATAAATAACCATTTGGTTTTATATGATCATTGGGGTTTGAGAAAATGATATGTTATTATAATTTGGGATGAAAATGCAAAGTATGATATAACATTTGTGGTTAAATTATGTTATTTTGAAGAATTTATCACATTTTGGTAATATTATAAAATATAGTTTTTGAAAAAGGACAACACGTAGACCGTGTGACAACCCGTCGCGTCGGACAAAGCTGTGGGAATCGAACCCACAACCAAAGTGCGATTGGGATTTATCGCCTACCACTGGACTACGTGAAGTCCCTGGTTAGTGTGACTATTTTTTTTGTTAAATGATTTTATTGATCAATAATAAGATGATTTGGGTTCTTATGTCTTATCAAATGAATACCCTTGGTATAGGAAAATGATTTCGTGATTAAGTGATAAATGTTATTTTAGAAGATGTTCGTTTTGTTAGGAACACTATATGCCCAAGGAAGATAGAATACAATGAGGTTTCATTTGTAGAGTAATGGTGGATTTTTATCTACGTTTTTATTGTTGATTTATAGTGATTTGGGTTATTTATGGAAATGATTAACCTATAACAGAGAATATGTGATGATGTTAATTACTTTTAAGTATGTGACTTTAAGAGTATTTGATGTCATTTGGAGATACAATGTAACATGGGAGACTACATAATCAAATTCTTCTATGTTTTGGGTTTCAATATTAGTTTGGATTATATTAAAGGATTTTAAGGACAATTATTTATTGAATGGTATCTATTTAACTTTGGGGTATTGTTGGTTTAATTTTAGAAATTAAGATTAGTGCATATTTATCTCAATGAATATCCTTTTGGGGGATCATTAGATCATTCACTAACCATTTTGGTTTTGATTAATCTTCAAAGACAATGTAAATATATGGTTTATCCTACATGGATCATGTGATTCTATAGAAGTTTATTCTAGCTCTTCCAGTGTGACCAAGTCTTCTTGAATATTCATCGTTTAAATAAAAATTGAGTTAGTGGTGGAAATTTATTAAAGAATGAAAATATACTTAAAATTTAAGTATATCTCATAATGTTCTTAGTCAATATCATAAATGAATTCCTCTTCCTTATGTAATGTAACTTTAAAAAAAATGTTGTCCTAGATGGTACATTAAATCATCACTAATTTATGGCTTTGGGATTGTTGGCCTTTTCATAGCCATGTTCTCTACCACTCTCCATCAGATAATTGATGGTTAGATTTCTCTTCCATATCCATATTTTCAAACATGGAACCCTAGTATGTGTTATTTTCGGTAATCTTCATACTTTCCACTCTTTATTTTATATAGAGGCCTCATTAATTCATTTTTCGATGTGGGATTTCAACTAAGATATTTTGAAACGTCAAAAATGTGTTATCTCAATACCCTATGTTTTCTTGGACCGATGGTATTTCAAATCATCATAGATTGATGAGTATAAGGACCTCAATTTTATACTTGTTTGTGATTGATGACCTCAATCACTACCTATAAATATTTACGTTTTTCCTCCAATTATATGTCTCTAATTATCACCAATGTTCTCCTAATCGAGATCATAATTTTGTGGTTATCCTTTCATTTCTCTTTTCCTCATATTAAGACTAAATTTTAGTAACCCAATTTCCGATGTGGGTTTTCCCACAAAGATGTTTTCTATTTTCAACCTTTTATTTTCGAAGAACAATTTCAAATTGCGAGGACGCAATTTATTGAAGGAGGGGAGAATGTAACACCCCAAGATTTTATAGTGTGTTATTTTTTCAAAATAATTCAATAATTTTCACTACACACAACTCCAAGTTCAATCACACCATGACTTACCAAACAAGCTGTTCAAAAGAGGTTATGAATAGTGTTAACTAAATTTTAAACTTTATATAATCCTTATAATTTTAGAATCCATATTATGAGTTTCTTAGATATAATGTAAGAACAAAATCATTTTCAGTATTGCACTTTTACCAAATTTTAATAGTGAACCCTTTTTAGATACTATATTTTAAACTTTTTGACTAAATGGGGACATCAAAAACTTAAAATGAAACATCCCAAGCTTCCACGGTACGCTAGCGTGTGTTGTACGCAACACCGAGTTCTAACACACCGTAACCAATCAAACTAGCCGTTATGAATAGTAATACCTACCTTTTGAAATTATATATATTTTATATTTTAAAATGGACTTCATTTTTTGGATTCGGAATATTGAATTTAGCCTAAGGTGAAATTTTGGTACTTTTCTGATAACTTTCATATTTTGATGAATAGTGAAAATTACTAAATTTTAATTAAAAACAACTTTTTTAATCAAAATAATTAATAGTGATAAATTGGGAATTTGAGTGGTTTTAAATTATATTTAGAATATATTTTTACCATTTAATATAATTTTGGTCATTGGACATAATTTTACAATTAAACCGAATATAAACAAGTGTCAATCTTTTGATAGTTATTATCTCTTAAAAACACGCCTTTTGTTTTGACAGCGGGAATTAATTTTAAATTAATTTCTGCCACTTCTGTGTTTTGAATTTAGAAAAATGGATTCCATATTTGGAATCAGGATGTCTAAATTGTGTAAATAGGTAACTTTTATTTTTAGACATTTTGAATAATTACTGCGTTAAATATTTTATTTACCATGGTTAAGGGTAAATCCGGTAAATAAGGGTTAAAAATAATATTATAATAATACTAAATTACCCTAAAACGTGTCTTAACCCTATTGGTTGATACATGGTCGACCATGGGCATCTTTGGCTCGATTTTGGGACCCCATGGATCCACTTGTAAGTGATAATGACACTTTATTTTAATTAAGTTAAAATGAATACAAAAATGACACAAGCATATATCTTTTAGCAAAACAATTGTTACATTGGGTTATGTATGTTGTATTTTAGATTATAAATATTCATTAGAAAGATAAAACTATTTCCTACATAATTATATTTTATTTATAATTTTTAGACATTAAAGAATTTATTTTATTTTTGACACAATGATGATGCAGTAATTACTAAAATAGTGAAAAATTAAAATAATTGATATTATTATTACCCAAATAATTATAATATGAAACTTTTAATGAATTAAACTAATTTTCTAGGATGATATGATATATTAGGATTCATGTAATTGACTTTTTTCGAAGTAATCAATCTGTTATAAGTTTCACAAAAATCAACTATTGAATAGTGTCAAAATTGACATAAAAGAGTTCTTAAAACAAATATTATATTATTAATTAATATTAAATTCCTATAAATCTAAGGTTCGGCCAAGAGACTTATATCATGATAGGTTAATCATTAATGGACCACTTGGGGGTCTCTTGGATGTATGTAGTATGTTTATTAACCATATTATATAAAAATACAAAGAGACATTGTAAAAGTAAAACTAATTAACTTAGAGTTAATACTTAAAGATAAGGTTAATATAAGTACCCAAACCTGTCTAAATTCTATTTTTTGAGTTTTTTTCGACCCATCCCCACCTTAACCTTTAAATAATCATCTTTGGAGCCATTAGAAACCGAATATGAATTTATTATAAATTAATATTTTCAGCTTTTCCAAAGGTGCCCCTCACCCCTCTTATAAAAGGGCACTCCTCCTTCTCATTTATTCACACACTCAAAGCCTTTTGGTTCGGCAAAACTCTGCCCAAATACTCTGCCAACTCCCCTAACTACAACCTAGAGGCCTTATTTTGATCAGAAAGCCAACCTATGGAGCCCTTTTGATCAAATCAAAAGGAAGAACCCGAAGAAGAGGTAATGTTTTCACCACCCCTTTTTAAGTTCCTTTCTTCTTCGACTTCCTCTTTCTTTGTTATTACCATTATTAAATAATAACTCCAGTATCATATATATACTGTGATGTTATTATAAATATGGTACAAAAATATTCAGTATTCTATCCATCCTTTGAATAACATGTCACCATACGTGCGTACGTACGACTTACCGTCTCCACGTCGTGGTGTAATTGTTATTCAATATATTATTATTTGGATAGGTATAATAATGATGTGTAACTCATGTAAATAATAAATATAACATGATAATGATTCTTTATATATGATATAAAATCCAATTATATATTATTTTAATATCAAAATAATGATATTGTCGCTCGTGCGTATGTACGGACTACCGTCTCCACGAACGCGATTAGATTCATTGTCCATCATATCCATTCATGTATAATTATAATTTGATGATTTAAAAATAGTATCTAAGGACTTGATATCATTCTGTATATGAATAATATACATCCCATTAATAACGAATATGGCTCACATAACAATGAATATAAAGTAAAATGAACCCGTTAACACCCGAAATGACGATAATTCTACGATATTATTAAGAAATCAATGTTAAAAGATCATATATGATATCATATTAAAGTAAATGATTATTTTATTATTCAATAACAATTATTTCACAATTATATAGGAGGTAAACCTACCATCGACCAAGGAAAAAGTACAAAGTAAGGGATTTTCTTATCTCACTTTTAATTCCATGAAATTCTATTGATCACCACTTAATTATTGCATGTGGTGTATGTGTACTGCCCGTGATTGTATTCATTGTGTTATATACTTTTATTTATGGGTATTTACATCATCATTGTATGATACTTCTTTCATGGGTGTATGTTTCTTAAGTTACCTAATCAATAAGGGAATTTGAGATTTCAATTTCCACTCATTTGGCTTTACGCATATTTCAATGATTATATTACCCCAAGATTATGTGTGGAATCACTATTCATTTGATTATGTCATAATTTCCACTCCCCTTCCTGTGGATATAAGTTTTATACACATAATCACTCCATTGATAATTCTCAAGTCATTGATATGAATTTGATAAGAGTAATTTTAACTCATTCTCCGTTTGTTGAGTTAAACATCCAATTCGTTGGTATTGTTTTTACAAGAATATGTGTGAATATCCTTTATTGATTTACACTGAATATCCAATCATATTTAGTGTATTTATATTTTTCACACATAATTATGTCGTTTATTTATCCTTAACCTAAGGATACAACCTTTATGAGAGATTTCATCTCAATTTACATTCCATTGAGACTTCTTTGATGATATACACCAAATCACTTTTATGTGGTGTATATAATGTACTTTGACATAGTATATCATGAATTCCTTTATTCTCATGATATTACAATGTTTTGATTACCTCAATTATTTGTATTCAAGTGTCTCTCTTTTGGTTAGAAACTCTAACCAAAATACCATTTTAAAATGTTTTAAAGAATTATTCTTCTATATCATGCTCATTAATGTCCACATTTTAAAAATGGTTTTAAGGATTTATTTATATGGACATTAAAGTTTTAAAATTAAAAATACTTTTAAAAGTTTCAAAGTGGTATGGGACACTTTGATTCAAAAATCTATTTTTGAATGTCTTCTTGAAAAATAGTGTGACTTTTAAAAGTTTTCAAGAAAAGGGTGATATTTCTCTCAAATAGTTATGATGATTATTTTCATCTATGTCAACATCCTTCATTATTCATGATTGAGGTTAATGTGATACAATACAATCTTCCATATTGTATCAAATGAGTTATTTTTGACTGTGGATGTTCTATTTTTATACCATTCATGGTTTGTGGTTAAAGTATTGACATTTTCTATGCTAGTTTTAATACGAATGTTTATTTTATGCTTAAACCTTTTCATATGAGGAATGCATTGGACTTAATAAGTGACGGGTGGAGCCCACTATAGCTCCTCGATGCATCGGTAGGTCTCATGAGACAAACTAGTGTCTTGGCACAAGGCCTTGGCAAAATCTTATTTGTAGTCTTGGAACGAGGCCTTGGCTATGTGGTTATGATAGTCTGGCATTATGCATTCCATCATTATGAAAGTGGTTATTGATATTGCATGTGATCATTCGACTAGTAGAATATAAATGTGGGTAAGTAAATGGCATTATTTCATTTTACCTTTTCCATTTTATGCTGAAGTTCAAATTTAAAAGGCTTTTGTTTTAGTTATAAATTGCCTTAAGTGTTTTTGCTTATTAATGAAATCTTCTGCTATAATGTTATCCTTACTGAGCATTCGAGCTCACCCCTTTCAATGTTTTATTTTTCCCAGGATTATGAAGAAGTAATTTATGAATGACCTACAGGGATAGTATGAGGGGATATGAAGACAAGATGTTTTTTTATGATGTAATGCAAAAATTTATGGATGTATCTAGTTATTCCAAGGCTACTAAACTAATCGGTCTTTCGAGACTTGATCTTTCTCGTGATCATGCCAATGTTATGTAATAATGCACCGACTCTAGGTAATTAGAGTCGGGGCGTTACATATATTAAGGGTAATTAAGATAACTAACTGATGTAGAAGGGAGAAAAAATTGTATAGACCAATAAAATAACTCCTTACATAGTTCATTTATCAATGCTTTGGTTGGAGTTAGCATCATTGGGGTTTGGACATGACCAACCCCCAGAAGTTATTCAAAAAGTGCGGCTCAAGAGGAAACTCCTACCGGAAAATTAAATGTTATTATAGAACACCACTAGAACAATGTTAGCTAATCCAACTCATGAAAGTACCATCATCACACAATGTACCCTTATGGACTATGCCCATATAATAAGGTGTTAAACATCTAGACAATTTTATTATAATAGTGAAAAAAATGGATATGAAATAGTTTTTTCATTAACCCATTTTTATTATTATTTCATTTAATAAAATACACATGAATATATTATGAATATGATAAATAGATTTTAGGATTCAAAAATAATGAATTTTTTATAACCATTTAATTTCAAATAAAATTGAATTTTATTATAAATTCTATAATTTTAAATAAATTTTATTTTCATGAAATATTATTATAAAACACTATTTTTTAAATATAAATGATAATATAATTTTATAATGTCCCATGTAGTTTCTATAAGGGCCGAAGAGATGATTTTTACATAGGAACTATTATTTTTAGATAAATATTATTTTTTATTTAAAAATTATAATTATCATATTTATAAAATTATTTATATCAAATAAATATTGTTTTAAAAATCTCCCTGTCAAATTTATCCCATGGTGATTTATTCATAATTTTTCTGAGGCAGTTAAATTTTGGGGTAACAATTTAATACATTATGCATAAAATATAAGCATTATAACATCATAATAACATTAAGGTCATGTAATAAATCATAAAAATAGGGTTTTGACAAAAAATAGTTTGTTCATTAAAATAAAAAAATTAATTTAGTAATATATATTTTTGAAAACCTATAATGATCCTAACAAAAACTAAAGGAAATTTTATGTTTTTTAAAACAATTACATATGAACATAATGTACTTCAACATCTTGAAAGATATTATTTTAAGTATTTAGGTCCTTAAATAAAATAAATAATAAAAAAAGTCTCTTTGGAAAATACTATAGGAAAAAACATGGTAAGAATAATTTTTAATTTTTTTATTAACATGGTGTCCAAGTTATATTATTAGAAAATAATAAACAAACCCCTCGTTTTTATATAAAACCCCAACCATTATCCTGTTACACTTCACTCTAAATCCTTAAAGAATTAATTTAATATTTTTTTACCTCTATATGTAACTCCCAATTAATTTATAAGGTTCTATGGATCTCTAGTTAATCATTAAGAAGCATCTTATCAAGTTAAGGGTTATATCCCTCCTCTTTTTAATTAAAGCACTTCCTCTGTTATTAGTCTTTTTAAAGAAAAGTGTATATGTTCCCATGAGTTCATAATCATACCTTACTAACCAAATGATTCCTTTTTAATTATATAATACACTTATATATAATTTATCCCTTCCATTAACTTTATTTACCCCCATTAAGCTGTTGAAAATATCCATTGATTTTCCATGATATACACTTGTGTTGTGAATGTCCTTCCTTATTTACATTATAGGGTATTTAATTCGTCATAACTATACTTAATTTATGGGGCACAACCATTTATGGAATTCACATTCATTACTCATGAAATTTAAATAATAAAATATGATCTTATGTTATATTATCGATGTAGCCCATGTAATGTTAGACAGATGATGGTCATGCCCTCATAGCTCTACAATGTATTGGGTTATATTTTCATCTCATGAGATACCATGTGTAATGCATTGTTGATAGACATTAAGAGACTATGTTATGATGTCATGGTGGTTAAAATCAATGTTCTTTTATGATTTCATGTTTTATGTTTTCACAATATTTCTATAATACCCTGATTTTATTATGTAATTTTTTATTTCCGTGCTTCCATGTGAGTTTGTGTGGTTCTTACCGCTTCATGTTATCATTATATGACTCTTGAATGACATGTATTATTTCTCATCATGTTATTCTTTGATTATTTCCTTATTATCCTTTATATCTCTCCCCTTCCTTTTGTATTTCCCAAAGTTATCATGTGTTGTATTAAGAGTTTAAATTAAATTAGGAGAACATTATGGATTTTTAATTAAGGATTTTTTATATTATTTTCATTTAATGATTTATGTATCTAATTTCCCTAAGACTCAAGGCTTATAAATTTTCTATAGTATTATTTTATGATTATTTTTGTTAAAATCATGAAATAAAATCTATTAAATATATGGTATGTTATAGTATGTGGGCCAACACAATAGGTTATCCCCTATTTTGTCTAATTGACACTACTTAACTAGGTTATATGGACATTCCTTCCTAAAACACCAACCATGTAAGGTCATCCTATTTAATGATAACTACGGTTCATTAGATGACATCATTATTCTCCAAATAATATATTATTCCTTTAAGTGTCATTACAAATGTTAACTTCTAAGGATGGTTCCTCTTCCATGTCACTCAATGAACCATGCCAACATCTGGGGTTTTCTCCCTTATTTAACCCACTATAATATAAACAATTAGACCACACACCACCATATTAATGTCTATATGTTTTTAATTAATTATTCCCAATACACTATATTCTATCTCATAGTATGTCTATAAAATTAAACATATGTCAGGATTCCTCTTCTTTCCTACCATTAGAATTTTGTCCTAGTTCCTAGTGGAATAATCAACTCGTTCCATTACGACACCTCACTCCTCCCCATCTTCTATCAAATTTTAATTCAAAATCAAATCCCTATTATAATCGATTCATTAATCTTTGATGATTGGATCATGTCGATTCCATGTCTATAATAGCCAATATTGGACTCAATGATAATATTTTTTGCCCCTCCATCTCTCATGGTTCTTTCTCGATGCACCCCCATAAAAGGCCTCATGAAGGAGAGATATCCACCCCACCAGGGGAACCAAGAGAAAAAAAATTGTGTGGGTGAGAAGGCCCAAAATAATATAAATAACATTATCATAGGTATCCTAGGGTATTAAAAATGAAATCAATTTTGTCTTGAAGTTATTGTTCCAGTGAGGACACTGGGACATAGAGGGGATGAAAGGTTTTTGGGGGGTAGTGAGTATCTGACATTGAAGGAGGAAACTGATAAAGAACCCTTTTATAAGGTGATGTTGATATCTCCCTCATCATGAGTTCTTTCACAATAGTATCCTAGAAAAAACAAAACCATTAGGGATAAAGTGAAACATTCATACAAAATCAATGTCATAGGTGGTCTATGATATTACAGTGACTATAGTGATATATATATATATATATATATATATATATATATATCATATATTTCCCATCTCCACCATGAATTTACATAGCCCCTAGATTTGAATTTCATGTGGTGAGATGTATTTTTTCTTCTTCATGGTTTCAAGTGACAAAACAATGGCAACATGAGTGAATTTTTGAATGTGGGCATCTCAATATAAATAAATGAGGCCAACTGTTATCAAAATGAAGATGATTATGACAATCCTATAAGTGATGGGGAATAAAATAGGGAAGATAAAACCAATGAAAAAAAATACTAAACAAAAATAAATATAATAATATAATAATAAAATGATAATAATATTATTATTGACATATTATGATAAAACTATATAAAAAATTGCATCAATTAATAAAATACAAGAAAAAAATTGAAAATGTACATCATCAATCCTAGCTTGATGGACCATTATCTCATCCTTTTCCTCCATGAAAATGATCAAAAAATGTGTACAAAATGTTACTTCACAATGTTATATATGATTTTTTCCCTTAAAACACTTATTGATAAATGATTTCCTTAAATACAAGAATATATTATCATATGAATAATATAATAATGTAAACTTAATTTTATTTTATAATATAACATTAAAAATAAATGATAAATACATTCTAAGGGATTAATACACCTATGATGAAAAAATAAAAAAATATAAATACGATTAATATAATTATTAAATCTAATGGGTCTTGATCTCCTAAAAATACAACAATTAGGAATAATAGTATAAAAAGAAAAATTAATTTTATATATAAGATTTTTTATATTGTAAATAATTTATAGGGAAACTCAAGATAAAATAAAATAAATGGACAATAAATGAAATTATAGGTATTTATATTTACTATAAGAATTATATATCCATTAGAATAGTAATGTGATAATTTTAATAGTAACATAACCATTATAATGACAACTTAATTGTTTTTATTTAACCATTAAAATAATAAAATTATTTATAAGTGATTTTTATCATGAATAAATTATGTAAATATAATTATTATAATAACATTAAAGGATTTCTCATATTATTTAAATTAATGTTTGTATAAGGTTATTATTTTTAATAAGGTATTTTTTATCTTATTTTTCAAAAAAAATATTTTTATAGAATAATTTATGTGTTTAATTAATTAATTTATAAATTTATTTAGATAAAATGGATGTACCTTTTTGAATGGACTCATTGAAATTATTTAATGCTTAATTTTTAGAATTTTTTAAAAAATTGAGTTCCTGGGTAAAAAGTAAAAAATGAATTTCTTTGCATAAAAAACAATGTTTATGACATAATTATAATGTAAAATTGATTAAATAATTTACAAAAAAAAATTAATGGATTAAAATTTATATAATGATAAAATAATTTATTTAAATTAATAAATTTTATTCCCCAAAATATAAATAAATTACACAATTTTAAATTATATTTTATTCTAATATAAACAAATTTGTTATTACTGACATTGAATTAAACACTAAAATGATTCCATTCAGTTCTGGAAGTGTTTAAATTTCAATAATATATATATATTTACTTAAATTCTTTTAATTATTTGAATATTTATTATGATTCATAATCTTGAGTAAAAACAATAAATTATTCAAAACACCACTCTCCTTTGCCTATAAGTACACCCCCTTCCCAATGAATTCTCAAAACTACAAAAAAATTATTTCATTTTCAAAATAAAATTATATAATATCCATATATTTTTTTATACATTTTCAGGCTCTTTTCAAGAAAAAAACCATCCTCATAGGGTTAAGTTTCATTCCATAGGATTTGTCTCAAAGGGCATGGTAAGTATTCTAAAATTTCCATGCTTTAATTTTCATTATTTTCTTACTCCTTCTATAAAAAAATTCTTCCTTATAGTAACAAGAATTACATAATTTAATTCTTATATAACTAAATTTTTATGTCCAAAATATTCATGATAATTCTATTCATTTTATTATATCATAAAAACAATTTCCCTTATAGTAGGTTTATACTACACATGTGGACGGTAATGTTCTATTTTCTCTACTACCTTTTATTATTAATTAAAAAATAGTTTAAATGTATAATTAGGATAATAATATTATTTATAAATCATGATTTTTATTATTTAATTGTAATATAGGAAATATATTATTAAAATTAATGATAAACTATTATTTTTTGTTTAACCATCTTAAAAAAGCTTACTAATAAACACTTATTGGTTTAATACTATTTTAGAGAATTTGAAAGACTATTGAAATTAAATACTTATGTAATTATATAAAGAAAATATAATGACACTTATAATGTTTTTATAATGATTTAATAAAGATAATTGACTTTTACGATTACACTGGAAAAACATTAGGTATATGGAAAAAACAACCTCAAAATATCAACACAAGTAATATGAATCCTGTAAATAAATAATAAATGATCATAAATTAGTGACTATAATTGAAATTAATATTAATATTTTTTTAATTCATAATTACTTTATTTAATTTTTGTTTATGTGAGGTTAGAATAAAATTAAATGTTTTTCAAGACTCAAGGTATATGGAATTTTTCTCATCATTCATATTCATTTCATTTTATACTCTCTCTATCTATCTTCAACATTATCAATTTCATATATTTTCATTCTATATTATGACTAAATCTTTTCTTAGTATATTCTATTTCATTATCTCATTATTGTTTTGCAATATATTCACCTTTATTTCCTTAATAAGTATCCTTATCTATTTCAAATGAAGGTAAATGATTTCTTTCCAAAACCCCAACGAAATTATTTTTATTATTTTCCTTAACCATTGTAATAATTTTAATTTGTTATTTTTTTATTTTATGATAATAAACATTAACTTTTTATTATTATTTATTCCCTAATTCCATTGAGTACTACATGTTAGTTAATTGGTATAATCTTTATCCATCTCCTAAGTTTCTTTCATGTTTATTTTTTATGAAAGATTTATTTTTCCATGTGGAATTTTTTTGGCAATACTATGATATGATGGGTAACCCCATAATGATTCAAAACCCAAAGAGATTTGGTAATTCTAAAATCCCTCGATATTATAGGTAGATGTCAAGGGAAGTGATCCCAACATATAATGTTATGTTGTCTTGGTAGTGATCCTTGACTTATGTTTATGATGATAAGTTTAATTTTCATGAAAAATTCTTATAAATATCATAATTACAATAGTTCTATGACATTATTTACCATTTTTATGTTTACATGTAATGATTTAGGATTATCCACTTTTATAAATCCATGTTACAATTATTTACTCATCTTATGACTCACCTGCATGTCTATTCATGTTATACCTTAGTAGGTTTTTAACACACCACTTATTTTATGTATATCCATAGGTTAACTAATTCAATGAATGGATAATAATGAGATTTAGAAGAATATTATAAGGATGGTAATAAAATATTGAGTACTGTATATTAAGATGATGTTTTATTAATCTAATCTCCCAAAGAAACATAACCTTTATAATTGTGGGTGTATTTTAGTTGGAATGAAAGTTATTACTATAGGATATTATTATATTTAATGGATAATAATGAAAATTTATCTTAAAGGTATGAGTTATATCTTCTTTATTATAAATAAATGTTAAAAATTGAGATTATAAAATGTTATTTGTCTTGGTATGATATTTAAAGTTTCATTGAGAAGAAAAGAAAATATTTGAAGTTATTATTGACAAAGGGAGATCACACCATGTGGTAGTGGTATTGATTATGATGTGGTGAACCCAACCATAAGGAAAAACAGGTTTATTTTATAACAAAGTAACACTAAATATCAAAACTAGACATCCAATCTAGTCCACTACAAGGCACAAGGTGCATTCTAATTAGCCTAGTTTGACAACAAGTGTCATGTGAATTAACTCTAAGAATTGGGAAACAATTACCAAATAAAACCAAGACCGGTAAGTAATAAAAATGGGAAAACAATTGAATAATCAATAGCAAGCATTCAAATAATGACATGCATCCCATAAAATGAATATATAATTCACATAACCAATATAGAAAATACAACACTATGTATACCTATAGTATAGTTTCTTCAAACACCTCATGACACATGAACTTGATTACATGTCACCAAGTCTTATTATCATTAATCGGACCAAAAATCCTATATAAAAGAATAACAATGATACTAACACATTTATGAAACAAATATAGATAAGACAATCTATATATACCTAGGAGTGTATATAGGGTGTGATCGAACATTACCAACATGATTCCTCTAAAATCATAATGCATTAACATTATTATAGAAACCATAAAATAATAGTCTATAATAAAAAATAAAATTGATATTTTTAATTCTGAGTAAAACAAGTATCATATGTATTCTACACATAAATATAAATTGAAAAAAATAACATGGATATATTACATTAAAAACATAAATATAAAGGAAACCCATGTTTTCAGGATTAATAAGAAATATGAAATCTCACTCATATATATATGTGTGTGTGTGTGTGAAATTGGAAGATAAACCTTTATAAAAAATCCTTTTATGCATCATGAGAAATAACCCTAAGAAACTAAGGTGAAGGATAAAGTAAGGTTTATATAATACACTTACTCAATTTTTTTTACCCAATTGTACATTTAATCCTTTAGGTAGAGTCATATCATACACTTTTTGGGCCCATTATAAGGATAACCAAGTAATCGACTAGGAAGAGTCTTATCATACACTAGTGTGGGAATATAGTGGTATAACATAGATGGAATCCATTAGGTAGGGAAATCCCTTCAATTAGAATGGTATCTCTTCATGGTTTCCACCTAAGTACCCAAAGATTGCCATATTTTATATATGAGATCATGAAATATAGTACTTCAAACCTAAAAAAGGCAGAAATTTGTTTCTAAAAAATAAACCCATTTTATTAAAATAGAACAACACAAGCCCCATCAGAAATAAAATGGAAAATTTATATGTTAAAATATATTGGTAAAATTATATTTAAGGAAGAAAATTTATGTTATACCATTTGAAATAATTCATAAAATAACACTAAAGATTCATTATGAATTATATCAAAAAATTCTTTGAAATCATTTCTATTAAATTCTTTGAAAATTCGTGTGGGAATAAATAAAAACACTAAACAAACATTGTTTTATTACAAGAAAAACTTATGATTTTTAATACAATGTATTAACAAAAATAAATTATAAAAATAGATCATAGTAAAACATTTATCACAACTTGAACAAGGGAATCCAATATAACTTCTATATCTTTTGAAACATTAATTTAAAACAAGTGAAAATTTATATTTTCATAAATAAAGTATTAAATATAGAGACACTTACTTTTAGTTCCAATTTAATAATTCTAATGGGTATTATATACATAATATCATGTTTTAGTCCTTAAAAAATATTAAAAAAAACTATAATCCTAAAAATATAAGAATCGGAAAATTATCAAATCCAAAGAAGTGGAATCACATATAGGCAAGACATCATGAAATGAAATTATATCTAATAGATAGAAAGTAATATTTATATGAATAATATTTTCTAAAATGAAAAAAAAAATATGGAATATGAGTTTTTTGAATTAATATGATGAAACCACTAATCCATATAAACCTGAGATGTAAAACACATGGGAACAAGAAGAGAAAAAGAAGAAGAAGATGGAAATTAGGAATAAGAGATGAGATGGGGTTTCACATTTGTATTTTATGAATAATTTTTTAATGAATCCTATAGATGGTGGGTAAATCCCTCCATCCCATTTAATTCATGGTAATAAAATGAGGCAATGGAATATATTTCTCTCCCTTTACATGCAAAAAAGAATTTGAAAATATTAATTGGATAATTGTAATTATAGAATAATTTAAAAATCTAAAAGTATCTATGATTTCTCATTAATACCCCATTATCCATGTTTAATTTAAAATTTATAACATTAATATTTTCAATTAATAATAATTAAAATAGAACATTTATATTAAAATTAGATAAGGTAGGGGAAAATTAAAAAGGAAACTATGCACACACATAGAGAGGCTCTAACTCAAGACCTCCCCCAACCACCACAAGGGTGCAACCACAAAGCCGCACCATGTGCATAAAAACATAACATAAATAAAAAATAATATTAAAAACCATGGATATACATGAAATTTAAAACATCTAAGTTTTTAAATAATATAAAAGTTAATAATATGAAAAACTATAATTAATTACATAAACATACTAACCAATCAAGATTAATAAAAACAATCTCATAGATAATTTTAACACATATTTGGAATTTATGATATCAGAATTGAAAAATTGGGTTCAACCACTAGGGGTGAAAGGTTGATGAAAATGACTTCCAAAAACATGCAACAACCATGTAAAATCCACTATCTCAAGGAATATAGCATTGAATAGTTGCACTGCATGGTTTATCTTACAATGTGATGACCATGCATCTACTTAAAATTTGTTTTTTTAAATTACCTATCATTATATTTATAATTTATATTATTGTAATTGCCCTTGAAAATAGAAAAAAATGGGGGGTTTTAATTATCCCCACCACAATGTTTTCCACATTGGAAATCTCTCTTAAATATATATTTGAAAATAATTTCTAATTTTAATAAAAAAATTAAATGTTTTTTTAAAAAAATTTAAAAAAATTTTATAAATCCATTAGATTTATGAAAAATACTCCCATGTTTAGACACCACTATTACAATAACATTTTCATTCTCATATTTGTTTCTCACCACTATTTTAATGATACAGTTATCCTATGATCTCATGCATTGGATCGTTGTTAATAGTCTGCATAACTCAGGTCGATCATGCCCGACATAATAGGATACCAAATAATGGTATTTATATTAAATGAATCCATTATAAAATTTCCATTTTTATATCAATGGTTATTTAATAATGTAATTATGACACATTATTCCTAAAAACCATGTTTACATTGTTAGAAGATATCTTATATATAAAAAAAGAAATTTAAATTTATTTTCATTTATAAATCAAAGATAATATATGAAAAATATTTTTTGTAATGAAAATAACTCACATAAAACCAATTTAAAATTTCATATGAGCACGTCATCTTTTTCATAAAACATGGAAAACCTGATACCCTATCATAAAACATTATTTCTTAGGCCTTATAAAACTCTATTTACAATGGAAAAAACTATAAATAGGGAGATTCCTCATAGTATACCCCATATAGATCACTATAACAACAGATTTGATGGATTATAGAGATATATTGAACACCCAAATAAAAATCTATTATCACATGAAGTTGGAATTATATTTAGAACTTTTTTAGGGAATTTAAGGTGTCTTTGGACCATAACCAATTTCTTGGGTAGTTATTAGGCTGAAAGGAGAGATAAAAACATGAATTTTAATCACATTCTTTTTTAATGGTTTGTGTGAATAATTTTATAACTATGAACCAACCATAATGAGTGTCTAGAAAGTGATTTTAATATACAAGGTTTACAAAACCATGTTCTAATCAATGAAGTAGTTCTAGGGGTTTCATACACATGAATGTGTTTTTATGGTTTTTTAAACAATATTTTAAAAAAATATTTTATTCTTACTCAATATACATGTTTTTTCCAACTACTATGCACACTTAATTTAAATCATTTAGCATTTTACAAAAAAACAATGAACATTGTAAAATGGCCAGGTTTGATACCTATTTTTCATTATCTAAACCCAAAAATCTCAGAAGATATTTTTTTTCTAAAACACATCTATTAGATATGTATTTCCAGTCCCATTAAAATATTTTTTATGATTTATCCATATTCTATCACCAATTTTGTGTCGACCCCGATCCCAGAATCCCATAACTGGTTCCTTATACCATTACATTGGCATAATATACATGGAATCACTTCCCAAAGGACTAATCATGTTTTAAGAAATGGTAAACTACATACATACATGAATCACATATTACATTTGAATTCACAAATTATAAAATGATTTTTTTAGAGAATATACCTTTATTCCATATAGAATATCCTTGTATATCAATCATAGTAAACATTCTGGAATTCCTGGGGAATAGAAACAAAAAAAAGTGTGAGATCAAATGACTAGTAAAGGATAAATACAAAAGAATCAATAGTGAATCAATTATCATAACAAATATAGGAAGGTAAATAACTGAACACACATTCCATTTAAATAACATAATAAAGAATAGTCAATATAAAATGGATAATAACTAAACACACATGACATTTAAATAACTAGATATTGTATACCCAATATGGAAAGATAAATAACTAAATATGAATTCCATTTAATCAATAAACTGATAATTAAACACATCCAAATATTTTATCATAGTGAATATATCATGGATTGTAATAATTAAATACTGAATGAAGGGAATTATTAATTTTCTTACATCATATTTCCAAATCTCATGATACCTTTACCATTAACATCTATCCTCTGTATAGTTTAAAAAATATTGGTGAAAACATATTAGCTGAGGTTATCCAACTAATTCATCCCCTGAGACTACCAATGCATCAAGCGATTTCATTAACCATCCCACAACTTGTTTCAGGCAAGTCTAAATATTTTTTCATATCTCGAATATTTTATTTAATTCACAAAAAGTTTTACTTATAAAATTTCCATATTGATTAGCGTATACGAATTTATAAATATTTCCCTAGTTAAAAAGGATATTTCAAATTAAACATCATATGTAAAAATGGTATTTGGTTTAGGAAATAATCATATCCATGAAAAATGATATGGATATTTAAGTGAAAATTCAATGTTCAATGATCACAAAAAAAGTGATAACTCATGGGGTTGTAAATGACTAAGAAAATGATTCATGTAATTGAACATTAATACTATCCTTGGAAAAAATAATCATAATCCATCCAATGGAATAATAAAGATGGTATCCATACAAGTTATACCCATTTGAGTAATAATAAGGGTTGTTGTCATTGATGAAATAAAAAAATATCTTTAAAAACCTTCCAGAGGAAAATATACGTTTCATTTTGAAAATTATTTCGAAAATAAATTTATATTAAAATAACTTTTAAAACACATTATCTAAAAATTTATTTGTAAAATTTCAAGGGAATCATCAAATAAATGATGATGGATAATTCAGTACAAAGTAAAAAGAACATATCCTTTGTATTATAAAAAGTTTAGAAAAGTACCTTTTTTGGAAAGCGATTCAAATATTAATTTGGAAAAAATTGTTAAACATTACTTTTAATAAATCATTTTTAAAATTATAAAGATTTTTTTATTTTTTTATAAAACATGGCTTCTTATGAAATCAAATTTTTGATTAAATAGATAAATGAATTTAAATTTTATTAAAACATTCTCTCAATAATTTTGAGTATCAAAGAGTACAAAAAATGGTACTATCACATGAGAATGATAATTAATATCCAGAGTAAAATAAAGTAAATGGGTTTGTTAAAAAATGATCATATAATTTCGATTAATGGAATCTCAAGAATAAATAATCTCGATTATAGTGAGATTGGGAAATAAACCCTCAAAATGATCATAAAATTGATGTGAGAATTAATAAATGAATAAATTATGTGTATCAAATTTAAATCCATATAATTTTTTTTGAATAAATCAATAGATAATAAAAATTCACTATACACATAATTATATAATATTAATGACCATGAGGAAGTAATATAACCCAATGAAAAGGAATTGAGTTATGGTATTCTTTACCATATATAACTTTTAATTAAAATACCTTTAGATACAATTATTAAAATTAAAACATATAAATAAGATTAATAATAATTTATTCATGATATTACGTATAAAGAGTAATTATATACAATATATACATTTAATTTAGTGTGTAACAATACATTATGGCTCAATGAAATGATATTGAGAAAAAATCCCTTACCTTACACTTTCTTTTCGTTAAACGCCATTTACCCTTTTATATAATGGTTTTAATCATTTTATTAACTTATTAGATAACTACATTAATATTAATTAAATCATATATGATCCTTTTATAACATATTATTACCCATTCGTTAATAATATTTCATTATTTTCATTTTTTTATGTGTCAATTGCCCTGTTTTTTAGAATATGTTTTGACGTGTTAATTTTTTTTCCTAATAATTAGAACATCATTTCAATATATAATGAATTTAAAACATTATTTAAATATCATATATATTCAATAAATATGTAATTATTTCAATACATATAAATTGGTGAAATGGAATTAAATACACTATTCATGGAGACGGTAGGTTGTACGTACGTATGAACGATGTTTCCATTTTCTTATCATATTGAATGAAATAAAATAAAATTATTTATATATTATCATTTAAGTATCATTTTTATTTCCTATATATCACATATTTTTATTAAAACCATCTTTAATACATCCCATGTAAAGTTTGAATGATTCACATTGCTTCACAAGGTGGTAGTCCACTGTACACACAAATGACATTATTGTTTTCCCAATAAATGGAAAGCATGAAGGTATTTGTTATAAAATAATTATAGAATAATAATAAATAATTAATATTATATATATATATATTATATAAAAAACAATTTATATGATTATTCCCAACCTTTAAACATGGTAATGGAAAAATGAATGACATATGTTTGCAAGGCGGTAGTCCGTCGTACACATGAACATTGATTTCAAAACCCATTTGATGGAATTATGTGAAGTTTTAGGTCACACCCTTCACATAAAAAAATATAAGTATATTTAAAAGACTTAATTTATTATATACTCATGATATAAAAATAATTTAATGAGTTGGATAAGGAAATAAAATAAAAACACTTTTAGAATATCATTACCTCTTTTCTAGGTATCCTCATAAGGTTTTTACTAATGCCTTCCTAAGATAACTTTCTGATCAATATAAGGCTTATAGGATTCTAGGAGGAAATTTGGTGTGTAATGTTGGAAGTTATTGGATGAACCCAAATGGTTTGAGAGGTGTGAAGATGGGGAAGATGGGGAGGCCTTTTAAATGTTGTGTGAGTGGAAAACTTGTATAAGTTTTTAAAGAGGGATTTCCAGTAAGGTCTTTTCAATGTAAATTCTCCTAAATAATGCACAAAAGACAATAATATAAGTTATAATGTCTAAATATTTTGTTACCATGGGTTTTGGACAAGTTTCTAGGACATTTGGAACCTTAATTTTAATGTTTAGTCCCTTGGTAAACTCATTTTTCTCTTAAACACTATAATTAATTTTAACTTCTTTTAATAATCATTTTGGTAAAAAAAATGTTGAAATTATTAGAAATTATAAATTATTCTGATTAAAAATATGGAATACATTTTTCTAAATTTGAATCATATAATTGGTATTAATTAATTCAAATTTAATCCTACAGGTGTGTCAAGAAGAATTCATTTGGATCATAATAATAGTTTTTTATAAAAAAATTTCCTTTATATTCAATTGTGTTTTTTATATTCACTTCTAATTAATTGGAAACCACTTAATTAGAAATTATATTTTCAAATTTTATTTAATATAATTCATAAAATTTAATTTAATTAATATTATATCTTCTAATTTTAAATATTAATATTAACATAATTTAGTAAAATTAAATCTTGTGTGTACCACAAGCCATTGAAGAAAATCATTTTTTCCTATAACACATACTAACTCAATGTTGTGTGCATTGAAAGAGATATCATAGATTTAATTTATTTAAAATAGTAAATATATTGAAATGTCTATTGATTTTATGTTCCCTTCTATGATTGGTGTTTCATTTCATACATGTGATTGAATAAAATGTTACTATTTCAGAAACTTGGGGTGTTACAATCTCCCCACCATAAATAAATTGCATCCTCACAATTTAAACTTGATCTTGGATGTCAAAAATTTGATATTTGGAAATTTCATTTTTTAACAACACACATCATAAAAGGATTCTTAAAATATTTTATTGATAAGAGGGAAATATAATTATGATGGTCATATAGAATAACATATAATTATGTTTTTAAATAGGATAACATTAGTGTCACATGAAGATATGGACTAGGGGAAAAAGAGTAAATAATTATTGGGATTCAGTGAGGTCATTAATCACAATAAAGTGAATGATCAATTAAATTTTTATGGCATCAAATACATAAATCTAAGAGGTTTGAAAAAATCATTGATATCATCAAATATTATGGTAAAAATATAGCATTTTACTTAAGTATCATTTTTCCGAAGTTGATGAATTGTTTTATGGCATAATAATATAAGTTAATATACTTTATATATTTTTATTTTAGAAAAATAATTTCATCATTTGTTTTTTCTTCGATCACTTACACTAAGAAATTAATATCCAAAAATGATTTCTTTTTTAATTCCTAAAGTACTAAAATTCAATTTTTACATATATTAAGATCCATAAAACAAATTTTTAATTATGTCATTAACCGTTTCCCAAAACCAATATGGTTAATAAATTCATTTCTAACCTCAAAAATAATACTCTTGGTTCATAATTAATATTTATTCATATGTTTTTTTTACTAAAATCCATGACATATTAACCAGGACATTCTGTAGGTCATTTGTTTGAATTAAACTCTTATCATCCTTCGCTTATGGGTTCAAACCCTACAATATAGCTCGATATGATCTGTTTTCACCCAGTAAATAGTTTGTACATTTAATAAACTATATTTTCATAATTCCAAAAATAAATATGATGGATATCGTTTAAATTAAATTAATTATTAAATAAAATTTTCACTTGGGTTTTCAATACAATCTATTTTTTCATGAATTTTAATAATCTTATTTGGATATTATTTCAATGTCATTAATGGTCATATTAACACTGAAGGATTTTAATAATTCTAAACCCATGTCTATAAAATGTAAAGGAATTATTCTTCAAATAATTTTTTCCACCAATATATATATACTTCCACTGAATTTCTGTAAAAATCCCCTTAATCTTGCTAGACTCTAATTATAGAAAACTAAAAATAGGTGTTTAATAAATTGAAATTATGAAAAATATTAACTCACTAAATCACTATGGTATCCATTACTCTTACGTTAATTAATACACATGTGCCTCTAAAATTTAACACAATCTGTATATTTTTCATGAATGTTATAACCAAAATATTAATGGTAAAATACTTCTATTATGGAATCCCAATAAATACATCATCCATTTATATCAATATTGTTCCTTCCTTGGTCTAGGGTTTAACCTAGGTAATTCATTTTTATCATATATTGAACTAATTTATAATTCATTGAAATGAAAATGTAAATTATCCTAATAATAACCCCCAAAGAGTGTCAAAACAAGTGCATGGTAAGGCCTATTTTCATGTACCAGGTTACACTTGATTTAATGCCGATATTCACTTTTTAGACTTATTACCCCTAGGTATATTTTCCCCAGAACCATGTACACTTATAGTATCCAAATAAAGATATATTTTAATAAGACCCATATAATATCTACATAACCAAAACATTAAGATGTTATTCTATACTTATATTCAAATTTTATCTTAGGTTTATGTTCCCTATTCTATGTTTTCCTGAATCTAGTTCTCAAGATTTCTATCGAACATGATTTGATACATACTATAGTGATTGTGATCTTAGAATTCCAGAACTAAGGTCTTCAACCATTATAATAGAATAAGATTCCATGTGTCACATCTTAAAGGGAATATTAGTTTATTATTCTTGGTAAAATAGATACATACATGATTCACATATTACATTTGAATACACAAATTACAAAATAATTTTTTTAAATAACTTTATTCCTTCTATCATATCCTTTCATATGAGTGATAGTAAAAATTAGGTAATTTTTCGGGGAAAGGATGAAAAATACGGGTGAGATTAAATACCTGGTAAGGGTTAAATACTATAGAAGAAATAATGAATCAATGACAATAATCAACATAGAAGAGTAAATAACTAAACATGCATTCCATTTAAATAAATGGATAAGGAATAATCAATATAAAAACGTAAATAACTGATCACCCATTCCATTTAGATAATTTGATATAGTATAATCAATATAGAAAGGTAAATAATTAAAAAACCATTCTATTTAATCAACAAACTGAGAATGAAATGAATCTAAACAATTTTTCATAGTGAAAATCTCTTGGATAATAATAACTAAATACTGAGTGAAGGAAATTATTAATTATCGTACATCATGTTTCACACGATCATGATACCTTTACCATCAAGATCTATCCTTATTAAAAATTAAAACATATAGGGTGAAAACCCATTAGTTGAGTCTAGATAAATGATTCACCCCATGAGACTACTGATGCATCAAGGGTCTTGAATTAACTAGTCCCCAACCCGTATCTTACTTGTCCAAAGTAGTCCACCTATCTCAAAAAAAATGATTTAATTCATAAACAATGTTCCTTGTCAAACAACCATATTGAGTAAAGGATATGGATTTATCAATATTTCCCTAGTTAATCAAATATATTTTTACGTAAACATTTTATGTAGAAATGGTATACAGTTTATCTAATAATAATATCCATGACAAATGATATGGAAATTTAAGGGTAAATTCAATATTCAATGATTAAAAAAGTGAATAACTCAAGGGGAATTTAATGAGTATGAAAATTATTCAATGAAGGGAACATCAATACTATCATTGGTCAAAATAACCATAAGACACCCATATGAAGAATGAATATAAAATCAATACAATTTATACACATTAGAGTAAGATTAAAGGTTTTTGTCTTTGATGAAATGAAAAATATCTTTAAAAACATTATTGAGGAAAATATGATTTTCATTTTGAAAAACCTTTCGAAAACCATTTTCTTTGAAATTAACATTTAAAAACACTTTATTTAAAAATTTATTTTAAAAATTATAACAAAATATTCAAATAAATAATGTTGGTAAATTTTGTACAAGGTAGAAATAACATTCCTTTTTCATTGTAAAAAGGTTAGAAAAGTCCCTTTTTCAGAATGTGATAAAAAGATTTCATTGAAAACATTTTTTAAAAATAAAAAATGGTTAAAATTTCCTATAATAATTTTTTTTCACAATAAACAAAAAAAATTTACTTTTTTTAGAAAACATGGTTTTCAATGAAAATAGATTTCCGAACAAAAAGATAAACGGAGTCGGAATATTTTAAAAAAAATCTGAAAAATTTTATGTACCAATGTGTGGAAAATATGTAATTATCAAAGGAAAAATACCATTAATAACCAAAGGAGAATAAAATGAAAGTTATTATTAAACCATGATCATATAATTTCCTTTAATATAATATAAATAATAAATAATCTTGATTAGAATGAAATTGTGAAATAAACCCTTAAAATTGATGTAATATTGAAGTGAGAATTAATCAATGAATTGATTATTTGTATCAACTATAAATCCATAAATAAACAAGTGGAAATTCATAAATATATAGTCAACATTTATTATACACATAATCATATTATATTAAATAAAATAAATAAGTAATATAACTCATTGAAAAGGAATTGAGTTGTGAAATTATTTACCACTTGGTAAATTTTAATGAAAATAACATTAGATGCAATAATTAAAATTTTAATTTAAAATACCAAAAATAAATATTTTCTCATGTTATCACATGTAAAGGGGTAGTATATTCACCATATAAAAGTAATTAGGTGCATAACATTATAATATGACTTAATGAAATGAAATTGAGATGAAATCCCTTACCTTGCACTTACTTTTGTCTGAACAACTTTTAAAATACAATATAATGGTTTTAAGTATGTTATTAACATATTAAAGAATTATATTAATAATTAGGGTATCCTAAATAGTCCTTTTATAACATATTATTACTCATTCATTAATAATATTTCATTATTTTCATCGTTTCTAGTGTTAATTTCCTTGTCTTTTGAGTATGTTTTGACCTTTCATATTTTTTTCCTCTTAATTTGATCATGATTTACTCATATTCAGAATATAAATCATGATGTAAATATCATATATATTTATTATATATTTAATTAAAGTAATCTATAAAATATGGTGATAGGAAATGAAATACAATGTTTATGGAGATGGTGAGTTGTATGTACAAATGAACGATGTTTAAATTTTCTTATCATATTAAAAGAAATTAAAATCTAAAAAATTGACCTGAATACCATATCAAACTGCTACACAACCTGATATACCACATGCATGAAGGGAATTATTGATCCTCATGGGCTGATAACAAGCACTCGGGCATCAAATAAAAAACAGAGGGAATACTTTCTCCCAACCTAAAGTAATGATATAGAACATATATATAAAAAAGAAAATTACAAAAAAGATAAATTTATTCCATAACTAAAAATAAACTACTGAAACTAAACAAATCATGATTAGAAATAATCTCTACAAAATAGGTCCAACCACAAAAGAGTACTAAAATAGTAAAGCCAACCACTCCATGTAATAATGTGGGTATAGTCCCACCATCTCACCATCATCTATCCATCCTAGCTAATATAAATCCTATATACCTCACTGATTCACTTTTCCATTCCCTTTAACCAAAGATATAACTAGTTCTATAACCCATCAAAGAGGTACATAGGGTGCGATATAACTAGATCCATAGGGTCTCAACCAAGTGTTCTATATCAATTTTCTAAATAATAGTCAAAGCATGCTCAATATTAATTGAAACATGTCATGATAACGATCTAACAATTTTTCTATCAAAATCATGGAAAAATAGTTTTATTTTACATTTTCCAACATTTCAAAAAAACAGATAAATTAGTTTCCAATAACTTTATTTTCAAATATCTCAATATATATTTCAAGTCAAAATAAAGCATGCATCAAATATCAAATAAAATTAATAGAAGTACAACATTATAATACAAACCAAAAGTATCCCAAATTGGCAAATAAATATAGGTAACATCACACCACGGATCACACTAGGTCATTATATCATGGACACACATACCTAACATAGAAAATCATGTATGCATCCAGCCACTTGATATATATATCGAGTTTAGAGGGCATAGAAACACCAAAGAAAGTGAACCCCCAGACAGGTCTAACAAGTCCATAAAATAATCAGCTTATGGAGCATAGATAAGCCCCATGAGAAAATACCCCAATAGTGGATGATAACTATTTGGATACCTTCTACGTATGTACCTAAGGCTCCCCATTTTCTTTATTTTCAAAACAAATTAATGAATCCATTTTCATCGAACCATTAGTTTAAAAATTATTTCATCATACATTTCACAAAACAATTTCATAATTCTTTGAAAAAACTGTTTCTATCTAACAAAAAAAGGGTAAAAAATATTTTACAACATCCGAATTCCACACACACAAATACAATCAATAATATCATTCCATTTTATTTCATAAAATAATTTAACAAAAAAAAATTAGTTCACCGAGATGGGATAGAGATAGAGCCACATACCTGAAAACATGGGGTTGCACACACCCAAAAAGGATCCACCAACAAGAGGAATAAAACAACAATAATAGAAGCCCTATAATCAATCTACACATATTATAATTGATACAATTTTACAAAAGGTTTATCATAGAAGAGGAAACCACACATACCTCAATAATGTACACCCTCCACACCACAACCAACCAAGGAAACAGACCCCAAAACCTTATCACACAATGAATCTAGAGAGAAACAATAAGAAACATCATCACAAGTTGATGGATTTAATAAAATAACAGAATGGCTTTACCAAGATCAAAGCAATGATGAATTATAAAGGCTCACTTACCTGGAGATATGAAACCCAACCTCCAGAGTGATTAATCACATGATGAATAAATCTCTATCGAATAGAGACTCCAAAAAATATCAGAGAATACTTCTATGTACAGAGACAAAGTAGTTGTGGAAGAATAGAATAAAATTAAATTGATTCAGTTCCATATAATCCAACACCATGAAATTTACATACATGAAATCCCTTTACAAAATGTGTAATCCTAAGGGATTTAGATACACCGAATTACCCATCAAATTTTTATTAAAATCGGATATTTTATTTTTAGACGACATGTAATCTTTACATAGAATGTACTCACAAAATATTATCCACAGGATTCATGAAATATTACCTACATAACTTACACAGTGTGTAATCCCATTATACGTTGTGTATTTTTCCTACAGACTATAAAAACTATAGATTCTTACATGAAAAACTAAAACCAACTCATATGTTCTCCAAAATTGAGGACAATTACGTAAATCCATTAGACATTTATACCTAGATTTCATTAATCCAAACAAACATCCATCTCCAAATATTAATTCATTTTTCTCATAAAATTATCTCCATACCTGAGAGTCCTAAGAAGCACCCAAATTAAATAAGAAAACAAGAAATGATATGGGAATTACCTTAAAGAGGGTAACAGGATGTTACAAACTCCTCACCATAACACATTCTATCACTAGGAAGTCATGTGGAAGAATATAATCCTATAAAGAGGTGATTCCATTTCTATCTCATGAATGACTCCCACTCCTAAGTCTCATGGTAATATAATTAATTCTATCCCCACACTCTGACCAATAATATCAAAATCCCACACAAGATATTCACAAGAGAGTCAATGATCTCAAATGGATTCTTAACAAAATAAACGCTTGTCTCTAACTCAATATCTTCCAAACTCATAATTCTAGATGGATCAGGATTATATATCCTCAGTTGTGATACGTGGAAAACATCATGAATTCTTGTCAGCTGATCTGGAAATTCCAACCGATAAGCAACCTTCCCAAATTTCTCAATGACCTAAAATGGTCCAACATATCTTGGAGCAAACCTTCCCTATTTCCCTTGAAGGTGGTGAATTAATCGTGGATAAAACTTCAAGAAAATCCAGTCACCTATGTAAATATATAAAAGATGAAAACATTAATCTTTATAAGATTTCTGTCAATTCTAAACTATAACCAGACGATAACGTATATCCTAAATCACTACACAAATCTCATAAATTAAACTCAATCCACCAAAGAAGTTTCACCGACCTATTCCCAATAGAGGGTTTATCTGTATGGGAAACTATAAAAATCCTTAAATTGACTCATTCTGATTGATGAATGATAACATTTATTATAATAAAACTCAACCATTATTATATGGGTATCCCAAGATCCACCAAAATCCAAGAAACATGAACATATCATATCCTCTAGGATCTAAATATCATAATATATTTGATATTATTTATGTGGATGAAAATTTATCCTCAATATGACTTGATTCCCCATTTACTAATGGATAATTCTCCAGATCCAAAAAGTAAACCTATGACGCATATTTGAACAATGTAAAAAAGGAACCCCATTTAACCTCACAAATTTCATCATATATATCATACCCAAATCATTGGCTTTTATGGTGTTTGTGATTTGAATAAAATGAGCAGAATTTTTTAACCGGGCAATCACCACCCAGATAGAATTCCTACCTTGGGATGTCTATGGTAATCTAACGACAACATCCATGGATTCCCCATCCCATTTCAAAACTATAACTGGAAGAGGTTGGTGAAAACTAGATGGTTTCAAACGATTAGATTAATCTTTTGGGTTTTGTAACAGAGGGACACATATACAAGAAATTTCACACTTCATACCCACCCACCATTATCATCATCACGTGTCATAATAAATATTTGTAGTGCCCGGATGAACAGATCACTATGAATTATGACAATAAAACAAAACTAAACTCCTCACAGATGTTTAATTGATATACCAATTATGAAAAATGAGAATACCACATGAAGAGAGAGACTAACTATAAATATTATCCCCACCATATTGGGGTTCATTAATTCCTTTGAACTCATCATCCTTGTACTAACTCTGTAAAACAAACTCAAGGGTAGATGATGTTCACTAAATACTAGTCAAAACAATAACTAAAACATCCTCTTGAGAACCTAGATGAAACTAGAAAAAATATTCCTAAGGTTCCAATATTCCATCAATTCCAAAATATCTTACTATGGCAGTTTCCTACTAAGAGTGTCTACCACAACATTCTCCTTCCTGGGGTGTAGTTGACATCAAAGTCAAAGGATTAAAGGTATTCCAAAAACTACCTCTTTCTAAGATTAAAGTATTTATTAGAAATTGTATATATTAAACTCTTATAGTTAGAAAATACTATTAACTTTTTCCCTAAAAGATAATTCCATAATCACATATGTGCATTAGTAATTGTGGAAATCTCAAAATCATGAGTTGGTTAATTCTTAGCATGCATTCAAAGATGATGTGAGTCATAATCCACCCCATGATCATCCTTCATGAGCCTAAAACTTAAACCAACACCATAATCATCATAGATACTCAGATACCAATTACCAGGATCAGGTGAGATCAGAATAGAAGCCAATGTGAGAATTCATTTTAGTTTGTTGAAAGAATTCTAACATTTTTCATCAAATATTAATTTATCCTCCTTATTTATACGATCAGTCAAAGGTGATTCCAAATTATACAAATCCTTGATGAACCATTGGTAGTTTCTAGCTATCAAAAAGAATCTATGAATATCAAATACATTTCATGGATCTTCCCATGAAAAAATATCCTTTTCCTTCTAAGGAAGAACTGATAATCCATGTTCATAAATCACATGCCCCAAGAATTTCACTTCCTGAATCCAAAAGATACATTTCAAAATCTTTCCATACAAATGGTGTCTCCTTAGGGTTTCCAAAACTAAACTCATACGTTGCTCATTCTCATGCTCAGATCATGAATATAACCAAAATCTCATCTATGAACACTGCCATAATGTATTGAGATACTAATGGAATATCCTATTCATCAAATACAAGACAACATTAGGTGTGTTAGACATACCAAATGAAATCACAATATATTCCTAATGGTCATAACATCTTTTAAATATATATTTTCAGTATATCACACTCCTAAACTATGAACTGATCATAACATGACTAATTTCAATATTTAAAAACTAATTTTCTCCCTTTAACTTATCAAACATATATTCCACACAAGAAAAATGATACTTGTTCTTAACAGTTACCCAGTTCAACTTCCTATTGTCGATTCAAACCCAAATTGAATCATCTTTCTTCTTGGAAAAGATAACTATGGATACCCAAGGTGAAACACTAAGGTGAACAAAATCCTTCACCCCTAAATATTCCAACATAATATTGATATCTTTTATCTCTATTGGTACCATATGATAAGAAGGTATCGATATCAGATTCATCCATGTCACTAGGTCAATTATAAACTCTACGTACGTATCTAAAGGAATCCTGGAGAAAACTTTTGAGAAAAATATTTGAAAGCACTAAAAAATGGTGGGAAGATCAAAAATAGAATAAACAACATCAGGATAAATTGCAACAGTAGACAACAATCTCTTGAGATTTAGGTGGGAAACTCTTGCACCACTAGACCATGGATCACACTCTATCTAAAAAACCATAAGCTCCCATCGAACACAAAAAAAATAGACATTACGATGATAATAATCATCCTTATCCTGATGAGAAACATTCCAATCCATCCCAGTGTTGAATTCAAATATATCTAGATCAATAACTTGAAAATCCTAGACTAACTCATCATCAATTATTGATAACACTCAAAGAGTAAACTAAAACCCCTTCTCTTTCTTCTTCCCAATTGGTATCATTAACTCCATAAAAAATGACATGAGTTTTATTGAAAGTTTAATAATATCAAAAAAATGTCCATGTATAAATGGGTGGGAATCAAGAGTATCAAATAAGGAAATTGATACTAAGGATGCAATAAAATTGGTACCACAAACTTTCATTAGACCCCCATCTACTTCTTGTAAAAAAAATAATATAATACAAGAATGTGTTCCATTATCACATCTTGTGGATGGTTCCCTATAGTATTTGAAGAATCTTACTGCTTTGTAGTATCCTTTAGAGGTGAAAATCCTGAACATATTAAGGAGTAATCATAACGTGACCAAAAATTTGCTGATGACCATAATTTCCATAGTTGTTACACAAATTTTTAGGTGAATGAAAAGAAGGTAATCTATGTCTGACCTTACCACATTAATAGAAAGATAATGTCACACCACTAGCTATAATTTGCGGTCATAAAAAATCATGCTTCCAATAACCACAGCCACCATTTTTATGACGATCTTTCGAATTTCTATTTTTCCCCAGTACACCATTGAATATTCCACTAGGTTGAAGTGATGGGGAGGAATATCAAACCTGTCCTACCATATTCATTTCATTCATTATATCCCTATCCACTATATCTACATAGGTAGAAAGCTTCAATATAAATACTTTTCATATGATATCTGATCTCAAACCCTATAGAAAATTCTGACCATTCATATATTCATTCTTTATAACAACTGGTGAAAAAAAACTAGCTCAGCACATCAATTGTTATATGTAGACATTTAATTCTCTCCCAACATCAAAGAGATACACTATAGGTATTTGAACATCATTAGGGACTTTGTAAAAAACAGTTGGAAGAAGGGATTTTTAAAACCCTTCAATATAATCTTGCGTTCCTATCTTCCTATACTATGGAATCCCACCAGTTATTTTTAAGAACCTCATGTCTGAATAGTATACATTTCACCTTGATATTCTCAGGTGTTTCCATGAATTTGAATATTTGATCAATATTTTCAAGCTAGTCCTCCACCTCTTGAGGTTCATTTGTACATTTAAAGGATGGTGGTTTCTCACACAATAACTCTCGTGATTTATATCATTCTCATTCATATCTTGTTTGTACCTCAACAACTTCATTATAAACTTGTGGTACTTTATGTTCAATAGTACGAACCGCTCATATGATAGTCTCGATAAATTTCTGATCCATTAAAGGATTCTTTTGGGGAGAATAAACTATACCCTCCTGAGGAACTCTCAGAACATGACTTAGAGGCATACTGCTACATACTAAAAAATGAAAGATCATACAATACAACAATTTGAGTTCAAACTAGAAAACCCATAAGAAAAAACTACTATTGAAAATAAGAACTCACAACATGAGATGGACATCCCAATATCCCATTGTATCTTGAGACTCAACATGATGAGATCTTGCTAGAAAATTCCCTCAATCCACCTCTCTGGTCACTAAAATCCTATAACCACTATATCAAACTTCACAATATTAGGAAAACCCATAAAACATGATCCTATAATACCAAACTATAACAAACCAACTCAAATACCCTCTCAAAATAGTACCTAACTTGATAAACCACATACCTAAAGAGATTCCTGATCCCCATGGGTTGGTGACTAGAACCAGGGCACCAAATAACAAATAGAGGTAATGATTTCACCCAACAAAAAGCAATAACATTCAACATATATATAACATAGAAAATTATGGAAAAGATAAATATATGCCATAACTAAAAAGAAATAGTCGAAACTAAACAACTCAAGAGTAGAAATATTCTAAAAAAAATAGGTACAACCATAAAGGACTACCAAAAAAGAAAAAAAAATACACACTGTGATAATATGGGTAGACTCCCACCATCTCACCAAGCTACCTATCCGAGCTCACAGAAAATATCACTACCAAACTGTAGGGACTTTCATTTCCCGAAATTGAAAGGAATAACTAGGTCTATGCATCGTTGAAGATGTACGTAGGGTGTCAGCTAACAGGATTGGTAGGGTATCACATAGGTTTTCCACGTAAATTCTCTAAACAATAATCCATGACTGATCAACTATAAAAAATACAAGTCATGATAATGGTTTAACAATTTTTATAACAAAAGTATGTGAAAACATTTTATTTTTCCAATTATCCTCATTTCTAAATATATATGATAAATTAGTTTCAAATAATTTCATATAAAAATATATCAATAGATATATCAATTAAAAATGAATAATGCGTCACATATCATATCAAATCTATGGAAGTACAAAAAACAGTAAAAAAATTATAACAAATTGACTAAGAAGAACTGGTAATATCATTTCAAGGAACACACTAGGTCAGGATAGTGAGGAAAATCATAACTAAAATATACAATAAAATATGCATCAAGCCACTAGATATATGTATTGATTCTAGAGGTCATATGAACACACCATAAATTGACCCCCCCCCCCCAATAGGACTAAAAATTCCCTAGAACAACAGGTCTATTGAGCAGAGATAAGCCCCGTGAAAAAATACAACGATAGTGGATGATAACTTTTACTATACCTTCCACATAATTATCCAATGATTCTTATTTTCTCTATTTTCCAAACCAATTAATCAGTCTATTTTAATAAAATCATTCTTTGAAAATCATTTCCCAATCAATTTCACAAAATAATTTCACAATGATTTGAAAGCCACTTTTAATTTACCAAAATAGTGGAAACCAATATTTTATAAAATCCCAATTCCACAAAAACACAAAAAACCATTCATATAATTCCATTTATTTAATAAAATAATTTATCAAAATTAGGATCAATGCAGTTCACCCACATAGGCTAGAGACGGAACCACCCACCTCAAAACATGGGGTTTCACTTGCCTACAAAGGATCTAACAACACAAGGAATGAAACAATAACAAAGAATGACCTAGAATAAATCTAAAAATATTATAATTGATATAATTTAACAAAAAAAAATTGGTGTATAAGAGGAAACAACACATAGCTCAATAACGCACACCTGTCTCACCACAACCAACCAAGGAAACACCCCCAGAACAAGATTGCACATGAATATAGAGAGAAAAATAAGAAATATCATCATGGGTCAATGGATATGATTACTAAACACAACTTCACTACCATAATAAAATAAATAGAGGATCATAAAGGCTCAATCACCATAAGAGATTTAATCCAACTGCTATAGTGATCATGTAAAGAACGAATCAATATGGATCGAACAATGATTCCAAAAATCTTCAGAGAATACTTCTTGGTAGAGATACAAATAATACAATGAATAATTAAATGAAATTAAGCTTATTAATATCATAAAATAAAAATACATGAAATTTAAATTTTTTTAATCCCTTTTCCGATCATTTAATCCTTGGCTTTTAGATATTTTAAAAAACCCACATGCCTTTTATTAAAAACTGATCTTTTATTATTACACGATGTGTAATATATACTCAATGTGTACTCACTTCATGTTTTCAACCAGATTCATTAAATATTACGTGAATTAATTATATGTTGTGTACTCCCATTACATGGTGTTTATTTCTCCTACATGAAAAACTAAAACCAACTCAGGCATTCTCTGAACCCAGGGAGTGTATTCAAAATACATTAGAAATTTATACCTAGATTATATTAATCCAAGAAAACATCCATCTCATAAATGTTTTTCATTTTTCTCATCAAATTCTCTCCATCACTAGGAGTCCCAAGACACACCTTTATTATGAGTTATATTTATGTCATATATATCACATATTTGTATTAAACCCATTCTTAATACATTTCATGTAATAGGATAATGATTCACATTGCTTCATGAGGCGGTTGTCCGCCATACAAATGAACAACATTATCATATTCTGAAAAATGGAAATCATAAAGATATGTATTATAAAAATATTAAAGAAGTATAAAGGAATCATAAAAAAATAAATCATATATAAATAGTATTTTCATCATTATACCCAACCATGAAAGGTGGTAATGGAAATAGGAACGACACTGGTTCATGAGGCGGTATTCTGCCATACACTCGAACGATGATTCTGTAACCCAATTGATGGATGTGTTTGAAGTTTTAGTTCATAAAATTAACATATAAAAATATTAATATATTTATTTTATTCATTTTATTATATAATAATTATATCAAAATAATTTAAATATGTGTATAAGGAAATAAAATAAAAAATCTTTTAGAAGATCATTACCTCTTCTTCGGGTATCCACCTTAGGTTTGCAGTAATTCCTTCCTATGTTGGATTTATAACCAATATAAGGATTATAGGATGAAGGTATGGTATTTTTAGAGTTATTGAGATATTTATTTTACAAAACAATTTGTTTTTAAAAGTATAAATAAGGGGAATAGGGGATTCTATTAATAAGTTAGGTGAGTGGAAAACTTGTAAATTTTTGAAAGATGGAATTCTACCCATGGTTTTTTCATGTTAAGTGGTTCCAATAATGCAGCAAACTCTATTATTGAATTTATAATGTATAAATAATTCCCTACAAGGTTTTTTTTAAATTTTCTATGTCATTTTTACACTTATGATTAAATGTTATTCCCCTGGTAAACTCGTTTTTCTCTTAATCAGTATAATTAATGTCTACTACTTTCAGTAATAATTTTTGTCAAACATTTTTTTAAATTGTTAGAATTTATAAATAATGATGATTCAACATATTTAAACCACTTTTTCAAACAAAAATCACATAATTATAAGAAAATAATTTAAAATTAATCCCCCTGATGTGTTGAGAAAACAGGTTTCTAAAGTGAAAATTGTTCAAAAGTTTACATTGTTTTTATATCTATATTCAATATAAATTTTTTTCCAACGACCTAAATTGTATTAATATATGTATATTTTATGTATTTTGACTTTAAGACCAATTGGAAATATAATTTAACATTAGAAATTATTTATATGAAAACTCAATTTTCAATTAGAATTCAGTATTTTTTACAATTCATAGAAACACAAAACTTCTCAAAAAAATAATAAAAACAAGTACTAAGATGATTTTTAAATTAAAATTTAAAAAAAGAATTTTATTTTGTAAAATTAAATTTATAAGATTTTTGAAATATGGTTATAAAACAAGTGCTTCATTAAAAGGTGGAAAATCTCATTATAAACATATTGCTTTTATGGGTCAAATTGGATTTGTTCATATATTATTCCTATAAAATCTATTGAATGAATTTGAGAGAATTTTATTGAATATATAATATCTAAATTTCATTTATATTATTCAATAATAGTAATTAATTAAACTAATTAGGATAAAAATCCTTTGGTGTATAATAATAGTTTTTTATAAAAACATTTTCTTTATATTAAATTGTTTTTTTATATTCACTTATAATTAACTGGTAACAAATGAATTCAACCATATTTTTTTATAATTCAATTAATCCTATTAATAACATCCAGTTAAATTTCTAGGAGATAATTTTCATTTTAAATACAATAATTAACAGTATTCGGTAAAACTCAGTCTTTCTTGTAACAAAAGATATCAAAGAAAGACGTTGTTGCGTGTAATGAAAGCTTACTCAGTGTCGCATGCATTGTAAGATATATAATAGATTAAATTTATTTAAAAGATTAAATATATTTTAAATTATAAGGAAGTTATATTTCCTTCTATGGAGGTTAAAAATCATAATTTTTAGAGTTTAAAAAGTAATATAACAACTAAAAATTTAAAATTATAACTTTACATTCCAAATTTTTTTAACTATCTTCTAATATAGCTATTTGAGTATTTTACACATGGTTTAAAATTTTATCAAAAATTTTGAATCAATACAAAATACTAAAAAAATATATTACCATGGAATATCATAAAACCATTTTATAAAAATCAATTCATTATATTTTAAATCTAAAAATTTCTTAGCATAAGATTAAGTGGCCCAACATAAAAAGACCCATACCGGGCTCCAGATTGATTTTTGTTCAATCCTAATCCCATATCATATAATCTAGGGTCTAGTGACTATCATCTAGTAGGTATATCTATCAAGATGGGTAATCTTAACATAATTCACCTGTACACAACACACATTCATGCACAATAAATAATAAAATTTTTGAATACAGAAGTTAATATTAAAATAATATAAATAATTCCTGAAACAACCTCTAGAATCAAAAAATGCATTTCCAGTGGAAAGAAGAGAATGAAAGGGAAAATACATTACCAAAAAAATACCAATGAAAATAGCAGGCCTAATTATAATTAGTTAATATGTTACTACATTTACAAGATTACTGCATAGACACTACCTTCTATAACCACCCCCAATAACCACTAAACCCACTAAAACGACATATATTGAGATAAACACCATGATGTATGTAGTTTGCATAAAACACCACTCTTATGGGTGAATATTCCCATACCGAAGTGAGTATATACATTCTTAGTATGATGGACCAAAAATAATAAATTAGAATAAAATTATTGTCATCTTAATCATAATGAAACGGAGAAAGAGTAACCCAAAGTAATACCCTACAAATATATAACGTAAGAGAACCTAGGATATAAGTGAAGGTCTCATTCTTAAAAACCATCTATTGCTAAGATTATTATGATACTCTGAGAATATAAATGACTAAAATTATAAAAATCCATGCAACCTCACAAAATAATAGTTGGGAAAACCATGCCCCATAGGAATATAACTTATTAGAGGGAGTATGGACCATAAATAGGGAATATTATTGCCTTTTTAAATAGTGGGAACACTAGACCCTACTTATATGATGAGATAGTTGGTCCCACTCCCAAGGAAAATTAGGCAAATACTTGACACTGTCTATAAACAGACATGTAGATAGAGGATCTCATACCCTTGTTATATGAAGGGAACACTTGACCCTGCCTATAGGATGAGAAATATTATCCAACTCCATAGTTATATGGTAGGAATATGTGAACCTATTTGTAAATTGACTCATTGATACAAGATTTTTCACCCTGAGTATATAGGGGGAATACCTTACCCTACCTATATGATAATGGAACTCAGATCATTATTCTGAAACCCCTTCGTCAGACTTATAAGGAAAATTTTGGAATATTCTTATACTAGATCACAAATTACCTTGTATGTCTACAAAAAACAAACCATTTTAATCTACTTAAAAATAGTCTTTAGATAGGCTATACATTTTCTTGAAACAGAAACCCATATAATATATTACCAAAAACACCCCATGGGGGTAGGATCGGGCCACAGGGTGTTCTATTTAGTGTGTTGTGTGTGATGGGGTGAATATGTATAGTGGGTTAATTTCATCCCATGTGTGGATAAATTCATAAGAACATGATTCCCAATCATGTTTCACGTCTACATGTCAGGTCAACCTCACCCCAGATTGGGATGGGGTGGTCCCAAACCAGTCCTACTAGGTTGGCCTAACTGGTTTCCTAGATCACAGGATCTACAAACCTTACATGTGATGGTAGGGATACGATCTAACCCTACAAAAATATAATAAATGGGAGGGGGTTGTGACTAATCCAACCGTGCATATCTTGTGTCGAGTTGTGGCTACCATCATAGTGTGCTCTAGATTGGATATTTCCCAGGATTTTGGCTACATAATGGTTGACAATCCCTTCAAATAATTTCATCCATAATAGAAGTAAAAATTACCTTCTACAATGATATTATGTACACTTGATTCATGTCCTCATCACCAAGAATCCACATTCCTTGTTTCAGTGCACTATATCTTCTATATTCTAATCCCCTCTCAATATTTGTTCCCTTTCATTTTTTTCACCATCACTAAACCATTATATGACATTTCTACTGAAACACCAACCACTACTTGAATATCACTATCATAACCCTATGCCTTCATTACCTATGAATAAGGTTGGAGGCCCCTTATTTATATATGTGATGGAGAGGGAGGGGAGTAGGAGAGAAGGGATGAAAGGGAACGTTAAGAGAGTGAAAAGCGCGATCACCTAATCATTCTTTATTTTTAATTGAAATCACCATAAAAATATAAAAACAAGGTTAGGGATAATAATTTAAAAATAAATATCCCTCACACTAATATCAAAATCCTCAATTTTATAATGAATTAAATGATAGAATGCTAAAAAAATATTCAAATTCTAATTGTGATTTTTGTATATAAATAGATAAAAAAATGTAGTCTTTTTCCCTCTCGATCAAATTAATTTATTTTTTTGTAATATGTAATAGTGAATAATATATTACACCATAATAATAAAATATATTTATAATAATTTTGGTTTCAACACAATCAAATATTTAACGATTACTAAATTTCCAATTCTCTTTATCATTTTTTTCACCAGCAAGAATAGGTAAATTCATACATGGAGATGAATAAAATATGAAGGAATATTTAAAATATGATAAATTTATATATTAGGTTTTTATAAATGGTTGATAAATATTTTATTCACATCTATAGTCATCATCGATCGTGAGGACAAATTCTTTAATAGCCTCAATGAATTCTTTTTTTCACTCCCAATTCCTAGAGTTCATGTTTATAACCCTACAAAGTTTGATAAAATGTTATAAGGTCCCAACCTTAAACGTTACCTAATGTTGAGATAAGTCAACAATCAACTTTAATTCACTTAAAGAAACCTTTTAGGTTTATATCTTTAGAGAATTAGGTCATAACACATCCATAACAACTTAAATATTATAAGTAGACACTTTTACTCACTATCCAATTTCATTTATAAAATGAAAACTTTTAAAAAATAAACATGTTTTGTTTCATGTTAAAACCACATGACTTTTCCTTGATCCAATACTTGACTCTATTCCTCTTTCATTCCTATGAAAAATATTTAAAAACATGGGATGAGCATAAAAATCTCAGTAAGGGACACATAAATAATGAAGACTATTAGTGTTGTAAAAAATATGTAAACCATGAATACTTTATCAAAAAAGAAATACTTTTCACCTTTAAGAAGTAGAAAAAACGCTTCACTGAATATAAGCTCATTTCTTACACCTTTTACAACCAAAATATTGTCATAAATCCTAAATAAATTAACATGTAACATATAAAGGTAACTTGGGAAATAAAAATACTTAAATGTAATAACAATATTGTTGACTTCCACATATATCACTAAATGTAAGATCCATACGGTTGACTTCCATACCCAATTAATTGGAGGTTATAACGTAAGAACTTGTCCTTGGATTATCACGAAACCACCTGTCTTTGATTTATCATGTAACCACTCAACATTGGTTTATCATGTAACAACCCGTCAAATGACCAAGTACCATTATATAATCATAACACATAAAAGATTGTAGTTATCAACATTTCACACATAAAATTTCATTTTAAATCACAAGTGATAATTTCAAGATATTGAAATAGTAAATCCACTTTCAAAACCATTTTCAATACAAAAACACCCAAAAAGGTAATATGGGATATCTTTTCATTTTAAAAACATTAAGGCTTATATAGGAATCCAAATATCAAATAATGGTTATGGTGGCAGGGAAGTGGTTATCTCCATATACGTTAAAAAAATATTTTTTGTCATTTAGTAAAACACTTCATAGAAAAAATATTTTAATTGATTGAAATTAAAATTCAATGGTGTTTATTATACACCATATAAAAGAAGGAGGTGTATATTGTCAAAATATTCCTCAATAAAACGAGATTGAGACAGAGTCCCTTACCTCGAATTTGACTTATCTCATTTATTCATTATATTCCTAAAAAATAAGCATAGGTATATTTTTTCAATATTGAGAAACTTTTTCAATTTTATTATTCCTTTTATATCACTTATTACAATGTTATAACAATTACATAATTCCTTATGTTCATATTGGTTGTTTTTTTGATATTTGGTACTTAAGTTGAAAATGATCTTGTTTTGATGTAAATTTTTCATGTAGTCAAATGAAATTATCTCCAAAATATTATTCATGATTTAAATATAATATATATCCTATATATATGTATTTATAATTTCTATAATATTTTGAGATAAGAAATGAAATGCACCTTTTAGGGAGACGGTAGGTCATACGTACGCATAAACACTGCTTTCATTTCATTTTCATATTAGAATAATAATAATAAAATTATGTAGATTTATATTATAATACCAGTATTATATTTATGTCATGTGTGTATCATATGTTTAATAAAACCACCCTCTATATGTTCCATGTATTTCATGAACGAGTCATATCACTTTGAGGAGGTGGTAGTCCACACTTCCTCAAATGAAATTATCATATTTACACATCAAGGAAAGCATAAAGGTATATTTTAAAATAAATCACAGAATCAAATAGGCCATATAAATATAATATATATGATATATAAATAAAATTCCATCATAATGTACACCATGATAGGTGGTAGGAGAAAATTGAACAATCATCTTTTCGTGAGGCAGTAGTTCGTCGTACATAAAAACAATATGTTTGTATCCATTAGAGGGTTGTGTGTGTAAGTGAAGTTAGAATCATTATTATAAAATAAATCTATTATATTTAGGATACTATTTTTTTATGTAATCAATGAATAATAAGATCATAGTGAGTGGATAAGGAAAATAAAAGAAAGGAATTCGAGAGAAGACATTACTTATAAATCAGGTAACTTCTTTTGATTTGAGCCAAAAGAATTTATTGAGTTACCTTCTGCCTAAGGTAAGGATTATAAGAGTATATTAGGGATTTTAGGAGATTATTTTAGTAGAATTTGTATGATCCAAATGTCTTGAGAGGTGTGAGTAAGTGGGTAGAGGTGGTGACCTTTTTTAAGAGGGATGAGGGGTACTTTAGAAAAGTCTTGAAATATTATTTTATTATAAATTTATTTTCAAATTATAGTGGTTAAAAAGTGATATATTTAGAGTGTAAGATGATTATGGGTCTAAATCCTCTCAACTAATAGGTTCTAGAAAAGTTTAGATCACAAAAGTAACCTTATCGTTTAGCATTAACCCTTAGTTAAAAACATTAACTCTTACCATTTCTTCTTGTATTTTCATAATATATGGTTACTATAATTACTATAAAATGCGATAGAACAAAAAGTAGATCTTTAATGACATTTGTAACATTATGTAAGTCATTTTTCTTCATATTATATTTTTAGGACAAGTATATAATTGAATAAAATATTATTTGTTTTAAGAACTCATTTATGTCCATTTTGACACTATTTAGTAATTGATTATTTTTTAAAATCATAAGAACATGATTCATAATAACCAAAGGCATTAAATACAAGATAATATGTCATAAATATCCATAAAATATTTATGTCATAAAAAGTTTCAAATTAAATCTATTTTAATATTTATAATATTTTTTATTGAATATTTCATTAATAAGGTAATCATTGCATCAACATTATGTCATTAATAAATTTATTTATATAATGTATAAAAATTATAAATAAAATACCATGATGTAGGAAATATTTTTAGATATATAATTAATATCTATAGTCATAGATATAAATTATATATGCTTATATTAATTTTGTTTAGTAAAAGATACATGTTTAGGTTATATGTTTCGTTGCATTAAATTAATTATTATAACATGCCATTATCACACCCAAGTGGCTCAATGGGGTCCGAAAATAGACCTAAGGATTAAAAGTTTCATCCATATATCATTAAATAGGATTAGGACATGTTTTAGGATTGTTTTATATTATTATAATATTATTATTTTACCCTTATTTACTTGATTTACCCTTTAACCATTGTAAATAAAAATAATTACTAATGTTACTATTCATAATTTCCAAAAATAAAAGGGATCTATTTACATAATTTGGACCTTATGATTAAAAATATGGAATCAATTTTTACAAATTCAAAACACAAAATTGGAAGAAATTAATTTATAATTAATTCTCATTGTCAAAACTGGAAAGCTGGTTTTAAGAAGTAAAAACTATCAAAAGGCTGACATGTGTTTATGTCCAATGTCAATATGAAATTACTTAAAATGATCAAAATTTGGATTACATAATAATTAGATAATCCAATTACACTTTAAAACCAATTAAAAGGACAAAATAACGACATAAATAATTTAGACAAAAAATAATTTCCGATTTAAAATGCAGTATTTTTCACAATTCATTAAAATTTTAATTTCATCAGAAAAATAATAAAATGTTAACCAAAGTAAATTTTGATGTTCCTATTATAAATAAGAAGATTAATTTTTTAAATATAACATATAAATGTGATGAAAACTAGATTTAAAATGGGTTCACCACCAAAAGGTGGTAAAACGACCATTTGAAAATATTAGAGTATTTCATGCTTTAAATTTGATTCATTCTCATTTTAAGCCTCTAAAATTTAGTAGATAAAAGTATATACATTTAACAAACATGTGTACTAATATTTTAGTTATTTATTTTCATTCCTGGAAATAAAATGGCAAGGATTTTACTTCCATTTAAAATAATTACAATATTATTGTATTATGTTTCAGTATAGCTCAAAGTTATGTGCAACATAAGATTTCAGAGAAAACCATTGTTGTGCGTTGAGTACGCCATCGGAAAAAGTGTCCCCTTTAAAATAAAATTAATATTTAATTCAAAAATATTAATAGATATGAAAATATAATATTCTATAAATACCTGGGATGTTAAATCTCCCCACCCCCTTGGAAATTGTGTCCCTGTAATTTTATTTACTTGTCAAATAAGTGGGGGTATTTCTCCCTCATAGTATTTTCAGATTCCCACGATGCCTCTTCAACCATATGGGTTTTCAAAAAAAAACCATTACCTGATGAATCAGCTTATTCAACAACACTTTATCTCTATGGTCAATTCAATACTGGTTGTTCCTCATAAGAACGATTCTCTTCTAACTAAACTACCTCTGGACTCAAAAATTGATATTGATCCGGCATATACTTTCACAACATTAAAACATGAAAAAAATGTACCTTGGATAAAGTTGGGTGTAAATCCAATATGTAGGAAATATATCCAATTTTCTCCAGGATTTCATAGGAGCCAATGAACCTCAGACTCATCTTTCCCTTCTTATCAAAATACATCAAACTTTTTCATGGAGAAACTTTAAGAAAGACATGATCTACTACCTCAGAATAAATATCCTTCATACGGTTACCTACATAACCTTTCTGCATGCTCTGTGTTGTCCTCATGTGCTTCTAAATAAACTGAACTTTTCTTCTATCTCTTCTAACAATTATAGTCCTATCAAATTCATTTCACCTACATCATCTAAAAAATCTAGAGTTTGACACTGCTTTCCATATAATGATTCAAATGGTGTCATTTGTATACTAGAATTAAAATTTTTATTATAGGAAAACTCAACCAAAGAAAGATGATGGTCCAAACTTCCCTGGTAATCCATTGAACAAGTTCATAGAATATCATTTAAGGTATAAATTTTTCATTCTAACATCCCATATTATTAAGGATGAAAAGTTGTAATAAAATTTAATTCAGTTCCTAGTGAATTCATAAGGACATTCCAAAAGTTATAAATGAACCTAGGATCAAATTCAGCTACAATTGAGTGGGGAAATTTGGGTAACATGACTATCTATTTATTATACAATCGAGAACGTTTATCTAGAGATTGAGTATCTCGAATAGGAATAAAATAATCTGATTTAGTCAATCGATCAACAATTACCAAGATTTCATTGTTAACTTCATAAGTTTTTGTAATCCCACTATGAAATGTATGGATATATTTTTTCATTTCCACTTTGGCACTAGAAAATGTTGAATCATCCCATTCGGTAACTTCTATTCTACTTTAAAATGTTTACTAGTCAAAAAAATCACAGTAAAGTTAACAATATCTCTTTCCATTCCATCCCAACCATAATGCTCTTGAAGATATTTTTACATCTTAGTACTGCTATGATAAAATAAAAACGGAGAAGTATGAGCTTCACATGAAAACTCTTTCATCAATTGTGAATCACAAGGAACACATAATCTATTTTTATGACTCAAAACACAGTCTTTTTCAATGTTAAATTCAGGTAACTTAACCTCCAGAACCAATTATACCTTTTTCTTCAACTCACTGTCTTCTTTCTGTGCTTGCATAATTTTATCTGATAGAGATTATTTCACAACCACCTGAAAAAAACTGAGTAATTACCTACACCAACAACTTCCAATAAAAAATTAATCAAATCAGAAGCAAAAGGATCTCATTCCAAATACTGTATGGTTAATGTATCATTACTCTTTCGACTCAAAGCGGGAGCCACCTTATATTCCTTTCCTGGATGGTAATGAATCATGCAATCATAATCCTTGATTAATTTTGACCATCTTCTATGTCTCATGTTTAATTATTTCTAAGTGAATATATATTTCAATATTTTGTGATCAATATATATTACACACTTTATTCCATAAAAATAATGCCACCAAATCTTTAATGAAAAAACAACAGCAGCTAATTCCAAATCATGTGTAAGGTAATTTAACTCATGAGGTTTCAACTGACTTAAGGCATAAAAAATTACCTGATCATTATCCATTAGGACACAACCAATTCCTTTCAATAATATATCACTATAGATAACATATTCGCTATTCCTGGAAGGTTGTTAAAAAAATGGAGCATTTACCAATCTTCTTTTCAGTTCCTGAAAAGAATCATCACATTATTTTATCTAGATGTACTTAACTCCCTTATGTGTTAGATTAGATAGTGGGATAGATAACTGAGAACGGTTTTCAACAAACCTTCAGTAATAACCTTCTAATCCAGGAAAACTATGAATCTCTATGATATTAGTAGGCCTTTCCCACTCTTTAACAACTTTTGTTTTAGAAGAGTCAATAGTTATTCCATATTTAAGAACAATATGACCAAGGAAAGAAAAATTTTGAAACCAGAATTCACTCTTACTAAACATTCCATATAATTTAATTTCATTTACGGTTTTCAAAACAATACTTAAGTTAATTTCATGTTCCTCCAAACTTTTATAATATGCCAATATATCATCTATAAACAAAACTAAAAATTGATCCACAAATTGATGAAAGACTCCATTCATGAGATTCATAAATACATAAGGTTCATTATACAACCCAAAGGGAATAACTATAAACTCAAAATTCCCATATCCAATTCAGAAAGATATCTTTGTAATGTCATCCTCCTTCACCATAAGCTGATGGTACCGAACCACAAATCAATCATCAAAACATTTTGATAACACTAGAGCTGATCAAACAAATCATTGATAGTAGGAAAAAGATAATTGTTCTTAATAGTGATGTTATTCAAGGCTCTATAATCAATACATGGTCTCATAGAACTATATTTCTTTTTAGCAAATAAAACTGGATCACCCCATGGTGAAGTGCTAGGTTGAATTAAACCTTTATTAAGTAATTCTTATAATTGTTTTTTTAATAGAACGAGTTCTACTTGATCCATTTGATAAGGGGGTTTAAAAATAGATTTATCATCAGGAACTAAATATATAGTAAATTAAACCTCCCAATTGAGAAAAATACTGGTAAATTCATAATGAAAAACATCTGTTAATTTATTCACTACTAAAATGTCACCAATCAAAAATGTTTCTTTCTTTTCAACAACATGATCCAGATAAATTTAAATTCCATATTTAATCACTTTTTCAGCTTCTTGATATGTTATCAAAGGTGTGAAATCATTTAATAAAAAATTCTTGGCTTCACAATCTATTTTATCATGATAAACTGAAATCCAACTCATACGCAAAATGATATCAAATTCCACTATGGAATGTTTAACAATATTTGCAGGAAATACTATCACACTAATAATAATAGGAAAATTCCTATAAATCATTGTTGCTTTAATACGTCCACCCGGAGGTATTACCCAAAGTTCTATGTCATATTCATGAGTCTCTATTTCCAACTTTCTTGAAAATCATTCAAAAATGAAGGAATGTGATGATCCATAGTCAAATATATTATTGACATAGTTTAAAAAATTGTAACATACCTATCACCACATCCTTTGACGGTCCCACATAAACCGTAGTAGTAGTATTAAATGATTTTTCCATGCTCGTATGCATTCAATTTTGCTAGTTTCCACCATGGGTAATCAAATTCAGACACACATTGGAATAATTTCCTAACTCATTGCAACTAAAAATTTTTATTGCTGGTTTTTCATTTCTTGTCTGATCATATTCCTTACAGTTACGAACAATATGACCAGTCTTACCACATTAGAATCACTTCCTGGACTTTGATAGGTATTCTCTACGATTATTTTATCCACACTTCTCACACGTAATAAATTTAATTTTCTTCCCTCTAGACTTTGATGAAGTATTTTCCATTGCCTTCCAACTTGATCACTTCTTTTTTTTCTCTCATGAAACACATGATCATCAAAAAACTCTATTTCTAGCTTCTCAGCACATCAGCCAAGTTTCTCATAGATTCAGAACTCACAAGAACCTAACGTCCTTCAATATTTCAGCATCAATCATGAGTAAAACTGATTAATCTTACTATCAAGGTCTTGAATAAAATTTGGGATATACCTTGACAAACAGGTGAAATTTTCATCAGATGCAGCCACCGAATCTTCCCAATTTTTTCATAATTCCAATAATTTCTTTTCCATCCTAAGTTTAACAACCTTATGAAAATATTTCTCAAGGAATATATTCTTTAATTCATCTCGTTCCATGTCTTCAATCTCTTCACTTCCTCTGATATTTTTAATCATTGACAACCCCTAGTCAGATTTCCCTTCAAAATGATAAACATCAAGACTAACATATTGATTGTATAAACAACTCATTACATAAAACAAATTTTCCAGTGTATTAATACACCCTTCAGTTTGCACAGCGTCAAATGATCCTCTAAATTATTGGGTGTGTTTCCTAATTAAATGATCTATTATCGACATATGCCTCTATGGTTGGTATATTTGATCTCGTGCATAGAAACCACCCCCATTTATTGCCTAATTAAACAGATCCATCACTACAACAAACCATTCAGTTCAAATATCAACCATCTCAGAATGTTGATTTGGATGTTTATTTCATTTTGTATGCCTTCCTAGTACAACTTCTCTTTTTCCTATTTGGAAAACCATTCTGAAAAAACCTATCTTATAAGAAGAAACGTGGAAATCTTCAAATTATATATAATTTAGACCATAAAGTAAAAATATTTTATAGATATTCTATTAACAATATTCTAACTTCTAAAGTTATCTAAACCGACCTTTGATACCAACTATAATTCCCTGACCTTCATTGTTACCTAATCTTGAGATAAGTCAACAATTGAATTTAATTCACTTCAATGCTCCATTTAGGATTAGAGCTTTAGATAATTAGGTCATAACTCATACATAACAACTTTAATATTACAAGTATACACTTCTAATCACTATCCATATTTTTTTTCTGAAACATAATCTTTTTAAAAAGAAACATGGTTTTTTTCATGTTTAAACCACGTGACATTTTCATGATCCCATCCTTTACTCTATCCTTCTTTAATTACTTAGAAAAACATTTCAAAACATGGGATGAGTATAAAAATATCAATAAGGGATATATAATTAAATAATATTGTTAGTTTTACAAAAACATGTAAACCATGCATACTTGATCATAAAGTAATACTTTTCACCTTTAATAAGTATCAAAAACACTTCACTGAATATAAGCTCATTACTTACCCTTTTGTATCACAAATATTACCATAAAGCCCATAGAAATCAGAATATAACATATAAAGGTAACATGGTACATGAATATACTTAAATAGAATAACCATATGGTCAAATTCCACACATATCACTAAATAAAGTAACCATATGTCTGAATTCTATAACCAATGCATCATAGGTTGTAATGTAACCACCAGTCCTTGGTTTATCACAAAACCACCCCTATTTGGATTATCTCATAACCACCAATCATTGGTTTGTCACATAACCACATGTCAAATTTCAAAGTACCATTATATAATTAGAACACATAAAAGATTGCATTTATCAACATTTCACTCATAAAATTTCATTTGCAATCACAAGATATCATTTTACGATATTGAAATAGTAAATACACTTTAAAACCCATTTTCAAAACTAAAACACCCAATAAGGGAATACATGATTTCTTTTCCTTTTAAAAACATTAAAGATTATAGAGGAATCCAAATATCAAATAATGGTTACGGTGGTAGAGAATTCGTTGTCGCCATATAAGTCAACAAATTTTGTTTTTATCATTTAGTAAAAAAAATCATATAAAAAATATTTCCTTTGAATAAAATTAAAATTCCTAGGGTTTTATTATACACCACATAAAAGAAGAAGGTGTATATTATCAAAATATGCCTCAATGAAAGAATATTGAGATGAAGTACCTTACCTCGAATCTGACTTGTAACGTTAATTATTTATATTCCTGAATAACAAACTTAGGATAATTTCTACTTTATTGATATCATTTTCAGGTTTATTATTCCTTTTATATCACTTATTACTATATTATAGAAATTACATAACTATTTATTTTCATATCTATCGTTTTATTGATATTCGGCACCTGAGTTGAAAATGAACATGTCTTGATGTAAATTGTCCATGTTGTCAAAGTCCATAATCTCCCAAATATTATTCATTATTTAAATATCATATATAATCAGTATATATTTATTTATAATTTCTATAATATTTTTTGATAATAAATTTAATGCACCATTCATGGAGATGGTAGGTCATACATATACATAAACGCTACATTCATTTCTTTGTCATATTAAAAGAATAATAATAAGATGATATAAATATGTATGATAATGATAGTATTATATTTATTTCACATATTTATAATATTTTTAATAAAACCATTCTTTATACATTTCATGTATATCATGAATGAGTCAAATCTCTTTGAGGGGGTGGTAGTCCACACTTCCTCAAATGAAATTATCGTATTTACACATCATGGAAATCATAAAGGTATATTGTAAAAACAATTCTAGAAAATAGAGACAATAGAAATATAATATATATCATATATAAATATAGTTCCATCATAATTACCACCATGATAGGTGGTAGGATAAAATTGAACAATCATCATTTCATGAGGCAGTAGTTTGTCGTACATAGAAAAATATCTTCTTATCTATTAGATGGAGGTTTGTGTAAGTGTTGTTTGAATACTTATCATAAAATAATTATAGTATATTGAGGATACTATATTTTATATAATCAAAGAATAATAAGATCATAGTGAGTGGAGAAGGAAAATAAAGGGAAGGAAGATGAGAGAAGATGTTACCTCTATATCGGGTAACTTCTTTTTATTTGATCCAAAAGGATTTCTTCAACTGCCTTCTGCCCAATTTAAGGCTTCTTATAGGAAATTAGGGTTGTGGGGAGATTATTTGATAATAAATTTGACGATCCAATGGGCTTGAGATGTGTGAGTAAGTGGGTAGAGGTGGTGGTCTTTCATAAGATGGAAGAGGGGCACTTTAGGAAAGTCATGAAATATTATTTTATTATAAATTTGTTTTCAAATTATAATAGTTCCAAAGTGATATATTTCAAGGATAAGATGATTATGGGTCGAAATACTCTCAACCAATAGGTTTTATAGAAGTTTAGGTCCCAAAATTAACATTATATTTTTAAAAAACATTAACTCTTACCATTTCTTCTTGTATTTTCATAATATATGGTACTATAGTTACTATAAAATAAAAATCATACCAAAAGTGGATAATTAATGACATTTCAAACATTATATATGAAATTTATCTGAATCCTAGTTTCTTAGGACTTGTATATCATTTAATAAAATAGTATTAGTTTTAAAAACTCATTTATGTCAATTTTGACACTATTTAGTAATTGATTTTTGTTAAAATCAAAACTACTTGATTTCTTAAAAAAAAGAATTAACACATAGATAATAATCCATAAAATTCGTGTATGTCATAAAAATTTTCATATTACATTTATTTTAATGTTTATAATATCATTTATTTGAATATTTCATTAATAAGGTAATCATTGCATCATCATTGTGTCATTAATAAATATGATATTTAATGTCTAAAAATTATAAATAAAACACCATGATGTAGGAAATATTTTTAACTTTATACTATATATTTATAGTCATTGATATCAGTTATATAACCATATATTAAAATTAGTTTAGTAAAAGATACATGTTTATATTATATTACAATTCAATAGGATTAGGACACTTGTTTATGTTCATTGTGATTAGGTAAATCGTTTTTCCATATATCACCTAATAGGATTAGAAAACATTTTAGGGTAGTTTTAAATTATTATAATATTATTTTTTTACCTTTATTTACCTAATTTACCCTTTAACCATGGAAAACAAAAATAAATACTGAAGTTACTATTCATAATGTCCAAAAATAAAAGGAACCTGTTTACATAATTTGTACCTTATGATTCAAAATGGGGAATACTTTTTTTTCAAATTCAAAATACATAATTGGAAGAAATTAATTTAAAATTAATTCCCATTTTCAAAACTAGAAATCAGATTTTAAAAAAATAAATAATATCAAAAGATTAACATGTGTTTATTTCCAATTTCAAGTGAAATTACTTCCAAAGACCAAAATTGTATTAAATGATAAAAAAAATAATCAATTTACACATTAAAACCAATTAAAAGGATAACATAAAAATATAAATAAATTATATGAAAATTTAGTTTTGAATTAAAACGTAGTATTTTTCACTATTCTTCAAAATATTAATTCCATCTTAAAAATACCAAAATTTTAACCAAAGAAAATTTTGATGATAATATTATAAAGAGGAGGTTTATTTTTTCAAATAGAACATATAAAAGTGACAAAAATTATATTTAAAAAGGGTTCTTCTTCAAAAGGTGGTGAAACGACCGTTTCAAGAATATTATAATATTTCTTGCTTAAAATTTGATTCATTCTCATTTTAAACCTATAAAATTTATTAGATAAATGTAAGAAAATTTAATAAACATTTGTAACCATATTGTTGTTAGTTCTATTCATTTCCTTCAACACAATGACTATGCATTAACTACCATTTGAAATAATAATAATATAATTGTATTATTTTACTGTATAACTCAATGTTGTGTGTAACCTTAGATTTCAGAGAAAGCTGTTGTTGCATGTCAATTATGATATCAGAAAAAGTGTTCCCTTTAATGTAAAATTAATATTTAATTCAAAAAATACTAATTGATATGAAAATATATTATTCTATAAATACATGAGATGTTACAAAAAGATTAAATTTATATATACAACCTCTATGGTTAAATAATTTAACTTCCATTAATGTATTACACAATATTTTAAATTTTCCTTTTTAAAATAGAAAATTAATCTTCCATTAACATCCAACCCCTGGGTCCCTGATGTAAATTTATGTTATACCACCTCTAGGGAAAATCCTGCATTATGGAGAAACTATAGTGTCTGTCTTACATCATAAAATACATTTAGAATGGAAAAACAAAATATAAATAATAATTGTATGTGGGATAAAAATAATATTTTTATATATAATATATTTTTCTGAGGCCCCACTATGCCCGCAATTCTGCAGTAGCTCATCCTTTCATAAAAGACACGCCCCAAAATTAGTCAAACCATCAAATTATTTTATTCCTTATTTTATACTAGGATAAATTTACCATTTTAATTTAGATAATTACTAGGATTGATAACAAAAATTATTCTATTTCTCATTCATGAAAAACCAAACCCACTACATCCTCCCCACCTTAATCCCCCTTTCATTATTGGAAACAAAAAAACAGAGTTCCCAAATAGTGAAATTTATATAATAACTCTATATAGAAATAGACCCATAATTTCAGGAATTTATTCTATCTCAAATATTTGAGATATAAAAAAAATTAGTATGCAGATTTCTAGGAAGGAAGAATACACTTTCACATATGAATATATTATCCTCAACCCATATTAAAATAAGAATTTAGAAAAAAACTTCCATATACTCTAAGAAATTCTTATCATTACTTCTCACCCATAAAATCTCCTCATCAAAAGATTATTCATACACATACAATAAAATAATATAATATAACATTTATATCCTCCTTATAATTTTTTAATACCATGGTTACACATATTATATGCACCTCATTCCTCAGCTTAAAGAGCATCATATATGATTGTTTCATGAAAACAAGTTATCTACACCGCACCCCACCATTAAAAACATAACCTGTACCTTTTACTAATTCTAGAGGAGTTTTAAGGAAACATAATATTATAAATACTTATTATTTTCACATTCCCTGCCAACAAAAAGATTCTGAAACTGGTTTTTCTAGATCATGACTTAAGAGAAACACAATCCTTCCTCCATAATATCTATACATTTATCTATTGGAATCACTTTTCTATATCTCATTATCCAAAATAATCACACTCAATATCAAAGGTAATTTGGTTTCATTTTCATCCACCTTTACTAAAATATACCAAAAACACATCAGGAAGAATATAAACCTTTCAAATTCCGCAACAACACACAATTACTCTTCAATTGTTCCAATCCCCCACAATAGGAAGTGGATGGTCCAGAATGCATTGATAACTATTCTCCATTATCTCTAGAACCCAATATAAATACTACTCAAGAAAAAAAAATAATAAAACATGATAAAACTTCTTCTCTTTGACATACAAAGAGTTTACATATAATGGGTATACCCATAAAGATCCACTGGTCATATCCTACTGAGTGTAGTACTATATTAGGGTGGTCTCATCTAATAATTCCTATCCTATTATTCATTATGAACACTAAGGAAAAAATATTATACTCATAATAATATAGTGGACATGATCCATAACTTCAGGAAAACCCTCCAAGTCTATCATATGAGAACATCTAACTGCACATGCCCACTAAGAATGAATCACCACCATGGACATCTCAAACACATGTAAATAGTTTACGGACACCACTATCAATCAATGGTGTTAAATATATCCTTATCTATGTCATAGTCAACTATGTTGAAGCTAGAGACTCATGTATATCCCCCATTATCCATACATAGAGTCATTTTCTAGAAGCATAAACTATCATGATGTTACTGCACCACAAAAATCTCATAAAACTCCATGGAATCAACTTCATTAATATGAGTGATGCCCCATAAATATAAATCCTAAAAAATGATATTTTTCTATATAGATTGAATTATCATGGAATTATAAGAAAAATTTTCACAAACTGTCAATTGGCTCCTCCATGAACCAATACCCTGCAGAATTGGGTGTCAACCCTCTATAACTGTTGTAATGGTTTCCATAATCTAACCTATACATCAAATGAAATTAGATCTCTCGAATGAAATGTGATGCATGTGTTGGTCTCTTATCAAGGGACCATCATGGGTTTCCCTTAAGAACCATTATCATACTACTATATATAAAAATAGATTGAGTTTAGAAAAAAAAAACTTTATTTCAATTATCACATAAAGGAAGTTGTAGGACTATATGATTCGATGGAGTTCATTATTTAAAAATTAACTACACTATGACTTGTTTACCCAATAATTTAATATTATTATCTCACTTCACTTGAATGGGTGAGTGAAAGATGGTCTATTCTGTTGGAAACTCTCTATCTGAAAAGGGACTAGATAGGGGTCCCACTAAAATATCTGACTACCAAATATATAACACAAAAATAATAACCCATTCTTGAGCTATCAAATATAATTGGTCCCTATAACGGAGGAATAATTCCTAATCCATACAATATTTACTAAATCCTAACTATAGTCATCCATCACATAAATATTTATGTTTCTTTAACTTTCAACACCCCATTAATGATAGAAACTTACTAAGGGTAGTGATTATAGGATATAATCATCTCATTGTCCATCTCATTCTGCTCCTACCCCACATACCTCCTCACTAAATCTTCTCCCGACAATGCCCTTACCTTATATAGGATAAACTCATATTGGAATTCAATCCTCCATGTGAAAGTGTGTCCACGACACCACTCGGTATGTGTTTAGGTGATATTATACCTTTCCCTGCATCCTAGGTGCATATTCAAAAGGAATAGTTAATCGAACAATATTTCATGGAGACTCTAAAATAATTTTCGTTTTGTGAAAATAATACAACATGTCAATAATTGTTTCCCTAGTGTCTCCAAATTATTCATTCAGATTGAACAATTCCACTATGAAAACATGTCAATAGCACTTATCACATTGTATATGTCACTAAATATGTACTTTAATATAGTCTAACTAAATTTCACAGGATCATACTCCCTAATATAAAACTTTTTCATGAACAATAACTCAAATTCATACTATGATAGAGTAGTACCATCAAGAAAAATAGCACCCTCTAATGGATCACTATACCATGTTGGAAGATCGAGGCATGAATCTTCATCTAGTTAGTGAATATATGATCCTAATGGGAATATAAGTATTTAATTTCTTTTGGATTTACATATAATCATATAAACTAAATTAAATAAATTTTATGCATGAGACGACAAATATAAACACACCACTATGTAAAAAAATACCATGAAAAACATACATCTAAAAATATTTCAATCTGATGGAAACATGGAACTATAAATATGCTCCTTATTATGAGAACTCCTAGTTTTATTTCATATGTAATATTAAACATCACTATCATGAACCAATATAGTATTTATTTGACCACCAAGCATCATTAGGCATCTTCTCTAAGAAAACAACTCCACCACCCCTCCCAAAACCACATTCTTTCTTACCACTTTGATCACTATTGGTAGGTTATTAATTATGTTATTGACTCTAACATGATGGGTCACCCATCACCTAACATACACATACAGCATGATAGGGTAACAAATCAAACTTCATCTAGACCTTTTCTCTACAGAAATATAAAATCATTTTTATTTTCTTGCTGCATCCTCCAAACTATTTCCAGGCACACATATGCCTTTAGTATCAAGACTGTGATACCCATCACTGGTTGAAAACCACTAAAAAATATGCTCCTATATAACCACTAATAATACATTATTTCTATTCAATAATGATCCTACTAAGGTGGAACACTCATACCATTTCCTTAATTTAGACCTCATTGTCTTGAGTGTTAGGCTTGCCACAGAACTGGGGTGGCCTCTGTCATGGGAACTCATGTGGAACACTCATCCAATTTGAATACTTTTTATATACCAATGGAATAATATATTATAAGATAAGTGGAAAAATATTTTCATGTACTGTTGGAGATGGGTCTACTCACTACATAGTTGGTGGAGGGACTACTCCTTTCATGGTTGGAGGAAACACCTCATGGTCTGACCCCAATTTGGGAGTACCTTTTCTAAAATAGTCATTTATAAAGCTCTCAGTCACCAGTGTGGTTCCATCACAAAAATAACTTATAATCATAGATGTATACCTATGGGGTGAGATCTCATAATAAATGAGAGAAATAATGGTTAATAAGAATATCTTGGGAGATCACAAAATAGATAATAGAAAACAATTACTCGTTCCTATATAATTCATGCACCATTATTTTTTCCAATAACTACTGCCTTAAGGTAATGAGTGAATAATGAGTTTATCAGATTCCTAGTGTATGGATACATTTATTGATGCAACATCACTAGATTCCCTATTCTAAAATCCAAACTCAAGACACCTCATCATTATTTCCCTAAATTACCGAACCAATCCTCAATAAACATCTTACACTAAACTCCATACCTATGATAAAATACCTCTGATACAACTATAAAATGACTAGACTCACTAGGACCCCAATGGGGTGGTAAAATCTTGAGTGTTCCACTGTTATCCCAACATTAGTATTCTATAGTTTGGTGACTATCACTGATTGGGAAATAATACAAGATAACAGGCCTTAGATTAATTCACTTGTGAAAAATAAACATCACTGGACATGATATAATATCATTACCATATAGGTAAAATAAAATTCCAATAATATATAAAATTCATAAAAACCAAGAGAATAATAAAAAAATATCATTTAGAGAACAAAAAGTACACAGGGACAATTACAACGGTAACAACAACCTAGGCGAAAACACCAATAAAATCAGTAGTAGTAAGGAAGTCTATACATTCCCAAGCTCCCATGAAATAAATTTCATACATTAAACACCAAAAATAACAAATTATCCCATAAATACCACATACACCAAGTCTTACATCATATTCATAAAATAAAGCATGTGTAGTTGAATATTTGTATGTGTGGTTGACTATATACACACCCAACAGAAATATTTGAATACCATAATGTAAAACAAATGACTAGTTATCTCGGACATATGGGAAAATGGAATGTGTAACAAAAAAACTACATAGAAATTATTAAAATTGAAGAATTTAAGATGTAGGATAAGGTCTCATTCTTTACAGTAATCTACCATTTAGGTCATCAAAACACTTCAAGAATTATAATTACCCAAATCCAGCAACCCACACATCCTCACAAAAACTATAGCGGGGAAAACGTATCTCAGTGGAAAACACATAAGTTGAGGGAGAATGAATCATAGATAGAGGATCCAATATTTTGAGTAACCATGGGGAATACATGACCCTACCTATAGTATGAGATAAAGGATCCCACACCATAGGTGTATAGGGGGAATGCCTAACCCTATCTATAACCTAGCTTAAAAATAAATGATCTCATACCCTATGTATATGGGGGAATACCTGAACTTTCCTATAATATAATATATAGTATCCTACTTAAAATGTATATGGGATGAATACCTAATCCTATCTATAAACTAACCTATAGATAGAGGATCTCATGTCATGAGTATATGATGGGAATACCTGACCTTACCTATAGGGTAAGAATGCTCTGATCATAATGCTCGAACCACATCATCAACCCTATAGAGAAACATAAAAAATATTATTATCCCAGGTAAAAAACTGATATTTAATTATATATTTTTCTTTATATAAATATAAATTATTTGATAGCTTTGTTTACTCGCAACACTTAGTTTAAATGAACTGCCAATATACTATTGAATTGTTATTATTTAGTTGGGCTGTTATCGCCAATCCATTAGATTGGTTCATATTAATAGGACTAAATAAAGTATCAAAATTATTTTTTTACATATTTATAAAATTAATTCAATATAATTAAAAAAATTAAAATAAAATAAAATCATTTGATTTTATAAAGAGATGTTGTTCTAAAAACAATTATGAGCACTATATATTTTTATCTAAATAGATTAAATTAGTCTCTATTGATAAATGATTTTAATTAAATATGTAGATAATATATTCAATAAATATATTTTAACAATAATATAATAGTTTTTAAATATAAATTAATTAAGATAAACTTGGTTTTATGCTTAAATTTTAATTTTTCTAAAAACAACTTTCTTGCACTTTGCACACTTATTTTAAAATGAATTTATACCACTTAGATTAATTTAATCTGGGAAAATGTATTCCATATTTATAATAAACATAATTAATATTATTTAATAATTATAACTTAATATTTATCATCGTTAATTGTAATTGAGGGAAACAATTATTACAATAGTAAAGGTTAAAAGCGGTTAAAGATGGGTTAATATAAGAAGATAAGGGTTCAAATGACCTAAAAAAATTTCTAAATACTATTTTATTAATATATTTAGATTCTATGTCATAATGTATTTAAAATTGATCAAATTTTTATATATCATCAAATAAGAGTGACTTTATTATATTTTAATATTCTTTATAGTAATAAGTGTGCTAGTGCCCTCACTTAGAAAAGGAAACCCCCTCTCCTCCATTCTACACAATAATTGTGAATTTTATCTTGAGATAACCCCCACACAAATATATCTAAAACATACCAATACAAATCTTATAGATTTGTATATTCTTAAAATATAAACTTATTTTCCTTTGAAAATAGATTCAGTAGAGGTTTCTCAACGAAGAGGAATATCATCTTACTATTATTTTTCAAGTTTCATTTGTATTATACTTCTTAAAATTTTAGTTTATATATTATAATATAATGATAAATTTTTCATAAACATACAGAGGCATTATAATTTTTATGGTTCCACTATTTTTCACTACATTTCCATCAAATGGGGAAGGAATGTAACTCTAGTGCGTACATGTGGACTACCACCTCCACATATGAATTTGATTAATTTTCCATCACCACATTTCATGGTTAGTTTTTATGTTAAAATTAATGTTTACATATGATATTTATGAAATAATCGTGATTCTATAATTATAATATGTTATCACACTTAGTACGTACCCATCTTCTATAAAATTATAATATCGCTTGGGTGTACATGTTGACAACCACCTCTATGAAATGATGTGATTTTTTTTTCATTTATGTTTTACATAGATAGTAAAAATGATAGATTAAATGATTATATATGATATTATTATAAAACTATAATTCTTTAAATATTGATAATTATTTACCTTTCTTTATTTCCATCCATTGAAAATAGAAAAAATCTCTTGTCCGTATGTACAGACTACCATCACCAAAAAAGGATGTAACTCAGTTTTCATCTCCATTTTATATAAGTGGTAATAAAAGGTTATATAATTAATAAATATGATACTTATTTCATTATTAATATTATTTAGTAATATAAAACCATGACCAATGGTAAAGTACCAAGACCATCAAACTGAAACATGCATGGAAATTAACCCGTTCTCACCAAAATATCCATTTTAAGGAAGAAGTGTTGATAAAAGGAAAATTAGAAATTATAAAGGAATCATACAAATATATTATTGATTAATATGGGTATTTAATATATTAAAAATAAATCTATATGCATTAAATTGGTTTTTTAATATATACAAAGCAATATGAGACTTCATGTATGGGTTTTATCTTATAATCTCATTTCTTTTCGTGATTATCTACGTTTAATTCCCATTGAGGGAAATCATATTATCTTTTAAGCCCTATATATTTATTTATACTCAATTAATTTCTAGGGATTTTATTTTTTATTTCATTCTCATTTTTTTGTATATAAAATACCTGATAAAATAGTTTTAAGAAAATTTTACATTATTTCTTATTTGGATTGAAATATTTTCTTTAATATGTATATTTTATTAAAAATGATTTCACTAATGGTTTTACTATTATCAATTGATTGATTAAATTTAATTTTACCCATATTTAAATTTTAATGAAAAGTATTTAAATGATTCTTCTTATAATTTTTCAAATGAGAAAGTTTTTACCCAAAGTGTGAATGAAATATTTATTTTAACTTATATTGCATGAAATAATTTTCCCACATTCATTCATACGATTTTATTTGAATATTCCTTTAAAATTTTTCATATTTATTTTAAATGAAAATAATTTTCCTAATATTACATAAATTCAGATATTTTACTTAATTTATTTCAAAATGAAAAGTGTATTTTCATCAATAAATGTTATATTGATTTTTTAATGGTGTTTTTAAAAATGAAAAACAATTGTTGATGTTAATTATGATTATCTAAGAATATGATAAAATGATACCATTTTTATTCTTACTATGTATGGTTATTGATTCTAATAATGAAATCATGATGAAAATTGTTTTCAATTCAATGGGTTAAGCTATGAAAAATGGATAAATGTTTTCATGATATTGTGGTAGGCATATCAATATATATTGATCATGTGATTGGTGGGTCTCTTATAACCCTACAATGCATCAGGTAATATAATATAGATATCTCATGATATGATGAAGATAAGAATATAAATTATTGAAAATATCCACATTCATATTTTGATGCAAGAGTATGTTCGCTTCTAGCCATACACAAAAGATTATGCATGGACATGATTATGAATAGAGATGTTCCCATTTGGATGCATGAGTATGAATGATTGTAGCTATGAACATATTACTATATGTGGACATGATTTTGAATATCTATTTTCATAGTAATATGATTTTATTTTCTTTTGATGCCAAGTTCCTTTGTTTTAACTCTTGAATGATTATTTCTGCTATGATTCCCTTATAAATCATGCCTTTGGACCTGGACTGATTTTTTAATCTATGATTTTATGGGTATGAATCATTATTATTGAGAACATAAACATGATTATGTTATCATACCCATTTGATCATCTTATAGTCTCTTTTTATTTATATATCCAATTTTTACACTTATTGGGCATCTAAGCTCGCAATTTAAAATCTTTTCCTTTCGTAGGTTTTGATGGATGGTTCTATGCATGATTTGTCTATAAGGGTACTAATGTAAATTTCATTTTGTGAGACGTTTAAGATGTTTTAAGAAATATTTTTATTATGTATCTAGTCTCGAAATACATGAAATCATTATTATCCTTAATCATATATAATTATGATATGTATTTAATATTCATTTTAAATGATGTAATATTCATATATTTTATGATTGGATCACATTAGTTACTATCAAAGCATGGTTCAGTTATTTTTGACGATTAGGATTTGACACATATAGTGAAACCCTTTTGATTAGCCTATGTAAAGGATAAAATCCAAATTTATGATAAAGAAATTAGTGTATTTTTTCTATAAAATACATATCTATATATTTACAAGAAAGTGGATCTGGTTGTGTAATAGATTCACCTCGGGGTAACAACACTAAAATGGGAATATTGAGTATTATGTCAATTATTATCTGTGCACAATGAGGGGCCCTAAGACTGAAAACCTGGATAAACACTCCCACGTGATATTCTATGGAAAATTCATATTCACTTTTTTAAATTAATGTGTAATTGATTATGGAATGTTTTTATTATGATTTATTAATCTTTTTATTGTTCCTTAATACTTATGTAAGTTGTTTTTAGTTTTTTTACTTGAATTGAAACAAAAATAGTCATGTTAACAATGTATGTGATGGGAAATGCAATGACCTTCCACATGATCAACAATATGCCTTTGGTTTTAGGATGAAATATATTGTTTTTTTCTCAATCAACTCTCATAATATATAAAGAAAAACATAAACCATGTTGAGATTATGAATTCACCAAGGATGGAGAAGTATGCTACAAAGTATTTTATATGAAAATGTAAAAATTTGTTCTATTGGTATTTTAATCCACTAGTTTCAGAGAAATAGATCAATGTGATGGAGAATATATTTACTATTCATTTGTTCTCAGACCTAGAGAAATTTTTATTAACAAACTATTACTTATAAGATGAATTTGATCAGTGGTGGACTCTTATCAAGAACATGATCATAGAGGAAGAAATAAATTCCATGGAATGGGAGGATTTTATGAATTTATTTTTAAATAAATGCTTTCTTTAAACGCATTGAACTAAGATGGAGAGGAAATTTCTGGAGATAAAACAGAATGATGATGAATCCATTTTTACCTATAAATAAAACTTTACAAGACTTTCATGGTTCCCTTATATCTTTATAACTAACCTTGTGAGAAAAAATTCATGATTGTAGATGGGGTTTGTCTTAGTGGTAACCACCACTTAATTCTACATGAAAATGGGGGTTCAAAACCCATTGGGTGTAGGTACTGTAGCAGTATTGTAGCGTACTGTAACGACCCGAGTCCGGAGCCACTCAACTGGTGCCCCGTACCCGGTTCTCCACATGTCCTCAAGCATGTTTCCCCAAACTCCAGAGGCTACCGACTAGCAGCGAGGGCTCTAGTGAGTCAGTGGGGAAACTATACCCTCATTTGGTAAGGTATACAGTGGAAGGATAAACATAAGCAATAGTGGAAGTAGTAAACAACATACAACAACAGAAACTAAACAGTAGAAGAAAAGTATGATATAATAATGATGCAGCATGGTACATGTATCTATGGAAAGCATCAAACAAAACAGCATGCTGAAATACAACTGAACCCAAAGTACTAAAAGTAAACAGTAAACTCCAGCAGCATCGCAAGCCTAAGCTCGGTCTCATGCTCTCCACATCTAACAAGTAATCAAGCACCTGAGGTAGAAGGGACACAATTTCAATCCACACCTACAACCATATAACCTATTTGGGCCGAAAAGCAGGACCCAAACAGGGTGTAAGACTAATCCCAGTATGTGACCACTACAAGATTTGTGCCCTGCTGTTAGTGAGTGATAGAGTAAAAGCAATGGAAATAAATGCAGCAGAGAAATTAGATCACACTAAAGTAAAAAATCCTAAAAATCTACATTCACATTCATTTATTAATTTAATTCAATCATTAAATTATCAACCAAGGAATCCAGAAAACATCTCTATATTCCCCAGACATAGCGAGTAACAAAATAGGTATCTCAACAGACTACCTAAACAACAATAAGTACAAAACCCAAGATTGTTCTTTGGCTTGGTGGACTCTTCACAACCAACCAAACAATATTAATCACATAGACCCTCTATGTGGCTCACGTAGGCAGACCCTTATGGTTATGTATTCAACAAAGGAAAAGACACTCTGAGGAATAACTCATCGTCGGTTCCCCCTATGGTCTTGCGGTGATACTACAAACTCTATAGGAAAGAACATACATCTAATTTCCTATTTATTCTTGATTCAATAATTATCAGACCCTCTGAGAGAGCACAAAGTCAATCCCACTTATGGTCTCATAGTGGTAATAATTAAAAAGGCCCTCTGAGGAAGCACTCAACATCAATTCCCCCTACGGTCTAACTACACCAGGTTCCCACATCCCTGTGTAAAAGCAATCATATGTAAATGATTCTTAACAGCACTAAGTAAGTTCAACAACTACTTGTCTAATAGCTAAAATGAGTCACAAGCATATAAACATTAGGAAACACATGAAATAAATAATATCAAGGTAATCAATTAATGCAACAAGGTCTACCTCAAATGAAACCTAATCCAAACGGCGGTAAAAATCCAGAACAAGGGAAAAACACCCATGGGGTGATCCTCAAACATATAGACAAGCATATATTACTATCAATTAACCTCATGAAAACAAGAAATCTAAGGAAATTAAACAATCGGATCAAAATCCCTAACCTCGGATACCCAATAAATGGGTATCTAGAACTTTTTCAACCAAAACTCAAAGAAATTCAACATAGGGAAACAAACCACCTACCTCGAAGGTTTTGACAAAAACCACAACAATGAGGAATGCAAAAGAAACTCAGGTTGATTCTTCAAGAACCTACCTTAGATCTCTTCTCCTAACAAGACCAAGACCCAAACTCATCAAACTTGTCCTCCACACACTTAGATCTATCCATAACGGGTGTATATCTAAGAAACTGATAGAACAGAAGAAGTAGATCTAATTAGATCTAAGAAACCAAGCAAGAACGAAGAAGAACATTCACATACCTTAAAAAAACATCTTCGATTCGCCAAGAGAAGACTTCAAATCGCCTCCAAAACGATGGGAGATCCTTTAATGACCTAAGGAGAGACAAAATCCCGAGTTAGGGACACTTAGGTGCTTAAACGATCCACATAGAGGCTAAAACAAGTTAGATCCACAATTTTAGGATCTAGATTTAAGTGCCCGCACGGTTTTCTCGCACGGTTAGGCAAACCGTACACTAATTGTGCGTTCTGTAATGCCTTATCAACACTCCTCACACGGTCTCTTCGCATGGTTTCCCTTAAGCATGTGACAACTATGAAGTCACCACTGCCTTGAGTTCCATCTACCCACGGTATGGCCGCACGGTTAGACAAATCGTGTGCCGCCCATGCAGCTCCCCATTTTGCCTCAAAACTTCATTCAAAGTTCTCTTGACTCTCCAAAACACCACCCTTAACATTAAAACAAAGAAAAATATAAACCAAGGGTCACATACCTGAAAAGAAGATCCAGGTTCTTACAAACTTCCCCCATTAAAGAAATCAATCCTCAAATTTCCTAACATGGTGTAGAAGAATAAACCTCGAACAACTCTGGCTATTGCGATCGTAAATCAGCCACCCTCTCCCAAGTCTCATCATGTACTCTCTCGTGCTGCCATAGCACCTGTACCAGAGGAACAAACCAGACACAAAGATCCTTTTCACCACGATCAAAAATCCTGATAGGATTCTCTTTGAAAGATGCATCCTACTCCAAATCAACCTCCTCGGGTTGAAAAAAATGAGACGGGTCTGAGAAATACCATCGAAGATGAGAAACATGGAAAAAATCATGCATAGCCCGGTACCTCTGAGGTAACTGCAACCTGTAAGTAACCATCCTGACTCCCTCCAGAACCTCAAACAGCCCGACATATCTTGGTGAATGCTTTCCCTATCTCCTTATCATCTTATGTCCCACCCTTGGGGTAACACGCAGGAAAACCTGATCTCTGACCTTGAACTCCGAAGGTCATCTCCATATATCAACATAAGATTTTTGTCGAGACTGTGTAGTATCCATCCTCTTCTAAATCAACTCCATCTGCTCTATGGTCTCCTAAACAAGATGAGGTCCCAACATAGCTGTCTCTCCTACCTCCATCCAACATAAGGGTGATCGGAACGGCCAACCATACAAAGCCTCGTAAGGTGCCATCTGAATAGTTTCTTGAAAACTGTTATTATAGGCAAACTCCACTAGAGGTATATGTTTCTCCCAAGAACCTCCAAAATCAAGGATGCATGCTCGCAACATGTCTTTTATCACCTGAATCATGTGCTCTAACTGGGCATCCATCTGGGGATGGTAAGATGTACTCAGAAGTACCTTTGTACCCAAATCCCTCTATAGCCCCTACCAGAAAAGCGAAGTAAATTGGGCGTCCCTATTAGAAACAATAGAACTCAAAACCCCATAAATTTGTACCACCTTAGAAATGTACAACCTCCCAAGCTCATCCACACTATAGGTCTTCTTAATCAGTACGAAATGTGAAACCTCTGTAAGACTGTCCACTATAACCAAAACCACATCATTCCCTAGAGGTGATCTCGGTAACTGTGTCACGAAGTCCATTGCGACATCATTCCATTTCCACTCAAGAATGGGTAACTGCTGTAAAAGCCCTGCTGGTCGTTGATGCTCTGCCTTCACCTGCTGGGAGGTGGAACACCAGATAACAAAACCATCCACATCCTTCTTCATACCTGGTCACCAATACTGACGACATAATTCTCGATACATCTTTTTTATGCCAGGATGAACTTCCCAGGCTGAAGCATGAAACTCTCGCATCAACTCCTCACGTATGTCTGCTAAAACCCATACGCGGACATGAAAACATAACACCTCATCACCTCCCACAATCCACCCTGGAGTAGGGTCTCCACCTAACACACCCTCCAGTAGGACTAGGCCTTCTTTTTCTGATAGCTGCCCCATTCGAACTCGATCCAGAAGAGTAGAGGTAACTGCTATTGAAGAAAGAACTATATGTCTCTGTCTGTCGTGCACTTCCAAATTCATCTCATAGAATAGAGCCATAAGCTTCCACTCACTGCGGGCCTCCTGAACTACCTGTAACTGAGTCCTCTTGCTCAGTGCGTCTGCTACAGCATTGCCTTTACTAGGCGTATAAGCAAGCTCGAAGTCGAAAGACTGTAGGTACTCGACCCACCTCCGATGTGTCAGATTTAGTTCACGCTGCGTGAAGATATACTTGAGGATCTTGTGGTCGGTATATACCTCAAAATGATCTCCCAGAAGGTAATGTCTCAAAAAACACAAAGCATGAACAACAGTATCCAACTCCAGTTCGTGCGTAGGATAGTTCCTCTCATGTGGCCCCAACTGCCGAGATCCATATGCAACAACACGATCCTCCTGCATAAGCACTACTCCAATCCTGATGCTAGATGCATCACAAAAAAATGTATAACTCTTGCTCGGCTCTAGAAGAACTAGAATTTGTGTTGATGTCAACCTCCCCTTTAGCTCTTGAAAGGCTGAATCTCAGGCTTCTAACCAAATGTACTTCATGCCCTTCTTATTCAAGGCCATCAACGGCACTGATAAGCATGAGAAGTCATTTATAAACCGCCTATAGTCACCGGCCAGCCCCAAGAAACTTCGTACCTTGAAGAAATTCTTCGGCTGTTCCCAGGTAACTACTGCTCTCACCTTCTCTAGGTCTACTGATACTTCTGTCTCTAAGATGACATGACCCAGGAAGTGATTCTTTTTTGTCCAGAAGTGGCACATTGAGAGCATATCATATAACTGATGCTCTCTCAGTGTACTCAATACGATCTCAATATGGGTAGCATGGTCGTGTTGAGTGTGAGAGTACACCATGATATCGCCGACTACAACCACCACAAAGGAATCCAAGTGTGGATGGAAAACTATGTTCATCAGTGCCATTAAAATTTCTGGTGCGTTCGTGAGGCCGAACGACATAACCAAATACCCATACAGACCATGCCTGCTCCGGAAGTCTGTAAGAGGTATATCCGATGGTCTGACATGCAACTGATGATAACCGTATCTAAAGTCGATCTTTGAGAACACCTTGGATCTTCAAAGATGATCAAAAATATCATCAATCCTTGGAAAGTTATATCTGTTCTTGACCGTCAACTAGTTCAGCTTACGATAATCCACACAAAGCCATAAAATACCATCTGCCTTGTTCGCAAATAAAACAAGAGAACCCAAAGGAGAAGTACTGGGTCGGATAAGACCCTTTGCCTGCAAATCCTCCAACATCTTTTTAATCTCTTGTAACTCAGGTATAGCCATCCTATAAGGAGGTATGGATACCAGTGCTGCTCCCGGCACAAGATCAAAAGAGAAGCCTACCTCACGCTCCAGAGGAAACCCTGAAAAGTCTTCTGGAAAGACATCCGGAAAACAATCAACCACTGGAGGGAAGTCTATAAAAGAAGTTCCCCAATCATCCAGATATAAGTTAGCAATCTGGGCTGTAACACTGCCCAACCCATGATACTCTGGTCTAGCTCTGCTCGCCTAGAAATCCCATTCGCCCTTATGAAGAAAATACCTGCCCCCTAGTGCCGTGATATTCACCCTGCAGCGATAGCAGTCGACAAAGGCATGAAAAGGGACTAGCTAGTCCATTCTGAGAATGACATCATAACCCATCATTTCCAGGACATAAAGATTCCACAAGAAGTGACACCCACCAACCTAAAGGGGGAACTCCTTGCACTAACGCACACTAGCAGTTCTATGTCCAAAGGGAGTGTCTAGTGTCATCATATCCTCAGACATAAATATAGTAAGTCTAAGGCTCTCCACAGTGTGTACATAAATAATGCTATGAGAAGCTCTAGTATCGAAAAGTGCAGAAGATAATATTGAGGCTACTACGATTGTACCATGCACTATGGATGGTTCAGGATCCTGCTCCTGATGAATCTTCTCTACTGTAAATATCGAGCCCATACCGTAGCCCTGTGTAGTAGCCTGAGATCCCTGAGCTGATCCTCCCTGAGCCTGACCACCGTTTCCACGGACTCTTCCCTAGCCTGAATGACCTGAAGAACTCCATCCCCCAGTCTGCTGCAAAACTGGTAATCCTGCTCCTACCTGAGGTGTATAAACTGATCCACCTTCACTAGACACTAGAAGAAGAATCTTAAAAAACTGCTGAAGATGATCCATCCTGCCGCAAGACCAGTACTCCACTAGGTCTCTCAGGGACTGGGGATTTTTATGCCCATCCTTCCCACACTGGTAACACACAACCTTGCTACCTAAAGGAACATCTCTATTCCTTGATTCACCTCGTGTAGACTCTTAGTGGCGCCTCCTGCTATCAGTAGGGAGAGTACTAACTCTAGATGTTAAACCACCCTAGCTCACTACTCTAGTATCCCTTAGATTCCTCTCTGTGATCAACACCTAGTTGAATATAAAATAAATAGAAGTCAACCGAAAGACGTTCACCTACGATCTGGTGTCTGGTATAAGTCCCTCCTCAAACTTCCTTGATAAGAACAGCTCGTCATTCTTTAGAACGGGAGTGAATCGCTGTAGTTTAGTGAAGCAGGAGGAATACTCCATAACTGAAAGAGGTCTCTGCTGCAAGTTCATGAACTCTCTGGCTCTGTTATCCCTCAAAATCACCAGGTAGAAGTAGTCGAAGAACGTATGCTAAAACTCCTCCCAAGAAACTATCTGCTGATGCCCTGCCTGAGAAACTACGTCCCACCATCTCTTGGCAGAATCTCGTAGCATGTAAGTCGCGAGCATCATCCTTCTGTCTGGGGGTGTCTCGAGATGATCAAAGATAGAAAACATATCTTCAAACCAGAATTCAGCAGCCTGAGGTCCTCCATCTCTAGAGAACATGGGAGGATGTTGCTGGTGGAAGACTCGTGTAAGCTCTGCCATAGACTGGGTAGGTTGCTGAGCTCCCTGAAAGGTCTGTATGAACCTCATGAATTCCTCACGGAACTGTGTGTCCACACCAGTGTCCGTAATGACTGTCGGTTCGATATCCGGTGTATGATTATTGTTAGATCCTTGAAGTGCAACGGGATGACGTCTTGGCAACATGACTCTACAAGGTCAAAGCACACCTTTATTAATGACGAGCATAGTTTCAATTTATAAAAGAAAAGTGGAAGAGGAAAAGAACACACTGAAATTTAGTGAAACTGGACCACACAGCGTGCTTGTCCACTACACATCATGTCCTTATGGTTTATCCCTTGTCTATGTTGTTAGTCACAAAGACTGGTACACAGACCAAAACTACACGGCGTGTCAACATGGTACCCAACATGTTGTTCCTAAGATTTTTCCAACCCATGTATTCAACTACATGGCTGGATCACACCGAAGGAAAGTACATGGTGTGTACTTCATGGTACATGGTGTGTAACCATGTAAAGTAATTCTTCCCGAATCGAAGAACACAGGGCGTGTGTTCATAGGGACAAACGTCGTGATATATGGGTTTTTGGGAAGTAGGCATACAAAACTCCCCAAAACCACCGAAAAACACTAAAAACTAGCATCTATGTGCCAAATTCTGATCTGGGGGAGCCCATACGTCCCGCGAATCAAAGCATGACAGTATAACAATACATATAACCAGTAAACAGTATAACAATTCCATGATCCACAAAATTATGATCCTCGAGGGACCATAACTCCTCTAAGACCAAAGCTTGGAGTCCATGGAAAATAAGTTGTAAAATAAAAAATACCCTATCAACAAAGCCGGTATCTCTATCACAACAACTATCATAACATCATGCATAATCTATCACGACATCTATCACAACAACATGAAATTTCTAATGCACCCTAGATGGAATGGTAAAATGCATGATATGTTATTTTCTATCCAGTGACTATATGATACATGAGATGGCATACCCTCATCTCATCAGGTTGCAACAAAATAGAACCATAATCATATAAACTGTAACAACACAAAAAAAGTACATCACCCAAAGGTGAAATATAATCAACTGTGACACTTGTAAAAACTAAAAAAGTCAATTGTGAGGTAATATAGATTTTCCTTATATACGGGTTAATTACTCCCGAGCACAGTTATGTACCAACCATCCATTCTTTCCTATCCCTATCTATTGTCTCCAAACAGTAAGGAAATACAAAATAATGAAAACTCCTCCGATACCTCTTTGTAACGACCCGAGTCCGGAGCCACTCAACTAGTGCCCCGTACCCAGTTCGCCAGATGACCTCAAGCTCAACTCCCCAAACACCAGAGGCTACTGACTAGCAGTGAGGGCCTTGGTGAGTCAGTGGGGAAACTATGCCCTCATTTTGTAAGGTATACAGTAGATGGATAATCATAAGCAATAGCGGAAGCAGTAAACAACATACAACAACTGAAAATAAATAGTAGAAGCAATGTATGATATAATAATGATGCAGCATGGTACATGTATCTATGGAAAGCAGCAAAAAAAACAATGTCCTAAAATACAACTGAACCCAAAGTACTAAAAGTAAACAGTAAACTCCAGCAGCATCATAAGCCAAAGCTCGGACCCATGCTCTCCAGCTCTAACCAGTAATCATGCACCTGAGGTAGAAGGGCCACAATACCTATCCACACCTGAAACCATTTAACCTATTTGGGCCGAAAAGCAGGACCCAAACAGGGTGTGAGACTAATCCCAATATGCAACCACCATAAGATTTGTTCCCTACTATCAGTGAGTGATATAGAAAAAGTAGTGGAAATAAATGCAGGAGGGAAATGGGAGCACACTAAAGTAAAAAATCCTAAAAATATCCATTCACATTCATTTATTAATTTAATTCAATCATTAAATTATCAACCAAGGAATCTAGAAAATAGCTCTATATTCCCTAGACAAAGCAAGTAACACAACAGGTATCTCAACAGACTACCTAAACAACAAGAAGTACAAAACCCAAGCTTGTTCTTTGGCTTGGTGGACTCATCACAACCAACAAAACAATATTTATCACATAGACCCTCTTGGTGGCTCACGTAGGTAGACCCTTATGGTCAAGTATTCAACAAAGGAAAAGGCACTCTGAGGAAGCACTCATCATCAATTCCCCCTATGGTCTTACAGCGATACTACAGACTCTCTGAGAAATCACTTACATCTAATTTTCCCTTTAGTCTCAATTCTATAATTATGAGACCCTCTGAGAGAGCATAAATTCAATCCCTCTTATGGTCTCATAGTGGTAATAATTAAATAGGCCCTCTGAGGAAGCACTCAATGTCAATTCCCCCTATGGTCTAACTACACCAGGTTCCCACAGCCCTTTGTAAAAGCAATCGTACGTAAACAATTATTAACATCCCTAAGGAATTTCAACAACTACTTGGATAATAGATAAAATGCATCACTAGCATATAAACGGTAGGCAAAACTTGTAATCAATCATATCAAAGAAAGCAATTAATTCAACAAGGTCTAACACACAGAAAATCTAATCCAAACGGTGGTAAACAGCAAGAACATGAGGAAAACACCCATGGGGTGATCTTCAAACATGTAGACAAGCATATATTACTATCAATTAACCTCAACCAAACAATAAATCTAGGGAAAATAAACAATGGGATCAAAATCCCTAACCAGGGATACCCGATACATGGGTATCTGACAATTTTGTTACCAAAACTCAAAGACATTCAACGTAGGGAAAAAAACCACCTACCTTGAAGGTTTTGACGAAAACCCCAACAATGAGGAACACACAAGAAACTCAGGTTGATTCTCTAAGAACCCACCTTAGATCTCTTCTCCTAACTCGACCAAGACCCAAACTCATCAAACATGTCCTCAGCACACTTAGATCTACCCATTATGGGTATATATCTAAGAAACCGAGCGAAGAGGAGATGTAGATCTGAGTAGATCTAAGAAACCGAACAAGAATGAAGAAGAATGTTCACATGACTTAAAAAACCAGCTTTGATTCGCCAAGAGAAGCCTTCGGATCACCTCTGGAACGATGGGAGAACCATCACTAACCTAATGATACCAAAATCCCGAGTTAGGGCTACATAGAAGCTTAAAAGAGCCACTTAAAGGCTGAAAAGAGTTATATCCACAATTTTAGGATCTAGATTTAAGTGCCCACATGGTATTCTCACACGGTTAGGCAAACCGTGCGCTAATCGTGTGGTCTGTACTTCCTTGTCAACACTCATCACATGGTCTCTTCACACAGTTTCCCCTAACCGTGCGACTATCATGTGGTCTCCACTGCCTTGACTGCCAGCTATGCATGGTATGGACGCACGGTTAGAGAAACCGTGTGCCACCCATGCAGCTCCCTGTTTTGCCTCAAAAATTCATTCAATGTTCCCCTGAATCTCCCAAAAATCACCCTTAACTTTAAAACCAATAAAAACATCATCCATGGGTCACATACCTAAATAGAAGATCTGGTTTCTTACACGACTGTAGCAGCGGAGACACTATAGCACCGGCGGTCACTGTAGTAGTGGCAGGTCACTATAGCGGCATCAGGTTACTGTAGCAGCGGCGGGTACTATGCAGTACTGTAGCAGTGAGGGTATTGTAGTAGTACTATTCAAAGAATGGGCCTTGGGACAAAAATTGGGACTACGGCCCATGTAATGGGCTAAATTCCCACTAGGCCTTCGAGCTATGTAATAGGTCTCCCTCTACCCAGTTAAAGAAGTCGTTGCTTTTTTTTAATAACAAATGAGGCTTCAGCCCCAACCTTTAAAAAAATAGTGATTCTTTAGTAGCTTAAAACCCAGTCTTTGAATGTTTCTAGACATAAGAATATTTTTTAACAATAAAGAAACCATTTAATGTTATTTGAAGGTAGAAATGGAGGGTGATAAATCGAATCATTCTAATAGTTTTAGTTATAAGTGGAGAAGAAATAGAGCTTCATGGAAAATAAAATGATAAATACAATAGAGGAAAGAAATTCTGACCACCTAAATTCAAAAAAATGTGGGGTAATTCACTCAATTAATTTTGTTCAAGTAATAAGTAAATTATTTATTTTTGGTAAGGCTGGAAACAATGTGAGTGATTGTCGATGGGGTTTTAAAATAATTAAAACTTAAATAATGGAGAAGAAGTATTCAACCAATTAATTTAATCTTTTCTAATGTAAGGAGATTAATAATTGTGAAAATTAATGTCATAGACTAACAGTTAATGGTCTTGGTGGGCCTCAATAACCCCCTAAGAAAAATGATAAAGGTAATGCATTTTTCGTCATAAATAAAGTGGGTTAGTAGAATGATGTTTTAAAAGGTATATATAACATCCACTCTATAAACCTAAATGTATTATTTATTTTTGAATTTACCCACTCTTTTATATCTAAATAATTTTCTAATTGTATCACATCACCACCTCAATGATTAGAAAATGAATTGGTATTAAAAATACTTAATGTCATGATGATTATATCTCAGGACTATAGATTCCCTATAATATATGTTAGTGGAAAGGTTGTTATTGAAAATCATTTTATTCAACCTCTAATTTAATTTGATGTTATTTTGGTAATGAATTTACTTTCTCTATATCAATCCCATATCAATTTTTGAGGAAGGGAAGTCACGTATGATATTTTGAATCATCTTATGATTATCTGCGGTTAGAGGAGGAACATGAACTTGTAGTAGGGATTACATCCATTATATATGTCTTACTATTTATTAATAAGGGATATTTATCGCAAATGGTTGGGGAGAAACTCAATACAGAAAATATTACTATTTTTTGGGATTATGTTTATGTATTTATTTAATACATGTGTAGTGTTATTCTCAATCATGAAGTCGACTTTCCAATAGAACATATACCTATTGTTATTCCTATTTTTAGGAACCTATATTAAATGGGACAAAATTATTTACTTGAATTAATGAACCAACTCTAACGGAATCTAGAAAATGGATTCATATATCAAAGTGTGCCTCTATGTGGAGGACCTATTCTTTTTATTAATAAGAAATATGGGGAAATGTGTCATTTCATTAATTATCAAAAACATAACAAGTTTACTATCATGAAAATTTATCCTTTATCCAATTTTGATAACTTATTTGATAAATTTAATAGATCTTAATAGTTTTCAATTATTGAACTTTATTCTTGATATCATAAATTTAGGGAGAAGAAAGAGGATGTATAACTACAACATAAGGTGATAAATGTTACTAATTTCAACCATGATAGTGAAGGAATGATAAGTTTCAGGAATTGAGTATGTGTCTTATAAATACCAATGATGAAGAAGTATATGTTGGATTAACATCATAATTCTTCATTCTTTATTCATCTTGTAAGTATGAATATTTATATAGATCTGAAATATTATTTCTTGTGGGATAACATGAAAATGGATATTTTAGAGTATGTATCTTGATTTCTGGTATTTCAACAAGTTATGTTTGAGATAAATTATTCAAAGGGGTTGTTAGGAAAATTACCTATACCAAAATATAAATTGGACAACATTACCATGGATTTCATCGTTAGGATCTTTAAAACATGTAAAGGGGAAATATTATTTTGTTCATAGTTTATTTCCTTACAATGGAATCACATTTCATTATAATAAGAGAATATTTCACCCATGATCAGATTTATAGGATATACATTAAGGAAATGGAATGTCTGAATAGATTAGTTGATTTTATTAAATCTGATTAGGATATAAGGTTTACCTTAATGTTCGGGAGAAGTATTCTGAAATCATTGCATATGGAGTTGAACTATTGATTTGATTATCATCCTCAAATAGATGGTCAGTCCAAGAGGACCATTAAAACCCTAGATAATACTATGAGATCCTATTCAATGTATTTAAATGACTATTGTGATCAACACTTCCCTTTGGTATAATTTCATTATAAAATATATTTCACTCAAGTATTTAGATAGATTCTTATAAATACCACAATGAAAAGAAGTGAAAAAACCCAATATGATGGGATGAGGTTGTATAAACAAATATATTAGGACTTGAGTTAGCAAAGTAAATGGAAGATAATGTTATAATTATCCAGTATCATATCATGATAGGTAAAATTTAATAGAAAATATATACTAATAATAATTTGTGAGATCAAAAGTTCAAAGTTAGTGATAAGGTATTCTTATAAACATATCCTTTGAATAAGATTATAAAATTTAAAAAATAAGGGAAATATGAGCTCTACATAAATCGGTCCCTTTGAAATTATTGATCATATACAGATAGTTTCTTATTGTGAGGCTCTTCAACCAAATCTCCCTTAAGTTTATGATTTGTTCCTTGTATCTCTTATGATAAAGTAAATACCTTATCATTCCCATGTAAACAAATCAGAGGTCACACCACTAGAGTATGATATATATTATATGGAACAAATGGTGGAGATTTTTGATTGATTATAGAAGTTGTTTTGTAACAATACCACTCACCTAGTTAAAATTTTGTAGTGAAACCATAAATTTGAGGACGCTATATGGGAACCTCAAGATGTGAAGTGGTAGAAGTATCATTAGTTTTTCATATATGAGTAATGGAATTTTAACGGATAAATTCTTATAAATGGTATAATTCAACACTCCAATATTTTATGATATATTTATCTTTATTTAAATTTAATTTATTTGATACTTTTTCATACATGAAACACCAAGCTTAAACGAACGATGATATACAATTGAATTATTTTTATTTAATGAGGAATTTATCGCCTATCCATTAAATTGGTGAGTATGAATAGGAAAAACAAAATTATTAAAAATTATTGTTTATATATGTATAAAAATAATTCAATTTTTCAACTGGTAATAAATTAAAATAAAAGGATTTTAATGTAAAAATATATGCTTTTCTAAAAACTATTTTTAAGAGCACAATATGTTTATATATTGATAAATTAAATTAATATATATTGAAGAATAATTTTAATTAAATTTTTAGACATTATATTTCTTAATTATTTTAAAAAAAATTATCTAATATTTTTTACTTATAAAGGAATGAAGGAAAATCATTTTTATGCCTAAAAATAAATTTTTCTAAAAACAGTTTTATTACGTTATGTGAACTTAATTTAGAATGAATTTATTCCACTTATAAAAACTGAATATTTTAAAATTTAAACCATATTTAAAATTATAATAATTAATATTATGTAATAATATCAATTTATTTTTTGGTCATTATGAATAATAACTGTGGTAAAAACATCATTACTACGTTAAATTTTAAAAGGGGTTAATAAGATATTAAACTAAGGATATAAGGATTCAAATGACCTGAAATCTTGTATAAATAATATTAGATGATTGTATTTATATTCTATATCATCCTATATTTTATCTGGATCAAATTTTGATCCATTTCCCTTGACAGTGACTTTATTATATTTTTGTGATATTAATAATTACAATTGTGTCACTCCCATCACTTATAAAAGGGAACCCCTCTCCACTCTTATAAACACCACTTAATCCATTTATATTTACAAAAACCTCCCCAAATATCTTTTAAAATTCCCTATAAACAACTTAGAGTTTTTAATCTTTATAAATTTCCAACCCAAGGCTCCTTAAGAAGATTTTCAATGGAGGTTTCTCAAAGAAGAGGTGTATGTCCATACCGATCTTTTTGATGTTTTATTATTCATATACATCCCATGTATTTTTTTATCAATAAAATTATAATGGATAAATATAATAAATATACTAATATATTATTATGATTATGGGACAACCATTTCCATCATATTTTCATTAAATGATAAATGAAAGTATTGCTCATGCATACGTGTGGACTACTAGATCCATAAAACAATATGATTCATTTTACATCACCATTTTTCAGGGATTTTTATTATGATGGATTTATTTTTTATATATGATATTTATGAAAACATTATTATTATTTAAATATAAAATTTTATCTACCTTCTTACCATCCAATGCACTAGAAAATGATAACACCACTCGAGCATGCGTGTGGACTACCACCTCCAGGAAGCGATGTGATTATTTTTATTTCTATTTTACAAGGATTGTAATAAGAATATATTTAAATATTATATATTATATTTATCATATAATAAATATTATATGAAGGTTAATTATTGTTTACCTTTATTTCATTTAATGAATTGAAAACCTGGATACATACAGACTATTGTATCCACGTAGTGATGTATTTAATTTTTTATGAATACATTGTATGAATGGTTATAAAAGTGTATATAATGAATAAATATAATAAATATTCAATGAATATTATTTTTTAGATGATTAATTCATGACCAAGGTCCAAGTACCAAAACCATCGAACCGAAACAATACTGGAAAACAAACCATTTTTCACTAGAATGTCCATTTTAATGAAGAATTTTTAATAAATGGATAATTTGAAATTATATAAAAATGGGTCATTATACACTATGTATGAATTTGGTTCTATAATATATTTATAACAAATATATTTTTATTATATAGTACTTTTGAATGTTTAATAATCAAGATGATATTTGATTTAAGGGATTTTTGTTACAACATTATTTCTTTTCAGGATTGTGTATGTTTAATTTCCCTTGAAGTAAAATATATGATCCTTTAAAAAATATATTTTTTATTATCATGTGGTTATTTCTATGGTTTTATTTTTTTATTTTCATTTTACACTATTTTATATATAAAACAATAGAGAATTTTTTTAAATAAAAGTCAATTTTATTTCCCCTTTGTTATGGAAGACTCAAGACGATGGCTCGAGAGCTCCCGGTGACCTACTCATGATTACTAGGGTTTTCTTTCAACGGTCATGATGCTTGATTCAAAATTTGTCAAATCTATATTTTCATGGTGGCGTTCGAACCGAATTGGGAAATAAAGTTTGATGGTCATGATTTCAAAGCACAGAATGACAAAGCCCCTCCGGTTGAAATAACTAAGGGGATTTCTTTCAAATAAGCACTTAAGGGTTCAGATCATTGAAAATATACCTTGATAAATCCTTCACAATGTATGAAACTTGAAGGTGGCCAATTTTCTATTGATTCTTATCCTGAATCACTTTAGCAGTATACACAGATGTGTATGTTCTCTATTATGGGCCACATTTCATATCTTATGGGTGGAAAATCCTGGTCGACTGTGGATCTAAAGAGTAGGATTGGTCATATTTGGGGTTTTTCTAATTGAATGCTTGTTCCAATCAGAAAGGGTTATTTTTATATGCTATTTAAATCCCAAGATGAGCTTGATCGAGTTTGTATATTAGGAAATTTGCAACTAAAACCCGGTGTCCTTAGAATTTCTGAATGGAATTAAGCTTTTAATCAAAATTACTTCCAAAACAATATAGAGCAAATTTGGGTTAGACTGCATGGACTTGGCTAGTTTTTCTAGCATCCCAAAATTCTGAATGACATATTCTCCTGCATCATAACTCCTCTCAAGATCGAACAACGTACCATAAATTGTAAAATTGGTTTGTATGCTAGAGTAATGGTTGAAGTTGACCTAGAATATAAGATTGTGGAGGTGATTTGTTTCAATGCTGAAGGCTAAAAAATAGAGGTTTAGATTGAATTTGATCATAGGCCACCTTTCTATGATCTCTGCTAAATTTTAGGTCACTCTATAACGAATTTTAGAGTAATAAAAAGTCTATTTTTACAACCAAAATACGATGGATAGACTGAAGTGCGTAGGGGTATAAAAGCAAAGAGTACTGTCTTTGAGAAAACCGAAACCCTAAAGAGGAAATCTGCAATTTGGGTTAAGAAGGCCACTCTATTGGGTGAGAATTACGGTACTAATTGGGAATAACTTGCAGATGAGGAGGAGGAAGCCTCCCTAGATCATCGCATTCAAGAGGTGATTGAAAAGCTTGTGTTGGATGCATGTGAACAACCCCAATAAGACATGGTTCTTCATGGATCATGTAATCAGATATCAATAGAATCTGGACTCAATTTTTCTGACTCAAAGGTCCCATATAGTGGGATTGTAAAGGAGGAGCACATCACAGAGGCTTCTATTCACAAAGCTGAGGCTAGATAGCACTCAGTGCTACCTGCAGATTTCACTACTAGAATTCTGGTTTTTACCAACGGATGTTTACCAATGGTATGCTTAAACGGTTGGCGTTGAAGGATTAGGGAACTCTTTAACAATGGTTTTATAAAACTTTTGGTAATGAAATTTTCAAGGAATCTTTTCCCAATGGTTCACTAAAACCATTGGGAAAAGTCACCCCTTTTCTAATGGTTTCTTCAAACCGTTGGTAAAGGGGTGTTTTAGGTTCCCTTTTTCCAACAGTTCAACAGAACCGTTGGGAAAGGGTACCCTAAAAATCGCTTTTCCAAGGGTTTTTAAAAACCATTGGGAAAGATTTCCCCCAAATACAGCCGCGGTGCTGCTCTCCCCCATTCGCGACAGAACCCTAAATTCATTCCTGCTCTAGTGCTCTGCTCCTCTCACGAACTCCCCCATCCAAAGAGGTGAAAACCCATCTGAATCATCTCAAATCAAGTATTTTATTCTTTATACACATATGGTACCTTGTTTTTATTGTTATTGATCTAATATATTTGTTTGAAGTTTGTATTTTGATGTGATTTCACCGTGAAAAATATGGAAATTAATGAATATTTTGTTAATTAATTAGTTTCCCCTGGAATATCAGTTGTGTTATAATGTCCATGCTAAATAAAGGGGTAATGTAAAAAAAGACCTTGAATAAATAAATTGTGGATGTTGGGGTATGTTGCCTCTATGAGAGGTTTTTTGTTTTGTTTCATTGTATGTTGTAGGCTTTTTTATGGGGATTGAGGTGACCAGTTGGGATTTTTGAAAGGTGGGGTTGTAATGTGATGGTTAGTGGGAATTGATGTGACATGTGAAGTTGTATGATAGTGATGATGTGTGGTGGTGTTGTGTCGTGTGGAGGTGTTGTGTGATGAAGTTGTGGTGTATGATGTGGTGAGGTGGTTTTGGTTGTGCGGTGGTTTGTGATGTGCAATATTTTTGTTGTGATATGTGGTTGTTTTGGTGAGATGGTTGGTCGATGTAACATGGCGTCGATGGTTATTGTGAGATGGTGAGTTATTGTATGGTGGTTTTATTAGTTTCCTGGTTATCTATGGAATAAATTATGTTGTAAAAAATATGATATTAAATAAATGAGATGGAATAGAAATGGATGTGTGGTAAATGGATTTAATTAATTTAACATTAAATGAATGGACAATGCAAGTGTGAATGAAGTGGATTATAAATGAAAGTGAAAAATACTATGCATCTTATGTGGTTGTGGTGTGGTTTATGTGTTTTATGGTAGTAGTGAAGTGTGTGATTATTTAGTTAATGTGAACCCATAAGTTGAGTATTTTCTGCTATCTATATATCATGTATTTTTATGTTATTTCTACACATTCCCATCCAGAGTTGGATAAAATTACCAACAATCAGAGGTTTTGAGTTATGGGTATTTTTTCTAATATCTAGGATGGTGGTTATATGGTTGGATAGCTACCATGTCTTCCCTACTCTTCCTTCAAAAGTGATTGACCATATGTTTTTAGGCAAGATGCGATGTGATTGTCCATGTGTCTTCAGGTGATATGTACTATGATTTCCCTAGTGTTTTTCGGTGAGGTGTGATGTGATTAGGCTATAATAAGATGTGGCATGTGGTTGGGGTCATGTAGTATAGGAGGATGGCACAAGGTTGATGTTATTCATGTTCATGATACCCTACTAATATGGTTATGGGATGAGGCATTCTGTGATGTGATATAGCACATTAAGTTCTTGTTGGTTTTACATTTTTTCAATAACACATTTGTATGTTTTTTCACATGTGTAGTTGATACCTTGATTATTTTATTCTTTTATTGTTTACTTAAATGTATTTTCTATTAAAGTTCAATCCTATTGAATTGTTTATGAAAAAAATGACTTATATAAATTATTTTTACAGAATGGACAGAAGTTGGATGTATGAAACTGATCGGATCTCAAGAGATTTTCAAAACAATTTGGAGAGCTTTATAGATTTTTCATTTCACAATGCTTCAGATAGTGGTCGCATACACTGCCCATGTTCCAATTGTGTTGGTAGACCTTGGTTGAGCCGTGAAGAAGTCAGCTACCACATAACCAAAAATGGTTTTCAGGCAAACTACTTTGTGTGGTATCACAATGGGGAGAAAATGAAATCTCAAATTGGTGATGATCGAAATGAAAGGACTGGAATGGAGATTTTGTTAGATGATTGGTTTCTGTTTATTCATCATCATGAAAAAGAAAGGATTTCGACTCAAGAAGACTTTGATATGAGGACAGCTGATGCATCTAGTGAAAATGATGATATTGATAGGGTGAAAAAATTGAATGATGCTGCCATGACTCCAGTATATCGACAATGAGATAAAATGAAAAAGATGGAATTTTTAATCTGATTGTTTCATTGGAAAATTATGTATGGAATTTCTAATATAGCAATCGATTACATTCTTACCCTCTTGAAATATTTACTTTCAGATGATGCAGATATTCCCTCAAACCACTATATGGCATGGAAGTTAGTAGAGGAACATGGATTTTCATGAAACAAAATTCATGCTTGCCTGAAAGATTGCAGTTTATTCTGGGAGGAAACTGTTGAACAGAATTATTGTATTAAATGTGGCACATCCCGCTGGAAGTCAAAATCTGATGAAACACCATCCCGCGTTTCACAAAAAGTAATGTGGCACTTTCCATTGATCCCCAGACTTCAGAATCTTTTTATATATGATGACATATCAATAAAAATGATATGGCATGATACAAAGAGAAAGAAGACTAATGATGAGTTGGTTCATCCTGCAGATAGATTTGCATGGAAAATATTTGATTCTCGACATCTTGATTTAGCAGCTGACGTGCGTAATGTGAGGCTGGGTCTTTCAGGCGATGGTTTTAATCCGTTTGGGCAGATTATTACTTCGCACAACACATGGCCAGTTTTTATACACATTTATAATCTTCCACTATGGTTGTGTATGAAAAAACCTTTAACTTTCATGAGTATACTCATATCTGGTCCTTCTGATCCCGACATTGATATTGATGTATACATGCAACCTTTAATAAAAGAGTTGAAACTTCTTTGGGATGTGGGTGTGCGCACATACGATGCATGTTCGAAAGACATATTTCATATGCATGCTGCGCTTATATGGACAATCAATGATGTTCTGGCTTATGCAATGATGTCTGGATGGAGCAAGAAGGGAAAACTATCATGTCCAGTTTTTATGAAGAATACACGATCAAGAAGACTGAAACATCGCTGTAGTTTTAGTTTTATGGGACATCGGCGATTCTTTCCAAAGGATCATCCATATAGACTGAATCGTCGAATATTTGATAATACCATAGAGACCGATGATCCACCTCAGCGTATGTCTGGAACTGATGTGCTTAATGAATAGAAACATTTCAGTTTTTCGTTCGGGAAGGGTCAAATGAAATCAGAAAAGAGAAAGAACGTTTCCACTAAAACCTATTACAATTGGAGGAAGAAGAGTATCTTTTTTGATTTGCCTTATTGGTCAACCAATTTTTTACATCGTTGCTTAGACGTAATGCATATTGAAAAGAATATATGAAAAATTTTGCTTTTGGTTCTTCTAAATGTGAAGGGGAAGACAAAAGATGATTTACGATCTCGGCGTGACTTGGTGGATTGGGGCATCAGACCAGAATTGCATCCTCTGCGTATTAGTGAAATTAAATGGAAATTTCCATGTGCTTCTTATGTGATGACACCTGGGGAAAAAACAATTTCTAGAAGTATTAAAGACTATTAGAGTTACTAATGGCTATTCCAGAAACATATCTAAACGGTTCAACAGAAGAGAGTTGAAGCAAAAATCTTTGAAGACTCATGATTATCATGTTCTACTACATGAGTTGCTTCCAATAACAATCCGTCATCTTTTGTCAAATAATGTAAGGGTGGTTGTTATTCAGTTGTGCCATTTTTTAGAGATATTTGTGCTAAGAAGTTGTCCAAGTCTTTCTTGCAAAAAATGTTGACAGATGCCCCATTAATTTTGTGTGAGTTGGAGAAAATATTTCCTCCATCATTTTTCACATGAATGCTGCATCTGACTATCCATATTCCCACTGAAATACTTCTCTAAGGACCTGTTTCTTTTCGTTGGATGTATCCAACTGAAAGAAATATGTTCACATTAAAGTCTTATGTCCGAAACAGAAATCATCCCGAAGGTTCTATCGTGAACGATTACATGGCTCAAGAATGTATGGATTTCTTCTCGATGTATTTGTCTGATCTCACTACAAGATTGAACTGACCAATGAGAAATGAAGAAGACATGTATGAGAAAATTGAACCCAATTTTCCATCACTTCCTCAAATAGGAGGAATTCCCGGATCATATACACTGAAGACATTAATCCATGAAGAGAGGGAGATGGCACATCGCACAGTTTTATTCAAGTGTGATTTTTTCGATGTCTATATCAGGTAACTAAATTGATTATGTATATCTTACATATATATCTGTTAAAATATTAATATTTTTTATCTACAGGGAACATAAAACAATGATAAATAGGAAGCATCATTCTTTATCTTTGAGAAGGAGAGAGTCTTTCCATAGCAAAGAGTTTTCTGCTTGGTAAAAGTTGAAGGTATAAAAAAATTAATGTTTAAAATAATTATATCAATATTTAATTAACTTTAATAGTCATTTATATTACAGGTATTGAGTTTGTCTGCTGACTCTGTCTCTAAGGAAATAAGAGCTTTGGCTTTTGGTCATAATACCGTGGTTCATGACTGTAAATAAATTGTTATCAATGGGTACAAATTTATTGTCACTGAACAAGAAAAGAACATGAGAACACAACATGATGGTGTTATGGTTTCTTTCACAACATATTTTTATGTCAGTGCATCAGATAGTAGACCGCGATTTGAAAATGTGGGTTATTATGGAGTTGTTGAGAAAATAATAATATTGTATTATTACTCTCATGGGCGAGTCGCAATGATGAAATGCCATTGGTTTGATTTGATGACGAGACATGGCACATTTATTGATGATTGTGGATTTCGAGTAATTAATATGACTCGCACTCTTACTACCGAAGAACCATATGTGTTGGCATCTATGGCTAAACAAGTTTTTTATGTCAAAGAACAACTTCAACCTGAATTTTGTGTCATAGTTGAAGTAATTCCAAGACATATTTTTGATGATGGTGTTGATGGAATTGACAATGTCCCTAGTTCCATTGGAACCAATCCATTTATTTCTTTTGATGACTCAAATAGATCAATTTTTAGGGTTGATTGTGAACCTGATGTTGTGGTTGAAAATATATAGAATCATTCATCCATGTTCTCAATTCTTTAGGTTTACCTCGAGTTGGGTTGTTAAGGATAATAATATTAAAATTGATTTAGTATTGATCACAAATATGTTTTAGCTGAATTGATCATTATGTGAATTTTCAATGTTTATTGGTTGAAGTTTTATTTGAATTGCATTTTCTAATTTGGAATTGAACTGTATTCAAACATAGTCAAACAATATTTCTTACTTTGTGAACATTACAACATGTATGATTTATTAAATCCATTCAAGCTCTTCTAAAAAAATTGATAGATGACTTAACCATTATGTGAATTTTCAATGTTTATTGGTTGCAGTTTTATTTGAATTGCATTTTCTAATTTGGAATTGAACTGTATTCAAACATAGTTAAACAATATTTCTAAATTGGTGAACATTACAACCTGTATGATTTATTAAATCCATTCAAGATCTTCTAAAACAATTGATAGCTAAATTACCTATGAAACCCCTATTCCTTCATATATTTATTTTTTTTGGTTATACATTAGTTTTCTTTTTCTAATTAATTACATATTTGTTTTCAAAAGAAGGAAATAAAGCCAATTGAAGAGAGACGAAGGAAAAAAATGATGGAGAACAATCGTCGAATAACGGAGATGGGCGTTCCACCATTAGTTCCTACAGTGAGTACTTTATTTCAAATTGATATATTTAAAAAATATATAATATCATGTGATTAATGTTTTTGTAAACATTTTTGTAGGATCCACCTATATGTCGACAATTATTTGACGAGGAGCCTAGTACTGGTCCTAGTACTCAGGGCGGTGGTTTGAGGAGGGTTCATACCAGAGGTGGATGAGCAGCTGCGCGTACCCGACTAGACCATTCCCCTCTCACTGACATGTAATCCATCCCACATTCTGATCCCGGTGTGTTGTTAGAGACACACAAGATATTTAGGCCTCCCATGTTTTCGCTACCTTCTACATCTTCTGGCCCATCATTTTCACATCTCATGATGATTCCCACTCCTCAGTCAGCATCCGGTCAGAGAGTTGTCCCATCTTATATTGCTTCTACTTCTATCTCTTCGAGCTTCAATATTCCATCATCTTCGACTCTTGTTCCACCACAGGGTGGTCCATCAGTTTTTGTGGATCCAGCGGCACTAAGCGATCATACTGACAGAGGTATATTTATAGAACCCTAACAAATTTTTATAGAAATATTTAGTTTCATTATAACATGCTTTGATAAAATATTTGTTTTTCTTTCATGAAAGATACATCTACTGATAGGAGGCATGGGTGGGGGCGTACACGCATGCGTTCGGTGTGGAACCGCCGCACCCAGGTTATGGTGGATTATAATGAAAATAACCAAATGGTTGAGAAAAGAGGGCAGCAATGTTGGAGTTTTTTGGCGACGCTTTCCAAATACTCCGACATCATTCCCATCAGCCCGCTATCATGGAGACATTTTCCACATGAGGTCAAGGATCGAGCTTGGGCAGAGATATGGGTAAAAAAATCTGTTCTATTTAATGCCATGAATTATTTTTGTATTTATATGAATTAATATTTTGATTTCAGCTTCGATTTAATTTTCCTGATGGTGAGGGTGCACGATCAGAACGTCTAAAGGATTTAGGCGAGCTTTGGAGAGCCTACAAGAATGAGTTGTATATTGAATGGGTTTCTAGAGGTGGAACTGAGTTAGAGGTAGTACCAGTGGTGGATGATTGTCCTATAGAGCAGTATCATCAGATGATTACTCATTGGACGAGTACCCAGTTTACAGTATTAATAACATTTGAGGTATTTAAGTAATAACTTTCATGTTTTTCATTAATAATATCTATTTCATTTTCGAATTTTATTTAGGAATAATCTGGAAAAAATAAAAAGAACATTGATTCAAAAAAATACCTCCACACACTGGGATGCACTACGATGCCTGATCATGAGAGGAAGCCGGTATAAAAATTATTTATAAGTTTTCTTTGCGACGTACACTTTATTTTGTTTCATCAATTATTTAATAGTTTGATGAAGTTTTCATATAAATTTAGTTTTAAATGTCATTGTAGAGGCAAATACAAAATATTTAAGTACGCGTGCCTCGAGGAAAATTGTTTTTCTTGAGTAGATGGAAAAAGGATGGAAGTGTCGTCAACGAAGTGACTCAGCAGTAGATTGTAAGTTATAATCTGTGGAATTTATTTTTTAATATCTATTTTTTAACTTAATGATATATTTATATTTGTAACAGGCTTCTTTAGAGGCCATCGATGCCCAAGAACTAGACAATTTTGGGCCAACATATCACTTACATTAGGTGTTGGGAGAGGAGTATTCTGGCAGAGTACACTGCCAACCTAGGATATCCCCGACGAGGTATTGGCCCTCCTTAGGTACAAGCTGTCGTGCCACCAAGCTGCAACAAGTTAGGCCACAGGCAGAACAGGCTGAGAAAAGGGCCACAGAGATGGCAGAATAGTCTGCTTGGGAAAATAGTGCGTTTATGAAATTTACTGAAGTTCTACGTCTTACACTTCCAGCAGAGGCCAGCCCAGCTTTTTATGAGTATATGTCATCGATACATTCTATATACGGTGCACCAGGTGGCAGTTTTAGTGGTGGTCAGGACAATGTACAACTTGATGATGATGATGGCGAGGAGGTTGATGTGGAAGAGAATGGAGAGGAAGAGGGCAAGGCGGGTGGCGAGGGTGAGGAGGAGGGCGAGGATGAGGAGGAGGGCGTGGGCGAGGACAATGATGGGGATGAGGACGAGGGTGATGATGGTGATGGTGATGTGGGACAAGTTGATCCATTACATTTTTGACTGATATTACTGAGATTTGATATTTTATCTATTCTCGTTGTTGGTTTTATCTAGAATCGTAGTATAGTATTGGAGTTGATTTATTTTTATATATTATCTATTTTTATGGATGTTGTTGTCTTTTAGTGGTTCTGTGTTCGGGAACCCCCCTCCTTCCTGGACCCTGGACAACCCCCCACCCTCCTCCCTGGACCCCGGACAGCCCCGCCGGACAGCCCCCCAGAAAGTTCCCCAGACAGCCCCCCACCCTCCTCCCTGGACCTCGAACAACCCCCCAGACAGCCCCCAAGATAGCCCCCGGACAGACCCCCCCACCCTCTCCATTGGACCCTGGACAACCCCCCGAACAGCCCCAGATAGCCCCGCCGGACAGCACCCCCACCCTCTTTCTTTGGACACTGACCAAACCCATTCGGTTTCCATTGAAACTTTCAGAGAAGGATCCATGGATCATATGTGAAATGTACAAGTCAACGCCGCCTCAATCCGAGGCGCGGTTTGGCCGGCACCACTCAAAGTGTCTGCCTTTTGTTTCAAAAGTACGTCATTTTAACTTAAAAACATCAACTTCTATACAGAAAACCGACCAAATGAATTCGGATTGTGTCGATACATTAGCACAACTATCCATGGGTCATATGTGACGTGTACGAGTCAACCCTGCCTCAATCCGAGGCGGGGTGTGGCCGCCACCACTCAAAGTGTCTGTCTTCTGTTTCAAAAGGACATAATTTGAAGTGAAATACATCAACTGGCATACGTAAAACTGACCAAACACATTCGGATTGTGTCGATACTTTATCAAAACGATCCATGGGTCATATGTGACGTGTACGAGTCAATCCCACCTCAATCCGAGGTGCGTTGTGGCCGCCACCACTCAAAGTGTCTTTCTTTTTCTTAAAATGGACAATAATATAAGTACATACGGAAAACCAAACAAACACATTCGATTTCCATTGAAACTTTAGGAGAACGATCCATGGAAAATATGTGACGTGTAAGATTCAACGACGCCTCAATCCGAGGTGCAGCGTGGCCGGCACCACTCAAATTTTCTGCCTTTTGTTTCAAAAGTACGTCATTATAATTGATGAACATCAACTGGCATTCATAAAACTGACCAAACTCATTCATATTGTGTCGATACCTTAGAAAAACAATCCATGGGTCATATGTGACGTGTACGAGTCAACACCGCCTCAATCCGAGGTGCGGTGTGGCGGCCACCACTCAAAGGTTCTGTCTTTTGTTTCAAAAGGTCGTCATTTGAAGTGAAAAACATCAACTAGCATATGGAAAACCGACCAAACGCATTCGGATTGTGTCGACACTTTAGCATAAAAATACATTGGTCGTATGTGATGTGTACGAGTCAACCCTGCCTTAATCTGAGGCATGGTGTGGCTGGAATCACTCTAAGTGGCTCTCTTTTCCTTAAAATGGACAACAATTTAAGTACATACGGAAAACTGACCAAACGCATTTGGTTTCCATTGAAACATTCGGATAATGATCCATGGGTTATATGTGTCGTGTACGAGTCAACGCCGCCTCAATCCGAGGCGCGGTGTGGCCGGAACCACTCAAAGTGTCTGCCTTTTGTTTCAAAATTACATCATTTTAATTGAAAAACATCAACTGGCATACGGAAAACCGACCAAACTCATTCGGATTGTGTTGATACATTAGAACAACGATCCATGGGTCATATGTGATGTGTACGAGTCAACGCCGCCTCAATCCGAGGAGTGGTGTGGACAGTACCTGTCCAGGTGTATGTATTATTTTTAAAATGGACATTATTTCAAGTAAAAATATATGGTATACAAAAAACTGATCAAATTATGAATTGACTTCCGGATTCCACATATAATTATCATCTAAATTTTAAATTGAATTCTAAATGAATTATGTATGTTTATAATTATGTTATGAACTCTAATTTAATTATGGATGTGTGTAGTTCCACCATTATATGTTAAATGTGTATGAATTTGTTCTCTATATGTAAGTGTTAGTTGGTTATTACTGGTACAATAATTGTATATGTATGTGTTAGTTTATTGTAGGTACAATAATTGGATTGAAAATGAGAGGGAACCCACAAAATGAGACCTGGTGGGAAAATTGGAGAGCCAGTGGTCAAATTAGAGAGCTGTTGGGTAAATTGCAGAGGTGCTGCGCAATTTGCCTAGCAGAGGCTATGCCAATGGTTCAAAACCGTTGGCATAGAATGTGCAGGTCTTGTTTTACCAATGGTTCATAGAACCATTGGTAAAACACTTTTCCCAATGGTTATAAACCGTTGGGAAAGAGGATATGTTGGTTTTTTATCAATGGTTTTCCAAACCGTTGGAAAAAACATAATACTTTTGTGCACTGTATCCCAATGGTTGTAAATTGTTGGGAAAAATATTTCCCAACGGTTTTCCAGAACCGTTGGGATAGGGTAATTTTTCAGCACCCTATCCCAAAGGTTCACTGTAAACCATTGGGAAAAACTTTTCCCCATGGCTTACTTCCCTACGATTTGCAGAACATTGGTATAACATATACCAACGGTTCTACAACCTTTCCCAATAGTTCTAAACCATTGGGAAAACCTGCATTTCCAATAGTGTTTTATTCTAAATGTGCAGCCAACACATTGCATTTTGATTCTAGGGGATAATGTAGTGTTGAAGTTTTGTGATTGTAATGCCCTGACCCCAGTTACCCAGAGTTGGTGCATTATTACATTACATTGGCATGATACAAGGAAATCATTCTCAAAATACTGATTAGTTTATTATTAATAGAAACAAGATAGATACATAAGTTCAATCATTACAACATGAAAAGAAATACAACACTAATTTATTCCATTAGAAACATCCAAGACTCCTTGATTATACTAGAATGTCCCTCATAACTATGTTCTTCATATCCTTGGAAAATGAAACATAAAAAAGGGGTGAGATCAAATGCTCAGTAAGGGTAAGAAATACAGTAGAAAATATCATAAACATTTGGCATGGTGAATAATTGAAAACACATGCCTTTACAAATAATAATCATGAACACTTTATGGCAGGAATATGAGACAATTAAATAATTTCATAATAAAACATAGTCATGGTTATTCTACTAGTCTAATAACCACAATAACCATCAATAATATATTCATAATGAGGGAATGTATAATGTCGGACATTCTGAAACATCTTGTCAAGGACTCATCTAAGACGCCTAAAAATGATTTAGGCCTCAGCCAAAACAATATATAAAATTGGGAAATGACTCAGCCAATTCCATGTCTAATTGTCTCATGAGACCTACCGATGCATCTAGGAGCTATAGCAGGATCCACCCGTCACTTACTAAGTCCAATACATTCCTCATATGAAAAGGACGAAATATAATATAAACATCAATATTAAAACTACCATACAAAATGTCAATACTTTAACCATAAATCATGAATGGAATAAAAATTACACATCCACAGTAAAACATATCACAAAACATTAAATACAATATGTAGTATTTGTATCATAATAAATCAACTTGAAATAAGTGTAAAATATATCAAAGGATATTTACATAGATAAAATCAAAACTATTTGAGAGAAATATCTCATTAAATTTTGAAATAATTTAAGAGTCACATAATTATAAAAGAAAACATTTATTTTGAAAATATTCTTATAATCTTGTAAGGTAAGCTTCAACGATGTTATAACGACGGAAAATAGCCACACCCGCTGTATAAGTTAAAAAACACATTCTTACCATAATTTTGTCAAAGAGGTTATAAAGTCTCTTGTTAGGAAAACGACAGATATATTCCCATTAAAAACATATAATATTAAATAAGGGTATAATTGACTATAACATATAGTCTAGTAAATAGTAAAAAAAATTGAAATACATTTTTTAGAAGACTCGGATGTGGATGATAAAGAGGTCCCAATAGATACTCATGTATAAACAACCTCGGATAATAAAGAGATTATCATATTAAACATTACCTTGTACTTTTCCTTGGTCGAGGGTAGGTTAACCTCTTGTATAATGGTAAAATAATTGTTATTAAATTATACAAGAACCATATACACTAATATGATATCATATATGATCTTCTAATATTTCTTGGTTAATGATATTTCTGTAGTATTATTGTTCTGGGTGTTAACTAATTCATTTTCATTTATATTATTTGTTATGTAAGTAATATTTATCATGGATAGGATTTATATTATTCATATTAAGAATGATATTGAGTCTTTAAACATTATTTTTAATCATCAAATGAAAATTATTCTTGAATGGATACGATGGGGAATGACATCTCGTCGCGTTCGTGGAGACGGTAATCTGTGCGTACGCACGATTGAGAATATCATTTTTTTATGTTGAAATCATATATAATTGGATGTTATATCATATATAGAGAATCATTAACATGTTATATTTATTATTTACATTAGTTATACTCATTATTATACCCATCCAAATAATGAACTGTTTGAATAACAAACTACACCACGACGTGGAGACGGTAATCCGTACATACGCACGTATGGTGAATTTGTCTTTTATAAGATGGATATAATAATTAATATGGTTGTACCATTTTAAAAATAACATCATAGTATATAGAAAATTCTGGATTTATTATTTTAGAATGTAAACAACAAGGAAAGAGGAAGTGGAAGGAGAAAAGAACTTGAAAGAGGTGATGAAATATTTACCTCTTAATCGGGTTCTTCCTTTTGATTTGATAAAAAAGGGATCTTTAGGTTGGTGTTATGAAAAACTTAATGCCTCTAGGATCAAAGGAGGAAAGTTTGGAGGATATCGGGGTAGGGTTTGGCCGATGTAAAAGGCTTTCTAGGTGTTTAATTAAGATAAGGATAAGTGTCCTTTTATAAGAGAGGTGAGGGTCACTTTAGGAAAAACGTGAAATATTACTCTATAATAAAATAATTTTCACTTATTAATGCCTAAAAAAAGAATTATTTAATGTATAATGGTGGGATGGGTCTAAAACATTTCAACCAATAGGTTTTATATAGGATTAGGTCATCATATTAACCTTATTTGTAATATTTAACTCTTAGTAAAATAGTTTGACATTTACCATGTCCCTTGGTGTTTTTATATTATATGGTTAATAAACATACTATAAATAGCCATGATAAACCCATGTGGTTCATTATTAACATATATAAACTTATCTAATTCCTTTTTCCAAAAATTAGATTTTTATGAATATTATATCAATTAATAATATAATATTAGTTTCAAAACTCAATTATGTCAATTTTGACACTATTTAGTATTTTATTTTTTTTGAAAGCCATAAAAACTATATCAATTCAAATAATATTTATTTACCAAACCCTAACATGTCATATTTACCTATAAAAGTATTTTAATACATCAATGGTCTCAAATTACATTTATTAAGATTTTTATAATATCAATTATTTTAATCTTTCATTAATAAGGTAATTACTGCATCATCATTGTGTCATAAATAAGTTAAATTATTTAATGTTTAAAAATTATAAATATAATACCATTATTTAGGAACATTTATTAGCTTTAAAATTAATATTTATAGTCGAATTTATCTTATGTATAACCCTATATTAAACATGGTTTAGTTATTAATCATTGAATTTAACTCTTTTAACTCTTCTTTAAATAAAATAATTATAAATGTCCTAATCTAATCCATGTGGCCCAAAGGGGATCATATTTTATTAATAAGGTTCTTTTCGTCTAATTATACTTATCCAATAGAATTAGGAAATGTTTTAGGGTAATTATGCTGTCATTTTTACCCTTAATTACACTATTTACTTTTAATCATGGTAAATAAGAGTCAAAAGTAACCATTCACCAAAAATTATTTTCATCTTATTAAATAACATTTTACTTAATAATATTAATCTTGTCTCTTAGAGTTTTGAAATTCAACTCACAAAAGCTGTAAAATTATGTTTTATACGAATTTGAAAATGCTTCTAGGAGGTGGGTAAAAGATGGTAAAAAGTTCGATAAAATTTTATATATCTAAACATATTATAAAATGACTCCAATGAATTAAATTGAACACATATAGGTATTATGTATCTATTTTTACCTAAAATTAATTAAAATAAAATAACTAATTATTTAAATAAAAAGTTTGGTTTAACCAATAACGCAGTGTTTTTTCACTATTCATCAAAAATTGAATGTTTTAAAAAAAATACCAAACATTCACCCTAAGATAATTTCAATATTCCGAATCCAAAAATGAATTCCATTTTGAAAGATAAAATTTATAAAATTTTAAAAAGTGGGTATTATTATTCATAAAAGCTAGATTGATTGGTTGTGGTTTGTTTGAACTCGAAGTTGTGTACAACACAAGATATTGTATTATTCAAAGGGAAACATACTGTTGAGTGTTGGGGTGTTACATTCTACCCTCCTTAAAATAATTTCATCCTCTAAATTTCTAGGATATTACTGCATAAAAATATTCGAGTGGTTCTTCATCATAAGTTCCTCAGTTTTGCATGTTGCCTCTTACATTTTATGGTTTCTCCATAGAACATTTACCAGACGAGTCATTCGGTTTCTCAGAACTTGTTCTCTTGTATCAAGAATTTTGAAAGACTCTTCACAATAAGACAGTTCAGGTTCCGGTTCTAATGCCTCATAAGTGAGTACATGCATTGGGTTAGGCATGTATTTTCTCAATAGTGATACATGGAATACATCATGAACGTTGGAGAAACTTGGTGGAATTTCCAAACAGTATGCTACTACCCCAATTCGTTCTAGAATTTCAAAAGGTCTGATGTACCTGGGACTCAATTTACCCTTCTTACCAAAATTTACAACACCCTTCCCTGGAGATACCTTCAAGAAAACATGATCTCCTACCTGAAATTCCAAATCCTTCCTTCAGTTATCGGCATTGTTCTTTTTCTTACTTTGAGCTACATTGATGTGGTTTGGGATAACCCTCACCTTTTCCATAATTTCCTCAACAAGTTATGGGCCTACAAGTTTTCTTTCACCAACATCATCTCAACAAGTTGGTGTGCGACATATCATTCCATATAACGCTTCTTATGGTGCCATCTGAATACTTGAATGGAATCTATTATTATAGGAAAATTCTACCAGAGGTAAAAATTGCTATCACATACCTTGATAGTCAAGTGAGAAAGATCTCAACATGTCTTCTAGGGTTTTAATATTTAATTCAGATTGTCCATCAGTTTAAGGGTGGTAGGCAGTGCTCAAAAGAAGTTCAATATCCACAGCTTTCTGAAGACTTTTCTAGAATCTTGATGTAAAACGGGGATCATGATCAGAAACAATCGATAGGGGTACTCCATGAACTCTTACAACTTCATTAATATACAGTATTGCTAAACTTTGAAGTTGTAAATCTTCTCTTATAGAAAGAAAATGTGTTGCTTGGTAAGACGATAAACAAAGACCCATATTGCATTATTCCTTCTACGAGTATTTGGTTAAACTATGAAAAAATCCATATTAATATTATTTCATTTCCACTCAGGTATCGTAAGAGGTTTCATGACCCCTCTTGGTTATTTCCTTCAAAATTTCACTTGTTGATAAACCATACATCTTGACACAAAATCAATAATCTCCATATTCATGTTGTCCCATTAAAAATGTTCCTTAAAATCTATATACATCTTGGTGCTCCTAGGGTTTTTAGAGAAATTTGAGATGTGAGCACCATCCAACAATTCCCTTTTTAGATCAGGTATGTTAGGAACACAAATTCTCTTCTCAAATTTCAAAATTCCATCTTCATATACGAAGTCGATCAATCCCCCTCCATTCGCAGATTTAATCTTCTTTTGAAATTCCTCATCATCAGTCTGAGAAATTTTTATCCTTTCTATTAAAGATGTTTTGGAAAACATTTCAAAAATCATTTATGTTTCACCTTCCAGGGTTATTCCCATATCCATATTTACTAGATCCATGTATATAGGATCTTTTTAAACTCTCATATTTTTCAAAACTCCATGATCCTTTCTTCTCAAATAATATTCCACCTTATTTACCTTCCCTTGGTGGTAGTGTATAGTGCAATCATAATCCTTGATTAGTTCAAGCCACCACCTTTGCCTCATGTTGATTTCTTTTTGTGAGAAAATATCCTTCAACCTATTGTGACCAGTATAAATCTCACATTTTCACAATTGAGATAGTGTCTCTATATTTTCAAAGTAAAGATTACCACTACTAACTGAAGATCATGAGTGGGATATTTTTTCTCATCAATTTTTAGCTGCCATTATGCATAGACAATAACTCTATCATTCTGCATAAGGACACAACAAAATCCTTTCTTTGAAGCATCACTATAAATAATAAACCCATAATTCCCCGATGGTAATTTCAATATATGATAATTGACTAATCTTCTCTTTAGTTTTTGAAAACAACTTTCACACTCTTTTTTTGTAGAAAAATGTAACACCTTTTTGTGGGAGCTTGATTAATGGGTTATCCAATCGAAAACAATTCTCGACGAAACACCGATAATAACCCTCTAAACTAATAAAACTGCATACCTAAGTTATACTCATTGGTGCTTTCTATTCTTGGATTGCCTTGGTCTTTTAAGGATCAACAGAGATTCCATCCTTAGAGACAATATGGCCAAGAAAAGAAATCTCCAGAAGCCTGAATTCACACTTTCTAAAATTCCCATATAATTCATTTCTTCTATGAGTCCTTAGGATAATGCGCAACTGATTTTCGTGATCATTTTAGCCTTTTGAGTATTCCAAGATATCATCATTATATACCACTAAAAATTCATAAAAATATTCCTTGAATACTATGTTCATTAGATCCATGAAAATAGATGGTGAATTAGTCAATCCAAAAGGCATTACTGTAAACTCGTAAAGCCCGTACCTAGTTCAAAATGTTGTTTTTGGAATGTCTTCCTTTTTCATAGACAACTGATGATATCTAGATCACAGGTCAATCCTTGAAAAATATTGAGCTCCATGAATTTGGTAAAATAAATTATCAATGAGAGGTATGGGATACTTGTTCTTTATTGTTATATCATTGATCTCCCTGTAGTCATTTCACAACCTCATAGATTCATCTTTCTGTTTAACAAAAAGGATAGGGGATCCCCATGGAGAAACACTAGGGCGAATAAATACCTTGTTACGCAATTCCTCTGGTTGTTTCTTTATATCCACTAATTCCACAGTGGTCATTATATAAGGCGTATTCGATATGGGAATTAAACCAGGAATTAAATCAATAGAAAACTCAATTTCTCATTCTGGAGGATGTCCAGGTAAATCCTCTGGAAACACATCAACATATTCTTGCATAATAGGTATGTCCTATATTATAACATTCTTTTTATTACCCATATTTATTTCATTCTCTTCTTGACAAATAATTTAATTTAGTAGAGCTACTTGAGGTGGATCTAGATAAGAGTCAGGTGGTGACGTTTCTGCTCTAAAGATAAGGTTATCCTAATCATCATTGAGAATTGTAACCTTCTTCTTACTATAAATTTTTGCATCATGGTCTGAATTCCAATCCATACCAACGATTATATAAAATTCAGTCATGGTTATGACAATGAGATCAGCAGATAAAGAACATTTATATGCCCTAATGGGAACTGATTCACAAAACATTGTTGCGATTATTCTTCTCTTGGGTGTTTTGACTAAAAACTCCCATATTAAGTCAAATTGAATGAATCTAATTTTCGTCGAAAACTAGGACGATATAAAACAATTTGATGATCCTGAATCAAATAAAGCATTGGCTAAACTTTAGGAAACCATTAAATTACCTACCACAAAGTCTTTTGGAGCTTCAACCTCTGTAGTAGTGATCGCATAATATTGGCCTTTCTCCCATGGCCTTTTCTAAGGTATGTTCCCTTGGCTCTTAGGAAATTCATTTGCATAATCTCCCATCTCCCTGAAATTGTAGAATTAAACATTGTTAGGTTCTTCCTTCCCGTTACAATCAGAAGTAAGATGTCCTTTCTGCCCATATTTATAGCATACTCCTTTTCCTTTTAGACAGGCACCAGGGTTCTTCCTTCCATAATTTTCACAGTGTGGAAATTAAACTCTTCCCTTCTTCACTTATTCCTTATATCCTTTCCCAAAGTGTTCAGAGAATCTATTCTTCTCTTGCTTTTCTTTAAATTCATAAGACATAGGAAATTCCTTTTCTGTCTTGATAGCACATGAGACAATATCTTCGTACGATTAGAAGGATTGAGAGAATAATTATCGACAGAGAAATGGTTTTAACCCATCAAATAATCGATCAATATTACTCCTTGGGTTATGTATATAATTTGTTGCATGCCTTTCTAACCTTGTAAAGTTAGATTCATACTTTGCAACATTGTCATCCTTCTTTTGCCTTAGACTCAGAAATTTTCTTTCCATATCCACTCGATGGTCATGAGGAATGTATTTTTCAATGAAAATATCTTTAAACACCCTCCATTATATATTTGTTACTTTTTCATCTTCCTTTGTGTTTTGAATTAATTACCACCATTGATCGGTATCTCCCATGAGCCGAAAAACTGCCATGACAACTTTTTCCCTTTCGCTACTCCCCAAACCGTGAAATATCTTCTCTACTGGATTTATCCATAAACTTAGACACTAATGGATTTGTACTCCCATTGATTGTAGGTGTTTGTTTCCTAATGAAGAATTCTAATATTGATCCTACGTGTTGTGGATCATGGTGATCCACACAGGTACAATTATTATTTATAACCTGAGTGAGTTGTCCCAGTATGGTGATAAGGTGATCAGCACCAGTTGCATCACCAGCACCACTATAATTATCTTGATCAGGAGGAAAATCCCTAAATTTATTACGTGCCTTGATATAGTTTTAATTCCTTCCACTAGGTTCCATTTCTTTGCAATGAAATACACTAGATTAGTTTATGAATCACAATAGATAATTCCAAAATTGTAAAATAGCTATCATTAATTGAACAGTTTATGGATATAAACTATAATAATAATAATGAAATTCTTTAAGGAGGTATATAATAATAAACCCTTTATATTTGTTTGTAAAGAAAATGATAATTATCTTAATAATATCCCCCGGGGGTGTCATAACCCATATTGCATCAAGGCCCATTGTCGTTCACCCGTTCCTGTTTGAGTCTAACTCAAAGCGTTGTTTTCGGGTTTCACCCCTAGGTATATCTATGTCAGAGCCGCCTCTACCTGCTCATATCCAGACAAGGATTTATTTCTTGGAAAAATCACAAAATCTCTATAGTACCAAAATTCGAGGAAGATCTTCTATACTAATCCTCAAAGTCTATCTTAGGATAGTGTTCTCTAATTAGAGTTTCTCGAAATCTAGTTTCCAAGGTTTGTACTAAACTTAATCTGATACCAACTGCAACGCCCTGACCCTAGTTACCTAGAGTCATTTCATTATTACATAACATTGGCATGACAGAAGAAAATCATGCCATGAAGGACCGATTAGTTTAGTATTATTTGAAACAATATACATACATAAGTTCAATTATTACAACTTGAAAAGAAATACAACACTAATTTATTCTATTAGAAACATACAAGCCTCCTAGATTATTCCTTCAAGTCTCTAATAACTAAGTTCTTAATATCCTAGGAAAATGAAACATAATAAATGGGTGAGCTCAAAAGGATTTTGGGTTGTGAAATTACAAAAAGGGGAAGTTCCCTTTTATAAGAGAGGTGAGGGTCACTTTAGAAAAAACTTGAAATATTATTTTATAATAAAATCATTTTTGGTTTATAATGGATTAAAAATGAATTATTTAAAGGATAAGGAAGAAGGGGTTCTAAAACCTCTATTCCAATAGGTTTCATACAGGTTATGTCATCCTATTAACCTTATCTTTAATATTTAACTCTTGGTTAAATAGTTTGACATTTACCATGTCTCTTTGTATTTTTAAATTATATGTTTAATAAACTTACTATAACAAGACAAGAGAACCCCATGTGGTTCATTATTAACATATATAACCTTATCTAAGTCCTTTGGCTGAAACTTATATACTTAGGAATATTATATCAATTAATAATATAATATTTTTTTAAAAACTAAATTATGTCAATTTTGACACTATTTAGAATTTGATTTTTTTGAAACCATAAACACATTATCACATAAAATAATGTTTTTAAAAATAATAATAACATGTCATATTAACCTATAAAATTATTTTAATTCATCAAAGGTCTCAAATTACATTTATTTGGATATTTATAATATCAATTATTTTCATCTTTTATAAATAATGTAATTACTGCATCATCATTATGTCCTAAATAAATTAAATTATTTAATGTCTAAAAATTATAAATAAAATTCTATTATGTAGGAAATTTTATTATATTTATAATTAATATTTATAGTCGAATTTATCTTTTGTATAACCCTATATTCAAAATGGTTTAGTTATTGAACGTAGAATTTAACACTTTTAACTCTTCTTTAAATAAAATAATAATAAATTTCGTAATCTAATACAAGTGGACCAGAGGGGATCATATTTTATTCCTAATGTTTTTGTGGTCAAATTATACTTATCCAATATAATTAGGACATGTGTTAGTGTAATTATGATATCATTTTTACCCTTAATTACCCTATTTACTTTTAACCGTATTAAGAAAAGTCAATGGTTACTATTCACCAAAAATTATTTTCACCTTATTGAACCACATTTTACTTAATGATATTATCCATGTATCTATGATTTTTTTAATTCAACTCACAGAAGCGGTAAAAGTAAGTTTTATACAAATTTTCAAATGCTCCAAGGATGTGGGTAAAAGACGGTAAAAATTTCGATAAACTTTTATATATCTAAAATTATTATTAAATGAATCCAATGAATTATTTTGAACATATATAGTAATTATGTAACTATTTTTAACTAAAATAAATTAAAATAAAATAACTAATTATTTAAATAAAAATTCGGTTTTAACCAATAACGTAGTGTTTTTTCCTTATTCATAAAAAATTGATTTTTTTAGAAGAATATCAAAAATTCACCCTAAGCTAATTTTGATATTCCAAATCAAAAAATGAAGACCATTTTGAAAGATAAAATTTATAAAATTTCAAAAAGTGGTAATTAATATTCACAACGGCTAGTTTGATTGGTTGTCATATGTTTGAACTCAAAGTTTCATACAACACATGCTATTGTCTTCTTCAAAGGGAAACGTACAATGGAAGCTTGGGGTGTTACATTCTCTTCTCCTTAAAATAATTTTGTCCTCGAAATTTCATTAATATTACTACATAAAAATATTTAGGTGGTTCTTCATCATAAGTTCCTTGGGTTCCCACGTTGCCTCTTCTATCTTATGGTTTCTCCATAGAATATTTAACAAATGAGTCGTCTAGTTTCTCAGCACTTGTTCTCTGGTATCAGGAATATTGACAGGCTCTTCACAATAAGATAGATCTATTTTCAGTTCTAATTCCTCATAGGTGAGTACATGCGTTCGGTTTGGCATGGACTTTCTCAACAGTGATACGTGAAACACATCATGAACTTTAGAGAGACTTGGAGGCATTGCCAAACGGTATGCTACAAACCCAATTTGTTCTAGAATTTTGAAAGGTCCAATGTACCTAGCACACAATTTACCCTTCTTATCAAAATGTATAACACCCTTCTATGGAGATACCTTCATGAAAACATGATCACCTATCTGAAATTCCAAATCCTTACTTTGGTTATCGGCATAACTCTTTTGCCTACTTTTATCTGCATTTGATGTGGGTTTGGATAACCTTCACCTTTCCCATTATTTCCTCAACAAGTTATGGGCCGATAAGTTTTCTTTCACCCACATCATCCCAACAAGTTGTTGTGAAACATCTCTATCCATATAACGCTTCATATGGTGTCATCTAAATACTTAAATAGAAGCTATTGTTATAAGAAAATTCTACTATAAGTAAATATTGATCATATATACCTTGATAGTAATGTGAGAAAGATCTCATCATGTCCTCTAAGGTTTGAATAGTTCTTTCAGATTGTCCATAAGTTTGAGGGTGGTAGGTAGTGCTCAAACAAATTTTAGTATCCAGGGCTTTCTGAAGACTTTCCCATAATATTGATGTAAAACATGGATCACGATCAGAAACAATCTATATGGGTTCTCCATGAATTCATAAAACTTCATTAATATACAGTCTTACTAAATGTTCAAATGGTAAATCTCCTCTTATATAAAGAAAATGTGCAGACTTGGTAAGAATATCAACAATGAACCATATTACATTATTCCTTCTAGGACTCTTTGGTAGTCCCATGATGAATTCCATCATAATATTATCCCATTTCCACTCAGATATAGGAAGATGTTGCATGACTCCTCCAGGTCTTTGCCTTCCAACTTTCTCTTATTGATAAACAATACATCTTGACACAAAATCTGGAATCTCCCTCTTCATGTTGTCCCACCAAAAATGTTCCTACAAATCTCTTTACATCTTGGTGCTTCAAGGGTGTATAGATAAATTGGAGCTATGTGCATCATCTAAAATTCCCTTTTTAGATCTGGTATGTTAGGAACACAAATTCTCTTCCCAAATTTCAAAATTCCATCTTCTATACGAAGTCGATCAATCCCCCATCGTTCATAGATGTAATCATCTTTTGAAATTATCATTATCAATCTGATAACTTTTTATCCTTTCTAGTAAAGATGGTTTGGAAACTATTTGAAAAATAATTGATGTTTCACCTTCCATGGTTATTACCATATCCATATTTACTAGATCTATGTATATAGGATCATTTTCTACTCTGGTCTTTTTTCAAAACTCCATGATCCTTTCTTCTCAAAGAATCATCCACCTTATTTGCCTTCCCCAGGTGGTACTGTATAGTGAAATCATAATCCTTGATTAGTTCAAGCCATCAACTTTTCCTCATGTTGAGTTCTTTTTGTATGAAAATATACTTCAAACTCTTGTGATCAGTATAAATCTAACATTTTTCACCATAGAGATAGTGTCTCGATATTTTAAAATCAAATATTACAACTGCTAACTCAAGATCATGAGTGGGATAGTTTTTGTCATGAATTTTTAGCTTTCGTGATGCATAGTCAATAACTCTATCATTTTGCATAAGGACACAACCAGGTCCTTTCTTTGAAGCATCACTATAAATAAAAAACCCGTAATTCCATGATGGTAGACTCAATATTGAAGCATTGACTAATATTCTCTTCACTTTTTCAAAACATTCTTCACACTCTTTTTTCCATACAAATTTAACACCTTTACATGTGAGATTGGTTAATGGGTCATCCAATCGAGAAAATTTCTGGACGAAATGTCGATAATAACCTGCTAAACCAATAAAACTATGTACCTAAGTTATACTCGTCAGTGCTGGCCATTCATGGATTGCCTTGGTCATGAATGGATCAACAGAGAATCCATCCATAGAGACAAGATAACCAAGAAAAAGAAATCTCTAGAAGGAGGAATTCACCCTTTCTAAATTTCCCATATAATTCATTTCTTCCAAGAGTCATTAGGATAATTCCCAAGTGATTTTTGTGATCTTCTTAGATTCTTTAGCATACCAATATATCATCAATAAATACCACTACAAATTCATCATGATATTCCTTGAAAACTCTGTTCATTGGATCCATGAAATTAGAGGGTGCATTAGACAATCCAACAGGCATTACTGTAAACTCTTAATGCACGTACCTGGTTTGAAATGTTGTTTTCATAATGTCTTCCTTCTTCACACATAACTGATGATATCCAAATCGAAGGCCAATATATGAAAAATATTGAGATCCATAAAGTTGGTAGAATAAATCATCAATGCGAGGTAGGGTATAGTTGTTCTTTATTGTTATAGCATTCATCTCCATGTAGTCAATGCATAACCTCATAGATACTTCTTTCTTTTTAACAAAAAGGATAGGGTCTCCCTATGGAGAAACCACAGGGTGAATAAAGCCCTTGTTACTAAATTCGTCTAGTTGTTTATTTAGTTCCACTAATTCCATAGTGGCCATTCTATAAGGGGTCTTTGATAAGGGCCATGAACTAGGAATTAAATCAATGGAAATCACAGTTTCTCGTTCTGGATGATGTCCAAGTAAATCCTATGGAATCACATCAAAATATTCTTGTAGAATAGGTACGTCCTCTATTCGAGCCTTCTTTTCCTTACTCATAGTTATTTAATTATCTTCTTCCCTAATAATTTAATTTAGTAGAGATACTGGGGGTGGATCTAGATATGAATCAGGTGGTGACATTTCAGATTTAAAGATAAGGTACTCCTTATCATCATCGAGAATTGTAACCTCCTTCATCTTACAATAAATTTTTGCATCATGGTCTGAAAGCCAATCCACAACATGGATTATATCAAATTCAGTCATGGGTATGATGATGATATTATAAGATAAAGAAAATTTATATGCCCTAATGGAAACTCATTCTCAAAATTTTGTTACGATGATACTTCCCTTTGTTTTGACTGAAAACTCACTTGTTAAGTCAAATTGAAAGTATCTAATTTTCATGGAAAACTACCAAGATATGAAACATTGTAATGATCTAATGTCAAATAAAGCATTGGCTAAACTTGAAGAAACCATTAAATTACCTGCCACCACATCTTTTGGAGATTCAACCTCAGTAGTAGTGATCGAATAAGCTTGGCCTTGATCCCTTGGCCTTTTCTGAGTTAAGTTCCCTTGGCGCTTAAGACATTCATTTGATTAATGTCCCATATCCTGGAAATTTTATCATTGAACATTGGTGGCTTCTTTCTTCTCCTTAAAATCACCAGCAATATGGCCTTTCTATCTACTTTTTTAGCATACTTCTTTTCCTTTTAGATTGGCACCAGGGTGATTCCTTCCACAATTATCACAGTGTGGAAATTCAACTCTTCCCTTCTTTTATATTTCCATATTCCCTTTCCCATAGTGTTCAGAATATCTATTCTTCTCTTGCTTTTCATTAAAGTCATAAGACCTAGAGACTTTTTTTTCTGTCTTGATAGCACATGAGATAATATCTTCATACGATGAGAAGGATTGTGAGACTAATTCTTGATAGAGAAATTATTTAAACCCATCAAATAATCAATCAATATTAATCCTTGAGTTACATATATAATTTGCTGCATGCCTTTATAACCTTGTAAAGTTAGCTTCATACTTTGCGACATTCTTATCTTCTTTTTGCCTCGGACTCAGAAATTGTGTTTCCATATCCTCTTAATGGTCAAAATGAAAGTAATTTTATAAGAAAATATCTTTAAACTCCCTCAATTACATATTTTATACTTCATCGTCTTCATTTGTGTTTTGAATCAATGACCACCATTGATCTGCATCTCCCATGAGGCAACAAACCGCCATGAAAACTTTTTCCCTTTTGCTGCTCCCCAAATCGTGAAATATTTTCTGTAAGGAATTTATCCATTGCTCAGCTACAAAAGTATTTTTACTACCATTGAATGTTGGTGGTTATTTCCTCATGATGTGGTCTAGAATTAATCCTCTATGTTCTGGATAAGGGTGATCCATACATGTAAGGTTATTATTCATAACCTAAGTGAGTTGTCCCAGTATGGTGATAAGCTGGTCAGCACCAGTTGCATCACCAGCTCCACTATAATTATCTTAAGCATGAGGAAAATCCCTAAATGGATTATGTACGTTGATATGGTTTCCATTCCTACAACTAGGAACCATTTATAAACAATGGAATACACCATATTAGTTTATGAATAGCAATAAATAATTTCAAACTTTTAAAATAGGTAACTTAAATTGAATAGTTTATGGATATAATCCATAATCATAAAAATGTATTCTTTGAGGAAGTATATACTCATAAACCCTTCATAATGGTTTGTAAAGAAAATGAGAATTATCCTATGAATATCCCTTGGGAGTTTCATAACCAAATGTGAAGCAATGCCTATTGTCGTGCAGTAGTTCCCATTCGATTCTAGATCAAAGTGGTGTTTTCAGGTTTTACCCCTAGGTATATATGTGCTAGAGTGGCCTCTACCTGTTAATATCGAAACATGGATTTATCGATTGGAAAACTCAAAAAATCTCTACAGTACCAAAATTCTTGGAAGATCTTCTATACTAATCCTCAAATTCTATCTCAGGGTAGTGTTCTCTAATCATAGTTTTTCTAAATCTAGTTTCCAAGGTTTTTACTAAACATCCTCTGATACCAACTGTAATGCCTTGACTCTAGTTACCCGGAGTTGGTGCATTATGACATAACATAGGCATGATACAAGGATGGCATGTCCTAAAAGACTGATTAGTTTAGTATTATTGGAAACAAGGTACATACATATGTTTAATCATTACAACTTGAAAAGAAATACAACACCAATTTATTCCATTAGAAACATCCATGCCTCCTAGATTATGCCTGCAAGTCACTAAAAACTATGTTCTTTATATCCTAGGAAAATGAAACATAAGGAAGGGGTGATATTAAAAGCTTAATAAGGGTAAGAAATATAGTAGAAGATAACATAAACATTAGGCATGTTCAATAATTGAAAACACGTGCCTTTATAAATAATAAACATGAACACTTTATGACAGGAATATGAGCTGAGTAAATAATACCATAATAAAACATAGTCATGGGAATTATACTAGTTGAATAACCACATGGACCATAAATAATATTTTCATAATGAGGGAATGTATAATGCTTGACATTTTGAAACATCTTGTCAAGGCTTTGACCAAGATTTCCAAAAAATGATTTAGGCCTCGGCCAAAACCATATATCAAATTAGGGAATTTCTCGGCCAATTCCACGTCTAAATGTCTTATGAGACCTATCGATGCATTGAGGAGCTATAGAGGGTTCCACCCATCACTTACTAATTCTAATACATTTCTCGTATGAAAAGGTGGAAATATAACATAACCATTTATATTAAAACTAACATACGAAATGTCAATACTTTAACCATAAACTATGAATGCAATAAAAATAAAACATACACAATCATACATATCACAAAACCTTAAATACAATATAGAAGATTTGTATCATAATAAATCAACTTAAAAAAAGTGTAAAATTTATCAATTGATGTTGACATAGATGAAATCAAAACTATTTGGAAAATAGCAGCACCCACCGTATAAGTTAAAAAAATACATTCTTACCTTAATTTTGTCGAAGAGGTTATATAGTACCTTGTTTGGAAAACAATGGAAATTTTCATATAAAAACATATAAGGTATAATAAGGGTATAAATTACTTGAACACATAGTCTAGTAAATATTAAAAATGTTTTTAAATACATTTTTAAGAATACACGAATGTGGATGATAAAGTGGTCCCAGTAGATACTCACGTATAAACATCCTCAGATCATAAAGAGATTGTGAAATTAACCCTTACATTGTACTTTTCCTTGGTCAAGGGTAGTTTAACCTCTTTTATAACGGTTAAATAATTGTTATTAAATTATAAAAGTACCATATACATTAATAAGATATCATATATGATCTTTTAATATTGCCTTATTAATGATATTTCAGTAGTATTATCGTCTCGGGTGTTAACTGATCCATTTTTCTTTATATGATGTGTTATGTAATTAATGTTTGTAATGGATAGGATATATATTATTCATATGAAGAATTATATTAAGTCTTTAAACATTATTTTTAATCATCATATGAAAATTAATCTTGAATGGATACGATGGGGAATGACATCTCTTCGCATTCGTGGAGATGGTAATCCGTATGTACACACGAGCGAAAATATCATTCTTTTGATGGTGAAATCGTATATAATTGAATGTTATATCATATATAAAAAATCATTAAAATGTTATATTTATTATTTAAATTTGTTATACTCGTTATTATACCCATCCAAATAATGAAGTGTTTGAATAACAATCTACACCACGACGTGGAGACGGTAATCCGTACGTATGCACGTATGGTGACTTTATAATTTATAGGATGGATAGAATAATGAATATGGTTGTAAAATTTTTATAATAAAATAATAGTATATATAAGATACTGGAGTTATTATTTTATAATGGAAACAAAAAAGAAAGTGGAAGTGGAAAGATAAAAGAACTCGAAAGTGGTGATAAAATATTTACCTCTTCTTCGAGTTCTTCCTTTTGATTTGTTCAAAAGGGCACATTAGGATAGCTTTATGGACAAATTAAGGCCTCTAGGATGAAGGGGGAGAAGTTTAGAGGATATTTTGGTAGGGTTTTAATGAGCCAGAAGGCTTTGGAGGTGTGAAATTAAGAGAAGGGGATGTTCCCTTTTATAAGAGAAGTGAGGGTCACTTTAGGAAAACTTGAAATATTATTTTATAATAAAATAATTTTCGGTTTCTAATGGATAAAAAATGAATTATTTAAATTATAAGGTGCGGTGGGTCTAAAACATCTCATCCTATAGGTTTTATACAGGTTTAGGTCGTCATATTAACCTTATCTTGTAGATTTAACTCTTAGTTAAATAGTTTGACATTTATCATGTCTCTTTGTATTATTATATTATATGGTTAATAAACTTACTATAACAAGCCAAGAGAACCCCGTGTAGTTAATTATTAATATATATAACCTTATCTATGTCATTTGGAAGAACCATATATTTTTAGAAATATTATATAAATTAATAATATAATATTTGTTTTAAAAACTCAATTATGTCAAGTTTGACACTATTTAGTATTTGATTTTTTTGAAAGCCATAAAAACTTTATCAGCTCGAATAAAATTTATTTGACAAAAAATAACATGCCATATCAAAATATAAAATTATTTTAATTCATCAAATGTTTAAAATTAAATTTATTTGGATATTTATAATATCAATTATTTTAATCATTCATTAATAAGGTAATTACGACATCATCATTGTGTAATAAATAAATTAAATTATTTAATGTATAAAAAAATATAAATAAAATTCCATTATGTAGGAATTTTTTTTATCTTTATAATGAATATTTATATTCGAATTTATCTTATTTATAAGAATATATTAAAAATGGTTTAGTTATTCAACTTTGAATTTAACACTTTTAACTCTTCTTTAAATAAAATAATAATAAATGTCCTAATCTAATCCATGTGGACCAATGGGATTCATATTTTATTCCAAAGATTGTTTTTGGGTGAATTATACTTATCCAATATAATTTGGACATGTATTAGGGGAATTATGATATCATTTTTACCCATTCTTACACTATTTATTTTTAACCGTGGTAAATAAAAGTCAAAAGGTACTATTCACCAAAAATAATTTTAATCTTATTGAACAACATTTTACTTTTTGATATTAACCATGACTCTCAGATTATTTAAATTCAACTAACAAAAATAGTAAAATTATGTTTTATAAAAATTTGCAAATGCTCCTAGGAGGTGGGTAAATGATGGTAAAAAGTTCGATAACATTTTATATATCTAAACTTAACATAAAATGAATCCATTGAATTACATTGAACATATATAGGTATTATGTATATATTTTTACCAAAAATAAATTAAAATAAAATAACAAATTATTTAAATAAATGGCCAGTTTTAACAAATAACGTAGTGTTTTTTCACTATTCATCAAAAATTTAATGTTTTCAGAAAAATACCAAAAATTCACCCTAAGATAATTTCGATATTATGAATCCAAAAATGAAGTCCATTTTTGAAAGATAAAATTTATAAAATTTCAAAAAGTGGGTATTAATATTCATAACAGCTAGTTTGATTGGTTGTGATGTGTTTGAACTTGAAGTTGCGTACAACACAAGCTATTGTATTATTCGAAGGGAAACGTGCCATGGAATCTTGGGGTGTTACAATGATCTTACCCATACTGATCTATTTATTTCCTGAAATCAGAACTCTCATGATTCTGGTCACTCTTTGACATACCCAAAGAGCCCCTCTAATGGGAGTGGTAGAAATGAGCGTGGCACTAAAGTTCATAGTGCTGAGGTTGGACAACACACTAGGGTACCTATAGTTTTGTCCCCAAATGTGCAGCTAGCACCTGCTATTTTCTTGTTTCTTTTGGAGCATAATGAAGGTATGGCTCCACAACTAGATATGACTATTTCTAGTGACACCATAGTTCTTGTGGCTATTGACACCCCATTTAAGTGTAATTCTCCTAAAACAAACTAGGGAAATCTTAATACTGGTGATAATAATAAGTCTTCTCTTTATCATTTGAGTAAATAGGGAAAGGCACATGAGCCTCATCCCAGTTGTTGAGGACTCCTTATGTCCATCTAGATGACCCAGGATCAAATCCAGGTGGAGGCTAATTTCCAGGCACTGTAGCATTACTATAGAAGGAACTGTAGAAGGCACTGTTTGGCACTGTAGCAGCTAGGAATATTCCCCCGTTTGGGCCTTCGGGCCCCCGATTTTGTCCCCAAATCTTTTAAAGCCTTTGAGCCACCCATACCATTGGGTCAGTAAGGCCTTCAGGCCACCTCAAGGCCTTCGGTCCACCTTAGGTGCAGATACATACCAGACAACCTATAAGGAACAATCATCAGAAGGAGGAGGAGAAAGGATCTTTCAACAGAGAAGAAGCTAAATGGATTGCAAGAATGAGAGGGTACGACACATGCCATTGGGACAAGAATTTGCATGCACAGGAAAGCCTAACCGAATATCCATGAAAAGGTGGAGAGCTGATTTTACGATGAAGATGCTGGGGAGGAACAGTTCTACGTAGTTAGTTTGGGTTGTATGTAATGTTTGAAGCCTACAAAAAATGAATTCCTATAAGGCATGTGGTCCATGTAATACATACACCTATGGGTCTTTTAAGGGTTCCACCTTACCCCTTGAAAGATGGATTATCAAAAATCAATAAAAAATGATGGCATTTGGGCCATTGGATGGAGTAAATAGGGAAAGAAACCCAGTCCAACCTCTTCTCAAAGGTTTAAAATATCAATGAGGAAGAAGTCATCAGGTGGGAATAAAAATAAGGGGGGTTCAAACCCAAAAAACATTTTTTAAATGAATATTTTATTTTGGAATTTCCAATGTATTGCAAACCCTAACACTTTTATGGTTCTTAAAATATTTTTACTGACACATAGACCTAATATTGTTTCTATTACTAAACCCAAAGTCAACTTTTCTCTGAAATTTATTCAAATTTTCTCCAATGGTTATAGTTTTTTAGGTGCTTGAAAATATGGTCTTGTAGTTGAATCTCTTTGGATGTTTTACCATGCGAATTTTCACAACATTAATGTCTTTAAAATTTTTGAACAAATGTTTCCTTGTGATTTTTTACATGATGGTATGCACATTTTCTATTCTTTGATATATTATAAAAATATATATCATGATCCAAGAGTGGTTTGTATTGATATTTATTCTTTAGATAACAAAATTCATGATCCCTGGTTCATGATCAGTGACTTTAATGCAATTCTTACCTCTAGTGAAAAAATCGGACCATCTCAATCTTCTATCTCTGCAAGGGAATTTAGAGGTTCAATTAAAGATTGTAATTATCTTGAAATCATCCTCATTGTAGCTAAGTTCACTTGGTATGGAAGACACTACAATATGGTAGTTATTAGTAAACTTGATAGGGACTTTATGAATATCCCTGCTCTTGATAAATGGAATTCCCTTTTGAGTATTAACTTTCCTAAACTTAACTCAAATCATCATCCCATTCTTTTTAGTCTTCTCACCAAATTTTTTAATACAAACTTTCCTTTTAGATTTAATAATTCTTGGTCTGTTGAACCTGAATGTGACAACATCATTAACAAAAATTGGAAAGAATGAGGTATCACAATGATGGATTTTCTTGTACCACTAAACCAAAGCTCCTTAATTAGTCTCTTAAGGGCTGGTGTTGTTCCAAATCCAAAACAAAATGACAAGAACATCTCTTATATAGAGCATGGATTTATTCCAATTCAAAACTCTAATACCTGGTTGTATTTTTATTTATATCCATAGCTTGAAACCAATATCTCCATGAAACTCAATAATCATCTTGTCCTCAAGGACAACCTGCTTAAAAAAATATTCAAAACTAAATGGATTACGGATAGAGATATAAATACTAAGTTCTACAAATCTCTCTAATGAATTATAAAATTCATTAGACCTCTGGTTTTTCTATGATACGAATACACCCACATTGACAATGAAGATTCTATTGATAATCATGTTTTCTCGTACTTTCATAATATTTTCAATGGTCCAAATTTAAATAAAGAACTCATTCCCGATGTTATCCTGGCTGTAGTGAATGAGGATGTGTTAATATTCGAAGCATTCCTCTTGATCATAATATCAAAGACGTTATCTTAAAACTTAGTCTTGATAGTGCCCTGCGTCCTAATGGTTTTAATAATGGATTCTTTCAACACTACTTGGAGGACATTCAGTTGAATGTTTGCAAACATGTCAAATCCTTATTTTCCAATGGTGTCCTCCCTCATGGCCTAAATTCCCCATTTCCTACCTTAATTCCTCAAATGAAAAATGCCTCTAATATTCATCATTTTCATCCCATTTCTCTCATTATCCCCATTTATAAAATTATTACGAAACCTCTGGCTAATATACTTACTCATATCCTTAGTAGAATTGTTTCTTGGAATCAATTTGGTTTTATCAAGGGTAGGTCCATACAAGCTTACATCTTCCTTGCTTCTGAATGGACTAATATTTTAAATAGAGCCACTAGTGGAGGTAGAATTTCCATAAAACATGATATTAGGAAAGCCTTTGATACCATTGATTGGAATTTTATCGTTAATTTTCTAAGGAGCTTTGGCTTTAATGAATCCTTTATCAGTACGATATCTTCTTTATTCAAATTGACATTTATCTCAATACTTTTTAATGGTGCTCCTAAGGGCTTCTTCAATTTCACCAAGGGTGTTAGGCAAGGAGATCCCCTTTCTACCATTCATTTTTCTATTACGGAAGATTACATAAGCAGATTACTCACTCACCTTGTCGAATAAAACAAAATTAAACCTATTTAAGCCTCTCGAAACATAAATGTGCCCACTCATCTTTTACATGCTGATGATGTCATCCTGTTCTTACAAGGCGATAAAAGCAATATCCAAAATCTTAAAAATTACCTCTCTCATTATGAAGAAATCTCTAGTCAAACTATAATATAGAACAAATCCTTTTTTTATTTGGAAAAAAATTTCTTCGCACCGAAAAGGTACTATCATCAACAGTCTAGGAGTCAAGGAAAATTTCTTCCCATTCACATATCTTAGTGTTCCCATATTTTGGGGACAACCTAAATATAATTATTTCTCCATCATTGTTGATCAAATCACCAATCAAATTTATCTTGGTAGGGTAAATCCCTCTCTATGGCTGTCCGAATCTATCTTGTGAAATCTACAATTTTCTCAAAAATGTTCAACTCACTGATTTTTTACAAATGGATTACTGGTATTCTTAAGAAACTAAACGTTTTTATAAAAAACTTTTTCTGGACCACAAGAATTCTTGAAAGAAATCTTGTGACCACTCCTTTGGCTACTTGTTGTTCTAAATTAGACAAAGGTGGTCTTGGAATAAAAATTATTAAACTTTTTAATGAATATCTCCAAGCTAGGCTCACCTATAGGTTACATCACAAAAACTCAAATTCCATTGTTTTTCTCAATATAAGATTCCTTTCTTAACTAAAGAATTATAATTGGAATTATGTCACTTCTTCCATCTGGCCATCGATTAGAAATATTTTACAAAAATCATGAACAATTATAGATGGATGGTTAGTACATATTCTATCATGAATTTTTCTCTTGATAACTCGACTGGTGCACCTTTAATACCCATGTTTCCTTCTAATTCCCCCCCAATTACCACCAACTCCACCATAAGGGATTTTCAAAATTATCAAACCATCAACCTTCTTGATAACATTAGACATGTTATTTAAAATTATCATAACTCCAACTCTGAAGATTTCCTTATTTGGGAGCCTTCACATAATTTTGTTCCTGAATCCAAAATTTTTTATCATTACTATTTCACAAATACTGATTCTAACTTTTTTTGGTTACATTTTTTTAACAAACATTGCAGTAAACCATCAAGGCTCACTCTTGTTTGGCATCTTGTGCATTGCAGAGTTCCCACAGACGTTTGCCTTCAATATTTTGGGGTACATCTTTTCCCTAAAATGTTGTGTGTGCAATCAACAGAGAAAATATTCCAACCATTTATTTCTATCTTTCGCTACAACTTCTTCTCTTTGGAATTATATTTTTGACATTTTTATTTGTAGATGGTTACTTCGTGATTCAATTAGCTTACAATTGTAGTATTTTGTGGAGTTTGAATCTTCTCGACAAATCAAGAATCTTTTCTTAACTTTTGTTGATGAGATTCACCATGTGATCTGGTATGACAGAAATAATATTATTCATAATAATGGCACATTCAGGCTTAATGCAGGTCTGAAAAGGATTCTCATTACAATTCATGATACTGCCTCAATTTAGAAAGATTGTTGTGATAATGCTGTTGGTGACTTTGTGATCTGGTTTCTTCTTCGAATTGATGGTGTATACAGAAAACCTAGACGCAATTTTCAGGTATTTTGGCAATCTTCACTTCTGGTATGGATCAAGATGAATGTCGATGGTGCTTCTAAAGGCTACCTGGGTCCTGCGGGATGTGGCACTATTTTTAGATACTATCTTGTCCAATGTTATGGATGCTTCTTTGGTGGTTGTGGTACGTCCTCATATTTGGAAGAGTAAATGATGGCGGTGATCCATGCAGTTTATTATGCCAAACAAAAATGTTGAAACAATATTTGGATTGAAAGTGATTCAATCACTATAGTTCATGCTATTTTGAATGGATTTATTCATCTCGCATGGCTTCTTACTACCCGTTGGATGAATTGTCTTACTTTGTTTATGGAGCTCAATTACATTACCACTCATGTCTTTCATAAAGAGAACATGGTCTTTGATGGTCTTGATGAAAATGGAGTCAATCAGGGTATAACTTGGTAGGATGACCTTCCTGGTGACTTAATTCCTCTTTATGATAAATATTTTAATAAGATTCCAACGTTCAGACACATGTAACCCTTTCTTTTCTACTTTCAATAAATTGTGCCTTGGTCTTTGACTGGGGCACCACCTTTTATAAAAAAATAAAAAAATCTCCTTTGATTGGTAATATTTTCTTCCATGTCAATATTTTCATTCAAAAAACTCAATATTGAATGTACTACTTTCCAATAATTGATTAAATCCATTTTAAACATATTTTACTTTTTATGAAAATTTACTAAAATATTATTCTTTTCCTTTATGAATGAGATATTTTTACCAAAAGTATGAATGATATATTTGTTTTAATATATATATATCAAGTTTTAATTTTCCCACCATGATGACTAATATTTGTTTTAAAGATTACATTACATTTTTCCAGGGTAATTTTAAAATAAAATGATTTTCCTAACATTCTAAAAAAAATAGATTTTAATCATTTGATTACAAAATCAAATGTGTGATTTCCTGAACAAATTTTCTAGTGGTCTTTTAATTATATTTTAATTTATGATAACAACTATTGATATTACTTATGCCTCAATGGGAACATGATCAAATGATAACATAATTAATCTTTCTCTATATGGTTATTGATTATTATGATGAAAACTTTATGAAACCTATTTCTTCAGAGTTTAAGCATGATGAAATGAAAAATGTTTTCATGATCTCATAGAATATATATGTATGGATACTAATTATATGATAGTTGAGTATATTATATCCTCTAATTTAATGGGTTACTGTGACATAGATATCTCATGAAATTAGATTATAATCATGTAAATGATTTCACTAACATCCTAACTATTTATTTTAGGTCCGATTTTTTGTTTCCCTCACAATTCATGATTTTTATGTCGATTATTGGTTGTTCATTTTTTTATCCTTTAAAGTGTCAATGATACAGTTTTAATTGTTGTTTTAGAGGCTAGGATGTGTTTGAGTGTTTGGATTTTGGGTGGTCATAGGCATATAGTTGAGATAAAACTATATCCATTCCACTAGAGTACCGGTTAGACCCACCAAACAGCCATCGACATACTAGAAATAGGGAATTCCTATAAGGTTTATTCAACCTAACCGATGAAATCCCACCATCTAGATAAGGGTATTTACAGAGGATTGGGATTTATTCTTGGAACCATCGGCTATCCATTGACACCAATTTGGGTGATATAGTCTTAGATTGTATCATAATTTTCTTCCTATAATCCTCATTTTAATTAAAAATTACTCTTCCTTGACCACCAATCAGGCCGTACGAACATAGAGGCTCTATTGAAGAAATTTTGGCCAATCCAAACGTGAATACTCATAGATCAATGTACATATTAAAGCATTGAATATTCTTTAGTATGTGTAACCATGATTTTATTTTTAATTCATTTTTCTTAATATATCTTCTTATTTGAGGGATGTGGATTATAATGTGGTTGATGGATCTAGATCCTAATTTTGGAAGTGTGTTTTTAGGATTCCATCTTGGTTGGTTATATCCCTTTTTCAATCCAATTATAGTACCCTTATTGGATGCTTGATGATATCGTGCATTGAGGTAGGTAGTCTCATATTGTTAACTCTATTAATTGATCATTTTTTTCATTGTCTGAATTAAAATGGATTTTAATTGGTTTTCAAAGAATTAATTTATATGATAAATAAAAAAAATCATATTTTATTCTGTGTGATGAAACCTCTTTGTAAATTGATACGTAAATAATGTTTTGATTCATGAAAAATTATTTTTAATTGAAATTATTGTTTTCGAGAATGACATTTATGATGATTCTTGAGAAATGAAGGCATGAAATGTTTATTTATTTTGAATGAAATTAATTGTTTAAAAATGAATTTTTTTTGATGAAAACCATTTTAAATATGTTTTTGAAATGAATTGACAGTTGGAAAGTGTGATTTGGGTAGCTCAAATGATGACTGGTGAAATTGATTTGAAGTAAATGATTTTCCCTTTGATTGATTTCTTTAAAGCACATGGGAGCCCGGGTAGTTAGGTTGGTAGTCCCATACAGGAGCTCAAGGCATGTATTATCTCTTCCTAGAAATTTATTGATGATGGAAATGATAATTAATATTTGATGATGGAATGGTTTTCATTCATTTGGGGTAGACTTATATTCCCCCTAGGCCTATGATACAAGGATATTTCCACACAAGGATCCATATTTCACTGATAGTATGAGGATCCTTAAGCCTGGATCTAACTAACCTCAGTCTTTTAACCATAATTATATATTTGAAAATGAATCTTTCATCCCAATTTTGATAAAATAAATTATTCATGCCTATTTTGATTAAGACATTTATTCAATCCTATGTTGATGGAAATGATTATTTGTTCCTATTTTATGTTGGGAATTATTATATGTTACTATTTTATATATTCCTTTAAAATGATTATAAAAACATGTTTTATTCTATATTTTGAAAATAATTACCATGTCCTATTTTATATAAAATTAATCATATTTTGTTTATTCGATACGAATTGCCTATGGAATACTCAGTGGGACTTTACCAGGCTTGTATTTTTCACACTCAACATATGTATTTGTACATATATTGACTTTCCTTTTCTAGATCAATGAAAATGAAAATCATCATCTGGAGGCATTTAGGGTTCTTGATAATGATAGATTGGGATTTGGTAGTGACAAATAGTGTATGTGGTCTGCCTATTACAATGATATCAGAGTGGTGATGTTTCCTTTGGTCTATGTGATTTTGTAGTTTTTTTTCAATTGGGACATGTACTTGCCTATTTTTTGGTACTTTTCACTTTTTGGCAATATTTTCATACTGAAAATTTATGGATTCATATTTTCTACCTTATAGTATTTGTTTATTCTTATGGTGAAATCATTCCCATTGATTATTATTGATGCTCGGGTGGTAGTTTCCAACCTTTTGTGATTAGGAATTCTCTTTGTTCCATGTTAGGGATGACTTGGGTTCAATTATAATGATTTATGAAGTTTGGTTCTAAAAAAAATCGTAAAAATTAAGGTTGTGACTTCTCCTGGATTTCATTATATAGTTTTTGATGTCTTGGGAGATAATAGATAGCATTTCATGGAGTATATGGGTATTTTATGAGTTAGTTCATAACAAATTATCATCATTTAATGCCTTATTAATTTGCGATGATTTGTTGGAAAAAATATCTTCGATGGATTAATTGATATGATTCGATACTTTTTCCAAACACTAATATGAAATTTTTATTACCAAGTTAAATTCTATCTAATAGAGTTAATGTTTACATGTATCTTGTAAAATTTTTTCTTATTGTCTATTGATATTTTGTATTACCATTCCCCTAATAAGACTGTTGATCTAGCTTTATTAGGGAATTGTTGAGGAACCACAACAATAAAATCCTCTAGTTGACTAACACCTCATAAGTCAGCAGTCCACGTGGTCTAATTTTTTGACCAAGGAGTTGAAATTTCCCCCATTTAGGTCAAATAGGTGGGACCGTGAAGGTAATATAATAAAGATATATACCATGAGTTTCTTTCCAAGAACCCAACATCCTTAAAGAGAACAAATGATCCTTACAAGGTGGAGGATTGGTTGGGAAAGACTAAGTGACACTTCATGTTATTTGAGAAACCTGATTCAATTAAGGGGAAGTGTTCCATCTTTGAGATTGAGGGGACTAGTAAGAGTTAGTGTGATTCCTTAGTTTTGGAGAATAAGAATGACTTTTTGGATTGAAAAGGCATAAATACCCTTTTTTGGGGAAATTTTATGCAAATTCGATGGTATTGGATAAGTTCATTGAGTTTCTAAACCTTCACCAATGCGATTAGATATTGACATAGTATGCTAATAATTTTAATAAACATTATTATTTTTCACTTTATGTGATTTTTATTGAACGTTTAAAGGCCCGGAGGTTTCATATGGGTCTTTAATCAAATATCCAACCTCAAGTATTTATGATAAAACATACCTCATATGATAATGTACATGATTGGGATCTGATGGAGGAATTTGACCTGGATTGTAATTTAGGGTTAAATGGAGTTCCTTATACTCCTTTTAATAGCATTAGGAGTTCCTTTAAAGGGAAGAGAGAACAATTAAGCCCACAGTGTAAATAATAGTTGTTTTCCTCAACCAAAAAATCCTCCAGATCACCTACAATGACTTTTAAAGTCCAACTAAATTTTTTCCAATGTGGTAAGATTAGAACCTGAAGCATACTTCCATAGAGGCATTGTATATTTTAAAATCTTATGTATTATGAGTCCATTTTAAAAAAATTTCCATGTTTTTACTACCCCAATATTGGCATGGGATCATCGGTACTAAGAGGGTCACATTTTATTCAAATGTTTAAAAAATAATGATGATCCATCCATATACATCTACAATAATGAATGTTCACATGGTGGATGAGTCTAAAGTGGGAAATAATATTGGTTTGATGATAGTGAGAGGCACCATTTCGATTAATTCATATTTACTGAATACTTTATTTGATATTGGTGCCTCTTATTATTTTGTATCAACCCACACGATGGACCTATCGAATCTTCCAATAGAGATCATTCTTTATGTGATGCAAATTTTAACACCTCTCATTATTAAGAGGGATAAGGGTCTTTGATGCCTCTATTATACTTTATAATTATTCTTAGAATAAACCAGTTTGTTTCTCAGAAAACATGAATTTACTTTTTTGATTAGTGGGTGTTACTCACATCACCTAATGAGGATTTCAATGTTTTCCTGGGAGAGTGGGACCTGATGTCTATCCAAGATGAAACTTGTCTTCCAGTCATGGTTCAGATGACATCCTTGAATGTTATTGTACTAGAGTGGGAAACCTCTAGTGGTGAACATATTGTAGAGACCCGTATCCTGACATACATGGACTTTACATTACTTTTTCGGAATACTTAGTACATAACAAAAACACACACACACAAGGATCGTAATAGTTTAGTGTCTTTGGAAACTCGGAACATAATCTTCTAATCGTGGTGAAATATCTTCAACATCTCCCATAAAAATCTTCCTTTTTTTTACCTAAAACCTTTCTTTATATCCTGGGGAAAATAAAACATAAAAGGGTGAGCTCAAATGCTCAGTAAGGGTAAACAAAAAAATATCAATCACATCATATACATAAGGACATAACTTTTGGAAATCTTAACCTGCAAAAGAGATAATAATTTCATAACATGGGGTAAATCATGGCAGTGAAATGTAATCACAATAATCATAACTTAAAACATTAAACTTTGTGGCATACACACATAATCATAGAGAATCATTTCTTGTTAGTCAAAACTCATTGCCAAGACTATCTTAGTGGACAAAGTCCCTTTCTGAATCGAGTAACCCTCGTTTCAGTCCTGTTTCACTGAACCGGTATAACCTACCATTCCAGCCATGTCTATCTCATGAGATATAAAATCTTTACCCAATGCATTGGAGGGAGATATAGGTCCCACCCATCTCATAATGATACCATTCTTATGTGCTCCACAAAATCATAAATCATACATCATTGCATAACCCATGTAATACAAATGGGAATTTTAAACATCATGACATCATAAAACTATTCATACAAGATAAAGGAATTCATAAAAATAATTCAATCACAACATGATCAAATCAATGTAATAATAGGGATAAAAACAGAACCCTTTATTATCTTAGATGGAAAATAATTTTGATAAAATACTTGAACTCCATTGTTGAGGAAAATATCATTTCTTCTTCAAAAACATTTTTCCTTTCATAACATGTCATATGACATTAAAATAAAAGAAGTTGATTAAAAATAAACATGAAAACTTTTAAAAGAAGTTTCTTGGAAATAATGTTTTAAAAATCCATTCATGCCGTATAAGTTAAAAAAAACATTCTTCGTACTTTTGTCGGTAAAGTCAAAAACTACCTCGTACAAAAAAACGACAAAAGATTCCTTTCATATTCTTTACTAAAAACTCACCAAAGGGTAAAATTGGATTTAAAAAATTATAGGTGGATGGAAACAATATTACATATTGATGGAACATGGATGTGGATGATAAAATACACCCCAGTAAATACCAAAGTATAAACAATCTCGGATAAAAATGAGATTGTGATATTTCCCTTACCTTAGGTCCGACTTGCTTTTTAAGTTTCCGAACAACCTGTATAATGATTTAAATAGTGTTATTGACTTATTACAGAATCATAAATATTGATATGATATCATATATGGTCATATTATTAGCTTCTTGTTAGTAATATTTCATTGTTACTTGTTACTCGGGTCTTTATTGCCTTTTGTTCTTATGCGTGTTTTGCCGAATAAATTCTTATTCTTCTTTTAAGGTTATAGATACCTTATATCCAGAACAGTATTAGTGTAACATATATCATATTTATTCATTCAATTCATTTATATAATTACTATGTAATGATGATCATGTAGAACGAGTCGCATCACATTGTGGAGACGGTATTTTGTACGTACGCACGAGTGATGATATCGTTCTTATGATCGTGGAATTGTATTGGAGTACATATATATTATTTCAGTGTCAATATTACTTTATAATATTCATAAATAGTTACTCATTACACCATTATACCCATCCTTGTAAGGTGGTGGTGGAAAATAGATTACACCACGGCGTGGAGACGGTATTCCGTATGTACGCACGCGCGGTGATTTCATTTTTCCGTAGGATGGATAGAAGGTGAATTAGGGTTGTTTCATATTTATAATAACATATCAGTATGTATTGAATACTGATGTTATTACTTTATCATGAAACAACTAAAGAAGAAGAAGTTGAAGGAGAAAGAAATTGAAAAGATCGGTAACGGATATTACCTCTTCTTTGGAACACCTCTTTGAATCCTCCACGTAGGGAACTAAGATTGGTCTTTGAAGAAGACCAGGACCTCTAGGATTATTCTAGGGAAGTGGAGAGTAGAAAATGGCAGGGTTTGGCTGAGCTTGAGTGCTCAATTTTGTGTGAGGAGGAGGGGGAGGAGGTGTCCTTTTATAAGGGAGGAGAGGGGCACCTTAGGAATACCTCAAAATATTATTTTATATTAATGTCAAAATCAGTTTATAATGGTTCCAAAGGATCTTATTTCGAAGATAAAGTGGGGATGGGTCGAAATATTATCAACCAATAGGATTTAGACAAGTTTAGGGTATTATTTTAACCTTATCAATTATATTTAATTCTAAGTTAAATAATTTAACTTTTACCGTGTCTTTTTGTTTTCTTTCACTATATGGTTAATACACTTACTATAACAAGCCAAAAGAACCCCAAATTGTTTATTATTAATATATATATCCTTATCTAAGTCATTTGGCCGAACCTTATATTTTTAGGAATAAAATAACAATTAATAATATAATATTTAATTTAAAAACTATTTTGTGTCAATTTTGACACTATTTGATATATGATTTTTGTGAAAGTCATAACAGAATTACATGTTCGAACCAAGTTGATTAAATAAACACTAATATATCATAGTAACTTAGAAAATTAGTGTAAGTCATAAAAAGTCTCAAATTACATTTATTTGGGCATTTATAACATCAATTCTGTCAATATTTCATTAATAAGACAATTACTGCATCATCTTTCTGTCATAATAAATGATAATTATTTAATCCCTAAAAATTCTAAATACATTCCTATGATGTATATAATTGTATTAGATTTCTGGAGACTATTCATGTTCTAAGTTTCATGAATTTTATCACTAGATTAAAATTATTATACTTATAAGATTTAAGAAAGTGACATGTTGTCACATTCTTTGGTTTTAATAATAATTAAATTATTTTCATTGACAAAATTTAATTGAATTAATATAATCCTACCCTTAGGTGATATGGGTCGTTTTTGAGTCATCCAATAGAATTTTGACATTTGTTAGGGTAATTTTAAAATATTATATTTACCCTTAATTACCCGATTTACCTTTAACTATGGTAAATAAAATTTACCGTAGTTACTATTCATAATTCCCAAAAATAAAAAGTATCCTATTAAAATAATTTGGACCCACTGATTCCAAATATGGAATCCATTTTTTAAAATTCAAAACACAGAAGTTGCAGAAATTAAATTAAAATTAATCTCGTTGTCGAATAAAAACGGGTTTTTGTTTAAAACATTGCAAAAGATTGAATTGATTTAACTTACGAATTCAAGGTAAAATCAATGATAAAGACATACATTATATTAAATGGTAAAAATATATTATATTTATACTTTAAAACCATTCAATATTATAATTTAACCACATAAGATATTACGATGAAAAAAGTTGTTTTTAATTAAAATATAGCGTGTTTTTACTATTCATTAAAATGTGAAAGTTACCAGAATAATATGAAAATTTTATCCAAAGTAAATTTTTATTTCTTGATTCCAAAGAAGAATTTTATTTTTTCAAATTGAACTTATAAACATGTCAAAAACCAGATTTAAAGTGGGTGCGCCATCCAAAGGTGGCAAAACTGCATTTTTTGAAAAATACTTATTTTACCCGAAAAATTTATTTTGTTCTTATACCATGTTCTAGAAATGTGTAAGATGAATAATAATGTTATAAAATTCAAAATTTAGTTAATACTATTCATAACGGCTAGTTCATGACAATATTATAATAATATAACATTGTTTATTAAAACCCGGTATTGCGTACAACACACGCTATCGAGGAAGGTCGCGATTGCGTGTAATGCAAGCCAAGTCAGGGTTGCGTGTTGTGAAAGAATCGTTCATTGTTTCGTATAGCAGAATCCAACCATATTTCATTTATACATTTAATATATATATATATATACACACTCAATGTTGCATAGAATAACTATTATCAAAATTGTGTGTAACACGGTCCAAGAATAGTGTTGCGTATACTGCAAGCTAATACGGTGTTGCGTATAGCGCAAGGTAATATTGGTGTAGAATACAACAAAAGACATTAATGAAATTAAAATAATATTTTTCATAATATATCGGGGTGTTACATTCTACCCCCCTTAAAATGAATTTCGCCCTCGAAATTCGTCGGGGTTATAAATGGTTTACTATTTGAAAGTTTCTTTGATAGAAACCCACATCGTAAAAAGGAATACCGAAACTTTTCTTTAAAAACAAAAGTATGAAACGTAACGGTTATCCAAATAAACTAATCACTGGGTTTCCACATAGGTGAAAATATGGATATGGAAGATAAATCTAACCATCATGTTCTGATGGAGAGTGGTAGAGAACATGGCTATGGAAAAGCTAGCAATCACAAAGCCATAAATTTTTGACGATCTAGGGTACCATCTGATTCATCGGATATAAGGGCACTAGGACAACATTTTTGGTTTTCAAGATCATTTCCCTAAAGTTGAAGAATTTGAATTAGAATAAATACTTACTTTATTTTGGTACAATCTCAATGTTGTTCGTGCCTTGAACAATTTCCACTTCATCTCTTATATAAATGAAGTTGAATTTTTTATTCGTGAAGTGTTAGCAGATCTTGTGAGAGAATGATGGGTCATTCCATCTGTCTCAAACAAAAGGTTAGCAAAAAGTTATTAAATATACATAAGTCATTCTATAGTGAGATTAATCATATATGGTTACTAAAATGGACTTATACTTCATATATCATACTGCTTAATATAATAAAACTAGATTCTACTAAACATGGACTTGCTGTAGGCCAGTAATAGGCGATAAAGGCCAGTCTCACTTCGCTTGTGGGTTCGATTCCCACAGCCTCGTCCGAAGCGATGGGTTGTCGCCCGTCCTGCAGGTTGTCCTTTCTCTAAAGCTATATTAATATAACATCCCATCAATAATATCAAAAAACGTTTTATCCTAACTTATGTCCAACATAATCCATTCTAATCTTTAGGCTTATCTAAAATACTTCGGTCCAAGCTCATAGTATAAAGAAAATGATTACATGAAATGTCGTCAACCAAGCATGTGAATACCATCATTTATCCCCCATATATCTTGTTGGTCACATTCCAATCATGTGAATACCTTAATGATGTATTCTCTTGAAAAAAAATGAATTCCCATTAAACCTTAATGAAAACATGAATGCTGTCAAAAGTTAACTCTTTCCACATACCAAAATCCAAAAATTCTATATATTCAGACCATGATATAACCTTCTCCTTATATCAGTCATGAGCTCATGAATACTATCAAACATTTAATTTTCTCCTTATCCCTTCATTATGCGCATATCATATACATTCCAAAAATATCTGAATAACCTTTCATGGATACTGGTAACATTAATCATACAACAGTGTAACAATCCTTACATGTCTCTTTAATCCATAGTACCATGAGATTACTTATACAACATTACACATGATAAACATGTAATCATTCCACTACATTCTTAAACCATTGACCGAGCTTCAACAATTCTTTCATCTCACATATCATTTGTAGTCTCTTCATCATCATCCACATAAATACATCCCATACGACCATACTGATTATCTTCATGAGACTTTCCCTTAGGGCATTGGTTTGCATAATGCCCGTACATTCCACATTTAAAACATTTAACCATTTTTGATGTCGTAGCAATACCATTAACCTCATCCATGGTGTTAACTGAACCTTTTCCTTTTCACTTACTTGCTTTGTGTCCTTATTTTCCACACCCAAAGCATCTTCCAGTTCCTTTGAAACATTCTCCTTGATGCCTCTTCCCACATGATTTACATAGGGGAAATTGAACTTTCTTTCCTCTATGATCATCATGAAACTCCATCTTTCTCTTATTAGCCGAGTTAGGAAACTTACCAAATTTTACTTTATTGATCATATTATGAGATTGCTGATTCGGCATAATAATGATGTTTGGACTACCAAATCCCATTTCATTTGGTTTCTCATGAAGAATATCATTCCATTGTCCATCATATCCTCCATTATCGTGAATCACCTTGTTTCCAGCCATTTTCTAAAACCCAAAAAGAATAGTGTGAGAGGCAAAAATCATAATAAAGGGGGAGTAACTTAAATATCTAACATCTTTGGTTTAATCTAATATCGTTACCATAGTTCTAGTACTATATCCTATACGTATACTTATCCTTAGGGGCATCCGTAGACATACCTTAGAAATATCTCTAGGGATCTCACTAAAGTTTTTGCATCCTAGTTTCCAAAGGTTGACTAAACCTTTTCTCTGATACCAACTGTAGAGACCCATAGCTTGACGTACATGGACTTTACATTAATTTTGCGGAATACTTAGTACATAACAAAAACACACACACACAAGGATCGTAATAGTTTAGTGTCTTTGGAAACTCGGAACGTAATCTTCTAATCGTGGTGAAAGATCTTCAACATCTCCCATAAAAATCTTCCTTTTTTTACCTAAAACCTTTCTTTATATCCTGGGGAAAATAAAACATAAAAGGGTGAGCTCAAATGCTTAGTAAGGGTAAACAAAAAAATATCAATCACATCATATACATAAGCACATAACTTTTGGAAATCTTAACCTGCAAAAGAGATCATAATTTCATAACATGGGGTAAATCATGGCAGTGAAATGTAATCACAATAATCATAACTTAAAACATTAAACTTTGTGTCATACACACATAATCATAGAGAATCATTTCTTGTTAGTCAAAACTCATTGCCAAGACTATCTTAGTGGACAAAGTCCCTTTCTGAATCGAGTAACCCTCGTTTCAGTCCTGTTTCACTGAACCGATATAACCTACCATTCCAGCCATGTCTATCTCATGAGATATAAAATCATTACCCAATGCATTGGAGGGAGATATAGGTCCCACCCATCTCATAATGATACCATTCTTATGTGTTCCGCAAAATCATAAATCATACATCATTGCATAACCCATGTAATACAAATGGGAATTTTAAACATCATGACATCATAAAACTATTCATACAAGATAAAGGAATTCATAAAAATAATTCAATCACAACATGATCAAATCAATGTAATAATAGGGATAAAAACAGAACCATTTATTATCTTATATGGAAAATAATTTTGATAAAATACTTGAACTCCATTGTTGAGGAAAATATCCTTTCTTCTTCAAAAACATTTTTCCTTTCATAACAAGTTATACAACTTTAAAATAAAAGAAGTTGATTAAAAATAAACATGAAAACTTTTAAAGGAAGTTTCTTGGAAATAATGTTTTAAAAATACATTCATGCCGTATAAGTTAAAAAAACATTCTTCGTACTTTTGTCGGTAAAGTCAAAAACTACCTCGTACAAAAAAAACGACAAAAGATTCCTTTCGTATTCTTTAATAAAAACTCACCAAAGGGTAAAATTGGATTTAAAAAATTGTAGGTGGATGGAAACAATATTACATATTGATGGAATATGGATGTGGATGATAAAATACACCCCAGTAAATACCAAAGTATAAACAATCTCGGATAAAAATGAGATTGTGATATTTCCCTTACCTTAGGTCCGACTTGCTTTGTATGTTTCCAAACCTCATGTATAATGATTTAAATAGTGTTATTGACTTATTCCAGAATCATAAATATTGATATGATATCATATATGGTCATATTATTAGCTTCTTGTTAGTAATATTTCATTGTTACTTGTTACTCGGGTCTTTATTGCCTTTTGTTCTTATGCGTGTTTTGCCGAATAAATTCTTATTCTTCTTTTAAGGGTATAGATACCTTATATCCAGAACATTATTAGTGTAACATATATCATATTTATTCATTCAGTTCATTTATATAATTACTATGTAACGATGATCATGTAGAACGAGTCGCATCACATCGTGGAGACGGTATTCCGTACGTACGCACGAGTGATGATATCGTTCTTATGATCGTGGAATTGTATTGGAGTACATATATATTATTTCAGTGTCAATATTAATTTATAATAATCATAAATAGTTACTCATTACACCATTATACCCATCCTTGTAAGGTGGTGGTGGAAAATAGATTACACCATGGTGTGGAGACGGTATTCCGTATGTACGCACGTGCGGTGATTTCATTTTTCCGTAGGATGGATAGAAGGTGAAATAGGGTTGTTTCATATTTATAATAACATATCAGTATGTATTTAATACTGATGTTATTACTTTATCATGAAACAACTAAAGAAGAAGAAGTTGAAGAAGTAAGAAATTGAAAAGATCGGTAACGGATATTACCTCTTCTTTGGAACGCCTCTTTGAATCCTCCACTTAGGGAACTAAGATTGGTCTTTGAAGAAGACCAGGACTTATAGGATTATTCTAGGGAAGTGCAGAGTAGAAAATGGCAGGGTTTGGCCGAGCTTGAGTGCTCAAATTTGTGTGAGGAGGAGGGGGAGGAGGTGTCCTTTTATAAGGGAGGAGAGGGGCACCTTAGGAATACCTCAAAATATTATTTTATATTAATGTCAAAATCGGTTTATAATGGTTCCAAAGGGTCTTATTTCGAAGCTAAAGTGGGGATGGGTCGAAATAATATCAACCAACAGGATTTATACAAGTTTAGGGTATTATTTTAACCTTATCAATTATATTTAACTCTAAGTTAAATAATTTAACTTTTACCATGTCTTTTTGTTTTCTTTCACTATATGTTTAATACACTTACTATAACATGCCAAAAGAACCCCAAATTGTTTATTATTAATATATATATCCTTATCTAAGTCATTTGGCCAAACCTTAGATTTTTAGGAATAAAATAACAATTAATAATATAGTATTTGATTTAAAAACTATTTTGTGTCAATTTTGACACTATTTGATATATGATTTTTGTGAAAGTTATAACAGAATTACATGTTCGAAACAAGTTGATTAAATAAACACTAATATATCATAGTAACCTAGAAAAATATTTTATGTCATAAAAAGTCTCAAATTACATTTATTTGGGCATTTATAACATCAATTATGTCAATATTTCATTAATAAGACAATTACTGCATCATCTTTCTGTCATAATAAATGATACTTATTTAATCCCTAAAAATTCTAAATAAATTCCTATGATGTATATAATTGTATTAGATTTCTGGATACTATTCATGTTCTATGTTTCATGAATTGTATCACTAGATTAAAATTATTATACTTATACGATTTAAGAAAGTGACATGTTGTCACATTCTTTGGTTTTAATAATAATTAAATTATTTTCATTGACAAAATTTAATTAAATTAATCTAATCAGACACTTAGGTGATATGGGTCGTTTTTTAGTCATCCAATAGAATTTTGACATTTTTTAGGGTAATTTTAAAATATTATATTGACCCTTAATTACCCGATTTACCTTTAACTATGGTAAATAAAATTTACCGTAGTTACTATTCATAATTCCCAAAAATAAAAAGTATCCTATTAAAATAATTTGGACCCACTGATTCCAAATATGGAATCCATTTTTTAAAATTCAAAACACAGAAGTTGCAGAAATTAAATTAAAATTAATCCCGTTGTCGAATAAAAATGGGTTTTTGTTTAAAACATTGCAAAAGATTGAATTGATTTAACTTACGAATTCAAGGTAAAATCAATGCTAAGGACATACATTATATTAAATGGTAAAAATATATTCTATTTATACTTTAAAACCATTCAATATTATAATTTAACCACATAAGATATTACGATGAAAAAAGTTGTTTTTAATTAAAATATAGCGTGTTTTTACTATTCATTAAAATGTGAAAGTTACCAGAATAATATGAAAATTTTATCCAAAGTAAATTTTTATTTCTTGATTCCAAAGAAGAATTTTATTTTTTCAAATTGAACTTATAAACATGTCAAAAACCAGATTTAATGTGGGTGCGCCATCCAAAGGCGGCAAAACTGCATTTTTTGAAAAATACTTATTTTACCCGAAAAATTTATTTTGTTCTTATACCATGTTCTAGAAATGTGTAAGATGAATAATAATGTTATAAAATTCAAAATTTAGTTAATACTATTCATAACGGCTAGTTCATGACAATATTATAATAATATAACATTGTTTATTAAAACCCGGTATTGCGTACAACACACGCTATCGAGGAAGGTCGTGATTGCGTGTAATGTAAGCCAAGTCAGGGTTGCGTGTTGTGAAAGAATCCTTCGTTGTTTCGTATAACAGAATCCAACCATATTTCATTTATACATTTAATATATATATATATATATATACTCAATGTTGCATAGAATAACTATTATCAAAATTGTGTGTAACACGGTCCAAGAATAGTGTTGCGTATACTGCAAGCTAATACGGTGTTGCGTATAGCGTAAGGTAATCTTGGTGTAGAATACAACAAAAGACATTAATGAAATTAAAATAATATTTTTCATAAAATCTCGGGGTGTTACACATATTATAGTAGCTGTTGAATTTAAAAAAGTGTTTTTTTTCATGATCTTTTTGTCTACAACCATAGAGGAAGATAAAGTTATCTCTATACTTATTTCTTGGTACATAAGTAATATATATTCCCTCATACCATATGAAAATATCTAAATTGAAGGAATTAAATAATCGGTTTGGTGGATTGATATCTAAAGTCTTCATTTGACCTAGTGCGTCTCCCTGGGAAACCCTAGTGATTTTTTCCAATAATATCGATGGAACCCTTTTCATGTGTGTTGAATATCGGAAGATCACTTAGGTTATGGTTAAGAAAATGTATCCATTTTCTTACATTGATGATTTCATTTATCAGTTGAATGAATCATAGTGGTTCTCTAATATTGATCTCCAGTATGGTTAACACTATGTGAGGATTAAGGAGCCTAATATTCCAAAGACTACATTAAAGAAAATGTATGAACACTTTGAGTATATATTTATTCTATTCAGCCTAATAAACACTCCTTCTATGTTTATGGTACTGATGAACATGATTTCCCACTAGTATCTCAACTCTTTCATTATGGTATTCATGGTTAACATCTTGGTTTATTAAAAAAATGAGGGGGCTCATTTATTTCATTAGAGAATAGTTTTTTACATCATTAGAAATGACCAAATTTATAAAAATATATCAAATGTATAATAATAGATTGAATAGGTGGAGTTCCTGGGGAATGTGGTCTCAAAACATGGTATTATAGTTGATCCTAAAAATGATAAAGAAACTATGTTAGGGTAGAAACCACACAATTTATTACATATTTGGAACTTATTAAGTCTAATAGGGTATTATCATCAATTCATGAAATATGTATTTAACATAGATTCTCCATTAACTAATATCAATCAAAAGGGAGTGAATTTTGTATGTGATTTGAAGTGTTGGACTTCCTTCGACGAGTTAAATTTCCATTTTAATTCATCTCCATCATCGACTCTTCTAGAGGCTAGTTATGGATATGTCGTCTTCTATGATGCTTCAGGTCTAGGTTTGGGTGATGTTCTCGTATAGGGTGATAATGTGGTGTCTTATTTTTCTTATTAACTTCAATAAACTGAAAATAACAATCCCACATATAATCTATAATTATTTGTTGTGATGAACACCCTTAAGAGTTAGTGGCACTACCTGTTCATGGAAAATTTTACTATTTACTCTGATCACAAGAGGTTGAGTTATATACATTCACAAAAATATTTGAATCTATGACATAGGATATGGGTGGAGTACCTATAATATGTTGATGTTGAAATTCCCTACTCTATTGGAAATGGTAATGTTGTTGGTAACTCTCTTAGTAGGAATTTACCATCTTAGGCTATGAAATAATCATCAGAGGAGTGGAATATTTTGTAAATATTTTCTCACTTACACTTATAGGACTAGATTTATAATATCAGTTTTATTCTAAAACGAATTTAGGTGGATTACTATCTTCTTTAGATGATCCTCCACGATAAACATCTTGACGATGAGTGCCAATCTATCATGAATTATTTATTAGGAGGGTAGAGCATCAATGATTAGATTTATCTTCATAGGGAATTCTTTGTTTCATGAATCATTATTTCATTCCATCACTTATTAGAAAATATAGGATAATGTATTTTCATCATTTTTATTGGTAAGTTAAACTAGGTATGACTAAGATTTTTTACGAAATTTGGCATCGATTCTGGTGGTTATGTATGGAATATGACATCACTAATTTTATGTCCTATTGTTATACATATTAGATGATAAAGGGTAATAATTGGAGTCATTATAGTCTAATTCAACCCCTCCCTATACTGACTTAGAAATAAGATATTATGTCAAAGGAATTCATTGATGGGTTTCCATATACATCTCTAGGAAATAAGTTCATTTGAGTGGAGATTGAAAAATTGACCAAATAATATCACTTTATTCCTATTTGTGATACAACCAAAGATAAGGATTTATAAAATATGTATTTATATAAGATTATCAAGTTTCATAGAGTTACATCTGACATCATTGCCAATAGGTATCCTCAGTTTTCATTTCAATTTTAGAGAGAAATCAAGGAGGCGATGTGATCCCATGTCAATTTGAGTTTAGAATAACATCCTCAGATGGATAATCAAATATAATGGGCTATAGAGAGTATTAAAGACAATAATTTTTCTTTCCCCTTAACTTTGGAGAAGTGTGGGATTACTATTTGGGGGTGATTCAGTTTTCTTATAATAATATCTTGTAGTTTTCCATTAAAATGGAACACAATGAGGCCTTATATTATATGGACCCATACTTTTAATACAAAAATATTACATTATAATAGATGAATATTAAATAAAAACCTATTATGATCCATGCTATAATCATATAGGCCTTTTGTATCTAGAAACTTGGATACATAAAAAATGGGTACATAAATTTTCTACATTACCTCTAATAAGTTATTCATAATTATCACCCTTATTAGACATATCATATTTAAAACCATTATTCGTAACCTGGGTAAAGAATTAATAATAAAGGGTGAGATCAAATGATCAATGAGGGAAAAAGGGAGAAATCAATGATATCTTAAACATAACATGCGAATAATAATATGAGAGCCTGATCTTAACATTCAGAATCCATACCCAGTATATCAAATATTGTAATCTTGAGTCATGACATAAAACATTGTAGTTTTTAAAACAAAAATCATAAATTAATCAAAAATCATGATCCATGAGCATGTAAAATTATAATAATACATGATTTTTTTGGCAAAAACATAATCATAGAAAATAATATCTTTATTCAAATATCACATCCAAGACTATCATAGTGGATATGGTCCACCCACCACTAAATCGTATCCTTAGTCAAGGTTTACTCCTTATATTTTCAAAGGTGACGTAGTCCCTTACTAAACTCGATTTACCCCTCATTCTAGTCCCCATTGTCTAATTATATATCTATATTTTCCCAACACATTGGAGTGTTATATAATTTTAGTATCACTCATCACATAATAAAAATCAGTAAATGTATTCCACAATGTCATAAAAATTTTATCATATCATAAAATATTTAAATGACATGGGTTCCATAAATATCTAATCATTTCATCATACCATAAAAAAGGAAAATAAATGAGTTTTGTAAATTTTTCATCATAACATCATTAACCCATGGGAAATAAATGGATTTCATAGAATCATTCATAAATCATCATCATCATAAGACATCCAAAGAATAAAACAAGGTTTTATAATTTGATCATATCTCTAGTAATGTATAATTAATATTAAATTATGTTAACAGGGGTGAAAAGTTTTCTTTAAAATATCACTGGAACTATTGGGAAAAAAGTCCTCAAGGTTTCATGGAAGCATTTTTGAGGTGATTGTGTTTGTTGACAAAGCAGGCCTCCATGTTGTGTTTGTTGAAAAATCAAGCCACGATATATGAATTTATTGATAAAGGGGGATCACAAGGTGATTTTTTGGATTCAAGAGATCTTGTTGGGTATCCATGTTTGAAAAAAGAACCTCGAAAAAGGAATGGACGATTTGGAGGTGGTACAAAATGAGCAGATACAAGGTGGCGCTGTTTTCTAGTGTTTGCCAAATTTTTGGGCCTGAAATTGGAAAATAGGGTGATGTGTTTTTGGAAAATGGAGTTGCGTGAAATATTAGAGTGGTGCACAAAAAATATTGTGGTGCATGAAATATTGGTGTGGTGTGTGAAATAGAGGAATGAAGTTTTTCATGCAGGAGGGTTTTCGAGATCAGAAGCTCAAAAATTGGAAGAGGCATAGGGTGCGCAAAAAAGTAGAGCATTGCGCGAAATATGGTGTTGTGTGGAAGATGTGTTTTATGTGCTCAAAGAGGGTTATGCTGGAAAGGAGGGTTTTTCGCGTTGTGGTTGTTTTTGGCAATAAATATGTAGTGGCCCCCCTCAAATGGCGTTGCTCAAGGCATAGATAGAATCTATGCTATGGCGCCCAAAATTTGAATAAGTAAGGGAGTTGTGCGTAAAAATAAGTTTTGCATGTAAAGTCAGGTGTTTGTGCGTAAAGAAAAAGATGCACATAAAAACATGGTTACATGTAAACCTTAGGTTGTGCATAAAAACAAGGTTGCGTGTAATGCTTAGGCTGTGCGTAAAAAGGTTGTTGTACATAAAGAAAAAGGTGCACATAAAAGAAGGTTGTTGCGCATAAAATAATTGGTCGCCTATAAAATATGTGTTGCACAAAAAGTGCATTTCACAAAAAATTAGGGAATTACACGCAAGACCCATTCAAGGTTGCACGTAAAAATTGGGGTTTCCTGGTACACCCACTGAAAATATAGATTCATCTATAGATGAAATTTGGACGTCAACCGAGCATCTATAAATAGTGAAAGATGCATATTTCATTAGTGATAATGAAGTGACCTACAGGTCTATAAATTTTGAGTAGATCTTCTGAAGAAGTAGTGAGAACACTTCAGTTGAGAGAGCAATGAGCTTTCAAATAGTAAATGGTTGTAAACCAGGAGGGATAGTGAGTCTGCTTCGAACATGTAAACAATAGTGCACTTTTAATGGATTTGGTACATTGGCACATAATCAGTGTATAATCCTCAAACATATCCTAGTGAGGGTGAACCAAGTATAAATCATTGTGTCTTGTGCATGATTTAATTTCTATTTATACTTTTCAATAGGAAATAGAGACAATAGATTTTTTCTTAACAGCGAAACACGATCAATAGGGGCAGTTGTTTCAATCTGTCATACCCTGATTCACCTCCCCCCCTCTCAGGGTGTCTTACCTAGTGGATCTAACAATTGGTATCAAAGGAAAGTCTGATATCAGTGTTTCTCTCTCAAATAAAGGTCATAAATCACAATAGGATTCTGATGTTCGACTGGAACAACTTTCAGTTATGGAAGAATCAGATGCCAAACTACTTCCGATCTTTGTGAATGGATATGTTCATAGCAGTGATGCATGGTATATCACCCAACATCAATATTGGCGTGCTATCAGAGGCTGAAATAAGGGAATTTTATGTTGATTCCAAAGTAATCAATGCTATATGGGGAGACCTATCCAAGGCTATATATATGAAGGCGATGTTAGGAAAAACATCACATTCTATGCGGGAGAAGCTATTGAATATATATGTAGGAGATAAAGAGGTCAGATAAGCGCAGATACAAGTGTTATGGAAGAGGTATGAAGATATTAGAATGATTCTAAATGAGTTTTTTGAGGAATTCTTTGACAGGGTAAATGTTGTAGTGGAAGACATGCGAGGTCTTGGTGACGTCATTGAAGACATAAAGATTTTGAAGCACATCTTGAGGAAACATCCACCTCGCTTCAACCCAAAGGTTTCAGTATTAGAAGATGAGGATCTGAAAGCACTGACACTGAATAACTTGCACATTACCCTTGTAGCATATGAAATGGTAAATGATTACAATGATTCTATTGAAATGGGAAATCTATAGAGGTGGCATTCATAGCCATGAAGGAGATCTCTATTGAAGAAACTTAGGATGAAAAAGAGACAGATGAGGTGATTTCATTCCTCTCCTCAAACATTCATAGTGGAAAAGGAATGTTTAAAGGGAAACTTCCACTTGCTTGTTTTCGATGTGGAAAGATTGGACATCATGCAATATGGTTCCCCAAAATGTTTCAATAAGATGATGATGGCGATGAAGCTGAAATTTTCAAGAATAAATCTTCAGCTTATGTGGAAGGAATGAAACCGTTAAAGAGAAATTTATTTAATAAAGAGTACTTTCTTTGAAAATAATGTGATATTTCAGATGAGTTAGAGGTTGAGGAGTTTGAAGAGATAGAGAACTACATGGATTGTGGAGATAATTTTATGGTGGCAGTTGTTGGTAGTTCTTAGAAACAGGATGAAACCGAAGCTAATGAAGAAGAAGAATAAGTTGAAGGAACAGTCGACATTGAAGATGAATTAGAAGTCGCACTTGAAGAGATAGATGTTTGGAGAGAAAAAATAAAGAAATCCAACAAGGTTGTACATGATGCCAAAATCTACATGAAATAGCAGGAAGAAGAGAAATATGAGCTGGTAAAAGAAATAAAAAACCTTAAGTCTTCAAATCCAGAGAGCACATAAAAGGCTTATGGACATAAAATTGATATTGAAGAATAGATATGTGAGATCAATGGACATAAAAGAAAAGTGAAAGATCAAGTCAAGCATATTGAAAAACATGAAGAAGAAGTTGTAAGTATGTGACTAAAAGTAAAGGATCAAGAAAAACTCTTGATCCCCAATGTGAAATCGGGAAATCAGATCATTCAAAAGACAGAAAAGATGAAAGAGGATACTAGAAGTTTAGCAGGAAAGAATCAACAATTGAGATCAGTTGTTAAAGATGTTTAAGGGATTGATCATAATTAGAATGAAGTCATGGTTTAAATCAGACTACAAGCGCCCTTTCGTTAAATAATAATTGATGTGCATAAAAAGAAAAATCAGAAAAATCAAATAACCCAAGGAACAACTAGCAGTGCAGAACTGACATGAATGAATGTACCTTATATTAGGTGTTATTATTGTGGAAAGATGGGACATTCACATTATGTGTGTTCCATAGCCAAGAGATATCGAAGGGCAAAAGAATAGAGGTGGAATCCAAACAGATAATGGATTTTTGGAACATATTTAGAAGGACACTATTTTTGGTGCGGAGGATTTAGGAACATGGCTAGATACTACACATCGACTATACATACGAATGTTCCCAAGAAAAATAAAAATGTTCGCAAGAAGCGGATCAATGGACCAACAGGTGAGTTGAAAATGAAAAATAGATTTGTAGCTTTGTAGTATGAAGTCGATCCATCATACTCTAAGAAATATCAGAAGAATCAATATATACCATGTGTGAAGACAAAAATATAGACTAAGAAGAAGAGAGAAGAGAAGTCAGTGGTTGCTAATATTTCTATTAAAGTGTCAAACTATTCTGGTGTGTGGATCCCTGAAAGTGGTTGTACGTCTCCCTTGACAGGCAACATGGATCTGGTTATAGGAATAAAATATGACAAAGAAAAAGTTGTCAAGTTCAGAAATGATGGAGGCTTGAAGATAATTGGATCTGGAAAATCCAGGTTTGGGGGAAAAGAAATAAGACATGTTAATGTTTTGGTCATAGAAGGTCTCAGTCACAATTTTCTCAACATCAGTCAACTGTGTGACTAAGAAAATTCTATACAGTTTAAAAAGAATATGTGTGTAGTCAAGGGAATACATGGTACAGTGGTTCCACAAAGAAAAAGAACAAAGGGAAATCTCAACCTAGTAAGTGGAGAAGAAGATATGGGATTTCTGTCCAGAGAGGAAGAAAACAAGATGTGGGATAAATGACTTGGTCATATATGCCAACCATCCATGGAAGATCTAGTAAAGTATGATATAGAAAGACACCTACCTAATCTATCACGTGATCACACACATACGTGTGATGCTTTTAAAGAAGGTAAGATCATAATAAATACATACAAAGAGAAGGAAAATAAGTCAACAAGAGTGCTTAAATTGGTGCATGTTGATGTTTGTGGACCTATTTCACTATGATCCGTTGATGGAAAATGTATTAAATTATTTTCATTGATGAATATACTATAAGGGAATAGGTATTCATCATTTCCCATAAGTCTGATGTGTTCAGTTTCCTAAAAAAATTACGGAGGGAATCTGAAAGGATTCTAGGTCAGAAAATTATGAAGTGTCATACTTACAGTAGTATGGAATTCACAAACATTTACGGGGAATACTATATCAATAAACATGAGAAAAGTCATCATGTTTCTTTAGTAAGAACTCCCCAAAATAATGGAGTGGTTTAAACAAGAAATCACATTATCAACAACATGCCTAGAATGATGCTTATTGAAAATGATGTAACAGATAAATTTATGAAGGAAGCAGTATTGACATCGGTCTAAATTTCTAATATAGCTATGTTGTGTCTGAAGGAAGGAAATACTTCATATGATATGTGGTATAGAAATAAGTAAATGGTGATGTACTATAGAATCTTTGGAAGTAAGTGATTTATAATCAATAAAAAAACACAAGAAATTTGAGTCACGTGGAGATAAGGGAATACTCATTGGCTACTCAAGAAAAATCAAAGCATATAAATGTTTTAATAAAAGGCTGGGAAAGTTAGTTGAGACCAATAATGTCACTATTGAGGAAAATGAATAGAATATTCAATAGCATAGTGAAATTTTTCTTGATGAAAGTGGTGAAGAGGAAAGAAATGCAAGGGGAGAAGAAGTGGCTGATGTTGATTCAGAAGGACATATCGATCATGAGCATGAGGAAGTAAAATATGTATCTGCAAAAAATCCAAGAAGTTGAGCTGAAGTTGAAAGAAAGAATATCATTGGTGATCAATCATCTATAGTTCATACAAGAAGAATGAAATCACTACAACAGACATCATTCTTATCTTAGGTGGAGCCTAAATGCTTTTCTGAAGTAGCTGAAGATGAAAACTGGGTTAATTCTATTAATGAAGAGATGGATCTAATTGAGAAGAATCTGACTTGGGAGATTTTTTTGAGTCCAGCAGATGAGAATTTTATCAGGAATAAATGGGCCTATTGTAACAAGATGAATGAATATGGCATAGTAATTTTAAACAAACCATGACTATTGTGCAAATGATACTCCCAGATAGAGGGAATAGATGTCGATGAGACATTTTCACTAGTTTCAAGGCTGGAGATGATAAGATTATTCCAAGACATTTCAGTGAAATAGCAGTTCAAAGTGTTCCAGATGGATGTCAAATCAGCATTCATGAATGGGGTTCTGGAGGAAGGAATGTATATCAAGCCTCCAGATGGTTTTCTCATTCATGAAGATGAGAACAAGGTCTTTCAGCTAAAGAAGGTGTTATATGGGCTAAAATTAGCACTGAGAGTGTGGTACTCAAGGATTGATCTGTATTTTAAGAAGCTTGGTTTTTATTGTGGAGGTGTTGATTACAATATCTATTTCAACAACAACAGTAATCAATGTATGATGGTGCTGGTTTATTTCGATGACATAATATTTGGAGGATCATATGAAGCACAATGTAGAGAGTTTTCTGAATTCATGAAACATGTGTTTGAAATGTTTATGATTGGTGAGCTGATGTTTTTCCTTGGTTTACAGGTAACACAAGGAAGGAATGACACATTTATCTCTCAATCCTAATATGAAAAGGAGGTTCTGAGGATATTAGGAATGGAGAATTCTATGGAAATGAAGACTCTCATTGCTACCCAAATGAAACTGTCAAAGGATTATGAAGGAAAGGGGGTTAATATCATAGAGTATAGGAAAATCATTAGAAGTCTACTATATCTGATAGAGACACAGCCTGAAATTGTATTTTCCACAAGGTAAGAAGCGTGATATCAAAGCAATCCCAAGGAAATCCACATAGTTACAATGAAAAGAATACTTAGGTATTTAAAAGGAATTGTGGATTTTGGTTTCATGTATAATGAAAAATCTCAGAAAGAGTTTTTGGGATATACAGATGTAGATTGGACCGGTTAAACGGATGATATGAAATCAACATCATGAGGTTCATTCTATCTTGGTGGATTGTGTAGTTCTTCAATAAAAAAGAAGCAATATTTCATTTAATTAAGCATCTTGGAAGCTGAGTATATTGCGTCCACTCAAGCATGAACACAGTTATTGTGGATGAAACCGAAACTTGATGATATGGGAGTTGAATTGAAGTCTCCAATCAGAATTTGGTGTGATAACTCAAGTGCTATAAATCTCAACAAAAATCTCTTCTTCCACTCAAGGACAAACCAAATTGTGATAAAGTATCAATTTATCAAGTCGAAGTTTGAGAAGGGAATCGTGAATTTGGAGTATGTTCCTACAGAACTACAGGTTTCAGACATTATAACAAATGCCATACCCATTGAAGTTTTTGAGAGACATATCCTGGCTCTGGGAGTTCAGTCAACTCCCCGCACTTGAAAAGTGTGGATGTGGGATCCCTCTCTCCGTGAGGAATGGTGTGTTTTTCTCTAATGTGATAATATGTATTCTTTCCAATGTCTCAGACCACAAAGAAGTGACCTTAGGGTTCCTTGAAAAATTTGGAGAAATAATGAATCCTCAAGGGGGAGGGGGGAAACTATGGCTATGGAAGGGAGAAAATGTCTTAGTAAAAGTTATGGGGAGAAGCTGATTGGTCAAGCAGCGAGATAGGGGGAGAGTAATAAAATAGGAGAGAGTATAAAATTTGATGATTCTAGAAGTGATCAATCAAAGATTAGATATCATGAAAACTGAGGATCATGATAAAATCATAAGAGTGGTGTTGGAATGGTGTCAGCAGGTTTCCGACTATCACCAATTGGTATCAGTGTGGTATCAAAAATTTGTATTAGTTTAGAAAATGGTATCGATTTGGTGTCAATAGTTGTTTCCTGAAATGAACTGATTCATTGATTATCTTTTCATTTAATCTTGTTTCTCATGGAGAGCATTGCTCATGTGGACTTAGTGTATGTGTTCATTGAATCCTTTCTATCAGAATCGCAAGAGGTGAATGGTGGTAGCGGTTGGAAGAAGCTTTTAAGAGGTAACAAAGTGCAGATAATTTTAATGAGAAAAGTTGTCAACAACCCCAAAGGGGGATATTTTTGGGAAAGAATCTATAAAGGTATCATGGAAGCAATTTTGAGGTGATTGTATTTATTGACAAAGAGGGCCTGCATGTTGTGTTTGTTGACAAAGCAGACCATGATGTATGAATTATTTGACAAAGTGGGTTTACATGGTGATTTTTCGGGTTCAAGAGATGTTGCTGGATATCCATGTTTGATAGAAGAACCTCGACAAAGGAATGGATGATCTGGAGGTGGTACAAAAAGATCAGACACAAGGTGGCACCGTTTTCTAGTGTATTCTAAATTTTCGGGCCTACAAATTGGAAAATGGTTAGCTGTATTTTTGGGAAAGGGAGGTGCATGCAAATTTAGAGTGGTGCGCAAAAAATAAAGTGGTGTGCAAAATATTTATGTGGTGTGTGAAATAGATGAATGAAGTTTTTCACTCAAGAGGTGTTTCGAGATTAGATGCTCAAAAATTAGAAAATGCATGAGGTGTGTTAAAAATTAGAGCATTGTACAAAATATGGTGTAGCGTGGAAGATGTGTTTTTCACGCTCAAAGAGGATTACATGCACAAGAGGCTATTTTCACAGGGGTCGTTTTTTCCAATAAATATGAAGTGACCCCCTCATTTGGCATAGCTCAAGACTTAGAATAAATCTGATATCTGTGGAGAAAAATTGGAATACGCAAGGGAGATGCATGCAAACATCAAGGTTACACATAATGTCAGGTTTTTCTATGTAAAGAAATGGTTGCGCATTAAAAGAAGGTTGCGTGTAAAGATCAGGTTGCGTGTAAAAAGAAGGTTTCACGTAAATCTCAGGCTGCGCGTAAAAATGTTGTTGCGTGTAAAGAAAAAGGCGCACGTAAAATAAGGTTGTTGACTATATAATAACTTGTTGCGAGTAAAAGAGGTGTCGCGCGAAAAATGGATTCTGTTAAAAAGTGGGGAATAACACGCAAGACCCAGTGAAGGTAGCTCATAAAAGTTGGGGTATCCCAGTACCCCAAGTGCAAATAGAGATTTAGATGTGAATGAAAGTTGGACGTCAACAGAGAATCTATAAACTTTTAAAGATGCAGATTTCATTAGTGATAATGAAGCGACCTACAAGTCTATAAACATTGAATAAATATTCTAAAGAATAAGTGATCAAACATCAGTTTAGAGAGTAGTGAGCTTTCAAATAGTGAATGGATGTAAACCAGGATGGATAATGAGTCTGCTTAGAACTTGTAAACAACAGTGTGTGTTTAGTGGATTTGGTACATCGGCACATCATCAGTGTATCCTCGTTGGACATATCCTAGTGAGGGCGGAACAAGTAAAGATCATTGTGTCTTGTTCATGATTTAATTTTTGTTTATACTTTTATACAGGAAATAGAGGGAATAGAGTTTTTCTAAACAGAAAAACAAGATCAATATGGGCATTTTTTTAATCTTTCATAACCTGATTCACACCCCTCTTAGGACATCTTACCTAGTGGATCTAACAGGAACATTTCATATGAAAAATACCCATTTCACTTTAAAATAACTTATTTGAAATATAAAAAAATAAAAAATATTAAGGGAAAAACTTTATTTAAAAATAAACTTTGAATATTTTAAAATATTATTCAAATTATTAAGTGATCAAGATGGTGAGAAATTCCGTTCATTCTGTGTACGTTAAAACAAATATTCCTTTCACATTTTCCATAAAAAGAAAAAAGTACATCATTTAGAAAGCAAAAAAGGTGAATCCTATCGAAACATATTGTAAAAATTAAATCATAGGTAAAAATGAATTTATAAAATAATAGAATTATATAAAAAAAATTCTTTAAATCATTTTTAGAAACCAAGAATATTGAGTGAAAGTTATTTTTTACTAAAGAAAGAAAAAAAATTGGTTTTCTTTAAAAATATTCTTTTAGTATCTTGATTTCTTAAAGGGGGGAAAATGAAGAAAAATGAAATCCACTGAAATAATTATAGGAGAATAAAATTCATGGGATTACTGAGATATAGGTTATAAATTTCATCATTTTAAACTTGATCATAAAAAACTCCAATAAATAGTGAGATTATAACAAAAATCACTTATCACTTATGTAACATTTGAATCAAAAACTCATGAAAGATAAAATTATAGATATATATTTATATCACCATAATTTTCATGATAAGAATCATAAAATAAATTAATGGGAAGTATATAAAACACATAAAATAACCAAGGGTTGAATATGCACATGTATCACAAAAATAAAAGTGAGATAAAAATCTCTTACCTCAAGTTCAACTTGCTTTGATAGTTATATAACATCTTATATAATAAATTTAAATTTATTATAATTTTATTATATAGTAATGTAAATAATTATAATATCATATTTGAAACACTTTTAAAATTTTAATTCCCATTTATTAATAATTCCTTATTCAAATTATCTTTTTTGGGTGTTATCTATTTCTTTTTTATGAGAATTTTAGTTAGGTAGAGTAACGACCTAAATTTTTTAAAATGAAATTCCTTTTTTAAGGAATTAATGAATTGTTAAATAATTTTTCAATATAAAACACATTCACTACTTTGGATATTTTATATTTTTAAATTTTATACCCTATTAAATTTAAAAGGATGTTGTGCATCATAGTCATTGATAATATAGCTAGTGTATGGTGATCGTTAAGATTAGTATATAAAAAGTTATGATAAATTCCAATTAATGCAAATAGAAGAAGTGATGGCCTAGATTTGTAGGATTGTACCCCATGAAACCTATATATTAGAGATTCCAAGAGTGATAACATCATTGGTATTTTCCCTTGACCAAGCCCAATTTTAGACTTCATAACTGAAGTATATGTCAAACTATTTGTGAGAGAAGTTCAAGATTATTGAGATCATGGACCAAACCATGTTCATCAAACCACTACATGAAAATATGACCATCACACACCTCGCCCTTATAAAATTCACTATTGTAATAAAGTTTTGTGTATATATACCTTAACATTATTAATTTTTATATTTTTTTATAAAAAAATGTTTATATTAATCTTTTATTACATTATAATGATTAAAAAGTAGGTTTGATAAATATTATATTTTGATATGATAATACAAAAATTGAATTTTCAAGAAATATAAGGTTTTAATCAAGAATATCTCTTTTAATGAATTCATTAATATTTGAAATAATTGATATTTTGATAAAATATTATTATTATAGATTAAAATTTAAAAATATAAAAGATAATATAAATTCAAAAATAATTTTATAAGGGTTTGAAAACTATTAATATAAAAATGAATTATATCTTATTAAATTTGTATTATTGATTTAAAAGTGGAAATTCTGAGACATATATAATTATTTGGTGAAAATTAATATTATTTTTGAAATCATCACATCGAAATTAGCTAATAGTGAATTTGTTCATAATTTTTGGAGAGAATCGAATATTTGGATCAAAATTAAATATGGTAAAAATATACAATGTGTATTGTGACATCTTAAAATCGCCAATGTGATTTAATAAATTATATAAATAGTATAAATGACTAAAATTCTGTTTTCCCTTTCAAATAATGTGTTTCTAAGTTATTTTATTATTTTTATAAAGCCTTAATAAATCCTCCAAAACCTATAATATATTTAAATGTTTTAAAATTAATTCTTAATAAACATGACTCACTTCCACATCACTAAGTACATTATTTTAATAATTTAGATTATTAGCCTTATAAAATATTGAAAATCATTCATCATTGGAAGAAACCATGGGGAGAAATCATAGGAAGGTTTGTGGTTATTATTACATTATCATATAGAGTCAAAAACCTGTCTTTGGAAATTAATAAAAAATAATCCTTTATTTTTTTATATAAACCCACCCAAACTCTCATTACTCTTTACTAAAAACACTTGGAGTATTTAATTACTCTATATTTTTCTCTCTAGAGTCATCACATGGTTCCCCCAAGCTCTTATGAATATCCCCCTGTGCTTTTTCAATCATCATATCAAGGTAATGGATCCTATCCTTCTCCTATTTACTCAAGAACTTTATTTAAATTATGCAATTTTATCAATATTTCATGTTAGGATAATTTTTCACACATCCCACTTATATTACTTATGAAGTAAAAATGATGAGAGACCGGTTTTACTCTCATTTAACCCTTCCATGAATCTTTATGTACCCCTACTATGCTACCGAAATAACCCTGTGATTTTCCTTCACAAGCATTTTTTTAGTGAATACCCATTCCCATTTCCCCTATTGAGATTTATAGATCACCCCTTTATTATTTACATCCCCATGTTCACCCATGTATTTTTATATGAATTATTGAATTTTAGTAGTATTTTATGGAGTGTTTCAATAATGTTATTATATTTTTGTTGCAAGTTACTATTATATGTACCTAATTTTCTCAATGAAACCAAGCTTCATGGTATTCCGGGATTGTATTATGTGGACCTTTATGTAATAAATCATGAATTAATGTTTATTGAGGACATGGGTTTCCATATTTGGTATTAGAGAAAATTCTAGTTTTATTTTGGGATTAATATTAAAAAACTCTAGTGAAATCCTTATGGATAATAATAAACATAAGAAAACATCACTAAATTTTGGTAATGTATAGAGTAAGTGTTTTACAAAAAAATACATCCATGTATAGATGTTGTAAGTGAATGTGGACCTATAACACTTATACTTATTGTTAATAACCCTGGAAAGGGAAAATTGAGCTGTACTCGATTGTAACTTGGTGCATGAAAATGTGCCTTACTACACACCTGGTTTGACACTCTTAGAGGGTATTCTTTGGTAAATTTTCAAGTACCTTACAAGCCATTATTAAATGAATAAAATTACCCATAATATTTTAGGTTAGGGTATAGATCATGGATAAAATATATTGAAACCTATAAATTCACAGGTTAAAGAATATATATCATTTATGAGTTATCCATTTTAACATTCATGGTTTCCCATTTATGTCTTTAATAGTTAAAAATAGCTATTACCCCCATATTCCTTATATTTATTGTTAATGGCTATAAATATAAATAATTGAGTCAACAACCAATGGGAGGGGAAATATGATGACTGGACGAATGAGATGTCCTACCTGATGTGATAAGGAATCATAAAAGTTTTGACAATACATTCTAAATTGACTCATGTTTTGAATAGAAACATTAATTAGAAAGAACCCTCAAATTCCACTAAGAAATAACAAATTGAAATCGAGACCTTTATGCTACCAAGGACTTCAAATTTCATTGGATCTTCTGATCTCTTGATTGTGGAGTAGTGTATCAACTCCATTTAAAATAAATATTTTATCCTTCAATACTCTATGAAATACAATCCATGATTAAATTCTATTGTATAGAGGGAGAAGTCCACAAACAGTGGACTTTGGTAAAAATTATGAACCCAGATGTGTTGATCTATGATATGGAGTTGAATTAATTTCAAATAATTTTTTTGATATATATTTTCCTCACAATCTTCAAATTAATTTAGAGTGAGATTTCTGTAGTCTCATGAAGAAGTATAATGAATCCATCAGGGTATACGAGGAAAACTTCACAACACATTAACTATAAGCCTCTATATTTTTCATTAACCCCCCCCCCCCAAGTAAAATTGACCACTTATTTGGTGTATTAAATATGATTCTATGAAAATAATTAAAAAATTAAGTGGTTAATAACGATGATGAAATTGTCCGATGTGACCACAAATTTGAAATCGAGTTCAACAAATCTCAAGGGTTTCTTGGGTCTTGAGATATGAAGTGGAGAATGGAATTTAATTCATTTTCTCTAATAGATAAATCGAATAAATTTAATACAATCTAAAAAACCACATTTCAAAAGTATAGAAAGAATAATCTTGGAAATTTCCTAAAGTGGACAAGGAATTTCATTATGTGTGGGAAGGAGGGGACCCTAAGCAATGAATGTCGATGGGTAAAACCCACCAATGTAATGAGAGAAAGGAATTATATATTCAACCCTTTACATTTCATCCAATTTTTTAACTATATGGAATAAGTACTCTATGAAAATCAATGCCCTAAGATAATGTTTATTGGTGATAACCAGTGAAAACAACCTCCAAGGACTAGAGAGAAAGGGTGAGTGTATGACCTCACAACTACTGAGGTGGATCCTAACAAAAAAGTGGGGCCATTTGTAATAGTTATTCATTAAATTAAAACAAACTTACTATTTGATTTTGTTTCTATGTATTCTTTCATATAATTCATGTTTAGTAAAACTAGAAAAAGACAACTTCAAAACATGGATTCCAAGTTATTGGTGAATATGAAAATGGGTAAATTGTTTGATCCTAAGTATATAAATAATCCTCTAATGAAATTTTTGGAATGAATTTCCCAAAAAACCATATGATAATCCCATTAAAAGAATTTGATTCTATTCTAGGCATAGATTTTATTTCCTTATAAAGAGACAACATAAATTGCTGAGAGAGGGAAATCACCCTTCATATCACAAATCACCCTATGATTCTATAAAATTGAAAGGTTTAGGATGAATATTTTTTTAGAACCAACTTCTCAATTATGGATATTATTTCCTTGTGATAAATAATATCTATATCAAATGATTGAGACTAAATAAATGATCATCATTGATGACATGTCTATTATAAAGGAATTCTCCAATGTGTTTCCTAATGAATTTTTTGGGTTTCCTCTTAGTCATGAGGTTGAAATCCTAATAGATCTCATACTTGAAGCTTTTATAACACATAAGACTCTATATAGAAAAGACACTATTGAACTTGAGGAGAATGAGACAACATTGTAAGATAATATAGATAAAGGGTTTATATGACCAAGTGCTTCATTGTCTGGAGAATCAGTCATTTTTCAAGAAAAAGGATGTGCAAATGCACCTCTAAATTGATTATCATGTGCTCAAAAAGATCATGATAAAGAAAATGTATCCTCATTCATGCATTGATGAATTGATTGATCAGGTTTGTGATTCCTAGTAGTTCTCTGAGGTGGATCTTCTGTCAGAATATTATCACATAAAGGCGAAGATGGAGGATATCCCCAAGACTTATTTTCATACAAAGTATAGGAACTATGAGTTCATAGTGATGAAATTTTCACTCACTAATTATCCAAAAATATTCACTGACATAATTAATATAGTATTTAGTAATTAGCTTAAAAAAAATTTTAGACTTTAGAGATGATATTCTCATCAACATCCAAATCAAGGATGAAAAATGAAGAGATTTTAAATACTGTACTTTAGAACTTGTAGAAGGAAAATTTATATGAAAAGTATAGTAAATATGAATTTTTGTTGTAGCTAGTAACATTTTTTGGGGAATTTTATCACTAAAAAAGAAAATATCTATAGATCTGTCAAAAATAGAGGAAATCAAAAGATGACTCATACCAAACATCTATGAAAGAAATTCATAGTTTCATTATATTATATGGCTATTATAATTGATTTGAGAGAAAATTATCATGATTTTAAATCCCACTAACTAAGCTTACTCAAAAGGGAGTCTATATTTCCAAGACTTATGAATGTTTAGAAATAATTAAAGAGCTAAATAATAGTCTAATCACTGCACCTATGTGCACATTACCCACTTGTGTAGAAGGATTTGTGATCTATTATGGTGGATTAAAAAGGTTATTCGGTTGTGTACTCATGCAAGATAAAAATGTGATAGACTATGACTATTTCATATTAAATATTCATGAGAATAAATATCCAAAACATGATTTATAACTAGAAACAATTGTCACTAACTAGCCAAGATACCCTAGTACCCTAACACTAAGCAGATCTTGACATAGCATAAAGGGTGTTCCTGATCCCTATGGGTTAGGGACTAACACTTGGAATCATACAAGATAAATGTGGAATGGTTTTTCAATAAAAAAAGAAAAAATAGAAATAAGTTAGTATGCCTGAAAGAAAACCCCACACATAGAATAGAACCAATAGTCAGATAGGTATAAACAACCCAAAGTACATCACAAAGTACAAGAAATTAATAAGAAAAATAGACCAAGTCCCAATGGGAAAATCTCTCCAATCCATGATAGTCAACAATGAAAATCACCACCAAGTGTCACTTTACCCTTGCTTGAACTGAGATGATGATAATCTACAAACTCCCAAAGGAACGTGTAGAGTTAAAGATAAAGGCCCATGATGGTTTCTCCAAGGATTCCAGAAAAAGATTCCTCATTGATTTACTAAATAAATGTTTCAATTTTAAATAAATTGGCATAACAGTATAAAATCATATTTGAAACTAATAATTCTTTATATTTCAATTGATGGAAAAAATAAAAAAATTCTTAATAAAAATTTAATATAAAATAGTTTAAATAAATTCACAAGGCACATGTAATATAGTTTACAATCAATGTTATATATATCAAATTAATCAAAAAGGAGAAGCATGGTCATCTTTTAAGAGGTATTATAGTTCCATGTTATGGGATCCTAACACACTCTAATAGGTGATCATGTCAATATGAGTACACAAGTCTCTCAAAAACTAGTCAAAGAGGAATTATCACCATCCCATAGAGGATGTGACCTCATGTACTATATTTTGTGAGAGTTGTAAATAATTAATAAAATGTTATCCTAAATAACTCACTAACTACCTAGGATTTCAAGTTCTCTAAAAATAATAAATAAATGATAATTTATTTCCAAACTATTCAAAATAAAATTAACCCATTTTTCAATTTAAACATGCCAATTTCAATTTAAAAACCATAATGGGGTTTTAATCCAATCATGAATTTTTCCAAGATAAAACCAATGGGTTCTTATAGAAAACATTAATATATTTTTCACAAATAAAAATTTTAAATCAATTTCATAAATAAATTATACAATTTAAATTTCACAATTTTCCATCAAATTCCACAAAAACACCCCAATTCATTATAATTGGGGGTTTCCCCAAATTTTCACGCAAAAGAAAAATGAAATCCAAATTCACATTAAATTAGGTTTTCATAATAAAATTGAAAGGAATTTAATTTTAATCATGAAATTTGTGGTCAAATAAATTGGAAAAACTTCAAAGGGACCATATACCGAAACAATGAGATCATGTCTCACAATTATCATTATGGGAGACTCTAAAAAAGAACATCTAAAAGGCAGTTTGAGAATAAAACATAGATTCATGATATCCAACAATGGGTAATAGATCCTCCGACAACAAGGAGATTCAAAAACCCTAGGGGGATAGAATAAGATAGAAAGAGGGAAGGAATGGGGAGATAAACTTTATCGAGAAAGGATCAAATGAAGATCGGCTACCTCCAGTACACCTTGGAGAGGGTTTAGAGGAGCCAAAATGGTTTTTTGGATCCCTCCCAATCTAGGAAATCAAAAAATGGAGATTTAATCCTAAGAAAGAGGTAAAGGGTGGGATCAAGAAATTTTTAATGAATTTTCTGAATAATTAAATCTCACAAACATGGATATTTGTGTGGGTATGAATAATTAGTCAAACCATGCACCCCTACTGTTGGGGATTCATGGTTCATCCTTTGTGGTTGTATGGTTTGTAAACCGTGTGTCCACCATGAAACCCTTACTTCCTGGGTTATAATGGTTTATGCTAGTAGGGATCCCCATTTGGGAAAACCATATGCCAACCGTGCATAGCATAAGAGACTCCAAAAATTTTAAAATTTACACCTAAAGAATCCGTAAAAATTTACCAAACAAATAATGATCAAAAGATAAGTTGAAGAGTACATAAAAATAGTAACAGGATGTTACAACCTCACCAACATAGATAGTTTTTGTCTCTAAAAATCATGTTAGGAAGCTTCCATGTCAAGAATATAATCCAACTATTCTATCATCAGTGCCTCTCTCTCCTAAGCCTCACTAGTGTTAAAACTGTTCTTCCATAGAACTCGAACGAAATCCATCATGCTCTAATGAAGTAACTTTATTTTAGAATCAACTATCCTAGTTGGATGATTAGTCATAGATAAATCAGGCTCTACATTGAGATCACTCCAGCTCATAACATGAGATGGATCATAAAGATATTTCCATAGATGAGAGACATGGAACATGTTGTGTGTCGATATCAAATGAGGTGTATGTTCTAGATAGTAATCCATTTTTTCCACCTTCTCACCAAACTCCATAGGTCCCACAAAATGAGGATAAATTTCCATTTCTTCCCAATCCGTCAGTGACCGAAATGAGGTGAAACATTCAACAACACATGATCCCAAATTGATAATTCCAATGGTCTATAGTGATGATCATCATAAAATTTATACCATCTTTGTGCCTTCAACAATATATGATGAATCAACTAAATCTTTGATGTCTTCTATCGAACCAAGCTCAGTCCAACTAAGGAACTTTCACCAATCATATTCCAACACAATAGAGATTTTAATATTTGATCATATGAGGAATCAAAAAGATCCATTATGAACATTATTTGGTAACTACTATTATAAGTGAACTCAACTTGTCCCAAATGGTCATCCCAAGCTCCACAAAAGTTGATCATGTAGGCATGAATCATATCCTCAAAAATATATTTAGGGCATTCTATCTATCTATCTAACTATGGATGGTATGTCATAATCAAATGAACATGAGATCCAAGTACCTCATAAAGTCCTCTAAACTTCTCAACAATGGTTATACCAAGAATATGTAAGACGTGAGACATTTTAGTAAATCGTTTAATCACTACTCATATCACATTCTTGTTTTTTTGGGTATGTGGAAACCGAACCACAAAGTCCATTGAGATCTCATCCCACTTCCAAGTTAGTGCTGGAAGTGGGTAAAGAAAACATGAAGGTCTCTTATTCTTTTCCTTGACCTATAGGAAATTATAACAATGAGAGAAAAAATAAACAGTGCCCCATCTCATACCTGGCCACTATTATTTTCACTACAATATATTCATGGTTCTTAGGTGCACTTCCTACTGGGAATTAGGTAGATACCCCATCATAGTTTTCCTTAATTCAAATGAAAAAAATTATTATGATAAAATAGAATTATGTTGGTGGAGAAAAACCGGTTTGCAATGGTATCCCCATCATAGTGGCAGTATCTAATGCAACAGAACTCATCATCAAGATTTTCTTCATGAAGAATCATCTAGAGAAGAGAAGATTTAAACTTAACATTGATCAAAAAAACTTCGACCCTTGATTACTAAACTCTTATTTGAAACTATGAAAAAAGAGATTTCAAGTTCTATACTTTTTATAATTCCTTCATGGTCTGGTTTAAAAGTATCCTTCTCAAACAATCTGAGATTACAATCCCTTTCCCCGGGGTATAGGCAATATCAAAGTTATAATATTTCAGGTACTCCAACCAATGCCTATGGACAAGATTCAAATATTTTTTAGAGAAGATATAACTCAAGATTTTGTGGTTGGAATACAAGGTAAAAATTTATTTGAAAAGTTAATGTTTCCAAATATTAAGCACATAAATCAAGAATGCGAGTTTAAGTTCATGGTTCTGGTAATTAATCTTGTGTATCCTAAGCTAACAATATACATAAGTGATTACATGATCAACCTGGATAAGAACTCATCCCAAACATGAACCTGATGTATAATAGAATATCACATAGCCGTATATGACCTCTTGTAGATTCAATACCAATGTAGTAGTAAAAATATGTTTCAGGTCAAAAAAATAACTCTAACATTTCTCATCCAAATAAAACATTACTCCCAACAATGTTAGGTCAGTTTTCAGAGAATCCAAACTTGAGAATTCCTTTAGAAACTAGTGATAATATCCAGCTAAACCCAAGAATCTATGAATGTCATACTTATTTCATGGTTTCTCCCATATCATAATTTCTTTCACCTTTTCAGGATCAACTGAGAAACAATGTTCCAACACAACATGTATCAATAACTTCACATGCCAAATATAGAAATCACATTTTGATAGCTCGAAAAATGGTCAGTGTTTTCTCAAAAATTCCATAACTTCTCTCAAATGACGGACATGATCCTCCTCCTACATAGAGTAAACAAGTTTTTCATCAACAAAGATCACCACAAAAGCATCAAGATAATCATGAAAAATACTATTCATTAAATTTATAATGACTACATGAGAATTTTTTAAATTGAATAGAATGAATAGATACTCATAATGTACATACATGCTCTGAAAGGTAGTTTTATGAATGTCATATTCTTATATAATAAACTAATGATAACAAGATCAAAGATCAGTCTTAGAGAACCACTTCACCCCTTTTAACAAGACAAATAGATCATCAATCCATGGAAACAAATTCTTCTTCTTTTCCACAACTTGATTGAGTTTCTGGTAATAAGAAAAAAGGTGAAGTTACCCATAAACTTTCATAGAAAGGAGAATCATTGTAGTCCAAGGGGACAAACTTGGGCATATAAAAAGTTTTAGTTAAATATAATCCAACTGTGATTCCAAATCATTCATTTCAGATGGTTCCATGCAGTTATAATAAATATATACCGACTGAGTACCCGGCTCAAAATCAATGTAGAACTCTACCATTCTTACCGGAGGAAAATCAGATAATTTAGAGAACAATTTAAGGAAATTCGACAAAAACTGGAGGGACATCATCTATCAAATATTATCTCTCTATATCAAAAGGTATCAATAACATCAATTTCCCCAGAATCAAATAAATAGGTCACTAGAGATGATGCTATAGTGATGGTATCTCTCACTATTGTTGGACCAATATATGCTTCCTCTAGAGACTCTTCCATTATGTGAAGAAGATTTGTTTTGGATGCCAATGGCTGGAAACCATTTGCTAATAAAGCATACAAGTGCACCAAATTACATTTTGGTGTAGTTGATCTCATGCCACTACGAGTAGAAAAAGAGACATGATAGAACATATAAACGTGACCTAAATGTCCATAGGGACCACATACCATTGGTTCCTCAATAAAAACCTATTTTGAGTTTTCTATCTTACCAAACTGGTAGAAAATCAAAGGGCATTTGATAGGAAATATACGAGGTCTATAAAAACCCTAGTGTCAATAACCACCATGAGAATCATCATGCTTAGTATTCCATTTTAAGGAACTCATATAACAATCAATATGAGAAAATAAACTCATGTAAACCCTAACTTACCAACTATGTCCATTTCCACTATTGATACTATATCTAGTAAACCATCATAAGAAGGTAGATTCATTAAGAAAACATAATAATAAATATTATATAGGCGCCACATATTTATCCATTGAGTATTCATCTTCTCATTCGACACAATCTCATGTTAAGACAATCACATCTCGGAAAAAAATCATATTCTATCATTATCATGTCAGCCTTCTCGATTTTGAAGAACCCTAAAGCCTTATACATATCATCGACTCTGTATAGAACTATTTGGTGAAAATAAATTTAAATTATTTCCACTCTAATCATATTTTCTTCTTTTCTTTCACTATGATTTCCCATCATCTCCTGCTATGTCACTCTATCTTGAAGGTGGCATGTTTTTCCTTGATTTCATCTAGAATCTCCAACAACTCAAACAGAAGATCGATATTTATCAACCAATCCTTATCTATTTGAGGATCATTATAGGCTTGGAATGAAAGTGGATTTTGGTGAAGGAACTCCTAAACACAAATCCTGAAGTCATCCAACTGAGGTTCCACAGCTGGAGCCTAAATGGGAACTAGTGGAAGTGCATATCCCAAAGTTTGGACAGCCCACACAAATACCTCAACCAGATTCTGGTCCATGGGATGATTTACTCGATGTGGTTCATCAGAATATTCCTCCAAGATCCAATTTATTTTTCTTCTATAAGGCATGGTTCTACACAACATCATCAAACTGCATTTAATACATCAAATTAACACTCAAACAGATTGATAGTGGAAATTAATCCCAATAGATAAGAACAAAATATTTGGATTTCATCCTATACAAATCAAAAAAGGGAAAATACTAGAACTAATCCTAAAGAAGTCATTCCCAAACTACCCCTTGTATCTTAAGGATCATTACAGTGAGAGATATCCGGGAACTCAATTTCAACTACCACCTAAGTCTCAACAAGACTACTCAAAATTCATACTGACATTAAGGAAAGATGCTTAACTTGAACCATTAATACCACTTTTTCACCAACCAACCTATATACCCTCGTACCCTAACACCCAAGGTGATCCTAATATAGATCGAAGGGAAGTTTTTCTCCCCCATAGGTTGGTGACTATCACCTAGCACCATACAAAATAAAATGGAAACCATTTTTCCACAAAAATGTAAAAAATATTTAAACAAGTTATAATGATCAAAAGAAAACTCCACTATGAGAAAATTACCAAAGTTTAAATAGGTATAAACAACCTAAAGTACATCACAACGTAAGAGAAGAAATGAGGACAAACATCCCATGTCCCTGCAGACAAATATCTTCAAGCCCCAATGATCAACAACAATAACCACCACCAAGTGGCTCTTTACTTTTTCCTAAACATGGAAGAATATAATCTACAAACACCCAAATGAATAGGTTGGGTGTGAGCTAAATTCCCAGTAGGGTCTTGCCAAGGATTCCATAAAAATATTTCACATTGATGAACCAAATATATCATTCAATTTTAAATAAAAAAGAATTATAGTATAACAGAAGAACTGCTACTTATCCTTTGGGGTTGAATTACACTTGTAAATATTGTGTTGTCTTCTATACATGTTCACGTTTTGGCCTCCACTAGTGTCCCGCAAGGTGTCATCAACACAATCGATAAGGTCCTGAGTGGTTTCATCTGGGATGCCCAGTCTATGGGGAAATAGAGGTGGGCCTCATGGGAGAGGATGTCGAGACCTATCCATAAGGGAGGGATTAATGTTATGAGTCTTCACAACACTCTTCTTTGCATGATAGGTAAGCTCTATTGGGAATTTTTCGAGGAACGTACCTTATGGTGGAAATCAAAGTCACTTATCTCTGGGGACAATGAGGAGGTTGTGCGTGGCTAGGATTCCCCTGTTGTTTGATGCTCTTCCCACTCTTCCAAACCCTTTAGCAAAAATCCCATTGGATTGTTGGAGAATGATGCATCCATTTCTGGCACCAGAACTTGGGAGGAGCACCGATTGGGTTTCTCAGATGTCCAACTCCATTGATTTCTTTGAAGGAGGATCAATGTTTTTCTACATTTACTAATGCAGTTATGGATAAGGAGAAGTAGGACCTTATCGGGTCCATTATGTTCATCTCAGAACCAGACAAGTGTGTGTTCACGACAACTTCCTCGGGCTCTTTCAATATCAAGTATTTTCACAAGCTGCTTAAGTCTCAGGATCATCAAGAAAAATGAAAAGATGTGGTATGGTGTATAAGTATCCCTACTAAGTTTAATTTTATTTCCTGGCATATTAAGAATTTAGTGATCGCTACCGATGAGAATTTTAAATGAGTGGGTATCAGTTTTTCCTCGAGGTGCCACTATTGCACTTCTAGTCGGGAGGAGAGTACTAGTCACCTATTCTTTAAAGGAGAATGGGTTGTTGCGGTGTGGTCCTTCTTTGGTGTATGCCCTAATTTCTCTTCTCACGAGCAGCAGGACGTGGCCTTCTTGGAGAGGTGGTTCCACGGCTCTTAGGACCCCAACATTTATAGGTTGGTTAGGTCAGTGATTCTCAGCGCAGGATGTTGGTGCTTGTGGAATGGTAGAAACCAGGAAAGGTTTGATGGCTCTCCACCCTCAGCGAGGTCCATCATATCACAGACCCAACTTCTGTTGGGCGATTTGGTTCAGCTAATATAGGATTTAGGGATGCTCCATCTCTGGGTTTTTTTAGGCTAGTAACACTTCGACTCATCCTCCCCTATCTAGAGCGATTGAGAGATGGTTATCCTGGTAGCATCCTGAAAGGGGTTACATATTGAACATTGATGGTTCCTATATTTTGGGAAATATGAGAGGTGTAGGTGTGGTTTGTGGGGATGAGGGGAATGTGGTCTTGGATTTCTCATTGTTCTACATCAATGGAATCTCTCTTTTGTCCAAGGCCAAAGAAATGCTTTCCGAGCTTACTCTGTGTACTCTGTAGAATATTGATATCTCCCAAGCGGAGAATAACTCTTTGATCCTTCATGACTCCCTGCACGGTAAAGGCTCTACCCCTTGGTCCATTTGCTACATTGTCCAGCAATGCAGAGACCTCCTTCACAACAACATCCATGTCACCCATATGTGGCGGGAAGGAAATCAGGTTGCGGACTACTTTGCCTCTTTGGCAGATTAGAGCTCCAATAACATTTGTCTTTTCAACCCTATTCACTTGCAGTTGGAGGGTGTTAATTTTATTAGAGGGGATTCCCTAAGCATTCACTACTTTAGGCCCCCTTGACATTTTTGTGTATTTTTGTCTTTTTTTCCTTAATAATTATAAAAAAATTTAATTGGATGTGTAAAATAGTTAACAAAAAATTGAATATATATCACAATTATCACAAAGGAGAAACATGGTCATATTCTAATAGGTACGATAGTTCTAGGTTATGGTATCCTCACATACTCAAATTGGTGATCAAAAAAATATATATACATGCACCCCTCAGACACTAGCCAAAGAGGAATCATAACCACACCATCGAGGATGTGACCTATTGCACCATATTTTGTTAGATTTGTAAAGAATCTATAGAGTATTTACTTGGATAACTCACTAACTACCTTGGATTTCATGTGCTCTAACAAAAAAAAAATTAATGCGAAAATTATTTTAAAAATGTTCATAATACAATTAACCTATTTTTTCATTTCAATATTCTAATTTCTATTTAAAATCAAAAACTTGTTTTTAATCAAATCCATCCATTTTTGGATAAAACCAATGGATTCTTGTGAAAACAATTTTTTCTTTTTTGTTAAATAAAGAATAAAAATTAATTTCCCAATTTTCTATCAAATTCCTCAACGCATGCCCAAATTCATTGTAATTGTGGGTTTCCATAATTTTCATGCCAAACAAAATCAAAACCCATTTCACATAAAATTCAGTTTTCAAAATTCAATTGATATCAATTTAATTTAAATCAATATATTTATCATTAAATCAATTGGCCAAACTTAAACGGAACCACCTACCGAAAAAATGATATCACATCTCATAAGGATCACAATGGGAAACTCCATCAAAGAACATCAGAAAAGTAGTTATGAGAATCGAAACTAGATTAAAGTTCTAAAACAATGGGTACTAGATCCTATAACATCACAATGATCTAAAAAATACTTGGGAGGAGAAAATGAGAGAGGAAGAAATAATGAGTGGGAAGAAAAAAACATTTCCGGAAAGGATCGAATGATGATCACCTAGCTTCTATCCACCTTGGAGTGGGTTTGGAGGAGACAAAATTGTTTCTTAGGAACCTTTCCAACTTAAGAAACTGTAATATGGATATTTAGGCCTGAGAGAGAGAGAGAGGAAATAATGGATTTCATGAAATTTTTAACAAATTTTTGGAATAATTAAATTATGCATACATGGTTATCTTAGAAATTTGACTAGGTTAGTAAAATTGTGTTCCCAAATTGTGATCCCATACCGGTGGGGTTTCATCATTTATAATTCATGGGTGTATGGTTTTTCAACCATGCACCAACCATGAAAACCCTCACTACCCAGTTTTTCATGGTTTTCACTAACAGGTTGCACGATTTGGGAAACCTCTACACCAATCGCGAATAAACCAATAGCTTCCCAAAGTTTTAAAATTTCCACATGAATCATCCCTAAATGAAACAAAACAAAATAATATTAGAAATAGGGGCTGAGGAGTAACTAAAAATAGTAACTGGATGTTACATTAGTGATCTTCACATTAAATATCTGGAGACTCTATCTTTATAGAGAAAAGTGTGAAATATATATGGATTATAAAAATATAGAGTATATATTCACAAAAAGGGAGATTAATATTCACCAAATAATCTAGTTAGAGATAATAAAGGATTATGATTGTTCAATCTATTACTATCATAGGAGAGAAAAAAACTGGAAGATGCTTTGGGTAGAAAGGATCCCACAACCTTATCCTTGTTGATGATTGCAAGGGATACAATCTACTTAGACATGAAAAGGATGGACATGGGAATAATAAAAAGGATATTTAATCTACCTTAATAAAAAAAATCTTAATAATTCTTTCTTGAGTGGACTACGGAGGATTATAAGGATGATGAAGTTCTATAGAAAAAATTAGCTAATATTCTGTAGTTTAACTTTTCCAAAGATGGAGATATAACATTTTGAAGATGGATATGTGTCCCATATAAATAGGAACTGAAGAGGGAACTTTTGGATGATTCACATAGATCAACCTTATCTATTCATCTAGTAAGCACTTTGATGTATAGATATTTGACGAAAACAATTCGGTGGGATAACATGAAGAGAGAGATTTCAAAGTTTGTATCTCGATGCATGGTATACCAACAAGTCAAGGTGCAATGATATAAGTTTAAGGTTATGATGAATCTATTTCCAATACTATTTTTGAAATTGGAAAACATAACCATTAATTTAATATTTTTAATCCCTAGGAACCGTAAAGGCAATACCATTATCTAGGTTGTAGCCACTCTCCTTACTAAGTCAACATATTACATTCAATCAATATAGCTTTCTTTTCGACCAAATCACCAAGATATATTTTAGTTAATTTTTAGGACTTCATGGAGTTTCACTATCTATTGTATTTGACTGATATCCAAGGTTTACGTAGAGGTTTTTAAGATTCCTTCAAAAATCATTGGATATATATCTGGACTTCAAGACTACTTATCACCCTCAGATGGATGAAAAATATGAAATGACCATTGAAAATTTTGAGGATATATTGGGATAATGTTAAATGGATTTACAAGGATGTTGGGACCAAAAAGGTTCCCTATTTGAGTTCACATATAACAAAATTTTCCATTCTGGAATTCAAATGGGACCTTATGAGGCTCTATATGGGAAGATGTTTCAAACACTAACATGTAGGGATAAATCCAGAGTAAGTGATTTGATTGGACCTGATCTTATCTAAGAGATGATAGATGAGGTTCAAACCATTCAACATCATGTGAAATATACAAAAAGTTATAAAAAACTATACAAACAATCATCTTTGAGATCTATATTTTGAGGTTATAGATAAATTATTTTTTCATTTATCAAAGTGGAAGAATGTCATGAGGTATTGGATGAAGGGAATGATTAGTCCTAGATACATCATCCTCTTGGATATCCTTGACACATAAGAGTGGTATCCTATCAACTAACACGACAAATTAACCACTATCAAGTAAATGATGGGTTCTAGGTGTCCCTCTTGTGGAATTACGTACTATACCCCTCACATATAATGAATCTATAGGTGGTACCAATAGAAAATTATATTTCATATGAGGAGCATCCGGTGACGATTTTAGATCATAGAGACAAGGTTCTATGAAACAAGACAACTCACATATTCAAAGTGTTATGGAAGAACAACAAGTTTGAGTAAGAAACATCGGAATAATAAGAGGAGATTAAATAGATGTACCCTCTTTTGTTTTAGTATATAAAATGAAAATTTAAGGGAAAATTTTTAAAATGGGTAATAATGTAATGACTTATATTTTTTAAATGAAATTCCCTTTTTCAATAAATAAATGCATTATAAATTAATATAGAAATATAATACATATATACTAATTTGGTTATTTTAGACCATTATAAGATATATCCTATCATATTTATAAGACCATTAAACATAATAACCTTTTATAGTATATTCACTGTACAATGACCATTTATATTAGTATATTAGGTGTTATGATAAAGTCAAATTGACAAGGATGGAATAAGTAATGGCCTTCACCAGTAGGATTTCTGCCATTGAATCCCATTTATCATAGATTCTAAGGGATATAGAGTCACTTGGATTTTACCTCGACCATTAGTAGGCCATGATTAAATAACTAAATCATGAGTTCTGTGAGAATTTCAGGCTCATCTAGATGATGTCCCAAACTATGTGTGTCGAACAACCCCATGGAAATCTCTACATCACACACATTACCTATTGGGAATTTGATGGTGTAATAAATTTAAATCTTTCTTGACCTGAATCGTATTAATTTTTATATATTTAATATAATAATGAATATATTTACCTTTTATATCAATACAATTATGAAAACAATAGTTGTGATAAAAAAAGATTTTGATACGATGAAGCAAAAAAATGTATTTCTGGGAAATATATGGTTTCAATCAAGGCACTCTATTTAAATTAATTGTATATTTATAGAAATACTTTTAATTTTAATAATTTTTTTATTAAATAGTATTTATTAAATAATCAATATAATATTAATTCAAAAAAATTATAAGGGTTCAAAAATGGTTACTGTCGAGAAACAAATATTTTTCATTAAATGTGGATTTTTTATTTAAAAGTTAAAATTATCATACATAGAAAATTATTTGGATAAAATAAATATTATTTTTCAAATAATCATATCAAAGTGACCCAATGGAATTTTTTTCTTATTTTTTTAAGATATTCGATTTATTTGGTTAAAATTAAATATGGTAAATAATGTACGGTGTGTATTAAAGCATCATAAAAAACCAAATTTGATGTAATAAATAATATAAATAATATATACCACCAAAATTATGTTTTACCTTTAAAATAATGTGTTTTTGAAGTTATTTTCTTAATTTTATAAACCCTTAATGAATCCTCCAAAACCTATATAATATTTTAAGGTTGTAAAATCAATTCCTTATAAACATGACTCACTTACACATCACCAAGGGTATTATTTTAATAAGATTCAATCTTATCCTTATAAAATAAAAAAAATCATATTTGTAAGAAACCATCGTTATGAACCATATTAAGGTTAATTGATTTGATTAATTTATCATATAGAGCCAAAAACATATGTTTGAAAATTAATAAATAATTATCCTCTCTTTTTATATATAAACCCACTGAAACTCCCATTAATACACATTGAAACCCCTTGGATCATGACATTACTCTTTCTTTACCTCTATATAGTCTTCCCAAGGTTCCCATATGCTCTTAATAAGCTCCCCCCAAACTTATAAAAGCATCCTCTCAATGTAAGGGACCCTGCCCTTCTCCTTTTTTTCAATCATATTCTCTAAATTATGCGTTTTCTCAATTTTTCATGATGGGATATGTTTTGACACATTCCTATTACATTAATTATGACTTATAAGTTTTTAGAGACCCATTTTACTATCATTTAACCCTTCCATGAATATTTATATACCCCCATTATGCTACCAAAATCATTCCATGATTTTCATTTATAATCAGTTTTATAGTGAATACCCATTCCAATTTCCCCTAAAACATATTCACATAGTTTTAACTATACATATTTTATTTTTATTTATATTTATGTGTCCCAGCATCCATAATCATGGGGTTTAAAATGATGAATTACATTCTTATGTTGTATGATTTATGTGGAAAACTTATGCATGTACATGATATGAAAGTGATGGGTGGCCCCATAATTATATAGTCCTCCAATGCATTGGGTAATGTTTTTATCTCATTATATACCATGTATAGTCATTTTTATGTTATCCTAATCATAAAATATTATTATTTCTTGGCATTTATCCTTGAATGTTTTTATGATGTCATGTTTTATATTGTTTCCACATTTCTATGTTGCATTTTTTGTTATTGTCTTATATCATGACTCATTATTCAAGTATATTATTATAAAACCTATTATGTTACCTTTGTATTTCTATTTTCTCACATTTACTTATTTACCACAAGTTATTATTTTATTTTCCTCTTATCGGACTTTATATATCGCCCCTTTCTTCTATATGCCCTAGGTTATCCCATGCAGTTTTAGAAAGATAGTAGAATTTTAGGATAATGTTAAGGAATTTTTCTATAATGTTTTTGTATTTATTTCAAAATTTGATATTCTACATATTTAATTTCCCAAATACACTAGGATTCATTATCTTCTGGTGTTGTTTTATGTGCACCTTTATGTAATAAATAATGAATTTATATGTATTAAAGAAATGGGTTGTCATAGGTAGTTACGATCCTTGTACTTTTATCTTTGTTCTATAATATCCATAATGTTAATAATTATATAAATATTATATATATACAATATATATATATATATTTATATTTCAATTCATTAATAAAAGGTGTACAAAAAAATGAATGACATTGTTCATGGTTTGGTAGGTCATATACAGACTTGAATTTTGTTTTCACTTTTTGAAAGAAGTAAGGAAAGAAAGGTAAATAATAATTAACCTTTAAACAATAATTATTATATCATATATATTCCCTAAATATATTCTTATTATCATCCATGTAAAGTGGAAATAAAAATCCAAACACATCAGTTCGTTGAGGTTTTATTTCACACGTACGCACGAGCAATGCTATCAATGTCCAATGGATTGAAGTTAAGAATTAAGATGTGATATTATAATCCCATAAGAATAATTATTTCATAAATATAATTTATAAACATTTAACCCATCATATTACCCATCCATGAAATATGATGATGGATAACTTATTATATCAGAATGTGGAGGTTGTAGTCCACACGTACACATGAGTGATACTTTCACTTCTCATTTGATGGAAAATAGGGTGGATAATGGTAGTTACATAAACATAATAACAATTTTTTATATTTATAAAAATAAATATATTATTTTATGATGAAACCCTTTTATTCAGATGGGTTTTAAAAAGAAATGTTTTGAATGGGGTTGGGTGGGTTGATTACCAATTATTTGGTAGTCCTCCTTTAGATTCATTATTTAGGACAATTGTAATGGTATTTTTAGAAGACTAGTACCTTTAATTCATGTATATGTAAGTTAATAAGAAAATTTTGTTTGTTCTGGTTGAAATATATGGCTAAATTTTGTTTAAATAAGAGAAATGTGGAATGACCTTTTATAGTCAGGGGAGATGATACAATTAGATTTTCATAAAATATTAAAATATAATAAAGTCATACTCAATGAAAATGATTCCAAATGGATAGATATTTCAAAGGTGTTATAGAAATAGGAAGAAATAAGGAAATAAAATTGTATTTAGAGAAATTTAATTAGAAAACTTATACTTATATTTTGGTTTAGCCCCCAGTAAACCTGTTTAAACCTTAACCATGACAATTGATTTTAACTATTTTTACTATTAATTATGACAAAAAATATGTTTAAATACTCAAAAAATAATAATTATTAGGACTAAAAATATTTAATCCATTTTATCTAATTAAATTCATATATTTGCAATAATTTAATTTATTACAAAACCTGCAAAATGTGATGAAAAGTAGTTTTCCGGAAATTTTTTTCTTAAGTATAATTTTTTTTATACATAAATACAATATAAAAATAATTCCAATGAAATTAATTGGATTATCCATATTTTAAATTAACTAATTATACTTTTGAAAATATTTTCAAATAATATTTAACTTTTTAAATTCTTTAAATGAAAAGACAGACTTCAATAAAAATCAATATTTTTCACTATTCATCAAAAAGTCTATTTTTTCAGACAACTCTAAAAAATTAACTCTATGATAGTTTTGGCATAATTATTTAAAAAATTAATTTCATTTTTTAAATTAATTTTTTAAAAAAAATGTAAAAATAGTAATATATTTTTCTTATAAAAAGCAATAAAATAATTTATTAGGGAAAATGAATTTTTAAAGCATATAATGAATTTACTATAATTTAAATACATTTTTATGAATATATTATATTTATCTATAAAAATTATACATAATTTTTTTTAAAAACAATATTACTATTAATTCTTCCAATTTAATGGTTGGGTTGTAATGGTATACTATATTACAGTTCATTTAGACAACGGGTTACATGTATTGCTAGTTATTGAAGAAATCAAATTTATTTGAAGAGAAATATATCATAAAATATTAAGATGATGGATTATAGATACCTTAAAATAGATTTTTCCATTTAAATTATATCACTCTGATACAAATAAATTGTATATGTTTCATTACATCCTCATGTTCCCAAAAAGTTTCTTTGAATTTTTTATTCCTGCTAAGAACATAATCCAGTGAGTATTATTATTCTATAGAAATTTATCTCTACGACCCAAGATTTAAGCTAGTTGATATTTATAAATCCTCTGAGTTCATTAAATGTTAAAAATTAGTCATGTACTTCCCATGAGAGACATACTGAACACATTGTGAACTTGAGAGATGTCTGGTAGAAGTTCTATGAGATAAGATACCAACTCTACTAGAGAAAGAATTTCAAAAGAGTAAATATACATAGGGATCAGTTTTATTTTATTTATGAAACTAATAATATTCATACATTGATAAATTCATTCTAATACCTTCTCACTAACTTTAAATTCAATATTTCTTTGATGATTAGCAGCATAACTTTTATATCAATTTTTAGCTACCATAATGTGTATCTAAATGGATCTATCTCTCGCCACCATTTCCTCATCTAGCTCAAGTTTCAATAGATTTATTTCTCTAAATTCATCATAACACATTATATTTATACACTTATTTCCATATATGTCTTCATAAGGATCCATCTGAATTCTCAAGTGAAAGCTATTATTGTAAGAAAACTAATCTAAAGGAAGGTATAAATCTAAACCACCTTTGAATACATAGAATAAGATCTCAAAATATACTCTAGGTTTTTAATGGTTCACTCAAACCATAAATATGTTGAATGATGATAATCATTACTAAAACACAACTCTAAATCTATATTTTTCTGAAGACCTTGTGAGAATATCAAGGTAATCATCAGATACCGATTAGATAAAATAAAAGGTGGAACTATATACAACCATACCACTTACTTAATGTCTATTTTAGAAATTTTATCAAGAGAGAAATATTATCTAATAGTAATGAAGTGTTCTGATTTTTTAATTTGATCTAAAATAACCCAATTACCATTATGGCTTTTAGAAGTTTTTGGGAGTGTGATAAAAAAATCATTAGATATGTTTTCCAAATTCCATTTTAGTATGTGATATGGTTTTAACATACCCTTAGACATATTTGTCACATTATTAAAATGATTGCATACCAATCATTGAGATATATACTATGAAATATCAATTTTCATGTTGTATCACCATAAATAATATTTTATATATTTATTCATCATCATGCTTTTGGGATGAATAGTGAATGGTGAACTATGAGATTCATCCAATTACTACTAATTCAAGAATTATATCGCTTGGAAACATAAATGTTTCCCAAAACTAATGATTCCATTATAATCCAATCTAACCTGAATAATATTTTTCACCTTCTTTTTTCTCTATATATTCCTTTTTCATGACTTTAATCTTTATTTGGATAGATGGTTGACCACTCATTTTTGAAAGATATGATTTATCCCCTTTGTTGAATATTTAATGGTCCATCCTTTGAAAGTACATAAAATATTTGATCTTTTATGATCCTCATCATATATAATCTAGAATTATTCTTTTTACTAGAGAATCTACAACCATGTCAACTTTCCTAAGGTTGTAATGTATTAAGAATCCATAATCATTAGTTAGCTCAAACCATCTTCTCTGGTGAATATTCCAATATTTTTTGAGTGAATATATAATTAACCATTTCTAATTGGTATATATTTCTCAAATTTCTCTATAAATATTATTCCTTGATATTTTTAATGTAAAAGTTACCACAGATAACTTTAAAACATGATTTGGGTAATTTTTTCAGGACACATCAATTTTCGTGAGGCATAAGATATCACTATATCATTCTACACAAGGACACATCCCTTCACCTTATTTTATGCATCAATAAATATAAAAATCACTTATCTATAGTATGGTGGTGTAATAATAGGTGAAATGACTAACCGTCTCTTTAGTTCATTAAAATATTCCTTACACTCATCTTTCTAAATGAACTTGACTCCCTTCAATGTTTAATTGGTGAGTGGGTTAGATATCTTGGATAAATTCCTCAAAAATATCAATAATATCCACCAAAACCAATAAATCTAGAATCTCATCCATATCAGTTAGTTTGGCTCAATTTTCAATAACTTTCATCTTGGAATGATCCACCGATATACCTTTTCTTGATATTATATGACACAAAATGAAACTTCATGTTTCCAAAATTCAGACTCTATAACTTTTTCATACACCTTATAATTTATTAGGTTATTTAATATAATTATAAAGTGATATTCATGTTCTTATTTTATCCTGTAATATATCATAATTCCATCTATAAAGACTTCCATAAACTCGTTAAGGTAATATCTAATGAATATATTCATTGATTATATGATGATAATTACATCATTCGTAAGACCGAGTAGAATAACTATAAATTTATAGTGTCCATGCCTCATACAAAAATGTTATATTTGGTATTTCTTCACTTTTCACCCTCAACTAATAGTATCCAAATCTATGATCAATATTTTAAAAATATTCTTCCCCACTTAAATGTGTTATAATAAATTACTTTGGTTTTTATGGATTTAGTGCATTTTATGGATATACATTGGTTGTTTGAGATTTTTCGGACTTTAGTGATAGTGTAAGAGCATTTCATGAAGGGTTAAATCAATGGTTAAGGGAGGAAGTTCCCAATATTACCTTTTATATGTTTTTTATCTATATGAAATTTAAGCATAGTTTATCATATGTGAGTTACCAAGGAGTTAACCATCAATAGATTACCCTATATGTAGTACAAATACATTGTTTAGATAAAATATTAATAATAATTAAGAAGTTAGGGATTTGTGGTTGAGCCCTTGATGGGTAGTTATACCATGTGATAAGCTTCACTAGGAAGATATGTAATTTCAAGAGATGTACATTCTTGGAGCTTTGGATCTCATCACCTAAGAGTGTTGTGTAGTGGTAAGTGATTATCACCTAGAAAGTTTATAGGGGTGAATATATTTGATTTAATATATTTGGAAATATGAGATATGTTTTGGGTGAGTATTTGATAATAAATCAAGTTGGAATCAAATTTATTTCACATATAATTTGAGATATGAGTAGGCATACCTTGTATTCTGTAAGATCCTTGATCATTGTGAGGGGGGGATGAGTCCATCAATTGTCGCAACTCTTTGGGATGTGGTGAGATACTGAGGGAATGGAATTGTAAGAGGTGCCATATCCCCTAATTAATGTATTGAGACATATAAATATTTCATGAGTGTTACTTGAAAATGTAAACTTAAGTGATTGTTATGTTAGGTGGTCAGTGATCCATTGTGATAATACTTGATTCTCACGAGCATTGTTATGGACCAAACATTGTGAAATGGGTAATCATATGAGATCTTATATTTTTATATGGAATCCTAGGATTGATTTAAATGTTCAAGTTGTAGAATTTTTGTTACAAGGGTAGCCTAACATTGAACTGATCTAGTGGGACTGATTCCAAGGTTGGTAACTTTTTCACCATGGTTATGATGTATAATGAGTTCATGTGGTTTAATTATCATTATTTATATTATTTGGTTTGTTATTATAGATATGGATAAACCCCTAACACATAGAGTTTTGGAGTTTATAATAACTCATTTACTTTATCCTAATTTAGGGTGATACCACATTCAATTAGTAATGTTCCATTCATCATGATATGTTTTGGTGATATACCCTTCACCATGAATTTGAAATATAGTTGTAGATCATCCACCTTAATATTATGTGTTAGTGATAGATCATTCACCTAGATTTTTTTACTTTTCTATAGATTTTTTCCCTTTAGAGAAGGATTTTTAATATGTATTTATCTAATGATACATCATTGGACAAGTTTTTATTGAGTAGAGTGATGGATTATTCATCTGATGACACAACATTCACAGTAATTTTTATTTTAGTAATTTATATATCATTCACATTTTCTAGTGTGTTTATGGTATATTTTTCACCTCTAAAATTTTGAATTATTAATAGATCATTTACTTTAAATATTCCTAGTGATATCATTCACCCAGCAATACAACATTCATCTAATTTGCATGCAATGATACCTCATTGGCCATGTTAATTTTGGTGCTACATCACCCACACTTAGTTTTTTGGTGTTAGATCATTCACTATGAGATATATTTTATTATTAAATCATCTACCCTAACTTGCATTTTCTTTTATCACTCTATTAGATTAGGGGATCCACTATCTACTATGGGACTAATGTATTGGTTGTACCACATACACCTAGAGTGGTTTAGTGGTAGTGAATCATCCATCCTTGACATGTTAGTGGTATATCATCCACTTAAGAATAAGTATTGGTTTCATACCATCTATAGAGAGTGGTGATAACTCATTCAGTTGATTATTCCTCATTCACATTGGATATAATATTATTTATAGATCACTCACTTGGGTGGGTTGTGATGGTAATGAATAATTTACCTATCCATACTTCATGGTGATAGATCATTCACCTCATTTGTGATTTGAGGAGAGATACATCAATCATACTAGAGGTGTGTTTAGACTATGGATATATCATCATATTATATCATTGGTAAAATTAGGAATGTGTTGACCATAAGGATGATATAGTGTGATTGATGGATGGATGTGATATTTATGTGTTATTCTAATTCTGAACATGAATGTGCATATAAAATGGGTTTTATTTGGGACATTTTTTGTGGTGTCCTAATGAGTGTTATTCCCCCACCCTTCTTGGGAACCTTGATGTGAATTTGGACCTTATATTAGTAGGTAGGTTTTGGATGATGGATTGGGTATGGGATGATGAGATGAGAGAAATAAATTGGGATGAGGAGATATATCTGATATAATTTCAAGGATATCATGGCTCTTCATTTTTTTTGTTCTTTTAACATTACTTATGCAATGTGTGTGACCATCCCTTGGGGTGGTCTTGTATTGGTGTATGACCAGTATTTTGACATTTGGATTTTAATATAGCATGGTTATGTTATCATTATGGTTTTCTTTTCATTTTAATTATATATTTTTTTACTATGATTTTATAACTATTATGGATGTTTCTATTAAATGATTTTATTATTTTCAATGATACTAGACGGTATAATTTCCCCATGTGGTTTATAAAACCCTCTCATTTAGTAGTCAAATGAGGGATTTTGTCATGTTCACCATATATATATATGTGATTTTTTTCTATGTTCATAATAGGGGCTCACCAAGGTAATTCTCTTGGAGATCCATAGTTTAAATCACTCATTATCCCAAACAAATTTTCATTTTTTTTGTATTTTTCATATTTGAAAACAATGGAATGAAATGGTTATGAGGATAATGAAATGTATGAAAATAAAGTAATAATTTTAAAACTAAACAAATTTTGGAAAGAATGAACTTGTTCTTAAGGTTGAATTATCAGGTTACATCATTATATATTATTATATTTTAAATTTTATATTATTGTTCATCCCATAATACAAGAACAGATTTTCCCTAGTTTGAATGTGATAATTGGGATTACTAGGATATCTATTTGGCACACAAATTCTCCTAATATCTAATACTCAAGATTGGAGAACACACACCTCATGTGAGATAGTGAAACCTACCAAGACCCAACTCCAATCTAGTTTGTTTTATATCTTAAAAAAATAAACTATATTGAATGAATAGATACTCGAGATAAGGGAGGGAATTTATGTTTGGTATGGAATAGAATAAACTGGAGGATAATATCTTAGAATGATGGATAATCACCACATAACCTCATCGTACACCCACTACCCAATTGAAATAGAAAATAAAAAATAATAATTTAAGAATAAGAATTCAACATTATCAAGAAAACATCCCCCAAGAACTATCCTAGGGTTATTTACTCACCATCATGTGTATTATATAGGTATGTTTTAATAATAAAAATGTGAAAAGAAAGAATTAGAGAATAAGAAGATTAATATATATTAAAAATGTCGAAAAATATTACAGTATAAAATTCCCTAAAAATATATTGAATAATATATTACTCTTTTAAATGGAAGATCATGTGCATTTTTATAGGATAAAGGGGTAAAATTTTGGGCTCTAAAAATTTTTATCTATTTTTTTGTGAATTTTTGACCATTTTAATGGTAAAATTATAGAATATTGTCTTCTATAATGTTATTTATCCTAGAGGATTATTTATTACTAAAAATTTCATATCTATATGACATGTTTAGAAAATATTATATTCTAATTACTGAATAATAAATTTCCTAGATAAAAAGAATCCTCATCTTCCTCCTCCTTCACGATGAAGAACCTGGGAGGAGGAGTTCCAAGTATAGTATGTATACTTCCTAAGACCAATGGGTCAAGTAAAATCTGAGCGTATGAGCCTTGTAAGGCTTCCACCTCATCCCTTGAATGGGGGGTTATAAAAATCAATAAAAAGAAGGCATCTGAGCCATTTAAGAATCTTCCTCCTCTTTAACACATAAATCAGTTAGATTAATGAAAAAAATTATCAATTTAATTTAATTTATACATGATTTTTCAATTACTCTTTCAGTTAGAACTGGAATCAACTTATTTGGTTCCTTTTTTCCCACGATAAAGCTCATTTATTGAGGATTGGTCAAATTTTCCGTTCCTGATAATTTTCTAAAATGCTTGATTTATTTAGGCATTTAAAAATTGAAATCATGTAACAACCTAAAGATTTATTAACTAAATTACATTATAAATTAATAAATTATTTATTAATTAATGTTTCTATAGAAAACACATGGACTATATTTAATTTGTAATTATATATCATTATAAAATAGAAAGAAAATTATTTGAAGGGATTAAATGACCATTAAGAGTCATAATTATTGATAATATATCCATTATATAGTGACTAATAAGATTAATATTTGTTAAGCGTATGATAGGAACAAATTATGGCCTTGACTAGTATGATTGTACCAATGAATCCCATTTATAAAAGATTCTAATAAAATGGAATCACTAGGCTTTCCCTTAAATAAGATCAATACAAAATTAAATAAATAATAATTGCGTGAAGCCATTTATCGGATAAGTTCAAGATTATCAAGATCATGGCCCAAACCATGTTCGTTGAACAATCCAAAAAAATATAACCATCTCACACCTTAATATTATGTTAAATGATAATGTTATAATGGGTTACAAATCTAGACCATTGTAGTATGAATATATATATATATATATAATTTTTAATAAAATAATTTGTATATCTATCTCTTTCATTATTAATTTATATAAATGATTATACAATGATTTTGATGAAGAGAGAATTTTGATACAATTGATCCAAAAATGTGTTTTTGGGAAATATTTAGTTTTAATTAGAACACTTGTTTTGATAAATGAAAGAATTTTTGAAATAAATTTTATTTTCATTAAAAATTATTAATAAATATTATTTATTTAAATATATATGACATTATAATTTAAAGAAATAGAATATAATTTTTATAAGGGTCCTATAGTCATCAGTGTTGTAAAAACTAGAATTTTCTAGTAAATAAGATTTTTTATTTAAAATTTTAAATTATCCTATTTAGACAAATATTTTTGTAAAATAAATATTATTTTATAAATTATTACATCAAAATTAAGAATGGATAATTTTTTAAAAAAATTGAGGTAGTTGAATATTTTAGTAAAAAATAAATAAGGTATAAATATATGGTATGTATTATAAAATCCTAATAGCACAATAGTTATGTAATAAATACTATAAGAGGATTCTAAAAAATGGTTTTCCATTTACAATTTTTTTTATGTTATTTTTTTAGTTTTGAAAACTTATAAAGAATCCTTTCATACTTATATTAAATTTTATGGTTTTGAAAACAATTATTCATGAACACGACCCACTTCCACATAATGAATGGTTTTATTTTAAGGAGTTAATTTAACAGACTAATAAAATATTAAAAACCAATATTACTTGGTATAAACTGATAGAAAAACCATGAGAAGGTTTTTGGATTTTATTACTTTATTATAGAGTCTAAAACCTGTGTTTAAAAATTAATAAACAATTAACCTCTTTTTCTATAAACACACTTCCATCTTCCCATTACTCTTCACTAAAGACTCATTATGTAGAAATTTCATCACCCTTGGCCTCTCTAAATCCATCTTAATTTGTTCTCATTCTCTTAATAATCTCATCCCAAGAATTTAGATGAAACCTATAATGTTAGGTATTCTCTTCCTCATCTTCAATTATTTAGGTAATTTCTTTGTATAAATTGTATTCATTTATAATTTTTCATGTGGTCATATTTTTTACACATTCAATTATTATTCTTATTATTATTAATTAATGAGAGACCACCTTTTACTCTCATTAACCCCTCACATGAACATTTATGTACACTCATTATGCTGCTAAAATTATCTTGTTATTTTCCACTCCCAATTTTTTGATGTGAATACCCATCCCAATTCCCACTCAAGGTCATTCAAATAGATTTACTATTTCTTAATTTATTGGGTGTACATCCATGTATATAACATAGAGTCCATAAACATTGGATTAAAAGTGATGAAAAGTGTTCATTTTTTGTATGATATATGTGGAATAGGGATTCATATACATGATCTGAATGTGAATGGAGGGCCTGGAATTATATATCCCTCCAATTCATTGTGTAATTTTTTATCTCATGAGATACCATGAATGGTTAATAGGATGTTAGGCCATGTACACTATGTTGTTTTGTCTTTATTTTCAACCTTCACTTATTCTTATAAAGTCATGTTTTATTTTGTTTCCACATTCCTATGTTTCCTTGATGTTATCACCATATATCATGAATCAATGTTCATGATTATAATAGTCACTATTTTATTTTACCTTTTTATTCCTCTTAACTCACATCTGTTACTTTAATCATGTTATAGTATTATTATTCCCTTACTGGGATTTATATCTTTCCCTTTTCTTTTGTATGTCCCCAGGTTATATCATGTAATATTTGAAGATCAGGATAATTTAAGATCATGTTATGTATTTTTTAAATAATTTTTTTATGTTATTATTTTATGTATCTATCTTCCCAAATAAATTAGTACTATATATAATTTTTTTTTGTATTATGTATATATTGATTTAATAAATAATGAAATTAAATAAATAAAATATATGGGATTTCATAGTTGGTATTAGAGAAAGGTATAGTTATTTTTGGGTATTAGTATTACAAATCCTTAGTGAACGAATTAAGGGTATGAATAAGCATGGGAAAACAAACTTATTCCACTTAAGTACACATTGATTGGTTTTCCATGAAAATGCATCCCAGTCTAGATACAGGAAAGAAGATGTTGTTTTGGAAAAGATATACCTAGGGGTCATATCTATAAAAGGTCCCATTAGGTATTAACTCGACATGTACTTGGTGCACAAAAAAGATTCCTAAGACTTCACACCATGCTAGAAACTCCCTGAGAATATTATTTGGTTAATCATATACATTTTACGAGCCATTATGAAGGGAATAAAATTTCCATGAAATTTAAAGTTATAAAATAAATCATAGATAACATATATTGAAACCTAAAAATTTATATGTTAAGAAATTCATGAAATTTATGGTTTTTTCTTTCTATTATCATAGTTTACCATTTTATATGATTAATAGTTTGAAAATTATCATCACTAAATCTATTTTAGTTGAAAAACATTATTAGAAAAAAAATCAAATGTTAAAAGCTGATCATGTCATCCATTCACGAGATTCAAATTATTTATGTGACTATATTTGTATGATTTCTTTCATATCATGTATGTTTAGTAGAAATATTCAAACACAACCTCAAAACATGTAAATAAATTTATTATTGATAATGGAAAATGGGGAAATAATTAAATCCCAACCATATAACTTCTCCACTTTCGATACTTTTTTTCTAAATTTCCCTACCAACCATGTGATACTCACTTTAAAAAAATTTTATTTTATTCTAGATATGAATTGGATTTACATGTATAAAGACATCATTATTTTATAGTATAAGGAAATCACTCATTGTATCATAAATCATCCTCCAATTCTATATAAGTGTAAGGAGGAGGATAATTATCATTTAGAATTATCATCTAAAGGATGGATATTATTTTTTAATGTGAAAGCATTTCTAGATCAAATGATTGACATGAAGGAAAATATCATCTTTTATGACATTGCCATTGTAAAAGAATATACTGATGTGTTCCACAAAAAATTGTGTTTCCATTTTCCTAACATATATTTTTTTGTTTTCAATCAAACTTATACATAGAGATTTTCTAATATTCAAGACTCTATACAGAGCCAATGTGCTCATACCCGAGTGTTAAGGGCTCATGCTTGGAATCCAAGAGACACATGTTCAAAATAGGGTGGAGGTGAATTTCCAGGTTACTGTCACAGGTACTGTAGCAGTACTATAGTATTACTGTAGCAGGTACTATAGCTGGTACTGGTGCAGGTACTGTTTGGTACTATAGCAGCTGGAACTATTCACTTGATTTAGTCCTTCGTGCCACCGGTTTGGGGCTAAGGGTCTCAAGGGCCTTCGGGACATCAAAGGCCTTCGAGCCATAGGGCCTTTGGGCCATTAATGACCATGATGTATCCCAATTCACACTGAGCAGGCCCCAGAAGAAGATCAGAGCAACAGTAGCAGTCACTAGAAGCAGAGCTAACCAGATTGGAAGAATGAGAGGGTATGGAAACCGCTATCAAGACCTGGCACCATGCATCTTTTTAAGAGGAAATGCTAGCCGATCAGAAATGTAAGTGGGGGAGCTAAAGGAGATCAATGATGCAGAATCTGGGGAGGGGAAGTTTTAGTGGGTGAGGCCTACGGGTCATGTAATGTGCATGGTATGCCTCTAGGCCTTCGGGTCATGTATTACGAGTCATGTTGGGCCATGTGCCTTGGGCCTACAGGTTATGTAGGGGTTCCCCTTAAACCCTTAAAAGGGGGATTATCTATAATAAAATAAAAAATAAGGCCATCATGCCATTTGGAGTAATGATTTTATACAGAATTTCCAATATTGAACATGGATGGATAAAGAAGAAACTATAACTGAATTTGGATAATGGGTTTATGTAACCAAGTGCATCACCATAGGGTGTGCCAGTATTTATTTTCAAGAATGAGGACAGTTAAATACACCTCTTCATTATTTATCATGATCTCAACAATATCATTATAAAGAATAACTATCCTCTACCTCATTATTGTGTAAATTTTTTATCTGCTATGTAGATCCCAAAACATATATAAAGAGTTTATTTAGATGGGATATTATCAAGTAAAGGTGAATAAAGAGGATATCCCCAATAATAATTTTCAAATAAGGTACGATCAATATGAGTTCATTGTGATTTAATTTGGATTCAATATTGATCTAGTTACCATTATAGACTGTATTAATATATTATTAATTGATTACCTCAACAAATATTTTATAGTATTTATAAATAATGTTCTTATCTTGTTCAAAAAAAGAATAATATAATTAGAATTTGGATTACGCACTAAAATCCTTTATAATGTAAAAGTTATATTTAAAGTATAGTAAATGTCACTTATGGATAGGCCAAGTAACATTCCAGGGGAATATTATCACCAAGCGAGGGATATCTAGGAATTATTTAAAGACAAAGTAAATTAAATGATGGATCATTCTAGTCTCTATGATGGAAATGTGTACATTCCTTGAATTATCTAGGTACTATTGTTGATTTTTTTTGTAAATTTATCATTATTATCAAACCCAATAACCAAGATAAATCCTAAGGGAGCGAATGTTTCTGGAACCAATTAATATGAGTAGGTTTTAAAGATTTAATGGAGAGGTTACTAACTACACTTATGCTCACATTATCCACTAACGAGGGATGGATTTGTAACTAACAATGTTGAATTTAAATAAGGTTGGGTTGTGTAATCATGTAAAATGAAAAAGTGATAGCCTATGTCTCCCTCAAATTAAAGATCCATGAGAATAAATACACAACACATCTTATGAAATTGGGTGTAGTGATCTTCACATTGATAATTTTTTGACATTATCTCAATGGGGATAAGTGTGATATATATATGGATCATAAGAGCATCAAATATATTTTACCAAAAAATTAGATTAGTCTATGTTAATGAATGTGGTTAGAGATGATCATGGAATATGAATTTTCAATCTATTACCATCTTCGGAAGGTGAATAAATAGTTTGATGATCTGAGTATAAATGATTTTGTAACCCTATTCAATATGAGTATTGAAATGGATCCAATACTTTTAGATAAGAGAAGTATAGTCATTGAGATTATAAAAGGAATACTTTTCTCAAATAAATGCTCAACTATCCACTCATGAGAGGATCAAAGAGTCACAAAAATATGATAACATATTGTAAAGTAAATTAGTGAATGTTTTAGAGTAAAACATTGATAAAGAGAGAGTTCTATGTTTTAGAACTTCGATATGTGTTCCATAAAATCCCTAAATGAAGAGGAAACTTTTGGATAGTGCACATATCCTATTCTTCTCTATTCGTCCAGGAAGCACTAAGATGTATAGATATCTGAATAAAAATATCTAGTGTGATAATATTAAAAGGGATATTCATAATTTGTATTTTGATCCTTTGTAGGCCAATAAATCAGGGTTAAATGATAGAATTATAATGGTATGATGTAACAATTTCCCATTACGGTATGAAAATGAGAAAACATAACAATGAATTTCATCAGGAAAACTAAAGGAAATAACATCATTTAGGTGGTATTAAAGCACATTAAAGTTAGTTCATTTCATTACTGTCAAGGAAAACTTATCTATTGACCAAACAACTATGATATAAATAATAAAAGTTGTAATATTTCATGGATTACTAGTCTCCATTGTATCTGATCGAGATCTAAGGTTTACCTTAATGTTATGTATAATCCATTAGTAAGTGTTCGATAAAAAAATGAGCTTTAGCATAGATTATCACCCTCTGATAGATGGTCAGATTGAAATAACCATTAAAATATAGAGGAAATTTTGATATCATGTTTAATGGATTTTCAAGTATATTGGGATCATCACCTACACATAGTTGATTTCTCATATAACAATATTTCCCATTCTATCATTCAAATAGGACCTTTTGGGGCTCTGTATGGGAAGAGGTGTTGGACTCTCACATGCTATAATAAATTTTTAGAGTGGGATATGATGGTATCTAATATTATCCTTGATATTATAGTGAGATTTCAAACCATTCAACATCATACAAAATCCACTCAAATTTAATAGAAAAGTTGTGTATAAAATCATCAATGATATATAAAGTTTGAGATCAATGATAACTTTTTACTTCATAAAGCATCAATGGAATAAATTTATTAGGTTTGAAAATAAGGGAATCATAGTCCTAGATACATCATTCCATTTAAGACCCTTGACCACACCATATATGTGTTCTATTGACTAACACTCTCATCTAACCTATCTCGAGTACATGATGTGTTTAATGTATCCATATTGAAGAAGTACATACTGAACCCCTTACTGGTATTCAATAATTATTTTTTACCTTTAAATAATGATCTTACATACAAGGATCATTTAATGAAGATCTTATATCATATAGAATAATTTATACTAAATAATACATCTCACCTAGAAAAAATATTGTGGCAGAACCAAAAGTTTGAGGTGGAAACATGGAAACAAGAAGTGGAAAAAAATTATAAGTAACCTCGTCTATTATATTGTATGAAATGAAATTTTGAGAATGATATTTCTAAAGGTGGGAAGAATATAATTATCCATACTTTTATAAATTAAATTCTATTCTGAATAAAGAAATTCTTTATTAAGTAACGCGGTAATAGAAAACACATGCACTATATTTTATTTTTCTAGAACTTTATAAAATATATCCATTATTTTATAATGTGCATAAAATATCATTAAAGATCATAATTTTATATAATATATTCGTTTTAAAATTACTGTTAATATTAAAATATATTAGGGGTTATGATAAATTTTAATTGACACATAATGAAGTAGAGATGACCTCGGTCGATAGGATTATACCCTATAATGCCCATTAATCAGAGATTCTAAGGGAAATGGAATAATTTTTATTTTACCTATACCAAGCCCATGTGGTGATTCGATAATTAAAACATGAGTGAAACTATTTATAGAATAAGTTTAATATTATTGATATCATACCCCAAACAATGATCATTTAACAATCCTAAGAAAGTACAACTATCACACACCTTACCCATAGAGAATACACTCATGTAATAGGTGGATATATATCTAAACCCTAGTAGTATAAATTTATAGATTTTATTTAAAATAAAATAATGATTATTTGTTTCCCTTTAATTAATTTATATATAATATTATATATTGAGTTTGAAAAAATATATATTTTGATACAAATAAACATAATGGTTATTTAGAAATTTTTTTTTCAACAAAAACACTATTTTTGATAAATTTAATTATTTTTGAAATAATTTTTATTTTTATGATATATTCTTATGAAATAATATGTATTTAAATATAAATAATAATATAATTTAATGAAGTCTACTATAATTCTTATAAGGGTTAGAATGCTTTTATTGTCATAAAAACTAGTATTTTCCTGAAAATAAGTCTCTTTACATAAAATTGTAAAGTATAATATTTTAAAAATTATTTTAGTAAAATAAATATTATTTTCAAAATTAGCACTTATAAGTTATAAAAATGGTGAATTTTTCATAATTTTGTAAGCAAGTAATTTCTTTCTGTAAAAATTCAATGTGGCATAAATATACAGTATGTATTATGCAATCATAATATCCTAAATGTGATGTAGTAAAAAATATACAATTTAAAAAAAAACAAAAAATAGGTTTTTACATTTAAAATAATTTTTTTAACATATTTGATTAATTTCACAAGCCTATAATGAATCCCCCAAGGCCAATATTATATTTTATGGTTTTAAAAACTTTTCTTTATTAACAAGACTCACTTTCACATCATGAATGGAATTATTTTGAGGAGTTCAGTTATTAGACTGATAAAATATTTAAAAACACTCGTTTTTGGAAGAAATCGTGGTAAAAAACCATGATAATGTTACTGGTTTTGACTATTTTGTAAAATAGAGTCCAAAACCTTGGTTTATAAATTAATAAATAATTCCCCCACTATATTTCTAAAAATACCTACCCAACTTCCCATTCCTATATATTCAAAACCCATTGATCATGAATTTATTCTCTATATCCCTATCAAAATCCCTCCCAAGGTACTATCAATCTCTTAAGACTCTTTTTTCATGCTTTTAAAAAAACATCTCAAGTAAGGGATTATCTTCCTCTTTCTCTTTATTTAAGTACTTTCTCTGTATAAAGCCAATTGATTTCCAATTTTTCATGTTTACTTGGGTTTTTACACATAGATTTTCTATTCTAATGATTACTATGTAATTATAAACCACCTTTAACGTTTATTAAACCCTTCCATGAACTTATATGTACACATTTTATGGTGTTGAAGTTATCTCTTCATTTTACATGCCCAACTTTTGTGTTGTGAATACCCATTACCATTTCCACTAAAGGGTATAAACCTAGAGTTGTATATCCTTAATTGACTGGATACTTCCATTTATGTATCCCGTACTCTTTAATCGTGGGATTAAAATTTATGAAAGACATTTTTATGTTGTAGATATATGTGTCACAAAATTCATGTACATGATTTGAATGTAATTAATGGGACCAGAATATTAAATCCCTAAAATTCAATGTGTAATTATTTTACCTCATTATATTCCACGTATAGTTCATGGTTATGTATCCTAGGAACACTAATTTATGATTACTCAGTGGTTATTCTTGACTTTTTATAATGATTTCATGTTTTATGTTTTATCCACATACCTATATTACCATTTTGTTATCACCTTATATCATATATCAACCTTCATGTTTATGATTATCACCCTTTTATATCACCTTGATATACTTTTTGACTCACATGTGTTACTTTAATAATGTTATGTTTTGATTATTCCATTACAGGGCTTCATATCTAACTACTTTCATATGTGTGTCCCCATGTTATCTCACCCAATATTAGAAGATTAGTGGAATTTAAGAGAATGTTATAAACTTTGTAAATAATTTTGTTCAAGTTATTATATTATGTATCTAAATTCCTAAAGAAACTTGGCCTCTATATATTTTGGTATTTTAAAAGATTTATTTTTATACAATAAATCCAGTAACAGTGTGTATCAAAGATATTGGTTTCCATAAATCAAATATTGTCCAAGTTAGAGAAAATGAATCCTAAAAACCATAAAATCCTAAAAAAGAACATTTAAATTTGGATAATTTTATAAATTGTTTTTCCTAAAATACAAAGGTGATAGAAATTTATTGAAAAATAAAAAAGTAAACAATTTTTTCAATAATACATAAAATTTACTATATATCCAAATGTGATTCAATTAAGCTAAAATTATCAAATTGGTGGAAATTAAATCATTGATAAAAATATATAATGTTATAAAAATAACAACTCTATCAATTCCTCCATACATAGCACTTGGACTCCTAAACAAGTATGCATCAAAATCTAATCAATGAAAATTTAGAACAAATACCCATGATATCCAAAAATTTAACACCCTGAAATAAAAGATATAATTCCAATCCAAATCCCATTATTTATATGTTATCAGATTAGTTCATTCAATCCATTTCCATTTCATTCACCCAACCCTGTATAAAAAACACTAACCTCGCATTAATTTTCCCTCATCATAGAACTGTAAATATTCAACAAATATTTTCTTCTGTTAACTCATAAAGGATTCACTACAGGGTTGATAAAATCCTATATCTACACCCAATATTAGTTAAGGACTTGTGTTAATATTGATTAAATGATATATTTGTATATTTTATTTCATTAGATAGTTTTTATATGTCAATAATTCTATGGCAGAATAAGATGGTTTGGATATTTCTGAATATGAATATAATAATTCAAATTTTCTCTCAATTTTGGTATCCTCTTCACTCCCCTCATTATAAAATATTCTTTTAACATATTTTAAAGATTAGTGTACATCCTATTCCACCAACATTCAAACATAAAAAATGATATTCAATTAATTACTTCAATAAGATTAATTTTTTATTCATATTTTTACATTTTGTATAACATGATTTTTTATGTAAGTGAGGGTGCTATGAATTTCATGCAGTTTGTGTAACTTTCTAGACCTTATCTTGAATGAATATAATTATTTTTATCATCAAAAAAAATTATTTTCTTTTTTCATCATCGAAAAATAAATAATTTTTAAATTTATTTTCAATAATATCTTGAAAGGAAAAATAGATATAGAAATAACTTTTTTATATTATGATATTACTCCCAACGGAGCCAAAAACATATGATGTAGCACACCACAAGAATGATCCTCCGCACTTTAATTCAACTATATCATTCAATTTTACTTACTAGAGAAAGGAGGATAAGGGAAATTTCTTATAATGTATCCCACTAATAGGTTATTCAGGTAAAATAAGGTATATAAGAAATAAATGTACATGTAGTTGAAAATAAAAAAAACTTGAAAAGGGTGATTTCAAAATCAAAGAAGTACCCCAATAATTATCCATACTATTACAAAAAACTCTCAGGTTTTGAAATAAATAAATCAAATTCTATTAAAAACAATCATGGATTGGTTCTTTCGTGAAATGATGTGAATGTTAGGAGAATGTAAAAAGAGGTTAAGAATCCTCATAGGTTAATGATTGTAATGATAAATACAGTGATATCTAGAATGGGATTCAAAAATCAAAGTACTTTTCATGAAATAATAAATGTTTTGAACTTTAAATAAAGTCATTTTTAGCACTCATTAATGTTTGTTTTCATGGGATAAATTTTTTCACCCATTAAAATAGGTTTTAAAAATTTAAAATATATTCATTTTTTATCACAAGTTTCCAAACAACATTATAATTGAAAAAGAGGAAAAATAACCACACACATTTTTTTGAAAACATATAGATTTTAAAATCAAAAACTAAACAGGCTCCCTCCCAAAAATTTGTTTCATTTAATATATTATTTTTAGTTAAAATATGATAAATATAGATTTTTATGTAAAATTTCATTTGAGAAAAAAGAAATTGAAGAAAATGAGAGACACATCCTGATTTATTTTTTAGTGGAAGTTTTGACTAAAAATCTTAGCTACTGTCACATCAGGCCTAAGTAAGAAAAATAAAACATGAGTAATTTATTGAAATAAAAATAAATATAAAGGGGAAAGAAAAGAGATAAATATTTTTTATACCCATAAGTGGGTGTTAGGTTTTTTACTTCCCCTATTTATGCATTTTTAGTACTTCATCATCAATCAGAAGGTGGATTAGTTTTGTATCGAATAAACCAAGGAAAGTTATTTATATTGGGCTCTATAAGTGGATTCTAAGATTAAAAACCCCCAATGAAAATAAATAATGAATAAAACTAAAAATTATAATACATAGATAATTTTTAAAGTGGAGGTGGAGGGAAAATAACAAAGTGTTTCTTTATGTTGAATTTTTTGGTTTCCTAATCCATTAGTTCATTCTAATGTTGAGGAGGTATTCACATCACCATGAGAACCTCATGATTATATTCATATTACTCTAATATTATGTTTTATTCCATAATATCTAAGTATTTCCAATTAATGTTGTATCAGAAATTTTAGAAAATGAAAATTCATGGAAAAAATTATCTTGAATAAGATTAAACCATAAAGAATTAATATAAAAATTATCTCCATAAAGTAAGAGAGATTATAAATTGATACCTTCTAGTAGGGACTATAGAAAATCAGTGTCGGTATGTTTATCTTGATCATGTTATTCTAAGGAAAGAGAGATATTGGTGTTTTTATTTTTCATTTTTATAAATAGGACAATCATATAACTTTTTATGTTTTAAAAAATGTGACCAATACTCATCCAAATCATATTGATCTCCCACATGTAAATTTTCTACCTTGTCTACATTAGATAACTCTTCTAGAAATGGTTAGGAAAGGTTAAATAGATCTTATTTTAATTCCATAAAGGATTCCCCAATTTATTCAATAGACAAGATGAGTGAAGTAGTTTCTTCTACTACTTGTTATAGTTTTAGTTCTCATTCAGGTTGATCCAACTAAATCCCTTAAGATGCATAGAAATATTTTGTTATTCCTTCTATTTTTCCCTCAATAATATTAATTTTTCTCTAAGTCCTTGAAATTAGTCTTCTTTTCCATTTTAAACGTTTTCTTATGGTTACACTCAAGATCCATTAGTCTATGCATAAAAATTGAAATTTTAATACATTAGGGTAAAGATTTTTTTATTTTTATAGTATAGAACAAAATAAAATTATTTACAAAATTTTTGAATAAAAATAGGGAGTTAAAGATATCTTGGATCCATATAAAAAGTGTGATTTTGATAATCAATTTCATGCAAGCTCTCAAGAGAAGAGTTCTTAGTATAGAATAATATATTACCAAGTTCATTATCTTGAGGAGCCTTAGTGTCAATCACTCACTATCCAAAAAAAAATTTTAAAAAGGAATTAAATTATATTTAACAATGATAAAATGCATGAAAATAAAGTAACAAATTAAAAACATAAAAAATGTTAGTAGGAAATAATATGGCCATAAGGTTATCATATTGGGATCTATCATTATCTATCATTATTTTCTAATTTATATTTTTTAGTTCATCCCATTGTATATGAACCATTATCTCATACATTCATTGTTAAACATAGCATGCCCAGGAGATCTATTCAACATGCTAAATATCACCTCCTCCAATAGTCAAGATCGATGAACACGCATCAACTAAGACTGTGACACCTTCTAAGACCCAGATAAATTATATGTTATTTCCTCTATTGAATAAACTCAACTCCCCCATATGAAGTGATTACCAATAGAAATGTGGTAATTTATGTTTGGTAGGGAATAAAATAAAATTTTCAACAATTTATATTAATGATATAATATAATCACATAACCCCACAATAAACCACTATGCTATTAGAAACAGAATCTTAGAATTGATAATTAAGGATCTTGAATACAATAACACTAAGAAAACCACCCCCAAATATAATACTAGGATTAGTCATACACCATCAGGAGTATCATAAAGGTATAGTGGAAGAACAAAGAAGTGAAAATATAGAATATGAGAAAAAGAAAAAAATATATATTAAAACTATAGAAAACTATTAAAGTATAAAATTTCCTAAAATTATAAAAAAAAGGATAAATCCTTTAATTAGAATAGGAGGTGCATTTTTAAATACAAAAGGGGTGAAACTTTTATATATATAAAATTCTCCAAAAAAAATTAGTATTTTTTACCATGTAAATGGTATAATATCTGATTTTTTCCCTTATAGAAAGATGTTCACCCTAGAGTTTTTTTATTATCCGAAAATTTATATTCATATTTTCTGTTTAGAAAATGTTATGCTCAGGTTACATAATCACATTTTTTTCTATTTGAAAATACTCTTCATCTTCCCCCACTTTGATAAGTCACTTGGCTAGATAATTGAGTGAATTGCTTCATGAAATTTGATAAAACATGATCTTTTTATTCTTATTTTATTTTAAATTTTGATAACCACATTTTATTTCTTATATACCAATATATTTCCTATTTATTTAGGATTTTTCTAATATTTCGGCCCCAAAAGGTTTCCCCAGTGCATGATTCATATCGGCCTCTTATGGTTTGAATTAGCACTTGGTCCAGTTGATGAAAATGAATTCCATGAACTATAGAATCCAAAAAAAATAGAATCTTTCAATTTTTTTTAGTTTTAAAAAATTATTCCCCAAATACAGAAGTGAAAAAATTTCCAAAAATCCAAAATTAAACATTTTTCACAATAATGAAAATTTTTCAAAAAAAATCCAAAAATTGTGAAACTAAGAACATATTGAAAATGGTTTGGATATTAATCATTGAAGTACATATAAAATTTTACAAAAATAATATATCTATCATAATTATTTAGCATGTGGGGATCTTCTCTTGAGGTCATATGGTGAACTCAATCCATTACTATTTTGTTAGTCTGGGCTAGGGATATTACAAAGTGGTATCAGAGAATTGGTTTATTTATTTTACTATTTTTGGATCTCGTATATGATTATTGGATTATTTGGAACTTGTGATGAAGTATTTTTTTGTGTTTTGAAAATAGTTTCATGAGATGATGTTCATATTTTTATAGATTTATGATAGTTGGTCTTTATTTTCATTGTTATAGTTGGGATGATTTATGAAAAGGATGATGTTTTTTAGGGATTTTTGGTTTTTATCTTGGGCCTAGGTGGTTAGAGGCATTCATTCCTTCATCATATTGGATATTTAGATTTTATATAACATTTATATACTTTTTTGGGATTGTCGATCAGATTTTGAGGAGGGTTTGGTTTCTTGAAGTGTCAAAAATAGCTTATATGATTTATTCACATTTAACTTATTAGTGGTATTATACTCAACTAAACCCTATATCCCACCTCTTATTTCATATATAATGACGGGTTCTATGGATCTATGCATATTAGTTACTTGGATTTGGAAAGGGTGTCTATGATATAATCTATTCCTGGGTGATGTGAAACCTTTTTGTCACATAGTTTATGAGGTGTGGTGACGCATATTTTTTTATACTTCTTTTCCCATATAATGTTATAATATAAGTTTTTGATAACCAAAGAGTGTGTTTTATGGGAATAGGGATGCATGATATTAATTATATCATTTGAATGGTTCTGTTATCTTCTTGGTTTCCCTATAGTACCATAGAAAAAGCACCAAGGTTCCTTCTAATGTTGTGATCATTGGGGTAGGGTCTCTTTCACTTAGCAGGATAGCCTAGTGATGTTGAAATATTATATTGTTTTTTTAGGTTGAGTTTTTTAGTAGAATAAAATGGTGATTTTCTTGTTTATTCCTAAATAAATCCTTTAGGGTGGAATGAATCAAGCAATGTGGTAGGGATACACTATGATGTACAAGGATTTTGATAATATTTTTTATAAATTTTTAATTTAGATTTAATTAATTTTCTAAGTTTTTCGTATGTTTTTTGGTTCTTATTATAGTTTTTAATACTTTAGTTATTCTTATATATTTTAGTATATTATATATTAACATTAGTTATTTATTATTTTTTTATAATTTCTTAATTTTTTACTTTATTTACATTTAATATGTAATTATTTTTGGTTTTTAAATTTATATTATTTTTTATTGTTAGTACATATTATTAATTTAAATTATAAATTTAATATATTTTTATATTTTTATAATTATACATATTATTATTTTTATTATTATTTTTATTATTTAGTTTTTTATTATTATTAACTTTTATATAATTTGATAATTATAATGATAATTTTAAATTTAAGTTTTAAATTTCCATTTTTGAATTGGATTTTTTTTAATTTATCTCACATCCCCCTCCCCTTTTCCCTCTCTACTAGTTGTCAACTCCCCTCCCCCTTGACCCACTCCCCCCTCCCCTTCTCCCCCCCCCCCCCCGACCTACTCCCCCTCCCCCCCCAAACTCACCAAGTCATCCCTTCCCCTCTCCCTCTCCCATGCTAGCTACTCCCCTCCCCTCCCTGACCCCTAACCTTACCAGCTCCCTACCCCTCACAATTCCCATTGCCACCTTATCCCTCCCTCTCTTCCCCTTCCCCCTTTACCTTTCCATCCACCTTTTACACCCTCTTCTCCCTCTTATGAAGATGAAACACGATGAAGGAATCCCCTTATCTCCTCCTCTGCTAGACCACAATACCATGAAGATAGTAATGAACCTCCTCTACCTTTATGATTTGTCCATCATTCATTCTCAGGTGCAGTGAACCAGCTACGGACTCATCATATCCACTGAAACTCTTGGTGGGTGTAATAAATTTGGTGGTCTGTTGTGAGCACATGACATCAACATACACGGGGGTGAACATGTATTCCAAGATCGACGAGCGGAGAGTGCACTACATGGTTAGAGTGCAGACTAACACAAATATTTTTTCAAATAACATGGGGAAAATTTTAAGGATTAATCATTTTATTTCCATGTGTATTTTTTTGGTTGGGATGTCGAGTTAAATTTTTTTTTGTCGGGATGTTGACTGAATAATTTTTCTGTTGTGCATGCCATGTGATGTTTTTATTTTGTAATTAAATGTTCATTTAATTTATTTTCATTTCAATTTTTATCTTATTCAATTATATTTGCACTAAATTAATTTATGAAAATAAAATATGGCCATTTTTATTTGTAGTTGATTTGACGGTCTGATAAGGTAAACCTTTTTGACTTACTATTGTAAAAATAGGTGGTGCATCTTTATAAGAAATAGGTTGTTCCATTTCATCGTTGGGTTTGACACTCGAATGTGTGTCTCAACTTATTTATAACACAATAGAATAGGACATTAAATAAATTTGGAGATTTATAAATAATCCGATAAAAAGGGATTTATAAATTTATAACTTTCGATAATTGAGCAAAATAAATATTTGATCGCATGAGAAAATAATTTTTCATGTTTTTCTAGTAGTTTGATTATGACTTAAGTATCTTGAACATAATTTTTTTATTAATAGTTCATCGTCATTTATTTAATTTCAATTTAATTTATATATTTTTCATTCTAAATTTTTAGTTTTATAAAAAAATAGGAAACCCCTCATTTTTTTCAATCATAATATTGTCCAAAGAAATATTTTTATTAAACTAGATCGTGTGCCCTCTATAGTTCAACCCTGCACTTTACTTTCATATTTTCCAGTTGGTTAGAAAAATTTGAAAATTGGACATGTTGCGATGTACATACGACACTACAGTGCATTCCTTCCTGGTTATGCATTATTTTAATAATGGGGGTAGTTATGCACTATTGTAAGTGATTTTTTAGGTACTCCCATACCTAGAAAATGAGAGAGTGAGTGTTCTCGATACATAAAAGGTTTGTGTAATACTTTTACCAATATTTTTCCTTGTATTTTGATATTAGTTATTTGTCAGGAATGATTGTCCAAGAACAACATGTAATACATTTTAATGGGGAATATGGAAGGGAAACTATGGAATCAGGAGATTGATTGATGGACATTATGTGACTATTTTGGATTTGGTCATAATGATGTTATAAATGCATGTTGATTATGCGTGATTCCTTCCTTGTGTGTGGGTTATCCTAGGTGGTATTTGTATTCTATATTTTAATGATTTTATGGAATGTGGGACCTTGAGGGGTTCTTAGATGGTGTAAAGGGGACTAGGAGTCCTTTGATCCCCTGTGTTTCTTGGGATGTGATCATGATATGCTAATAGTTCTGATGAATGATCACTTGGTGTGTTGATATTGGTATATTTTAACTTTTTAAATATTTGGGACATATTTTCGTAACCACAATATGAGTAAGGGTGTGTCCCTTGATTCTAAATCATCATGTTTTAAGACTAACAAATTCTCTGGGGATGGTCAAGTGTGATTTAAAAGTGATAACAAGTGCACTGTGATGTGATTGGTGTGTGAGATGCTGTTTCGATGGAGTATTGGTGAAATGAACAAGGGGTTATGAGGTTTTTGGTCATTTCAAATGGTCATTTCATATTAGGGAGGTGAATTTTTTTTGGGATGTGAAATGTAGTTTTATTACCACTAGTTCATGAGAAATTCAAATGGATCAAGTGGCTCAGTGGTGTTGGTAGTCTTTTAACTGTGGTGGGTTGGGAACCAATGTGAATATAAATCTCTAGTGGGGCGAGTATATGTACCATAATAAATTCCAATGTGATAGTCACATGATGATGGGTTTAACAATTTTTTGTATCAATTCCTAGATGAGATTAAGTATCAATTATCTAGATTTATGGGATATTATAGAACCTTGAGGATGGATCATGATATGGTTTTATCTATATCTAATATAAAGAAAATAAGAGTGTCGGTTTGTAGCAGGTATAATAATTAATGTAGGATCATGCTCATATGTTAAGAATAAATAGTATTTTATAGTAGGGAGAACATTATCTTGAGGTTATGGTTAAAACGCCTATTTTAGGTATGATGGTGTGAGTGTCGGGTTTGATGTGGTTGGTGAGCGAGAATCGATAGTTGTTAAGGTTGTTTGTAGATTCATGGATAAAAGTGGATGAGTTATGGTTAGAAAATTAAAATACATAGATATGTGTATCATGCATTGATATGGATGTTGGGATAGTTCATTCAGGAACTTGCCATGGAAGTTCATTCGTATACAGTCTAGAAGATTGATAGTTTTCTTTTTTTAGGAAACAAAATGTATGGGTGACCAATTCCATGAAATGATTATACTCATGGATTGAATTCCAATATATAAAATAGGGAAGGGGTTTGTGTTATGGATATAATCACAGGGGTGATACTGTGGATTTTGAAGATTTTTTCCATGAAGTGCTTTAGTGGAGAGCCAAATAGGTGATGGTCCAATTTAGACCAATTATTTTAACCCATGGTGTATGAATTTAGAAAATTAATTGTTCAAAAATTCCATTACGGTTGTGATATTGAAATGGATTGGTGGAATTAAATAAGGTTTTAATGCACGAGTCATTGGGTTTTTGGGGTTAGCTTTTGCGATGTGATGTACTCTAATGAATTTAATTCCTTATTTAACATTATGGATTATGTAAAGATAAACATAGGTCATTAAAGTGATGACCAAAAATTTAGATAGACTAAATATGGCAGTGTATGGTGTTTTCGATGTTTAATTGGTTCAAAAGTAGTTTCATCACAACTATAGCCAATAGGATATCAGAAATTAGAATGTGCATCTAATTTTTGTGATCGATATAGTTTTAGGAGAAGCAGACATTGAAATCATTGAGATAATAAATGTTATGGTGGGTAGGTTGAAATTGCAATCACTATTTTTTAATGGAGGAACAGAAGGTGATCTAGGTTTGAATGATTTGGAACTTATTCCAATTTGAATAGTTTAATTCAATTAAAATATTGGTATGTATATACATGTTTGAAAAGTATAAGGGTATATTTTGAGATGGATGTTTAGGAAGAAAATTCCATAAGTGGGATTTTTATTTTTTGGTGATGGAGGTGGCTGGAGTGATTTTAGTAGGGAGATATAATAACTCCAGTGTTGTAACACCCCAAGCTTTCATGGCACGCTTCTCTTTGAATAATACAATTGCTTATGTTGTACGCAACTTCGGGTTCTAACACACCACAACCATTCAGACTAGCCGTTATGAATTGTAATACCAACTTTTTTTAAATTTTAAAAATTTTATCTTTCAAAATGGACTTTATTTTTTGATTCAGAGTATCAAAATTATCTTAGGGTGAATTTTTGGTATTTTTCAGAAAACTTTCAATTTTTGATGAATAGTGAAAAACATTGAGTTATAGTTCAAAACCAATTTTTTTAAATAATTAATTATTTTATTTAAATTTATTTTAGGTGAAAATAAATACATAATACTTATATAAGTTCAATTTAATTCATTAGAGTCAGTTTATAATAATTTTATATATATAAAAAAATTTATTGAACTTTTTACCATATTTTACCCACCTCTTAAGAGGATTTGAAAATTTACATAAATATTAATTTTACCACTTCTGTGAGTTGAATATAAAAAATCAAAGAGACATGGTTGATATCATTAAATAAAATGTGGTTCAATAAGATGAAAATAATTTTTGGTGAATAGTAACTTTTTTCTTTTATTTACCACTTTTAAAAGTAAATATGGAAATTAAGGGTAAAATGATATTATTATTACCCTAACACATGTCCTAATTCTATTTGATAGGTTTAATTCAACCAAAAACAACCTTACGAATAAAATATGATCATTTAGGTCCACTTGGATTAGATTAGGACATTTATTATTATTCCATTTAAAGAAGAGTTAAAAGTGTTAAAATCAAAGTTTAATAACTAAAAACATTTTTAATATAGGGTTATACATAAGTTAAATTCTACTATAAATATTTATTAAAAGTATAAAAATATTTACTAAATAATTTTATATTATTTATAATTTTTCGACTTTAAATAATTTAATTTATTTATGGCACAATGATGATGTAGTAATTAACTAATTAATGAAATATTAAAATAATTGATATTATAAACTTCCAAATAAATGTAATTTGAGACTTTTTATGAATTACAGAAATTTTATATCTTAATATTAAATGTTAGTATTGGTTAGATTAATTTTTTTCGAAGTAGTAATTCTGTTATGAATTTAGTAAAAATAAACTACCAAATAGTGTGAAAATTGACATAAAAGAGTTTTTTAAACAAATATTATATTATTAACTGATATTCTATTATTAAAAATCTATGGTTTGGAAAAAAGACATATATAACTATATTTGTATCATTAATGAACCACTTGTGGTTCTCTTGGATGTATATATTGATTTTATTTACCATGTAATATAAAAATACAAAGAGACATGGTAAATATCAAACTATTTAACTAAGAGTTAAATCTAAAAGATAAAGTTACTATAGTAACCCAAAACTATCTAAAACCTATTGGTTGAGTGGTTTTCTACCTATCCCCACATTATCCTATAAATAATTTATTTTTTAGCCATTATAAACCGAAAATGATTTTATTATAATATAATATTTCTAGATTTTCCCAAGGTGCCCCTCACCCCTCTTATAAAAGGACACTCACCCTTCCCTCAAATTCACACATTCAAAGCCTTCTAGATCAACCAAACCCTGCCCAAATACCCTCTCAACTATCCTACCTTCATTCTACAGGCATTACTTTAGTCAAAAATACAATCTATGGATCCCTTTTGATAAAATCAAAAGGAAGAACCCAAAGAAGAGGTAAATATTTCATCACCACTTTCAAGTTCCTTTCATCTTCCACTTCCTCTTTATTTTTTGTTTCCATTATAAAATAATAACTCCAGTATCTTCTATATATTGTTATGTTATTATAAATATGGTAAAACCATATTCATTATTCTATCCATCCTTTGAATGACATGTCACCATATGTGTGTTTGTGCGGCTTACCGTCTCCACGTCGTGATGTAATTGTTATTCAATTCATTATTATTTGGATGGGTATAATAATGAGGTGTAATTGATGTAAATCATAAATATGAAAAGATAATGATTCTTTATATATGATATAACATCCAATTATATATTATTTTAATATCAAAAGAATGATATTGTCGCTCGTGTGTACGTCCGGATTAGCGTCTCCACGAACGCGATGAGATTCATTCCCCATCGTATCCATTCAAGAAAAAATCTTATTAGATGGTTAATAATAATGTTAAAAGACATAATATTATTCTGAATATGAATAAGATACATCCTATCCATAACAAACATTACTTACATAACAAAGCGTATAAAGGAAAACGAATCGTTAACACCTGAAACGATGATAATACTAAGATATTATTAACAAAACAATATTAAAACATCATATATGATATCATATTAATGTATATAATTACTTTATAATTTAATAACAATTATTTCACCATTATACAGGTGGTTAACCTACCCTAGACCAAGTAAATGTACAAGTTAATGGTTAATTCTACAATCTCTTCGTTATCTGAGGTTGTTTATATGTAATTATCTACTAGGACCTCTTTATCATCCACATCCATGTTTCTTAAAAATTTATTCCTAAACATTTTTACTATTGACTAGACTATGGGTTAAAGTCATTTATACCCTTGTTTTAATTTTCATAAAATGGTTTGAAGGGAATCTTTTCGTCGTTTTCCAAACAAGGTACTTTATGACCTTTTCGACAAAATTAAGGTAAGAATATTTTGTTAACTTATACAGCGAGTGCGGCTATATTACACCATTATAAAAACGTCAAAGATTCCCTTACAAGTTTATAATAATATTTTTAAATATAAATTTTTTCTTTTATAATTACGTGACATTTAAATTATTTCAAAATAAAAAGAGATATTTCTCTAAAAAGGTTTTGATTTCATCTATGTCAACATCCTTTGATGGATTTTATGTTTTTTTGAAGTTGATTTATTATGATTTAAAACTTCCTTATTGTATTGAAGGTTTTGTGATATGTTTTACTGTGGATGTGTTATTTCATACCATTCATGGTTTATGGATAATGTATTGACATTTCGTATGGAAGTTTTAATATGAATGTTTGTGTTATGTTTAAACATTTTCATATGAGAAATGCATTGGACTTAGTAACTGATGGGTGGATCCTTCTATAGCTCCATGATGCATCAGTAGGTCTCATGAGACAAACTAGTGTCTTGACACAAAGCCTTGACAAAATCTTATTTGTAGTCTTGGAACAAGGCCTTGACTATGTGGTTATGAAGTCTGTCATTATGCATTCCATCATTAAGAAAGTGTCTATTGATATTGCATGTGATTATTCGACTAGTATAATATCCATGTGAGTAAGTAAATGGAATTATTTGATTTTATCTTTTCCATATTATGCTGAAGTTCAAGTTTAAAAAGCTTTTTTTAGTCCTATAAATTTCCTTAAATGTTTATGCTTATTTATGAAAGTTTCCGCTATATTGTTATCCTTACTGAGCATCTGAGCTCACCCCTTTCTATGTTTTATTTTTTCCATGATGCGAAGAAGTATTTTATGATTGACCTGCAGGGATATTCTATGGGATATGAATGTGGTCAATGGGTAAAATGTTGTTGTTTTTTTCATTTTATAATGTAATGTAATACTTATGAATGTATCTAGTATTTCCAAGGCTACTAACCCGATCGGTCTTTTGGGACATTATTTCCTTATATCATGCCAATGTTATGTAATAATGCAACGAATCTGGGTAACTGGGGTTGGGTAGTTACAAGTGTTAGTCCCATTTTATGACTATATTTATGTGAATCTTCTATATAGATGCAAAAAAAACCCTCACCCTGAAGATCTATCTTTTTCTTCCAACATTTATTAAATAATCACAAGCATTCCATGGTAAGAAATAAAATCCTGATCATATGATGAGTAATTCATAATAACCCATAGATACCTCTAAAGAAGGAATATCATTTGACTAATTCTAAAATTATCTTCATCAAGAACATGGGTTGAAAAAAATATAGCACCGTTCTTTGGTTAATGGTTCATTATTTATTTATTTATAGTATGCATGGTTTGATTTATCTAGCTATATATATCTGGTATTTTAGGGTCCTTATTGATTCTATAATGTTTAACGATAATTATTATATCCTTTTAAACATATTCCTTTAATAATATATTACCATTATTTTTTATACATGAAATAATTAAAAAAATTATTTTCTGAAATTTTAATAGCTATTGTACCCTCTATCATAAAATACAATTCAATATTTTTTTCTATCTGGATGAGTCAATGATTATGATATTGGTATCATAGATAGAAACTAAATATAAATATAGTTTTTTTTAATATTTACTCACTAAAAATTCTTTTTTTATTCCATGGGACCTAAAACTCATGGAGGTCTGAAGTTGGGCAGGCCAAAAGAATTGCTTCTGATAACAAGATTATAATCTTGTGTCAAAGAACCAAAATATTTATAAAGAATAAGGAAGTAACTAGGGTCCCCATTATTAGAAAGGATATAATCCATAGTGTTTCCATCCATCCAAGGGTGACTAACCTCTATGTCATGTAAAATGACCCGGTGTCACTTCCTGATGAAATATACTAGGAACCACAAATCATTTTATTTTTTCTGAATGAAGCCAAAAAGAAGCATGGAATTTCATTCCACCATGCCAATGCTAATGTTAAATATCCTACACAAATAAATTCCATTATATTAATATATATTATGCACCCCACTGGAATTTCCCACCCTATAGAAGGCACTAAAATCAAGTATCACAACACCCCTTCCATCACAAACCAAACCCACCCCCCCCCCACCTCCAGAGACACTATGTGAAAAAACCCATCAATGATAAGATTCAGATAATCACATAGTGGTTTCCACTTGACCCAATCCCCATAGGTATCCCTACCATTATCCTTTATTATATTCATGCTTCTAGGAAGTAATCCCCTTCTTACGGCTAGGGTATCTTCACTAAAAAAAATAACTCCAAGTTATTCCACCATATAAAACATACACACCTAAATATAAGGAAGATGGATACTCATGCCTTCTCGAACTATATCAATTACATCTAATTTAACCCAGAACACTGCAAAAGAAAACACCATTCCACAATATTTGATTTTTTTTCCATCTTCATCCACCCCTGTAAACCATGTTTAAATAAAATCCAAACTAGGACCTTCATGCACTGGGATGCTCAACATCTGGCCAATGAGTATCCTAATGAAGAAATCTAGTAACCATTGAATAATAAATGTGTAGATGACTATCATTTTGGAGATTCAAAATACAAATAATGTGATTCCAGGTGTATTCCCTTCTTAATAATATTTTCATCAGTTGGAATGGCCTCATTTTGTAGCCTCTAGATATGGATATTCATCTTATTTGGGATTTAATTACACCATTTCATGCTCTCCCATTCTTCAGAATCCGGAATTTGATGAACCTATGATTGAAATTTCTTCACATTAAAATAACTCAAGGACAAAAGAGATAAAACAAACCAATCACATTCCTAAAATAGATTAATATTATAATGTGTTGTATTTTATTCATCATTGAGGGTATCACCAATTAGCCCTTAATGAATGATCACCTTTTTAAAACAGATATCTGATACTGGGAATCCAGGTAAATATATTGTACACCTTTCCCAGTTATCCTTCCAAAATAAGATGTCACCCCACCATAAAACCAATCATATCTTGTCTTTTAGTATCTCAATGTGTCTAGTCATTCATTAAGAAAAACTCAAAAGCCTACCATAAGATCCAATAAACTTCCTCATTCCTCTTTATATCTATCTTTCATAAATTGTTCTCATATGTAATTCCCTTAAATATTTTCCCATGCAAGCAAAAGATGAATGCCTTGAATAGTCTCCAATGTGTTTCTCAAATTAACCCCTATATCAATAGTTGGGTTCACCAACCTTTTCAATGAACCCCAAGTACACTTCCCCTCCCCTTTATTATCTCAGATGAAGGAATTAATTACTTTATCAAGATTAGAAGTTATACCTCTCATTATATTATTGAATAAAAACACATGAACTAGAATATATTTAAGAACACTATTATCCAGTGTAATCCT